>OU612072.1:19436633-22016056 GCA_914767715.1 Membranipora membranacea
CGTGTGTGTGTGTGTGTGTGTGAGTGCTATCTTGTTGTGTGTGTGTTATCGTGTTAATAAGAAGGGGGGTTTTCTTTATTTCACTCTCAGGTTGCACCATTGATTAGCAATATTCGTTTGACTCATCTTCCTTTAGGAAACTGGAATTTCTAGTTTCCTATATTTTTCTCCGTCTTACTAACAGCCACTATTTATTATAATCATATAGGGCTTGCTTAGTCGTTTTTCAAATAAGACTGTATCACTAGATACCATCGGCTTCCGGGTTTAACTAATTTTCAGGTAGTTGAATTCCATGGTTTGATTTAGATTTCCACATTTCGCCATCATCAGATAAAATGTTCGGCGATAAACAATAAATAAAGATTTCGCTTATCATGACTAAGCATCGTGCTAATTGGCAACTTATTCAAGGCTTTGGTATTTGTTAAGCTGTTCTGCTGTAATAAATTATATTAATGATGGTGCGCTGAAGTAAAAATATTTATACTCTATTTGTCATTAACCATGGATGTTATTTATATCTGCTGTGTTGAATTCTAGCTAGGTATATGAGCATTTGCGGTAACTCAAAATGGCAGTGTTTAGAGTTGTTTTCCTTTTTTCTGTGCTGACAATTGCTCCAAAAACAATACGCAGATATCTTCATCCAGCTTAGGTCTCAATTTTACTTGGATTGTTTCAATGCACTGTGTGAAGAAATGGTTTGAATTTTGTTTGGAGGCCAGCTCAGATTTGTTGTTTTCAAAGGTAGCAGTCCGCCTGTTTGGCCAACTGAATCCCAAAACTAACAACATTATAGCTTTCTGCAATATAGATGCAGCCCCAGGGCAAAATTTTGAAGAAAATGCACAAAATTGGTTTCAGGAATTCAATTCTTAAATTGCGATAAATATACCAAGATCACCCATACAAATACAAGCTCACTGACTATGCAGCAGAATATTTCCCAAGTAATATTATGTGTGTTATTGGGGTGAGCCCGCCAGACACAAGCTTATCATAATCATATACGCAGCCAGCTTAATTACATCAGTGTTTTTCAATTATAAAAATCTTGAGACGATTAAATTCCACAGAGGATCAACTCAGCAATACACATTCTTGTAAATGAAAATGCTATCTTGAACAATATCCGATTGAGCTGGCAACATGATTGCAGCATCCCGCCTCAGACTTGTCTTACTGTGGCATAGGCAAAATCTAATCCATGGGAAATCTGAATGGGTTTAAAAGGCAAATGCCATGTTTCGGAATACAGAACCATATGAAGTGAGGATGGTTTTGCATAATTGCCTCTCCCCAATCACTCTCTACTTGGTTGTGCAATATCTCTCGGAAGGAGACAAACTTGTCTGTACAAAACTAAAGTGATCGCAACTTTGTATAATTTTTAGAATCATGGACCATGGTTTGGTTGAGTAAAGAGAGTGTCGATAACAGATTGTCAAGAAGGTGTCATGGTTGATTGCAAAAAATGTGAATACATTTAGCAGTGAACCAGTAGAGCCTACCGATTCAACATAATATGATATGATATGCAATATAAGTGGTATAAAAAATGGGGCACACTTGGAGATTTTTTGACAGATTTGGAGTTTTTTGCAAAATTCTGAGGAAGGAGGATATAACTACAATTGAGCATTTTTGACTTTATATAACTGAGTTGCAAATCCGTTAATCAATTAATGATTCCGATTTAAATAAATCTCTTTGAGCCTGATCAAGTTGCTAAAATGCTGGCTTGCAGAAAGCATGCTCACTATTGTTCACTTTATACTTATGAGTGCAGACATAATGTAGCTTAAAAATCATTGTTTTACATTTGGATAACTGATAATGTCAAGTTTTCTTATCAACAGCTGCATTATTGCGGTAGCTGGATAACAAGAGCAGATCAAAACAAATTGATGAAGGTATAGCATGCTATACTGCGCTAACCATTGCTAAAAGACATCTAGTTGTGAAGGAAAATTTGTGATTTTGGTCAGCCAGACCCCCTCTCTTGAAGCTTTGGCTAACTGCAAAATACAGACACTAGGAAATGTTCTGTTCTGATAAAGGCTGATGTTACAGCGCAAGATTGCTCTCAATTTGTAAGCATATTGGACCAGACTTTGGAAACCAGTCAGTCGGCTGCTGTTGAATTCCAGCCACAAAAACACAAAAACACACACACAAACTTCCCCACTGATAGTGTATCGGTATAGTGTAAGATATCTATGGTCATGGTTGTGTATGTCAGCCAAACTAGTTCATTAACAGTTCAAGATTCTTTTGGGTCTTGATGGCGTCAGTAGGAGGTTGAAAGCAAGTTATATCAGCAGCAAACTAAAACTATATTGCAATTTTAGTCAGTGTGGTTATCACCATAATTATAATAGAATAATAAAACTAGAGAGGGCACTAAAACAGCGAAGATGAGGCACTTAAATTGAGGTGATGTTATGACATTGGATTGAGTACTAGCAATGATGGTTCATTTTTCAGCATCTTGTAATCAATTCTGATTTTGTTTGTTCTCAGAAAAGATTTTAGAGTTCAAATAAGAGTAATCGATAAATATCCTGGTAAGTGGACTAAAATCCAATGTTACCGCCAGTGCAACTTCACAATGTCACCCATAACTGAATCCCTCAATTCTCACGCTCCATTCGGGTTTCCTGACTGGTTTTAATGTAGCAGATTTAAAGGGGGTTAGCATAAGGTTGCGATTCCCATCACTGCAACTATGCATATTGCCTATTTTTACTGAGTACGCAGATATATTTGTGGGAATGTAACAAGTACCCTGACTCTATCTTAGTGGGAATATAAAAAGTATGCCGACTTAATATTTCTTACTGGGATTATTATTGTCCTGACTTTTGCACTGGCTTTGGGAGAAAGGAGGTATGGACAAATATAAAAAAGTTAGTTTATCTGGCAAGATTATTCGGAGGGAAGGGATAAAAACCTATCTCCTGGTCAGCCCCTGCAGTGGGACAGGGATGCCAACATGTCTCGACCAGTTCTTGCCCGTTGGATAACATCACTGTTTTGTCAAGAGGAGTTCTGGTAATGCAAAAGCCAGGTCTTACTTAACCTTTTGCATGCAGTTTTTTCATATTGGCAAACAGCTGAACACAAATACCGGCACAAATGGCAGTGGCAGTTGGCAGCGAAGTCGAATTCTGGCATTGGGTGATTGGTCATCATGGTATTGGCAAGGAGCCCTTCTGGCAGTCTTCTCCGAGTATAACGTGTCTCTCACAAACACCATCTTTAATCCCAAGTCATATCACAGGGCGTCATGGATGCAACCTTGGTCAAAGCACTGGCATCTTCTAGACTACGCGCTCACCAAACAGAAAGTTCGGAATTACATAATGGACACACATGCGATGAGAGGTGCCAACTGCTCTGCAGATCACCGCATGATTAGGACCACTATCTCCTTCTGTATCAAGAACCGGATTACTAAGACTAGTGCCAGGCCTCCTAGCAAGCCTAACGTCATCAAGCTGAAAGACAAGGAGACCGGTCAAGAGATTGAGGTAGAGATGGACAAGACCATGGAAGAACAAGAGAAAACGGACCTATATATATAGAAGACCATGTGGAACCACCTGAAGCAAGCTACTTTTGCAACGCCTGAGGAAATCCTTGGCCGACCCAAGAGGAAACACCAGGACTGGTTCGTAGAAAAAATTGAACAATTTAACAGAAATATTTAAGAAAGAAAGCAGAAGAGATTGCGGGAACTATTGAGGAACCTCCGTCCTGTCAATAGCCGGCAAAATAATGGCTCGTATAATCCTCAATAAAATGAATTGTAAGATTACACCGAACATCATACCAGAGACCCAGTGCAGCTTTAGAAGTGGAAGAAGCTCATGGTCTTCAGCCGGAGGCAAATCCAGGAGAATTGCACGAAGCAAAGCATGCCTCTCTATGCTGTTTTTTATTGACTTTTCTAGAGACTTTGACACCATATCAAGAGATGGCCTTTGGCCCCTCTGAGGAAGTTTGGCTTGACAGAGAAGGTCATCAACCTGATAAAGGCTATACCACCTGGTGAAGCTCCTCCGCTCCTCTCCGGACCCTGAAGCCATAATCATTGATCAAGAGCCTCTTGTTCAGTGCACAGACTTTGAGTACCTTGAAATTACAATCTCTAACAACGCTCGAATCGAAAGGCAGATCAAGCACAGAATGAATATAGAAAGTGGTGCGTTTGGAAAACTACAAGATCGACTCTGGAAGAATAGTCATGTTACAACCATGGTAAAGTGCAAAGTCTATAGAGCAGATAATTGTCTTCCCTACTATGTGTAGCAGAAACACTGACCATCTATAGTACAGAGGCGAAAAAACTCAGTGCATTTGTAATGAGACAACTGCAAACCATAATGATTGTGACACGGAGGGATAAAATAACAAATGTAGAGGTTCAGCGGTGTGCAGGACTCGCTTCCATAAACAGACATCTTGATGAAAAATCTCAGATGGCTTTTACATGTGCACCAGATGGGTAAATGCAGGTTACAGAGGCAACTCCTGTTTTCTCAGCTCTGTGAAGGGAAGAGAAATCAAGGTAGGCCCAACTCAGGTTCAAGGATGTAGCAAAGTGAAACATGGAATGCGGCGAAATCAACTGTCACCTGTGGCAGCAGCAGACAGCAATAATCCGACCTGCATGGAGAGGTGGCATAAAACCATAATCATGAAACAGACCTGACTGCAAAGAGTAAGTGAGAGAGTTTAAAATATAAGGTGTGGCTGGTTCAGCTGCAAAATACTAACTGATTTGATTCCACTCGAGTTGAGTTATTAAATGCATGATTGAAACATAGTGTTTACGCCAACAATGATTCTGCGGGGCAATTGTAGGGTGATACTGGCTATGCAAAATTCCATGGTTATGGAGAAGTACTTGGTGAGTTTGTAGAGTCAAACTCTGAAAAGTTACTAAAATGATGAGTCCTCCTTGAGGTAAGACATATAACATGAAACATAAATTTAATCAAGTTTAAATTATCACATTATCACCAAACAAATAAATATGAATTTTGTGGTTACAAGAGTTGTCCCTTATTTCAACAGTGGGAAATGACTTCCTTTTCTTCCTTCTTTTTTTATTTCTTTGTGCCTCTTTCCTCTCACTGTAATTTGGGTTAATTTGGCTGCGTGGTGCAAGTAGAGTTATGCAGGGTCTAAAATAACCTCACACTTTTTGTAGTAAGCTGGTCATATCATGAGCAGAATTAGATGGGTTCAATGTAACAAATGGGTTTTTGCTATTGCCTTCGAGTGGATAGAATAACCGACATATTATTTTGAGAATAAAGCAAAAGTCATAGTGAGTCGAAGAAGTAAATCCATAGAAACTCAAATCTTGCGGTTTTCAAGTGTGATGACAAATGTAGTATTGAAACTATCCAAATAATCAGGCTCTAATGCGAGTATTCTCAATTAAACTTTACCAAAATTTCAACGTTTTATCTTATTCCCTGAACCTCAAACATTTTTCTGTTTACCACTTGAAATAAACTTATCGCCTGACATTGGCGGTGTTTAAGTGCTGAACTTTATCACTGCTCTAAATTGTAAATATTTGATAAATGTTTGTTTGTTTGATTGGATATTGTCTGATGAACATTGAAGATTGAAGAATTCGCGCTGGCATTTATGTGGGCTTTTGTTTGGAAGGGGCAAAATAATCCTTTGGGCAGTAAAAAATAGTGGGAAGTCAAACCAGATGATTGATGTTGAGAGATTTTAACATAGAGTTGAAGGTCATACATAAATTCAGCAACTTGACTACCCTATTGTCTGATAGGGAGAGGGCTAATCAGTAAAAGAGCCTATTGGGACAAACTCAACATCAGATAAGGATTTGGTGATTGTATTTTCTGCTAAACACTTGAAAACTTGAACTCTTAAAAAACAAAACAAACACAAAACAATGTATTTTTTCTCATATCTTGAAGGAGGAGATTTGAATAACGACACTTGTGAAATCTAAAATGAAACTGTCAACATTTTCGGAGCTCATTACAAGAGCCCAAATCCGAAAAATTGACATGGAAGAATTGGCAGGTGCTATCACGACTGTTTATATTGTTGAGATTAGCAAAATAGGGTTGAAGGTGGATGCTCAACCTCCTGCTTAATTTTCTCCTCTGCCTGGTCGGTTGTATATTATATTGCTTGGCTTTCTGCTGGTGAGGTGGCTGTGATGGCTATTGATTTGGGTGCTGAATTCTTTTTGTTGGTTTGGCTGGTGGTTTGCAGCATAAAATAATGTTTTTTAAACTTTATCTGTGTGAAAGACAAAGACTCGCTCTTGCCCCTCTGGCTGTCCACGTGAGTTTTGGTTGAGGCGTTGGTCTTCCATTTGTTGCAATTGTTGGTTATGATTGTACTGGTGCTGTAGCAGTGTATTTGTAGGGTCTGCTGGATACATCATGGTGGGAGTTCGGTTTTGTGACTGGAAGTGAGACGGATCAGCAGGTGCCCTTAAGCCAGTTCTAGTTTCCCCTCTTTGTGAGCGCTGTCTATTGGTAGCTAAGGGATTGCCTCTTGATGCTTCGGTGTTTCTTGGCGCGCTTCGTGCCTGTGGTTTTTGTTTGCAACACAACACCAGGGAAACTGCAACAATTAGAACGACAACTGCCACTGATCCCAAAACTATGGGAAGCCATGGTAGTTGTTTACTCTCGGTTCTTCTAAATATCCATGAGTATTGCTTAGAAGTTTGACCATCGGCGAAACCCACTTTACAGTCGGCCTTATCATCATTTTTGAGATCAGATGTAATCAAATTGATTTGTAGTTTATTGTCCCACTCTTTCAGATTCAATCCATTGAAAGACCATGCATGACCTAAGCCTTCTGAGCTAACGAATACATCACAAGAGAGATTTATTGATGGTGGTGTATGTCGGTCTAAGACAACAGATTTAACTGGCTCCCTCCCAACGCTGTCCTTGAACTCAACATACTGAGGCATCACATATATCCATTTGATGATATTTGATTTGGATCCGGGAAAATTGCTGTGGGATTTGTCAATACATGTGATGTTTATTCCTTCCCTGTCTTGTCTATTTGGCACGTAGAAGGTATTATTGACGTCTGTCGGGACTGTATCAGTGTTTCTTCGAACATCTGTTAGAAATAAATGAGGTTTTTTATAATTACCATATTTTCGGTTGCATATGTAAATTGTTTAATCATTGTGAAGACAAAAAAAATGAAAAACTATGATAAATATCGAAAATTACTTTGAGCCTTGAGAACATAAGCACATTATTCTAAGTTAAGTTTCCGATGTTAGGATATTAGATGACTCTGGTTGTGGACAAAAACTTGAAAAAGACATCATTGCAAACTTTGCATGCGATTAACAAAGAATCATTTGTTAGTCTTCTTCTAAAATTCTTAGAGGATTCATTCAACTGATTTGCAGGATAAATAGATCTGTTTGCTTGCTGGTTAACCATAGCAACAGCTAACAGTCTTATGGTTGGCAATGTATCTGCCAATTTGCCCTCTGTGTGGATGGGATATACTTCAATAGATTTTAACATTATCATTGTGAGAAGCTCGTCCTCTAACCAGCTTAGACCTAATGAACAAAGGTCAATTCAAGCAGGAGTATAATTTTTGTCTTAGAGTATATAGTTTTTTTATGACTTCACCATAAGTATATAGACAGTTTTCTGAGCTCTGATTTAGGCCTCTACTCGGAGTTGTCCTCTCTCCAGTTTGGTACTTTTAACCCACGCCACATAGGAAAAACGTGCTGAAAAGAGGGTTATCTTGAAATCCGCTTATAGTAGGATAAAAAGGATTATTGATTCAGAATCTGCACCATTGAAAACTGATAGGGACATAGTTTGGGAAATATTTTTGGTATTCGGTTAGTCAATTATATCAATCTCTGCCAGTTTTGCGGACCATTTGGCAGAATTTTTCTTGAATTTCGTCACTAAAATTAAGATTTATCAACACTCAAGCCTACAATGATTTGGAAACCCTGTCCCACAGGGTTTTCAATGGTGCGGATTCTGAATCAAAAATCAATTTTATCCTAACATAAGCGGTTTTCAAGAAAACCCTCTTTCAGCACGTTTTTCCTATGCGGCGTGGGTTAAAAGTACCAAACTGGAGAGAGGACAACTCACAATTGAGGCATAAATCAGAGCTCAGAAAACTGTCTATTATCAGAAAATTTGATCAAATTGATCAATCACTGGTAAATGTGTATAGTGCCATAATTGGACAGTAGTTTGATGAACTCCCATCCCTGACCAGGTCAACCAATTCTGCTTCCTTACATGTGCCCCATATTCGCACCAAAACATCATTACCTATTTGTTTTCATGGATTTAGCTGAATTGCGCTATCAACTAATGAAGTCTGATTAACATTTTTCCTCAGTAAAATTATTGATTAATTTTGAAAGACATTCCAGCTGCACATTTCCCAATTATATTTTACTGTGCTGATGGATATTTAAAAAATACTTTATTTCCAATCTTCAGTAGAAAATATGGTATGACAAAGTGCAGTAACACAATAATTCTAACTACTATTTGCTGTTGACACAGTTTAGTTTAAGTCGAACGACAGTGTGTAGGTGAATCACAAAATTTTTATTTTGTTATGGATCATAGCTGAATGGATATAAATCAATCACTGCAGGTTCATGGATCGAGTCAGTTCCTGGTCGAGCCATGGAACTACCTCCAAGCTCATGGCGAGCTGAAAGGTTAAGTTCACACTAAGCTCACTTGTGCAAGCTTGCGTGGATGAGCAGTTAGCATAAAAGACTCTGATGCAGAAGACAGGGGATAATGTCCCGGTGGATGCAAATTTGGTTGATGTTTTTTCTCAGCTCTATCATGGAAATGGATGCATATTTTGAGCTTGAGGCAAGAGATGACAACTGAGCTCGACCTAGGCCAGCCTCAAAATTCACATGGTGATATGCCATTTGTTATTGCTTACAATTCTCCCTATTGTGGGACGATATCATACACTATTGAGGAGAACTTCAATAAATATTATATAGGTAGAAGTAAGTCACATTCAAGTTTTTTTAGCAACAGTTATTCCCTCAAAATGTCAACAAAACATGATGGCTAGGAAATCTCTACAATTAGCGCTGGATCTGAGCTAAAGTAGTCCCTTTTAAGAATCCTGGTGATAAAGGCGGGATTTTATTGTTTCAATAAACTAGATTGCATTTAGATTAGTTTAAGTACTGTGAATGCATCAAGCCATCGCATCATGTTTGTCCTCTATGAGTAGGTTTGATGGTGATACACCTGTGGCTCAATTACCTATTGTCTTTGAAATTTTCTGATCTCATTAGTGCCTCTAGCTGGTATGTGATTTCTAATCAAATGTAGGAGTATAAATTATGTGTGTATACGATTGATTTGATGATAACTACACTTAATAGCCTGAGTCTCATGACATAAAATACTTACATAGAGCCTAGCCATTGAAGTAACAAACCTTGAAAGATTTTGTATGACGGATATCATAATATTGTAAATTTTCGGGCATTAACAACAAGGCTCTACACAAAATTGGTAATTGGCAACCGTTACAGTAGTTATACATGGCAGGTATGTTCATCTTCACATAAAAGAAAGGGTTGATAGCGCCCATAAGAAAACCTGCTACCTCCTAAATGGAATAGTGCACTCTCATACATTAATATTCATTCCGTTCCTTTCGCAACACGGCATACTTGTTGTGTTTATTAGCCTTGCATTTTAAGATTTCAAGCTGTCTTTGAAGCAAGTTTTTATACTTCCTGCTTCAATAACAATGATTTAGTGTGATTTAAAGGTAAATTAGCAAATATATATGTTAAATTTTGTTTAAGTCGGATGACTAAATTACAATAAAAATAATAGCAATGATACCTACCTAACAACAAACAGAGAAACCTATCATTGTAGAGCCTATCGTACATAGCAGGCAACATCACTGTACGGCCTGCTAATTTTAACCCTGTTCCATAATTTTAGGACAGAACCTTCTTTTGATTACATGCAATGCTTATTATTAGGGAGCCTTATAATGCTAGGAAAGCAGTGGCAGGCAAAGTTATCATTGTTCAGTTGTAAGTAGCTGCGCTGAAGAAAATATGTTTCAGGCAGTTACTTATTACGTTTGAAGTTTTACAAAGCATATTTTGTCTTTCGATGGCCCATACTTTTTTTAGCAGTTGAGTCCTAATTCAAGCTTCAAGGCATTTTAAAAATGGGCCATGATAAGATTTAGAATTTCTGGAGTCCTTTTCAGTAGATGTCAGTTGAGTATGAAAATCCCATGTTGACTTACTGTAGATGTAGCTGGAGCTAGGTATTGCACCAACAGATTCACAGGAGAAGTTGAATCTTTTTCCCTCCTCAACTATTACATTACTTAGAGTAAATGTGAGATTCTGTGGTGCTTGCAGATTTGGGATTCTGTTGAGATGATCTTTCGATGTTTCGATTAAATCACTGCCATTCACCTTGTAATATGCTTCACATGAGAAATTTGAGTATTTGGCCTGCATGATTTTTGTGATATTGCCGGTTATGGTGATTTTATCAAGTTTATTATCTCTGTCTCCGCAGTCGTCCGTGGTTAAAGTTTTCCATTGAACATCACGACTCAAATCTTCAATGACTTTGGCTTCTGTTCCGGTATACTCACAACCTAATAGTTTCTTCGCCTCAATTCGCCCGGCATCTCTGAAGTAGACCAAGGCGATTATTTCCGGTTTGTTTGACGGTATAGCATTTTCATAACCTGTACCTTCCCCTGTACCAGCCCCACAAGTGAACCTGTGAACAGAAAAAAAACATTTAAAACTTAGTGGTGTTCTCAAAATCAATCAATGTTATAAAACTATGTCATACTGATGCATGTGAGAAAAAGAAAATGGTTTTGCATTGAAAACTTAAATATGGCATCGTTGTTTGTGCAAAGATCAGATACATTATCAACTTCGGCTTGACTGTACTGCATAAAACAAGAAAAAGTGACAGGTCTGATTTAATTGAGTCATATCAGATATCAGTACTTACTGGAACTCTTGCCCTTCATAGAGGCTGGTAAAAGATGGACTGTATGTAAATCTGACTCCACGAGGTCCTTCATAGCACCCAACGAATCGGTCACTTCCTCCAATACACAGCAACAGCATCAAACTGATTATGTTGGTGCCGTTGAATCCCAGGTCTATCATCACCTTTTCATTTGCTTGCATACAGATATTGTAAATTTGTCTCTAACTCTCCAAACCTGATAAAGTAAGCGAAGCAAGTAGTTCAGGTTTCAGCTTTACCACTCCTACTACTATTGGAATGCAGTTATGACACCACTGTAAGCTCATTGTTTGACATGCAGAAAATAGATAACATCAAGTCTTCTTATCAACAGCTGCATTATTGCAGTGACTGTATCACAGGAGCAGATCAAAACAAAGTTTAGTGTTATTTTTGTATCCATGATTGTTGTTTGCAGGCTCACATGTTTAAAGCCAAGCTTATGAAATGAGCAAGATATCAACAATAACACAACAAACATTACAAGAAAGTAAAAAGTTCATTCAAATAGCCTGTGAAGTCATCCCGACAGGAGATATAAGACCATTAAATGCAGTAACCACTGGCCAAAGTGAAAAGACCCTACCTGCACCCTCTGAAAGAACTTCTTATACAGTTACCACTATGATTTTACGATGCGTTGTCTACACTAGGTATTTCTATTTTATCAGAGTTATTCTCTCTCTGAATTCATTATAAACCATGGTTACATAACACTATAAATACCCTGCTTTGACCCTGCATTTAATTGTTGTCAGGGCTCTCAATGACTCAGATTTATCCCGAATTTCTAAGGTTTTTGGGTTAAACTAAGCTACCTCAGGGTATTTAAGACTATGAGCTAATCACTCCTCTATTCATATTCTACTTGTATGATTATAAAGAAACATTTTGATGTTGTAATATATGAGGCATAAAACCAGAATGCAGTTAATAATGATGATGATCTGAACTCAGAAAAAAAACAATATAGTTAATTTGCAGTGCCCCATAAAGTGCTGTCCAGACTTCAGTGACCGGACCTGTTACGATGGCTTACAGAGCAGCCATATCCTCAGCTGTTTATGAATACGGCATTTCTTCTAGGTATATGTAAAATATTAAGCGTATGTATTAAGATGTTCAAATAATTTGAACCTAACCTCTTATTCAGTTTAATCTGCTCTGTTAGGAAGTTGTGTGAGTTGTTTGATAGTTTTTTTGCCTCAGGCTATGGGCATCTGGCTGTATTTGGTGTCGAGCTGATAACATCAGGATACATACAATCAGGCACTTGGAGTGTGAGATGATCATAAGATGCCAACTTAAGTTGCAAGGTCACTGGAAAACATGTGCTGTTTTCCCTAATATTTAGATCAGCACCAGTAAGGAGTAAGGACACTTGGCATAAGGTTAGGTCTGATGTGTTCTATTCTTGGTACTAAATTATGATGGTGTCTGCAAATTATATGTGAAATGCTAGTTGGAAAATCAGGTGAGTTGCTTCTACCAATATCGGAGTCAGTAATTTTACCAAAGCCCGCCTAAGTATTTCGAGCAAAATTGCAGCGTTGACTATTGCATTCTTTTGGGAATCTGTTTGTTAAATTTCACCTTGGATACTCGTCCAAAACCATGACAATTTAATTTGTATCGCCCTCAATTGCTCTAGGCTTACAATGCCCCTCCCCACAAAAACCTTCCAGCTGGTTTGACTCGGGCGCCTCAAACCCTCAGGATAGTCAAAAATGGCAGGGTCACAAATTGCAAGCTAGAAAAAGCCCCCTCTTATCTTGATAAAATTAGGTTTGCGATGAATTATTTTACAAATCAATTGAATGCTGACAATACTGATACATGTTTGTTTGTTTGTTTAATTTAATACTCTCTCTCCAGAGATGTTTACAGATAAAAAGAGGTGCTGGCTTTAAAAATAAAAAATACAAAACCCCTTGGATGTACCAAACAGTAATGATAATCATGAAACAAGAAATAAACTATTTTCAACTAAATATACTTTGGGTTCGCAACTATCGATTGTCCTCGCTTAAAGGGATAATACACTTCTGATCTCTGTTTGGCAGCCAATGGAGCACAGAAAAATGTATGTACATACATAAACGCCTTATTTGTAATTCAAAACCCCTTGTTCTGCTCAAATGTGCATTCTAAATTGTAGTTGTGCATCTCCAACAAGAAATAAGACAACTAACAGAATTGCTTGTCATCTGATAAAAGCTGATTTTGTGAGCAGTTGTGTTTCAATTGTACAGAAACTCAGAGTGTGCATGTGCAATAATGATGAGCTTTGGACTTTAGCTTGTTATTTTCTAACAGCCCAGCTTTACACTTTTATTATCATATCCGGTTATGGTAGTAAAAGTGTTAAGCTGGGCTGTTAGAAAATAACAATCTAAAGGCCAAAGGTCTGTGCTCCATTGGCTGCCAAACAGAGATCAGAAGTGTATTATCCCTTTAAAGGAACTGTTGCGTCAGAATTGTGCTATTCCATTAGAAGAGGCAGCAATAATTTAAAAATGCACTTCTCGTTACTTATAAGAAACAAAAATTTTGAAATTGACTTGTAATTAAAAATTTAATTAGTCGGTTATGGAAAAAAGTATATGGCAAGTCGGATACTTTTCCAGGCAGGTCTGAACTGGATACCCAAAAGCTACAGTAACTGTTGTTGTTGTTACATTGCCATGGTAACACCTGAATGATTCGGCTTCAATGCAAACATTGTGATGTGACACAATGTTTGCTGCAGACAACAAAATGTTTATAGGGAACTCTGATCATACCAAAAGGTTAATAATATGACATACACCAGTGTTATTGTTTATATTACCCACAGATTGTTTCCATCAACAATTATTCAACATACATCCTTCACTGATGATAAAATGATGAATAGTGTGTCTTGTTCATAGCTTGAAAGCTATTGCAACCATCCTAGGCAAGTGTTTGTATAACTGTAATAAACTTATTCTCATAATAATGATAGATTTAGATAAAGAAACAACTGCTTCTCAAACAGTGAGTTCGATGATTTGAATACCATACAGTTACAAAACTACGATCTGACTCAGATCTGACTCAGATCTTGGTTAAACGCAAACAATCACTTAGCTGGTTCGATGACTCAATGACCCACGCTGCTCTTATTTTACCAACATCTAATGCTAGGGCTTGTGAAAAGAGTTGTTATCCATTCTGGATCACTGATAAGTAATTCGCAAGGTGAAATGGAACGTGATTAACCTAATCCAAAGATTATAAATATTCTGTCAGGCAAGATTGCATTGTGGTCAAAATAAAATAAGCCCCAACAACAGCCTGTTTGTTTATTTTAGCACTATGGTGTGAAATTGTTTGGAATACAGATATATTTGTATAACATGCTAGTTCATAGATTACAAAGATGCCAAGGAAGTTCTTATTCATAAGCTGATTATGGCTAGGAGGTTCACCATCGCTGATTCAAGGTTAAGTGATGGTGAGGGCGATGATAATGCTCTGGGGCAGCTATAGAGGCTTCCATCAAATAATGATCGGTGAATCAAAGGCAATATTTCTCCTGGATGGAGTGGCGAACAGCCAGCGCAACCTGGAGAGTTAGCCGGCAAGACCGAGATTGTTTGAGCAGTATACTACAGCTGTATACTGGTGTCTCTGTAATGGTTGCTGAGTGACAGGGATGTTTGCAAGAAATCCTTCAAAGTAAGCTGCTGCCAGGAGTCTGAAGAAATAAAGATAATGTGTGCTGAGAACGACTGTGATGCTAAACACACCATTGCATGATAGATGATAAACAATTCAAACACCTAAAGAAATTGTTGTTATGAGTGCAAGTTAATCAGGGACTGGGTTGCTTGTTGGTCAGTTGTTTTACGCATACTGATAACTGTATTCGGATAATTACTTGGCTATCAAATCCTGTTACAAGTTGTGACTAATGTAACTCAAAGCTTTTGTGCTTTTACTGAGCAAGTATAATTACAACTGGTCAAGCAGTGTATGTTCAATTGAGCTGTGAGGTGTTTTATTTTGTCTCACCATTTTACAATCTACCTATTCATAATGGAATATATCTATCTGATTACGAGATGAGACTATTATGCTATACACACTCAATGTTATTGTAAGTAAAGATCATCATTGATTAATATATTTCAGCATTCAATTAGATTCCTTTGTTTTGACTGACTTATGAACTGTTTGATTGTCAAAATAATTATCCTCTTTATTGTAATTTGCAATGTGTAATGAAGACTAGGAAAATAGATCAGCACCTATCTTATCAGGTTTATTTTTATAGAGAGCACAACCATCACTGGCTCATCACACCGCACAGCTAACATACACCCAAATCTGCAGGGTTAGAGTCTTATAAGGTCATAATTTGTAAGTTCATATTAACCGTTTTTGATTATATTATAATGATTGTTTTATGCCAAACCTGCTCTGTTTATGTAATATCGTATAATTTTGAACGTTTATAGAATCTTATCATAACAATTGTCATTTTTATACAGGTTACGATACCAATACAATCAGTTAACTTTTACGACAAGACCTATCCTGCAACAGTAACAAATTATTGACGGATGCTGGAGTAGTATATCCAGCCATACTCAGACATGGAGATCGAAGCTACCATCAAAGATCTCAAGACTAAGCGTAAAGTCTCAAATCCAAGGTGACATTGTACAATAATCATTTCACTGGTGCTATTAAGCGACAACGATGTATCTGCTGCCTATGCTAATCTTACTGAGGCATACAATGAGTTCTTCTACTGCCATACTGAGTATGCTGAGCTTGTTACTTCCGACGATCAGTTTGATTCTTATGCTATTGTCAACGGTCTCAACTTAGAGCAATATCTTGGCTCTTTAATGGACATGTATGATTAATCTACGTCTACATACAGTAAATATAAATCTCAACAATCTCTCGCTCAGGCTAACCAAAAGGCTCAACTCGCTCTGAATTCAGCTCGTACCGCTATCGATAAACTGGAAGCCATCCAGTTCCCAGTTGAGCATTCATATAATGTCAATCCTGTAATCTTGTATGCAGAGAATGCTTTAGTCTCATGTCAACAATCATTTCTGTCAATAACTGATTATACATCTGATTTTGAAAATCTGATTTCTAAGTTAGGATCACTGTTACTAGAAATTCAGTGCAGAGTGCCCAAGCCAAATAATTTGGCTAACCCAGTGTCTGATATTTTTGAGACTCCAAGTATTGTCTCTGCGCGAAATTCCAACTCAAATCAACTATCGCAGCAGCAAGGGCCAACGCGAGGTCCAATAGCTGTTCAATCTAGTCATGCTGGGCTTTCCCATAGTGCTGTGAACGGTGGCGTTATCGCCGCTGTTGCGGGGTCCTCTGGGGGGCGGGCAGCTGGCAATCTATCACACTTTTCTATAGTATCGGTGTACAATAACCAAACTCGACACAACACACTTCCTCTTAGCTCCACCCAGTTAGGTCATACCAATGTGCATAGTAGTAGTAGTGATGGTCACAGATCCAGTTCGTGTTCACATAGGAAATCTAGATTTAAGGAATCCCCTTTACCCACATTTAACGGTGACCGCTTGAAATGGGCTGAATTCAAAGCTATATGGTGCAGGTATGGGGCTGAGGAAATAGATAATGATGTAGACCGAGCTTATGCTTTAAAGCAATGTTTAAAAGATGAGGCGTATAGGATAGTGGAATCAATAACAGCAAATCAACCTGATGCGTATACTAATATGTGGCATAAACTTGATCTTGTGTACAGTGATGTTAGTCAGGGTGTTCAACATGCACATTATCAACTAGAAAAGCTAAAACCAGTAAAAGAAGGTGATTATGCAGCGTTAGTCAAATTAGTGAATGCTATCGAAGTGGTGTATAGCCAGCTTGGTGCATTGGACCAGCTTTCATCCATTACCTTACCAACTGTTGATAACTTAGCTGATTTATTACCCATCACTGTAAAGCGAGATTGGTTAAAGGCTTATAGAGTGCTAATGGTAGAAGATAAAATCCATCCTTTCCCTGAGTTCATGCGATTTATTGAAAGTGAGCGAGACACTGCTTACAGGGAGAGTGCCCGGAAATCTATCAAGTCCAGTAGTAGTAGCGGTAAATCATTCCAGTGTGATTCATCATCATCATTACTAAAGTGTAGCACTGTATTAGATACAAGTGATAACTCTGATTCTGAATCGTCTCATATCAAGTCTGATACAATGTATACTAGTAATGAATATCAATGTGTGATTCATAATGATACGAAGGTTGGTCACGTTACGGCAAACTGTCCTGATTTTGTCAAGCTTGAGAGACGAGTTAAATTTGATGTATTGAAAGGAGCTAGAGTGTGTTTGGTAATCATTCTCGTCACTCATGTAAAGTAAATGATAAATGCTCCCTATGTGGATTCACGAATCATCATGTACTTTTATGCAAGTCTGTACAGAATAAAGCAAGTATTGCAAATCAAATCACAACCTCGGATTGTAACGCTGCCGATAGTCGACAAAAGTCTGTTTTCGCCATCACCCATGTAAGGAGTGCTCGCTTTCCTCAGGAGGCTACACTCTTCTATGACGGCGGCTCAAATACAACATACATACTAAATGATGCTGTCAAACGTCTGAAAGCTAGGAAAATCAGACCAGTGACTCTTGATGTTACAACTATGGGAGGTAATGTGAAGCAATTTCAGACCAACTTGTACGAGGTAGATCTGCTTACTACAGAAAAGAAGACTTACACACTGGAAGCATTTGGAATGGAAACGCTAACGGGACCTGTTAGGCGGTTGGACATGGAAGTGATTCAACAACTCTTTCCTCTATTCAACGTGAAACTGTTGGAGCGTAGGAATTCTCAAGTGGACATACTGGTGGGTATAAACCATTTAGGAGCCCATCCGAAGAAGGAGGTAGCAAGATGTGGAGAGGACTTAGGCATATTCGAAGGAAAGTTGGGATTTTGCATACAAGGAACACACCCAGCCCTTTGTGAAGGCACAGTCGTATCTAATCACATCAAAGCAATAGTCAATGTAGCTGAAACTCGAGTGGATATCAGAAAGAAAGTTGGTGATATAGTACTGAAAAAAGTTGTTGCGCCATTCATAGAAGGAGAACAACTAGGATTAGAAGTTTTGCCAAAGTGTGGTGCCTGTAAGTGTGGCAAGTGCCCCACAGTAGGACACACATACTCCTTTCAGGAACAGCAAGAGCTTGATGTGATCAGAAGTAATCTGATTTATGATAAGGAAGGTCAAAGATGGGTGACTAAATACCCATGGATCGAGGACCCCTCTACATTACCGGATAACTATGGATCTGCTCTCGCTACACTCCGAAACACAGAGAAAAGGCTAAAAAAGGATCCTGAGTGGGCTAAAATCTATGATTCTCAGATTCAAGATATGATAGACAGGAATGTGACTAGAAAACTCAGCAAGAAGGAAATGGAAGAATGGACAGGACCGCTTTTCTACATATCTCACTTGGCGGTTGAAAATCCCAAGTCAAAGAGTACCCCAGTGCGCATTGTCTTCAATTCTTCCCAAAAGTTCAAAGGTTTCTCTCTAAATGGTATGCTGGCTAAAGGACCAGATGCCTATCTCAACAACATTCTTGGCATTCTTCTGCGGTGGAGGGAAAACTATGTAGGAATAGCTGCGGACATACGCAAAATGTACAATTCAATATTTGTGGAAGAAATTGAACAACACTGTCACAGGTTCCTATGGCGCAATATGGATGACCGAGAAACGGATGTGTACGTCATTATGAGGGTCAACATGGGGGACAAGCCGGCAGGAGCTATCAGTGCGGAGGCTCTATACAAAACTGCTTCAATGTTCAGGGAGACTAATCCAGATGTTGCTCAGTTGCTATTAGGATCTACATACGTTGATGATATAGTTGATTCTGTAGAGGATAAGTCAACGGCAGTAAAGCTGGCTTCCGACACAGATACAATTCTAGGTAAGGCAGGATTCAAAACCAAAGGTTGGCCACTCAGTGGTGAATCAGAGGTATTGACATATCTCTGTATGGTATCGAACCAAGCACCAAACCCATCAACAACCAAAGTATTAGGAGTGGAATGGGTTTCAGCGAGTGATGAGATCACTTATTCTATAGATCAACAAACTCAGCTCTTCACTGAAGTTATGGTAACTGACAGGTTGACAAGAAGAAGGGCACTGGGGCGTGTGATGAAGATTTACGACCCACTAGGAATACTCTCCCCCTTTACACTAAGGGCCAAGATATATCTACGAGAAACATGGTCCGAGAAGCTAGGATGGGACGAAGTAATGAGTACAGATCTTCAAATGAAATGGAAGCTATTCTTTGATCAGATGGAGAACGTTTCATCACTGCGTTACAACCGATGTCTGAAACCCATCGATGCAAGCTCAAACGATCCGAAGCTGATCATATTTTCGGATGGGAGTTATGTAGCATACGGAGCTGGGGCTTATGTTAGGTGGCAACTGGAGAATGGAAAATTTTGGAGCACGCTTGTGATGGCAAAGAGTCGAATAGCCCCCATGAAGAAGATCTCAACTCCTCAAATGGAGCTAAATGGAGCTGTTGTATCAAAGAGGATTCGCCAGGTCATAGAAAAGGAAATGAGAGTGAGGTTCGAGGAAGTGATTCACCTGGTAGATTCTGTAACGGTTCTAGGTATGCTGCATAAAATCTTGACTCGGTTTAAAATATATGAAGGAGTTCGATTGGGTGAGATTCAGGCAGCAACAAATGGCAACATGGACAGTTGGTACTGGATAGAGGGAAAGTCTAACATCGCAGACTACTTAACCAGACCTAAAGATCTCCATGAGATAAATCAAGATAGCCGATGGTGGAAAGGCCCTGAGTTTCTTGAGACACCAATGGACTCTTGAGCAATAAAGTCTAAGGTTGAAAACCCAGAGTCATTGCCAGGAGAGAAGGCCTCCACACATGCTGCTGAAACTAAAATCAACCAAGATTCGGATCTGGTCGATTATTCCTCATTTAGTTCCCCAAAGAAGCTACTGTGGACAGTAGCCCGCGTATTGGATATCTGTTGTAGGAGATTTAAGGGAGGTTGTAAGATGGAGAATATAGATCCACAAGTCTTCCAAGATGCAAAGATATTGCTACTGAGGGATGTCCAACGAAACTTAGGGGAAATGAAACAGTACAAACAACTAAAACCAGTCTGTAATGACAAGGATTTGTGGGTCTTTGGAGGCCGACTATCATCCTTCAATCCGCTAGCTCAAAATCCTACAGATGGGGCCCAAGCGCTTTTACCTACCAATCACCCGTACACACGTATGCTCATGAGACAAGCTCACGTACTAAGCGGACATGGTGGTCGTGATTCAACTCTAGCTCGATTCAGATGGCTCTTCTGGACACCTCAAGGATCGAAGATAGCCTCCGCGGTAAAGAGAGAGTGCCAAATGTGTAAGAAGAGGGATGTAAAGCTGATTCAGCAGCATACGGGAAATCTCCCCACCGAAAGACTCTCTCCTTCCCCCCCTTCAACAGAGTGATGCTGGATATATTTGGACCATACTTAGTGCGTGGAGAGGTCCAAAAGAGAATACCACAGAAGGCCTATGGTGTGATTTTCACAGATCTGTATTCTCGGGCTGTCCATATCGAGCCTGTATACGGATATGATACTGCTTCCTTCATGTTGGCACTCCTACGGTTCACTAGTATTAGAGGTCGGCCGGCTAAGATATACTCGGATCCTGGAAGTCAATTGGTAGCTGCAGAACGGGAGCTCAGTCAAGCATGGAGTTCTATGGATAAGGCGGAGATTCACCAGACATCTACAGAAAACGGAACGACCTGGACACTCAGTCCTGCAGACAGTCCATGGAGGCAGGGGGCAGTTGAGGCGCTGATAAAGTCAACGAAACGATGCTTTTCTTTTTCTATGTGCAATCATCGTCTTTCTCCATCTGAGTTCAATACAGTGTGTTACCAAGTGTCTAACACGTTGAACGAAAGACCAATAGGTAGGTGTGGTGGACATGATTCAGATATAAGTGTGTTAACACCAAATCTCTTGCTACTGGGTAGGACAGGTACTAGCAATCCAGGTAATTTATATGAAACTAATAGTTACAGATCTAGTTTAGTTAGTTCAGTCTATAATGTATTCTGGAAGCGATGGTGTGAGTTGCATGCACCATCAATCATCAGACAGTATAAGTGGTTTGAATCGTCGCCAAATTTAAGACCCGATGATATAGTTGTTGTATGTGATCAAAACGAATTGAAATCAAATCATTATTTGGCTAGAGTAAAGGAGGTTTTCCCAAGCTGTGATGGAAAAGTGAGGAAAGTGTCTTTGGCTTACAAAAACTTCCGAGTTGGGGAAAAAGTACACCAATACTATGGGGCTAAGGATACAATCATAATATATCGAAGTGTCCAAAAATTGGCTTTGCTGGCGCCCGCCCCGAGTGGTCAATGCAGTAGCGCTGCACTGTCGAGAGATCACAGTTGGCTTGGTAGAGTTAGCTTAATTAGATTACCGCCTGCGATAACGCGAAACGAAGCGTGCGATTTTGTACACATCCCCACAGACACTTTGTATGCACTATACTTTGAATTTCTGGTTCAGTATCATTTTGATAGATTATTGACTGAGTTGCATCAAATTTATTCGATGTAATTCAGCCAACGTCTATCCTGTTACAAGTTGTGACTAATGTAACTCAAAGCTTTTGTGCTTTTACTGAGCAAGTATAATTACAACTGGTCAAGCAGTGTATGTTCAACCATCAGAGAGCTGTGAGGTGTTTTATTTTGTCTCACCATTTTACAATCTACCTATTCATAATGGAATATATCTATCTGATTACGAGATGAGACTATTATGCTATACACACTCAATGTTATTGTAAGTAAAGATCATCATTGATTAATATATTTCAGCATTCAATTAGATTCCTTTGTTTTGACTGACTTATGAACTGTTTGATTGTCAAAATAATTATTGTAATTTGCAATGTGTAATGAAGACTAGGAAAATGGATCAGCACCTATCTTATCAGGTTTATTTTTATAGAGAGCACAACCATCACTCGCTCATCACACCACACAGCTAACATACACCCAAATCTGCAGGGTTAGAGTCTCATAAGGTCATAATTTGTAAGTTCATATTAACCGTTTTTGATTATATTATAATGCTTGTTTTATGCCAAACCTGCTCTGTTTATGTAATATCGTACAATTTTGAACGTTTATAGAATCTTATCATAACAATTGTCATTTTTATACAGGTTACGATATCAATACAATCAGTTAACTTTTACGATAAGACCTATCCTGCAACAATAACGAACCCAAACAATCTCATATCATCGAGTGGAAAAAACCAATATTTCTAAATTCTTGGAAACAGCTACAGACTCTCAATATATCAAACAGCTTTGATATTGGGATGATCGCATTAGCCTCATCTGTTGGGTGGCCTAGTTTGCTAAAACAGAGTTGAGTAAAGTAATTCACATTTTGACGATGATAACTTAACATCATCTGGGACTATTCTGCAATACTGCTACAGTTTACTCAACCAAAATTTAGGTTGTTATATTTTCTAGTTCGACAAATCCATGAAAAAAAACTCACTATTTTGCGAAATCTGGAAATCTGGAAGCTGAGATGCTGACCCAGATTGTATATCCTGGTCTTGCATCTCTTCCGGAAACAACTCGGTTGTATCACCTGTGTCAGATTCTGGTTCAGATCACCCATCCTCTATAATAGTTAATTCCTATCATCATATCAAAAGATACATTACAGTTTCAAAGACGCTGTAATTTTACAGTTGCTTTCAATTTATCATGACCTTCATTCCGGTGGTTGTGCAATCATGTTGCTGCATAGAAATGAATTATAAATACACACCCAGTGCACCCTATAGAGACTTAAACAAACAAAACGGCATCATTTTCTTATGGCAGATAAAACTTACTATTATGGATAATATTGTCAAAGATACTAATTGATATGTCAGCCGTAAGATGAAGACCACTAAGATAACACCATGTCAATACATGACAGGCGAAATCTTGATTCACGCTACCAAATTTTCTTTACAAATCGATCGAAGCAATATCAAGTAAGAGTACAATCATGGGTAGCACATAAATTATGATTTGTACCTGTAAAAGAAGCCTGCGCATTGGAACTTGAATATGGAGAGAGAATATCATTTACAATCCGTCTTGAGGCCCTAGTACTACTGCTGCCTTCCTCATGCACTGCTGGCTCAGGGTTTCGAAGGCTTTAGCAGCTCGGGGAATAGCATCTTTTTTCGACTTCAATCTAATCAAAAATGAACCAGAATTCAGAAAATGTGATAATAACAATCATAATATAGTCTTGTCTGTTCGAAAGCGCACAATACGCAGGCATACCTGATGCCATTTCATATAATGTGATCAAAGTGACTGTGTTTTGCCTGATAATGCAACACTAGTGGAAATCAGCGCTTTTGTGCTCAAAACACAGCATTTATAGATTGTATTTTAGACGAAAATATGGAAAATAATATACAAGTATTATAAATTGTGATTAACTCTTACGGAAGTGGCTTTTATCCAAAGAGTTGAGAGTTTACATAGGCGTCCTTGCTGTCACGACCCGCTGCAATGCATCTGTTTGGCATACCTACACAAAAAAACACAGTGATGGATGAAAAATAAATGGAAGACCAACATCTTGAGTTAGGGATGTTGTTTGCTTCACGGTCATTTGTTGTTCGTCCCAACAAAAACTATAAATAGCTACTTTTACTGGTCAAGTTTGCATTTTTACTGGATTGATTGCTGAGCAGCACCGATTGTATCATAAACACAATACCAATGTGTCATACTTCTTGACAAAAAATGATTCTATCTACCATATCAAATATTATTTTCAATACTTACTTAGAGTATAGGTTGGCTCCTTCTCTGTCAATGTGTTTATCCTAATGCAGAATAAGAGTATAAACAGGTCCGGAAGGAAGCCTATTATCATGCGTATAATATCCTTCTATGTATGCTCACAGCTTTTGACATCTTACCTGCTTGGCTTGAACAAGGCTTTTCAAATATATCATCAATTATCGGATTAAAAGTAGTGCATCATATCACGCTGGTTGACTATTTGTTGTTGAGCTAGCCTTTGAAAAATCACTTGAGAAATTTGCCGGCTCATCGATAGATATAGTGTCGTATTTACTATCTAACACCTTTCATTACCTAAACAGACTATAAAACTGTGTATCAATAGACAAACACAAATACTAACATGTCATTGGCTAATACAAAGACCATGCTGTGAAAGCAACCGAATTACCTAGTATATTCATGAGCAA
Organism: Membranipora membranacea; assembly: GCA_914767715.1. Lineage (NCBI taxonomy): Eukaryota > Metazoa > Bryozoa > Gymnolaemata > Cheilostomatida > Membraniporidae > Membranipora > Membranipora membranacea. The sequence continues at coordinate 19,461,128 of OU612072.1, forward strand.
TAGCAAAACAATGTTCCATTGGGTCACTCAAAAAATAAAGTTTACCATAATTTTTTACTTCTAGATGATAGAAAATGTTTCAATTAGTGGACACAGAAGATAATTTGGAGAAATCCCACTCAGTTTGCGAGATATGACAATCTGTATTAATTCAATAAAATCACTATAATGCATGCTTATTACTGCCTTGAGTCATGAGCTATAATAAAAGGACCCTCCTATGTCACAGGGTTATTAACCAGACACATCACTTGGGTTAAATAGAGAGTCATGGTCAATAGCTATGTACTGCCCAATCCTTGGTACAGGGAATTTCTGACGCAACGGTCCCTTTAACAGTGCGGGATCTTTTAATATAAAAATTGGATGAAGTTGATCGGATCGGCCTGGTGGATGGCTTTTGTGTAAGTCGATGCCTAAGCAAGTGCTCTTGATTGTTCTTGAGCCGATTAGTATAGGCATGGCAGTTCATGTTGGGAGCCTCTGACAAGGTGTTGATATTAGTGGCTGCTAGGCGATCACTGTAATGTTCATGATTATTGTAGGTAACCCGAAGTGCTAGTTTTTACTTTTTTCCAGTTCTGCTCTCTGCTGGTCAAACAATCACTGTGAATGTTTCAGTACAATGGTAATCAATATAATTGAAAATCATTTTGACAGACTGCAGGAGCAGTTTGACTGTTGTATTGATGCTGGACTTGCTCGGTTTTGTGATTCCTTATCAGCTTGATAAGGCTCTAATATTTGTTAATTCACGTGGGGACAACTCCAAATTCAAATCGTAATAATCTGTGTAGACAACGCATCGTAAAATCGTAATGGAAAGGCAGGCGCACAACTAACCACCCGCCTTGAGCATTGTTTTTGTTTTGTAACTAAAATCTGTATGAGAGATTTTCTAAAAGAACACATCATTGACAATGGTTAAATTGCAGTAGTTCCCATTAGAACTTCTGAATTTAGAGCGCCACATCACCCTAGGGAAATGTTTTAAAAATTATTCATTAATGTTTACCCCAAAACCTTAAATTTTTTACATGTTGACAGCTAACCATGCCATATGCAGAGGTTTTTTTCACCTGAAGAACGCTTCATTTCTAGTGCAATGTGAGAAGGCTCAGTTATTCAGAAATGATGTTACACTTAGTATCTTATCTTCTGTTATCTTATCTCTGTGCACTTAAAAATAATAACAAAGATCTCATGTTGGTGAGAAAGCTGATAGTCACTAAAGGTGTTTTTCTCAAACCTGACTAGTCTGCCTTAAGTATGACTAAGAGTGTGGGCTGGGTGCACATGTATAAAAATTGCATAATTGTAGTAAAAAAGAATACAATATGCCAGCAGAAGAAGTGGTCCCATGTTAAGTCCAGGTTGAGAAAAAGATTTACTATTAACATATATCTTAATGTACGGAATTCGATGTTGACAGAGAACATGTATTACCATCTGTGTGCAGCTGCTCCTCTCCCATTCGTTGCAGCATCAATTGTAACAAGTGCAACTTTACCATTATAAAACATACCATATATATTGTGTGCACCAAATCAGCGTCTTACTGACAGACAGACACACCGGTTTATAGCTGTAACATTAAACTGTATAATGTTCACTATCAAGAACAGAAACCTGACGTTAGGTCATTGGTAACATTAATTATAATTTAGCAACCACGGATAAATCTCCCTGGCCAGAAAAAACTAGAAAATATATAACTTTATATCGTATGAGTTTGAACCGTTAGGTACCCTTACTACATTCAGTATTACACAAGCTGATAATTCATCAATTTTGAATTCCAATAAACTGTGTTGCCACTTTCTATTTTTAACTTTTCAGAGTTGTATAATATTCGGTGTTTTTTCTAATCTTGACCAGAAAAGAGTCAATGATGTATTTTAAACATCATTCTCAGATAAAGTTTTATTTCATGTCCACTTCAATGCTATGTGTACGTAATGCACCATCATCATATTATTATATTTTCTCGGCTATTTATGCTAAGCAGAGGCACTCAATTTACTGTCATACTCAAACTGCCAAACACATCTCATGATTTTCTCAACCTTAGATGATATGAGCAAGAATGTCAGCATTAAAAAGCAAACACAGAATTAAAAATTGAGAATTTAGATTCAAAGGCATTATGTTAGCGTTCTGATATGGTCTCAACATCAAACAGGCCTTAATCACAACGCAAATAAAATGCCTTACCAACCACCTGTCAGCAGCCTGTGCTCATTAACAGCGAAAGCTAACGCAGATATGTTTGTGCACTACTTTCTGTAGACTTGAGAAACATAGTTTAAGGGTAGATGGGTTGGGCGATATGTGCTCTCTGCACAATAAAGTTGCTAACTGGCAAATAAAATTGTTGAGTATGGCACGAAGCCTCCGCTGTAGGTCATAGACTATATTCCTTATCCCCAATCATTGTACCTCAAACACCACCGCTCTTAATTTCACCCGCAAACTTTTACTCATTCTAAAAAAAAAATCAGCTCTAATCCCAATATTCTCAACCAAAGTTCCCCAGTTTTGAACCCCAAACCCCAACTTTTTTCAGCATTTTAAGTTTGTTTCTTGGTGATGTTTGTGGATATTTATTGGGAGCAATTACAAAACGATCTAGCATGTAGCATGGTTGACATTAGCCTGTCTTGACAAGCTTTGTTCGGTGGGGGGGGAGGGAACAAAGCTTGTCAACTCTTGCATGTTCGACAATATTAAATATTGTCTTCTCTTGCGATCGAGAAGATAACTCCTCTATCTCACTAATCAAATTGTATGGTCGAGCAGCCGATATTAAATATTGTCTTCTCTTGCGATCGAGAAGATAACTCCTTTACCACACTAATCAATTTGTATAGGAATGTATACAAATTGATTAGTGTGATGAAGGAGTTATCTTCTTGATCGCAAGAGAAGACAACATTTAATATCGGCTGCTCGACAGTCGAGCATGCAAGAGTTGACAAGCTTTGTTCCCTCCCCCCCACCGAACAAAGCTTGTCAAGACAGGCTAGGTTGACATTAAACAGAAATAGCCACTGCGTTGTGGTTATCATATTAGAAAAATGGAATACGACATCGCATCATGTGATGTCTGGTCGCAGACTAATTAATGTTCTTGTTATATGCATGGTATATATAACATTGCCTCCCCTTCAAGAAGGTTCATATCTCTCTGGTGGTTTGCTTATCCAAGCTGTCTCAGTACTGGTGGTGTAATAGGTGACGGTGTAGAGGTTTGAATATGTTGTCTCTGCGTCGTAACCATCGGACTAGTACTAGGTCAGTGCTCGAACCATCAGCTTTACTGTCAGCATCTGAGTACCTATTGGGCAATGTGGTTGCTGCTTTTACACTGGCTTGCTGAAAGTACCCTGAGGGAAATTTTATCCTGTAACATTAGCGTTATTGGGTTGGTTTAAATTTTAACAGTCACAATCATCAGCTTTTGTACCAACAAAAGCTTAATGATTCAAATGACAATATCGAAGTCAAGAACCGATCCTTACAAGGTACATGACCGGGCCTATGCGCTTTACTACAGCACCAAATAACTCCTTATCTTGACCAATCATGTTTCTGATCTTGACAGAATCTCCAAATTTGAACACACGAGACTTTGAATCACTACCATCAGTATAGCTATGATCCTGAGACATATCAATATCTGGCTGCAAATTGGGTTTCATGAGAGTGAATAAAGTGCGTATTTGTCTGCCCATTAACAGTTCACATGCAGCACGACCTGTAGTATCATGATCGGTTGTGCTATATCCTAACAGAAATCTCGATTATGATGAATTCCAATCCTTAGCACTGCCTTTCACAAGCTTGAAAAACTCTTAGCTGTCTGCACACAAAGCTCTGATTGTCCATTTGATGCAGCATGATAATAAATAATAATATTTGCTGTCCGTCTAGGAAGACGATGACTGCACCGAGTTGCGGCATAGGAAGAGGTTTATAGTGATGACAAGGTTTCCGAGTCGTTAGTGCCACTTTTCAACCACTGACAGCTTTAACCCAGCGTGAAGCATAGCGCTACAAGGCCGGAACTGCAGTGGTTGATGACAGCATCCTCCTGTATAGAGCTATATCATACATGAGGGTTCCTTAATCTGCATGCACGATAGTGGTGTACATACAGAAGACCTTATTTATAGTCCTGACCGAAGGGACTGTGTGATCAGTCAAAGTCGAATCGACTTCGGTCCCGGACGGGGTTTGAACCCACAACCGGCTGGTCAAGTGGCAGACACGCTAACCACTGCGCCAAACTGACTGACCGCAGCATGATACAGATGTTGATACTCATGAACTAGATAAATCACTCGAACTCTCCGGATGTGAATGACTTAGCATTATCTGTATTCAATATTGCACATCTCCCATGTGTTAAGAATAATCGTCTTAGCGAAAGGATAACCTCAGAGCTAGTAATACCGCTCATGGGCTCTACATGTAACCATATGCTTTAACTATCGACCACAATCAATTTAATATGACTACCATATTTAGCGAAATCAGCATGAACCCGGAACCACAGCTTATTCTTAAACGGAAATGGATTGATTGGTGAATTAGCAACCATGTGACATTGACGACATTCTCTATTATAGTACATTCAATATTTGGATACCATAAATAATTATGAGCCACTGTTTTCATTCTAACGACACCAGTGTGATCCTGGTGCAACTTTGATATCACTCTTTAAATGAGGAAAAAGGGTAGGACAACTCTACAACTTCACAATATACATCCTTTGTCAACTGCGAAATCATGGCGTTTACTGATGTACGGCTGTAACTCTTCATCTCATACGTCTTTAAGCCCTCCAAATGTCACGAAGTGACAAACCTTACCTTCATTAGAACTGGGCGGAGCTCATGACAGATAATAAGTGTGACGTAAGTCAGAACATTTGCGATATTCTAACGTATAGTTGTACTCGTTTGGAATGAGTTTCCACTTATACAGTCGAGAGAGGGCAACTCCAGACTCTAGTTTAGCATTAGGGCCAGATACTGATTGAAGTTTACCGTGATCTGTGATGAGTATAAAGATACTGCCAATCAGATACTTGGAAAAGTTCTTCAATCCAAACATGATGCTGAGAGCTTCTCTGTGTGTCTGAGCATAGTTGGAATCCCGCATTCAATGGTGTTCTGGAAGCATTGGCTTTCGGTGTTTCAGACTTCTTCTCTTCGTGAGATTATATCTTAAACGCCGTAGGGACTTGCATCACACGCCATCACAAGCTGTCTTTGAGGGTCAAACCCGATGAGTAGTGTTTGGGTGCACAAATGGTCCTTCAAATTGTTGAGTGCTTGTTGGCACTCTTTCGTTCAATCGGATAAGGTGATAAATGTACTGAGAGTATCACAGAGAATGATGAAAATGAAATTGGTAACATCAAGGAGGAACTATAACATTGTAAGCGCTTACGCACCTTAGCAAGGATGTGAACAATGGGAGAAAGATCATTTAGGAACCAACTGAAGATTGCGCTAAGTATGATACCAGGTGTGAAGGAGGTTGTTGTTGCAGGAGATCTAAATGGACATGTTGGCATGGATAGAACAGGGTATGAAATATGGCAAGGAGGACAGACCTTAGGAATGAGGAAGGAGAGAGGATCCTTATATTTGCTCAGATGTACTACCTAGCGCTATTCAACACCTTCTTTGAAAAGAAGGATGAGCATTTGGTAAAATACAGGAGAGGTCGCTACTTTTCGGTGATCGATTACATACTAGTTCGGAGATCTATGATGGGAAAGGTAAAGAATGGAACGATAATACCAGAAGAATTGATAGCTTCCCAGTATAGATTACTGGTCGCTGACTTAAGGTAATGTCAAAGACCGATCCGAATATCAACATATCATATACCGTAGGAAAGCTGCCGAGCTACTGAAAATGAATACCTGAACAAAAACTAGATTCAATGACGTTGTGTCATTTTAGTGAGGAAATGAGGCAGAAAACGCTGTTTTTGTCAAAGCAGATGGGGGAGTCAAATTAATTGTAAGAAATTTCAAATCAGGTGGAATGCATACTTAGAGATTGCGTTCATCGTAAAATTTGATTTTCTTTGATATTTGACTAGTCCAAACTGACTTTTTACGTCACGCCATACAATGCATTCTTTTTTGTGAAGCCGTGAAAATATGTGAAATTTCAATCATTAATTCAGAACAGATCATAGGCTTGAAACAAAATTAATTATGATTTTCCCTTAGAGTACACTTCAAATGCCATACCTATTAACTTTCAACAAATTAGCTTGCATATTGCGAAAACAGTAGACCCTCGAATACAGCTAATATTTTTTGCAACTTTTGCATAACATCAAATGTGCTGTCCAAATGACCATTATTGAGGCCAAACAAAGTTTTTTTGAAAGTTCTCACATACGAAGCCGCTTCCATTAGCCATGGTGCACACAGGAAATGCCAAAAGATTTTTTCCCTGCATCTTCGTTTTTCTTTAATTTAACGCAAAAGAATGCCAAAAAACAGCTATTTTTTGGGACTTTTGAGGTGTTTTTGGCCATTCTTTTGCGTTAAATTCAAGAAAAACGAAGATGCAGTGAAAAAATCTGTTGGCATTTCCTATGTGCACCATGGGTAATTAAAGCGGCTTCGTATGTGAGAACTTTCAAAAAAAATTTGTTTGGCCACAATAATGGTTATTTGGACAGCACATTTGACGTTATGCAAAAGTTGCGAAAAATATCAGGTGTATTCGAGAGTCCACTGTTTTCGCAATATGCAAGCTAATTTGTTGAAAGTCAATATGTATGACATTTGAAGTGTACTCAAAGGGAAAATCATAATTAATTTTGTTTCGAGCCTTTGATCTGTTCTACATTAATGATTAAAATTTCACATATTTTCATGGCTCCACAAAAAAAAATGCGTTGTATGGCGTGACGTAAAAAGTCAGTTTAGACTAGTCATATATCAAAGAAAATCAAATTTTACGATGAACGCAATCTCTAAGTATGCGTTCCACCTGATTTGAAATTTCTTACATTTAATTTGACTCCTCCATCTGCTTTGACAAAAACAGCGTTTTCTGCCTCATTTCCTCCCTTTCATGACACAACGTCATTGAATCAAGTTTTTGTTCAGGTATTCGTTTTCAGTAGCTCGGCGGCTTTCCAACGGTATATGATATGTTGATATTCGGATCGGTCTTTGACATTACCTCAAACATACAGAAGCAGAAGGAGAACAGAAGGGAAATACTTGAGAGAATAGGATGGTGGAAATTGAAGGAGACAGAAGGGGATGAGTTTGAGATGAAGTTGATGGAGAGCATCATGGAAAAGGTAGCAATGGAGGAATCGACATGGGAGAACACATGTGTTGATGCAGTCAGGATAGCCCAGGAAGAGCTAGGAGTCTCAAGGGGAGGTAAATATGTAGAAAAAGAGCCCTGGTGGTGGAATTTAGAGGTCCAGGAATTGAAAGGGAGAAAAAGTGAGGAGAGATGAAGACCAAGATCAACACCAAGAAAGTATAGTTGAGGAGGAATATCGAATAAAGAATAAGGAGCACAAGTCGAAGTAGCGAAGGCAAAAGAGAAGGCGTTTGAAGAGGTGTATAAAGGCCTTGAAGAGAATGGAGCAAAGAACTTATACAGTCTGGCCAAAACGAGAAAGCGAAGATCTTTGGACAAGATAGAATGAAGTTTGTGAGAGATGGTGATGGCCTTATATTATCAGAGTATGGAGATATCAAAAGGAGATGGCAGGAGTATTTTGATCAACTACTCACCACAAGGATGAAAAGGATGGAATTAGAAGAGGTCCAGCAAGTAGAAGGGCCAATTCCTCTGATAAGTGATGAGGAAGTAAAAACCCAGCTCGAGAAAATGAAGAAAGGGAAAGCAGCCGGATCAGATGAGTTCCCTATTGAGATCAGATTGAGTCAAGAGATTAGGAGATACCGGATTGAGTTGGATGACATCAGTTTTGAGGGATATACATGGGACAGGGATACCAGCTGCATGGAGGAAGAGTCGGAAAACACCACTCTATAAACAGAAGGTAGACCCCCTGAACTGTGCTAACTTCCGAGGCATTAAACTTCTCAGTCACTGCCTCAAGCTCTGAGCAAGGATAGTGGAATCTAGACTGGGGACTATTGTTGACATATCTGAGAGACAGTACGGATTTCAGAAAGGCAAATCAATGTATGAAACCTGTTCAAAAACTGTGGAATACAAATGTGGGATCTACAGAGGAAGTGAGGATAAATGTTGGCTTACACCAAGGCTCAGCTCTCAGTCCCTTCCTTTTCATGGTGATTTTGGATGTGATCACGGAGGAGACAGTTGAGGCACCCCCATGGGCCTTGCTGTTTGCAGATGTTTTAGTTCTATGCGACACGGAGGCAGATAGAATTGAGGGTCGACTGGAGGACCGGAGAAAACACCTAGAGGACTGAAACTGAGCAGTACCAAAGCGGAGTACATGCCACCAACAGGAGCAACTAGGAAGATCAAACTGAAAAACTACAACGAGCATGACTATAGTACCTGAAAAAACTGCCTATAAGTACCATGCCCATGCCCTTGCCCTTTGACCAGCTGAGCTACCTCCTACGCTTGAGCTACTTTCTACTCCTACTCCTACTTACCTGGACTATGTATTTACCACTCATACCAGCTGTGGTAGGGTAATCCTCACAATGTGACACAGTATTGTCATACTTTCTGTTGAGGTCCTCCTTTCGTAATAAAAAACAGTCATCATTTCGCAGCCTACATACTTTAAGTTTATTTTAAAATACGACCGTATACTCCTTACTGAGCAAATAACTGGACACCTTGGTTATTCACCAACCCCTACGGTTTCAAGTGAGAAACTTTAGTTGTCCTTATAGACACATCAAAAATGGATGAACTGGTGATATTCACAACATGGAACACCAAGGAGAACGTGAACTGAGAGAATTTAGTTGTCTCAAAATACATCACATATACATAAGAATTTATATGGCATGTTCCCGTGGAAAAACCTTGTTATAATTTATATTTTTGAACAAATTGTCAAGCACTTTTGCCATAAAATAATTATTATGTATGATAACCTTAAGTTTTTTATATCAATATTAGAATGACTTATAAATTATGCAGCATGAAATTTAAATTCAACGAAAACTGATATATTTTCATATTGTCAACCTAAAAGTATGACTATGAGACCATCGAGTAACTCTCTGTTGTAATTGATGAATAGGTTGAACAATGGTGCATTGATATAGTAACATAACTTGGTGTTTAGTTACATACCGGAGTTGAGAGTACTATCTCTTGTTTCTTCCTTCCATAAGTGAACACATTGAGTGCGTCATCTGTTACATGTTCATAATCCTTACCAAACAGCTCATGGTTCCTTGGTACGAAACCGCCATAACCTAGAAAAGAAATGTCTCATACCAACAGCTTGTTTGAGGGGCAAAGTAAGGTTGTAACATTGTAGGAACTGGGCGGCGGATATATGCTGTGAAAGTGAATCTGTCATCCTTTATTATGCCAAACTTTCTGTTCAACTTCATCAATGTAAGTACGGGATAGTTTTGTTTTTATCTATCTGGGTATTCCTCCGATAAGCAATCGCTTTCCTCAATGGCTGTACTAGGACCTGGGCAAGCCAACCAAAGTGGTCAAGTGGACCTGTTTAATGTGCCCCCTCAAGTGCAGGTGGCTTGTGCGGGGTAGTCACCCTATACACTTTGCACACAGGCTACTCCTTTTTGAAGAGACAGAGGGGATCTTTATACTGCTTGCAAGCACACTATAGATCTTTTTAATTTATAGTCCTGATCCACAAAGACTGGTTAGGAAGAATGGCCTGCCAGCCCGAGGAATCAACTGCATCATTTGACTGTTAACCGTCAGACCACTCCTGACTCCATATGTGAAGGTGACTTATAAGAAGATATAATGATAGACACAGCCTATTTCTGAATAGAAAGTTTGTGACTTTATATCTATAGACAACACTTATTCTAAATGGTTAGATAGTGACTTGCAAATGTAAATATTGATCAGAGAGATTATGTGTTTGAAATGGATCATAAGCAGATTTAAGTATGCAGCGACTAATAAGTGTGTGTTGACTTATAAGTGTTTGGTGACTCTATTGTGAGGTTATGAGGGGTCAATACCTGCTATAAATCGCTTATTAGGACTCTCATTAGACATCTTCAAGACACTGAGTGGTGGCATGTGTCTGTTAGGAGATGCATAAGGCAATATCTTGTCTGGCCTGCTGTAGAGGCATTCTGTTTCTCATTTTAAGTAGCTATAAAATAGACATTTACTCTTTGTACGGTTTTCGCAAAACACCAAATCTCACTCCAGGCACAATAACTATTCTTCCTATGAATGTCTGTCATCTTGACTACCATTCCAAGAAATTTATAGGCTACCTGGTAATAAATCCTCTGCTTTTTAGATATCATGCTTCTTTGGGGTGAAAAGCCGAAAAGAGTGAAGACCGGAGGAAGCTTTGCACAGATTAGAACATTCATGTTTTCAAGTTTGTAGAATAAATTGGTCAGAGACTTGCGCTACCCTTGAAATTGCATAACCACAAAACATGCTAGAGTTCATATTGATTCCAATCCACATTTTTCTATTCAATATCGTATGGTAGTATTGTATCAAAATGATGACTTGATATACTATTGCATGTATATCTCTGATCAATAGAAAATGAACTAGTTCACTTAGCATGAGTACCATCACAAGATTTTGGTGTGACGTTCAATTTGACTAATTAGGGGACGGGTACATGTTAGGCAATTGTCCTAAATTGACTCACACGATCAGAGATACACATAATAATAGTGTAGTCTTGATGTTTGTGTGGTAGTGTATTGAATTATGTACACTCACAGGCAATTCTATGTTCTTGAGATTCAGGGGAAGTTGATCGCCACTTTGAAGACAGTTCAGTGCAATGAGATGATCATGTTTTAGCTGTTTTGGAGTTCTGTGATTGCATTAAATGTACATTCGGCAAACGTTTGTCGCAGTTATTCTCCATGCTTGACACTTGATGTTTTTTTAAATACAGAAAAATGCTGAGTGTAAATGATTCCAATAAAAAATCGTGATTCATGTTCAACATCATAGTGCTAATAGTGAAAGTCTCCGCATGACATCTTATCATAATTTTGTCTTCTCAATATTCATTGCCATCGACGAAAATCAAATCAAAGCAGAACCAATTGTCTTGTGATCAGGACAGGAATATTCTCCAGAGAAGTCGGTAAGAAAAAATAAACATAAAGGAAAACTAATCCTCTATTTAGATCATTAATTGATGCTAAGGGTCTGTTTTGAAATGGATTTTTTGTATATCCACACCCCTCTACATCAATCTAACATCATATTGATGTCTGCTTGCCCGCTGGGTAATGACAAGCTTGATGATATACAAATATAATTAATTATAAACCATCCTTGGCAGCAAAAGCCATTGGTTCCCAACACAATATATTTATGCAATAAAATACAGGATGTAATATTCAATTTCATCTCCTCGAACCAATTTCTAAAGATTGGTCATTGTCCCTTAAATCTGATCTTATTTTCCTGGCCTAGTCTTAATTTCAACTGTATCTCATTTTTTATACTCTGAAATCACCTAACATCTGCACCTTCATAATGCAGTTCTTCATATCGACAATACCAAAATCAGGCATCATTGCCGCTATTATTTGGTGCGTATATTGAAATCCCACAATATTTTTGATCCTTTATTTTCAACCCTCAACTCTGCACTGTGATCCTATCAGTTAATTTCTGTCTCAAAGCTGAGCATATCATACATTTCCCATATACAGTTGTACATCTCTATGTCCCTGTTCTTCCTTGACTTTCACTCAATAATTCATCCTGTTTTCTCTGCATTCACCCTTTTAATGGTAATCTAAATGTGCTTGCTTCTAAGTCATCCGCTCATTTCAGGTACTGACTGTGTTTTTCATCCTTCCAATCTGTTCGTTTTGTTGTTCTGCTTTGCATCCATGTTGTCTAATCCTTTACACGGTACCAAGCCATATTCTAAATGTCATTTTCCAACTCTGCCATTTTCTCACCTCTTGTTATCCCACCAAGCTATTTTTCATTTTTCACCAAAACCTTTTCTCACCAATCCATTTCCCCACACATTCATATTTCCACAAGGATGCTTTCCACCGAATCCGTTTTAACAACACAAAGTTTTTCCACTTAGCTGTTTTCCACTGTACCCACTGTGTCATTTTCCAAAAAAAAGACAGTTTCCGACCAAGCGAGTTTCCCGTTTGCCCTTTACCAACAATTCCTATCTTAAAATGCCAAGCAATTAACTCAATGCTGGTAGCTTTTTCTCTCCTTTTCTTAGTTTGACTTTGATATTTGATGTGTGACGGCCTCATAAACTAAATACCAGCAGAAATAGCTCCAATTCCAAAAGTCACCATCTCAACTTGAATCTAGTAAGACAAAACTTGGGTGATACTTGAGGGAAAATCATACCAGCTACAAGGGAAAATCATGTTTTAACCAGTGTATACCAACAGCTCATATGTAAGCAACGAATTGTGCCGGTTATGTCATGTTATAGATATGTAAACGCTTTAGCTAATCAGCATGAGACATGAAAGCCAGTCATGTCTATAAGAATTCTACATGCGCTGTCTCAACATAACAAAAAAAGTGCATCAAGGGAATCTGTTGTTTTGGTTTAGTTTATTCCTATTATTTAGGTATTAGCCCACTTAATAATTGTGTTAAAAGTTCAATCTTCATGGACCAGTCTGATAGTCGGGACTGGATTGGTGGCTTATAATCCAGCCCACTACTGCACACATATTCATATCAAATCAAATCTGAAGTCGTTTTTCCTGTCCTAAAACTTGAAGAAGGAAATAGTATACAAAATCTACATCAATGCTAATCAAGGACATTTAGTTCTGATTAAATTAATCCCAGCACAACCAATTTAAAAGATTTTATACTGAATTTGCTTCTCGTAGGTGAACCAGAAGAAAAATTCTAAATCAAATGACAACAGGTTTTTAATTGTAATATATATATATTTATACCATTCTACACACAAGTCCAATTAACTCAGTTAGAAAAAAGCGAAAGTCAGGAACTCATCACGCTGGGCCAGCGATTTCTGGTCCCAGAACAATAACTATGACTCAACAATATCTAGGAAATTGAATCACCTGTTAGAATTCTATATTTGTCGGATTGGAGTAAATATTTTGAGTATTAAACAGTAGCATAAATTTCTCACCATTCTCACCTAGCCGCCTGTATCCTTAGCGGGTAGCCGTTCTGCTAGCTCCTAGTTCAATTCAAGAATGCCATCTGACCATGTTGCCTACATCCTCTGGCTCCAAATGCCAACAGATTATTGTATTGGGATGTTTCCTTGAACTGCAAATTTAATTGGCCTATTCATGAATTATCGAATTATTATTTCAACCAGCCACAGCAATGTGATCAGAAAACCCAAGTTTGCTTTGTGTGGAAATAGCTTCCACAATTATGTTACAAATGAAATGTAAGTTCATAACACAAAGGTAAACAACTGACAGTTTCTCTACCTTACAACAATGGTGAAATGGCCATTTGATGTAAACTTTACCAAGTTTGGATCAGAAGGTATTGATTCTTGTTTGCATCAAAAGCACCAACATAAGCTGCTAGCATGCGATGATGCGATCCTCCAAAGCTCCGAAATAGCTTGGATTAAAGTATTTTGACTCGATTTATCAGAGCAAAATCAAAAGTTAGCATTTTGGGAAATTTTTGTCAAATTTACTTGTTTGGTTGTTGAGCGATCATTTCTGTTGTGACATCAAATGCAATATCTGTTTGGCTGCGAAAATCATAGACAATATTTATTATGACGCCTTTGGGATTGCAAGTTTTGTTGAATTCTAGATTGCAATGTTTAGATTTTTGAGTGTGCAACTAAGGATAGTCAGAGTAGGGAATTGTATGATCATTCAATTTGGTTTCTAGTGCAAGTATATAGTGCAAATCTATGTTTTTGAAACCAGTTTTTGCTAATTGAAGCTTAGAATCCTTATAAAACCCAGTTTTAGTTTATGGTAACTAGGTGTTAGTATATAAGTTTTGTAATTGGAGCGGAGTTGGCAAAGATGCAGTTCATTTCAGACTATGGCTCAAGACAACTCCCCTTACACTAATGATTAACATCTTCTCGATAGAACTCAATGACTGTTTTTTTTAAATATACTTGAACTTATAAAAACTTAAATGCGAGAAACATACATAAGTGCAACTTTTAAAGTGGTGGCATGTTCACTCTAAATGATCAAACATTGATTGCGATATTATTTCCTCTAACCAGTGGTCATAATATGAATGTTGTAACATTGTTTAACATGGCCCAAAATGCGGCAGGAGAAAGCATGGCTGTTAGTATCGGTAGGATGCAAAATAGACATTCAAGTCTCATTTTCGTGTTTGCTCTTTTCTTTCAGATTCATTTTATTTCTTTGTAGGTGCTGGATCTGCTGCAGGAGGATATATTAGAACAAGTTTTGACCCTATACTTTAACATTCCTGTTTATATATTGGATGTTGCTGCAGTCAATTTGTATGGTCTTCTTTACATATCGGAGGGAATTCTGTGTGGCTTCAAAAGAAGAGATCGGTCAGCCTGGGTCATGGCTGTTCGGGTAGATTTCTGTTACAAAATTTTCGTTATTGATCGGTCGGATTCCCTCTTGGTGCTACAGCATTCCATGTTTTTGTTTGATATACGTTGTGGGTGAAATAAAAAAATAAACGGAGTAATTATACCAACAAAAGCCACTGTTTCCAAAATCAGTGGAAGCCAAGGGTGTTTATAACTTCTAAATAACCATGAGTATGAGTATGAGTATGAGTATGATAATGAAATCTGTAAACAAGTGCTTCCTGCTTGTATTGTATTATTTAGATGTCTGACCTGCTTTAGCTAACTCATTGCGCAATTTCACCATACCTGACAAGAATGGTTTTAAGGCGCTAATTAGCATACCTGCTAGACACCTTTGAGAGTTGTGTTCTCTCGTCCCGAAGCTCATTCAACTTAACCATTGCCACCTCATGCAAAACACTTTCATATGTTGAAGAACAGATTCGGGCAAGATTCCACCTTTTCGAAAAAAATCAGTCAAGAGCTCATGAACTTAATTGCAAAGCTCACTAAAAAGGAGGATTTCTCCAAAAAATATTGATACCAACTGCACATCACTTAGTGCTTGAATGATAGTGAAATCTGTAAGCAAGTGCTTCCTGCTTAACCCTGTGAAATATTAGTAAATTCAATCAAGGAGTGGCTTCGATTGAAGGCACATAAGAGGTATGAAGATCGCAAGTAATGACATCCTCACACATTCTTGGGTCATATGGAACTGGTACAACTATGACAAAAAATTACAACAATGAATGGCTTACAGGTATCAGTGAACTTTAGTTCAATGCAAGTATACTGTGTATGAACATGCATATCAGTTGTATTTATGAATAAACAGCTTTGTATTAATTTCCAAAACATGATCAAAAGGCTCATCATTTGAGAAATAGGCTCAGCACTAGATTCTTGTTGATGCACAGATCTTACATCCTGTCGTATATCTTAAGATGATAAATTTTGGTCGCTGAACTGTGCGGGTGAGCCCGGTTGAGATTGGTGAGAGGGTCGATCTACCTCTGCCTGTCCAAAACAAGAAGTGTCGATTTTCTTAAAGCAACAAAGACATTATTGAGGTTTGGTCCCAGAATGGTTTGTCATGTGCTGTGTAAAGCAATAGCAGGGAAATTTGCAAGTCAGTTTACCCCTGTATCGAGCTTCTTATGGGGCATAGAGGGTTGCAGTTAGACGGGAATTGGTGCTGCTAGTACACATTTTTTGGTTAGTTCGTTTAAGACTACCATGATTGTTAGTAGTTAGCACAATGCAGTCTAGTAATTTTAGATATTAGTACAAAGCTGCTTTCCAATTGATAGATGATTATGATACCATGGAATTGCTTGCATGGACTTTGTTGTTATTGCATCCTCCTTGCTATTAAACATCACCATGGTAGTTCCGTTGCTCGTAAAGAGTTGTTCATTTTTTTCATCTCTCATCTAAACAAAACTTCCTGTCCAATGGTACAAATTACGGCTCTGTAGGACTAGTTTGAGAGTATTTGTATTCAGATATCTATGAAATATTTACACTTTTTTGTGTTTCAACACTTCCACAATCATTTTTGTTATCGCTGGGTGGCTGATGATTGTATAGATAGATCAGGAATCTACACCCTCTAGGTTTTGAGATATATCAATTATTTATAAACCCTAATATACCTAATTGTATTGATGACATATAAAAGGCTTATAGGTAATACTTCTTTCTCCGGGACGAACCATTCTGGGCGTAGATAGCTATCTTTTTCTCACTTTGGTCACATGTTCATCACCTCTAGATCAATGGGAGAATGACAGTTCAAGCTCTGACAAATTAGCGTCAGTATTGATATTTTTGATGTCAAATGATTTCAACTCAGAACTGGTTATAAGTGAACTGAACCCTTTGTGTCTAAGTGTACCTCACTTAGTCCATGAGCTGATACAGCCTTTTGTTCAGGTTCAAAAAACCAACACTAGAGGAAAATCTGAAGCAGCAGATATGATCTAAGTTTGCTGCTTTATCATAATCAGTTATGTCGGATCATCAATATTGTTCCAGTCTATGTCAAAACTTATCTTAAGCATTATATTCTACTGAGTAGTAATTATTGCGCCATTATAATCTTCATTGGAAATGTTTGTTTACAAAGGCTGTGATTGGGCAATAATACCACGTGATTAGTATTCATGATGGCTGCGGTGAACAGATGCATTCTGCATTGTCTTCCTCTTCTCAATAATAATCCTAGTTTAATCAGCCTATCACCTTCCTGCTTATCCAAAACTATTGAGTATACTTCTAAGTACATAAAACTAAATCTTCAAACAAATAAAAGCATATCAGACTCTCTTAACACTTAATTAATGACTATCACTTCTCTCATCATGATAATAATGATCTTCTGTACTACACTAGTACAACCAGCAGCAGTACCACCACTGAGTTCAACCCCATCCACATCATCTGCAGCAGATATACTTGTCATCCCTGATATTGTTTGCCATCTCCAGTGCTATAAGAAGTTTTGTCACAAGAAAACTCTGACGCAAACTAGGGAAAGAAAGGTAGGTTTTTGTACGTGTGCACAGTCACTCACAACTAGTCACTAGTGTGAGTGACAAACCACTTTAGCCCTTGGAACTTGTACAGAAAATGATGATCCAATGATAGTGGATTGAAGCAACGTGTCCTTGATAGAAAGCAGTTAATATTTTCAAAGGACCTGTCCTGTGTGTCTATTATATTATTTAGAAAACCCGCCAAGAATATTCAGTAGTATTTAGTTTTACATAGTTTAGCTACCTCTCATCATCGCTCTCATCCGCTATTGATTTGTGTTGTGTTTGTATGAATAATATAATATGTTTGTGAGGGCATCAAAATCATCTGATGATGAGCCAGATTTAGCATGGTGACCAAGAAGAGCGACCTCGAGTGCGGAGAGGAAAGTCCACGACGGTGTTGCCGCCCCAGTGTATTATCTGTAAGAAGGACATGAATAGAGTTAGGAAGGGAGGTCAATGGATTCATGAAAAGCTCTCACTAACACAGTCTAAAACCGCAGGTAAGTAGACACTGTGACAAGTAGGGTTACACACCTGATCCATTCACGTAAATAACTAACTAACACATTGCATCCACATACCTACCGCCAGATAATCAATGCTTTGCGATATACCGTAATGACAATTATGGAATGTTTATAACCACCGCTACTCGATCCACTTTGATATTTATATATTTATGATTGATGCAGGGATCAATCACATATAACTTCCCAATTCACCGATTGTTATATTCCAAACAATAGAGTAGTGTTGTGTGCAAAAACATGATACCCTTCTATCAATCCCGTGATTTGCTGTAGCGTATTGGGGAATTTACCGGTACATGGTTGGCTCGTCACTAATGAGGAGCTACGAGTAACTTGGAGGACGAAGCCTGTGGCCCCTCAGGATATATTAAAGGTAGGCGTAAATACTTATTATTGATATCTTATGTGATTTTATATATTAGGGCATGTAACATTATTTTCAGTGATGCGCGATTATTTCATACAATAGAAAACAACACAGTACATGTGTATCACATTTAGAGGCCAGATAGAGTATTTGGCCACAAAAGCGCAACCTGATTGCTGTTACTGTGTTTTTAGACGGCTAACTCATTGAGTAGGGCATTAACATCATTCAGCTTTACAATTGTAATTGTAATCGATTGTATTTGTTTCAGACTGTTTACTGCAACTGCAAAAGGAGTAAGTGCCAGGGAAAGAACTGCAGCTGCCGTGGAAAGGGCCTGCCATGTACCGACCTTTGTTCCTGTCAGGCAAGTTGTGATAACAAAGACCAGCACGTTGCACCAGATGATGATGATGAGGACTCTGATTGGACCAAGTTATGTTGTAGTAGTTATCGGTGTGATGAGTTATATTTCTGTTATGGTTTTTTATCAAGCCTGCGTCTGCGTTGTGAGAAAATTAGCTTCAACCTTGATGCAAAGAGAAACTACCAGTGGTGGTGGTACAATGATTGAGGGAAAAATCCACCAAGTTCCTAACATGTGTTAGGGGTTTGTGACACGCCCTCATCAGCAGCATGGTTTTGGCAGCAGCTATCAGCTAAGGATTTTGGGCTAGCTTAAATTGGCTTTGGCTATTTTGTTTACCCTATAGGAGTTTAATTTAACTAGAGTTTAATTTCGCTATCTGGACCTGGTACTAAATTTCACTAGTACTAAATTTCGCTAGTAGGCTTACTAGTGAAAATTGAAAAAGAATGTCAAAGCTGGGATTCGAACCCAGGGCATAACGCTCCATCTGATTGCAAGGCAGACACTCAGACCCACTGATATATGTTCATATCAATGCTTAGACCACTACACCACACTAACTTGCATGTGTGGGTAAGGTGTATTCCTGTATGATTGTACATTGTTTATGAAACTATGGTGAGTGAGTTTAATTGAGGATACACTAAATTCCGCTGCTTAGGCAATAACACAAAAAGCGAATCCTTAATGCCGCGAAAACAACTCCACAATAGCTGCGCCAGTTTGCTCTCTGTTTGCAGGCAGGTCGGAGCACACCTGGAGGCCAACCAATCACCAGTAGAAGATGGATTGCATTGGGATTCGAACTCATGATATTCAACACTTGCGTGTCCGGCGCTCTAACCAACTGAGCCACCTCCTACTCCTTCTAGTTCATCTTCCATCTACTGCATGCCTCCCTCATAGTCTGAGTAAGTTTTCACTAATTTTCTTTCCGTTATTGCATGTATTATTATTTATTACGTTATGTTTGTTCGTGGATATTTATTAAGAGTAATTACAGAGACATCTAGCACAGAGCATGGTTGACATTAAAAGGAAATAGCCACTGCATTGTGGTAATCACAGTAGACAATGGAATACGACTTCACATCCTGTGATGTCCGGTAGCAGACAGATAATGATTAGTGTTATCATTATAGGCACGGCATATATAAAATCCCCTAATTTAATTTAATTCCAGATTCCTAATCTCGAAATGCATCATCACCTGAGATTGACAGTGATAAAGTGCTGGACTTAATCACTGTTGTTTACATTCCAAATGTTTATTTTAAATATATTGTCAGGAATGATTGTTAACGTAAAGATTGTCTGATTGACATGTTGTTAAAGATTGAGAAATGGGCACTGGCATTTTGTTAAAGATTGAGAAATAGGCACTGGCATTGATGATGCTTTGGCCTTGTCTTTGGGAAGGGGCAATAATAATCCCTGGGTAAAAAATAAAGGCGTCAAAACAATGAGTAGTTAAAACGGACGATTGATGTTGAGAGATTTCAACATAAAGTTGAGGGTCATATTTTGACTTATCAACTTGACTAGTGTATTATTGCCGAATGGAGAGAGAAAATCAGTGTAAGGACCTATATTGGGACATACTCAAGATCCGATAAGGTTTTGTTGCCTGCATTTTTTTAACACTTGAGCACTTGAACTCTTAAAAAAACAAAAGAAAACGAATAACAAGTTAATTTTCTATTAACATAAAGAACATCCTTAGAATGATGACCCTAGCGAGGGCTAAAAAAATAGCCAACATTGTTATGACAATTTCGCACAGCTACTTATATTATGTACCCAAACCAAAGTCTGAGATGAAAGAATTTGACTGGTTCTAACACGACTGTTCATATCAGTGACATGTGCAGTAGGGTCGAGGTGGAAGCTCAACATGTTGCTTAATTTGTGTCATCCGCCTGGTTGGCTGTTTAACACGTCGCTGGGTTGTCTGCTGGTTAGGTTGCTGATCTTGCTATTGGGTTGGTTGCTAAATTTGTTGTTGGATGGGCTGCTCATATGTTGGGTGAAATAGTTGCGGTTAAACTTCATCTGTGTCAGAGACAGTTACCTGGTCTTGCCTCTCAGGCTGTGTTGGTGTGTCATGTGGTTGAGGCGTCGTACGTCCGTCCGTCTCAGGTGTCATTGTTTTCAACCCAGTTCTATTTTCCGTTCTTCGTTTGCGCTGTTAATTTGTACCTAAAGGATTGCTTCTATTGTTCCCTCTTCCTCTGAGCTTTTCATCTGCAGCTAAGGGATTGCCTCTTGGTGCTACAGTGTTACCTGGTACAGCTTGTGCCTGTGGTTTTCGCTTGCAATACAATACTAGGAAAATTGCAACAATCACAACAACAATAGACAATGATCCCCAAATTATGGGGAGCCGTGTTTGCTGTTTACTCTCGGCTCTTCTAAATATCCATGAGTATTGCTTAGATGTCTGTCCACCAGCAAAGCCCACTTTACAGTCGGCCTTATCACCATTTTGGAGGACAGATTTTGTTATTTGTAAGTTATCCTGTTTCTCTGCCAGCTCAAATCCATTGAAAAACCATTTATAACCTAAGGCTTCTGAGCTTAGCGAGAAATATAGAAATACAATACACAATACAGATGAAATGATGACGGTGTTTCCTTTTCTAGAACAATAGTTTTTACCATCTCTATCCTGATGGTGTCCTTGAAGTCAATATATTGAGGCATCACATGCATCCATTTGATAACATTTGATTTAGACCCAGGGAAATTGATATGGGACTCATCAGTACATGTAATGTTAATTCCTTCCCTGTCTTGTCTGCTAGGCTCATAGGAAGTATCATTAAGGTGTAAGAACACTTTGTCGCTGACTCTCTGAACCTCTGTAACAAAACGATTTAATCACGTAATTGCAGTGCTTTAATTTTTTGCCGATAAAGATGTTGCTGCTGTGAAGACATAAGTTGTTTTTATTTTATTGAAGTTGGTATCTAGGTGATTAACCCAAAACAGCCTCATTACATTTAAAATCAAATGTTATGTTATCGGACGGTTCAATTTAAATATAAATCTAATGTGGATAATATTGTTGGGTTGTCACTATCTCTAAGTCAACAGCTAACGTGGACAGGCTCTCTTCATAGTATTTAGACAATTGGGTCGTATTATAAGTGTCTCAAACATATTATTTGGAAAATTTAACATAATTTATAAACTTACTGTAAGTGTAGCTGGAGCTAGGTTTTCCTCTAACCGATTCACAGGAGAAGTTGAACCTTATTCCTTCCTCAACCACATCACTGAGGCTCAATGTGAGGTTCTGTGGAGCTACCTTTAGATCAGGGATCATGGACAAATTATTATGATGATCCGTATATAAGATTGAGCTCAATCTACCAGTCCTGTACTCTGCAATGCAATTAAACCTTAAATAATCTCTCTGCATAGCTTGAGTGAGATTTCCTGTTACTGTGATTTGCTTTTGGTCTCTGTTCCGGCAGTCATCTGAGGTAAGGTTGTTCCACTGAGGAATGCGCAGTCCATTATCAGCTGGTCCATCTATAATATAATTCCCATTGTACTGACAACCTATTTTGTATCTCCTCCTTTCTTTACTGTTGAATCTTAAGTAGATTGATTCCGGTTTGTTTATTGGTATAGCGTCTTCATAACTGGTACCATTTCCTGTCCCGGCATCACAAGAGAACCTACAAGTTTCAGAAATTCATTGGTATCACAGGAATGATCTAATCACATATATCATTGGTCATATGACATCAGTATTATAAACTGATTAATGTGAGCACAGTATTATTCTAGCCAGGTAATGAATTCAGATTTAGGGTGTCGTTGGGAATGTAATGATTTAGTCAGTTTTGCAGTTAAAAAAAAAAAAGAAATAATTGTGTTTCCCTATGCAAGTCCCACGGTCATGGACAGTTGCAATGAACAGCCGAATAAATTGGGAGATGATATATCAACACCAGAGCGATATGAAAGCAACTATAATTTGTTGCAACATACTAAAATCACTGTTAAGGGAAGACATTCAGGTAAGGATAAAAAAACAGGCTTTCAATTGTCAGGCTTGGCAACCACACATATTAAATCCAAATCGGTAGAGACATACATGGTTCTAACTTTACTGTCGTCCAGGATGGACTGATATATTGGCATGATACAATGTTGCGCTTGGGCCCTTTTGATATCTGAAGATAACTTGACAAAGCTAAAGCAGAATGATTGAATATTGAGTTTGTTTTTCCTTTTAGTATAAGTTGTTACTTACTCGAATGGCTGCCCTTCATAGAACTCTGTAGACGGTTTGTACGTGAATTTTACTCCTCGAGGGCCCTGATAACTCCATACATATCGGTTGTATCCTCCGATACACAGTAAAAGTACTAGACTGATGACCATGACTTCTAGCTTCATAATCTTCTTTATACCAATTGATTCGAAGGTGAATGATTTCTTTCTAAACTTGATTAAGTGAGCCAGACTAGTAGTACATGTTTGCGAAAACAACTAAACTACATGACCAACACATTTCACTGGTCATACAGTAATCTCATAACAGTACACGTTCAGACTATTCATTGTTTGACATGTGGATAATTGATAACATTAAGTTATTAAAAGCTGTGAGATCGCAGTCATTTCACCACATAGTACATCTCCTTTCAGGTTCATTCATGATACAGCAACAACGATACTCTAGCGGATACCTCAGAACTATTTACTGGTTGCTGATAAAAGAAGTAATAGTTGATACCCAGCCTTCCCATGAAATTATTGTTAGAAAAAAGTTAGATTATTTAGATTAAAAATGTATTTTCCGCTCTCTAACATTAAACATTAACGTTATTGAACAATGGATTCTGAGTTCAGAGTGTGTGAGAGGTTTGAGCTGGTGCACTTGAATCATTTTAGTATTACAATTCTAGTAAATATGACACCAGAGTGAGGTGCTTGATTACCCCATCGATTTTGCACCTTGTTAATTCGAAATTGAGACAGTATTATAAGTTGGCTTCTCTGAACAAGAGAGAACATAACTCATTTACCAGATGACACAGTTCATGAATTGAGGTTGTCATCAATGGTCAAGGAAGAATATATGTCCTTGTAAAGATGATTGTCATTGAAAAAACAGGTGATAAGGGTGATAGAGAGTCGGGACTAATGGAAATTGTCTTCTGTATTACTCAAGATGTGAACCAAACAAGAATAAAACTTATTAACAATCAATAAAATCTCATTCCATGCCCAACTAGAATTCGCGATAAATATAAATATTAACTTCACTTCATATTCTTGTTTAACCCAAGAATTTGCAAATCAAGTCCTGCACCCAACACTTTTGACATTTTCAGTCCATGATGCCTCTGTGTGCATATTTTATTTGCGGGGTGAACAAGACCAACTCCAACTATGTGTACATACAAGGAATTGTACAGGTAGAACTCGTGATTAATTCAGAGAGAACCTCCCTATTCCTTTTCACAGCTGTACCTCCTATGATAACATTTAACCTGAGACTCGGTTTTAAAAGATCAAGGAACAAAAAAGTTTTTAATTTTAACTTGATTATAACAATATTTCTGTGTTCATTTTGAAAACCTCAAATTATACTAAAATTAACCCTTGTGAAGCAAGCACTCCGTCCAACCATTCACAAAACTCAACTGATGACACAAATTAAACTTTTTTTATCCCGTTTGATTTATTGAATTCAAGTTCTTTGGGCTACGCAAGTGATAGCCAGCTGAGACAATGGCATAGTAACAGGTGTAACACTACTACAGTTTTCACCACCCATTTATTTCTGACCTGTTTTCTGCCATTTTATAGGAAGGGCATCCGGCCGTGGAAAACCCTGCCACAACAGGAACTTTGCAAGTACCAAGTGGACGATCTGACTATGCTAGGAGGCCGCCCGTATTTTGCAGCACGCAGCAGAACCAAGTTTGCCCCGACGCTGTGACAAATAAGAGAGAGGGGCAGAACAAACAAATGCAGATAGCTTCGTTAAATGCAGGAACGCTAGCTAGTAATAGCAGAGAGATAGCGGCAGTGATAAGAGTCAGTTGAATTGATATTCTTTGGCTGCAGGAAACTAGATGGACAGGAGGTCAATCAAAGGGAAAGGCCCGAAATTTTGGTGAGGGATGCAAGCTGTATTATTGTGGAGGGAAACGACCAAGGAGTGGAGTTGGGATTTGTCACAGCAGCTACTGGCAGGATAAGGTGATGAATGTATCGCAGAGAATGATGAAAATGAAATTGGTAACATCAAGGAGGAACTATAACATTGTAAGCGCCTACGCACCTTAGCAAGGATGTGAATAATGGGAGAAAGATCATTTAGGAACCAACTGAAGAATGCGTTTAGTAGGATACCAGGTGTGAAGGAGGTTATTGTTGCAGGAGATCTAAGTGGACATGTTGGCATGGATAGAACAGGGTTTGAAATATGGCAAGGAAGACAGTCCTTAGGAATGAGGAAGGAGAGAAGATCCTTATATTTGCTCAGATTTACTACCTAGCGCTATTCAACACCTTCTTTGAAAAGAAGGATGAGCATTTGGTAAAATACAGGAGTGGTCGCTACTTTTCGGTGATCGATTACATACTAGTTCGGAGATCCATGATGGGAAAGGTAAAGAATGGAACGATAATAACAGAAGAATTGATAGCTTCCCAGTATCGATTGCTGGTCGCTGACTTAAACATACAGAAGCAGAAGGAGAACAGAAGGGAAAGACTTGAGAGAATAGGATGAAAGAAAATTAAGGAGACAGAAGGGGATGAGTTTGAGATGAAGTTGATGGAGATCATCATGGAAAAAGTAGCAATGGAGGAATCGACATGGGAGATCACATATGTGGTACAGTCAGGATAGCGCAGGAAGAGCTAGGAGTCTCAAGGGGAGGGAAATATATAGAAAAAGAGTCCTGGTGGTGGAATTTAGAGGTCCAGGAAGTTGTAAGGGAGAAAAAGGAAGCTTTCAATCGATGGAAAACAGTGTGGAGAGATGAAGACCAAGATCAAAACCAAGAAAGTATAGTTGAGGAGGAATATCGAACGAAGAATAAGGAGCACAAGTCAAAGTAGCATAGGCAAAAGAGAAGGCATATGAAGAGGTTTACAAAGGCCTTGAAGAGAATGGATCAAAGAACTTATACAAGCTGGCCAAAATGACAAAGCGAAGATCTTTGGACAAGATAGGAAGAAGTTTGTGAGAGATGGTGATGGCCTTATATTATCTGAGTATGGAGATATCAAAAGGAGATGGGAGGAGTATTTCGATCAACTACTCACCACTAAGATGAAAAGGATGGAATTAGAAGAGGTCCAGCAAGTAGAAGGGCCATTGCTCTGATTAGTGATGAGGAAGTGAAAACCCAGCTCGAGAAACTGAAGAAAGGGAAAGCAGCCAGATCTGATGAGTTCCCTATTGAGATCAGATTGAGTTAAGAGATTAGGAGATACCGGATTGAGTTGGATGACATCAGTTTTGAGGGATATACATGGGACAGGGATACCAGCTACATGGAGGAAGAGTCGGAAAACACCACTTTATAAACAGAAGGTAGACCCCCTGAGCTGTGCTAACTTCCGAGGCATTAAACTTCTCAGTCACTGCCTCAAGCTCTGGGAAAGGATAGTGGAATCTAGACTGAGGATGTTGTTTGAAATTTGTTTGTTTGATGTTTGTTTATTTAGACATTTCCGGTATCACTCCTAAAAAGGTTGACAAAATTGAAATGTTTACATAAAAATTGATGGAAAAATATTGCACCAGTTGAAAAATCTCATATAAAATTCAAAAAAGCTGTTCTGCTGTTTTACAGTGCGGCATTTGCTGGGTCGGTATTTGTCGATTACTGCTTTACGGGCGGATTTTCTTTGAGTGTTAGGTCTGATTCTATTGTTCAGCGGATGGGTATTATTGGTTGAAATTTTTAAAAAGTGTTCGCTGCATAGAGACATTAAGAAGTCGGATATATAGGGTAAGGCTAGCTTGGCCAGTCTATCGTCATAGTGCTCTATGTGTGGCATCATCATGCGTGTAGCGTATCTCTGCACTTTCTCTAGTTTCTCTTTATCGGCTTCGGAGATAAACTGAAACCATACTGGGCAGGTGTAGGAAAGAACGGGTTTGACATTGGCAGCATAGAATGTTATCAGTCCTGCGGTGTTCATACCCATGGTCTTAAGCTGCTTCATCAGATACAGTCTGCTATTGCATTTGCTCACGACAGAGTCTATGTGGTCACTAAAAAACAGTTGAGAGTCTACAGTGACTCCTAATAGTTTAGCAGATTTAGATGGGGAGATAAAAGTATCATCACTGGGGTTTACATCGAGGTTCATACCAGGTCGGTCAGAAAAAGCAATATTCAATACAACAGTCTTACTTGAGTTGAGAAGCATACTGTTTTCTAAAGACCAACTATTAGCATTTGATATAGCATCAGAGACATTGTCATCGGTGAGGTTTACAATAGGCTTATAAAATGTGGTGTCATCTGCGTACTTCACACAATTAAAACCTTCAGCTTTCAAGTCATTAACGTATATCAGCCAGAGAATAGGCCCAAGCTTAGTGCCTTGTGGTGCACCAACATCAATGGGCTTGTATGTGGAAAATTGTCCAGAAAACACACTGCTGTCTTGAATTTAGAAAACTTCCTACCAAGTTGATAACATTGGAATTAAATCCTAGCGAGTTCATTTTAGACAATAAGATCGGGTGTTGCATTCTGTCGAATGCCTTTGAAAAATCTAAAACTGCTATTGTTGACATATCTGAGAGACAGTTCGGATTTCATAAAGGCAAATCAATGTATGAAACCTGTTCCACAACTGTGGAATACAAATGTGGGATCTACAGAGGAAGTGAGGATAAATGTTGGCTTACACCAAGGCTCAGCTCTCAGTCCCTTCCTTTTCATGGTGATTTTGGATGTGATCACGGAGTAGATAGTTAAAGCATCCCCATGGGCCTTGCTGTTTGCAGATGATTTAGTTCTATGCGACAGGGAGGCAGATGGAATTGAGGGTCGACTGGAGGACTGGAGAAAACACCTAGAGAACTGAAGCTGAGCAGTACCAAAACGGAGTACATGCCACCAACAGGAGCAACTAGGAAGATCAAACTGAAAAACTACAACCAGCATGACTATAGTGGAGTACCTGAAAAAACTGCCTTTAAGTACCTTGCCCATGCCCATGCCCTTTGACCAGCTGAGCTACCTCCTACGTTTGAGCTACCTTTTACTCCTACTCTTATTTACCTGGACTATGTATTTACCACTCATACCAGCTGTGGTAGGGTAAAGCTCACAATGTGACACAGTATTGTCATACTTTCTGTTGAGGTCCACCTTTCGTAATAAAAAACAGTCATCATTTCGCAGCCTACATACTTTAAGTTTTCTTTAAGATATGACCGTATACTCCTTACTGAGCAAATAACTGGACACCTTGGTTAACATGAGTTATTCACCAACCCCTACGGTATCAAGTGAGAAACTTTAGTTGTCCTTATAGACATATCAAAAATGGATGAACTAGTGATATTAACAACATTGAACACCATTGAGAATGTGAACTGAGAGAATGTAGTTGTCTCAAAATATATCACATATACATAAGAATTTATATGGCATGTTCCCTTGAAAAAACCTTGTTATAATTCGTATTTTTGAACGAATTGTCAAGCACTTTTGCCATAAAATCATTATTATGTATGATAACCTTAAGTTTTTTATATCAATATTAGAATGACTTATAAATTATGCAGCATGAAATTTATATTCAACAAAAACTGATATATTTTCATATTGTCAACCTTAAAGTATGACTATGAGACCATCGAGTAACTCTCTGTTGTATTTGATGAATAGGTTGAACAATGGTGCATTGATATAGTATCATAACTTGGTGTTTAGTTACATACCGGAGTTGAGAGTACTATATCTTGATTCTTCCTTCCATCGGTGAATTCATTGAGTGCATCATCTGTTACATGTTCATAATCCTTACCAAACAGCTCATGGTTCCTTGGTACGAAACCGCCATAACCTAGAAAAGAAATGTCTCATACCAACAGCTTGTTTGAGGGACAAACTGAGGTTGTAACATTATAGGAACTGGGCGTCGGATATATGCTGTGAAAATGAATAGAATTTTGACAACTATCATCCTTTATTATGCCAATCCTTCTGTTCAACTTCATCAAAGTATGTACGGGATAGTTTTGTTTATATCTATCTGGTTATTCCTCCAATAAGCAATCGCTTTCCTCAATGTCTGTACTAGAACTTGGGCAAGCCAACCAAAGTGGTCAAGTGGACCCGTTTAATGTGCCCCCTCCAGTGCAGCTGGCTTGTGCGGGGTAGTTACCCTATACACTTTGCACACAGGCTACTCCTTTTTGAAGAGACAGAGGGGATATTTATACTGCTTGCAAGCACGCTGTAGATCTTTTTAATTTATAGTCCTGATCCACAAAGACCTGGTTAGGAAGAATGGCTTGCCAGCCCGAGGAATCAACTGGATCATTTGACTCTTAACCGTCAGACCACTCCTGACTCCATATGTGAAGGTGACTTATAAGAAGATATAATGATAGACACGGCCTAGTTCTGAATAGATAGTGTGTGACTTTATATCTATAGACAACACTTATTCTAAATGGTTAGATAGTGACTTGCAAATGTAAATATTGATCACAGAGATTATGTGTTTGAAATGGATCATAAGCAGATTTAAGTATGCGGCGACTAATAAGTGTGTGTTGACTTATAAGTGTTTGGTGACTCTATTGTGGGGTTATGAGGGGTCAATACCTGCTATAAATCGCATATGAGGACTCTCATTAGACATCTTCAAGACACTGAGTGGTGGCATGTGTCTGTTAGGAGATTCATAAGGCAATATCTTGTCTGGCCTGCTGTGGAGGCATTCTGTTTCTCGTTTTAAGTGGCTATAATATAGACATTTACACTTTGTACAGTTTTCGCAAAACACCAAATCTCACCACGGGCACAATAACTATTCTACCTATGAATGTCTGTCATCTGGACTACCATTCCAAGAAATTATTGTAGGCTACCTGGTACTAAATCCTCTGCTTTTTAGATATCATGCTTCTTTGGGGTGAAAAGCCAAAAAGTGTGAAGACCGGAGGAAGCTTGGCACAGATTAGAACATTCATGTTTTCAAGTTTGTAGAATAAATTGGTCAGAGACTTGCGCTACCGTTGAAATTTCATAACCACAAAACACGCTAGAGTTCATATTGATTCCAATCCACATTTTTCTATTCAATACTGTATTGTAGTATTGTATCAAAATGATGACTTGATATACTGTTGCATGTATATCTCTGACCAATAGAAAATGAACTAGTTCACTTAGCATGAGTACCATCACAAGATTTTGGTGTGACGTTCAATTTGACTAATTAGGGGACGGGTACAGGTTAGGTAATCGTCCTAAATCGACTCACATGATCAGAGATACACATAATAATAGTGTAGTCTTGATGTTTGCGTGGTAGTGTATTGAATTATGTACACTCACAGGCAATTCTATGTTCTTGAGATTCAGGGGAAGTTGATCGCCACTTTGAAGACAGTTCAGGGCAATGAGACGATCATGTTTTAGCCGTTTTATCCTCTGTGAGTTTTCGAGTTCTGTGATTGCATTAAATGTACATTCGGCAAACGTTTGTCGCAGTTATTCTCAATGCTTGGCAATTGATGTTTTTTAAATACAGAAAAATGCTAGAGCGTAAATGATTCCAATAAAAAATTGTCATTCATGCTCAACATCATAGTCCTAATTGTGAAAGTCTCCGCATGACATCGTATCATAATTTTAATCAAATCAAAGCAGAACTAATTGTCTTGTGATCAGGACATAAATATTCTCCAGAGAAGTCGGTACGAAAAAATAAAGATAAAGGAAAACTAATCCTCTATTTCGATCATTAATTGATGCTAGGGGTCTGTTTTGATATGGATTTTTTGTATATCCACACCACTTTACATCAATCTAACATCAGATTGATGTCTGCTTGCCCGCTGGGTTATGACAATCTTGATGATATACAAATATAATTAATTATAAACCATCTTCGGCAGCAAAAGCCATTGGTTCCCGACACAATATATTTATGCAATAAAATACAGGATGTAATATTCAATTTCATCTCCTCCAACCAATTTCTAAAGATTGGTCTTTGTCTCTCAAATCTGTTCTAATTTTCCTGGCCTAGTCTTATTTTCAATTGTATCTCCTTTTTCATACTCTGAAACCACCTAACACCTGCACCTTCATAATGCAGTTCTTCATATCGACAACACCAAAATCAGGCATCATTGCCGCTATTATTTGGTGCGTATATTGAAATCCCACAATATTTTTGATCCTTTATTTTCAACCCTCAACTCTGCACTGTGATCCTATCAGTTATTTTCTCTCTCGAAGCTGAGCATATCATACATTTCCAATATACAATTGTACATCTCTATGTCCCTGTTCTTCCTCGACTTTCACTCAATAATTCATCCTGTTTTCTCTGCATTCACCCTTTTAATGCTAATCTAAATGTGCTTGATTCTAAGTCATCCACTCACTTCAGGTACTGACTGTGTTTTTTATCCTTCCAATCTGTTTGTCCTGTTGTTCTGCTTTGCATCCATGTTGTCTAATCCTTTACACGGTACCAAGTCATATTCTAAATGTCATTTTCCAACCCTGCCATTTTCTCACCTCTTGTTATCCCACCAAGCTATTTTCCCTTGAAGCAATTTTCCCATCATACCATTTTTCACCAGAACCTTTTCTCACCAATGCATTTCCCCACACATTCATTTTTCCACAAGGATGCTTTCCATCGAATCCATTTTAACAACACAAAGTTTTTCCACTTAGCTGTTTTCCACTGTACCCACTGTGTCATTTTCCAAAAAAAAGACAGTTTCCGACCAAGCGAGTTTCCCGTTTGGCCTTTTCCAACAATTCCTATCTTAAAATGCCAAGCCATTAACTCAATGCTGGTAGCTTTTTCTCTTCTTTTCTAAGTTTGACTTTGATATTTGATGTGTGACGACCTCATAAACTAAATACCAGCAGAAATAGCTCCAATTCCAAAATTCACAATCTCAACTTGAATCTAGTAAGACAAAACTTGGGTGATACTTGAGGGAAAATCATACCAGCTACAAGGGAAAATCATGTTTTTACCAGTGTATACCAACAGCTCATATGTAAGCAACAAATTGTGCCGGTTATGTCATGTTATAGATATGTAAACGCTTTAGCTAATCAGCATGAGACATGAAAACCAGTCATGTCTATAAGAATTCTACATGCGCTGTCTCAACATAACAAAAAAAGTGCATCAAGGGAATCTGTTGTTTTGGTTTAGTTTATTCCTATTATTTAGGTATTAGCCCACTTAATAATTGTGTTAAAAGTTCAATCTTCATGGATCAGTCTGATAGTTGGGACTGGATTGGTGGCTTATAATCCAACCCACTACTGTACACATATTCATATCAAATCTGAAGTCGTTTTTCCTGTCCCAAAACTTGAAGAAGGAAATAGTATACAAAATCTACATCAATGCTAACCAAGGACATTTAGTTCTGATTTAATTAATCCCAGCACAACCAATTTAAATGATTTTATACTGAATTTGCTTCTTGTAGGTGAACCAAAAGAAAAATTCTAAATCAAATGACAACAGACTTTTAATTGTAATATATATATATATATTAACTTAGTTAGAAAAAAGCGAAAGTTAGGAACTCATTGCGCTGGGCCAGCGATTTCTGGTCCCAGAACAATAACTATGACCCAACAATATCTAGGAAATTGAATCAGCTGTTAGAATTCTATATTTGTCGGATTGGAGTGAATATTTTGAGTATTAAACAGTAGCAGAAATTTCTCACCATTCTCACCTAGCCGCCTGTATCCTTAACGGGTAGCCGTTCTGCTAGCTCCTAGTTCAATTCAAGAATGCCATCTGACCCTGTTGTCTAAATCCTCTTGCTCCAAATACCAACAGATTATTGTATTGGGATGTTTTCTTGAACTGCAAATTTAATGGCCTATACATGAATTATCGAATCAATATTATCTCCTGTTTGGTTATGCAGCAACCTGCTGGTGTAAATTGTCAAGTGTCTTATCAGTATCAATTAAAAGTTTGACAAATAGTTTAAATTTCTTGCATCAGGTCAGACTCGTGCTAAAAGAATGAATAAGGTTTTGTGACATCACTCAGATTGCTGCAGAATTCATATTATCATCACCTTAGTCATATTCTCATTACCTCAGAGAAGCAAATCAAAGCAGGACACATTTTCTCTCTCGTTATTTTTTCTCTCTGCGCATTTAATCAGCAAAATGTAGCCAGAGTTTTATTTACAAAGTTTATCGGCTATCAATTCATCTTCACTGACTTACGTGGCAGAGGTAGTATATATTATATTCAGAGTACTGACTTTTCAAGAGGACATGTCAGTTAAATGTTTTATTATACTTGTTTTACTATTATTACCTATGTATTATTGGAATCATCTTTGTAAGAAAAGGCGACTGAAATTAATTGTGACAATTTTCTTTATATATTTTACGTTAATTTTCACTGTAGAAACCTGATGGAACAACTAGTGTGCCTCACACACTTATTAGATCGAGAAGTGACCTAACCAGTCATCATTTGTGGAATCCTAACTTTTTTTGATAGAATAACAGATTGTTCACATCCTTTAGTTCTTGACCTTTTGTTGACTCATCACCGCTTCCGAGTTAGCAAGCAGCTGGTATCATCCTGAGTAGAACTTGTAACTGCAAGAAGTTAATACATTATTTTACAAAATCGATGAAGGATCTTGCTTGAGATTCCCAGGTAATGGCATACCTCAAGAAATGCAAGCTAGTGGATTGCCTGCAGAATATGTATTTCAATTGACTTCAACCAGCCACAGCAATGTGATCAGAAAACCCAAGTTTGCTTTGTGTGGAAATAGCTTCCACAATTATACGAATGAAATGTAAGTTCATAACACAGAGGTAAACAACTGACAGTTTCTCTACCTTACAAGTTGATCATAATGGTGAAATGGCCATTTGATGTAAACTTTACCAAGTTTGGATCAGAAGGTATTGATTCTTGTTTGCATCAAAAGCAACAACATAAGCTGCTAGCATCACAGTGAATTAAAACGCTATGGTTAACATATATCATTTTTTCTTTCCAGTATTTCCAGTCCTGCTCATGGTAGGCACACCAAATTTTGACCAACTTTGCTATGCCACTCACTCTTGAAGGGGATTTATTTGAATAATGAACAAACTATGGAAAACATATCTTATGACTAATTTTTTTATTTTTCCTGGTTTTAGGGCTGCGCCAATACCAAAATCTTGTTCTGCTCATACTGTGCAGGTCGCTCAAAATCCATTGAACATTGCTCATACACTATTGAAAGTTAAATTCAATAACCAGCAAATTAGGAATAAGCCTCATTTCGATTTCCTTTCAAAATTTTATGCCAAAGGGAAAAAATATGTTTTGCGGTGCTCAGCCCTAATCTGGGGGGAAATCGCATTTAATTCACTGTGATATGCGATGATGCGATCCTCCAGAGCTCCGAAATAGCTTGGATTAAAGTATTTCGATTCGATTTATCAGAGCAACGTCAAAAGATAGCATTCTGGGAAATTTTTGTCAAATTTACTCGTTTGGTTGTTGAGCGGTCATTTCTGTTAAGCAATTGTGACATCAAATGCAATATCTGTTTGGCTGCGAAAAGCATAGACTGGATTCGGGCAAGATTCCAACTTTTCAGAAAAAAGCTCACTAAAAATGAGGATTTCTCCAAAAAATATTGATACCAAATGCACATCACTTAGTGCTTCAATGATAATGAAATCTGTAAGCAAGTGCTTCCTGCTTAACCCTGTGAGATATTGGTAAATTCAATCAAGGAGTGGCTTCAATAAGGCACATAAGAGGTATGAAGATCGCAAGTAATGACATCCTCACACATTCTTGGGTCATATGGAACTGGTACAACACTGGCAATAAATTACAACAATGAATGGCTTACAGGTATCAGTGAACTTTAGTTCAATGCAAGTATACTGTGTATGAACATGTATATCAGTTGTATTTTAGTTTACGATGAGGAGTAAGACTTATTTATGAATAAACAGCTTTATATTAATCTCCAAAACATGATCAAAAGGCTCATCATTTGACAAATAGGCTCAGCACTAGATTCTTGTCGATGCGCAGATCTTACATCATGTCGTATATCATAAGATGATAAATTTTTGTCGCTGAACTGTGCAAGTGAGCCCGGTTGAGATTGGTGAGAGGGTCGATCTACCTCTGCGCGTCCAAAACAAGATGTGTCATTTTTCTTAAAGCAAAACAGACATTATTGAGGTTTGGTCACAGAATGGCTTCTCATGTGCTGTGTATAGCAATAGCAGGCAAATTTGCAAGTCAGTTTACCCCTGTATTGAGCTTCTTATGGGTCATAGAGGGTTGCAGTTAGACGGGAATTGGTGCTGCTAGTACACGTTTTTTGGTTAGTTCGTTTAAGACTACAATGATTGTTTGTAGTTAGCACAAAGCAGTCTAGTAATTTTAGATATTAGTACAAAGCTGCTTTCCAATTGATAGATGATTATGATACCATGGAATTGCTTGCATGGAATTTGTTGTTATTGAACCCTCCTTGCTATAAACATCACCATGGTAGTTCCGTTGCTCGTAAAGAGTTGATCATTTTTGTTCATCTCTCATCTAAACAAAACTTCCTGTCCAGTGGTACAAATTACGGCTCTGTAGGACCAGTTTGAGAGTATTTGTATTCAGATATATATGAAAGAAGTCTATGTTTACACTTTTTTTGTGTTTCAACACTTCCACAATCATTTTTGTTATTGCTGGGTGGCTGTAGATTGTATAGATAGATCAGTAATCTACACCCTCTAGATTTTGAGATATATCAATTATTTATAAACCCTGGTCATTTTTAGGAATTTCAATAACAGTAGCTAACCAGAGGGATTATATACCTAATTGTATTGATGACATACAAAGGGCTAAAAGGTAATACTTCTTTCTCTGGGACGAACCATTCTGGGCGTAGATAGTTTTCTTTTTTCTCACTTTGGTCACATGTTCATCACCTCTAGATCAATGGGAGAATGACATTTCAAGCTCTGACAATTTAGCATCAGTCTTGATATTTTTGATTTCAAATGATTTCCACTCAGAATGGGTTATAAGTGAGCTGAACCCTTGGTGTTTAAGTGTACCTCACTTAGTCCATGAGCTGATACAGTTCAAAAAACCAACCCTAGAAGAAAATCTGAAGCACCAGATATGATCTAAGTTTGCTGCTTTATCATAATCAGTTATGTCGGATCATCAATATTGTTGCAGTGTATGTGAAAACTTATCTTTAGCATTACATTCTACTGAGTAGTAACTAATGCGCCATTATAATCTTCATTGGAAATGTTTGCTTACAAAGGCTGTGATTGGGCAATAATACCACGTGATTAGTATTCATGATGGCTGCGGTGAACAGATGCATTCTGCATTGTCTTCCTCTTCTTAATAGTAATCCTAGTTTTATCAGCCTATCACCTTCCTGCTTTTCCACAACTATTGAGTATACTTCTAAGTACATAAAACTAAATCTTCAAACATATAAAAGCATATCAGACTCTCTTAACACTTAATTAATGACTATCACTTCTCTCATCATGATAATAATGATCTACTGTACTACACTAGTACAACCAGCAGCAGTACCACCACTGATTTCAACCCCATCCACATCATCTGCAGCAGATATACTTGTCATCCCTGATATTGTCTGCCACCTCCAGTGCTATAAGAAGTTTTGTCACAAGAAAACTCTGACACAAGCTAGGAAAAGAAAGGTAGGTTTTTGTATGTGTGCAGAGTCACTCACAACTAGTGTGTGAGTGAGTGACAAACCACTTTAACCCTTGGAACTTGTACAGAAAATGAGATCCAATGATAGTGGAGAGAAGCATTGATAGAAAGCAGTTAATATTTTCAATTTGCATAAGCCCTAAGGACCTGTCCTGTGTGTCTATTATATTATTAAGAAAACCCGCCAAGAATATTCAGTAGTATTTAGTTTTACATAGTTTAGCTACCTCTCATCATCGCTCTCATCCGCTATTGATTTGTGTTGTGTTTGTATGAATAATATAATATGTTTGTGCGGGCATCAACATCATCTGATGATGAGCCAGATCAGCATGGCGACCAACAAGAGCGGCCACGAGTGCGGAGAGGAAAGTCCACGACGGTGTTGCCGCCCCAGTGTATTATCTGTAAGAAGGACACGAAAAGAGTTGAGAAGGGAGGTAAATGGATTCATGAAAAGCTCTGACTAACACAGTCTAAAACCGCAGGTAAGTAGAAACTGTGACAAGTAGGGTTACACATCTGATCCATTCACATAAATAACTAACTAACACATTGCATCCACATGCCTACCGCCAGATAA
Source organism: Membranipora membranacea (assembly GCA_914767715.1). Lineage (NCBI taxonomy): Eukaryota > Metazoa > Bryozoa > Gymnolaemata > Cheilostomatida > Membraniporidae > Membranipora > Membranipora membranacea. The sequence goes on from OU612072.1 coordinate 19,498,260, forward strand.
TCAATGCTTTGCGATATACTGTAATGACAATTATGGAATGGTTATAACCGACGCTACTCGATCTACTTTGATATTTATATATTTATGATTGATGCAGGGATCAATCACATATAACTTCCCAATTCACCGATTGTTATATTCCAAACAATAGAGTACTGTTGTGTGCAAAAACACCATACCCTTCTACAATCCCGTGATTTGCTGTAGCGCATTGAAGGAATGTACCGGTACATGGTTGGCTCGTCACTGATGAGGAGCTACGACCAACTTGGAGGACGAAGCCTGTGCCCCCTCAGGATATATTTAAGGTAGGCGTAAATACTTATTATTGATATATTATGTGATTTTATATATTAGGGCATGTTACATTATTTTCAGTGATGCGCGATTATTTCATACAATAGAAAGCAACACATTACATGTGTATCAAATTTAGAGGCCAGATAGAGTATTTGGCCACAAAAGCGCAACCTGATTGCTGTTACTGTGTTTTTAGACGGCTAACTCATTGAGTAGAGCATTAACATCATTCAGCTTTACAATTGTAATTGTAATCGATTGTATTTGTTTCAGACTGTTTACTGCTACTGCAAAAAGAGTAATTGCCAGGGAAAGAACTGCAGCTGCCGTGGAAAGAGCCTGCCATGTACCGACCTTTGTTCCTGTCAGGCAAGTTGTGAAAACAAAGACCAGCACGTTGCACCAGATGATGATGATGAGGACTCTGATTAGACCAAGGTATGTTGTAGTAGTTATCGGTGTGATGAGTTATATTTCTGTTATGGTTTTCAATAAATCCTGCGTCGGCAATGTGAGAAAATTAGCTTCAACCTTGATGCAAAGAGAAACTACCAGTGGTGGTGGTACAGTGATTGAGGGAAAAATCCACCAAGTTCCTAACATGTGTTAGGGGTTTGTGACACGCCCTCATCAGCAGCATGGTTTTGGCAGCAGCTATCAGCTAAGGATTTTGGGCTAGCTTAAATTGGCTTTGGCTATTTTGTTTACCCTATAGGAGTTTAATTTAACTAGAGTTTAATTTCGCTATCTGGACCTGGTTCTAAATTTCACTAGTACTAAATTTCGCTAGTAGGCTTACTAGTGAAAATTGAAAAAGAATGTCCAAGCTGGGATTCTAACCCAGGGCATAACGCTCCTTCTGATTGCAAGGCAGACACTCAGACCCACTGATATATGTTCATATCAATGCTTAGACCACTACACCACACTAACTTGCATGTGTGGGTAAGGTGTATTCCTGTATGATTGTACATTGTTTATGAAACTATGGTGAGTGAGTTTAATTGAGGATACACTAAATTCCGCTGCTTAGGCAATAACACAAAAAGCGAATCCTTAATGCCGCGAAAACAACTCCATAATAGCTGCGCCAGTTTGCTCTCTGTTTGCAGGCAGGTCGGAGCACACCTGGAGGCCAACCAATCACCAGTAGAAGATGGATTGCATTGGGATTCGAACTCATGATATTCAACACTTGCGTGTCCGGCGCTCTAACCAACTGAGCCACCTCCTACTCCTTCTAGTTCATCTTCCATCTACTGCATGCCTCCCTCATAGTCTGAGTAAGTTTTCACTAATTTTCTTCCCGTTATTGCATGTATTATTATTTATTACGTTATGTTTGTTTGTGGATATTTATTAAGAGCAATTACAGAGACATCTAGCACAGAGCATGGTTGACATTAAAAGGAAATAGCCACTGCATTGTGGTAATCACAGTAGACAATGGAATACGACCTCACATCCTGTGATGTCCGGTAGCAGACAGATAATGATAAGTGTTATCATTATAGGCACGGCATATATAAAATCACCTAATTTAATTTAATCCCAGATTCCTAATCTCGAAATGCCTCATCACCTGAGATTGACAGTGATAAAGTGCTGGACTTAATCACTGTTGTTTACATTCCAAATGTTTATTTTAAATGTATTGTCAGGAATGATTGTTAACGTAAAGATTGTCTGATTAACATGTTGTTAAAGATTGAGAAATGGGCACTGGCATTTTTGTTAAAGATTGAGAAATGGGCACTGGCATTGATGATGCTTTGGCCTTGTCTTTGGGAAGGGGCAGTAATAATCCCTGGGTAAAAAATAAAGGCGTCAAAACAATGAGTAGTTAAAACGGACGATTGATGTTGAGAGATTTCAACAAAGAGTTGAGGGTCATATTTTGACTTATCAACTTGACTAGTGTATTATTGCCGAATGGAGAGAGAAAATCAGTGTAAGGTCCTATATTGGGACATACTCAAGATCCGATAAGGTTTTGTTGCCTGTATTTTTTTAACACTTGAGCACTTGAACTCTTAAAAAAACAAAAGAAAACGAATAGCAAATTAATTCTCTATTAACATAAAGAACATCCTTAGAATGATGACCCTTGCAAGGGCTAAAAAAAATAGCCAACATTGTTATGACAATTTCGCACAGCTACTTATATTATGTGCCCAAACCAAAGTCTGAGATGAAAGAATTTGACTGGTCCTAACACGACTGTTCATATCAGTGACATGTGCAGTAGGGTCGAAGGCGGAAGCTCAACTTGTTGCTTAATTTGTGTTATCCGCCTGGTTGGCTGTTGATCTCGTCGCTGGGTTGTCTGCTGGTTAGGTTGCTGATCTTGCTATTGGGTTGGTTGCTAAATTTGTTGTTGGATGGGCTGCTCATGTGCTGGGTAAAATAGTTGCAGTTAAACTTCATCTGTGTCAGAGACAATTACCTGGTCTTGCCTCTCAGGCTGTGTTGGTGTGTCATGTGGTTGAGGCGTCGTACGTCCGTCCGTCTCAGGTGTCATTGTTTTCAACCCAGTTCTATTTTCCGTTCTTCGTTTGCGCTGTTAATTTGTACCTAAAGGATTGCTTCTATTGTTCCCTCTTCCTCTGAGCTTTTCATCTGCAGCTAAGGGATTGCCTCTTGGTGCTACAGTGTTACTTGGTACGGCTTGTGCCTGTGGTTTTCGCTTGCAATACAATACTAGGAAAATTGCAACAATCACAACAACAATAGACAATGATCCCCAAATTATGGGGAGCCGTGTTTGCTGTTTACTCTCGGCTCTTCTAAATATCCATGAGTATTGCTTAGATGTCTGTCCACCAGCAAAGCCCACTTTACAGTCGGCCTTATCACCATTTTGGAGGACAGATTTTGTTATTTGTAAGTTATCCTGTTTCTCTGCCAGCTCAAATCCATTGAAAAACCATTTATAACCTAAGGCTTCTGAGCTTAGCGAGAAATATAGAAATACAATACACAATACAGATGAAATGATGACGGTGTTTCCTTTTCTAGAACAATAGTTTTTACCATCTCTATCCTGATGGTGTCCTTGAAGTCAATATATTGAGGCATCACATGCATCCATTTGATAACATTTGATTTAGACCCAGGGAAATTGATATGGGACTCATCAGTACATGTAATGTTAATTCCTTCCCTGTCTTGTCTGCTAGGCTCATAGGAAGTATCATTAAGGTGTAAGAACACTTTGTCGCTGACTCTCTGAACCTCTGTAACAAAACGATTTAATCACGTAATTGCAGTGCTTTAATTTTTTGCCGATAAAGATGTTGCTGCTGTGAAGACATAAGTTGTTTTTATTTTATTGAAGTTGGTATCTAGGTGATTAACCCAAAACAGCCTCATTACATTTAAAATCAAATGTTATGTTATCGGACGTTTCAATTTAAATATAAATCTAATGTGGATAATATTGTTGGGTTGTCACTATCTCTAAGTCAACAGCTAACGTGGACAGGCTCTCTTCATAGTATTTAGACAATTGGGTCGTATTATAAGTGTCTCACACATATTATTTGGAAAATTTAACATAATTTATAAACTTACTGTAAGTGTAGCTGGAGCTAGGTTTTCCTCTAACCGATTCACAGGAGAAGTTGAACCTTATTCCTTCCTCAACCACATCACTGAGGCTCAATGTGAGGTTCTGTGGAGCTACCTTTAGATCAGGGATCATGGACAAATTATTATGATGATCCGTATATAAGATTGAGCTCAATCTACCAGTCCTGTACTCTGCAATGCAATTAAACCTTAAATAATCTCTCTGCATAGCTTGAGTGAGATTTCCTGTTACTGTGATTTGCTTTTCGTCTCTGTTTCCGCAGTCATCTGAGGAAAAGTTGTTCCATTGAGGAATGCGCAGTCCATTATCAGCTGTTCCATCTATAATATAATTCCCATTGTACTTACAACCTATTCTGTATCTCATCCTTTCTTTACTAATGAATGATAAGTAGATTAATACCGGTTTGTTTTTTGGTATAGCGTCTTCATAACTGGTACCATTTCCTGTCCCGGCATCACAAGAGAACCTACAAGTTTCAGATATTCATTGGTATCACAGGAATGATCTAATCACATATATCATTGGTCATATGACATCAGTATTATAAACTGATTAATGTGAGCACAGTATTATTCTAGCCAGGAAATGAATTCAGATTTAGAGTGTCGTTGGGAATGTAAAGATTTAGTCAGTTTTGCAGTTAAGAAAAAAAGAAATAATTGTCTATCCCTATGCAAGTTCCACGGTCATGGACAGTTGCAATTGAGAGCCAAATAAATTGGCAGGTGATGTATCAACACCAGAGCAATATGAAAGAAACTATAATTTGTTGCAACATACTAAAATCACTGTTAAGGGAAGACATTCAGGTAAGGATAAAAAAACAGGCTTTCAATTGTCAGGCTTGGCAACCACACATATTAAATCCAAATCGGTAGAGACATACATGGTTCTAACTTTACTGTCGTCCAGGATGGACTGATATAATGGCATGATACAATGTTGCGCTTGGGCCCTTTTGATATCTGAAGATAACTTGACAAAGCTAAAGCAGAATGATTGAATATGAGTTTGTTTTTCCTTTTAGTATAAGTTGTTACTTACTCGAATGGCTGCCCTTCATAGAACTCTGTAGAAGGTTTGTACGTGAATTTTACTCCTCGAGGGCCCTGATAACTCCATACATATCGGTTGTATCCGCCGATACACAGTAAAAGTACTAGACTGATGACCATGACTTCTAGCTTCATAATCTTCTTTATACCAATTGATTCGAAGGTGAATGATTTCTTTCTAAACTTGATTAAGTGAGCCAGACTAGTAGTACATGTTTGCGAAAACAACTAAACTACATGACCAACACATTTCACTGGTCATACAGTAATCTCATAACAGTACACGTTCAGACTATTCATTGTTTGACATGTGGATAATTGATAACATTGAGTTATTAAAAGCTGTGAGATCGCAGTCATTTCACCACATAGTACATCTCCTTTCAGGTTCATTCATGATACAGCAACAACGATACTCTAGCGGATACCTCAGAACTATTTACTGGTTGCTGATAAAAGAAGTAATAGTTGTTACCCAGCCTTCCCATGAAATTATTGTCAGAAAAAATTAGATTATTTAGATTAAAAATGTATTTTCCGCTCTCTAACATTAAATACAAGTTAATAAAGAATGGATTCTGAGTTCAAAGTGTGTGAGAGGTTGGAGCTGGTAAACTAGTTGAATCATTTTAGTATTACAATCCTAGTAAATATGACACCAGAGTGAGGTGCTTGATTACCCCATCGATTTTGCACCTTGTTAATTCGAAATTGAGACAGTATTATAAGTTGGCTTCACTGAACAAGAGAGAACATAACTCATTTACCAGATGACACAGTTCATGAATTGAGGTTGTCTTCAATGGTCAAGGAAGAATATATGTCCTTGTAAAGATGATTGTCATTGAAAAAACGGGTGATAAGGGTGATAGAGAGTTGGGACTAATGGAAATTGTCTTCTGTATTACTCAAGATGTGAACCAAACAAGAATAAAACTTATTAACAATCAATAAAATCTCATTCCATGCCCAACTAGAATTCGCGATAAATATAAATATTAACTTCACTTCATATTCTTGTTTAACCCAAGAATTTGCAAATCAAGTCCTGCACCCAACACTTTTGACATTTTCAGTCCACGATGCCTGTGTATGCATCTTTTATTTGCGGGGTGAACAAGACCAACTCCAACTATGTGTACATACAAGGAATTGTACAGGTAGAACTCGTGATTAATTCAGAGAAAACCTCCCTATTCCTTTTCACAGCTGTACCTCCTATGATAACATTTAACCTGAGACTCGGTTTTAAAAGATCAAGGAACAAAAAAGTTTTTAATTTTAACTTGATTATAACAATATTTCTGTGTTCATTTTGAAAACCTCAAATTAAACTAAAATTAACCCTTGTGAAGCAAGCACTCCGTCCAACCATTCACAAAACTCAACTGATGACACAAATTAAACTTTTTTTATCCCGTTTGATTTATTGAATTCAAGTTCTTTGGGCTACGCAAGTGATAGCCAGCTGAGACAATGGCATAGTAACAGGTGTAACACTACTACAGTTTTCACCACCCATTTATTTCTGACCTGTTTTCTGCCATTTTATAGGAAGGGAATCCGGCCGTGGAAAACCCTGCCACAACAGGAACTTTGCAAGTACCAAGTGGACGATCTGACTATGCTAGGAGGCCGCCCGTATTTTGCAGCACGCAGCAGAACAAAGTTTGCCCCGACGCTGTGACAAATAAGAGAGAGGGGCAGAACAAACAAATGCAGATAGCTTCGTTAAATGCAGGAACGCTAGCTAGTAAAAGCAGAGAGATAGCGGCAGTGATGAGAGTCAGTTGAATTGATATTCTTTGGCTGCAGGAAACTAGATGGACAGGAGGTCAATCGAAGGGAAAGGCCCGAAATTTTGGTGAGGGATGCAAGCTGTATTATTGTGGAGGGAAACGACCAAGGAGTGGAGTTGGGATTTGTCACAGCAGCTACTGGCAGGATAAGGTGATGAATGTATCGCAGAGAATGATGAAAATGAAATTGGTAACATCAAGGAGGAACTATAACATTGTAAGCGCCTACGCACCTTAGCAAGGATGTGAATAATGGGAGAAAGATCATTTAGGAACCAACTGAAGAATGCGTTTAGTAGGATACCAGGTGTTAAGGAGGTTATTGTTGCAGGAGATCTAAGTGGACATGTTGGCATGGATAGAACAGGGTTTGAAATATGGCAAGGAGGACAGTCTTTAGGAATGAGGAAGGAGAGAAGATCCTTATATTTGCTCAGATTTACTACCTAGCGCTATTCAACACCTTCTTTGAAAAGAAGGATGAGCATTTGGTAAAATACAGGAGTGGTCGCTACTTTTCGGTGATCGATTACATACTAGTTCGGAGATCCATGATGGGAAAGGTAAAGAATGGAACGATAATAACAGAAGAATTGATAGCTTCCCAGTATCCATTGCTGGTCGCTGACTTAAACATACAGAAGCAGAAGGAGAACAGAAGGGAAATACTTGAGAGAATAGGATGGTGGAAACTGAAGGAGACAGAAGGGGATGAGTTTGAGATGAAGTTGATGGAGATCATCATGGAAAAAGTAGCAATGGAGGAAACGACATGGGAGAACACATATGTGGTACAGTCAGGATAGCGCAGGAAGAGCTAGGAGTCTCAAGGGGAGGGAAATATATAGAAAAAGAGTCCTGGTGGTGGAATTTAGAGGTCCAGGAAGTTGTGAGGGAGAAAAAGGAAGCTTTCAATCGATGGAAAACAGTGTGGAGAGATGAAGACCAAGATAAAAACCAAGAAAGTATAGTTGAGGAGGAATATCGAACGAAGAATAAGGAACACAAGTCAAAGTAGCATAGGCAAAAGAGAAGGCATATGAAGAGGTTTACAAAGGCCTTGAAGAGAATGGATCAAAGAACTTATACAAGCTGGCCAAAATGACAAAGCGAAGATCTTTGGACAAGATAGGAAGAAGTTTGTGAGAGATGGTGATGGCCTTATATTATCAGAGTATGGAGATATCAAAAGGAGATGGCAGGAGTATTTCGATCAACTACTCACCACTAGGATGAAAAGGATGGAATTAGAAGAGGTCCAGCAAGTAGAAGGGCCATTGCTCTGATTAGTGATGAGGAAGTGAAAACCCAGCTCGAGAAACTGAAGAAAGGGAAAGCAGCCAGATCGGATGAGTTCCCTATTGAGATCAGATTGAGTCAAGAGATTAGGAGATACCGGATTGAGTTGGATGACATCAGTTTTGAGGGATATACATGGGACAGGGATACCAGCTACATGGAGGAAGAGTCGGAAAACACCTCTTTATAAACAGAAGGTAGACCCCCTGAACTGTGCTAACTTCCGAGGCATTAAACTTCTCAGTCACTGCCTCAAGCTCTGGGAAAGGATAGTGGAATCTAGACTGAGGACTATTGTTGACATATCTGAGAGACAGTTCGGATTTCATAAAGGCAAATCAATGTATGAAACCTGTTCCACAACTGTGGAATACAAATGTGGGATCTACGGAGGAAGTGAGGATAAATGTTGGCTTACACCAAGGCTCAGCTCTCAGTCCCTTCCTTTTCATGGTGATTTTGGATGTGATCACGGAGTAGATAGTTAAAGCACCCCCATGGGACTTGCTGTTTGCAGATGATTTAGTTCTATGCGACAGGGAGGCAGATGGAATTGAGGGTCGACTGGAGGACTGGAGAAAACACCTAGAGAACTGAAACTGAGCAGTACCAAAACGGAGTACATGCCACCAACAGGAGCAACTAGGAATATCAAACTGAAAAACTACAACCAGCATGACTATAGTGGAGTGCCTGAAAAAACTGCCTTTAAGTACCTTGCCCATGCCCATGCCCTTTGACCAGCTGAACTACCTCCTACGTTTGAGCTACCTTCTACTCCTACTCTTACTTACCTGGACTATGTATTTACCACTCATACCAGCTGTGGTAGGGTAAAGCTCACAATGTGACACAGTATTGTCATACTTTCTGTTGAGGTCCACCTTTCGTAATAAAAAACAGTCATCATTTCGCAGCCTACATACTTTAAGTTTTCTTTAAGATATGACCGTATACTCCTTACTGAGCAAATAACTGGACACCTTGGTTAACATGAGTTATTCACCAACCCCTACGGTATCAAGTGAGAAACTTTAGTTGTCCTTATTGACATATCAAAAATGGATGAACTAGTGATATTAACAACATTGAACATCATGGAGAATGTGAACTGAGAGAATGTAGTTGTCTCAAAATACATCACATATACATAAGAATTTATATGGCATGTGCCCGTGAAAAAACCTTGTTATAATTCGTATTTTTGAACGAATTGTCAAGCACTTTTGCCATAAAATCATTATTATGTATGATAACCTTAAGTTTTTTATATCAATATTAGAATGACTTATAAATTATGCAGCATGAAATTTATATTCAACGAAAACTGATATATTTTCATAATGTCAACCTAAAAGTATGACTATGAGACCATCGAGTAACTCTCTGTTGTATTTGATGAATAGGTTGAACAATGGTGCATTGATATAGTATCATAACTTGGTGTTTAGTTACATACCGGAGTTGAGAGTACTATCTCTTGATTCTTCCTTCCATCAGTGAATTCATTGAGTGCATCGTCTGTTACATGTTCATAATCCTTACCAAACAGCTCATGGTTCCTTGGTACGAAACCGCCATAACCTAGAAAAGAAATGTCTCATACCAACAGCTTGTTTGAGGGACAAGCTGAGGTTGTAACATTATAGGAACTGGGCGTCGGATATATGCTGTGAACATGATTAGAATTTTGACAACTATCATCCTTTATTATGCCAATCCTTCTGTTCAACTTCATCAAAGTAAGTACGGGATAGTTTTTTTTATATCTATCTGGGTATTCCTCCAATAAGCAATCGCTTTCCTCAATGTCTGTACTAGAACTTGGGCAAGCCAACCAAAGTGGTCAAGTGGACCCGTTTAATGTGCCCCCTTCAGTGCAGCTGGCTTGTGCGGGGTAGTTACCCTATACACTTTGCACACAGGCTACTCCTTTTTGAAGAGACAGAGGGGATATTTATACTGCTTGCAAGCACGCTGTAGATCTTTTTAATTTATAGTCCTGATCCACAAAGACCTGGTTAGGAAGATTGGCTTGGCAGCCCGAGGAATCAACTGGATCATTTGACTCTTAACCGTCAGACCACTCCTGACTCCGTATGTGAAGGTGACTTATAAGAAGATATAATGATAGACACGGCCTATTTCTGAATAGATAGTGTGTGACTTTATATCTATAGACAACACTTATTCTAAATGGTTAGATAGTGACTTGCAAATGTAAATATTGATCACAGAGATTATGTGTTTGAAATGGATCATAAGCAGATTTAAGTATGCGGCGACTAATAAGTGTGTGTTGACTTATAAGTGTTTGGTGACTCTATTGTGGGGTTATGAGGGGTCAATACCTGCTATAAATCGCATATGAGGACTCTCATTAGACATCTTCAAGACACTGAGTGGTGGCATGTGTCTGTTAGGAGATTCATAAGGCAATATCTTGTCTGGCCTGCTGTGGAGGCATTCTGTTTCTCGTTTTAAGTGGCTATAAAATAGACATTTACACTTTGTACAGTTTTCGCAAAACACCAAATCTCACCACGGGCACAATAACTATTCTACCTATGAATGTCTGTCATCTGGACTACCATTCCAAGAAATTATTGTAGGCTACCTGGTACTAAATCCTCTGCTTTTTAGATATCATGCTTCTTTGGGGTGAAAAGCCAAAAAGTGTGAAGACCGGAGGAAGCTTGGCACAGATTAGAACATTCATGTTTTCAAGTTTGTAGAATAAATTGGTCAGAGACTTGCGCTACCGTTGAAATTTCATAACCACAAAACACGCTAGAGTTCATATTGATTCCAATCCACATTTTTCTATTCAATACTGTATTGTAGTATTGTATCAAAATGATGACTTGATATACTGTTGCATGTATATCTCTGACCAATAGAAAATGAACTAGTTCACTTAGCATGAGTACCATCACAAGATTTTGGTGTGACGTTCAATTTGACTAATTAGGGGACGGGTACAGGTTAGGTAATCGTCCTAAATCGACTCACATGATCAGAGATACACATAATAATAGTGTAGTCTTGATGTTTGTGTGGTAGTGTATTGAATTATGTACACTCACAGGCAATTCTATGTTCTTGAGATTCAGGGGAAGTTGATCGCCACTTTGAAGACAGTTCAGGGCAATGAGACGATCATGTTTTAGCCGTTTTATCCTCTGTGAGTTTTCGAGTTCTGTGATTGCATTAAATATACATTCGGCAAACGTTTGTCGCAGTTATTCTCAATGCTTGGCACTTGATGTTTTTTTAAATACAGAAAAATGCTAGAGCGTAAATGATTCCAATAAAAAATTGTCATTCATGCTCAACATCATAGTCCTAATTGTGAAAGTCTCCGCATGACATCGTATCATAATTTTAATCAAATCAAACCAGAACTAATTGTCTTGTGATCAGGACATAAATATTCTCCAGAGAAGTCGGTACGAAAAAATAAAGATAAAGGAAAACTAATCCTCTATTTCGATCATTAATTGATGCTAGGGGTCTGTTTTGATATGGATTTTTTGTATATCCACACCACTTTACATCAATCTAACATCAGATTGATGTCTGCTTGCCCGCTGGGTTATGACAATCTTGATGATATACAAATATAATTAATTATAAACCATCTTCGGCAGCAAAAGCCATTGGTTCCCGACACAATATATTTATGCAATAAAATACAGGATGTAATATTCAATTTCATCTCCTCCAACCAATTTCTAAAGATTGGTCTTTGTCTCTCAAATCTGTTCTAATTTTCCTGGCCTAGTCTTATTTTCAATTGTATCTCCTTTTTCATACTCTGAAACCACCTAACACCTGCACCTTCATAATGCAGTTCTTCATATCGACAACACCAAAATCAGGCATCATTGCCGCTATTATTTGGTGCGTATATTGAAATCCCACAATACTTTTGATCCATTATTTTCAACCCTCAACTCTGCACTGTGATCCTATCAGTTATTTTCTCTCTCGAAGCTGAGCATATCATACATTTCCCATATACAATTGTACATCTCTATTTCCCTGTTCTTCCTTGACTTCACTCAATAATTCATCCTATTTTCTCTGCATCCACCCTTTTAATGCTAATCTAAATGTGCTTGATTCTAAGTCATCCGCTCATTTCAGGTACTGACTGTGTTTTTCATCCTTCCAATCTGTTCGTCTTGTTGTTCTGCTTTGCATCCATGTTGTCTAATCCTTTACACGGTACCAAGCCATATTCTAAATGTCATTTTCCAACTCTGCCATTTTCTCACCTCTTGTTATCCCACCAAGCTATTTTCCCTTGAAGCAATTTTCCCATCATACCATTTTTCACCAAAACCTTTTCTCACCAATCCATTTCCCCACACATTCATTTTTCCACAAGGATGCTTTCCATCGAATCCGTTTTAACAACACAAAGTTTTTCCACTTAGCTGTTTTCCACTGTACCCACTGTGTCATTTTCCAAAAAAAAGACAGTTTCCGAACAAGCGAATTTCCCGTTTGCCCTTTTCAAACAAATCCTATCTTAAAATACCAAGCCATTAACTCCATGCTGGTAGCTTTTTCTCTTTTTTTCTTAGTTTGACTTTGATATTTGATGTGTGACGACCTCATAAACTAAATACCAGCAGAAATAGCTCCAATTCCAAAAGTCACCATCTCAACTTGAATCTAGTAAGACAAAACTTGGGTGATACTTGAGGGAAAATCATACCAGCTACAAGGGAAAATCATGTTTTAACCAGTGTATACCAACAGCTCATATGTAAGCAACAAATTGTGCCGGTTATGTCATGTTATAGATATGTAAACGCTTTAGCTAATCAGCATGAGACATGAAAGCCAGTCATGTCTAAAAGAATTCTACATGCGCTGTCTCAACATAACAAAAAAAGTGCATCAGGGGAATCTGTTGTTTTGGTTTAGTTTATTCCTATTATTTAGGTATTAGCCCACTTAATAATTGTGTTAAAAGTTCAATCTTCATAGACCAGTCTGATAGTCGGGACTGGATTGGTGGCTTATAATCCAGCCCACTACTGCACACATATTCATATCAAATCAAATCTGAAGTCGTTTTTCCTGTCCCAAAACTTGAAGAAGGAAATAGTATACAAAATCTACATCAATGCTAATCAAGGACATTTAGTTCTGATTAAATTAATCCCAGCACAACCAATTTAAAAGATTTTATACTGAATTTGCTTCTCGTAGGTGAACCAGAAGAAAAATTCTAAATCAAATGACAACAGGTTTTTAATTGTAATATATATATATATATATATATATATATATATATATATACCATTCTACACACAAGTCCAATTAACTCAGTTAGAAAAAAGCGAAAGTCAGGAACTCATCACGCTGGGCCAGCGATTTCTGGTCCCAGAACAATAACTATGACTCAACAATATCTAGGAAATTGAATCACCTGTTAGAATTCTATATTTGTCGGATTGGAGTGAATATTTTGAGTATTAAACAGTAGCAGAAATTTCTCACCATTCTCACCTAGCCGCCTGTATCCTTAACGGGTAGCCGTTCTGCTAGCTCCTAGTTCAATTCAAGAATGCCATCTGACCCTGTTGTCTACATCCTCTTGCTCCAAATGCCAACATATTATTGTATTGGGATGTTTTCTTGAACTGCAAATTTAATTGGCCTATTCATGAATTATCGAATTAATATTATCTCCTGTTTGGTTATGCAGCAACCTGCTGGTGTAAATTGTCAAGTGTCTTATCAGTATCAATTAAAAGTTTGACAAATAGTTTAAATTTCTGGCATCAGGTCAGACTCGTGCTAAGAAAATGAATAAAGTTTTCCGGTGAGAATTATCGCCAGCAAAACCATAAGGCAAAATTTTTTGTGGCCTCACTCAGATTGCTGCTGAATTCATATTTTCATTACCTTAGTCATATTGTCATTACCTTAGAGAAGCAAGTCAAAGCAGGACAAATTTCTCTCTCGTTATTTTAATCTCTGCACATTTAATCAGAAAAATGTAGCCAGAGTTTTATTAACAAAGGTTATCGGCTATCAATTCAACTTCACTAAAACACTGATTTATGTGGGATATGTAGTATATATTATATTCAGAGTACTGACTTTTCAAGAGGACATGACGGTTTTATGTTTTATTATACTTGTTTTACTATTATTACCTATGTATTATTGTAATCATTTTTGTAAGAAAAGGCGACTGAAATTAATTGTGACAATTTTCTTTACTTATTTTACGTTACTTTTCACTGTAGAAACCTGATGGATCAACTAGTATGCCTCACACACTGATTAGATCGAGAAGTGACCTAACCAGTCACCATTTGTGGAATCCTAACTTTTTTGGATAGAATAACAGATTGTTCACACCCCTTAGTTCTTTACCTTTTGTTGACTCATCACCGCTACCGAGTTAGCAAGCAGCTGGTATCATCCTGAGTAGTACTTGTTACTGCAAGAAGTTGATGCATTATCTTACAAAATCAATGAAAGATCTTGCTTGAGATTCCCAGGTAATGGCATACTACAAGAAATGCAAGCTAGTGGATTGCCTGCAGAATATGTATTTCAATCGACTTCAACCAGCCACAGCAATGTGATCAGAAAACCCAAGTTTGCTTTGTGTGGAAATAGCTTCCACAATTATGTTACAAATGAAATGTAAGATCATAACACAAAGGTAAACAACTGACAGTTTCTCTACCTTACAAGAATGGTGAAATGGCCATTTGATGTAAACTTTACCAAGTTTGGATCAGAAGGTATTGATTCTTGTTGGCATCAAAAGCAACAACATAAGCTGCTAGCATGCGATGATGCGATCCTCCAGAGCTCCGAAATAGCTTGGATTAAAGTATTTTGACTCGATTTATCAGAGCAAAATCAAAAGTTAGCATTTTGGGAAATTTTTGTCAAATTTACTTGTTTGGTTGTTGAGCGATCATTTCTGTTGTGACATCAAATGCAATATCTGTTTGGCTGCAAAAATCATAGACAATATTTATTATGACGCCTTTGGGATTGCAAGTTTTGTTGAATTCTAGATTGCAATGTTTAGATTTTTGAGTGTGCAACTAAGGATAGTCAGAGTAGGGAATTGTATGATCATTCAATTTGGTTTCTAGTGCAAGTATATAGAGCCAATTTATGTATTTGAAACCAGTTTTTGCTAATTGAAGCTTAGAATCCTTATAAAACCCAGTTTTAGTTTATGGTAACTAGGTGGTAGTATATTTGTTTTGTAATTGGAGCGGAGTTGGCAAAGATGCAGTTCATTTCAGACTATGGCTCAAGACAACTCCCCTTACACTAATGATTAACATCTCGATAGAACTCAATGACTGTTTTTTTTAAATATACTTGAACTTATAAAAACTTAAATGCGAGAAACATACATAAGTGCAACTTTTAAAGTGGTGGCATGTTCACTCTAAATGATCAAACATTGATTGCGATATTATTTCCTCTAACCAGTGGTCATAATATGAATGTTGTCACATTGTTTAACATGGCCCAAAATGCGGCAGGAGAAAGCATGGCTGTTAGTATCGGTAGGATGCAAAATAGACATTCAAGTCTCATTTTCGTGATTGCTCTTTTCTTTCAGATTCATTTTATTTCTTTGTAGGTGCTGGATCTGCTGCAGGAGGATATATTAGAACAAGTTTTGACCCTATACTTTAACATTCCTGTTTATATATTGGATGTTGCTGCAGTCAATTTGTATGGTCTTCTTTACATATCGGAGGGAATTCTGTGTGGCTTCAAAAGAAGAGATCGGTCAGCCTGGGTCATGGCTGTTCGGGTAGATTTCTGTTAAAAAATTTTCGTTATTGATCGGTCGGATTCCCTCTTGGTGCTACAGCATTCCATGTTTTTGTTTGAGATACGTTGTGGGTGAAATAAAAAAATAAACGGAGTAATTATACCAACAAAAGCCACTGTTTCCAAAATCAGTGGAAGCCAAGGGTGTTTATAACTTCTAAATAACCATGAGTATGAGTATGAGTATGAGTATGATAATGAAATCTGTAAACAAGTGCTTCCTGCTTGTATTGTATTATTTAGATGTCTGACCTGCTTTAGCTAACTCAATGCGCAATTTCACCATACCTGACAAGAATGGGTTAAAGGCGCTAATTAGCATACCTGCTAGACACTTTTGAGAGTTGTGTTCTCTCGTCCCGAAGCTCATTCAACTTAACCATTGCCACCTCATGCAAAACACTTTCATATGTTGAAGAACAGATTCGGGCAAGATTCCACCTTTTCGAAAAAAATCAGTCAAGAGCTCATGAACTTAATTGCAAAGCTCACTAAAAAGGAGGATTTCTCCAAAAAATATTGATACCAACTGCACATCACTTAGTGCTTGAATGATAGTGAAATCTGTAAGCAAGTGCTTCCTGCTTAACCCTGTGATATATTAGTAAATTCAATCAAGGAGTGGCTTCGTTTGAAGGCACATAAGAGGTATGAAGATCGCAAGTAATGACATCCTCACACATTCTTGGGTCATATGGAACTGGTACAACAATGACAATAAATTACAACAATGAATGGCTTACAGGTATCAGTGAACTTTAGTTCAATGCAAGTATACTGTGTATGAACATGTATATCAGTTGTGTTTTAGTTTACGATGAGTAAGACTTATTTATGAATAAACACCTTTATATTAATTTCCAAAACATGATCAAAAGGCTTATCATTTGACAAATAGGCTCAGCACTAGATTCTTGTTGATGCACAGATCTTACATCCTGTCGTATATCATAAGATGATAAATTTTGGTCACTGAACTGTGCGGGTGAGACCGGTTGAGATTGGTGAGAGGGTCGATCTACCTCTAAGTGTCCAAAACAAGAAGTGTCAATTTTCTGAAAGCAACACAGACATTATTGAGGGTTGGTCACAGAATGGATTCTCATGTGCTGTGTATAGCAATAGCAGGCAAATTTGCAAGTCAGTTTACCCCTGTATTGAGCTTCTTTTGGGTCATAGAGGGTTGCAGTTAGACGGGAATTGGTGCTGCTAGTACACGTTTTTTGGTTAGTTGGTTTAAGACTACCATGATTGTTAGTAGTTAGCACGAAGCAGTCTAGTAATTGTAGATATTAGTACAAAGCTGCTTTCCAATTGATAGATGATTATGATACCATGGAACTGCTTGCATGGACTTTGTTGTTATTGAACCCTCCTTGCTATAAACATCACCATGGAAGCTCCGTTGCTCGTAAAGAGTTGATTTTTTTTTCATCTCTCATCTAAACAAAACTTCCTGTCCAGTGGTACAAATTACGGCTCTGTAGGACTAGTTTGAGAGTATTTGTATTCAGATATATATGGAATATGTCTATGTTTACACTTTTTTTGTGTTTCAACACTTCCACAATCATTTCTGTTATTGCTGATGTTTGATGTTTGATGTTTGATGTTTGTTTATTTAGACATCTCCTGTATCACTCCTAAAAAAGGTTGACAAAATTG
Organism: Membranipora membranacea; assembly: GCA_914767715.1. NCBI lineage: Eukaryota > Metazoa > Bryozoa > Gymnolaemata > Cheilostomatida > Membraniporidae > Membranipora > Membranipora membranacea. The sequence goes on from OU612072.1 coordinate 19,515,815, forward strand.
AAATTTTTACATAAAAATTGATGGAAAAATATTGCACTAGTTGAAAAATCTCATGTAGAATTCAAAAAAGCTGTTCTGCCATTTTACAACTCGGCATTTGCTGGGTCAGTATTTGTCGATTACTGCTTTACGGGCGGATTTTCTTTGAGTGTTTGGTCTGATTCTATTGTTCAGCGGATGGGTATTATCTGTTGAAATTTTTAAAAAGTGTTCGCTGCATAGAGACATTAAGAAGTCGGATATATAGGGTAAGGCTAGCTTGGTCAGTCTATTGTCATAGTGCTCTATGTGTGGCATCATCATTTGTGTAGCGTATCTGTGCACTTTCTCTAGTTTCTCTTTATCGGCTTCAGAGATAAACTGAAACCATACTGGGCTGGCGTAGGAAAGAACGGGTTTGACATTGGCAGCATAGAATGTTATCAGTCCTGCGGTTTTCATACCCATGGTCTTAAGCTGCTTCATCAGATACAGTCTGCTATTGCATTTGCTCACGACAGAGTCTATGTAGTCACTAAAAGACAGTTGAGAGTCTACAGTGACACCTAATAGTTTAGCAGATTTAGATGGGGAGATAAAAGAATCATCACTGGGGTTAACATCGAGGTTCATACCAGGTCGGTCAGAAAAAGCAATATTCAATACAACAGTCTTACTTGAGTTGAGAAGCACACTGTTTTCTAAAGACCAACTCTTAGCATTTGATATAGCATCAGAGACATTGTCATCGGTGGGGTTTACAATAGGCTTATAAAATGTGGTGTCATCTGCGTACTTCACACAATTAAAAACTTCAGCTTTCAAGTCATTAACGTATATCAGCCAGAGAATAGGCCCAAGCTTAGTGCCTTGTGGTGCACCAACATCAATGGGCGTGTATGTGGAAAATTGTCCAGAAAACTTGACACACTGCTGTCTTGAATTTAGAAAACTTCCTACTAAGTTGATAACATTGGAATTAAATCCTAGCGAGTTCATTTTAGACAATAAGATCAGGTGTTGCATTCTGTCGAACGCCTTTGAAAAATCTAAAACTGCGTTCTGGACAAATTTAATGTTTGAGTTCTGATCAAGAGCTGATGTCCAGTCATCGAGTAGCTGCAGCAGTGCGTCAGTGGTACTCTGTTGGTAGGCATATTGATTCACATCTTTTATGTCAGCGAGATGTGTCGTCATCTTACTTAGGATTACCTGCTCTAGGAGTTTGCCGAGATGAAATAATAGGCTGATGGGTCGGAAGTCTTTGTAGATGGTGGGAGTTTTGGTCATCCGTACTGGAACTACTTGCGCTCGTTTCCACATATCAGGGAATGTGCCAGTGTCGAGTGAGCAGTTGATAATATCATGTAGAGCAGCTGTGGGCAACCTGCGGCCTTTTTGCCATTGCGGCCTAATGGGTAATCTTTTGCGGCCTAATTGTGGCCTTATGTCTGTGAAAATCACACATTCAAGCAAGTATTTATAATCTTCGATTCAAGTTTTAACTGTCATGTTGATGTCCAAGTATGCATTACCCTGTACAAGCTCAATTCATTGTTGGGATATCAAAATGTTGGCATTCTGTATCAACCTTGCGCTAAGTTACTTGCATGTAGAAAAAAAGGAAATTCCCAAGCCATTCTACACAAAAGCATCATGAATGTACTGGTGCCAACTACTTTTTCACGCGCTTCCATTTGAATAAATACCCCAAACAGTGAAGAAATTGTCGTAATATTGTGAGAGAAAAGCAATTTAATCAATTCTTTCGCCTTTGGATATTTAACTACAAACTGTTTTTTGCAAAGCTGTCATTTTGAGCAAGAATTGAAAAGTTGTCCTACAAAAATTTGACATTGTTACAAGTGCGCCAGCATTTTGCCTGAAATGCTCCAGATTGAATCTCATTGACAAGTATGCAAATATTTACTGCACTTCTTGAGCGCTCATCCTGCCCTTTGCCCTACTGCTTGAAACACTGGGAAACAGCCATGTACACAATCGTTTGCCAGACACAAAAATCCAGTAGTTTAGATAAACAAGATAAATCTAAACTGATGCTTATTGCAACATAACAATAACATTTTTATCGACACCTAAATCTGCTTTAGTTTGTATAAAATACACAGTGCGATATTATACTTCGCGCTAAAGTTTGTGCCGGAAAAATATGTTGTGGCCTTTTGTGTTGATTCTGCATAAAATGCGGCCTTCTTAAAAAAAAGGTTGCCCACCCATGATGTAGAGGAATTGATACATCCTCAATGGCTTCCTTGGACACCCATGTTGGGAAGTCTTCGGTTGATGTAGCCTTTGAGGTGTTCAGCGTTCTCATCAGCATTTTACCTTCACCTAAACTAAGGTGTTGTAGTTTTGTTCTGTTTGTTGTTTGTTGGGCAGGTTGCGGGGTAGCTCGTTTTCCCCCGACTTCTATGTAGTAATTATTCAGTTTATGGCAGAATTCAGCGTTAGGTAGTTTGATGTCTTAGATGATGATATGATCAGATTTGTGTAACTGTTGTGCTTTATTGGTGAGTTTTTTGACGGTGTCCCACCATTCTTTAGAGTTACGATTTTGATTAAGAGTCTCGTTCACATATTTTCTTGGGTGGCTGAAGATTCTATAGATAGATCAGGAATCTAAACCCTCTAGATTTTGAGATATATCAATTATTTATAAACCCTGATCATTTTTAGGAATTTCAATAACAGTAGCTACCCAGAGGGATTATATGCCTAATTGTATTGATGACATACAACGGGCTAATAGGTAATACTTCTTTCTCTGGGACGAACCATTCTGGGCGTAGATAGTTATCTTTTTCTCACTTTGGTCACATGTTTATCACCTCTAGATCAATGGGAGAATTACATTTCAAGCTCTGACAAATTAGCGTCAGTCTTGATATTTTCGACGTCAAATGATTTCAACTCAGAATGGGTTATAAGTGAGCTGAACCCTTTGTGTCTAGGTGTACCTCACTTAGTCCATGAGCTGATACAGCCTTTTGTTTAGGTTCAAAAAACCAACACTAGAGGAAAATCTGAAGCAGCAGATATGATCTAAGTTTGCTGCTTTATCATATTCAGTTATATCGGATCATCAATATTATTGCAGTCTATGTCAAAACTTATGAAAGCTAAGCATTATATTCTACTGAGTAGTAATTAATGCGCCATTATAATCTTCATTGGAAATGTTTGTTTACATAGGCTGTGATTGGGCAATAATACCACGTGATTAGTATTCATGATGGCTGCGATGAACAGATGCATACTGCATTGTCTTCCTCTTCTTAATAATAATCCTAGTTTAATCAGCCTATCACCTTCCTGCATATCCACAACTATTGAGTATACTTCTAAGTACATAACACTAAATCATCAACCATATAAAAGCATATCAGAGTCTCTTAACACCTAATTAATGACTATCACTTCTCTCATCATGATAATAATGATCTACTGTACTACACTAGTACAACCAGCAGCAGTACCACCACTGAGTTAAACCCCATGCACATCATCTGCAGCAGATATACCTGTCGTCCCTGATATTGTCTGCCACCTCCAGTGCTATAAGAAGTTTTGTCACAAGAAAACTCTGACACAAGCTAGGAAAGGAAAGGTATGTTTTTGTATGTGTGCACAGTCACTCACAACTAGTCACTAGTGTGTGAGTGAGTGACAAACCACTTTAACCCTTGGAAATTGTACAGAAAATGATGATTCAATGATAGTGGATAGAAGCATGGAGTCCTTGATAGAAAGCAGTTAATATTTTCAATTTGCATAAGCCCAAAGGACCTGTCCTGTGTGTCTATTATATTATTAAGAAAACCCGCCAAGAATATTCAGTAGTATTTAGTTTTACATAGTTTAGCTACCTCTCATCATCGCTCTCATCTGCTATTGATTTGTGTTGTGTTTGTATGAATAATATAATATGTTTTTGAGGGCATCAAAATCATCTGATGATGAGCCAGATCAGCATGGTGACCAAGAAGAGCGGCCTCGAGTGCGGAGAGGAAAGTCCACGACGGTGTTGCCGCCCCAGTGTATTATCTGTAAGAAGGACTTGAATAGAGTTAGGAAGGGAGGTAAATGGATTCATGAAAACCTCTCACTAACACAGTCTACTAATACCGCAGGTAAGTAGACACTGTGACAAGTAGGGTTACACACCTGATCCATTCACGTAAATAACTAACTAACACATTGCATCCACATACCTACCGCCAGAGAATCAATGCTTTGCGATATACTGTAATGACAATTATGGAATGGTTATAACCACCGCTACTCGATCTACTTTGATAGTTATATATTTATGATTGATGCAGGGATCAATCACATATAACTTCCCAATTCACCGATTGTTATATTCCAAACAATAGAGTAGTGTTGTGTGCAAAAACATGATACCCTTCTATCAATCCCATGATTTGCTGTAGCGCATTGAAGGAATGTACCGGTACATGGTTGGCTCGTCACTGATGAGGAGCTACGAGTAACTTGGAGGACGAAGCCTGTGGCCCCTCAGGATATATTAAAGGTAGGCGTAAATACTTATTATTGATATCTTATGTGATTTTATATATTAGGGCATGTAACATTATTTTCAGTGATGCGCGATTCTTTCATACAATAGAAAACAACACGGTACATGTGTATCAAATTTAGAGGCCAGATAGAGTATTTGGCCACAAAAGCGCAACCTGATTGTTGTTACTGTGTTTTTAGACGGCTAACTCATTGAGTATAGCATCAACATCATACAGCTTTACAATTGTAATTATAATCGATTGTATTTGTTTCAGACTGCTTACTGCAACTGCAAAAAGAGTAAGTGCCAGGGAAAGAACTGCAGCTGCCGTGGAAAGGGCCTGCCATGTACCGACCTTTGTTCCTGTCAGGCAGGTTGTGATAACAAAGACCAGCACGTTGCACCAGATGATGATGATGAGGACTCTGATTAGACCAAGGTATGTTGTAGTAGTTATCGGTGTGATGAGTTATATTTCTGTTATGGTTTTCAATCAATCCTGCGTCGGCAATGTGAGAAAATTAGCTTCAACCTTGATGCAAAGAGAAACTACCAGTGGTGGTGGTACAGTGATTGAGGGAAAAATCCACCAAGTTCCTAACATGTGTTAGGGGTTTGTGACACGCCCTCATCAGCAGCATGGTTTTGGCAGCAGCTATCAGCTAAGGATTTTGGGCTAGCTTAAATTGGCTTTGGCTATTTTCTTTACCCTATAGGAGTTTAATTTAACTAGAGTTTAATTTCGCTATCTGGACCTGGTACTAAATTTCACTAGTACTAAATTTCGCTAGTAGGCTTACTAGTGAAAATTGAAAAAGAATGTCCAAGCTGGGATTCGAACCCAGGGCATAACGCTCCATCTGATTGCAAGGCAGACACTCAGACCCACTGATATATGTTCATATCAATGCTTAGACCACTACACCACACTAACTTGCATGTTTGGGTAAGGTGTATTCCTGTATGATTGTACATTGTTTATGAAACTATGGTGAGTGAGTTTAATTGAGGATACACTAAATTCCGCTGCTTAGGCAATAACACAAAAAGCGAATTCTTAATGCCGCGAAAACAACTCCACAATAGCTGCGCCAGTTTGCTCTCTGTTTGCAGGCAGGTTGGAGCACACCTGGAGGCCAACCAATCACCAGTAGAAGATGGATTGCATTGGGATTCGAACTCATGATATTCAACACTTGCGTGTCCGGCGCTCTAACCAACTGAGCCACCTCCTACTCCTTCTAGTTCATCTTCCATCTACTGCATGCCTCCCTCATAGTCTAAGTAAGTTTTCACTAATTTTCTTCCCGTTATTGCATGTATTATTATTTATTACGTTATGTTTGTTCGTGGATATTTATTAAGAGTAATTACAGAGACATCTAGCACAGAGCATGGTTGACATTAAAAGGAAATAGCCACTGCATTGTGGTAATCACTGTAGACAATGGAATACGACCTCACATCCTGTGATGTCCGGTAGCAGACAGATAATGATAAGTGTTATCATTATAGGCACGGCATATATAAAATCCCCTAATTTAATTTAATTCCAGATTCCTAATCTCGAAATGCATCATCACCTGAGATTGACAGTGATAAAGTGCTGGACTTAATCACTGTTGTTTACATTCCAACTGTTTATTTTAAATATATTGTCAGGAATGATTGTTAACGTAAAGATTGTCTGATTGACATGTTGTTAAAGATTGAGAAATGGGCACTGGCATTTTGTTAAAGATTGAGAAATGGGCACTGGCATTGATGATGCTTTGGCCTTGTCTTTGGGAAGGGGCAATAATAATCCCTGGGTAAAAAATAAAGGCGTCAAAACAATGAGTAGTTAAAACGGACGATTGATGTTGAGAGATTTCAACATAAAATTGAGGGTCATATTTTGACTTATCAACTTGACTAGTGTATTATTGCCGAATGGAGAGAGAAAATCAGTGTAAGGACCTATATTGGGACATACTCAAGATCCGATAAGGTTTTGTTGCCTGTATTTTTTTAACACTTGAGCACTTGAACTCTTAAAAAAACAAAAGAAAACGAATAACAAATTAATTTTCTATTAACATAAAGAACATCCTTAGAATGATGACCCTAGCAAGGGCTAAAAAAATAGCCAACATTGTTATGACAATTTCGCACAGCTACTTATATTATGTACCCAAACCAAAGTCTGAGATGAAAGAATTTGACTGGTTCTAACACGACTGTTCATATCAGTGACATGTGCAGTAGGGTCGAGGTGGAAGCTCAACATGTTGCTTAATTTGTGTCATCCGCCTGGTTGGCTGTTTAACACGTCGCTGGGTTGTCTGCTGGTTAGGTTGCTGATCTTGCTATTGGGTTGGTTGCTAAATTTGTTGTTGGATGGGCTGCTCATATGTTGGGTGAAATAGTTGCGGTAAAACTTCATCTGTGTCAGAGACAGTTACCTGGTCTAGCCTCTCAGGCTGTGTTGGTGTGTCATGTGGTTGAGGCGTCGTACGTCCGTCCGTCTCAGGTGTCATTGTTTTCAACCCAGTTCTATTTTCCGCTCTTCGTTTGCGCTGTTAATTTGTACCTAAAGGATTGCTTCTATTGTTCCCTCTTCCTCTGAGCTTTTCATCTGCAGCTAAGGGATTGCCTCTTGGTGCTACAGTGTTACTTGGTACGGCTTGTGCCTGTGGTTTTCGCTTGCAATACAATACTAGGAAAATTGCAACAATCACAACAACAATAGACAATGATCCCCAAATTATGGGGAGCCGTGTTTGCTGTTTACTCTCGGCTCTTCTAAATATCCATGAGTATTGCTTAGATGTCTGTCCACCAGCAAAGCCCACTTTACAGTCGGCCTTATCACCATTTTGGAGGACAGATTTTGTTATTTGTAAGTTATCCTGTTTCTCTGCCAGCTCAAATCCATTGAAAAACCATTTATAACCTAAGGCTTCTGAGCTTAGCGAGAAATATAGAAAAACATCACAATACAGATGAAATGATGACGGTGTTTCCTTTTCTAGAACAATAGTTTTTACCATCTCTATCCTGATGGTGTCCTTGAAGTCAATATATTGAGGCATCACATGCATCCATTTGATAACATTTGATTTAGACCCAGGGAAATTGATATGGGACTCATCAGTACATGTAATGTTAATTCCTTCCCTGTCTTGTCTGCTAGGCTCATAGGAAGTATCATTAAGGTGTAAGAACACTTTGTCGCTGACTCTCTGAACCTCTGTAACAAAACGATTTAATCACGTAATTGCAGTGCTTTAATTTTTTGCCGATAAAGATGTTGCTGCTGTGAAGACATAAGTTGTTTTTATTTTATTGAAGTCGGTATCTAGGTGATTAACCCAAAACAGCCTCATTACATTTAAAATCAAATGTTATGTTATCGGACGGTTCAATTTAAATATAAATCTAATGTGGATAATATTGTTGGGTTGTCACTATCTCTAAGTCAACAGCTAACGTGGACAGGCTCTCTTCATAGTATTTAGACAATTGGGTCGTATTATAAGTGTCTCACACATATTATTTGGAAAATTTAACATAATTTATAAACTTACTGTAAGTGTAGCTGGAGCTAGGTTTTCCTCTAACCGATTCACAGGAGAAGTTGAACCTTATTCCTTCCTCAACCACATCACTGAGGCTCAATGTGAGGTTCTGTGGAGCTACCTTTAGATCAGGGATCATGGACAAATTATTATGATGATCCGTATATAAGATTGGCCTCAATCTACCAGTCCTGTACTCTGCAATGCAATTAAACCTTAAATAATCTCTCTGCATAGCTTGAGTGAGATTTCCTGTTACTGTGATTTGCCTTTCGTCTCTGTTCCCGCAGTCATCTGAGGAAAAGTTGTTCCATTGAGGAATGCGCAGTCCATTATCAGCTGTTCCATCTATAATATGATTCCCCTTGTACTGACAACCTATTCTGTATCTCATCCTTTCTTTACTAATGAATGATAAGTAGATTAATTCCGGTTTGTTTATTGGTATAGCGTCTTCATAACTGGTACCATTTCCTGTCCCGGCATCACAAGAGAACCTACAAGTTTCAGATATTCATTGGTATCACAGGAATGATCTAATCACATATATCATTGGTCATATGACATCAGTATTATAAACTGATTAATATGAGCACAGTATTATTCTAGCCAGGAAATGAATTCAGATTTAGAGTGTCGTTGGGAATGTAAAGATTTAGTCAGTTTTGCAGTTAAGAAAAAAAGAAATAATTGTCTATCCCTATGCAAGTTCCACGGTCATGGACAGTTGCAATTGAGAGCCGAATAAATTGGCAGGTGATGTATCAACACAAGAGCAATATGAAAGAAACTATAATTTGTTGCAACATACTAAAATCACTGTTAAGGGAAGACATTCAGGTAAGGATAAAAAAACAGGCTTTCAATTGTCAGGCTTGGCAACCACACATATTAAATCCAAATCGGTAGAGACATACATGGTTCTAACTTTACTGTCGTCCAGGATGGACTGATATAATGGCATGATACAATGTTGCGCTTGGGCCCTTTTGATATCTGAAGATAACTTGACAAAGCTAAAGCAGAATGATTGAATATTGAGTTTGTTTTTCCTTTTAGTATAAGTTGTTACTTACTCGAATGGCTGCCCTTCATAGAACTCTGTAGAAGGTTTGTACGTGAATTTCACTCCTCGAGGGCCCTGATAACTCCATACATATCGGTTGTATCCGCCGATACACAGTAAAAGTACTAGACTGATGACCATGACTTCTAGCTTCATAATCTTCTTTATACCAATTGATTCGAAGGTGAATGATTTCTTTCTAAACTTGATTAAGTGAGCCAGACTAGAACTACATGTTTGCGAAAACAACTAAACTACATGACCAACACATTTCACTGGTCATACAGTAATCTCATAACAGTACACGTTCAAACTATTCATTGTTTGACATGTGGATAATTGATAACATTGAGTTATTAAAAGCTGTGAGATCGCAGTCATTTCACCACATAGTACATCTCCTTTCAGGTTCATTCATGATACAGCAACAACGATACTCTAGCGGATACCTCAGAACTATTTACTGGTTGCTGATAAAAGAAGTAATAGTTGTTACCCAGCCTTCCCATGAAATTATTGTCAGAAAAAATTAGATTATTTAGATTAAAAATGTATTTTCCGCTCTCTAACATTAAATACAAGTTAATAAAGAATGGATTCTGAGTTCAAAGTGTGTGAGAGGTTTGAGCTGGTAAACTAGTTGAATCATTTTAGTATTACAATCCTAGTAAATATTACACCAGAGTGAGGTGCTTGATTACCCCATCGATTTTGCACCTTGTTAATTCGAAATTGAGACAGTATTATAAGTTGGCTTCTCTGAACAAGAGAGAACATAACTCATTTACCAGATGACACAGTTCATGAATTGAGGTTGTCTTCAATGGTCAAGGAAGAATATATGTCCTTGTAAAGATGATTGTCATTGAAAAAACGGGTGATAAGGGTGATAGAGAGTTGGGACTAATGGAAATTGTCTTCTGTATTACTCAAGATGTGAACCAAACAAGAATAAAACTTATTAACAATCAATAAAATCTCATTCCATGCCCAACTAGAATTCGCAATAAATATAAATATTAACTTTACTTCATATTCTTGTTTAACCCAAGAATTTGCAAATCAAGTCCTGCACCCAACACTTTTGACATTTTCAGTCCATGATGCCTGTGTGTGCATCTTTTATTTGCGGGGTGAACAAGACCAACTCCAACTATGTGTACATACAAGGAATTGTACAGGTAGAACTCGTGATTAATTCAGAGAGAACCTCCCTATTCCTTTTCACAGCTGTACCTCCTATGATAACATTTAACCTGAGACTCGGTTTTAAAAGATCAAACAAGGAACAAAAAAGTTTTTAATTTTAACTTGATTATAACAATATTTCTGTGTTCATTTTGAAAACCTCAAATTAAACTAAAATTAACCCTTGTGAAGCAAGCACTCCGTCCAACCATTCACAAAACTCAACTGATGACACAAATTAAACTTTTTTTTATCCCGTTTGATTTATTGAATTCAAGTTCTTTTGGCTACGCAAGTGATAGCCAGCTGAGACAATGGCATAGTAACAGGTGTAACACTACTACAGTTTTCACCACCCATTTATTTCTAACCTGTTTTCTGCCATTTTATAGGAAGGGCATCCGGCCGTGGAAAACCCTGCCACATCAGGAACTTTGCAAGTACCAAGTGGACGATCTGACTATGCTAGGAGGCCGCCCGTATTTTGCAGCACGCAGCAGAACCAAGTTTGCCCCGACGCTGTGACAAATAAGAGAGAGGGGCAGAACAAACAAATGCAGATAGCTTCGTTATATGCAGGAACGCTAGCTAGTAAAAGCAGAGAGATAGCGGCAGTGATGAGAGTCAGCTGAATTGATATTCTTTGGCTGCAGGAAACTAGATGGACAGGAGGTCAATCGAAGGGAAAGGCCCGAAATTTTGGTGAGGGATGCAAGCTGTATTATTGTGGAGGGAAACGACCAAGGAATGGAGTTGGGATTTGTCACAGCAGCTACTGGCAGGATAAGGTGATGAATGTATCGCAGAGAATGATGAAAAGGAAATTGGTAACATCAAGGAGGAACTATAACATTGTAAGCGCCTACGCACCTTAGCAAGGATGTGAATGATGGGAGAAAGATCATTTAGGAACCAACTGAAGAATGCGTTTAGTAGGATACCAGGTGTGAAGGAGGTTATTGTTGCAGGAGATCTAAGTGGACATGTTGGCATGGATAGAACAGGGTTTGAAATATGGCAAGGAGGACAGTCCTTAGGAATGAGGAAGGAGAGAAGATCCTTATATTTGCTCAGATTTACTACCTAGCGCTATTCAACACCTTCTTTGAAAAGAAGGATGAGCATTTGGTAAAATACAGGAGTGGTCGCTACTTTTCGGTGATCGATTACATACTAGTTCGGAGATCTTTGATGGGAAAGGTAAAGAATGGAACGATAATAACAGAAGAATTGATAGCTTCCGAGTATCGATTGCTGGTTGCTGACTTAAACATACAGAAGCAGAAGGAGAACAGAAGGGAAAGACTGAGAGAATAGGATGGTGGAAACTGAAGGAGACAGAAGGGGATGAGTTTGAGATGAAGTTGATGGAGATCATCATGGAAAAAGTAGCAATGGAGGAATCGACATGGGAGAACACATATGTGGATGCAGTCAGGATAGCGCAGGAAGAGCTAGGAGTCTCAAGGGGAGGGAAATATATAGAAAAAGAGTCCTGGTGGTGGAATTTAGAGGTCCAGGAAGTTGTAAGGGAGAAAAAGGAAGCTTTCAATCGATGGAAAAGAGTGTGGAGAGATGAAGACCAAGATCAAAACCAAGAAAGTATAGTTGATGAGGAATATATAACGAAGAATAAGGAGCACAAGTCAAAGTAGCATAGGCAAAAGAGAAGGCATATGAAGAGGTTTACAAAGGCCTTGAAGAGAATAGATCAAAGAACTTATACAAGCTGGCCAAAACAACAAAGCGAAGATCTTTGGACAAGATAGGAAGAAGTTTGTGAGATATGGTGATGGCCTTATATTATCAGAGTATGGAGATTTCAAAAGGAGATGGCAAGAGTATTTCGATCAACTACTCACCACTAGGATGAAAAGGATGGAATTAGAAGAGGTCCAGCAAGTAGAAGGGCCATTGCTCTGATTAGTGATGAGGAAGTGAAAACCCAGCTTGAGAAACTGAAGAAAGGGAAAGCAGCCAGATCGGATAAGTTCCCTATTGAGATCAGATTGAGTCAAGAGATTAGGAGATACCGGATTGAGTTGGATGACATCAGTTTTGAGGGATATACATGGGACAGGGATACCAGCTACATGGAGGAAGAGTCGGAAAACACCACTCTATAAACAGAAGGTAGACCCCCTGAACTGTGCTAACTTCCGAGGCATTAAACTTCTCAGTCACTGCCTCAAGCTCTGGGAAAGGATAGTGGAATCTAGACTGAGGACTATTGTTGACATATCTGAGAGACAGTTCGGATTTCAGAAAGGCAAATCAATGTATGAAACCTGTTCCACAACTGTGGAATACAAATGTGGGATCTACAGAGGAAGTGAGGATAAATGTTGGCTTACACCAAGGCTCAGCTCTCAGTCCCTTCCTTTTCATGGTGATTTTGGATGTGATCACGTAGTAGATAGTTAAAGCACCCCCATGGGTCTTGCTGTTTGCAGATGATTTAGTTCTATGCGACAGGGAGGCAGATGGAATTGAGGGTCGACTGGAGGACTGGAGAAAACACCTAGAGAACTGAAACTGAGCAGTACCAAAACGGAGTACATGTCACCAACAGGAACAACTAAGAAGATCAAACTGAAAAACTACAACCAGCATGACTATAGTGGAGTACCTGAAAAAACTGCCATTAAGTACCTTGCCCATGCCCATGCCCTTTGACCAGCTGAGCTACCTCCTACGTTTGAGCTACCTTCTACTCCTACTCTTACTTACCTGGACTATGTATTTACCACTCATACCAGCTGTGGTAGGGTAAAGCTCACAATGTGACACAGTATTGTCATACTTTCTGTTGAGGTCCACCTTTCAGAATAAAAAACAGTCATCATTTCGCAGCCTACATACATTAAGTTTTCTTTAAGATATGACCGTATACTCCTTACTGAGCAAATAACTGGACACCTTGGTTAACATGAGTTATTCACCAACCCCTACGGTATCAAGTGAGAAACTTAAGTTGTCCTTATGGACATATCAAAAATGGATGGACTAGTGATATTAACAACATTGAACATCATGGAGAATGTGAACTGAGAGAATGTAGTTGTCTCAAAATACATCACATATACATAAGAATTTATATGGCATGTTCCCGTGAAAAAACCTTGTTATAATTCGTATTTTTGAACGAATTGTCAAGCACTTTTGCCATAAAATCATTATTATGTATGATAACCTTAAGTTTTTTATATCAATATTAGAATGACTTATAAATTATGCAGCATGAAATTTATATTCAACGAAAACTGATATATTTTCATATTGTCAACCTAAAAGGATGACTATGAGACCATGGACTAACTCTCTGTTGTAATTGATGAATAGGTTGAACAATGGTGCATTGATATAGTATCATAACTTGGTGTTTAGTTACATACCGGAGTTGAGAGTACTATCTCTTGTTTCTTCCTTCCATCAGTGAATTCATTGAGTGCATCATCTGTTACATGTTCATAATCCTTACCAAACAGCTCATGGTTCCTTGGTACGAAACCGCCATAACCTAGAAAAGAAATGTCTCATACCAACAGCTTGTTTGAGGGACAAACTGAGGTTGTAACATTATAGGAACTGGGCGTCGGATATATGCTGTGAAAATGAATAGAATTTTGACAACTATCATCCTTTATTATGCCAAACCTTCTGTTCAACTTCATCAAAGTAAGTACGGGATAGTTTTGTTTATAACTATCTGGGTATTCCCCCAATAAGCAATCGCTTTCATCAATGTCTGTACTAGGACTTGGGCAAGCCAACCAAAGTGGTCAAGTGGACCCGTTTAATGTGCCCCCTCCAGTGCAGCTGGCTTGTGCGGGGTAGTTACCCTATACACTTTGCACACAGGCTACTCCTTTTTGAAGAGACAGAGGGGATATTTATACTGCTTGCAAGCACGCTGTAGATCTTTTTAATTTATAGTCCTGATCCACAAAGACCTGGTTAGGAAGAATGGCTTGCCAGCCCGAGGAATCAACTGGATCATTTGACTCTTAACCATCAGACCACTCCTGACTCCGTATGTGAAGGTGACTTATAAGAAGATATAATGATAGACACGGCCTATTTCTGAATAGATAGTTTGTGACTTTATATCTATAGACAACACTTATTCTAAATGGTTAGATAGTGACTTGCAAATGTAAATATTGATCACAGAGATTATGTGTTTGAAATGGATCATAAGCAGATTTAAGTATGCGGCGACTAATAAGTGTGTGTTGACTTATAAGTGTTTGGTGACTCTATTGTGGGGTTATGAGGGTTCAATACCTGCTATAAATCGCATATGAGGACTCTCATTAGACATCTTCAAGACACTGAGTGGTGGCATGTGTCTGTTAGGAGATTCATAAGGCAATATCTTGTCTGGCCTGCTGTGGAGGAATTCTGTTTCTCGTTTTAAGTGGCTATAAAATAGACATTTACACTTTGTACAGTTTTCGCAAAACACCAAATCTCACCACGGGCACAATAACTATTCTACCTATGAATGTCTGTCATCTGGACTACCATTCCAAGAAATTATTGTAGGCTACCTGGTACTAAATCCTCTGCTTTTTAGATATCATGCTTCTTTGGGGTGAAAAGCCAAAAAGTGTGAAGACCGGAGGAAGCTTGGCACAGATTAGAACATTCATGTTTTCAAGTTTGTAGAATAAATTGGTCAGAGACTTGCGCTACCGTTGAAATTTCATAACCACAAAACACGCTAGAGTTCATATTGATTCCGATCCACATTTTTCTATTCAATACTGTATTGTAGTATTGTATCAAAATGATGACTTGATATACTGTTGCATGTATATCTCTGACCAATAGAAAATGAACTAGTTCACTTAGCATGAGTACTATCACAAGATTTTTGTGTGACGTTCAATTTGACTAATTAGGGGACGGGTACAGGTTAGGTAATCGTCCTAAATCGACTCACATGATCAGAGATACACATAATAATAGTGTAGTCTTGATGTTTGTGTGGTAGTGTATTGAATTATGTACACTCACAGGCAATTCTATGTTCTTGAGATTCAGGGGAAGTTGATCGCCACTTTGAAGACAGTTCAGGGCAATGAGACGATCATGTTTTAGCCCGTTTTATCCTCTGTGAGTTTTCGAGTTCTGTGATTGCATTAAATGTACATTCGGCAAACGTTTGTCGCAGTTATTCTCCATGCTTGGCACTTGATGTTTTTTTAAATACAGAAAAATGCTAGAGCGTAAATGATTCCAATAAAAAATTGTCATTCATGCTCAACATCATAGTCCTAATTGTGAAAGTCTCCGCATGACATCGTATCATAATTTTAATCAAATCAAAGCAGAACTAATTGTCTTGTGATCAGGACATAAATATTTTCCAGAGAAGTCGGTACGAAAAAATAAAGATAAAGGAAAACTAATCCTCTATTTCGATCATTAATTGATGCTAGGGGTCTGTTTTGATATGGATTTTTTGTATATCCACACCACTTTACATCAATCTAACATCAGATTGATGTCTGCTTGCCCGCTGGGTTATGACAATCTTGATGATATACAAATATAATTAATTATAAACCATCTTCGGCAGCAAAAGCCATTGGTTCCCGACACAATATATTTATGCAATAAAATACAGGATGTAATATTCAATTTCATCTCCTCCAACCAATTTCTAAAGATTGGTCTTTGTCTCTCAAATCTGTTCTAATTTTCCTGGCCTAGTCTTATTTTCAATTGTATCTCCTTTTTCATACTCTGAAACCACCTAACACCTGCACCTTCATAATGCAGTTCTTCATATCGACAACACCAAAATCAGGCATCATCGCCGCTATTATTTGGTGCGTATATTGAAATCCCACAATATTTTTGATCCTTTATTTTCAACCCTCAACTCTGCACTGTGATCCTATCAGTTATTTTCTCTCTCGAAGCTGAGCATATCATACATTTCCCATATACAATTGTACATCTCTATTTCCCTGTTCTTCCTTGACTTTCACTCAATAATTCATCCTGTTTTCTCTGCATTCACCCTTTTAATGCTAATCTAAATGTGCTTGATTCTAAGTCATCCGCTCATTTCAGGTACTGACTGTGTTTTTCATCCTTCCAATCTGTTCGTTTTGTTGTTCTGCTTTGCATCCATGTTGTCTAATCCTTTACACGGTACCAAGCCATATTCTAAATGTCATTTTCCAACTCTGCCATTTTCTCACCTCTTGTTATCCCGCCAAGCTATTTTTCCTTGAAGCAATTTTCCCATCATACCATTTTTCACCAAAACCTTTTCTCACCAATCCATTTCCCCACACATTCATTTTTCCACAAGGATGCTTTCCATCGAATTCATTTTAACAACACAAAGTTTTTCCACTTAGCTGTTTTCCACTGTACCCACTGTGTCATTTTCCAAAAAAAAGACAGTTTCCGACCAAGCGAATTTCCCGTTTGCCCTTTTCAAACAATTCCTATCTTAAAATACCAAGCCATTAACTCCATGCTGGTAGCTTTTTCTCTTTTTTTCTTAGTTTGACTTTGATATTTGATGTGTGACGACCTCATAAACTAAATACCAGCAGAAATAGCTCCAATTCCAAAATTCACAATCTCAACTTGAATCTAGTAAGACAAAACTTGGGTGATACTTGAGGGAAAATCATACCAGCTACAAGGGAACATCATGTTTTTACCAGTGTATACCAACAGCTCATATGTAAGCAACAAATTGTGCCGGTTATGTCATGTTATAGATATGTAAACGCTTTAGCTAATCAGCATGAGACATGAAAACCAAAAAAGTCATGTCTATAAGAATTCTACATGCGCTGTCTCAACATAACAAAAAAAGTGCATCAAGGGAATCTGTTGTTTTGGTTTAGTTTATTCCTATTATTTAGGTATTAGCCCACTTAATAATTGTGTTAAAAGTTCAATCTTCATGGATCAGTCTGATAGTTGGGACTGGATTGGTGGCTTATAATCCAGCCCACTACTGTACACATATTCATATCAAATCTGAAGTCGTTTTTCCTGTCCCAAAACTTGAAGAAGGAAATAGTATACAAAATCTACATCAATGCTAACCAAGGACATTTAGTTCTGATTAAATTAATCCCAGCACAACCAATTTAAATGATTTTATACTGAATTTGCTTCTTGTAGGTGAACCAAAAGAAAAATTCTAAATCAAATGACAACAGACTTTTAATTGTAATATATATATATATATATATACCATTCTACACACAAGTCCAATTAACTCAGTTAGAAAAAAGCGAAAGTTAGGAACTCATTGCGCTTGGCCAGCGATTTCTGTTCCCAGAACAATAACTATGTCCCAACAATATCTAGGAAATTGAATCAGCTGTTAGAATTCTATATATTTTGGATTTAAGTAAATATTTTGAGTATTAAACAGTAGCATCAATTTCTCACCATTCTCACCTAGCCGCCTCTATCCTTAACGGGTAGCCATTCTGCTAGCTCCTAGTTCAATTCAAGAATGCCATCTGACCCTGTTGTCTACATCCTCTTGCTCCAAATGCCAACATATTATTGTATTGGCATGTTTTCTTGAACTGCAAATTTAATTGGCCTATTCATGAATTATCGAATTATTATTATCTCCTGTGTTGTTATGCAGCAACCTGCTGGTGTAAATTGTCAATTGTCTTATCAGTATCAATTAAAAGTTTGAAAAATTATTTAAATTTGTGGCATTAGGTCAGACTCGTGCTACGAGAATGAATAAAGTTTTCCGGTGAGAATTATCGCCAGCAAAACCATGAGGCAAAATTTTTTGTGGCCTCACTCAGATTGCTGCTGAATTCATATTTTCATTACCTTAGTCATATTGTCATTACCTTAGAGAAGCAAGTCAAAGCAGGACAAATTTCTCTCTCGTTATTTTAATCTCTGCACATTTAATCAGAAAAATGTAGCCATAGTTTTATTAACAAAGGTTATCGGCTATCAATTCAATTTCACTAAAACACTGATTTATGTGGGATATGTAGTATATATTATATTCAGAGTACTGACTTTTCAAGAGGATATGACAGTTTAATGTTTTATTATACTTGTTTTACTATTATTACCTATGTATTATTGTAATCATTTTTGTAAGAAAAGGCAACTGAAATTAATTGTGACAATTTTCTTTACTTATTTTACGTTACTTTTCACTGTAGAAACCTGATGGATCAACTAGTATGCCTCACACACTTATTAGATCGAGAAGTGACCTAACCAGTCACCATTTGTGGAATCCTAACTTTTTTGGATAGAATATGAGATTGTTCACACCCCTTAGTTCTTTACCTTTTGTTGACTCATCACCGCTTCCGAGTTAGCAAGCAGCTGGTATCATCCTGAGTAGTACTTGTTACTGCAAGAAGTTGATGCATTATCTTACAAAATCAATGAAAGATCTTGCTTGAGATTCCCAGGTAATGGCATACTACAAGAAATGCAAGCTAGTGGATTGCCTGCAGAATATGTATTTCAATCGACTTCAACCAGCCACAGCAATGTGATCAGAAAACCCAAGTTTGCTTTGTGTGGAAATAGCTTCCACAATTATGTTGCAAATGAAATGTAAGTTCATAACACAAAGGTAAACAACTGACAGTTTCTCTACCTTACAAGAATGGTGAAATGGCCATTTGATGTAAACTTTACCAAGTTTGGATCAGAAGGTATTGATTCTTGTTTGCATCAAAAGCAACAACATAAGCTGCTAGCATGCGATGATGCGATCCTCCAGAGCTCCGAAATAGCTTGGATTAAAGTATTTTGACTCGATTTATCAGAGCAAAATCAAAAGTTAGCATTTTGGGAAATTTTTGTCAAATTTACTTGTTTGGTTGTTGAGCGATCATTTCTGTTGTGACATCAAATGCAATATCTGTTTGGCTGCGAAAATCATAGACAATATTTATTATGACGCCTTTGGGATTGCAAGTTATGTTGAATTCTAGATTGCAATGTTTAGATTTTTGAGTGTGCAACTAAGGATAGTCAGAGTAGGGAATTGTATGATCATTCAATTTGGTTTCTAGTGCAAGTATATAGAGCCAATTTATGTATTTGAAACCAGTTTTTGCTAATTGAAGCTTAGAATCCTTATAAAACCCAGATTTAGTTTATGGTAACTAGGTGTTAGTATATATGTTTTGTAATTGGAGCGGAGTTGGCAAAGATGCAGTTCATTTCAGACTATGGCTCAAGACAACTCCCCTTACACTAATGATTAACATGTCGATAGAACTCAATGACTGTTTTTTTTAAATATACTTGAACTTATAAAAACTTAAATGCGAGAAACATACATAAGTGCAACTTTTAAAGTGGTGGCATGTTCACTCTAAATGATCAAACATTGATTGCGATATTATTTCCTCTAACCAGTGGACATAATATGAATGTTGTCACATTGTTTAACATGGCCCAAAATGCGGCAGGAGAAAGCATGGCTGTTAGTATCGGTAGGATGCAAAATAGACATTCAAGTCTCATTTTCGTGTTTGCTCTTTTCTTTCAGATTCATTATATTTCTTTGTAGGTGCTGGATCTGCTGCAGGAGTATATATTAGAACAAGTTTTGACCCTATACTATAACATTCCTGTTTATATATTGGATGTTGCTGCAGTCAATTTGTATGGTCTTCTTTACATATCGGAGGGAATTCTGTGTGGCTTCAAAAGAAGAGATCGGTCAGCCTGGGTCATGGCTGTTCGGGTAGATTTCTGTTACAAAATTTTCGTTATTGATCGGTCGGATTCCCTCTTGGTGCTACAGCATTCCATGTTTTTGTTTGATATACGTTGTGGGTAAAATAAAAAAATAAACAGAGTAATTATACCAACAAAAGCCACTGTTTCCAAAATCAGTGGAAGCCAAGGGTGTTTATAACTTCTAAATAACCATGAGTATTGTTTACCATTTGCACATCACTTATACTGAGTAGTGCTTCAATGATAATGAAATCTGTAAACAAGTGCTTCCTGCTTGTATTGTATTATTTAGATGTCTGACCTGCTTTAGCTAACTCATTGCGCAATTTCACCATACCTGACAAGAATGGGTTTAAGGCGCTAATTAGCATACCTGCTAGACACTTTTAAGAGTTGTGTTCTCTCGTCCCGAAGCTCATTCAACTTAACCATTGCCACCTCATGCAAAACACTTTCATATGTTGAAGAACAGATTCGGGCAAGATTCCACCTTTTCAAAAAAGATCAGTCAAGAGCTCATGAACTTAATTGCAAAGCTATTGATACCAACTGCACATCACTTAGTGCTTGAATGATAGTGAAGTCTGTAAGCAAGTGCTTCCTGCTTAACCCTGTGAAATATTAGTAAATTCAATCAAGGAGTGGCTTCGATTGAAGGCACATAAGAGGTATGAAGATCGCAAGTGATGACATCCTCACACATTCTTGGGTCATATGGAACTGGTACAACAATGACAATAAATTACAACAATGAATGGCTTACAGGTATCAGTGAACTTTAGTTCAATGCAAGTATACTGTGTATGAACATGTACATCAGTTGTAATTTTTTTTACGATGAGTAAGACTTATTTATGAATAAACAGCTTTATATTAATTTCCAAAACATGATCAAAAGGCTCATCATTTGACAAATAGGCTCAGCACTAGAATCATGTTGATGCACAAATCTTACATCCTGTCGTATATCATAAGATGATAAATTTTGGTCGCTGAACTGTGCGGGTGAGCCCGGTTGAGATTGGTGAGAGGATCGATCTACCTCTGCCTGTCCAAAACAAGAAGTGTCCATTTTCTTAAAGCAACAAAGACATTATTGAGGTTTGGTCACAGAATGGTTTGTCATGTGCTGTGTAAAGCAATAGCAGGGAAATTTGCAAGTCAGTTTACCCCTGTATCGAGCTTCTTATGGGTCATAGAGGGTTGCAGTTAGACGGGAATTGGTGCTGCTAGTACACATTTTTTGGTTAGTTCGTTTAAGACTACCATGATTGTTAGTAGTCAGCACAAAGCAGTCTAGTAATTTTAGTTATTAGTACAAAGCTGCTTTCCAATTGATAGATGATTATGATACCATGGAATTGCTTGCATGGACTTTGTTGTTATTGCACCCTCCTTGCTATTAAACATCACCATGGTAGTTCCGTTGCTCGTAAAGAGCTGTTCATTTTTTTCATCTCTCATCTCAACAAAACTTCCTGTCCAGTGGTACAAATTACGGCTCTGTAGGACTAGTTTGAGAGTATTTGTATTCAGATATCTATGAAATAAGTCTATGTTTACACTTTTTTGTGTTTCAACACTTCCACAATCATTTTTGTTACTGCTGGGTGGCTGATGATTGTATAGATATATCAGGAATCTACACCCTCTAGGTTTTGAGATATATCAATTATTTATAAACCCTAATAATTATACCTAATTGTATTGATGACATATAAAGGGCTAATAGGTAATACTTCTTTCTCTGGGACGAACCATTCTGGGCGTAGATAGTTATCTTTTTCTCACTTTGGTCACATGTTCATCACCTCTAGATCAATGGGAGAATGACATTTCAAGCTCTGACAAATTAGCGTCAGTCTTGATATTTTTGATGTCAAATGATTTCAACTCAGAATGGGAATAAGTGAGCTGAACCCTTTGTGTCTAAGTGTACCTCACTTAGTCCATGAGCTGATACAGATACAGCCTTTTGTTCCGGTTCAAAAACAAACACTAGAGGAAAATCTGAAGCAGCAGATATGATCTAAGTTTGCTGCTTTATCATAATCAGTTATGTAGGATCATCAATATTGTTGCAGTCTATGTCAAAACTTATCTTAAGCATTATATTCTACTGAGTAGTAATTAATGCACCATTATAATATTCGTTGGAAATGTTTGTTTACAAAGGCTGTGATTGGGCAATAATACCACGTGATTGGTATTCATGATGGCTGCGGTGAACAGATGCATTCTGCATTGTCTTCCTCTTCTTAATAATAATCCTAGTTTAATCAGCCTATCACCTTCCTGCTTATCCACAACTATTGAGTATACTTCTAAGTACATAAAACTAAATCTTCAAACATATAAAAGCATATCAGACTCTCTTAACACTTAAATATTGACTATCACTTCTCTCATCATGATAATAATGATCTACTGTACTACACACTAGTACAACCAGCAGCAGTACCACCACTGAGTTCAACCCCATCCATTTCATCTGCAGCAGATATACTTGTCATCCCTGATATTGTCTGCCACCTCCAGTGCTATAAGAAGTTTTGTCACAAGAAAACTCTGACACAAGCTAGGAAAAGAAAGGTAGGTTTTTGTATGTGTGCACAGTCACTCACAATTAGTCACTAGTGTGTGAGTGAGTGACAAACCACTTTAACCCTTGGAAATTGTACAGAAAATGATGATCCAATGGTAGTGGATAGAAGCATGGAGTCCTTGATAGAAATCAGTTAATATTTTCAATTTGCATAAGCCCAAAGGACCTGTCATGTGTGTCTATTATATTATTAAGAAAACCCGCCAAGAATATTCAGTAGTATTTAGTTTTACATAGTTTAGCTACCTCTCATCATCGCTCTCATCCGCTATTGATTTGTGTTGTGTTTGTATGAATAATATAATATGTTTTTGAGGGCATCAAAATCATCTGATGATGAGCCAGATCAGCATGGTGACCAAGAAGAGCGACCACGAGTGCGGAGAGGAAAGTCCACGACGGTGTTGCCGCCCCAGTGTATTATCTGTAAGAAGGACATGAATAGAGTTAGGAAGGGAGGTAAATGGATTCATGAAAAGCTCTCACTAACACAGTCTAAAACCGCAGGTAAGTAGACACTGTGACAAGTAGGGTTACACACCTGATCCATTCACGTAAATAACTAACTAACACATTGCATCCACATACCTACCGCCAGAGAATCAATGCTTTGCGATATACTGTAATGACAATGATGGAATGGTTATAACCACCGCTACTCGATCTACTTTGATATTTATATATTTATGATTGATGCAGGGATCAATCACATATAACTTCCCAATTCACCGATTGTTATATTCCAAACAATAGAGTAGTGTTGTGTGCAAAAACATGATACCCTATCAATCCCATGATTTGCTGTAGCGCATTGAAGGAATGTACCGGTACATGGTTGGCTCGTCACTGATGAGGAGCTACGAGTAACTTGGAGGACGAAGCCTGTGGCCCCTCAGGATATATTAAAGGTAGGCGTAAATACTTATTATTGATATCTAATGTGATTTTATATATTAGGGCATGTAACATTATTTTCAGTGATGCGCGATTCTTTCATACAATAGAAAACAACACAGTACATGTGTATCAAATTTAGAGGCCAGATAGAGTATTTGGCCACAAAAGCGCAACCTGATTGTTGTTACTGTGTTTTTAGACGGCTAACTCATTGAGTATAGCATCAACATCATACAGCTTTACAATTGTAATTATAATCGATTGTATTTGTTTCAGACTGCTTACTGCAACTGCAAAAAGAGTAAGTGCCAGGGAAAGAACTGCAGCTGCCGTGGAAAGGGCCTGCCATGTACCGACCTTTGTTCCTGTCAGGCAGGTTGTGATAACAAAGACCAGCACGTTGCACCAGATGATGATGATGAGGACTCTGATTAGACCAAGGTATGTTGTAGTAGTTATCGGTGTGATGAGTTATATTTCTGTTATGGTTTTTTATCAATCCTGCGTCGGCAATGTGAGAAAATTAGCTTCAACCTTGATGCAAAGAGAAACTACCAATGGTGGTGGTACAGTGATTGAGGGAAAAATCCACCAAGTTCCTAACATGTGTTAGGGGTTTGTGACACGCCCTCATCAGCAGCATGGTTTTGGCAGCAGCTATCAGCTAAGGATTTTGGGCTAGCTTAAATTGGCTTTGGCTATTTTGTTTACCCTATAGGAGTTTAATTTAACTAGAGTTTAATTTCGCTATCTGGACCTGGTACTAAATTTCACTAGTACTAAATTTCGCTGGTAGGCTTACTAGTGAAAATTGAAAAAGAACGTCCAAGCATGGATTCGAACCCAGGGCATAACGCTCCATCTGATTGCAAGGCAGACACTCAGACCCACTGATATATGTTCATATCAATGCTTAGACCACTACACCACACTAACTTGCATGTGTGGGTAAGGTGTATTCCTGTATGATTGTACATTGTTTATGAAACTATGGTGAGTGAGTTAAATTGAGGATACACTAAATTCCGCTGCTTAGGCAATAACACAAAAAGCAAATCCTTAATGCCGCGAAAACAACTCCACAATAGCTGCGCCAGTTTGCTCTCTGTTTGCAGGCAGGTCGGAGCACACCTGGAGGCCAACCAATCACCAGTAGAAGATGGATTGCATTGGGATTCGAACTCATGAAATTCAACTCTTGCGTGTCCGGCGCTCTAACCAACTGAGCCACCTCCTACTCCTTCTAGTTCATCTTCCATCTACTGCATGCCTCCCTCATAGTCTGAGTAAGTTTTCACTAATTTTCTTCCCGTTATTGCATGTATTATTTTTTATTACGTTATGTTTGTTCGTGGATATTTATTAAGAGTAATTACAGAGACATCTAGCACAGAGCATGGTTGACATTAAAAGGAAATAGCCACTGCATTGTGGTAATCACAGTAGACAATGGAATACGACCTCACATCCTGTGATGTCCGGTAGCAGACAGATAATGATAAGTGTTATCATTATAGGCACGGCATATATAAA
Source organism: Membranipora membranacea (assembly GCA_914767715.1). Lineage (NCBI taxonomy): Eukaryota > Metazoa > Bryozoa > Gymnolaemata > Cheilostomatida > Membraniporidae > Membranipora > Membranipora membranacea. The sequence goes on from OU612072.1 coordinate 19,540,927, forward strand.
ATCCCCTAATTTAATTTAATTCCAGATTCCTAATCTCGAAATGCATCATCACCTGAGATTGACAGTGATAAAGTGCTGGACTTAATCACTGTTGTTTACATTCCAAATGTTTATTTTAAATATATTGTCAGGAATGATTGTTAACGTAAAGATTGTCTGATTGACATGTTTTTAAAGATTGAGAAATGGGCACTGGCATTTTGTTAAAGATTGAGAAATGGGCACTGGCATTGATGATGCTTTGGCCTTGTCTTTGGGAAGGGGCAATAATAATCCCTGGGTAAAAAATAAAGGCGTCAAAACAATGAGTAGTTAAAACGGACGATTGATGTTGAGAGATTTCAACATAAAGTTGAGGGTCATATTTTGACTTATCAACTTCACTAGTGTATTATTGCCGAATGGAGAGAAAATCAGTGTAAGGACCTATATTGGGACATACTCAAGATCCGATAAGGTTTTGTTGCCTGTATTTTTTTAACACTTGAGCACTTGAACTCTTAAAGAAACAAAAGAAAACGAATAACAAATTAATTTTCTATTAACATAAAGAACATCCTTAGAATGATGACCCTAGCAAGGGCTAAAAAAATAGCCAACATTGTTATGACAATTTCGCACAGCTACTTATATTATGTACCCAAACCAAAGTCTGAGATGAAAGAATTTGACTGGTTCTAACACGACTGTTCATATCAGTGACATGTGCAGTAGGGTCGAGGTGGAAGCTCAACATGTTGCTTAATTTGTGTCATCCGCCTGGTTGGCTGTTTAACACGTCGCTGGGTTGTCTGCTGGTTAGGTTGCTGATCTTGCTATTGGGTTGGTTGCTAAATTTGTTGTTGGATGGGCTGCTCATATGTTGGGTGAAATAGTTGCGGTTAAACTTCATGTGTCAGAGACAGTTACCTGGTCTTGCCTCTCAGGCTGTGTTGGTGTGTCATGTGGTTGAGGCGTCGTACGTCCGTCCGTCTCAGGTGTCATTGTTTTCAACCCAGTTCTATTTTCCGTTCTTCGTTTGCGCTGTTAATTTGTACCTAAAGGATTGCTTCTATTGTTCCCTCTTCCTCTGAGCTTTTCATCTGCAGCTAAGATCCCCAAATTATGGTAGCCGTGTTTGCTGTTTACTCTCGGCTCTTCTAAATATCCATGAGTATTGCTTAGATGTCTGTCCACCAGCAAAGCCCACTTTACAGTCGGCCTTATCACCATTTTGGAGGACAGATTTTGTTATTTGTAAGTTATCCTGTTTTTCTGCCAGCTCAAATCCATTGAAAAACCATTTATAACCTAAGGCTTCTGAGCTTAGCGAGAAACATAAAAATACATCACAATACAGATGAAATTATGACGGTGTTTCCTTTTCTAGAACAATAGTTTTTACCATCTCTATCCTGATGGTGTCCTTGAAGTCAATATATTGAGGCATCACATGCATCCATTTGATAACATTTGATTTAGACCCAGGGAAATTGATATGGGACTCATCAGTACATGTAATGTTAATTCCTTCCCTGTCTTGTCTGCTAGGCTCATAGGAAGTATCATTAAGGTGTAAGAACACTTTGTCGCTGACTCTCTGAACCTCTGTAACAAAACGATTTAATCACGTAATTGCAGTGCTTTAATTTTTTGCCGATAAAGATGTTGCTGCTGTGAAGACATAACTTGTTTTTTATTTTATTGAAGTTGGTATCTAGGTCATTAACCCAAAACAGCCTCATTACATTTAAAATCGAATGTTATGTTATCGGACGGTTCAATTTAAATATAAATCTAATGTGGATAATATTGTTGGGTTGTCACTATCTCTAAGTCAACAGCTAACGTGGACAGGCTCTTTTCATAGTATTTAGACAATTGGGTCGTATTATAAGTGTCTCACACATATTATTTGGAAAATTTAACATGATTTATAAACTTACTGTAAGTGTAGCTGGAGCTAGGTTTTCCTCTAACCGATTCACAGGAGAAGTTGAACCTTATTCCTTCCTCAACCACATCACTGAGGCTCAATGTGAGGTTCTGTGGAGCTACCTTTAGATCAGGGATCATGGACAAGTTATTATGATGATCCGTATATAATATTGAGCTCAATCTACCAGTCCTGTACTCTGCAATGCAATTAAACCTTAAATAATCTCTCTGCATAGCTTGAGTGAGATTTCCTGTTACTGTGATTTGCTTTTCGTCTCTGTTCCCGCAGTCATCTGAGGAAAAGTTGTTCCATTGAGGAATGCGCTGTCCATTATCAGCTGTTCCATCTATAATATAATTCCCATTGTACTGACAACCTATTCTGTATCTTCTCCTTTCTTTACTAATGAATATTAAGTAGATCAATTCCGGTTTGTTTATTGGTATAGCGTCTTCATAACTGGTACCATTTCCTGTCCCGGCATCACAAGAGAACCTACAAGTTTCAGATATTCATTGGTATCACAGGAATGATCTAATCACATATATCATTGGTCATATGACATCAGTATTATAAACTGATTAATGTGAGGACAGTATTATTCTAGCCAGGAAATGAATTCAGATTTAGAGTGTCGTTGGGAATGTAAAGATTTAGTCAGTTTTGCAGTTAAGAAAAAAAGAAATAATTGTCTATCCCTATGCAAGTTCCACGGTCATGGACAGTTGCAATTAAGAGCCGAATAAATTGGCAGGTGATATATCAACACCAGAGCAATATGAAAGAAACTATAATTTGTTGCAACATACTAAAATCACTGTTAAGGGAAGACATCCAGGTAAGGATAAAAAAACAGGCTTTCAATTGTCAGGCTTGGCAACCACACATATTAAATCCAAATCGGTAGAGACATACATGGTTCTAACTTTACTGTCGTCCAGGATGGACTGATATATTGGCATGATACAATGTTGCGCTTGGGCCCTTTTGATATCTGAAGATAACTTGACAAAGCTAAAGCAGAATGATTGAATATTGAGTTTGTTTTTCCTTTTAGTATAAGTTGTTACTTACTCGAATGGCTGCCCTTCATAGAACTCTGTAGAAGGTTTGTACGTGAATTTTACTCCTCGAGGGCCCTGATAACTCCATACATATCGGTTGTATCCGCCGATACACAGTAAAAGTACTAGACTGATGACCATGACTTCTAGCTTCATAATCTTCTTTATACCAATTGATTCGAAGGTGAATGATTTCTTTCTAAACTTGATTAAGTGAGCCAGACTAGTAGTACATGTTTGCGAAAACAACTAAACTACATGACCAACACATTTCACTGGTCATACAGTAATCTCATAACAGTACACATTCAGACTATTCATTGTTTCACATGTGGATAATTGATAACATTAAGTTATTAAAAGCTGTGAGATCGCAGTCATTTCACCACATAGTACATCTCCTTTCAGGTTCATTCATGATACAGCAACAACGATACTCTAGCGGATACCTCAGAACTATTTACTGGTTGCTGATAAAAGAAGTAATAGTTGTTACCAAGCCTTCCCATGAAATTATTGTCAGAAAAAATTAAATTATTTAGATTAAAAATGTATTTTCCGCTCTCTAACATTAAATACAAGTTATTAAAGAATGGATTCTGAGTTCAAAGTGTGTGAGAGGTTTGAGCTGGTAAACTAGTTGAATCATTTTAGTATTACAATCCTAGTAAATATGACACCAGAGTGAGGTGCTTGATTACCCCATCGATTTTGCACCTTGTTAATTCGAAATTGAGACAGTATTATAAGTTGGCTTCTCTGAACAAGAGAGAACATAACTCATTTACCAGATGACACAGTTCATGAATTGAGGTTGTCTTCAATGGTCAAGGAAGAATATATGTCCTTGTAAAGATGATTGTCATTGAAAAAACGGGTGATAAGGGTGATAGAGAGTTGGGACTAATGGAAATTGTCTTCTGTATTACTCAAGATGTGAACCAAACAAGAATAAAACTTATTAACAATCAATAAAATCTCATTCCATGCCCAACTAGAATTCGCGATAAATATAAATATTAACTTCACTTCATATTCTTGTTTAACCCAAGAATTTGCAAATCAAGTCCTGCACCCAACACTTTTGACATTTTCAGTCCATGATGCCTGTGTGTGCATCTTTTATTTGCGGGGTGAACAAGACCAACTCCAACTATGTGTACATACAAGGAATTGTACAGGTAGAACTCGTGATTAATTAAGAGAGAACCTCCCTATTCCTTTTCACAGCTGTACCTCCTATGATAACATTTAACCTGAGACTCGGTTTTAAAAGATCAAGGAACAAAAAAGTTTTTAATTTTAACTTGATTATAACAATATTTCTGTGTTCATTTTGAAAACCTCAAATTAAACTAAAATTAACCCTTGTGAAGCAAGCACTCCGTCCAACCATTCACAAAACTCAACTGATGACACAAATTAAACTTTTTTTATCCCGTTTGATTTATTGAATTCAAGTTCTTTGGGCTACGCAAATGATAGCCAGCTGAGACAATGGCATAGTAACAGGTGTAACACTACTACAGTTTTCACCACCCAGTTATTTCTGACCTGTTTTCTGCCATTTTATAGGAAGGGCATCCGGCCGTGGAAAACCCTGCCACAACAGGAACTTTGCAAGTACCAAGTGGACGATCTGACTATGCTAGGAGGCCGCCCGTATTTTGCAGCACGCAGCAGAACCAAGTTTGCCCCGACGCTGTGACAAATAAGAGAGAGGGGCAGAACAAACAAATGCAGATAGCTTCGTTAAATGCAGGAACGCTAGCTAGTAAAAGCAGAGAGATAGCGGCAGTGATGACAGTCAGTAGAATTGATATTCTTTGGCTGCAGGAAACTAAATGGACAGGAGGTCAATCGAAAGGAAAGGCCCAAAATTTTGGTGAGGGATGCAAGCTGTATTATTGTGGAGGGAAACGACCAAGGAGTGGAGTTGGGATTTGTCACAGCAGCTACTGGCAGGATAAGGTGATGAATGTATCACAGAGAATGATGAAAATGAAATTGGTAACATCAAGGAGGAACTATAACATTGTAAGCGCCTACGCACCTTAGCAAGGATGTGAATAATGGGAGAAAGATCATTTAGGAACCAACTGAAGAATGCGTTTAGTAGGATACCAGGTGTGAAGGAGGTTATTGTTGCAGGAGATCTAAGTGGACATGTTGGCATGGATAGAACAGGGTTTGAAATATGGCAAGGAGGACAGTCCTTAGGAATGAGGAAGGAGAGAAGATCCTTATATTTGCTCAGATTTACTACCTAGCGCTATTCAACACCTTCTTTGAAAAGAAGGATGAGCATTTGGTAAAATACAGGAGTGGTCGCTACTTTTCGGTGATCGATTACATACTAGTTCGGAGATCCATGATGGGAAAGGTAAAGAATGGAACGATAATAACAGAAGAATCGATAGCTTCCCAGTATCCATTGCTGGTCGCTGACTTAAACATACAGAAGCAGAAGGAGAACAGAAGGGAAATACTTGAGAGAATAGGATGGTGGAAACTGAAGGAGACAGAAGGGGATGAGTTTGAGATGAAGTTGATGGAGATCATCATGGAAAAGGAGCAATGGAGGAATCGACATGGGAGAACACATATGTGGTACAGTCAGGATAGCGCAGGAAGAGCTAGGAGTCTCAAGGGGAGGGAAATATATAGAAAAAGAGTCCTGGTGGTGGAATTTAGAGGTCCAGGAAGTTGTAAGGGAGAAAAAGGAAGCTTTCAATCGATGGAAAACAGTGTGGAGAGATGAAGACCAAGATCAAAACCAAGAAAGTATAGTTGAGGAGGAATATCGAACGAAGAATAAGGAGCACAAGTCAAAGTAGCATAGGCAAAAGAGAAGGCATATGAAGAGGTTTACAAAGGCCTTGAAGAGAATGGATCAAAGAACTTATACAAGCTGGCCAAAATGACAAAGCGAAGATCTTTGGACAAGATAGGAAGAAGTTTGTGAGAGATGGTGATGGCCTATATTATCAGAGTATGGAGATATCAAAAGGAGATGCCAGGAGTATTTCGATCAACTACTCACCACTAGGATGAAAAGGATGGAATTAGAAGAGGTCCAGCAAGTAGAAGGGCCATTGCTCTGATTAGTGATGAGGAAGTGAAAACCCAGCTCGAGAAACTGAAGAAAGGGAAAGCAGCCAGATCGGATGAGTTCCCTATTGAGATCAGATTGAGTCAAGAGATTAGGAGATACCGGATTGAGTTGGATGACATCAGTTTTGAGGGATATACATGGGACAGGGATACCAGCTACATGGAGGAAGAGTCGGAAAACACCACTTTATAAACAGAAGGTAGACCCCCTGTACTGTGCTAACTTCCGAGGCATTAAACTTCTCAGTCACTGCCTCAAGCTCTGGGAAAGGATAGTGGAATCTAAACTGAGGGCTATTGTTGACATATCTGAGAGACAGTTCGGATTTCATAAAGGCAAATCAATGTATGAAACCTGTTCCACAACTGTGGAATACAAATGTGGGATCTACAGAGGAAGTGAGGATAAATGTTGGCTTACACCAAGGCTCAGCTCTCAGTCCCTTCCTTTTCATGGTGATTTTGGATGTGATCACGGAGTAGATAGTTAAAGCACCCCCATGGGCCTTGCTGTTTGCAGATGATTTAGTTCTATGCGACAGGGAGGCAGATGGAATTGAGGGTCGACTGGAGCACTGGAGAAAACACCTAGAGAACTGAAACTGAGCAGTACCAAAACGGAGTACATGCCACCAACAGGAGCAACTAGGAAGATCAAACTGAAAAACTACAACCAGCATGACTATAGTGGAGTACCTGAAAAAACTGCCTTTAAGTACCTTGCCCATGCCCATGCCCTTTGACCAGCTGAGCTACCTCCTACGTTTGAACTACCTTCTACTCCTACTCTTACTTACCTGGACTATGTATTTACCACTCATACCAGCTGTGAGGTCCACCTTTCGTAATAAAAAACAGTCATCATTTCGCAGCCTACATACTTACAAGTTTTCTTTAAGATATGACCGTATACTCCTTACTGAGCAAATAAATTGACACCTTGGTTAACATGAGTTATTCACCAACCCCTACGGTATCAAGTGAGAAACTTTAGTTGTCCTTATAGACATATCAAAAATGGATGAACTAGTGATATTAACAACATTGAACATCATGGAGAATGTGAACTGAGAGAATGTAGTTGTCTCAAAATACATCACATAACATAAGAATTTATATGGCATGTTCCCGTGAAAAAACCTTGTTATAATTCGTATTTTTGAACGAATTGTCAAGCACTTTTGCCATAAAATCATTATTATGTATGATAACCTTAAGTTTTTTATATCAATATTAGAATGACTGATAAATTATGCAGCATGAAATTTATATTCAACGAAAACTGATATATTTTCATATTGTCAACCTAAAAGTATGACTACGAGACCATCGAGTAACTCTCTGTTGTAATTGATGAATAGGTTGAACAATGGTGCATTGATATAGTATCATAACTTGGTGTTTAGTTACATACCGGAGTTGAGAGTACTATCTCTTGTTTCTTCCTTCCATCAGTGAATTCATTGAGTGCATCATCTGTTACATGTTCATAATCCTTACCAAACAGCTCATGGTTCCTTGGTACGAAACCGCCATAACCTAGAAAAGAAATGTCTCATACAACAGCTTGTTTGAGGGACAAACTGAGGTTGTAACATTATAGGAACTGGGCGTCGGATATATGCTGTGAAAATGAATAGAATTTTGACAACTATCATCCTTTATTATGCCAATCCTTCTGTTCAACTTCATCAAAGTAAGTACGGGATAGTTTTGTTTATATCTATCTGGGTATTGCGAGGAACGGAATTTGTTAACTCACTCACTGTGCGCATATACTCACTGTGCATATACTTTAAGAGAGTATATGCTGTGAGGAACGGAAATTGGTATATGCCGTGTACTATTAGTATGTATAGTTGTTATATAACCGTCCTACTTATAAATTGGTTCTAACTATGTTTGTAGTTATGGTTTTAAATCTTGCACTCCGGACACTTCAAAATGTCACTTTATTGTGTAATTTATTTGTAGTTCTAATTTGGAGTTACCTCCTCTTTCATGCACTGAAGAAAGACAAGATCGCTCAAATCTATTAAAACGTGGTTCCAATTGGTAATGCTAGCACTCTGGTGAGTACGAGGTATTTAACTTATTAATTTATAGTGACGAACAGCTGGTTCCCACTACTCCACAAAGCAATTTACTACGGGGTTGTTATTGAGCCTGACCTCTTCTTAGCTTCACTAGAAGTTGCCTTCAAGTTGTTTAAGAAAGGTTCCTGCCGATAACCTGCTAAGACCCCTGTCTTGTTCTAACAGTAAAACTCTTGATGAGTTTCGAGACAATGCTCTTACACCACAAAGTCAATATAATCCTTAGATGTTAATATGACACAATCACTATTTATGAATGTTTTCAGGTACGTTTGATATTTTTATTAACTCACTTAGGTGACTGATTTTATTTATAAGCACCTACTTGATCTCTGTATAGTGCCTGGAAGCCCAATCAGGTAATCAAGGCGGTGTATCAGTATCACAGGCCTCTTAGCCAAGTTAAATTAGCTAAAGACTCCAACCCAATTTCTAGTGAAGGAAAGAGGTATCAGTCTGTGGTCACTCTAAAATTAATGTTCAATTTCTATATTCAATGTTGAATTAATGTTTCACAGATTAGAGGTATCTTATCTTAAATCGGTAGCGTCCTACTTCTTAAAAACACAAGAATCTAATCCTAAACTATTATTCCGAAACTTAATCTATTTAACCCCCAAGCAAATATGAATACTAATTAATACTGTTCTGCTTTGACAATAGTTCCCAATGATACTTCTAAAATGATTTCCGACTTGATATGAGCACCTACTCGAAATACCTGCGTTTATGGTGGGTCACAATGATTTCCGACTTTGATATGAGCACCTTACGCGAATTACATGCGTTTTTGGTTGGTCACAATGATTTCCGACTTTGATATGAGCACCTTACGCGAATTACATGCGTTTTTGGTGGATCACAATGATTTCCGACTTGATATGAGCACCTTACGCGAATTACATGCGTTTTTGGTGGGTCACAATGATTTCCGACTTTGATATGAGCACCTTACGCGAATTACATGTGTTTTTGGTGGGTCACAATGATTTCCGACTTTGATATGAGCACCTACGCGAATTACATGCGTTTAAGGTGGGTCACAATGATTAAACCTCCTAAAGTTAATTTTGAATCCTGTTTCAGAGTGTTGTTATAGTAACAATTAACAACGACTTACTTTAGTTGATTGCAAAATTGCCTTATAAACTCTTAGTGAATATGACCTAACGTCTGAGTACCTGACGAACTGTCCCTAATTACTTTGCAAATTACTATATGCATAGAAATCAATTACAACAGTATATTCACTAAAGTTATTGTTTATTGTCTTGATACTTATAAAAAAATGATAATGTAATTCAAATGATACTCACAGTATATATTGGTCCTTAGACTCCACTTTAGTGTTAGCGTTCCAACAAAGATCTCTGATTTAAGGCTAGCATTTATTAAATCAAAATATAATGTCTTTTACTAGCTATGTAAAAAGTTGACTGTGCTGCTCAAACAATTAAACTGTACTAATTTACTGTTCAAAATTTCGGCCTTTATATAGGTGCCGATTTTTGTGCTGACTCTGCTTGTTGTCGTTTGATTAGCTGTCGGCGGATTAATGGATTAGTGTCTCTTGTGGCTTTGTTATATGAAACCGTTCTGTGGGCACGTCACGTGGTATATGGCTGTTGTTCCTCAGTCTACCTTCTGGAATTTATTGTTCTATTTTTGGGCTGACTTTGTTGTTGTTACTCCATGATTAATTACTTCTGTGTCATCCTGAAGATTACTTGGTGCTATGACGTTTTGGAAAACCAAATTCCTGAAGATTAATTGGTTCTTGGTACTAGGATTAGTGTCTCTTGTGGCTTTGTCATATGAATCCGTTCTGTGGTCACATCACGTGGTATATTGCTGCTGTTCCTCAGTCTACCCTCTGGAATTTGTTGTTCTATTTTTGGGCTGACTTTGTTGTTGTTACTTCCTGGTTAATTACTTCTGTGTCACCCTGGAGATTACTTGGTACTTGGTACTATGACGTGTTGGAAAACCAAATTACTGCGTCACTGGAATTCCTATTTTCTGACAGGATTAGCCTGCTGCGGTTATCTGCGCTACATCTTTGATGGATTACTTCTGCGTCTCTCTGCTCGTTGTGTATCCTTGTGACTACAAAATACCATGGCGGTTACTGGGTGCATTTGTATCCATCTCTATCTGTACCCTCTGACTTCTGCGGCTGGCTGAATATAACTACATATCTCAAGTGCCCATTTTTGGTACTGACAGTATTCCTCCAATAAGCAATCGCTTTCCTCAATGTCTGTACTAGAACTTGGGCAAGCCAACCAAAGTGGTCAAGTGGACCCGTTTAATGTGCCCCCTCCAGTGCAGCTGGCTTGTGCGGGGTAGTTACCCTATACACTTTGCACACAGGCTACTCCTTTTTGAAGAGACAGAGGGGATATTTATACTGCTTGCAAGCACGCTGTAGATCTTTTTAATTTATAGTCCTGATCCACAAAGACCTGGTTAGGAAGAATGGCTTGCCAGCCCGAGGAATCAACTGGATCATTTGACTCTTAACCGTCAGACCACTCCTGACTCCATATGTGAAGGTGACTTATAAGAAGATATAATGATAGACACGGCCTATTTCTGAATAGATGGTTTGTGACTTTATATCTATAGACAACACTTATATCTAAATGGTTAGATAGTGATTTGCAAATGTAAATATTGATCACAGAGATTATGTGTTTGAAATGGATCATAAGCAGAATTAAGTATGTGACGACTAATAAGTGTGTGTTGACTTATAAGTGTTTGGTGACTCTATTGTGGGGTTATGAGGGGTCAATACCTGCTATAAATCGCATATGAGGACTCTCATTAGACATCTTCAAGACACTGAGTGGTGGCATGTGTCTGTTAGGAGATTCATAAGGGAATATCTTGTCTGGCCTGCTCTAGAGGCATTCTGTTTCTCGTTTTAAGTGGCTATAAAATAGACATTTACTCTTTGTACAGTTTTCGCAAAACACCAAATCTCACCACAGGCACAATAACTGTTCTACCTATGAATGTCTGTCATCTGGACTACCATTCCAAGAAATTTGTAGGCTACCTGGTACTAAATCCTCTGCTTTTTAGATATCATGCTTCTTTGGGGTGAAAAGCCAAACAGTGTGAAGACCGGAGGAAGCTTGGCACAGATTAGAACATTCATGTTTTCAAGTTTGTAAAATAAATTGGTCAGAGACTTGCGCTACCCTTGAAATTTCATAACCACAAAACATGCTAGAGTTCATATTGATTCCAATCCACATTTTTCTATTCAATATGGTATTGTAGAATTGTATCAAAATGATGACTTGATATACTGTTGCATGTATATCTCTGATCAATAGAAAATGAACTAGTTCACTTAGCATGAGTACCATCACAAGATTTTGGTGTGAAGTTCAATTTGACTAATTAGGGGACGGGTACAGGTTAGGTAATCGTCCTAAATCGACTCACATGATCAGAGATACACATAATAATAGTGTAGTCTTGATGTTTGTGTGGTAGTGTATTGAATTATGTACACTCACAGACAATTCTATGTTCTTGAGATTCAGGGGAAGTTGATCGCCACTTTGAAGCCAGTTCAGTGCAATGAGATGATCATGTTTTAGCCGTTTTATCCTCTGTGCGTTTTCGAGTTCTGTGATTGCATTAAATGTACATTCGGCAAACGTTTGTCGCAGTTATTCTCCATGCTTGGCACTTGATGTTTTTTTAAATACAGAAAAATGCTAGAGCGTATATGATTCCATTAAAAAAATGTCATTCATGCTCAACATCACATCATAATTGTGAAAGTCTCCGCATGACATCGTATCATAATTTTAATCAAATCAAAGCAGAACTAATTGTCTTGTGATCAGGACATAAATATTCTCCAGAGAAGTCGGTACGAAAAAATAAACATAAAGGAAAACTAATCCTCTATTTCGATCATTAATTGATGCTAGGGGTCTGTTTTGAAATGGACTTTTTGTATATCCACACCACTTTACATCAATCTAACATCAGATTGATGTCTGCTTGCCCGCTGGGTTATGACAAGCTTGATGATATACAAATATAATTAATTATAAGCCATCTTCGGCAGCAAAAGCCATTGGTTCCCGACACAATATATTTATGCAATAAAATACAGGATGTAATATTCAATTCCATGTCATCCAACCAATTTCTAAAGATTGGTCTTTGTCTCTCAAATCTGATCAAATTTTCCTGGCCTAGTCTTAATTTCAATTGTATCTCCTTTTTCATACTCTGAAACCACCTAACACCTGCACCTTCATAATGCAGTTCTTCATATCGACAACACCAAAATCAGGCATCATTGCCGCTATTATTTGGTGCGTATATTGAAACCCACAATATTTTTGATCCTTTATTTTCAACCCTCACCTCTGCACTGTGATCCTATCAGTTATTTTCTCTCTCGAAGCTGAGCATATCATACATTTCCCATATACAATTGTACATCTCTTTGTCCCTGTTCTTCCTTGACTTTCACTCAATAATTCATCCTGTTTTCTCTGCATTCACCCTTTTAATGGTAATCTAAATGTGCTTGATTCTAAGTCATCCGCTCATTCAGGTACTGACTGTGTTTTTATTCCTTACAATCTGTTCGTCTTGTTGTTCTGCTTTGCATCCATGTTATCTAATCCTTTACACGGTACCAAGCCATATTCTAAATGTCATTTTCCAACTCTGCCATTTTCTCACCTCTTGTTATCCCACCAAGCTAGTTTCCCTTGAAGCAATTATCCCATCATACCATTTTTCACCAGAACCTTTTCTCACCAATCCATTTCCCCACACATTCATTTTTCCACAAGGATGCTTTCCATCCAATTCATTTTAACAACACAAAGTTTTTCCACTTAGCTGTTTTCCACTGTACCCACTGTGTCATTTTCCAAAAAAAAGACAGTTTCCGACCAAGCGAATTTCCCGTTTGCCCTTTTCAAACAATTCCTATCTTAAAACACCAAGCCATTAACTCCATGCTGGTAGCTTTTTCTCTTTTTTTCTTAGTTTGACTTTGATATTTGATGTGTGACGACCTCATAAACTAAATACCAGCAGAAATAGCTCCAATTCCAAAATTCACAATCTCAACTTGAATCTAGTAAGACAAAACTTGGGTGATACTTGAGGGAAAATCATACCAGCTACAAGGGAAAATCATGTTTTTACCAGTGTATACCAACAGCTCATATGTAAGCAACAAATTGTGCCGGTTATGTCATGTTATAGATATGTAAACGCTTTAGCTAATCAGCATGAGACATGAAAACCAAAAAAGTCATGTCTATAAGAATTCTACATGCGCTGTCTCAACATAACAAAAAAAGTGCATCAAGGGAATCTGTTGTTTTGGTTTAGTTTATTCCTATTATTTAGGTATTAGCCCACTTAATAATTGTGTTAAAAGTTCAATCTTCATGGATCAGTCTGATAGTTGGGACTGGATTGGTGGCTTATAATCTAGCCCACTACTGTACACATATTCATATCAAATCTGAAGTCGTTTTTCCTGTCCCAAAACTTGAAGAAGGAAATAGTATACAAAATCTACATCAATGCTAACCAAGGACATTTAGTTCTGATTAAATTAATCCCAGCACAACCAATTTAAATGATTTTATACTGAATTTGCTTCTTGTAGGTGAACCAAAAGAAAAATTCTAAATCAAATGACAACAGACTTTTAATTGTAATATATATATATATATATATACCATTCTACACACAAGTCCAATTAACTCAGTTAGAAAAAAGCGAAAGTTAGGAACTCATTGCGCTGGGCCAGCGATTTCTGTTCCCAGAACAATAAATATGTCCCAACAATATCTAGGAAATTGAATCAGCTGTTAGAATTCTATATATTTTGGATTTAAGTAAATATTTTGAGTATTAAACAGTAGCATAAATTTCTCACCATTCTCACCTAGCCGCCTGTATCCTTAACGGGTAGCCGTTCTGCTAGCTCCTAGTTCAATTCAAGAATGCCATCTGACCCTGTTGTCTACATCCTCTTGCTCCAAATGCCAACATATTATTGTATTGGCATGTTTTCTTGAACTGCAAATTTAATTGGCCTATTCATGAATTATCGAATTATTATTATCTCCTGTGTTGTTATGCAGCAACCTGCTGGTGTAAAATGTCAATTGTCTTATCAGTATCAATTAAAAGTTTGAAAAATTATTTAAATTTGTGGCATTAGGTCAGACTCGTGCTACGAGAATGAATAAGGTTTTCCGGTGAGAATTATCGCCAGCAAAACCATGAGGCAAAATTTTTTGTGGCCTCACTCAGATTGCTGCTGAATTCATATTTTCATTACCTTAGTCATATTGTCATTACCTTAGAGAAGCAAGTCAAAGCAGGACAAATTTCTCGCTCGTTATTTTAATCTCTGCACATTTAATCAGAAAAATGTAGCCAGAGTTTTATTAACAAAGGTTATCGGCTATCAATTCAACTTCACTAAAACACTGATTTATGTGGGATATGTAGTATATATTATATTCAGAGTACTGACTTTTCAAGAGGATATGACGGTTTAATGTTTTATTATACTTGTTTTACTATTATTACCTATGTATTATTGTAATCAATTTTGTAAGAAAAGGCAACTGAAATTAATTGTGACAATTTTCTTTACTTATTTTACGTTACTTTTCACTGTAGAAACCTGATGGATCAACTAGTATGCCTCACACACTTATTAGATCGAGAAGTGACCTAACCAGTCACCATTTGTGGAATCCTAACTTTTTTGGATAGAATATGAGATTGTTCACACCCCTTAGTTCTTTACCTTTTGTTGACTCATCACCGCTTCCGAGTTAGCAAGCAGCTGGTATCATCCTGAGTAGTACTTGTTACTGCAAGAAGTTGATGCATTATCTTACAAAATCAATGAATGATCTTGCTTGAGATTCCCAGGTAATGGCATACTACAAGAAATGCAAGCTAGTGGATTGCCTGCAGAATATGTATTTCAATCGACTTCAACCAGCCACAGCAATGTGATCAGAAAACCCAAGTTTGCTTTGTGTGGAAATAGCTTCCACAATTATGTTACAAATGAAATGTAAGTTCATAACACATAGGTAAACAACTGACAGTTTCTCTACCTTACAAGAATGGTGAAATGGCCATTTGATGTAAACTTTACCAAGTTTGGATCAGAAGGTATTGATTCTTGTTTGCATCAAAAGCAACAACATAAGCTGCTAGCATGCGATAATGCGATCCTCCAGAGCTCCGAAATAGCTTGGATTAAAGTATTTTGACTCGATTTATCAGAGCAAAATCAAAAGTTAGCATTTTGGGAAATTTTTGTCAAATTTACTTGTTTGGTTGTTGAGCGATCATTTCTGTTGTGACATCAAATGCAATATCTGTTTGGCTGCGAAAATCATAGACAATATTTATTATGACGCCTTTGGGATTGCAAGTTATGTTGAATTCTTGATTGCAATGTTTAGATTTTTGAGTGTGCAACTAAGGATAGTCAGAGTAGGGAATTGTATGATCATTCAATTTGGTTTCTAGTGCAAGTATATAGAGCCAATTTATGTATTTGAAACCAGTTTTTGCTAATTGAAGCTTAGAATCCTTATAAAACCCAGATTTAGTTTATGGTAACTAGGTGTTAGTATATATGTTTTGTAATTGGAACGGAGTTGGCAAAGATGCAGTTCATTTCAGACTATGGCTCAAGACAACTCCCCTTACACTAATGATTAACATCTCGATAGAACTCAATGACTGTTTTTTTTAAATATACTTGAACTTATAAAAACTTAAATGCGAGAAACATACATAAGTGCAACTTTTAAAGTGGTGGCATGTTCACTCTAAATGATCAAACATTGATTGCGATATTATTTCCTCTAACCAGTGGTCATAATATGAATGTTGTCACATTGTTTAACATGGCCCAAAATGCGGCAGGAGAAAGCATGGCTGTTAGTATCGGTAGGATGCAAAATAGACATTCAAGTCTCATTTTCGTGTTTGCTCTTTTCTTTCAGATTCATTATATTTCTTTGTAGGTGCTGGATCTGCTGCAGGAGTATATATTAGAACAAGTTTTAACCCTATACTATAACATTCCTGTTTATATATTGGATGTTGCTGCAGTCAATTTGTATGGTCTTCTTTACATATCGGAGGGAATTCTGTGTGGCTTCAAAAGAAGAGATCGGTCAGCCTGGGTCATGGCTGTTCGGGTAGATTTCTGTTACAAAATTTTCGTTATTGATCGGTCGGATTCCCTCTTGGTGCTACAGCATTCCATGTTTTTGTTTGATATACGTTGTGGGTAAAATAAAAAAATAAACAGAGTAATTATACCAACAAAAGCCACTGTTTCCAAAATCAGTGGAAGCCAAGGGTGTTTATAACTTCTAAATAACCATGAGTATTGTTTACCATTTGCACATCACTTATACTGAGTAGTGCTTCAATGATAATGAAATCTGTAAACAAGTGCTTCCTGCTTGTATTGTATTATTTAGATGTCTGACCTGCTTTAGCTAACTCATTGCGCAATTTCACCATACCTGACAAGAATGGGTTTAAGGCGCTAATTAGCATACCTGCTAGACACTTTCAAGAGTCGTGTTCTCTCGTCCCGAAGCTCATTCAACTTAACCATTGCCACCTCATGCAAAACACTTTCATATGTTGAAGAACAGATTCGGGCAAGATTCCACCTTTTCAAAAAAGATCAGTCAAGAGCTCATGAACTTAATTGCAAAGCTATTGATACCAACTGCACATCACTTAGTGCTTGAATGATAGTGAAATCTGTAAGCAAGTGCTTCCTGCTTAACCCTGTGAAATATTAGTAAATTCAATCAAGGAGTGGCTTCGATTGAAGGCACATAAGAGGTATGAAGATCGCAAGTGATGACATCCTCACACATTCTTGGGTCATATGGAACTGGTACAACAATGACAATAAATTACAACAATGAATGGCTTACAGGTATCAGTGAACTTTAGTTCAATGCAAGTATACTGTGTATGAACATGCATATCAGTTGTATTTATGAATAAACAGCTTTATATTAATCTCCAAAACATGATCAAAAGGCTCATCATTTGACAAATAGGCTCAGCACTAGATTCTTGGTAGTCGTAAATACTTATTATTGATATCTAATGTGATTTTATATATTAGGGCATGTAACATTATTTTCAGTGATGCGCTATTATTTCATACAAAAGAAAGCAACACAGTACATGTGTATCAAATTTAGAGGCCAGATAGAGTATTTGGCCACAAAAGCGCCACCTGATTGCTGTTACTGTGTTTTTAGACGGCTAACTCATTGAGTAGAGCATTAACATCATTCAGCTTTACAATTGTAATTGTAATCGATTGTATTTGTTTCAGACTGTTTACTGCTACTGCAAAAAGAGTAAGTGCCAGGGAAAGAACTGCAGCTGCCGTGGAAAGAGCCTGCCATGTACCGACCTTTGTTCCTGTCAGGCAAGTTGTGAAAACAAAGACCAGCACGTTGCACCAGATGATGATGATGAGGACTCTGATTAGACCAAAGTATGTTGTAGTAGTTATCGGTGTGATGAGTTATATTTCTGTTATGGTTTTCAATCAATCCTGCGTCGGCAATGTGAGAAAATTAGCTTCAACCTTGATGCAAAGAGAAACTACCAGTGGTGGTGGTACAGTGATTGAGGGAAAAATCCACCAAGTTCCTAACATGTGTTAGGGGTTTGTGACACGCCCTCATCAGCAGCATGGTTTTGGCAGCAGCTATCAGCTAAGGATTTTGGGCTAGCTTAAATTGGCTTTGGCTATTTTGTTTACCCTATAGGAGTTTAATTTAACTAGAGTTTAATTTCGCTATCTGGACCTGGTACTAAATTTCACTAGTACTAAATTTCGCTAGTAGGCTTACTAGTGAAAATTGGAAAAAGAATGTCCAAGCTGGGATTCGAACCCAGGGCATAACGCTCCATCTGATTGCAAGGCAGACACTCAGACCCACTGATATATGTTCATATCAATGCTTAGACCACTACACCACACTAACTTGCATGTGTGGGTAAGGTGTATTCTTGTATGATTGTACATTGTTTATGAAACTATGGTGAGTGAGTTTAATTGAGGATACACTAAATTCCGCTGCTTAGGCAATAACACAAAAAGCGAATCCTTAATGCCGCGAAAACAACTCCACAATAGCTGCGCCAGTTTGCTCTCTGTTTGCAGGCAGGTCGGAGCACACCTGGAGGCCAACCAATCACCAGTAGAAGATGGATTGCATTGGGATTCGAACTCATGATATTCAACACTTGCGTGTCCGGCGCTCTAACCAACTGAGCCACCTCCTACTCCTTCTCGTTCATCTTCCATCTACTGCATGCCTCCCTCATAGTCTGAGTAAGTTTTCACTAATTTTCTTCCCGTTATTGCATGTATTATTATTTATTACTTTATGTTTGTTCGTGGATATTTATTAAGAGTAATTACAGAGACATCTAGCACAGAGCATGGTTGACATTAAAAGGAAATAGCCACTGCATTGTGGTAATCACAGTAGACAATGGAATACGACCTCACATCCTGTGATGTCCGGTAGCAGACAGATAATGATAAGTGTTATCATTATAGGCACGGCATATATAAAATCCCCTAATTTAATTTAATTCCAGATTCCTAATCTCGAAATGCATCATCACCTGAGATTGACAGTGATAAAGTGCTGGACTTAATCACTGTTGTTTACATTCCAAATGTTTATTTTAAATATATTGTCAGGAATGATTGTTAACGTAAAGATTGTCTGATTGACATGTTGTTAATGATTGAGAAATGGGCACTGGCATTTTGTTAAAGATTGAGAAATGGGCACTGGCATTGATGATGCTTTGGCCTTGTCTTTGGGAAGGGGCAATAATAATCCCTGGGTAAAAAATAAAGGCGTCAAAACAATGAGTAGTTAAAACGGACGATTGATGTTGAGAGATTTCAACATAAAGTTGAGGGTCATATTTTGACTTATCAACTTCACTAGTGTATTATTGCCGAATGGAGAGAGAAAATCAGTGTAAGGACCTATATTGGGACATACTCAAGATCCGATAAGGTTTTGTTGCCTGTATTTTTTTAACACTTGAGCACTTGAACTCTTAAAAAAACAAAAGAAAACGAATAACAAATTAATTTTCTATTAACTTAAAGAACATCCTTAGAATGATGACCCTAGCAAGGGCTAAAAAAATAGCCAACATTGTTATGACAATTTCGCACAGCTACTTATATTATGTACCCAAACCAAAGTCTGAGATGAAAGAATTTGACTGGTTCTAACACGACTGTTCATATCAGTGACATGTGCAGTAGGGTCGAGGTGGAAGCTCAACATGTTGCTTAATTTGTGTCATCCGCCTGGTTGGCTGTTTAACACGTCGCTGGGTTGTCTGCTGGTTAGGTTGCTGATCTTGCTGTTTGGTTGGTTGCTAAATTTGTTGTTGGATGGGCTGCTCATATGTTGGGTGAAATAGTTGCGGTTAAACTTCATCTGTGTCAGAGACAGTTACCTGGTCTTGCCTCTCAGGCTGTGTTGGTGTGTCATGTGGTTGAGGCGTCGTACGTCCGTCCGTCTCAGGTGTCATTGTTTTCAACCCAGTTCTATTTTCCGTTCTTCGTTTGCGCTGTTAATTTGTACCTAAAGGATTGCTTCTATTGTTCCCTCTTCCTCTGAGCTTTTCATCTGCAGCTAAGGGATTGCCTCTTGGTGCTACAGTGTTACCTGGTACGGCTTGTGCCTGTGGTTTTCGCTTGCAATACAATACTAGGAAAATTGCAACAATCACAACAACAATAGACAATGATCCCCAAATTATGGGGAGCCGTGTTTGCTGTTTACTCTCGGCTCTTCTAAATATCCATGAGTATTGCTTAGATGTCTGTCCACCAGCAAAGCCCACTTTACAGTCGGCCTTATCACCATTTTGGAGGACAGATTTTGTTATTTGTAAGTTATCCTGTTTCTCTGCCAGCTCAAATCCATTGAAAAACCATTTATAACCTAAGGCTTCTGAGCTTAGCGAGAAATATAGAAATACATCACAATACAGATGAAATGATGACGGTGTTTCCTTTTCTAGAACAATAGTTTTTACCATCTCTATCCTGATGGTGTCCTTGAAGTCAATATATTGAGGCATCACATGCATCCATTTGATAACATTTGATTTAGACCCAGGGAAATTGATATGGGACTCATCAGTACATGTAATGTTAATTCCTTCCCTGTCTTGTCTGCTAGGCTCATAGGAAGTATCATTAAGGTGTAAGAACACTTTGTCGCTGACTCTCTGAACCTCTGTAACAAAACGATTTAATCACGTAATTGCAGTGCTTTAATTTTTTGCCGATAAAGATGTTGCTGCTGTGAAGACATAAGTTGTTTTTATTTTATTGAAGTTGGTATCTAGGTGATTAACCCAAAACAGCCTCATTACATTTAAAATCAAATGTTATTTTATCGGACGGTTCAATTTAAATATAAATCTAATGTGGATAATATTGTTGGGTTGTCACTATCTCTAAGTCAACAGCTAACGTGGACAGGCTCTCTTCATAGTATTTAGACAATTGGGTCGTATTATAAGTGTCTCACACATATTATTTGGAAAATTTAACATAATTTATAAACTTACTGTAAGTGTAGCTGGAGCTAGGTTTTCCTCTAACCGATTCACAGGAGAAGTTGAACCTTATTCCTTCCTCAACCACATCACTGAGGCTCAATGTGAGGTTCTGTGGAGCTACCTTTAGATCAGGGATCATGGACAAATTATTATGATGATCCGTATATAAGATTGAGCTCAATTTACCAGTCCTGTACTCTGCAATGCAATTAAACCTTAAATAATCTCTCTGCATAGCTTGAGTGAGATTTCCTGTTACTGTGATTTGCTTTTCGTCTCTGTTCCGGCAGTCATCTGAGGTAAAGTTGTTCCATTGAGGAATGCGCTGTTCATTATCAGCTGTTCCATCTATAATATAATTCCCATTGTACTGACAACCTATTCTGTATCTTCTCCTTTCTTTACTAATGAATATTAAGTAGATTAATTCCGGTTTGTTTATTGGTATAGCGTCTTCATAACTGGTACCATTTCCTGTCCCGGCATCACAAGAGAACCTACAAGTTTCAGATATTCATTGGTATCACAGGAATGATCTAATCACATATATCATTGGTCATATGACATCAGTATTATAAACTGATTAATGTGAGCACAGTATTATTCTAGCCAGGAAATGAATTCAGATTTAGAGTGTCGTTGGGAATGTAAAGATTTAGTCAGTTTTGCAGTTAAGAAAAAAAGAAATAATTGTCTATCCCTATGCAAGTTCCACGGTCATGGACAGTTGCAATTAAGAGCCGAATAAATTGGCAGGTGATATATCAACACCAGAGCAATATGAAAGAAACTATAATTTGTTGGAACATACTAAAATCACTGTTAAGGGAAGACATTCAGGTAAGGATAAAAAAACAGGCTTTCAATTGTCAGGCTTGGCAACCACACATATTAAATCCAAATCGGTAGAGACATACATGGTTCTAACTTTACTGTCGTCCAGGATGGACTGATATATTGGCATGATACAATGTTGCGCTTGGGCCCTTTTGATATCTGAAGATAACTTGACAAAGCTAAAGCAGAATGATTGAATATTGAGTTTGTTTTTCCTTTTAGTATAAGTTGTTACTTACTCGAATGGCTGCCCTTCATAGAACTCTGTAGAAGGTTTGTACGTGAATTTTACTCCTCGAGGGCCCTGATAACTCCATACATATCGGTTGTATCCTCCAATACACAGTAAAAGTACTAGACTGATGACCATGACTTCTAGCTTCATAATCTTCTTTATACCAATTGATTCGAAGGTGAATGATTTCTTTCTGAACTTGATTAGGTGAGCCAGACTAGTAGTACATGTTTGCGAAAACAACTAAACTACATGACCAACACATTTCACTGGTCATACAGTAATCTCATAACAGTACACGTTCAGACTATTCATTGTTTGACATGTGGATAATTGATAACATTAAGTTATTAAAAGCTGTGAGATCGCAGTCATTTCACCACATAGTACAACTCCTTTCAGGTTCATTCATGATACAGCAACAACGATACTCTAGCGGATACCTCAGAACTATTTACTGGTTGCTGATAAAAGAAGTAATAGTTGTTACCCAGCCTTCCCATGAAATTATTGTCAGAAAAGATTAGATTATTTAGATCAAAAATGTATTTTCCGCTCTCTAACATTAAATAAAAGTTATTAAAGAATGGATTCTGAGTTCAAAGTGTGTGAGAGGTTTGAGCTGGTAAACTAGTTGAATCATTTTAGTATTACAATCCTAGTAAATATGACACCAGAGTGAGGTGCTTGATTACCCCATCGATTTTGCACCTTGTTAATTCGAAATTGAGACAGTATTATAAGTTGGCTTCTCTGAACAAGAGAGAACATAACTCATTTACCAGATGACACAGTTCATGAATTGAGGTTGTCTTCAATGGTCAAGGAAGAATATATGTCCTTGTAAAGATGATTGTCATCGAAAAAACGGGTGATAAGGGTGATAGAGAGTTGGGACTAATGGAAATTGTCTTCTGTATTACTCAAGATGTGAACCAAACAAGAATAAAACTTATTAACAATCAATAAAATCTCATTCCATGCCCAACTAGAATTCGCGATAAATATAAATATTAACTTCACTTCATATTCTTGTTTAACCCAAGAATTTGCAAATCAAGTCCTGCACCCAACACTTTTGACATTTTCAGTCCACGATGCCTGTGTGTGCATCTTTTATTTGCGGGGTGAACAAGACCAACTCCAACTATGTGTACATACAAGGAATTGTACAGGTAGAACCTGTGATTAATTCAGAGAGAACCTCCCTATTCCTTTTCACAGCTGTACCTCCTATGATAACATTTAACCTGAGACTCGGTTTTAAAAGATCAAGGAACAAAAAAGTTTTTAATTTTAACTTGATTATAACAATATTTCTGTGTTCATTTTGAAAACCTCAAATTAAACTAAAATTAACCCTTGTGAAGCAAGCACTCCGTCCAACCATTCACAAAACTCAACTGATGACACAAATTAAACTTTTTTTATCCCGTTTGATTTATTGAATTCAAGTTCTTTGGGCTACGCAAGTGATAGCCAGCTGAGACAATTGCATAGTAACAGGTGTAACACTACTACAGTTTTCACCACCCATTTATTTCTGACCTGTTTTCTGCCATTTTATAGGAAGGGCATCCGGCCGTGGAAAACCCTGCCGCAACAGGAACTTTGCAAGTACCAAGTGGACGATCTGACTATGCTAGGAGGCCGCCCGTATTTTGCAGCACGCAGCAGAACCAAGTTTGCCCCGACGCTGTGACAAATAAGAGAGAGGGGCAGAACAAACAAATGCAGATAGCTTCGTTAAATGCAGGAACGCTAGCTAGTAAAAGCAGAGAGATAGCGGCAGTGATGAGAGCCAGCTGAATTGATAATCTTTGGCTGCAGGAAACTAGATGGACAGGAGGTCAATCGAAGGGAAAGGCCCGAAATTTTGGTGAGGGATGCAAGCTGTATTATTGTGGAGGGAAACGACCAAGGAGTGGAGTTGGGATTTGTCACAGCAGCTACTGGCAGGATAAGGTGGTGAATGTATCGCAGAGAATGATGAAAATGAAATTGGTAACATCAAGGAGGAACTATAACATTGTAAGCGCCTACGCACCTTAGCAAGGATCTGAATAATGGGAGAAAGATCATTTAGGAACCAACTGAAGAATGCGTTTAGTAGGATACCAGGTGTGAAGGAGGTTATTGTTGCAGGAGATCTAAGTGGACATGTTGGCATGGATAGAACAGGGTTTGAAATATGGCAAGGAGGACAGTCCTTAGGAATGAGGAAGGAGAGAAGATCCTTATATTTGCTCAGATTTACTACCTAGCGCTATTCAACACCTTCTTTGAAAAGAAGGATGAGCATTTGGTAAAATACAGGAGTGGTCGCTACTTTTCGGTGATCGATTACATACTAGTTCGGAGATCCATGATGGGAAAGGTAAAGAATGGAACGATAATAACAGAAGAATTGATAGCTTCCCAGTATCGATTGCTGGTCGCTGACTTAAACATACAGAAGCAGAAGGAGAACAGCAGGGAAAGACTTGAGAGAATAGGATGGTGGAAACTGAAGGAGACAGAAGGGGATGAGTTTGAGATGAAGTTGATGGAGATCATCATGGAAAAAGTAGCAATGGAGGAATCGACATGGGAGAACACATATGTGGTACAGTCAGGATAGCGCAGGAAGAGCTAGGAGTCTCAAGGGGAGGGAAATATATAGAAAAAGAGTCCTGGTGGTGGAATTTAGAGGTCCAGGAAGTTGTAAGGGAGAAAAAGGAAGCTTTCAATCGATGGAAAACAGTGTCGAGAGATGGAGACCAAGATCAAAACCAAGAAAGTATAGTTGAGGAGGAATATCGAACGAAGAATAAGGAGCACAAGTCAAAGTAGCATAGGCAAAAGAAAAGGCATATGAAGAGGTTTACAAAGGCCTTGAAGAGAATGGATCAAAGAACTTATACAAGCTGGCCAAAATGACAAAGCGAAGATCTTTGGACAAGATAGGAAGAAGTTTGTGAGAGATGGTGATGGCCTTATATTATCAGAGTATGGAGATATCAAAAGGAGATGGCAGGAGTATTTCGATCAACTACTCACCACTAGGATGAAAAGGATGGAATTAGAAGAGGTCCAGCAAGTAGAAGGGCCATTGCTCTGATTAGTGATGAGGAAGTGAAAACCCAGCTCGAGAAACTGAAGAAAGGGAAAGCAGCCAGATCGGATGAGTTCCCTATTGAGATCAGATTGAGTCAAGAGATTAGGAGATACCGGATTGAGTTGGATGACATCAGTTTTGAGGGATATACATGGGACAGGGATACCAGCTACATGGAGGAAGAGTCGGAAAACACCACTTTATAAACAGAAGGTAGACCCCCTGAACTGTGCTAACTTCCGAGGCCTTAAACTTCTCAGTCACTGCCTCAAGCTCTGGGAAAGGATAGTGGAATCTAGACTGAAGACTATTGTTGACATATCTGAGAGACAGTTCGGATTTCATAAAGGCAAATCAATGTATGAAACCTGTTCCACAACTGTGGAATACAAATGTGGGATCTACAGAGGAAGTGAGGATAAATGTTGGCTTACACCAAGGCTCAGCTCTCAGTCCCTTCCTTTTCATGGTGATTTTGGATGTGATCACGGAGTAGATAGTTAAAGCACCCCCATGGGCCTTGCTGTTTGCAGATGATTTAGTTCTATGCGACAGGGAGGCAGATGGAATTGGGGGTCGACTGGAGGACTGGAGAAAACACCTAGAGAACTGAAACTGAGCAGTACCAAAACGGAGTACATGCCACCAACAGGAGCAACTAGGAAGATCAAACTGAAAACCTACAACCAGCATGACTATAGTGGAGTACCTGAAAAAACTGCCTTTAAGTACCTTGCCCATGCCCATGCCCTTTGACCAGCTGAGCTACTCCTACGTTTGAGCTACCTTCTACTCCTACTCTTACTTACCTGGACTATGTATTTACCACTCATACCAGCTGTGGTAGGGTAAAGCTCACAATGTGACACAGTATTGTCATACTTTCTGTTGAGGTCCACCTTTCGTAATAAAAAACAGTCATCATTTCGCAGCCTACATACTTTAAGTTTTCTTTAAGATATGACCGTATACTCCTTACTGAGCAAATAACTGGACACCTTGGTTAACATGAGTTATTCACCAACCCCTACGGTATCAAGTGAGAAACTTTAGTTGTCCTTATAGACATATCAAAAATGGATGAACTAGTGATATTAACAACATTGAACATCATGGAGAATGTGAACTGAGAGAATGTAGTTGTCTCAAAATACATCACATATACATAAGAATTTATATGGCATGTTCCCGTGAAAAAACCTTGTTATAATTTGTATTTTTGAACGAATTGTCAAGCACTTTTGCCATAAAATCATTATAATGTATGATAACCTTAAGTATTTTATATCAATATTAGAATGACTTATAAATTATGCAGCATGAAATTTATATTCAACGTAAACTGATATATTTTCATATTGTCAACCTAAAAGTATGACTATGAGACCATTGAGTAACTCTCTGTTGTATTTGATGAATAGGTTGAACAATGGTGCATTGATATAGTATCATAACTTGGTGTTCAGTTACATACCGGAGTTGAGAGTACTACTCTTCTTTCTTCCTTCCATCAGTGAATTCATTGAGTGCATCATCTGTTACATGTTCATAATCCTTACCAAACAGCTCATGGTTCCTTGGTACGAAACCGCCATAACCTAGAAAATAAATGTCTCATACCAGCAGCTTGTTTGAGGGACAAACTGAGGTTGTAACATTATAGGAACTGGGCGTCGGATATATGCTGTGATAATGATTAGAATTTTGACAACTATCATCCTTTATTATGCCAAACCTTCTGTTCAACTTCATCAAAGTAAGTACGGGATAGTTTTATTTATAACTATCTGGGTATTCCCCCAATAAGCAATCGCTTTCCTAAATGTCTGTACTAGGACTTGGGCAAGCCAACCAAAGTGGTCAAGTTGACCTGTTTAATGTGCCCCCTCCAGTGCAGCTGGCTTGTGCGGGGTAGTCACCCTATACACTTTGGACACAGGCTACTCCTTTTTGAAGAGACAGATGGGATATTTATACTGCTTGCAAGCTCGCTGCAGATGTTTTTAATTTATAGTCCTGATCCACAAAGACCTGGTTAGGAAGAATGACCTGCCAGCTCAAGGAATCAACTGGATCATTTGACTCTTTACCGTCAGACCACTCCTGACTCCATATGTGAAGGTGACTTATAAGAAGATATAATGATAGACACGGCCTATTTCTGAATAGATGGTTTGTGACTTTATATCTATAGACAACACTTATATCTAAATGGTTAGATAGTGATTTGCAAATGTAAATATTGATCACAGAGATTATGTGTTTGAAATGGATCATAAGCAGAATTAAGTATGCGACGACTAATAAGTGTGTGTTGACTTATAAGTGTTTGGTGACTCTATTGTGGGGTTATGAGGGGTCAATACCTGCTATAAATCGCATATGAGGACTCTCATTAGACATCTTCAAGACACTGAGTGGTGGCATGTGTCTGTTAGGAGATTCATAAGGGAATATCTTGTCTGGCCTGCTCTAGAGGCATTCTGTTTCTCGTTTTAAGTGGCTATAAAATAGACATTTACTCTTTGTACAGTTTTCGCGAAACACCAAATCTCACCACGGGCACAATAACTATTCTACCTATGAATGTCTGTCATCTGGACTACCATTCCAAGAAATTTGTAGGCTACCTGGTACTAAATGCTCTGCTTTTTAGATATCATGCTTCTTTGGGGTGAAAAGCCAAACAGTGTGAAGACCGGAGGAAGCTTGGCACAGATTAGAACATTCATGTTTTCAAGTTTGTAAAATAAATTGGTCAGAGACTTGCACTACCCTTGAAATTTCATAACCACAAAACATGCTAGAGTTCATATTGATTCCAATCCACATTTTTCTATTCAATACTGTATAGTAGTATTGTATCAAAATGATGACTTGATATACTGTTGCATGTATATCTCTGACCATTAGAAAATGAACTAGTTCACTTAGCATGAGTACCATCACAAGATTTTGGTGTGACGTTCAATTTGACTAATTAGGGGACGGGTACATGTTAGGCAATTGTCCTAAATTGACTCACACGATCAGAGATACACATAATAATAGTGTAGTCTTGATGTTTGTGTGGTAGTGTATTGAATTATGTACACTCACAGGCAATTCTATGTTCTTGAGATTCAGGGGAAGTTGATCGCCACTTTGAAGACAGTTCAGGGCAATGAGACGATCATGTTTTAGCCGTTTTATCCTCTGTGAGTTTTCGAGTTCTGTGATTGCATTAAATGTACATTCGGCAAACGTTTGTCGCAGTTATTCTCAATGCTTGGCACTTGATGTTTTTTTAAATACAGAAAAATGCTAGAGCGTAAATGATTCCAATAAAAAATTGTCATTCATGCTCAACATCATAGTCCTAATTGTGAAAGTCTCCGCATGACATCGTATCATAATTTTAATCAAATCAAAGCAGAACTAATTGTCTTGTGATCAGGACATAAATATTCTCCAGAGAAGTCGGTACGAAAAAATAAAGATAAAGGAAAACTAATCCTCTATTTCGATCATTAATTGATGCTAGGGGTCTGTTTTGAAATGGATTTTTTGTATATCCACACCACTTTACATCAATCTAACATCAGATTGATGTCTGCTTGCCAGCTGGGTTATGACAATCTTGATGATATACAAATATAATTAATTATAAACCATCTTCGGCAGCAAAAGCCATTGGTTCCCGACACAATATATTTATGCAATAAAATACAGGATGTAATATTCAATTTCATCTCCTCCAACCAATTTCTAAAGATTGGTCTTTGTCTCTCAAATCTGTTTTAATTTTCCTGGCCTAGTCTTATTTTCAATTGTATCTCCTTTTTCATACTCTGAAACCACCTAAGACCTGCACCTTCATAATGCAGTTCTTCATATCGACAACACCAAAATCAGGCATCATTGCCGCTATTATTTGGTGCGTATATTGAAACCCACAATATTTTTGATCCTTTATTTTCAACCCTCAACTCTGCACTGTGATCCTATCAGTTATTTTCTCTCTCGAAGCTGAGCATATCATACATTTCCCATATACAATTGTACATCTCTATGTCCCTGTTCTTCCTTGACTTTCACTCAATAATTCATCCTGTTTTCTCTGCATTCACCCTTTTAATGGTAATCTAAATGTGCTTGATTCTAAGTCATACGCTCGTTTCAGGTACTGACTGTGTTTTTCATCCTTCCAATCTGTTCGTCTTGTTGTTCTGCTTTGCATCCATGTTGTCTAATCCTTTACACGGTACCAAGCCATATTCTAAATGTAATTTTCCAACTCTGCCATTTTCTCACCTCTTGTTATCCCACCAAGCTATTTTCCCTTGAAGCAATTTTCCCATCATACCATTTTTCACCAGAACCTTTTCTCACCAATCCATTTCCCCAGACATTCATTTTTCCACAAGTATGCTTTCCATCGAATCCGTTTTAACAACACAAAGTTTTTCCACTTAGCTGTTTTCCACTGTACGCACTGTGTCATTTTCCAAAAAAAAGACAGTTTCCGACCAAGCGAATTTCCCGTTTGCCCTTTTCCAACGATTCCTACCTTAAAATGCCAAGCCATTAACACAATGCTGGTAGCTTTTTCTCTTTTTTTCTTAGTTTGACATTGATATTTGATGTGTGACGACCCCAAAAACTAAATACCAGCAGAAATAGCTCCAATTCCAAAAGTCACCATGTCAACATGAATCTAGTAAGACAAAACTTGGGTGATACTTGTGGGAAAATCATACCAGCTACAAGGGAAAATCATGTTTTTACCAGTGTATACCAACAGCTCATATGTAAGCAACAAATTGTGCCGGCTATATCATGTTATAGATATGTAAACGCTTTAGCTAATCAGCATGAGACATGAAAACGAGTCATGTCTATAAGAATTCTACATGTGCTGTCTCAACATAATCAAAAAAGTCCATCAAAGGAATCTGTTGTTTTGGTTTAGTTTATTCCTATTATTTAGGTATTAGCCCACTTAATAATTGTGTTAAAAGTTCAATCTTCATGAATCAGTCTGATAGTCGGGACTGGATTGGTGGCTTATAATCCAGCCAACTACTGCACACATATTCATATCAAATCAAATCTGAAGTCGTTTTTCCTGTCCCAAAATTTGAAGAAGGAAATAGTAAACAAAATCTACATCAATGCTAATCAAGGACATTTAGTTCTGATTAAATTAATCCCAGCACAACCAATTTAAAAGATTTTATACTGAAATTGCTTCTTGTAGGTGAACCAGAAGAAAAATTCTATATCAAATGACAACAGATTTTTAATTGTAATATATAATAGTATCATTACCTAAGTCATATTGTCATTACCTTAGAGAAGCAAGTCAAAGCAGGACACATTTTCTCTCTCGTTATTTTACTCTCTGCACATTTAATATGAAAAATATAGCCAGAGTTTTATTTACAAAGTTTATCGGCTATCAATTCATCTTCACTACAATACTGACTTATGTGGGAGATGTAGTATATATTATATTTAGAGTACTGACTTTTCAAGAGGACATGACAGTTTAATGTTTTATTATACTTGTTTTACTATTATTACCTATGTATTATTGTAATCATTTTTGTAAGAAAAGGCGACTGAAATTAATTGTGACAATTTTCTTTACTTACTTTACGTTACTCTTCACTGTAGAAACCTGATGGATCAACTATTATGCCTCACACACTTATTAGATCGAGAAGTGACCTAACCAGTCACCATTTGTGGAATCCTAACTTTTTTTGATAGGATAACAGATTGTTCACACCCTTTAGTTCTTTACCTTTTGTTGACTCATCACCGCTTCCGAGTTAGCAAGCAGCTGGTATCATCCTGAGTAGTACTTGTTACTGCAAGAAGTTAATGCATTATCTTACAAAATCAATGAAAGATCTTGCTTGAGATTCCCAGGTAATGGCATACTACAAGAAATGCAAGCTAGTGGAATGCCTGCAGAACATGTATTTCAATTGACTTCAACCAGCCACAGCAATGTGATCAGAAAACCCAAGTTTGCTTTGTGTGGAAATAGCTTCCACAATTATGTTACAAATGGAATGTAAGTTCATAACACAGAGGTAAACAACTGACAGTTTCTCTACCTTGCAAGTTGATCATAATGGTGAAATGGCCATTTGATGTAAACTTTACCAAGTTTGGATCAGAAGGTATTGATTCTTGTTTGCATCAAAACCAACAACATAAGCTGCTAGCATGCGATGGTGCAATCCTCCAGAGCTCCGAAATAGCTTGGATTGAAGTATTTTGATTTGATTTATCAGAGCAAAATCAAAAGTTGCAATGTTTAGATATTTGAGTGTGCAACTAAGGATATTCAGAGTAGGGAATTGTATGATCACTCAATTTGGTTTTTAGTGCAAGTATATAGTGCCCATTTATGTATTTGAAACCAGTTTTTGCTAATTGAAGATGAGAATCCTTATAAAACCCAGTTTAGTTTGTGGTAACTAGGTGTTAGTATATAATTTTCGTAATTTGAGCGGAGTTGGCAAATATGCAGTTCATTTCAGACTATGGCTCAGGACAACTCCCCTTACACAAATGATTAACATCACGATAGAACTCATTGATGTATTTTTTAAATATACTTGAACTTATAAAAACTTAAATGCGAGAAACATACATAAGTGGGACTTTTAAAGTGATGGCATGTTCAGTCTAAATGATCAATCATTGATTGCGATATTATTTCCTCTAACCAGTGGTCATAATATGAATGTTGTCACATTGCTTAACATGGCCCAAAATGCGGCAGGAGAAAGCATGGCTGTTAGTATCGGTAGGATGCAAAATAGACATTCGAGTCTCATTTGCGTGTTTGCTCTATTCTGTCAGATTAATTTTATTTCTTTGTAGGTGCTGGATCTGCTGCAGGAGGATATATTAGAACTAGTTTTGACCCTATACTTAAACATTTCCGGTTATATATTGGATGTTGCTGCAGTCAATTTGTATGGTCTTCTTTACATATCGGAGGGAATTCTGTATGGCTTCAAAAGAAGAGATCGGTCAGCCTGGGTCATGGCTGTTGGGGGTAGATTTCTGTTACAATATTTTCGTTATTGATCGGTCGGATTCCCTCTTGGTGCTACAGCATTCCATGTTTTTGTTTGATATACGATGTGGGTGAAATAAAAAAATAAACAGAGTACTTATACCAACAAAAGCCACTGTTTCCAAAATCAGTGGAAGCCAAGGGTGTTTATAACTTCTAAATAACCATGAGTATTGTTTAGATGTCTGACCTGCTTTAGCTAACTCATTGCGCAATTTCACCATACCTGACAAGAATGGGTTTATGGCGCTAATTAGCATACCTGCTAGACACTTTCAAGAGTTGTGTTCTCTCGTCCCACAGCTCATTCAACTTCACCATTGCCACCTCATGCAACACACTTTCACATGTTGGAGAACAGATTCGGGCAAGATTCCACCTTTTCAGAAAAAATCAGTCAAGAGCTCATGAACTTAATTGCAAAGCTCACTAAAAAGGAGGATTTCTCCAAAAAATATTGATACCAAATGCACATCACTTAGTGCTTCAATGATAATGAAATCTGTAAGCAAGCGCTTCCTGCTTAACCCTGTGAAATATTAGTAAATTCAATCAAGGAGTGGCTTCGATTGAAGGCACATAAGAGGTATGAAGATCGCAAGTAATGACATCCTCACACATTCTTGGGTCATATGGAACTGGTACAACAATGACAATAAATTACAACAATGAATTTCTTACAGGTATCAGTGAACTTTAGTTCAATGCAAGTATACTGTGTATGAACATGTATATCAGTTGTATTTATGAATAAACAGCTTTAGATTAATTTCCAAAACATGATCAAAAGGCTCATCATTTGACAAATAGGCTCAGCACTAGATTCTTGTTGATGCACAGGTCTTACATCCTGTCGTATATCATAAGATGATACATTTCGGTCGCTGAACTGTGCGGGTGAGCCGGGTTGAGATTGGTGAGAGGGTCGATATACCTATGCGTGTCCAAAACAAGAAGTGTCAATTTTCTTAAAGCAACACAGACATTATTGAGGTTTGGTCACAGAATGGTATCTCATGTGCTGTGTATAGCAATAGCAGGGAAATTTGCAAGTCAGTTTACCCCTGTATTTAGCTTAATATGGGTCATAGAGGGTTGCAGTAACACGGGAATTGGTGCTGCTAGTACAAGTTAGCAGTCCAGTGGTACAAATTATGGCTCTGTAGGACTAGTTTGAGAGTATTTGTATTCAGATATATATGAAAGAAGTCTATGGTTTCACTTTTTTTGTGTTTCAACGCCTCCACAATCATTTTTGTTATTGCTGGGTGGCTGAAAATTGTATAGATAGATCAGGAATCTACACCCTCTAGATTTTGAGATATATCAATTATTTATAAACCCTGATCATTTTTAGGAATTTCAATAACAGTAGCTAACCAGAGGGATTATATACCTAATTGTATTGATGACATACAAAGGGCTAATAGGTAATACTTCTTTCTCTGGGACGAACCATTCTGGGCGTAGACAGTTATCTTTTTTCTCACTTTGGTCACATGTTCATCACCTCTAGATCAATGGGAGAATGACATTTCAAGCTCTGACAAATTAGTGTCAGTCTTGATATTTTTTATGTCAAATGATTTCAACTCAGAATGGGTTATGAGTGAGCTGAACCCTTGGTGTCTAAGTGTACCTCACTTAGTCCATGAGCTGATACAGCCTTTTGTTCAGGTTCAATAAACAACCCTAGAGGAAAATCTGAAGCAGCAGATATGATCTAAGTTTGCTGCTCTATCATAATCGGTTATGTCGGATCATCAATATTGTTGCAGTCTATGTCAAAACTTATCTTAAGCATTATATTCTACTGAGTAGTAATTAATGCGCCATTATAATCTTCTTTGGAAATTTTTGTTTACAAAGGCTGTGATTGGGCAATGATACCACAAGATTAGTATTCATGATGGCTGCGGTGAATAAATAGTGTTTTAGGAGTTGTCTCCCATGTGAGTATGCAATGTGGAAAAACAGACACTCACGGCAATAAAACAATAATATTCTTTTGTCACTGCCATTTCTATTCACATGTTCTGGTGCGACAAGCTAAAATTATAACAGGAGGTAATCAAGTAATAGACAATCCATATAATCTTTATTTCACACTTGTTCCGTATTCGGTGATTCGGGTTCGGCAGCGGTGACGCCGCTACACCATGTTTGCGTTGGATTGGCTCGGCCGCCACTCGGATATACATATACATCACTTCTCGGCCTATTGGCTAAGATCAAAGTGTCATGGCCAATGGCTGATCAGTGTCTGTTTCAGTTTCTGGCAGCTTGCTGCACACTTACGTTTAGGAGGTTGGTCCACCGTGGCCTCACCTCTACCGTAATCCCTCACCTATAGATCGCTCGACTTTTAAGTGAAGGCGGCTATAAGAGAGTATCATATAGACGCGACTATCATTTGAAGCATTTTTATATTTAGATTGGACCAAAACCTATTACAGTAACGAAGCTGAATAGCTCAGTGGTAGAGCGTACGACTTATAAACATGGAGCTGTGAGTTTGGAACACACTGAGGGCGGTTTTTTTTCCCAAAACTACTTAGTTCATTTGTAGTGAGTGTCGAGTAGTGAGTGTCTTATAGCTGTGGGGTGTCTTATAGCTGTGGGGTGTCTTATAACTGGAGCATTTTTATTTTTTCTGAGGGGGGTGATTCACTTATAAGTCCGGTGACTTATAGGTGAGGGATTACGGTAGGATGCATTCTAGTTCACTAGGATGTATCACACTCTCAGTACGAGGACTCCGGGCAACTTGCGTCCCTCTTTAGGGGCAGCCCACCCTCTGTTTTGTCATAAACAGGACTCGGATATACATTCCCGAACACCATATCTACAATATGAAACTAAGAAACCTTGCTCTGCTTAATGTTTTTTGACGAAAAAAACTAAGCCCCTATTATGTCTCAGCTCGTGTACTAACTCTCTTTTCTATAAAGACAAAACACCAGTGGGTTGTAATGCAGAAAATTGCTGAATATATCTGTCAATTCATAGAAAAAATTCTTTTATGTTATCAAACAGACAAACTTGAACTGATAATAATATATAGAAAAGAATTTAGAATCAAAATGACCTCAGCTCACAATCAACAGACAAATTAGCATTAAATAAAACTTATGTTGATTCCAAGATAGTACTCCTACTATAATATTATTTTTATCTGTGTGTACTTACTCTTAAATACTCAAACATTTCAAACCGAAATAAATCCAAGATGAATGTTTTGTTTGTTTGTTTGTTTTAATGTACACTCTTTATCCAAAGATGCTAACATCGAGATAAAAATGAATTATGAGATAAAAGCCCTCTTGGAGAAGGGAAAAAGAAAAGGCATAGTTATAAAATAATACATGCTAGGAAAAATAGACTGGTTTCTTCAGGATAGCCTTGCTGCTCTTGGCGGTTCGTGATTGTTTGATGTATACATCGGTCTGACATGTAGTTTCCAATCTAAGGTTATCTTCGATAGATTCATTGAGTGGTGATAGCAACAAGATAATCGCAAACAACCACCAATAATTTTGTCTGACCCTAACTCAGACAACCTGGCATGTGGAATTTGACAGATGTTCGTGTAACCGTATATATCAGTATCAAGTCTGATATATGAAATTGACTTAGTTTAATTGTTTGTTTGGTTGATCGCTGTTTTCGGCCATGGTGCTGTACTTAAACACAAATACTTAACAAAAATTCTTTGTACTGCCCCCAGATGCTGCCATTCCAGGAAAGGTGTTCAAGGGGAGGCAGTGCCTCCCTGCCTCCCATAGAAAGCTTAATGAAGTTTCCTGAACCCACTTTATTTGGAGAATCAATGTCAGAATGAGGTCCTCTGGGATTTCCATCTGCTAATAATATGCCTCAAATTGCTTGGGGGGAGCTTACAGCATCCCTCCTGCGGATGCTTTGGACTCAACTCAGACTTTTGTGTCCCCTACCATGTCATCAAAACTACACCCCTATTTGTTACTTTTCTTTTATTTGGCTCTATATCATGACTTGTTTGATTTGTTGGATCCTTTGTTGAATCATTGACACAAGGTGATGCAGATAATTAAGATTCAGATTTAGAATCAAAGGATAACTGAAATCTGCTGCGATCTATGAATTTATCTCTACATGACTATTTCAAATCGGGAGACACAGCTTCTGCTTAAAAAGATATGATTTAAACAATTAGATTGTATTTTTAAATTATGGCAAATGATATAGGAAAGCTGATTAACTGTTGTCAGTGTTTGATTTCAGGGCTTGGCTTAGGCTTTTAACCATCAGCTCAATTAAGATAACTCATGCTTAGTTTTCTTATTTCTCTTATTGTGTTCACAAAATCAGTGTCTAGCTGAGAGACGGATACACCGGTTTATAGGTGTAACATCAAACTGTATATTTCACACTATCAAGAACAGAAACCTGACATCGTGTCATATGGTAACATTATTAATAATTCAGCAATAACCATATATTTCATAATAAACCTAGGCAGAACACAATATGGACCATTAGCGTTGAGGCACTAAGGCATTTAATTGTGGGCGAAGTAACAATATTGGAAGGTGTAGAAGCAATGATGCTATCATTGATTTACTGTCAAAAATCCATGTTTTTGGTTGATAACTCGATCAATTTTAATCGGATTTTAAGTTTGAAAATTACAATAGATTTAACAGCTTGTCTTGAACAGTTTCATACTAATTTCTGGCAACAGAAGATTTTTTGAAGAAGAAATAGCATCAGGTTGATCACAAGATGCTGCTGATTGTAAAGCAATTTTCAAATTCAAAATCTGATCAAAATTGAGTAATGAAAAAAAATTTTGGCAAAAGAAGATTTTTTGAAGAAGAAATAGCATCAATGATTGCATCATTGCTTCTACACCTTCCAATGATGTTACGTCGCCCAAAAATTAAGTGCCTCACTGCAGCTTTATACAGTGTCATGTCTATGTTTATTATTAAGTCTATGGCAATGACTATTAATTGTAGTGGGATGTGCTTGTACTGTTAGGTGCATTTACTTCATTCAGTAGTACACAAGCTCAGAATTCACCAATTTTAAATCCCATTAAACTGTGTTATAATGTTCATTTTTTGACTTTTCAGAGTTGTATAAAGTTCGGTGTTATTCCCAAACTTGATCAGAAAACAGTCAGTGAGGTATTTTACATATCATTCTCAGATGTAATATTACGTCATGTTCATTCTAATGCTATGTGTACTATACTATGTAATCCACCATCATCATTATTGTTTCATTTTCTTGGCTATTCATGCTAAGCAGAGGCACTTCATTAGCTGTTAAACTCTCTACAAATCACATCTAGTTATTTTCTTAATCTTTGATGATATGAACGAGAATGTCAATATTACGAAGTGATCACAAAATTAAAGATTTAGAATATAGATTGCAGATAATGCGGATTCATATTTAGAATCAAAGGATAATTGAAATCTGCTGTCGCCTATGGATGTTTTTCAAATCAGGGAGCACAGCTACAAATTGAAAATCTAGATTCAAAGCCATTATGTTACTGTTCTGATATGATCTCAACGTCAAACAAGCCTTACTCACAAGATAAAGAAAATACCATATCAATCACCTGTCAGCGGCCTGTGCTCAATGAGAGTATGAGAGTATGAGAGTAAAAGCCAAAGTAGATAGGTTTGTGCACTACTTTGTGTGGACTTGAGAAACATAGTTTAACGGGTAAGAACTGCCATCGGAGTCAGTATGGGCGGGTGAGTTGGGCGATTTGTGCTCTCTGCACTATAAAGTTGTTAACTGGCCAATAAAATTGTTGAATATGGCAGAAGTACTTGTGTGGCTCTGCTGTAGGTCAGAGACAATGTACCGAAAACATTTTACCTCATCATCATCATCTTTGAAGCGGAGAGAGTTTTCCTCTCTTGGGTACAGGTACCGGGACCCATAGTACTCATGCCGCACCCTATACCCATGCCCACCGGATATCCGACTACTCTTTATATATAAGAGACAGAGGGGGTTCTTTTCACTGCGTGTGGGGTGTGCAAACACACAGTGGACCTCCGGTATTTTTGGTCCCGTTCCGCAAGGACCTGGCAATGATGAATGGTGTGCCAGTACCAAATCAGAAATGACTGCCGGCGCCGGGAATTGAACCTGGAAATCAAAGATCCAAAGTCTGTACCATTAACCATTAGACCACTTCTGACTCCCCGAAACATTTACCTCAAACACAACCTCTCTTAATTTGAGCTGCAGACTCAAACTAATACGCCAAATAATCAGCGTTAATCCTAATTTCCTCAACTAAAATTCTCCAGTTTTGAACCAAAAACTCAATTTTGTTCTGAATTTTATCTTGTCCCCTATTAATACCTCCTCCTGACCACTATGATCCACTATGATCCTTGCTGAAATATTTAAAAGGAACTAATTGCTATTTTCCACAATTTTTGACTTTTTTTCATTTTTCATGTGCCCTATGGACTCACAATACTTGATTAGCTGGGATAATATATCCACTTTTCTAACAGGACTGACCCTTTAATGTATCACCCTCTTTCAACTATGCCTCACGAATTCGGTTATTGCTAACCTACAAGCCATAAATCAGTTTATTATGGAAATGATGGTATAAAGGGTTACCTGTACCGAACCCTGCATTTATGCTGAGTTTGATAAAGCTATATTATCATCTGAAACAGATTCACTAGTCAATTGATTTCTCATGTAAAACCTAAAAGCTTTGTCATTACTCGAGCTCTAAAATTTTCATCTAGTAATGTAACATGAGCATCAAATGTGGAATCATCTACTACGGTTGGGACACTCAAGCTCATAAGCAAATCTAGAGTTTCATTTCCTATCACAGCAAAAAGAATCTTTTTATTTTTATTAGCCTAAGTTACCTCCTTTGCCGCAAGCCAAGAGTTTAATCTTAGTTTATATGTGGGCCGTTTTTCTTTACAAATGTATTCAGGTACCTTACCTATTGACATGTTGTAGCAGGTTCTCTTAGGTGCTCTATCTTTATTGTATAGGTTTGCCTTCTAGTACCTTCTAGGTTGGTTAAGGTTGATTAAAAGGGTTGATTGAAGGTTGATTAAAACGGATGTCTTATCACTCGCCCATCCCGAGGCATGGCCAGCGAAATGTTAACGCCTTATTGGCGAGGCCCCAATAACTGCGCCAGTTTGCTCTCTGTTTGCGGGCAGGTCGGAGGACACCTGGGGGCCAACCAATCCCCAGTAGAAGATGGACTACTGGGACTGCATTGGGACTCGAACCGATGACATTCAACACTTGCGTGTTGAAGTCCGGCGCTCTAACCAACTGAGCCACCTCCTGCCCCTTCTAGTTCATCTTCCATCTACTGCATGCCTCCCTCATAGCCTGAGTAAGTTTGCACTGATTGTCTTTCCGTTATTACGTGTTTTATTACTTATTACGTCATGTTTGTTCGTGGATATTTATTGAGAGCAATTACAGAGACCTAGCATAGAGCATGGTTGACATTAAAAGGAAATAGCCACTGCATCGTGGTAATCATATTAGACAATGGAATACGACCTCACATCCTGTGATGTCTGGTAGCAGACTAATAAGTGTTATCATTTTGGCACAACATATATAAAATCCCCTAATTTAACTTAATCCCAGATTCCTAATCTTGAAAACATTTATTTTGTGATTTTTCTGTTAACTTCTCGAAATGCACCATCACCTGAGATTGACAGTGATAAAGTGCTGGACTTAATCACTGTTGTTTACATTCCAAATGTTTATTATAAATATATTGTCAGGAATTATTGTTAACGTAAAGATTGTCTGATTAACATGTTGTTTAATATTGAGAAATGGGCACTGGCATTGATAATGCTTAGGCCTTGTCTTTGGGAAGGGGCAATAATAATCCCTGTGTAAAAAATAAAGGCGTTGAAACAATGAGTAGTTAAAACGGACGATTGATGTTGAGAGATTTCAACATAGAGTTGAGGGACATATTTTGACTTATCAACTTGACTAGTGTATTATAGGCGGATGGAGAGAGAGAAAATCAGTGTAAGGACCTATATTTGGACATAATCCAGATTCGATAAGGTTATGTTGCCTGTATTTTTTGTTAAACACTTGAACACTTGAACTCTTAAAAAACCAAAGAAAACACAAAACAATAAAATTTTCTAATAACATAAAGAAGAGCATTACAATGATGACACTAACAAGGTCTGAAAAAAAAAATGCCAACTTAGTTATGACAATTTCGGACAACTACTTATTATGAGCCCAAACCCAAATCTGACATGAAAGAATTTGGCTGGTCCTAACACGACTGTTCATATCAGTGACATGTGGAATAGGGTTGAGAGTTGAAACTCAACTTTTTGTTCAATTTGAAAAAAAATCAACCTGTTTAGCTGTATAACTCGTCGCTGGGTTGTCTGCTGGTAAGTTCGCTGAACGTGCGATTGGGATGGTTGCTAAAATCTTTGATGATCGGGCTGCGCATTTGCTGGATAAAATAGTTGTAGTTAAAGTTCATCTGTA
This sequence comes from Membranipora membranacea, assembly GCA_914767715.1. NCBI lineage: Eukaryota > Metazoa > Bryozoa > Gymnolaemata > Cheilostomatida > Membraniporidae > Membranipora > Membranipora membranacea. Next base: position 19,581,624 of record OU612072.1, read on the forward strand.
CGAAAGACAATGATCTGGTCTTGCCCCTCAGGGTGTGTGGGTGTGTCTTTTGATTGAGGCGTTGATATTCCATATTTCACGGTGTCAGGTTGGTTGCGTTGGTTTTAACCCAGCTCTATTCTCGGTTCTTCGTTTGCGCTGTTAATTTGTAGCTAATGGGTTGCTTCTATTTTTCCCTCTTCCTCTGAGCTTTTCATCTGCCGCTAAGGGATTGCCTCTTGGTGCTACGGTGTTACTTGGTACACTGTGTGCCTGTGGTTTTCGCTTGCAATACAATGCAAGGGAAATTGCAACAATCAAAACAACAATAGCCACTGAGCCCAAAATTATGGGGTGCCGTGTTTGTTGTTTACTCTCCTCTCTTCTAAATATCCACGAGTATTGCTTAGAAGTTTGTCCACCAGCAAAGCCCACTTTACAGTCAACCTTGTTACCATTTCTAAGATCAGATGTTGTAATTTGTAAGTTATCCTTTATCTCTGCCAGCTCCAGCCCATTCAAAAACCACACATAACCTAAGCCTACTGAGCTTCTGAATACATCACAGTATAGATGAAATGATGACGGTGTTTCGTTTTCTAGAAAGATAGTTTTAACCGTCTCCTTCCCGATCCTGTCCTTGAACTCAACATATTTAGGCATCACTTGAATCCATTTGATAATATTTGATTCAGACCCAGGGAAATTGATATGGGACTCGTCAGTACATGTAATGTTAATTCCTTCCCTGTCTTGTCTGCTGGGCTCATAGAAAGTATCTTCAAGGTCTAAGAACAATTTGTCACTGACTCTCTGAAGCTCTGTAACAAAATGATTTAATCATGTAATTGCAATGCTCTTTTTTGCTGATAAATATGTTGCTGCTGTAAAGACATAAGTTCTTTTCATTTCATTGAAGTTGGTATCTAAATGATGAACACGAATAGCCTCATTACATTTAAAATTAAAAGTTATGTTATCGGGTGCTTCAATTTGAAGATAAGTCTTATGTAGGAAATAATGCTGGGTTGTCACTATATCTATGTAAACAACTAACGTGGACAGGCTCTCCTTATAATATTTAGACAAGTGTGTGGTATTATAAGAGTCTTACACATATAAATTAGAAAATTTAACACAATTTATAAACTTACGGTAGGTGTACCTCGAGCTAGGTTTTGCTTTAACAGATTTACAGGAGAAGTTGAACCTTTTTCCCTCTTCCACAACACCGCTTAGACTCAATGTAAGATTTTGTGGTTCCACTTTAAAATCTGGGATTGCAGACAAAATGTTATGATGATCCGAATATCCAATGGCGGTCAATCTATCAGTCCTGTAATCTGCATTGCAAGTAAACCTTGAATATTCCCTCTGCATGGCTCGAGTGATATTTCCTGTTATGGTGATTTGTTCAAGCTTTCGGTCTCTGTTCCCGCAGTCATCTGAGGTAAGGTTGTTCCACTGGGGAATGTATGGTCTATTATCAGCTCTAGCATTCCCATTGTACTCACAACCTCTCGTCTGATCATATCTTAATTCTTTACTAAAGAAGCTTACATATATTGATTCTGGTCTGTTTGCTGACTCAGTGTCCTCATAACTTGTACCATTTATCCCAGCATCACACGAGAACCTTCAAATTTCGGAAATTCATCGATATAACAGCAATGATCTAATCACACGTATCATGGTTAATATGTCATTAATATTATAAACTGATTCATGCGAGCACAGTATTATTCTAGCTAGATAATGTATTCTGATTTAGGGCGTTGATGTGAATCCCAAGATTTAGTCAGTTCGGCAGTAAACAAAAAAGAAATAATTGTATTTATCTAAGCAAGTTCTGTGGCCATGGACAGTAGCAAGAAACAGCCGAATAAATTGGTGGATGATATATCAACACCAGAGCGATATGAAAGAAACTATAATTTGTTGCCATAAATATACAGGTAACTGTGAAGGGAGAACACTCAGGCATGGATAAAAATGAATATTTTCAAGTGTCATGCTGGGCAACCACACATTTTATTGATCCAAACTTTGGTAGTGACATACATGTTTCTAACTTTACAGTCTTCCAGGGTTGACTGATATATTAACATGATACAATGTTGCTCTTGGGCCTTTTAAGATCTGAAAATAACTTGACAGAGCTAAAACAGAATGCTTGAATATCAAGTTTTTTTTGCTCCTGGTATGAACTGCTACTTACTCGAATGGCTGCCCTTCATAGAACTCTGTAGAAGGTTTGTACGTGAATTTTACTCCTCGAGGGCCCAGGTAACCCCATACATATTGGTTGTTTCCTCTGATACACAATAAAAATATTAGACTGATAACCATAAATTCTAGCTTAATCATCTTCTCTATATCAATTTATTTAAAGGTGAATGATTTCTTTTTAAACTTGATAAAGTTAGCCGAGCAAGTAGAACTAAACTACATAACCAACAGTCTTCTCAGGTCATACAGTCATTTCAAAACAGTACGCATTCAGACCATTCATTGTTTGTCCTGTTGATAATTGATAACGTCAAGTTATTAACAGCTGTGAGATCTCAGTAACTTCACAGCAAAGGTACATCTCCTTTCAAATTCATTCATGATACAGCAGAACAACAATACTCCAGCAGATACCTCAGAACTATTTTCTGGTTGCTGATGTAAGAAGTATTAGTTGTTCACCAGTCTGTCTGTGAAAGTAATGTTAGAAAATAATTTGTTGATTTAGATTTAAAATGTATTTTCAGCTGTCTAATATTAAATCCAAAATATTAAATAAATATATATTCTTAGTTCAAAGTGTGTGAGAGGTTTGAGCTGGTAAACTTGAATCTTGTTAGAGTGAGGTGCTTGATAACCCAATCGATTTTGCACCCTGCTAATTGCAAATTGAGACAGTATTCTAAGTCTCTCTGAGCAAGAAAGAACATATCGCATTTATCAGATGGCACAGTTCATGAATTGAGGTTGTCTTCAATAGTCAAGGAAGAATATATGTCCCTGTAAAGATGATTGTCATTGATAAAAAGGGTGATCAAGGTGTTAGAGATTGGGAGAAATTGTCTGAGGTGTTGCTCAACATGTGAACCAAACAACTTTAAAAGATTCTTTCAAGCAACCATGAATTATTTGCCATATACATGTTTAGGGTCAGATATCACCTCCTTAATCATTGATATAATCCTTGTTTACTACTGTCTTCTCAACATCAGCGTTTTATTTCCATTACCGCATACATAACACATTAAAACAAATTAATTGTATCACTAGGTTCAATAATAACAATAATGACAAAAGATTAAAACGGTACTTGGATCAGTACTAAATGGAGGGAATATAGTAAGGCGATTAATAAATGAGCAGTTAGGGCAGTGACTTACATCGCCGGTATAGTGAACTTGATTGTAAACATATAAATGAGAAGGCTTTTTACAATGAATGCACCAAGGGCAAATGTGGATAGAGTGTGTTTCTAACCAGGATACTTTCCAACTGAGCCATTCTCAATCCTGATCATTATCCTACTTATCTTTTTTTCACACTTGAACAATTTCCAACCGTTATATTTTGCCACCTAGACATTTTCTCCATCAACCCATATTTCCCATCAGGCCACATTCCCAACCAGCCATTTTCCCTCCAAGAAAAATTCACAACAAACCACTTTCCCACTTACAAGATGTCATCAATCAACCAACAAATGATTTAGAAAAAATAAGGCTCCTTGCATGCACTGTCATATTGATGAAGTTACATCAATTATTAATAACAATAATACACTATATTTTGAAACTTGAGAGTCGTTTCCACTACAGATTTCTTTCGCGAAGAACAAGGGTTTGTTTGTAAGAGTTATCTTCCCATATTGCTATAGAAATCATTCCATTGACTGTTAGGATAAATAGAGCTGTACCAACAATACAAGATAACAGTTGTAGCAAATTCTAACAATTAACAGTCTCATTGTTATCATGTGCTAATGTTCAATATTATCTCTTTCAACCAACTTGCCAAGTTGTCCATGTTGCCTCAATGACCATGAATTTAGACCACACAATATTAACACTGCAGACTAATGACACCCCAACAAAAATCGGCAGCAGTTGGGTGAAGGGGATTGAATCCAATAATATTTGCTTAGCGATTAACCTGCACTCTATCATAGATTGGTGCAGGATAAAAAATTACTCCCAAGTATGCACTCTCTAGCACAGGTTCATTCTGAGCTCAGAATTTTGGTCTTGTAGTTTGAAGTGTGAAGTTTGCTTATTGGTTTATTATTATCCAACCATCCTATAATAGGTTGATAGCATCAAATGTACAGCACGTAAATCGAATAATAAAATAAAAGAGAGTCTGAGCTGCATCAGTTGAAAAATTTTTTTTTGTCTTTTAGTTACTTTACAATTTGATGGCTTGTATTTATCTATTTTTGCTCTACAGGCGGATTTTCTGATTGTATTTATTATAATACAACGGTTCAGGGAGTGATGATCGCTGTCGGCTTTTTCACTGTATTGTTCACTGCAATAGGTGTGCGGGAAAATTTTATGGCCGGCAGTGCAAGATTGTTAAGTCTCTCCTCAGGGTTGTCAGAGAATGGCAGCATAATCCGAGTAGCAGAGCTCTGGATGCTCTTTAGTCTTGTTTTGTCCGTGTCTGATAGCAGATTGGGCCATGCAGGGCAAGCGTTGCCGATTACAGACTTAATATTAGCTACGTAGAAGGATTTTAGGCCATCGCTGGAGGCTTGATATGTGATTTGCCATTTTTGCTAGGAATCCACAAGCTACCTTTTCAACTCACAAATCATTTATAGACAGTTTTCTGAGCTCTTATTTATGCCTCAGTTCGGAGTTGTCCTCTCTCCAGTTTGGTACTTTTAACCCACCATGCATATGAAAAAATCGCTGAAAGAGGGTTGTATTGAAAACCGCTTATATTGGGATAAAAATGGTTTTTGATTCAGAGTCTGCACCATTGAAAACCCTGTGAGACAGGGTTTCCAAATCATTGGAGGCTTGAATGTTGATGAATCTTAAATTTTTTGGACGAAACTCAAGAAGGATTCTGCCAAATTGTCCGCAAACCAGACAAAAAATGCTATAATTGACTATCCAAATACTACAATTGTTTCCCAAACTATGATCATATGAGTTTTCAATGTTGCAGATTCCGAATGAAAAATAATTTTTATCCTTTTATAAGCGGTTTTCAAGATAACCCTCTTTTCAGCACGTTTTTCCTACGCGGCATTTGTTTAAAGTACCAAACTGGTGAGAGGACAACTCCAAATTGAGGCCTAAATCAGAGCTCAGAAAACTGTCTATTGGAAGCAAATATAGAAAAAAAATCATCTTCATTTGAATCAATCGTAAATGTTTTTGCTTATGCAATTAGGTAGAATCCTAATTGAAATGTTATATTGGCACCAGTTTAAACTCAAAGGTACAATTCATGTCTTTGGATTATTATAAGCTAGTCACATTTTTCTGGATGCAATCCACAGACTAATCTGCTAGTCAAATAGTTATTTGGGAAGACATAGTTAGATTTGATTTCAAATTCATGCATGAATGTTATGTGTGCAATCTGCACTGTTTATCAGCGCTCCCAATACAGAAGCATCATACGAATATAGATAACAACATGGTATCACAATAAAAAAATATTACTCAAGAACACTTTTTTTGCATGCATGCAGCTTCGAGTCAGTACAAAAATCTGTAACTTTGAAATTTAACGAAGAAATTGATCAAACATATTCATGCAGGAATAAGTCAGAGTGGTCATTGCGGAGTGGGTTACCGCTCTAGAGTACAGGTACAGGTGATTTCAGCATTGCCAAAAACGAAACGTCATGAAAATATAGATAACAGGGAATCACAATCAAATAAGCAATTCCAATATTAATTTGACATTCTGTAATTTCAAAGCGGCAACCATTCGATCACAGGAAAATAAGACAGGCAATCTATGTTACCTCAATTGCAGGGAATCATAACAAAACATGTAACGTTATTTTTTACTTCAACACATCATGCTCCTATGGGCAACTGATTTATCCACACAAACACTGTAAGATAGTGCAGCTAATTGGGGATGAAACCATACATAGCCTGACACAACCCAGGCCAAACAATGACAATACAATAAGCGAACCCCCCAGTGAATTGTGGGGGCCACAATGCAGCTAGTTTTTGTGCTAAGTTGATAGCAGATGGTAGTGATTTTAGTAACTATAGGATTCAGTGAAGGCTGGACAGTGTGCTTTCTCTCATGGAAGATACATGAATCTTATTATGTAGTCACAATCTAGTTTTACATCGGGGTCACCATCACTCTGAATTTTTTGTTTGCAGGATGAACACAAGATTATCCAACCAAGGTAGTGTACAGGAACTTTTTAATTATAACTTCAATCTAACATTACTATCCATAATTATTTTGAAAACCTGAAACTGGAATCATAATTAACCCTCTAGAAGCAAGCACTCCGTCCAACCATTCACAAAACTCCGTGGTTGTCAAATATTAAATTTCCTTTATCCTGTTTGATTTATGGTCTTGAGTTCTTTGGGCTACTCAAGTGATAGCCAGCTGAGATAGTGGCATAGTAACAGGTGTAGCATGACTACAGTTTTCATCACCGATTTATTTCGGATCTGTATTCTGCCACTGTTTAATAAACAATATATTTACTCAAGTCCAACAAATATAGAATTCTTAGATATTTTTTGTGTAAAATCACATCGCTGGTTTTTTTCCTAGATAATGTTGAGTCATATAGTTATTGTGTTGGGAACAGAAATTGCCGGCCCAGCGTGAGGAGTTCCTAACTTTCGCTTTTGTCTAACTTAATTTTTAACCACAGTAGTAAAATGTTTTCATTGTTATCAACACGAAGTGACGATTATGAAAGACATTCTGATCACAAGGCATATGTTTTAGAACCGTTTAGGGCCTTGTACGCAGGTTGCGACTTTGGTGTTCACATGATAGCACTCTGTCAATGGAAAGGTAACCCTCAAACAACACTTCAGTTCGCAAAACTTAATGGATAAGACTTTATATTTGACAGACATGTGATTTCCTCGTCCAATCGCAATCATCTTGCTGCCCTTAACCCTTACTTCCAATGGCAAAACTGCTGACATTAATTTAGACACTCATATTACTTCATGTAATGGAAGCTTGATTCAGACAATGCTCGCCTATGATATTGAACCAGACAACACCCAGGTCTGTAGAAAAAAAAGTTAATGCAAAATGAAAATCTACTGGTATTATTCACTAAGCTGAAAATTGGGTAAACATCGATTAAAACTCTAGAACATAGGTAGCTCTAATTTGTGTACCTGATTTATAATCTGCAAGAGGTTTTGAATTGGTCTTTTCAATCACATTAGCTAGACTCAACCATTAATCCATGGGGAAGGATTTAATTTTTTTGTTAATGCGTTCACTTTCAACAATGAGCAACAGTTACTCCTTGCTTTCAATAGGTATCTTATTACCCCGGCACAGTTGACTCGGTAACAAAAACTAGCAACTAGTAACTAGCACACCGCATATCATTGGCAGACACTGTCAGAATTAAGTACCAAGAATAGAACACAGCGGACATATTCTTAACATGCGTCATGTGTCCTTACTCCTTACTGGCGCTGATCTTACTATTAGGGCAAACAGCCAACCCTTTTCACCATGTTTACCAATCACACCGGAACTTAAGTTGGGTATCATCACGATCATTTCACAGACAAGTGCCATCATTTCCTCATGTTATTCACTTGACACCAACTACATCCAGATGCGCCATGTCTGAGGCTATAAAACTGTCAATCAACTCACACAATTTTCTAACAGGGCAGTTTAATTTAATAAGAGGTGAGGTTCACATTATCAAAACACCACAACTATGCTGAATTTTACATACAATTAATATATCAAAAATGCCTAGAGGATACAGTATTGTTTAAGTTGCATTGAAAGCTCTTATAGTGGGTATAGGGGATATCTGCCGCCCACACTGTATAGAACAGTTGTTCACATTGATACTGCAAGACAGGCGTGTTGTATTGTATGTTACTTTTTTTAACTTTCGAGTGATAATAACTCCTTTTCTAGCTGCAGCAAGATCTTAATATTGCAGCATTTGAATGATGCCAAGGAGGCCATCAACTGGTTACAGTTTGAAAGAATTCCGATAAATCTTAAACTTAATTTACAATTTTGCACGTCGGCGTATTGTATTGGATGTTACTTTTTTGAATTTTCGAGTGATCATAACACTTGTTCTGGTTGTAGTAAGATATTAATATTGTAGCATTTGGATGAGACCAAGAAGGCAGTCCACTGGTTTCAGTTTGACAGAATTCCGATGTATTTTGAATTTTTTCTACAGTTTACTGCATTTATAACTTCTATAGAATTATGAATTTGGGTGGATGGATTTATTACTATCATAGACAAAAATTTGTCACGAAATACGTTGTTAATACTGACAAGAAAGAAAAACATGGAAAAATCAGATCTCGGTTGTATAAAAAGTTTTTTAGAATAGTATATTATTAAGTGTATGTATGAGATGTCTTAAAAAGCTGTCTCTACCCCAAGTACGCCGATTTTTAACGGTGCGGTAGCGACCTGAGGGGCATTTAGTTAGAAAGTCATTGATAAAGTGCTCTTCATCGTGTATGTACCGTAGTCCAAGTGCCTTGATCTGGTTGGCCACCAGAGCATCTATATCGGGGTGCTCAATCCCTAACTTGGCGGCATCTTTAAATATTTTGCGTAAGGACTTCTTGTCGCTTGCATGGATGCTTGTAAAACTCTTGAATAACATATGAGTAAGGGGCTTTGAGCTATAGTATACAAAATGTTTCACAATATTCATGCGTTGAGATGCAGTAGTCACTATGGATTGCACATGATCATGATAGCCGAGTTTATCGTCAACAGTAACACCAAGGTATTTTAATTTGTCACAAAAATCAACTTCCGTGCCGTTAAGGATAAGTGTAGGGGTAATGGGCCTAACAAGCTGAGTAGAAAACATCATTTCTTGAGTCTTGGTGGCGTTTAACAATAGGTTTAAATCACAACATTGCTTTGAAATTCTACTAATCAAGATAGGCACTAAGATCTGATTGATTTGATATGCATCCAATTTTACAGGTGTCGTCTGCGTATTTAATGACAGTAATATTTCTCAAGTCTGAGGTAATCCTATTGGTATATAGTGAAAACAAAAGTGGAGATAAACAGCAACCCTGGGGAGTGCCAGTGTTGGTTATGATGGGTTTTGAGATATTGCCATCTACTATTGTTCTTTGGGTGCGATTCTTTAGGAAGCTGTATATCCATTCAGTGACATTTGAGTCGAGATGTGATAGTTGCGAGATAAAGTCTGGAACATGTATTGTGTTGAATGCAGAAGAAAAGTCAAGGAACAGACACCTGGCATAATTTGAAGCTTTCTTGTCAATGAAATCTGTGATGGTAGTAGTGAGGCATAAAAGGGCATCTTGAGTTGAGCTGTTTGCACGATAAGCAAACTGAAGGTGGTCCATAGCTGTATGAGTAATAATGTAATGTTTAACAAGTCTCTCCATCATTTTGCACAGGCAACTGGTGAGCGCTATTGGTCTGTATTGTTTAAGTTGATTGGGATTCTTAACTTTGGGTAGGGGTTTGATAATGGCCGATTTCCAGGAAGTAGAGGTTGACTTGACGTGATAGATAAATTGAACAGTTTCGTTATGACAAGCGCCAGTTGATAGGCACATAGCTTAAGTACTTTTGGGATGAGGCCAGATCTTGGTTAGTGATATCTCGCTGTTCATGCTTTGTGATATACCTTGTGATATGTTACATAAAACAAATTGCACAAAAGTTGCTATTGCAAATGTACCAGATATTCCTATACGGCTCAATTTAACTGCCCCCCATGGCATTGGATTGCAATGCATTGTCAGGCAAGCCAACCATTTCTAGGGGGGCAAATAACCTTGTGTGACCAAATATAAAGTTTAATACAGCGCAAAGAGACCCAAGTTATGAGGGTATGTTGCGATCTGAAAATCAAATACTGTTCACTCCAAACTCAGCTTGTCAGATTTAGTGCTCTCTGTGTTTCGTTACATTGTGTCCGCTCGTACCAAGTTCACAAATACAGACAGGGGTCTTGTTCTTCTTCCTGTATGTCTGGGGCAACAGGTGTGGATGTCCACACACACACATAGATGAATAATATAGAACAAAATAACATTTGTTGCAACTGGTGATACATTTTCTTAAATTTATTATTTGGTTGGAAGGTTAGTTGTGTTGCCTGTCTCTGTGTATTAATGCACTTAGGAGGTTGAGGCTGGCTTCCTGTGTGTCAAGAGACTGGTTTTTATTCTGTCTAGGTATTTGTGCTGCTACAATTTTTTTCAATTGGGAAGTCTTAAATGAATTATTAGAATATATTTTTGCTGCCTCAAATATTTATTTCGCGGTTATCCATATGGTTTTATGCAGTTCTATTAAAAAGTTTGGCATCTTCACATTGAAGCCTGCAAACCAATATGAGTGTACAGAGAACTATGAACCATGATTTGATCTGCTCCTGTGGTTGTTATTGTAATTGAGATCTTTCTGCAGCTGATGATAAGACAGCTTGATGTACTCAATTACGAATATGTCAAACAATGAGTGTCTGTTGCGCCATGACTGAAGGCAGTAGTTAGCAGTAATAGTAAAAATGTTTTCTACAACCTGCACTACTATTCTCGCTGTTTCAAACAGGTTCAGGGATATGAGCTTTGAAAGAAAGCATACATATTAATATATTATTTGAACGAGCAAAAATAGAGTGATGGAGCTCAGGATCAGCAGTCCTACTTTAGTCAGCTCAGCACTTTTACTATGTATTGAAGGACTGGTACAATTTGTTTGGTGTTACAAAGGGCATCGAGGTGTTAGATTCACGTATAGTCCATCAAAAACCAGTTTCTATGAAGGGGAACGGTTTCAGTAAGTAACGATAATTATCCACAACTAATACAATGGTCTTGAAATTTCACATTCTTTGACTTTCCCATGCAGAAAAACAATCCTGAATCATATCATACATCAACACTTTGACACAAAAGTTGTTCACATTTTGTAGATTTTCCTGTGAGGCTTGGACTGGCAATGACACGACATATGAAGATGATGTAACATCAAACAACTTATTCTTCTTCCACAAAGACGATGCATAAGCAAAATTTATAGGATGCACTAATCACTCTGGTAATCAACCAGAAGCTAGATACATCCGCTTCTTGCCTGCTGGTCTACAGTGGGACCCATTTACCACAGATGACTGCAGAGAGAGAGACACAATTAATATAATCACCATAACAGGAAATATCACAAAAGTTATGCAAGAACAATATTCCAATTTTTCATGTGAATCATTCTACAATGAGTACCAGTATGCCACAGCGCAAGACAAGCTCACCAATATCCCTGAATTGAAAGTGGCACCACATGAACTTACATACTCTCAGTGATGTAGTGGTTTAGGAGGGAAAGCAATTCAATTTCTCCTGCGAGTCGGTTGGAGCCAAACCTAGCTCCAGTTACACCTACAGTAAGTTTGCTAAGTGATAAATTTTCTCTGTGACAGATAATAATATCACCTAGTCTAAATAATATTATCATTGATGGTGCCTGTCTGTCTGTGAAGTGCTGTTGAGTTGGAGATGTTTTCGTTGGCAGTGCATGATTACAAAACACTGCACAGAGAGAAAAAAAGTGTCGATTTGATTCTGCCATATTCCCCTTCTTAACCCTAGCAATGAATAATTTTCAAGCAAAAATGACCTGCTGTAGAGGATTTCAATAGGTTACCCTAAGGCTGCAGTACCTGCCACTGCAACCATGCACATTGCCTATTATACTGAATACGCCGACTCTCTATAACCAGTACGCTGACTCCATCTTAGTCGGAATGTAACAAGTAAGCTGAATCTATCTGGTAGGGGGGGAGGGAGATAACAAGTATGCCAATATTGACAAAATATAACCTTATTCATCTGGCGAGATAAATGAGGGGAGGGATTAGATAACCCCCTATAGTATGGAAAAAAAAAGAAATTAGTTTCATGTAATCTACAAATTACTTTCTCAACAGCAGCAATATATTATTCTGCCTCGATTGCAAAAGCACTGAATTTTGTGGTAATTTTTTTGTTATAGAGGTTCAGAGAGACAGTGACATGGTGTTGTTTGACCTTGATGACACTATCTATCTGCTGAAAAGACGAGACAGGGAAGGAGTTAACCTTTCGTGAACTGACAAATCCCACATCAACTATCCTGGGTCTCAATCCAAAATTATGGAATGGATGCATGTGATGCCTCAATATCATGAGTTCAAGGAGAGCGTTGGGAACGAGACGAACAAAACTATCGTCTTAGATAAACAAACACCACCATCAATAGATATCTCTTGTGATTTGTTCGTCAGTTCAGAAGGCTTAGTTTATGAATGGTTTTACAACGGATGGAAACTGAAAGAGAAAAAGGAAACATTACAGATAAATCTAACTATAACTGATCTAAAAAATGATGATAAATCGGACTGTATAGTGGGTTTTGGTAATAGTGAAACATCTAAGCAATACTCATGGATATTTAGAAGAACCGAGAGTAAACAACTATCATACCTTCCCGTAATTCTGAGATCTGTGGCTGTTGTTGTTGTAGTTGTTGTTATTGCCCTTGTATTGTACTACAAAGGAAAACCACAGGCACAAAGCAAACCAAGAAACACCGTAGCATCAAGAGGCAATCTCTTAGCTATAAATAAACCTCGCACATAACGAGGCGAAAATGAAGCTGGCTTGAAGCTCATGACATCTGCCGATTAGTCTCACTTCCCGCCACGAAAACAAACTTCCACCATGATGCATCCAGCAGAGATTACAAATTTACCGCTACAGCAGCAGTATAGTCAAACCCAACAACTGCTACATATGGACTATTAGCGCCTCAACCAAGTGATGTAGTTTAACTATTATCATTTTATGCAGCAACAAGACCTGCAACGCATTCGGCAACCAATCCAATAGGCAACAACTGGTGACCAAATATCATACCAACCGGGTGGAAAAGAGTAAATGCAGCAAAAGTTGAGCCTTGAGCTCCGACCTTATTGTGCATGTCACTGATAAAAAAGGCCGTGCTAGCGTCAGCCTAATTCTTCCATGTCAGTTTTCGATATGAGCTCATGTAAGGAGGTCAGAAAATGTCACAACTAAATGGACAATTTCCTTTTTCAGACCTCGCTGGTGTCATCATTAAAAACTCTTCATTTTAAAATCAAAAGATATTGTTTGTTTTATGTTTGTTTTGTTTTTAAAGAGTTCAGGTGTTTAACAAAATATACAGTCATAAATCTCGTTACATCAATAATCCGGCTCAACTATAGGTATACACATGTGGCCTGTCTGCATTGAAATTAACGTTAAGATAATTAATCTATAAGAGTTATGTGTCCTATGTTATGCTTGTGAAAAATCTTGGGAATCCCCAGTAAGTAAGCTCAAAAATGTAAACAATGACGTCAGGGAGTTAATTAGTGAAAATACTAGAGTTGAAACTGCAGGCAATCATGACCACAAATTTATGGCCAATCAAGATACTGTCTTGCTCATCGCCCTATAAATCACAATGTGTCAAACTTCAATCGTCTGAACCAGGGGTTCCCAACCTTTTTATTGCGGGGGGTCGCATCTACATATTGCAATGTCCCTGGGGGACCGCAACCTCACCGTAAATTAAACATTCATATATCGGTGTGCAGTGTTTTCATATCTGTAGTTGGGGATTTATTTATTGGAGCTCACCCAAATGCAATGGTTTGGGAATTATTATTGTACAAATGAGGAATGTAATAAATATAGGGATGAAAATTGTTTTCACGACAACACAATTTTCTAAGACGAGATGGGGGCCGTATTAAATTGGGTCGGGGCCGTATGCGGCACCAGGGCCACTCGTTTGGCAGCCCTTATCTAAACCATCAAATTATGCAATGTCAGGCATTGAAAATAAATGTTTAATGACTTTCCTGACTGACATAAAAGCTATACACCCTCTTCAATTAGGATTCAGAAGTAATTACTCTTGCTCTGATGCTGTACATAAAGTGGTGTCAGATGTGCTCCACCAAAAGCAAAAAAATAGGTGTGTTATAGGAATGTTCTTGGACTTCTGTAAGGCTTTCGACTGTGTAAACCATGATATCTTGTTTAATAAACTCGCTTCTTATAAAATAATTGGTCCTTCATTGAAGTTGATAAAATCATTTCTTGATGACCGGCAACAATATGTATTATATAATCGAATTGCTTCAGAAAAAAAACCAATTAACATAGGTGTCCCACAGGGTTCAACTTTAGCTCCAACTTTATTTCTTGTGTTCATAAATGATATGTTAAATTTACCCCTGTCCTCAACTGCTTATGCGTATGCAGACGATACTGTATTTATATGCCATCAGAAAGATCCACAGTCTCTGGAGCAACATTGTAGGGGTGACTTGGGTGTCATCCAAGAATTGTGCTATAATAATCGGATGACCATAAATATAAAAAAATCCCATTACCTTGTTTTTGGCAATGCAAAACATAAATTTGATTTAAAATTCTCCAATACCACCCTGTTACGATCATCTACCACTAAACTACTCGGATTTACAATTAGTGATTCGATGTCATTTGATAATCATATTGAATATATAAAAACTAAAATACAAAAAAATACCAATTTGTTACAATTATGCAGAACATTTTTGACCACACAATCAGCCAGACAGTTTTACTTTCAATTCATACATTGCCACATCATAAATGGAATACAATTTTTCTTGAATATCAGTCTAAAATATCAGCTAGATTGACTTTATGTTTATCAGAAAGCTGCGCTAAGAATTATTGCAAATATTCATTACAATCCAGTTCAATTATCAAATACGTTTTTCTTATGTCGTACTTTAAAAATATTGCCACTTCCAAGTCTTCTTATATATTTTAGTTCTCTCTATGCCTACAGAATAATGTATAACAACACACCTAGCTATATTAATGATCTTTTTCTTTCTAGAAATCGAAGATACCCCAAGCGCGATAATTTTCTTATTTTACCTCCTAATGATAAACTAAACATTGCAATTGCTTCATCTTTTAATAATCTTCCTTTGTCAATACGCTCACTGAGCAAAGTAACATCATTTAAATCTGGCGTATTCAAATATCTTTTGTTTCAATTATAACGTTATCTTTTTATCTCTGCAACAAGTTTTGCCTCTGCACAATACTATAATGAAAATATCTTAACATTTTTATTTTCTCTCTTCTCAAAGACATCCTGTCTATTTCCACCTCACTACTGAAACATTTTAACTCATCTTCAGTCTCAAGCTTTCCTTTTTTTCTCTTTTCCTTTTCCTTTTTTTTTCGGCACTACTTGGAAAACATTCCGCTACTGGAATGAAATAGACTGCCAATAAAAGTGTAAAAAAAAAAAAAAAAAAAACTAACTAGGGACCACTGGTGTTTTACATAACCTTACTAAACTAAATAAAACAGCGAGAGAGAGCATATGCGCGTTATAATAGTCATTGTTTCACCACCTTTATTTGTTGCCCACAGGATTATATTGCCTCTGTCCATACGAAAGCCGACAGCAATGCCAGTGCACGTTCTTCAAGCTTTAACATCAATATCCAATTAAAAAATGAATCCTAAAATTATATTTATCAAATATTTCCCATGAAAACAACAGCGATAAATTTCCATCACTTAATCACCATCAATCATAGGTGGTTATGTGTTTCAACAGGTTAACAGAAAATGGTATCATAATGGTTTTGAAGGAACTAAACGTTCTGAAAATTTGCTTGAATACTCAGATATCCCATCACCTTGTTACTTTTTCCTTCTACCATGTAAATGAATTACATGTATCTTATGTGAGCTTGCTATCCTACTACACATCTCCACCAATAATTTTTTAAGATAGATTTGCTGTGTGGTTATAACTCCAGTTTTCTATAATCATATTGTAGCAACCCAAACGCCACTCCTTGCTAATCCACTTCACATCATAAGACGAGCTGACTACATGGTCATAACAATAAAATAAACCTACTACCCCATGTATGATTATAAGTATCCTGTTACCATATTATATTCAGTAAGTGCATTCTAGGTTAATATAACATACTGCTCTCTCTGTATAAAATATTCCCTCGTTCGTGTTAATACCGCCACTATTCTAAAAAATAGATCGCATTGGGGTCTCTATTAAGTCTAATGCGTCTTCTCAAATTATATGGAACTTCTTTATTCCTATGTTGTATGTGAGACTCAACATTTTCTGGTTCTAGAGATATGGTGGTACCTCTGTTTAGCATTGGCAATTCACCTACCTCTCCATTTGATATTGTTGGGTGAGCTGTACCTTCAAGGTCACTTACCCCAATGTCCTCAGTGTCCTTAGGTGTACACATTTTGGGCTGTTGTTTGATTTACAGAGGGGTTTGATCTGTGCATTTGTGTCAGTGACCCTTGAGACAAAGAATAATCCTATCCAGTGGACTATTAGTTTTGTTGATAACCCTTGTTTACCTACTGGGTTGTGTTTATAGAACCTGTCACCTTTACCTGGGAAGGTGTTGAATCTGTATCATAATAAAGCTTTTGAGATTATAAAGAAGCTGTCATATACGCCCTAGCTAACTACCAAACTTGGCAAGTACAAATTTCATTTTGAGTAGGGTAACCCCCCTCTATTCCAGCTTGAGCAGGCCTTGGCGACAGCAATTTCAAGGATGTGAGTAATGGTCATCTGAAGAATATATAAGCAGGCGAGTATAGTGGATGCATGCCACGACCGATTGATATCAAATCCGATGAAAGGAATGTGTTCAATCTTGTTGGGTTTCCCTACAGCAACAAATAATAAGCTAATTTTGCTTTCACCAGTCGAAATACTCTTTCTACTTTTTTCCCCGGTAATATTTGGTTGTAGTCTTTTTGGTAATATTAAGTAGATTATCTACCTGTCCCATCAACTCTCTAAGGAAGTTGGTACCTCTGTCTGAAAGTATGCTACTGTCTCTGCGGTCTACATACCTTGTGAAATGATCTACACCGCACAGCAGATATTTGTCACACTCTCTGATTCAACTAATTGTCCTTCTACATGGATTGATACCATCTGCATTGGGTAGTCTGCTTGTTGTGACTTAAGTGGTACTTCCGTACATATCGATTTCCCCGGGTCTAAAGCAAATGGTATTAAATGGAAGCATATCAAACCTTTGTATGTTGGGTTCAAGGGCAGCTTCGGGGAGGAGACAGTTAAAACCATTGGCTTATCAACCATTGGATCATCTATAATTGAGCTCTCTTGTGATGTTTTCGTAAGCTCATCAGCATTAAGCCGTGCATGGTTCATCATTGGAGTAGATCAAATAGATCAAAGGGATGAATTGAAGATAGCTCTTAATATATCTAGCCTCAAAAGTAATGATAAGGTTGACTGTAGAGTGAGTTTGAAGGTTGGTCAATACTACCTAAACAATACACATGGTTATTTAGAAGCTATGAACTTCCGTGGCTTTTCCACTTATTTTGGAAACAGCGGCTTTTGTTGGTATAATTACTCTGGGTGTTTTAATTTTACCTGCAACGTATATCAAACTACAACCACAGAGTGCTGTCACACCAAAAGGAATAATTCTGAAACAGAAATCTACCCCAACAGCCATGACCCAGGCTGACCGATCTCATCTCTTGAAGCAATACAGAATTTCCTCGGATATGTAAAGAAACCAAACAAATGAAAACTGCAGCAACAACAAATACATAACCGGGAATGTTAAGAAATAGGGTCAACAAAATGAGTAATAATCTGTCGTCCTACAGCTAATCTGACAGAAAATAGCAAACACGGTAACGAGACTCGAATCTCTATCTTGCATCCTGCTGATATTAATAGCCGTACTTTCTCCTGCCAGATTTTTCAGCCAGTTTAAAAACATATGCTATTATGACCAATGGTTAGAGGATGTATCAAAAAATCATAATATCCAATCGTATAGGCTGAGCATGAAATCACTTTAAATGTCACTGAATTTCTTTTCAATGTAATCTAAGGCAGAAAGTTAATTTATGTTTTTCGTATCTTAACTTTTCATCTGTTTATCTTTATTTAGAAAAATACAGTTGGTAAATCCTATTGAGCTGTGAATCATTTGTGTTAGGGGTGGTGACTCAAGCCATATACTAAAACTGTGTTTCATAACACAATTAAGCTTAAACTAGCAAATATTGGCTTCAAACACATAACTTGGCACTATATACTAACACTGTAAAAGTTTTTCTGTTGATAAAAATCTTCATGCAAATCTCTATTTAGACTATTCATTGTTGCACCCAAGAATCTCTCAAGATCGAACATTGCAATCTAGCATTCAGCGAAATTCACAACCCATCGAGCATCAAAATCAACATTTTCATTAATCGTCACACCTTAAAGATATTGCAATCTTTTATGGCACAAATGTCCAATTGAAACGGATCCGCCCAATTTTCCAATGTCACTTACCCACCAAGCCATTTTCCCACCTCCAGTTTTCCAACCGATCCGTTAGGCTACCAGAATATTTTCCCACCAAGCCATTCTCCCACTTGGATGATACCCACTCTGCCACCTGGTTGTTCTCCCACCATCCTATTTTCCCACCTGGATGTTTTCCCACCAATATATTTTCCCACCTGTACATGTTCTGAACAAGCTGTATTCCCAGCAGGGTGCTTTCCCAACATGCCATTTTCCCTCCGAGACAAATTCCCATCGGACCACTTTTCCAACGAGAATATATACCAGTGCTATTATTTTTCACAGTTTTTTCTGTAAAGCCTTATTTACAAGCTAAGCCATTCATATTGAGAGACAATCCAAAACTAAACTCCTTGGCTATATGATACACGACACACCTTCATGGACTGATATCTAATCTATGGTATTCATATTTACTATAATTTAGCCCTTGCTCACATAACAAATCCAATATTTTTACTACAGAAGCGGGCTTTTAGGCTTATCGCCTTTGTTAATTTCATTCCAAAGCATCTGATATCAACACAGGATCTTTCAAGATCATTAAATCTTCTCCCCTTACCACAGCTTGCCAGTTATATCTCTGCCATTTATGGCTATAAAATACTTAATATGTTGGCTCCATGTTATATATGTGAGCAGTTTTCATTTAATATACATCGTTTTTAGATGAGAGACATGCATTATCTTAAACCTCCATTGAACAATTTTCTTTGCAATCTTTCTATAATTTTCGATAGCCTTCCGCAACATATCAGGTCTGCAAACAATTTAAAGATATTCCGACAATATGCATTTATGTATTACATGTCTAAGACATATCCATTTTCATTGTCAGTCTTTATCTTCCATATTTCTTCGTTATTTATTTATTCCACATTTATTTATTTTTTTCTTATCTTGGCACAATAATAGGAAGACCATCATTTTAATGACGAAGATTGAAAAAAAATATATGTCATGTTGCTTTAAAGTGGTTGAGTTAATTATATCCAACATATTCACTTCAAGCCAACATTGTAAAAAATGGCTTTGGAGGTTGAGCTTAGTGGGTTGATTTTGATTTGAGGTTTCAAGTGCACAAATATTTACATGTGGCTGATTTCGTGAAACTGGGCTCGTTGTTACAGCCAACCAAATTCATCATACCTGTATTATTTTATGTACCGATCAATCAAATCTGCATGATTGTTGAGCATAATCGAATAAATTCCAGAACAAGGGAAAGAACCTAAATTGTGGAGCCTAGAATTCACGATTTGGACATTTTCCCACGGGCGATGAAGGTTACCTATGTGTGATGCCTCCTGCATTTTGATAAATTTTGTTGTACAATTTAAAACTAAATCGACAATCAACCAACAAATGATTCAAAGAACATTAGGCCCATTTCATGTATACAATTTTTTCCGAGACAATGCCATATTATTGAAGCTACATCAATTATTCGCTTTGACCGTATCAACCATAAACAATATGAATACTCTTGACCGGAAACTTTTGGCTATTTGATATGGGCTCATATCCTCTCTTATTTAGTGCATTTCTCCTGAAGCATCAGTATTTTGTTATCCGCTGTATGAGAAATAGTCATTTGATTATTAAGAAGTGAAGGTTTTACTGAATTAATTGCATCTGATGGAAAAGACTGATGGACTTTTGTTCCCCATTGTTGTTCTTTTTGCTACCAATCGAACTTTAGTATGGTGAACATGAAAGCTATCCGTACAAACACCACAAATTCAAGAGACACAGTGGTTATACCACAAGCAAGTTACCTTTACCCTTTTGTATCATATATCACATCAGATAATCTGATCTTTAGAATTGTTTACCATTGACATCTATAGAACAAGTTTGTTCCCTCATCGGAGCTGGAGGGGTATTTGAAAGGATTGCACCGAATCAGGGAGGATGCTTTCAATCCTGTAGCGTCCAGATTGAAGTATTTATATTATGTTGATGGTATCAATTTGAAATACCTTTCGAGACTTTAGAATTGTTTCCTGTTGTGCAAAGAAGGGACAACTACCTACAATGAGATGCCATTGTGATGACGGATGAGCGTGAAAATTGCATTGAAGAATCCGCGCTTGCATATATGAGTGGCCATTCAATGCAGGCCAGACACAGATGATGTCTGGTAATCTATAATTATAAGCAAAAGACAGATTCTCTCTCAGTTGTGGATAATCTCGAAGCCAAAAAAGCCACTGGTCCGGACAAAATCTCGTCACGAGCGATCAAAGAAAACAAGCTGATTATCCTCCCAATATTGGCATATCTTGTAAATTTGGTCAATGCGAATCCTGTGTTCCCAGACTGCTTAAAAATTGCACAAGTTACACCAAATTTTAAAAAAGGGGACACACAAAGTACTAATAACTATCGCCCAATATCAATCTTAAGCACTATTTCTAAAGTAGTTGAAAAAATTCTAAGTAACCAGATAATTGATTTTTAGAGACCAACTCAATTTTAACTGACTGCCAGTTTGGATTTAGAAGAGGCAAAAATACCACCACTGCTATAAACAAGCTCATGGAACAATTGTATGAGAATTTTAACCGCTGCAACAGCACATTTGGCATATTATTAAATTTTTCAAAGGCGTTTGCTACTATTAATCATGAAATTTTAGTCAAAAACTACCGTTTAATGGATTTTTACCCTGTGCCACATCTCTGATCGAAAATTACCTCAAAAACCGTAAACAATATTTTATTGTAAATAATACTGTATCTCACTACCGTGACATCAACATAGGAGTACCCAAAGGTTCAAACCTGGTGCCACTTTCATTTTTGATTTACATAAACGACCTCTTGAATGCAGCGCCTGCATTAAATTACATAGTGTATGCAGACGACACTAATATTTTTTTGTACATACCATGCTATTTTAAGTCAAGAATTAAACAAAGTTGAAAATTGGTGCTCAGCTAATAAACTAGTACTTAACTATTCCGAAACTTTTCAGGTAATTTTTAAATTCCCAAGAAAAGCTATCAGTGCCGATGATCATGTTATCAAACTGAATACCAACACCCTTGAACTGAAAAATGAAGCTAAATTATGAGGTATTATCCTTGATTCAAAATTACTTTTAAGTCGCACATAAATGCATTGTGCCAAAAATTAAATTTGGTTGTAATAATGATGCGTGTAGTAAGGCCATAAGTTGACGAAAAAACAATGATCGAACTATATTTTTCATTTTTTTACCAGCACCTGCTCTATGGAATAGAGTTCTGGGGCCATGCTGCTGAAAATGACCTTAAACAAGTAATAGTCCTCCAAAAACCTTGTGTGAGAGTGATTTTAAAGAAAAAAACCAGAGATCATGTTTCAACCCTTTTTAAGACTTTAAATATAATGCCTTTGAATATGCTACTCCAATACTGCTCTTTAAAACTATTTTTAAGCATTTTTGAATGAGTTTATCAACCCTCTTAAATCAGAGCATGATTATAACACAAGATTAAATAATTTACGAACAAAAAAGACCATAAACAAGCGAGGTGAGAGGTCCCTGTTGTGCCATGGTGTCAACCTGTACAACAGGTACCTTATGGGAGTGGAGACATGTACTCGGTCTGGTTCTTTGGGTGGCCTGGCGGCGCGCCTGTGGGTGGAGGGGGTTTGATTGTGTGCAGGTTGCGGATGTTTCGAGTGCGAGTGTGGCGCCGAAAGTTCTAGTCGGCCAGTCTCTGCTCTAGCTTCGTGCTATCTGACTGTCCCATTGCTTTTTAACTTTTTATATACCATTGATACCGTTTTACTCATTCTAGCTTTTATAGTAAGCAATAAACACACATAAAAATTTTTTTTTAAATATCTATACACAGCTTGTTATGGCGCAAACTCAAACGTTTTCAGTGAAATTAATATCGATTACATACAGGATTATATATAGACACTGTTTCAGAAGACTACAGCTAGTTGATCGGAACCCTATGTTTCTATAATCTCACTCGATACCCAACTAGAATACTCTAGTTCAAATTCTTGTTATTACACACATTGCCATACAAGACGTTCACTCTGGATTTTTGACATTTCAGTTTATTTGCCTGTCTGTGCAGCTTCTGTTTAAAAATAATATGGACAACAGTTCCTTATTAGGGAGGACCACAACCAAATGTTTTAATACAAGGGATTTTACTCGAACAAATTGGAATTTTGTAGAAGAAAAAGAAGCAACAAAATCTTTTATGACTTCACTCCAACATTACTTTTGATGCAAATTTCGAACACTTGAAAAAGAAGTTTCACCCTCATGATGATGCGAGCACTCCATTCAATTGTTCACCAAAACTTGATGGCTGACTTATGATATAGTTTTTTATCCCCGTTTGATTAATGGATTGGAGTTCTTTGGGTCACTCAAGTGATGGCCGCGATGATCAACCCATCCATCATATCTGGTGTAACACGACTCGTGTTGTCATTACCCATTTACTTTTGATCTGTATTCTACTACTGTTTAAAATACAATGCATTTACCCACATCAAGCAAGTAAAGAATTCAAAGACTTTTTTATGTAAAAACAAACTGCTAATTCAATTTCCTAGATAAAGTTCATAGTTACTGTACTGGAAACAACAATCGCTGGTCTTGAGCGACATAGTGCTAATTGTCGCCTTTGTCAAACTGAGATAGTTGGCATTTCGTGTTAAAATGTATATAGTACAGGAAATTTTCATTCATGTAGCTTATTTAACCATTTGCGTTTTGTATTTTGGTTTTGGTCCACTTACAAGAAACAATCTCAGGAAAAAAAAATGGTTTTAACTACAATGATTTGGTTGCGCTAAGAAAATCTCATCAAAGACAGATGTCCTTGATGAGTACTGGTACTGATTTTTCAACTATTTATATACTTCAAACTATGGAGCAGGACCCTGACTATTCCATAGAGATCAAATTTTGAAAACAATTTTCGGGTAATAACTTTTTAAATAGCAGTCAACTGCATACGCAGCAACCGGCTACTATGATGCACATCTTAGATTTCTTTAGGTAAAATTTTATAGACTTTATGTGTCACCGGTAGAATTTGATAGTCTTCAAAAGTTTTCATGTCTTCTGCTGATTGGCTATCGTTTTTTACAAACTTTTTACATACGCGACACAGTGTGAGATTCCGGATTACGGAGTCACCACTCTCCGCGACTGAGATCTGTGCTCATGAGCTCGGTGTGATGATTCTCACTATGTGACACTGACTTATTTACATGCGATCTCCTTTGATTCGATTAGACACTTGACTCAAGAGCATGCCTTTTAATTCTTATCAAGTTTAACATCAAACGCAATTCAACTTAAACAATGCATGTCTTATTTCAACAAGTTATACTATCTAGTTAATGATGCCATGCATGCTCAATTTAATTCATTTAACTAAATTAGTTGATGATATACATAATCCAACTAGATGTTATACTGTGCCATTATCAAATAATAAGGCAAGTTCTATTTCCCTATAAATATCACTAACGTACAATATATGAAAATATCATGATAACAACTTGTAAAACTTTCATGTTTAAAAAAACTGACCTGTCTCCAAATGAAGTTGCAAACGAAGAGAGGAGCTGCATGTGGACCAGATGGTCGCCAAACAGATCAATCATGCTTTTCCATTGGTGAACCATGCTCTTATATAGCATGGTTCCGGACACATTAAGAAACTGATGACGCTCATCAGTAAACAAACACAAGAAAAACAACAAAACACATCTGCCCCAAGAGTGGGTTGATCGGTCCTAAGAGTGGGTACAGATATTAAAATTAGCACTTTGATTTAATTCAGTTGCCTTTGATCGATGTTCACTTTGATTCAGTTAACTTTGATCTGGGTTAAATGTCCTGTCTGTCACTAGTGTGTCCTCGAGTCGAGTTTGAGTGTACTGATGATGATGCTGGCTAAGATATTTGATGTTGATATTGTGTCTGATGTTGGTATAGAAAATTCTCCTGTTTGCTGCTGTAGATGTGACAGCAGCGGCACACTTTTTTGATCACATATAAGCTTTTGATGTACGATGCTAAGTACATACATAATTTTTGTAAGTAGCTGGTATGATTGTTCCACAAAAGTTTTGTCTTACTACATGGGGGTTAAAATGCTGACATTTGAGAAAAAATATTTCTTCAGGCATTTGGATTGTGGGGTGTTCACACATAAGACATTAGCATTGAACTAAGAAAAAAACAGAAAGAAACTACCAGCATTGAGTTGATGGCTTGCCCTTGGATAATAGCAATTGTGAGAAAATGGCAAGCGGGAGGAAGTGGATTGTCGGTTAAGGGTATGATTTTATGATCCAGTTTGAATTCCCGGCACCGGCAGTCATATCTGATTTGGCACTGGCAAGCCATTCACCCTAGCCACGTCTGTTCCGATCAGGACCATAAATACAGGAGGTCAACTGTGTGGTTGCATGCAGTATAAAGATCCCCATCTGCTTCTTCGAAAAAAAGAGTAGCCGACTATGGCTGGCTAGAGTATAAGGAACTACCCCAAACAAGCCACCTGAGCTTAAGGGGGCCCGTAAATAGGGCGGTCAAATAAGACCTAGCACATAGAAAGAAAAAAAAAGAAAATATCTTGGTAGGAAATTACCCTGTTCGAAAAATGTCTCCTTGGAAAACGGCACTGTGGGAATTTGCCTTGGTGGGGAAACAGCTAGGTGGGAAAACACTGTGGTGTGAAAACGGATTGCTGGTAACGCGTCCTGGTGGGATCATTAATATGTGTGAAAGCTTCCTGGTGAGAAAACAGTTTGGTGGGAAAAAGTTCCGAAGAGGAAATGGTTTGGTGGGAAAAAGTTTTGATGGGATAAAGAGAGGTGGGAAAATTGCCGGATACCATAGAAGCACCAGATGAGTATATTTGACATGATTCCCACTATGTGATGTTTTACTTTGACTGATAACTCAATCCAAATTACGTAATCCCAAACTCTTTTGGAACTCCAGAGGCCATAGCCAATTTTATCAGATAAATGAAAAAAACACATAGATACATGCATACAACAAAATCTTTTGTTTAGTGAGGGCTTTGCAACATAAATCAAGGTCTGATTTTACATAATCCAATTGGTTTTACTCTTTTATTTGCTCATTTGCGTCATTTGCGCCCTCTCTCTTCTCTTGGGAGATAGACCCTTACCACTTTTGGTCTTGAGTGTATCTATTGTCTAAATTTTTCTTATAGTTAAATTTCTAATTTTTGATTTATTTACAGTCCAGATAGTTATGCAGGTGGCGTACTCCTTGGTCGCAACTGCCCATTTATTGATTGCTTTTACCGAATCCCCTGCATTAGGTACCTGTTATAATCTTTTGCTGTAGTACCCTTCCCCATCACCCTCACCTTCATATGCTGCATTTATCTCTCCTCCATGTCTATACAACTGCTTTTCCAGGACTCCAATTATTTTTTCCATCTATAGCAGAAAATTCTATTAATATTGTCATTGTTATTCAACATAACGAGATATGCACTTTTTATTTAATGTGCTATGGGAATTAGGTAGAGTAGACAGTAGTGCCCAGTGATATATTTATGGATAAAGAGAGGATATCTGCAGATTCGGTTTGGGATATATATTTTAGACTTATTGCGAACAGGGAGGGTATGGGAGGGAAACAAGAGCACTCTCCCATAGAAATTCTTTTGGTATTGAGACTGAGGGCGTTTTGGTACATACTAGAACCCATATGCCAATTGACAAAAACTGAACTGTCATCAATATAATAAGAAAATATGCATAGAGTGAGTAAAGTAGAAGTGTACTTAATTACCTTACTTTTTGATAAAGCAGATGAATCGGAATCGGAAAAGAGTGAAATTAAAGTTAAAAGAGTAGAGCTGGCAGCCCTGCATATCTGACCCTTCACAACATTATATAGGTGATATTATAAATAGAGTTAAAAGTTTAGGAGATAAATAATTATTTTCTAACTTTTCAAGCTGAAATGAATTTCCTTGCTTTTTGTACACAGACAGACAGGTGTAAAAGTAAGGCTTTTTACATCAGTTTTTTTGTGAGCTCATACTGCAACAACACCAATAAAAGAGTTCTTAGCTATCCACTGGAGTGTTGATTCTGTTGGGTCCTGAATCAAATTGAAAGGATATCTCCTTTTACTTATATTCGGTATTATATAGCAACTAAGGAAGATAACTCTTACAAACAAACCTTGTTTATCACGAACAAAGTCTGTAGTCAATAAACTTTTGCGGTGAAATTACTGAGATCTCGCAGCTGTTAATATCTTGACGTTGTCAATTATCAACAGGACAAACAATGAAAAGTCTGAATGTGTAATGTTGTGACATGACAGTATGACCTGAGAAGAAGTGTTGGTTATGTCGTTTATTTGTGTTTTAGTTAACATGCGCTACTTGTCTGGCAAACTAAATAATGGTTAGAAAGAAATCATTCACCTTCAAATATAATTGCATAAAGAAGATTATGAAGCTAGAATTCATGGTCATCAATCTAGTAATTTTACTGGGTATCGGAGGAAACAATCGATATGTATGGAGTTACCAGGGGCCTCAAGGAGTAAAATTCACGTACAAACCTTCTACATCTTTTTATGAAGGGCAACCATTCGAGTAAGTGACAATTCATGCCAGATGCAAAAAAAACTTGATGTTCACGCATTTTGTTTTAGGTCTGTCAAGTTATCTTCAGATAAAAAAAGGCCTAAGAGCAAAATTTTGTCATGTCAACATATCAGTCAATCCTGGAAGACAGTAAAGTTGGAATCATGTATGTCACTACAAAAGTTGGTATTAATATGTGTGGTTGCCAAGATTTAGAGCGTAATTTTGCAGAAGAGAGACAACCCCTACATTTTTATCCATACCTTCCATATAGCTCTGATGTTTATATGTCATCTACCAATTTGTTCTGCTGTTACTTGCTACTGTCCGTGGCGGTGAAACTTGCATAGATAAACACAATTATTTCTTTGGTTTACTGCCCAACTGATTGAATCTGAATTCATTACCAGGCTAGAATAAAACTGTGCTCATATGAATCAGGTTATAATATTAATTACATATTAGATATGATATAGTTGATTAGATTTCTGGTATACCAATGAATTTTTAAAATTTGTAGGTTCACTTGTGATGCCGGGACAGGTAACAGTACAAGCTATAAGGATGCTTTACCAATAAACAAACCAGAATCAATTTACTTAAAATTCTTCAGTAAAGATTCAGGGACATATAAAACGAAAGGTTGTCAGTACAAGGGGGATCCACGAGAAGCTTCAGTTCGAAGTGGACCACAAATTTCTCAATGGAACAACCTTACCTCAGATGAGTGCGGGAACAGAGACCAAAAGCTTGATAAAATCACCATAACAGGAAATATCACTAAAGCCATGCAGAGAGAATATTCAAATTTTAGTTGCATTGCAAACTACAGGATCGTTGGATACAACACATTCAAATATAACAATTATCCCGTAATCAAATATTCCAAACATCAAGAAACTTTGAACACCATCCCGGATCTGAAGTTAGCTCCACAGAATCTCACATTGAGCCTCAGTGATGTGGTTGAGGAAGGAAAAAGGTTCAACTTTTCGTGTGAATCTGTTGGAGCAAAACCTAGCTCCAGATACACCTACAGTAAGTTTAAATATTGTGTTAAATTCTAATTTATATGTATGAGACACTTATAATACCACCCACTAGTCTAAATATTATGAAGGGAGCCTGTCCACATTAGCTGTTGATTTGGGGAAAGTGACAACCCAATATTGTTTCGAAGCGCCCGAAAACATAACCTTCGATTTTAAATGTTTTAAGGATGTTTCATGTTATCATTTAGACCCATACTTCAAGGAAATGAAAATAACTAATGTCTTTACAGCAGCAATAAGTATTTATCACCAAAAAAAGCCTTGCAATTATGTGATTACGTTGTTTTGTTGCAGAGGTTCAGAGAGTCAGTGGCAAAGTGTTCTTAGACCTTAATGATACTTCCTATGAGCCTATCAGACCAGACAGGGAAGGAATTAACATTTCGTGTACCGACAAGACCCATATCAATTTCCCTGGGTCTAAATCGAATATTATCAAATGGATGCTTTTGATGCCTCAATATGTTGAGTTCAAGGACAGCATTGGGAAAGAGATAGTAAAAACTATCAGCTTAGAAAAGTCAACTGCACCGCCATTTATTCATCTCTCCTGTGATATATTCATTAGCTCAAAAGGCTTAGGTTATGTATGGTATTTTAATGGATTGGAGCTGACAGAGAAAAAGGATAAAGTGGCGATAAATCTAACTACATCTGATATCAAATATGGAGATAAAGCCGACTGTAAAGTGGGCTTTGCAGGTGGTCAAGCATCTAAGCAATACTCATGGATATTTAGAAAACAACTACCATGGCTTCCAATAGTTTTGGGATTGGTGGCTGTTGTTGCTGTTGTAGTTGTTGCTTTTTCCCTTCTATTATTTTACAAATACCACAGCCACCAGGCGTACCAATAAATACCATACAACCAAGATGCAATCCTTAGCCACAAATGAACTGCCCCTCACAAAGAGGTGAAAACAGAACTGACTCGAAGGCCATGACACCTGCTGATTAGACACTCTACACACCAGAGGATACATATACACTGCTACAGCAACAGTACAATCATACTCAACAACTGCGATAAATGGAAGATCAACATATCAACAAAATTATGTATTTAACTAACACTATTTGAATCCAGCAGCAAGACCTGCAACCAAATAGGCAACACCTAAACAGCAGACAACCCAGTGACCAAATATGTAACAAACCAGACAAAGAAGTGTAAATTACGTGAAAATTTACCCTCAAGCTCTGACTTTATTGCGCCTGTCACTGATATAAACAGCTGTTTTAGTGCCAGCCTTATTTTTCCATGTCAGTCTTGGGTTTGAGCTCATGTAAGGAGCTTTCAGAAAATATCATAACTAAGTTGACAGTTTTATTTTTCAGACCTAGCTAATGTCATCATTCAAATACTCTTCGTTTTGAAATTAAAAGATATTCTTTGTTTTATGTTTGTTTAGTTTTTCAAGAGTTCAACTGCTCAAGTGTTCAACAAAAACAAATCTCTTGATATCGATAATCCGGCTTTACTAGTCATTGTTCGAGCACCTTTGTTTATCACCTGCAGGATTATATTGCCTCTGCCCATGCAAAAGCTAACAGCAATATCAGTGAAAGTTTTTCAAGCTTAAACATGATGATGATGATGAGGATGTGTTTATTTGTCTCATCAATTAGAGAAATAAAATGCTTCATGTGAGTGCTCTCTTGTTAAAAGTATGGACGGTAAAATAAATGGATAAAAATTCATATAAAATGACAATCAGACAATCTCCAAATAAACAATTAATCCTTACATTATATTTATCAGATATTCCCCATGCAACAAATAGTGATAAATGTCCAGCAATTAATCATCGTCAAGCTTAGGTGGTTGTGTTTCAAAAGGTTATCAGAAAATGGTATAATAATAGTTTTTATAGATAAGAAATCGGGGTCATTCTTGTTAGCATGCTTTTTGCATTTAATAATCGAAGCGAATAAAATATAATCTATTATAGCCACAATTTCTAAAATTGCAAGATGCATACCCGTTTGTGTTGACTAAATAAGCCATCTCAAAATTACAAGGAAGATCTTTCCGAATCCACAGAGTCAGTATATTGTGGAGGCATGTGTCATGTGAGATTATAATAATAATAATAACTATTCCCTTCATGGTTACACTAGCTTGCCATGCACTTCTAGTAGCTTGGCTCAGGAGGCTCTACTGGTCATGGAGCAAGTCAATTAAATTGTATAAAACTCAACCACTTTCTCAACAATCAAATGTTTGACAAAGGTGAAAAAACCTTTATGAACATGGAAATTACAACTAAACTACACATGAATAAAAAATCTTGTTGAAATATTAAACATTGAAATAAGATGGGAAACCAATCAAAAGCAATTGTGCCTTAGACTTATTTCCACATTTAATGTTGAATGATGAGATTTTCTGCTAAATTACTGAATCAGAATCAGCACCATCGATAATTTATTTCATGATCAGAATATTTTGTAAAATGTAGTGGTCACCGTTGGTCACCTTTTAGGGCCATGGTTCTGCGCGGGTGGCGGGTTTGTGCTTCCAAGTTCTACCAAACTCCTCCATCGCACTCGATCTTCAGCATCTGATCCATCTAGATCAAGCCATCTAAGGTCTGAGTTCACCGTGTCACACCATCTTTGTTTCGGTCTACCCCTAGGTCGCACTCCTTCGATTGTCATCTCTGACACTCAACGGATGTCGTCCTCACTTTCTCTCCGTCTAACATGCCCTAACACTGCATTCTCTTTCTCCTCATCAGATCTTTAATTGGCAATACGCCGGCCTCTGCTGTTATTTCTTCATTTCTCTTGTGGTCCTCTAGACTTATGCCCATACAATAACATAACATTCGCATTTCGCAGGATGACATCTTATCCGCCAGAGATCCTGTGATTGGCCATGTCTCATTTCCATATAGCAGAGCTGGTCTGATAGCTGTTTTATACATCAGCAGTTTCAGCTTAGTAGGCATTTTCTTGTCACAGAGCACACCACTTATTCCAAGCCTAGGATATTCTCAGCTCTATCTCCTTGCGGCAACCTCCAACCTCCTCATTTGTAAAATGTAGTATTGAAAATTGATAAGCTTTGGTTTTAACAGTATTAGGCTACCTGTAGCACATTATAATTGTACTTTTTGCATTTGGGACATAGGATTATTGTGCCTCATACATTGATTGAATTGAAAGCATGTTATAGAAGGGGCTTTGTTTAGACAAGGATGTATATCAAAGGCTAAGGTCTATGGTGTTTTGTGCAATCATGAGCATACATCAGCCTACTTTTGAAAAATAGATTTACATGTTACACTTTGCTTGTATGCCACTTACAATGATGCAAAACTCGGCACATCTGGACAGCCCTATTCTAAGCAACCAAAAAGATTTGGAAGAAATCGGACTATCGGAAGTACGTGTGCGATACATTACTTTGTTAGTAACGGCCGCTTTTTATAGATTTCCTTGAAAAATATCATTTTTTTAAATATTTTGTGGCCCATTGGGTTGATATTGGTTTAATACATAATTATAAGTGGGTTTAATTCACCTATGATAAATAGACTTCCCTAGAGTGAAATTCAAAGTTTGGTCAGGAGGAGATAATCACCGAATTTAGCCAATAATTTTAATGAACTGAGTGGAGTTCTATTAAAGAGTAATATTGCCACAAATTCAGTTTCAGCCATCATAATACTTCATCCCTACCTGTGATGATGTTTTTCCCAAAGTCATAATGTCATTGTTTCTTTTAACAGGATGGTGAACATTGATGTTTTTTTTTCGGATTATTTAGATCTCAAATGATGTGCTTCTGCTATTATGGCTGACCTTGCAAGCTGAAGTATATATGCCTCTATATGTCTTTTTGTATTTTACAGCAAAGCAAAATTGTCACAGCTTCGTTATTTGCATGTGCACATTATTTGTAGCGAGATTTTTCTCATATTCATTGCATCGTTGCAGACATCCCATATCAATTATCCAGGCTCTAAATCAAATATTATTAAACCGAGACATGTAAGGCCTCAGTACCTTGATTTCAAGGAGAGCGTTGGTAAGGAGACCGTCAAAACTATCGTCTTAGAAAAACAAACACCACCATCAATACATATCTCTTGTGATTTATTTGTCAGTTCAGAAGCTTTAGTTTGTGTATGTTTTTTCAATGGATGAAAGCTGCAAGAGAAAAAGGAAGACTTACAGATAAATCTAACTATAACTGATCTAAAAAATGATGATAAAGCCTACTGTAAAGTGGGTTTTGGTAATGGTGAAACTTCTAAGCAATAGTCATGGTTATTAAGAAGCACCGAGAGTAAACAACTATCAAGCCTTCCCGTAATATTGGGATCTGTGGCTGTTGTTGTTGTAGTTGTTGCTATTTCCCTTGTAATGTATTGCAAAGGAAAACTACAGGCACCAAGCATACCAATAAACACTGCAGCATCAAGAGGCAATCCCTTAGCTACAAATAATTTGCAGATCAGTCTCGCTTCTACCCACCAAACCGAACTCCCACTATGATGCATCCATCAGAGGTTACAAATGCACTCCTACACCAAAACTCATGTGGACAGCCTGAGGGGCAAGAGCGAGTCTTTGTCTTTCACACAGATGAGGTTTAACTATCAATATTTTACCCAGCAAGCAAGCAGCCAAACCAGCAACAAATTCAGCACCCAACCCAATAGCCAACACAGCGACCTAACCAGCAGACAGCTAAGCAACATAATATACAAAAGACCAGGCAGAGGAGAAATTATAGCAAAAGCTTGATCTTTGACCTTCGACCTTATCGCTCATCTCATCGATATAAACAGTCGTGATGGCTGTTCTAGTATTGGTGTATTAGAGTTGTGGCTACAGTGATGTGTGGATGAGTTTTATTTCACATCAATTTATTTGTGCCTTGGAATAAAAGCAAAGAGATCAGTGATAAAACAAAGATGCAAAATTGTGTGGTATTACATTTATCTACCATTGAATGACATAAGTTATAGCGTATGATAATTCTCAAAGTCATACGCTGTGAAGCATCTATTATAAATCCAGGGAATTAAATGAATGACAAAATGACAAGTGCAAAACGTGTTTGATAGTGAACTTACAAATATTAGGAGGATAAATCCACCAATACGTAGAGCTGAGTAAATACTGATAGGTTATCTCAGACTGCCCCGATTATCTAAATAGAATAGTAGCCTAATTAATTATCAAGTAAATTGTAATGCCTTCAACAATCATGATTACATCAAATTGTGGATCGGCATATGGAATACAAAAGAAACAC
Source organism: Membranipora membranacea (assembly GCA_914767715.1). Classification (NCBI taxonomy): domain Eukaryota; kingdom Metazoa; phylum Bryozoa; class Gymnolaemata; order Cheilostomatida; family Membraniporidae; genus Membranipora; species Membranipora membranacea. The sequence continues at coordinate 19,615,228 of OU612072.1, forward strand.
AGAATGTGAATTAATAAAAAGCAAAACACATCGCCAGACTCACATCTTAACTATGCTCTGTGAATAATCAGAGTAGACGCTAATCATTACGATATCAGAGGTGACGACTAGTCGAGTGCGTTGGTGACGTTAGAGGGCTACTGGCATCCTATAACAAAAGTGCTTGATAAGTGAATGTATAATAAAACTCAGAAGATTCGCATTACATACAATTGACGAATCAATGAATATCATAGTAAATTTACAGCTGGAATAATTTCAACCTAGCACACTAAAAATACATGGGGTAAAATGTTTCTCGCCTAATAGTGCTGTCATAATAATGTTGGACGTTATAAAATACCCATGAATAAAGTTGGATGTAAATAATAAAGTGCCACAGAAATTGCTCAGCACTGGTGCCCTGCACAACCACTAGTGAAGAGCTTAGTCATGTTACAAATTTTAGCTATTTTCTGTATTACCATATGAAAAGAAAGCTGAGTGATTACATCTAGGATCATGTGGGGATGATTATAATGCTAGGTTATTATGTTTGAACAATAGTGTAATTATAATCCATCCCAAAACAATGGCATCTGCTAAATTCTTCCATGTCAGTTTCAGGAGCTTTCCGAAAATGTTAAAAGTTTTTTTAAGACCTCGCTAGTGTCATTATTCAAATACTCTTCTTCTTGATATTAGAAAAATACTTTGTTTTGTGTTTCTTTTGCGTTTTAAGAGTCCAAGTGTACAAGTGTTTAACAAAAATACAATTATCAAATCCATATAAGATGTTGAGTCTGTCCCAAAAAGTCCATTCCCTGATTTATCTTCCCATATTTTATTACCTCTCTCCAAACAAAGGCCAATGCCAGTGACAATTCTTCAATCTTCAACATATAAAGAATACTGCACACAGGTGTGTTTTTCACTCACCCCTATAGCAAGTTCTTTAGAGGTCTAAGCCCTGCCCCCCTGCAGGCTGCGATATTTACTCGTTAGCAGCTGATTTAGCTTTGACAATCTAGCAAAAGTGAGCAATAAAACAATCCAATCGTTCAATTAACAGTTGTCATCACCATGATGTTTGTATGATGTTTATGACAGGAATCATTGAAAGACTTAATAACATATTTATGACATGTTTATAATATACAATTGGCTGATAGCTCACCTTATGATTCTCTTTCTATATCCTATATTTTTCTTCACTAGCTCATTTTTGTTAGCTGGTCTGTGGACAGCTTTAAAAAACAATCTCAAATTAAACAATCACTCATACTATGATTTTTATAAAATATTTACTATGAAAACAACAGTGATGAAGTCCAAAACTTAATCACCAACAATCTTAAGTGATGATGTGTTTCGAGGGGTTAAAAAAAATGGTATCAGCAGGGTGTGCTAGTTTAGAAATTGGGGCTTAGCTGTAATTATTGAAGTTCAGGCGATATGATAAAACATTGAAGGCTGAAATATTTGGGGTTCAGGGTTCAAAGCTGATCAATTGGTTGAGAATATTTGGATGAGAGCCTGGAGGGTCTTTCAATAAGAATCAGCCAAAATCGCAATCTGATCGCTCACTCACTGAGTGAGCGATACCTGTTAGGCTCTCGCTTTCAGATCGCTCAGTCACTTAATGGAACTATATAGATTCGGAGTGAGCGATTTGGGAGCGATTTTGTCTAATTGAAAAACCAAGTTACTGATAATTTTGAGCGATGTGATAATGATAACTTGCTTTAGTAAAGGATCACTCTTTCTAATTGAAAGACCCCCCTGATAGCTTGTTTGTGTTATAGTTTGAATACTGAATTAATCATCACACTTGAAAACAGTAAGATATGAATTTGTATGGCACTACTTGCTCTACTCACTTGGAATCTACAAGTTTTATTAACACTAAAAAGGAACAAAATATTTTATCGGATATTCTATTCACTACGGATCGAACACTAAAGCAAAACAGTTGTCAATTTATTACAACTGGTTACGTCTCTTTGGAGTCATCTAATTCTGCTCGGTCAATGTATAAGTCCATACAAAAAGTGTGAGGTTTTATTGAACCCTGCTTAACTCTACTTGTTACGCAGCCTGAATATGCCCTCAGTGGGAGGGGAGAAGGGAACAAAAGAGATAAAAAGGACGGAAAGGAAGTTATTCCCCACTATTGAAATAAGGGAGAACTCTTGTTGCCGCAATATTAAGCTCATTTTGCTTGGTGATAGACAGTTTTCTGAGCTCTTATTTAGGCCTCAATTTGAAATTGTCCTCTCTCCAGTTTGGTACTTTTAACCAACGCCGCATAGGAACAACGTGCAGAATTGAGAGTTATCTTGAAAATCGCTTATAATAGGATAAAAATTTTGATTTTGATTCAGAATCTGCAACATTGAAAACCCATAATGAACAATGTTTTGTAAATAATTTTAGTATTTGGATAGTCAAGTATAGCATTTTCTGCCAGTTTTGCGGACAATTTGGTAGAATCTTTCCTGAATTTCGTCACTAAAATTAAGACTTAACAACAGTCAAGCCTCCAATGATTTGGAAACCCTGTCTCCCAGGGTTTTCAATGGTGCAGACTCTGAATGAAAGATCACTTTTACCCTAGCATCAGCGGCTTTCAATAAAACCCTCTTTCAGCAGATTTTTCCTATGCGACGTGGGTTAAAAGTACCAAACTGGAGAGAGGATAACTCCGAATTGGGGCATAAAAAAGAGCTCAGAAAACTGTCTATTACCAGACACTTTATGTATTTTAAACCTAGCCAAGACACCATATTTGGCTTTAGCATTAAGACACCTCACAAATGGATAGGAAATTGGTGTGGTAACAGCAGCCTTGCTCTCAACACAACAACTCATGATGACTGCAATTTGGAGTGAGCCGATGCTTGATTCCTCTGGAAGTCTCGAGAAGACGTATAGCTCACCAACAACATAAATTACCCCCAACCAACTAAATAAATTAGCAATAGTTAACTCGACGCTAATATAACATCCTGTATTTTATCATTTTGTTTTGATCAGCTCTTGTGATCCAGTTACCGCAGCATTTCAGCTGTTGACAAGACAACTCAACATTATCAGTTATCCAAACGTCAAATGTATAATTGTGTTATTACTGCACTCAGCACTGCCAGCACTTTGATTGACGATAAGTACTTTATTATAAATCTAAATCAATCTGATATGCGATAAAAATAATAAAATAGCGTAAAAATTATTTGATAAAATTTAGATTATCACAATCATTAGGCATCAGCTAGGCAGATATACAGACATGCAGGTCATGGCCATGGTCAGAGGGTGGCACTCATATCTGCATTTCTCCACAAGGTTGTCGACATGGTGAGAGAAGGATAGATGGGAGTCTATAATTTCACCAAGTAATCGGAAGGTGGAGAAACTCTCGATGTTCTCATCTCTGGTCGTCATTGTGTCAACAGGTGGAGCACCTCTGAAATTAAAAGTCTTGATTTTGGGCTTTTTTATATTCTTGGAGAAGTGATTACACTCACTCCAACTTGAGATATTATTAGCTGCTGCGTTAGTGTTGAGGTATTGTTGGCGGTTATATCACAGTATTATGTCCTGTCATTTGCATACTTCATAACACTAGCTATCTCTGCTGATTCTGCCCAACTTCGCAAAAACGGGCAGAACTTGATTACAGCGCATTGTCATCAACAAAGAGATTTCATTGGACAGGTCATAGAAGGCTACCTCGTTACATTCAAATTCACAGTTTGATCGTTAGATTTGATGTCTGCTTATCTTATCACCACAGGCGCTGCTCTGGATTATCTCGATATTTGAATCCCCTAGTCCCCTGGTATACATTATATTATACATTATACAATAATATCAAGAGCCATGTTAACAAAGGCTTAACAACAGTCAATAAGTATTGTGTGAATACCTTTGATTTGTTTTTCATCCAGTCCCAGGCCAGCTTCAGTGTTAAAACTGACTAGAGCACCAGTACATCTTTTCCAGGTGTATATCCTAACTGTTTAGGCTGGATTTTGACTTGTCACACCTTTTTGACTATAAAATGTTCCATGATTTTTCCACAGTGCCATAGGAGTGAGATAACTGTAGTCACTTCGGGTTTGTTATGATGTGGTTTTTGGTATCGGTTGAATCTCAGCGGTTTTCCAGAGTGTAGGGAACACTCCACCTCGGAGGCAACAGGTGATAATGTGCTTCAGCGGTTCGCACAGAAATTCAGCATCGTTCCTGCTGATCTCTGTTGGGAATTCACTACTGTGATTAGCTTTCTTTGTGTTGATTTGTCAGAGCCAGTTGTAGACTTCTGCTTGATTTGTGGTGGTAGAGGCAAGGCTGATTTGATCTTGTTGGTTGATGGTTGCAGTTGATGGCATAGCAGGTAATGCGTTGTAGTGGTGTTGCTTTTCTACAAACTCTTACATATTGTACAGGTATAGACATCAAATCTATCAGGTTATTATTGTTGTGTAAAATTACAATAACAAATTGATAAATCAATGTTTTTTCTGATATTTCTAGGTTCACTTGAAAGGCTTGGCAATGGTACAAGTTATGAAAACGCTTTACCGTCAAACATACCCATATCAATATAGCTAAAACTAGAAATGGATGTAAGTATTATTTAATGGATGTAATTATTATATATATATATATATATATATATATATAAAAAGTTACTAGTGATATAAAAGTCTGCACATCATAGAAATATTATCTTTTGAAGAAAACGGAGTTTAAAAATTTTACACATTGTGCTCTAAGGCATTGTCTCCGTAGCTCTATCCTACATTTGATATTACAGTAGCGCCCTGATGGAAGCGTAGCTAGGGCTTATATTGGCTCATTGTCTGTTGCATACATACGAAGACAACGGTTCTTAAAAACACTGGTAAAAACCTCGGAGATTGGCCATAAACTACTACAGTTGATGTTGGACTTCCCATTCCACAGTGGAACTCCCTGAGTCAGAGTCAAAAACCCTGAAAAATTATGGTAACAGGAAACACAACACAGTTCATGCAACGTAAATATTCAAATTTCTCGCCTATGGCATACTACAATGTCATAAATAATAGAATTAAATTATCCAAAGAGAGAAATATCACAATCCCGGAACTGGAAGCAGCACCTCCTGACATTATGTCATATGGTAACATTAATTATAATGACTTAATCAGCACCAGAATAAAAATGGAAAATATATAACTTTATATCGTATGAGTTTGAACTGTTAGGTACCCTTACTACATTCCGTATTACACAAGCTGATAATTCATCAATTTTAAATTCCATCAAACTATGTTGCAACTTCCTTTGCAGAGGTGTATAATCTTTGGTGTTATTTTCAATCCTGATCAGAAAAGAGTCAGCGATGTATTTTATGTATCATTATCAGATGTATTTGTATTTGACGATCACTTTGATGCTTTGTTTACTACGTAATACACCATCATCATATCGTTATATTTTCTTGGCTATTTATGCCGAGCAGAGGCACTTTATTTGCTGTTAATCTCCTTGCAAATTACATCTAGTGATTTTCTTAACCTTTGATGATATGAGCCAGAATGTCAACATTACAAAATGAACACAAAATGTAAAATTTAAAATCTAGATTCAAAGCCATTATGTTAGCATTCTGATATGGTCTCCACATCAATCAGGCCTTACTCATGACGCAGAGAAAAGGCTGTATCAATCACCTGTCGGCGGCCTGTGCTCAATGAGATTAAAAGCCAAAGCAGATAGGATTGTGCACTACTTCGTGTGGACTGGAGAAACATAACATAAGGGGTAATAACTGCCATCGGAGTCAGTTAGGGTGGATGAGTTGGGTGATTTGTTGACTGTGGCACAAAGAGTTTTGAGCCTCTGCTGTAGGTCATAGGCTATGTTCCTTGACCCCAAACCTTTTACCTCAAACCATTACTCAAAATAATCAGCTCTAATCTCAATATTCTCATCGAAAATTTTTCAGTTTTGAACCCCAAACACTAATTTGTTTCAACATTTTATCTTGTCCCCTAAACCTCAGTAATTTTATTTAAAGCCTGATTCCTAATCTTGAATATAATTATTCTGCTAAGTTCTTGCAACGCATCATACCTATTAAATCGAAAATGTTAATATCATTTGAATGATGAAACCAGCAAGGTCTTAAAAAATAACTGCCAACATAGTTATGAAAATTTCGCACAGCTACTTATATGAGCCAAAACCGAAAACTGACATGAAAAAATTTGGCTGGTACTAACAGGACTGTTCATACAATTGACGTGTGCAATACGATTCAGATTGAGGGCGTTGTTGTTAATGTAAAGATTTAGTCAGTTCGGCAGTAAACAAAAAAGAAATGATTGTGTTCATCTATGCAAGATCCACGGCCATGGACAGTTACAAGAAACAGCCATAAAAAATTGTCGATGATATATTTCACTGCTTTAACTGGAAACGCAACAACTTAGCCCCAGCCAAACTTAGCCCGAGCAAAACTTAGCCAGAACGAAAACTCAGCCCGAGCCAAAACTTTAACTGCACAAAATTCAAAGATACAAAGATAAATGTTTCATAAACCATGTCCACCGTATTTGTTGGAGCGTTTCAGGAAATTTCACTAAGTCAATCTAAGAGATTAGTTTAAATTGCACCCTTCAACAAATAATCTTTTGGACAATATTATCGTGTCCTGTTATATCATATTACCTTTAATCTTGTGTGCCACTAAGGCTGTCAGTTTATTCAAAATTCATTCTTCCAAACATTATTATTCACAGACAACATGATAATAGTCATTCTGTCAATATACTATTTATGTATTTTTTTTCTCTTTATTTTCAGGGCTAATATTGTAAAATGAAAATTATGCAAATAAAGTATTAAATATAAGTATCAACACCAGAGCGATGTGAAAGAACATATAATATGTTGCAATATAATCAAATCACTGTTGTGGGAGGACATTCAGGTATGGATAAAAAATGTTTCCTCCGATACACAGTAAGAATGCTAGACTGATGACCATGAATTCTAGTTCCATGATCTTCTTTATACCAATTTATTTGAAGGTGAATGATTTCTTTTCTAAACTTGATAAGGTTAGCCAGACAAGTAGCACATGTTTGCAAAAACAACCAAACTACATCACCAACACCTCTTCACAGGTCATACAGTCATTTCATAACCGTACACATTCAAACTATTCATTGTTTGACATGTGGATCATTGAAAATGTCGAGTTATTAACATCTGCAAGATCTCAGTAACTTCACCACAATTGCATCTCTCCTTTCAGGTTCATATTTATACAGCAAAACAATACTCCAGCGGGTAGCTCAGAACAATTTGCTGGTTGCTGATGTAGAATGTCTGTGAAATTTAAATTACAAAATAGTTAGTTTGGTAAGATTTAAAATGCAGTTTCCTCTCACTAGCATTAAACACAAATTACCAAAGCATATTTGTGACTGATATACCAGTGTGACTGCTTCACAGCGGCTTAGATCCTTTGCCATTCACTGGGAGTTGTGCCTAATTGGCCATAGCTGCATAGCTTTGGACGGTACCGGGCTATTGTGTTTTGTGTCCAATTGTCAGGCTCAGTAAATTTGAGTTGTGTATAAACTTTAACTATATTTATCTCTTTTTCTGGGCAAAGGTGATATTTGGGGATTTACTAAGGGAGCAAAAAGGTATGTTATATATTAAATTCTGTTTTTCTGTAGGTTAAGATAATTCGACTCCAAGTTCACTTGACGTAATATTTCTTTTATTTCTGGGTACATTCAAAATTAATTAATAGGGTTAGATTTGTGTTTATTTGATCTTTGAGCATATTGTTCCTTACAGTTTGCGATAAATTGCAAATTTTATGCACCACATTAACTTCAGCTTTTTCATTCCAGTTTCACGGAACCTTCGGGGGATTAGAATAAAACCTGTGATCCTGTGATACTATAATTAATCTCTAATATCTCATGTAAATGAATCAAGAAGCCTTGTAGTCCAGAAAAACAATCCAAAGTTTAGTCCTGTGACCAAGGTACCACTGAGGAGTTAGTTATCTGATCATAGTCATAACCAGGAGCTAGTCATGTGACCAAGGTACCAGCCAGGAGTTAGTCATGTGACCAAGGTACCATCCAGGAATTTGTCATGTGATCAAGGTAGCATGTAGGTGTTGGTATTTGCGCCATAAAAAAATCATTGGACTGTCCCTGACGCACAATCCATGTCAGTGGTGCATATGTTGAGTTTAATCGATGAATGGAATCCTAACTTCCTGGATAGAATCACAGATTGTTGACACCCTCTGGTTCTTTCCTCTTTACCTCTTTTGTGACTCACCGCCTCCGAGTTAGCAAGCAGTTGGTATCATCATGAGTAGTACTTGTAACTGCAAAAAAGATAAATGTATTCACTTACAAAATCAATGAAAGATCTTGCTTGAGATTCCCAGGTAAAGGCATAAAATTAGCCAAGAATAGACAGTTTTCTGAGCTCTTATTTCTGCCTCAATTCGGAGTTGTCCTCTCCCCAGTTTGGTAGTACTTTTAACCCACGTCGCATAGGAAAAACCTGCTGAAAGAGGGTTATCTTGAAAATCGCTTATGTTAGGATAAAAATGAAATTTGATTCAGAGTCTGCACCATTGAAAACCCTGTGGGACAGGGTTTCCAAATCATTGGAGGCTTGACTGTTGATATATCTTAATTTTAGTGACGAAACTCATGAAAAGTTCTGCCAAATTATCCGCAAAACAGGCAGAAAATGCTATAATTGACTATCCAAATTAAATTATTTTCCAAACTATTGCCATATGAGTTTTCAATGCTGCAGATTATGAATCAAAAATAATTTTTTATCCTTTTTACCCTCTTTTCAGCACGTTTTTCCTATGCGATGTGGGTTAAAAGAACCAAACTGGAGAGAGGACAACTCAAAAAGGAGGCCTAAATCAGAGCTCAGAAAGGCAGTGTATTTCCAGCAGAACATTAGTTTCGATTGCCCAGCCACAGCAATGTGATCAGAATACCCTAGTTTGCGTTGTGTTGAAATGGCTCTCACAATTAAAATGAATGAACAGTTAGTTCATTACACAACTGACAGTTTCTCTACCTTGCAAGTTGATCATGATGGTGAAATGGCCATTTGATGTAAACTTTACCAAGTGTGGATCAGAAGGTATTGATGCTTGTATGCATCAGAAAGAACAACATTAGCTGCTAGCATGCTATGATTCAATCCTCCAGGGCTCCGAAATGGCTGCGGTTAAAGTAATTTGACTTGATTTATCAGTGCAAAACCAACAGTTAGAATTTTGGGAAATTTTTGTCAAATTTAATTTTTTGGTATTTAAATTGTTCTTTCTGTTATGCAATTGAGAAATCGGATGCAAAATCTGCTCGGCTGTATCAATCATAGACAATATTTATTGCAATGCCTTTTAGATTTCCACTTTGGTTGAATGCTAGATTGCAATGTTTAAAGGCAAAGTTCATTTTAGACTATGGCTCGAAACACCTCCCCTTACCCAATTGACTAACATCTTGATAGAACTCAAGGACTTTATTTTTTGACTATACTTGAACACATAAAACTTAAATCTGAAAAAAATACATAAATGCAACTTTTAAAGTGATGGTATGTTGAGCCTAAGCGATCAAACATTGATGGTGATGTTACTTCCTCTAACCAGTGGTCATTATAAATGCCGTTACTTTGGCTAACATGGCCCAAAATCTGGTGGGAGAAAGAATGGCTGTTAGTATCGGTAGGATGCAAAATAGACATTCGAGTCTCATTTTTGTCTATGCTCTTTTCTGTCAGATTCATTATATTTGCTTGTGGGTGCGTCTGTTGCCGGCTTCATCGCTCTGTCAGTTGTTCTGTTGGGTGAGAGATCTGCTGCACAAAGATCAATTATTACTTGTTTCTACCCTATATCCTAACACTCCTGGTTATATATTTTTTGTTGCCACAGTTTATTCGGTTGGTCTTCTTTACAAATCGGAGGGAATTCTGTATTGCTTCAAGAGAAGAGATCGGTCAGCCTGAGTCAAGGGTGTTTGGGGTGGATTTCTGTTTCGGAGATGTTTTCTTTTTAAAGTCGGATTCCCTTTTGGTGGATTATGTATGTTATATGTTGCGGGTAAAATTAAAACAACCAGAATAATTATGCCAACAGAAGCCACTGTTTCCAGAATCAGTGGAAGCCACGGAAGTTCATAGCTTCTAAACAACCAAGAGTAATGCTTAGTTGATTGACCAACATCGAATCTCACCTTACAGTCAACCTTATCATTATTTTTAAGGCTAGATACATTGACAGTTATTTTCACTTTATCTTTTTGATCTATTTGATCCACTCCATTGATGAACCATGAACGGCCTAACCCTGGTGAGCTCACGAAAACATCACAAGAGAGCTCAATTGAAGGTGACTTTATCGTTGCCAAGTCAACAGTTTTCACTGCCTCTTTCCCAAAGCTAGCTTGGTAATCAATGTACTGAGGTCTGATGTGCTTCCATCCCACGATATTTGATTTAGATCCGGGAAAGTTGATATGGGACTCATCGGTACATGAAATGTTGATTCCAGCCCTGTCTTGTGCATTAGGTTCATAGAATGGTATTTCCAGGTCTGACAACACATTATCTATGTCTCTTTGAACTTCTGCAAGAAAATAAAAAAATTAAGAAAATATATGCGGCTGGTGCAAATACTGCATTTGTTAAGCTGATGGTTTGTTGGGAAAGGCCACACAGAGAACCTGTAAACAGGCTTTTATATTTCAAGATTGGCTTTTGAGGTATTAAACAGAAGCAGTCATATAATAATTGCAAATTCTGGTTGATGTAATCAGAGATATGTTACCAGTTTCTCACTGTGTATTTGTAGAAGTCCGTTTCAATACGTTGTGCTTTTCGGTTTCTTCCAAACTTAATGAGTGACAAAGTGCTTCCCAGTAACTGATAGATTTTAACTATCATACACTTACTGTAGGTGTAGCTGGAGTTTGGTATGGCTCCAACGGATTCACAGGAGAAGCTGAACCTTTGTCCCTCCTCCACAACACTGCTAAGATTCAATGTAAGATTCTTAGGTGCGACTTTAAGATCCGGGAACGACTCAAGCGTATTGTTGCAGAATGTAAATTTGTCATTTCCATCATCTTCACGATATATTGCATAACACGAGAAGTTTGAAAAGTTTTTCTGCTTAAATTCTGTGATATTTCCTGTGACTATTAATGTATCAAGTTTGTGGTCTCTCTCGCCGCAGTCTTTATCAGTAAGACGATCCCATCGATGATCCTGATTTCCATAAGGCTCACCGTATCCAAGTTCGTATAGGCATATTACAGTGCTCGGCTTTTCCTGATTCTTTTCTTTGTAAAATAGGCCTAGTATATATGGTTTGTTTGATGGTATAGCAGTCTCATAACTTGTACCGATGCCAGTCCCAGCCTCACAAGTGAACCTGTGGATAGTAAATATTGTAATGTTGGCATTGGTGTATGACAACTACTGCTGGAGGTGTGTTGGTCATGAGTCTAATATGCTTGTATTCAAGGCTTCTCAATAAACAAGATAGTTATCATTTTTGATTGATCAACCAGTCAAATAATGAACTTGATTTTTTAAAGGAAATTGATAGTATTGCATTTCACTTTCATTGACCCGGCCAACAAAAACTCGAAATTGCAGTGAACTTGTTGGATAACATATCAATTACGCATTACTCACTGAATCTTCTGTCCTTCATAGAGATTAGTTATAGCAGGACTGTAAGTCAATCTAACTCCTCGAGGACCTTTATAACTCCAGACAAACTGGTCCCATCCCCCAATACACAGAAAAAGTATCACACTGATCAAAGAAGCGCTTTTTAATTCCATCTCTTTCATCCTCTATTCACCTTGTTAATATTTTTGTTTGTAAATTCAGCATTCTAATCCCTGCTAAAGGTAGCAAGACAAGTAGTCCTACTTCTGATGAATCAACATTACTACTTAGCCTATTACCTGATGACTATTGGATTGGCCCTGTGTAATGGCACAACATCATATTAATTGTTTGACATGTTGATAGTTGATTACTTTCAGTCGTCTTATCATCAGGTGCAGGATCTTGGTACTGTTTTACAACGGTATATCTCAATATACCAGGTAAACAAGTTTTCAGGTTGACCAAAGGAGAAGGTGCAGGTGGAACACTAGTCTATATGCAAGGGAGGGGGTAAGCCACAGATATACAGATATAAAAATAAAAGGTGTTAAGGTAATTGGATTTGATTATTTTTTCTCACTGGGAGCAGTTTGTAAGTACCGACCATTAGGACCTACACAAACAAATTTATCGAATAAAAGCAAAGATGAAAAATACATTGAAATAGTATAGAGAGTTGAAATAGTAACATCTCAAGTTAAACAATAGATTAATAATAATATTATGATATACATAACTTTTGCCTGTGTAAAGGGCAAAAAAAATTAATTTTAGAGCGTTTTATTTTTCATTTTAAGATTGCTCTATCACAGTGAAAAATTAACAGTATTAGTTTGGCAGTGATGTTAAATACAAAGGATTGCGGTATACTATGCGAGTCTCACTCCCATGTATGCCATGTATTGTGTATGTATTGTAAGTATTGTAAATATGTAGAAAACACCTTACCTACATTTACTTCTTCCCTTCGCCAATACCACAGCGGTACACTTCTTGTTTTGACTTTTTGATAGTTGATGATACCAAGTTATCTTATTTTGCTGTAAGATCCAATAAATGTATCACTTAAATTAGTATATTTATCCTCTTGCGTTCATTTATGACCCACAATACCACAGCACAGCACAGGACACTTTGACAGTATGATAGAGCTTGGTTTAATTTTAACGATGACTGTTTAAATTTAATTCCATTATCAATTAAAATAAAGTCTTATTTTAATGTCGAAAAGGCATCTTAATGATGAGTTATTGGTAAATTTAGGTAACAGGATAACCGATCAATATTCAAAAACAAATGTGTCTTTCAAACTTGAGTAGGTAAACGAAACACATTTTGTATTGAGTTGCCTCCTTTAACGGCAAGGGGCAACTCCATACAGAATAAAACTGATAAGTGATGAATAAAAGAGGAGTGTCTGTTCTGGAGGGATGTTGGGCCTCAACTAGGTCGAATAGGTGACAGCATTTGGATGCGGCATTGATCTTCCATAGCTTCCTAGCGCAAGTGTTTATATCATTGAAATGAGCTCTCAGGTCCAAGGTCGAGGCTCAACTTATGCTGGATTTGCTCTTCTTTGCGAGGTTGGTTGTATATTATGTCGCTGGGTTGTCTGCTGGTTGGGTGTTGCCTTTTGGGTTGGTTGCCAAATTTGATGCAGGTCTTGTTGCTGGATGAAATAATGATTGTTAATCTTCATCTGTGTGAAAGACAAAGACTCTGCCTTGCCCTTCAGACTACCCATGTGACATTTGGTTAAGGCGTTGATCTTCCATGTGTCGCAGCTGTTGGTTATGATTGGTTATGATACTCATCAGCAGGTGTCATGGCCTTCAAGCCAGTTCTATTTTCACGTCTCTGTGCGCACTGTTCCACTGTAGCTAAGGGATTGCCTCATGATGCTACAGTGTTCCTTGGTACGAGCTTCTTGCCAGGGTTTTCATTTGTAACACAATATGAGGTAAACTGCAACAATTGCAATGACAACAGGCAAACATCAGAATGCTATGGGAAGCCATGGTAGTTGTTCACTCTCGGCTCTTCTAAATATCCACGAGTACTGGTTAGATATTTCACTATCACCATAGCCCACGTTACAGTGGGCCTTATCATCTAGTTTTAGTTCAGATGTAGTTAGATATATTTGCATTTTATCCTTTGCCACTGTCGCAATCCCAATGCTGTCCTTGAACTGAAGATACTGATGCATCACATGCATCCATATTATAATATTTGATCTGATCAAGGCACAGAATAGTTGATATTGGACTGTTTAATACATGTTATGTTGATTCCGTCGCTGTCATATCTGGTCGGTACATGGGAAGTGTCATCGAGGTCTGACAACAGAGTATCAGTCCCTCTTTGAACTTCTACAACAAATCAGTAAACCATCAAAGACTTTCAGTCACACTTGTGGTTAGTGCATCTATATCTTTTTTTTTCTAACCTATTAAGGCAGAAGGACACTTTTTATATCAGATATTTGGAGTAGGAATTCATAGTGCCGGCAATAGATACAGATAGTAGTTAAGATAAGAAAACATTATCTGACAGCGCTGGTTATTTGTGAATATATCAGAATAACCACCACTTTAACTAACAGACTAGCGGATGTTATTTCTGTTACCTTCATTGATAAACATTCAACACTTTCCAACTTATTGTATCTGTATCTGGAGTTGGGTTTGGCTCTGATAGAGTCACAGGAGAAGTTGATCTGCTTTCCTTCTACGACCACACCATCAAGAGTCAATGTAAGATTCTGTTTTTGATACTGAAAAATATACACTCTAATGTTACAGCTATACACTGGTGTGTCTGTCTGTCAGTTAGACACTGAATTTGTTAGCACAATGAGAGGAAAAAGAAAACAAAGCATGAGTTTTCTCAAGGGAGCTGACAATAAAATACCTAAAGGTTAAGGCAAACAGCCAAGCTTTGAAATCAAACACTGATAACAATTACGAAGCTTTCCTTATTATTAGCATTAATAGAATTGATAGCATTATTAGCCTTATTCGTCTTATTGCCACTTTTGTCTTATTGCCGTATTCTTCTTATGGTCTGAGCTTACACAATATGAGTTATGAGTTACAAAATCAAAGAGTCAGCAGGTGCAAGTGCGCTTGTTCTTGTTTACACAATAGGAGTGAGCTGTGATGATGTTATCTCACAACAGGCAGGGAATACGGCTATCTGCTGTACTGTAATAAAGCCGGAATGGAAAATCCAAAGCTTATTATGTTGACTGTTCTTGACTGTACTGCTACTACAAACACAGTATCAATGTTATTCCAGATACTATTGTTTCTTTTTTTAAGTTACTCGTAAGACTTTTGCATTGTATAGAGAAAAGGAAGATGTTACATAGTTAAGAGTTGTGTTGTCTATGATCTTGTGGAGACAACTCTCAAGTCTTAGTCACATGTTATTGTCAGCCATCTTGGTTAGTCTCTCGATGGCCATCTTGAGTACAAGAATACAATATTTACACTCCACAATATACAGACTTGTATAAACATAATAACCATTGTCCAGGGAGACGGCTGCCAGGCAGCAGGGTACCAGTCAGGTAGATGAGCGTGAGACCAAAGGTGCATAGTTTCTTATACCTACCAGAATGTCTATCGACCCTCTTCAAAAGTTTACCTGAGATATAATCGGTGTAAATCTCTATGTAGCTTTTCCCCTACTGATGGGTGCTTTTGAGATCAGACTGGCACAGAGATTGTTTATGATAGTGTTGTATTATTCTATCTCTAAGAGTGAAATGAAAATAACTAAAATTGTGAAAAGATTGCAATATTGGTGCTCTAAAAACAACTTGATAATTGAATTTGATGACATAAGAATAGCGAGCTTGAGTAATTTAATAAAACAATCAGTATCAGTGTCAAACTGATATCAAAACGATGGCTGGGAGGGACTGGACTGGGAATCAGGCTAATGGTTGCAGTGTTGTAATGGGGGTTTCACTTAGCCTCTACCTACTACCCAAGGGAGGCTACAGTCTAACAACAGAGTGAATACAAGGCAACAATATGTCAAGGCAGGGAGGTCTGCCAGCAGGCAGAACTCAAGAAACTTACTTCAGTTGGTTAAGTAAGGCACTATATTGATTACTTTAGAGTAGGTTAAAAAGATAAGGTATTGTTGCTTCAGCTGCTCACATCCTAACTGGGAGGAACTTATTCCACCTTGTTCAGTTATAAAAGCATAGTAGGTCATGCGATCCTAACTGTGGAAATTGTCCATGAAAAATGTTGTATTATCCCTATTTTGGAATTCTCAGTTCATGTATACTGGTTGTTTATGAGAGTTGTATTTCCAAACACATGTTCAGTGAGTCAAATAAAGTCACTTTTGAGCATGGTGCAAAAAGCAACAGCAAGCTTAGTTCAGAAAACTCCATAGATGGCTTGTAATAGATGAAATAAGAAAAGTTACTAACATGATGACACGGGCAGACAACTAATAATAATAAGAAAGAACGTAAAATTTTTTTTTTCATGTCCAGCTGTGATGGAAAATCCACCACACTCTCCCTTCTAACGTTTCTTATTTACTTCGTCTTTGTTTTGCATCTGTTGGTACTGTTCCTCTATCTGTCGTAAGGTGTCCTCTGCCACTGTACACCATCGTTCTGTATGTCCGTAGAGCTGCCTTGTGGTACAGGCGGTATGGGGTTTCGGACAGGTCATCAGCAGTACAGGATGGTGGTAGGGGCTTTGAGAAGGGCTATAAATGGGACAGGGAAACTGGGGGCGAGCACATTGAGATAATTCGTGCCTTACAGGGGGCAATAATGTTGATTTTAACTTGGCCTCTCACAGACAGGGTGGGGAACAGGGAATATGGTAATGCAGTGTTGGTATATTTATATTCTGGCTAATTACATCAGTGTATTGGGGCAGGATCTTAGCGCTTTAGAGCTAGTCACTTGGGCTTTGAAAAACTCCACAGGCTTCATTATATAAAGGTTGGACAAGTATGGGCTTATGGGCAGTACAGGGGGATGGAGTTAGATACCGCCTTTATGTTTGGATCAGGCTGTTAGTGTCTTGGATCTTGTCACTTTGGCTTAGGCAAACTCCTTAGGCTTTATTGTATAAGGGCCGGACATGTGAGGGAAATGTGGGCAGTATACGAGCGTGGGTTTGGACACCACCTGCTTGTATTGAGTTAGGATGTCAACATCTTTGAGCTAGTCACATGAGCTTTGAGAAACTCCACAGGCTTCATTGTATAAGAGGTGGATACATGAAGGGATCGTAGCCAGTAGAAGGGAATGGAGTTGGACATCCCCTACTTATGTGGGTCAGGATGTTAGCATCTTAGAACTTGTCACTTGGGCAAACTCCACAGGCTTCATTGTATAAGGGGTGGGCATTTGAGGGAATATAAGCAGTATGAGGGGTCGGGGTTGGTCAGGCTATGGTATGGGTTAGGTTTTAAGGTCAAGGACTGGAACAGTGATGGGTTGGGAGTTGCCAAATAAGGGTGTGAGTCTTAATGGTTACCGTTATATGAGTCAATTTATACATCTCACTAGACCAGGATTCCTCGGGGCGGGCGTTTGTAGAGAATGGCATTCCTGGTCCGAAATCTTACATTCACCTGATTGAAAATTCAGTGAATATAGGGGAGCTGTAAAGTCTCCCTTCCAGCATAAGCTCACCGTGTCTACGAAACGAAATAGCCTGAGGGCTCTTATTTTATTCGGGGGGTTGGGCTTGGTCAATTTGGGGAGGGAGGGATGGCTGAATAGGGATAGCGGGGTTCGGCTTGATAGGCTTCTGTTGTGGGGATGTTTTGAGTGTTACTATGACTTACTCTCAGCTTCTTTCTGTGATCTGTGTGACACGGATTGGGTTTCAATTTTCCGCTTCTTATTTATTCAATCTGGACCTGCTGCGTTGTTAGACAAAAATTGAGGAGTCAAACTGAGATTTTATCACCAGTTGATCCTCTTCCAAGTTCAGCAGCGCTCCCTTCCAGCATGGAGTGTAGTTGTAAGAGAAAATCTTGGATGGCCATGGTACATGGGGCTTTGAACCAGTAACTTGGAATGGGTTAATTCATTAGTGCCTCACCCTGAAGAGCAACGAGTCTGTCGACAGCCTTGTAGTCCCTTGCGCCCTGCTGGCACCCCCCCACCTTTAACACAGTTGCCATGTACCCTGTCTTGTCAGACTGCTCGTTTTCCCAGCAGATCCCAGCTGATACCCGCCACTGCAACCACTGACATTGCCTATTTATGCTGAGAATGCAGACTCTCTAAAACGAGTATGCCGACTCTATCTGCCTGTGAATATACCGAGTACGCCAACTCTGAGGTAAACGAAACGAGTAAGTCGACTCTATCTGAGGGGGAAGGTAACGAGTACGCCGACTCTGGGCATTTGTTTTGCCAGATAAATAAAGCTGCCATATTTGTCCATATCTCCCCCCGACGCCAACCCAAAGGTCAGGTCAATTATATTCCCAGTCTGCGTTCTCGTTACTTTCCCCATCAGATAGAGTTGGCGTACTCGATACATTTTCACTTATATAGAGTTGGCGTACTCATTATAAAGAGTCGGCGTACTCATTAATAATAGGCAATGTGTGTGGTTGCAGTGGCAGGTATCGCCGCCTTAAGGTAACCCCCTTAAAATCCTCTACAGTTGCAAATATTCAGTAAATCAACACAGTGTCAATGTTTTACTATGTCATATGACATTAATATAGAAAGTTATTAAACTGAGTTCAAGATGTGGATTTCAATTCCCTAGTCAATAGCAAACCCAACCAGATTCATTATTGATCTCACTATGCGGAGTAAGGTGTGCGGATTGTGCTGCCATTCTCTGACAACTACGAGCAGAGTCTGGACCATCTAGCACTGCCACCCATCACAACATTCCTGCACACCACTTGCAGTGAACATTTCACTAGAATAGCTGACAAAAATAATCACCCTTTGAACTCTCGTATTAAAATAAACACAAACAGAACATCTGCTCGTAGAGCAAAAATAGATAAATATAGGCCATCCAAGTGTAGAACAACCAAAAGATAAAATACCTTTTTTGAATTTTATATGCGATTTTTTAACTAATACAGCTCAGACTCCTTTTATTTATATTTTTCCATGTATATGCTGTACATTCGATGCTATCAACCTATCACAGGATGGATTTTAGAATTTAGGCAATAAACAAACTTCAAACTTCAAACTAAAAGGATATGTTCGCCTTCTTTCACATTTTAGCAGTAGTGAGATTTATTGCTAGCTTTAATTGATTTCCCAGTTACTTTGTAAGAGTGCCCACCTTAGCTAACCACAGTAATTGGTGCTAGCTGTTCAGCTACAACCTTGATCACCAAATCCAGCCCAGTTGATATTTACTTTTTTTTTCTAGGGAATGCTTACAATGTGCAATGTGAAAAGTAAAGTACACTCTGATCATAAAATTCATTGTACAAAGCCATTTTCATTTACCCTCATATTCTTTGAATGAAAATATCACTTGATGTGTCTAATGACGGAGATGTGTTTCCAAGTTTTGCGCTGGGTTTGAATGATAGTCAAACATCAAGCATTTTCGATCAATCAAAAAAATTATCATCACATTAGTATTATTTAAAATATTTATTTCGTTATAACATAGTTCAACACATTAACATTCAAATTAGGTAACAAACACATAGAGGCAAAACTTTTTTTCACATTTGATTTAAAGAAATTTATTGAGTATCAACTTCAATGCATGTTAAGCGCAAACAAATGGACAATCAATTTACTTTTGACATTCTGACTTTGCCAACTTGGCCCCTGAAACTGAGCGTGACTGACCATGTGTACGCTAGATGTTAGATGTGCTCCATTCACACCCATCTGTCTGATTTGTGTGTCAGTTGACAGTTAGGCTGGTTTCAGGGTGGATACTTCTTGCAGTTGTTGGATATGGTACTAGATCAGTGGCAATGAGAAATATAAAAACCGATACCAAACTATTACATTGTCAGTCCTCTTTATGTATGTGATGTTTTAGCAGCTAATTTTTGAGGTGTGCTTTACACACCAGAGCGATTTCTCCTCTTCTTCTGGCGTCTGGATCGGCCACCAGGGTCAGTTCTCTGTTCACCTCTATGTTTATTGAATTTATTACCGACTGTCAGATTATCTTTTGGAGTTACAGTGTTCTGTGGTTTATGTTTGGTATACGCTACAGGTGACATTAAACAACCAGTGCTATTATACAAATAAAAGCCATTGCTTCCAAAATCAGTGGAAGCCATGGTAGTTCATATCTTCTGAACAACCAAGAGTGGATGTTTGACCAACATCAAAACTCACCTTGCAGTCAACCTTATCATTGTTTTTGAGGGTAGATACATTGAGAGCTATTTTCACTTTATCCTTTTGATCTATTTGATTCACTCCATTGATGAACCATGCACGGCCTAACCCTGATGAACATAATAACATCGCCAGAGAGCTTGATTAAAGGTGATTTTATTGTTGCCACGTCAACAGTTTTGACTGCCGCCTCCCCGATGCTGCGCTTGAACCCAATGTACTGAGGTCTGATATGCTTCGATCGGATAATATTTGATTTAGTTCCGGGGAAGTTGATATGGGCTTCATCAGTACATGAAATGCTTATTCCGGCTCTGTCTTGTGCGTTAGGTACATAGAATGCATCTTCCAGGTCTGATGACACACTGTCCAGTTCTCTTTGAACCTCTGTAAGTAAACAATATGTCACATAATTCAATTAGGCTGGCTCAAATACTCAATATTTAAGGCCATTGGTTTGATGGAAAACACTACAAAAATAACTGTAGACAAGCTTTTAAACCATCATGTAGGTCCATGTTGATAAAAAAAAGAAGCATTCTCATTTCCATGTAATTGAGACCCTTTTTAGCTTACTGTAGGAGTAGCTGGACCTAGGTTTGCCTCCAACTGACTCACACGAGAAGTTGAACCTTTTACCTTCCTCTACCACTTCACTTAGAGTCAAAGTAAGGTTCTGTGGCGCTACTTTGAGTTTTGGGATCGAGGAAAGTCGATCTTCAGATTCTTTAATTATTGGAGCGTCGTTGCTTTGAAAATCTCTGTAGAATGCTCTACATAAGAATTTTGAATAATCGCTCTGCAAGTCTTGCGTGATATTTCCTGTTACGATGATTTTATCAAGTCTTCGATCTCCATTTATGCAGTTGTCATCTGTTAATCGAATCCAAGGATCATTAAATTTCCCAAAGACCTCAGATTCTTTAAAGTCATAGGTACATATTAATCCATCTTCACTCTTGTTTGTAGTGTAGATGAGGCCCATTCCTAATGGTTTGTTTGGTGGTGTAGCAGTCTCATAACTTGTACCGATGCCAGTCCCGGCCTCACAAGTGAACCTTTGAATAGAAGGTTGATATTGATATTTTGGTTCTGGTGTATGGAATTAACTGTGGTTCGTCCGCCGCACTGATATTGGCCACTGAGTAACGATCACAAAACTTTGCAATCATCAAGGTACTGGCCATAAGTGATGATTGTTTCAATTTCAGTTCGAGATGGGAAAACAATCATATAGCTGCGCATGTCACTGTGATTGATCCTGCGAAGGCCAGCTTGACAAACTCAGAAAATGACTTAATGACAAGTTCTTTGAAAACAATGTTATAAAGTTTTACTCACCGAATCTGTTGGCCTATGTAGAAGTTATTAATAGATGGACTGAATGAGAATCTAGCTCCTTTAGGCCCTTCATAACTCTTGACAAATTGGTTGATTCCACTGAGTGAAAGTATTAAACTGAAGCAAGATGCGATGTTGAATTTCAGTTCACTCATCCCTTTTTTCGGTCGTATACTTAATTGATCGCTTCAAACAAGTTACAATTATAAAATCATGAAATTGAGTAGACAAGTAGCTTGGAATGTTACCTGACTGACAGTCATGACACAACATCCCACTCATTGTTGGCCATTTGGTCAATTGATAGCAGCAGTTGAAATATTATCTGAATCACGGTATTGCATCCTGTTTATCACAATTGCATACCACTGGAAATAATGCAAACCTTGATTAGTCTTCAGGTTGACTCCAGGGGCATGTGCAAGGGTTACACTGGTACATGCGCAAGGGAAGAGACAATTGCACACATACAGCAAGATCTTACCTCAATTAAAGCAAAAACATCAACACACAACTTAAACACCAAACTCAACAACACAACAGCACAATTTTTATTTGGATTACTCATTTCATAATAACGTCACCCTTTCGCAAATACTTCCCTTAGCCTTGAAAAAAATTTGAGATGTTCAATAAAAGAGTTGATTTGATTAAAGCCACATAAATAGGGGGGTCAGGAGTGCCTATAAGAGAGAGAGATAAACAACAGTACTGCAGAAATCTCATCAAATGATCATAAATGAATCTTGGCAAGAAAAAAACTCAACAAGCCTAGGACGCAAATCAAGACAGCCATTTGAGAAAAAAAAGAACAACCTAGGTTTGATGTGATAAGATAACGAAAATAAATAAATGAAGATAGTTTTATTTATTTTAAACTTATGTCATTATTAGGGAGAGAGAGGGGGCGGCAACAAACCCCAAAAACTGGGACTGAGATTAGTCGGGTATTCTTGCGGCCCATTTGCATTTTGTTACTCCAAATACAACATAACATAAAACCGCATGCCAGGACAAATGCTGAGTGGGATTAAAACATTTAAAACTCTTTTAGGAATATACTTAAACATAAAACACTTCGACTTCGTCATCATTATAAAAGCACTTGATTATTTATCCACTTGAACTTTCAAGCACCTGAGCATATAGAAACATCACATACCTCTAAGCTAAAAACGTTATTTCAAATCTGGTAATAATATATCTAGAGTTGAGTGGTGATAGGATCAAGACGTAAACTGGTGTTAGTGTGACTGTAGGTATTAGTATCAACTCTGATAGGCTCATTTAATTCTCTCCATCACCTGATCCAATTTAAGGGCTGGTTTCTTGGTTGATAACTGTTATACGTTTGTTGGATGTTTTCTCGCTGGTTGTGATGCGCATTTGCAGAGCCACATAACCATTAATTGAAGCCATTTGTGTTAAAAGCAAATACTCATACTGACCATAGATGTTGCTGTTTCATGTAAAGTATCTTTTATTGATATGGTTAGGTCGGCTGAACATAACAGCGGGGATTTTTGTCATGTACCTGGAGTTGAGGTTGTTCAGAGGGTTGTACATGGGGGATCTTTTCACCTCTTGTTTAAGATTTTGATTTACATGAATTGTTCGATTGCCTACGGGTTCTACAGTGATGTGCCCATGTGCCTTTTTTCTGCTGTATAAAAAGGATGAAAATAAAAAAACTAGAACAATAAAACCAACAAAGATCGCTGCCCCATAAGTCAGGGGAATCAAACGCTGTAGTTCACCACATTGAAATAACCATGAATATTGCTTGAATGTATGACCAGTAATGAGGCTCCCTCGACAGTCAACTTTGTCATCCTGTTTTAGTAAAGACACGTTGAGAGAAATTTCCCTTTTATCTTGCTGATCCTTCATATTCATTCCATTGAATTATTATGCACGGCCTAACTCTGATGAGCTTACAAATACATCACACGTGAGCACAATTGAAGGCGTTTCCACTAAGACCAAGTCAAATGAACTGAGATTTCACATGTATCCTTTTGACAATATATGACTCAGGCCCGGGATAATCGATGTGGGACATTTCAATACATGAAATGATGATTCCTTCCCTTTTTTGCCTGGTCGGTATGTATGGAGTTTCCTTTATGTATGTGTTTCTTTGAACCTTTGCAACAAGACAATAAATCAAAGTCCCTAGTGTCGCTGGTGTAAAAACTGGGCTCTTCTAACATTTGAAGGAACAATGAATTCACGTTGTCACCCTGTAAAAATCAAATTCAACAGCTCTTCACTTTATGTTTCCTCATGATTACTTTCAAATTGAGTAAGTTCAAATATTATTACCTGTAATTGAAAGATCGAACTCTGGTACGCTTACTGACAGATTTACATGAGAAGTAGACCATTATTCCTTCCTCAACAACATCATTTAAAGTTAATGTAAGACCCTGTGGTGCTTCTTTAAGTTCTGGGATTATGTCAAGTTGGTGTTCAGAATATTTAACTGTACTTTTGACGTCATTATCCTTGTACGTAACACGACATGTGAAATTTGAAAAGTCTCTTTGCAGTACCTTGGTAACATTTCCGGTTATGATTAATTCATTGTATTTTTTCTCCCTTACTCCACAGTCGATGGTTGGTAAGGGGTTCCACCTAGCACCTTCCCAAACAGGGAATTGTCTTGGTGGGTTGATAGAGCATAGGCATGCTACTGATGCCTGTACTTTTTTTCCGTCCCATTATATCTTAGGGAGCCTAGAATGATTGTCCTCGGTTTGTTTGATGGTAAAGTATCCCTAAGATTTGTACCAATGTTAGTCCCAGCCTCAAATGCGAACCTGCAAATCGAAGAAAAAGAAAGTGATACCATGGCGTTGGTGAATATTGTTATATTTTATTGTTGATTAAAAATGATTGATTAAAATCAGGTGGTGATATCAAACTCCACATCTTGATGTATGGGCGATGAGATATTTGTTGCTATATGTCTTCAATTTCTGATTCCAGGTTGCTCTCTTTTTGAAGGCTCGTCGGAGCACACTTGTTCTGGAAGCCAACCAAGCCGGAGTATTTGCTAAACTGCAGTGTTGATTCAAACTCACTAATTTCAACATTTGCATGCTGTAAGACCGGCACTCTAACCAACTGAGCAATCACCAATGTGGTCATTTTTAAGTTAGTAACTTGAGCTTGTTCTTTACATTGGAAAAAGCTCATAGCCATGAACTTCTGTGTGAAATTCACAGTTGAGATTGAAAAATCACAAAATGACCAGACTGTGATGATTGTTTTTTAACATTATATTATAAGCCTTATTCACCTGAACTGTTGTCCTTCATAGAGATTGGTATTAGATGGACTGTATGTGAATCTGACTCCACGAGGCCCTTCGTAGCACCAGACGAATGGGTTCCTTTCTCCAATACAGAGTGAAACTAGTAAACAGATGAAAGTAGGCCTGTCGACGCCCAGAAGTTCCATCATCCGTTTTTCACTCATATGTTAACACATAACATTTCAGTTTGAACAGGCTAAACCAGATAAAAGTCACTCAGCAATGCAGAAACAGCTACTACTTCTACTTAGCCTTTCTTGAATACTTTAAATACCTTTGGTGATTCATGGCAGAACAGTAATTTCATTGTTTACCTTGTGGGTAATTAATAGCTTCAAGTTCTCTCATCAGCAGCTGCATGAAAGCAATATGCCAACCTGTCTTAACTAGCAATCAAGGAGGTGACATCTTTTACGAACTCTCACAAGTAACCACTTAGATTACCCAGTTTTATCTGTGTGTCATGTCATGATCCGAACCTTAGTATTCATGATGACATCAACATTTGTCCAGCTGGTAACCTTCTCAAAAATCAGCAGAATTTAGTCTTACTTTTCTGTACATTCAGCATACCCAAAGACTTTCTTGATATCTGGATTGTCAGTCTTTAGAGATAGTCTTTATTGGTTGTTCTAGCATATTGAACGCAGGATCTGAGAGGAAGTCAAGGCCATGTAGCCATGTTGTAGATAGTGGCGAGACAAGGGAAACACAGAGAGATACTATAGGTGCTGGATTTTCATTAGTAGAAATTCAACGCTAAATTGTTCTGTAGATGAGGAGTCTTTGCGTGTTTGCACATCTCACGTCTTGTCCTGTCCTGAAAATTTAGCTTTTGTGTGGCCTCGGACAATCTTTTGATTTTCCACTTAGACAATGTTGAGAGATTTGAGCGAACGATTAACAAGCACATGCGTTAGTGGCTTGGAGCCTCAACACTATGCGCTGTATGCCAGTTCAATTACTCTCTCACTGCCTATGCAATCTCTTCCAGAAGAGTACAAAGCATCAATTGAGAGAATGGATATGATGTTGAACAAATCACAAAACCAGGTGAGAAGGGATCAGGCAATTTTAAAAAGTGCCAACAATGATCAATTTATATTATACTTTCCTCTAGCCACACCTTATTTAAGGCATTGAGTTCAAGGGCCATGCAGCCCAAAATGAATTGGAACATAATTTACTTTTACATAAAGCTGCATTGCGTGTGATTTTGAAAAAACCACCTCGAAAACATGTGTCATCAAATTTTAAAAAGGTCAAGATCATGCCAATTTTGATTTTACTTGAATATTGTTATATTCTTTTCTTCTTATAACATGTAAATGAAAACAAATCATACCCTAAATCAACCACAACAAGAAAACGTGATCAATTTTGAAATTTCAATCTCAGAGAGCCAACAACTTCAGAGGGGAACGGCCAATGCTGACAAAGGGAGTTAACCTGTTCACAGCAGTTACCTAATTGGGGAGGAGGAGAGCGGGTCGTCGGAGTTGCGGAGTCGGCTGGCAGAGGATTAGTGGTGGGCTGGTATGTAGGGGGCATTTGGTAGATCGAGCTTCCCTGTTGATGGTCGGATCCAGATGGTCCCAGCTTTGTTTAACGGGGTGGACGCCAATCTAGTTTACCTCGCATTTTTTATCTTAATTTCAATTTATAATTTTACTAGAAATTTTCAAGCAGTAATACAAAAAGGACACCCTTGATAAAGCCATGCCCGGTAATAAGTCTGACTGGAAATTACCCACAAATGATATGGCATCTCAAGGGTTGAACAGGTACATTGGGTATGACTTACCTGGGAATGAATTGATTGACCTACGGAGGTTTGTATAGGCATAAGGCACTGCAAGCTTATTGCATCTTGATAGGACCACAATGCACGAGGTGCGATGTTAAAGGAGTCTTTGTTTAGTGTTGTTGAAGTAACAGCAGCAGTTTTTTTCATCTGCGTGGCTCATACTGTTCATTCTGCTCATTTTACAACCTGGTTCTGATGGAGGTATAACGCTTTGATGCAGATATATCTTTCTTGGGCGATACACTGCATAAAAAAGATCATCTACAATTGTTTCAATTGAAGCTGCTTGCTGTAGCTATCACGCTCGGAGTAGATTATTTAAAGTGCAGGTCGCTGTAAGCCTTTGAGTTCTTTCCTACATTTATATGATATGAAGGTGAACCAGGATGTTGCTGCATTTGTACTGTAGGAAAAATGCTTGTAGGCATGAAGAAGGCTTTGTTTGTAAACGCCATCTTTTTAGTTTAGTAAGGCCATGGCACTTTGACATACTGCTGCTGTTGTAATTCAGGTTACTGTCTAGAGGTACTCCAAGTAGCTTGAATGTGCTGACATCTTTAATCCGTTTGTTTGCTCTGGTGATGCTCGGAAAATCTGGTCGTTTATTGAGGCTGATAGCCATGGACTTAGTTTTGTTTGTAATTAGGGTGAGGTGGTACTCCAGCTAGAGATTTAAGACCTTGCTATAATCAAAGGGGATGGATTACATTTGTCTACTTTCTTAAGCACTGCATCATAAGAAAGTTAACGAAGGTGTCAGTGCATCCTTTCCCTGTATTGCAATGGTTTTCTTGAGGTTTGATGGTTGCAGCACAGACTGAACTAAACTTATTTCATCTGTAATTGTTCAAACAAATGCCTTATACTAACAATCCGATACTAAACTAATATCATTGATTTGTTAGAAGAACAGCACTAATATATTTTTGTTGTTGTTTGTTATTTGTAGGTTCACATGTGAGGCTGGTACAGGGGAAGGTACTGATTATGAAGACGCTCTACCATCAAACAAACCACATATAATCGCCCTGGTCTACTTCAGAAATGCTGGAGCAGAGAAAGAGAAACAGTTTTTAGGATGCCAATACTCTGGGAATCCACAAGCCGTCGGAGTATCTACAGGCAGCCTTGACTGGGACCAATTCAGCACTGAGGACTGCAGCAACAGAGACAAGATAATCATAAAGGGAAATATCACACAAGTCATGCAAGATAGATATTCAAATTATGCGTGTGAGACAGTTTATAAGGATGGTGGGGAATATATAAAAAAGAACTCGACATTTGAAATCGACGCAATCCCAGAACTCAATGTAGCACCACAGAACTTTACATTAACTCTCAGTGATGTGGTTGTGGAGGGAACACAGTTCAATTTCTCGTGTGAATCGGTCAGAGCTGTACCTAACTCAAGCTACATCGATCGTACGTTAATCCAAGATGTATTTTTTCTAGGACATGCGATAATATTTATGCAATTCCCAATACTTATCCAGTCATTAACAATGACACAAATTTTATATCTGTCAATATCTGCTAATGTTGATATATATTTGGGTAGGAACAGTGGCAATGTTTCTTATCATAACATTTCAATACATTTAGCAAGGTCTTTTGCTTTCCTTGCTTGCTTGCTTGCTTGCTTGCTTGCTTGCTTGCTTGCTTGCTTGCTTGCTTGCTCAAAAAAAACAATTTACTGCCAGTTCACATTTTTTTGTAATTTTCATAAGCAAATCAGCATTTTAACTTCACCGGTAGTTGCACAAACTCAACCGAATGTTTGTGAAATAAATTGTTTCTTTACAGATTTGCATGTTTTTTACTATGTAATTATATTAAAAGACAACATCTCAACTAATGTTCATTGACCGAAACATTTGATAACCTGAATATACATTTCTAATAGTGAGCCTTGGCTCCATCTCTTGGTTCCAAAAGTTAAATTGCAATTTCTGCAAGCGCAACTGAAAGTGTTTGATTTGTTTTTTCGTTACAGAGTTGCAGAGAAACGCTGACCTGTCATCGAAAGATCTTGAAGACACTTCCTACATAACAAACAGGCAAGACAGGGCAGGAATCAACATTTCATGTACAGACATTTCACATACGAACTTCCCCGGGTCTAAATCAAATATTACAAAATGGATTAATGTGATACCTGAGTACATTGATTTCAAGGACAGCTTTGGAAAGGAGACAGTTAAAACTGTTGACTTGTCAACCATAGAAACTTCTTCCATCGAGCTCTCTTGTGATGTATTCGTAAGCTCATCCAAACCAAGCCGGGTATGGTATCTCAATGGGTTGGAATTTAAAGATCAAAGGGATAAACGGAAAATGTCTACCGATGTATCTATCCTCAAAAACGATGATAAAGTAGACTGTCGAGCGACTTCTGATACCGGTTTTTCATCAAAGCAATACTCTTGGTTATTTGAAAATCATTCAACATGGATTTATGTGGTTTTTGGACTAGTTGGTTTTCTAGGACTAATCATTCTAGTCCTTGTAATTTTACGTGTTTTGTATAAACAAAAAGCACAGGGACAACACTCTGTAGAACCACTAGGCGATCCAATAGTTCTCAAATCACGTAAAACGCGTAAACCTAGGCGTTAACATAGATCTGCCTTAAAGACCGTAACACCTTCTGACCAGCCTCAACTCTATGTGCTGGACGCAAATTTCACTGATGCTCAATGACCTAACAATTAAGCTCAACTATAAAAGATATATTTCGTGAAATGGCAGCATATGGGATCTGATCAAGTCTTCATCTCTCCCTCAATGAATTCAACCAACTGGTGTTTGTCTCTGCAAATGAAGGGCAAGACCTGCAACTAAATATGCAACCAAAAGTACACTGGCAAATGAAGCAATCAGCCTGGAAACAATGGGAGCACGGCTGTCCACAGACCAGCTAGGAAACATGATGTAAACACTCACAGATGTGCAGTCCCTCTAAGAAGGAGACAAAAACCTCAACTGCCTATCAGACAACATACTGATACATAAAGTCACACCTACACCAGGCAAAAAGTTGTATTAAAGGTTTCGCGTGCAGGTTATGTTATATGTGATTTAGATTAGTGTTGCTCTTGCTTTTGTTTCAAATGTTTAAGTGTTCAAGTATTCAAGTGTTCTTATGTGTTTATGGGTTTATGAGTTTAATTTTGTTTTATGTATTATGTGTATAAGTATATTCTAAATAATAAAACTTTTCGAATTCCACTGAGATATAAAGCATTAACCAACTAGGGTTTTGTATTTATAGAACAAAATCGCAAGTGGACAGCATCCTCAGCTATGAGATCTTTCAACACTTTCAACAATTTCCAGGCGAAGCGAACCAGTACATATGGTTGACTGTAAGGTACCCTGAATAATGGTTACATCTGGCTCATTTGATTTTTGGTCGGTTTTGCGTGTTGTCCATTTGTCTTGCAGTCCAGTTGTCATAGAACTATTTGTAAGGTCCAGTTGAATCATGCTGCTTTAAGACTAGCTCTATTAAGATGTCTTTAATTGGTTTCTTCCCCAAACAACATAGAGGTGACAAAAGTAACAGTCAGGTGTTTGTCATGACTTGTGACAGGGTTGAGGTAAATCAGTTTTGAGCGATTTGAACTCACACCAAATCACCTGGAAAATGGTCGAATCAAGTCAAAACATCATTGAATTTCCAGTTAACAAATCAAATTAAGTTTAATCTGTTAAGGTGTAAATCACATTCTAAATTTCTGATAATGATTGGCAAATCATACCCATTTAAAGATGGCCTATTAGAGGAGTAAAAATGTGGGTTAAAATGCGGATTAAAATCGCAAGTTTTTGTCTCTGTCCGAAGACTGAGAAATACAGGTGCGTTAGGGGCGCGGCCGCCATATTTGGCGCCAAGTTGCTACTGGTTTGCAGGCAGGTCAGAACACACCTGGGGCGTCAATTGGGCCCAGTAGTCAGTAGACTGCAGCGGGATTAGCACCCGAGACATACAACGCTTGCACGTTACAGTGCAGGGGCTCTAACAAACAGAGTACTCCTAGTCCTTGGTGTATGTATTGATTCGTTATACAGAAATATATTACATAGATCACTGGTCACAGTTCTCAGGAAACCCCTCTCGATTGTGGTGTTTTTGCAGGGTGAAGTACTGGCTACCTTGTCAGGCAGCTGCAAATGACATAATATAATAGTAGGGCTTAGTCAGTAGGTGGTAAGCAGTCACCGAAGCATATAAATTTAACAGTGCCTAATCAACCTGTGGATATAGGCCTCCTTGACAGATAAGTGTACCCTGATGTTTCAGGGATGCCTATATCCACAGGTTTGCATTAAAGTTTGCTACAGTGGTTTGGTACTCATTACTACTACAAAATAGGATGTATAGTTAGCACAACAATGAGTTAACAGCATTGGTTGACTTGGTATACTTGATTCATGGCTGAAGGTCAGGCGGATAAACACAATATAGCGGGAGGACAGCTTCATTCTATGCACTAGGTCTTTTTTAGACCGCCCTATTTAACGGGCCCCCTTAAGCACAGTTGGCTTGTGTGGGGTAGAACTCTATACCCTCGCCCGCCGTTGCCGACTTCTCTTTTTCGGAGAGGCAGAGGGGGATCTTTATACTGCATGTAAGCACACAGTAGTCCTCCTGTATTTATGGTTCTGATCCGAACTGACCTGGCGAGGATGAATGGCTTGCCAGTGCCAAATCAGAAATGACAGACTGCGCCGGGAATCAAACCTGGATCATAAGATCACAAATCAAAACCCTTAACCGTCAGACCACTCCTGACTCCATGAAGCACAGGTGATTTTCCTCGACTCTGATGTCTGCATCAACCATAGCAAGTGACACGGACCCATATTTCTTTTAGGCGAGATCCTAACTCAGTTCTCAAAATTAATTTCTAATGTGAATATATAGTGCAAAGTTATGTATTTGAAACCAGTATTTGCTAATTGAAGCTTAAATCTGTTATAAAACCCAGTGGTGTAGTATAAACTGATAAATAATATTTTAGCTTTTAATTCATATGTAAATGAGGGTTTGTTATTATGGTCCTTTAATTATACCAAAACACATGTGATCCTCCATATTTTTTTACACAAGAAAACATCACAATTCCAAAAGTGCTATAGCTTCAAAGATGAGAGGGGGAGGGCAGGCTTAGAGGGTTGGTGCAATGGCCTGGGGCTGGGCCCCTGGCCTGGACTTTTTATTTTTTATTTATTTATTTTCATTTATAAAGGTTGGCTTGAAAGTATACAAATAATAGATAGTTTAAGGCAACTTTTTGACCTCTCGTGAGCCTCTTTTTAGCCCTTGCTCAGTATCAACCATCAAAGACCTACATACTATACGTGGTCGAAAAAATACAGGTTAGCATTGTTAGTGTTAAGGAGGATAAAAAAATTGGCTTTTCCAGCAGTGTCAGTGCCAATGTCAAATGCTTATATTGCATAAATAATTGAAAAAATTCACTAAAAATAGCCTTTCTATTTTGATTGTGGTGCAGATAACGGAGTATAGAATGTGTATGCAGGTTGGCTATAGTATAGCATTACTTGGGAAAAGTCTTTTATCTCCATATCACTACTAATCTGCTATAGTATTATTTATAAATCTTGACTATAAAATATTTTTGTTTCCATAAATTAAAGTGTGAACTGATATTTTTCCACTTTATTGTATACAGAGGCCTGACTAATTAATGTACCACATGGTCTTATATGCACATGCTTGATCATGAATAAAGAGGATAAATAAAGAATAAATCAATAAATCAATAAATATCTATAAACAACAGATTTGTTTTATGCTACGCGATCAATATTTAGATAATGTAAAAAATTACTAAACCACTCTCAATCACCCGAGACCTTGTCCTAGGAAAGGGGGAGAATACAAAAAAATATGGGGCAAATATACTGAGGTTGTCTACCTCAAAGGTTTTATAAGGACAGCTATATCTATCTTATTGCTCAGTACACAAATATATGATCATTGTAAATCAACTATAACTAAATCTACATCAAAACAAAGTGTCCGTTTCCATTCTCCTGTAGCATTTCTAGTTATTATCATTATTATTACTGATATCTTTATTTGTTCTGTCACAACATTGAGGTTTGTGATTAGCTGCCATCTACCTAGAGCCGATAGACTTGGTTGGACAGAGATTTCTCCAATAAATTTACCGACTCAAACAGAGCTACCTGCTGAATGATAGTATACCTCCTCTTTTGTAGTAGGAGGTGGCTCAGTTGGTTAGAGTGCCTGTCTTCAGCGTGCAAGTGTTGAAGGTTGTGGGTTCGAATCCCACTGCAGTTGACTGACTACTCTTGATTGTTGGACCCCCGGGTGCGCTCCGACCTGCCCACAAACTGAGAGCAAATTTGCGCAGACATTGCGGCCTAGCCCCTAAGGCACCCCTACCTCGCAAGCCATTCTATGAGGTGCGGTGAGGGGTGAAAGCTATGATTTTAACCAACATTTTGTTTTACAGTTCAGCCAGCAAGCGGTGCACCAAGAACGCCAGCTACCACAGGGACGACTTTGGTCTTCGTCTCCAACATCTGATCCAACTTTCCTGGCCAAGGTCTGATTTCAATCTTCTCAAGTTTTTATCTTTCACTCGGCAATCGCCTGGCACCTACAATGTCTAAAATTACCACTTCCAAATTCTTCTTATCGACAACACCAATATCAAGCCTCTTTGCTTCTATTATTCATTCAGTGCATAGGTTTCATAATCCAATAAATTTCTATGTCAAGCATCATCTCCGAATGGTGGTCCTTCCGGTTTTTTCTCTACTGAAGATGTACATATCACATATTTCCAAATTCCCAACTGCAGCCACCCAGTCATTTTTTTTTACTTATCTGTCTTCCGCTAATCCGAAGAGCTTGATTCTAAGTCATTCGTTCGTTGCGGGTACCCATCGTCAAGGACTTTATCAATTTATCAATCTGCCCATCAGGGTGTCCTGCTTTGCTTCCACCTTGGTCATACCCATTAAACACCTCCATTTTCGAACCATATTGATATTGGCTGATTTTACATAATCCCATTTAGACTGTCCCTTCCAATCGCACAAACTCTTCTACTGATACCATTCTCTTCTCTTGGAGACACACTCTCCTTTTGCTCTTGGGTGTTTTTACTTTTACTTTTACTATTTAAATTTTCAATTCGCCTACTGTCTGGTACCTTTTAAATTTTTCTGCAGTAATATATCATCAACTTCACATTAATTTCTCTGTTCGCATCATGTCTGCCTTCAATTGTCGTTGGTGTTTATATGACTCATCTCCCAGGTCTTGCATTACTTTTCAGATATTTATGATCAGTATTATTATTAATTATTTATATATTTTAATGCGCTATGAACATGGTAATGAAAATAAAGCACTGCTGGCTAAGTGGACAGTAGTAACCAGTAACCAGTAGTGCTACAGACAAAAATTAATGCAGCTGAAGCTCAATTTTTATATGTCCAAAACCACTTGATCACTTCACCGCTTTCATAAGGAATTACGTGAAAGAGGAGTTCCATTCTTCCTCAATTAGAGAAGACAACTTGAATTGATGAACTATGTTAAAAACCGATATTTAAGAAAAGAGTTATGATCTCTTTTGATCAGAGAAGACAACTTTGGATTACAGTTTCATTTTCCAATCAAAAGGTTGCAAAATCAGTGGCCTACTCAGGCACCTCACTCAGATGTCCGAATTACTACTAAGATTTTCATGCTATCATGATTCAAATTAATTCCAGTTGAAACCTCTCACAGATTTCATACTCAAAAATATAAAACATATGTACCTATATATATATAATAATTCATGTTCGAAGTTTGGGAGAGGAAATAAATTTGCAATCCAACCAAATTATCTGCAAAACTCACCTTTTTGTGCACAGCGCACAACTGAGACTTCATATATCATCTTTTTGAAAGCTTTTAAATGCAAACAACAGCCAGGACGGAGGTCCAAAATATTCACTGGAATATTGTTTCTCTTTTGGGTCATGAATATATCTGCAAGAAGTACTATTGTTATTAAGGTTTTGAGATATTGCAGCTGTTAATCATAACTTGATGTTATCAAGTATCCACAAGTCAAACAATTGATAGCCTTAATATGTACTGTTGTGACATGACTGTATGCCCTGAGATGAAGTACTAGTAATATAGTTCAGTTGTTTACCAAAACATGTACTACTTGCCTGGCTTACTTTATCTGATTTAATCGAATTGGAAGAGAACATTCATCTTTTCAATAATCGGCACAAAGCAGACTATGAAGCTAGCATTCAGTGTCGCCACTTTCATCAGTTTAGTACTTTTACTGAGTATGGAAGGAAGCAACCACTATGTTTGGACTTACCAGGGGCCTCGAGGAGTAAGATTCACGTACCATCCTTCTTATGATAATTTCTATGAAGGGCAACGATTCGAGTAAGTAACAATCAACACATAGGAAAACAAGTCAACTTTCATAATAATTCATGCATGTTGTGTCAGCTCTGGCAGTTGTCATCCAATATTAGAAGGCGCATTCTATCCTGTCGATATATTAGTCAACAGCAGTAAAAATGAAGTACAGATTTATTTACAAATAAAACAGTTCGCAGGCTCTGGTAAAAAATAAAATTGAATATCAAAAGAATTTAGTAGCACCATCAAGGAAGTAATAACCATAGACCTTTCCGTCAGTAGTAATCATGCCTTGTGGCCAAATTTTACATCTGAGTCAGATCAAATTCAATAACCAGTGTTCATGCAGAATTCAGTTTCAAATCAGATGACCTGAGTATATGAACAGGATTGTCATTATAGACAATGATTTAAAGATCAAACAAATTGAAGCTAGTTTCGTTTGATATGTTGCAGGTTCATTTGTGAAGCAGGTACTGGCACTGGTACAAATTATGAAAATGCTCTTGAACAAAACAAACCAAAAAGGATTACCTTCGCTGCAATCAAAGACAGTTTTGGAAAATTCTCTATAGGATGTTATTACAATGGGGATCCTCAAGACACGGTTGTCTTAGGTAACTCGCCTAGAGATTTCCATCGGGACGTTTTAACAGAGGAAAAATGCGGTAACAGAGACAGTAAACTTGAGCAAGTCATCATTACAGGCAATATAACGCAGAGCATGCAGAGCAAGTATTCTAATTTCTCCTGTGAAGTTGTGTATGAGACTCAAACTGAGAAAGCAGAAGAACAACTCGACACAATACCAGCTCTCAAAGTAGCACCACAGAATCTTACAATTACTCTCAGCAGTGATTTGGTTAAGGAAGGAGAGCAATTCAACTTCTCCTGCAAATCTGTCGGAGGCAAACCCAGCTCTAGCTACACCTACAGTAAGTTATTGAAAGTTCAATTTTCTTGATGGCAGTAAACAAAATAATGTTCACTGGTTTTTAACTCTTTCACTCCTGCCCATTGTTAATGTTAATTAGTGGTCGGATACTAGGCGTTTTTCCAAAAAATGCCTAAGTTTACATAGACATTTCTTTGTAACCAGTTGTGCTATCCACAATCTGTTAAAATATTTGAATTCTCCAGCTCTTTATCTGTTAGGATTTAAATTCTTGTATGCATTGGACAATGCATGTATACATACTGCCCATTGACCTAGGGGAGGAATAAAGCATTTGTGATTTCTGAAGTTTTATTTTCAAACTCACTTTATGACATTTAGCCACAGTACAGATCGCCCAATAGAGTGTCTGAGTTGGATTTATATGCACAGATGTGTTGGTTATTGATTTGCGATATATGATCTTATGAACCATAAAAAGTTTCTCTGTCTGGCCCCATACCTGTAAAACGAGGCTGGTGATTTGGAAAGTATTGACAACGAAACAGGGTTTACTGACAATCACCTTAAAATAGATTACGATTGTACGACAGAGTGTACTTCTGTATTTATCACTGAGATACCCAATTGAAATTAGACAGTTTCCAGGCTGTTCGCTAAAAGTTGGGATACTGTTTAACACATGCAGCATCGAAGACAAGTGTTAAAATAGCTATATCTACAGATCTATGGCAGCATGTCAAAAAAACTCTTTCAGATTCTGCATATGTGCCATTGCCAGTCTTAGTCTGGAAAACTGTCTGAAAAGAATGGTTTTAGTCTTATCTTATATCTTTGTATGAACAATTACTATGCCAGTCACAAATTCAACTGAAATGTTTTGTTACAGAGGTTCAAAGGAACAGTGACAACCTGCTGTCAGAGCTCGAAGATCATTTCTACGTACCAAACAAACAAGACAGGGAAGGAATCAACATCTCATGTACCGACCAGTCCCACATCAATTATCCTGGGCCTAATACAAATATTATCAAATGGATACATAGGATGCCTCAGTACCTTGAGTTCAAGAGCGGTTTTGAGAACAAGAGGGAAAAAACTGTTGAATTTTCACCAACACAAGAACTGACATTCAATCTCTCTTGTGATGTATTCCAGAGCTCATCAGGCTTACACCGTACTTGGATTTATAACGGTGTGGATCTCGGAGTTGATAAGGATGAAGTGAATGCAACTATAAGAGTTCCAAACATTAAACAAGATGATAAAGTAGTTTGTAAAGCCAGTTTCGATTCTGGTCATACCACTGAAGAGTACTCCTGGATATTTAAAAGAACAGGCAGTGAACTACCATGGATTCCTCTGGTTTCGGGGTCAGTTGCACTTATTGCTGTTGTTATTTTGGCAATCGTCATTGTTTTGTATTGCAAACGAAACAAACAAAACAGAACAGGAAACAGAGAATTACCAAGAGGCAATCAGTCATTTAAAAGTAAATCACGTACACAACAAGGAACAAGGAGAACTGGCGTCAATGCATTGTCGCCCGCTGACCAACCAAACCAGATGGATGCAGCAGATATCACAAATCAACTGCTACAACAGCAGTACCTTCATGACCAGGAACGACAACGTCTACGAGATGAACTGGAAGCCAAGGAGCAAATTCTGAATGCTGCACAGCAGCGGGGCAGAGAACTGGAGATATTTAGACAGCAACATCAACAGAAGGAAGCAGAAAACGCCTTTCAAATTGATGACAACTATACTGTCTTTATTACCGATCTTGCAAAAGAGCAACCATCTAAGCAGAAGAGAGTAAGAAAAAAATTAATAAATTGAGTCCCTGTATCTTGCCTGTCATATAAATAAACATGCTCATATCACATAAACTCATACCAGTTAGTTTTGGGGGTTGGCCCAAGTGAAGATCAGTCAAGGAACTTTTCAGCTTCAAATATTTTTGTTTGCATTGTATTATCAGCGCACTATGATTTTTGTTTTGATTTCATCAGGAATCGAAAACTGACAAACATTATTTTGAGACATACTTTTTGTGTTATATTGAATTATTTTTAGTTGAATATAAAGTATCTATCAGGCTAAGAATAAAGTTTTCGAAATCTGAGTCGACAATCAGTATTGCGAGCGGTAATTTCATCACTTATAATTCACTCAATCACTGGTATCAAATCTTCTTATCATATGACAACAGTAGAATATGATGATGATAATATTTTTTTATCCTTTGAGTCGAAATAAGAGGTTTCCATGGTCGCCATCAAACCTTGAACACAGCTGCCAATCAACACAGAAAGGCTTATTTTAGAACAATAAGCTGGTGTATACGTGCCATCAGTACCTTCGGAGACATATTCATGCTCACATCTGGCAGGTGGATATTTGTTTGCCTCAAAATGATTATGTTGTGGAGGCATACAACAAAAAGTTCTCAGATTCGAGTCAGAAGTATTAGCACTGTGCTTGAAAGTCCATGATCGAAGGGATTTTTCACTAAAAATGAACTTTCCTTTATAAAAATATGGATTTTCCTGCCCTACTGATAATCCCTTGTTGTCTTGACAATGAAACTCTAGACGGAAGATATAATCTTGCATTATAACTACATTATGTCTATTATCTTCACTTTGGTGACAACTGGGAATTGAAATCATAGTCTGCCCTTGTGATATTTATAATTATAAACATTCAGCAAACGACGAATCTTAATTGCTGTTTTTGTAGTGGACAAAATACATTATTCTTGATGCCCATATGCCAATTCCCACGTAGTAAAGTGTCCTTGCTGACCCAACACAATAGGAGTAGGAGGTAGCTCAGTTGGTTAGAGCGCCTGCCCTCTAACGCCTGCACTCTAAAGCGCAAGTGTTGGAGGTCTCGGGTTCCAATCTGCTGCAGTATTCTAACTACTGGGCTCAATTGATGCCCCAGGTGTGCTCTGACCTGCCTGTAAACTGAGAGCAACTTGGTGCCAAATATAGCGTCTGCGCCCTTAGGGCACCTGTATGTCTCAGTCATTTTTACCCACATTTTTAAACACAAAATATCTATGGATAACAAGGCTGTACTTTTCCTGTGTCAGAATAAAACCTGAAGGAAGCAAGTATAATAATAATATATATCCATAATATAATATAAAATATAATATACACTAATATAAATATAATATAATATATAACGTGATATAATATAATATCATAGCTAATATAATATAATGTAATATAAAGGGTTTGGGAGATCATGTTTTATTTGAGGTGGCTGTGTTGCAGTCGTTCCCAATCCCATAATCCATTCCACCAGTGTTATGCCAGTCTTTGCTGATTATTTTGAGCTCCAATTTCTTTCACAAAAGTTGATGATAATTCCTGTCACGCTTTAATCATCCATACTGGCATAGTGGCTTAGCCCTAAGGTATCTACTTTACTCTTTACTGAATCATTTTAAAGATTAACAGAAAATTGCTCAATGGGTCAAATGTTATCAAATTTCACTCATTGCTCAAACCAGGAGTCAAAATCCAAAAACAATATATACTGTTTTTGATGGGTAGTAAATATAGACACTTGGTTTTGCAAGATGCACATACATTGTTAATTTGTTTGGCAATCTAAGGTATTTTGAGGCATAACATGATACGCAACCAAAACAACATGTCACAACACCGAAACAGAGTGGCAAGTGCGGTATGTGGCATGTCTTACAACACACAAGGCCTACAAAGCGGGATTGTTGATACCGTAGGGCATGGATGAATTTAAACCCATTCGCTCTGCAATATATCTAGATAGGTTGTGGATGAGGATGAAGTATTAGTATGAGTGTGACACTGGAATAATAACTATGCATTTGTGTCTGATACTTTGTTTTGTCAGAGAAGATAATTGTTTTCGGTGGCTAAGATTTTATAAATTGCCATCACAACCGTAAGAAATTAAATTAAAGATAATTGAGGGTTTGTAAATTGCTAAACAAGGAATAGCTACAATAAGAATGAAAAATCAAGGGACTTGGACCAGTAGTTCTCAAGTTAGTATGTTAGGCGAGGCACGACCTTAAGGCGCTTTTCAACTCTATGCTCGTCTATACGTCTATACCTATATTATCGATACTGTGTGAGTAATCTTGATATTGCTTGTTTTGTTTCCGATATACAGGGCTACGGACTATATCTTAACTGTGGCACAGGAGCATTTTGAGTTGCATGCCCTTCCTGTCACCACCTCAATCTGCTGGGAATCGAGCACTGGACCTCTCAATTGTAAACCTTAAACAATTACTGTGCATTTGAATCTGATTCAGTGAAGTTTTCAGAAAAATGCAAAATCTCAGATAACTTTGTTATTAAATGCAGTGCATTTCTGAGATAGTTGGCAGGTCTGTAGTGGGAGACTTGCATGTTCTTAAGGAAACTGTGTATGGTGACAGATCATCAATTCGCACCAAAAGGATGTATGTGCTCCCGAAGTGTGGGTTGATAACTCTTGATGAGGGGATATCTAATTAATTACACTCAATGTTTGATTTGACTTGAAAAAAACGGCATTCAAATTCACATACTAAGTGTTGACAATGCTATAAAGAAAGTGAGCTGTGTCGATTGTTGTTCAAGGTGGACAAATGTGCCCTCACTAGCCCAGTGCTGACCAGTATTGATGAAAAAAAATTGATGTGCAGGTTGGCAATTTTGAATTATCTTACTCCTAAACTAGTAAAAATATTGACAAAAATGCCTCTTTGCTGTACAAAACGATATGTGAAAACCGTACTGACACTGAAATGTTTTTCTGATAGGGGCGTCCTCCAAAGCCTTGGTGAGGGCACTAACCATTGATTTTGAACCAAAGTGTACTCCCAAAGTGGGGGTAGATAACTCTCAAGGAGGAGATATTCAATTTATTACACTCGATACATCTGCAACTTAAAATTTACTTACAGCTTACTTTCAATGAGGTTAATGCCATATTATAACCCCTTCACATCACACTGCCTCAGGCGAAAATGGGCTACCCCGCTAACCTCAACCAAATCGTTGTCTGTCGCTCTAAATTGATGTAATTTTCCACTGTAAACATCCGTCCGGGTCAACCGAAATAAGAAACCGAGCAGTTATCTCCTCCCCATAAATACTGACATCATCAATCAGATTTCTACTTGAGGAATTGACTAAGAACAGTTATGATAGAAAATGGACAACTAGCTCAACCAACAGTTCAAGAACTCGGCAAGTACTTTGGTCAATTTATCAAGAGAGGATACAATCTTGATGGACAAGGTCGAGCCGGTTGGGATATATCCCTCACTTTTCCCTGAAGTTTCTGGGATCTATAGGTGACTCATTAGGAATACAACAAAGTTGTATTTCTTTTGTTTTGGTTGGATTTATTAGGAATACAACAAAGTTGTATTTCTTTTGTTTTGGTTGGATTTATTAGGAATACAACAAAGTTGTATTTCTTTTGTTTTAGTAGGGTTTATTATTATTATTATTATTATTGCAACACTTTTCTAGCTTCTATAAGTCAAGAACTACCAGGCAGAATTGGATGGAACTTTGTCATAAGATAGTTCCATATGTCTAGCTAAGAAATTACAAAATGAATTTATGAATTGTTATGTAATATTCGCTAATTAGACTAATTAGTGGAGGAAGTTTTGACCTTTATATTGATCATATCTGGAGAACGAAACATACGATTGAGTTAAAACTTGGGATATAGGGGTTATGAGATATACCGAATCTTATGACATCATCAATTTTAAGGTCACATGACCCGAAATCCAAAATGGCCGCCATAGACAGTAAACTGCTGCCGATTAGCAGTTCTTATCATGCGATTGAGTTATAACTTGGAATATGGGGGTTATGACATATACCGAATCTTATGACATCATAAATTTAAAGGTCACATGACCCGAAATCCAAAATGGCCGCCATAGACAGTAAACTGCTGCCGATTAACAGTTCTCATCATGCGATTGAGTTAAAACTTGGGATATGGGGGTTTGGCATATACCGAATCTTAGGACATCATCAATTTTAATGTCACATGACCCGAAATCCAATATGGCTTCCATAGAGGGTTAATTGCTGCCGATTAGCAGTTCTCATCATGCGATTGAGTTGAGACTTGGGATAAGGGGGTTTTGGCATATACCGAGTCTTATGACATCATTAATTATGATGTCACATGACCTCGATATTCAAATCTATTGGTTGTATTCCTTTATATTTGCTTGCAAATATGTTTACCGTTTCTAGTTATTATTATTATTATTAGGAATACAACAAAGTTGTATTTCTTTTGTTTTAGTTGAGTTTATTATTATTATTATTATTATTCGTCTCGCAACACTTTTTGTAGCTTTTATAAGTCAAGAACTACCGGGCAGAATTCGCTGTTACTTGGTCACAACATAGCTCCATATGTTTAGATGAGAAATTGCGAAATGAAATTTTAAAATGTTATGTAATACTTGCTAAATACACTAATTAGTGAAG
The DNA here is from genome assembly GCA_914767715.1 of Membranipora membranacea. NCBI lineage: Eukaryota > Metazoa > Bryozoa > Gymnolaemata > Cheilostomatida > Membraniporidae > Membranipora > Membranipora membranacea. Next base: position 19,657,631 of record OU612072.1, read on the forward strand.
GAGGATTTGCCTTTTTTAACGTTTTTACCCAATTTCATTCTGCTATATGTCAAGAACTACTTGGCAGAATTCGATGATATATGGTCACAACATAGTCCCATATGTCAAGATGAGAAATTGCAAAACGAAATTTTGAAATGTTATGTAATATTTGCTAATTACACTAATCAGTGGAGGATGTTTTTTCGATTTTCTTTTGGTGATATCTTGAGAACAAATCATGCGATTGAGTTGAAACTTAGGATACAGAGGTTATGGCATATACCGAATCTTATGACATCGTCAATTTTAATGTCACATGATCCGATATACAAAATGGCCGCCATAAACAGGAAGTGGCTGCCGATTAACAGTTCTTATCATGCGATTGAGTTAAAACTTGGGATATGGGGGTAATGACATACACTGAATCTTATGACATCATCAATTCTTATGTCACATGACCCGATATACAAAATGGCCGCCATAAACAGGAAGTGGCTGCCGATTAACAGTTCTTATCATGCGATTGAGTTAAAACTTGGGATATGGGGGTAATGACATACACTGAATCTTATGACATCATCAATTCTTATGTCACATGACCTGATATACAAAATGGCCGCCATAAACAGGAAGTGGCTGCCGATTAACAGTTCTTATCATGCGATTGAGTTAAAACTTGGGATATGGGGGTAATGACATACACTGAATCTTATGACATCATCAATTCTTATGTCACATGACCCGATATACAAAATGGCCGCCATAAACAGGAAGTGGCTGCCGATTAACAGTTCTTAACATGCGATTGAGTTAAAACTTGGGATTTGGGGGTTATGACATATATCGAATCTTATGACATCATCGATTTTAATGTCACATGACCTCGATATTCAAATCTATTGGTTGTATTCCTTTATATTTGCTTGCAAATATGTTTACCGTTTCTAGTTATTATTATTTTTGCAACACTTTTGTCGCATCTATAAGTCAAGAACTACCAGGCAGAATTGGATGGAACTTTGTCATAAGATAGTTCCATATGTCTAGATGAGAAATTGCGAAATGAAATTTTAAAATGTTATGTAATACTTGCTAATTACACTAATTAGTGAAGGAGGTTTTGCCTTTTTTAACGTTTTTACCCAATTTCATTCTGTTATATGTCAAGAACTACTTGGCAGAATTCGATGATATATGGTCACAACATAGTCCCATATGTCAAGATGAGAACTTGCAAAACGAAATTTTGAAATGTTATGTAATATTTGCTAATTACACTAATTAGTGGAGGATGTTTTTTCGATTTTCTTTTGGTGATATCTTGAGAACAAATCATGCGATTGAGTTGAAACTTAGGATACAGAGGTTATGGCATATACCAAATCTTATGACATCTTCAATTTTAATGTCACATGACCCGATATCCAAAATGGCCGCCAAAAACAGGAAATGGCTGCCGATTTAACAGTTCTTAACATGCAATTGAGTTAAAACTTGGGATATGGGGGTTATGACATATACCGAATCTTCTGACATCATCAATTTTCATGTCACATGACCCGATATACAAAATGGCCGCCATAAACAGTGAATTGCTGCCGATTAACAGTTATTATCATGCGATTGAGTTGAAACTTGGGATATGGGGGTTTTGACATACACCGAATCTTATGACATCATCAATTTTCATGTCACATGACCCGATATACAAAATGGCCGCCATAAACAGTGAATTGCTGCCGATTAACAGTTATTATCATGCGATTGAGTTGAAACTTGGGATTTGGGGGTTTTGACCTATACCGAATCTTATGACATCATCAATTTCAATGTCACATGACCCGATATCCAAAATGGCCTCCATAAACAGGAAGTGGCTGCCGATTAACAGTTCTTATCATGCGATTGAGTTAAAACTTGGGATTTGGGGGTTATGACATATTCCGAATCTTATGACATCATCGATTTTGATGTCACATGACCCGAAATCCAATATGGCCGCCATAGAGTGTTAATTGCTGCCGATTAGCAGTTCTCATCATGCGATTGAGTTGAGACTTAAGATAAGGGGGTTTCGGCATATACCGAGTCTTATGACATCATCAATTATGATGTAACATGACCTCGATATTCAAATATATTGGTTGTATTCCTTTATATTTGCTTGCAAATATGTTTACCGCTTCTAGTTATTATTATTATTTTTGCAACACTTTTGTCGCATCTATAAGTCAAGAACTACCAGGCAGAATTGGATGGAACTTTGTCATAAGATAGTTCCATATGTCTAGATGAGAAATTACTAAATGAGTTTTTGAATGGTTATGTAATACTTGCTAATTACACTAATTAGTGAAGGAGGTTTTGCCATTTTTAACGTTTTTACCCAATTTCATTCTGCTATATGTCAAGAACTACTTGACAGAATTCGATGATATATGGTCACAACATAGCCCCATATGTCAAGATAAGAAATTGCAAAACAAAATTTTGAAATGTTATGTAATATTTGCTAATTACACTAATTAGTGGAGGATGTTTTTTCGATTTTCTTTTGGTGATATCTTGAGAACAAATCATGCGATTGAGTTAAAACTTGGGATATGGGGGTCATGACATATACCGAATCTTATGACATCATCAATTTTTGTGTCACATGACATGATATACAAAATGGCCGCCATAAACAGTAAACTGCTGCCAATTAACAGTTCTTATCATGTGATTGAGTTAAAACTTGGGATATAGGGGTTATGAGATATACCGAATCTTATGACATCATCAATTTTAAGGTCACATGACCCGAAATCCAAAATGGCCGCCATAGACAGTAAACTGCTGCCGATTAACAGTTCTTATCATGCGATTGAGTCAAAACTTGGGATATGGGGGTTATGACATATACCGAATCTTGTGACTTCATCAATTTAAAGGTCACATGACCCGAAATCCAAAATGGCCGCCATAGACAGTAAACTGCTGCCGATTAGCAGTTCTCATCATGCGATTGAGTTGAGACTTGGGATAAGGGGGTTTTGGCATATACCGAGTCTTATGACATCATCAATTATGATGTCACATGACCCGATATTCAAATCAATTGGTTGTATTCCTTTATATTTGCTTGCAAATATGTTTACCGTTTCTAGTTTCTATTTATTATTGTTTTTATTATTTATGTCATTTTTTGTTCTGACACAACATTGTTGATCTTGATAAACTGCCATCTGTCTAGAGCCGATAGACTTGGTTGGACAGCAATTTCTCCAAAAATTTACCGACACCAACAGAGCTATCTGCTGCCTGATGGTAGATCTCCGCATTACCCTTAGAAGAACCAGCCAATGACTTGTGCACAAAGCACAGGGAAGATTTGGTCTTGGTCTCCCACATCTGTTCTAAGTTTCCTGGCCATGTCCTGATTTCAGGATCGTGTCTGCTTCTCTATTTTTCACTCTGAAATCACCTGGAACCAACAATGTTTATGATTACAATTTCTCGTTTCTTCTTATCAACAGCAATATTGGGCCGCAAGAAGGAAAAACCTACCATTTTTCGAATAGGTCCTTCTAATCTGATCTTAATCGCATCTAATTCTTTTTCGTAACGGATCACAGCGGGTAGATTTTTTTTGTGCGTGAGAGCTACTGTAACGCCAAAAGTATCGTTTACAGATTCCACTTATCGGTGAGTTTTTTGAGTGGCTGAAATTATTCAGGGCATAAATTGCGCTAATTTAAAAAAAGGTATAGCCTGAAAATATTTAGGCGAAAAAGTACACTAATAGAGGGTCGCACCAACCGCACTCTCGCGCTCAGCCTCCTGTAAAGCTGAAAATATTTAGGCGAAAAAGTACACTAATAAAGTAAATATAAGATAGCTAAATTTAGAGGGTCGCACCAACCGCACTCCCGCGCTCAGCCTCCTGTAAAGCTGAAAATATTTGGGCGAAAAAGTACACTAATAATGTAAATATATAATAGGCAAAATAAGAGGGTCGCACCCGCCGCACTCATGCGCTCAGCCTTCTGAGAGGTTGAAAACATTAAGGCGATAAAATACGCTAATAAGTAAAATTATAATAGCCAAAATTAGAGGGTCGCACCAACCGCACTCATGCGCTCAGCCTTCTGAGAGGTTGAAGATATTAAGGCGAAAATATACACTAAGGTTAATATATAATAGGCAAATTTAGAGGGTCGCACCAACCGCACTCCCGCGCTCAGCCTCATGTAAAGCTGAAAATATTTAGGCGAAAAAGTACACTAATAATGTAAACATATAATAGGCAAAATAAGAGGGTCGCACCCGCCGCACTCATGCGCTCAGCCTTCTGAGAGGTTGAAAATATTTAAGTGAAAAAATACACTAAGGTTAATATATGATAGGCAAATTTAGAGGGTCGCACCAACCGCACTCATGCGCTCAGCCTTCTGAGAGGTTGAAAATATTTAGGCGAAAAAATAAACTACGGTTAATATATAAAAGCCAAAATTAGAGGGTCGCACCAACCGCACTCTTGCGCTCAGCCTTCTGAGAAGTTGAAAATATTGAAGTGAAAAAATGCACTAAGGTTAATATATAATAGCCAAAATTAGAAGGTCGCACCAACCGCACTTTTGCGCTCAGCCTTCTGAGAGGTTGAAAATATTTAAGCGAAAAAATACACTAAGGTTAATATATAATAGCCAAAATTAGAGGGTTGCACCAACCGCACTTTTGCGCTCAGCCTTCTGAGAGGTAGAAAATATTTAGGCAAAAAAATACACTAAGGTATATATATAATAGGCAAATTTAAAGGGTCGCACCAACCGCAGTCTTGCGCTCAGCCTTCTGAGAAGTTGAAAATATTTATTTGAAAAAATACACTAACATTAATAAATAATAGGCAAATTTAGAGGGTCGCACCAACCGCACTCATGCGCTCAGCCTTCTGGGAGGTTGAAAATATTTAGGCGAAAAATACACTAAGTTTAATATATAATAGGCAAATCTAGAGGGTCGCACCAACCGCACTCTTGCGCTCAGCCTTCTGAGTGGTTGAAAATATTTATGTGAAAAAATACACTGAGGTAAATACATAATAGGCAAATTTAGAGGGTCGCACCAACCGCACCCTTGCGCTCAGCCTTCTGAGAAGTTGAAAATATTTATGTGAAAAAATACACTAAGGTTAATATATAATAGCCAAAATTAGAGGGTCGCACCAACTGCACTCTTGCGCTCAGCCTTCTGAGAAGTTTAAAATATTCGGGCGAAAAAATGCACTAAGGTTAATATATAATAGGCAAATTTAGAGGGTCGCACCAACCGCACTCTTGCGCTCAGCTTTCTGAGAAGTTGAAAATATTTATGTGAAAAAATACACTGTGGTAAATATATAATAGGCAAATTTGAAGGGTCGCACCAACCGCTCCCTTGCGCTCAGCCTTCTGAGAAGTTGAAAATATTTATGTGAAAAAATACACTAAGGTCAATATATAATAGCCAAAATTAGAGGGTCGCACCAACCGCACCCTTGCGCTCAGCCTTCTGAGAAGTTGAAAATATTTATGTGAAAAAATACACTAAGGTTAATATATAATAGCCAAAATTAGAGGGTCGCACCAACTGCACTCTTGCGCTCAGCCTTCTGAGAAGTTGAAAATATTCATGTGAAAAAATACACTAACATTAATAAATAATAGGCAAATTTAGAGGGTCGCACCAACCGCACTCATGCGCTCAGCCTTCTGGGAGGTTGAAAATATTTAGGCGAAAAATACACTAAGTTTAATATATAATAGGCAAATTTAGAGGGTCGCACCAACCGCACTCATGCGCTCAGCCTTCTGGGAGGTTGAAAATATTTAGGCGAAAAATACACTTAGTTTAATATATAATAGGCAAATCTAGAGGGTCGCACCAACCGCACTCTTGCGCTCAACCTTCTGAGAAGTTGAAAATATTTATGTGAAAAAATACACTGAGGTAAATATATAATAGGCAAATTTAGAGGGTCGCACCAACCGCACTCTTGCGCTCAGCCTTCTGAGAAGTTGAAAATATTTATGTGAAAAAATACACTGAGGTAAATATATAATAGGCAAATTTAGAGGGTCGCACCAACCGCACTCTTGCGCTCAGCCTTCTGAGAAGTTGAAAATATTTATGTGAAAAAATACACTAAGGTTAATATATAATAGCCAAAATTAGAGGGTCGCACTAACCGCACTCTTGTGCTCAGCCTTCTGAGAAGTTGAAAATATATATGTGAAAAAATACACTGAGGTTAATATATAATAGCCAAAATTAGAGGGTCGCACCAACCGCACTCTTGCGCTCAGCCTTCTGAGAAGTTGAAAATATTCAGGCGAAAAAATGCACTAAGGTTAATATATAATAGCCAAATTTAGAGGGTCGCACCAACCGCACTCTTGCGCTCAGCTTTCTGAGAAGTTGAAAATATTCAGGCGAAAAAATACACTAAGGTTAATATAATATAATAGCCTAAATTAGAGGGTCGCACCCTAACAACACAGTTTGAGCACTTAAACTACCTTCTGAGAAGTTGGAAATCAGATGAAATGATCAATGATGAATGAACATCATAGGTTTATTTTTTCGCAAAAAGGATCTTTGAGCAATACAAGGAGATACAGCAACTGTGTTTAGCAGGATGTTAAAAAAAATGCTGTTATGATTTAGGTATTGATGACGAAAGCAACAAAATGTTTGCATGAGAACTCCGTCAATCTGACAAAAAAAACATGTATGATGACAGAGAGCAAGATACAATTACATAGAGCCAAATCACCTATGCAATATTATATATATATATATATATATATAGCTTATATAGTCCAAGAGTTTATCTCCTCCTCTTTGTTTTCTTTATAATTTTTCTTCTGGAAGAGAAATCATATTGATAACACAGCAATAGTAATAGTATTCATAATAATAATAATAGTAATTATAATAGTAATAATAATAATAATAATAATAGTAGTAGTGAATAAGGCCATTAACAAATGTCAAATCATAGGCATTGCTTTACCTGGAGACATGAGAGTGATAAAGAAGGAAGAAGAGAAACTGAAGGAGTGCAAAATAAACAAAGATTGTGTTTCATGCCCCTGAATTGTCTGACAATTCTGTACAATTCTAGAATTGTCGAGATTTGACCCATTTACAATGAACAAACCAGCTTTCCATTATCATTTGATTAAACCTGCCTGCTAAATAAATTACATTCACTATTGTGTTGTTATAGAATGAGCCTTCACAGTGTAAGACAATATAATATAATGGGCTTGATTTTACATGTAATGTATTTCTATGTAATGACAAGACCACCTATACTACGTTCTAATAAAGATAACTCATGTAAACTTCACCCTCACAAACAAAACACTTAACACTCAGAGAGAACCTACAATAATTTAGATAGAAACATTGAACTGGCCTGTGGCAGGGTTGCCAACTGCAACCATAGCAAAACTGACAAATTTACTTTGAAATGGGCTAAGCACTAGGGCTGCAGTATTCTCTTTTTTGACTGGTATTCCCAATACAAGTTAGAGACGGTAAGCTCAACTTGATTTAAATAAGTCATTAAAAGTCTTCCAGGATCAGGGTACAGTTAAATGTTCAAGTTACTTGTCATGTACTGAGGTTAATTAATGAAAGGTCTTAGAATGAATACTGACATTAACAGAGTGACAGTGTATTAGATACCAAACATAGTCAGAATTCATACTGCAAGACTGTTCATTTTTGTTATTGTAACGATCAATTGCTGCATTTTATTCCACCGAGCTGCTTCCTTCAAATATAGAACAATAACTCACAGCTGACCATATATGTCCTAAAAACAGAATATCCATCTTATTGCGCTCCAATGATAGATTCAGCTCCTTGCTGGCACGCACAGACAGGTCTTCCTTATTCATAGTACGAGTTTGGTCAGCCAAAGATAAAACTCCCGGACTGTAATAAAACCGTAATCCATATTCATCATAGGTGCGTTTCTAAACTGCTACACCGCTGACTGTCTATCATAACATGTACCGGTAGCATCGTTGCCTGAAAATGAGACAAAATACATGTTCTTAATAAATAGCTGTCTGTTTGGAGAAATCAAATCAAAAGAACATAACCTGATGTGATGTGACCCACCAAGTTGACATATCTGCATAAATATTAAAAACCAGTTTGCTGTTAAAATGATTCAACTTACCCTTTGGAATGCCTGAACGGAAAGTCAACAATGCCAAATGAGGGAAACTAGAATTCACTTTCAGCTGGCAGAATAGTCATGTGACTATATTTTGCCTTCCTCAGTCATATCTGCTCTGATCATTTGAAGATAGAGCGTACCATCAGGAATTGAACGAGTGCTTGCGTTCAAGGGAACGCTTTCACCCAAGTACTCACTTGCACATGCTAATTGTCCATTGAATGAGTGATTTTCCAGGTATTTATCACAAAACCTAATAGTAAGACAATGAACGCCTATTTGCTATTGAGAACAAAATTCTATAGGAACAGTTTTCGGTTGTGGATGCCCAGCAACATCATTTTGCTTGTGACTATCAACTGTTTTAAATTACAAATCACCAATAAGCTCAAAGAATTGTCTTCTGTTTTTGAAGGAGGGGGCAACTCTTGTGCTATCATGATCTAAGCGGGGAGTTCGCGACAAAATTACTGGTCTAAGTCAACATTCTCAGGCATCAAGTTAAAGATATTTATTGTAGAATAGATGATACCTGCACAAAGCTCTTTGATGATACATAGTCAGACTAAGCTAAATAAAAAATTAACGGCAACATAAACAAAACATTAAATATCAGGCTTCACAACACAGTTGTTGGTCCAGATCTTAAGAGAAGGTACTCTTTTTGACAGTTTCTCTTGCTTGAGGCACATGACACCTCGTCTTCTGTCGAGCTGAAAGAGAACAAACCGATATGAATAATAGGTACATGTTCAAGGGTGGGAGGTGGCTCAGTTGGTTAGAGCGCCTTTCCTTCAGCATGCAGGTTCAAATCCCAACGCAGTCCATCAACTACGAGTTTCGGGCGTTCATCATGGTTTTCATTCTCCACTCTCTGGGTATGAACATTCACACTGTTATATGAGTTGAACTCTTATCCAACAACACTATGACTGCCGAAAATCTTAAAGGGTAGAGGTAGCTCTTATTGATAAAATGTTCAATTTTGTTGTCTACATATATATCAGTTAGTAGAGAGTATACCCTGAATATTGTGAAACTAAGCAGCAGAAATGTCAACCATTTACCTCTTTGATGTGTCTTGCTGCATTATCTGATATAAATGTTAGCCTGACCACTTCTGCTTCATCCTCCGAGATCATAAGCTCATACACTAACGGAAAAAGTTCACCCTCTTCTGGCAGTTGTGCCCTTTTTCGACCTTCAAGCTTCTATAAAGTAGCATTAATAATTTGTTTCAGAAATCTTGTTTTGGAGTCACATGCATTAGGTATATGTATCATTTTCTTGGGAATACCTGGAGGTATTGTCATCAATTTATTGAATAGAAATTCCCAATTCATCCCTGTATACAAACGTTGCCAACCAACCCATATATTCCTATATTTTTAAGTGCTGCAAAACAAACAAGAAACCCAATGGGTCAGCAGCAAGGCTTCTAGTGTACACTGATGTTTTGTTAATCTTCCAGCCTCAATGATACAATGATAATATATCAAATTTGGGAGACCCCTTGTCTTACCAGATGTTTCTTTTTATTAATTCTCTCCCTCGAAATCTCTCTTTCCGACTTGACCCTACAGCTCTGTTGGATCCTTCTGTAGGACATCTTCGAGATGGTCAAGCTGTCAGCTTTCGAGTAGCCTCTTGCCGTCATGGCATCAGTGAAGAGAAGGGCTACTCTGGTATTATTCTCTGACTGGAAGCTGGAAAGAGAGGCTCTCAATAATCAAACAGAACCAAAGAACCACAAAATAAATTGAGTATTTATGTAGAACAAAGTTAACTTACTCAAGACAGAATAAAATATCTTTGCTTGGGAGCATGGTAAGGAGTTATTTTATCTTTCTCATTTGACCGCACCAGCTTATTTCAATTCAAAGAACTAAATCATTCAATTATTGACAACATTCCAGATAAACGTTGCCCTTATCGCACTTAGAAAATAAAACGGAGAGGCCACTTTCGATTTCTACTGCCATAGAAAAGCTCATTAGAGCCAGGGATAAGGCATTCAAAAAGAGATGCAAGTTCTGGAAAGTTTTGCATGCTTTGGTACAACGTAGTATCAGAGGCAGTAAAAGATTTTTAAAAAAAAATAAACTGAATGAAAACCCGAAAACTATAGAGTGGTGTTCAAAATTAAAATCGGTGATAGATCCTAAGGAAACAAACCGTGCAGACAGGCTTTCTACAACAGAAGCCATTGTAATGAGAACCTCTTTATTCTGTGGAAAACTAAATCATCTGTTCGAATACTGGAGTATGACATGCATTCAGAGACTCTAAGTCTCGGTGAAACTAAACATCTCATGAACAAGTTGGATGTTGGGAAGTCAACATCATCTGAAGACTTTCCAACATGTGTCTCAGTGGAAGGTAAAGAAGATGGGTTGCTTGCCTCCTAATGATATATTAAATTGGATGCTGTTTGCATCGGAATTTCCAAATAAAGGGAAGAGAATGCAAAGCCGACAAATCCCTAAGGTTGCTTGCCCGTCCAATTACATAGGCTATCGGCCAGTGTCAATATTGTTTCACCTGGGAAAGCTTTCTGAGGAGGTAATAATAAACAATATGAGATCCAAATTCGCAGAAGTAATAGAGCCATCACAGCTTGCTTGCCAGCCCACACTGATCACGTGAGAATGAAAATCTCTGATCGATAGAGAGTGAACTAATTCTCTTAGCATGAGTACCATCACAAGGAAGTTGGTGTGACGACCCAAGTTAATTTTACTTATTAGGAGCGGGTACATGTTAGGTACCTGTACTAAATTGACTCTAACGATCAGAGATACACATGATAATAGTATAGTCATGAAGACAATTTGTTACCAGCCGCACACTGGGCCAGTCGACGCCTTGATCAAACTGCATGATGATTCCACATCAGAGCTTGACAACTCAAATGTAAAGTACATTCAAAATGCCACCTTGGACTTTATTGAGGCATTCGATCGACCGCAACCTGCTGTGCCCATCATGAAATTGGAAGGATACAAGTTCAAACCCTCTTATCATCTCACTTATATCTTACTTTTCGGCAGGGGGGAAGTCTGGGGGCTCGGACTTGGTAAAGAGAAGTCACGGTACATTAGCACCAAGGTTGGCGCTCCTCAGGTACCAAACAGGACCAATTCTATGGCTCTTGTATTCCAACAACCTGTCTGCGGATGGCTTTAACCACATGAAATATGTGACGGTACAACGTTTTAAACCTCTAGTGTTAACCTCAGCCACACGTCAGCGGCCTCAGTATTAACGACACAACCACAGGCCGCTTATTATAACATGCAGCTGAATTCTGAAAAGCCTGAGGTTATGAACACCAAATTTAGCTATAGGTTAAAGTATGAACAATATGTAGTGATTGATAATCGCTCAGTTTGTACAGAAAACTATAAATCAGTGGCTGTATTGACAGCCAACGGGAACTTGACAAATTCATGCTTCAAGATACCTATACATGACCATGTGACATACAGTCTCTCACCACTGCAAAGTTTATGAGAAGAGAACTAGAGTGTTTATCTATCACGTGGAATCCCTGTCAAAATCAACACCTGAACCAATGAACTCCCTCGGAAGAGGGAGTTCATTGCCTGAACATATCTCTGATATCTCTGTTATTGAATTAGGCCACTGTTTAAAAAAAAAGAATGCCAGATAGTTAGTTACAGCATGAGTTCCATTTTTCCATGTTGACTTGGTTATCTATCCTTAACTGCCTGTCTCCGGGTATATGATTGCTCAATTAATATCATAAAATTTTTAAGGATATTCCTTCACTGAATAGTACATATGCAAAAATGTATTGCAGACTTGGAATATATCATTACCTGTGTAAAATTGAGCCAAAGACCTCTCTATCTCTTCCTGCTATGTCAGTTGTAGCTGTTTTTCCCTCTCCCTTTGCTGGTCCTTGTGTGGGTGATGTTTATGCTAACAGAAACCGCGGTTAAATGTTGAAAATAGTTACAACATGATTGCCACAATGAATGTTAAGCTGATAGCTTGAGTGTCATAAACGGAGAGGTTACCCTAATTATTCCTAATTACTTAATTACCTATGTTTCATTGTGTAGCAGTTGATAATTATCTAATAAAGTGGGGATTTGTTATTCCTTTACATGCATTCAATACACTGTCGACAATTTATCTTTTGGACCAGGAGAGACAGGGTGTCTCTGTACCCCGACCTGTATATTGCTGTGCTTATATTGGATAACCTTATATGGTGGGTGTTCTGAGTTTGAGAATGTACATATTTATAGATTGAGTTTAAGTTGGATTATAGTCCTAACACTTCGTTGACACAACCATTTAGAGTTGGGTGCAGGGCACTAGTAACCCTGTATGTAATGAATAATGAAGTAAAGTTTTTTTAAGACCTACTTCCGGAACTTTGGATGAGCAATAATAATTAAGATATAAATCGTATGAGCAAGCCTTACTGAATTCTCAGGTTTGTGATTTCCAAAGTTTGGCCACTATGAACTATCAACTCGAGAGTGGGCGATGTTGCCGCTGCCCTATTTAATCACTGCGTAAATCAATGACAAAATAAATTCTGGTTGCACATGCCTATTATCCATACATGTATCATCAACGTTGTCATAATGAATATTAAATTTGGGCCTGAAAAAGTATTTTTTGAGATCACTAAATGTGGCATCTTTTTCAGACAGGTTCACACATTAAGCTCACACCAGGCAGTTCACTCACAGGTTGTCGTCTACCAGTCAGTGGAAAATCCTTTTGTGTTTCCCCATTAAAATAAGCTAAAGTCTCAACCGCAAACTCATCATCTTAAATCGTAATTAGACAGGCTGGTTCTTGACACTATAGTTCTTGCCAGCCATATTAGGTGTGTCCTGTGTCAACTACGTACTGTTACACCACAGGTGAGATTGTTTCATCTTTTCAGTACTAGTCAATGGTAGTGAATTCCATGGTTTACATCTAACCTGTGGAAAACCTGACTGGAGGTGAATGGTTGACGGCTTTGAAACTGCCATTTGTAGTAGCGATTACCAAACAAGAACTCTAAACCTTGAAGTCCAGAAATTCTTGATATATGAATATAAAGATCTGAATCTTAAAAATTTATATGAATTTTCAAAGACCTAAGAAAATTGCCTACTGTTTTACCTCCTATCAGCTTTTCCATAGGTATACGTCTGGATAAAAAAAGTCATGGTAAGTAGTCAGTACTTCTGTATCAATATATATATATCTGTCGGATATCCTATATTTATGGTTGATAATGTTACCATGCCAATATCGAAATAAGTTCTAGTGCAGATATTTTAGCTTATTTAAAACGAATTACACAGAACAACTTTCAACTGTGGGCAAAAGAAAATACCTGCACTTCCTTATCATGGTGATACCTGCTATAATTTCTTAATGAATAGGCATGCTCAATTATAATAATTTAATATCAAGTCATTGATGCAAGCACCAATTATGCCCACACAGACTTCATTGTGACATAGATTTGCACCATAATTGAGTAGAACATTCAAGGGACTGCATTGTCCTCTCTATGGATTAATTCTTGTGAACATGAAGTAAATCCTTGGAATTAAAATAAAGCCAGGCCAGCTGGGTATTTTGGTTATGTAAGATGAAAGCTTACAGCATGTTAGACCAGAACAATACACACCACAAAAACATGCCAAATCTTTTTTTCAAACATATTTTAACTCGAAATGCGGATATGCTTCAAGCATAAATGCCACAAGATTTCAGAGGAATGGATAACCGACAATTTATTGTGCCCTTGGTTAAATTGGTGATTGAATTCAGGTAAATGGTTAGTAGGAGGTGATGGCAGTAGAAGTGCAAACTGAACAGAGGGAAAGGTATGACTGTCCTATCAATATCTAAGTAACGTTGTTCCATTGTGTGGTGGAACTTTTCATGAAGACAGGGGCCCGGCCGATAGAGACTTCACTAATTATTTCATTCTGTATACAAACACTGATTGTGGGGCATCAAAACATTTGGTCGTTTTGCGGTTGCGAACCGCCCTACACATTCTGATCCGTTTTCCTTTCAACATAATAAAAATTGACAAACTAATTTCCATGTCCTGCTCTGGTTTGTAGTTATGAGATTTACAAACGGCCAATCCTTGATCTTCCTGGGTACCAACTATGCAGCCTGTAGTTTGCCCATATCCAATAAAAGTTTGTGGTGGTTTATACTTAATTCGGCCCGCAAGTTCCCAGGTGCCTATGCCATGAAGCCTCCCATCCGAACTGAAGCTTTGTTGAAAAACTAAAGTTAAGTGGATTATCTCCACTCTCTGTCATTCTTTTACCTTCTTGTTAGCATTAATTTTTATCGCCACCATGAAATTGGATGCATAATACAAACTTCTGGCAAGTTCGCTGGTTCTTGGTCAGTGAGACATTCCAAAACAAATGATGCGATGCTCTTTAGTAATGGTAGGAGTATCGAAGCCTTTTTCTTGTTCGCATTTAGAGAGAACACAGATTATTAATTCGGTCTGACGGAGTTCTTCTTAGAGTGAAAATGTTTTATTGTAGAGTGTATAGCTGACAATCGCTATCCTCTAAGATGGGATTAGTAGAAATAGCAACAATCATTCTTTTAGCATGCTTAATTACACAGCTCTAAGAGCGATGGTAGGGGAACTTTCCTGTATCCTAGTATTGTCAATGATCCATAAAGCGTAACATATGGTGGAGTAAGCCTCTTTTATATATGATATAGCTTGCTGATGCAACCAACTGTCACAGCCAGGCCAGTGGCATGTAGGACAATTCAGGGGTAGACTCAGAGCGCTCAATATTACACATAACCGTGATGCATTGAAGAATCTAAATTTCAACCATACATCTCGACACATTGTCTCCCAATGCACTCAAATATCTTCTTTAGTTCAAAGTTGCAAAGTTTACATACTAAAACTTTTATGGTTCAAAGGCTTATGAAATATATTCATGATAATTAAAAATGAAACATGACACTCTGATGTCCACGCTGATGTCCAAGCTAATGTCATAAAAATATAGCCGGTAGACAAGTATATAGACAAATATTGTCAACGGAAGGTTGGTTGATTTTTTTTACGATTCAATTCCAGGTGGGTGTAACCTCATGTACCCATACAATGATGTGGCATAGTTTCCGTCCTACAATAAGCCTATCACCTGAGTGAAAATTTGTTAATCGTATGGGTTTCGATAGTATGTAATGGTTTACCTGTCGCTATTTATTTGCAATACCTATCAATAACAATGTTATATCTTGATGGTGATACAACGCTGATCAAAAATAAATCATCTTTTGCTCCCTAAAACAATCAAGCCTTTTAGGTGGCCTAACTTACCATTGTGAAAGAGTTGATGCTAATCACAAATCAATCTCTGGTCCCACCAATGAAGGTACCATTGATATAGGACTGGGAGTTGCACGCTCCTTCATTTTGTTTGACAGAGATGGGAGAACTCCAAAAAGACACTTCCATATCACCCCTAAAAATTGACTTGACTTAATGTATCTCAAGACGATGATTATATTTTTTTTACATTGTTTTGACAGAAAAGCTGACTATATACAGTACAATTCTCAAGGAACGTTGCAAAGAGTGGCAGTAAAAAGAGTGATTAAGCCTATCACTCCCGAGATTAATAATTGATGCAAACAACAATAATGCCAATGATACCATCCATATCCGCGCTGCTCCAGCTGATCCTTTTCTTTATTTGAATTGATCATCAAGAAAGCGAGACTATATGGTTGGGACAGCACAGATTGACACTGTCTGCGATCAACTGTTCAAATAAATTTTGATTTCCATTACATGGTTGACAATACTTTTGTATTAAACTATATCATTAACACACAATAATGACAATCTTATGGCAGGTATAAATGTAAGCAAGCCATGCCTGTTTATGCCATGCCATGCCTATATTAATTGTTGGATGAACCTCTTTTTTTTAGCAAATGTGACAATTTCGATAGCGGCAGGTGACAATCTTGACCATCGAGTTATCATAGTACTCTATGATCCAGACATGTGCAATGATAATGGAGGGAGGTTCTTGCTGAGTGGTAAGTGTTTAGTTTTCTTTGGGAGGGTGAGATGTTGGTTTACAAAAATGGGTTATATTTATCTTTATTAGAACATTGAAGTTGTCTAGTCATCTACATCGAAACACATTACATGTAAAATCAAGCCTATTATATTGCATTATCTGACACTGTGAAGGCTCATTCTATAACAACACAATAGTGAATGTAATTTATTTAGCAGGCAGGGTTAATTAGACAATAATGGAAGCTGGTTGGTTCATTGTAAATGGGTCAAATCTCGACAATTCTAGAATTGTACAGAATTGTCAGACAATTCAGGGGCATGAAACGCAGTGATTTTATAGTTATTGGTGTCTGAACTACTTTAGAGACGATACAGAAATCGGTGCTACTTGGAGCTGCCCACATATTGAGGAAACTTCTTCAGTCTTGATGACCAAAAATGATATCCTTTGGCCTTTTGCTAAGGCCCGGGACCATTTAAATCTACCAATGTTGCCACTGTGATAAAGGGCTTGACCAACACAATAGTATTAATAATAATAAACTGAGCTTTGGCGTCTGCAAAGGGGAGACTTCGTAGATAGCGTGCTCCACAAACGGAAGACAACTCTTGCAAATTAGCACTGAAACTATTTAATCACACACAATCACATAATAAAACAACTTTCAAAATTCAATACATGTTAACAAAGTTGTTGATGTTGAACAGAGTGGAAGGATGTAACCTATATATACATATCTATATCTATATCCATGCTTTTGTTTTTGGTTCAAATTTGGACGCATGATAACACAATCTGATGTCAGTTTGTCAAGTTTGTAAAGTCTCTCATAATAGCCCACCTCTTTGCAGTTTGCAAATTTATTGCTGAATAAAGCATATCTATCTGCTTTGCTTCAGATGCCTTCTGCCACGCTGCCATGAACTTATGGCCAACCTCTATCAATTGTGGAGCTTGTAGATCAGCAATGAACTTATCGATCACTCTAAAATAATCATTATAGTATGCGTTAACTAACAGCTGGGGCCACACCAGCCTGGGCAAGCTAGAGCCGCACCATATCCTATTCCAGATAAAATAGTCTTGAAACAGCAATTTGCTCCACATCCAGTTAAATAGGCAACATCAACAACTTAATGTTAATCTTTTGCTCCTTGGTACACTTTGGCCTTTTTTAAACCATTGCCCTCTTATAATAGAATATAACATAGACGTTCAGTCAGCTCAGCAAGGCAAAATGGCATGTCATTGAGCCATTGTGAAGAGATTCAAAACATAATGTGAGCGTAACCAAAAACATATCTAAAACTACGGTTTTACGTTTTCGAGATCGGAGGTAAGCTTGTAGCTGGGATATCTTGTGATCTGTGATATTCTGATGCCTGGGCGGACCCACTGATTTTCTGGGTCTTTGAGGTGGATGGCTCACTGGCTGGCAGTGACATGGAGTCCTTGGCAGCAACTGTATGGAGCCGCAGACACCATTCAGTTCTTGGTGCTTTACCTGCAAATACCAGAGAACTATTTGCTAAGAAACACATACAGCACCATGTCAGCATCACAGGTCTTTTGTTTCGTTGAGGATGTTGTTGGTTGCTGAAATATTGATTGCACCCTTTGAAACCTCACTATTCACAGTCCGTTACATCTTGGAATGAACAGATGGACAATGTTCTCATCATTTGCTTATCCCACGAATCCCACATTGCCATCCATCTTTCATGGTGTCATAATCATTATAATGGTACACACCGGTGGCAACCACAAACAACTCCTCCTTCTCCTTCACATCCAACCCCTAAAATAAATGTACACGATGTCACGTTTGTCAATTGATTGCTATATTTGATTATTGTTTTAAGTAGCAGATAGACGCAGTCCAAGCAGCAATATGGTAGTGACCCAAACATAATCATCCTATTCGCCATCATTGAATAGGTTGCTGTCATAGAAAAGTATGCAATGTCATTTATATATTTTGCAGCCACAAGACAGGTCCAACATCAAAACATTCTGAGACAGAAAATATACTTAATGTATATATATATGTATCAATCAATGAAACATTGTTGGATTCGGCGCGAGGACAAGCTGGATCTGATGAATCACAATAGACGATTTGGAGATTTAATTTGGTTTAAATATAGCTTGTGGTGTGCAGGCCATAGTTCAAAGGACAGCACTGCTGTCCCTACGTCCAGAATGAAGTGGGCCGAAAAATGGATTTTTGAGCTCAGGGGGTACCATATCTCATTCATGGCATGTAACTTTACTGTTACCTCTCACGCTATGCACCTTTGAGTGAGTTGCTTGTCCATGGCCGTCACAAACTAAATTTCTAAGCTACAGCCCTGGTGTGACATTTGCTTTGTAGATTTCCACACCATTAAAGTTACTTAGATGACTGATTTCATACATCATCGATGCCAAGGACTGTTTCCAGTATCCTTTATAAATATTGACTTAGAGTTTTTCAGCCTTATGTTGACTTCAACAAAAATAGCTAAACATGCATATAAGCTGTTGAGTGGACAATACAGCACCGTCATTATATATAGGTTATGCAGTCATTGCCAGATTACAGCGGACAGCCATCATTATTATTGAGTTATTTTACGTTTATGTGAAATGTTATCTTAAGTTTATAAACGCATGGGTGGTTACGAAGACTTTCAGATAATACCCCTACCCTGCACAAAATTTAAAACCAAGTAGAGGGTAAATTTAGCAACATTGCTAATGCTTAACCTGTTTTCTTTACAAATAAAACCTGCTCAGATGGCAAATACCAAATAGGTGCTTTTCAACAATGTAGTTAAATTTACCTCGGTGTTGGTTTGTCTTCTTCTACCATGGGCAACCTCCAGCAGCTTATCTCTGCTCAACTTATCATAAGAGCTTACAATGAACTGAACAGTTTCAGTTACATTGTAGGCTCGCTCCCTGGTGAAGACATCCTCTTTTATGACCTTAAACTGTCTCTCAATTCTGTTGTTGGTGTCACTCTCTAAGAAACCGGAGCAACGTGATTTTGGATACATGTAGTTGATCAACAATGTCAAACTAGTGTTACATAATCAAATTATCAGCGACTCAACCCATACTAGGAGTACGAGTATATATGATAACAAAGCTATCGCTCAATGTACCCCTTTCACTGTTTGCCCGTTTACTAAAATCATTGAAGTCTACAAATATCAACAAAACGCTTTGAGTTGTCCCACTTATGATCATAATAAAACCCTGATAGTAAGATCGGGAATCTGCAGAAGTCAGCATACCGAGAATTGAGCTTTGGTTTCTTGTATAGTGAGCCCACATCTGTCGTCTGTTCAGATAGTATTTAGATATGTATTCATAAACCGTCTCATTGTTTTGGGCAATAGCCTCCATCTTAAGCCTTGTACCCACCAATGTGCTTTTTTAATCTCAGGAATTTCTAAGATTTTGCACTGGCAATCATTAAAGAATTTGTGGGTACCACAAAATGCAGCACAACATATTTCACACAATTTAGGTACCCATCAAAACGCACAACTGTCGCAGGAACATCTTTTACCAAATCAGGAAAACCTTTAGCAAACTTTAAGGTTTTCTTAGTAAGTTTTCTATCTCTCTCTCTGGTGTGTGAGGAACAAATAGTGAATAAAACTTCCTTTTGTTGATAGCAGTCACACAGTTCATTCATACATTTGTTTAGAATACAAGTACTATAATCACAATGGCAGCTATCAACAAGAGACTACTACTCATTACACTTCTGAGGAGGAGGGTCAAGAGAAGAAGGATGGAGGCTAAGAAACAGTGTAGGAGGTGGTGGGTGAGGCCAACACTGCTTAATAGAAATCAACATGGCCAATTCCATACAATCATGGAAAACATGAGAAATAATGACCGTGAGTGGTATTTCAGGTAAGAATTATATTTTGACACATTCATTACACTATTCTACAATGGTATTGAATAACAACACTGTTTATGTGGCCTTGGACTTTGCCTCCATGTAAAAGTGGCAATTGCTTAGCTTCTTCTACTGCAGTGTATATGTTTGTGTGGCGTATGCTACAAATATTTGTTGATAATGATAAGTAAGTTAGAATAATAATATTATAATAGGTCAAGAGTGCAGGGCTCGTCCACTAGTATGGTTGACATCTTGGTGAAGCAACATTATAGGCCTAGAGAGATTAGTGCTATCTAACACTAGCAATTGGCCCTTAAACCATGTACCTAGTCACTTTTTTCAAAGACTTCTGCGGGCCTTTCTCATTCTTAGTTGTGAACAAACCCGGTATTGTTGTAGATTTCTTCGAATGTCACCAGAGAGATTCGAGCACCTGGCAGAGTTGACACGGCCATATCTGACTAAGCGTTGCTGGAACAGAGAAGTAATCTGCCCAAAGCAACGCCTTGCTATAACCCTTCGCTATCTGGCGACAGGAAACACGCAGGCATCAGAGAGTTTCAACTTTGTGGTAAGTGTTGATGTGTACTCCAAAAATACATCCAGGAGGTATCATGATAAACTGTATACGACCTTTACATCCCACATACTAGCAAAGGGTTACAGTAGAAATATGAGTACACGGTATTTAAAACAAGTGTCCCTTTGCTGTTAAATTATCATGGTGGGTCAGAAGGCAGCGATATGTTATTTTTACCAGCTACGTGCAGACAGGCAGAGCTGTTAATATACTATGAATCAAAACTATTTGCTCATACAACTATTTCTTTCCTGTCCTATTGCTTTCAGTGGCTTTTTAGATGTTGATGTCAGGCATGATTAAAATATGAGTGAGCTCTTCCCTGTCCGACTGTACTTAGTTCCTAACATGTGTTTGGGGTTAGTGAAAAGCGCCCTAGTCAAAACGAGCAAGGCTTGTGGTTAGGGCTACGCTTTCTTTGCTTTCAGTGGCTTTTAATGTTAATATAGGGCATGATAAAAATATGATCAAACTTTTGCTCATATTTTTGATATTATAGCAATTTAAATTTTTTACACAATGATTTATCTTGTAGCAGATCAGATTTTTATATACCCGTAAGATAGTGGGCTCTTTGTTGTTTCAGGTTGGGCGAACAAGTGTATCGAGGATTGTGCGTGAGGGCTGCACTGCCATCTGGAATGCGTTGAATGAAACTTACCTCACTCATCCCAGGACTGAAGCGGAATGGAAGGCTATTGCTGATGAGTACTTTCAAGAATGGAACTTGCCACATGTTATAGGAGCATTGGATGGAAAGCATATCAACATCCAGTGCCCAAAACTAGGTGGTTCAGACTTCAGAAATTATAAAGGTTTTTACTCGACTAACCTTATGGCAACATGCGATGCTAAATATAGATTTATCTTCGTAGATGTTGGCTCGTATGGTAGAGACAACGATGCAGCTGTATTTAACAGAACAAATCTCTATCAACTTCTCGAATCTGGAGATGCAAAAATACCTCCGCAATCACCTGTTAACGGCTTCGACTTACCATATGTATTAATTGGGGATGAAATATTTCCCCTTAAGAACTGGCTTATGAAGCCGTATCCAGGTAGCAATCTTTCAGAGTCTCAACGTATATATAACTACCGTTTATCTCGTGCTCGTAGATGCATTGAGAACGCTTTCGGTATTCTGTCAGCAAGATGGCAGATATTCAGAAGACCTATATGTGCCAATCTCGATCTCATCGATAATATCGTGCAAGCCTGCTGCTGTTTGCACAACTATCTATTGAGCACAGACAATGCCAAGTATTTACCCACAGGATTTGCTGACTCCTATGATTCAAGTGGTCAACTGATTCATGGCGGATGGAGAGCCTGTATATCTAATCAAGCCTTTGGAAGCTTGACAAATCAGGGGTCAAACTTCAGCGGCCTCAATCCAAAAACAGTGAGAGACCGGTTTTGTCTATATGTGAACAGCCATGAAGGATCTTTAGCATGGCAAGTAGAATATATCCGTGACAGTGGCCGTGTTGCTGTGTAGATAAAAGTTTTGTAAACTGATTTTTTATTTTTTTTTATATTTTTGTACAATATAATTTTATTTGCACAACCTGTGCAAGAAACAAATAACAAAAAACATTATTTATCGAAATAAACTGTAAAACTTAAAAAAGAGTCGCATATTAAACAAAGTGAGCATATAAATTATGCAGAAGCTACTGAGATCAACGAAGAGGAACCAATAATGCTGTTCTGGTAATGGCATCATCATATTATGCTGCTAAATTTGGATTTATCTGCACAGCTTGTGCAAGAAACAAATAACAAAAAACATTATTAATGGAAATAAACTGTAAAACTAAAAAACTAAAAAAAAAGTCGCATATAATACAAAGTGAGCATATACATTATGCAGAAGCTACTGAGATCAACGGAGAGGAACCAATAATGCTGTTCTGGTAATGGCGTCATCATATCATGCTGCTAAATTTGGATTTATCTGCACAGCTTGTGCAAGAAACAGATAACAAAAAAGATTATTGATGCAAATAAACTGCAAAACAAGGTAAACGTATGAAAACATAAATAAAATAAACTTCATGCAGAAGTTACAGAGATCAGCCCAGATGGATGAATAATACCAGGAGTAATTTACAAGTTAAGCATAGTGGGATTGTTTGTGGACATTTGTTGTGGAGCAATATTGTTTGTGGAAAGCTGATTTTGGACTTGAGGGTTCATGGAATACTGCTGAGGTGGTACTGGTGCCATCATATTATGCTGCTGGATTGAATTATTAGCCGGATATTGCTGCGGGGCTAAAGGGTTCGGGGGATGCCACTGGAAATTGGTATAGTTTGGTGGTTGTGATGGTAACTGAGGTTTGGCTTTGTTTACGACATAGTTGTTTATCAGCTGCATGATTTCCATTTGGAGCAACATTTGTTGTTCTAGTGGTACCTCCCTTATCTTAGGAGCCATGCTACGGAGGAACAGCATCACTGCATCATCATCATTTTCTTCATTAAGTTTCTTTATCAGCATCTTATCAACATCATCTAGATCTAGCTTGCGTGACTTTGAGTTTTCTTCCTTTTTCTTCCGTTTAGCCCATGGACGAGAGTCTGTGACATTTTCCGCCCTAGCTACAAGTACAATATTCCAATAGATCATCTAGTTTAATAATGCTGGATTGAGGGATAGGCAATAGCTTGGGATTAGTAGGCCGGGCAAAGAATCATTATTTTAGTGGATATACCATAAACATTATGAAATTCGTCATCATTTACACTGTTTTGCATACCAAATTGAAATCAAGATTAAGTAACATGATATAAATCCCACAGGATGACACAACCACTAATAAAATAGATGTTGAACTGCAATTACAAAAAATACCTGCAGCAGAAGTAGTGGCTGGTGTAGTGGCTGGTGTACTGGCTGATATACTGGGGGTCACATCTTCAGCAAGTGTGGAAACTTCGTCTGTAAGAAATGAGTACCATATAGCTTTGATAAAGATAACTTCACAAAATTAAACTGAGGCAGCTAATAGTTGCTGATTAGGTAAGTGATAAGAATGGTAAATTATAGACAGTTTTGTTGGCTAGGGTTAAACGAGAGACAATCCAAGTTATAAATCAGTTAACAGAACGTTACAGCTATTCTGTGACATTTCAGAAACACCAAATTAGGATAGACTAAGATAAAACCTGAAAAGCTTCGCTCCAGACATCTATTATGAGTGAGATAAGCAAAACTTTAGTAGTTTACCTGAAACAGCGATTTCAGATTCATCTTCGCTAGATTCCTGACTGACCAGATTAGTTTTTGTCGTCCTTGTTTTAATGAAGCTGAATAACCAAGCAAACGGTTTATACTCAGCGTTAGGAGTGAAACTGTCCGCTCCACTCCCTGATGGCCTAGCTTCCCGCAGGTAGCGCCCCACTCTGGTGCGAAACGTCTTTAGTCTAAAACAAAGCAACATAAAACACAGGTAATTGATAGGTCTCCCAGTATAACTGGTTAGTTAGGCGAATGTAAGTCATATAACGAGGCTTGCAAACGAAGCTATTAAAAAGCTCAAACATATTATACCTAACGATAAGAAAATCAGCGTAGAGATCAACCTAAGAGCTTCCAATGTCTATGTTGCAAGTATATTGTTATATAATAGCGTTGAGACCTGGACAATCAGTAAGGCAGTAAAGAATTTTATCGACAGTTTCCATATAGGACTACTAAGAACTGTCATTTACGTGAAGTTGCCAAACAAAAAAAGCAGCCCAGACCTGTACAAGAAAGCCAAGGAAAAGTTGTGGAGCCAAACACCAAATGAAGCCTCGGGTTCATTGGGCACACACGCATATTGTATACTTCATATTTATTCTGTTGCAAATAGACACAACCATTAGAACGGCAATCTAACCATTGCAAATCAGTAGGAATATGCCTTTGCATCAGCTTATTTGGTGTAGTTTAGGCCAGTTTAGTACGATATTTCTTCTTACAAAAAAAGCTTTGAAGCATGAAACAATCAAAAACAATCATCATTTTGGGACTGACACAAACCACAGACAGCTCCTATCTAGTTGTGCAGCCACCCATCAATCTTCTTTTCTAATAAATCTCCGAGTATAATAATAAAAATGTGCTACAGCACTTTGCAATAACAAGGGGAGATAGTTCATGAGTTTCAGCCATGAGTCACTGTGTGTCAGACTTTGTGCCAAAGTTAGCAGATCATGCATTAGCAGGATCAATCAATCTTAGCTGACAAGTGAGCAGTAGTTAATAAGAGCTAGTGAGACAAACCTGTTTTCCACCTCCTCTTTTGTTGAATCAAATTTTGCTCCAATTTCTGCTAGAGCATTAGCTTTAGTTGTCTTTTTATTCTTATAACTCTTCCGACTAGTGTCATACAGGCAGGGATACTCCCTTACTGTATCCATGAAGGCTATGTCATTATCCATTACTGTAGTTGTGGATAGCTTAAACTAAATAATTTATTGCCAGGAAAATGTCTGTCAACTGTCAGTAAAATTTGGAGAATGAAAGTTGTCCTTGACATTGAGTCTCTTGAACAGAAGGGAGAAATATCAAAGATAGACCTGTGAATTCACAGATCAGTGGTACCCACCAATCATAGGTCATCGTAGGAGCGCACAACTCGCAATAAACTCCCACGAAAGTAGAATCGATTCTACTTTCGTGCGAAGGTATTTGTAAACGCACGATCTCTGTGTATTTTGTACCCACCAATCACAGCAATGCACAAGTGGTCGTGCATGATCGCAGATGAGCTCCTGGGACAGTTATGCAGTTGATGGGTACCAGGCTTTATGTATAGGAAACAATTGACATATCCTGAGCATAGGAGTTATCAATAAAAGGTTGTTATTCTTCCCAAGTATACTACATTTACACTCAAAGTTGATCATAAAGAGAACAACTCTAAGTTGAATTGGTAAATAGGCTTGTGAAAAGTGGCGCAACAGCTCCATTTCATCAAAGACTACAGTCCTCGGTCAAATCATTTAACAATCTTACCAGTTTCACCAAAAAAGTGAGGCATGACTAACAGCTCCCTAGGTTTTTATAGCAACAAGCAATTAGTTATAGAAACCCTTGCTGACATGTGTTGCTGACTTTACCATATTTACTGAAAGGATTTATGGTTTGGAAGGGTGAACTTACAGTAAATTTAACTGCCTCTCAGAGGTACAGTAGACCAAACCTATTAATGAGTTGGTGCATGCCTCACGTTCACTATCTTTCAGATGTGCTTTTACCCAAGCAGTAAAGGACTTGACTACATGGAACGACAAAGGAGCACGTTTACGTGATTTCCAAAAACCTTTCGTATGGCATTGTGCCCGGCCTTACAGTCATCTACCATGAAATGTTCAGGAGAACCGCAACCTTCAATTAACATGTAGATAAATCAATATGATTTTGGGAGTTGGGTGTGGCAGATGAACTGACACGGGATGATGCGTTTTATTATGACATTGCATTATAAAGCTAGCTACCAAAACTACAAGTGGAAAGCATTGTGTCCGTTTTAATTGCCCAGCTGAAGGTGACACAACTCCCTGCCTGTTGCAATGAAGCTTCAAACGATTGTTTCCTTGTATTATGGCAAGTCTGGTATGCCAACATTTGCGTCAATACCAAGTGGCTGAAACATATATACATTGTTTTACAAGCCATCGTTATCAATAACGGCCCACTCATAATAATATAACTCTTCATGCTATAACGGTAAACTCAGCCTGCACTAACAGGCCTCTTCTTGGCTAAAAGTAATTTGCAACAGTTTGAGTTGCCCTTACCTCTCCAGCGGAGGCTACTTTTGCATATTTTTATTAGCAGAGCAAGAGGGTTCGATCCTTCAGGCTAGGTTAGGCTAAGTGAGCTTGATTTGAGAGGCACAGGCATGACGCAGACTCAAAGACCAGATTAGCGACGTCATCATTTGAAATTACCACTCAAATCGGCCACAAAAAATGGCAAATCATTATTGTTTTCATTTTCTATGTGATGTGTTCCAGTGACCTAGAGGTTATACCACGTTTACCAGCATTACTCTAGAAAAGATTGACATATATGCCCTAGGATCAAACCAGGTGGATTCCATATTTTTTAAAACATTTCAGATGGCTTCCCCTGCAGTGAGGATGAAAGGCGAAACCTACCAAATGTGACCTATATTGACACAAGTTTCGTACATATGTTTTGGGTTTAGTGAAGAGACCCATCAGCAGCATGACTTTTAAAATTATTTGGTTTTTTCATACTCTTCATCAGTGGGGCTTTACTTGTTGCCTGGGTGGGAGGGGATGTCACTAACTACCAAAACACATGCGGGGAACAAATTAAAAGTAGGTAATAAAAGTTCCAGTGTGACTGCAACTGCCACTGTTTGAAGGAAGCTGGTGGCAATTAGTAAATTTCGCATAGCAGTGTAAATGGTAATTTCAACTACACGTACCTCCAAATCCTTGACTGCCTAACAGGTCTTTCAACTGTGAAAGTCCAGATGCTATTGCCTCTTCTGACTCTGATGTTGTCACAAAGGCACCTGTGAGAATTGCAATGAATTAATTGTGTTTACAGATGACAAAAAACTTTGCTACACTTTCATCATTAATCTTCGCCAAAGCAATTTGCCTTCAATCTGAAAGTGGTCACCTTATAATAAAGATACACATTTTATGCATGTAACATAGAAAAAGCAAAGTAGGGTGGAGGTAGAGCATGACTTGGATTATCGATTATCAATAAGATATTGGGGGAAACTTGGCAGCAGAGCATAACAAAGAACAGTGACGGGAATGACAGGATAGTGACTTCATCACCGTATGTGTGCGTGCTGCTTACCAAGAGGTACCGTTTCTCCAACAGTGATAGTTGCAAGGGGGAACAATTTCGTGCCATCATTGTCCAGTCCACCCGTGGCGTCCATGAATACCATCTTGCCGGCACCGCTAAATGAAACGATATATAAAATGTATAATTTATTATCTTCATTTTGTTCATGCACAAATTCTGAGCGTAGATCTGCATGGCAATGGCTACTATGTCTCGCAGTAGTGAGGTATGCACTTGTTGCGCTGATGATCCATACAATACCACAGTGGGGACAATTTCATTGTCAATCCTGAAGGATGTCAGAATGGAATTATAGGTTATGAACAAGTAGTACGAGTCCACCCATCCAACTAGCCCATTATCTAAAACCAGTTATTGCTCAATATCTAAATTTATCATGTTTTCATAGGAAAAACATTTGGTTGGACAAAAATGATGTTAGACGTGGTCTTTTGGGTCAATGGCGAAAAGCAAAGAACGTCGCCGTATTAGTCATGGATGACATAACTAACATAGCGATTTATGTACATGTATAACAATTATGTATTTGTAAATGATCACCTAGGGCTTAAAACAGAATGCATTGTTCAAGTTGTTTAAAGTTGTTCATTTCTAGTTGATGCGGAGAAAAAAAAACATGAACCCACCTCAGAGAGTGACATCTTATGTTGTACTGGGTTACAAATGTGCATACGGCATGTCCATTACCAGTCACAACAGAGGAGTGTCTTACATCTTCCATCTTGCCTAGTTGCCTGGACACAGCAGAAGCGGCGCTGGATCCAGTCTGGTGTCTTTCGCCATATTTGTTTTCCTGATATTTCCTATAACTTCTAAGATGACAAATATGTATGTGATATTAACATATCAGGAATTGGTACAGAAACAGCAGATACCAAAGCCCCAAAAAATGGAAAAATCAACAAAATCCACCAATGGGAATAAAAATATGAGTTCAACGTGCAATTTAGGCTCGGTCTAATACTGAACCCTTTATAACTTTCATAACCATGCTGCTGAAGAGGCGTTCACCAACCTAAAACATTTGCTTGCAATCAAGTAAGCAAGTAAATCATGCAAATTTGGTAGGGTTTTTCTTCCATAAGTAAAAATATGTGTAAAGGGTGGCATAGTAGAATAACAGCTCATTTTCTCACAATATCGCATAGAGAGTGTTTTTTCTACAATGATTATAATTTCATACTGCTTAGTATAACAGCTTCCAAGGGAAGACAACTAGAACGTTCCTTATTGCGTATAGACCAACATGAACGAAATGATGGGCTACTAACTGCAGTTTTTTTAAACCAGGGTAGTAGCCTATACATTCAGATCTCAGATCTTTGTGGCATGCCATTATAGACAAAATTTGTTTGAGTCCACAAAAAGATATTTTCCCAATTCCCAACCAACTAAAATTAATGGCAAAATGTTGACAAATAATTAGAAAACATCATTGTGTGCAACATAATTCAGATGGCATAAAATATTTGGCTAGCTCTTGGAAAGCATAATAGTATGTTTCAGAGCAAGTACTGGCAGACACCCTACTCTAAAGTACTTCATGAACTACCAACCTTTTGACAAAGTGATAGTCAGGACAAAGAGACCTGTTAGCTAGCTTCTCGGGCTCACATATATCCCCACATATGTTGTTTTTCGCCTTCACCGTGGTGGAACCACTTTCAAATAGCTTGTTCAGTTTCTCTTTGATCTCATCATGTACAGGGGCCTTTGCCAAGGCTGCGGCACTGTTCAAACTATGGTTATGCACATTTTTCAATGTGCATAACATTGTCATGTTTCCGCTGAAACACCGGGGCTGTTTACAGGCGTTTACCCAAATAAGCAGTGTCCCAAGTAACCCAGTTAAAAAAGGGTATAAATTTGGACCCTGGATCGGAATGTGTCTGTCTGAATACGACCAATTGCCTTTAGGCTGTATTGAAATTAGACCTGATCCCACAAGAAATAATATAAAGCAGTTATGACTCTGTGTAAGAGATCAGTGGTGAGCTACCGGTAGTTTCAGGAAGAATGTTAAGGAGAACGTGATCTAAGCCTTGAACCTATATCAACCACAACTGTATCAGTAAAACACACATTCTGTGTAGCAGCGCAACATATCTCAAAAGAAACAACACTGCTTGCATATTAAAATTAAAATTTCCAGCTCTCATCATACAATTCTCATGGATTTTACAGGCAGCTATGTGGTATCATGTCAACTGCCAGCTAAGCAAATAAAAACAATCAAAATAAATATTCAGAATACTTATTTCTGTGTAATGTTTATTTAATATCGAACTAAGGAGGATTTCTGGGATACCGGAGTTTGTTGATAGTTTTGCATCAAGTCTAAAAACGGATATAATCTCGGAAACTAAATATCGATCTAAGGACGATTTCTGGAATATCAGAGTTTGTTGATAGTTTTGCATCGAGGCTAAAAACGGATATAATCTCGGAAACTAAATATCGATCTAAGGAGGATTT
Organism: Membranipora membranacea; assembly: GCA_914767715.1. Classification (NCBI taxonomy): domain Eukaryota; kingdom Metazoa; phylum Bryozoa; class Gymnolaemata; order Cheilostomatida; family Membraniporidae; genus Membranipora; species Membranipora membranacea. Next base: position 19,687,729 of record OU612072.1, read on the forward strand.
CTGGAATATCAGAGTTTGTTGATAGTTTTTGCATCGAGGCTGTACCAAAGTCAATACCCAATCGAGTTACATGTTCATATAATCTCAAACAAGTAGTTATATTAATATTTGTGCACTATAAGTTTTTATAGTTGCTCGTAAATATTTTAGTTCTAAAATATTAGCCACAATTACAAGACAGTAATAAACACCTGCTATAAGTTTCTATAGCCAGGTAAAGCAAGTCATACACAAAAATAGGAAGGATATAACAATAGGGTCATTTTACCTTTATTAATTTTGTTGTTTTACACTCACTGATCTCCTCTATATGGAAAATCTGATCAGTAATATAATGATATGAAGGAAGATGGATAAGTCTGAAATAAGTGACATTATTCAAACAAACTTAAACATATCAGTAAAACAAGAACAGTTACAGGCTAAATATTCATATTTTGTTGAACAAAAAGATGCCATATTCATTGCTCCAACCGGTTTTGGGAAATCTCTCCTATACTTAGCAGCACCCTTCCTGTATGACCATGATACTGAGTTCTACAAACCCCAGCAGGCACAATCAAACAAGGAGGTAAGTGACAAGAACCAACTTTCCCTGAATGTTAACAATGATATTTATTTTTAGTTTTTTTAGTCTCTCTCGCTCATTCAATACATACAATAGTCTACATAATATGTTGAATTCTTGGTGCCTTGGCACCTAGCTCACTAACACTATCATCTCCATACTTGCCAACCTGTACGCATAAAGCATTTGTAAACGCTTATTTGACACTAATTGAGTTTTAAACGCAAAACGCTAGTTGTACTCATTTATGGTTTTCCAAACGCCTGTTCATCTAATTAGGCAATCAAAAACGCATCTTTATCTTTAGTGTTTACTTGGTTGTCATGGTTAAATAATAGTCTAAAAATCTGGTATTGGCTGCAGAAAACCATGATGTTGATTTACAGTTGACTTTTTACCTGTCCAAGTTTTGCATGAGCCAAATTGCAACTTTTCTTCAATGAGACACAACATAACTAGTAATCCATTGTAGAATATGGTGGTTCTGCCAACTTCAACTTTTCTTTAATCAGAGTAACAAAGTTGTCTACCTCCTTGTTGGGGTGAGATAACTCAGATCTCCTGCCCCAGTGTTTCAAGGGCAAACCAAGGAGGATGGGCAAACAGGGTTTCAAATAGCCTGTCTTGTCCAGACAGGCTAGGTTACAAACAACTTCTCATTTATTATTAGCAGATTGCACCTTACAACGCAAAGGGAAAAAGACTAATGTTGAGTGATCTACTCCTACGCTAATAAGGACTACTTACTGTGATAATAGCATTTTTTGGGGCGTTTTCTGGTCATTTGAGGCACCCTGGAGTTTTGTAAGCATTTTGCAAATTTTTGTACTCATTTTGGAAAAATTAGGTTGGCAAGTCTGCATCTCTTCCACCAAGGTACCATCCATTATTCCATTTGATGGCTTCCAGAATATAGCCATTGACTTTGTATAGAATTTGTACTCTAGCATACTATACATATGCAAGTGAGATGGACTACATCATCATTTCATTTGTATCCAAGGCCCTCAACAACCTCACCTCAGTGCTCAAAATTCTGAAATTGTCGACATCATACTTTTTGGTGTATTTGAATTTGATTGCAGACACTTTGTTCAAATAGTCGTTCTCCACATTGATCTTGATTTGAACCACCATTTTTGTTTCATAGGATTCTGTGGGCTCATGTGTGAGGAGATTGACTTATGTGTCAAGCTCAACTGTTCAGAAGGTTAGTTATGACTGTAATGGTTTAGTCTAGATGACAAACTCCTTCAATGTTTTAGTACAGAGGTTCATCAATTTTTTGCTCAGGATGCATGATCACAAAGGACTAAAAATGAATAAGATCCAAATATTTAATTTAGTCATCTTTTTATGTCTCATCAATGACTGAATAAGGTATTAAGTTAGTCTGAACACAGGCATTTTTAGTTGCTAGGGCTCAGGTGGTTGCCGGTTGTTGATGATTTAAAAATATGGTGATAGGTTAATATTAATACTGTTGGGTTGAGATACTGTGGCCCCTAAATTACAGTGGTGACACTAGTTGGAACCTTCACAGCCCAATGGGCCCGAGGTCTGAAACCAGAAATAAAATGTAGACCTTTGGCCAACCTTGCATATTTTGTTGATAAGCATTAAAAGCATTTGAGTTTTTGGTTGGATATTTTTCACTGAATCTAGTGATCCATACATGTCATATTTTCTAGCAAACATCCAACAAGATTGAATTATCTATTTTTTTTTCCAGAATGCACCATCCCAATTCCTAATTGTAATGCAATTGGTGTCGATGATTGAGGATGCCATCACGAACATTCATAAGAACTTACCCAAGCTCTCGGCAATTCATCTCTCTGCCGCCACTACACATATGTATAGGGCTGCTGTGTTCATATTTACGAGCCCGGAAAGTATTCTCGATGGCAGTGGGAGAAAGGTGTTACAGGAGGGTTTGAATGTGAAGACGGTCTTCATCGACGAATTCCATATCGTTGAGCAATGGTAGTTATTCTTTCTCATAATACAGTATTAAAATATTATCCCCATGATATATCATAAATAAACAAACTATATGACCTCCGTCCGCTTCCGGAGTGAAAATGATGAAAATCCAGAGAGAAGCCAGCTTGAAGAAGCATTAAAATGTTGACATATTACTTAGATTTTGTAAATTGAGAAGAAAAAACATAGGGCCATAATTAAATCATAATAACTGACAATTCTCAGGCCTAGTCTAAGTGGCGCAGGGAGTTAGCGGCACCAGCTATCAAACTCCTATCCCCATATTCAATATAATTCAAACCCTCTCAAATGTTATGTATATGATGGCAGCTATGGGGGTCAATGGAGCTGAGAAAAACCATACATAGGCAACTGATGTCATGTCATCTGGTTTAAAGTGGAAAACTAATATTACTGGGACCATTTAAATATACGGCACTTGGATTAAATTTCAATGCCAACAGTATTTTCCCCGAGCCAGACACTCAAAGTAAATAAAGACATGTACATGTGCTTACATTCATATTTCATGTTATTTTAGGGGTGCTGAGAAAGGAAAGGATGATTCATTTCGGAGTGCATATGGCAGCTTGCACTCCTTTCTGAAGAGTGTGCCTTTCGTTTGTATGTCAGCCACTGCCTCTGATGATACCATACACCATGTCAACACATCACTTAACATCGTGCCGAATATTTTCAAAGTTTCTATCAAAATAAGAATATAATGTAAGTCAAATTATTTTAAGTGTGTATATTTTTAATGCCTTAATTCGGAGCATCTAGCTAGTTCCACACGTGTATGTTAATATCTGCTCAGACTCCAAGGCGCAGGGAGTTACATGCGCCAGCTTTCAAACTATCAAACAGAGGAGTTTGATAGTTGGAGCAGGTAACTCCCTGTGCCTTGGAATCTGAGCACTTAGACTATTCCCAGTGTGTTGCAATGCTTTCCTGTTCAATTTATAAGTACTGACACTGGCCAACGCTTGCAGTTGCTCTCAGCCCGGTGATGTTCAGTTCAGCTAGTGATGGTGTCAACCTTGCGGTTGTCAACGTCTCAATTCAGCGTCATTTTCCTGAGAAAAACACAAGTTGAAGTCTTATTCATTCTAGATTTTTTGTTTCATTTGTAGCTATCACACAGTGAGAGTTACAGGGAACATTCTTGCAGATTTCAAATGGTTGTGTGACCTGATTAATTCTAGACCGCTAGACTTTCCTAGAATGATGATATTCTTTACAAACATCAACACCTTAGTGGATGCTTACCAGTACATCACACTTAACACTCATCAACCTGTAGGTCCTACCACCGCCAGAGTGGTTATGTACCACTTAATAACAGACAGCAACATCAAGTCAAGAATATTGGCTGACCTTGGCAATACATCTGGCCATATTAAAGTGTCTCTCTGTTCTAGCAGTCTATCAATGGGGCTCAATTTGAGAAACATTGCGTTTCTCCAGGAATCTGGTCGCGCTTCTAGGGAGTGCGAAGTTGTTGCACATTCAATAGTATTAACATATCCCAAATGGACGTAAACTAGATCAGACCATGAAGACATATGTGCAAGGAAAGTCTTGCCTTCGTAAATGTTTACTTGCTCATTTTGGTTGTGACAAACCCTCTGAGCAACAGGCTTGCTGTGATGTTTGTGACCCTGATATCTTATGCCATGTAAAAACCCAGATTGTAAAGTCTTATGATAGCTCATTCACAGACAGTTTTAGTGACTCGCTATCAGTAGCATCATTTGGAGATATCAGCTGCTCCAGTTCAGAGGGTGATTAGTATTAAGTGCCCTTACTCAGAACATTGATTCATATTACTAAGTCAGGTATATGCATACCATTCCAGGGCCGTATTCTCTGTGTGTTTTTATTACTGTCTCAGGTATATGCATACCATTCCAGGGCCGTATTCTCTGTGTTTTTTATTACTGTCCCAGGTATACGCATACCATTCCCGGGCCGTATTCTCTGTGTGTTTTTATTACTGTCTCAGGTATATGCATACCATTCCAGGGCCGTATTCTCTGTGTTTTTTATTACTGTCTCAGGTATATGCATACCATTCCAGGGCCGTATTCTCTGTGTTTTTTATTACTGTCTCAGGTATATGCATACCATTCCAGGGCCGTATTCTCTGTGTTTTTTATTACTGTCTCAGGTTTATGCATACCATTCCAGGACCGTTTTCTCTGCGTTTTTTCTAACTGTCTCAGGTATATGCATACCATTCCAGGGCCGTATTCTCTGTGTTTTTTATTACTGTCTCAGGTATACGCATACCATTCCCGGGCCGTATTCTCTGTGTGTTTTTATTACTGTCTCAGGTATATGCATACCATTCCAGGGCCGTATTCTCTGTGTTTTTTATTACTGTCTCAGGTTTATGCATACCATTCCAGGACCGTATTCTCTGCGTTTTTTCTAACTGTCTCAGGTATATGCATACCATTCCAGGGCTGTATTCTCTGTGTTTTTTATTACTGTCTCGGGTATATGCATACCATTCCAAGGCCGTATTCTCTGTGTTTCTTATTACTGTCTCAGGTATATGCATACCATTCCATGGCCGTATTCTCTGTGTTTTTTATTAATGTCTCAAGAAAAACTTTACTCTGAACATTTATTTTTATTAGGTACTCAGCCATGTGCATACGCCTATTTTGACTACTGGACATACTGCGCTTCTTAATATTTATAAGTCGTTTGCCCTTGTCTTGGACTACCATATGAATACTTCACAATAGAGCTATCAGGTAACAGGCTGTGCTAAACAAACTAACATATTGTCATAAATGTCAAACTAGCTAATGTACATTTACATGCAAGAAAATGTGCATGTTTGCAGTATATTTCCTTTATTTATGAAGCAAGCATATCTGGGGTCATCAGATTGAGAGATGTTGATTGATATGTATTGTAAAACTTCATTTCTTTTTGCACAAGTTTTACAAAACAAAACATACATACATATTACAGCTTGAAAGCTGTAAACATTGATGAAGAAATATGGCAGCAATAAATAACAAGCTGTTTCACTGAGTGGATGCAGTAAAGGATAGAGATAGGAGATCAACGACTAGTTGGGGACAGAAAACTCACAAATTTACCATGGTGTAAACTTGGTGGCTGTTAAAAAGACATTCCTCTTTAGACAAATGGCAAGCACAGATAAAGTTTTTTAAAACAAGACTATTAATTTTTCCGCAACAAAATATGCTATTGTGAGTACCTAAAAATGGAGTGGGAGTTATAATGAAGATACATGGCATCGTTGTCTAGTTTCTGGAAGACAAAGATAGCCGGCTCACAGGGGGATTGAGATATTCGTGAAGCCAGCTATATCAGGTCCCCAGTTATAGAATCTCAAACCTGAGTTGCGGAGAGATAATGATAAGAAGAATTTGCACAAAACTAAGTTTAAAAAAGCAATACTATTTTTCAACTTTTCAACCTAAAACTGGCGGTAGTGGTGTCGGATGCGTCCTAACTCGATTCTTTGTTGAATCTACTTGTACAAGCTTTTGCTGTTTAAACCAGCCATCAAATTTTTACATATGTTATAACATGACAGGGAATGAAATCGATTTGCTGAATATTTGGTGAGACCTGCATCTTTATAGGCAGCCACAAGTAATTTTAGATCCTTATGTTCTTGTGACGTTTTATTCTTTCCACTGGTGGGATGGTACTCTATTTCTTTATCTAAAGTTGACACAATCTGGTTTATTCTGTTGTAGCCTTTAGATATGCGATCCACATGAGCCTGGGTATAATCGCCTCTGTAACATTTCAGATTGGCTTTGAATCTCCTGTTTTCATGCTCCATCTACAAAATAGAACTAGGCTCAAAACTAGTGCTCAGACGTCAAATCAAAAGGAGTTACTGGTGTTCGCTTCAAGCTCTCCCTCGGTTTGATAGCGAACGCTAGTAACTCCTCAAATTTGAAGTCTGGGCACTTAGACTAGCTCAAAGGCTTGAATGAGCTGGATAATGAAATAGGTGATATTCCATCTGTTGGTGTGTAACAATCTCTAATTTGCTGTGTGACAACGACATACATACCACTAGGTACCTTGCTGATTTACGAATAGCGTCATAGGCCTTGTACACGAGAGTTGTCTTTGATTGACATGCATGAATTGAAGCTTTCAATATCAAGTGAACTAGTCTGAATGCTCAGACTTCAAGGCGGATGGAGTTTCTGGAGCCAACTATGAAACTCCACAAGCGCCACAAACTCCCTCCATCTTGGAATCTGATCCGACTGTAATTAGTACCAATTTTATTTATTGATGGTCATACCTGCAAGTCTAGAGGTATGTTGGTATCGCCTTGACTGCTTCTGTTGTAAAACCTGTTCCGTATCAACCTTTGGCTTAGGTGTCTGGGCAACACATTCGTTTGGATGATAGTTTCCAGGAGTCCGCAGCCATACTTAAAACTGCCATTTCCCTTGAAGATGATGTAGAAAAACCTAAAGATATTACAAAACACACATTGGTATGATTGGTATGATAAAATTCAAATTGTTGACAAAGATATGATTCAGAAACTTGAGTGCAGCCACCTGTAACTTTAGTATGGAGTTGTCATGAATGCGCACTGGTATTTATGATCTGATAAGTTGCGAGTGGATAGGTCAGATGTCTTCGTTTCTAATCGAATGAAAAACACTCCGATTGAGTCAACTGTCCAAAAATTCATTCCGCAACATGATTGATCGCTGTTTATTATCATGGTAGTCAATGACCAAGAAATTTAATTGTGAGAAAAAGTGTAATTCATTGACTAGGCTGCTGCTGCAGTTTAGTGTTTAATATCTCAGCTCAATTATGATGATGATTTTCTTTATGTGTATATGAGAGTCTAGTTCACATGCTGTGAACCCTGCGTCTCCTCGTCTTACTACTGAATTGAACCTTTCGAAATTCAACCTTCATTTGCTAAACCTTGTTACTTGGCTATATTGTGTCCTTACTTGTAGAGGAGCATGATCCGTTCACCATTTCCTACTTTAATGGCACGATTATGGATTGTCCGTAAAATCCCAAGGGTTATCACCGCACAAGTGTAGTTGTATATGCCATCTAAATCGTGAGATTCCTGGGCTATGTTGGGATGAAACTGAAGATGATGTTTCCTTAGATTCTTCTCACTAGCGTATTTCTTCTTACAGTGTCTGCATCTGTTAACACTAAAACAATGCTTAGCATGTACATGTATATGTACTAGAGTCTAGTTCTTGCACTTCCAGGTGTAGACAATCTGTGACGACCCGATTCAATGTCACAGACTCTCAGCTGCAAACAGCTCACAAAAAACACTTGGAAAACAACCGGATAAACTGCACGATAAAGGCCCTTTTTTCATGAACACTACTCTTGATTGTTTGGGTTTTCTGAGTCTATGTATTTTGGCTAGGTTGTCAATGTAACCTCAACAAAATTAACATGCAGTTTTGATATCTAAATCTGCGATGTACAAGTCTAAGTGCTCAGGATCCAAGCCTCAGGGCGTTAGTTGCGCCACTAACTCCCTGAGCCTTGGATCCTGAGCACTTAGACTAGCGATGCGCCTGCTTGCATCTGTACCTTAAATCAGATGTATCTGCTGCAGCAGGAATGGTGAGGTCCACATATTCTTCAATGATCTTCTCTGCCACTTTCTGTATTAAATCCTCTGGAAACTCTTTGCTATCAGTGAGAAGTGATGAGGCGCTTACAACTCCTTGGCAACAACTGAAACAATGCATAATCAATGGATCAATATAATGACATCTACGGGAATGACATAGTCAGTAAATGCTCTGTAAATGCCATAGAGTGAGCGCTCAGAAGGAGGTAGTTGTGACGCCCTAGCAGTCTGAGCTATAATATGGAAACATGTTGTTCAGCTGAATGTCTGGTCATATTTTTTGAATGTTGCATTGTTGAGTATGAGCTAGTCAAGATTCACATCTCCTTCATCACTTCTCAAAACTCACCTGTGATAATGTAAGACTTGAATACTTTATCAAAAAGTGCTGCGCAGTCGTAATATCTGGACGTAGGATCGGATGTGACGTTCTTCGCATTGATGAAGTTTTTGGCGTGATTCAGCGTCCCCATTGAATGTCCAGAGTCTGTCTGTAAAATAATAAAAAGTCTCTGTAGACCTTCATCAATGATTGTCCAATGGGTCCACCTTAGCATGCAAGGGTTTTGCTCAGAATTCTGATATTACTGCGGCTCACAGTTTCTCTTAGTCTTAAGATCTCAGACTCCAAGGCGCATGAAGTTGGTCTAATATCCGATATCCAATATCCGATCAGTAGTTTGCATTGATGTACACTGATACAACTGAACTAAAAGTAGAGTTAATTGATGATATCTTTGAAACTGGTCAGCCTTGCACTGATATTACATGTACATTTGATTACATGGTAGTTAGGACATGAATAATAGAAATGGACTGTTTTGAAAAGCGACTCCGCTAACTCAGTGTGTAGTTTAACAGCCCAATTTACAAAAAAAGAACCTAAGTTGTATCTAACAGTTATCTAATTTTAGCTGCGGTCAATACCTTTGTTTTCACCGGTGCTTAGATGGTGCTAAGCTGGTACTTAGCTTGAGCTAGTGCTGTGCTGACAGGGGACCTTAGATGACATGGCCTTGGCCTTCTAGTATACATGAAAGCGAAGGCATGTCACTCAAAACATGCCAGGAGGTACATGGGTCAGGGGATTCAGGCTAAGATGACACCAAAGAAGAAAGTTCAATGGGAAGGCAACACTGGTGGAGCTCTAGTCTAAGTGCTCAGACTCCAAGGTGCAGGGAGTTACTGGCGCCAGCTATCAGAGAGGAGTTGGAGCTGGCACCAGTAACTCCCTGCGCCTTGGAGTCTGAGCACTTAGACTAGTGTAGCTCTAAAAAATTTAGCACTTAGTTAGCCCTTAATAAGCACATCAGTGTAAACAAGACTAATAATTATTTTACTCACATGGAAGAGCACTTTATATGCTAGTTTAAGAAAATTCATCTGTACATGAAAATCAGCACAAGCCATTACGAGGCCTTCAAGTCTATCTACTGGAAACTCTCCATCACATTGAGAACTTATTACTTGCTGTCCGCGCTCGAATGACAAGTAGTCTCCTACAACAATCAATATTATTTATTTATTTATAGAGGTTTTCTCAGAAGTGTACAAATAACAAAAATAATTCTATTATAGGTAACTTGTTGACCTCTGAAAACAGCAAAAAATCATATTATGCTTACTACCAAAGTTAAACACAGAGTTACCCTATAGGAGTTTAATTTAGCTAGAGTTTAATTTCGGGACCTGGTACTAAATTTCACTAGTACTAAAATCTCCATCTGATTGCAAGGCAGACACTTAGACCACTACACCACGCTAGCTTGCATGCTTGGGTAGGGTGTATTCCTGTATAACAGTACATTGTTTATGAAACTATGGTGAGTGAGTTTAATTTAAGATACACTAAATTTCCCAACCTAAGCAACAATGTGAAAAGCGAATCCTAAATGCCGGAAAACTAAACTCCTATAGGGTAATTATAATTAATAACATGTGGCAATATTAGTGCCATCAACAAAACCATCAGCAACTCCATAACACCCATTTGCACCAACGCTTAAACCATCAACGAAAAGATTGCAACTCTACATTTGCTGTATTGGCCACAGGCCTTTCTAATACTAATGCCAAGCTGAGAGTTGAAGCGCCTGAAGCAACCCATATATATATATTATATTAAAAAATCGTACCAGTTAGTAAGAAACCTACCAATACAGAGCTTGTGCTGTAGAGTGTCACCCTCTCTGACATCTACCAATGCGTGGTATTGCTGAAGACATACAAGAAGTTCTTCTTTAACGTTCTCGTTCTGCATGAGAACTCCGAGGTTGACCTGCAATAACAATATAAAATGATGTCTGAGTAAGGAAAGAAAGCAACCTTTAAGTCCGTTTCAACGTTATCCTCATGCTGATGAACAGTTGGTAGTGCGGAGCGATATCACATCGGTCCAGATTCGCTAAAATTTTATGATCACCAGTAGAGTAGAGTGATATGATTCTGCAATGGATTTCCGTTTATAAAAAAATAACTTTCAATGTGAATTGGACTGTATCGTAAACTCTTACATACAGTATATCAAGGCGTTGAACGTTTAACAAATTTGGAGAGGCTCAGAGTATAAGTGCTCAGTCCTGCAGTCTGATGTTTAGAAGAGGAACAGCCTCTATCGGCTAAAATTGCTTAGAGGGCACTCTATGGGAACGTTGAGGGCAGGGGTTTGAATGGGAACAGGCGTTTGAAAGGAGTATAATGCACATCATACAACAATTAATTAACGATTAATCGAGAATAAGGGATGGGAGTTCTAATATTGAATGCGAAAAACACATGTTGGAAATGGCATTCAATCTGAAGATCAACATAGGTCTGAAATTCGGTAGATGAGATGAGTATCAACCTAAAAATCATTTTGAAACTGCGTAAAATACTAAGTTTTGCAAATACATTGTCATAAAAGATTGATAATCAAGGAAGTTTGAAATTACTGCAAAACCGAATAAATCGAAATATTGCCCTTTAGAATATCTTTCAAAAATATGTTATCATGCAGCATTAGCTTCAATTGCTGTGAACTGAATGTTTACTTTTATGTTCTATATTTAATAAGTACCATTGGGGTAGGCTTTTTCATGAGATGAGAGTATTGATGTTCTTCTGGCTCGAGAGTTAGAGACGATATTCCTGGACATTCTTGTTGCAGGATTCTCTTGACGTTATCGACCATGAGCCGTCGAAGTTGCTGCTCATCTTCAGCTTTAGCAATTACATCACCTGGTTTAATACTGTCTATCGGTATAGCTGGAGGTTTTTTTTCTGGAACTTTTACACGTTCCTGCACCGCCATGGCTTGCACCATGTGGTGCATCTTATTCGATACCTTAGCCGACTCTCTTCGAGGACGTGTTAAAATGTCAACGTTATCAAAGACGATACTGTATTCAATGCCCTCAGCGGTCCACTTTCCAAGATCAAAAATGTGTCGTTTTCCAAGCGCATTAATTTTAGGAAATATAGATTGATGGGTCGTACAGTCATATAGTTTTGCCAGTCGATTCATGGAGGCATCTTTCATGCCTCCATCTGTGAACATGAGCGAGTAATAAGTTCGCACAGCTGAAAGTTTGTTACTATACACACCTAAGCACTTGGCGATTACGGTTGTTATTGCTGGAATCAATGAGTTGTTTGTTTTGCTCAGATTACTGTTGTTGGGGCGTAAACACGCAGCACTGATTATTCCGGTGAGATGGGGGAGCCGATCTTGAAATTCTTCCCAGCATCCCCACCAATTAATTTGCACAATAAAGTCTTTACAGTCATGTAGAATTGTATCGGGAGACAAATCTGCTCAGATGCTCAAACTGATATCTGATAATCAAAAATAGTGGTAAATTACTGCACTAAAATAAAACTTATAGCCCCTGTACAGTTTTAGTACTAGAACTTTGCTCGGTGTAGTGTTAGTGGCACTTTATCATCAAAGTAATATTGCATCGTGAATATGTGAGAGTTCCATTGCCAGCCGAATCAACTCACCTTGAAACTGGTATAGTTCAACACGGCCTCTCGGATGGGAAACATCCTCCTCCGCTCCATACAACCAAGGAAATCGAGGTCATGTTTCCTTATTTTAGAAATAACTATTGCTTCTGAGGAAGAAAGTTTCTGAAAAACAAAAGGGTCAGTTGCGAGCTTTAGGTTATGAACCTCTCAAGAATAACATTAATTAGTTGAGTTCTGCAGCATACCGATAAACACTGTGAGAAGACAGGTTAGCTATATTGTTATGGGTAGTGTGCAACTGTGGCCCTAACTAAAGCCTTCGAACAGAAACTGACCAAGTCATCAACCTGTCTTACAACTTCTCTGACACTACACATGTACACCTTCTTCCCAGGTTGACATTTTAAAGACATAGTGAAGTGAATCACATACAAATAAACCGCTGTTACTTTACAACAGTTAAATATATAAGCTCCAAAATAAAATTATAATAGATTGCTAAGTGTGTGTGGTCTAAGGGTTCTTACTGAGTATTCAGAATGCTCACCATATCAATTTTATCATTTGAAGTATCTAGATCTAAAAGTTTAGGGGTTCTATTGAGAGTTTTGTTGAGACGAGGGGTAGCTGAGTTTATGTCTACTGGCTTCAAGACCTGAGCTTTAGGTGTGGGTGTCGGTCGAGGTATTGCAGAACGTGATGCATGTATAGGAGGAGTGACTGTAGAGGTAGCAGAAAGTGGAGGTGTACGTTGTGCAATACTTCCAGCTGTATACTCCTGTAAACCTGTGTATGTGTCCATCCTACATACAAAAAAGATCATGTTAAAAATATTAACAGCTGTAATGGGAATTAACCATACCGGTAAGATAAAGGTCTGGAGGGTTATTTTGGCCTGCCTGTCTCTGAAAATGTGATATCATCAGATAATCACTTTTCACTTGTGACAACATTATTTTGATCATGTATATCAGACACACAATAGTATTCAAGTATGCTAAAGTTTAATTGATAGGATAAAAAAAAAAGTTTTTTCCTCAAATGTACACTCTACATTTAGAGTGGGCTCAGGAGCATTGGTTTCAGTTGAACCAGACATGACATTGTCACATACACTGTATGTGACACGCCTAGGTGCATGACTCTACATGAAGTTAGGCATTGTATATTGCACTGTCATGGTTGCCATGGTCTTAATCTGATTAATTGTTATACTCTTCCGCATTTACTTCCATTTTTTGCACATTTAATTACCATCTAAATGCGGAGGTTGGCCATCAAATAAATGACGTATCATCCCACCTGTTTCTATTTTTACGACCTATTTATACAGGTCAGTATAAAGAACAGTGGTTTTTGCTCTGAAGATTCAGTTACAACTTGGCGTTGCAATTTATCAGTTGCCTGGGGCATTTGCCCCAGGGTGTAGTTCAGTAATAAAATCATCAAACTGCCGAAAAACTGCATTCAGTATTATAAAGTAATCTCATATGAACTCTGCCAGCAGTGAACTGTCGTGATCTTTCTCGATCCGACAACATTATGGGTAGGCCCTATGTGTATTGCTCAATGTAGAGGTTTGTTTGTACGCTAAGCATTCAGTTTTGTTGACAAAAGATCATGTTAAGTTAAATTTTCTTCCTTCATTAGCGATTAAGGGCAGAGCACACTATAACGTATCGTAGGCTGTAGCACGTAATAGTTACGGCGTGCATCAGTAATCCGTAACGCACTGATGAACACACTTCAACGTTTCCCGGCGTAATGAAATGTGTTTACAAACACAATGCATGTGCATGTTAACCAATCAAATGCTTTGTTGTGAAACACAGTGTCCTTGACATTCTTGTGTCCTTGACATTTTCATCATTATATCATCATTTCCCACCAAAACAAAACACTATAGAAGCAATTTTACAAGAATATTAAGTTGACAGTCAGCAGATTACAACCACATCATGAACAGAGAGAGGAGAATTAGATTACTGACACTAGGGCATCTTTATCTAAAAGCCCAGAGAAGAAATAGAGTGGGAAAGAGAAGGTACTGGGTTCATCCAGTCAACAGACAGAGACAAACATTAGGGGCATGGAACACCTGTCTGAGTGAAATGAGAAGCTCTTTCCCTGAAAAACATAGGCAAGCATTTAGAATGGACATTGAGTGCTTCAATGAGCTGCTAGGCCATGTGCAGGAAAGCATAGTGAAAAAGGACACATTCTTCAGGAAGGCTATATCTGCTGAGCAGAGACTAGGTGTGACACTGTATTATTTAGCCACTGGAGACAGCTTCTCAACTCTAGCCCTCCTATTTAGACTTGGTACTTCTACTATTAGAGAGATTGTGTTCAAGACATCCAAGGCCCTGTGGGAGTGTCTAAGAAGCATATATTTAGCCACTCCCAGCACACCAGATGAGTGGAAAAAGATATCTCAGGAGTTCGAAAGAACATGGAACTTTCCTCACTGCCTAGGTGCTATTGACGGAAAGCACTGCTCGATACAATGCCCTCCGAACTCAGGCTCACAATACTTCAATTATAAGAAGTTCTTCAGTGTGGTGCTGCTTGGAGTATGTGATGCCAACTACAGATTTGTATATGTGGATGTCGGCACGTCAGGAAGGTGGTCAGATGGTGGAACATTTGATAACTGTAGCCTCAATGAAGCTGTGAAGGGGAACACGCTGAATATACCGGCTGACATTCCGCTACCAGGTATAAACTTGTGATTTTTATGAAGAGTTTCAGTTTTGATAAAAAAGATAACATCAACATAAGGGACGGGTAATATCACCCTTTGAAATATATATACAATGCCATGTGACCAAAAAATTGTGTTTTAGTTAGAGCTGCATAATGGCTCGATATAGCACACACTCGTAGACATGTGCATCGGACTGTATCTATGATCATATGATAGTTTAGTAATATTAGGGATTGACATACGGCTTAATATAGTAAATTTGAATTGATGTCACCTCAATTGAAATTGATGATGTACACAAAAAACTCAGAGAACTATGAGAAGCAGGCTTGTCAGGGCAGGGACCAGCCTGGTCTGATTGAGTTATCCGATAAGAGGCGATATCAGGTCTTGATTTCCAGGTAAACTCTGCATGCATTTCTGTAACAATGAGCTTGATTTATTTTATAGGATCAGATGGTAACGAAGGATCTCCATATACCTTCATTGGTGATGAAGCATTCCCCCTGAAGACCTGGCTGATGAGACCAATTCCTTGACAGTCCGCCAAAGAGCACAATCAGAAGGTGTACAACTATAGACTGAGTAGAGCCAGGAGAACAATAGAGAATACTTTTGGTATCATGGTGGCTCGATGGAGAGTACTCAAAAGGTATTATTATCATTATCAGGTTTTTGTTTAACTAAGCAACATCAACGAGCTTGATTTTTAAAACTTTCTATTAGATATTGCTGACTGAACTCCAAATGACTTTTTAATGTCTTTGCCTATCCCTTGATAATAAACATTAAATTCTAAGCGTACATAAACATGATAATGAAAATTAGTCCTACGGGAGAAAATTGGCCGCTAATTATGCTATTTGCAATCATTGAAAGAAGTGAAATTAGCTGCAAGCCAACAGTTATTCTGCATCATAAGCCCCCATCTCAGCTGACTGAGATTGGTGCTGACTAACATGAAGTCACCCAATACTTAGTTAAACTAAACTCTAGCTAATAATTTCTCCTAAAAAAAGGATAGTGTATATGATTATGCTCCTGCAATAACCTGTTTAGTAAGCAGATAGATTGATTATTGTCCGTCATGCTAGTATACCAAACTTTCTCATATGTTGCAGGTCTCTACACATGTCAATAGACCACGCAAACGATGTAATATTAGCCTGCTGTGTGCTGCACAACTACATGAGGGAGAAGTCGCCACAGATGTATGCACCTCCAGGCTTCGCTGACAGCCTTGACCCTAATGGAGACGTTGTTGAGGGTGCGTGGCGAGCAGAGCATCCCTTGCAGCCCAACAATGTGAGAGGATGCCCACGTCGACCAACTCGGACAGCTACTGATGTTAGGGATAGACTGGTTAGGTACTTCAGTGGTGCTGGATCTCTGCCATGGCAAGATGCCTATGTCAGACGGACAAGATAGACATTGACACTAGTTGACTGATTTGGCAAAACGATCACATATGGAAAAGAGCTCTCAATTAAATGTTATGTAATGTCATATAGTTTGTACAAATGCTATTTTCAAAACTAATAGAGTATTTTATCCATTTTAACTAAACGAGTTGATAGATTTCTTTCGATAAATTTTTTTATCTATATCTATTTCCAGAGGTGGCGAGGGATATATATACAATTTACAAGAAATATTGTATGATACGAAATTGAGATATTTTTGGTATGATTTAAAAGTTTAATTATTCAACGGAACAAAAAATTTTGAGGTTTGGTAAAAATTTTGGTATTTTTATATATATATATATATATTATGAAGTAAGGATATATACAATTACAAGAAAAAAATAGTGTATGATTAAAAATAAGTATGATTAAAAATACTTGTATGGTAAGAGTATGACAATGCAAGGTATGATTTGAGGTTGAGATTGAGTTGAGATTCGGTAAGTGCAGTAATGTGTAAAATGTGTAAGGTAAAGTAACTACAAAACGGAGTTGATTGACAGCGATATGGACATCTAAAATTTTATGTGTTAAAATATGGATATGATGAGGTTACGTTAAGAGATTTAGTGACTGCATATATAAGCCTGAGCTAGATGACTGGCTCTGGTTTGGATTTACTGGGGGATTAAACCTTCGATCGAAGATGACCTGTCTTATCTCTTTCATAACGACCGCACGTTCATATGGATCACTGAATAAAGTCACATGCCCAGCTATCTCTTCACCAAAACTTACACACTCTTCAGGTTTTCTTTCTGTGGCCTTCTCTCTTTCCTCAATACATAATTCCAGCTCCCTGGCTAGAAGCTTTTCAATATGGCCCTCATCAGTTGTCTTGGTCTTCTTTGTTTGCGGCGTCGAGAACTGAGGATTTATTCTTTTGCCAGGAGTTTTTGCAAAGGTCTCTACATGTGAGCCTGCTGAGGAGGGAGGGCGGGGAAACTCATCATCAGAAAAAATGCACGCTGCTGATGCTGGTGACTTTGGCTCCATGAACACAGCAGCTGCACTCTCTGTTCCAACCATACTGTTCTCCTTTTCCTGTCCGACTATACTAGATGTTGAGCTCAGGTTAGATGTAGTGCTACAAAACATACACAAGAAATTTTACAGTGATGGTTTTCTGAAGGCTTCAAGTATCATGTCATTGTATGAATAAATTTAGCTTGTGCTTTACAAATGCTTGTTATGAATATTTTAAGGTGTTAAACCAGGAAGCTTGTTCAAGACCTACTGGTTAAACCCTATATGAGATTATCATTAATATATAAAATAATGTTGATGGTCTGATTACTGAATTCAATCAGGTTATAGTGCACTTAAATTGGTTATCATGATCGAAAGCTGCAATTAAGCAGAGTATGATTGTCATTGTAAGTGCTCAGACTCCAAATGGTTGATTAAGCTGTCATTTATCACCCTGAACCAAAGGGGATTTAAGTATCTAACGACATAAGGATAAAAGTTTACAATTTTAGATATGAAAATATTTACCTCCCCCTGCTCAAATATGGGTTTAGCCATTGCAGTACATTGCAGTACATGAAGTCTGGTGCCTAAGAGGCTCCAGCTCCTGACCGTGTGATCTCCTCGTGTGCTTTCTTCTTACGGACATACTGGTCTCTCACATATCGCCACTTCTGTTTCACTGTTTTACCTGAAAGTAGAAAGTCAATGTCAGAATGTTCAATCAGTGATGAAAAAAGAATAAAGTTCACCATCAATTTTTAGTAAGTCAAACGTCTTAAGTCATCGTCTCTCTGTCACATTGTGAGGCATTTGATAGTGTGTAGTATCAGCATTGCATTTGTACACAGCAGAGCTGAGCAGTAAAATTACTATAATTCAAACCCAATTTATACAATTAGCATGCTCTCATATCCTACCCTCCCTAGTCAAACCATTCTGTCTCATTGTCACATTGTGAGGCATTTGATATTGTCTAGTCTAGTCTAGTATCAGCATTGCATTTGTTTGGGCTATGAGTACTTCATGGTTTAAGAATTATACAGCATATTTGTACACAACAGAGCTGAGCACTAAAATTACTATAATTCAAACCCAGTTTACATAAATAGTATACCCTCACATAACAATAATTTCTTCTGAAATGTTCAATTGGTATGAGTGTGTATGATGTTATCTGAGTCAATGAGTAAAAGTCTTTTACTCCTTGTCTGAGTTATGACCATCAAGGATATAGAAATAATGTAGAGAAGGTGTGATTCTAGCTGATTCTAGTGACTCTGCTAGAACAGCTACTCTGAGAGAGTACATACCAGGCTCAGCATCAGTCAGCTCAAGCTTCCCAGCAATCTCATTCCAAGCATTCCTCTTCATAATCTCATCCTTGTACAGCTTTGATTTCATGTTATACAGGCATTCATGGTCTCTGACCAACTCAATAAGTTTCTCAACATCAAGAGACATTATCAATATATTCTTTGGAAGTTCTGCTCAAAATTTACTAGTCACTAACTTAATTTATTCTATCTGCTTTCCCGCTGAAATGACTTAATCCAGTCAGTCAATCACGTGGTATAAATTGACCAATGACACTCCGACGCTTGCGTCGTCAACCCACTAGTCATGGGAATGATGCGTTTCAACGATGCGGAGCTTATCCGGTCATTGACCTCTTTCCGCAAAGCAATTGCGCTTACGTTACGTGTGATTACGTTATAGTGTGCTCTGCCCTTTAGTCTATGCTATATGTCCACCATACACATCCGTAGTATCAAATGGAGTTTAATAGTTGGCCAAAACCTGAAATTTCATGGTCAAAATAGCTTGATTAAAGATTGTAACTGTAACTCACAATTTCCGTCCTCTGTTGTTTACAACGGAACCAAACGCCCTTGCCACAGCTCTGGCAGCCAGTCCACCTGTCACGTTTTCATCAAACTCTCGCTTGATAACATCTAATACCCGCGATCTTGGAACCGTGCTGTCTGTCCGATGCCTGAATCTTGACTGCAGGAAAACCTTGAATAAAGATACAGTAATAATGTGTAACAATACTCAAAGGAACATGGACCAATCATTGAGGCCATAAAATATTTGGTACTTTTCTCGACTGCACCATCCATCACATCCATCACAAGTGTGCGTGGAGTTTATACGCCAAACCCCTAACATCTATCACAGTTTTTAATATTGAAATGAATCCGAAATGCTGAATTGAATATTTAAGTTTGATAAATCATTGGCGAGTGAACTGCATTACAAAGTCTAGCTGCTTGCATAGCCTTACTATTAAATTTATTTGTAGTTAGTAAGTAGCAGTAAGCAAGTAGTAGGTATAAGTCTATGGTTGATACTAACTAAAATTTCTATCCCTTAACAGCTTAAATTCCCCAATGGTAGGGGATCAACGGCCGACAAGTAATCAATTACATCTCTGTAAAATGGTCATTATTGAAGAGATGTGAGCTTGTAGCCTATGGATTTTTTACATATGTCACATTGTTCCACCAACATTCTATGAGTTTCATGGTTCCCGCTAGTTTAAGTGCTCAGCATACAAGGCTACATCCTTCCGTATGAATCTGCAGTCTGAGTACTTAGACTAGGACTAGGAAGGAAGGGTGAATGCTGCTACAAATTGCAATGTTGAACAAACTAAACCATAGGCATTGAAGTGAGTTCACAATTCTACTTACAACTAGAGCGGCCAGCTTAGTGTGTTTTTGATGAGGGCTCTCTCCCGATGAACCAGCAACAGTGCGTTTAACACCTCTGGGTATTTTTGATGGACTTTTCTCAAGAATCCGCCTGCATTGGAGTAGAAATAAGAACAAACTCTGTTAATTTAGCTGTTGATCATATGCAGTTGTTCAAAGAGTTCTACTTGTGTAATCAAGGAGTAATGATGGTGTAATGATCTCGGTAAAAACTTCCAGAATTTTACTGACTGACCTGACTAGGTTTTGCAGTAGGGCTAAATATACCAGTGCAAGTGTAAAAACTAGGTTATCCAAGGAGTTAAAAGACTTCTTGAATCAATTCCCGAACAATTAGGTAGGCTAAACCTTGGCTAGTATGCCGCACAGCATAAGGCCACGTGACTTTGATATAGCCTGTGATTTTTGTCAGTGGGTGGGGGTGGGAGGGGGAACCATCAATGTAATCTCATGATCCTTTTTCGATGTTTTTTTTTTCAATTTTGTGTGGGTATCTATATATATCTATGTCTATGTATGTCTATGTATGTCTATGTCTTTATATATAGATACCCACACAAAACACATCGAAAAAGTATCATGAGATTACATTGATGGTTCCCCCCTATACTCATTCTTCTCTTCTCTTCTCGCCCACCCCCACCCACTGACAAAAATCACAGGCTATATCAAAGTCACGTGGCCTTATGCCGTATAGTCTATGAAAAATCTACGGCGTAGATTTTTCATAGCTTAAGTTAAGCTTAAAGTTGGAAATTTAATGTCTTGGGATGTCTTCCTCTCGATGCTAGATTGATATTGATGCCAATAAATTAGTAGAGTTCTGAAGTGAAGGGGTGTTTTGATCATCCACCGACTAGTGAGGTTAGGTAACACAGACCACAGGGCCTCCCAAGGCAGCCCCTTCTGCTTGCCCTAGGAGGCCCTGTGACACAGACCAAGGAGTTGTATTGTACATATCCTATTTATGGTGGAAGTTCTGCGTTTTAAAACCAAATTAAATGTAATAAATATAATAGTGTAAATCACAGATTGATTTATAATGTATTAAAATCAGTGGTGTAAATACTATAAAATACTAATAAAATCAATTGATAATCAATCACAATCAGTGAGTGTGTGAAATTCAAGTAACCCTACTAAATTAATGATGTAATACCAGGAGTAACAGCGTTACTCCTTGGTAATACTTACTATCTTATGTAAATAGGTGAGCAGGTACTGACCGGTTTATGAGTTCAAGCTGTTGCTGCTCCATCAGTTGAGTTAGCCAAGTAAGTTAGTTTGGTGGAGGAAAAAAGCTGTCTACTAAAACTAAAACATGCAACTAAGGCTTTTCCAAGAAGTTATACTATATGTTATAGCAGGGAGAATGGTTATAGCCACTGTTAAAGCCACATCCATGTGTACTTATCAAAGAATATGTTACTGTCTGGTATAACTGTAGTCCATATAGCAATCATTATCTTTGCATGGCTGAGTGAACTCAAAAATAACCTAAGTTCTACCACATCAGCTTGCTGCAAGTTACATGTGCTTTAGGCTATTTTTATTTTTCAGAGTTGTGCTCTCTTGGTGATTTTGTGAAATCGAGGAGGCAACTCTGAATTGTGAGCCTGTTGAGATAATAGGTTTTTGCTCAGACGGAGAAGGGGAGAGGAGTTTGATAGCTTGCGCAAGTAACTCCCTGCGCCTTGGAGTCTGAGCACTTAGACTAGGTTGTTGGTAATGGATATCAATGATCTCAGGCACAGATATTATTCACCACGCCATTTCAGACCAGCCCAACCAAGTTATCATCAGAAACCTTATCATTCTTGCCCACTAGTCCCAGTGATGCTGCCGCTGTACTTGAAAATTGTGCATCAATATTTTGAACAGGCAATGGGTAATGATTCTTAGGAGAGCTCACACACAAGACGAGCTCATTAATCAGCTCTTAATGGCTAGCAACTTATTGTGCAAGAGAGAGTATTTATCTCATTATATTTTGTATATCTCACATGAGTGCACAAATGCGAGTTGTGGGATAGAACTTAAAAGTTTTTGGATTAGAGAGTTGTCTGCCCTCATCTTGCAAGA
The DNA here is from genome assembly GCA_914767715.1 of Membranipora membranacea. NCBI lineage: Eukaryota > Metazoa > Bryozoa > Gymnolaemata > Cheilostomatida > Membraniporidae > Membranipora > Membranipora membranacea. The sequence goes on from OU612072.1 coordinate 19,709,822, forward strand.
TGATAACTCCAACAACAAGGAAGAAAGAGAAATTATTAAAAAACTGCCAAGTCCCCTTTCTTGAGTAAAGACAACTTATGAATCAACTAGCTGTTGAACTAAATAGACTGATTGTCTCATATTGGTAAGGATGGGCCGTGGTACAAGTTGAACTATCTCAACTCACGTGCTACTGTAGCAATTAATTTAGTCTGCTTACAAGAAGAGAATTACTAATAGAGGCATGGACATGATTTGTCAGTAGACCAGGAATTTCCATTGGCCAACACTATCTTTCTATATCCAATGATGAGATACCTAACAAAGTAGGTCAGTGACCTCTATTTCCAGTCTTGCTAATGAATTTATACTGGGTCAAGGATTGATAGGGGGATTGGAAAGTGGTATATATAAAGCTTAAATTCATTTGACTGAATGAAGTTGTCTGCACGGGTGTGTAAAATAGACTCCCCCAACTCACCTAAGTGCCACTCACATTATTGAACCACTTTTATATACTTTTCATGTGGATTCAAACTCATATAAAAAACGATGGGCTGTATAAATTTGGAATTAATCTGCTCTCAATTTGCTAAAATAATTGATTTGACTTTTTACCTGCAAGCTTTTTTTTGGGACTTTGATCAACAATGGAGATATTCAGAAATGCAGAAATTCTCAACTACATAGGAAAATAAGTTAGTTAATTAGTTAAGTTTGACCATCAATCATTGTCATCACTCTTATTCAATGCCGAGATTATACAAGATTGACATATAATAAATGTTACAATGGTGAGTAGTACAGATCATGAATAAATTAAAAATTGCCTTCCGCTGGTTAACTCTTGATGGAGTATAGTAACTAAGTGATAGGTAAATTAAGGCAATGGTGTGTATACCAAAGAAATAATATATATAGATAGATAGATAGTAGTTAGTAGTTAGTAGTACATGTAAGCCACACTGATTTCGAGATTACACTATTAACATGTGGTCCAACACCTCTATTTATTTACCCATTGCTTTACATGCAAACTATGTTGCCTTGTCACATCAATAGGCCTGCTTCAGGTTCTTTCAATTCTTTAACCAGACCACTCAAAATGATGGTATGCTCCTAGTCTTCCATATTGGTGACTATGGGTTGAAAATCGGTTGTCAGAATTTTTTAGTGGCCTCATATATAAGACCATTGCATTTTGCACACATTTCCGGACTAATTTTCATTAGCCAATCCGTATGCATTGATCTTCCAAAAATGATTTTGCAAAAAGAGTTTCAAACTTTAATTCAATAAATTTCCATTGCAAATACACCCGAAAATATTAACAGGGTTCAATATACACTGATAGCAGTGCTTTTGATTTGGCTACAGCCTCATTTGTCATCGGCATACTAATCATTTTATTTTGGAGGGAGGATGGGTGCAGCAAGTTGACCTTCACCCAATTACAGGTGTATTACCTAATAGTGACCGGACTGACGGTAACGGGTCTTCAAAGTTGGTCACATAAGACCTCTGTTGGTACGCTAGCATGGCGCGAAGTTCGGAGGCGATCCATCCATAGCGTGACAGGCCACTGCCATTTGACCATAAGACCGTTGCCCTCAAAACTCACTTTTTCAGGCTTTGCTCCCTTATTGGTCTCTAAAATGGTATCTTGCTTAGGTTGCAGCTTACAGATATACAATGTTCATGACCATCATTGGCAAAGTCTGCAGCGACGGCTCAGGTTGTCTACAGACATAAGACAGAAGAGATGTTAAGCTAAAGTGTGACGTATACATGTCATTTGGAAGTAACTTTTCCTTGTCAAGCGGGGAGATAACTTCATATAATGACCAATTGACTGAAGATATAGGTGTTTATTGAGTTATGGGGTGGGGATTTGACCTTCAAAAATGCATTCAAGGAGACACTCATTAATTCAACACACTTAAATCTAGTTAGAGTCTTATAAAGAAGAAGAGAGAACAAGTCCGGACTTGCCCGACAGGTGCAAATTCATGTGCTGTAAGCACCAGACGAAGTGTTTTATGAGGTTAAGAGATAGTATAGTCATATTTATTGAGGATTGTGGTGTAATATTGGGGTTTGGGGTTGGCAGCCTGAGGTATGTGAGCCAAATTTGGGGTTTGGGGGTCAGCTTTTGGGGTTTAGGGGTCAGGTTCGGGGTCAATATTTGGGGTTTGCAGTTCGCAGTTTGGGGTTTGCGGCCTACACTTTGGGGTTCACGGCCTACTTTCTGGGGTTTGGGGGTCATAAACGAGGGTTTGGGATTTAAGGGTCAGGGTTTGGGGGTCATTGTTTGGGGTTTGCAGTTCGCACTTTGGGGTTTGCAGCATGAATGAAGTTTGGGGTTTGCAGCTCACATTTTGGGGTTTGTAGCTTGAAGTTTTGGGTTAACAGCTGGCAGCTTAGGGTTTTTGGGGTCAAAAGCGGATTCAGGGGTCAACAGTTGGGGTTCAACAGGACGGCATGTTGCCAAAGATGGATCAACATTATGAGGTTTAAACTTTGTTTGATGAGACAATCATTCCTGTAAAAATTGCGAGGGAACTTGAGCGCTTCTGTTATTACAATTTTAACAGTTCAACTCAAATGGATAACACTTTTATTATGAGAATGAACTTGTATCGAGTATAAAACTGGTCGAATGAAGATAAAACCATGAGATTATAACATTTTTATGTTTAGGACTGTACGTAAAAAAAGGAGAAGTCATAAAAGAAGTGGATCTTGAAACAGAGATCCATATAGAGAGAGTTAAGACCATGATATCGTCACTAGGCGCTAACAAAGAAAAGGAGACAGCAGTTGAAAGGGTAACAGGTATGTTAACAGCACCCTTTGTTTACATTTAAGATGGCAGTCAAGGAAAAGGTTATTACTTGTTGAGCATATTATCCTGTTATCACTAGCAAGTAGGTAATTATCACTTTTGCAACTTAGGGACTCAGCTGGTGCATAACTGAGGTATTCTTTATAACAGGATGTGCCTCTGCACTATCAGAAATAAAAGATGTCATGGTATCAAGCAGACGGACACCCTATAAAACAAAGACATCGACAACTGCAGATCTTAAACAAGCGGTAACAGCAATAAACAAAACAAAACCCTGGAAGTTCGCCAAAAGAGAATGTGCAGTTAAGGCAACAACCTTAAGAATAGACATGTCAGTAACATTGAGGGAGCGAGTAAGACAGCTTATACTGAACCAGTTGGATTTCAGAACTTTACGTGAGTCTTCTATTCCTGTGTAATAGACAACAAAAACCCTTGAGTGGGGGAACGTCAGATATTCCCTAGCGTTATTCTTTCAATGAGAATGTATACTGAAACAAAAAAGCCATTCTTGATCACGTATCAATTAATCATGGAAGTTGTGTCCACTTGGCTTATGAAGGGACAAATCAAAGATAGATAGATAAAAAACTTGCTCTGTGCAACTTTGATCACAAATGTACACTACCCTAACAATATTTACAGAATGACATACCTCACGTGACATGGAGCACTTGCTACAACAGGATGCACCTCCTGATTCAGTATCACCTGCAGCTGATCGCTGATCCCCATACTGTCCATAAAGGTACACCTAAGAAAAAAGATGAGAGTAATATCATCAATGATAATTTGGGAATATGACATGATTTTATACAGTAATAAATTAATTATAAAGACGAATGCTATATATAACATATTGCCATGCATCCCTGACTATTTATCAACTATCAATATTTTCATATGGGCGCTGTAGGTCTAAATGAATGTTAGACAATTTATAAGAGAATAATGGTTTGCTATGAACTCTTTACACTTACCCTGGGGCTTTCAGCATTGATGAGCTTTTTCATCTCTTCAGGAGATTTTCCAAGCTCTAAATTGTTATAGTGTAATTTGACTATGCATTTTCTTCCGTCACGGCCACCTCTACTGATCTGTTGAACAAACTCAGGAAGAGAGCCAGCTGGCTGAACGAATATGACTTGCCTTATGTCTGGAATGTTAACTCCGATACCAAATGCCGTGCTGGCGATGATAACTCTGTGTCTGTAACAAAAATTTAGGTGTGTCATGAAGACTGAATTTATGATTTTGTTGACCCTTTTAATACCTGTTATGTTGTGTTTAACAAAATAGTTTTGAAATAGTGAACAGAACATACCTGCTGTCTGGTCTCTGTAACTCTTTGATGATAAAATCTTGAGTTGAACTCTCCATCTGGCCGTGGAATTGGACGACTAGTTTAGATGAGAGAGTTTTAGTGCTGCCATGGTACAATGATTTTTTTCAAGATTCCTTGTCAGGAAGCATGTCATTGGGGTAATGAGAGTATGGCAAGTAAATATTATTGTTTTGGGAAATTCTATGAGTTGATTTTTCAAGTCATTTACAAGAGGGGTTAATATATCACGCAGGGCTGTTTCGTTTTGATGAGATTAAAGGTAAATGCCAAAAAATCGAGTAAAGTTATGTGGAATGGTTATTAATGTAGGGGTATTTAGCATCAAGGATTTCGTTATTGAGTGTAGTTTTTCGTCAGCCACAGTTGCACTCAGGGCAAGGACTACAGGGGTGCAATATGATAAACGACATACAGCAGCTCCGAGTGCTCCAAAGGCTTTTCTGAATGATTTTCCCCTGCAAAATAGGTAGAAGGACCTGATATTGAAGGTAGTAGAATATCGACAATCATGAACCAACAGCTGATTCTTTGATGTTGTATTGAACAGTAGAAAAATTGTCAGAGAACAATTTGCACCTGCTTTAATTTTGTATTGTTTGTGGTTAGAGCTTTCAAATAGAGTTTCTCCCACCAATGGACAAGGGCTTGAACATTTGACCTCGACAGGGTTTGAACCTGAACAGAAACTCCAGCAGTAACCAACAAACAACATCAGTAAACCAAAAGTAGCCGATAGCAGTTATCAAACTTAAAAGGTACTGCACCAATCCATCACAAGATGGCATTCATCGACAGCAACAACTCCTACACATATTCTATTATCATCTAGGAGGCTTAAAAGCTCGCTTGTGTGCTCTGGCAGCGTGATGAAGTACTGTACTGTAGTGAGGTCAGGTAAAACAGTTCTGATGCAAGTAATACTTACCACATTGCCTACTTCCAATGACTTTTAGAATTACGCACCTCGTACGATTCCCCATTACATGTACTAGAATACCTGTATGTAACTACATATCATCCCACACGATGGCATGCTGAATAGCTTGTGTAATACACTGTAATATATATATATATATAATCTCCGTGCTACAACGCACTGGAAAATGACCTGACTGCACCTACTTTTGCTGAAATTACCATTTCCGCATACATATACTCCTTTACTTTTCAGCTTGCATAACTGATCAGCAATCAGTGCCTTTGTTGGTAGAATGATAATTATAGGTAAATTCTTCATGAATGGCAGCAGCTGTAATATAAGTGGTACGTTTCATGCAATTGTCCACAAAGTACTATCTATCACCAGCTGGCTTAGTCGATGTATGTACCATATAAAACAGTATTGTTTACATCACTTACCATGAGTCATATTATACTCATATAGGGTATGCTTTCAATTAAAAAAATGACAGTCCCTCTAACGCCTTCATTTGTCCATTGAAACTTACCCAAAATATGAGTGATTTGCCAAGCCCTGTTGGCACACGCACAATAGTATCCTTTCTCTGAGCTATTACACTTTCTAGAGCCTCCAACTGGTATGGTCGCAGACCAGTGATACTAAACTCCTCACCTGCAGTCTGCTCAGCTGTTAAAAACAAGGTTTTACTCAGGCCAATATATGAGCCCTACAGCTACACAGATCAAGGACTGAGCACAGGTCACAAATGTGTGTTTAGGTCATGGGCCCCTGGGACTTACATGTCTTTACTTTGCCAATGTCCACTATCAACCACCCAAAAAACACCAAACAGGGTAAGACACAAAAAAATATTTGTTACAACCTACCTTGAAATCTCTCACACTAACTCAGCCCTCCTTCCTCTTTCATTTGCCTCAGGTTTGAAGTTTCTAGCACACACAGAGCTGACTTTATGGACCAGAGAAAAAAAATTCATGGCACAAAATTCACAAAATCTGAGTAGGCTGAAATGGCTGCATGACTATTGACATCCCCACATGATTATTGTACTTTTTTTTTATTTCACTAAATTGGTTCTCTTTACACTCATATATGAGTTCTAAATTATATTCATTAATTTTAAAGCTTCTAATAAACTATGAGAAATCATTTATGAGTGTAAAAAGAACCAATTTAGTGAAATAAAAAAAGTACAATAATCATGTGGGGATGTCAATAGTCATGCAGCCATTTCAGCCTACTCAGATTTTGTGAATTTTGTGCCATGAATTTTTTTCTCTGGTCCATAAAGTCAGCTCTGTTTGTGCTAGAAACTCAAACCTGAGGCAATGAAAGAGGAAGGAGGGCTGAGTTAGTGTGAGAGATTTCAAGGTAGGTTGTAACAAATATTTTTTTTGTGTCTTACCCTGTTTGGTGTTTTTTGGGTGGTTGTTGATAGTGGACATTGGCAAAGTAAAGACATGAAAGTCCCAGGGGCCCATGGTTTAGGTGTTTACTTTATGTGTGATCTCTGACACCAGTTATGACAATGACTAGAGTGTTGCAGAGCATGAGCTCCCATTATACAGCTTGCTTCAGGGGGAGAACTTCCTTGGTTGGTACTGAGTGAACCAAATGACTCATTCAATTAGTTAACTACTTGGTACTAGAGCCAAGGAGTCCTTGGTAGAGCCAAGGAGTGGACATACATACATACATACACACATACCCGCATACATAGATTGATTAATACACTACATTACAAAATAAAGTACAGTTGTGAAATACCCTTTACCAGTGGTTCCTACATATCGTAGCAGCGGGTGGATTGTGTATACCCACAAATGAGTGTAGCGTAAGTAAAGAGCTGAGCCTAGCATACACGCGCCCCAACTTGCAATGACATGAATCCAACATGCATTCAGACAAGCCCACTTTGCCTGCCATTGTACTCCTTTGTTCACCAAACAAAAGGCCTTTTGTTACACAACTCTCATAGGTGCATTGGGGCATGTCTCCCTGACATCGGCCCCCAGGGCCTATCCAACATACTACAGCATAGGTGTACTTTATTTTGTAATGTTCATAACTATGTGACATCTCTGAATTCTAATATTAACAGATGTGGCAGTGGAGATCAAGTAAGGTATGGTGTCCCAATGAGTTAGAGGGGTGTACTGTACAGACTTCAAAGACAAGTGACTTTGTTGACAATTCAATATCTCAGCAAAAATAGACTAACTTGAGCAGATAATATTGTCTGCAGACGAAAAGTTACTTACAACAATGCGCAAGCTCTACACTGGGGCTATTAAATCAATACTGTCCAGTGCGCAAGACTCATTTTCTAGTGGAGTTGTCTTTTCCTTTTGAAGTTAGACTGTTTTATGGCAACTGTCGCTACGGTGCAGAGAGACTCGTATAACAGAGTCGATCTGCAAGCAGTGTGCCGATCAATAGAGCCTCTGTCGTAAATAATTGGCACCTAAATCAGGCTAAAAGAGAGGACCGCTCTGACTTTGTCAAACAGACAAGGTCAAGATAGACGCTTAGAAAATCTTGTCCTCCTGAAGTCTAATCTTTATCTGAGAAATCCTGCTGTTATACCGATCATCCAGTACCAGAAACTACAAAAAAGCTGTATTGAAGCCTTCTCAACAAACTAAGCGGCATATTAGCAGCCTTAACCGAGGTGCTCTGGTGAGATTCCTGGGTAAAGAAGAGGCTACCTGCAACGTTCAATCGGAAACCCCTCTAGTGGATAATCCAAATCTCTAACGTTTGTATTACTTCCTAGCACTGTCAGTAAGTACACCACTACCTATTTACTAGATAGACTGGAGCATGTACACAACAAGGAGTAATGGAGTAGAAGTGACTAAAAGTAAAAGATTTCCTGCAGGCCTCATTTTGCACATGCAACTGACTCAACCATCCCACGCCATACCCATATATATATTGCCATGTATATTTATTGCAATAAGATAATTGCAAGTAACTTGGGCAAAATAGGCAGTTTTAATCCCTTTTAATCCTAGCTTAGCAAGAAAAGCTAACGATAGCTAACGATAGCTGTACTCCCATTGGCTTTATACTTAAGATATGACGAAAAGTTACAACCTTAATTGAAACCGGCGGGACTGGGTCTGGGAGCTCCTGCTTCCAACCGAATCAGCTGGGGCAAATGTTGAGTGAGAAAGATTTGCAAATGGGGCAATAATCTGCTCGCAATGTTTGTTTTATTAACACAAGTAATATATGGCTATTTTCCTATTCAAATGGACTCAAATCCATGAGTATGGTAGGGTGGCAATTGAACAAGTCTCCCGCGAAATGGGCAAGGGTTGGCAGGCCTGACGCAGGCCTATAGAGTGCCGGGACCCAATGTAATCTTCAACTTCTTCTTACTCAATTATAATTTATAATATTATTATTTGGGTTGCCTGTATCCTTGATTATACCAGCTCTGAGCTTTGCCTATTAAAAGTTAATAAGACATTCGATTTCATTGTGATACTATCATAGTGTAGCATTTCCCAAATCATAGGCTTAAAACCTCAATTTCAATTTCCCAACCAAACTCAAGCATTCACTAGCGGCTAGCTAGTACTGTATCTCAGGCTCAGTCTATAATATGGTGTCCATAAACGGCTATGATTACTTCACAAATATGAAATACCCCTATAGGAGTTTAATTTAGCTAGAGTTTAATTTCGCTATCTGAACCTGGTACTAAATTTAGCTAGTACTAATAAATTTTTAAAAAAATGTCCAAGCTGGGATTTGAACCCGGGGCATAACCCTCCATCTGATTGCAAGGCAGACACTTAGACCACTACCCCACACTACCTTGCATGCTTAGGTAAGGTGTATTCCTGTATAATTGTTCATTGTTTATGAAACTATGGTGAGTGAGTTTAATTTAAGATACACTGAATTTTGCTACTTTGGCAAAAACGCCAAAGCGAATCCTAAATGCCGCGAAAACTAAATTCCTATAGGGTAGTATGTGTATAATGAGTACATGTATGTGATACATACTAAACCATACTACTGTTCATCATCCATCAACGCCTATGCTATGATGCTACTAGGGGTGGAAGAAACCAAAAACTAATAAATTTATAACAACAAAGTTTGGGACAGATGGGATCTTGTTCAAAATAGTTAACCATACTATGATGTTTGTGAGCTCATTTGGATCATCGTAATGTGGCTAGCTATTTGGAACTAGATTGTGTCTGCATACCTAGGGTAATGACTGAGTGACAGTCACTGCCGGTGTTGCTCCAGGGCAAGGTATACTCTTTGGGGGAAATATGAACAGGCTGTATGGGCATTGGGGTAATTCTCGTTATAAGTAAGTAGAATGAGGGACAGAATCACAGCATGCTGCAGACTGTATATGGGTAGGTGGATGGGTTGAATAATGGAGTTAAAACTAACCTAAAGCTAACCTCTGTGACAGTCATGAAGTTTTATCCATATTATCATAATATATTCTACACTTCGAGTTTAAAATTTTTCTCCTAGACTTTCCTGGCAGTCTGTCCTGGCAGTCTGTCCTGGCAATCGCTCGACCGGCAACGCAGGTCGGTGCGCGCGATCTTCCAGGACAGACTGCCAGGACAGTCGACATTTCTCCAATATAAGGCCGACATGACTTATTCTCATGGAAATGTAATTTAGTTTTTCTATTCCTCAGGAAATGGATGATACAGCTAGTGAAATCTCTATATCTGGCAATTCAGCGCAAAGGTGACATATATACTGCATTGATAACATCAAACTGTATGGAAATGAATTTTCCTTTTTTTAGAATTAGGGGATTTGGGGCTTTTCGTTATAGTCTTTGTTAATGGAAGGGAAAACCGTCGGAACATGACCTATAAATGACCAGTTCCTAATGTATGTTTGATGTTTTTTTCATGTTCCCATCGCTTGGGATTTATGGGCATATCTTGCTTGTATGTGTGTTTTTAATCATCTCTCATTGGTGATTGTTTCCTTCTTGTGAGCCTCTGATGGCTTCTAGGTGTTCAGACTACCAGTAGATCTTTCCAAAATTTTTGGATTCCGCCGTACTTGGCCCCATCACATCTGGTGTGCACATTGGGTGTGACAATATGAAACACATGCAGGCTAGACACTGTGTTTAATAGTCCCCTGTTCAAATGCAATACAATACACATTGAGTAGTTTGTAACTGTTGTCTTAGTTCAACATGCATTGTAACAAGTGTTTGTAACACATAAATATTCTTTCAACATCTTGAAATTATAATGTAAGCAAAATTGCAATATGCAATGAGAATTTATAAATATATTTTATAGTAGCTTGGGCTTAACAGGAATATTCTCGTCCTGTGATGGCGCTGTACGAAAGAAGAATGGAGGCAGTATTAATTGCAGTTTCTGTTACGTGGGCACCTCACGATCAGCAAGCGGCTTTGAAAAAGACGTATATGATGTAATCACGGTTAATGGTGAATGCGCTGTGCAGAAACACAGGTATATAGGTTCAAGCATTGTCATCCCTCATCCTTGATAGAATAGAAGGAAAAACCGCCTAAGCTTAACCCACCTATGATGAAGATATGGTTTAATGATTTTGGGTTAGCGCAAATTGGCTTTGGCTTATTAGTATATAATGTTAATTGGTTTTTCCTTCTTGCGGGTATATAGTCCGTAGTTATCACATAGTCATCATGTCTTAAGATGATTGTTAAAAGGATTGACAAAGGTCCTCTGCAACAGGAACGCATGATTCATGCATGTATTGATTTATCATAGTATACAAAAGACTGTACCTCAATTGCGGAAAGTTTGTCTTTTTTTGGCCAAAGGAACTGGAGATGTCAATGGTAGAAAGCTTATATTTTTTACCAGATTTTCAAATAAAATATAAAGTTGTCTTATCATTGTTATTGGAAAATCAAGAGGGGATGACTCTCAAATACCAAAGATAATGCGTGGATTTTATGCTTTGTCAGCAGTAAGGCAGTCAAATATAAGCTTAATGTTTGCACCTGGTGTTAATGATCAAACCCATGAAGAAAATAAGCTGCTCAGGCAAGTTTAGTAGTGTCTGAGTGCCCAAACTAATGTGGGCGTATCGTGACATATTCCTATTTATATCATATAACAAGAAACATACCAATAAACAACCAGATTTTGTTTTTATCTGACGCCTATCATGTCTTAACTCAGTTTATTGGATGCTGAAAATATTCAAAGTGATCAACGCCGCCTCCAATAATGAAACGAATATCAAGTGTTCCTTTATTGCCGATAAATGTATAGTTAAGCTGCACATCTATCGTAGTACTTTCACACGGCCATGCCATAATCAAACCATGTTTGCGTAATACCATTTTCCTCTGCTTTTTCAGAAACCAACTTGGGAACGAGGAGCTCCGGAATGTAGCAGATGTTGAGAGAACACTATCTGTGGTTGTCAACAAGAGTATTTGCATATCAATGTCGCTTTGCGACCTTAAGTCATATCTTCATCAAATTAAAGGGGAGTCAGTTATATTGAAGGCGGCTGACCACGCAGGCCTACAGAGTGACGGATCTCTCATATTAAATGAAAAGGTAAGATCATCATAACAAGATCGATAAAATGAACATTACTATTCCAAGTCTGTATAAGATTTGGTGTGATACCTGAAAGAAAAAACGAACAATTTGAGCAACATGAACCGAATTGTGATAGGCTAAGTAAGAACAAAATTTTTTGCAACTGTTTCTTTTAGGTTTTACACAATCAATTTTACTTAGATCTGAAATTCGTTCTAATGAGCAAGGCATTTGGCAAGGATTGCTAGCACGCATTGTTGATGACTAGGGCTGCTCAACCTCTATCTAGTTAGTGTGATAATTTACCAAATATTTCTATCAACAAATTGGATCATCACCACTCTCAACTGAGGTGTTGAATGGGAAAAAGACTCTAGATTTTTTTATGAACCATAATTTTAAAATGTCACTTTGTTGCTCAGATTCAGCTGGATGTTAATGGCCAGATTGTCTCTGAGGCTTTCTTGCTGCCTGCAAAAACTGCAGCAATGAAGCTGTTCACCGATGATCTGATACCTGAACGGTCTGGTGTACAAGATATGGCTAGATTGTTCCAGCTTATCAAGGTGTGTTCAACTTCAGATTTTGAGAGGTTAAGTAATATTCGTATTTTATGTCATCCAGTTCATGCTACTTTAAGGTAGAGACACGGGGATGAGCAAACCATACAAAATTATATATCAAAATGTAGCCCTCGGTTCAAAAATATCGTATAATTACAATATAAGTTATTATTGTTCTCAAAGGCCCTTTGTTTTAATTCATTTGAAAGCTTCCAGGCGGGCTAGACAGGTGACCATCGTGTCATCCCAAACCAATAATTTTGGAACATTCACATCGCTTGGTTGATGTTTAATGCATCAGCAAACTTGTTGTGCTAATTCAAATTGTATGCTTTGCTATCGACATTGTGCTGAAAAGTTGTAGATGATGTTTACATATTGCATAATGTGATTGTTGTCTGTTTGCAGAATGTATTCAAACATAACTTCGGACCTGCTGTTGCCACAGTAGCTGGTTATACCATGTTGCTAAGCTATCCACAAACTGTTGCAGTTGGTAACTGTATACCATCAGTTTTCCTCCACTCTGAATCGTCGGCTACAGGGAAAAGCTCGGCCATCAAGTTAGCTCAGGTGCTGCATGGGCAGACTGTTAGGGTTCGTATTCTGGAAAAGTTACATTGGACCCTGAGAAACAGTAGTTTCCTTCCCATGCTTAGTATGCTTTTGATATGCAACTGACAAATGACTCAAAGCAGGATGTTTAGCAACTAGGCCTCTACAAATTAGTTCAAAGTCACTGTCTAAAAAGAGAGGGGGGATATATGTGTCATCAAGGCTATTTTATTGGCCTTCTATTTAGAGGAGGGGATGGGTCACCTTGAGCAAATATATAACCCAGATTGGCCTAATAATGATCTATGCGTTATCTTTGGTTTTACCAAGTCATGTTACCAAAATCATTATCCAAGAAGCATAGAATGTTTTGATTAATCTTAATGAGGAGGATTCGAGAAGTTGACCCCACTGTGGTATTCTATTAACTATTAGTCTAACCAATGAATATCTCACTTCAACCAGCTTTCCTTTACTCCTCATTCTTCAGATTCTTCAGATTCTTCAGATGAGTAGATCGCGTGCGGATGTATAGTCTCCTTTAATCGCGATGTACAGAGATTTACTGTCACTTTTTACGTAGCATTAGTGTTATATTGTCTGTATGTCTGTTTTAGACTGAAGTATGTATGTCTGGTCTGAGTGTATAAGGCCACGTGACTGTATATAACCTAGGTTCTAGGGCGTTGGGGTGGGAGATGAGTGAAAGATAGGGAGCGAGTATCAATGGTTTCTCATCTCGAGTTGTCGATGCACTTCTTCGTAATAGCCGCAGCAACTCATTCCGTTTGTAAAATTAGTTGCTTAGTCATGAAGTAATAAGGTAAAGTCCGGCATAGCTCAGTTGGTAGATTATTGGGCATTCGTTGTAGATTGTGGGTTCAAACCACACCTAACTGCAAACTGGAATGAATATTTCTAAAATGGTTAGCACATACGAGTCTTGAACACAGAACCTAACAGTAATAAGTCCAACTTGCTACCAACTGAGCTATGCCAGACCTTACCTCACCTATGACTAAGCAACAAATATTAGAAACGGAGTTACTGCAGCTATAACGAAAAAGTGCATTGACAACTGGACATGAGAAATCATTGATACTTCCCCTAATTCATTCTCTCCTCTCGCCCAGCCCACCACCCGACGCCACCACCCGACACCACCACCCGACGCCACCACCCGACGCCACCACCCGACGCCACCACCCGACGCCACCACCCGACGCCACCACCCGACGCCTCAGAACCCAGGTTATGTAACGTCATGTGGCCAAATGGTTGTGTCTATTTTCATTTATATTTTTTTTGTAGCTCCGTGGAGAGTTCACGGATGCACGGCTCAAGAATGAGTGTGAGATATCGGGTATACCCATAGTGCTAGACATTGTTGAGATTGACTCAACTTTTAAAAAGAGAGTGGTAAGCTTCTACACTGGTGCTGGCGAAGCTGATAACAATTGTGCCTACAACATGAATTCGGGAATCATTTTTAGCTCTAACAAGACAATCCCGCCTAATATTGAGAGGTGAGGTTACTGAACGTTCATGTTAGTACAGCTAGCAGCTATTTGTCTAATGCCTAGGTGCCTGTTATGATGTCAAAGTGGTTATCAGGCCAGGATTAGTCTAATTTCTCAGCCGTTAGTGCCACAACCAAAGCCGATCATGATTCCGATGGGGTTATGTCACAATCCCTAAACACATGATAGAAACTTAGAATATTGTTTTTCCTTCCATCAACAAACCTATATGCCCAACAAGCCACATCTGACAGCTTGTCAGTTTTGCCATTGTAGAGCTGCATTTGAACAATGGTCAATAATAGATGTAAAGCGCTAAATGGTCAAGCTTAGATACTTATATATACCTAAGCGTCAATCGTGGTTTTAAAATAGAGACTGCCTTTGGTAATAATCAAGTGAGGGGAGCTTGTTTAAGTTAGTTTGGAACTGAAACAAGTTGTGCTCGCCTCTTTCATTACAGACACACATCTAAGATGGTAGCTATAGGATTCCAGCTACCGACCATTCTGGCTAAATCTGACGCTGAAATTTCTGATCTCAATAACCTGCTTCCGGAAGGTAGGAAGTGTGCCTGGGGATTTTTACAGACCATCCCACCAATTCTGCAGGAGTTCACTTCTTTGTCAGCTCAAGATCGGTGGGCTCTAATAAGAGAAGCAAAAGAAATGCTAGGGGAGAGCACCCATGAACAGTTGTTGGAGGGCTACGCCTCGCTTGCCTTCTTCATGAAGAGGGTGAGTCTATCATTCATGGGTCCGGCAATGTTGGGTCTATATCTCTTTGTCATGAACAAGCGAGTTCGTTTGAGTAGTTCAATTAAACGTGTTTAATTTTTGGCCTAGTATTAGGGTATGGCTGCATGTCATTTGCTAGGTCAGGCCTTCTAATCTTTAATTTATGTTATTTGTGTTGTACTTCGCCATTCTGACTATGATTAAAACCAGTAAATGTAGGCCACCAGTCAGGTAGCGCAGTTTGGACAACATGAGGGTCATGTTAAGAAACTCTATCCTGCGTCTTGTTGGAATATGGGAACTGTACCTTTTAGCGCCTGACCATTGAATTTTGTACTAGTCTGGAGTAGGACGAAATGTAAATAATGAATTCATAGGTAGTGAATTGATAAAATCATGTCTGGAAGTAGTCTGAGGTGTCATAGAGATGGCCGAAAGGGAAAACCCACGAATCATCGGTATAAAAATTGATGTCAATTTAAGGGAGCCCAAAATGCTTAACCCAATAGGTATCAAAATCAGGGTGCTGAGGACGTTTCCCTAATCCGAAAACATGTGTTTCGAACTCGCCAGGTGGATAACATTTGATAGGTTTTTTCCTTTGAGAACTACCATAGTTATACATATTATCAATGTACTCAAAATTGGCGGAGTAGACTATAATAATCTATTACAATATACTGATTCGAAATTATTGCCCAGATAGAATAGGCATACCTCTTTCTACGAGACACTGGGTCTGTAACAATCTATGGAAGAACCCATATATGTCCTATATGTCTAAATACATGAGAAGTTCAAAACATGATACTGGCAAACCCCCCCCCCCCCCCATCAGCATCATGATTTTGAAAGCTATCAATTAAGAATTTTAGGCTACCTTAACTTGGCTTGGCTTTTTTCGTATATAATCTTCATTAGAGGGTTTTCCTGTTTTTGCGAGCCGTTACTCCGAGATATGGAAAGCAATGGCGTTTGTATCAAATCTGTAGTTGAGTCATTGTGTTAAAATAGCTGAATAATTTGTTACAGATATTATGAGTCTTTAACATACTATTTATATTCATGTGCAGAAGACAGTGGAAATATGGTTAAGCGCTGCTGCTACAGTCTCGCCAGAGAAACGCTGACACAGCAATCTTGGAGTGATCTTGTGCAAGGTATGACCAATACAGCCAATTGGAATTAAGATCCTCCCGAATTGAAAGTGTGCAGGCCGGCAGCGAATACTAGATCGATACTGCTCGCTAAGCTATAAATCACTTAATGCTGAAGCTGATTACTTTGACTTATTAATTTTCTCTGGTCGGTATAAGTACTGTGTGAACTCAGGCTATGCCGGAAGGTCCTGCAACAAAACTCTAAATTGTTGGTTCAACCGAAGAGTCAACTCTTTTAGTTCAACCAGGTCAAAATCTTTAAACACAGACCATTTGTAAACTTACTCTATGTGAAGCAAATTGTGCTGTGTGAGAGCATTATGGGTATCAGGATGCCACATTCCCAAATATAACTGCAAAATAAGCACAATGTGTAGCTAACATTTTAATAAGGATCCACCAGATATTTTAGCGGAAACATGCTGATAAGAAATGGGCATAGAGAAGGGGAGTAGTTGATGTACAATTTTTGAAATGATAAATAATCTGCGACAGAAACTTTTAATATGGTTGTTAAATTGTACCTTGTCAGACCATGTAAGTTGTACTATATTTCCGCTGTTGGACACTTTAGGAGTTCATGATGATAGATCCGAAGAGAAGGAAACATCCGATGGAGTTGGTGAAGCAAATCGCGGTATGTATCTGACTACTATAAACTTGTCTGTAAAAGGATAATCTTGTAAAACTCTGATTAAAATTCTGAGGGCAATTAGCCTTGATGCACCCACATTCAATCATATCTCCCAAACTGGCTACGTGTCTATACTACAGGGATCTATGTACTGCTTCATAAGCAAGAGGCTTTCTGGGCAAAGTTATTTGGAGATACCATCATTCATTAGTGGTCTTCTCATGACACTGCATCATCAGCGCAAGAGAAGACAACTATTACATATAGCGACGATATAACTTTCTTTTGCCATTGTTACATTGGACACTGTCTTTTAGGAGCTGATGATGATGGATCGAACAGCGTCATTGAAGGAAATCAAGGTATGTATCTGAGTACCATTAAACTTTTCTATAAAGGGATAATCTGGTTTATCTCTGGATAACTCCTAATTAAAGCTTTGATGAAGCAATGTTCGTTTACAGTCAGTGTGGGTAATATGAAGTAACAGCGTTCAAGGCTTGCTTTGAGTGTTCTTGTAGGCCCAAATGCATCATATTATATTGAATTAGTGTGACTCAAATAATGCGAAAAAACGGTTATAGAATGTAAAATTATAACCAAATCAAGATGTGGTAGCATAGCTTTGTAGTAAGATGAGAATTATAATAATGTGTACATGGTAAAATTGCAGGCCGGTATTGATCTACGTTATTACAGGTCCCTATCATGTGTTTAGGCTTTGCGACATACCCCCCCCCCCCTCCCAGCAGTGTAATTTTTAAGTCTATCGGTAAATGATTTTGGGCTAGCTCAATGTGGCTCTGGCTTAGTCGTAAATAATCCTGATTGGTGGGTTTTTCCTTCTAGCATGATTTGCATCTTCTGACTCAGTGTAGATAAGACCTGGATGTCGGTATGTCAACTTATTAGCATATGTACGTTATTTGGAGATTGATAAAGTCTAGTCATAAGGGTCATCACACAAATCTGACGACCAGGCCAGATACTTAATAGCGTTGAATGTTATGATTGTTATGTAGGAGCTCATGGTGATAGATTCGAAGAGAAGGAAACATCCGATGGAGTTGGTGAAGCGAATCGTGGTATGTCTCTGACTACTATAAACTTCACTTGTCTGTAAAAGGATAATCTTGTAAAACGATAATCTTGTAGAACCTGATTAAAATTCTGAGGGCAATTAGCCTTGATGCACCCACATTCAATCATATCTCCCAAACTGGCTACGTGTCTATACTACAGGGATCTATGTACTGCTTCATAAGCAAGAGGCTTTCTGGGCAAAGTTATTTGGAGGTACCATCATTCATTAGTTGTCTTCTCATGACACTGTGTCATCAGCGCAAGAGAAGACAACTATTACATATAGCAACAAGATAAGTTTCTTTTGCCATTGTTACATTGCACACTGTCTTTTAGGAGCTGATGATGATGGATCGAACAGCGTCATCGAAGGAAATCAATGTATGTATCTGACTACCATTAAACTTGTCTACAAAGGGATAATCTGGTGTATCTCTGGATAACTTCTGATTAAAGCTTTGATGAAGCAATGTTCGTTTACAGTCAGTGTGGGTAATATGAAGTAACAGCGTACAAGGCTAGCTTTGAGTGTACTTGTAGGCCCAAATGCATCATATATTGAATTAGTGTGACTCAAATAATGCGGAAAAACGGTTATAGAATGTAAAATTATAACAAATTCAAAATGTGGTAGCATAGGTTTGTAGTAAGATGAGAATTGAAATAATGTGTGCATGGTAAAATTGCAGGCCGGTATGATAGAAGGTAAAGCCCACCAAACTAGATCTACGTTATTACAGGTCCCTATCATGTGTTTAGGCTTTGCGACATACCCCCCCCCCCTCCCAGCAGTGTAATTTTTAAGTCTATCGGTAAATGATTTTGGGCTAGCTCAATGTTGCTCTGGCTTAGTCATAAATAATCATGATTGGTGGGTTTTTCCTTCTAGCATGATTTGCATCTTCTGACTCAGTGTAGATAAGACCTGGATGTCGGTATGTCAACTTATCAGCATATGTACGTCATTTGGAGATTGATAAAGTCTAGTCACAAGGGTCATCACACAAATCTGACGACCAGGCCAGATACTTAATAGCGTGGAATGTTATGATTGTTATGTAGGAGCTCATGGTGATAGATTCGAAGAGAAGGAAACATCCGATGGAGTTGGTGAAGCAAGTCGTGGTATGTATCTGACTACTATAAACTTGTCTGTAAAACGATAATCTTGTAGAACCTGATTAAAATTCTGAGGGCAATTAGCCTTAATGCACACACATTCAATCATATCTCCCAAACTGGCTACGTGTCTATACTACAGGGATCTATGTACTGCTTCATAAGCAAGAGGCTTTCTGGGCAAAGTTATTTGGAGGTACCATCATTCATTAGTGGTCTTCTCATGACACTGCGTCATCAGCGCAAGAGAAGACAACTATTACATATAACAACAGAATGATTTGCATCTTATGACTCAGTGTAGATAAGACCTGGCTGTCGGTATGTCATGATTGTTATGTAGGAGCTCATGGTGATAGATCCGAAGAAAAGGAAATATACGGCGGACTTGGTGAAGCAAATCGTGGTATGTATCTGACTACTAACCCTGTTAGTCCTACTACTACTATATATTCTATCATTTTTACCGTAATCTAGCGGAGAAAAAGTACGCGCCTTATAGGGGGATGTGACTTTTTAGGGGTGGTACAGTTCAGCTGGTGGGCACCGTGCCCAAATACTGAGAACTTCTATAATTAGAACAGGTGTGAGAGAGTGGATATATCAGCTTAACTTAATTCTACTGTTGATCTTGCTACTTATTTTGCTGATTTTGCTTACTGTTGCTTTCACTTTACGTTGACTCTCTTTCACAGTTCAGATTGTTTACTCACGTTTCATCGTGCATGGTTGACATTCAATAGTCTAAACTCGGTGCTGTTGTGAGTTACCTGCGATGTTAGTGAAATCCCATGACACTAATGACACACGCAAATCATCAGGTACATAACAAATATTCGATAGAATCCTGCGTAACTTAAATTCTGTCTCTAAATAACTGTGTTATACCTTTCTTGCATTCCGACCAGCCGTGTGATGTCGGCAAGTACACATTGTGAGTCTAAAATAGACCTGTATCATCGTACTAGATTGAGAGTTTGCTTGAATATTCTCATTGGCCTGTACTCTGTGTCGAATTAACAAAGGTGCCAAGAGTTGCCCCATATTATTTGTGAATGAGATTGACCTTGTTCAATACGCAAATTTTTAAGATATAGGAGAACAGCCTGACATTTAATTCTACTGAACCATTGATCGTCATTATCACTTATCACTCTAATTTATTGTAGGAGCAAGATATGAACTACGAGTGAGAAGGAGCCAGATTGGAGTAAGTTTTCTTTCTCTCAAATCCCCTGGTCCGATTCACTGTATGGCTATTCGCAATTGTACATAGATTTGCAATATGCAGGAACATCCTATAGCCAGGGCCTCTAGAAATATTTGATGAAACAGCCAGGAATGTGCGATATGTTATGAGATAAATATTGATGAATTATGTGACCTTTCACGTGAAAAACCGCCATCATTTAAGCAAGGGGATTGCCAATCAACAGTTTGAACTTGACATTGTTTATTGAAGCAACTAACGAGCCAGTCAAGCGTTCAAGATAGAGTTGTCTACTTTTGGAAGCACCAATGCAATGCGGTTTGAGCTTAAAATCATTGTGAGATATTGTGAGATAATTGGCCATAATTATATGGAAAATCTCTAGCATATAAGGATGGCTGATAGCTTCAGTTCCATGACATCAACTTTCCATTCAAAGCTTTTGAACCTAGGCCATACCCAGACGATGGAAGGAGAACCCTACGAAACGTGACCTCTATATGACAAGTTTCTATCATGTCTTTAGGGTTCGTGACATGCCCCGATCAGCAGCATGATTTTGAAGGCTATCGCTTTGTGATTTTGGGCTTAGTGATTAATCTTCATTGGCGGGTCTTTCCTTCTTGCATACCCAAACACCTGTTTTAGAAAATGCTGAACGTTGTAATAGTTGTAACAAACTATAATGTTGTCCTAAGTATTACATTGAGATTCTTATGTATGCAGATGGTAGTTATATGTGGCGGCCAGAATGTGAAATAGCTTCTAAAGTGTACAGGTTATACAAATCTCTACGGATTCACTTTTTGTAATTACTGTTGGCAATATATGTGTATTAAGTAGAACTGAACTACAGTGAACCCTTTCCACCACGATTCAGTTGATTGGCCTGGAAAATTTTTCTGTGAATACCAAACAACTTGAAATTTGACATGAAAGCCTGTTAACCTGGGCTAGTTGATTTATGAAAAGGGAAGATAGTATATGGATAATTGTTTTTTTACTTTTAGAATGATGCGAGGAAGAAAAGAAGAAACCTTTGAACTTCACATAACAAAAGCGTTCTTCAATACATAAAAACATGAAAATAAAGCTTATAATCAAATCTGATAAACGTTTATTACTATGGCAGCTCACTGTCGGCCTAGTGATCTGATTTTTAATAGCTATCCCTCGCCTTTGCTGCCACGAGATATACTCCTCCATACTCTCACATTTTATAGGGACAGTTACCAGAACTACCGTTACTTCTTATAGTAATATAACATAATTGTAATGATAAGAAGAAAGGATTGGAAGTAATTCTGGGACCACTAACCGTTGATAACTGTGATTATGGTTGAAGTGAAGGAATTTAAGGGACAGTAAAATAGTGGTGCGCTTAGATGAAGATGCAACAAGTTTAACCTCTTGAATACAGCCCAAAAATAATAATGAACTTAAATCGCCACCCTGCCTGGTCATATTTCTGCTAGCATTGGCAGCCTATTGACAAAAATCTATTTTATGGCTGGACATAGCTTTATAGCTGATTTCCATATTTGCCTGAGATCAATTTTCGGCCACGATGTTTTGAACGCTAAGCGCAGGGGTGCGGTAGTGCAACCCTTAAATTTAGGCTATTATTTATAAACCTTAGTGTATTTTTTTTGCCTAAATATTTTCAACCTCTCAGAAGGCTGAGCGCACAAGTGCGGTTGGTGCGACCCTCTAAATTTGCCTATTACATATTTACCTTAGTGTATTTTTTTGCCTTAATATTTTCAACCTCTCAGAAGGCTGAGCGCATGAGTGCGGTTGGTGCGACCCTCAAAATTTGCCTATTATAATATATTTACATTAGTGTATTTTTTTGCCTAAATATTTTCAACCTCTCAGAAGGCTGAGCGCATGAGTGCGGTTGGTGCAACCCTCTAATTTTGGCTATTATATTTTTACCTATTAGCGTATTTTTTCGCCTCAATATTCTCAACCTCTCAGAAGGCTGAGCGCAAGAGGGCGGTTGGTGCGACCCTCTACTTTTGGCTATTAAATATTAACCTTAGTGTATTTTTTCACATAAATATTTTCAACTTCTCAGAAGGCTGAGCGCAAGAGTGCGGTTGGTGCGACCCTCTAAATTTGGCTATTATATATTAACCTTAGTGTATTTTTTCGCCTAAATATTTTCAACCTCTCAGAAGGCTGAGCGCATGAGTGCGGTTGGTGCGACTCTCTAATTTTGGCTATTATATTTTTACCTATTAGCGTATTTTTTCGCCTTAATATTTTCAACCTCTCAGAAGGCTGAGCGCGAGAGTGCGGTTGGTGCGACCCTCTAAATTTAGCTATTATATATTAACCTTATTAGTGTACTTTTTCGCCTAAATATTTTCAGCCTATACCTTTTTTTAGATTTGCGCAATTTATGCCCTGAATAATTTCAGCCACTCAAAAAACTCACCGATAAGTGGTATCTGTAAACAATACTTTTGGCGTTACAGTAGCTCTCGTGCACAAAAAAAATTACCCGCTGTGTTCCGTTACGAAAAAGAATTAGATGCAATTAAGATCAGATTAGAAGGACCTATTCGAAAAATGTAAGGTTTTTCCTTCTTGCATATCGGGCCTCTGCTTCTATTTTTCGGTCAGTTCGTATGTTAAATTCCCACAAGGTTTTTGCAACATTGCTTTCAATCACTAACTTGGCACAGTGGTCATACTTTTTTTTTCCCTTGAAGCTGTACATATCACACATTTCCTAAAGTACGATTGAAGCCTCGTGGTTGTGTCAGGCAAGCTTGCCCCATTCACTTAGCATACTCGTGATCGTTTCAACTCAACGGCAGTTACTACTGATGGTTTTTAACTCAAGGTGGTAGCATGGTGACTGTCCAGGACGACTATTTATGTAGACGCTACCAGAGAAGCCCCTTTTAGATATAAGGGGTAGATATCGACTATTCACTGTCTGTGTTTTATCATTATTTACCACTAGCTCAATAGATGACCAAGTTCACCATCAATTCAATATTTACAATTAATAAGCCTAGTTATTGAAAACTTTCTAAAACCCTTTATTTTATGCCTATAAAAGTCAAAGTTAAAACACAGTAAAACTTATATAAGTAAAAACTCAATTAGCTGTAAGTGTAAAACTCAACAAACTGACTAACTAACTGAATATAAGAGTTCTCATTTATATAGGCAGCGGTCCC
The DNA here is from genome assembly GCA_914767715.1 of Membranipora membranacea. Classification (NCBI taxonomy): domain Eukaryota; kingdom Metazoa; phylum Bryozoa; class Gymnolaemata; order Cheilostomatida; family Membraniporidae; genus Membranipora; species Membranipora membranacea. The sequence goes on from OU612072.1 coordinate 19,733,254, forward strand.
ATTACTTGGTCTACATGGGCACACAATCGAAAGGTAAAAATTATATATAATGGTCCGAAAACAACATCATTCTTGCAGGAAACCTCCAGTCCTAACTGGCGCGGAGGTATATCACAAAATATTAAGCCACTTGATGAACGATGAAATGAAAGGTACAAATTATATGTGATGGTCCTATAACAACATAATTCTTAATTGGCGTGGAGTTAGATCACAATGGATCAAGCCATTTGTTGAACTATTAAATTAAAGTTTTGTATAATATTGGCTTGGTTAAAGATGCAGGGTGAACAGAACAGGTAATGAGTTACGGCATGAAGGTTTTTGTCCAGCAGCTGACTTCTCATTAAAAGTTAATATTTTCATGCCGGAATCCATCCAGCAACGGGCTCTAACTAGGTTATTAGTAACAAAGAGAAAACAGACACTCTCTGTTTAATCTACAACAACTACTTTCTTTTTCTTTCATGACTTTAACTCTCTGGCTCCTTGTAGGAAGTGATCTATATCAAAACCCAATCATCTGAGAAAGGAGTTGTATTCTTTCTCAATTAGAGAAGGCAACTTTGAATACAGTTTTAATTTCAAACCAACAGGGTGCAATGTCGATGGGCTACTCACCGAGGTGTCTTAATTACTGGAACTTTCATACCAAAATGTTGCAAATTTACCAGCTCGGACCTCTCGTCAACTGTGAAATCAAAGTAAATCATATATAATATAATAAGTTTAGTTTAATCAAAGTTTTCGAGATGAACAATAAATTGCTAACTAGCCAAAGTATTTATATCTTTATTTTTCTTGCACAGCTAAAACACTTACATAAATTTTTGTAAGGATATACATGCAAACAACAACAACAAGGATCGGAGGTCTCATTTATCCACTGGAGTATTTTTGCTCTGTTTGGGTCATGAATGAAAAGAGCTGTACTCTTGTGATGAAATTCCTGAGATTTCACAGCTGTTAATATCTTGACGTTATCAATTATCCACTGTCAAACAATGAATAGTCTGAATGTGTACTGTTATGAAATGACTGTACAAACCTAGAGGAAGTGTTGGTTATGTAGTTTAGTTGTTTTGGTGAACATGTACTACTTGCTGGCTAACTGTATCATGATTAGTTGATTAATTAGTACAAGGAAAATTATGAAGCTAGAATTCAGGGTCGCCACTTTCATCAGTTTAGTACTTATACTGTGCATTGGAGGAAGCAACCGATATGTTTGGTGTTACCAGGGGCCTCAAGGAGTAAGATTTACATACACTCCTTTCGCTGATTTCTATGAGGGGCAACCGTTTGAGTAAGTAACTAGTCACACCAGGTAATTGTTAATGGTATCAGCACTTTCAAATTGTTTTCAGTTATCTGAAATCCTTCAGTACTATCAGTAAAAATATATAAGTCAATCTCAGAAATAAAAACAGATAATCGAATAAGGGTATCCAAATACGGGTGTAGTCCTATGACAGTGGGCGGAATATATTAAAACATTTTTTGTCATATCGCTCTGGTGTAGACATGTCGGCCTAGGTGAGACTTGCAGAGGTAAACACAATTATTTCTTAACTTTGATTACGGCCACAGTGATCAAATCTGTACACTTGAAATAATGTTCTCACATGAATCAATATATATTAACATTAACGTAATCATTCTGCTATGTCATAAGGTCAATACTCCCAGGAATCAATGTTTTCTTAAATTTGTAGGTTCACTTGTGAGGCTGGAACTGGGAATGGTACAAGTTATGAAAACGCTTTACCACAGAACAAGCCATTAGCTATCCACTTAGTCTTCAACAGTACAGTATACTCCTCAAAAAGAGTCCTAGGATGTTATTTCGACGGGAATCCGGGATCAACTACATCTGATACTGGCCCTAGAGAACTTCAATGGAGCAGCCTAACCTCAGAAGACTGCGGGAACAGAGACAAAGAGCTTGAACGAATAATCGTAACAGGGAATATCACGCAAGCCATGCAGAGCAACTATTCAGATTTTTCATGTGAAACATTATACACGGTGGGTGGGAAAATAGAAACCAAAATATCCAAAGAGCGACTCCACTTGATCCCAGAACTCAAAGTAGCGCCACAGAATCTGACAATAACTTTGAGTGATGTAGTTGAGGAGGGAAAGCGATTAATTTTCTCATGTGAATCTGTGGAAGGCAAACCTAGCTCTAACTTCACCTACAGTAAGTTATTCAGAGAAACATTTTCAAGATGGCAATTAACAAATAACGCTCACTGGTCTCTAACACCATTAAAAGCGCATCTGTCTGCCTCCTCCCAACTTGTAAACAAAGGCTGGTGCTGATTTGGCAGTATTGACAAAGAACTAGGGCAAATTGACAACACAGTTTCTTATTGTAATTTTTGTCCATTGCCAGCGTCATCAGGTCACCTTACAATGGATTCCAATTGTAACTGAGTGCACTTCTGTTTTGATCACTAAGATATCCAATCGAAATTGGACAGTCTTGAGGCTGTGCGCTATGAGTTTTCCTCGCTCTATTGAGATAATGTTTAACACATGCAGCATAAAAGACAAGTGATAAAGTGGCTATATCTACAGATCTATAAACAGCATGTCACAAAAAACCTTTCAGATTCTGCATCTGCGCCATTGAAGGTCTAAGTCTAGATTACTGTCTGATAAAGAGTTGGTGAGGTCTTATTGAAGAACCTAATGGCTTCGCATAGTAATTGCTATGCTAGTCACAAATACAACTGATATGTTTTGATATGTTGTCTGTTGCAGAGATTCAAAGGAACAGTGACAACTTGACGTCAGACCTTGAAGACACTTTCTATGTACCAAACAGGCAAGACAGGGAAGGAATTAACATTTCGTGTACCGACCAGTCCCATATCAATTATCCTGGGCCTAATACAAATATTATTGAATGGATGTATGTGGAACCTCAGTACCTTGAGTTCAAGAGAGGCTATGAGAACAAGACAGCAACTGTCAAGGTGTCATCAATACTAACACCGACATATAATCTCTCTTGTGGTGATGTATTCCTAAGCTCACCAAACTTAAGCCATGTTTGGATTTATAATGGTGTGAAACAAGGGGAGGACGAGGAAACGCTAACTTTAAATACGTCAACACTAAAAGATGATGATAAGATTGTTTGTCTAGCAAGTTTCAAACTTGGTGAGACCGCGGAAGAATACACCTGGTTATTCACAAAACCGATCAGTGACTCAGCAGATGACCTACCATGGATTCCTTGGGTTTTGGGATCAGTAGCTGTAGGTGCTGTCGTTTTTTTTGCAGTTCTTGTTTTGTGCTGCAAACAAAAACAACAGAGACAAAACAGAACAGGAAACAGAGAATCACCAACAGGCACTCATTCACCTAAAAGTAAAGGAAGAAGAAGAAGAAGGAAAATTGGCGTCAATGGATTGTCGCCCGCTGACCAACCAAACCAGATGGATACAACACGTATAAATCAACTGCTCCAGCAGCAGTCCCTTCATAACCAGGAACGACAACCTCTACAAGAGGAACTGGAAGCCAAGGAGCAAATTCTGAATGCTGCACAGCAGCGGGGAGAGAACTAGAGATATTTAGACATCAACATCAACAGAAGGAAGCAGGAGACGCTTTTCAAATCGATGACAACTATACTGTCTTTATTACCGATCTTGCAAAAGAGCAACCATCTAAGCAGAAGAGAGTAAGAAAAATATTAATAAATTGAGTCCCTGTATCTTGCCTGTCATATAGACAAACATGCTCGTATCACATAGACTCATACCAGTTAGTCTTGGGGGTTGGCCCTAGTGAAGATAAGTCAAGCAATTTTTCAGCTTCAAATATTTTTGTTTGCATTGTATTATCAGCACACAATGATTTTTGTTTTGATTTCATCAGTAATGGAAAACTGACAAACATTATTTTGAGACATACTTTTTGTGTTATATTGAATTATTTTTAGTTGAATATAAAGTATCTATCAGGCTAAGAATAAAGTTTTCAAAACCTGAGTCGACATTCATATTTGTGTTGGGAGCGGTAATTTGATCACTTATAATTCACACAATCACTGGTATCAAATCTTCTCATCATATGACAACGAGTAGAATATGATGATGATAATAGTTTTTTATCCTTTGAGTCGAAATAAGAGGTTTCCATGGTCGCCATCAAACCTTGAACAAGGTCCTAATAACTTGGTTAGGTAACACAGCTACCAATCAACACGGAAAGGCTTACTTTAGAACAATAAGCTGGTGTATACGTGCCATCAGTACCTTCGGAGACATATTCATGCTCACATCTGGCAGGTGGATATTTTGTTTGCCTCAAAATGATTTATGTTGTGGAGGCATACAACAAAAAGTTCTCAGATTCGAGTCAGGAGTATGAGCACTGTGCTTGAAAGTCCATGATCCAAGGGATTTCTTACTAAAAATGAACTTTCCTTTATAAAAATATGGATTTTCCTGTCCTACTGATAATCCCTTGTTGTCGTGACAATGAAACTCTAGACGGAAGATAAAATCTTGCATTATAACTACATTATGTCTATTATCTTCACTTTGGTGACAACTGGGAATTGAAATCATAGCCTGTCCTTGTGATATTTGTAATTATAACCATTCAGAACACGAATTTTAATTGCTGTTGCTGTAGTGGACAAAATAATATATTATTTTTGATGCCCATATGCCAATTCATACGTAGTAAAGTGTCCTTGCTGATCCAACACAATAGGAGTAGGAGGTAGCTCAGTTGGTTAGAGCCCCTGCCCTCTAACGCCTGCACTCTAACGCGCAAGTGTTGGAGGTCTCGGGTTCGAATCCGCTGAATATTCTAACTACTGGGCTCAATTGATGCCCCAGGTGTGCTCCAACCTGCCTGTAAAATGCGAGCAGCTTGGTGCCAAATATGGCGTCTGCGCCCTTAGGGCATCTGTATGTCTCAGTCATTTTTAACCCACATTTTTAAAAACACAACACAAAACACAAAAAATCTATGGATAACAAGGCTGTACTTTTCCTGTGTCAGAATCAAACCTGAAGGAAGCAAGTATAATAATAACTTATAAATATAATATAATATAAAATATAATATACACTAATATAAAATATAATATAATATATAATATGATAGATAATATAATATAGTATAATATAAAGGGTTTGGGAGATCATGTTTTATTTGAGGTGCCTGTGTTGCGGTCGTTCCCATTCCCATATTCCATTCCACCAGTGTTATGCCAGTCTTTGCTAATTATTTTGAGCTCCAATTTCTTTCACAAAAGTTGATGATAATTCCTCTCAGACTTCAATCATCCATACTGGCTTAGTGGCTTAGCCCTAAGGTATCTACTTTACTTTTTACTGAATCATTTTAAAGATTAACAGAAAATTGCTCAATGCGTCAAATATTATCCAAGCTCACCCATCGCCCCAATCAGGGGTCAAAAACCAAAAAGAATATATACTGTTTTTGATGGGCAGTAAATATAGACACTGGGTTTCGCAAGATGCACATATATTGTTAGTTTGTTTGGCAATCTAAGGTATTTTGAGGCATGATATGCGACACTTTATTTATAGCCTAAAATAATTACTATGAATTTGTATCGGATACTTTTTTATCAGAGAAGTGCCAGATCGGAGATAATTTTTTTTTAATGCAGTTCATTTCTGAGATAGTTGGCAGGTCTGCAGTTTGAGACTTGCTCACTCTTGAGAGTCTTTGTAGGGATACAGATTATCACTTCTCATCCACTCAGATTTATGTGCTCCCAAAGTTTGGGTAGACAACTCTTGATAAGGTGATATCTAATTTATTACACTCAATGTTTGATTTGACTTGAAAAAAAATGGCATTCAAATTCACATTCAAGTGTTGACAATGATATAAAGAAATTGAGCTGTGTGAATAGTTGCCCGAGGTGGACAAATGTGATTAACCAAGTGCCCTCACTAGCCCAGTGCTGACCAGTATTTATGAAAAAACATTGATGTGCCAGTCGGCAATTTTGTATTATCTTACTCCTAAACAAGTAAAAATATTTACAAAAATGCCTCATTGCTGTACAAAACGAGAATTATTAATATGCGAAATCTGTACTGAGACTGAAATATTTTTCTGATAGGGGCGTCCTCCTAAGCCTTGGTGAGGATTGATTTTGAACCAAGGTGTGGGTAGATATCTTTCGAGGAGGAGATATTTTATTTATTGCGCTCGATACATCTGCATATTAAAATTTACTTACAGGTTACTTTCAATGAGGTTAATGTCATATTATAACACCTTGACATCACACTGCCTAGAGTGAAAACAGGCTACCCCGCTAACCTCAACCAACTCATTATCTGTTGCTCTAAATTTATATAATTGCCCACTGTAAATATCCGTCCAGGTCAACCAAAGTAAGAAACCAAGCAGTTATCTCCTCCCCATAAATACTGATATCATCAATCAGATTTCAACTTGAGGAATAGACTAAGATCAGTAATGATAGAAATAATGGACAACTAGCTCAACCAACAGTTCAAGAACTCGGCAAGTACTTTGGTCAATTTATCAAGAGAGGATACGATCTTGATGGACAAGGTCGAGCCGTTTGGGATGATTCCCTCACTTTTCCGTTATCGTTTTAGAATATAAATATCGAGGATGGTTTGTTTGTTATTCATGAGTATATCTGAGTATTAAACGGGTCATAGACAATAACTAGGATCAGAATCTTATTCTAACTGCGGAGATACCTTAAACGCAAAATTCACAGAGGTAGATGAAAACAAGAAAAACATGCTAATCTAGTAATACCCTTAAATAGAGTCAGGTCCGTAGTTCTAGGGGAGGCAGAGAGGCACTGCCTCCCCTAGCAACCTAAATACAGTGGCCTCAACACTGTAATTTAATAATCTGTGTCAGAATCAGCTCCTCTGGGATTTCCATTTGCTCATTATATGCCTAAATTTGCTTGTGGGGGAGCTTACAGGTCCACTCCTTGTGATGCCACCAAGTCGCCACAAACTTTTGCCTCCCCTATCATTTTTGTTCAAACTACGGCCCTGAGAGTACTCGATAAAGTTGTTATTATCATCTGCAAAATCAGTCAGAGCGGATTCGATCGGTCACAGCAAAGAACTCACCTCGTAGGTAATGGGATATAAGAACCACTTTAAAAAGCGATCATAATATCATGAATTTTTGTCTTGTTGCACTGGTTTATTCATAGGTTGATCCTTGTGTTGTTCAAAAATTAATTTCACAGTTCATAATTTTGTCCCTGTACCAATGATACATTTACATTATGGAATTATTAATTCTACTATTTGCCTCCCCCCCCCCCATATCAAATTTGTATTCCCAGTCCCATATCTCACATCTAATTATAACAATTAAAGACTTTGTTTGAGGCTGCTCTTTTGTATCACATCTTATTCTCCATATTTTATTCTATCATGTGAGCGATTTTTAGCTTTAGAATCCAAATATTGAGGAAGTTATGGCCTCTCAAACTTCCAGGGTGATTGCCTTCAATCGGCACAGGGTACGTCACAACCATAGACATGTGTTTTGTCTATGGTCATACTTATTATGAGTTATTAGTTAATACACTAATAATCACACAGATAAGATGATGATCAAAATTCAGACCTGGGTGGGAATCGAAGCCGGGTCCCAATACCAATAGGCAACAACGCTACCATCACACCACTTGGACCAACTGGGTAAGCCAGTAGACAATATAGCTCAGTATTAGCGGTGTTGCCTGCAAAGCCATTTGGACCTGGGTTCGAGACCGTTACAGAAGTGAACATTTTGATCATCAACATATTTATTAGTGTATCGTAATAAGTATGATGGTTGTGACGTACCCTAGGGATTGCCGGCTGATTCTTACTGCCGATAAATTGCCGTCACCTTGGAAGTTTGAGAGGCCATAACTTCCTCAATATTTGGATTCTAAAGCTGAAAATCGCTCACATGATAGAATAAATTATGGAGAATAAGATGTGATACAAAAGAGCAGCCTCAAACAAAGTCTTTAAGCTCCCTTCAATATTAGTTGCCCAGAGTATTTCCAATCCCTTTTGCCCCCTTCCCCCAACAAGTTTTGCAGTTGATTAAGGCTCTGTTGAACTGTTGTTCACTTATAGTCTCGCAACCCTGTTATACCGTGTAGGAAACCTTGATGGTGTTTTTTTTCCGATAACAGAAGGGGTCTATGGAATGGATCCTAAGGTGGCACTGAAGAATTTGGGGTCAGATGCCTTTCCTTATACCACCGTAATCTGCCAAGAATCAAACATTGGTCCACTCGATTGAAAGACCGATGCCTTACCCATTGCACCACGACACCGTTACACATGATTAAAATCACTGAATACACGGAGTTTTATATCTAAACCTTTTTACCTTGCTACAAATACGTGCTCAGCTACTTAGAATATGTATTATTCGTATAGATTGGAAACCTTTTGCAAGGATCACTAAATCGCTTAAAACAAGTTCGAATGAATTCATTTGTGAGGATCCCTTAACCTTTAGCATTTGTATTGATTACTCTATAAGCACGAGGATCCCTCAAACCTCAACTTTGATCTTGGCTATAGGTGAGAACTCGGTGGCTGTCATGGAGTGTTGCACCTCTCTCCCTCTCACTTCCAATCTGTAGATAGTTCGGTTTAGCTTGGCAGCCTTGGTCTTCTTTTTGGGATATAGGGTCCCCTACCCTATGTTTAGGCTATGGTTAGAGATTTGTCTCCTCCCTTAAAAACGCAAACATCTTTCTACCAAACCCGCAATACGCAAGTAATTGCCAAAAACGCTGTTTTTAATACATCTGAAATCTGAAAAGCATGTCAAAATCTGGAGATAATTCATGGGACTGCTATCATTCACATTAATAGCCGAGTATATATATATATACTTTATTATTGCCGATCAAAGTCAATGACAAATAAATGTGTATTTATGAAAAATATCATTGTCTATAAATGCTGTCCTATTTATAGCATGGGCGTCAGAAGGGGTTTAAATTTTTTTTTAACAATCGGAGTTGTTTATCCTTGTCAGTGTCAGAGGAACCCCTTGTAGCCAATAACTGGGCCAATCATTTTGCCCTGTTGTTGTTGCCCAATCAACATAAATTCTTAATATTTCATCTGATCAATTATCTACATTTATCAAACTTTCATAAAAAAAAAAACAAGTTGTGTGGGAGAGGAGGAGTGTGAGCATAGTGTAGTTACTGGCGCTAAATAACTATCTCAGGCGAACACAGACATCCAAAAGGCTCGATTCTCTGGCCCTCATTAACATCCACTGTTCTGATGAGGGAGACGTGGGCCAGGTAATCGATTCCTTTTCCGGGCTACACAGCAGAAAACTGGAGCTGGGTACGATTGTACCATTCTGCAACGTCAACGACTAATAATCAATCAAATAAGGCCTAATAAATAATGGTCTTGCAGGTGCAAGAATGCTGTATGTATTTACTGGTAGTTCACTAAGTACTCTTTGGTCTGTTTTTAATCCAACCATTTTTTAAATTTGTTCACGAATAAACTATCTAACTAGGCTACTACCAGGGAACTCAGTGTTTTCTTTTATCGCTAGAACTTTCAATCGGGCCCCGGGCTAGAGGCTGTTGCTGTTAATTATTTTTGGTATAATGCTTGGTATTGCTCATCCATAATAGTTGGCTGGTATGTACTAGAATGTCTCTTTTTGGGTCTCGAATTTCAAAAAATTCCTTCGAAGATGATCATTGGTTCAGTAATAAAGATTATATATATACACATGCCACTAACTACTCCACAGCTAAAAAGGAGCACCCCTTGGTAAATCCTTCTGACACCCATGATTTATAGAACGGTGAGTTAGGATTTCCAAAGATGGAAGTGGTTGCTATATCATGTGTATAAATTCATTATTGGAGTGAAAGTACATTTTCAATATTGCTGTGTCCTGGAAAACTGCCTTCTGCTGTACGTAGAGGTCTGATTTGTTATGGTGCCTGTTGTAGTGTAGTCCGAAATATAGGACCAGTCTGAATTACAAAGAAGTATCTTTACGATTTTCTTCTCCAGTAAATTGCTGTTTGAGCAACATCAATAATTGCACCGGCCACTAATCCAACTGTAACTGTATGGAATATTGTTTTGTTACAGAGGTACAAAGAGACAGTGGTGATCTTTTGACAGACTCTGATGACTCATCCCCCTACATACCGACTAGAAAAGACAGGGAAGGAATTAAAATTTCGTGTACCGACGAGTCCCACATAAATTATCCTGGGTCCAAAATGAATATTATCAGATGGACGCATGTGATGCCACAGCATATTGAATTCAAAACTGTCAACGTGTCGTCAATACTAACACCGACATTAACCCTCTATTGTGACGAATTCCTGAGCTCACCAGGATTGCGCCATATTTGGTTTTATAATGGTGTGGAATATGAGAGGGATAAGGAGAACATAACTCTAGATACGTCAAGCCTAAAAAATGATGATAAGATTGTTTGTGAAGCAAGTTTTGAGTCTGGTAATATCACTGAGAAATTCCCGTGGCTATTTAAAAAACAGGCAGTGAACAACTATGGATTCCCCTGGTCTCAGGATCAGTAGCTCTTGGTGCCGCTGTAATTTTGACAATCGTGCTTGTTATGTATCGCAAACAAAAGCTACAAAGACAAAACAAGACAGGAAACAGAGAATCACCATAGGCAATGAGCCAGTTAAGAGTAAATCGCCTTCACTCCAAGATGGAAAGAGAGTCAGCTCAAATGCAGTGAGATCCGCTGATCGACCCAACCAGTTGGAGGCGACAGGTACTGCAAATCAACTACTACAATAGCATTTTATTCACGCCATGGAACGCCACGGGATGAACAGGAATTCAAAGAGAAAATTCTGCAAACATCAGAGCAGCGAGGAGAAGAATTGGAGATATTTATACAAACGAAGGAGGCAGAATCGCAATTCATATTAATGAGCTACAAAAAAACAACCATCCAAGCAAAAGAGAGTATAAATTGAGCCTCGAAATTGAATTGTGCGAGTATATAAGCGGTATATAAGCACATATGAGGAATTGTTAGGCAATCCCATAACTACAGTTATTGAAGATCTCTGTTCACACTTCAATATATCAGAACAGCACTCAATGATTTTTTTAAATATTTCATCAGTAATGGAAAACTGACCAACATTTATTTAGATGTGTGCTTTTTGTATTCAATCGCTAGTAAATTATAAAGTATCTTTTGCTAAGATCTAAGAATAAAGTTTTAATATCCTAAATTGAAAGCATATCTGTAACTTACAATTCTCGGATCCCCTATCTCACCAACACTAAACACAATAATAATGATGATTGGAGACCTTTTGCAAGATTATCTTTATCGATTAAAATAAGTACAGGGGATCACTCATATAACCATTCGCATGGAAGAGGCAGGGATCCCTAATGAGGGCAACTATCACTTATTAAACATGAGAATTTGTAAGGATCACTTTATATAAGAGCTAGGATCACAATCCATCCATTGATATTCACTGAGAGAGAAGTCATCTGCTTCCATAAATCTTGGGTACCTCTCCCTTGCGAGCTAATGATAATTTGAGACGGGCCTTGGCCTCTGTTCTATAAAATATCCCATCCCCTACTCCATTTTCTCAGTTTACAAAACCAGGTAACTGTCATATCAAGGTCAGTCTTGTCAGTTGCTATGGTGTTTCTTTTATTACGAAGCTGTACATCAGGGACCCTCCCTGTGCCCTCCCTGCTGTGTCCATAAATCAGGATCAATTGGGTTTAATGGGAGTTGTCTGCACAAAATAAATATAACTCGCCATAATAAGTATGTGCTTTAGGAAAAGAGGTACAATTATTCCTAAGAATTCTTCCTCATAAAAATAGTTTCGTTTTCACTTCAGGAAACTAGAATTCTTACACCTGCTTCTTGGTAGTTGTCAACATGAGTTAGTAAGGATTTCACTATCCAAATATTATCATAGCAATAAGTGAAGATATATCAAGGAATAATACTATATATAATTGGTGATGGATGGATATTTTTGTTTTTGAGTCATTCCTTCATTCCTCAGCATTGATTGATATATCCAGACCACCATCCATTTCCATTGGACTGGTTGGTCTGGATTGGATTCATCCAGTCATCATTCATGGCATGGGCTCATAGTCAGTGGCCTTCTTTTGGTACCTGACTTCCTAAAGGCAGACATATTCTGCTCTGATCTGTAGTGGAGTTACATATATATATATATATATATATACTTTGATAATTCTCATGAATGGGGTGGTGGTGGTGATAGTCAAGTCAGTGAAAAAGTGTACAGGCCTACAAGCTTGTAACTATCAAAATGTCTAATAATTGCTTGCTTGTAAAATGACTGGAACCATCCTCATCATGTCCCATTCCCTGGCCTACTGCAGTGTGTGTGTGTGTGTGTGTTTCATCTCAAAAGAAAGAGTCCAGTTATTTGTGGGCAATAGCAAGTTTAATGGAAAAATCATAGACATGTTTTAGGACTTGGTACCGTACAGCACCCAGGCGGCCCCTACAGCACCAACAACAACGCTGTATACACCTTCAGTGTTGTAAGACATGTATCATAAGCACCTGCCACAGGGCTTACAAAACCTGTTGCCAGCCAATGTTTTTAGAGCCCATTCAGGGCAGCATGTATGTGTAATGTTTTGAAAAAAGTAATTACAGAACAAGGGGGGGGGGGGTAGGTCATCATAGACATTGACAAAGTAAACATGCTTGTAACTCCAGATGCCTACGGGTGCAGCCCATGTTGTGTGCTAAGATATAATTTAGGTATGTCCAATCCAGGGGGCACTCTCTGAGTGAGCAACACCTGCTAGGGCTCTCACTTTCAAATCAACACGCTCAATGATGGAACAATATACATTCAGAGTGAGAGATTTGGGAGCGACTTTGCCTAATTGAAAGACCATGTAAGCGATACTCATCACTCCGTACCTACTGTGAATAGCTTGGGTGATGTTGGAGTTCCATACTGTACAGTTTTGCTCCGAGTCTTCTATTATACCCATCCCTTCCTGTTATAATTATTTTGTGTTGTTCCATGAAACGACACACCACATAGCATTATTTGTTTGTAGAAAAATTTACTCTCTATAGAAGCTGCTCTAAGGGAGCACCTGTCTCACCTGGTCATCATGAGTAAAAAAGGAGGCTGTGCTGCAGTTGTCAGTAAGATATGTAACTTTGTGACATGCGGAGGAGGGAAATACATTGTTAGGTTTGTGCACACTTTGCTCTGTGTCGCCATCCCTGCTACCATGATCTACAATAACCACTCAGGTATGTGCTCCTTCCTATCAGAGCGGAGATATCTCATTGGTTGAATTCATTGAGATACATTTATTGCGGCTATGTAGCAATTTTGATAACCTAGTTCATGATCTACTTAGGTCGGTTAAATTGTATTGAATACTTTCCCTTTGAGTTTTGTTTAGATAAATCCGCTTATTTGGTGAATCTCGTAAGCTCCAGTAGCACATTTTTTTAATTTTCCCAATGCCAGTACGTCTCCATTAATCTGAACCTGTATTCCAACTCTTTCGAAAAGTGTATTGGTTTGCTCTTAGTATCGGATCATGATCACTGGAATTCTTGCTGTTAGGAGCGCAGCAAACAGTCTATGGTATTGTTGACTAGTCCTGAAACTGTAAAGTCAAGACAGCTTTTAATCCATGTGACTGAAGTAATGCCGAATAGGTTGTGTTTTGATTAAATTGATTTTCAATTGGATTTTGGGATGTCACGACCAAATTGAGAGCATTTTAATAAGGGAAGATATTTAGCGCTGAATAATCAATGGGAAAATAAATTAATGTTACTGAGTATCCTACAATGCAATCTTATTGAATTCCAGGTAAGATCAAGTCATTGACCTCTGAGAAGGGATAATCCTGAGATTTCAGGGAATTCTAAGTTAAAGTTGCATTGTGGGAATGGAATAATATTTGATATAGTCACTGGAATCATTCCTATGATTTTGTCTTACAATTACAGATTTACATACTTGGTTGGTGCTACATAAAGATTCCTACATATATGGCTTTCTCTATATCGGACTGTTGATAGCGTCCCTCATATTTTACTTTGCTGCGTGTCTGACGGACCCGGGCTATGTCAGTAAAAGTACACTCCTACATTTGGCTAATGATGAGGTAAAAAAGAATGACATATTTTTTGTGGATGCGATTTAGTCGTCTCATTTGATGGACCTAGGTTTGCGATCCTATCAGTATTTGTATGTACCCAGGTCTGTGTTATTCTTGGGGAGGGTTGTGAACTGCGATTGCCTGAAAACAGCTTGGTCATTTTATTACAGTGCAGTTTTTAACAAAGCCATAATATGGCAATTTTTTATGTTTCTGTCTCACATAAAAGTCATAAGGCGTTGATCAGTATCAAAATCATAGCTCTCTCTGGTGGTGAGTAATTTCCCTGTTACCGGCCATTCGAGGAGAGAAATGAGAATACAGTTTAGTGGACTGCTAATCAGGGCTACGTGCTATATCAAAATATCCTGGCCGAAATGTAAAATGGAACACTTTCAACACGTTCTATGCATTCGGTAGTCCTATATGTGTGACCAAATCAAAGCGGATGTACATCTTCATTAGAATATACTGTCGTGGGATATCATGGGGTTTTAGTGTCATCCACTGCTGCTCTAACCAACTTGTATCTCTCTCTTTTACAACAAAGATAGCAAACTGATAATATATTTATTGCTCCAGGGTACTTTTAATGGGGAATACTGACTCCCCAATCATACATAGGCTGCTATTGGTAGCCTTAGTTTTATATCTAAAGGTGATGAATATAGCTGAAATGATTTTAGAGATTTTCTTTGAGGGCACCTGCATGTATAGCGGAAGATTCAAATATTTGCCTTGTCCCCAAAGTTCAATCACCCACTAAGCAATATCAGTCAGAATTGAGATTAATTGTGTTTCCAGTATTGCCACAGCCAGGGAATAGACACCCCTTCTAGTGTGTGACAAGTAGCCCAGAATGCAAAATTTTGGAATACGCTGTAATATAAGGTCAACGATAGGAAATTATGATAACTTGGATCTTATTTGATTGTGAATCACTACTGTAAAAGTTTATACATTTAAGGGTATCCACTTGGGAAGAAATATGATGCGAACTGAGCAAAAATGCGCCTCAGGGATACATCATACAGTAACGGGCATGCCGCTGACGTCTTAAGATAGCGACCATGAGTCATATGCTATTTGGATGTTTTTTCTGGGTACAATATTCCTATCGCTAGCTAGTCAGAAAAACACTCCAATGTATCTGTTTACTTCCAATACAGGCTGGGCTCAAAGAACAGTTAACATCCGTCAGCCATTTCGATTTCGGTTGATGATAATAAGTTGTCAGACTGAAAATTAAATATATGAACAGTATGATTCATAATCGGCCAGCTAGGTCATTTAACACAACTTTTATGGTGGCCATGTCTCTTAGTTACATTTGCTAACTCAAGTTATTTTTATCATGATCGTACTCTTTCTGTAACATCAAATATTGATGCAGTATTTTATATTATAGGATGAAGAGGAATTGTTTATCCAGAGAACAGGTAAAGGCAATCACAAATACTCACCCGTACATTTATCTGAACCAACCAATGAGAACAGCTCTAACAATGGAACAACCAATGCAAGCAGGCGTAACATCGATGGTGCTGCCGTCCTACCAGTTGGTGATATTGAGGTATGTAGGTCCCATCATACCGTTGGATTCTTATGTCAGATCTTAGACATTAGGCCTAATTCAAAATAGGCAACTGGAAATTACAGCTTCATCTATCCGTATTTTCAAAATTCAATTTTAAAAACTTGTCGTCAGTGCACTCTAAGTCATATTTAGTAATGAGATATTGACATAGTTGCTGGCAATACAGCCTGTTGTACACTACCTATTGCTTGTGACCTGAAATAAGGGAAAAAGCATCGGGGTTGTATGCTTCTGAGTTATCTATCTCCTTTGTCCACTGACAGTAAGGTCTGAGCACATGACAGCGCATAGGGGAGGTTTTGTCCTAACGATAAAAAAAAACTAGTTGTAACTACACATCAATCAGTAATAACCAGTCACAGTATTTTGAGTTCAAATGGAAGTTTTAAATCACCATAGCAATACCAATCCTACTACAGCAAACTAAACTTATGGTGGTCAGCGTCCAAGACTCAGGGTCCACTTTACAAATTTGTTTATTGCCATGTCCAAGATTCTAATCCTAATTTAAACTCAACAATATTTTGTCAAAGGTGTGGAAGAAAGAAGAAGTTTCAACCTAATAGCAAGCACATGATCCTTTGTCATCATTATGCATCATTTCCATCCTTAGTTAACTATTCATTGCAGGCTGCCGGAACCGACAGACATGAATATTCAGACCTGAGGGAAGGCGACAGTCACTCTTTACTATCAGCTGACAATAATCAACCTGGTGATAAATCAGCAGAGGATCCTAAGGCTAGAGTGTGTAAAGTCTGTGATATCCCTGTAAGTAAAGCCTGAGTTCTCGATACAGACTATGTTTCTGAGTTGGGGAGGAGTGTCTGATTGCTGTAAGATACTATTCAGACAACTTTTCTTTCTTTATTTGCTGAAGATCTAAACTAATTCTGTCCGGCTGTCCATGTAATTTTACATGATCACTTATGTATGTTGATTGATTATAAAACAAACAGCCAGATTTTGACAGCTTAAGCTCTTTTGCTCTGTTCTAATGTACTGATGTTATACGCTGGGAGGGCTCTTGGTAGTATCCCCAACGACCAAATCAGAACAATTTAAAAGCTCAAGCTACACTAGCAGCCAAGCAGTGATCTTTGAGTGGACATTCGTGTGCTGCCCTCTGCCCTCTATAGATATATATTACCGTTCCAAAGCAGTTTATCATTAACTTAAATATCAATACAATCATACAATAATAATTATAATATATATTTTTTAATTTTATATATTATATAAATATATCAATAATATCGTACATTTGTAATTGTAATAATTTCATAGTTGTTTATAGTCTGTTGTATATATCTTTTACAATAATATCTTGTCTTATTTCGTATCTTTTTAACAGCAGCCATTGCGAAGCCGACACTGTGAGGACTGTGGGAGATGTGTTCTCAAGTTTGATCACCACTGTCCCTGGCTCTCCACATGTGTAGGGGAGAGAAATCACAAATACTTCTGGCTCTTCTTACTCTTCATCAACTTGGTGATTGTCTTCTCTCTGGTGCTAGCAGTGTAAGTAAGGCATTAGTGTAATCTTGCTTTGGTGGGCTTTGATTGGTCAATACCCTGAATGGAAAGACCAGTGATTGACCAGTCGAGAAGATTTGATTGGTTCTTTTGTTTTGTGGCCTGTGGTATTTCGGCATAACATTAGATTAAAAATGTGAAAATCTCATGCCTCCCTAAGCTTTTCCTCATAGCATCATTCAGCCCAGAAGATTGGAGTACTTTGATGTATATTCTGATAACTGTGTATTTCACTGTGGTGATTGCTTGTGATTGATAAGTACGATACTATCTACACTAAGTTCCAGCTGTGTAGCGTACATCTGAATGACAAATCCCTGTGTTTTGCTTACTGTTTTGACTCTGTAATTGGCTGTTTGTTATCAATTGTCCACATGTCATTAGTCATACACTGCACAGCTGGTACATTGAGTAGATAACGATAACACACACATTATGCCCGCATTCCAGCCGGGATGATGGGATATAACAGCCACCCTCTCTGATTCCAGTAGTTCTCATTCTACTGGTGAGTCGTCAGCGGCTCAGGGAGGGGGCAACTCCAAATTGAGGCAATTCGGAAAAGCTTGATCCAGATAACACCATACCAGCAATAAAAAACATCAGTGTGAAATACCCAGTAATAATTAGATTGTTTAAAAACGGCCATGTTAATATGTGCTGACTGCCAGGCTACGATTATAGGCGCGACCCTATTGAGTCACACTAACATCATGTGTATCTCTAATGGTTAGAGTCAATTTAGAATTAGTACCTAACGTGTGCCCGTCCCTAATTAGTCAAATTGAACTAGGTTCGTCACATCAAATTCCTCAAGATGGTACTCATGCTAAATGAATAAGTTCAATCTCTATCGATCAGAAATATACGCAATAGTATAACACCTCACCAGTGTGCTATTGAGTATCACCATCATTTACACTGATCTCTTATATAACTATCTTTTTTTTCTATTTCAGACGCGGCTTTCCTAGCCACAAACCAGGAGATAAAAATTTCCCTCCAAAAGATATAGCCTTAGTTCTACTCACAATAGTAGACTGCTTTATATTAGCCATCGGGGGCTTGTCTACCGTATCCCTATTCGGCTTCCATTCCTACCTGATGATCACCAACCAAACAACATGGGAGTCGGTATCGCGAAGCAGGATTTCTTATTTGAAGAAGCTTCGCGATGACTATAACCCCTTCCACCAGGGCTACTGCCATAATATTTACACATTCTGCTGTAAGTTCCGACCAAATAAGTGGAAAGCTATTTATAAAAAGTCCACAAGCACTATGCATCTATTGGAAGAACTGTAAGGTTGCTATGGAAACGCCATAAACATTCCTTAGCAACTAACATATCTTTGTTTACGATTATATTGCAGGCTTACTGCACTTTTAGACACCGTGTCAAACAAAAGTATGGTTTAAATATTTTGCTACGTTATGATTCTGATATGAAGAAAAAATATATATGATTCAAAATCGATCGAAGCTTACATCTTATGCTTGTACTGATAACAACAAAAATCACCATCCTTCTAAGTTCATTAGAACAAGTTTGCTGCCTCTGTTGTGGTGAAATGATATTGCAACAGTTGGGTATTGAGGCCTCCATACCCGAATTTTGCAATATCACTTCACTTCACTTCACCACACCCCACCACCACCACACAGAGAGGGAAGCAACATGTTGTAAATTAATTATGGTCTTGAATGACTGAGCTTCTATCATTGACACCATTCTAGTAAGATGTTGCAGTATATTTAGTGCTCATTCAACTAGGTTGGTCGGTCGGTGATCCCACTATATAATTGCCGAAGGACAGCTCCCAAGAATTAGTTTGAGTGCTCTATCAAAATTGCAAAATAGTCAATCCAATCTGCATTCTACCGTCGCTCATCTGGAATGGGGGAGTAACTCCTAATCTGGTAATACCATCTGGTCATAAATGGGTCACACATAGGATTATGAGGGTTATAAGGTTACTATTACACACATATCCATAATGAGATTCAGTACAATACTTGTCTCACATATATTTGTGGAATTGTACAGTATAGTATGGTAGGTTAGCTTTGAGTAGCCGACTTTACCCGTTCTAACGGGACTATTATTTGTAGGTAATCGATAAAGCATTTATAATTAAAGATATAATGATGACTTCTCAAAATATTATTCACTAGAATTGGCAGTCAGCTTAAAGTTGCCTGGTTGATGGTTTGGCATTAATATCAGCAAACAAGGCAATACTTGTTCAGTTTGGTAAATAAATGTTAGCTAGTACCAATTTTAGCTAGCAAAGGTGGGAGTTCATGTATTGTAATGACATATTAGCATCTGCGATAAGGCGAACTTTACAAATACAATACTTCCCTAGCTTGCTGTTGGCCTGAGTAGAAAGCTATGTCAGTTCCATATCCTTCCCATACCAGCGTAATCCACTCACTTATCTTTGAAATGGCTCGTATATACAGATTTATTGGTAAGAAAAATACGGTAAAATTGTGATATAATGGGTATATACAGTAAATGACAACGATGTGAATAGTCTGTGATTGGCACATTGTCTCATTGAGACTACTGTAAAACTCTGATGATTAGCTGGGACTGACAGGGTTCTTCTGCTGGAAGTACTCTAATGCAGACATAGCTGCCCGGATGCCCAGATTATATACAGGGTGTACTGGTACCTGTCAAATATACAGAGATAAAGCTGGAATTTACGTAAAATAGAAAAATGAGCCCAACTAAACAGTTATAATTATATAATACAGAGATAAAGGGGACATAAACGCCACTGACATCGAGATTACACTATTATCATAGTGTATCTCTGATCGTCAGAGTAAATTTAATATCAGTATCTAACGTATACCCACCAACAATTAATAAAATTAAACGCGGGTCGTTACACCAAATTCTTTGTGATGGTACTCATACTAAACGGATCAATTCACTCTCTAACCATTTAGAGATATAACTTGCAATAGTATATCACGTGATCAGTGTGGATATTATCACCGAATAGACAAAAGAGCCCAACTTAGAAACTCATATCAAGGTTCTCATAAAATGACATGTCAGATTCACTTGGCCTAGTTTACGTCAACAGCAATATAATGGAAACCTAGCCTAATTTTCATATGCGCAGCGCAAGATTTGCGCAGCACCATTGAATGTTTTAGACAGTATGGAAACCAGCTACCACTCAGTCAGTACACATACAGGTAGTGCGATAAATCAAGGAGTTACTCCTTGCATCCTATACAATATACACTATAGTAGTAATTCAATTACTGCCAAGTTTCCACAGATACAGACTTCATTTTAGAAAAATAAAGTTTCAATGAACAGTTTCAGTTTATCAAGTAGCCAGGTTAGATGGGTGAAGGTAAAGGCTCACTACGCCACACAATTCAAGCGAGCTATCAGAGACTGGCACAATAGGAAACTCATGGATAGAGCGTAACAGAAAGCCTGCACTCATTTAGATGATTGACAGATTGATCCAATGACCTGTTGTATATTATCAAGTAGCAATCGTCAACGGAAAATATAGGAGTACTACCCCACACCTAGACTGAGCCCCCCCCCCCAGACTCTCGGCTGACGGCCCCCCGGGGCAAAGAAACACACACACACCACACAAACAAGCTTATCAAATGGAGTGTGTATAGATAAGACCTAGAGTATATCAGAAAAAAGACGAAAAAGTTTATAGTTTTTCTCACGAATCGCCTGAGCTAACCCTTAAGATGATGAGACTTAGCCTTGACAAGGCTAGATGAGCTTAACTTACGGTGAGATTATCAGCGTGACCGATGACGTGAGGTTTACATGACGTCTTACTGCTGGTAAAGTGCTGACTTACTGACAATCCACTGAGAGCATAACAAGTGTGGTAGTAATCTCTACGCCTGTAATACAAAAAAAGGTCAGCATTAGAGTCCAAGCTTATTATCAGGCTTATACAGTAGCTTTGCAATAAAAGTGTTCCAATCACATAGCCCTGTCACCTGGCTACTTTTTTTGGTTTTGGGGGAACTTCCCAAAACAAAACTAGTGGCGTGACAAGGCTAACAATCACAGAATATTCTTATTCAATCATTTACTGTTTATACCTAGAACAAGTTTAATCCAATTGCCTGCATTCCTGCATTCCTGTGGAAGCCACTCGGAGTGTAGGCAAATGGACCAAACTTGGTCTAGTTTATACCCATCATAAGATCCCAATATTTTGCACTGTAGTCATTTCTATGTAAATCAATAACGATAGCCTCTTTTGTGCCTGTTAGTGAAACAGGTCCTGACACTCCGAGTGTGGGGCAGAGACCTGTAGTTTTTAGCAATTTGAATTAGAGATAACATTGATAATAAATTTAATATAAGCCTACTGTGTCTTTATGTTATCCACTGCAATAAGGGGCACATATTCTGTGAACTACTACACCGTATAAGATACAACGTTATTTTGACACTCACTTGCCAGGTTTATCTATAAACCCTCCATGCTGATACTGACAGCACACTAGCAGGTACTCCTGTAGCGCGCCGTTATGGAATATCCACTTATTAGATTTGTATTCCTGCAGGGCACAAAGTACGGGTATTATAGCAGACTGCCAATAACTGTAGCAGGAATCCACAAGTTTGTTAGTACGCCCCTGGAATCCCCCCTCAAACGCCATCTGTCGGTTCACCGTCCATCGCTGTAATAAATACTAATTGTTTTGAGTAAAGATTTTTCTCATTCTTATATTGCTGATAACAAAAGATAGCGAGACATTGGAACAAACTAAAAGGCACCCCGTTGAGTGTAATTCAAATATCATGGGCAATTCTAAAGACTGAAGAGCCACTTAATGCGCGATATGTATACAGTAAGTATATTTAATGCAATTTTATGTTGGTATCAGGGGGAGTTTTTTTTTCACAAATCTTTAGTTGTGAATTGGTAGTTGCCCACTCATTGACATATTTTCAATGATAGAAGACAACTCCCAATTTGCGGCAGTATTGGAGATTGAGAAATGGGTGTCATACAGTCCATATTTGTGTCTGGATAGGCAAGGCACCACAGATGGGCTATAACTAAGACAAACCTTATAACATTCTGGGGATCTGATTTGGTTTTCTATGATGAAAGTATTCAACTAGATTGATATGAGCAAGATTTCAATATTAATCAAAATAGAGTAGCAATCACCCGCCATGTAACCATAGGATAGTGAAATCTTATTACCAACCATGTGGGCATTAAGCAACTCCTAGTAGCGATAAGGATGATCCCCCTTCACAGAGGCTCATCGTGTTCTGCTCCCCCTTCCTCCACCCCCAACCTAAAGTATCCTAGCATATCTCTGACCAGTTATGACCTCATTCTGTCATCCAGCCTAGTCTAGTTCACAGTGTGATAATGCGGCCAAGAAACTATTAACATCCGCCATGTAACATGAAATAAAAATGGAACAGCCTACTCATGCAGAGAGCCAGCATGGTAGATAAAGCGCCCTCTCCCCTGGATCAAGTTTAATCCAATTGCCTGCACCCCAGTTGCTCCAATCCACTGGTCAGGCCGAATACGGGCAAATGGACCAAACTTGGTCTGCCACCCTCCTCCTATACACGATACACTTAGAGTATCCTAACACATCTCTTACCAGTAGAGCGTCAGTATCACAGAGTCTCTCGTGACCGAGTAGAGTCAGCGCTGCTACACCACAGAAAGCGTAACCGCCGTGTGCCTCCATCCCCGGTACTCCTCCAAACCCTCCTTCATATGTCTGACAGCTGAGAGAAAGATAGCACAGCTCATCACATGATTACAACAATATACTGCTTTATGGAGTCAGGAGGGGTCTAATTGTTAAGGGTACGGTCTTGTGATCTTTGAGGTACAGGTTCAATTCCTGGCGCCGGAAGTCATTTGAGATTTGGTACTGGCCAGCCATTCATCCTAGCCAGGTCCTTACTGAACGGGACTAAAAATACCGGATGTCCACTTGGCCTCTTAGATACAAAGAGTAGCCGGGTTTCCAGCAGGTATGGGTATAGGGTGCAGCATGAGTACTATGGGCCCCAGTATTTGTACCCAAGAGAGGATAACTCTCTCCGCTGCAAAGATGATAAAGACGATGGCTGTAAGCTTGGGAAATTTGTGCTCAATGAATTCCGGGATTATTTTCTGCTATCCTTGAGTGTAACTAGTAAACTAGCTTCTAGCAAATTGTAATGTGGTTTAAATAGGAAAACATTGACAAATGAAGTTCATCTCAATAGCCTTCTGCGCAATAATCCAGATTGAGACAACCTTAGCCTCCGTTTTGATTGGCGATGTAAGTACTGTTCACAACTAAAAAAGACAAACCTACCTGACTATCCACTGAGCCGTTTTATCAAATAGTTCCTCTGTAAGTATGTTGGTAAGTCTCGCTACACTAGCTGCCAGATAACAACCTCTATAAAAAATGATACAAGCAATGGAAAGATAAAATATTGCAGGTTAACATCATTCCCACAATACGGAGTTGTCCCAGAATGCCAAGAAGAGCATTATACATCATGAAATGATCTCATTGGAAAAACCAGAAAAAAATTGCATATGATGGAGACTGATTACAATTCCATCGTATCAATCCATTACTATATAAATCCAGAAAAAAAACAAAATACTATTTATGACAGTTTGCAAAGTAACCCGTATAAAACTGTTCTTTCAGACACAAGCTTGCGATATGCCTGATTTTGTCAATAATTTATATACTTTATAAGCCTACACTAACATTTTGATTTTAATGTAAAAGATGCCATGATCATGTTTTAAATGCAATGCATGAAAAAAAGAGGAAAGGGAGACAACGACTTTGGAGAAGCCAGGTACACGCCTGATAGAAATAGTTGGATCCAATGGCCTTTGCACCTTTATTTGTTTAAACCTTTTGTGACAGCGTCCATGATATCACAGTGAAATTCCATTTTTCAACAAACCTGATGTCGACTTCACCACCTTCGTGTAGTATAAATGAGCCGTCTGATTGGTGCATTTCCTGTATGAAGCTGTATAGAGTTTCTCTGTTTATAACATTGTATGCCTCCTCTGTGCCGATAACACAGAGGGCGTTTATAGCGGCGTAGGTAGGAGCCAGATGTGACAACTGCATCGGTCCTCCTAACAAAGAACAAGATGTATGTATGTATATATATATATCTATATATATATATCAATACATATATGTACATATTAGTTAACTAAAACAAGGAGAAGGTCCAGAATATACGTATGAATGTTATGTATTCTGTGTCTGCCACATGCGGTTCAGAATTCTTATGCTTTTTCGAGCTTAAAAGGTTCGGGACTAGTTCTAAAAACATTGATGTGCATAATAAAGGAAGTTAAAAACTCCACTCATTTTGTTCTAAAGCAATGTCGCTGTGACTCTATTCTACACCCTGATGGCAGAGTATCTAGAGTTAGTAGGGCCGTTGAGTCAGTTGTATACATTCTAACACAACAATTTTTTTTTAAACTCATGTAAAAACCTCAGTCAGTGATGTATATATATATATATATTATATATATCAATACATATATCATGTATACATTAGCTAGCTAGAAGGAATGAACAAACTCCTTTTGTTCTGTCAGCCGCATATGAGAAATTGTAGCAAAGCCTACATTAGGAGTTGCTCACCCTTCCAGCGACCCACTGGGCAGTAAAATAGGAGCGATTCAAATCGGAATAAAGTTGGTCTAATACAACTGCAGGCTCCTCCAAAACATGCTAAACCATAAGGACAACCAGTGGGCAGTGATTACCGTCACTAAAAACTTTAACATACCTCCAAATCCACCATTTTCATTCTGACATTTGGCAAGAAATTGCGGGATTCTACAACAGAACAACAAAGTATTAGATGAAATGAGCTACCTTTATCAAGATTAAGTTAAACAAACACACAAAATATGACAGTGGCCTAAATACCCTAAATAGATTCATCCTGAGTAGGATGGAGGTTGACATGCAGCAATAAAAGTCAATTTCAATTTTAAATAGGAAAAATGTGGCTGAGAACAAAAGTAAGAGAGGCAAAAGTAGGGGGATGGAGGAATAGGTTTTATAGCTTATTAAGTTTATAATATATATAATAAAATTAATAAATTAGTCAGACAGAGGCAGAGTCATCCTGTGTGACCCTATATTAGCAAACATAAGATCTGTCAGTTAAGTTTAGCTAGTTTATGGTGATTTGTTTTTTGCTAGCACCAACTTTCACCAACTATGTGGGACTTGTTATGGGGTCGAATGAAATGATAGCTAGCCATGGTTTTTCTATTTCAGTATATGTAGAATGGTGACCTTTTCTTTCTGCGGGTATTTTACTCTCCTAGGGTAATCATGTTGAGTTAGAGAGGGCTTCCAGACAGGACCTACCATTGAAACATTCAAAGATATCCATTACCCTTATTAGAGTTTATCAAAGAAGCATGACATATCCCATGTTATTCACCCTTCAGGGAGTTGTCTTCGCATTGATATCAGTCTTTACAAATATTATGTGCTGGTTTTAGAGTTTTCTATTGCATCTAAAGTATGGCCATGATCTAGGTCTGGTATGGCTCAACAACTTAACAATACATATCTCATTAAATAAGTAAGCAAATTGCATAACTAGTCTATATGGTCAGGTATACAAGTTACTCCTCAACTTGAAGCATTCATAACGATTTGATAAACATAGTCCTCATCAGAATGTCAGTCAATGATTTCATTTTTGTGCGCTTGAAAAATTTCTTCTCTAAATTCAGTCTAGCTGCTCGATTGAGATTTTATTGGGTTCATTTTGAGGCTTAGCCCATTAGTTGGAAACCTCTGAGGATTTTAAAGGGCAACCAAGGTTTCGCAGCAATGCATTAATGGGTAGCAAATAATGTGCTGGGCAGCATCAGCTTTGTGCATTACGCGATGCAAAACTCAAAGTAGTTGCTGACTCTAAGCTGGGTAACACTTCAGTTTAGGGGAGGTTCCAAGACTTTGCTGTAATAATTATAGAGCACAGGCTAAATAATAACAGGAACAGGAAACTGCTATGTGGTATTCTCTTTTAGCTGAGTTTGAGTGCCTGATGGAAGAAATGTTGCACAAGAATTCTGGCTGAATAATCATCCGAATTATATTTTGTCTTTTTCCCCATGCAGAAGGTGCAGTCTGCTATTAATCAATGGCCATCAGTGAGAAGTTGTTTGAAACCTTGGTTGCACTTTAAGCTTCATTCCATGGATGCTTTAACAACACTAAACTCTAAATACAGAGAATCTCATCATAGCATAATTTATGTTATTAGGCATCACTGGACGGGACTTAGATAGCAACGGCAATATCAATAAAATATCACTAGGCATCCGTAAACTCCATCCAACTCCACTTAGTACACTTATCGCTACACATATTATCACTTACAACACTCACTGTGTTTTGAGGTGTTTTGGTATTTCTATATTGAGTACCTCCATACTATGTAATATCCAGTAACATATCCACGGTCTGCTGGCATCCAGACAGAAATAACTCTCGGGGAGGTACGTCAATCCCTTCATCAGAAACATCTCCAGAGCTTTACGCTTTAAATGAAGCTGTCTGCAAACAATGAATCGTTCTATCATGATATGATATAATCATTATGGTAAATCTTGTGATTGTGTTGGAATCAGAATTTTGGTAGTTTAAGCGCTTAAACGGAGTCGGGATAGCTGGTAGTAGCATTTCATTATCAACCAATCGTTTTGGAAAGTGGTTAATAATGAAATGCCTCTACCAGCATCCCGCCACCGTTTGAGCGCTTAAACTAGGATTTTTGTGTCATTCTAGAGTTCTCAGTCTAATTTAGAAAACTACTAAAAGGTTTATTAACAACATGTGGCCCAGTTTCCACTGATTTTCACTCAAAGTTGAAATTACGCTTTAAATGAGGCTGTCTGTAAACGACAAATTATTCTATCATGATATTAAATCTTAAAGACTACCCAAAGACCAAAGCATGTGATAGTCAGGCAGTTACTTATGATAAAGTTGTGTCAGACTTGCATGGTAGGCCTAACCAAATTCGATGCTCTACTTGGCATGGATTATTGATGGTGGAAGGAGGGCCTTCAATAAGAGAGGTAACTCTCATTCTCTGCATTATGATTATCGTACCACGCAAATCTGACACAAATTTATAATATGTGACTTATCATTTGTAACATGCTTTGCTCTTAGCGTAGTCTTTCTGTGTGAGCTAAGTAGCTTACTAGATGAACATAAGCAGTTCAGTGGTTTGGAGTAACCGATCATTCAGAATGTTACCCTTATGGAGGGGAATTCCCATTGGGGATTTCCTTTATAGGGACGTATCTAGGAATCAAGTCCTTCAGGAGGGAAGCTCATCGTTAGGGAATTCCTTCTGGGTCGGGGACTCAGGATATCAGACAATCGGTAACTCGATAAAAGGGTATTTACAGCAGGGTAAATATTTAATAGTGAATACCTTCTGTAGGACATTGGGGGACTGAGAATACAATCAGTAAATAGGAGACGGGTTCAATAGGAGGGATATCACTTTTGAGGGGGCTTCTCTAGTGCGAACCTGTTCTGTAGAGGATATTCCATCTGGTTAGGGGGCTAGTATTTTAAAGCAGTCAGTATTTTAATGATAGCTTACTCTGGTATCTTTTTGAGATTATCAGATTTTGGTTCAGCGAGAAGCTGCTGCTCGAAGTGATCATAAATATCCTTGATACTTTCCTCCACTTCAATCTGTAATGGAAAGAGAGACCAAGAATTAGAAGATTACAGCATTCAGAGGCGCTTTAGCTAACGGAGGGATGAAAAATTCAATGCCCCATCAGTCGACTACACCCACTTTAGGCCTTAGTTGGATTGGATTATTGTTCACATAAATCTGATTCACAGAAGTCATCATAGCTGATGGGTCAATGCCCTGCTCTGTCATTTATCCAATGTGTGTTTGTCTGCGTCAAACAAGATAGTAACAACGACTCATGTGGTAGTTATGGTAAATGGTTCAATTATCATCATCGAACCATGGGAAACTACGTGCAAACGGTTAACAACGGTTAAAACGCGGTGTGACTGTACATTGTCAAAGTAAGTAAACTAGTTGTTTTTTTACTTTCTCTCAGCCAGGCCATTAATCGAGATGTATTATTAATATTAATACATTACAAAATAAAGTACAGTTATGCTGTAGTATGTTGGATAGGCCCTGGGGGTCGATGTCTGGGAGACATGTCCCAAGACACCTATGAGAGTTGTATAACATATGGCCTTTTGTTTGTTGAACAAAGGAGTACAATGGCAGGCAAAGTTTGTTTGTCTGCATACATGTTGGGTGTGTGTGTGATCAATGGTTGGGGAACGTGTATGCTAGCCTCAGTTCTCCACTTTTGCTACACTCAATTGTGGGTATACACAATCCACCCGCTGCTACACTATGTAGGAACCACTGGTAAAGGGTATTTTAGAACTGTACTTTATTTTATAGTGTATATGTAGCCTATGCTTAAAACTTTTATTGTCCTGAACAAAATTGGCCCAAGTAAGTATTGGGTTTCAACTTACCTTATATAAACAAGGGACGGGTGCAGATGTGAGATATTGTTGCCATTCTACTACCTATATATTGGGCAAGTCAATAAGAATAACTGTCACTAGTGACTACTAGGGTAGAGGCCATGTCTCAGTCTGGAGCAGGCATTATCATTTGTCCATTGCATTGAGTGGCTTGCAAAGGAAAGACAGGCATTATAGTAAGCCTAGTAATATTAAGTTAGTTTGGTTACTTACAGTTACAGGCAAAGTTAATTCATGACACTACTAAAGTAAGTGACCCTATTATTATTATGCCTAGCTTACTTTATTCTTCTATCAATCAATCTTATTTCATGACTTATTATTTATGATTGATTGATGTGCAAAAAATCTTACCTGATCCATTGAAGATACTGTCCATACATGCTCAGAGTCAAATTGCCATGTATCTCTCTGAGCATTGAGACATCTAAGGTCCTTCTGACCATCCATATTAGCAAACTATGTCTCAAGCTATAAATTAAAAGTATATATATATATCAAATTAGTTCCAAACTCAATAAGTTTCATATGCAATGACTAATCTGTCAGGCTGAGAAGAAAACTGCTTTAGCCCAAATTTGGCAACTGATGCAACAGGTAAAATATTTTATTATTCAAATTAATGCCTGCGTGACTAAATTCAGGACTATTTTGTGCGAGTCAACTTTTCACAATTCTCTTAATTACTTGCAAAAAGAAAGGAAAAATATTTTTTGTTATCAAAAATGAAAATGAATGAATATTGCTACAAACCTTATGATGAAGGTGGCCAGTTTTGACATGCAGATATCTCAGTATTGATTCATGCTATCATTCTCAAGGCCTAAATCAAATCTTTACATAATTGATTAAAATAAATGTGATTTATTTTATTAATTTTTACATACTACTTATTTAGTACTTAATTAATCCACTGCTCTAGCTAAGCTCTAGCCATTCATTAGCATTCAGTACATATTTGAGTCTATAAAGGCTCAAAAGGCATCAGGAGTTTCAAGTGTGCAATCATCAAAGAAACACGTCTGTAACTTCCTGGTGCAACATTGATGATTGTTGCTTTTGCCACCTTGAAAACTCATAGAATTACATGAACACCTGTGGGCCCTATTACCCCTCATAAGAGATTATGTATAATGCCAAGATAGACCATTCTGGGACAACCAAAATGTTTGTTTTCTGTGCTGCAAGGAACCATGGCCACTGTCCAATGTATCAACCATATTGGACATTAGCAAAGTACAGGCCATGCCTGTCTCAGTGGCCAATAACCTTGAAGGAAGCATCTATTCGAAACTACAGTCCACTTTTCTCGAAATTCCTCATTATCATGTTTTGCAGGTAAACACCATCATTTGTGATGACGAGTGTTGTGATTCCCAAGCTGATAAAAGGATTCTTCAACCCAAAACACTCAAAGAAATGGAGTATGGGTAGCAGATCTCGCATGCCTGATCACTACCGGAACAGAATGCTTAAGGTGAGAGCATTGTATAGTTGCTAGGAGGCACAAACCCATGTTAACAAGGGTCTGCTCTTCACAAACACATTATTGGAGTACCATTTTCATGCTCCAATCTCCACCATTATTTCACTGATCACAATCCAATACCTGTAACTCTTCAGTTTTTCTCAATTTTGAGCAGATTAACTCTGAATCTTGCTCAGTCAATGGTTTCTAAATCTCCTTTACACCTTATTTCGGTTGTGTGTACCAGATTTCGAATTCTGACGGTGACATGATTTTAAAATATTACAAACATTGATACTGTACTGTCGTATTATATTCTTTCAGCTGCACCATTCAGAGAAGCAGGGTACATCAGCCCCAGTACACTGGGAGCGTGAGGAGGCCAGGTGGAGACAGATAGGACCTGATCGTATTGTACCTGTACAGAACCGCCCCATACCTGTAATATATCCTAAAGAGGCGGACGAGGGTCTGTGGGGAGGTGAGGGTATGGTTAAAGGCTACGTACAGCGAAGGTTCAGAGCTCCAAGGTTTGTCCAAATTGATAGATGCAGACTTGTCTTGATTGTCTTATTGTCCCAGACTCAGTGTTATATAAAGTTGAAATAGTTTAAAACTAGAGAAATAACAGCCTAATAGTCTCTCAGCAGCACTTGAGCTGGAACAATCAACCTTGAAAGCTATCCCATTGGGGGAGCTTTCAAGGTTGATTGTTCCGGCCCCAGCACCCTTGGGTGTATTCCTCTTCTGAGCTCATCATATAGTTCAAAACTAGAGAAATAACAGGTATGGTCTCTCATCAGCACTTAAACTTCAATGACTCTCTTCATTGGCTGAAAACCTTTCAATCAACATGCTGTGGGACTACGTTGAATCTATGATTGATTGAAAATACTCCATTTTGTATTATGATATTACCAAATATTAATGCTCATAATCCCCAGCTTATCCACTATGAGGGTTCCTCTGCAAGAAAGCACATGGTCCTTTTTTCTGTGAGGAAATAATTCATGATCGCCATACAGCATATTTTGGGCATATGCTCTTCCTGGCATCACTGGATGCCCAGTAGCCAAACAAGAAACCCCCCTCGCTTTAACATAACCTTCTACTCAGGCCTACCCTTTGACTACCGCATGTATATCTCTGATCGATAGAGAGTGAACTAATTCACTAAGTATGAGTACCATCACAAGAATTTCGGTGTGACGACCCTAGCTCAATTTTGCTAATAAGGGACGGGTACATGCTATGTACTGCTACTAACTTAACTCTAACGATCAGAGATACACATGGTAATAGTGTGATCTCGATGTCAGTGTGCCCTTTGACCTATAGTTTGATTATATTGTTGTAGAGCGCCGAAGGTTTGGACCCCGAGGTTGAGGAAGGCTGTATTGTACAGTGAGATACTAGATCTACATATGTCTATAACCTGTACAGTAAGAGCTAGGTTACTTATAGACGAGGCTCATGGGCTGGACACTTATATACTCAAGGTGACTTACACACAATGTGTGACATCTCCTCGTGGGGGGGAAACTTTATGATGTTAAAGCTATGTATGAAATGCTCAAATTTCAGGTCATTGTGCCTTAAAGTTAGGGAAAATCTTTGGAAAATATGATAATTGGTATGTCATTTGACATATTATTTTACCCATGCAATTATCACAATCCCACAAGCCCTACTATAACTCTAAGTAACCATGATCTGAAATTGTAGCACTTCATCCATAATTATATGCTATAGAGCGATACATAGGGGACAACCTTAGCAGTTGAGCAATGATGAGAAGAATTTTCATTTTAATAAAGTGTTTATAGGCAATTTAAAAGGTTGCCATGGTGCTCTCATTTAGACTGATACCTTCAATATGATACCAAATATGGGGAGGCGCTACTATAGCTTCATAGCTTATGTTAATTTTATTTCACTTACTTAATGAATGAGCCTTGAGTTGTAAATAAGAGTTTTATTAGCACTCCACATATTGCCTAAGCTTGATACCACTAAATTTTGTCATCATTATAAAAAATCTATTTCAAATGACAGTATAATGTATTGAAATTTGGTTGAAGAATAATATTCCTCTGAATTAACAGGATTTTTCAATTTTTAATTCTTCATTTACACCGTTACTGCCACGCAGGCAAATGTGTGCTTATAGAATTTTGTATAGCTCAAAACTAATGATATGAGGCTGCAATCTCAGCATTGTCACCAAATGGGCAAATAATTTGCACAAACTGATCATCAAAAGCAGGGTATGAAATTGATTATATTATGGATTACATTGTGATGTAGTTACTGTCTCACTATACTTAGTTCATGGAATCGCGCCAAAAACAATGAACTAATGAGTAGTATCCAAACCAGAGATAGTGTATTGATATGAACTATCTCCGGCCTTGTGTGGTCACAGGGGTAGTCCTACTGATTTGTCTATCAAAGTCCAAGCGTGTTGTTGTTGTTGTTAGTGTTATTTTGTTTTTGCTGTCTGTAGACACCCGAAGAGGACCTGAGATCTAATTTAGCACTCAAACTGAAGCGTAAGATGCTCGTCGCTCTAATGGATAAAACATTATACCCGGACAACCCTGATAAACGGACAAAGGTTAGTGTCTTAGGAGAGAGGTTTGCGAAATCTCGTAGTTGTCTTCTCCCGTTACATTGTATCGACGTAATGTATAACTTTGTTGCTCACCTTATCTCTTATTAAATCCTTGGAGCTATCCAAAGTTGAAACGCTGAGCATTTCACTGCTCTAGAATTGTTATAATAGTCAACATTTTTGTTGGTGTGTGTGATTACTTTAATTCGTCGATCAAGATACAATTGAATGTATAAATTAGATCTGACAGTAAAGCAAACATGCTACCAACTTACAGACTATATTTTGTATTATTGGCCTGTCCGATCCTTGATAATCCCAGATCACATGTAGATCAATCCCGTTTTGCTCTTATATCAAACATTTTAGTGACCCAATTTTGACTAACAAACTTGGGTGTTGTGCTCTCCTTGTTCACAAGAGCTAAAATCCGCACAGGTACTTTTGCGTACAACGGTGTAAGTTCTTTAAAACCAAGAATGTACGTTACGTGTCATCAGTTCTTGCTTTACAATAACAATTGAACTGAGTATGATGCATACAACTTAGGCTGGTATTGGTCTGGCGAGCACCTTGGTTGGAATCACATGTGTTGTAATCAAGTTCTGCAGGTTTTTGCACAGTTGGGCATTGATAATGATGATAAAAATTGATTGGTTAACCTACACTGGTCTGTGGAAGTGTAAAGTTCTGTGAGATGAGTAATGGCAACAGATGTGACAGACACAATAGATGAATGCGCCAGTATCACTTACTTCACTTAGGTTCCAGGATTCCTTTTGGAATATTGCGCCAGCGAATTCAACTCCTGCTCCCTCCATCTCGACCGATCTTTTGCCATCTCTGCAGCTTCACTCCAGGACTTGATGCCAAAAGTCTGCAACAGTTCAAGATCTTTCATTCTCCAGGTTTTCTTTGGTCTCCCTCGTCTCCTTTTCCCAGTATAGAGGTGACCTAATGCTATCCATCTGGCACCGATATTCACCTGATGTGGCTTGTGCGCATATCTAGTACAGAGAGAAAGTGAACGTTACCTTGCCATGATTTTAAGCAGATCCTTCCTCCGCATTAAAACAGAACCCTTCTTTTTATGAAATATCATTTTTATCTGGTGTATAATTTGTAATATATAACAGCTATGAGCATAGTTTTAGCGCCTAAACTGTGTCGGGATAGCCGGTTGGAGCATGTCACTGTCAACCACTTAGGTCGGGAGAGTGGTTGATAATGACATGCTCCTACCAGCTATCCTGACACAGTTTAAGCGCATGAACTAGTACAAGCATTATTCCGCATATCATTTATTGATATATAATGGATATATGAGCATTATTCGGTGTACTATTTATAGATAAAAGCGTTTTTTGATGTATTGTTTATAGATATATAATAGATATAAGCACTATTTGGAGTCGTACACTCGTGATGAGTTAGAATGGCTCGGCCTAACAGAGGAGGAAGCGTTACTCAAACAAGAAGAGATCGATGTTAGGATGAGTCGTCCCACTCCACTAAAGTATTCTCTCACAGCTGATCTACTGCAGAGAGTAGGTGTATGTAAGTAAAATGTCCAAGAGTATGTGTAAGTAAGTAACCACAGTAGGTGTATGTTAGTGAAACGTCAGAGAGTATGTGTAAGTAACCAACCAGACAGTAGGTCTCTGTTAGTATGCATCCAGAGAGAAGGTTATGCTAGTAAGTAACTGACCAGAGAATAGGTGTATGTTGGTAACAAGCCCAGAGAATATGTGTGAGAAAACGGAGAGTAGGTTTATGCAAGTAATCAGTCCGAGAGTAGGTTTATGTAAGTGACTGGATCAAGTTTAACAAAGGGAAAAGGAATCCCAACTAAGCTAGCTAAAATTTATGCTAGCTAACATTAAGACGAAGTCACTCCTTTACTAGCTCCATTAAACTATTGCTAATATTCACCATTTCT
Organism: Membranipora membranacea; assembly: GCA_914767715.1. Taxonomy (NCBI): domain Eukaryota; kingdom Metazoa; phylum Bryozoa; class Gymnolaemata; order Cheilostomatida; family Membraniporidae; genus Membranipora; species Membranipora membranacea. The sequence goes on from OU612072.1 coordinate 19,768,252, forward strand.
AAAACAGTCATACAATTTGCTTTGCTGTGTGAGGTAGTGTTAGGCACCTAAACTGTTGGTTAATATCCACTATACCCCCCACCCCCCTGTCTCTAAATATATAACATGTATCGCATTGCTATTAAATTTCCAATTGCCAGTCATCAGAGACAACTCCCAAAGCGGACAAGCAACTTGGATGATGGATTATTTGCTCTTATTTAGTTTTGCTAATTTTGGATTAACATTATGATAGCTAGTACAAATCTTTGCGAGCCAACATGAAGTAGCGAAGCTTAGTAAAATGTTAACTAGCCACAATATTCACTATTTTAGGCCGATGTATAAAGGCAAACATTCCCCTAAACAAATACTTTGCTCCTCTTAGGAAGTAAGGTATGATTCTGCTAGTAATAGTAAGAGCTGATTTGTATTTATTAGCCTAATCTCTCTTGAGCTAGTTTAAGCGCGTAAACTATGTCGGGATAGCTGGCAGTAGCATTTCATTATCAACCCCTTACCCGACAATAGGTGGGAAAGTGGAATCGCTACTACCAGCTATTCCGGCACAGTTTGAGGGCCTAAACTACTCTTGAATGGGAGTATGATAAGCATGGTATGATAAGGGTCATTGTGTAAGTAGCGGTCGCCTATGTTTACTCCTGTTAAACAGGAAGGAGCACGCGGTAGGCCTAGTTTGAGTCCTCAAATGTCATGCTGGCCTTATCAGTGGTATTCCGTTATGGACTGCTGCCCAACCAATCGGAATGTGATTGATAGTGAAATGCAACTACAGTCAACGGGCATGCGGCATAATTTGAGCACCTAAACTGAGAATAGAGCTGCTCTAAACTTATTTGACAGTCATGATGACTGGAACATTGTGACTTTGCAAGCTGATATGACTAAGCATCATAATAAATGTGCCCAACCCCCTTTGTCATTCAATAACAGCCTACATTTGTCAATAGAAGTGAATTGTAAACAAACAGCCAAAGGGAAATTGATGAAAAGCTTGAGATTTTCGTTTACTTTCCGTAAATTCAGGCCAACACATTTTGTTGCTTGGAGCGCAGATTATAAAGACAGGACCACGTTTTTCCATAACCTGTCTATGCTTTATGCATGACTCTCTACTTTTTGTTGTGTTTGACAACCATGACATCAGTGAACCTAAGATAGGCAAAGTATTGGCAGGGAAAGAGATCCTTTTGAGCACAGACGTGAGATAGTTGAATTTGTGGCTGGCTTACTTTAACTCATCTCCATAACATCAAATAAACTTTTACCGTAATACCTCACTTATATGCCCCTCTCTTATTGGCGCCTTCACTTATAAGGCACGCGTGAGTGCCAGTGAGGTACTACGGTACTTTGCTTAGCGAAAGTTTGTGCTGATAAAGATTAAGTCTCTCCCCCAACTAGCTAAACTAAATAAATTCTCGCTGATACTTACTCCTCCAGTGTGTTTTGAGTATTGATGGAGGGTATTTTTGCTAGAGTTCTTTACGTTGTGTTCTCTATTTGCAGCACCACAAGAGCCATCCCAGAATGCAGCAGAGGAATCTAGAGTATAAAATCAAGTGAGGTATTCCAAGTATGTACAAGAGAGGACAACTTCTAACACAGTAATGAATGTAAATATACATTATAGGAGCCTCACTGCAGAACATCTCAAAGAGATAAGGCACACGTCATGAGGTGACACCATAAATATAAAACTCCCTTTTTATCAATGGTTGACAATTTGTGATGATGGTCATGTGACATTTGAAGTTAATATGTGAGTCAGTAAGTGGGAGCAGCTGCCTCAGAATTATATAGTCATTTCATCCTGTTAATAACTAACAAGTAACAGTAAAAGAGCTTGTTATGTTTCACAAGGAACTTAACATTTGAGATAACAACTTCGGTGGCTATGATTCTCGAAATAATAAATGATGCCTGGTTTGTAAAGTTCAGTGTTTCAGTTGTTGGTTGGAGGTGGCTATGATCTTAATGATGTTTTAAGTGGAGCTGTAAGCCCCCCCCCCCCCCCTCCCGCCTCAATTTCGGCAATAGAAAGGCGAAATGTTATTTAGCTCTACCTCATTTCATCAATACACTGCCATTTTGTAAATGAGAATCCTCAGGGCAGTCTCTGTCAACAGGTTTTTAGTCAAATTGTGGCTGAAAAGTTATTCGGCTCCAAGTCGAATGATAAGCTACAATACAATTTTCTGGGCTCAAAATTGCTACAGACAAATACTAGTTTACTATAACTTGAATCGTAAAAAATGGAAAATTTTATTTTTCAACTGTTCAAATTACAGCTTATATTGATCTTAGTTCAGCTATTCGGCCATATCATCTTTCAAAGATTCAAAAGTTTTTATACTGCAGTGCAGCACCGAAAGCCAAGGCTAATATAACAAATACGCCATCACCTCAGAGCGTTTACGTAACACTCACCTCGTTGGGCTAATTACTGGCTTTTATTAGCGGAAAAGTCAGCGTGTATAATCGGCAGCATTGCGTCAACAACATAACTCACCTATTACATTATCCGTCAAAACTTTGCTACTTATATTTTGCAATTTTTCATTGAGGAAATGCGTTACAAGGCTGTAGTTACAAATTTATTTTTGTGAGGTAAAATTATCTCTCTCCCCCCCCCCCTAGCATTTTGAGACCAACTTTTTTTGGCAGGGGTGAGATGTAACATTTTAATCACCCCGTTTGATCAAATATCAAATGCAGATATTGTTTAAGCGCTCAAACTGTGGCTTAATTGCGGGTAGAGGCATTTTATCATCTATCACTTTATCAACCAGACCGAAAGTGGTTGATAATGAAATGCCTCTACCAGCATCCCCCCCAAAACAGAGGCAAATCTTGTACAAGTTCATCAATGCTTTGGTTGTTTGAGGGAGGGGGAGCACTGCCTCGCTCTCCTCCGCCCCTACAAATACGACGCTGTATTATCATATTAGTTAAAATGTTGTAATGTTACGTTTATTGGGCCCGGAGGTATTCATACTTTGGAAGTTGTTGCTGGAGCCCTAAAAAACGTCATAACAATTATTAATGGACACTATTTTAGGAAGTTATGACTATTTGATGGAAATAAGTTTAAATCTAACTTGGTCTTGTAACGAGTAGAGCATTTCAAACCGGGTTATGGAATTCTAGTGTGAATAATCGAATTATTTGATAGCAAACAAAATGATTCACTCGCGGATATATTTTTACTGCCAAACATGTAATTATTTTGGTTGAGATCAAATTTATAACCAATCGATCCCACCGCCTTAACATGTCCTGCTTTTTTAGCTAGTAGATGCAGATTTCATGGATAAATAAAGAGATTTTCAGTTTTCTATGGCCACAAAATGATGCAAATTCTCGAACAGTGCTTCCCTTTCCCTATGACCATTTTATCGAAGTTTTGTATGTCCACAAGTTGAAGCGTTCAGTGCTTTCCTTCCCCCATGAACCTGATAGAATTGTGATGTTTTCGTTTCAATGTAGCTGTCTTATATTTGAGCTTCGCTCTCATGTGTATTATAAAAATAAGAATATGTAGACCTTAAATAAATATTGCAGATATTTGGCCAGCAAACTGCGTAGACAACATAGTAATGATGAAATTGGCCAACAAAATATACGTAAACATTATAATAGAAGTTGTCTGCAAAAATAAATAATGGTTACAATATAGAACTGTATAATTGTAGCACAGTAAAACAAAGAAATGATGCAATAATAGCCTTTGCTCCATTGAAAAATTCCACATTGCTAGTAGCTATTGGTGTGGATGGTGGTTGCTATGACTCAAAGGCTACTAAAAATGACCGCTATTGTACAAGGCGTGTTAGCTTAACTAGGTCCAGCGAGGAGGTATTCCGGTGTTAAACACTGGGGCCTTACCCTACACGAGCCATTGTTTTAGGTGCATGCAAGCGACACTGTGCTCAATTGAAATGACAATCCAACTTAACATGAGGATCCAATAAAAAAGTTTCAACTTATATCATTGATTCACCTGAACTTAATCAAAAAATGAGCATTCAAAACCATAATAATATAGCCTTAGTACCTAAACCGTCAGAGAGGTTGAGTAGGAGGGGTGGGATTAATGAAGTCCCTGAGATTCACTAGAGAAGTTTGGCCCCCTCTGACATTCGTAGAAAAATAAAAATCTTTTAAAGATTCTTAAGCAAATCATTAGCAGCCAGCAGTGATGTTTGATGTCTAGTTTTCACAGTAGATCATCATACAGTGTCATAGAAGGTTTAACTGCCTCGTACTGTCAAAAAAAACCTTTGACATCTTTGTAGCAGTCAGGTAAGGCTGCCGGCTTATCGCTAACGAAGCACCATTATTGAAACTCTCTGCCAATATTATCTATCAGCAAGCAGCAGCGAACTTATCGCTTGCTTCCCCAGTCCTCATATCGATATAAATCGCCTGACATTTCCCGCAAAAGGATGTGAAGCACATGATATTTTTATTTGAGCAGCCGGCGCAGGGATTGAAGGGGCAGGGCTCATACGGTCGGTCAGCCGGACAGCCTGTGACCTGATTGAGTCCCGGTAGTTCTCGGTTGAATAGAGCGGCGAAAGCTTTTTTGTGATGGTCAGTGTCAATACGATTGTGGGTTTCCTCTATACGTTCCATAGCTGATTGATCGGGATATCTGTGGTTCTCTGTCTCCGAAGTGATCACAGGAATGTGATTACTCATATCTGGTTGCTGATGAGATTCTAATACTGTAAGAGAAAACAAATACAGTTCAAAGAGCTGAAAATCAGGTATTAGCAATGTTTGTCATCAACAAGTATTTTATATCGTGTCTGCAGTCCTATGTAATAAGCTTGAGAAGTCTTGCTTTCTACTTTTGATAAAGTGTACAGGAATATAATTTCACAAAAAGTTTGCTTGCTGTGTTCAGATCTTAACTATAGGGTAATCATCAAGTTTAGTTTTGAATATAGTGGTGAAGAATGTAAGTAAAGTAACTACCTGAACTGCCTGAATCCTTGCTGCTCTTTCTATTGATTCTCTCCTCTCTGTTCCTCAGTTTCTGATCTTTACTGTAGCACTCTCGTTTACATTCCTTTTTACTATCGAAGCTGTTACCCTCTAATTCAGCACATCCCCAGAACTTGCGGCATCTTCCCTTTTTAGAGTCATAGTAATACCTCTTGGATAGCTTTTCACACATAAATGTGTATCTGGGCTTTGGTAGTGAGCAAACATCTTCTGGGGCTAGGAAGAGATAAAGTTGAATCGTTAAAATAACAGCAATTTTTCAATGAGTGCATATTCTCAGCGAGAAAAAACGGGCGCACTCAATCTAATTTTTTACCATTGTAATTTCCAGCAGTTAATAGAAGTATAAATCTTTAAAGTTTTTGTGAAAGTCAGGAAAAACTCCCTTGTCCTCACCTTTGCATAGAGCCTTGAATGAGCAGATATCAAATATGCATTCTCTCTTTACTTCACAAGTACTTCCTCCGAAGCATTTCACTCCCTGAAATAATAATAAGTACATAATATAATAGAATTCATAAGGACAGCAATAAGAAGCGTGTTTGTACACTGCTCGATGTTACATGTTCAGCAAGGTTACTCCAAAACGATCAAGGATATAGATTGTGAATCTGCAAGCTGCTGGCTGTCATTTTAGGGCTTTATTGTTTGCATGTTTTGATCTGTTGATCAGCTGATTTCACATGCTGATAACTGCACCAAATTTTTTTAACGTTACTATCAATCTGCGAGGAGAGAAATTCATTCTTAATTTTTTTGTTCCCAGCTGTTTTGCATGCATCGAGGCAAACATATGGCACAAAAAATCGGGGCTTCTGGTATACAGGGCTAGGTTCATCAAAGTTCATCCCGATCAATGCTGAATGCTACAAACATTCCAAATATCTTACTCAATAATATCACAAATTTCTCATCTTTTTTGCTGAGTTTATCGATGGCATATTTTAAATGCTACAAACAAATACTGCCTTGTCAACATGTTTATGACACAGAAATTTTCAATTAATTTTTTACAGATGTTAATATTTATTTTATGAGAATATAAATAGTTCCTGTGAGCGGGCTGTGAGTGATATCGCTGATTGAATTATAGTACATAAATTAGTGCAAATCAGCGAGTGACCCCCCTCCCCTCCCTTTCAAGTAAACTTATATGATAAACTGCTAGTAGAAATTATATGTTGTTATGATTTGGGGAAATTGTGCCTTTGGGGCCAAGGATGATGAATCAACTATTCAGAGTACGAGTCGTTTCTGTCATGTGTGAAAATTCTTGTCGGTACATCAGAAGAAATGTGCCAAAATGTTTAAAATGCACTTTAGTTCAATTAATTCAAATTTAGCTAGGGTGATATATTTTTTCCCAGTCCCAGTTGCAACATCCTGTTTGTAGAATTCCAGCCACATCTAAAGTTTTCCAAACTGTTTTCCAGCACTCACCTCGCATGGGTCGAAGCATTTGCATAATTCTTTGCCTTCAACATCAGTTCGGAAGCCATTTGGACAGGATAATTTGCAGTCCCATTCCTCTGCAGCTGTCTCCTCACTCTCCGTGAGCTCGGACTCTTCATGAGGAGGTAAATACCACGGTAGACTTCCCTCGTCGGCCTGGTATACCGCCTCCTCCTCCGGCGCACCAGCAGGTAATACATCTATAAATAAAATATACTTAATAATAAATGTGTGCAAAGATGAGATAATTTTAAAGCAAAACCTACACAAAATGACTGCTTCATCTTTGTGATGATTTTAGTACCTCCAAAGATGATTATAAACTTTGTTGTTGCGATAAATGATGATTAGTTTGAATAGGATGTAGCTTGTAACTTTCATGTCCAGTTTGAGAGGCAAGGCCAGAGAATGCCAACCAATTTTAGCTTCAAAAGACGGAAATTCGATAAACTTAGACCTCGTTAATTAGGAAATTCCGCTTTCAACCAGCTCATCTAATTTTAGCATTATATCAATCAGCCGAAGAAGCATAAATTTATAGATGACCTTTAATTTTTATTTGATTTGGAGTTTCGCCGTGTGATATTTAGATGCGTCTAACACGCCTTGTACTGTTAATAACTGCCTAACCCAGCAGTTTCGTTTGGGTGTGGGGTAATGGGAGATTTGTTTCTCTAGCTGTAAAAACATACACCTTTCATTCTCTGACATGATCAAACTACAATGAGCACACTTTGCTTGTTTATATAACAACAGGTATCACATTTATGATAAGTGAAGTCATCGCGGGTTCAGCTGAAAGACGACTCCTCACATCACTCATTAAAGGACCACCCAAAGTTTTGCCTTAGTTTAGAACACCCATACGGAAATCTAGGGGCTCTATAAATGCTCATTGCCAAAGATTGTTGAAATAATCGTGAAGCGCCGAACATTTAATTCGTCTTCATGGATTTAATCGGGAACCTCGGAAAGTGGCGCCACATCGTGTGCTGCCATTCGACAGTCAACATAATTTAACAGCGATATTGTCACACTGTTACCCATTTCACCTCCCTCTACTATTTATCTTACTATAGATTTTGCCAAAACGAATTAGTCCTTAAAAAATCGGCCATAATATTTATATAAAAGCGTATTGGGTAGGAGTGTGTAAACATGTTGTTCTAAGAAATAAGTTTGTGTATGTTGGAATTTTTGGGATTATTTGTATTGAAGCGAGTAAATGCTCTGGAGAAAATGGCTACGTCAAATATTTCTAAAGCTAATCACCCCTTAAAATAACAGTTTAGGAATTAGCAATTGTTTATTTTGAACACTACTTTGAAAAACTTAACCAGCCCCTCGTAAAAATCATAGCCTTCAAATCTCAGTGGAATTCCCCGCTGCTATGACAGCTAAGGGTGACAATGACATATGTAAGCAGGTGCCCCTGTTGGCAGGTTGGCTAGAGGCGACTGACTTTAGCACTTGACAGGTGGGCGAGCACTGCCAATGCTAGGTCACCTGTATGACCCGGAGCTAATTGTATTAATTACTGAATCATGGAATGTATTCAATTGTTAGATTGCGTTTTGTTTAAAAACTTTGAAAATTCCATTTCTTTGTTTTCAGTTCAAACTGATTTTCTTACAGCCATCAACTCATTAGGATATTGAATTCACTAATTGATTTTACAAGTATAGCTAATGAGGTGCATGTTAAAATCCGATCAGCTCTATGATTGTTGGGTGGTCGGTACTGAATTGTCTCGCCTTCATAACTGGACTTGTGTTTGAGAAATGTTTAACGTGACAACAGTGACGTTCAACTTGTCAAAAATCCGCATCAGTTTTGGAGATTATTGTGCTCATTTTAGTTTCCCACTCAATTATTAATCTCTAAAGAGTCATTTACTTTATGGGTGATAACCTTTCATTGGTTTTACACTTAGTTTCGCTTTTCTTAGTTATCACAAACAAGCAAGGCCATTTAAAACTGATGCTATCGATTATCAAATTCATCTCAGGAGCATCTCGTCATCGATTTATAAACTATTTATTATTTACTCAAGGTTGTTCCGGAAAAAGAACAATCGGCGCTTCTTCACGATGAACTAGTTGTCAGCCCAAGCTTGAAAATTAGTCTTAAATTATAAAATTTTGTCTGCTTCCAATGAGGAGGGTATAGTAATTACTCTACTTAGTTAAACAGGCGCGAGTAACTCGTTTAGTGTGACGTCGAAATAAGAGCCAAATGTGCATCCGATTTTCAATAAGAGTGAAACTTTCCCCTAATTGTCCGCAAGCATTAACAGGATAGATGAATTCAGTTAAATAATTTACTAGCAGCAGGTACTTTCAACTTATTAAGTCCAAAATACTCTATGAGACTTGATATATATTTTCAAAATTTTCGAAATTTTTGTCAAATTTCAATTTACAATACTCATCAAGGCTGGACTCATCCCATAGGTACACATGAAGAGTATCCCACAATGCATCACTGGATCTTCCAAGAAATCAGTAGCGAGAAACATTAACCTGATTTCTTTGGAATTTCCAGTCTGTTGCATTGTGGGGCCTGTGCATAGTAAAAGAGTTTGTACTTACAATTTGGTTGATGTTTGTATTTGACGACAGAATTGCTCTTTGCTGTGTGAGGTAGCGATGTAGGTATTGAGTTCTGAATGATGAAATGGAATGGATTCTCTATTAGCCTGACTTTGGGTCTGTTCGTCTCATCAGCCCCGGAGTTATGTCTCTGTAAGTGATACGACTGAACGTAGTGAGCCTGTAAAAAGACAACTCCAATAATCTTATCATAGAAAACTTTTAGAAATCTTATGACTTAAATTTCTCTGAGCCTTCCACAAAGGAGTACTTCTTGCTTCCGTGTATCATACTTTCATCAATTCTTTGTGGGTCCTCACAGATAAAGAGTTGTTTATACTTTAAACTACCTGTTAGATCCCTTCATTATAGAGTAACTACAAATAATTACCCAATTGCAGAGCCTCACAAAATGTATAAAGACAACTTCTAAATAAAGTGATGTTAAGTGTAAGATTCCATAAAACTTACAAAAAATATAACTGTAATAAATAGGATATCTGTGAGCTTCACCGAGCACCGTGTCGACATGTATTGAGTCATTTTATGATTCTTTATTTTGTTGGATTTTCGCTGATGATCGCTATGTGTAGCTGGTGATGCTTCTTCTACGCTGAAGTATGATATCCGAGTTTTTTCAAAAAATTTAAGTTCCTCTTATGAAATGATTATCTCAAAATGTCAGAGTTGTATGAATGCTGGACCAGTTGGTTTGCCTGAATGTTCAGTAATAATGTTATCCACATAGCATTACTGTGTTTATATAAGAGCAGAGATTTCTTTACATCACATATTATTATCAGAAACTACATTATAACAGGTATGTATATATTACCACTTCAAAAGTATTCAAATCATGTCCAATCAGCATTCGTAGATTGACGGAATTTTGACATTACAAGGTATAGCCTCAGATCTGACACTGTCATTCTGACCAGTGCGGGTGTCAGACAGAACCCCGGGTATGAAATAAAACCAGTGTAAACCATAAAGATGAGCTGATAAAGTTGTAAAAATAGTTCCGCTGCCAATTATTTATGCTGCCAGCAAAATTATCATTCGTACAAAACCATCACATTTCTCAGTTTCCATATAAATCGACACCCCTCCCGACATCAATTAGGAAATCGTAGATACTAGGGCAATAAATTCCTATCACTTAGCTGTCAATTCTGACATACCAAACAGGTAGCTTGCTACAAAAATATAAATGCAGAATACGTAATTCTGCATATTTCAAATAGCCTTATGTCTATATTTACATAAATGAATCACAAGGGAGTAATTAGCTAATCTAAGGAGGTATTTAGATTGAGACTTCAATTTTGTCATAGCGTCTACTCAAATTAGGGCTGCACAGTTTTTTACCAAACTTTTAAGTAGTTATTTTACAACATTTAATAACATTGACTAAATACTGAATAATTACGAAACCGCATCTCCTATAATTCTCAATTCATTATCTTTATGGTCCCATGGATTTCACATCGACTTTAGCGGTTATTGGATCATGGAAATAGCGTTGGTTCCATTTTCGTAGGTATCAGTTTCTGTTTGGGAGTGGATGAATGGACGGCATCAATACATATGATGTCAGGAGGCCCAAGTTAAATATTCATGGCCATCTGACCTTTTTGGATTTTTTCATCATGGAAGCCGTAAGCAATGATTAGAATTGAGTATGGACACCTGCATTCAAAGCAGGAAATCGATCCACGGAAATGGATGAAATGAACTCTCCGAGAGTTATCATCAATGGGCTGGTCTGTTGCTCTCATTGAAAATTTCAAGTTTGACAAAAAGGTATGCCAAGTTTGTGTCAATATAGAACTTAATAAAATGATTTAAAATGAAACATAAATGAATAGCTGCGCAGCTCTACCTTTGTTTTATTAATAAGTTTTGAGAGGAGTGGAGATAATACCCGGACATAATCAGGATATTTATGACTAACTCTGCCGGTGTGGTAGAGTACAGAAATGAAACAGGAACAATTGCAGTGTGCTTGGCTCAGATTTCTTATTCACTCTAAAGTGCAGTATGTTGGATTGATGTGCGTTTTATTTATTTTTAGATGTCGACCCCTCTTGGTTGGAAGGTGGCCCGCTTATCTCCCTAGTATTGACCAGGATACAAAGTTAAATCAGGAAATATCAGACCAGGATGTTACTGTGACTCCTTCTCATTATATAATACTGAGACAGAGGTGATGTTGTATTAACCAGACTTATTTTGATATACGCTGACGGAATTGCTGCATTTGACCGATCTGACTGTTATTGTATTTAATAATTAATATTTCTATGTACAGTGAGCATCTAAAAAAAAATTTTGCACACACTCACCCAAATTCACAGTCTATTGGCGATGTCTTGGAAGTTGTCCCTCTTTGTTTTAATAAAATATTGACATGGTGAGCTTATTAATAATAATATCCTCAGACAGCGATGATAAACTCTCACCGAACTAAACCAAACCATGTTCCTGGCTCTAGAACATTCGGATTATGCAGCTGGCTTCTATTGAAATATGCATTGTTGGAGGATGACGAAATTGGCCGCGCCCATAGTCATTCCTGAATCGGTACTTGCCCACCACTGCCTTGGCTAGGTCTTTGCGGAACGGGACTCAACTTACCGAAGGCCAACTATAAATTTGCAATGAAAATATCCCTTCCTTATGAATTAACACAATATACTGAGTTCCGTTAGGTTGGGGTACATGGATCAGCTCGCAGACTATCGGGCCCGGCAATCATTCTCAAGAGCAGATTAATCTCTCTGCGTTTTAAGCATGAATGGTATCAGGCCAGGGGGGCGTGGGTCACCCTCCCACCCGCCGTTATCAGCATGTTGTAAATACAAACTTTTGCGTCTGCAGTGCAAATAAAATAGAGCATTTCAATATTAGATGCTTTGTTTGACAGAAACTACTTCATTTTTCTCAGTAGCAGCAATGTGATGACGGCATACTTTCTTTCCGGCAGCTCTAAACATATCATATACAATGGTCAATTGTTACATAGCAGGTTATATATATATATATATTATATATATCACTTATTGTATATTAACGTAGTCAGCAATGCGGTCTGTTGGGTATTGTCTAGCTGTAGTGTCAATCCAGTGTAGAATTCTTCAGTATGCTGTCAGCAACCTGCTGTGGAATGTCAGGAATTACCATCGTTACTGATAGTAGCAGAGGGACATATCCATCCACTGTATAACCTCAGTAACCAGCCTATCTGGAATGGCTATACCCATCAGTTGTTCTAAGAAGTAAAAAAGACATTTCCCTTTTATTTCATTGTTTAATTCAATTTAATTTAATTTTAATTTAGTTCAAGTTTTTAATTAAGCCTCAACCGTGGAGTCGATTGTTTGAGCAAGTAGATGGGGAATAATATTGGCGGTCGAGCGCCTGAGATCTTGTAGATGCAGTGGTGTCAGAAAGGTGTTAGACTACAGTTGCTTTCGCTACAAGTCTGCAGACCATCCAAAAAATCCTTCACTGGAAACAGTGTGTCATGGAAATTAACAATCGTGACCTCAAGAGTTTGATTTTGGGATCCTCGATGAGTGCATATTAGTAGATATACAGTACTGACCTACTTCCTTGTCGGAAATTAGTCCTATTATGAAATATCAATTGTAGCATATAATAAAACACCTGTGTGGCCCAGTCAAACACTATAAGACACAGTGCCTAACACAGGAGCGGCATGCCATCTCTACTGTAACAGGGCTGTATTGCAAATATCCCGGATCCCCAGATGATCTTCGATTGAAGTATCGCCTGAAGTTGAGATGTGACTCATCCATGAATTTTAAATCTCTTTCCAGCTTTTTTATAATCAATTTATTTTCACTCACATTTCTTATCATTGGTATAAAGTTGGGAGAGAATGTTACAATACGCCCCTGCCTGGGCTGTTATTACATTTCCCTTACTACATTAGGATATGTTTAGAAAATTTTCTAAGCATTCTATTCTGTCAAGCCTAAACAGTGAAATTATTAATAACCAAGTAAAATATGTATAAATCAAACATTTGACTGCTAGATTTATAAGAACAAAGAGGCCTTCATCGTACTGGATGTATCCCAATCATGTTTGGAATTTGTGAAATTCTTTTAGTATCTGCTCTTTTGCTTGAGTATGAAACTTTACGCATTTGTTTAGACAAGTCACACATGTTTGAAAAGCCAAGCTTGCACTATGAATACAGGGCTGTACTAATGTACCAGTATCTTTCCATTTTAAAACACCAGTACTTGATATCTTTGGGAATACAGAGTTTGTCAAGGTTTTTCTTTGTGACTGTTATCACTTATTTCCTGCTGTTATTCTGGGTTTCTGGGATCATTGCATCATATTACCCCCATACAAACTAATGATGTTGAAATCAAATAATAGTAAAAACGCAAAAGAAGGAAGTTGTCATTGCTAAGCAAGCAGGCTGAATGATGATTAAGTGAGCATGCAAGGGAGGGAGGGAGGGAGGGAGGGAGGGAGGGAGGGAGGGAGGGAGGGACGGACGGACGGAGGGACGGAGGGAGGGACGGAGGGAGGGACGGAGCCCACTGGTGACTATAGCTTCACCTCAGTGCAGTTGTCATGTATGATTGCGGAAAATGCTGACTTGTCAGAATTACACTCAGTTTATTATCTGACAGATTAATTTTGTGAATATTTTTTCCCAGCTGAGATCACATTATTTTAGATCTCCCTTGTACTGACATCATCTCTATCTTTTTCTACAAGGTCGTTCATTGACCCACAATGCTATAACTGTTTTGTTCAAATAGAAATAATCGAGAAGGATATGAACTAAAAATAGCGATCCTAAAGAAAGTATCTCCAAATATAATCTTCAGAGCATCTCAAGAGTCCAATTATTGAGACAGAGAAGCTGGTTGCTTTGTAAATACTTCTCTGTGGGTTTAATGTAACTGATTAACCAAAAAGACTCTCTATCTAAGAGTCTGGCCACTTTAATAGTTCCTGGTACAGTGTTGACTGTGGGTATTTTTTATGACGATGCTTAGCTCCATATCCTGTAATGCAACAGGAGAGAGTACTGATATCCGGCTTTAGAATGCAGTGTTCTCTAATTGGTTACCCACAGTGATATCATGTGCTAGATATCACTGCTCCTTTCCTCGCGTAACACGAACACCAAGGTGTACAATAAAACATTTTTGAAGATGGTTTTCTGGTGAAAAAACGGTTGATGACTGATATTGTAATACCCTACTGATACTATGAAACCCATGCAGGCATGTAGACAACAGAAAAAGAGCGGCACCTCTTTGACAGAATATGGTTGATGATCAGCTCAGGACAACCATCTCATCAAGAAATACATATAAGTTGATCTGGGAGGGAAATTTCAGGGGGATATATGTTAACTGTTTGTGAAGCTGGCGGTTAATCTGTATCAGAATACCACATTCTTGCACGTATAAAGCCGAATTGAGCGATAGAAACCATCACTTCAACTAAAAAGAGTGTACGATTATTTTGAAAGTGAGTTGGGGCGAGGAAATGTATTGCTATTAAATAGAGCATATCACATTTCAAACTGTACTGACAACCATACATTTCATTAACTTCAGTTATAGAATTAAAACTCCAGTGTATTTTCTCTTTTGGTTTTGATGGCTGTGTATTACTACTCTTCTCATTCACACCAGCTGACAACTGTTAAAACATTCAGAAAATATTTATATATAAACGACTTCATTGGCATCAATTGCCCATCAGCGAAAAGCATCAGTGTCTTCCTCGATCTTATGGATATATTGAGGTTATAGGGAGTTGTCCTCTCAGAGGAAAAGAGGGTATAACTAGGTCTCCCGTGAATAAACATATATATAATCAGAAGACGGCTGTTTATGTCACACAACCGAAAAGAGCACCCAATAAACTACTAACCTTGATTGTTCCTGATTTTAGGGCTTGGCCAATACCAAAATCTTATCCAGCTCATACTGTGCAAGTCAATACAAGTTCATTGAAAAATGCTTATAAACTACTGGACGTAAACTCCAATATCCAAGAATTTGGGATTAAGTCTAAATCAATTTCTTTCAATAATGTAACGCCATAAGGAAAAAATATCTATTGCAATGCTCAGCCCTAATCTTGGGGAAAAATGGCATGTAATTGACTGTGTAAGATAAAACTCAGAGACACAAAGGTATTGGTATGTAATATCATGCAATACAGTGATGAACCAATGGAATCCAGGAGACATGACCTGATAGCACAGCCCATCTCTCCACCTGAAGTTAATCATCATTCACAGAGGTGTAAACAATTGGAGGGAGGGAGGGAGGGAGGGAGGGAGGGAGGGAGGGAGGGAGGGAGGGAGGGAGGGAGGGAGAGAGAGAGATGATCGTCAACTTTTGCACCCAGAAACTTAAAAAAACTTTTGAGAGAGACTCTTGCATTGATACAAGTGTCTTTAAAAAAACAGGGTTTAAGATAAAATTCATTACTTCAGTTTTGTCACCGTTCAGCGTTTAACATTTGATAAGAGAGGGAAGTAAACCTCTCATTGTTCCAAGAAACTGTGGGCTGCAGGCGGGTGCCTCTCTTATCAAGGTATTTAGCTTGGGGGCTTAATCATGGATCTCAAGCTTAAATCTCCTTAAAATCAGCTAAACCTCCAACTTTTGTAGTCAATATTGCTATCAAGCAAGAATATTAATTGGTATAAAACACTTCAATGTTTACAAAATCGCAGGCGTGCGCCTGCAACAATTTACTAGAAAAACTTTCATTTAGAATACAAATTAAACAAAGTTCATTCATAAATAAGGCAAGATAATCATTTGGTAACCCCTTCTCAAAAAATACCTTCTTTCATATGTATGCAATCCGTATAAAATTACAAGATTTTGATCAGCAAATAATGCTAAAGATTTTATGTTTTTAAGTGATTTGAATCGCTACTCATTGGTGGATTTGTTTATCTGCGTCAAGGAAAAATTGGCAACTGCGCTGTTTTATAAGAAATGTGCCCATAGTATAGGCGAACTGCATTCTAAGAAAACTTACAATGAAGATTGGCTCACTTTGTTGTATTTCTTTATTTCTTAACTTGATTCCTTCACTCGTTGATTAAACGAATAAAATTCAAAACTTACGCTTCAGAGTAACAGATTGAAAAAAAAAAATTAATCAATTAACTAATTAATTGAATGGCACGACATGGTAAATGTCACATTAGCAAGACTAAAATTATGAATAAAGCTTTTCTCCCAAAGATATCTACACATGAAGTTTAGAAAACAGGATAGAATTAAATGGAAGAAAAGAGAGGTGTGCAGGGAGTAAAATACTTTGCGAGACATGGCAAAGAAATATATTTGAAGCTATATTTCACTCTAACCTATCATATTATGAAATACCTCAAGATGGTATTTAATACTATATTGTAGTATGGTATTCGATTTTTTATATATTCTGTTTCATTGAGTTGCTATGCTGGTACATTATGATTATGATCATCATGGAATGTGTCCACGCCCAAATCAGTGCTTGTCTCATCTTGGCTATTCTCCTGGCCAGATTGATTCTCCCTGTTGCGTCTTTTGCCCTCGGCAACATTCATCCGGATGCAGCTGAACTGTAATCAGTACAAATCAATTTTAGTCAAGAAACCCGCATTAATTACAGTACACTTGTGATATCAAACCGTATACACACCAACATCAGTATACAAATCTGATATCACTGTTGAATGAAATCCAAACCAGAAGTCCTGTGAACTGAAACAATGTCTCAAGTCTGTTTTCAAAAGTTTGGTCTTGCTGAAGATTCTATGGCTCAATATTAACACACAAACACGCCTTTCAAAGGAAGTCAGTAAATATACTTACCTTTCATTCCTTTTGTTGGTGATGGTCCTCAGTCTGACGACATAAGCGGCAAATACTAGAGCAGAAATCACCACTATAATCCCAACAACTAAAGATATAAATGCAACATTTAGATTCGATATGCCAGGTTGTTCTGCTGACTTTCCGGCTGTGTTTGCGAAGTTTCCCTCTGAAAATAAACAAGGAAAATATTTATTGAGTGGGTTTGCTATTTTGCATTTTACTTCACTGATGAAATCATAATTCAGCAAGATTTGTGCATTCAGGGAGAAAAATATTTGTTATGCATTGATAATATGTCATTTCTGATTTCGTTTATTTCATTGAAAGGAGAGTGAAAATGACTCATAGGCCAAAAATAAAAGGTTTCTACCAGTTTGCCTACAGTTGGGTAACAATGATTGTAGAGAGGGTGTCCGGAGAATCTTGAGCCAGAAATAGTAAATATGAATAATAACCTTCTGTAGATTGTGGTTCCGGTGTAACATATGATGTACTTATAGCTGTTGCTCTCCTCGGCATCCTCCCTGGCAAAGTTACAAAAGTCATTGTCGTGTCAACGTAGTAGCTGTTGGTAAAACATCAAAAAATTGTTATAACTTTTATTGATAAAATAATTTAAAACACATAAATAATAATAAAAATAACATAAATTGCATGGCGACAACAAAGAAGTAATTCCTTCAGTCACAGCAGACAGCGTTCTTGTCTACCGACCAGGCTATTGATTACAATATCAATACATTCTTTTATGGATGCTTAAAATTGGTAATAAACCACTTATGTTGTTGCTTACAATTATGAATGACTGTAATATTAATAGTACAGTTGCCTCTATGAATCACATGACTACCGACAGCAAATCCAATCTGTTGATCGGGACCTGCATCCACTAACGCTTTCTCCTCATCAGATGTCACATAGAATGTCATGTCACTGTCAGGACAAGGTGCTCTGGAGGTAGTTTGCAGAGCAGTAGTTGATGTTTCCCAATTAAAAGGTTATGAACAGTTTTTGTTTTTAGGTTTTTTTTACGTTAGGTTTCTGCAATAACTAAGTGAGAACAAGATCAGATTCTAACAGTGAGTGGTCGGTAATGGAATGCCGCTCCCAGCCCCCCTGGCTCACAAATATTGTTGTGCTTGTTGATGGGTTGTTTTATTAATAAATTATGTTTGACATCATATTGAAAAATTATAGACATGGATAATTTAATAATCGTTGTGTAACATTGAAAATTTAAATATGATTTATATAAACAGTTCCCATTTGTATATATCAACATTTGAATACATTTTAACCAAGAATCGGCAAAGGGCCGTTTGGACGGTAACGCAGCATGGGTGAATCACGGTGCAAAAAACTTGAAAAATTATTTTGCGAAAAATAAAGTTATAAAAATATATCATAGCAATGAAATGAACAAAAGACAATCATTGTTTCGAGGGACGGTGACGTTACAGACTCAGATAGGATATACAGGGACGGATAAGTACCTGGACTAGCAGTAATATGAGCAGCAGAAAGAAAAATAATGGAGATTGTTGCAATTAACCTTAAGACAGAATTTCTAGGAAAGCAGGCATTCAAAAAAATTTAACCAAAGCATACAAAATCCAAAAATTTGTTATTCAATTGTATTGCCTACTTACAGAAAAACTCTATTGGTGATGTTTTGTACCTGCAACATTAATTTGGGGCCACAGTCCTAAATCTACTTTGAAACCCTTATTAATTCATCTAGGAGAAGGAATATGAAGGAAAAAGGTGCAAAATCTTACTATAAGAAATACAACATGTAAAACATGAGCAAAAAAAACTTATAAGCGAACAGTCACCTAAGCTGCCTTAAGGTAGGAAAGTTGGAACTTATTGTAGGGTCTTGATGACAGTTGCAGTACCGGCATACTAAAGTGCCTGATCAAAGTTTCCCAACTCACACTGCAACATTGCCATGTGTGAGAAAAAAATTACAAAACACTAAAGTAATGTCGGGTAAGACAATACAGCGATTGGTAAAATACTGTTTTCAGTACAGAAATAAGAAAAAGCCAATAAAAATAAACAAATCTCGGAGACTTATCATCCCAGGAGTGCCGACCAAGTGTGAGGGGGGACAATCACCAGTACAATAAGAATCAAAGAAAACACAGCTTTGTTTGGATTGTCAACTGAATCGTTTTTTTGTCCTAAATTTACAACATGTTCACATAGGGAGTTGCCCTCTCACAAACGAGATTGGATTGTAAGACATTGAGTTATGCTGTCACTTGACCCTGTAAGATATATATGATTGGAACGAAGATGATTATTCCTTTTATATCCGGTCATCAGTAGTCTTGACTTTCTACTCATATATCAGGTAGATGCGTCGTCCCAGCTCCCTACAAACAGAATTAAAGGCATATCAATAAATAAAACGTTACGCCTTCTTAGTGACAAACGAAAAGTTAGCTCCACACTACAAGTCTGGTGTACTTAGCCTCAGGGTGACAATCACATGTTCGCTGGTGCGAACTACCCCCCGCCCCCATAAGACAAGCCTATATGTGACACATAGCTTCCAATATGTCTACACAAACTAAGCACAGCTGGAATTGTCCTGGCTGAATTGGGTGAAAGCTCATTTCTCCGAGTGGTTAATAGCTAGCATTGTCATGTGTTATGCATGGGTTTTGTTTTGTTGACCAAAAAAACAGACTTGTGTCAAGGCTGGGGAATAACAGGCATACAAAATAGTGCCTACTTAAGTCCATGATTTGTACTGTCAGGAGGTTGGCGCTTCAATAGGAAATGTTGGTTCGGGACCAATCGGGGAAGTTGTTTGTAAACATGAGTACTGCTCTTCTGACCCATGGGAAGAGGGGTGACTACTTTGTAAGAGCCTGCTAAACACTCCATAAGTCCAGAACACACATAGGTAGGCTACAATGTTTAACTATTACACAACATATGGTGTGCTTTAATTGAGAAGCATGCTTGATTTATGCTTCCAGCCTCAGGCCATCCCTAGACATATGTATTCCTCAATCAATCCACAAGAAACCCCTGATCATGTATGGGCCAAGAAGCCTGTACTTGGAGTTGCCCTCCACCCTACGCAGTAGAATGTAAAACAAACATGAATGTGGAGAAATCGGTTCAAACTTGACCAGACCCCACAATACTTTGTATGGAAACCCAAGGATTCATAAACCCGAACTTGGCAAAATTAAATTCCCATGCCATGCAAACATCATGTACCACATAATATTGACATGTCCCCCCTAAATGCTCTCTCAACTCAGAGATAAGTCAGTAAGAATCTGATAAAAACTTTTGGTGAATGTCGGGAACGTCAGTGAACGTCAGTGAATGTTAGGGGATATCGGTGAATGTTGATGAATTCTAAAACCCCAACTAAACGTACCTCTAAGAAATCCAGAGGCTGGGAGCTGATATTTGGTACTTTAGCCCTCAGAGACTTCGTTCTCTCTGGTATCGGTATTGTCATGCCTTTGAAGAATAAGTTATTACTTAACACCTCCATGTGCCGCTGTAACAGCTCACCTATTAGAGAAAATTCAATAAAATTAAATAAAAATTGAGACAAAAATTTTAATTTTTGGAGACCTACTATGAGTCTTATTGTTGGTTTGAGATTCAGTTGTTTCCATTAATTGTCAAACATCAAAACTAGGAAGGGAGCAAAGCATCCAACATGATTGTCTCGTAGGTCGCAAGAAACATGAACTAGATGAGAGTAACATATATGTTGTGTCAGCAAACTAACATACTATCAGACTTTTCCTCTTTGTCAAATATATGTTGAAGGGAGTTAGTTCCAATTTTTTTGGTCCAAGAACACAAATGAACTGTATCGCGAACCACTAAAAGTTAGATTAGATTGAGCTGATCTACATCTGATCCTCCCGGCCACAGGGGCTGTCCTGTAATCAACTCATAGAATACGCAGCCCGTACTGTGCATCCCCTACTAACAGCTCAGGGCCTCTGTACCATCGAGTAGCCACATAATCTGTGTAATCGCCATAAGACCCAGCTAAAAATAGAGGATATACATTAGATACCAGCTCAACTGACTCTTCATATCAATCATCAATTCACCAAGCTGAAAGGAGATGTGATTTTCTCCTTAGGTTTTATCTGAGTCAGTAACCTAAGCTCACAGGCAAATCATCTTTTTAACTATCAAAGTATCAAGTCATTGGCATTCTCCGCCATAAGTTTGGTCGATGAATTCAACTGAGTTTTTTGACCATGAGGGTCAATATAACTACGCCATCCAATCCTCTTACTCTACAGGATATTGCCTGTTTTCCCAGAGCAAGTGCAGTCGATAAAAAACATAATTTCACACTGACAAGGACAAAATTTCAACTTATTAATTGTGATTAAATATAACATAGTTGTGTACTAAAAACTAACATGTTAAGTTAATAAATTGATTTTAATAATCAGCTCATAATGATTACTTCATTGTTTGGATCAGTGTTTTGACTACACAGATATGATAGGGTTAAAATACTGGCCAACGACAACAACCAACAGTGGAATCTATTATCATGCCCTGAGCATGTACTTCAGCCCAGAGCACTCAAACTCGCTCTCTCTGTCTCGACTCCCTCCTCCCACATTGGCCCCGAGCATTGCTTGATGGTTAATATTGGGTAAATTATCATAACTTTCACACGTTGTTTTCTCAAATAAACAATCCACTGAAGTTAAGACGATGCGGCCTAAGTAGGTTGATTAGGCCTTGAATCGTTGAAGCGAAATTTCATATAACAATGAAATCATCATAATAATCAGTTGGAAGTAAACATCTGACATTGAGTGCTTTGCTGTCTTTCTGTTACATCTAGGCCTTTGGGGCTCAGGTGGTAGTTGGGGCCGGAAGTTTCAATTTTCATTTGTCAAGTAGCTTGCCTGAGTTTTCAAAAGTTAGTTACTTGGACATCAGTCAAAACCATTAAAGCTGGCAGAACTTTAGCAAGATCCAATTACCGACACAAAGTTATAATATATACTAATGAAATTCTTGCGTGTATCAATTTTAGCTAATTTATTATTAGCTATTTTTTATTTTGTCGGGTTGCAAGGACGTCATTACCCCAAATTACTTCAACTTCTCATACTAGTGATATGATTTTGGCAGTATCTACCTATAATCAGTACACTGCAGTAAATATGTGATGCAATGAACCTTTAGAAACCAGTAATGATCATATACCGAATCACAGTGACACAATGAAATCATGTGCAAGCCGGGAATATCGATTCCGTTGGTACAAGCTTACAAAAATTGTAAAACGGTTAAACGGTATAGTTCTGACTGCAGAGTTATGTGGCTAGAACCAACTTTATATTACCTGGTATTTTTTATGCGCCATCCGATTGCATGAGAGATGTTATACAGAGAGCTTACCTGCCATGTAAAACGAGGGTAACAAATTGATACCCAGTTGTTTAGGAGATCAGTTTCACTTTACATTAATTTTGTATGGCAAGTCTGTGACCTTCAAACATTTGACCAAGGTCAGCTTGTCTCAGCTATCGATATGCTATGCATACATCTTTAACAAGTGACATAATATTTGGAATAGCATCCTAGTTTTGTAGGACGGCTGGCTGCACCTTATTAGTGAGCATGATGTTTGATTTTTTTTTAAGTTCAGTGTCATTTATGGGTTGCTATAAGTCAAAATAGCTCAAGCACAAAAGAGAATTTCATGTTTCGTAACAAAGACGGTCATTATTTTAGCATCGCTTACAATCATACGTGATTATTTAGTGCATGATGGATTGATAATTTTTGATATTTGTAACAGGCTTCATCGTTTGTTTACAAGGCACCTTGGATTTTTACACAGCTGCTCGATTGAAATTTGCCTAGCGGCTGCCTTCTGGCCTTCCAAAACAAGACACTGTCTACGCCAATAATTTGTTTAATAGCTTTATAACAAGTCATCGTTTGTACAACTTATCCCTGTGACAGCGGCTCTAACTCTGAATCTCTAAATGTGTGATATTGATATACGCTTCCCTCAATTTTGATCAACATGATGGCTAATGTCAGTTTGAAATTTATGACAGCATATGTTAACCACAACACCAGTCACGTCCAAGTTTAATTTGATTTGTTTTAAAAAAAACGGCATTGGAATACAGATTGTTCTGAGGTCATAATAGCTTTGTCTTCACGTTATTCAATCCTATCTCAAACCATAGCACCATGAAGAGTATAGGAAACAAAGAATGTGTACATTGCATTGTGGGATACATAGCAACTTAGTTGTCACAATTTAGTTATCACAGTTGTGACAGCCCAAAATCTACAGCGACAGAAGAAAGGATGATCAAAGATGTATATTCTCCCACAAGCACTGGTAAGCCTCATATCATACCTTACTCAAGGGCAGTGATTATTTGGGGACTTGAACGAACACAGACGCTGCTGGGAACTCAAAGACTAATACAGAAATGCTTCCCAATATTACTCATACTATTCAAAAACTGATCGCATGTATCTGAAGCAGGAAACCCAACGATGCATTGCATAAAACAAAGGGTGGGTTTATTAAGCTAAATAGGCAGCCTAACATATGTTGATCTGTGCCTGCCATACCCTGTTTATGGCAAACAGAGGGTGGGTTGCCCCTAAAGACGGACGCAAGGTGCTCGAAGTCCTCGTACTGAGAGTGTGATACCTCCTAGAAAACTAGAACGCATCCTAGAGGTGACGCCAACGTGGACCTCATAATCGTGAGTGTGCAGCGAGCTGCCAGAAACTGAAGCAGGCACTAATCAGCCATTGGCAGTGACACTTTGATCTTAGCCAAAGCAATCTGTGCCTACCATACACCGCAAGTCATTTGATACAATGCGTAGTGATTGCCCACTGTCACAGAGCAGCCAAATCTAGCAGTGCCCTAAAACTAAAGTCAGGCCTGTCAAAGTTAGTATCTGTTATCAGATAAAATACTTGGAACTAAAATTGTACAGAGTCATTTTCCTTGCTGCTAACTATATACTATATATAAGTAGCCATGTGACAAAGCTATGGCTTCAGAGCTATGCCCCTTCCCCTCTTCAAATAACTCCACCTCAACCCTTATATATTATGAAGTTTTGTCTCAATGAAAATAAAATACCAAGATATACGGTTTTCTTTCGGCTCTTTGTTCAGAAATCCAATCCTGTCATCAAAACATATATCCATAGCATGCATCTATGGGAATGGCAGGATTAGGATAATCAACTGACAAGTGCTGCACCCGATGGACATAAGCCATTTCAACTTTTATACACATAACTCGCACGAATCTAGCGGTATAGTTCCGACTGCAGAGTCATGTGGCTAGTACCAACTTTATATAACCTGGTATTTTTTATACGCCATCCGATTACATGAGAGATGTTATATATATAGCATACCTGCCATGTAAAACGATGGTAACAAATTGATACACAGTTGTTCAGGATATCAGTTTCACTTTACATTAATTTTGTAAAGCAAGTCTGTGATCTTCAAACATTTAACAAAGGTCAGCTTGTCTCCGCTATCAATATGCTATGCGTACATATTTAATGAGTGACATAATATAAGGAAAAGCATCCAAGTTTTGTAGGACGGCTGGCTGCACCTTATTAGGGAGCATGATGTTTGATTTTTTCAAAAAGTCAGTGGCACTTATGGGTTGCAATAAGACAAAATGGCTCGACTAGAAAAAAGAATTTTATGTTTCGTAAAAACGACGGTCATTTTAGCATCGCTCACAATCATAAGTGATTATTTAGTGCATGATGGATTGATAATTCTTGATATTTGTAACAGGATTATTTATTTGTTTACAAGGCACCTCGGGTTATTACACAGCTGCTCGATGGAAATTTGCCTAGCGGCTGCCGTTTGGCCTCCATAATCAAGACATTGTCTACGGCAATGATAGGTTTAATAGTTTGTAAGGTAACAAGTCATTGGTTGTATAACTTATCCCTGTGACAGCGGCTCTAACTCTGAATCTCTAAATTTGTGATATTGATACATGCCTCAATTTTGATCAACATGATCGCTAATGTCAGTTTGAAATTTGTGACAGCATATGTTTACCACAACACCAGTCACATAAAAGTTTGATTTGATTTGTCTAAAAAAAAACGGCATTGATGCAGAATGTTCTGAGGTCATAATAGCTTTGTCTTCACGTTATTCAATCCTATCTCAAACCACAGCACCATGAAGAGTATAGGAAACAAAGAATGTGTACATTGCATTGTGGGATACATAGCAACTTAGTTGTCACAATTTAGTTATCACAGTTGTGACAGCCCAAAATCTACAGCGACAGAAGAAAGGATGATCAAAGATGTATATTCTCCCACAAGCACTGGTAAGCCTCATATCATACCTTACTCAAGGGCAGTGATTATTTGGGGACTTGAACGAACACAGACGCTGCTTGGAACTCAAAGACTAATACAGAAATGCTTCCCAATATTACTCATACTATTCCAAACTGATCGCATGTATCTGAAGCAGGAAACCCAACGATACATTGCATAAAACAAAGGGTGGGTTTATTAAGCTAAACATATGTTGATCTGTGCCTGCCATACCCTGTTTATGACAAGCAGAGGGTGGGCCGCCCCTAAAGACGGACGCAAGGTGCTCAAATTCCTCGTACTGAGAGTGTGATACATCCCAGAAAACTAGAATGCATCCTAGAGGAGACGCCATGGTGTACCTCCTAATCGTGAGTGTGCAGCAAGCCATTGGCAGTGACACTTTGATCGTAGCCAATAGGCCGAGAAGCGATCTGTTCCT
The DNA here is from genome assembly GCA_914767715.1 of Membranipora membranacea. Classification (NCBI taxonomy): domain Eukaryota; kingdom Metazoa; phylum Bryozoa; class Gymnolaemata; order Cheilostomatida; family Membraniporidae; genus Membranipora; species Membranipora membranacea. The sequence continues at coordinate 19,794,023 of OU612072.1, forward strand.
ACCATACACCGCAAGTTGTTTGATACAATGCTTAGTGATTGCTCACTGTCACAGAGCAGCCAAATCTAGCAGTGCTATGAAACTAAGGTCAGGCCTGTCAGAGTTAGCTGCTCTTACCAGATAAAATACTTGGAACTAAAATTGTACAGAGTCATGTTCCTTGCTGCTAACTATACACTATATATATATCCTGAGAGCTGCACGGTGTGTATATCATGTGATAATGCTAATGCGGGCGTAGGGACGACAACTCCAATTCTTGCAATTTTTCATGAAATCATAATTAACTTTTCCTAATGTGCACAATAATTATCTTAAGGTCTGGAAAATCTACCATTTCTTCCATTCTAACTAGGGTAAGCAGTGTTTGGATGTATGAAAATAGTAGAGCCGGAGGTGTAATTTCTGCTATGTACTAGCATTGACTTTGGCAAACTAAAAGGGTCCTAACATGGAAGACATGCAAAAAGCAGCATATTGCAACTTATTTTGCAAGTAATTTAGACATTACATGTTCCTAAATAGGGATTCTTTGTCAATAGATTAAGGGAAAGGAAGGCCAGCAAACTAGAAAAGGGATGATTGATAGCGTCATTCAATCATCTGTCATCGCCCATGACTGTCTTATGAAATCAACCAAAAATTGAATCTTCAAAGATATTAGCAGGCCTTACCAATCTAAAGATGTTGTAAGCAAGGTCTTTGTATTAGGAGCGATACAAGACTGAGTAATTTGGTGAGAGCCGTGTAGTTAACAGATTATGAAATATAGGAATATGATCCAATAAAAAATGTGCAACGTTGTATGGTTGAATCACATACTATTGGATAGGCTATTGAACATGCCTGAATCTTAATGTGTGCCATGATTAATTATATCCTGTGTTTAGCTTAAATCCATGCTCTGTTTATATAAAGGTCTAGGAATACCCGTGTACAGGTAGTACGTCAGGGTTGAGGTAGACTGGAAAGTAAGTATAAACATTGCATTGTGGGATACCATATCACTGCTGTACTATCGGGTCTGGGAGGACAGCACCGAGGAGAGCACAGCACACACCCCCTCCTCCCCCACAAAGCTCACTCAAACTCCAGCATATTGTGTGATCCAAGCTCTCTTTCTCAATTTACTCTATTTGGATTTCAATATATGTATCCTGGCGATAATTATTCGCATCATAATTATGATAAGAGCATCAACTTCACGTGTCACTGCGGGAGTATTATAGCATTGTTGACGTGAGGACGCCTTATCAATTCAAAGTCCGTAGCCAGCGAACTAGGAAAAGTCACACTTTTTGCTCTACATGAATTCTTATTATTTCACCACTTAGCGCTAAGTTCACTAATCACCTGATAAGAGTACCAGGTGAACCTTTCACTTTGTGTAGTTGAATACTGATGACTCAAGTACCTTTTATCAATGGTAATATTGCAAGGTCATTATTACAGACAATATGCAGTCTCATGGTAGATAATTCACAATATATAACCAGACCCGGATATTGGTGTCTCAAATCTGATAATAGCATGAATTTAACCACTCACAATATGGCTGATGAGTGCGTCTTATTGGTCGAAGTGATGCATACATGGCAACACACGCTGTGTTTGACTTTTGGCTTTAACGCGCCTATCAATATGTCTAACTCTATTATAATGCTTCATCCTCTACTGTATTAGGAATTGTGTTACGCTATAAAATGCACTCTTCGTATAATTGAATAGCAGTGGATGAACCCTTGTCACGTGGCTTCATAAGGGCAACAGCTACTTTTTTGTGGCTGCGCATCAAGTCTACAGATGCGAATAAGACCATTAATCCATGCCTGATAAGGGTAGAACAGTAATAATATGATTCAGGATAAATTTGGAAAATAATTCGATGGGTTGTATGTCTTGCATATAGGATAAAGCATGAAGGTCGAGGGTCTAATACACAGTGATTAGGAACTTACTGTACCCTGAGAGGGCACAACTCTTACGTTAATCTGTTTCAGTTTGAAGGCCAGTTGGAGAATACCTAGATACAAGCAGTCACTCAGGGTACATTTCAACATCTCTCTTTCTTGACTATACCATATTTGAATTTTAAACATTGTAACCTGGCAAAGCGTACTTTCAGGATATTTATGATAAGAGTGTCAAATATGCGCTTTGCGGCTGGAGTCCTAAATATTGGTGACATGAGAAGGTCTTATCGATGCTAACTGCGCAACACAGCATCCTATTAAAAGTCATGCTTGTTCTACATAAGTTCCAAATATTCACCGATCATGGCTAGATGCGTCAAACATTTGATAAGAGAACCTTTCACTGGATATTATTGAATACTGTTGCACAAATTTCTACGTAATTATTGCATTGTCATTATTACAGACAATACGCAGTCTCCTGGTCGATAATTCACAATACATAACCAGATGGCGACGATTTGATAAGAGCACGCAATTCACCTTTCACTGCATGTAGCCAAAAATATAGTTCCTGGAACTGTGTCTTAGCAGGGGAACTAATCGATACATGACAACAGCACTGTGATGTTATCATAGCCTGCATGCGCCTATGAATATATCACACATTAACCTTACATCTAAGACCAATAGTTAGCTACTTGGTCTACTGTTTTATGATTTGAATTACACTATATGCATTGCTTGTATAATTGAAGGACAGTGGATGAAGCCATGTCATGCGGCCGCACACAAAGTAAACACGTGACAAGGCTGTACAGTCAATGCAGGTAGGAGAATGACATCATGACAGCTAAGGATAAAATAAAAACAAAATCCAGGACAGTTTTGGTGAATACATTGATGAGTTACATGTCTTGGTCATGTTATATAACAAGAAGGGACAGGGTCTTGAAATGTGCAATGATTAAGGATTATTAATACCTGATAGGGCACAGCTTTTATGTTCTTCTTGAATCTGCCCTCAATTTGTAAGCAAATGGGAGAATACCCGGAATTAAGAATTCAGGGCTCAGTGTTATCTATTGAATTAATAAATTCAATTTTTTGCTTGACATAAATCGGAATGCATTATCATACAGCACGGAGAGGAAGCAATGGTATCTAAGAGGTCAAGGGGGAGATTCGGAACAGCCTTTCCCCATCCGAAGTAATTCATGAATCTCAGGGGTGTGTACAACGGGCTCACAGGGACCTCAGCAGCAAATCTCATCCCACCCCTCTTTCTTGACTATACCTTATTGGATATTTAACTTCATAAGCTTGCAAAGAGTTTTGCATATTATTTATGATGCGAGAGTGAAATACACGTTTGATGGCGAGAATACTAAATGTTTTGACATAAGGTCTTATCAATGCTAAGCTGACAAGAAAGCTCCCTAATAAAATTCACAGTGTTTGTTCTACATCAGTGCTAAATAATATGTTACCACTTATGGCTAGATGCGTCATACATTTGATAAGAGAACCTTTCACTGGTTACTATTGAATATTGTTGACACAGGTTTCTCTTAGCAATGTAAATATTACAAGGTCAGTAGTACATACAAAATCACGGCTCATGGTCTCCCGTGAATAAACATATATATATAATCTGAAGATGGCTGTTTGCCTCACACAACCGATAAGAGCACCCAATTAACTACTAACCTTGATTTTCCTGATTTTAGGGCTGCACCAATACCAAAATCTTATCCAGCTCACACTGTGCAAGTCAATACATATTCATTGAACGATGCTTATAAACTGCTGGATGTAAACTCCAATATCCAAGTATTTGGGAATAAGTCTAAATCAATTTCTTACATAATGTAATGCCATAAGGAAAAAAGATCTATTGCAGTGCTCAGCCCTAATCTTGGGGAAAAAATCGGCATATAATTTACTGTGTAAGATAAAACTCAGAGACGCAAAGCTATTGGTATGTAATATCATGCATTACAGTGATGAACCAATGGCATCCAGGAGACATGAACTGATAGCACAGCCCATCTCTCCACCCTATGAAGTTAATCATCATTCACAGAGGTGTAAACAATGAGCTAACTCTAACTTCAGCAGCATTAGTCATCTGACCTCTCTTTCTTGACTATACCTTATTTGAATTTCTAACTATATAGCCTTGAAAAATTGTTTGCATCATCTTTGTGATAAGACTGTCGAATTCATTTTTCGCTGTGGGAGATCTAAACCTTGTTGACGTGAGAAGGTTTTATCCACGCTAAGTTCAAATGGTTGTGAGATAGGAAAAGCCACACTTCCTATTCTACATAAATTCTAAATTTTTCACCACTTCAGTGAAGTGAATGATACATGGCAACAAACACTGCTTGGATACAATGTTATGTGATTGCTTTTGATTCATAAAGTCCATAGCAGTGCATTACAACCAAAGTCAGGCCTGTTGAAGCTTGTAATTCCCATCATATATAGTGAGATATGGAAGCAAAATTGTGACGCTCCCTGCTAACAAAATTTCAGCCTGGCTTGAAAAGCTTTGTTCGGTTGGGGGGGGAGGGGGGTTGGAGGGTTCAAAATGCTTTTCAAGGCAGGCTAACAACATTTATAATGTGTGACAAGAGCAACAAATTAACCTTATAATGTTTGGCGCTGCACCCTTTTAATATTAGCGTAGGGGGATAAATCCATTAGATGAACTCATGATACGAAATGATTATGTTTACCACCCTCATGTAGGATTTACAGCCCCCAACCCTCTCTCCCTACCAAACCTCTCATTATTTTCAGAGCTCACTAGAACTTCGGTAGCACATGTCAGCCCATTGGTCTTTGATGACTATCCCTCGCTTTACCTAACCTTGGAAAGATTATTTGCATAATATTTTTGATAAGTTCGTCGAATACATATTTAACTGTTGACGTGAGAATGTCTTATCTACATACGCTAAGTTCATGAAGCAGTGAAATAGGAAAAGTCACACTTATTATTCTGCTTTCCTAAATATATCACCACTTACACGCAGTGTACGTGCATCAGATAAGAGCACTGAGTGGGCATTTCACTTGTTGTTATTGAATACTGTTGACACAAGTTTCTCTTATCAAAGTTATTAATGCAAAGTCAGAAATAAAGACAACATCCCACTGCATGGTCAGTAACTCAATACAAATATACCCAAATGGCTTGGGTCACACATCTGATAAGAGCACAGTATGAACCACACACTGCTAGTCGTTGAAAATAGTTGATGCAACTATATCTTTATTGGTGCAATTGATAGTACATGAAAATAGCACACACTATCCTTCATCTAACCGCCAAACATGACTAAGCTCCTTCCTCCCTACTTTAAAATTTGCATTGTATCATAGGCATAAAGAAATACTTGCTAAAATTTGAAGATGTAGCTTCCATTGACTAATCAAAAACTGAAATCCTGAATCATCAAATTTTCCGAGCAAACACATATCTCAGGATTAAATCTGATTCCATATGTATATTGAACCTGGCCATGGAGATCACAAGTCCTAAGAGCTAAGAGGGCTTTTGATCGACCTGATTCTCCGGGTACAAAGGAAAAGCTGAGAATTTGTAATTTTCGTTGGTTGTGTTCTAACCAAGTTTTGTATTTAGATTGATCATAAGGTAAAATATGAGAGAGTAAATCTTTTTCTACAACTCTAAGTTAACTACCAGTGTTGCTGAAAAGTTGTTTTTGCATTTGATTAGGGAACAATATCGTACGTTATATTATGAAAAGTAAAGAAGTAGGGGTTCTAAGAAGAAAGTAGGATAGCACAGCAACCTGACTAACCTCTGACACTATCCCCAATGATCTTAATTTTAATCAAGCATCACACAATGAATCAATAGAATCGCGAGGTAAATTAACTATTTAAGTAGCTTCTGTCCTTGTAATCACTACTAAAGGCCCATACTGTAAAGTGGTTCAACCTGGTTTAACTCGTTACTTTGTTAGACACAAGAATCTGTTCTCTTGTCATACTTCTTATTATGAAGACATGAAGAAGTCAGCACCAGCTCAGCGTACGCTCCTGTATTTGTCTTAGTTGGATAAACCACCCTGCATGAATCATAGAAAGAGAGAAAAGTTTGGATACTGCTCAGTTTGTCTCTATATTACTTACTCCCTTCACTTAGGTACAAAAAATCTGAGACTTGCCACAGAGAGTAATCTTAGCATAGAATTCCATAAGGATCCAACATCATTTCACAATTAAAACAATTGAAATCAAAATACCACGCTTCTAAATAAAATCGCTCACGGTGGTATCCTAGAGATGACCAGCATGCTCAGAGTAGGATATCTGCTCCGTTCAATGAGTCTGTCTGTCAGTCTCTGTTTCAGTGCGTTCGGTATTTTGGTTACTGAACCATCGAATGTGACATCAGTAGACCACGTTACTGTCAGAGTATCATTCTCACAAGTCAGCATAGCCTGAGAACCTGCCTGTGGCCTGCAGTCTGCAAAACAGAATTTGATATAACAGTAGTTGCAGAAGAAGATATTCAACATGTCCAGACAGAGACAGAGTGACATGATGGGCATAATGAAAACTTTGACCTCTTGATCTTTCGAGCTAATAATTCTCATCATTATGCGGTGATCTTTCTAAAGACCTACGCAGGTAGCATCATGCATTTGTATTTCGTCAATGATGAGCAAAAGTAGCGCAGCGAATTCAAAACTAACATCGCCTAAATTTTCAGTTTTCATTTGACAAAGTAGCTGCCACAGTTTTTATCCCCATGGTTAAACAAGGAGGAGTTTATGATGGGATTTTTAATTGGCCTGTCCCTCATTATGTTTGGTCATTATCAACATTACAGTTACAATATTAAGCCCCATATTTATCTTGATAATAAATTAACTTACTGTGTTGACATATATCCTTTATCTGGTTGACATTACTATTGGCGACGCTTGTAAGAGTAGATAGAGCAACCTTCTCAGTCAGCACTGTACACTTTATATCATATCTAGCAACCAGTTCTATTTGTCTCAGCAACAGGTAGTCTGAAATTTCAAAGGTTGAATATCATAGCGGGTAGAGGCCTACTGCAGACATGAACTTGCAGAAAAACATTTTGACTGACTGATAACCGTGGTAACAAAATTCCATTCTAGTGTGTTTAACACACCAATAAAGACAACTATAGCCTATGAAGCAAATTGGCAATAATCAGCAATAACAATTCTGAATGATGATGGTCATATCAAATTGACTCAAGCATATTTTGTGTGCAGTCAATCAAATGTGATTTTTTCATATATGCTTTTTTTATTTTGAAGGTTTCGAAGTTTAAATTTGAGGTTGATCCTGACATCATCAATGTTTTGAGCATCGAGCCTCAAGATTGCACTTTCAACCTCAATCTATCAACATACCTTTAATTTCTACAGTGACATTACAGGGATTATTTCCACCGACTATCTCATACTCATAACTACCGACTGGTAACTTCATTCTGTGGGTGATACCTTCTATAGACAGATCTACGTCAGCTAATCCAGTAGCAGGAGAGACAACTTCCCGTATCGTATCCGGGCAGGTCATGTCTAGTTTTGAGGTGCCTGTGAAGTGTTACACAATACCTTCTGATCACAAAGATTTTTGTGGTACTAATTGACTAGGTATTTAAAACTTCAATTTTGAGATTTGAAATTGAGACGCAAATGTAGGATACAAAACTACCTAACATAAATATAACACACAGAATGCAGGTATATTGAAATATTCAAATTCTTGAATGCCTCTTCATACAAATATCTTCGTTGAAATTCCAAATTTATATTATGTTATCAAGAGAACATATACAAATGAGCAGCAACCAGACACAAGAAGCTCAAGGTTAAGTAACCGGTCAGCAATCCAGAGCAGCAGTGATCACAGGAAGGGATGAAATATACAGATCACATTTTGTACTTACTATTATTTATGACTGTAATTTGTATGGTACAGTTGTCTCTGTAGATGACATGACTACCTACAGCAAATCCAGTGTGCTGGTCAGGAGCTGTACCCACAAAGGCTTTCTCATCATCAGACGTCACATACAGTGTCATGTTGATGTCCTGACAAGGTGGTCTGGTGGTTGTCTCTACAGGTAAAAATAGATATTCATTTTGATGTGACAATATATTTTAATTGATGAAGTTTAAAATGTGACAGCTGTAAATCCATTTAGACAAGTACAAGTACAGCAAGGTATGATGAAAGGTTGCTTAAGTTGGCAATATTTACGGCGTATATTCATACTCACCGTTTTTTATAACTTCGATGTTCAATGCGCAGTTGTCTTTATAAATCACATGACTACCCACAGCGAGTCTAGTCTGTATGTCAGGAGTTATGTCCACTTGTGCTTGCTCCTCATCGGATGTCACATAGACTGTCATGTTTTCGTCCTGACAAGGGGCTTTGGAGGTGGTCGTCTGTGTAGTTGTTGATGGTGTGGTAGTTGTAGGTATTGGCGTAGTTGTCAGTCTTGGATCTAGAATATTAGAATATTTAGTATCGTGGAGTCATTTATTAAAACACCTTTCAAACAAAATCAAAAGAATTTTAAAAATTGTGGTTTCAACAGGAATATAAACAGAATTTCCAAGGCTGCTTCTCTACTTTATAATTTAATTAATTCATATCTCATTTATTGGAGTAATCTTTTTATGTGAGGCAAAAGTGGTAAATTTGATCATTGATATTATATTTAGTAAAATCAGCTACTATGTTGTCTCACAAGATTATCAGGCGGGAATGGCTAAAGTGGTAAAATGGACCAGCAAATATCACCTATAAATTCAACTTGAGATAACAGAGATAGCATTAACCTATAAATATATATACAGAGTACTCACACACAAACTGCTGGATCCTCGGCCATTGTCCGACGTACAGAGAAGTATTAGTGATAAGCAGAGAGGTTGGGCGATACAAACATCCTGAGCAGAGATCCAGGGTGGTCACTCTGTCTGAGTTCATGTCTACGAGTCGGATCTTGTTATTGTCTCTGTCAGCCACAAGCAGTGTCTGATTACCTATGAATACGAGGTCATATGGGTTGGAGAATAACGAGTATAGTAGAGAGCTGTCTCTGTATCCTCTGTTCCCTGGTGACCCGGAGATAAGTGTTATTTTCTTCTCTCTGTATGTGATACGGTAGAGAGCGCTTTTTGCTGCTAAGACATACAGATCCCCTTTGTCATCTTGTGTCAGCTGTCTGATATACTGGAGGCGGTCGGACTTAACGAAATTACCGACCGAGGCGGAGCTTACATCGACTGTCCTCACAGCCTTGTTAAGCCGGTCAGTGACGAGAAGCTGATCGACACTTTTATTGTCTCTTATTACAGAGAAGGGATAGTAGAACTGACCGGGGCGACCGTCTGTGTATCCTGCTGACTTACACTGTCCAGAGAAGACGGAGGTGATCCTTGTGACACGGTTAATCTCTCTCAGACAGTGATTACCAATGTCAGTTACAATTACACGCCTATCTGTGACTTGTGTGAATCCATAGATAGAATCAAACCAAGCCTCAGTTCCTTTCCCCTCTCTGTATCCTCTCTCAGCAGTGTTCCCGGCTATGGTCGTAGATGTCGTACCATCGCTGGTCTTCAGTGAGTGCATGTCAGTGTACAGTATGTGACCGGGTTGGAACAGATCTTCTTCCATGTGATAAACATAGTAAGTGGTGGTGGTGGTGAAGTGTGTAGCAGTAGATCTCTCTAATCTGTAAGATTAATATTATTATGTAAATGGACGATGTTTGTTAATTTGATTGTATTAACGCAGTAATTATTGAACAAAAAAAACACAGATATTGCAAATGCAAATGCAATATTTTAAATTCATAATTTAAATGAAGTGTATTTTTCGCATTCTAAGTATTTATGTGCTGGTGGGTGAATCAAATATATCAGAATTATTAATTTTTCCCAAAATTGATTCAAATTGATTCAAAAGGCTAATCGTGTTTTCTATCTACCAATTAAATTTAAATGCAGGTTATGCACCAGACACCAAATTATATAATATTTTACACGCGGCTTTCGTTCACAGTAAGTTTTGGTTATTTGGAGTTGTCACATGTTATACACCATGAGGAGGCAATACACAAAATTTCAATTAAGCGACCTAAATTCAAAATCTTGAGTAAAACAGATATTGCTTCAATTAATCAACAAAAATGTTTGCAATGTATAAATTACAAAAAAGTAACAGCTTGTACCAAAATTAATGTGTAATATCACAAATCACAAGAAGGAATGAAACGATCAAATGATTAGTTCACTGTACATTGCCTACCCTGAATCTGATATTTTTACTAAAGTATATTCTAGCATAGAACTCAGAAGGCTTTCAAACCCCTATTTATCACATCAATGGAAAGTGACTCACCGATCAACTAGAGACTGCGTATCCTGATCCAGACACCACCCAGTATTTAGTGTCACACAACATAACACCTGTCAAAACAATGATGGTAATAATTAAGTTTGTTACAAACGAAACAAGTAATGTACTGTAGGTTAGGGGGGAGACACCTCCCATATAACGAGAATACTGATTCCCCATTGAGACCCTCTGCACACTCATCATATAAGTGTTATGTCAGGGTTGAAGCATGTCATGCTTGTAATCTTCTGTACTGCAGGATTATTACAAAATATCAATTTTAAGGTTATAATTGAATTGCAATTCACATTGTACTTACAAGGAAAAGTGCCAGTCTCAGCTCCATGATCTTCTTCGGACTATAGCAATATTAATTCTACACCTCTAGTCTCTCCTCAGTACGGTAAGTGAATGAGCTGGCAGTGAACATTAACCGGCTGCGGAGGTATTTAGCTAGCGGCAACTAATATTTAACCAGTTATCTTTTATGTGCGTCAAACTTCAGATAAGAGAGCCAAGTAAACCTTTCTCTGCCTGGTACTTAATACTGTTTTAACAAAGTCCCCAATATTGAACCGGGGTACTGCTGTGTGCGTCAGAGACCTGATTAGAAGGACAGGTGAAACTTTCACTACACAGTACTCAATCATGCTAATACAATGATTCATATATCACTGTAAATGTTACAGGAGGCAACAAACTTAAATTCTACGAAAAGGAATGTAAATGTTGGCATGCCTGCTTGAGTTTCATTTGATGAGGCCTGATGCTTACAAGTCTGAGTCTGTTGCATCAATTGAGCTTAAATGATAATATGGAATGACAACTCTTTGTTTGTCATCAATATCTCTCTAACGGCACACAATTCTTGTGGTGTTATTAATGGTGTATCAATTATACCTGTAGCTGTAATTGTTGGTGAGGTTTATCAAGGGGCCTGATGTTTACAAGTCAGAGCCGGTTTGGTCAACGGAGCTACAATGACATTAATGAAGGATGACAGCACACAGTTCTCGCATGTATAAATTTTAGCCAATTTATTATTAGCTATTTTTTATTCAATTGCATTGCATGGATCTCATGATATCAAACTATCTCAACCTTACATCCTAGCGATAAGATTTTTGTAGTGTCTAACTTCTATCCTTAAACTGCTGTAAATACCTAATGCCGTTATCTTGTAGAAACAATTAATGATGAGATCATATGATTGATATCAAAGTGACGCAACTCAGTCATGTGGAAGCTGGGAATATTGAATTCATTGACGCAAACTATACAAATACTGCTGATCTTGTGCTTATTATTGGGAGGGCGTTATAGCTCAGCCCCTCCCATATTTAATCAACATCAACCCAGTGAATGTTATAGATTCTTATTCTCAGTCACAACTAAACAACAAGATACTATCTAGAGATAACTTCTGACTCACTCTTCAGATATCAGATATCAAACCATATATCCATAGAATGCATATGTAAGGAAGGCAGGATTAAAGACATTGAAGGGTGCGAGGGATTGAATAGTCAATCAAGAATTGCCTCTTAATTGGACACAAATGATCCCTGAGCCACCGATCGCCTGGCAGTTAATCTCACGAATGGGTAAACAATTACAATTTCTTCGTAGACATGGGATGATGGGGCTGCTTAGAGAGCATGTTCCAGAAGCTATCGGTAAAATTCAACTTTAAAGCAAAAAGCTTACTGAGACTGCGCAATCTAGCAGTATTCATGCTGCAGTGTTATGTGGCTAGTACAAACTATATATAACCTGGTATCTTAACCAGAGAGCATACCTGCCATGTAAAACGACTGCAACTATTTTACACACAGTCATTCAGAAGGGCAGTTTCACTCTACATTAATTTTGTATGGCTAGTCTGTTATTTTAAAAATTTATTCAAGGCTGCCGTTTGTCTCAACTATTAAAAATCTGTACGTTTTTACCAAGTGACATAGTGTTAGGAAAAGCAGCTAATTTTGTATGACGGCTACCCGCGCATAATTAGGGAGCTTGATCATTTTTAGTAATCTGTGGCATCCACGGGTTGTTAAAAGACAAGAAAGTTCAATATGAAAAATGAACTTTATGTTTCTGTGAAAAAGACAGTCATCTTAGCATTGCTTACAATTATGCCAAGCCTTGGTGATTATTTAGAAGATGATGGATCGATAACGATAAGTATTTGTAACAGGCCCCATGATTTATTTACAAGGCAGCCAGGGTTGTTACAAAGCTATTGGTATAGGCGTTCACCTCTCAACGCTTCTGAAGTGAATGGTCAAGGGCTCAAGTACCGCCGCTAAGCAAGAGTGAGTGGCTTTCTCTTTCTAGAAGGTATACCAGTTGTGTAATTCTTGCGCCACATCCACCCTCCAATGCCATACACACAGGACCAGCGGTAAGATGAGTGATAAACTTAGGGACTCTGCTTGCAGAGTGCGGAAGTAGCTAAGCTAAAACACTGTCCCTCTTACTTTACTGTTTAAAAATTGCCTAGCAGCTGCATTCTGGTTTTCAAAAACAAGACATAGTTGTTGATGTCAATAATTACTTTACTAATTTGTAAGGTAACAAGTAATCATTAGTATGACTTATTCCTGTGAAAGCGGCATTAACTATGAATCTCTAACTTCATGATATTGAATATGTCATTTGCTTCATTTCGATTAATATTTTGGCCAATGTCAACTTGAACTTTTTGACAGTTTTTGTTAACCACAACACTAGCATGCAATTACCGGTTTAGATCATTTTGGTTTATATAACAAGTATTTAAGATAGTATTAGGGAAAGAGATGTAAAGTTACTGATCAAGCAGGATGAGGACCCATGAGCTGTATCCAACACAGCTAACCTCAACAATGCGATCTAAATTTAGGAGCAAAACTGGTGTCTCAAGGTACGAAGGCACGCTGTAAAAATCATCATGACGCAATATCACAAACATTTATTGGGAGATTTAACCTCTAGTAGTTTGACACCCCCATACTTTTGGTAAGCAGTAACAATGCCGTAATAAACCAAGACCTTGTTTTATTGTGTTTAGAAAGGTATACCAGACCCTCCCCCTTCAATGTTATTGTCAGTGGTCGTTGCTTCTCGCGGCAGAGTAAATTAACACATATTTTTTAATTTGGCGATAGCCTTGAATTTCTAATGTGCTTCAAACCTCTGATAAGAGAAGGAAGTAATCCTTAGCTTAGTAATCCTAGGCTGTTGACATATTTCTCTTATCACAGATCATTCAGAGAACACAGGCCAGTGACTTTTAAAAAGTATTTCAGGAAAATAAAGACTAGGTTTTAGACTTCATTGGACTATAATTTTATTAGATATGTTGAACTGCGATGCATCGGTCTCGTGATTAAAAAAGTAATGGTGCTGGTAGGGCATGGCCGTTACGTCCAACTTTGATTTGAGTTGTTACCAAAAAAAATGCATATTGGAAGGCAGACTCTCATAATTACTTTGTATTTACACAATTACTATCCTATCTCGATCCTTAGCACCATGAAGAGTGAAGGAAAGAATGCATGTGTGCATTGCATTGTGGGATACATAATAATTAAGTTATCACAATTTTGACAGCCAAAAAACAAAACAATTGAAGAAAGGAAGACCAAAGCCGTGTATTCTCCCACTAGCAATGGTAAGACTTATATCCAATCTTACCCAACGGCAGTCATTATTTGGAGGACTTAATAATTAACTAATAAATACAGACGATGCTTGGGACTAGGGAACTAATACAGAACTTCTCCTCGATAATACCCATGATATTCATAAACTGATTGCCTTGGTCTGAAGCAGGACATCTGACGATACATTGCATCAAGACAAAGGGTAGGTGTATGAAGCTAAATATGCAGCCTGTTAACATATTTTGATCTGTTCCTGCAATACACCGTAATCGTTTAAAGTAACGCTAAATGATTGCTTAGAATTATCAATTTTATAGAGCAGCCTACACAGCTTTGCTATTAAATCAAAGTCATGCTTAACAAAGTTTGTATCTCTTATCAATCAAGTTTCAATGAAGCAAAATTGGACCGACTCATGTTCCTCGTCACTAACTAAATTCCTTATATAGCTTCAAAACTGCATGGTGCCTAAAGTATGTGATAAGAGCACCAAGTTAGCTTTTTACTGCTTGGCACTGAACCCTGCTAATGTGAATGTAGGCAGATAATTCCATTTTTTGCTATCTTTGTCCCATATTCGACCCACTAGGGGCCGAATATCCAAGCAGAACAGACACCTCTCTTTTACTCATTATCGCTCATGTTTATTTTGTATGGAGTTAACTTCTTCCTGTTTAGGAAGAAGGCAACTCGATACAAAAAGTGTTTTGTTTATCTAATCAAATTTATCCACAACATTTGTTTTTAGAACTTTGTTACAAGTAGGTATTAATTCAATTTACTAATGACTCATAGTTGAGATGCCTTTTCGACATTAAAATCAATTTGTATTCTTGAATATTAAACCAAGTTAAATACCAGAAAAGCAATCTTTACCATACCAAATAAACATGCTCCAAGGGCTCTCTCGCCAGAACTGATCAGCCTTGATGTTCCTCCGGTCTTATATGCACCGGAGGTCATCACTGTTGATAGGCATGGCCGAAAAACCGGAGATTGCATTTGCCCATGGATCACTTCAAATTTGAAAATAAAAATGCAAATAAACTGGCTTCCTCTTGAAAAAATGGCGATTGGATTTTGATTTTCGTCTGAAAAAAAGGTTTAACATATACATTATTATATGACAGCGATTGAACCTCCCAAAAAAGAGGAAATGGGATGTCTGATAGCTGACAGTAATTCAATTATGCCTAATACACAACAGATTTCGTCAAAAGATAAAACTGAGAATGGTCTCTGATTTGAAATGGTTGACACTGTCTGTTATCACTTGCTCCCATCTTCTTGGTTTTATTCTCTCTATCCGAAATCTCCTGAGCCTGAGCTGTGAGAACTTGAGATCTCACAGCTTCTGCTCCTCCTTCTCCTTGACTCTCCTGAGTCATCCAAGGAAGCTGTGAAGTTATCTCACATGTTTTCATGAAATCATTTTAATAACTTACTAATGTACACAAATACCTGTCCTAAAGTGTCCTACCATGTCATCCATTCTAACTAGGGTGGGCAGTGCTTGGATGTATGACAATAGTAGGGCAAAAACGCCTTGATATGGACAATATCACCAAGTGCGCCGAGAAGCTCTCCAAAGAAGATACTGCCAAACACAGATTGAAATCCAAATCCCTCAGAATGGTGGCCATCAATGCACCAAACCCTTTAATGTCCTTTGACATGCTACTATCCGGTTGCTTTACGTCTCTGCGCCACTGCATTAATCTTCGTAGAGACTGTTTTAGATCACAGTCTATCCTTATTTTCTATTATTGTATATATGTACACTACAAATAGATTTTTATGCAACAGTTTTAGACTTGAGAATTTTCATGAACAAGTTCAACTACAGGCAAGCCAGTTTTTTATTTCTCAATCGCCCCTTGTGATAATAAAGGTCCGTACATACATACATACATACATACATACATACATACATACAAACGTACATACATACGTACGTACGTACATACATACATACATACATACAAACATACATACATACATACATACATACATACATACATACATACATACATACATACATACATACATACATACATACATACATACATACATACATACATACATACATACATACATACATACATACATACATACATACATACATACATACATACATACATACATACATATATACATACATACATACATACATATATACATTCATACATACATACATATATACATGCATACATACGTACATACATACATATATACATATATGCATGCACGCACGCACACACACGCACGCATACACATACATACTTACCTCTATTATGGTAAATTATAAAGGTCCTAACATGGTTGACACGCAAAAAACAGCATTTTGCAGCTAATTTGCAAGTAATTTAGACAAATCGTCTTCCAAACAAGGAATTATTTACCACTAAGAATGAGATATAGGTAGGCAAGCAAATTAGTGCATGAACGATTGATACCAACATCATTCTCTTGTAAAAATCAGCCAAAGTAAGTAAGTTTTTGGTTCACTAGACCTTATCAATCTGAAGATATTGCAAGTGGTGTCTGTTTTTCTCAAGGTTACTCATCTGTGATATTAGCACAAGGGAGAATAAAAACCCGACTGCTTGTGTATTGCATTGTGGGATACTAATAAAATTCATCATCAAATATTTGACAGCTTAAGTTTTTGTCTCAAACTACCTGCCCCTCCCATCCTGTTCAGCTGTTCTAATAGTGCCCACTAAACCTTTTTTCGAGGAGCACAAAAGGGCAGTGAAATTTAAGGGAGAAACACTTTGGAAAATCATCAAAATTCATATTGAGCTATGTTGTTTAAACATGCTGAACTGGAACTTTTGGAGTGAAAATTGATGGTGCAGGAGGTGACCGCTGACTTCAGTATGTGCTATAGTTATAGTCAGGTTGGAAGGCACTTGGGGCAAATCGTAGCCTGGCTAATTATTTAAAAACAACACCCAACCATCGGGCGGGTCGGAATAGAAAACAAAGTTCCTGCGCGTTGCATTGTGGGATACTCATTAACATATCTAAGAATATTTGGCAGCCTAAAAACTTTTTGAAAAAAGTAAGGAAGAGTAAAGACATATAATTTACCTAAAATACCAAGGAGAGGATTGATATCGTGTGTGCGACCTGTGCACGTTATTACAGCAGGCTGTCAACTTCAATCCAATTGCAAATGGGTGTCAATAGCATTACATTTGCCCCTCAGTTAAAAATCCAGTGAACATTTTTTAAACAGAATGAGTCATCGACGTCACGACAGTCTGAGCGAGAAAAGCTCTAGAATTTTAAACCAGCCACAAAGCTATGTTGACAGTATTCAACATAGTACCTGTGGAAATTAGTTGCATGAAATTATAAAAGACTGCTTTGCGTTGTTGACATAATAATGATAGATTTATGAGGTAGCAAAGTAGGAAAATGTCATACTCTTTGCTCTATGTAAACTCCGGTTGTTTCAGCACTAAGGCCTAGTGTGTCAAACAACTGATAAGAGTATGAAGTGAACTTTTCATTCAGTGTTATTGTAAACTGTTGACGTGAATTTTTTCTTATCAAATTTAACATTCCAAACAAAACTATCAGCTTGTGCATTGCATTGTGGGATACTCATCAATTTATCTAAGTGATATTTGACAGCCTAATAGCCCTTTAATGATTTGAGGGAACGAAATTGTTGCCTTATACTAGCACCTCACAAGGAGCTGTTGTATAAAGTGCCGTCTTATCCGTTGCCCCCCCCCCCCCCCCCCCCCCGGAGCATGGAAAGGTATTGAAATTTCATAGAGAAAATGTTATGGAAATAATTAAAAGATATATTGAACTGTGCTGTTTTAAAATATTGAATTGCAAGATAATGCATCTGACTTGTGACTGTAAATCAATGGTGCAGGAAGAGACTGCTGAGTTCAAGTCGATCAATCATTACAGTCAGGATGGAACACAACACACCTTAAGCTGACTGTAGCCAGGTTCATTATTCTCAAACCTTTTGTAAGTTACAATCCTATCCGAAACTGTTGAACGGTGGCAAATGGAAAGCAAATATATTGTGCATTGCATTGTGGGATACTCTTCAACTTATCCAGAAAATAATTAGCATCCTAATAACTAGTCGAAAGAAGGGAGGAAAAGGAAAGATAAATATAATTGTCTTTAACTACTCCTTTCATCATGTTACAAACCCATCATTTTAGATTTCATGATTTTGTGGTGACACTGTTTTATGGTACAATGAGTCATTACGTAGCATACACATGCATACTATGAGCATTTATATTCTGATAAATCATATTGTGTGTCCTTTGACTTATAGCTTTTGTTCCATGGTTGACCTGTTTCAACCGGACATAACTATTTTTAATTGGTTGATTTTGGGTGCAAGGTGATTTAGCTGAAGAGAAGAAGCTAAGCAGGACTTTTATAGTCAAGTTGTAATATGATGAGAATAAGGATAAAATACTCCATAAAGTGTTGATTGGTAATAGGAAGCCCGATAAATATCTACACATTCGTGACATCCATCCCAAGAAGAGGATTGTGTGTGCTAACTGTGAATATTATTACGGCAGGCTGACAATTCTAATCTACAACTTGATTGCAAATGGGTGTCATTGACCCTCAGATATATTTATTGTAAATATTTTTTAGAATCAAATTATTTTTCCTACGCATCTCTGTGATAGCCTAAGAGTAGATTGGAAAGTTCAGTGTCAACATTGCATTGTGGGATATATTAATGCAGTGATACTATGATATGTGGTGTCAGGAATTTGTAAACGGTTGTGTTTTACATTATCTACCGCACATAGATGATGTGCACACAGCTGGCGGCATTTAGTAAGGTTCAGCGAGGCCTGATACCACCAAATTACAATGACTGGCAGCACCGGAATTGAATGAAGCCACAGAAATCGCCGCCTGCTCAACTCATGTCAATGTGCTGCACTCTTTGAAACACAGCAGCAAACATTACAATCCCATGTCTTAAGATGTTTTGCACTTTTTAGAATATTGATAAATTATTCAATCAATTGCATACAGTTAAAATCAAAACTGGAAGCCGAGCCTAAAATTTTAATGGAGTTATGAAAGAACCGAAAAAGCTAAAATAATATCAAAGACAGATAATGAGATGAATTTTTTTTCTTCTATGGACTAGGTCATATTTGACCACCCTATTTAACGGGCCCCCATAAGCTCGGGTGGCTTGTGTGGGGTAGTACGCTATACCCTTGCCGGCTACTCTTTTTTCGAAGAGGCAGAGGGGGATCTTTATACTGCAAGCAAGGTAACAGTAGACCTCCTGTATTTATTGTCCTGATCCGAACAGACCTGGCTAGGATGAATTGCTTGCCAGTGCCAGATCAGAAATGACGGCCAGCGCTGGGAATCAAACCTGGATCATAAGATCACAAGTCCATACCCTTAACAGTCATACTTGTAATGATGAAATGAAATTTAGTAAGGATCTATGAAAACTCATGCCATACGATGAGGAAGAAATTGGGCCTGGGAGACAAGCACTAGGAGTTCAGCACCACCACCCTCCCCCCTTCCCTTCACTGAGGTAATTCTTTACTCTCGGAGGTAGAAACATAGACTTAATTTAATACCTAGACAGGACAATGCTTCCGCTTCACTGATCATAATGTGTCCCACTTAAATAGCAAGACATGACGTAATTAGTTTGTGCTGTGAGCCATGGTTTACTATATACCACTCAATGAAATAATGTGAAAAATCAAGGGACGCCGGGCTTGATGTCAGCCCTTGTCCGGCCCCTAATTATTCAAACACAGAGAAAATTTGCGAGTTTATGAAAAAGACCTTTCCGCACGAGATGGTATAAAAAATTGACTCCTTAGGCGAATCCAAAGCGAGAACAGACCTGATAAGTTACAATCATTAGCCAATAAATATTGAAACAAATACAGCCATCGACCCTTAACACTGTCGGATCGAGAAAGATCACGACAGTTCACTGCTGGCGGAGTTCATATGTTTATAATACTGAATGCAGTTTTTCGGCAGTTTGATGATTTTATTACGGAACTACACCCTGGGGCAAATGCCCCAGGCAACTGATAAATTGCAACGCCAAGTTGTAACTGAATCTTCAGATCAAAAACCACTGTTCTTTATACTGACCTGTATAAATAGGTCGTAAAAATAGAAACAGGTGGGATGATACGTCATTATTTTGATGGCCAACCTCCGCATTTAGATGGTAATTAAAGGTGCAAAAAATGGAAGTAAATGCGGAAGATTATAACAATTAATCAGATTAAGACCATGGCAACCATGACAGTGCAATATACAGTGCCTAACTTCATGTAGAGTCATGCACCTAGGCCTGTCACATACAGTGTATGTGACAACACTTCTGTCCCTACTATTCAAATGCACAGAATACCCACAACACAGTATCACAAATATTTTGTTGGATGAGCCAGATCAAAGCACCACCACCATCATCATAGATTTTTGCATAAATATTCCCAGTCCTGACTGAGCACAACCTGCTCAGCTTGGATTCCTTGTTACAAGTTTTTACTGCAATTTTTTTTGTCGCTTCATGAGGATGAATAGATCTGTGCTGTAAATTGAGTATGCCAACTCCAGGTATGTATGTATGTATGTATGTACGTGACACATATATATATATATATATATTAAGTCTATGATCATCTCTCATCAATGAAATAATATAGTAAATCAAGGCACGCAGGGTATAATACCATCCAAATTATATTAGATCTGTTTTAATTTATGAGATACAAATTATCAAAACAAATACAGCCCTGTACTGAAACAGAAGATGAAAGATACTATGTAAACAAAGTGGTTAATGGTTTTAATATTCATACTTTGAATTTTCAAAGTATGAATATTCATACTGGAAATTTATTTATTTATATAACGTGAACCTGCGGCCTGCTGTCTCATCTTCACGAGTAAGCCCAGCTGCAATTTCACTATCATCAGTTGCGAGATACGAGGCAAACATAGAAGTTCTGGATATAATACCCACGCCGCTCAGTTTATAGCAAAACTATTTTTAAATGAGCCTGCAGCCTGCTACCTCGTCTTCACAAGATGATAATCTGGCTGCCTCATCTTCACAAGATGCTAATCTTGCTGCCTCATCTTCACAAGATGAAAATCCTGCTGCTACCACTTCACAAGATGATAAGGTAAGAAACAGCCCAGTGGTGGCTCTCATGTATGTATTGTCATATTTCGGTCGTTATTGGATTGAATTTTTTGACATAATTTCTGCTTGTCCCATCCATCTAAGAGGACAGGCTTCCTTATTTTTTTAGATAGAAATCAATTAAATATTGTCACATAATAATACCCACATCCTTCTATACATGCACATAAATTTAAGGCTATAGACATAGTAAATAATAATCGATGGGTGTGATAAAATTTGAACGTTAGAAAAAAAAGGTGGAACGATAGTGATGGGGCGGGGGGGGGGGGGGGGGGAGTGGGGGCTGGAGGGACACTATTTGAGATGACAATTCTGATTTACTCCCGAAATATCCAACTCAGAACTGTCACAGCAGTCAAAAAGTGTGAGTAGACTGAATCGGTGATCTCGCAAATCTTTCTTGGCCATGCTGACGCTGCTATGAAATTGATTTTACAATTTCTGTTTATTATATCAAAAGCTGTAGTTTAATGATAATTATTTGTATATGTTATCATTTGTGATGCTTTTAGAAACAGTCATCTAGATACTGGTGTGCTGCCTACGGCTGTGGAAATAACCCGGCTGGAAATCCTAAATTAAGCTCCCACACCTTCCCCAGAAATAACGAGGAGAGACTAAAGGCAATGACTATGACATGACACTCCCGCCGTTCCCTGTCCACAGCAATTCAAGCGTGAAAACGAGTGTTTGTCATTTTAGGATGCTGTGCTCGCTTGCTCTGTTTATATAAGATTACAATGTAGAAATGATTTCTTTCTGCAGATATAGCCTTACTTATTTCAGATTTGCCTGAGAATGGTTCATGCAATCCTCTTGATTTTTTTTACATGTGTTACCAGAACATATGGGCCACAGTCTAGGCATTTATTCATGTAGTCAGTCAATGGATTTTGCAGATATATTTGATTTAGTGGCTATCATTCCTTTGTGAGATGAGTAAGACAAGGTACACACAATACTAGATAGCCCTTACATCAAACAGAGTTTCCTATGACCAACAGTCATTCTAAGCTGACCAAAGGAAGGTGTCAGATTTATGAAATTTGTCATTCACAAGCTGAGAACTAGATAAAATCAGCCCAAAAACAGCCTTCTTTTCTCCCTCCCCCTCCAACATAATCTTTTTGTGAACCATGAAAATAATCATTATTACCAATCACCTCAATCAAGATATTTACTTGAGAACATTTGCTCTAATTTAAGAGGTAAATGTGGCTATAGAGACGGCCCAAAAAGTGTCCAGTTCATAGCGCCATATGGACATGTCTCTTTTATACATATGCTAAGCAAAAATTACCCAACCATCTGCATGAATGATGGGGCCTTTATTTTAGATTGAGCTTAGCGTTATAACATGAAAACTCAGGTCAATACTCGAGTACTCAACTACATCAGTGAAACTCCACCCATAATCTCAGCTATCATATAGTTAACCTACCAAGCGTTTAGTCGCTGGCAAAATAGTAAGTGGTAAGATCACCACAGTTGGATTTATATCACCTTCCCTTGGTAGTCAAACTATCGTTAGTCATGTTTCCCCTCAAACGCTATGATAAGGCCAATGTCACTTAGTTGATCCTACAGTGTACTTTATAGTTTTTTACCAAATCTTGCAATAAGATCCTACGATATCCTCTCGAGTAAGATCCATACTAACTCGATACTCAAAAATTTGAATTCATTTTCAAAGAAACTGATCTGTGCATTGACATAGACTGCACTTATTCAGTAATATTGATAGTCCATGTTTAGATGTGCTGAGTAACTGTGGTGCACAAATGGACAAGATCTGATGCCACAAAACAGAAAGCTTCTCCAAGTCACCCACTGCTAACACATTTAAATACTACTCTCTAGGAGGCCGTCAAATTCATTTGGATTTTTTATCACCCTGAAGACTGAAATAACTAGATAACACATTTATTTACATGGATCTACTTTAAGACATGCAAATACTAGTTTTTGATGTAGAGAGAACTGTTTATCTGAGTAAGTCTTGTGTGTCAAAACATCTTAAAGTTTGTAAAGATTGCTGAAAAATATCCTCAAAACTCAAAATCACTTGTTTGTAATCATCACATGATTTTGATTTTTACATGATGAGATGCCTGAAATGTCTAGGTCTAAAATAGTTTTATTTGAAGTTTCAGTGAAATTTGGAAATACATAATTTTCATGAAAAACAAACAGGCTACCTGTGTAAATTTTGAATTTCCTATTGAAATTCTATTGAAAGCCACTAATCATAAAGCTCATAATTGAAGCATAACACTCGTTTTCATGCGGCCGCTTGCCTATTCAACTGAAGACCGCAGTTTGATAGGAGCGTCATATCTTAGTATTTATAATCTTTGCTAAAGGTATGGGTTTCGGCCGTTAAACGCAAGAACTGGACTCCATCCAAATATGCTGTTCTACGTAGCGAACATTTGAAACGAGATACATTTAGAAGGCCTCCTGGTGTGGGTGGGAGAGCTTTGCTAAAAAAGGATGCTATCCCAACAATTTTCCGATCCTTCCCACACTATCCACAGTGTCTAATAGTGAAGAGATATACGCTGGTCAGAATACACCATGAAACAACCAAACTCGCAGCAAACACTGACAATAAGCGCTCCAAACTGAGCAGGCTTTTTTGTGTTCAGTCATATCTAATTTTCAGCGATTGCTGATAGTGATAGTGTCACATTTGGAAATTTTGCAGCAATCACCGATAGTGGTAGTTTTCTAGTCTTTGACCCATCTGCAAAATTCAGTATAATCCCACAGTATATATTTTTTTGCTAAGTAGTGTAAGAAGTGGTTAGCTTACATTGCTCTACTAATTTGATTAATTTTAACGTATACTGCAACCAGTCATATCTAACTTTGCAATGCTCGCTGATAGTGGTAGTGTTTTTAATTTTTGTCGTGCCCACAACAATTAGTATAACTCAACAGTATATATTCATATTTTTTACAAAGTAGTGATAAGAAGTGGCTAGCTTCATGGCTGTATTTGTGTCGATAAGCTTTAGCTCATGCTGTAATCAGTCACATCTAATATGGCAGCAATCGCTGATAGTGGTAGCCGTTAGCCTTGGTCGTGCCCTCAGAAATTAGTATAATCCCGCAGTAACAGCCCTCTTTTTTGTCATGTAGTGATAGAAGTGGTTAAGTACAGGGCTGTATTTGTTTTGATAATTTTTATCTCATAAATTAAAACAGATCTAATATAATTTGGCTGGTATTATACCCTGCGTGTCTTGATTTACTATATTATTTCATTGATGAGAGATTACCAAAGATATATATATATATATATATATATATATATATGTCACGTACCCTAGCTTCATCATACATACATACTTGGAGTTGGCGTACTCAATTTACATTACAGATCTATTCTTCCTCATGAAGCGACAATAAAATTTGCAGTAAAATCTTTTAACAAGGAATCCAAGCTGAACAGGTTGTGCTCAGTCATGACTAGGAATATTTATGCAAAAATCCATGATGATGGTGGTGGTGCTTTGATCTGGCTCATCCAACAAAGTATTTGTGATACTGTGTTGTGGGTATTCTGTGCATTTGAATAGTAGTGGTGGAAGTGATCAGGGTAGACGGCTGTATTAGTTTCAATATTTATTGGCTAATGATTGTAACTTATCAGGTCTGTTCTCGCTTTGGATTCGCCTAAGGAGTCAATTTTTTATACCATCTCGTGCGGAAAGGTCTTTTACATAAACTCACAAATTTTCTCTGTGTTTAAATAATTAGGGGCCTGATAAGGGCCGATATCATGCCGGCGTCCCTCGATTTTTCACATTATTTCATTGAATGGTATATAGTAAACTACGGCTCACAGCACAAACTAATTACGTCATGTCGTGCTATTTAAGTGGGACAGTATTGAATGCTATCAGCCTGTCTAGGTAGTATATTAAGTCTATGGGTAGAAACAACAGATTATGTGATATAACCCATCCTTCTCAACTAACACTTATTTGGATTTCAATTTAGATTACTTGCATCATATTTGCAGTGTATCCCTCAAAATTATACAACCATATAGGTAATGTAGAGGTATGACGCATATGGGAGTATATAGTCAACGGACAGATCCAAAAAATGGCTCCGTTAAGGCGTTTCGTGATATCGGAAGGACCAAAGCACCACTATATATCAAATCAAAGCGTAGTGGCAAGGGGTACGGTGCTAAGATGTACAAAATTCCTGACAATATACATACGCTGCACAGCTTTACTCACAACAGACTGAATGTATTCTTCAAAGCGCAGCTCTTGATCTAACATAATATCAAGATAAGTGACTTTGTCACACATAGTAATGCTTTCACCATTTAAAACAATAGGAGGGGTATGGGGCTTAGTTCGTTGAGTAAAAAATAATATTTCCTGAGTTTTGCTGGCATTCAATAAAAGTATGAGCAATGAACTCCCTCCTCCTCAGGAATAACAACACATAGGAATTGTTGGTGTGGCCTAGTGTGATGTCCTAGACAATTGGCCTATTTAGTGTCCCTTATAATATAGGCTTAATAGATTAGGTCTATATAGGAATATTCGGCTTTCCATTGTGTATGCCACTAAACAAAAGAAAATAAACAATAGATTCACTGCATCAAATAATACCAGGGTTTTCATTGGCTGAGAAGGTTCACTGTCACCAATTCAGAGCAGAGCAGGTCATGTTTCTAGGATTATTGAGGGGTAGTAAGCTGTACTTGATTCGTAGCCGATCTCAATTAAATGGGTGTTTACCTGATAAAAAAAACCACATGTCTCTAAGTGCACTATGACTGAAGATATTTGTTGTGAAATTGTATCATTTGTGAAGTATTTTGAAGACACATTTTTGATTTTGTGGCTTGCTATACCCTCACATGGACAATGTTTTGGAAAAGTTAAACATAGTTGATTACCTACAACACGTGCTCTATCAAATGAGCATTGTTTGGGCCCAGAGACCACCCTAACTATATTTTCTGAGCGGAGAAAGAAATAAGCAACAAAATACACATGTGTGTTGATGTTCACATAATCAATAACACTACTATCAGGTATATTTGGCAAGTGATGCAGCTGTAGAATGGTAGGGTAAGATGTTTTCTTGAGATATAACTAATAGTCATGAACTCTTTTGTAAGGAATATGGGCTTAGCCATTTTATTTCATATTATATTATATTTATTCCATCACTTGGCGGCCATTTTGATTTCAACAAATGTCCCAGACATAGCTCAAGCGATACTGTTTGCTGATTGGTCAATATCATCCTGTTGTTATTCCTGAGGAAGTTCATTGGTATGAGCCTAGATCTTGTTGATTGGAAATGCAGCCAATGATACTGGTGTCATCAGCATACTTGATTATGGTAACTGTCGTGTATTCAACTTACATGTATAGTTGTATGGGTCCTCCTAGCTCCCTAGTTCTTTATGTAACTCAGTATGTCTCTCCTTAGTACTTCTTCTCTCTCAGTCCACATTTATTGTAAAACCCTCTCTTTGCGCATCCGGATATAGTCCGAGTCTGCCTCCTTTGCTAATCTCTTTCACCTGCTGTCTAGATCCCTTATGCTAATATCCGGTTCCACCACATCTCCCTTCCTTTCCTCAAATCTATTGTCTTGATTCCTTATGCTAATATTTGGTTCCACCATATCTCCCTTCCTTTCCTTATTTCTTCGTTATCTTATTATTTTTTTTTTCTAATCCTGATTGTACGTCTACTGGGGACGTTCTCTCTTATGTCCCGATTTCTGAATCTGGGCTCTTCTCTCTCCGCTTGTGCTTCTCTCATATTTCTGTTTCTGTCTCGCACTCTTCGCTGTCTCTCCTCCCTTTCTCGGTCCTCTTCCTCTCTCTCTAACTCATCTAGCCTTTGTTGGTACGTCCTGTTGTTTTGTTCAAGCATCCTATGGCTCCGCTCTTGGTACTCAGCTCTAACTTCCTCTAGCGCCCTTTCCATCTCTTCTTGATTACTTCTCCTGATGTTTTCTTCTTCTCTATCTCTTTCTCTCCTTGGCTCCTCTCTGCCTCTTCTTGCTACCCATTCCTGCCTAATTTGCCTGTTTCCTTCCTCCCTATCTATTCCTCTCCTTGGCTCCTCTCTGCCTCTTCTTGCCACCGGTTCCTGCCTAATTTGCCTCTCTTGTTGCCGGTTGGCCTCAATTCTCTCTCTGGCGTCTTCTCCTTCTCTAATTGCTGGTACTCTCGCTTCTCCCCTCTCTCCTTGCCTTCTCTCCCTTGCCCTAATAAACTGTTTCATCGTCTCAGACATCTGCCTTGCCAAAAATTGGCCTGGGTGGGCCTCGTCCCTAAGTTTTTCAGGTCTGAAATATAATTCCTGACTGCCACTCTGCCTTCCGAACACTCCCGCTGAGAGGCAGGGAGTCCCTTTTGCGAGTTCAAATCACAGATCATGTGATTTAGTCTGTTCACTATCCCCCAGTGATCGGGTGTGAGTGATCGGGGAGGATAAAACGGGCACAGTATCACATCAGTCCTTGCTGCTAATTCGCTTAGTGTCCTCTCGTATGCTAAGATCATGGGACCCGCTGCGTGGGTTTCCCCCCTTTGTACGATGTCTGGTATCCCTGATACCAACAGCATGATTCCCGGTCGGTCTAAGTATTGTCTCATGGTAGCTAAAAGTATCAATCTCAGGGAGGTCCAGGTATCTCACGATGCTGTTACCGACGACAACTCATTTCTCAATCTACGTCCATAGATTAACTCATCGGGTCGGGCCCCACTTTCCAGTGGCGTCGTTCGATAGGCCAAGAGTGCCTTGTCCTTATCCGCCTCTTTTTCCACAGCGCCTTTACAATCTCCACTCCTCTCTCTGCTAGTCCATTCGCCTGAGGGTGATGTGGACTGCTTGTAGAGTGTATTATGTTATACTCTTCCATAAGTGCTCTCCAACCCTGAGATACATAACAAGGGCCGTTATCTGTTCTAATCCTATTTGGTGCTCCTAGTCTTGATATGACTGCTCTAAATTTCTTGGCTAATTCTGCTCCTGTTAGTCCCTTCATCTCGACCACCTCGATCCACCTTGAGTAATAATCTATGAAGATTGCATAGTTCCTTCCCTCTAATTCAAATAAATCTGACGCTATATGTGTCCAAGGCTTGTCTGGCAGCTGAGTCTGTTTCTGGGGCAGATTTTGCATTCTCCTAAATTGAATGCACTTGGTGCATCCTTCCACCATATCTATAATCTCTCTCCTAATGGTGGGCCACCAGATTGAATCCTGGCTTCTGCGGTATGTTTTTACTATGCCTTGGTGCCCTGAATGCAACCTTCTCAACATTTGAGTTCTCATCTTCTTTGGAATGTATAACCGATTATTCATCATCACCATGCCGTTCATCTCGCTCAATAGGTCTGCACTACCCTTAACTTGCCTCATTTCCCCTTTCAATTCACCGGGCCACCCTTCTCTTATAAATTTGACAATATCCTGATACTCCTTATCTAATACGCTTTCGACCTTTATCTCCTCAATAAGATCATCTTCCTTGGCTAATAGTAGGCTCTGTATATGCATCTCCACCCGTGATATCTTAACTGCTTCATCTTTGGTTGGTGGCCTTGACAAGAGATCTGCTATAAACATCTTGTTCCCGGGCGTATGGAAAATGTCGTAGCAGTATCTCATCAACCTTATTTTAAACCTCTGGATTCTCAAGGGAAGCTCTGAGAGGTCCTTGGATCCTAATAGCGGTATCAATGGTTTATTTCCGTTTCTATCTCGAACCGCCTTCCCACTAAATAGAAATCAAACTTCCCACATGCCCATGTGATTGCTAATGCCTCTTTCTCAATTTGTCCGTATCTCCTGTCTGCATCTGTCAGTTTTCGTGACGCATATGCCACTGGTCTCCATTCTCTATTACCTTGGTTTTGTAGTAATGCTGCACCTAGTGTATGGCAGCTAGCGTCCGCTGTCACCCTATGCTCCTTATTATAGTCGAACAGGGCCAATAGCGGAGAAGACGTTATCAAGTCCTTAACTAATTCAAAACTTCTCTGATGAGTTTCCAGCCAAATCCATTCATTTTTCTGCCTATCCAGCTCTCTGAGGGCCACTTCTGCTTCAGACAACTTGGGGCTGTACCTACTCAAATAATTGACCATTGCCAAAAATCTTTGACGACTTTCTCTGTCTGTCGGGGGTGGCATCTCCCTAATTGCTCTCTCTTTCTCGGGGTCCACACTTATCCCCTTCGTGCTGAGTATGTGCCCCAAGAACTTCACTTCCTTAACGCCAAATTCACACTTGGACTTATTTAAGGTCATACCTGCCTTTTCTATCTTTAAAAATACCTCCCAAAGCCTTTTATCGTGCTCTTCTCTGTTCTTCCCTACTACTAATATATCGTCCATCATGCAAACTACTCCTTCCATCCCTCCCAGAATCTTATTCATCTGTCGCTGAAAGAATTCTGGGGCTGCTGATATACCAAAAGGCATTATTTTTCCTATATTGGTATCTGCCAAAAGGGGTGATAAAGGTTGTGTATTCCCTTGATTCCTCCTCTAATCTAACCTGCCAAAACCCTGAGTTGGCGTCCATCTTGCTAAAGTACTGGCTCCCTGCCAACGACGATAAAGTGTCTTCTATATGGGGCAAAGGAAAAGTCTCCCGCTTGACACTCTTATTGAGTTCTGAGAGATCTACGCAGATCCTAACTTTCCCGCTCGACTTCGGTGCTACCACCATCCCTGAACACCAAGTAGTTGGTTTCTCTACTTTTTCAATTACTCCCAAGCTTTCCATCCTCTCTAATTCATCTTGTGTAGCCTGCCTAGAGCCAATCGGTAGTCTCCTTGGGACATTAAGACATAACGGCTTCGCTCCGTCTTTCACGTTGATTTTGAAAACATCCAGCAAAACACCAAGTTTACCGAAGAGTTTCGGATGTCTTGTTTGAATTTCCCAGCCGCTAATGCTCCGTACTGTCTTTACTTACTCTAATTTGCTTATTTCTGGTTTGCCTAAAAGGTTGTTTTGGGCTCCCTCCAATATGTAAGCTCTCCCTCTAACTGCTTGTCCCCATTCTGACAACAGGGGAATGTGTGTCCTGAATTTTATATCGGGCCTATTACCGTCGGCTCCTCTGAACTCTCTCTTCGTTGATTTCCTCTCTAAACCCAGCCTATCTGCTGTCTCTGGTGTAATCACTGTGACGTCAGCTCCTGTGTCGACTATAAACTTAACCATTTTCTTGTCGACTTTCAATCTTATCTTGAAATCCTCGCTCTTTTTTCTCCCTTGTAGTCAAAATGATTCCTCTGATTCGCTCGAATACCCTGCCATTGCATGAACTTTGCTTTTGCTTGTGTCTTTTTGTCCGAACCGGCTCGGGCAGAATATCGCTAGATGGCTGGTGTCTCCACAAACGAAGCACTTAAAGTTTGTGTTTCTACTTCTCGCTCCCATTTCTCTCTCTTTCTTATCTCGACATTCCTTATAGTCATGTGCAAATCCTCTACATGTGTAGCAGCCTCTTCCTCTTCCTCTGCCTCGCCCTCTCCCATATCCTCGACCTCTAAATCCCGAGTTGAAACTACTGCCATAATTGCTTGCTCCAACTCTATCTATGTTTTCCTGTTCTCCCTCCTGACTATAGTCGCCTAAATGTTTCTCCGTTACTTCGTCCACTTCTGATATGGGTTTTGGCTCGGTTCTTTGTAGGATCTTAGAAGCTGCCCTTGCTGACTCGTACCTGTTGCAAGTCTCCTTTACTTTTTGTAATGTCAGGTCTTTCTTCAATAGCAACTCATTTCTTATCTTATCCACATTCATGCCTTTTATCACTACCTGAACGTTCATCTCCTCTTCTAATCCTCCCCATTGACACGTACTTCCTCTCCTTTCTACTCTCTCGATAAATTTATCTAACCTCTCCTCGCTATTTTGCTCCATTCCTAAGAACCTGTGTCGCGTTGCCACTATATTCTCTCTGCTTGCAAAATGCTCATCGAACGCGGTTTTCAGCCTTTCACATTGCATGGTTTCCACTTCTATGCGCCATGTCTCAAAAATGTTCATGCCGTATTCCCCCATGCTATCTACTAGTATAGCCGCTTATCTCTGCTCAATATAAAAAAATTAGCTGACGTTCGGTGATGGCGGATCTCTTTGTTTTGACTCCATCACACTCTTTGTACCTGATTCCCGCTCCAATTACTGCCATCTCAAACCTCTTTATAAACTTTCTCCAGCACTCCAACTCCGCTCCTTGCTCAATGTGAAACATTGGTGTCTTCACACCCTTTCCAAATTTTTTTTCCATTGCTTTAATACTAAGGAGTTACCGGGAACCTTGCCTAATTTTATCGATGACGTCACACTCCGCCTAATTCAAATTCTTTCAACTCTCTATTCCTTCACTAATTTCAACCCTCATGCCAATCCTCTCTAATTCTAGTTTACATCTGACACCATGTCGTGTATTCAACTTACATGTATAGTTGTATGGGTCCTCCTAGCTCCCTAGTTCTTTATGTAACTCAGTATGTCTCTCCTTAGTACTTCTTCTCTCTCAGTCCACGTTTATTGTAATACCGTCTCTTTGCGCATCCGGATATAGTCCGAGTCTGCCTCCTTTGCTTATCTCTTTCACCTGCTGTCTAGATCCCTTATGCTAATATCCGGTTCCACCACATCTCCCTTCCTTTCCTCAAATCTATTGTCTTGATTCCTTATGCTAATATTTGGTTCCACCACATCTCCCTTCCTTTCCTTATTTCTTCGTTATCATATTATTTTTTTTTTCTAATCCTGATTGTACCGTCTACTGGGGACGTTCTCTCTTATGTCCCGATTTCTGAATCTGGGCTCTTCTCTCTCCGGTTCCATCACAGTGCCGTTGCTCAATTCAGATGTAATCCAGTCCGTATATATGGAAAACAAAATAGGACTTAAAACGGAGCCTTGAGGTGTACCAGTGTTTGTCTTGGTGGGTCAAGATAGATTGCCGTCTACCAAAGTTTCTTTGTACTTTGTCACTGAGAAAGCTAGCTATCCACTCATTAATACTGCAGAGTCGAGGTGCTGGAGTTGTGATATGAGACTGGAGACATTGATTGTATTGAAGGCTGCGAAAAGTCTAGAAATACACATCTTGCATAATTGGTGGCTAGTTTGTCTATGAAAGTGCTTACTGTGGTAGTCAAGCAGGGAATATAATAATAAATAATATAATATCAACTTTTATTTGCTATTCGATGCCCTTTCGGGCCAATGAGAATATGCTTACATAAGATTCATCACATCTATGTAGCGCACTCCTGTAAAAGGTAGGAGTGGGCAAGCTAGGTTTTTGTTCGGAGAGCTCACCTCCTTTAGCAGAAAGGGTAGTGACCGGGATTCAAACCTGCAACTCTCAGATTGAGAAGCCCTGCCTGCCCTGAATGGCATCTTGTGTAGAATGGTTTGATCTATATGCAAATTGATGACTGTCCAAAGGCATATGAGAGATAACATTATTGTTTAATGAGGCAATCCATGATCTTTCACAGGCAGCTGGTTAAAGCGATGGGTCTATATTGTTTCAGTTCTTGTGAATATTTTACTTTATCAGAGGGTTAAAGAAGGGAAAACTACAAATTTGTCAAACATACGCCTATTCGCATTAGACATCACACAAAGTTTTTCTGTAACAATAAATGTAATTCAACAATTAGTATAGATAAAAACATAGTAGGTGACATAAAAATAGTTGAACAACTTTCTCGGATTTTTATGCTGCCGGATATTCCAAGGGCACCTACAAATTGGTATGATTTGGTTTTGCTGTAGACTGCTTCTTTTTTTCTGTCTGACATAAATAATTTCAAAACTATTGTCATAATAAGTCTGATGAATTCATTCGGAGTTGTCCCGACAGCGAATTTCAGATGGTTTTCACCTTCCAATCTCTGAATATAATTAACTTCCCATCAATAGATATAGAATAAATAACTTACTGCTGCCCTTCTCAACATGGTTGAGTACAATTTTTATCTGGAAAACTTTCAATTATGTCCCTTCACAAGGCACTGAATAGTTGATTATTGGAAGTATTTTTTGCAGATACATATAACTGTCCTTCCCTCCGATTTAATAGTATCACGTAGGTCCTAGGTTATTATAAAAGCTTTTTAAATGGTAAAACAAAATTCGAACACGGTCGAAAAATGTAAAAAAAAGAAGCAAACATTTGTATTTCATGTGCGAACGGACAAGGCAGGGCCTACATCAAATTTCACAAAAGAATAGTGAGCAAATCGTCTTTGGAGCAGCACAGCTGAGAGATGACCAGATTAGCTTTCATCTGGTGAAGTTTATTGAATATTCTTGAAAATCAAAATGCATGAGGATCCATCAGGTTAGCAGCTTAGTAATAACTTTACAGAGAAGTGTCCCAAAAGGCCACCTCACTACTATAAAAAATGCTACAAACCTTACAGAAGCAAGCAACCCATCTCCAGGTTTACTCTCATAGAAATACCCTACATAGAAAATGATATGAAACGACCCGCAAGAGAAGCGCCTTCTGTTGTCAGCCTCATATTGTTAGGTTGTGAGAGGCAAAGTGTATATTCTTCATAGGCAACAACATAAAAGTGAGTTGACCAATGTTTCAAGCGTCTGAGAGTGTGACTGAGATTCAGCAGAGAAACCAGAAAGATCGTTATTTACATGCACAGCCTGATCAGTTTCTTCAGCCTGATCAGTTTCTTCAAGCTATTGAAGCACAATACAACACCAACGGTACTCAATCAGTATGATATCATGAAAAGGCTCAAGAAAGCAGACACAGATCAAGACAAGAAAGATGGTGCAATTACAAAATTGACTCAAGTTCAAGCGACCGGTCACTGGGACTGGTTCACACAATGAGATTATCGGGACTCAATTAAAAGCAAGGTACCAAACTTCAACGCTCAAATGCCAGCTTGCCTTGCACTATGGCGATCAGATAGTATTCTATCCCAGTAACTTTTTCCTAAGCTTGTTAAGCCAGCTGAGTTTTTATATGGCAGTAAGACCTCACAAGAGTCAGGCATTCAAAAAGCGAACCAACAAAACCCCCATCCTGAAGATAAATCTATGCTAAGATGAGATTTGATCTGTTTTTTTTTAAATTTCATCAAAGAATTTAAAATTTTGAGATTGAAAAATATTTTGGATGACAGTTAGGGGTGGAACGACCTCTTGTGGTTGGAGTTGAATTTCGGATATATGACCTCGGATCCGAGATGATACGTACTTAATCAAGACTTACTAAGCATCAATTATCTCACTAAAAATGACAAGGAAGGAAGTACGATAGTCATTAATTTGTAGTTATGATTAGATAATTGAGTTTGGCTAGAAGCACTCAGTGGTGATCAGTAGGCATTCGATACCTATCTCATTTTCATAGCTGCTATATTGTTGCTGATAAAATTTGATGGATGTGCTTTTTCGGCTGAAATTGAGAGAAGCATTTTACTCAGATCGTTGTGAATGATTTTTATCCAATGATGATCCTTGTAACAAACTAATAGGAGCAGGGAGTTTGTTCAAACTCAGTGATTATTAACATCGGGGTTTGAGTGAACCTGGCACATTGAGTGTCTATGCACAAATGCTCAGAGCCAAGAGGTCCTTGTACTCATAAATAATGATCATTTCAAATAATCTGTTTGTGTGAACCTTGCATCTTGGCTGTTTGTGTGATAAGTTGCACCTTGTAAAATGATATATCCATGCATATATATGCACATTTAAATTAGGGTAATGGTTCAGGGAAAATATTGTTGAAGGTGTTTATCCAGTGTTCAATGACCTTAACTGTACAATATGGTGCAAAAGTAAAGCTGCTGGGACTTGTAAATTTAGCGAATGTACGTGTTATCCGGATCCGATCCGAGGTCAAATTTATGGCCCGATCCGATATCCGATCCAAGGTTATTGTTACAGTTACAGTTATTGTAAATCACCATGAGGTCCAGTTTTTCATGTATATATA
The DNA here is from genome assembly GCA_914767715.1 of Membranipora membranacea. Lineage (NCBI taxonomy): Eukaryota > Metazoa > Bryozoa > Gymnolaemata > Cheilostomatida > Membraniporidae > Membranipora > Membranipora membranacea. Next base: position 19,829,270 of record OU612072.1, read on the forward strand.
ACCGGGGAGCAGACTTTTCAAAGCTTTTTCTGAAGACCGTAAACTTTTTATGAATTATTTTTGATAGAGGGACGCATACTGTGTTAATAAATATGTGTACCAAGTTTCAGACCTGTAGCTATAGTCCTGTTTTTCCAAAGTTTACCCAAAGAATTGAGGTTATCAGAGCTAATTGTGAAAATTTTAGCTTTCTGGCTGATTTATTTTACTATATCAACTTATACCATGCAATTGGCTATGTGTGGTAAGTTACAGACTTCTAGCTTCAATACATCACCATGTTGTCCTGTTGTGGTCCAGTTTTTTTTTCCATGTTCACCCAAAAAATATGGGGTTAGCAGAGCTATTCATCAAAAATAAAGCTTTTTTTACAGATGGTTTATGCTTTTTCAACTATTACGATGCCATCGACCATGCAGTTTTCAGAGCTATTATTGAAACAAAAAAGCTTTTTTCTAATTTTTTCTTGCTTCATCAACCGATACTATGCCATTGTCTATGTGTGATAAGTTAAAGACCTCTAGCTATAGTAAATCACCATGAGGTCCAGCGTGGTCCAGTTTTTTTCCCATCTTTACCCCGAAAAATGAGGTTTTCAGGGCAATTATCGTAAAATTAAAGCTTTTTTTTTTCGAACTCTTTTTTGCTATAACAACTGATAATATGACATTGTATGTGTGTGTTAAGTTACAGTCCTCTAGCTATAGTAAATCACCATTAGGTCCAGTGTGGTCCATTTTTTTTCCAATTTCTACCCCGAAAAATGAGGTTTTCAGAGCTATTATCGTAAAATAAAACCTTTTATTGAATTTTTGTTGCTTTGTCAACTGATACTATGCCATAGACTATATGTGCCGAATAATAGACCTTTAGCTATAGTACATCACCATGAGGTCCAGTTGTGGTCCATTTGTCTCATGGTCCATTTGTCTTGTGATCCATTTTGCATGTGGTCCATTTGTCTTGCGGTCCAATTGTCTTGTGGTCCATTTGTCTTGCGGTCCATCTGTCATAGAACCCAAACTAACATACCAACAACTTAAACGATGGACATGATAAGGACTATGGTAACATCAACTGCCCTAAATACATCATTTGTTACAACGGAGCCACAATCTGCAGAAGGTTATTATTTGTATTTACTATTTTTGGCTTAAGATTCTCTCCCCCTATACAATTATTGTTACCCGAAAAATGGTAGGAGAGTTTCATTTATGGGCAGATGAGTTGTTTTTATTCTCCTTCCGATATAAAACTAAATCACTAATGACAGATCATCAATGAAAATTAAATATGTATTAGCATGAAAACTAGTGAACCTACTCAATATATAATTTTTCTGTTTATTTCCAGATGGAATTCCCAAAATCTCAACCGTGAACCCAACAGAACCTCCAAGCATATCAAGTCTACATATCGCATTAATATAATCAGCTGTGGTGATTAAACTTATAATTATTGTGTTGTTATTTGCTGCTTATATCATCAGACTGAGGACCAAAACAAAGAACAGGAATAATAGGTAAGTTTTGTTACCGATCTTTCTTAGAAAGGATACAGGTGTATTGCTTCATTAATAGAATTATTAACAAGTCCAATGTTCTGAATACAAACTTTATTCAATGTTGCAGTTCACAATACATCTAGTGTTGGAGGTTTTTATGAATTTAATGATATCAATTTGATATAGGTCTTTATAGTAATTCAACAATGATATCAGTGTTGTGGAAATTCAAAATAATTAAAGCAGGTTTCTTGCCTTACATTGAGCTGTACATACCTAATCACACTGCTTACAGCTCAGCTGGTATTGGGATGAATGTTGTCGGGAGCAAACAAAGTAACATAGTAAATCAAGCTGGTCAGGAGAAAAGCCCAGATGAGACATACGCTGAGTTAGACATGGACACATACCATGATGATCATACTTATAATATACCATAAAAAACAATAAAATGAAAAATATGATCGTTTAAAATGTTATCATATAATATATTTTGATATCATAATGTATTACATAATATGATTTAATAACTTATATTTTAATTCATAGTTGCTACACATATTATTTAGCATTAATCTGGAGCTGATAAAACTCAGCAACGTTGAAATGGCTAGATCATTGTTGCGGTTTAATATTTACATTGCAAAGAGAGACAATACCTTGATACCAAACAGTGAAAGGTGTACTAGTGCTTCTATTGGATATCTGACATACATAGTGCTTATTGCTAATATTATTTATAATTGGAGAGAGATATTCTTCTGCCTCTTATTGCGCCTGTGTGATAATAAAATTAATAAGAGTAACCCTTGTCAACAGCCTTCAGTTACTAAGCTTGAATTGTTATTTTTGTCAAATCCACTACAGGGTTGGTCACAATATAGACAAGCTAAGCATGTCAACATGTTCTGGCACCAATAAGTTGAGGATGTACTCGGTGCTTCTTATCTGATTGTTGAAGCACATAGCACTACTCAGTTCATTAAAGTCAATTTGGGCAAGTCTTAGGCTAAGAAATTGTCTTCCCTTATTGTTGAAATTCGGTGGCTCATTTGCAGTATAGAGTCATCACCCCATCTATCTATCTGTGTAAAACATTTTAGTTTCAAGCATGTGGATAGACTGCTTCACAGGGTAAAGGGATTCAGAGTAAATTTTTTAACAATAGTCAAGGAAAGTGTTTTTTACTCCTTGGTCAAGATACCTGCAAGCTTTGTGTCAAGGGGAAAGTTATGGGAAGCTTGATGCCAAAAACTCCTTTCATCTATTTGTCACAATTAAAGGGTTCTGGAGAATGAACTGAATTCAAAGTTTTCGATTACAGTAAAAAAATAGAATATGCAGGCTCTCCCGTAAAAATTTCTCTTTGTACAGCCTTACTCCACAATTAGACTTGATGTTTTATGCTTAAATTACACCTAACTATCCTAGCTAAATTGATACGGTGGGTATAACTAGGAAGGCAGTATTGTGGCAGTTTTTACAATAGGATTAACTATTACAATCCTTGAATGATGCTGCCACAATGTGCCCTTGGTCTGTGCAATCATTGAACCTTAAATTTATCAAAAGGGCCTCATATCAAATGTATCTGCGGTCCATCGTCTACTGGGCTTTGGTTGGCACCCAGGTGTGCTCCGACCTGCCTGCAAACAGAGAGCAACTTGCCACAGATATTGTGGCCTGGCCACTAAGGCAACGAATTTCGCCGCCTATGCTCCGGGATGCGGCTTGTGACAAGACATCTGATTTAAATCAACCTTCAATTTTAATCAGTCTTGAGACACAACGGTTATCCTCAGGTTTTGATATTCTAATATTGCATTGCCTTTAAATCCTTTGGAAAAGATAAACAAGGCACAACAGTAACAAATTCTTTCCTTGTAATGAAACACAGAGACTGCAATACAACTGGTTGTTTACAAATAAGATTTTCTTGAGGGATTAGAAAATTTACTCTGAGAAAACAATGTCTGTAATTGCTCTAACTGATATCTTCATCCAGCTTAGGTCTCAATTGTACTTGGATCGTTTCAATGCACCGCGTGGAGAATTGCTTTCAACTTTGTTTGGAGGCCATCTCAGATTTGTTGTTTATTGAGGCAGCCTACCTGTTTGGCTAACCGAATCCTCAAAAGTAACAACATTATAACTTGTTGCAGTATAGATGCAGTCCCAGGGCACCCTCTACTTGATTGTGCAATAACTCCCGGAAGAAGGTTTACCCGGCTAGCCAAGAGTGAAGTGATCGCAACCTTGTATAACTTTTTAGAAGCATGGACCATGTTTTTGTTGAGTAAAGAGAGTGTGGATAATTGAATGTCGACAAGGTGTCATGGTCGATTGCAAAAATGTAAATATATGAGTAGCCAGCCACTAGAGCCTATTGATTCAACATAATATGATATGATATTTTAGATGCGATAAAATTGGTATAAAAGAATGGGGCACTCAATATGGGCTAAATTTTTTGTATCAGAACTGGGGTTTCGGGCTTGAAATACTGGTTGGAAAATATATTTGGACTGAGCAGGAATTACAAATTATCTAGCACTGGGCTTTGGTAGGCACCCAGGTGTGCTCCGACCCGCCTGCAAACAGAGAGCAACCTGGTGCAGATATTGCGGCCTGGCCACTAAGGCAACAAATTTTGCTGCCTAAGCTCCAGGATGTTGCTTGTGACAAGACATCTGATTTAAATCAACTTTCAATTTTAATCTGATGTAATAACGCTATTATACATAAATATCATAAGAAGCAACAAGTCTTGAGACACAAAGGTAATCCTCAGGTTTTGATATTCTAATATTACGTTGCCTTTAAATCCTTTGGAAAAGATAAACAAGGCACAGCAGTAACAAATTCTTTCCCTGTAATGAAACACAGAGACTGCAGTACAACTGGTTGTTTACAAATAAGATTTTCTTGAGGGATTGGAAAAGTTACTATGTGAAAACAATGTCTGTAATTGCTCTAACTGATATCTTCGTCCAGCTTAGGTCTCAATTGTACTTGGATCGTTTCAATACACTGCGTGAAGAATTGCTTCCAATTTTGTTTGGAGGCCATCTCAGATTTGTTGTTTCTTGAGGCAGCCCACCTGTTTTGCTAACCGAATCCTCAAAAGTAACAACATTATAACTTGGTGCAGTATAGATGCAGTCCCAGGGCACGATTTTAAAAAAAATGTACAAATTCAACTGTAGCATGAATGCTGTCAATGGTTATTTCAGGACTGCAATTCCTAAATGGTGATAAATACATCAAGGTCGACCATAAAGATACCAGCTCACTGAAAATGCAGCAGAATATTTCACATAGAATATCATGTGTGTTATTAAGGGTGAGCCCTCCAGACACACATTTATCATAATCCTATACGCATCCAGCATAGTTACATTAGTGTTTTTCAATAATAAAAATATTGGGATGACATTTGAGTAAAATTTAAGCTCAAACATTTGTGTGTATTTTGAAAATGCTATCATTGAACAGTATCCACTGAAAAAGCCAAATCCAAACCATGTTTCGGAACATTAATAATATTAATTATTTTGAGGTCTATAGTCATTCTGATAGAAATTGATGGGTGACTAATGGGTCACCACAATCTATACTGAAAACTTATATCAACCAACAGAAACATTCTTTTGTTTAAGTTCAGTATAGCATCTCCATTGTCATTTATGAATTGCTCCACTCCTTTGATAAAAGGCAATTAGAATTTGTTTGAAACTGTACACAATGGCATAGAAACTACAAATATATAGGCTCTTTGCACTGCCTTGCTCAACATTGCCACTGCACTGATGGATGAAATAAACACCGTAATGAAAAAGTAAATCGCAATTTTAAATATGTTAAAAAAATATTTCAAACATGCCCTCAAAAGCTCGTTTAGATAATGTAATGAACTGATGTTTAAAAAAAAACCAGATCTCTGTGAGTTACCATGTTGAAATGTAATTCTGCCCAAAGAGAAAAACTTGAACTTGGAGATTTTTTGTCAGATTTGGAGTTTTTTGCAGAAAAAGATAAATGAATAGTTAGCTGATTGACTAACGATCCAGGTGACCAAATGTGGTTATTCTGAATTAAAAACTGTAGGATGGAGATAGCTTTTGGAAAATTAAGGAGGAGATAACTACAACTGAGCAGTTTTGACTTTAAATAACTGAGTAGCTTGTTATATTATTAAAGTAATTTAGCATAGCAGAGGACTGAGAGACACTATACTGAATTGACCCTGATTGCACTTCTGTGCTATTTACATTTATAAGAGTAAACAACATCCGCAGACCTCAGTAACTAAGCATGGAAAAGTTTACTTCCCTCTCTCTTATGTTTTGTTAAAATACTATAGGTTTGGTTAAAATATACATAAGGCTACTAATGCCATCAGATCTCAGCACCAAACAGTGAAGGGTATGCTTATAGGTCTATGATGTTTGACCCACAGGGGCACTAACTAGTTATATCATTACGAGAGACATTATATTGACCCTTATTGCACCACCGTGATATTTACACTAATAATTAAAACACTTGTTTACAGCCTTCAGTTACTAAGCAGTGAAAGGTTTACTTCCCTGTCTTAACAGGACTTGAATAGCACACTAATACAAGGGTCGCGGCAAATTACAAAATCTCAATTTTGACCGCGATAAAAATCAGGTACCCTTACAACAGCTTTTGGAGGGGAAGACATGCTATGATTTATGCAAGGACATGAACACTGAACTGCTGATGGACTCGATTTATGAAAAGAAAGAAACATTAGTTTTTCCCAGAATTTATTACCAAGTAAATTTATATTAACACCTTACCAAAATATTGCCTTGCTCATAACTTATACCAGAATAAATCAAGCTGATAGGGATAGGTTTTAATTTTTGTTTTGTGTTAATTTTAAGAGCTTTAGATGCTTCGATGAGAATCAACAATCTTGCACTGCAAAAGAGTTTGGTGCCATTCAATGATTACACTGAAAGGAGGTACACGTGGGTCGTCACACCAAGCAGACAAAGGTAAACTTTCATCTGATATTTGACACACATAGTGCTTATTGGTCAAAATCTTCATAATTTTGTCCGAGATTGTGCCCCTGTGATACTTAAATCCACAAATATAAACTTGTCAACAACCTTCAGTTACTAGGCATTCAAATGCTTATTTCCCTATCTAGTATTTTGTCAAATCTAGCACAGTGTTGGTCGCCTTATAAACAAGCTAAGAATGTCAAAATGTTTCGGTACCAATTAGTCAAGGGTGTATTTGGTGCTCTTGTCACATTTTACGCACCAAGCATCAACTGGTTTGGTTTTGTTATTGATGTAATTTAGCATAGCTGAGTACAAAAAGCCATTATACTGAAATATCCCTTTGTTCACCCCTGTGATATTTACATTAATAAGAGTAACACATAGTTTACAGGTTTACAGTGTGCAGTTACTAAGCATCATAGGGTTTACTTCCCTGTCTTATCAGGGTCTAGAATAGCAAAACAAATACAAGGCTCGCCGCAAATTACAAAATCTCAGTTTTCATCGGTGCGAAAAGCAGGTACCATTTACAACAGCTTTCTCAGGGGAAGACATTACATGATTTGCACCGGGACATGAGCAGTGAACTACTGATGGAGTGGATAATAATTAGAAAAATTTAACAATTTTAACTGCAAACTCTCTCCCACCATTTTGTTTTAGTAACAGGATTACTCAAGATGAGTGCGAAGCGGCTAATACTCTCAAAATAAAATTTATTATTGGAAAATGTTGATGGATTAAAATTTTTTCTCTTGAACTGAAGCAATTAACTTTAATTAACTTAAATTATTCTTAACTCTTGCTAGTTTCAACCTTGAGCAAGCGTTAGAGGTCCTGGGTCCGAATCCCGCTGCGGTCTACTGACTATTGGGCTCATATAACGCCCCAGGTGTGCTCCGACCTGCATGCAAACTGAGAGCAACTTGGCGCCGAATATGGCGGCCTCGCCCTTAAGGCACTAATATTTCTCAGTCCTCGGACGGAGACAACACTTGCAATTTAAACCACATTAAAAAAATACATAAGCCTACATCTGTGTAATTTTATCGGATAATTGACCCACAAATGTAAATTGGTCACATTTTTATTACACATAATTTTTAACGAACCAAACGATACTTTTTTGACCTCGATTGCGTTCCTGTAATATTTACATTAATGAGAGTAACACACATCAACATCACTTTCTAAGCCTTAAAAGGGTTACTTCTCCATCTCTTATGTTTTAATAAATGCACTTGGGTGTTGGTCGCAATATAGATAAGTCTAAGCATGTAAACATTTCTCGGCTCCAAACAGTAAAGGTTGTACTCGGTGCCCTTATCAGATTTGTGACGCACGTTGGCACACTATTTGGTTATTGGTTTATATTAGAGTTGTTATGCATAGCAGAGAACTAAATGACATTTTATAAGCTCAGATTGTGCCTCTGTGATATTTACATTCATAAGAGTTACACACTTCACCAGCTTTCAGTTACTAAGCATTGCAAGGTTTGTTTCCCTATCTTATGTTATTTCAAACCTGCAAAAGTTTTTGCTGCCATAGCCAAGCTAAGCATGCCGAAACATTCCCGCACCAATTAGTGAAAAATGTACATGGTGACCTTATCACATGTTGAAGCACATAGCACTAACTTGTTATATTTTTAAAGTAATTTAGCTTAGCAGAGGACTGAGAGACATTATACCAAATTGACCCTGATTATGTCCCTGTAATATTTACATTAAACCAAACATTTAAGGGTAAACTTGGTGCTTGTATCAGATGATTGACCAACAGTGGCACTAACTGGTTAAATTATTACAGAGTCATTATATTGACCTGTTTTCACCCATGTGATATTTACATTCATAAGAGAAACACATGTCAAACAGCCTTCAATTACTAAGCATTGAAAGGTTTACTTCCCTTTCTTATCAATGGCTGAATAGCAAATTAAATACAAGGCTCTTCACAAATTACAGAACCTCAATTTGCTACGAGGAAAGCAGACACCCTTGACAACGGCTTACAAGGGGTAAGGCGATAGTTTCACCACATAGTTAAACCCTTAAATATCTGCCCTATTTAATCTGGTATAGGTTTAGCAATAAATTTGTTGCAAGGTGCAAATTAAACCCCTCGCTGAGGATGCCTCTTCAATATAAGTTTATTTGGTGACAAATGCTCATCTTATTCATGAATTGTAATTGAGTAACATCAGTGCAAATGCCACGAGCTCAAGTCTTATTGAAAATTTTGAATGCTTTCCCTATAAAATCTGTTGTAATAGGTCCCTGTTTTTTTTACCGGAGTAAATTGAGGTTCTGTGATTTTGCAAAGTCCCTGATAAGAGAAGGAGCTAAGCCTTTCAATGCTCACTAGCTAATTAATGTATATATCACAGGGGTGCACTTTCCTGGTTCAGTGCTATGCCAATTAAACATGTGAGCCAAACATCTGATAAGAGCACTAGGTCATTAAGTGCTGAGAAAGGTTATAATGCTTAGCCTCATCTAACTGTGACCAACACTCTAGTGGATTTATTAAAACATATGAGAGGGAAGTAATCCTCCCAATGCTTACTACCTGAAGGCTGCTGACATATGTTACTTTCCCTAATGTGAATATTACTCGGACCCAATCGGGGTCATAATATTATCTTTTGATTCACTTGATGTTATGAATAAAATGACCAATAAGCATTATGTGCGTCAAATATCCGACAACAGTACACCTCTCACTGTTTGGTAGCAAGGTTGAATATTGTTGATTTCCGTGTTTTCTACGTCGTTGAAGCTTTTAAAATGTACTGCACCACAAAATAAAACCCATCAGCCCCATTTCATCCGGTGTAAGTTAAGAGCAAGCCATTTGCGGCAACGTGACAATTAAGCCCCAAACCAACGAAAGTTAACATGGTAATAAAATGAGAAAAAGTAATAGTTCTTTCTTAACAGAATTATCCAATCCATCAGCAGTCCAGTGCTCATATCCTGGCTGAAATCATAAAATTTCTTCCCCTCCGAAAGCTGTTGCAGAGGGTGCCTGGTTTTCTCACCGGTTAAAGATTAAACCTTCTTAGGTCACAGTTAAGCCGCACACACGAACACTGCCTGTCTGCCTCTTGTCAGTGTTGTCTATATAACATGACAAAAATTACTCATTTTATCTAACATCACCCTCAAGTGGCCCATGAGAATTTCACACACGATACAACATATATAATTCACAAGCATGACTCAACTTTTTTTCTCTGTACTAAATCATATGACTCGCATTATATCACAAGCATAAATACACCAGATTTCCTGAGGACTTAGTGAGTGATAATATAATGTCACTGGCGGGTCTATGGGTTCAAGAGTTCTTCACAGAGTACGCAAATGATGCCTGAATAGGTTGCCTTGGTCTGAAACAGGATAATTTACTATTCCGGGAGTATGGAAGGGATTACCTTCAAGTATCAATTTCATATATTAAACAATCGACTTCTAGTAGTGTTACGAGATTTATTATTAAGCCTGTTGACATGGTATCTTTTATCAATAAAAATTCTATGAGGAACCAAATGCTATTCTGACATTCTAAATATCTGCCCTGATAACTGGTGTGTGCGTCAAACTTCTGATAAGAGAGGGAAGTAAACCTGTCACTATCAAGTAACTGCAGGCTACTGACAATTGTGTCTCTCATACCAAGGTAATTAGCCCAAGAGCTGAATGCTTGATAACTTTCAACTGCCAAGTAACTGCAGCAGGCCGTTGACATATGTCTCTCTTATCAAGATAAATAGCTAAGGGGCTTTACTGTGGATTTAAAGTATAAATCTTCTAAAATCCTTCAAGAATTCATTTAAGGTGATATTTATGCAAAAACATAAGCAAAATGTAGTCCCCTGGCTTTCTTAAATCCATATGTTGTTACTATGCAAGCTATGTCCGTCAAAAATCAGGTGAGATTTCCAAGTACACTCTTCACTATTAAGTTTTGAGACCTTTTGCTATAAATATCGATTCCAAGCATAAACATTGGTTGGCAGCATACACCTTAATGTTTACAACATAGCGAGCAAAGGCCGATGGAAATTTCGCTGGACAATCTTTCATGAGGTTTCCTGAATACAAATAAAACAAGTTACATTTATAAATGAGGCCAAACAAAATTTTGGTAGTCCTTTTATGATTAAAAGTACCAATCACTTAAGGATTAAAAACTACTAGCCACTATAACTTGGCCAAAAGTAAGAACATATTTTATTATGCTATGTCATATCACATATTTTTAAGATATATTACCTAATCTTATACTATATGTAGTATTACTTTATGTCAGAGTTATTTATATTTTGTTTCCTCGGATCGTTATGCCGGTACGTTATAAATATGATCATCATGGTATGTGTCCATGTCTAACTCAGCGTATGTCTCATCTGGGCTTTCCTCCTGACCAGCTTGATTCTCTCTGTTGCTTTGTTTGCTCCCGACAACATTCATCCCAATACCAGCTGAGCTGTAAGTAGTACAAGTAGGCGTGTACAGATCAATACTAAATCAAGAAAGCCTTTATTGCTTTGAGTAAACTTGTGATATCAAACCGTATATACACCAACATCAGTATACAAATCTGATATCAATGTTGAATGGAGGTCAACTCCAGACCAGAAGTACTGTAAGCTGAAACTGAAAAAGAATAAAATCTGTATTTAACAGTTTAATCTTGCAGAAGATTCTATGGAGCAAAACTTCATCCTTGCCTTTCAAAGGAAGTCAGTAACAATTCATACCTTTCAGATCTTCTGTTGGTGATGGTCCTCAGTCTAACGATATAAGCGACAAATACTAGAAGAGAAATCACCACTATAATAACAACAGCTGAAGATATTATTGCGACATTTAGATTTGATATGCCAGGATGTTCTGTGGTGTTTCCGGTTGTGATTGCAGAGTTTCCCTCTGAAAATAAATGAGGAAATTAAATATTGAGTGGGTTTGTTAATTTTCATCTTACTTCACAGATGGGATCATAATTTTGCAAGATTTGTGCATTCAGGAGATTAATATTTGTTACTCAAATTCACAATGCCATTTTTGATTTAGTTTCCATTGAAAGGAGTGCAAGAAATGACTCAAAAGCCCCAAAATAAAAGGTGTCTACCATTTTGCAAACATTTGGGTAACAATGATTGTAGAGAGGGGCTGAGGAGAATCTTAAGCCATAAATAGTAAATACAAATAATAACCTTGTGTAGATTGTGGCTCCGGTGTAACATGTGATGTACTTATAGGTGTTGATCTCATCGGCAGCCTCTCTGTGAAAGTTACCATTGTCATTATTGGGTCTATTGTAGAAGTTGTTTGTGGTCCAGCTGTTAGTTTAGGATCTAAAACATCAACGTTTTTATATTGTTAAAATTGTTTTAAACAGCAGACGAGAATGAAAAATAAGGTTAGTGAGGTGGCAATATAGAACTTAACTAACAGCCCATATCGATGCATATTTTTGAAATAAATAACATAAAACTTCATCATTACCCTGGCGATAATATTTATAGGACTACAAAAACTGTCCGGTGAAAAGAATTTCAGAGAGCTTTGGGATTGGGGCTTAGGTACTTGTGTACCAAGTAGGGTTATGATTGCCATTTAAATGTGAGTCTTCCTTACGTTAAATGAAAAACGAGGTATTAAATTGACACGCTCAAATTAGCAATGAATTATTTATAATTATCCTCACCATTATTTGTGACTAAAACATTTATAGTACAGTTGTCTTCATAAATCACATGAGTTCCGACAGCTAAACTTGTATTTACACTTGGAGTCACCTCCATAAATGCTCTGTCCTCATCAGATGTCACATACAGTGTCATGTTTCTGTCGTGACAAGGCACTCTAGTGGTAGTTCCTAAAGATTAAAATAAAAATGCATCATTTCCATGAGGATTCTATTCAATATAGGAGAACAAATACTGTATGGTACAATTACATTTAGTTTTGGATACAAGTTTAGGTGCTTGTGTGCCGAGTATTAGAGGTGGTATCCTTCATTTAACGGACAGCAAGTTATTTTTAATGGTTAGCTCAAATTGGCTATCAACTATATTTATTTATACCCACCGTTATTTATGACTATAATGTTTATAGTACAGTTGTCCCTATAGATGACATGACTACCCACTGCAAATGCAGTCTGCTGGCCAGGAGCTGTATCAACCAGTGCTCTCCCCCCATCAGATGTCACATAGAGTGTCTTGTTACTGTCCTGACAAGAGGCTCTGGTGGTCGTCATCTGTGTAGTAGTTGATGGTGTGGTAGTTGTAGGTATTGGCGTAGTTGTAAGTTTTGGATCTAGAAAATTTGAATATTCAATATCATGGAGTCAATTTTTAAACACCTTTCAAACAAAATCAAAAGAATATTAAAAAAAATTGGTTCAACATATATATATATAAACAGAATTTCTAAGGCTGCTACTCTACTTTATAATTTAATTATTTCATATCTCATTTATTGGAGTAATCTTTTTATATGAGGCAAAAGTGGTAAATTTGATCATTGATATTTAGTAAAATCAGCTATATGTTGTCTCACAAGATTATCAGGCGGGAATAGCTACAGTGATAAAATGGACCAGCAAATATCACCTATAAATTCAACTTGAGATAACAGAGATAGCATTAAACTATCAATATATATACAGCGTACTCACACACAAACTGCTGGATCCTTCTGTTTTGTCCGACGTACATAGAAGTGTTAGTGATGAATAGAGAGCTGGGATAGCTCAGACATCCTGAGCAGAGATCCAGTGTGGATACTCTGTCTGTGTTCATGTCTACGAGTCGGATCTTGTGATTGTCCCAGTCAGCCACGAGTAGTATCTGATTACCTATGAATACGAGGTCATGTGGGTAGTTGAATAACGAGTTTAGTAGAGAGCTGTCTCTGTATCCTGAGGTCCCTGGTGACCCGGAGATCAGTGTTATTATCTTCTCTCTGTATGTGATACGGTAGAGAGCGCGGTTCGCTACTGTGACATACAGATCCCCGTTGTCATCCTGTGTCAGGTGTGTGATATGCTGGAGTCGGTCGGACTTAACGAAAGTACCGACAGAGGCTGAGCTTACATCGACTGTCCTCACAGCCTTGTTATAGTAAGCAGTGACGAGAAGCTGATCGACATCTTTCTTGTCTTTTATTACAGACCAGGGAAAGTTGAACTGACTGGGGAGACCGTTTGTGTATCCTGATGACTGACACTGTCCAGAGAAGACGAAGGTGAGGCCTGTGTGACGGTTAATCTCTCTCAGACAGTGATTACTATAGTCAGCTACCATTATACGCCTATCTGTGACTTGTGTGAATCCTGTGATAGTGGAGAATCGAGCCTCAGTTCCTCTCCCCTCTCTGTATCCTCTCTCAGCAGTGTTCCCGGCTATTGTCATAGATGTTTTACCATCGCTGGTCTTCAGTGAGTAGCGGTCTGTGTACAGGATGTTACCAGGCTTGAAGATATCTTCTGACAAGTGGAAAACATAGTTAGTGGTGGTGGTGAAGTTTGTAGCTGTAGATCTCTCTAATCTGTAACATTAATATTGTTATGTAAATGGACGATGTTTGTTAATTTGATCGTATTAACGCAGTAATTATTGAACAAAATAACCACAGATATTGCAAACGCAATATTTTAAATTCATAAATTGAATGAAGTGTATTTTTCGTATTCTAAGTATTCATGTGCTGGTGGGTGAATCAAATATATCAGAATTATTAGTTTTTCCCAAAATTGATTCAAATTGATTCAAATGGATAATTGTGTTTTCTATCAACCAATTAAATTTAAATGCACGTTATGCACCAGACACCAAAATATATAATATTTTACACACGGCTTTTGTTCACAGTAAATTTTGGTTATTTGGAGTTGTCTCATGTTAAACACCATGAGGAGGCAATACACAAAATTTCCATTAAGCGACCTAAATTCAAAATCTTGAGTAAAACAGATGTTTTCTTCAATTAATCAACAAAAATGTTTGCAATGTATAAATCACAAAAAAGTAACAGCTTGTACCAAAAGTAATGTGTTATATCACAAATCACAAGAAGGAATGAAACGATCAAATGATTAGTTCACTGTACATTGCCTAACCTGAATCTGATATTTTTACTAAAGGATATTCTAGCATAGAACTCAGAAGGCTTTCAAACCCCTATTTATTATCAAAGTGACCCGTATACGTATATAAACATCACATCAATGTTAAGTGACTCACCGATCAACTAGAGACTGCGTATCCTGATCCATACACCACACAGTATTTAGTATCACACAACATAACGCCTGTCAAAACAATGATGGTATTAATTAAGTTTGTTACAATAGAAATTAACAAGGTACTTTAGGTTTCGGCGAGTGGACATCACCCATATGAAGAGAATACTGATCCCCCATTGAGACCCTCTGCTCACTCCTCATATAAGTGTTATGTCAGGGTTAAAGTATGTCACGCTTGTAATCTTATGTACTATAACTACTTCTTTTTTTTCAGGATTATTACATAATATCAATTTTGAGGTTGTAACAGAATTGCAATTCACATTGTACTTACAAGGAAAAGTGTCAGTCTCAGCTCCATGATTTTCAACAGGCCGAATATCTTCATCGGACTATAGCAATATTGATTCTACACCTCTAGTCTCTCCTCAGTACGGTAAGTGAATGAACTGGCAGTGAACATAAACCCGCTGTGGAGGTATTTAGTTAGCGGCAACTAATATTTAACCAGTTATCTTTTGTGTGCGTCAAACTTCAGATAAGAGAGCCGAGTAAACCTTTCTCTGCCTGGTACTTAATACTGTTGACGTAGGAATCTCTTATCACTGTAAACATTTAAAGGTAGCTATATTGGACAAAATCGTGTATCCTGTTTTAACACAGTCCCCAATATTGAACCAGGGTACTGCTGTGCGCGTCAGAGACCTGATAAGAAGGACAAGTGAAACTTTCACTGCTCAGTACTCAATCATGATAATACAATGATTCATATATCACTGTAAATGTTACAGGAGGCAACAAACTTAAATTCTACGAAAAGGAATGTAAATGTTGGCATGCCTACCTGAGTTTCACTTGATGAGGCCCGATATTTAAAAGTCTGGGTCTGTTGCATCAATTGAGCTAAAATAATGATAATAAGGAATGACAACTCTTTGCTTGTCATCAATATCTCTCTAACGGCATACAATTCTACTGGTGTTATTAATAGTGTATCAATTATGCCTGTACCTGTAATTGTTGATGAGATTATCAAGGGGCCTGATGTTTACATGTCTGAGCTGGTTTAATCAACTGTGCTACATTGATAATAACAAAGGATGACAGCACACAGTTATTGCGTGTATCAATTTTAGCCAATTTATTTTTAGCTATTTTTTATTCAATTGCATTGCATGGATCTCATGATATCAAACTATCTCAACCTTACATACTAGCGATAAGATTTTTGTAGTGTCTAACTTCTATCCTTAAACTGCTGTAAATACCTAATGCCGTTATCTTGTAGACACAATTAATGATGAGATCATATGATTGATATCAAAGTGACGCAACTCAATCATGTGGAAGCTGGGAATATTGAATTCATTGACGCAAGCTATATAAATACTGCTGATCTTGTGCTTATTATTGGGAGGGCGTTATAGCTCAGCCCCTCCCATATTTAATCAATATCAACCCAGTGAATGTTGTGGATTCTTATTCTCAGTCACAACTCAACAACAAGATACTATCTAGAGATAACTTCTGACTCACTCTTCAGATATCAGATATCAAACCATATATCCATAGAATGCATATATAATGAAGGCAGGGTTAAAGACATTGAAGGGTGCGAGGGATTGAATAGTCAATCAAGAATTGCCTCTTAATTGGACACAAATGATCCCTGAGCCACCGATCACCTGGCAGTTAATCTCACGAATGGGTAAACAATTACAATTTCTTCGTAGACATGGGATGATGGGGCTGCTTAGAGAGCATGTTCCAGAAGCTATCGGTAAAATTCAACTTTAAAGCAAAAAGCTTACTGAGACTGCGCAATCTAGCAGTATTCATGCTGCGGTGTTATGTGGCTGGTACCAACTATATATAAACTGGTATCTTAAACAGAGAGCATACCTGCCATATAAAACGACTGCAACTATTTGATACACAGTCATTCAGAAGGGCAGTTTCACTCTACATTAATTTTGTATGGCTAGTCTGTTATTTTAAAAATTTATTCAAGGCTGCCGTTTGTCTCAACTATTAAAAATCTGTGCGTTTTTACCAAGTGACATAGTGTTAGGAAAAGCAGCTAATTTTGTATGATGGCTACCCGCGCATAATTAGGGAGCTTGATCATTTTTAGTAATCTGTGGCATCCGCGGGTTGTTAAAAGACAAGAAAGTTCAATAAGAAAAAAGAACGTTATGTTTCTGTGAAAAAGACAGTCATCTTAGCATTGCTTAGAATTATGCCAAGCCTCGGTGATTAATTAGAAGATGATGGATCGATAACCTTAAGTATTGGTAACAGGCCCCATGATTTATTTACAAGGCAGCAAGGGTTGTTACAAAGCTATTGGTATAGGCGTTCACCTCTCAACGCTTCTGAAGTGAATGGTCAAGGGCTCAAGTACCGCTGCTAAGCAAGAGTGAGTGGCTTTCTCTTTCTAGAAGGTATACCAGTTGTGTAAGCGTTGCGCCACATCCACCCTCCGATGTCATAAAAGCAGAACCACGTGAAAGACTTAGGGACTCTTCTTGCAGAGTACGGAAGTAGCTAAAGCTAAAACACCGTCCCTCTTACTTTACTGTTTAAAATTTGCCTAGCAGCTGCCTTCCGGTTTTCAAAAACAAGACATAGTTGTCTATGTCAATAATTAGTTTACTAATTTGTAAGGTAACAAGTAATCATTAGTACGACTTCTCCCTGTGAAGGCGGCATTAACTATGAATCTCTAACTTCACGCTATTGAGTATGCCATTTGCTTCATCTAGATTAAAATTTTGCCAATATCAACTTGAACTTTTTGACAGTTTTTGTTAACCACAACTACACTAGCACGCAATTACTGGTTTAGATCATTGATGTATTTTGGTTTATATAACAAGTATTTGAGATAGTATTAGGGAAAGAGATGTAAAGTTACTGATCAAGCCGGATGAGGACCCATATGCTGTATCCAACACAGCTAACCTCAACAATGCGATCTAAATTTAGGAGCAAATCTGGTGTCTCAAGGTACGAAGGCACGCTGTAAAAATCATCATGACGCGATATCACAAACACTTATTTGGAGATTTAACCTCTAGTAGTTTGACACCCCCATACTTTTGGTAAGCAGTAACAATGCCGTAATAAACCATGACTTTATTTTATTGAGTTTAGAAAGTTATACCAGACCCTCCCCCTTCAATGTTATTGTCAGTGGTCCTTGCTTCTCGCGGCAGAGTAAATTAACACATATTTTTTTAATTTGGCGATAGCCTTGAATTTGTAATGCGCTTCAAACCTCTGATAAGAGAAGGAAGTAATCCTTTCACTGCTTAGTAATCCTAGGCTGTTGACATTTATTTCTCTTATTACAGATCATTCAGAGATCACAGGCCAGTCTCTTTTAAAAAGTATTTCGGGAAAAGTAAAGACTATAATTGTTTTAGATTACATTAGACTATTTTTTATTAGATATGTTGAACTGCAATGCATCTGTCTTGTGATTAAAAAAGTAATTGTGCTAGTAGGGCATGGCCGTCATGTCCAACTTTGATTTGATTTGTTAGAAAAAAAATGTGTATTGGAAGGCAGACTCTCATAAATACTTTGTATTTTCACAATTACTATCCTATCTCGATCCATAGCACCATGAAGAGTGAAGGAAAGAATGCATGTGTGCATTGCATTGTGGGGTACATAATGATTTAGTTATCACAATTTTGTCAGCCAAAAACCAAAATGATTGATGAGAAGAAGACCAAAGTCGTGTCCTCTCCCACTAGCAATGGTAAGCCTTATATCCAACCTTACCCAACGACAGACATTATTTGGAGGACTTGAATAAATACAGACGATGCTGGGGACTAGGGAACTAATACAGAAATTCTCCTCGATCATACTCATGATATTCATAAACTGATTGCCTGGGTCTGAAGCAGGACATCTGACGATACATTGCATCAAGACAATGGATAGGTGTATGAAGCTCAATATGCAGCCTGTTGACATATGTTGATCTGTTCCTGCAATACAATTAAAGTAATGCTAAGTGATTGCTTAGAATTATCAATTTTATAGAGCAGCCTACACAGCTTTGCTATTAAATCAAAGTCATGCTTAACAAAGTGTGTATCTCTTATCAATCAAGTTTCAAAGAAGCGAAATTGGACCGACTCATGTTCCTCGTCACTAACTAAATTCCTTATATAGCTTCAAAACTGCGTGGTGCCTAAAGTATGTGATAAGAGCACCAAGTTAGCTTTATACGGCTTGGCACTGAACCCTGCTAATGTGAATGTAGGTAGATAATTCCATTTTTTGCTATCTTTATTGCATACCAAATACCCAAGCAGAACAGACACCTCTCTTTTACTCATTATTGCTCATGTTCATTTTGTATAGAGTTAACTTCTTCCTGTTAAGAAAGAAGGCAACTCCATACAAAGAAGTGTTTTGTTTAATTAATCAAATTTATCCACAACATTTGTTTTTAGAAGTTTGTTACAAGTAGGTATTAATTCAATTTACTAATGACTCATAGTTGAGATGCCTTTTCGACATTAAGTTCAATTTGTATTTTTGAATAATAAACTAAGTTAAATACCAGAAAAGCGATCTATACCATACCAGAAACAACATGCTCCAAGGGATCTCCCACCAGAACTGATCAGCCTTGATGTTCCCCCGGTCTTATATGCACCGGAGGTCATCACTGTTGATAGGCATGGCCAAAAACCGGGAGATTGCATTTGCCCATCGATCACTTTAAATTTGAAAATAAAAATGCAAATAAACTGACTTCCTCTTGAAAAAATGGCGATAGCATTTTGATTTTTGTCTGATAAAAAGGTTTAATTAAACATTGTTATATGACAGCGATTGGACCTCCCAAAAAAGCGGAGATAAGATGTCTGATAGCTGAGAGTAATTTATTTACGCCTAGTACACAACAGATTTCGTCAAAAGATAAAACTGAGATTGGTCTCTGATTTGAAGTGGTTGACACTGTCTGTTATCACTTGCTCCCATCTTCTTGGTTTTATTCTCTCTATCCGAAATCCCCTGAGCCTGAGCTGTGAGAACTTGAGATCTTACAGCTTCTGCTCCTCCTTCTCCTTGACTCTCCTGAGTCATCCAAGTAAGCTGTGATGTTATCTCTTATGTTTTCATGAAATCATTTTTATGACTTCCTAATGGACACAAAATACCCGTCCTAAAGTGTCCTACCACATAATCCATTCTAACTAGGGTGGGCAGTGCTTGGATATATGAAAATAGAAGGGCAAAAGGTGTAATTTCTGTACCAAGATATGGTACCCAAGAACGCCTTGATATGGACAATATAACCAACTGCGCTGAGAAGCTCTCCAAAGCAGATACTGCCAAACACAGATTGAAAACCAAATCCCTCAAAATAGTGGCCATCAACGCACCAAACCCTTTAATCTCCGTTGACATGCTACTATCCGGTTGCTTTACGGCTCTGCGCCACTGCATTAATCTTCGTAGAGACTGTTTTAGATCACAGGCTATCCTTATTTTCTATTGTTGTATATATGTACACTAAAAATAGATTTTATGCAACAGTTTTAGACAGCAGAATTTTTATAAAAACCAGTTTTACTACAGGCAAACCAGTTTTTTATTTCTCAATCACCCCCTTGCGATAACAAAGGTCCGTACATACATACATACAAACATACATACATACGTACGAACATACGTATCTATGTACATTCGTACGCACGCACTCACACACACACACGCACACACGCACGCGCGCAAGCACGCACGCATGCATGCACACACACGCATACTTACATATACATACACATACATGCACATACATGCACACACATACATACTTACCTCTATTATGGTAACTTATAAAGGTCCTAACATGGTTGACATGCAAAAAGCGGCATTTTGCAGCTAATTTGCAAGTAATTTAGACAAATCGTCTTCCAAACACGGAATTATTTACCACTAAGAATGAGATATAGGTAGGCAAGCAAATTAGTGCATGGACGATTGATACCAACATTCAATCATCTGGAGGACATACTATCTTGTAAAAATAAACCAAAGTAAGTAAGTTCTTATCAATCTGAAGATATTGCAAGTGGTGTCCATTTTTCTCAAGGTTACTCATCTGTCACAGTAGCGCAAGGGAGAATAAAAACCAACTGCTTGCGTATTGCATTGTGGGATACTAATAAAATTCATTATTAAATATTTGACAGCTTTTTTTTCCCTCAAACCACCTGCCTCTCCCACCCAAAAACCTGTTCAGCTGTTCTAATAGTGCCCTCTAAACCTTTTTCGAGGAGTACAGACGGGCATTGAAATTTAAGGGAGAAAGGGTTTTGAAAATTATCAAAATTCATATTGAGCTATGTTGTTTAAACATGTTGAGCTGTAATTTTCGAACTGAAAATTGATGATGCAGGGGGTGACCGCTGACTTAGGTACAGTCAGGTTGGAAGCCATGGGGGCCTTTAGGGCGAATCGTGGCCTGGCTAATTATTTTAAAACAACCCCGACCATTAGACAGGTTGGAATAGAAAACAAAGTTCCTGCGCGTTGCATTGTGGGATATTCATCCACTTATCTAAGAATATTTGGCAGCCTAAAATCTATTTGATCAAAAGTGAGGAAAAGGAAAGACATATATAATTCTCTCAAAATAAAGGAGAAGATTATGATTGTTTGCGCCACCTGTGAACGTTATTACAGCAGGCTGTGAAATTCAATCAAATATTAAAATATTTTATGAATTGAATAATTTGTCCTACACATCTTAGCAAAAGCCTAAAGGAACCAAGCTGTCAAGTTTCAGAAAAATTCCAAATAACAGTATCTAAATTGCATTGTGGGATATCATATTACTGCAGGACTATAATATATGGTGTCTTGAGGTGCAAATGGCTGTTGTTTTAATATTTTTTACTTCAAATAGGAAGGGAATTGAAAATTAGTCTGACTCAACAACACCTGATACACAAAATCACAATGACTGCCGGCAGAACCAGAATTAAACAAAGTCCACACAGATCATAACCTGATCAAATGTGGTCAATGTACAGCAATATTTGAATCACAGCAGCAACCTTATGAACCAATGGCTAAAGATTTTGAAAATCAAAACATGAAGCCTAGCCTGAAATATTATAGAGTTGTATGAGAGGCAAATAAACTCAATTCATATCAAAGACAAATATTAAGATAAATTATAATGATGCAATGAAATTTAGCACGGAAATACCTTGATACCTCACTTATAAGGCACCAGTGCTTCCTTACTCTTCTGCTTTATTCTTAGTTCCTCTCAGTACTAATTTGAGACACATGCTAAGTAAGCGAATGAAGTACAGGATCAATAAGAACCCTCCCACATCATTTAATAATGAAGTTATAAACCATGATTTTGATTGATTTAAAAATTTTTATCAGGATTTGATTGCGCAAATAACCACATCCTCTGCTATCAAGCAAGAGGTCCTGGGTTCAATCCTTGTTCTCTTCTCGTGGGATTTACCCTGGCTTTCCCTACCCACATAGCACAAAACCCGAATTCAAATTCAGCCAGCAACTCTCACACATCACACACATCCCAAACTCTCATTATTTGCAAAACCGACAATGGGGGTGTGTACTACCAGTAATATTACAAACTGTCCAGGGTCTTTGAGCACTAGGGGTATCAATCACCTGTTCTCTGGTGAGTGCGGTTTCATTCGAATACCCTACCCCCAGTTAAGACAATACAAATGCATTGTTTTCATAGGAGAATGAGTAAACAAGCGAAATTTAAGGGAGAAAGGGTTTTGAAAATTATCAAAATTTATATTGAGCTATGTTGTTTAAACATGTTGAACTGTAATTTTCGGACTGAAAATAGATGATGCAGGGGGTGACCGCTGACTTAGGTACAGTCAGGTTGGAAGCCATGGGGGCCTTTGGGGCAAATCGTGGCCTGGCTAATTATTTTAAAACAACCCCAACCATTAGACAGGTTGGAATAGAAAACAACGACCCATTCTTTTTTGGGGATGGTGAGATGGCGCAATCGGTTAGCGCGCTTGCTATTCACTGCCAGGCGACTAGTGCCGCAGGAGTTGTGGGTTCGAGTCCCACTGGGGGAGCTTTCATTGTTGATTGTTCCAGCCCCCAGCACCCTCGGGTGTATACCTCTCCTTAGAATAATATGGCAAAGTCTGGTTGGTGTACCACCCTTCCCATCCCTGCGCTAGATTCGGGTATCACAAACTTGCTCTTGGATTACTATAGCGTAATGTCTCATTGTAAATCAGCGAGTTTTTGCTCACATTGCAATAGTAGCAGGAGAAGATGAAGGTCTAAAGACTACCAAAAAACAGAAGCATTTCTTTAGTCAGGCAGTTAGTTACCTATGATAAAGTTGTGTCAGATTTGCGCGGTAAAAAATTAAAAGCTCTATTTGACATAAACTATTGATGGTGGAGAGAGTGCCTTCCATAAGAGAAGGTAACTTTCGTTATCTGCATTATGATATCACAGTACCTCTCAAACATGCTTTTTTTTTTCGGTAGCCATTAAATTCTAATTAATAAAGTTCATAGTAGACAATACTCTGTGAAGTAAATCTGATGGCTATTGTGGTTGGTCAAGATTAAAAGCAGACTTGCTGCCGCGGCAGCACAACCCTTGTTCGTTCCTCATACTCCCACCCCCATCATTGCCTTTTTAGAAATCGCATTGTCTTTATTACAATTATTTATGAGAAATATAAATACTTTGACTATAGACTACGTAAGACTAAAGGACTATGTTTGTTAGATATGTTGAGCTGCGAGGTAATACATCTATCTTGTGACTGAAATGAAATAAAAGTGTCTGAAGGCCACCAATCTTTTTTGGCAGACAGATTGGAACAATCTTTCGAGATCAGCCTGTATCTGGGATTATTACAGAATAGTCATCCTATCTCAAACAACAGAACTATGGATATAGTAGAAAACCAAAAACAATTGTGCATTGCATTGTGGGAAGCTCAATAACTTATTCAAAAAATTTCTACAGCATAAGATTATTTTGAATATTGAGATATTGATGAAAATCATATATTGTTTTAAAAGCGATAAAAGTCCTGAGCAAGTCTAAGTCGCACGCCAAGCTGGAGTCTGAGCCGGGTGAGGATGGCGAGCGACAAGGTGAGTCAGCAACAAGGTAAGATTACTTGGCGTATCATTATTGTTATGAGTGTCACGCGGCTTGTACGATGGTACATTGGTGGTTGACAACTGAGCGTGCGCCGTATGAGTGCGGGCGAGGCATTCTGAAGCATGCTTGGATGACAGATGGGCCAAGGTGCCGGATAGCCAGAGCGGATGAGGCTGAACTTATCATACTCTACCTAGTCCCGCTGCAAGTATCATAGAAGCACTTTGTGCACCACCCGCAGAAGCAACCAGCACGCAGGGCTGAAGGACATGCAAAGCTTGTTGATGCCGCCGTTGAATAGTGCGCATGAAGCTAGTCGTGAGGCCTGCCCTTGACACTTTAAGTTTGAAGTGCGACAGGCTCCTCAGCTTGACGCTGCGGTGCCAGCTCGGAAAAACAGCCTTTGGTTTTGACTCGCCGGAGGACAAATGACTTTGCTCGAGAGCACTCGTATGGTAACGCACAGCTGCGACACTTGACTTGACGGAAGTTTTCCTGGAAACATTTTGCCGCTGCTGAGACATGAGACAGTGCGCCCCACAATTGACAAGCATGCATTAAGAAGTAATAGCTAGATGCATTGCCTCGATACACCGGATAACGCTGCCTCACCATGGGTCATAGGCCTAAACGCAATTCTCTCGGTCGCCAATCGCCGGCGCTCCTCGGCTCCTCCTGGCTACTCGAGAGCATTTGTGCGCGTAGCCAATCGACACTGCAGATCAGTGCGGCCATCAGTACGTGAGTGGTCCCGGCGGCAAGATAAGATTTACCATGATACAGCTTGCCCTGACATTGTGAACCCGGCCTGCCTAGCCTAACAGCCTGGCGGGTGTGGGCCGGTTGGTGGGAAGCTTGCACCAATTAGAATGGTTGCCACAAAGTCGAGCACGTGCCCAGTGGCAGCAGGTACAGTAGAGGAAAGCAGGCACCCTTGGTACAGGTCGTCACGTCGGTGCCTGGTCAGTTGTCTCCGAAAACTAGCAGCCACGTAGTAGAACAATCCCACGTCATTAAGCGATAATGGTAACTGCAGAACAGGCCTGCGTCACCTCATCCATGATGATGATGGCGCTATCTGGTTGATCCTGCTAGTTATCCTATAATCAATTCATCACTCACCAAGTGCGCTCATTGAAAAGGTTTTTGAAAAATTGGTATGCATAGTTTGTGTTTAATTTTTAAATTAAAATTTAAATTTGAACGTAACGGTATGACTTAGGGCCCTCAACCAATGAGATTTAGCCCGAGTTACTGGCATGAATATGAGAGAAAAACTTTGATTTCTCCTCTTATTCATGATACCCGTACAGAACTATTTGTGTGAGCGCCAAACCATGTTACTGGCTCTCGGACTTTCGGATTATGCAGCTGGTTTCTAATAAACTATGCGTTGTTGGTGGAACACGAAAGTTTTAGTGAAATCTGTTACCCGGTAGAATACCTGCCAATGATAAGTTGATTGACACACGTTCAGTTGCATGTTGTATGGGTAGAACTGTCAACATTTTTTTAGCTTGAAATCTTCAGCAAGTAAATTGGAAACTAATGCTATATTAGGACGGTATTAAGGTGTCATAAGAGCCATTTTAATCCTTCCTGAATCACTACTTGCGCACCACTGTCTTAACCAGGTTATTGCAGACCGGGACTCAACAAACTGGAGGCCAACTATATGTGTGCAATGAAAATATCCCTTCCTTATCAATTAAAACAATATACTAAGTTCCGTTAGGTTGGGTAGGGGTTGGATCAGCGCGGAGGCTATTGAGCCCGCCAATCATTCTCAAGAGCAGATTAATCTCACTGTGTTTTAAGCTTGAATGGTATCAGGCCAGGGGGGTCACCCTCCCACCCTCCGTTATCAGCATGTTGTAAATACAAACTTTTGCGTCTGCAATGCCAATAAAATAGAGCATTTCAATCCTAGGGAGGGAGGGAGGGAGGGAGGGAGGGAGGGAGGGAGGGAGGGAGGGAGGGAGGGAGTGAGGGAGGGAGTGAGGGAGGGAGGGAGGGAGGGAGGGAGGGAGCGAGCGAGGGAGGGAGTGAGGGAGGTCGCGAGGTATTTTTTATGACGACGCTTAGCTCCATATCCTGTAATGCAACAGGAGAGAGTACTGATATCCGGCTTTAGAATGCAGTGTTCTCTAATTGGTTACCCACAGTGATAGCATGTACTAGATATCACTGCTCCTTCCCTCGCGTAACACGAACACCAAGGTGTACAATAAATCATTTTTGAAGATGGTTTTCTGGTGAAAAAACGGTTGATGACTGATATTGTAATACCCTACTGATGCTATGAAACCCATGCAGACATGTAGACAAAATAAAAAGAGCGGCACCTCTTTGACAGAATATGGTTGATGATCAGCTCAGGACAACCATCTCATCAAGAATACATATAAGTTGCTCTGGGAGGGAAATTTCAGGGGGATATATGCTGGCGGTTAATCTGTACCAGAATACCACATTCTTGCGCGTATAAAGCCGAATTGAGCGATAGAAACCATCACTTCTACTAAAAAGAGTGTACGATTATTTTGAAAGTGAATTGGGGCGAGGAAATGTACTGCTATTAAATAGAGCATATCACATTTCAAACTGTACTGACAACCATACATTTCATTAACTTCAGTTATAGAATTAAAACTCCAGTGTATTTCCTCTTTCGGTTTTGATGGCTGTGTATTACTACTCTTCTCATTCACACCAGCTGATAACTGTTAAAACATTCAGAAAATATTTATATATTAACGACTTCATTGGCATCAATTGCCATCAGTGAAAAGCATCAACCAATTGTGTCTTCCTCGATCTTATGGATATATTGAGGTTATAGGGAGTTGTCCTCTCAGAGGAAAAGAGGGTATAACTTTGTCAATATTTCAAATACTCCAAAAGACAGAGGATGTTGTTGGTATAAAAAGATGGCATTGTTTGTCACTCGCAGCATCTTAGAAAACGCATGGTGATGTAGGGGTGTGCCTTAAGGAATATGATCCCTGGGAAAAAAATGTCGCAAGTACTTAATAATCATGCCTGAATCTGGAAATGTACCATGATTAATAAAATCCTGGGTTCACACTTAATCCTTCCTCCCGCTATAGAAAGGTTGGGAAATACCCGGGTACAGGTAGTTCGTCAGGGTTTAGGAAAATTAGAAAGACTTACATTATTAACACTGCATTGTAGGATACTATATTACTATGATATATGGTGTAGGAAATGGAAATGGTTGAGGTTTACATTTTGTACTGCACCTATGTTGTGCAAAAAGCAGGGGCAGTGCAGCGAGGCCTATTACCATCAAATTACAATGACTGGCGGCACCGGAAATGAGCTAAGTCTACTCAGATCACTACTTGTTCCGATGTTAGCTTTAACGTGCCTATCAATGTATCTAACTCCAAAAAAATGCTTCATCCTCTACTGTATTAGGAATTGTGTTACATTGTAAAATGCACCATTCGTATTATTGAATAGCAGTGGATGAACCCTTGTCACCCGGCTTCATGAGGGCAACAGCTATTTTTTTGCTGCTGCGCATCAAGCCTTCAGTTCATGCAGATAAGACCATTAATACATGCCTGATAAGGGTAGAACAGTAATAATATGATTCAGGATAAATTTGAAAAATAATTTGATGGGTTGTATGTCTTGCATATGGGATAAAGCATGAAGGTCGAGGGTCTAATACACAATGATTAGGAACTTACTGTACCCTTAGAGGTCACAACTCTTACGTTAATCTGTTTCAGTTTGAAGGGCATTTGGATAATACCTAGATACAAGCAGTCACTCAGGGTACATTTTAACATCTCTCTTTCTTGACTATACCATATTTGAATTTTAAACAATGTAACCTGGCAAAGAGTACTTGCAGGATATTCATGATAAGAGTGTCAAATACTCTGTGGCTGGAGTCCTAAATATTGGTGACATGAGAAGGTCTCATCAATTCTAAGTGCGCAACACAGCACCCTATTAATAAAAGTCATGCTTGTTCTACATAAGTTCCAAATATTCACCGCTCATGGCTAGATGCGTCAAACATTTGATAAGAGAACAATATGCGGTCTCATGGTCGAAAATTCACAATACATAACCAGATGGCGACGATTTGATAAGAGCACGCAATTCACCTTTCACTGAATGTAGCCAAATAAATAGTTCCTGGAACTGTGTCTTAGAAGGGGAACTAATCGATGCATGACAACAGCACTGTGATGTTATCATAGCCTGCATGCGCCTATGAATATATCACACATTAACCTTACATCTAAGACCAATAGTTAGCTACTTGGTCTACTGTTTTATGATTTGAATTACACTATGTGCATTGCTTGTATAATTGAAGGACAGTGTATAAGGCAGGTCAAGCGGCTGCACAAAAAGTAAACGCGTGACAAGGCTGTACAGTGAATGCAGGTAGGAGAATGACATAAAAACAAAATCCAGGGCAGTTTTGGTGAATACATTGATGAGTTACATGCCTTGGACATGTTTTATAACAAGAGGGGACAGGGTCTTGAGATGTGCAATGATTAAGGATTATTAATACCTGATAGGGCACAGCTTTTATGTTCTGCTTGAATCTGCCCTGAATTTGTAAGCAAATGGGAGAATACCTGGAATTAAGGAATTGGTATGCATTATCATACAGCACGGAGAGGAAGCAATGGTATCTAAAAGGTCAGGGGCGAGATTGGGAACAGCCTTTCCCCGTCCGAAGTAATTCATCAATCTCAGGGGTGTATACAACGGGGTCACAGGGACCTCAGCAGCAAATCTCATCCCACCCCTCTTTCTTGACTATACGTTATTGGATGTTTAACTTCATAAGCTTGCAAAGAGTTTTGCATCATACTTACGATGCGAGAGTGAAATACACGTTTAATGGCGAGAATACTGAATGTTTTTGACATAAGGTCTTATCAATGGTCAGCTGACATGACAGCTTCCTAATAAAATTCACACTGTTTGTTCTACATCAGTTCATAATAATATGACACCACTTATGGCTAGATGCATTTGATAAGAGAACCTTTCACTGGTTACTATTGAATATTGTTGACGCAAGTTTCTCTTAGCTATGTAAATATTACAATGTCAGTAGTACAGACAAATTCACGGCTCATGGTCTCCCGTGAATAAATATATATATAATCAGAAGACGGCTGTTTGCGTCACACACCCAATAAGAGCACCCGATTAACTACTAACCTTGATTTTTCCCGATTTTAGGGCTGCGCCACTACCATAATCTTATCCAGCTCATACTGTTCAAGTCAATACAAGTTCATTGGAAAATGCTTATAAACTACTGGACGTAAACTCAAATATCCAAGAATTTGGGAATAACTCAGTTATTTAAAGTCAAAAATGCTCAGTTGTAGTTATCTCCTCCTTACTTTTCCAAAAGCTATCTCCTTCCTACAGTTTTTAATTCAGAATAACCACATTTGGTCACCTGGATCGTTAGTCAATCAGCTAACTATTCATTTATCTCTTTCTGCAAAAAACTCCAAATCTGACAAAAAATCTCCAAGTTTGTGTTTTTCTGTTTGGGCAGAACTACACTTCGACATGGTAACTCACAGAGATCTGGTTTTTTTTGGAGCATCAGTTCATCACATTATCTAAATGAGCTTTTGAGGGCATGTTTGAAATATTTTTTTGACATATTTTAAATTGCGATTTACTTTTTCATTACGGTGTTTATTTCATCCATCAGTGCAGTGGCAATGTTGTGCAAGGCAGTGCAAAGAGCCTATATATTTGTAGTTTCTATGCCATTGTGTACAGTTTCAAACAAATTCTAATTGCCTTTTATCAAAGGAGTGGAGCAATTTACAAATAACAATGGAGATGCTATACTGAACTTAAACAAAAGAATAATTCTGTTGGTTGATATAAGTTTTCAGTATAGATCGTGGTGACCCATCAGTCACCCATCAAATTCTATCAGAATGACTATAGACCTCAAAATAATTAATATTATTAATATTCCGAAACATGGTTTGGATTTGGCTTTTTCAGTGGATAATGTTCAATGATAGCATTTTCAAACTACACCTAAATGTTTGAGCTTAAATTTTACTCGAATGTCATCCCAATATTTTTATTATTGAAAAACACTAATGTAACTATGCTGGATGCGTATAGGATTATGATAACTGTGTGTCTGGAGGGCTCACCCTTACTAACACACATGATATTCTATGTGAAATATTCTGCTGTATTTTCAGTGAGCTGGTTTCTGTATGTTCGACCTTGGTGTATCTATCACCGTTAAGGAATTGCAGTCCTGAAATAACCATTGACAGCTTTCATGTTACGGTTGAATTTGTACATTTGTTTAAAAATCGTGCCCTTGGACTGCATCTATACTGCAACAAGTTATAATGTTGTTACTTTTGAGGATTCGGTTAGCCAAACAGGTGGGCTGCCTCAATAAACAACAAATCTGAGATGGCCTCCAAACAAAATTGGAAGCAATTCTTCACGCAGTGCATTGAAACGATCCAAGTACAATTGAGACCTCTGCTGGATAAAGATATCAGTAAGAGCAATTACAGACATTGTTTTCTCAGAGTAAATTTTCTAATCCCTCAAGAAAATCTTATTTGTAAACAACCAGTGTATTGCAGTCTCTGTGTTTCATTACAGGGAAAGAATTTGTTAAGCTGTAGCTCCACGTAACGATGTAATCAAAGGCCGATGGCATGTCTAGACATGCTAGGCCGATCTCACACTGCTACACAGGCCTATGAGTTATTACTCGATGGTTTAGTGAGTCATAGTGGGGTAATAAATCAGGTGCCTAGATTGACCAATTAACTCCCTCAGTTCAATCGATTGACCAATGATATTTAATGAGCGTGTTAACAAATGACCAGATATAGCTGTCATATTAAATCCGGGTCTTTGTCACTTAGAATCTTCACCAAATAAAATTTCATTCTTCTGTAAAATTGATTTTCCTATGCTATACTATGGATGTCATGTCAGGACAGCTTCCATTTCCAAGTGATACAGCTATTACCTTCCATATTTTCACTACAGCACCACTCCTATCTTTGTAGTTATGGTCTTTTTTATCATAAATAGGAGGATGTGATTTAACTACAGATATTATCAACTCCTCCATTTTTGATAGCCTGTCACGATTTGATAGATGACGTGTTTAACCACGTAATTATTGAAGCAAGCAATCAACAACCAATCAGCATAGAGGATCGTCTAGATCACTCGGGCAAAAGACCAACAAGTTCGATGTCCACTTAACACGAGTGATCACTCGTGCAGATCCACCGATTAACCACTCGTGACCCCAAATCGATGTAAAAATCGTTACGTGGAGCTACAGCTTTACTGTTGTGCCTTGTTTATCTTTTCCAAAGGATTTAAAGGCAATGTAATTTTAGAATATCAAAACCTGAGGATTACCTTTGTGTCTCCAGACTTGTTACTTCTTATGATATTTATGTATTATAGCATTATTACATCAGATTAAAATTGAAGGTTGAATTAAATCAGATGTCTTGTCGCAAGCAACATCCTGGAGCATAGGCGGCAAAATTTGTTGCCTTAGTGGCCAGGCCGCAATATCTGCGCCAGGTTGCTCTCTGTTTGCAGGCAGGTCGGAGCACACCTGGGTTCCAACCATAGCCCAGTGCTAGACAATTTGTAATCCTGCTCAGTCCAAATATATTTTCCAACCAGCATTCCAAGCCCGAAACCCCAGTTCTGATACAAAAAATTTAGCCCATATTGGGTGCCCCGTTTTTTTATACCAATTTTATTGCATCTAAAATATCATATCATATTATGTTGAATCAATAGGCTTTAGTGGCTGGCTACTCATATATTTACATTTTTGCAATCGACCATGACACCTTGTCGACATTCAATTATCCACACTCTCTTTTCTCAACAAAAACATGGTCCTTGCTTCTAAAAAGTTATACAATGTTGCAATCACTTCACTCTTGGTTAGCCGGGTAAACCTTCTTCCGGGAGTTATTGCACAATCAAGTAGAGGGTGCCCTGGGACTGCATATATACTGCAACAAGTTATAATGTCGTTACTTTTGAGGATTCGGTTAGCCAAACAGGTGGGCTGCCTCAATAAACAACAAAGCTGAGATGGCCTCCAAACAAAATCTGAAGCAATTCTCCATGCGGTGCATTGAAACGATCCAAGTACAATTGAGACCTAAGCTGGATGAAGATATCAGTTAGAGCAATTACAGACATTGTTTTCTCACAGTAAATTTTCTAATCCCTCAAGAAAATCTTATTTGTAAACAACCAGTTGTGTTGCAGTCTCTGTGTTTCATTACAGGGAAAGAATTTGTTACTGTTGTGCCTTGTTTATCTTTTCCAAATTAAAGGCAATGTAATATTAGAATATCAAAACCTGAGGATAACCTTTGTGTCTCAAGACTGATTAAAATTGAAGGTTGATTTAAATCAGATGTCTTGTCACAAGCCACATCCCGGAGCATAGGCGGCGAAATTCGTTGCCTTAGTGGCCAGGCCACAATATCTGCGCCAGGTTGCTCTCTGTTTGCAGGCAGGTCGGCGCACACCTGGGTGCCAACCAAAGCCCAGTAGACGATGGACCGCAGACACACTTGATATGAGGCCCTTTCGATAAATTTAAGGTTCAAAGATTGCACAGACCAAGGGTACATTGTGGCAGCATCATTCAACGATTTTAAGAGTTAATCCTATTGTAAAAACTGCCACAATACTGCCTTCCTAGCTATACCCACCGTATCAATTTAGCTAGGATAGTTAGGTGTAATTTAAGCATAAAACTTCATGTCTAATTGTGGAGTAAGGCTGTACAAAGGGAAATTTTTACGGGAGAGCCTGCATATTCTATTTTTTTACTGTAATCAAGAACTTTGAATTCAGTTCATTCTCCAGAACCCTATAATTGTGACAAATAGATGAAAGGAGTTTTTGGCATCAAGCTTCCCATAACTTTCCCCTTGATGCAAAGCTCGCAGGTACCTTGACCAAGGAGTAAAAAACTCTTTCCTTGACTATTGTTAAAAAATTTACTCTGAATCCCTTTACTCTGTGAAGCAGTCTATCCACATGCTTGAAACTAAAATGTTTTACACAGATAGATAGATGGGGTGATAACTCTATACTGCAAATGAGCCACCAAGTTTCAACAATAAGAGAAGACAACTTCTTAGCCCAAGATTTGCCCAAATTGACTTTAATGAACTGAGAAGTCTAAATCAATTTCTTTTCATAATGTAATGCCATAAGGAAAAAAGTTCTATTGCAATGCTCAGCCCTAATCTTGGGGAAAAATGGTATATAATTATCTGTGTAAGATAAAACTCAGAGACGCAAAGCTATTGGTATGTAATATCATGCATTACAGTGATGAACCAATGGCTTCTAGGAGACATAAACTGATAGCATGGCCCTTCCCTCCACCCTATGAAGTTAATCATCATTCACAGAGGTGTAAACAATGAGCTCACTCTATCTTCAGCAACGTGTGTCATCCGACCTCTCTTTCTTGACTATACCTTATTTGAATTTCTAACTATATAGCCTGGAAAAATTGTTTTCATCATCTTTGTGATAAGACTGTCGAATTCATATTTCGCTGTGGGAGATCTAAACCTTGTTGGCGGGAGAAGGTTTTATCAACGCTAAGTTCAAAATGTTGTGAGATAGGAAAAGTCACACCTCCTATTCTACATAAATTCCAAAAATTTCATCCCTTACATGCAGTGAAGTAAATGATACATGGTGACAAACACTGTTAGGATACAATGAGATGTGATTGCTTTCAATTCATAAAGTTCATAGCAGTGCATTACAACCAAAGTCAGGCCTGTTGAAGCTTGTAATTCCCATCATATTTATAGTGAAACATGGAAGCAAAATTGTGACGCTCCCTGCTAACAAAACTTCATCCTGGCTTGAAAAGCTTTGTTCGGTGGGGGGGGGGGGGATGGTGGGTTCAAAAAGCTTTTTAAGTCAGGCTAACAAAATTTATCATGTGTGACAAGAGCAACAAATTGACCTTATAGTGCTTGGCGCTGCACCCTTTTAATGTTAGCATAGGGGAATAAACCCATTAGATGAACTCATGATATGAAATGATTATTTTTACCACCCTCAATTAGGATTTACAGCCCCAAACCCTCTCTCCCCATCAAACTTTTCATTATTTCACTAGAAGTTCGGTAGCACATGTCAGCCCATCGGTCTTTGATGACTATCGCTTGCTTTACCTAACTTTGGAAAGATTATTTGCGTAATAGTTATGATAAGTTCGTCGAATACATATTTAACTGCTGACGTGAGAATGTCTTAAATATGCTAAGTTCATGAAGCAGTGAAAAAGCAAAAGTCAAACTTATTATTCTCTCTTACTAAATACTTCACCACTTACATGCAGTGTACATGCATAAGATAAGAGCACCAAGTGGGCCTTTCACTTGTTGTTATGGAATACTGTTGACACAAGTTTCTCTTATCAATGTTTTTATTGCAAAGTCGGAAATAAAAACAACGTCCCATTGCATGGTCAGTAACTCAATACAAATATACCCAAATCGCTTGCGTCACACATCTGATAAGAGCACAGTATGAACCACACACTGCTAGTCGTTGAAAATAGTTGATGCGACTATATCTTCATCGGTGCAATTAATAGTACATGAAAATAGCACACACTATCCTTCATCTATAGAAAAAGCCTTTTTTCATGAATACTCATAGATACGTCAATGCCTTCTTATTGCTTCTTTTATTTTTTGTCTTTGTTTTCACATGGTCTCATTTGCTTGATGCATTGATCGGTGGTTAATGAAGTTCATAATAATCTAACCGCAAAATATGACTAAGCTTCTTTCTCCCTGCTTCATAATCGGCATTGTATCATAGGCACAAAGTATTTTTCCTAAAATTTGAAGATGTAGCTTCCGTTGACTTATCAAAAACTGAATTTGACAGCTGAGCAAATTCACAGTAACAAGCGTAAGCATGCCTCTATAGGCTGATCAAAATAGTGTTCACGACCCGAATTAGGCCAAAGACCAATCATAATATACCCCCATCTCCACTCTAGCTTCATTGTGCGATACACAATAACATCCTTCTTGATAGCAAAATTCCTAAATCATCAAATTCATCAAGCAAAAACATATCTGATTCCATATGTATATTGAACCTGGCCATGGAGATCACAAGTCCCAAAAGCTAAGAGGGCTTTTGATCGACCTGATTCTCCGTGGACAAAGGAAAAGCTGAGAATTTGTAATTTTCGTTGGTTGTGTTATAACTAAGTTTTGTATTTAGATTGATCATAAGGTAAAATATGAGAGAGTAAGTATTTTACTACAACTCTAAGTTTACTACCAGTGTTGCTGAAAAGTTGCTTTTGCATTTGATTAGGGAACAATACCGTACATTATATTATGAAAAGTAAGGAAGTAGGGGTTTTGAGAAGAAAGTAGGGAGCACAGCAACCTGACTAACCCCTGACGCTATCCCAAACGATCTAAATTTTAATCAAGCATCACACGATGAATCAATGGAATCGCGAGGTATATTAACTATTTAAGTAGCTTCTGTCCTTGTAATCACTACTAAAGGCCACACTGCAAAGTGATACAACCTGGTTTAACTCGTTACTTTGCTAGACACAGGAATCTGTTCTCTTTTCATACTTCTTATCATGAAGACATGAAGAAGTCAGCACCAGCTCAGCGTACGCTCCTGGCTTGGTCTTAGTTGGATAAACCACCCTGATGAATCATAGAAACAGAGGAAAGTGTTGATAATGCTCAGTTTGTCTCCATATTACTCCCTTCATTTAGGTGAACAAATCTGAGACCAGCCACAGCAATAATATTAACTGGGATTTCCATAAATACCATAATCGCAGATAAATACAAGTATGATTAAAACAAAACTCGGCTAAATAAAATCACTCACGGTGGTATCCTAGTGATGACAAGCATGTTCAGAATTGGGTATCTGCTCTCTTCAAGAAGGTTGTCTGTTAGTATCTGCTTCAGTCCTACAGGGATTTCTGTAACTGTGCCATCAAATGTGACATCAGTAGACCAGGTCACTGTCAACGTATCATTGCCACAGCTCAGCCTAGCCTGAGAGCCAGCCTGTGGGCTGCAGTCTAAAAAATGTAAATTCAACTATGTTAAGAGAGTTTCTTGAATGAATGACAAAAGACGATTGTCACCACATCAGTATTCAGTCAGTAGTGTACTCATAGTATTCAAAATCTGAGTCTAAGACCTTGCTGAGCTTGTTGTACTATTTCATATAGATAGCACACATTGCTGAAGAGAGTTACCTTATTTAACACTATCTCATAAAATGGGAAAGTCATAGCGCCATGCATGAAATCCACCAAAGTTAAGAATTATGGGTGCAGTTGACTCATATTTAAAGATCAGTGCAGTGTATATTACAAAGAAACAACATAACACAGTGGACTTAGCACATGCTTATTAAAACCTATGCAACAACTTCTTCTTTGCCTCATGGTGTAGCTTGGCAGCAATCATTTACTATCAGCAATAGCTCTATTTATAATTTCTCGATTATGGGAAAATTGGCACGGTGGCCTTAAAACTAGCATCGCCTCGGGAAGATTATATCTCTAGTTCAATTGCTAAGAAAGCGCTTACTGTCTTGACATATTTCCTTTATCTGGTTGACATTGCTATTGGCGAGGCTTGTTAGAGTGGCGAAGGAAACCTTATCAGTCAGCACTGTACACTTAATGTCATACTCAGCAACCAGCTCCATCCGTCTCAGCAACAAGTAATCTATCATGTCAATAAATTATAAGTGATAACAGGTATTAATCTTCTGCAAAATACGTTGAATTCACAATCTTACTTAGTATCTGCACAATTTCGGCAGAATAGGTTCAAACATGAGTGAATAAATCGACTTGTTGTCGAAACTTACCCTACCATAGAGAGCCCAATAGGCCAAGATTAATGAATGTGGCAATCATTGTCAGTTAAAACAAAGTTAATGAAAATCATAGTCTCTACCTTTGATCTCTACTTTCAGTGAGCAGTTTCCATTTTCTCTATATATGTCATAATCGTAGACCCCAACAGGTAGTTCCAGTCGATGTACGGTGCCATCTAGTGTGAGATCAAGTGCTGATAACCCAGTAGAAGCTGAGACAACTCCTCGGATTACTTCTGGACACTCATCGGTTTTGGGGGTTATGCCTGATTAGAGATAAGAATTGCTCAAAAAAACTTCTCTGAAAAGCAACAGCAACACTCCAATATAGCTTGATGACTGAGGATACCAACGGGATTGGGTTGGAACCCCGAATGCATGTGTACGAGTGTAAGGGTCATTTTTGACAGTGTCTTACGGTTTAACCTACTTACAGGTATGAGGATGAGGTGAGGTGGTATCCTTCATTTAACGGGCAGCAAGTTATTTTAATGGCTAGCTCAAATTGACTATCGACTATTTTTATTTACACCTACCGTTATTTATGACTATAATGTTTGTAGTACAGTTGTCCCTATAGATGACATGACTACCCACTGCAAATGCAGTCTGCTGGCCAGGAGCTGTATCAACCAGTGCTCTCTCCTCATCAGATGTTACATAGAGTGTCGTGATTCTGTCTTGACAAGGGGGATCTAAAATTTTTGAATATTTAATATCGTGGAGTCAATTTTAAAACACTTTTGTGGGATCAACAGGAATATAAACAGAATTTCCAAGGCTGCTACTCTTCTTTAAATTAATTATTTCATATCTCCTTTTTCGAAGTAATCTTTTTATGTGACGCAAATAGTGATCAATTTTATCGATGATATTATATTTAGTGAAATCACCTTCTGGTCCTCTCACAAGATTATCAGGCATGGATAGGTAAAGTAAGAGAAATGACCAGCATGTACATATCTATATATTCAATTCAAGATAACAGAACCATTATTGTGTTATCAACGTATATACAGTGTACTCACATACGAACTGCTGGATCCTTTTGTGTTGTCCGACGTACAGAGAACTTTTGGTGATGAGTAGAGAGTAGGGTCGGTACAGACATCCTGAGCAGAGATCCAGTGTGGTGACTCTGTCTGTGTCCAGGTCTAGTAGTCGGATCTTGTTATTGTTTCCGTCAACCACAAGCAGTGCCCGATTACCTATGAATACGAGGCCTTCTAGGTAGTAGAAAAGAGATTCTAGTAGAGAGCTGTCTGTGTAGCCCGAGTTCCTCGGTGACCCTGAGATCAGTGTTATTATCTTCTCTCTGTATGTGATACTGTAGAGAGCGCTATACGCTGCTATGACATACAGATTCCCGCTGTCATCTTGTGTCAGGTGTGTAATAGACTGGAGTCGGTCGGACTTAACGAAAGTACCGACAACTCCTGAGTGTATATTGACTGTCCTCACAGCATTGTAACTCCGGTCAGTGATGAGAAGCTGACTGTCATCATAATTGTCTCTTATTACTGAATAGGGATAGTAGAACTGACCGGGGTGACCTTCTGTGTGTCCTGCTGACTGACACTGTCCACTGAAGACAGAGGTGAGGCCTGTGTGACGGTTAATCTCTCTCAGACAGTGATTACTAGAGTCTACTACAACTAAACGCCTAGCTGTGATCTGTGTGAATCCTGTGATATCGGAGAACCGAGCCTCAGATTCTCTCCCCTCTCTGTATCCCCACTCGGTAGTGCTCCCCGCTATGGTCTCAGGTGTTGTACCATTGCTGGTCTTCGGTGAGTAGCGGTCTGTGTACAGAATGTTACCGGGTTTGAAGAGATCTTTTTCCATGTGATAAACATACCCAGATGTGTCAGTGAAAATTGTAGCTGAGGTTCTCTCTAGCCTGTAAGATTAATATTATTATGTTAATAGACGATGCTGGCTAATTTGATCGTATATGTGTAGTAATAATTAAACAAGAAAACCACAGATATCGTGAATTTAAATTTAGATTTAATTTAAATTCATAACTGAACTTCAGTGTATATCAGAATGACTCATTTTTTTCACAAAATTGATTCAAATGGAGAGTTGTGTTTCATACCAACCAATTAAATTTACATGCAGGTTATGCTCCAGATCAGTGCTAGATCTACTGCTATTGAGTTGTTTTCTGAAAGTACCCAACAGCTCAGTGAGCTATTGAAATACCTCTCTGCTTGCACTATTTTGCTACCGATATGCAAAAATTCCCGTGGTGGGAGGGCGCTTAAGCGCCCCTCCCACACCCTCCCCGCCACGCCTACGCCGTGTGGATCGGGCTGCGCCCGATCATTATGCTCATCTCTAAAAAGTCAGTGAGTGAAAATTTTTAGAATATACGCCCCTGCTCCAGATATCCAAAATATATAATAGCTGACAAGCAACCTAGGCTCACAATAAATTTTAGCTATTTGGAGTTGTCTCATTTTAAAAACCATCAGGAGGCAATACGTAAAAATTCAAATAAGGGACCTAAATTCAAGATCTTGACTATCATGATTGAATAAAACAGATTTTTGCTACAATTAATCAATAAAAGTGTTTGCAATGAATAAATTACAAAAAAGAAGCAGTTTACACAAGCAGTAATGTGAAGAATCACAAATCACAAGATGGAATGACATGATCAAATGATTTGTTCACTGTGCATTGCCTATCCTTAATCTTTTTACTAGAGGATATCCTAGCATTGAACTCAGAAGGCTTTCGAACCTCTATTTATTATCAAAGCGACCTGGATACGTATATACACCTGACAACAATGAAAAGGGACTCACCGATCAACTAGAGACTGCGTAACCAGATCCATACACCACCCGGTATTTAGTATCACACAACATAACACCTGTCAAAACAATGATGGTGTTAATTGAGTTTGTTACAAAAGAATCCTATAGGATCAGGGGAGAGGATGATTCCGATATAAAGGGGAAACTGATCCGCCTTTGAGACCAATTACCCCTTCATTGAATTTTCTGTAATGTCAGGGTTAAACTATGTCATGCTCAAAATCTCATGTATTATGTATCATGTATTATTATTATTATCGTTTTTTCTAGATGTTTCAACGGATCAATGTCTATATTATCAAAATATCACTATCCTCGTTGTACTCACAAGGAAAGTTGCCAGTCTCAGCTCCATGATGTTTAACACGTCGAATATCTTTATGGTGCTATACTAAGATTTGTTCTACACCTCTAGTCTCTCCTCAGTACAGTAAGGAAATGAAGTTTCAGTAAACATAAACCCCCTGCTGAAGTATTTGGCTATGCAAACTATATATAACCAGTTATCTTTTATGTGCGTCAAACTTAAGATAAGAGAGCCGAGTAAACCTTTCTCTGCTTGGTACTGAATACTGTTGACGTAGGATTCTCTTATCAGTGTAAATATTATAAGGTAGCTAAATCGGACAAAACCTTGTTTCCTGTGTAACAGAGTCCCTAATATTTGACCGGGACACTGCTGTGTGCGTCAGCGAGCTGATAAGAAGGAAGAGTGAAACTTTAACTGCTCATGTTACCACGATTGTCCCTTATCGATGTAAAAATTACATGAGGCAACAAATTAGAAAATATAGGATAAAAGTAGGTGAATGGGTCCGCATGTTTGAATCGCCTACCAATGTTTGCTTACAACAGCGTCACTTCTTTATACTTGTAATGGCTTGATGAGGATGATCTCAGGGAGCACACTGTTTACAAGTCTGAGCCAATTGCATCAATTGAGATATATAGATATTAAGGAAGGACAACTCTTTGTTTGTCATCAATATCTCTCTAACGGCACACAATTTTTCTGGTGTTATTAATGATGTAACAATAATACCTGTACCTGTAATTATTGATGAGGTTTATCAAGGGGCCTGATGTTTACATGTCTGAGCTGGTTTGATCAAGTGAGCTATATAGATATTAAGGAATGACAACTATTTGTTTGTCATCAATATCTCACTAACAGAACACAATTATTGTGGTGTAATTAATTGTGTAATGATGGTGTATCAATTTTAGATATTTAATTATTAGCTATTCATAATAGGTAAATTCGCGGCCTTGGTATTTATATTAAATAATCAATAAATAATCAATGGAAATCCCATTTTCATTGGAAAATCCAACTGAATCCAACTTGAATTCAACTTGTCTCCCTATTATCAATGAGGAGATAATTCTAAGTTTCATGACATGAAACTTAGAATTATCTCCTCATTGGTGATAGGGAGACAACTTGAATTCAAGTTAGATTCAGTTGGATTTTCCAATGAAAATGGGATTTCCATTGATTATTTATTGATTATTTAATATAAATACCAAGGCCGCGAATTTACCTAATAGTTCGATGAGAAATAAAACTTTATGTTTCTGTAAAAAAAAACATCATCCTAGCGTTGCTTACAGTCAGTTATACAAAGCCAACGTGATTAATAAGCTTTATGTGAGTTGTCCCCCTTATTTATTGGATTCATGCTGCGTGCGCAGCTGGAGGTACATCCGGGGTTTGAGCACTGTAGGAGATTATCATAAATTTATCACGTTTTCATTTCTAGTCTTTATAATTAGTTCTATTCGTGTCAAGCGTAGCATATAATCACCTGTTGGTGAGCAGTAATCATACCCAGCACTTCAATATGTAAGTATTTCAATGATTTGTCTTAATTAGGATAACTAATCCATGCAAAAGTGTAACATACAAGGTCAGGAAAGTTTATAAATCCTAGTTATGTAAATTAAAAAGTAATTTTTCTTCTAACTACCTGTCGTTAGTAGCTTTGATAGTTGTTGGTCTATACAATGAATGAGCTTGGGTCACACTCCCTGGTCTATTACAGGAACATCAATCAGTATTGTTTATCCTCAATGACTAGACCTAGAGGGTGACATTGATTGAGTGAGAGCTGACATCAGTCACGTCAGATATTATCATCAAGATTATGGTCATGTTATTCATTGTAATGTAAAACTGAAAGGTCAGAAGCACCAAACATTGCTGTGTAGAAGAAGAAAAAGAACTCTAAACCCACATCACAATGACCAACAACAAGTTTCAGTGATGATAATCCCAAGCTCATTGCTTGGACCTTCCTACCCTTGGCCTCAGTCACATCATACTGTAACATGTTACCCAAGACACATGAAGCTGTGATTTGATGGTTATGTTGCCCTTGTCTTGACAAGCTTGTCAAGACAGGCTATGCTGTCTGATACTAGACCTTTACTCTAGTAACATTGATTTGAGACATAGCCAACTGATACCTGACACTGCCAGTGTCTAAATACCTGCCTGAATTACTGGTTTCGCATGGATACTGTGAAATATAACTGGTAAGCAGAACGGGGAATTACATTGGCTGGTTCATCATATTGTATCTGTTGATGAGTACTCATGAACTCTTTTTTTTTTCTTGTAGATATCCAAACCATAAATATGGAGAAAAAATCTGGTGGAAAGTACTGTTGCGTCCCTGGCTGCAACAACAACAATGGGAATAAAAATCTATCATTCCACAGATTTCCGGAAAACGCCTCACTCAAACGCAAGTGGATACGTGCCATAAACAGGAGAGGCGATCGACCACACACATTATTTTCACCTACAACAAATCATCGTGTGTGCTCAGTGCACTTCTCGGGAGGAGTCAAGTCACCAGGGGCTATCCCCAGTAATAAGATAACACTTGCAGATGCCACGCCAACTAGAAAAACTAAGTCATCTCTCAATGCAGCAAAACCATTATTACCTAGGAAATTGTCTAAGCGTGAGAGCAGACAGAATCTAATGCAATCCTACTATGTTCAAGGACTCTATATGCCAGAAGTTGTAGCATATGAAGAGGTAGGGGCTACAAACCCACATAAGCCTACTTATCCTAAAATCACAGAGGTTATAACTGCTGACCACACATACTCAACCAACTCAATCCCATCGGTATCACCAACTAAAACCCTACTCAGAAACACAGTAAGCAGTACTACATCTACTATGCTGCAGTTAATGGGATCAGTATCAAAAGCCAAAGCGGAGACTAAGTTATTACAGAGCAGAGTCACAGATATAAAACAGATAATCCAGGACAAAGATATGCTAAATCTATACACCGGATTCAGAGGTGCATCACAGTTCTCCTCTCTGGTAGAGTTCCTGAAGCCTGACGCAGAAACACTTATCTATCCATCTCAAGGTGTCAGCAAATTCAGAAACCGGCTATCAGTTGAAAACTCGCTTCTCGTGACACTGATGAAGTACAAGCTCGATTCACCACAAGAAGATCTTGCATATAGGTAAATTTAATTGTAGGATAGTCCTCAGTCTTGTGCGCTGATCATTAGTTAATGTGCATAATATATTGGTGTACACGAAGCTATCTCTGCTACATGCTACTCTATATTCAATAGTTTGATGTCTTCAGTTGCCTTAAAAAATTCTTCT
Source organism: Membranipora membranacea (assembly GCA_914767715.1). Lineage (NCBI taxonomy): Eukaryota > Metazoa > Bryozoa > Gymnolaemata > Cheilostomatida > Membraniporidae > Membranipora > Membranipora membranacea. The sequence continues at coordinate 19,872,731 of OU612072.1, forward strand.
ACATATTTGATGGCTAGTGATTTAATTAGTGTTAGTATGTGGATCACATTGCTCAACACCAAGTTTGGAAGAGTTTGATAACAATTTGGAACAAGTTTGAGCGTATATTTGGCAAATAGCCTGAGTCCCTATGCTCATAAACACAGGAAATTAGCAAGCATGCAGTCTTTGGCCCAGATACTATCATACTATCAACTCTCCACATAACAGCTCTACTGTGATTGATTTTGTAGATTAGGAGTACAGCAATTGGATGTTTCCAGAATAATTACAGCCTACACTGATTTGATGTACCGTCGGTTCCGCCAAGTCTCAATATGGCCGAGTCAGAAGCTAGTGAGGGAAAACATGCCGGATGTGTTTAAAGAGAAGTACGCTACCACAAGAGTCATCATTGACTGTACGGAAATATTCATTCAACGCCCTACCTCCACCAACGTCCAACAGCTGACCTGGTCATCATACAAACAGCACAATACAGCTAAAGCACTCATTGGCGTTACACCTAACCTCTTTATTTCCTTCCTCCCCGACATCCAGCCTGGCCGTCTTTCTGACAAAGAAATTGTTGTGCGTAGTGGCTTGGTTGATTTGTTAGAGCCCGGGGACTTTGTTATGGCTGATCGAGGGTTCAGTATTGATGACTTGTTGAGCCAGTCTGTCGAACTAAATATTCCTCCATTTCTATGCAACAAAACTCAGTTCAACAGACAAGAGGTGGCAGTCACCCGATCCATAGCCTCAGTTAGGATACACGTTGAGAGATTTATCGGGAGAATCCGACGATACAATATTCTTAATAGTACATTCCCCAATAACAGTCTGACATCACTAAACAAGATATGGGTGAACTGTTGTTACCTCACTAATCTTCAGCATCCCAAATTTATGGTATAACTTTTACTTACATACAGCCCAGCAACCTAATTCTGACATTTTTACACCATTTGAATCGTAGTAAGTTACCAATCCTTTTTTTACTAAATTACGTGACTTTAAATACAACTGCTCATTTTTTCATGCTATATAATACTAACATTTTTATATTGTGTCATTTGAACTATAGCATGGTATGTGATTTTGTACACAAAACTGGACGTCAGGTTATTTTATTGCTGATGTATTTCTTGCTTACAACTTCGTAAAATGGCTGGAGTCAACGAAAATATATTACTCTAAATTTATCTAGAACAGTGGTAATGATGAGTAGTGGTAATGACAGAAGTAAATTGGACTGATTGCGATCTCGGCTTATTTAATATGCGATAATCTGCAGCGAAAATAAGGTGGTACATAGAAAAAAATGTTGAGATTGCATCTCTAAATGATAGCCTTGATAAGGTGAAATATATAACACAATTTGAGTAATTCTGGCTGATGTAAAAGGTAGAATATAAAAACTTTGATTTGAAAATAAACGCTGATAGTACTGTTGCTGAGGTTTGTAAAGTGATGAGGTAGATATAAATACAGTAAGTATGACGAGTATTGACACACAAGATTTTGATAGGTAATAAGGTGATACAAAAAATAAGATTTGAGTAGGCTACTGGCTTTTGTCAAGACTAGAATAGAAAAAAGTGTTTTGTTGCCTCGGAGGACTTACGAGTAAAAATGGTAAATGTGATCAAGGTATATGATGCAAGATGGCAGGAGAACACAGAGATTTGAGATTGCATCTCTGAATGATTGCATTGATATGGTGAAATATGTAATACGATTTGAGTAATTCTGGCTGTTGTAAAAAAACTTTGATTTGACAAATAAACGTTGATGGTATTGTTGATGCGGTTTGTAAAATGATGAGGTAGATTTAAATACAAATAGTCATGTTAAAAAATCATCAAAGAAGCGTTTGGCCTTGCCGACTAGTTGAGCCAGTAGTACAGGGTCTTTGTACACAATTTCAGAATGGCTATCTAGATACAGACCATCACTAGTACATAGATACACAAAAAAAACACACTGGTCTACCTCCAAACACGCCATCTGAATCTGACACTGAAAGTAGTAGGCATGGTTTTTATTCAATCTAACTGAGTTGCCATCCATAACGAGAAACCATTTGGCCTTTTTTTCTCTTATAATGTCAATCAACATGTCAAGGTCTGACCCAGCAATAGGACACTTAATTTCCAGTACCTGAGATGGTGGCCCTGGTATGTAGCCATCAGTGCTAGCTCCTAACCAATGGTGCTCTCGGTGGAGCATAAGGCCTCGCTCCTGAACAATGACTTTGTGCTGAATCTCATAGTAGGCTTTGGCCGCTGATTCAAACTTCCGACCATGACGTATTGCCGGAATGTGCGAAAGATCTGCGTAGTTCGTTTGTCTGATCTGGTCAACTAGTTTACTAGGGTTTGTCGAGTCTCTTCTTCTATAGATGTTCCCAATCATGGAAGCAGTTATCCTACGTTTCCTCTCCTCCATCCAGCTGTTGTTTTCACCTTGCCCTCTTGTCCTTCTCTCTACTTCTTTTCTGATACTAAAACAGTAATTTATTTTCGTTCAGACCTTGCAATGACCATATAGTATAATATAAATTTTAAGAGAATGATTTGCAACAAGTTTGTCTTATTATAAAACCTAACGAGCAATGATTTGGAACCTAGTGATAGTGATAATGTGCTTTATGAAGCGTTGCTCATTCCAACTGAAGGACCCCTGGATAACTGCATTGGAATATAAATCACTGTCATGGGAATTTATCATCACATATTGTATAATTACATTTTCTGACTTAGTTGTTAATCGTTTAAAATAGGTTTATTTATAAGTCATACTTCTGATAATCCGTGTTGTAAGGAGGAGTTTTGGAACTAGGTGTGACAGCATTTAGTAGATTTGGGTCTAGCTCCATCATAGGCTGCCTATCTGTATTTATGCTGGTTTCTTCATCGGACAACTCCATCAAAACATCAAAGAAGCTGAAAATAAAAGCTAGCATATTAATGGTTGGCAATGGAAACACACCAGGGTCATTGAGACTGTTGAATATCAATTCACAATGGATCACTGATTCAGTACACTAACTCACAGTCATTAAGCTGTGAGAGCAACATCGGTTGGCTAGTTGATGATCACAATCAACAGTATTCTGCACAATAAAAACAGCAGCGAGAGATTGTTCCACCAGGCAATTACGGGTAGGACAATTACCTTGTATAATCAGGTTCAGCTTTAGCAATGGTACCGTTAGCAGAGCTGACCACGTTCTCCTCAAAATCTGCAGGACAATCCGTAATATCCTGTACTATATCAGTTGTCAGTACGTCCATCTCCAAGGTAACAGGCTGCTTGGGTAGGGTACTAAAATGTAGATGAGAATATTTAGAGATAGGTTATTTTTCAGCGCTACATCTAACAATCTGATCTATTTAAGCCGGTAGATCACATGCATCATTTTTTGTGGGTAATAAGGTTGAAAAGTTGGTTTACCTGTTTTTCTGCTTCTTTGTTACTTGGACAGCGCTAGAACTGTTAGGTACATCTTTCTCTGATATCAGTGACTCCCAGAATGGATGGTTCTTGACTAGAGTACTGATACGGGTTATGTGTAATTCTCCGGCAGTATTTTGTGGTAGACTGGAATACCGCAACTGATTTGTAGCTCGCTCACGTTGAGTGTCAGCACGAGAAGGGTTGTCTGGATCGTGACATACAGTCCTGGGAGCAAGTTCTGCAAAGTTAGCGATATCAGCTACCACAGGTCTGGCACTGACTCGACCCCACTGCCTTGATTGTGATGTGCATGCTAGAGACTCAGGAATTTCATCACTGCCAGCCATGATATGGTGGACTAGAGCGTATAAGAGGGCAACAGCATGTTTACAACGCCCTTTACCGGCAGGACATGTACAGTCACTCATTGCTACTGCTGAGCTTCTTATCTTCACAAGCACGGTATACCTGTCTTTTTTCATACTTGGGGATACACGGCCCTTACAATAATAGTCAGAGTCGGACATGCCTACTAGCATATTTTCGACTTTCTCGCACTGAAACAGATTGTAGCCCTGCTTGATGTGCTTGTCGGATGCTTTGAAAGCGTGTATACAAGAATGGTTGAGTGCAGGGAAGTCTTTGAGGGATGCTGACCAGCGTATAGTTTTTATGATATCATCGATATATTCGTCAGTGTTACTTGATATCTCAGGCTCCGTTGTATCGCTCAGTCTGCACTTGCAGTTGGTTTGATGGCGTTGGCAGCGCTTGATCAATGCTGCTTTCAGCCCTGTGATATAGGTTTTACCTTGTGTTCTAAGAGATATCGTCGCAGCTGAGTTACAGTTATCTTCGTGAAGTCCATGTTCTGTAATGATAGAAAGTTAAAACGATAAGACATCTAGATCTGTTAACCCTTCTAGCACAGTTTAAGGCTCTATAAATTGCCAGTGTCAGAGGCTTAAAACTTCAATGCAATGACAATGATCATGATGATATCTGATATATCAGGTCTCACTCAATCAAGGTCTAGTGTCAGACAAGGGCAACATAACCATCAAATCACAGCTTCATGTGTCTTGGGTAACATGTTACAGTATGATGTGACTGAGGCCAAGGGTAGGAAGGTCCAAGCAATGAGCTTGGGATTATCATCACTGAAACTTGTTGATGGTCATTGTGATGTGGGTTTAGAGTCCTTTTTCTTCTTCTACACAGCAATGTTTGGTGCTTCTGACCTTTCAGTTTTACATTACAATGAATAACATGACCATAATCTTGATGATAATATCTGACATGACTGATGTCAGCTCTCACTCAATCAATGTCACCCTCTAGGTCTAGTCATTGAGGATAAACAATACTGATTGATGTTCCTGTAATAGACCAGGGAGTGTGACCCAAGCTCATTCATTGTATAGACCAACAACCATCAAAGATACTAACGAGAGGTAGTTAGAAGAAAAATTACTTTTTAATTTACATAACTAGGATTTATAAACTTTCCTGACCTTGTATGTTACACTTTTGCATGGATTAGTTATCCTAATTAAGACAAATCATTGAAATACTTACATATTGAAGTGCTGGGTATGATTACTGCTCACCAACAGGTGATTATATGCTACACTTGACACGAATAGAACTAAATATAAAGATTAGAAATGAAAACGTGATAAATTTATGATAATCTCCTACAGTGCTCAAACCCCGGATGTACCTCCAGCTGCGCACGCAGCATGAATCCAATAAATAAGGGGGACAACTCACATAAGGCTTATTAGACCATGATAGAAATTGATAATTGTTGACAGGCTTCCTTATTTATTTGCCTTGTATATCCAGTTCTTACCGAGTTGCTTAATTAAAATTTAAAAAAACGAGACATTGTTATATATGACAATAATAAGTTTACTAGTTTGTAAGGAGACAAGTCATCATTAGTACAACTTATTCCTGTGACAGGAAGAGGCCCATGACCTGTATCCAATAAGCTACCTTTTACAATACCATCTAAATCTAGCGGCTAATCTTGGTGTCTCAAGGTACAAGGGCTCACTGTAAAAAATCATTATGTGATGCCTCAAATAATTGTCAGGACATTTAACCTCTGGTAGTGTGACGAGCCCATACTTTTGGTTAGCAGAAATAATGCTGTCATAAACCAAGACTTTGTTTTGATGTGTATAGAAAGTCATACCGCGCCCTTCAACCCTCCATGTTGTTGTGAGTGGTCCCTGCTTTTCTCATAGGAGTGAGTTAAGATCTTGTAATTTGGTGATAGCCTTGAATTTCTAATAGGTAATTAGTAATCCTAGGCTGTTGACATTTATTTCTCTTATGCCATATCAATCAGAGATCGCAGGCCAATTTCTTTTAAAAAGTATTTCCAGAAATGTAAAGACCATAACCATTTTAGACTACATTGGACTACAATTTTGTAAGATTTGTTGATCTGTGATGCATATGTCTTGTGACCAAAAAGTAATGGCGCTGGTAGGGCACGGCCGTCACATCAAACTTTGATTTTATTTGTTACCAGAAAGAAACGCAGATTGGAAGGCAGATACTATTAATTACTTCGTATTTACACAATAACAATAAAAGTATAATAGTATAAGCAATGTAACCTGGCAAGGAGTACTTTCAGGATAGTAACGATAAGAGTGCCAAATACGCACTCCGCGGCGGGAGTACTAAACATTGGTGACCTGAGAAGGTCTTATCAATGCTAACTACACGGAAAGTGCCCTATTAAAAGTCTGCTTGTTCTACGCAACTTCCAAATATTCACCGCTTCTGACGAGTCAAACATTTGATAGGAGAACCTTTCACTGGATTTTATTGAATACTGTTACTTGAGTTTCTCTTATCTATGTAAAGATTACAAGGTCAGCAATACAGACAAAGTCACGTCTCATGGTCCTCTATGAATAAACATATATAACCAGATGGCAGCTGCTTGCATCACACAACTGATAAGAGCACATAATTCACCGTTCACTCGTAGCCGAGTATCAAGTTCCTGTGACTGTCTCTTAGTAGGGATTGTAATTGGTAACCACCAAAAACATCACTGTGTTTTTTTCATAGTCTGCATGAGCCTATAGATACTAACCTTACATCTAAGTACAACACTTAGCTTCTTGGTCTAATGCATTATGATTTTAATTACATAATATGTATTGTTTGTATACTTGAAGGACAGTTGACGAAGACTTGGCACGCTGCCACAAGATAATAACCTAGTGACAAGGTTACAGTGAATGCAGGTAGGATCATATATCCATCACAGATAAGGTTAGAATAGGAATAAAATCTTGGACATATTTGGTCTATGCATGGATGAGTTACATGTATTGAATAGAGCATGAAAGGCCAGTACGCCGGATGGGCACAGCTGTTTTTATGGGAGTTGGAGAATACCTGGATCCAAGCAGTCAGGCTCCTTTTAAAATGTTTTCGATTTAATTAATAAATCACATTTAATTTGACATGCATTATTATGCATCACAGAGAGGAGAGAGGGGTAAGAATTGGGAGCAGCCCTCTCCCATCCTCATTTTCGAAGTAATTCATCATTCTCAGGGGTGTATACAACAAGTTCTCATCCCTCCCCTCTACCTTGGCTATACCTCATTGAATTCTTAACTGCATAAGCTGGTAAAGAGGGTTTGCATCATAGTTATGGTCAAAGTGTCGAATACAAGTTTCAATGCGGGAATACTAAATATATTTGACAAGCTCAAGAAACAGTTCCCTAATAAAAGTCATACTTCTTGTTCTACCTAGGTTCTAAATATGTTACCACTTATGGCTAGATGCTTCAAACATTTGATAAGAAAACCATAAAGTGTTATTATTGAATATTGATGACGCAAGTTTCATTTGTCAATGTAAATATTGCAAGGTCAGTAATACAGGCAATGTCACGTCTCACAGTCTCCCGTGATTAAACATATTATCTTTAATCACGGGAGAGCGTGAGAGGTGACATTGCCTGACCTTGCAATATTTACATAATATATAACCAGATGGCCGCTGTTTACGTCACACAACTGATAAGAGCACCCAATTAACCACTAACTGCTTGTGGCTGAATATAGTTAATGTTACTGTCTCTTATCAGTGGAGTTTACATCACACATCAACATACACTTGAGGGTTACTAACAAAGCCTGCATGAGCCTGTGAAAATATTACACACTTCCCTAACATCTAATCTCTAAATATGACTCAGCTACTTTCCCTACTGGATCATGATTTAACTTTTTTGTGCAATTACGAGGCAGCGAATATTACAGGGTAGCATCAACATTCTCTGACATATTGTGGAGTATAAAATACGATTGAATCTAGGATAGTTTATTGAGAATCAGATGTCTGGTTCTGAAACTGTGCTAAAAATAAAAAAATGGTTCTGGTTTGGCACAGCTGCAGCATTCAGCCCTTCGTCAGTTTTTAACCAGGTTGGGGAGCACCTGGGTTCAAGCAGTCAGTCAGGGTTCTGGAAAATTGAAAAGGAAAGCATCCAGGTTGCATTGTGGGATACCATAAGGCAACATAACCACATATATTATTATGTTATTGGCTTTGGCTCAACAAACCACTGAATTGACTGCCGGTTTCGTAATTGAAAAAAGACTGCTAAGATGGCCATCCATAATTCAATTTTTTGAAGAGGGAATCCATATTTTTGTAACCTTGACAACATGATAGCGCCTGATGGATATAAACCAATATTACATCATGACAGAAAGGTTACGCTGCTGGTTAAATGTTACTAGCTACGCCCACACACCTGCTGAAATGTTGCTGAGGCGATGTGGCTCTTTAGAAACACACAGAAAGGCTAGCATATCAACAACTGCAGATATGTTTAGTCTCAAAATATTTTGATTAGTAATTTTTATTGAACAAATATGGTAGGAATCAAAACTTGAAGCCTAGCCCTAGTTTTTTGGGAAGTTTTACAGAGTGGAGAATCGTAGCTGGATAATACGATAAAAAGTAGAACAATGCATGTAATATAGCAAGGTTAATGTAAGGTAATGTAATGAGGAACTAAGGGGCAGGAGTGAGGCTCAGAAGCGAACCCCGGGGTCTCAGGACCCCCCCCCCCCCCATAAACTCCTCAGAAATCAAATGTTTACTTAGTATTTTCAGGATAATTCATAAATAATTGTCCCTAATATAAACTCAAACTTAGAGCTCACTGAATTATCAGCAGCATGGTTCATCCAGTTCCTCTTTCTTGTTATACCATCATCAGAATTTAAGTGAAGCAGCCAACATTTATTTCTGACTTTATTAGACACAGGAATCTGTTTTCTCATTGTAGCTCTTATTGTGGAGACATGAAGAGGTCAGCATCAACTCAGCATAAGCGCCAGCTTTAGTCTTTCTCGGGTAAACCAGCCTAAGAGTTCAGAAAACATAACAAATCAAATGAATGCTGAATATTTTGTGATTCGATTTAATGCTTGAGCGAGTATATTCATAAGGTAACCATTCTGTCTTGATTTGTATTACTTACTTATAATAATTTGTGAAGAGCATGTTTTTTCATATGATCGGCAGCATGCTAAAATGATCATGTGACCTAATCTAGTGGTCACATATTATAAGGGGAAGACTCAGCCTAACAAGAACACAGCATACATTTTTTAATTAATTTTAATATTACAATAAATCTGTATCCCTTACGGAGGCATCCTACTGATGACTACAATACTGAGGGTTGGATATCTGCTCTCTTTAACAAGTCTTTCTGTCAGTCTCTGCTTCAGTTCATCCGGTATTTCTGTGACTGTGCCATCGAATGTGACATCAGTAGACCAGGTTACTGTCAGAGTGTCATTCTTACAGCTCAGCTTAGCCTGAGAACCAACCTTAGGTCTGCAATCTGAAAAAAACAAACAATTTAATGTGATCGCGCTTGTATCTCTTACAAAGTTTTGCCTTATGAAGCAGCCAAATTACCACCCCTCTGCGTTAAAATCTGATTACAGCAGCCACGGAGCCAAATAACATCCACATCAGCTTCAAATCTTATTCACCTCAAACCAGTGCTCGTTCAGAAAATTGTATCACTGGTTTGAGGTCTTATATATGCATCTTGTCATTAAACTGAATGAGTCAAATTGTCCCCCTAAACTAAAAGGGATATGAGGCATTTCACATCATAATAGTTATTGTCTCAAATTATTCTCAACATACTTATATTGGACTTCAAATATAAGATTTGTACGTTTACATTGTAAATTTATAGGAAAATATTTGCAACAAACCTAACTGCTCACCTTTTTGACATAATTCTCTTATCTGGTTGACATATCCATTAGCGAGGGTTGTTAGAGTAGATAGGGCCACCACATCAGTCAGTACTGTACACTTTACGTAATCATACCTAGCAATGATATCGACTCCTCTCACCAATAAGTAATCTACAATATTAATAAATATTCTTTAGATTATGACTCTAGGCGTTATACATGGGCTTGGCAATTATCAGTTGCTCTTTTCGCTATTTCCATTTATTAAATAAAAAATTGGAAGCCTTTTTGATTCTGCCAAAAAAAAAGTTGGCCGCGTGAAAAGGCTATAACTTTGGCACTTCAACACTACGTAAGTGTTATATCTCAGTCTGTACCTTTGATTTCTACTTTGAGTGAACAGTTGGTATTTTTCCCGTTTATACGATACTTGTAGACTCCGACAGGTAGTTCTAGTGTATGAGTAGTGCCATCGAGTGTGAGATCCAGCGCAGATAACCCAGTAGAAGCCGAGACAACTCCTCTGATTACTTCTGGGCACTCTTCTAGCCCATATTTTGTACCTGATAACGCAGTCATAGTAGTCGGTGTAGTAAACTTAAAATGCTAGCAGATAGCTGAGTAGTAGAACGAGTATCAAAAATGGCAGCACAATCTCAAAGGTGGTGTGGCTACATGCAACGAGAAACTATGGAACTGAAATGATACCACAAATGTAAATAGATTATCCAAGTAAAAATAAAAACGGTTAGTAACGGAGTAGGGACCCGGGTGCTTGTGTGCTAAGTGTAACGGTCCGAGGTCTTAGGCTCAAAGTAAATAATTGTAAATACTAACTCAAAAACCTCGTATATGCTTATCTCAATAACCTATTTATATAAATACTCACCATTATTTATGACTATGATATTAATAGTGCAGTTGTCTCTTTTGATCACATGACTACCGACGGCATATCCAGATTGTACATCAGGAGTTATCTCCACAAACGCCCTCTCCTCAGCAGATGTCACATACAGTGTCATGTTACTGTCCTGACACTGGTTGCCCATTGTAGTTCCTGCAGGATGTAAGAGATATTTAACATCTAGTTGCCGATACTAAACATTGATGAAGTTCAAATACTATCTGGGAGAAATAAATTCAGGCAAATTTAGGATTTGAAGGTGGGTGCTCGTGTACCAAGAAAGTTATTGATGATCGTATTTTTGCGAGTCCAGATCTTAAGATTATATTACTCCACTGTATTGTAATAAAAAGGTAAACTTGATAGCAAACTATTTATAGATATACTCACCATTATTTATTACTATAATGTTGAGAGTACAGTTGTCCCTGTAAACTACGTAATTTCCAACTGCATATTCAGATTTTATTTCAGGAGTTATCGCCACAAACAATGTTTCTTCTTCAGACATTACATAGAATGTCATATTACTGTCCTGACAAAGTGTAGTTGTTGGTGTGGTTGTAGTTGTCGGTTTGGTAGTTGTTGGTGTGGTTGTAGTTGTCGGTTCCGTGGTTGTTGGTGTGGTTGTAGTTGTAAGTTTGGTAGTTGTTGGTTCGGTAGTTGTTGATGTGGTTGTAGTTGTCGGTTCCGTGGTTGTTGGTGTGGTTGTAGTTGTAAGTTTGGTAGTTGTTGGTTCGGTAGATGTTGATGTGGTTGTAGTTGTCGGTTTCGTAGTTGTTGGTGTGGTTGCAGTTGTCAGTTTGGTAGTCGTTGGTTTGGTTGTAGTTGTTGGTTTAGTAGTTGTTGATGTTGTTTTTTATTGTCAGTTTGGTAGTTGTTGGTGTGGTTGTAGTTTTCTCTTTGGTAGTTGTTGGCGTGGTTGTAGTTGTTGGTTGGGTGGCTGTTGCAGGTGTAGTTGTTGATGTGGTAGTCAGTTTTGGATCTACAAAGTTAAAAGATAATTTTGTGAAGAGATATTTACATCCTTAGGTAATATAGAATGAGAATTGTGGCCATGGAAGGAAACTATAGACTTCGTCTTAAGCGTCATAATTGTCAAGTCATAATCTTATTATTTCTTAGTTATTTCTTCATTTGAGTGAAGGGATGGCACTTTTATCCACGATCAAACAAGAGTATTATCTATAAAGTGATCTTCCATTCAGACATAGGCGCCATGTTAGAATGGGTGACTCTCTAACTGCCAGTAAGTTCAACTTTGGATATTGAGAAAAACACCTAATCATTTGTATACATATATATATATATATATATATAAATTCAAATCTGTGCGTTTAAGTGTCATCTGTGTGTATTTGGCCCCAACTATGTGTCACTCAAAAATAAGGAGTCATTTTATATGACCCACAAAAAATCATGTCTTAAATCCTCTTAAATAATCATGTTGGGCATCCTTAACCCAATAGTAATTAATGGTAGATAAAATAGCCTGACATGGAGGGACAACTCCCTACAAAACACAGGGTGGGCTGCCGCTAAAGTGGGACGCAAGTTGCCCGGAGTCCTCGTACTGAGAGTGTGATACATCCTAGTAAACTAGAATGCATCCTAGAGGTGAGGGCATGGTGGACCTCCTAATCGTAAGTGTGCAGCAAGCTGCCAGAAACTGAAACAGGCACTAATCAGCCATTGGCCATGATACTTTGATCTTAGCCAATAGGCCGAGAAGGAGGGACAACTCCAATGCGAAGACTGCCCTACACACTGATAGCCACTATATATATATATATAATATATATGAATAACGCATTGTCCAGGGTTTTTATGGGTACAATAGTGGGATATATAACATATGACATTTTATTGCACAAATGTGTGTATATATACCCTATAGGAGTTTAGTTTTCGCGGCATTTATGATTCGCTTTTCGCATTGTTGCCTAGGTTGCGAAATTTAGTGAATCTTAAATTAGACTCACTCACCGTAGTTTCATAAACAATGTACAATTATACAGGAATACACCTTCCCCAAGCATGCATGCAAGCATGCTGTGTAGCGCGGTGTAGTGGTCTTTTAGTGTCTGCCTTGCAAGGAGATGGAGATTTATGCCCTGGGTTCGAATCCCTGCTGGAACTTATTTTTTTAATTTTCACTAGTAAGCCGACTAGCATATTTAGTACTAGTGAAATTTAGTACCAGCTCCAGATAGCGAAATTAAACTCTAGCTAAATTTAACTCCAATAGGGTATATATATATATATATATATATATATGTATACATATATATATATGTGTATATATATACCGTACAAAGAGGTATTTTCTCTATTAAGCGCTATATCACTCAAGAATTAGATGAAGTATTAAAATTGAAAAAAATCGTGTTCCACCTATCAATTCAACTTGAGATAAAGTACGAAATAATCCTATTGTAATTGTATTTAGTGTACTCACATATGAACTGCTGTATGCTTCTGAGTTGTTCGACGTACAGAGCATCTTTAGTGATGAGAAGAGAGGTTGGGCGATACAAACATCCTGAGCAGAGATCCAGGGTGGTCACTCTGTCTGAGTTCATGTCTACGAGTCGGATCCTGTTATTGTTGTAATCAGCCACGAGTAGTGTCTGATTTTGTATTTTTTGTATTTGTATAATTTGGTTAAAGGTAATGTTCCGATGTCTGGTGACCTGAGATGAACCCTTGGTTCTAATTCCTAAACTTTTCAAGCTTATTGAAAACAATAACAGACAATAATAGATCATTAATTGACAGCTTATTGTGTCAATTTGACAAATGACAAAGGTGTTTAACCCTTGAATTTTGCAGTCAAGATCCATCAATCATAATTAGTTGACACAAGCTCAGTACAGTTCACTTATTAATAATAAATCATTTGATAATAAGGATACTTCAATACCGTGTTGCGTAAGTGATCGTTGCACATTCGGAAGAACATATGGGTGCTCTTATACCCTAAGGTAATTATAAAACATGATGTTCTTTATGATGATTGCGTAAGAAAATGTCATCTGACACCTCTATAGTTCCTCTGCAACATTTTTGTAGACCATGATGTACATACCCAATTACAATCAGCCTTTCTGTTCTCATTCATTTTCTTAAAACTCAATTTAATTTAGACACAACAATTATGACTTGCACATTAGCTTTGATCGTAGCAAAACACTATCAAATAAGATTTTGATTATAATTATCTGCGCTCAAATATTTAATAATTATGAGGAAAAATTAGTGGAGGTAATTGTAGACTATTCCGCGCTATTCAGTGTAGCGCTGTGTCAGATATCATCTGTTCCCAGTCAATCCTTTTCCTCCAATAGCTAACGTATTAAAATTAGGTGAGCAAGGTGGAGTCTGTATAGCATTAGATCATGTTAGATCCAGTTCTCCTGCGTTCGGAATATCTCCCCCCCCACCCTCCTCTCTCCTGCTAACCAGCAACGGCTTGTCAGCAGAAGGAGAGCAAACCCGAATACAGGCAACTAGACCCAGTGTAGTATTGTCTTTATATATTGATTTTTTATCATGCTTGATAAAACACAGACTCATCGGCCTACGATGTCACTACTATTCGGTTAGCATATTTGGTTAACATAATTGGTGTACGTACCCACTAAATTTTATCCCCCAATATTATAGTGGTATGGTGATTCGTACAATATAGCGTTGCAGAACATTGGCCATGTAGGTTAGCTTTGATTGATTGACTGCAACCCAGCACAACATTAAAGTGTTGAGACAATGTGGTTTTTCTCACTAAATTATGTCCCAAAAAATAGGTAAATATCACGCAGTAAGGACATACAAATTGTCCTCATATTTCAAGAAATTTTCTGAAGTGAAAATCACCAACCTTGGGTGTCTATGGTTTGCCACATTAATTTAGTAGAAAGCGTTTATTAAACTTGTGGTTTTCTTCTGATTCAGCCTCATAATTGGAGAAAAAAATGAGATCTTATAATCTTGCTAATTCCTTTATTTGCCGATTTATCTTTTCAAAATACGCCTATTTTTATCTGCCTGTTTCATCTTGAATTTGAAACACAATTCAGATTATCGCAAAACAAATTGAAGGAAATTCATTTTAAGATATCCGTTTCGACGTGATCGTACTAATCCACTATCATATCATGAAGCAGTACTGAGTACAGCTAATCCAGAAATTGTCCCAGACCGTGCTCAAACTTTTAGGTGTATTGGCAGCTATTCGGTATTCATGAATTTCTCATTATAGTAATCAGTCAGAATTTTGCCCCATTCCTCTTACAGCTAAAATATTAAGACTTGGAGAATACCCGTCTCGTCTCGTTAGCATTGACCATTATAAATTTACCTTTCATTGATGACAATTGCTTACAATATCTCCATGTAGTCTAGCTCTTGTCAGCCATAACCAAGCGCACAGTCTAAATATCGGGAAAATAAACGCAGGGTATGCGCTAAGTGCTATATTCCAAAATAACAATTATGTTTTGTGACAATAGTGAGTAGTTATGGTTAGTGCTAGAATCAATAACTTCGATCCAGTTATATGAGCAGGTATAAAGGCTATATGACCCAATACAAGTATGTCTAGTAGGCAGTTAGCAGCCTTTTGTACCTATTGTTGTTGGAATTTTTATAACAAAGCTAAAACAAATACACTATCAGGTTTAACAAAGACTATAATATGAGTTAAACATAACATTAATGTTTCATTGATCTTGTTGCTCCTACTCTGATGTATTATTCTCATACAGGTTCATAGCTATAGATCACAACTAACTGTACGGCATTTCATAACCAGAAGTCACTCGCTATCATGTTAGCCGATTGGGACTTCCACTAGTGTAGTTCAGTCTTGTAAAGGTAAGTTGCTATATATATGGTTCGATCAAGGAGTAATAGCAAAGTTACTCCTTGGTTTGATTATATGTTTCATACGATTTTGTCATTTAACAGCGTTTTGTCATAGTGCCCTAAGCAGAGAGGCTATTAAGGTATGAATCATAATCACATGCTGTGCTTGTCCTCATAACTCAATACCATGAATGAGGCTGATTAAATAGTGATATGATGTAATCTTCATATAAAAGAAGATAAAATGATTGGAATGAAATTAATTGTGTTACCAATAAATGTCCTACTCTCAAAGTTTACATTCGCTTCCTGACTTCTTCTCATTTTTCGTATATATATCTGTTAAAGCCCAATTTTAGCGAAATCTTGTTGAGTGCTGAGGAGCATACATCAGCTTGGACCACTCAATTTCCTCCTGGTGGCCATTACAAGACAGACTCTCATCTTGAAGTTTGCTTTTTACATTGTCCATATTATTTTACCATAGTCCGTTGTGAATGGTTAGATACAACATACAGTGGTGCGCATATCATGCACAACACACATGTCTTCAGCTAGAAACCATGTGACAAGGGATTTTTTGAGGCCTTTCCTAGTAGAACCTCCCATGGCCGGCCCAGCAGCATTAAGTCACCCTGGTGTGTTGATGAGCGTTTAAATCCATATCTAAGCCCTTAATGCATGATGTCAGCTTCGGTAATTTGATAATAATCTGCTAATATACGCTGTTGCCCAACCAGGGAGACTGCCAAGTCTTCAATGTTTCGATGCTACAATGTTCGCCCCATCATTCTCATGCTTATACTATTATCCAGTGCAGGGAGAAAGTTTTCTGTCAACTCATTGGCTCAAAGTCTTTATCGTCATTGCACCCGCCCCTTCTGCCATAGTCCACTACTCAAATTCACTTATTTGCGCTACAACCACTGGGCTTACTGTGATCTGCTATCTCACTTTACCTGCATTTTTGCAAGGGCCAAGCTCATAGGCTTATGTGTGCGATTCCTTAATTTGAGTATTAAAGGTATATTTCCCACTCAGCCTTCTACCGCGAGTAGTTTGCTGATCATCATTATTATTATTTTATTTCAGCTTGCTGACCCTGTTTATCTATGTGGCCAAAGTCTTAGTACTATCATGGAGCAGGTCAGAGAAAAAGAAAATGAGAGCACCCAAAAAAGTCAGTTCTGAAATAAAGCTACTGAGATATGACCGGATTAACATGTTACCAAATTTTCTTATTTGAATTCAAGTATATCTCTACTGTCTAATTTTTGTTTCATCCTTCGTGTCCGGTTATTGTAAAAACTCAGTAAACTGCCTCAAACCTCTTTAAGCGAATAAATAAATATAGAGAGGGTTTTTGGTTGACCCGTTTCTGATTTTTGATACAACATGAGTACACAACTCCAAATTGAAATGAATTTTTTTTTATTACTTGCGTTGCATCATGAGAAAATTGATTTAACCAAAATCTTTTCCTCAGCAACTGATTATGCTTACATGGATGGCATGAGACAACTCACTCATGCCCTGTGTGTATAATACAGGTAGAATTTGTTAAACATGTAAGAATTTGAACAGCATTTTGATCATAAATGTTGAGCATGTTCACTTAACGTGATATATCCCCTTTTTCAGTTTCTCAGGAACTACTTGTCCTATCTCAAAAATTCCTTCACTGACACGTTGCCAGTAGTCTGACTTATGTTTAATGATGCAAAATGAACCAAAATACATTGAAAACATATAGGCAGCAAAGGGCAAAATGATGCAGTAAATTACATTATGCAAAAGCTTGATGAAAATCTATGGAGTGTTACATGCAAAGCACATTGTGTACAACAATTGATCTCCTTTTTTGGGTGATTGTTAAGCATTGCTAGAGAAATGTCTATGCACATAACTTCTCAACAATTGAATTTATCATCAAACGCCAATGACCAAACCTCGAAAATACTCTCTAGTTTAATGGAAGCTAATGTGTATAACATGTTCTTTAACCTATTTTCAGCTGTTTGGCTGGAGAGGAGTGCATGGTTTGGACCAAATAAAGCTGGTTTAGCCACAAAAATCCAAATATCTAAAGCCATAATCAACAATTGCTTCGATCAAAACCTAGACAATCTCATGCTGTTCATCATGCTGACAACAAATTTGACTGACATCTTTCTGAATTTTGGCTGAAAAATTTTGAACTAAGTTAGTTAAAATTCGGTTAATTATCTGTTACGGTTGTGACAACCAGGATCTGTAAAGTGGTAAGATTGATTGATGGAAGTGACACTACAAGACCAAAATGGTATAATAAGTTGGAAATTTCAGTTTCTACGTTATTTGGGTAGCATGTAATGAGGGGTCAAAAATGGCCCTATTACTATTGCAAAAATCAATTTCAAGTCTCAAAGACAGGAGCGGCCTAAAATCATTAAGTTTCACTAAAATGTCACTCCTATTATAGTTAGCACCATGCCTCCTCTATACGGTGAAGTCATAAACTAATCAAATACCTCAAAAACAAGGCACATAGGGCTCAATTTAAAAAGGGCACTTTTTACCCTAAAATAAACTTCCAGAGGTCACTGCGACTCGACGTCAAATATTTGGGTGGCTCCAACTGTGAAAATAACTATAAGACATGATCACCATTGCAATATTATAAAGTTTTAAAAAGGGATATATCACGTAATAGTTATCCCTTGATTATAGAAGTTTATTCATGACCATTTCTATTTTGTTTCATCTTATTACAGGTTACAGGGTAGCTTGGGAGGAGCAGGGTGACAGTAACTGGGATGATCCTCATGTCCGGAAACAAACTTATGGGCGATTAACAGGAAGCCGTAGAAAGCTGACTCTAGTAGAGCTGGAAAGTGAGACAGCTTCAGCTGGTCAGATAGCTTTATCCTTTAGTGGTGATGTACCTGCAGAGTTATCTAAGAGGCTATCTAAATCAGTGATATATCTGATACTTGTGCGGACACCAGAAAGTAACCTTAAGAGACTGAGGTTAGTAAGCTCAGTTATTGATGAGAATTAATTTACTTTGAGATCTAGTTTTTGATCCAAAATATTTTCTCACATATCCCTTCAGAATAATGCTGACTTTACTGTTAATATGAGTACCAAATTTGCATGCAGAGTTTGATCAAACCATGTTAGTCACCATTCTCCAAGGGTAGGAAAATTGATGTGAGGTTATAGTGTAGGCTCTAATGCGATTGACATACTTGAATTATGTATATCTGTATTGGTATGTTTTAGATTACCAGAGATGACATCACAGAAGCATCTATATGTTAGCCGGTGTGAAGGTGATGAGCTGAATCAGTGTCTATCCACACTAACTGCAGATCTGGTATCTCTGACTCTGTGGGGCTGTAATCTGACTAAGCTACCTGAGAGGTAAATATATCATCAATATAAGCAGGATGTAAGATTACCATGTGGTCACATTATATACTAATGACTATTAATATTATATAATACAGACCATCTGTAAGCTCCTATTGAACTAACAATGGTACATATTCTGTGTAGCTATTTAAGTTGTCTTAATGTTGTATATAACAATATCAGTGAAATTATAAACTGAGCCTATAAAGCTAATGGCATAACTTACTATATTTATTATGACAATTTAAGATAATCTGAGAGGTATAGATTGTTGGACGATTTGATTGTATTACTAGACGTCAGTCAGGCCTCAGTAACACTGTGCAATATCGGTTCCTATTCAGAGCCTATTCCATGCGGGGATAATGACTGTATAAATAGATGAAGCTATACCTACATTGTATAATTACAATTGAATTGAATAAGTTGTCTACTTATACCATACATTGAATAATTATAGTTGCATAATTTTGCCAGGAATGTGGTATAATCATTGTATAAAGTGGAATAATGAAGGTATGCTAGGCACTAATCAGCCCTTGGCAGTGACACTTTGATCTTAGCCAATAGGCCGTACTGAGAGTGTGATACATCCTAGTAAACTAGAATGCCTCCTAGAGGTGAGACCATGGAGAACCTCCTAATCATGAGTATGCAGCAAGCTGCCAGAAACCGAAACAGGCACTAATCAGCCTTTGGCCATGACACTTTGATATTAGCCAATAGGCCGAGAAGCGAGTTGCTATATGTATGACTTGGGTCAGTAAAATTTAAGCAGACAGTTTTGTGTATAAGAAAAACGTTAAATTTCAACAAATAAATTTTTCTCGATTTATTTGTGGCCTTTTCTTAGTGGTATAAATCCATATTCAATTGCCTATGTTTTCAAACGCATCCGGCTGCACATCACTGATTTTTAAATCCTGCATGTGATCTTTATGTCGAAAGTGAATGAAGTGTTTGGTTAATCAAGGGAGACAACTCTGAACTCTATATAGTTATAGTTTGGTGTAAATATGGACATTTTCTTAAATTTCTCAGCTCCTTGCTAAACAAATTCCTGATTTGAAGTCATCATACTTAGTTCCATACAAAAGATGATATTCAAATGCTGCAATGCCAATAAAATTCAAGTGTCCACCAGTTACTGTCCCTATAGCATAGGACAACTCCAACAAATAGGACAAAAGTTCATGATCCCTTTTGCCTGCAGCTCAAAGCCTAAATGCAGGCAAATTGGATCATGCTTGATCTGGAGATTAGTACAGTGTTGCTGATATATTTGCAAATCAACAAACCAGAATCTTCTTTACAATTACATTTGCCTATTTGGCTGGTCACCCTGACGATATTACTATTTTGTATCTTTACCAAAGTCTTAAATTCCCATTTATCTTTTTCCAGTGTTATTGTTAGAAATTTTATTGAATTAAGAGTCAGTTTTTTTAATTGATCATTCTTTTGCATACATGAATGGGTATGCGATACAATCATCAATAGGAGAAGCTTAATTAGCAATCTTCAAATTCAAAATCCGAGAGGTATGAGCGAAAAACCTGGATTAGGGACAATGAATCAATGATCACATCATCGGTTCTACACCTTCCAATGACGTTACGAAGCCCCACAATTAAGTGCCTCACTTCAGCTGTATATAGTGATCTGTCTAGGTTTATTATTAAGTCTATGTGAGGATCAGATGGTGAATGGCTGACATGAGACAATTACTTACTTAATTTGTGTATTTGAAAAAGTTAAATATGAATGAAATAAAACAATAAATATATCAAAAGGTACTCCATTTATTCCATACTATCAGCCACGAAGATTTTCAACGCTGTATTCTATTCCCTGGGAGGTCTTCACCTCATTACTGGGTATTTGTCTGTTTGTGAAGTATTTGAGTTTCTCACGATGTCACGTCAAATGCTGCCGTCAGTAGTCAGCGGATCAATTGAGACAATTTGCATTGCATTACTCAATTTCTTGAGGGTTTATTACCCCATGACTTGTGTTTTCGTCTGTTTGCTAAGCATTTGAGCTTCTCTTGATCTCATGCCAAATGCTGCCATAGCTCTGCAGCAGGCAATTGATTCCATAACAAAACCTTCATATTCTTGCTCACCATGCTTGAAAACCCTTACAAACCTAAACACATTGAATTCCAGCATGTTTAAAATTTTGACAAAAATAGGCCAGTGTGTTGCAAATTGAATAAGCTGACCCATATAACCAAATCGAGCAACTCTTTTTTTTCATCCAATCTCACTGCTGTAAGAATTTATTTTCGAGTTGTTCTCTCTCGACAAATGGATATACACAGACTGAACGGTAATATGCGTAAGTTTTTATGCATTGCGCTGCTGGGAAATCTTTGGTAGCTATACAAACTTCGTTTGTTTTTGTACATCATCGAAATTTGCAAATCATTAAAACATCACAGCCTTAAATAAATTCTAGACAATCATTATTTTTGTATTTTTGTTGTCTAGGCAGCCAAGGCCACTTATTTTACTCTGTAGGAGGGGTTACAATGTTTGGTCTATTTCCCTGCATTCAGAGTTGCTCTCCTATGAGTGCAAACTTAATACAAGAGAATAATGGATCAAACTTGATCTTAGAATACACTGCATTTTAGGGAGTTCCTGTGAGGCGAAGAATTCAGAGTGATTCTGGGCTATCCAGAAAATAATTGTATAAACTGGCAATAATGTGAAGATTATATTTCTTTGTCTGCAGCATTGCAAATATGACATCGCTGAAGGAGCTGGACTTACACGATAACAATCTAAGTAGAGATGATCAGCTGGGTCAGACATTGTCAGCACTAACTAATCTGGAGAAATTGATCCTGATTAACTGTGAGCTGACTAAGATACCTGAAAGGTAATGACACAAATTAAGGCTTGTGGCATGTCGAAGATACTCTTTATAAGGAAACAAAAGCCATGCAGCAAGTCAAAATGTATGTCAATGCCAAATGGATTGGGAGTTGTCTCATCACTTAAAACTCCCAAATGATTCAGAACGATTCTCTTATTTTGAGAACAAGCCATGCGTCTAATTGCCTGACTGTTGAAAAGTGATCCTTATATTTTTCTGAAGAGCATATACCTTTTGAAATTAATGGGTCCAAACTTAAAACAAAGGAAAAATGATCAAACTTGATCTAAGAATATAGTGCATTTCAGGATGATCTCGTGAGGCGAAGAAGTCAGAGTGACTCTGGGCTAACCGAAAAAAAAATTGTATAAAACAGGGAATAATGGGGAAATCATATTTTCTTTTCTCCAGCATTGCTAAGATGACATCGCTGAAGGAGCTAGACTTAAACAATAACTATCTAAGTAGAGATAATCAGCTGGGTCAGACACTGTCACCACTCACTTATGTGGAGATACTGAACCTGAGCAGCTGTCAGCTGACTAAGATATCTGACAGGTAATGACACCCATCGGCCAAAACCTCAGTTTATTTAGTTTATTCACCTTTGCCCTTTTGATTTCATCATTCAGGTCCAGGTATCTGAGAACTATATAAGGTTTGCTAAAGTCACTAAAACCCCAATACAGCAAAAAAACCGTATGTGAGAATGTTAAATTGATTGGGAGTCTTATCACTTAAAATTGTCAAATTATTTCTCATAGTGTTCTAATTTTGAGGACCAGTCATGCGTTTAATTGCCCAACAAATAAAAAGTGTTTCTAAATTTTTGTCAAAGATTGTCATCATATATGCTGAAGATTATTTAGGCTTATTTAAATCCCTGTTTTAGTGTTGGGGAGTGAATGCTAAAATGCAAGAGTTTTTGTGCATCGCTCTGTTGAGAAACCTATAGTAGCTTTACAACATTTCTGTCTTTGGTTGATAAAATGGATTTAACAAGTGTACAGACAGCACCTTAAATGAAGAAAATTACTTAATATGACCTTTTTTGTCGTGTTGATACATCATCAAATCTTGCGAAAACAAAGAAAACATTACAGCCTTAATTTTTTTGTAAACACGTGTTTTATGTATTTTTGTTGTCCAGACAGCCAAAGCCCCTTATTTAACTCTGTAAGAGGAATTACCATGTTTGGTCCATTTTCCTGCATTCAGAGTTGCTCTCCTATGAGTTCAAACTTAATACAAGAGAATAATGGATCAAACTTGATCTTAGAATACACTGCATTTTAGGGAGTTCCTGTGAGGCGAAGAAATCAGAGTAACTCCGGCTATCGGAAAAACAATTGTATAAAACTGGGAATAATGCGTACATTATATTTTTTTGTCTGCAGTATTGCAAAGAGTACATCCCTCAAAGAGCTAAACTTAGACAGTAACAACCTAAGTAGAGATGATCAGCTGGGTCAGACATTGTCAGCACTAACTAATCTGGAGAAACTGAACCTGAGACACTGTAAGCTGACTAAAATATCTGACAGGTAATGACACCCATCGACCAAAACCTCAGTTTATTTAGTTTATACATCTTTACCCTTTTGATTTCATCATTCAGGTCAAGGTATATGAGAGGTATATAAGGTTTGCTAAAGGCACTGAAACCCCAATGCAGCAAAAAAAAGTATGTCAGAATGTTTAATTGATTGGGAGTCATCTTATCACTTAAAACTGTACAATGATTTCTCAGGGTTCTCTACTGTTTTTGATTTAGTCATGCGTTTACTTGCCCAACAAATATAAAGTGTTTCTAAATGATTGTCAAACACAGTCATCATATGCTGAAAAATTATTTAGGTTGTTTTATTTCCCTGTTTCAGTGTTGGGTAGTGAATGCTAAAATGTAACAGTTTTCTTGCATCGCTCTGTTGAGAAACCTATAGTAGCTATACAACATTTCTGTCTTTGGTTGATAAAATGGATTTAACAAGTGTACAGACTGCACCTCAAAAAAGAACATTACTTATTATGACCTTTTTTGTCGTGTTAATACATCATCAAATCTTGCAAAAGAAAAGAAAACATTACAGCCTTAATTTTTTTGTGAACACCTGTTTTATGTTTTTTTGTTGTCGAGATAGCCAAAGCCCCTTATTTAACTCTGTAAGACGAATTACCAAAATTGCTCCATTTTCCTGCATTCAGAGTTGCTCTCCTATGAGTTCAAACTTAATACAAGAGATTAATGGATCAAACTTGATCTTAGAATACACCTCATTTTAGGGAGTTCCTGTGAGGTGAAGAAATCAGAGTAACTCTGGGCTATCCGAAAAATAATTGTATAAAACTGGGAATATTGTGAAGATTATATTTCTTTGTCTGCAGTATTGCAAATATGACATCGCTGAAGGAGCTATACTTAGACGATAACAGTCTAATCAGAGATGATCAGCTGGGTCAGACATTGTCAACACTCACTAATCTGGAGATACTGTACCTGAGCAGCTGTCAGCTAACTAAGATATCTGATAGGTAATGACACAAATTGGCCAAAACCTCAGTTTATTTAGTTTAATCATCTTCACCCTTTTGATTTCATCATTCAGGTCAAGGTATATGAGAGGTATATAAGGTTTGCTAAATGCACTGAAACCCCAATGCAGCAAAAAAAAGTATGTCAGAATGTTAAATTGATTGGGAGTCATCTTATCACTTAAAACTGTCCAATGATTTCTCAGGGTTCTCTACTTCTTTAGATTTAGTCATGCGTTTACTTGCCCAACAAATAAAAAGTGTTTCTAAATTTTTGTCAAAGACAGTCATCATATATGCTGAAAACTATTTAGGTTTTTTTATTTCCCTGTTTTAGTGTTGGCTATTGAATGCTAAAATGCAACAGTTTTTTTGCATCGCTCTGTTGAGAAACCTATAGTAGCTATACAACATAGCTGTCTTTGGTTGATAAAAAGCATTTAACAAGTGTACAGACAGCACCTTAAAAGAAGAAAACTACTTATTATGACCAAGGAGTTTGAAAGAGAAGTGGAAACGGCCTCTCATTTCAAATTGTTGTTTGTCTCCACTGGTTATTGTCCTCTCTTTGTCAGCAAAGGTTTTTCATGACCACAGCCAACCAGAGCAGAGACTGCAGAGAGTGACTTCGTGCCAAAAGCAGTACAACTTGAGTTGCTGTAATAATTTTGATGAACTGTCCAATCAGCAAGAGCATAGTTGTGAAATCCAAATTATCAAGATGGGTTCTATTGCAACTTTCCAAAAGTGTTTGAACCTCTTGAAAAGAAACTAAACTAAGTAGCAAAGAGATATAGATAGCATTCAGGTATAGTCCATGTTTCAAACTATAGTCTAGTCTTACCTGGGACTCCAAAGCCCTCTGCTACTCACATGAGAAGGGAAAGTTTCATTGCAGACATGGCCATAAATTTGCCTCATAATTTGGTAATCAATGGTGGTTTTCATCAGTCAAACGTGGTATGTTATGCCTCCCATTGTCACTTAGGTGTTAGAAAGGGCTTATTTAAGTACTTTCACTACTTTTATCTGGTCTCAGTTCCTCACATGGTTTTTAAATGGTGAATGAATGATTTATCTTCAGTCTCTCTATCCCCCATCAAACATTTGCATTGGAATTATAATTCAATACCCTGCAAAAGTGGTTACTATATTACTAGCTATGTCTCATCTACACTTGTGGTGATTTACATCATGATATATTGTCTCTGGGTGTCTGAATATGCCATTGAGTAAGCATGTCAAATATCTTAATAATTTTCAACTGGAGACAGACATAAAGAGACTGAGGACTTAAATGAATTTTAATGGAGGGACCATATTAGTACAACCCTTGGAAACAGCCTTGTTAAGTCACAGGCTACATTTCGTTTCCACTCCCTCTCTGTAACTCCCTGTTATGACCTTTTTTGTTGTGTTGATACATCATCAAGTCTTGCGAAAAAAATGAAAACATTACAGCCTCAATTTTTTTGTGAACACCTGTTCTATGTATTTTTGATGTCGAGACATTCAAAGCCCTTTATTTAACTATGTAAGACAAATTATCAAGTGTGGTCCATTTTCCTGCATTCAGAGTTGCTCTCCTATGAGTTCAAACTTAATACAAGAGAATAATGGATCAAACTTGATCTTAGAATACACCTCATTTTAGGGAGTTCCTGTGAGGCGAAGAAATCAGAGTAACTCTGGGCTATCCGAAAAATAATTGTATAAAACTGGGAATAGTGTGAAGATTATATTTCTTTGTCTGCAGTATTGCAAAGATGACATCGCTGAAGGAGCTGGACCTATACAATAACAATCTACGTAGAGATAATCTGCTGGGTCAGACATTGTCAGCACTAAATAATCTGGAGATACTGAACCTGAGCAACTGTCAGCTGACTAAAATATCTTATAGGTAATGACACCCATCGGCCAAAACCTCAGTTTATTTAGTTTATACATCTTTACCCTTTTGATTTCATCAATCAGGTCCAGGTATATGAGAGGTATATAAGGTTTGCTAAAGGCACTGAAACCCCAATTCAGCAAAAAAAAGTATGTCAGAATGTTGAATTGATTGGGAGTCATCTTATCACTTAAAACTGTCCAATGATTTTTCAGGGTTCTCTACTTTTTTTAGATTTGGGCATGCATTTAATTGCCCAACAAATAAAAAGTGTTTCTATTTTTTTGTCAAAGACACTCATCATATATACTGAAAATTATTTAGGTTTTTCTCATTTCCGTTTTAGTGTTGGGTAGTGAATGCCAAAATGCAACAGCTTTTTTGCATTGCTCTGTTGAGAAACCTATAGTAGCTATACAACATTTCTGTCTTTGGTTGATAAAATGGATTTAACAAGTGTACAGACACCACCTTAAAAGAAGAACATTACTTATTATGACATTTTGTGTCGTGTTGATACATCATCGAATCTTGCAAAAAAAAATAAAAGATTACAGCCTTATTTTTTTTGTAATCACCTGTTTTATGTATTTTTGTTGTCAAGACAGCCAAAGCCCCTTATTTAACTCTGTAAGACGAATTACCAAGTTTGGGCCATTTTTCTGCATTCAGAGTTGCTCTCCTATGAGTTCAAACGTAATACAAGAGAATAATGGATCAAACTTGATCTTAGAAAACTCTGCATTTTAGGGAGTTCCTGTGAGGCGAAGAAATCGGAGTAACTCTGGGCTATCCGAAAAATAATTGTATAAAACAGGGAATAATGTGGAAATCATATTTTATTTTCTCCAGCATTGCTAAGATGACATCGCTGAAGAAGCTGAACTTATACTATAACAATCTACGTAGAGATAATCAGCTGGGTCAGACATTGTCAGCACTAACTAATCTTGAGATACTGAACCTGGGACACTGTCAGCTGACTAAAATATCTGACAGGTAATGACACCCATCGGCCAAAACCTCAGTTTATTTAGTTTATTCATCTTTACCCTTTTGATATCAACATTCAGGTCAAGGTATATGAGATGTTTATAATGTTTGCTAAAGGCACTGAAACCCCAATGCAGCAAAAAAAACGTATGTCAGAATGTTAAATTGATTGGGAGTCATCTTATCGCTTAAAACTGTTCAATGTTTTCTCAGGGTTCTCTACTTGTTGTAGATTTAGTCATGCGTTTACTTGCCCAACAAATAAAAATTGATTTTCAATTTTTGTCGAGGACAGTCATCATTAACGCTGAGGGTTATTTAGGTCTTTGTTGTCCCTGTTTAGGTGTTGGGTAAAGAACACTAATATGCAACATTTCTTTCGCATCGCTCTGTTGAGAAACCTGTAGAAGCTATACAACATTTCTGTCTTTGGTTGATAAAATGGATTTAATCAGCGTACGGACAGCACCTTAAAAGAATAAAATTAGTAAATTATTACTCGTTGTGACCTTGTTTGTCGTGTTTATGCATCATCCAAGTTTGCAAATAGATCAAAACATCACAGGCTTTTTTTATTTCTAAACAGAATTATTTTATGTATTTGTGTTGTAAAGACAGCCAAAGCCCTTTTTTTAACTCTGTAAGACGACTTACCAAGTTTGGTCCTTTTGCTTGCATTCCGAGTTTCTCCCCTATGGGTGCAAACAGAAACAAGGGAACAATAGATGAAACTTGATCTAAGAATACACTGCATTTTGGGAAAATCCTGTGAGGCGAAGAAATCCGAGATTCTAAACTCTTGTCGAAAACAGTCATCATATACGCTGAGGAAAATTTGGGATTATGTTCTCCCTGTTTTTGTATTGGGTAGTGAATGCAACAGATTTTTACATTGCCCTGTTTAAAATCCTATAGTAGCTATACAACATTCCTGTTTCAGGTTGATAAAATGGCTTACCCAGTGTACGGATGGTACCTGAAACGCAAAACATTTCTTATTATGACCTTGTTTGTTTTGCTCATACATCATCCAAATTTGCAGGGAAATCAAAACATTACGGCATTAATTTATTTGTAAGCAACTTTTTTTTCTATTCTTGTTCTCGAGAATGCCAAAGCCCCTTATTTAACTCTGTAAGACGAATTACCAAGTAAGGTCCATTTGCCTACATTCACAATTGCTCCCCATGGGAGAAAACTGAAAGTGCAAGCAGACAGAATGGATCAACCTTGATCTAAGAATACACTGCATTTAAGGAAAGTCCCATGATGCAGAAAAATCAGACTGACTCTGGACTGATTGAAAAAAATTGAATAAAACAGGGAATAATATGGAAATCATATTTTCTTTTCTGCAGCATCGCTAAGATGACATCACTGAAGGATCTATTCTTACTTGATAACGATCTACGTAGAGATGATCAGCTGAGTCAGACATTGTCAGCACTCACTAATCTGGAGATACTGGACCTGAGCAGCTGTAAGCTGACTAAGATACCTGACAGGTAACAACACCCATTGATCGATACATCAATTTATAATTCATATGTATCTATTTTTGTCATCATCAAGAAGTTTTCATAAAGATATTAAAGCGAACAATCAGCAAAAGAATAATGTAAGTCAGAATGTTAAATTAATCGGGAGTTGTCTCATCACATAAAGTTGTCAATCGATTTCCAGGGTTCTCTAATTTAGTCAAGTAGTCATGTGTTGAATTTCTTGACAAACATAAATTATTTCTAAACTTTGATCGAAAACAGTCACCATAAATGCAGAGGAATATTTAGGTTTTTGTTGTCCCTGTTTTAATGTTGGGTAGTGAGCGCTTATATGCAACAGTTTTTTTGCATTGCTCTGTGGAGAAACCGAAGAGCACAAACATCACTTATTTGACTTTATTTGTCGAGTTGATACATCATACAAAATTTTAAGAAAATCAAAACATTACCGCCCTAATTTTTTGTAAGCCGCTGTTTCTTGAATGAGGGTATTGTCGGCGTGTCTAATAATATTATGTATATTCTGTGATGACCTGCTAAGCCCACATGTGGGCTAACGGTAGATGTTATGAAAGAATCTATGACTTCTTTCTTGATGATATTATGTTTATTATGTTGTTGGCGTCGTGTTAGACAGCTGTATATCCAATCGATGATGTTTTGGTGAAGGTTGGTCTTTATTAGTTTGTTCATGAGTAATGTTTGGGATATTGTATCAACGGTGCTTTAACATCAATGGAGAGGGATTTTAAACAGTCCTAAGGTTTAGCATCAAGATATTGTGTTAGATACTGTGTGACTGTGTCAAAAGTAAGCAGTTGAACATCCTCGGTAGATCGGCTTTGGAGATATGGTTAGAATCTTCGATAAACAAACAGAAATGTTTAGGCAGAAGTATCCGGACGCATACTAATAGATAGAAGAAAGTGATGTTAGGCCCAGTTTTTACAAAACTACACATGATGACTTCGAAACGTCAAATAAAATGGGAGTTGCCCCATCTCTAAACGTAGTTTGATAACTTCCATGTTGTGAACGAGGTTAAAAGCAATGAAATTATTTTTTTATCAGTCTCAGTGTCATCCTATTCAAAAGAAACTAGGGCCAATTTAAGAAAGTTATCACATTGTCGATTATAATTATACTAAATGACATTGAGGTTGCTGCCATCCTCTTAATACCTGATGGTCGCCTGAAAATTGCTGTTTCTGTTTTCAATTGTCCGTAGTAAATCACTTTCGACAATTCTTTTTTTGGTTTCTGCAAGAATTTATTGTATTTAAAATCAAAGGACTAAAGTAGTGAAATAAAATAAGGCAGCAGCATGGTGAGATTATTCCAGGACTAGTATGGCGACCATCCGAAAAGCCGGAAAACAAAGGCTACTGTCCCCAGGGCGAGCCCAGACACGCAGCCTACACGACAAGAAGCGATCCACACCTCCACAGCGAGGACGCCAACCTCCAACGCAAAGCAGAATGAGCTGCCCCCTCTTCCCCCAGTAGGTGTGAATTCCACCTGTGGTTAACAGTGACCTCTCCCCTCTACAGTTGTTGGCTTTCTTTAGGGCAAATTTTTCCTTCGACCTAGTGGCTGTAATAGCAGGGGCTTAAATTTCTAACTCCCCATGAAGGCGAGTATTATTAAAATGTAACAAATAGCGGTATTCAAAAAGTATTTCAATGGGCATAATTTGATCATCAGAGAAGAAAGAGGTCACATGACCACGTGGGCGGATTATGAGTATGACATGGAGAGCTGATTTTTGAAGTAAATAGATGTGATTAAGATGACAATTTGCGGCATGACCATGAAACTCAATACCACAAACTATATGTGGATAAAAGAATGTGCAATACAAATTGATCATCGTAGGAATATCGAAATATGGTCATACACTACGCATTAAAAATAGGATGTAGTTCAATTTTCGACAAATTTCTAAAATATGGGTTTAAAAAATAATGCTCTCATCAAGGTGAATGCCGAGAAATTTGGTGCTTTTTTTTGTCTCTAAATTCTGATTGCCAATTTTAATTTGGAACTGTTCAGGATCTAAAATTTGCTTATTTTGGGATTTGAAAATTACCTGAAATATTTTTGAATAGTTTTGAATCAATTTATTACTCA
This sequence comes from Membranipora membranacea, assembly GCA_914767715.1. NCBI lineage: Eukaryota > Metazoa > Bryozoa > Gymnolaemata > Cheilostomatida > Membraniporidae > Membranipora > Membranipora membranacea. Next base: position 19,903,553 of record OU612072.1, read on the forward strand.
AGCACCATTGTTCAATTTTATGAACATTTTATTTTAAAATTTCACGATCATTGGAAAATATATTTGTTTCGTCGGCAAAGAGAATATATTGAAACATTGGCGCAGATATTACCAAATCATTGATAAATATTAAAAACAAAATTGAACCTAATACACATCCCTGATGAACTCCTATATCGACCTTTTTCATTGTACTGGAATGAACGTTGATTTTGACAAATTATTTTCCGTTTTCTAAATAAGATTTCAACAAGTCACATGCATCATTTGTAAAATTATGAAAAGGCTAATTTTTGATTAAAATATCATGGTTGATGGTATCAAAAGCCTTGCTGAAGTCCTTGTGTAATTTTACTGTTATTAAAACTTTCGTACAGGTGTTCCATTAGTCTAGATATAGCAAAAGTTGTGTTCCGTTTTTCACGGAATCCAAACTGGCTGTCAATTAAAATATTAGAATTTTCCAAATAGAATCGAAGTTCGATAGCTACTACTTTTTCTGCAACTTTGGATATTGCAGTTAATATAGACAATATCGGCCGATAGTTGTTACACTCAAACTTCTTGAGAAGTTTTTCCTTTTCCCTTTACTTGATAGCCGGCTAGCTCGCCCCATCTCCTACCCAGTAGAAAATCCCAGGTAGAGAGGTTCCAAGGTGAAACAATATTGACCCTGGCTGATAGTCTTTGTGTTTGGAGGGGCAAGCAACCCTTGGGATGGGTCGGATTTGCGCTTCCTTGCATTTATCTGGAAGGTAGATCGCATTAAACATAATATGTTATTGAGATACAATAAAACATCTTCTTCACTGAGACCTGAGGCCAAAGCTCAGTGTGAAATACTCAAGTTGTTTAAATTTAATGATGTAGTGGGTGTAAGTAGTAATATATAAAACAGTGGGTTATACCCATCCACCTCCTTGCTTCTTTTGGTCTCAACCGGGATTTGAACCTGGACCACTCACTTTGATGGAGCAGACTAGCCACTCGGCCACGCCGTCCCGCTGAAGCTTACAGATTTTCATTGATTTATATTGGAGATATACGGGTAACGTAAGCATACCCTCATCTGGTTTTACTACGCATATGTGGTAGGACACAGGACTGTGTTTCAGCCGTTTCTTCTATTTTCTTCCAAAACACTTTTTGAAAAAGTGATATGAGGCACTATGTGGATTATATCTTGCTCAGATATCAAAAAATCGTAATGTAACACTGCTACTCCTCTCAACAAATAACATATGCTAATAAAGCCTGTACATTAATTAGTGAATCTATTGAAGTAAAACTGCTATCACCATCAATTAAATAGGGCACATATTTGTTGAATCTGGTTTTTATTTCTAAACAGATTAAATGATCAAAGCTCTGCAGAAAATTTACAATACCAATTGCCATCCTCCCCCTATCAATATTCCGTGCATGATATGTGTTCATGATTGCAGTCATCCCGTTAATCCGAATAGGAATAAATTATTTCATAGTAAATCCGTAGCAGCCATAAATGCAACACAACAACAGGTAGTCCGACGAAATCAACTAATAGCTGCCTTTCAGTTTAATGATATCTCTTTGGGGCTTCAATTTGAATGTTTACAGTTCATGAGAAAGCATAGGAATGTTCAAAATGGCAAAATTTACACCTCTCAGTGTACACAATAGAGAGCGGGGGACGTTTTTAGGGGGCAAAAATATTACATTAGGTGAAAACTAACATATGAAATGGAAGAACCCCTACTATTGTAATGGAAAATCCAGGTCACATGATATTGTGTACAATGCTAACAGTGTATTAGTAAACAGTGTAACATATTTGTGTGGAATGTGGATGCTGTTGGTAAAAGAGAGCAGACTCGCAGAATTGTAGTCTTTACTAGATCTCAGAAGAGGAAAAGTATCGATGACATTTTTAAAATGATTATGAAAAAACATAAAGCCGTCAGCTGGTCTATCCCCCATTTCTCAGGGATATATAAGTCCCGTTAACTGCTGCCTCAAGAGAGCCCTCTGATTTCTTATATTCACCTTCCACGCGGCCATACAGTTCTCAATTGAATTGTTCAATCCCACAGTGATTGTGATTTTTATGGGCGCCAAGTTTTTTGGAGGATAATTCAAGGTGATTTGCCCGTTGGGTTCAGTTATAGTTTTCAAATATTGGACACTGTTGTGCCTATTTCTTTTCTGGTAAAGGTTGTTCCCAGTGAGGGGTGAAGTAGGTTGGTAAATTTCCGCCGGCTATTTGATGATATTGTCTTCTCGTTTTGGCCGATTTGAATTCTCATCAGGTGAAATAAACGTTGAGGTGCCATTATTTTTGTCTCAATCTCCCCAACCACACTTTCATTGCGGCCGATAGACATAGCTTCAGAAAATGAAGCATTGGTTATGGTGAAAAGTATATTGTATATATTATTGTGGGATTTTATTTGTGTTAAAATCACAGATGCTGCACCATTTAATTACATATTTCAAGTGAGCCTACAGGCGATTCAAGTTTTAATTTTATTTTGACATTTTTATGAATGTGACTGATGGGAAGGGGTTTGCAACATCACTCTCATTTAAGACAACTCTGAAAAAGATGAAACTACAATCCGGTTTCACTCATAATTGCCTAGCAATAATCCACTTCAGATTATTAGTTTATTTTAACATCGACGACTTACCTGGTGGTACATTGATCCACAGTTTTGCTGTGGAATGCTCAAAAAGATTGGCTCCCAGCTGCAGATAAATTCATTGGATGCTGCATATAATGTTGAACAAATATCTGAACTGAACTCGGTATTTGGAGAGAAACAAATTTGACCAAAATGAAATCAAAATAAGATAAATAATCATAATTATCTGATTAGTATAATATACACATAAATATCTCATCTTATTCAGTATAAGAACCATGGGGAGACTGGAATCTCTCTCATTGGGCTATAATAACATCAAGCAGTTACCTGAATGGATCGGTGAACTAGTCTCTCTAACTTATCTGTACCTTGATGGAAACTCTGATCTCATCCGATTACATTCCAGTATTAGTTCGCTGAATCTCTCCAGAATCTACTGTACTGAGTGCAAAAAGCTAATAGAGCCACCCTATGCTGTATGTAAAGGAGGTTGGAGCGACATAAAACACTACTACACAGACATGGAAAGTGGAGAAGAAGGCATCTCTCTATCACCTATTGTCCTCATTGGTAGAAAAGAGGCAGGGAAGTCTTCTCTTCTAAGTGTCATGAAGCATGAGTTCAAAGCTCGAAGTCCACATGATGAAAGCGTTGAAAAAACAAAGGTTTTTGGTTTTGAGAGGGTACAGATTCAAGGCCCTGATTCAGAGAACAGTGATGTCGAGGTTATTGACTTTGGAGGTGATGAAATATACCATCACGGCTACCACCTGACAATGCGTGAAGACTGCATACCAATAGTCGTGGTGAATATGTCAGAATTCGAAGAAATAGCCAAAAAGCGAGGACCACGTGAAGCCACTAGAAGGGTGGCATTTGATTGGGTCGCACACCTTGGCTCAGCAGTTCAGAAGATACAGGACCCAATCGTAGTTCTCACCCACCATGATGAATATAAAACTGATTCAGTCCTGTATAACAAACTAGCAATGGATTTCACACACACTCTACAAAATTTGACTGATGAGCTTCTACAAGGAAACAGTCAAATAGGAAGGCTCGCTGTTCGTTCTGACGGGGATCTTGTTTCATCTGTGTTCAGCCATGTGTTCTCAGTAGGCTTTTCTCAAGATGACAAAGACTATTCCACAGTATTCAAGAGGCTAGAGAGACACCTCTACAACAGAGTAGAGAGTTCAAAATGCTCCATTCCCAGTAGTTGGCTTTCTCCCTTCACCGAAAATAATGACAGCTATCTCAAATATGACCTGATTTCTCCTTCTCTGAAGCACCCTCGGACTGTTTTTGACTTCATGAAGAGATCTGGTCAGATATTGTGGTACCCAGATTCCTCTACCCCTAGCCTGGCAAATACTGTGTTCCACAAAATACCAGTTTTAACAGAGCTCATAGGATCATTGTATGGTCACACCATGTCTCCTAATATCGTCATGCAGCAATCAGCAGATGGAAGTGTGACTTCAAGACCCAGCAGCTATCAAAGGAATGGTATCATGAGCAAAGCTGACCTTCATTCCCGCATTTCTGACCTATCCTCCAAAATACCTTCTGATATCGCTATTGCGCTTTTGGTAAAATTCAAACTTCTGTTTGGCCCAACAGTGATCAACAATCAGGATGAATGCTACCTGATGCCATACTTCATGCCTGAACATTCATTTTCTCATCATAGAGCTGAGATTCAGCTATATGCATCAATGAACTTTATTGGATTGAAGGCGCCTGACTATGCATTTCATCAGTTAACAGTTTCATTTCTCGAAAATATGGATGAAAGCTATCAGATTTTTCCCTATGGGAATGGAGCAGCTGCAAAGTTGCAAGCACCAACCAGATCTGGCAATGAGAAGAGGGAGCAGTTTGATGTTCATTTCATACATGAGAGAGATGCGCAAAGGGCAATCATCAGAGTTGACGGATGTGAAACTAATATTTCTGAATGTTGGGCAAAGTTTTCCACCCTCCTCAAAGTGTTATCAGAGAAAGCAAAATCAACATGGCCTGCCATAAAGATAGATTATGACATTCCTTGCCCCCACTGTCTCATTCTTGGTAGGCCAAATCCAGCACTGTTAGAGTTCCAGGCGGTAACGGCTCATCCGCAAAGACTGTCTACAGAGACTGCTGAATGTGGCGATGAAACGGATATACCAGCTTTGCTCAGAGTACCATGTGAGTTCATCATTATTTTGCAAAGCTTCTTCGTTCCAACAACGCTCATCTTTGTCGGATATCTGTGTACAACTAGCACTCACATTTCTAATTCATGAAATAGATGTTTTGGACATATCCTCAGTACTTATCTTGTTTGCAGTAGTTTGTCATCTTGATACAAAAAATAGAGGTAGTGATTAATGACCTGATGTGTATTCTAGGTACTTACCCAGGAGAGGAGGGGATCAGATTACTCACAAACTATATCAATAAGAAGAGGCTGAATGAGGTGACAGCAATCACACAGATTGTTTCTGAGAGAGAAAAGGACATCGATATGCATCCTGTCTTTCAAACATCATTGTACAGAACATTCCTAATGGACAAGGTAATTAGCAGCTAGAATTCAAGTACCAGAAATTTATCAAAATAAGGAAAATAATTTTGGTTTGATGCAGGAAATGTTTTGTATTTGACACCTATCTCATTTTTTTTGACAAAATATTGGTTGGCGGTGAAAGATGTTTCCCTTTTTAGATATATGTCCCTTTAACTCATGCGGGGTGTATAAATATCAAAGAATTTGATGAGGATTGATTAATAAGCACATATTATTGAGATCAAACCTATCGTTCTTCTCAAGATTGACGTCAATTTAAGTGGCTCAATAAGACTGCAGATATGTTTATGTGCACTTGCCTTTACCACGCATAGAGTGACCAGTTGCATGCAATGAATGTGTTATTTCAAAATCTAGTGGTAGTAACATAACTGCTGCAGTTATCTATATGTTGCCTTTACTTGCAGGTTTATGTGATGACTGCTACACGAGGAAGAGCTCTTATAATCAACAATAAAACAGATCGAGAAGGATCACAATATGACTATGCTAACATAAAGATGATGTTAGAGCGATTCGGTTTTGTCATCAGTGATTTGTCTGAAGACAAAGAATGGCATGCAGAGGTACTTATACTGTTGTTTATATTATGGCTTTCATATTTCAGGCTTTGAGTCTCTCTTGTTAGACATTCTTTTATGGTTATGCCATTGAAAATCATACGATTGCTGAAATTCGCAAAATACCTGATCATCAATGCCAGTTCCGATTAAATTTTATTGGATTTTTTTTTAAGGATCTGATAAAGACAATCCATAATGAGACTCAGTATGTTGATAGAAGGACAGGTACTTCAGTACATGCTAATCTGGGAATGTTTGTGCTGGTGCTGATGAGTCATGGAGGAAGTGGTACCATCTCTGTTGGTAACGAGACGATCAGATTGGTGGATATCTACAGACTTCTCTCAACTCAGAACTTTCCAGCTATGAGAGGAAAACCAAAGATGATTGTACTACAATCATGTTCAGGCGGTCGTATTCTTATGTATTTCTCTGTACAACTATGTAATGAACATCACTTGTTTTGAAAATCAGATGCATCAATACCTTATTTCTCTTACCAAATACTGAACCATAAAAATCCCTTTTTCAAACGCAAAATGCATTTGCAATATAATCTTCTTGTCCATGCGCAGCCACCATATTACATATTAATATGATTTGTATATGCTCACTCTACTCCCTTCAGCTAATATCATGAAAGTGGATCCTGTTGTTATACTGAGTGAAGGATCAGCAACCCAGGGCAGAGGAAGTAAGAGATCAACTCACTATATAAACAAACTTCAGTTAAAAAAAAGCAAAAGGCAAATCTTTGTTAACTTGGTTTATTAAAAAAGTGAACATAAATCCAGATTTGGCATCTTTTTGAGCCTTTTATCATCCTGAGACACAGGAATTTTTTCATCGTCATGTTACATCTGATGAATCAAGGATTACGATAAACATCTTATCAACAATCTTATATACCACTGGGAATGAAAACATCTGCATGATTTTTTTTAGAAAGTGATGGAAGTGGTTTGACCTCCTGTGTCAGTAGCTATTTTTTGAGATATTTATTTCATCATAAATCTCATCGTTGAAACCTATAAACCCATCTATCTATCTATCCATCTATGGACTATATGTTTAGAACCCTCCAACAGCTCTGCCCTCTTGCTATCCACAATGGGTTCTGGTTCTCACACTCTCTTAAGTTCAGATGTCTCTTATTGCCAGATGTTTGTTTTGTTGACAGAGAAATTGTGCAATTAATCTAATTTGTTCTCCTCTTCCTATTCTTAAATAATTACTTACTAACTATTTTTCCCCATTTTCAGTACAACAACCTCAGGACATGGCAGCTGATCCTGTTCCTACCAATCCTAGAGATATACCGAGAGAAGATAGCCACTTATGTATGGATGACCTGATTGTCCTCCACCCAAGTTTCCCAGGTGAGAAGACATTGAACGCTATTCATGCAGCGATTAGCTAATTATTGCATTCAACAGAAAAACCATAGTGATATCAATGCCTAATTTTTCACTGCCCATATAAATTACAGAAATAAACTGTTTTTTTGCGTGGCTGATTTTTGTGTGACATCAGGTGTTTCCTAATAAACATAAACTCAAACACCCCAAAGGTGAGCAGATACCTAAGTGCATAGCATACCCTTTATTTAAAGTGAAGGATGAAATTCCTGCTATAAATAAGCAAGCCATTTCCCCTATAATAGTTATTGAGAAATTTTTGAAAAATTTCATCGTTTCATTTTAGGCCAATTATATTGACTCAGCATTTTCATCAAATGTTTTTATCCTTGCTCTTTTGCCCTTTGCCCAGAGTATGCCGCCTTCAGAGATGAAAATTACGGTTCAGTGTTCATCAGAGCTTTCGTAGCAACATACTATCAACAGGCTGGAAGTAAACATGTCGAAGAACTCAGTAAACTGGTTAGTGCTTCACCAAACTCTGATGACTCATCGACTAAATTTGACTCACTTGATTTGACTCACTAGATTTGACCCACTGAATAATTTGATTTACACTTCAATGTAAAGTAATATGGTAAAAAATCAGCTGCTCATGTTTTTCAAAGGTCATTAAATTTACAGTGATATACAAAACAGATTATAACTCTCATATTGATAGCTTTACAAAAAATAAACATGTCAATACATTAAATTTAATTTTCAACTAACGCTTACTTTATATTCTGAAGTTATATCTTATTGTAAAGTTTTTCCGTCGTCGAAATAAGGCATGGTCTCTAATTTAGGATAACCATCTTGATCCTCTTTTTGAACCAGATCAAAAATATTTAAATCATGGAAAAACCAGGGCAAGGGGATTTCAGTTAGACTGATTCCTGCTGGTGTCTAATACGCTTGCTCTATTTTGTAAAATATTTCAATTTTTGACATAAGACATCGCCAATACCAATCATGCTCCTCTCTTTGAACTTATCGAAATAACCAAAACATTACAATTGCTCATTTTTTGAAAAAAAAGGACAAGAGAATGTCAGCAAGATTCCCGCTGCTGGTGTCTAATGTCGATATTAATCTGAACCAGTCAATCAGTTTAATTTTCCTTAATGTTTAGATCCAATCAGTTGTGAGAAACTCAGCACCTGCTGAAGGAAGACCTCAACGTCAGCTTCCTGTCACCATCAGTACATTCACTAATGATAGGAAGCTCTATCTATCACCAGGAGTTAATATGAGAACTACTCATCCAGATGAGCTGGTCAATCCTGTATCACCGAATCCTGCTAAGAGTGAGGTGGTGTTTCAAGGTCAGTCAGGTTCTTCAATATTTGTAGAAGGCTTAAAATCATATCCCACACGCCAACAACCTGCGTCTTTTGTTTTCCCCTGTTTTCTAATTACTAAGTAAATTGGAAATAAATTGATACCAAGTTACAAGGATGGCATCAGCTTTCCATTGTGCTATAACCATCAGTTGTTGGTGTCAAAACCTTAAGCTAATTCACGAAACTAAATACACTAAAAATTTATATATTTCGATACATCTATTTGAATTTCACTGAAGTGATACTGTCGTTGTCGGTCCTGTTAGTTATGCCACTTGCATCAAGGTCAAGCAATAAAAGGTTATGTATCACTCCAGCTTGGGTTGATATTTTGGTGTATAATAGTATAACGCGGCATGCTTTCTATTTCTATTTTATGATAGAGAAGCCACACGTAAATTACTTAGTCTAGTGTTTATTTTCATTTTGGAACTACCAAGCGATTAAAGCATTACACTTTTGCAACCACAGAAAAAGCATACAAGTCGTACAATGTGTCAAACATTTAATAATACGTTTATCAAGAGATGTTAGGTTCGAATATTTTTTTTTAAATTGCAAGGCTTAATCAAACGTTGGTAATATAGTCTTTCAATTTTTTTTTTTTCACAGGCCGAAATAGTCGTGGAGATCTTAATTTCGTCGTGCAGAAATCAGACAACCACTAGACACCCAAGACAAGGCAGGTATTTCAAGGGATCTCCAGGACCATAAGAAGTATTAATATTGACCCTTATGGAACTGACTTTGCCGTTCTGATTGATATATATATATATATATATATATATATAAAGTAATTAGTAGTATTACCGGCTGGCTAACAACCATATATAAATGGTCTACCTCTTGTCTGCTCATATATTTACATATCTAATTTACTGCTTTTATGTAGGCTTATAGATTTTATTTGATTTTTTATTTCCAAGTATATGAACCACCAGCTACCTAGAGAAAGGTTGTCATTTAGTTATTCATTATTTCAGATCGATATGAATGTTTTCTTGCCCAACTGGTCAGACATCACATCGTTTTGAATGACCTGCTATTAGCAAATCAGTAGATGCTTCAATCTGTTGTCGAGATAAGTCACACATTTAATATTATCATTAACCTTGAATTACAGTTTTAAGGATTCTATTACGTAAGCTCTTCTATTTAGACTGAGTTTCCTTTTTTGAGTGGCCGTATGAACCACCTGGTGTAATATTTGGAACTTTAACGCATTTTTTCAAATTCAGGATGTGGATGTTTTTTATTCTTATGGTAACCTGCTAAAATGTATGAATGAATGAATGAAATTTCTACAGTAGTATCTAAAAGATGACTTTGCCGCTTTAGCCATGTTTTTTTATAATAGCACCTAACTATATACTCAGCAGTTTTTGGCTCGGAGTCGGAGATATTTTATTGACTGATTCATTATAACTCAACAAGAAAACACAACTTTTAGAATTTTCTATAGATAATAACCACATCTTAATTAATCAGCACTTTTATAATAAAAAAGATTTAGTAAACACAACACTGTATTAACAATCATTTCATGTGTGTGTGAAGAATAGTGATGTATCAATAGGTGTATCAAAGACATTTCGCTGTTCTGCTGATTGATCTATTATGATTATTTCAACAATATTATGAGCGAATGTGCAGTTGGTATAAAACACAGATGACTAGACTTGTAGTGGATTGTTATTATTATTCCAGTGAGCATTAACTGGAGGCAAGTATGTTGCTACCATGTATGTCAATACATAAATCAGGGTAGTAAAATGATAGTAACACTTTATCTTTGTCATATGGTTTGATAAACAAATTAGAATTTTTTACCATGGCGTGAAGCACACTCGGACCCAACGGTTATATAGAAACCCAGCATGATTTCATTAGATCTTATTTTCTGAAAACAGCAATATTTGCCAATTTCTTTATTGACAGCAGTAAGGTATTACTAACTTTAGCACCTACGGGATAGAAAGTCATGCATCAACTCCATTCAACTCATCATGATGTCCGTTGCTTGGATCATAAGGTAACACAGTGAATGGTATTTTTTTTATACTTTAGTGGTATCTATATCATTTTCAAGAAAATCTTTTCCAAAAGTGCCATTAAAAGAAACAAAATCTTTTTGAAAATAATTAAATATTCTTGACAATTATCCGTCTCTTATTTAACACAAACTGAACTGAGGCCTCTTTTGATTCAAATTTTATTTAATTGTTATTACTCCGTGATCATCTTGAATTCATGGAGAGATATGCAGATAGTTTTTTTCATCATTAAATCTAGCTATGTCCGCTATAGCTGAGTATAATTTGTCACTGCCAATTGTTACTCACATCACTGAACATGCAACTGATTGGCATGCTGTTACTGGGATTAACAATGGATTATCACTGGTTTGGATAATCTGATTAACAGCCCAACTGATTGTACTATGAGATAGATCATATCAAAAAAATGTCTGAAGGTTTTCAATCATAGCTGGTTCAGATATGGTGTTTTATTTGTAATCAGCACTGACTACTTCAAATTTATCCTAATTAATATACACTTTATTGGGCTTTGAGCAGTATTTAGAAACCTTCTGTTTCTGTGTGTATAATGAAAAAAAAAGAATTTTAATCGGATTACTGGTTGCCAAGATATCCACATGTAAAGACAAGTTTTAGAAACGCGCACAAGATCACTGTTTTTATCACTAGCTTGTGTCATCAGTGAATAAATAACTCCCACGTAGATATGTGTTAGACTCACTCATTTCAAATTATCGTTCTGGTATTTCCATGATACACGACATCTTTGAGTTGGCGTTGACATGACCATTCTGGAATCGCAATATGATTATATATAGGGATAGGAAGAGATATTGACCACTGAACTAGAATAGTGAGCTAGCGCAAATGCCCTGAAAAATGTTCTACTATTGCACACCTCATTAAGCACTGTATCCATGAGAGACAAATCCTGGACTTGATGGATGTCGGATACATTTCGTTACCGATGTTTTACATATTTTTAATTATAATATAAAGGATGGCCCCTTCAAGTTGAAAAAATGGTGACCTCACCCATCATATAAAAAAATGGCCATGGGTGCTTAGTTCACTGGTTAATCTGTGTACTTCTGAGTAATATACTCATAAGCGGTAGTAATTTGTCTCCTTATGGAGCTTGGCAGTCACCAAAGTCACCCCTAAAACTTCCCTTCACACCCAATTACAGCAAAATAAGGAGCAGAGTTGACTTAGCTAAGATACTTACATTAGATGATATCATTTGCAAGTCAATAATGCCCTATTTAGTATAATAACCTAAAAAAATATCAGTGACTCCAAACTTTGAATTCAACAATTAACTTTTATCGATTAAAATTGAAAAAAAGATGCAAAAACTCTAAATTTCATGTTAAGACAATCATGCAAAATAGTAATTATAGTTATTATTATATAGTTATTATAGTTATTATACATGAGAAGTTATTGGGTGATGTTCTAGTAAAGAGTTTTTCAATTTTAATTTTGAAACTGCACGAAAGAAAACTCGCCATATCCCTTTCCGAAGGATCCGCTGTAGGATACTGGTCAGGCAGCCACAGCAGCAATAAGAACGGCAAGGAGAGCGATGATCTGCATGATTTCTACAAACATCAGGGAGAAACAGGTGGTAATCAAGGTAAAGGGCAATGAAATAAAAGCATTCAGAAGTCGTAAGAACGTTTCTGATTGGAGATTTTTTATCAACAAAGTCAACTAAGATAGACTGAATTGATCAGTAAACTCCAAGTCAGGTTAAAACTCATTTCTTATCCTGAGTTATCCTGCATTCAAAAGGACTGAAAACAAATCACTATGGGGGAAGAACTCAAAGGGAACACTGCGATAAAACGTCAAAATATCTAAGATATTCTCATCATATCTATCACGGAGTTTTGTCTTTATAATCAGTTTCAAAAACAAATTATCTAAGTTAATAATCAGGCTATTCTATATCAGCAGCCCGATTTTACTCACTAATTATGAGTCCCTTTGCAAAGAAAGTGAATGACTATCTCAGATATGCGCTCCCTTTGATACTAAACACAGAGAAAATCAACTTTGACATTGTGATAAAGAGTGATTGTTATGAGCCAGGAAGTCGGAAATTTGTAAAATTGGATAATTTTCATAGAACCTTTTATTTATAAATTGGCACCTTCAAATGTTTCTACGGACCCACAGGGCTACGACTACGCCAATGTTGTACAATGCTTGCAGGGAAACCTAGGCATTAAAATTGGGGAAGAAATTATTAGGGTGTATGCTGAACGTTAATATGAATAGAGGAAATACCGCTGGCAGCAATAAGATGAGATAATACAACACAGATTATTATGCCTGTAAAACCAAGAATTTACCATTGTCATATAATTTCATATGATTCTAAACAGATAAATGTGTAATTGTGGCATGAAATTCGGGTTACTGGTCTTGTGAAAACAACACAATCTGCGAACCTTTGATATGGTCTAAACTGCAGTCCACTGCTAATTGTGACCCGAATCTCAAACAACAAGACACACCCACTTCTGAAAGGTATCCAAGAATACTGTGTGAGATTGATTTTCAACCAGCCGAGAACTGAAACGAAACGAGATTTTAAGGTGACAAATCTGCTCTTATTGTGCTGTTAAGACTAATTAGGTTTTGTTCCTAGTAACCATTGTTGCATTTATGTGGTGCTCAAAAATTGTCACAAAGCAAGATAAAAAAAGTGAAAATTGTGATTCTTTGCTTACCAAAACAATACAGCTGCCTTTGAAGTCTGAAAACAGCCAATATCATAACGGACTCTTTGCTGATTAGGTTAATTATTTCTTGGTGGATACGTATTTTTAACTTTGATGCTCAGTGACTTATATGGATTTTGTAGTTCAATAGCTGCAGGAATTATTATCTCCTTGTTTGTATAAATATTTAAACCAGAGTTTTTACCCCACAAATTTTACATACATATAGAAAGTCTTTTGTTCTGCTAAACAAAATCCACAAGAAATTTAGAAGAATAGAAACAAAAGACAGTGGATATTCTAGTTTGTATCAACTGATTTGGCTGTTGATTGAAAGCCCAGCAGTTTTGAATTTGACACGCTATACTAAAATTAAGTGTCGATGCTAATCCCATGTATCCAATTTGGCACTCAAATGATGCCACACCAACATATGGAACCATTGTGATTTTGAAATAGAATTCAATGTACACAAAATTTTGATATACTGAACTATTACTAAGCAAAAAAAAATTCATGCAGCAGCAGTGAATTTTTGTCAATTCTAACTTTAATAAGATCCGAAGATTAACAAGTGATATTATCAATACAAACAAACTACTGGACAATTAAATGTGATTTTGATTCTGCAAGGTTTTGGTAGCTTTGGTCTTAGCCTTGTATGGTATTTTTAAATCAGCCTATCATATACCATGCTCACTGAGTTGGAACTTTATCGACAGAGGACTGGGGACTAGGAGGTATAAAATTTCACTCAGGATGGCATCATTAGAGCTGCAACAACTCAGTATCCAATAGTTTCCTCTACTCTTTTTTCTCTATGATACTTTTAAATTCCTTGCAACGAGTTGGTATTACTGGTATGTGGGGTAGAGTCAATAGTGTATTCGTGGGGGGCTTGACCTCTTGAAACCTCTTAAACCTTAAATAACCAGGCGCCCAGATGGGCCATTGTGAGTTTGGTTGGGATAACGAATGGATTAGGCTGGTTGATACATTGTGATTTGCCAATTCTTACATGTTATGAGGTTAATATGTCATCAATGAGTTTTAAACTGATATTTTTGACATAAAGTAGGCTATGGCCAGAAATGCTGTCTGAATCATTTTCAAGCAAGTCTCAATTTAATATGCCCGTCGAGTGAAATAACACCCATGCATAATGTTTGTCGCAGCAAAGTCAAAATCATCAAGCAGCTCATGAATGAACTCCCTAATTCGATAAACTTTCCATGGCCGGTTTCTGCAGCAAGCCGATCGATAATTTTCCTTCCAAAATGGGCTGGAACACATTAAACTACCTCTATTTCCTCAGACAGTTCCTCAATATCCTTCCCTGCGGGAAGACTTTCCAACGTACTTCCTGTACCCAGCCTGCCAGCCTCTGCCATCAATAGATACAGCCCTGGGTAGAATAGGCAGAGCAGAGCAATAGCCAATTACCATGATTTTACCTTTGGACTGCCTTTAAAACAGGCTTGCATCATGAAATTCCTGTGACACAGAATAAATGTCTTTTATATGTTTTTGCCAACAATCCGAGCAAATAGCTATAGCCAACATCACTAGGCACAGATTTTCTTCATCCTTGATTTTGGTACACCAATCTACACATATTTAAAATTAATACCAATAAAATGATGGTCTGAATAACCAGGGAGGGTGGGATATACCCTCTCCCACCCTCCCTGAAATATCAAACTCAAGCAATTAAATTTGAGTCCATAATTTCAAACAATTTGATATTGTCTTCTACAATATAGCTAGTGTACAGGAGCGAACTTTCACTGCAGGAGCCATTGCAAATTTTTGGAAATAACAGGATAATCTCATTCATTGAACCCACCATACACAGACCATTTATAAGAGATTTTATCAAGTAGCATTACATAGCACACTTTCATGTCTAAATACCTAGAGATAATAATCAGCCTTCACTCTATTGTTTCCGGGGGATTAGGCTGCACATCGATTATAAACTCAATGTCAATGAAACTATTTCAAAGAGACAGGAGACACCTATCCTTGTTTAGGTGAACAAACTCAGAGTAGTTTTCACAAGAAGATGTTTCAATAACAAACCCAGGTGAAATCACCAAGCAGGGTTTATGGTTATGGTTAATCATCACATTGGGCCTATTTGAAACGCTGGCAATACACAGTACTCAAAACATGTGAAAAATACGTAATCAAGTGTTTACAGCTGAGAAGAAATGTGTTTCCCTGATCTGACAAAACACTAGAGTCTAGAAGTTTTGAAATATTGCAACATAATGCAGTGGAATTGCTGTGTGTGCCCCTGTATAGTGTAAGATGGTATGAGATACAATGCTTGGATGCCGCTTGAATATGCTACTCTTTGACAGGGATTTGCGAGATCTTGTTACTATTGTCATTGCTAATAGTGTTGCTTGATGTGTATTTGCTTGTAAGGTTATGATCTGGGCAAGATACTGAAACTTGGTGGCCTGAAAGTGGAAGAGGTAAGCTCATAAGACTTGACAAATTATCTTATAGGTATTATAAAATGAAGAGTGTACTGTGATCACATTAACCCCCATTCATGTGTACTGAAATGACTAAGGTAAAGTACTGCCGGTCCCTATTTTAGAATCCTAATATTCTATGTCATGTGGAGGTTTCTAAAATTACTGGTTTTTCTATCATACCTAAGTAATTTTCATATTCTGCTTTCACATTTAAATAAGGGTTCCATCTTCATTATAGGAACAATAATCTAAGTCAGCATTCGATGCTCACAATCTGTTATCATTTTAAGTTATGTCATGTTAGAAGACAAGACTACAGGTTAACATCGAATCTTCATTGTGATATTAATTTTGTAACATTGTATTGTGCTGAGTGTGAGGCCTCTATACGATTCAATGCTTTTCATTGTTTCAACATTTGGTAAACAAAGGAATCCTTTATAGGCTGGGCCTAGTTCTATAAAATAGAGGATAAATGTACCATGTCAGCTTGCATCAAAAGTTTATATGAGAAAACTCAGAACAAATTTTAAGAAATGCTGCATTAAATGAAGGGAGATAGCGATAGAGTGACCCAAAATGATTCATATATTGATGTCGTCATAATGTGGTTAGCAAAAAAAGTTGACGCTTCTAGCATATGTAGAAGTGCATATTAATTGAGTCATCTGGTTAAAAGATAATTTTTTGCCAACAAATCATCATTTTTTATTAAATTCATGATTTTTTGCATTCATTTTGTGGATTAAATAGTAATTCAACCACAAAGCCTGGACAATAATGTTCAATCAATTTGTGATGGTTTCTGCATCAAATTTAAAAAATGTAGGGGGAGATAACGAGGAAACCATATAAGTCACTGAGTGAAGTGCAGTCTTGAGTGATAGATTGAGAAGTAATGCAGGTTATGACAACGTGAACCAGCAACTTTGTCACATTATTTTTTATGAGTCTTTCCAGCGTAAAACCTGGATAAGTTTATTGAGAGGTTATCATTACCACGGTGGTGCTATTTTTAGTTAATAACCTATATTCGAAAGTGAGACTTTGGAACAGTTCCTTTTTTAATTTGCTCGGGTATGTAACAGGGAACATTTTGTCACACTGGCATCCAAGAAATTCATCATAAGACACAAAACC
This sequence comes from Membranipora membranacea, assembly GCA_914767715.1. Lineage (NCBI taxonomy): Eukaryota > Metazoa > Bryozoa > Gymnolaemata > Cheilostomatida > Membraniporidae > Membranipora > Membranipora membranacea. The sequence continues at coordinate 19,920,461 of OU612072.1, forward strand.
ACAAAAGGGAACATTCTTGGTAAGAGAGCAAGTCACTCACAAGCATATTCATTATTTTGTAGGTCATTCTATTTCTCATTAATATAAACCACAAACCCCAAACATCACAGACCTATATTAAAGCAAATCCAACCTGCAACAATACTGATGCTCCTCAGCTACAGTGAGAAAGAAATAAAATCCTGCAATGTCATGATAACTTATAATGGTATGTATTTAGCTCTAAGCACTGTGCTACAAATAATGTACAACACCGGGTTCAAATTAAACACATCGTCAATAATTATGTCGAATGTTTTAAATAAGGAACTTTGGGCGTATTTCCGCAAAAGTTGAGGTGTTGCACATTATTATGTAGACTTCGTGTGTCACTGTTTTCCCTGGTTTTGTGTGTCCCGATTACGTTCAGAGTTGCCTCCTTGGTCCGGCTGTGCAGGTTGGATAGGGCTGTCTTTATTTGATTCCACTGCTATCATAGTCACGGTGAGCAATCGAGCAATTCGATTTTCATAACAAGTGTGTAAGTATATGTGTAAGTATATGTGTGTATCATGCAGTCATAACAACTCACATAATATTATGTTTCTTACTATCACCAGCTAGTGAATGCATAACTATTTCTAGTCTGATAAAAGTGAGAGGCTTACCCTCAATAATGTATTGGTATATATAATGTAAGGTTGTTATATAGTTTGCACAGTTTGCACGGTTTAATATTGAAAGTAAACTTTAATCCATCAATGCATACATGTTAATATCACTGGAAATATGGAGGTTCATACATGGGGCTTCCTGTGATAATTCTATAAATATTTTACAGATAGAGATTTCCTGTTCAATTTGAGCTCCCAGTTATAAAAATCTGTAAAATCTTAACATTTCTGGGCATCTTTGAACATTTTTGTGCTTAAAAGTAATGGGTGTAACTGAGACATCTCACCTCAGAACCTAGACTTTCAGCGACACCGATCAGGTGTACCTGCCAGTTTGGTACATAGTCTATGTACATTCTATGTTTGGGCAGTGCTGGACCCCAGTCATACGCTGGCCTTGCACACTTTTTCTGCAACAAAAATTTCAGCATTACTGGCAAATAACATCAAGACAGAATGTTTCAATTCTCAGTTTCAAGGTTGTTATTATTATGGCCGGGACTGTTCTTTGATTGACAGGCATGGAAATGTTATTTCATCATGCAAAAATAATTCACACAGAAGTACGATGTACTAAAATGTGCTATTCACATTATAGCAAAATTTGGCAACGGTATCAGTTCTCATAATGTTGTAATAAAAATGGACCTGAGATAATGTGTGTCTACAAACTACACTACAGGTTAATATTTTCATATGGTTGTGAGTTTCTTCATGTTGCTAATAGTATACTTAAATCTGAACTTTTTAATCATCAGGACATTGCAAAATGTCCAATGACAACGCGATACCACGATATCTAACAAATCTTGCGTAGGTGAACTCATTTAAGTCTGTCATATGTATCCTGTATAGGGTATACTGGGTGTGCGTCCTCATATTGGAATAGATTGATGAGGATGACTGTGTTTGATTTTTCTCAGTTTATATGAGACAGATGTACTGGAGTTAGGAGAGTAAAATATCTACTGATAATGCAAATTAAAGACACTCAGTGACTTATATGGATTTTGTAGTTCAATACCTGCAGGAATTATCATCTCCTTGTTTGTATAAATATTTAAACCAGAGTTACTACCCCACAAATTTTACATACATATAGAAAGTCTTTTCTTCTACTAAACAAAATCCACAAGAAATTTAGAAGAATAGAAACAAAAGACAGTGGACATTCTAGTTTGTATCAACTGATTTGTCTGTTGATTGAAAGCCCAGCAGTTTTGAATTTGACACGCTATACTAAAATCAAGTGTCGATGTTAATTCCATGTATCCAATTTGGCACTCAAATGATGCCACACCAACATATGGAAACATTGTGATTTTAAAATAGAATCCAATGCACACAAAATTTTGCTATACTGAACTATTACAAAGCAAAAGTAATGAGACAAATGCAAGCAGCAGCAGTGAATTTTTGTCAATTCTAACTTTAATAAGATCCAAAAATTAACAAGTGATATCATCAATACACACAATTACAACTTGGTTTTGATTCTGCAAGGTTTTGGTAGCTTTGGTCTTAGCCTTGCATGGTATTTTTAAATCAGCCTATCGTATACCATGCTCACTGAGTTGGAACTTTATCGACAGAGGACTTGGGACTAGGAGTTATAAAGTTTCCTTAAACAAACTTGTCAAATTGATGATAATCTAGAGCAGCGGCATTTAACACAGGATGGCAGCATTAGAGCTGCAACAACTTAGTATCCAATAGTTTCCTCTACTCTTTTTTCTCTATGATACTTTTAAATTTGTTGCCAGAAGTTGGTATTACTGGTATGTGGGGTAGAGTCAATAGTGTATTCGTCGGAAGGGCTTTTAGGGGGCTTGACCCTATACCAATTTTCAGCGTGTCAATTTTGAAAATCCTCTTGAAACCTCTTAAACCTTTAATAACCAGGCGCCCAGTGGGGCCATTGTGAGATTGGTTGGGATTATGAACGGATTAGGCTGGTTGATATGGTGTGATTTGCCAATTCTTACATGTTTTGAGGTTAAGATGTCAGTTTTAAACTGATATTTTTGACATAAGGTAGGCTATGGCCAGAAATGTGATATTGCCGCTGTCTGAATCATATTCAAGCAAGTCTCAATTTAAGATGCCCATCGAATGAAATAACACCCATGCATAATGTTCGTTGCAGCAAAGTCAAAATCATCAAGCAGCTCATGAATGAGCTCTCTAATTCGATCGGCTGATCGATAATTTTCCTTCCAAAATGGGCTGGAACACATTAAACAACCTCTATTCCTCAGATAGTTCCTCAATATCCTTCCCTGCGGGAAGACTTTCCAACGCATTTCCTGTACCCATCCTGGTTTGCCTATACAAAATCCATGGATACAGCCCTGGGTAGAATATGCAGAGCAGTGCAATAGCCAATTACCATGATTTTTCCCTTGGACTGCCCTTAAACTACTGCTGCCACTCATGCAAATTTGTGCTCATTGAATTCTGCATAGCTCCAAGATAATTAATTGAGACTTAAATCTCATAACTGTCACCTAATGGACAAATAATTTGCACAAACTGATCTTCAAAATCAGGGCATGAAATCTACGCACCAGCCTATGACGTGTACAGTGTGCACTAGTAAGACGATAACTACGTCACCTGATGCTGTAGATAATTAATTTTATACCTTAATTTTGACGATCAGTTTGTGCAAATTATTTGCTCATTAGGTGACAATGCTGAGATTGCAGCCTCATTTTATTAGTTTTGAGCTGCACAGAATTCTATAAGCACACATTTGGCTGTGTGGCAGCAGTGGTTTAAAACAGGCTTGCATCATGAAATTCCTGTGACACAGAATAAATGTCTTTCATATATTTTTGCCTACAATCTGAGCAAATAGCTATAGCCAACGTCACTAGGCACTGATTTTCTTCATCCTTGATTTTGGTACACCAATCTACACATATTTAAAATTAATACCAATAAAATGATGGTCTGAAATAACCAGGGAGGGTGGGATGTACCCTCTCCCACCCTCCCTGAAATATCAAACTCAAGCAATTAAATTTGAGTCAATAATTGCAAACAATTTTATATTGTCTTCTACAATATAGCTAGTCTACAGAAGCGAACTCTCACTGCAGGAGCCATTGAAAATTTTTGGCAATAACAGGATAATCTCATTCATTGAACCCACCATACACAGACCATTTATAAGAGATTTTATCAAGTAACATTACATAGCACACTTTCATGTGTAAATACCTAGATATAATAATCAGCCTTCACTCTATTGTTTCTTGGGGGATTAGGCTTCACATCCATTGTAAACTCAATGTCAATGAAACTATTTCAAAGAGACAGGAGACACCTATCCTTGTTTAGGTGAACAAACTCAGAGTAGTTTTCACAAGAAGATGTTTCAATAACAAACCCAGGTGAAATCACCAAGCAGGGTTTATGGTTATGGTTAATCATCACATTGGGCCCATTTGAAACGCTGGCAATACACAGTACTCAAAACATGTGAAAAATTAAGTGTTTACAGCTGAGAAGAAATGTGTTTCCCTGATCTGACAAAACACTAGAGTCTAGAAGTTTTGAAATATTACAACATAATGCAGTGGAATTGCTGTGTGTGCCCCTGTACAATGTCAAATGGTATGAGAACAATGCTTGGATGCTGCTTGAATTTGCTACTCTGCGACAGGGATTTGCGAGATCTTGTTACTATTGTCATTGCTAATAGTATTGCTTGATGTGTAAATTTGCTGTAAGGTTGTGATCTGGGCAAGATACTGAAACTTGGTGGCCTGAAAGTGGAAGAGGCAAGCTCATAAGACTAGACAAATTATCTTACAGGTATTAAAAAATGAAGAGTGTACTGTGATCACATTAACCCCCATTCATGTGTACTGAAATGACTAAGGTAAAATATTGAAAAAATCTGCCGGTCCCTGTTTTAGAATCCTAATATTCTCTGTCATGTGGAGGTTTCTAAAATTACTGGTTTATCTATCATACCTAAGTAATTTTTATATTCTGCTTTCACAATTAAATAAGGGTTCCATCTTCATTTTAGGAACAATAATCTAAGTCAGTATTCGATGCTCATAATCTGTTATCATTTTAGTAATGTCATGTTAGAAGACAAGACTACAGGTTCACATAAAATCTTTATTGTGATATTAATTTTGTTACATTGTATTGCGCTGAGTGTGAGGCCTCTATACGATTCAATGCTTTTCATTGTTTCAACATTTGGAAAACGAAGGAATCCTTCATGTGCTGTGCCTAGTTCTATACAATAGAGGATAAATGTACCATGTCAGCTTGCATCAAAAGTTTATATGAGAAAACTGAGAATAAATTTTAAGAAATGCTGCATTAAATGAAGGGAAATACCGATAGAGTGACCCAAAATGATTCATATTTTGATATCGTCATAATGTGGTTAGCAAAAAAATTTGACGATTCTAGCATATGTAGAAGTGCATTTTAATTGAGTCATCTGGTTAAAAGATAATTTTTTGCCAACATTTCATCATTTTTTATGAAATTCAGGATTTTTTGCATTCATTTCGTGGATTAAATAGTAATTCAACCACCAAGCCTGGACAATAACTTTCAATCAATTTGTGATGGTTTCTGCATCAAATATAAAAAATGTAGGGGGAGATAACGAGAAAACCATATAAGTCACTGAGCACAATGGGTAAGAAGTAAGTGATGCTTCACATCATTTACTTACGTATGAATTAAAAGAAACAAAAACTTCTAATATACATACGATGTGCTCGAGCAGAGACTCTCCTTTTGTTCTCCCGACATTGACAGCGGTTTTGATTGGAATCGCTGCCACCACATAGATGGATATCCCCCAGCCTATTACATTAGCCCACATAGGGAACTTATAGTTTCCATATTTCAGTGTTTTGAAGTTAGCCCAGTCGAATATTAGCACAAACTAGAGGAGAAAAAGAGAAGAACATGTTGGTCAGAGCCTGTAGACGAAAATTGAGCATTGCATAACTAATATCATGTCATTTGAATTTGGATCCAGAGTCCACAATTTTCGAGTCAATGGTGGGTAGGAGTTGGACAAAATAGTTTACTTGCACAGCTGCACGCGGATCAATATTTAGGTAGATAATACACTCTTTAGAAAATACCAAGGTATGCGGAATGTAGAAGCTCAAAAAAATAATTATTCATTGAATCTCAACTCATCAAAAAAATGAGGCAGAAACAGGTTTTCTAACAAAGTTGATGTCAAAGTTAGCATGTGTTCATGTGTGAATATTGGGGATGGAATCTTTATTTTTTCTCTTTTACATAGTCACTATTATACACACACAGTCCAGGCTATATTATCAGGATTAAGACATGCTAAGGAAGATTTTATAAGTTACTCACGGATATTATGACTTGGCTAATACCCGTAATGCAAAACTTCCGGAATAATGGCGGCTTCCTGCCAATCATAACCTGAACATCCTGAAAGGGAAGGTAATGTATTATTAGAATGATTGAAAGACACAATAGTGGTCATTATGTAAATGATGATGTGAATACTGATAGTGTCAAAGATGGCAATGATGGCGATGGTGACAATGATGATATTGATTGCGGTGATGGTGATATCAATATTGAAGATCATGATGGTAATACTGGTCATGATGATGATCCCAGTAGTGATGGCAATAGCAATGACAATAATGAAGATATTTATGACAACATTGATCCTCATCATGATGATGTCAGTTTTGATAGTGATCGATGTTGATAAAAGCGATAATAATGATAGCAATGATCTCAACGGTGAACATGTTATATTTCATATCTTATATCTTATTTATATGGTCATTTGCAGCATTAAATGTTAAGATTCGTAAACAGGAAATTAGCTTAAACTTTCTAGAGATAAAGAAGACTGTGACATATTGCCATTTCAATCTTCAAGAAAATGAGCTACCAATCTATGTAATTTACTGGGATCGGATGGAGTTCGTCTCAGACCAAAGCATTCATAATCAACAGCCTGATAAAATTTCATGCATGGTGATAAGTGAGATAATTGTATGTTTGAGATTGGTGGTATGTTATTACAGGGAGTTAATTTTGGGTCTGTTTTGGACTGTGCCGCCAGAAAATGTCCCCTTTTTCCTATAAATAACTGGCCTCGTGGCGCAATGGATAGCTCGTCAGACTGGGGGATAATGTGCCACGTGCCGAGGGGGAAAGCGGGAAAGGGAGATTAGATGTTATTTGAAGGTTGTGGGTTATGGGTCATGTGTTGTGGGTTATGGGTTGTGTGTATATATATCCTTTATTATTGCCGATCAAAGCCAATGGCAAATAAAGACCATGCATAAATAAACAAATAAAAATAAAGCCGTCAGGTGTATTTATGAAAATATCATTGTCTATAAATGCTGTCCTATTTATAGAAGGGTGACCTCGGGCTTCCAAAAATATTTCGCACGGATGACTCTCAAATTACTTAACCTTTTCAATATTTTATCGAAAACAAAGAATATCAAGATGTATTTTTAGCTCGTGGAGCTTTAGTAATGAAAGTCTCTCTTCATAATGTAGCTTATTGTAATTTGACGCCGACTGGTATAAACCAAAGGTGTCAACCTACCCGGTTCACAAAAGCGGTTTATCATTTCAATAAACAATAATATTTCTCTAATCTATCACTTGATAAGACAAAAACTGTGTGTTTTTATTACTCATGCAAACAAATTCAAGTGGTTAATTTCAAGACAAAGGCACTAGCAGTAATCTTTGTAGCACATGCTAGAAAAAGTAAGTTCGAAAACACACAAAAAATCAGATACCAATGTGATGGGGAAAATGATTTCAAAGGTAGCTCTAAGAAGTGTTCAATGTGAGTGGGAACTGAGTACCCGCATAGATATATAGACAGGGAACTCTTAGAACACAGTTTTCACAGACCAGACATCAGTCCTTTTGACCAGACATCAATCATAATAATATGATTGATGTCTGGTCAAAAGGAGACAATTTCTCAGAATCCAGCGAGAAATGTGTTCTAACAGTTCCTTCTCTACTATATATCTTTGTGGGTATTATAAATCATCAATGATACTGATGCAGATCCATATTTCTGCATTTCGATTTCGCTCACCCAGCACGACAAAGTACTAGCTGGCGAAATCAAAAGAACTTAATGCTAATCAATATGCCTACCAACAGAAACTCAGTACCACCGATGTAATACTGCAGTTGATAGATGACTGGACATCCGTTCTGGACTCAAATACTAATGTGAAACTAATACAAAATGCATGCCTTGATTTTTCCAAAGCCTTCGATAGGATGCAGCACCCCATACTGATATATAAAATGAATCATCTTGGTTTTAACGCTAATGTCATTGCCTTAGTAGAAAGTTTTTTGGAGTCAAGACAACAATGTGTAAAATACTGTGATAATTTTTCTGACTACAAACCCATTCAAGTAGGTGCCCCTCAAGGAACCAAACTGGGCCCCATCCTTTGGTTAATTTATGTTGATGAGTTAAAATCTTTTGATTATGATACAAAATGTATCAAATATGCTGATGATACAGCCTTTTATAAGCCTATCGTTGATCCATCCACTGAGAACATATCTGATGCAATACTGTTAGCAAACACCTGGTCTGAGCAAAACAACATGATTTTGAATTCCAGCAAAACTGTGATACTGAATGTAGCTTTTACAAACAAACCTGCTATGCACCTTGGTATATCCTATGGAGATGATAACCTCTTTATCTCTCCCTCTGAGCATACCAAGTTTTTAGGCGTATTCATAGACAACACACTAACTTTCAGCAATCATGTTGACTATATTATATCTAAATGCTCTCAACGATTATACTTGATGAGGCTGCTAAAACGCATGGGCATGGATAGTGATGGCCTCAGAACCTTCTATATAGCTAACATTAAGTCTATAATCTCCTACGCCTGCCCGCATGGTATAACCTACTATCAGACACAGATAAAACACGACTCGAGAGGATCCAGTGCTCTGCTACTCGGATTGTGCTGCCATTCTCTGAAAACTACGAGCAGAGGCTGGACCATCTAGCACTGCCACCCATCACAACATTCCTGCACACCACTTGCAGTGAACATTTCACTAGAATAGCTGACAACGATAATCACCCCTTGAACTCTCGAATTTAAATAAACACAAACAGAACATCTGCTCGTAGAGCAAAAATAGATAAATATAGGCCATCCAACTGTAGAACAACCAAAAGACAAAATACCTTTTTTGAATTTTATATGCGATTTTTTAACTAATGCAGCTCAGACTCCTTTTATTTTATTTTTCCATGTATGTGCTGTACATTCGATGCTATCAACCTATCACAGGATGGATATTAGAATTTTAGGCAATAAACAAACAAACTTCAAACGAAATGGAGTTAGGACCACTTCTGGATTCTGCAGGTCGTTTTATATATTATTATGTTCACAAAAAATCAACCATAATTCAAATTACAAATGGCTAAAAATTAAAGTTTAAATTAAAGTTTCCCTTTGTATTATAAATGCAATTCGGACACAAAAAGGCCTTTATCCCAGTTTGACAAAAGCGCCAGTTAATACTTTATCGCACTGGGCCAGCAAATTTTTGCTCAATATGACAATACATTTTGATAATTTGACGTCGAGCCAGAGAGGTTGAGTACCCACAAAGAAATATTTCCACTTAGACCACTGGTCCTCCGTCTACAATACATACCAACCTTAGCGAATTGATTGTAATCACACCAAAAATCAGATACCAAAATGATGATAGAGGTGACTTTAACGGTAGCTCTAAGAAGTGTACTATGTCTACAAACCTAAAACAAGTTTGATTCAATTTGTCGGCCTTCCAGTCGCTCCCTTCCATTGGACATGCATGCCCAGTTGAGGGGGAGCAACTCCAAATGCAGGCAAATCAACTAAGGTTTGTTTACTACGAACCATACCAACCTTAGCGAATCGATCGTAGCAAATAGGAGATAACAGTAGTTTCAGTGAGGCAGATGATTATAACGTTCCATCCAGAAGCGTAACTGTCCACCATCTTTAGTATATAGGTACCTCCCTGTGTCACGTTTATCAAACCTGAGATCAAGTATTATACAATATTTATAGTCGGATGTTATTCATATTGTGCTGAATAAATTACAGCAAAAGCAGGAGAACAAATAGGAAGACAGAAAACGTACCAAGAGGGTTACGACTTCTAATCCGTAGAAAATGAGCATAATAGCTGTGTGATGGATGGCAAATTTACAGCGACGTATTTTTTCCTGTTTTGATATGTTTCACAGTAGAAGATTAAATTTACCCACAATGCTTCTGTTATTGGTGTTCAAATTATAAAAGAAGGAGGAAATATTTTTCTCACTTATTCACAAACTTGTTTAGTAAGATTATTGGTAAATTTCAAATAGAATAAGGATTTGGGAAAATCAGTCCGATTTTCGCTAGAAAATGTATTGGTTCACTCAGACACACATCGGTATACAAACCTATCAACAAAATGTTATTTGTTTTAACCCCGCAACAGTCCAGACCAAACTTTGCTTGGCTGCAAATGACAAAAAATGGCTCACTGCTTTTTGTGTGGAATATTTAATAGTGCAAGATTCCTACTTGTTGCATCATACCTGGGAAGTAGAAAGCTACACAAAGCGCCAGAGTGACCAACATCTTCTTAGCGATGAGGTTGGGAAAAGCATCGAATGTAGTCGTGCAAACCGTCTCAATCAAGGCAAACAGAGTATCCAGTCCAAGTGTTAGCAGCATAAAGAAAAACAGAAGCGCCCAGAAGGGCGATCCAGGGAAGTTGAGTACAGCCATTGGATAGATGACAAAGGCAAGACCAGCACCTGAAAATAAAAAACGAAATACACAGTGACTTAAATCACAATTAATATATCTGTTGGTGATTATCTCCTCCTGACATTTATATATACTACAATATGACTGACTCGTAATGTTTTTAGTTATTAGTGGGCATTCATTTAATTTATGCTAAGTTGATTAAATATTCCAATAATTTCTTGTCTTGTCTTTGTAAACAGGCATGCAAAATTTAACTGAACTGTCTAGCGTTCAGAATCTTCTACCCTTAAAACTCAAACCTTTGATTTGATTTGATTTGATTTGATTTGATTTGATTTGTTTTGATTTGATTTGTATTCATTCAATCATCATGACTGATGGTACAGAATGCGAGCGATGGTATGGCATAGTAAAAACAACACACTAAAAATTATTTATATACTAGACCGTTGTCATGATAGGTCATGAAAAAATTAAAAAAACCTTTTCTCCGCCTTTCAGTCCTGCAGAGTTTTATAGCTCGAGAGGATATTCTGGAATTCTTGTTGAAAAGTAGTTCACTAAAAAGAGGATGTGATTCATTATTCACTATACGCAGAAAATGTGAATAAGGGATATCAAAAAGAAAATCACAGAGTTTTGGGATGCCTTAGACTGATAATCTATGATCATATTCTAAATCTGGAAAAATTATCTTCAGAGCTGCTCTTTGTATTTTCTCAAGTCTGTCGCGGTTATGTTTGCCTAGCAAGGAATACCAGGCCGGAGCAGCATAGCTAAGCTTTGAGCGTATGTTGCTCAAATAAAAAGCTATTAAGCCATCACTGTTTAGTCCAATTGTCTTTAGTTTCCTCATTAAAAATAATCTTCAGCTACAAGCTGATACTAAAGAGTCTACATGTTTGTTAAAAGACAACTTATTATCAATAAAAACCCCTAAAAATTTTGTGAATGAATTTGGAGGAAAAGATAAATCATCAACCACAACATCTTGTTTATAATGATGCTTATGGCTTAAACTAGAGGTCATCACCTCGGTCTTTTCTGGGTTCAGCTGCATGCTATTATCTGCTGCCCATCTTTGAGTGGATATAACTACTGGTGACACTGCTGATGTATTGTTATAGATGGTGACTGACGTATAGAAGGTGGTGTCATCAGCGTATTTAATATGATTGAACCCTTCAGCAGAAAGATCATTGGAGTATATGAGCCATAACACGGGGCCCAGCATGGTTCCCTCAGGGGCGCCCACACTGCTGCATATATAGCTTGATTGCCGATCTCCATACCTGACACATTGCATTCTCATATCTAGAACGTTTGATATTAGAGAGATGATACGAGGATTGAAGTTGTATCTCTCCATCTTTTCAATGAGAATGGCAGGCTGCAAAAGGTCGAACGCCTTTGAAAAGTCCATCGCAGCACTTTGGATAAACTTCACGTTAGGATTGTCGAGTTCAGATGTGAAGTCGTCAAGAAGTTTTATTAATGCATCTACAGTGCCAATGTTTGGTTGGTATGCAAATTGGGCAGGGTAAATTTCGGCTTCAAGCTTCGATCTCATTTTGTTTATTATGACCTCCTCAGAGAGCTTCCCTAAGTGGAATAAAATTGAGATAGGTCGATAATCCTTGTACTTCGATGGGCAAGCTATTTTAGGGGTAGGTCGGATTTGTGCTCTCTTCCACATATTGGGAAATTCCGAGGTGTCTAGCATCGAGTTGATGATGTTATGTAAAGGCAGGCATATGTCTTCTTTCCCTTCCACTGAGACCCATGTTGGGAAATCTTCATTCGATGTTGATTTTCCCACATCTAGCTTATTCATTAAATGTTTTATCTCGCCGATACTCAGGTGTTCGAGTTCTTGTGCTGACTGCAATCCAGCTTTTAGTGGTAGTGGTAGAGGCTCACCACCAACTGTTGAGTAGTAGTTGTTTAGCTTATCACATAATGAAGGGACTGTCATAACATTACCCTCGACTGTTGGTAGTTTCTCTGTGGCAGTACTACGATTAGGCTGGGTAATTGATTTTAAAGTAGATCCTATAAAACAAAATCTAGCACCTCTGTTCATGATGCTATGAAATACCAAAGATTTCGTGTAAAATCAAAATACGATAAACCTAATGATGAAAGCTCAATTTTTCGTAAAAAATATTTGTTAAGGCTTGATGCATCGAGCTTTGTGGGAGTTGTTCACTTTTTGAGGAAATAATTTACATTTGACAAAAGTCACTGCGACTTAAGCGCAACTTTCGCAAAGGAGTGAGGCACTTTGCACTTGTGCAGAAATGTATTCGATGGCGCTTTTATATAGCAGAGATAATTGGCATTCTGTGTCCGAATTAGTTATATGGTATAATGGAAAATTTTGCTTCCATAGCCTTTTTAAGCGACTCGTTATTGTCAGATTTCTTGTAGACCAAGACATGTGAATATTATCTCCAGAAATAAAAAATGGGACCAATTCCATATTTCTTTTTTTTGCCAGTAAGTACTTAGCCGCGCATGGCCAGCAAAATCATAGTATTGTGCTGGAGATCTCCCCATCACAAGATCTGACTCACTGTCTTGAGAGACATCCTCGACCTTGACATTCATTGTATGTGCCAGATTACCGATATACGAATGGATTCCACAGTTTCCTAATGCCACTATGTACGTATCTCTGTAATGGTTGAGTGTTGAGAGTGACTAGTAGCAGTTTGATAAATTTGACAAATTCAAGCAACAGATATGACAGCACAGAGAATACCACATAAATGTATGAGATATTGCTCCTATGGATTTAGGTGTGTTTATACTTTTTTGGAAATTTCTCTGAACAATAAATGTAATGCTAGCCACAAGCGCCGCCTATTTATGTCAGTGTATTGATACGAAAGTGAAACTGCATTGGTATTTAATGATCCTACAAAATTTCATCCTGATCAAATATCCCAAAGAATGTCCTTGACATGTTCAGTTTTCAGTGATTCTAAAACCATGTACAACTTCTGTTTGGGGCATGATTCCTAAACATTCCTAGAAATTTCTCAACTGGACATACAATGGAGCAAACAAATCTATTCCAACTTCACACAGTGTAAGTAAAACTCACCATAGCGTCCGACAGCCTGTGCCATTGTGGTGTGATTTAAAACCAGATCCCTTTTGAGGCACCCAGGAGAGTGATTCCGTGGAAAAATAGAATAACAAGCACCAAATATGGGAATAATGCTGTGAAATACACCACCTGAAGAAACAAAAATAGTAACGGGCTAAAAGTGATATTACATCATTTATAAGAATAAGTCCCTGCTAATAATTGTTGGGAGTAACAATGTCTTGACTGGGTTAAGGGGTAGGGAATTGATGTACGCAATCTCAAAATGATAGCTACAAATCTCGGTTGACGCGGCAAGTGATAACGGAGATAAGCTACCCAGGTATTAACCCAGGTTTTTGTAGTGCAGGCCAGCTAAACATTTTACTATTAGCAATCTCATTAACTCCAATACTACCAGCTGTATGCAGTTACATTTCTCAAGATGAGATGTGTCTGAGTTGTCCTCTCACCATTTAAGGGGAGATTACTCCAACTTGAAATATTATTGTGCACCCTTTATTACTTATTGATTGGACACAGCTAAGTTATTCAGCAGGAATTTTACTTTGCATGCCCTCTCAAAATCTGATCAGCAAAATAGCTGGCCGTGCGCAGCAATATCTCATCCCCCCTCCTCCCAAAACATGCCTTTTGGTTACGAAATTAGGGCATCATTGGTCTGCAAACTATATATTGATGCTAATCATGTTGTTTACTTTGTTACAGAGACTTCTGGGATGTGTGAGTAATGTATACCAGCGCCAGAAGCCTTTCTGATGGAAAATCTAATACCTATGTTTTGACTCGTTTCTTCCCCGATTATTCCCCGGCCCCTATCAAATATAAAAGCCTTTCGATACAAATGCTAAGAACACAGATTGGAAAATTTTGTAAAAAAAAATTCTTATCGGCCCACACGATGCCAAAATAAACTAGATATGATTTCATATCTTGCACTTGAACTAAGTACACTTGACTCAAGTTACTGACACAAAGCGAGATGATGATATAACCTGATGCTACAGCCCATAGTTCTAGGAAATGCAGGGGCGCTCTACCTCCCCTAGAATGCTGAATAGTGTCCTTAAAATGTTATGATTGAAATTCCATGTCAGAATCAGCTCATTTAGGACTTCCATCTGCTATATGTATCATTAAGAAGCTTTGGAGGCATGGGACTGGGGACACAGGAGGAGCTTACAATACCCAATCTGGTGTTACCCCACACCCTTAAGAATTGTTGCCTCCCCTATTGTTTCTCCTTCACTACAGCCCTGATAGCTGATGATACAGTCCGGGGTTAGTTTTCCTGTATTATCTGGATTAAGGAAATTGCAGGAAATATTTGTTTACTGAAGCGGAAAACCAACAAATCAGACTGCTGACCCCTAAAACGGAAGCTGGCAAAATCAATTAATAGTTCTATTCTTGGTTGAAAAATATTTACACAACGCCATAGATGGATTCCGAATAATATCCATATCTGCATGATAAGAGAAAACAAAAATTGCTAATTTTACAAGGATGAAAATATTGGGTTTGGCACCTAACCCATTTTGTGATTCTGAATTTTCGTTGCTGGTCAAAGATAAAATTCTGTGTACACATAGCAGGCTGGCCATTGAATCCAAAAATGCCAACAGTTTCAACCATATCTCAATATGCCGTAGAGGTGTAGACCCAGATCTTTGTACACAGATATCCAAAGGCTCGGGTCGTGATAAAAAGACACTAAACCTTAGAATTTCAAGGAAGTAATGTTTTGCACCTTTCAGAACTGGGTTTATTTTGTAATGATGATTGTTATTGGCTAAATCCTTCACACTATATTCATCTTTTAATTTTACGGATTAATCGCTGCATAAAATGTTTACAATGCGCATTAAAATCAATCAATATAATATTGATAAACACATGGAACATAAAATACCCACATTAATACAATGATCATCGCTTCAGATGTTCCTTTCAAACTTTTGGCGAAAGGATATGTGCACTGCTAGCTCTAGGACACAGCAACGGACCTGACTGTCCCCTGCATTAAAAAGACATCCACGCCGCTAAGTTTCAAAATAAAAAAGAGAGAAAGAGGATAGATGATCCAGTCATTTGCCAGCAGAGTCGCTAGTAATAACTTTTTTGTGAAAAGACCAAATCCTCGCTAAAACTCTAAGAGAACTATATCACTAGTGTTTATATGCAGTGCAGCACATGGACACATAGTGACCACTTCCAATCTGCATATCAGCCCGACAGGACATAAAATAGATATATTCAGGTCACAGCAGAAGAGTGAAGGCGAGGGACTATTACATGTCAGGGAGAGCTTTCCGGGACCACAGGCTTCTATAAAGGTAAGTTATCACTCTGTCCAAAACATGAATCACCGGCTTCTATGTTTTCGGTCACAACTTATTTATGGTTTTAGTTTGTGTTTCCAGTAAACTTAAGTTTTGATGGCAGAAATCTGATTCATCTGATAAATTCATTCCAGATTTTAAAAGAGGGTCTGGAAGTAAGCGTAAGACAATGTTGTCTTCACTGACTTTGAGGTGATTTGCAGATAGGGTATCTTGGAACAATTTTCATTTCAGATCCACCAATATTAATTTGCTGGGGTAGTTTGTAATATAACATGACATAACTTTGCTCGATTGATTGACAGTGAGAAAAGTACATTCCCACTTTTATTACCATAACCGGATATGGTAATGAAAGTGTTAAGCTGGGCTGTTAGAAAATAACAAGCTAAAGTCAAAAGGTCATCCTTATTGCACATGCGCACTTTGAGTATCTGGACAATTGAAACACTAACCAAGAGGTAGGAGCACACAACTGCTCACAAAATCAGCTTTTTTCAGATCACAAGCAATTCTGTTAGTTGTCTTATTTCTTGTTGGAGATGCAAAACTACAATTTAGAATGCACATTTGAGCAGAACAAGGGGTTTTGAATTACAAATAAGGAGTTTTTGTATGTACATACATTTTTCTGTGCTCCATTGGCTGCCAAACAGAGATCAGAAGTGAATTATCCCTTTAATATGTATGTATGATCAAGGAGTAACAGGACATCCTTGGTAGTCACTAGTACCTAGCACTGGCAAGGTTTCCGGTCTTGAAGAACTTACGAATAGTATATATCACATAATCAGGATATTTGTAGTGGGAGTTGTGCTCACCAATCTCAAATAAGAATTTTTCATTTTTTTGATCAACTAAAACCGCCACTCCAAAGAAAACAAACGTGATTTGTAGCTACAGTGGCGGTTTTGGTCGACCAAAACCGCCATAATCACAGGTACTGGGGATATTATGTGGGGAAAATCGGTGGTTTTGGTCAACCGTAGAGCAACACAATCGTTAGATTTTACCACAAACCCTTAGATTGTCTGTAGGGGGAAGGGTTGCTTGGACCATCATTTAAGTTACAGTAGCGCTTTTGAAATTGCGATGTTGACTCGGGTAAAAAAATTAGCGAATCAAAAGCCAATTATCATATCTTTCAAATTTTTTCCCCGACTTCAGGGGACCATGATCTTGAATTTTGAGCATTTTAGACTAGTTTAATCCTAAAGAGCAATGAAGAGGGGACAACCTAAGTGGTTGAGAAAAATTGGGAAACATTTTTTAGTTAACCTACTGGTTTCATCCGTATCGGAGGCTATTTCAAAGGTTGCCACAGTGCTCTCAATTAGACTGAGACCTTCTATAAGATACTAAAAATGGGGAGGCGCTACTCTAGCTTTAATTGGTCTTCTAAGCTCACTTGTAATATTCAGAGGCAGGTAATACACGCTTGTACCCAGCTTTCTCTGCCAGAGTAGCGTTCCAGATACCTAGTCGTCTCCCCGTGTTATTTGTACAGAATCCAGTAGAGAAGCCGCTTGTGTTCTGTAGACAACTCTCTGCAGGCATGTCAGGAGTCAGTAGTGAGCAGACTGGAAAAATAGAAAATAATAATAATGGACTTTTTTTTAAACTGGAAGACAGTCGAAAAACCAATTCTTTAATACAAACTGGGCTACAGCGCCCTAATTAAGTTGGATTGTGAACAATAAGACCAACATTAATTTAAGTGCTCAGCTCAAACATTGCCTAGTTGCTGGTATTGCCATTTCATTGATGTTCCCATCCCCGCATACGGGGTACAGTGTTGACTGGCCAGTCAGCCAATCACAGTTGACTGTGGGAAATTCCCGGTCTGAAAAGTCTGTTGTGACAATGTTCAAAACCGTATGCCCAAAACATGACCGGGCCGACTTTTCCTAGGTGCGGGTCGGTTCACCCATCAAAAAGCAGGATTGGCCGGTCTGTTTTGTCTGATTTCTCCCGGTTTGGACTGACCTTTAGAGTGTCTGAACGATGTCAGAGTTAAATGACAATAGGTTGTATCCTTTGATCAATGCACATCTCCGGACAGAAGGGCATGGTAGCTAGCTGTGGTGCTATACTCCGATGGTCGAAGAAACCCGTAGAAAGCTACTGCCATCATGCAGCAAAATTGGCACGCAACTCTAGGAGCAAGTATTTCAGCTGCCCTGTTAAGTCCGAACAGATGACTGGAAGACACTACAGTTTTCGTGCCTGCTGTAGACTCATTCCTAAACCATTTCAGCATCAGCTTGAGTCTTCCTGAGTCCACTGATACTTTACGGTCTAACTTGCGAAAAAGATGGCGCAGGGCAGAGATGTGAGTCTGTAATGTACCACAAGCAAGGCCCTTTTTATTCAGATGTGCAATCCACAACTCCACTGAAGATTTACAGGCTTCTGTCTGGTAAGAAAGGCCCATGCCATCACAGGACTTTTTGAATTTATTGAAATAATTTTCATAAACCTTGGCGATAGTTTTGATAACTTGGGTGATAGTTTGGGTTGAATTGGTCATTTCTGACCTGATTGGGTGGAATGCTTTGTGCTGGATGGCCTTGATTTCCCTTGAAACCTTGATTCTGATAGTTATACCTTGGGCTGTTTGGCCTGTTTCCTTGGTTAGGATTGGTTTGATTAGGTTTGATTGGTGTATGAATGACGGTTCAAATCTTCTTGGGCAGGGTCTTGTTGTGATCGGATGCTGTTTAGTTGTTGTTCTTCTAGGTTTATGGCACAAATATTTCCTCTTCCTTTTGTCCTTACTATCTTTCTAGAGTTTTCCCTTCTTTCAGCCATCAGGTAGGCGTCATGGGCAAAAACAGGGTCCCCGGTCCATAAAATATATCTGTGTTGCCTCAGGGTAGAGTTGTTGGGCCAGAGTTTCGACCTCATTATAAAAAGAGCATATTGTTCGGTCCGGCCTCTTTGTTATGTTTGCCAATTCATTGGCGGGCACTCCACTCTTTTTGCCGAACTTGGCTTTCAGAGCAAAAACCAGCTTAGGATAATCATCCTCTAGCTCTGCTGCCTTATCAATAACCTTTTTGTAGACCAAAAGGGCACCATCTGAGAAATGCATTGGCAGGAGGCGGGCCAGGTTTTGTCTTGGGATGCCTTACCCCAGGCAGTGAAGGTCAAACTGGTCAATAAACTCTGTGAAGTAGGTTTTGTCCAGATATGTGTTCGTGAACTTTTCGAGTTCAGGGGTGCGTCCATGAAAAGTGGTTAGGTTGAGCACGGAGCTCAAATTATCTAAGACTCTCCTATCCTTTTAATGTTTATTGTTATGACGACTATCATCGCTGTCATCTCCATCATTATCAGGCTCAGGCATCATTGGCTCTCATAATCACCCTCATATACCAGCCTAGAGGTGTGAAATGCCTAGAACACTTTGTGGATTATCAATCTCTGTCGGATATTAAAAACTCATTGAATCAACGTCAGCTAAAAGATATATGGAATATAAATTATAAGCAGCTAGTGAAAGACACTGCTCCTGAACTTTTACGATCTTCAAAGAGAGGTAGACGAGGCGGGGTGCGTGTGAACCATAGTAATAAAAATGGTAAAGTACCGCTGCCTGCTGTTGTACTCACCAATGCACAATCGATTCGGAATAAGCTTGATGAACTGCACTCTCTCTTGAACACTAAGCGCCTAAAAAATCAATCTCAGCTTATCTGCATCACAGAATACTGGCTTAGCCCTGCTATATCAACCTCTCGTACTGAACTCGATGGATATGATCAATTTAGAAATGATAGACAACCTGACACTAGCGGTAAATCATGTGGAGGAGGTATTCTCGTCTACATCGACAGCAAATGGTCAACAAACAATAGCGTAATCTTCAATCATAATGACAACCACTGTGAAATCCTTACTATCAAATCCCGGCCACATTGGCTACCTCGTGAATTTTCTTCCATAATCTCTATTTCATGCTACACTCCGTTTACCGGTAAGTCCAGACTTAAACATAATGCTACTTCCACTGCTAAAACAATCTCTACACACGTTAAGGAACTGGAGAAAAATCACCCTGATTCTTGTATTATGGTAATGGGCGATTTCAACCAGCTTCCTTTCAGACTTGATGGATACTACCAGGTAGTTAAAACACTGACAAGAAACAATAGAATCCTAGACAAATGTTACATCAGACTCAAAGATGCCTTCAGCCATTGCCACTAACTTGCAAACCTCGGAGGATCTGACCATTACATAACTCATCTCATCCCAACCTACACACCTCTCTCCAAATATAAACCTACCAGAGTAACCCGTCGTATGTTTACAAACGAAAACTGTGACAACTTGAAAGCAGCTTTGGATATTACACTCTGGGATAATTTACTTTCTGATGAGGATGATATCCACACCCAGACTGAAGTTATCTCAGACTGTATCAATTTCTGTACAGACACCTGCATACCCACTAAAAGTTTCAGGATGTGTACCAACCAAAAACCGTGGATGAACAAGCATATATCAGAGATGTTGGAACAAAAACAAACTGCTCATGAAACTGGCAATCGTAAACTGTATAACAAACTTAAGCGTGATATAACCAAGGCAATAATTATCGCTAAGAAAAGCTACTCTACCAAAATTCAACAACAACTAGTCAAACAACCTGCAAAAGCATGGACAGATATCAAGAAAATTAGTGGGCTACCTACTAGCACCAACACAACTCCTAAGCAGAACCTATTTGCCCCAGATGACCTGAATACCTTCTTCACCAGATATGAGAAACCTATACCCGTCCCGCCTGTGATAAACAATTCTAACACTACAGCACCACCACTAGAAATAAAAGAAGATATAGTCCTCAAACAGCTCAGTGGACTTAACCCTAGGAAAGGCCCCGGACCAGATGGCCTTATTCCCAAAGTTTTAAAGCTATGCTCCAACCAGCTGGCGCCTATCATCACTAGACGGTTCAGCTCCTCTATCAACTCTAAAACTACACCTGCTTCATGGAAATCGGCTATAATAAAACCTCTACCAAAAGTAAAAGACCCTGCTCAACTTAAACAATATCGACCAATAACGCTAACTAGCTGTCTCTGCAAGATGATGGAGCGGCTTGTAAAACATTATATTATGGCTCATACTCCTATGGATAGATACCAGTTCGCATATCAAGCTAATCGGTCTACACAAGATGCCCTGCTCTGTCCAGCTTCGACCGTCACCAGCTTTATTGACCAGAAGGCTTCACACTATGCTAGATGTCTCTTCTTAGACTTTTCATCGGCCTTTAATACTATACATGTTCCTGATCTTATCTCGCAGCTTACTCATCTTGACTCCAATGTCACTGAGTGGGTCTACAGCTTCTTATCTAACAGAGTGCAAAGAACTGTTGTTGATGGTAAAACTTCAAATGCTATTATAACGAACACTGGCACCCCCCAGGGCTGCTGTCTGTCTCCCCTTTTGTTCTCCATATATACAAACCGGATTACCTCAAACCTGAGTAATGTTACAATAATTAAGTACGCAGATGACACTTGCATCATAGGCTGCATAGCTAATCAATCAGATCTCAACTCCTATTTTGATGAAATCCATAGAATTGCTAAACAATGTGCTGATTTAAATCTTTTATTAAACCCTACTTAGACCCAGGAAATGATGCAATCCACCCAATATGTTAAACCTTCTACCCCTACTCTTGTTTTAAATGATACTGCTATTGCTTTTAGTGATAAAGTTAAATATCTTGGTGTATTAGTTGACGATAAGCTGCGTTTTAATGATCATGTGCATGGTATAGTTTCAACCGCCTCTCAAAGGATGTATGTAGTCAGGAATTTTGTATTTTTAAGCTCTAAATCACTATCAAATATGCTTTTTAAAAGTTTTATTGTATCACAAATCTCCTATTGCTTACCCATTATTTTTAAAAGCTTGTATGCTGCTGACAAGCAACGCCTGTGTAAAATTTTCAAGGACGCTATTAAGTTAGGCATTGAACATACCGATATTTATACCATGATGGACAATCAGACACGAACACTGGCCTTACGCTATATTCACGATGAGGATCATTTCATCAATGATTTGTTGAGTAAATGTCCATCTGGCAGATACCGTACAGTAAAACATAGAAGCTCACTGGGGAGAGACTGTTTTCTGTGTCATATCACTCTTATTTTAAACGAAATACTTTTTTAGACAGAGATTTGATTTTTTATTCCAAGTGTCTTCGCTTTTTCTTGCTGATTCAAAGTGCCAGCAATTACACTGTATTTCGCGACTCGCTTTTTTCTTTTGATAATGCTGTCAGTGATAGTAATAAAATCCATCCATCCATCCATCCAGGACTATTATCGCCTGGTTGTGGCCTTCGAGAGGTGTTTAATTTTGATCTCTGATGTCTCTCACCATCTCGACTTCTACTATTATCACTCAGTGCACCGAAGTCACTTTTTGACCCAGAGAGGCGCTCTCTATCGCCGTGTCCAACATCGTTGGGCATTTGTGGGTTAGTAGGTGCTGAGCCAAGTTGAGGTTGTACATGGTTGTGTGAACTATAGTGTTGATTTCCTGCGCTATGGGCGGCTAGTGGTGGAAAGTCACCATGGCCGCCTTGTAGTGCGGGTAATCTTTTATTCTCTTTACCATAAGTGTCCTTCCTTTGCATCCAATGAGGGCCATTGAACACATCAGATTGAGTATGTGGGGGTAAATGGTCCCGTGAACTATGATGCAGAGGTTGCCAAGCTGAAAATTCACCTGCGTCACCTTGAGCATCTATGTCAACCTCACCTTCGAGGTATTTACTGTAAACTCGGCCATCTGAGCTAGGAAGGTTTATCCTGGCATGTTGGGAAAATTCTCTCGGTCTATTGTTTGCCAACAATTGTACTAGGGGCTCTTGCCGAGCTGAAGGCACTTCACGATGATGCGTCTGTTGAAGCACTTGCTCAGGGCCGGATTCTCTGTTATATCCAGTAGCATGAGGACGTGACCTATGTGAGGATGGTCGGGATCTTCGAGTGAATGTTGGGAGTTCAGCAGCTGGGGTAAAGAATTGATCCTGAGCAGGACTTTGGAATCTGTGATGTGGGTTAGGTTCTATTTGGGAGTTTAGGTGAGTTGGGGTTAGAATATTTTTTGAAGCGGGGACGGGGGTTTCCATTAATAATTGGTCTTCTTTGGTATTCTCTTCAAAAAGAATAGATTTTTGATTGGTTTCACCTCTGTATCAAAACAGCCATCTAATTGTTCCTCATCAAGTGGGTTCGATCTAATCCTTGTCTGAGACTTCAAAATAGTTTGTAGTGGGGTTGTCATGTTTTCCATTAGTGTATTCTGCTGCATGGGTGGGGGAGTTGGAGGTTTTGGAAGTTTTAGTGTTGGGGGTGTAGGGGGTCTGGGAGCTAATGGAGGTTTTCTTGTAGTGGTTTGTTTTGGTAGATCAAACTCAACTTTTCTGTCAGGTATAGGAGGGGTGGAAGCTTGGTTTCATATCTCTTTGGGATTGCACCACTAGCTTGTGCATCTGTTAAGGAGGGCTCGGTCGGCGGGGTCTTGGGTGCTAGAGTTTCATTACTAGCGGACTGAGTTTGAATTGTATCTTGATCTTCTTGGTGTGATAGCGGGGTCGAGGTCAATTCTGTCCTAAAAGGATTTGTGACGTCAAATTCAAACTCGTTACTGGCTGTTGCAGCTCTTATTGTTGTATCAATCTCTTGATTCAACGGAGCGGATTGAGGGACAGGATCAGACAGCGTGGATGACTTTTCTTTAGACTTACGAGATCTTAAAGATTTGCCACCTATCACTGTTGTTTCTGAAAGGTCATCTTTACCCCAATGGTCTAGGGCTTTCAACTCTTTGGACCTCTCTTTTTCCTTCTTTGTCTTATGAGAAGAGGAAGGGGAAGCGAACAAACGTCCCATTGAATTGAAAGTGCTACGAAGAGCAGGCATACTCAAACTAACCTTAGCTTGACTTTTTGGCCTGAATACGATGGATGAATGTTGAAACAGGGGTATGATAGATTGGGCACAATAAATCTAGATAGATATAATCGGGTAAAATGACTTGGGTAAGATTGAATGCGATAGCTGTAAATAGAATTTATGATTAGCCACAAAAGCGATATGAATGCCTTCAAGGGTCAAACACGATACAGCTGGGGTTAAAACAGTATGTATTACAGATTATAATGTGCTGTGAAGATTTAAATAAGTTTAATGACTGACCTATGATCTTTATCAGCAATACACTGATTATTGACTTATTATATATTCCAAATATTCACTTTATAATAGGTAAATAAAACCGTCAGCGCAGAAACTTTATAGGACGCTACTTCAAGCTAAATACGTTAGGAACTTTTCTTAAAATGAATTGTTAAATTATTGTGAGATATCAATGAATTTTATATGGGTATGACTTTTAATCCGAGTTCAACGCGGGACCTCCATGTGAGAAACGGACTGGGCCGTGTACACAACAAGGTGTAGTTAGCTTGCTTCGAGTCTTCTCTGATGAGCGAGAGGGCTTTTATATTCAGTTTAGGGTTCTATTTAGTTTAGCGCCGAAAGCCATCGCTTGAATTATGAAATCATTATATAACCCACAGAAGGGTCTCAAAGATACACTGATATACGATACACTGATCTACCATAGGCTGATACACAATACACTGTTCCGATAAATTCTGATGGTCATCAATGAACGATATCAATTAATCTCCTGACAAAAATGTAATACACGCACTGTTTATCTACTCATGAGCTTAGTGCACTAGACGCTGTCACAAGTTTTAACTTAAATTTAATTCAAGGTTATTATAATACACAGTCTATTTAAATCATCACAAGTTATATATATTGCAGCTTTTGTTATCTGTTTATGATCTAGTACATGAAAGTGCCGGCAAGGCCGTCTACAAGTGCATGAGGTTTTTGATTCCCTTTGAATACACAATTGTGACTACTAAGGAGTCAAGTGGCTGTGATTACCAATTATTTGTGTCAACCAGACAGGCATAAAACTAATCTGTTTAGACTAAGACTATTTATTTAATTACCCTGACCATTTAATTCAGTTGAGACAAAATACACGTATAAAATATTAATATAAGGTTTAAAATATTAAAAGGCGTTCTGAATATTCTAACCTGACTGTCTTTGCACTCGTATCCTTGGTTATATAGAATGCCAGATGAGTGCTGATTTAAACACTGATAGCACAGATAAGCTGGTATTACTCCGAATTACACAACAATACAATATATTACATGATACAATTAAGTATTTCACTTTACAATCTAAGACACTGCTGAATAGGACAACGGTCCTGTTGCTTTTCTGTCTTAATACTGACTGCTGTCTATACGTATTGTTGTGCCACTGATGTACATGTGACACAGTCTTTTGGTAGGTGGTTTCACTTTGATGATATAGTGTTGTACACTCAGGTGCAGCTGGTGCAAGTATTACTGAGGTTGATGGTAACTGGTAATTGTATTCTCTTTCTTCTTTAGGAGTGATGGTGTGTAGTATGATATTATTTCGATTCTCGTTCATAGCTCTGGCGTTCAGATCATCATATATACAGCAGAAGGTAGGAATGTAATACTAAGCTGATGCTAAAATAGAAATCTCTGCAAACCAAGGTTAATTTACAGTTGTAATAAAACACCTATCTATCTAAATAAAATCCTATCTACTGATAGGCTGTTAATAATTCTTGTACTTTTAAACTCAACATTAGTTTCACAATAAACTCCCAACACCTTAAAATTTAACTATAATGTAAAATCATTAATATTTATAAGATTTTGGATTTATGGATTTAGATATGGATATGGATATGGATATGGATTTGTGGACTTATGGATTATAAATTGTACCATCACCTCATGTTCAAAATGAGGTTTGAAGGAAGATGATGTTGTGTGTCAAATTAATGATTCAAGGCTTAAAGAATACTGACTCTGTCATCTCATTTTTGCCACGCTCAAACACGTCAGCAACTTTCACCACCCTAGCTTCTTTTCCATGGATCAAGCATAGTTATTTGTATGAAGTTGGATGCGTTGGTTTAGATCTCTCGAAAAATTCTAGTAATATTAAGATCCCTGTATATGATTTTATCATGGTAGCGACTACCCTCAGAGATGGTGATGAAAACATTTTCTCTGGTTGAGCTATCACCGCAGAAAGTTGTTATTGTCGGTTTATCATGGTAGCGACTACCCTCAGAGATTGTGATGAAAATATTTTCTCTGGTTGAGCTATTACCGCAGAAAGTTGTTATTGTCGGTTTATCATGGTAGCGACTACCCTCAGAGATTGTGATGAAAATATTTTCTCTGGTTGAGCTATCACCGCAAAAAGTTGTTATTGTCGGTTTATCATGGTAGCGACTACCCTCAGAGATGGTGATGAAAACATTTTCTCTGGTTGAGCTATCACCGCAGAAAGTTGTTATTGTCGGTTTATCATGGTAGCGACTACCCTCAGAGATTGTGATGAAAATATTTTCTCTGGTTGAGCTATCACCGCAAAAAGTTGTTATTGTCGGTTTATCATGGTAGCGACTACCCTCAGAGATGGTGATGAAAACACTTTCTCTGCTTGAGCTATCACCGCAGAAAATTGTTATTGTCAGTGTTTTGCCATTCCTCTAGTACAGTAATTCTGTCTGGTATTCATCCTGTTTGATAACGAATCTCAAGAAATATATCAATTTTTAATAGTACTTGTGTGTGCTTTAAAAATTGTCACCCTGACAGTAGTAAGTAGCTACAGCTAAGGACTGAAGTAGGTTAACGTCCTTAGTTGTAGAGAGACTAACCTCTTTGGCCCCAAGAGTGTTGGCTACAATACTGGTGATTTGTGATATCTTATATCTTATTCTAAATGCTTCTTTATTTCTTTGTTTGCTGTACTTTGAAAATTTGCACACTAAAAATTTATAACAAGACCGGAAACAGTATATACGATGCATCCAGTTAACTCCCTGATATCACATGGAAATTTGTCACATACACTGTATGTGACACGCCTAGGTGCATGACTCTGCATGAAGTTAGGTGTTGTATATTGCACTGTCATGGTTGCCATGGTCCTAATCTGATTAATTGTTATACTCTTCCGCATTTACTTCCATTTTTTGCACATTTAATTACCAAAAAATAGCGTTGTTATAATTCTGAGATAGTTCCCCTACTTCACCCTTGCAATTAACTATTTTGACTCTAAAATTACCTGCCAATTGAAGAACCATTCTCTGTGATTTGATACTCTGAAATAATCAACTGTCTTTTGAAACTTGCCAAAGGTGATTAAAGAGTTAAATTAACTCTAAAATATGATTCTTATTTGAATAATTCCAAGGGTGAAGTGGGGGAACTATCTTGGAATCAATATAACTTTTTTTTTATGCTAATGTGCCTTTTGACTAGGGGCTAGGGTCATTCTGATTCTAAAATTTCTTTGTGTGTAGTTCAGTAATAAATTCATCAAACTGCCGAAAAACTGCATTCAGTATTATAAAGTAATCTCATATGAACTCTGCCAGCAGTGAACTGTCGTGATCTTTCTCGATCCGACAAATTTACTCCCTGACCCACCAGAGAGACTTAAATCCCTGTTCACATAAGAAGTTTGGGACAATATTTACTCGAAAGGTTTGAAACAAAACTTGCTTTATTCATTTCCTAAGGGTCAAGAATGGTTAGCCACACCTTTTGAATGATAAAAGTGACTATATTGAACTAAAATGGGACTGGCACTATTCTCACAGAACATTTTCTGAAAACTTTATGTTGCATTCCCACAAGTAAAGAGGGTACAACTCCCAATTATCTAAACCTATCGGCCCAAAAGCAAATAAGGTGACCTATGAGGTATAATGAAATTGCTTTACAAATAGGGTAAACTGGACTGAAAGAATTAACTTGATTTGTAAACGTCAATTCCACCTCATGAGTAGAATTTTACGCAGTATGGGCTTCTCCTATATATTTTGTTGTTTGAGTTCACACAAATGTTTGCCATGAAATGGAAACTATATGAGAGGTAATATTTTGATGATGATTTTTCCAGGTAACTGAAGTATCTGATCTTTCTGGTGAATTTTCTAATAAAGTGACGACTCGGTCCATATTGATGACTGGTACTTTTATTTGCTCTAGTGTGTTTATGATTTATTTTATGTCCTTTAAATGGCTCATCGTGGGTACGTTCTCAGTCATAACAGTTCTTAAACATTTCTTCTCTAAGAAGAAAACGACAAGAGTCAAAGAGATCAAAGGATAATAAATACCTAAATCCTCCTTCGAAAGTTGAAACATATTATTGTATATATGGTCATCATAAAGGTCACATTGTTTCAATTGAGTTGATTGTTGTGGCTGATTATTTTAGAATTCATAAGAATTATGCTACCCTGAGGTGGCAGCAATTACTTCCTGCGCTCAAGCAATATGTTTAACTAAACTCTCAACAATAGGCATTCGCTCATGCTGTTGCACCATTTACTAGTAGTCATAATTACTTCTGAAGTAATGAAGCCGGCAGTCAACTAGGATGCCGGTTCTAAAAGTGGTGCTAGTTTTGGGATTTACTGGTGAGGTCAAATATTATTTAAATTGATTTGATTTGATATATTTGTAATGAAGCTGGAAAAGCGATCATGCCAAACTGCCATGTTTCTTGACCATTATTAAATTCTGCACTTTGGTAGGAGATTTCTTATATACTTGAGATAACTTATTTCAGGTAAATTACTACATCAAATCGGTAGCATGTTTTTAGATTGACAGTACATAACTTGTGCAAGTTTCATAGGATAAGTTATTGCTCTACAAAACCTGAAGTCAAAGGGACCTCGGAAAATTTGAATTTTTCGAAACATTCACCCTTCAAAATCGATGCGTGACTGTCAACTTGATCAGAAATATGTCCTCATTGAATCAGGAGGATAACTCCAATAATCTTCGCACCATATGTTCAATTTGCAGAGAGTGCTTGACATAGACCCGGTTAATTAATCGAGAAATGGAAAATTCTTCCCGGTGAATACGGCAAATATGCGAATTATTTGAATTAAGCATAATAATAATTATGTGATGTATCTAATAAACAACTAATGTACTGTATATTTTAGTTCCTGTGCTGACACAAAGCAATACCTGCTCTTCGAAAAGAATAATATACCCAACTGTAACCATCAGGAACGAAAGTGAGTCAAAAGCAAAAATCAATGGGGAGATTTGGGCTTACGGTGACGGAATCAAGTTGAAATGTGAAGGTGAATATTTCTTATTCTTTTATGATTTTTATATATAATAATGTGTACATAATATGTTTCATAGGTAAATGATGTAAACGACACTGCAGCAGGTAATTGATAGCTTGTTATCTAAAGGACAGAAATAATTTGTGAAAGAATTACATAGTTCATGTACTTTTTTATCGGGAATGATTTAGCTGGTGAGCCTTGTAAAGTTTCATAATTTGATAATTCAAGTACAATTGTATTTGTTTCATTTCGATATACTTTTTTTTTAAAACTTGTCTTTGCCTGTGTTATATTCGGATGTTTCCTTTGTGTGGTTGAACAGGGCCTGGAGAAAAAGTTCACATGGCTCAGATGGTCTTATGGAAAATTGCAAGAAATTGAAGATGATAGATGGGCTATTAGAGATAAAGGTTCGCTGATTTTGAAAATCCATCCAAATATAGCAGTTTATGATGAAAACCTTGATCCTGAAGATACACTGGGTTATCAACATTCAGGTTTTGTCATATGCCTTGCCTGGGAAATCACAACACAGACCCTCTACATTTCAAATTTAGTACCTACCCGCTATCCCTGTAAGTATCAATTATACACCTCACTCCAGGTGAGGAAGTTACATTGTTACGTTGAAAAGATTGGTGAATTAATTGAGTGTTGCTCGGCATAACTGCAAAACATCATAATTTTTCTTATGCCATTCTTGTTAGGCTTGTTCACAGTCGAGATGCCCTTAATGAATTGGACAAGCATTTTATACTGAGTTATAAAAATAGTGAATCATATTATTGAATTAAGCACCTGAGCTCTTTTATGAGTGTTAGAATTTGATATTAAACCTAGCTTAAAGGGCAACCAAGGTTTCAAACAACTTCTTATTGATGGCCATTGATTGCACCTTCTGAATGGGGAAAAAGACAAAATATAATTCGGATGATTATTCAGCCAGAATCCTTGTGAAACATTTCTTCCATCAGGCACTCAAACTCAGCTTAAAGGGCAACCAAGGTTTCAAACAACTTCTCATTGATGGCCATTGATTATTAGCAGATTGCACCTTCTGCATGGGGAAAAAGACAAAATATAATTTGGATGATTATTCAGCCAGAATTCTTGTGAAACATTGCTTCCACCAGGTCCTCAAACTCAGTTAAAAGAGAATACCACATAGCAGTTTCCTGTTCCTGTTATTATTTAGCCTGTGCTCTATAATTATTACAGCAAAGTCTTGGAACCTCCCTAAACTGAAGTGTTACCCAGCTTAGAGTCAGCAACTACTTTGAGTTTTGCATCGCGTAATGCACAAAGCTGATGCTGCCCAGCACATTATTTGCTACTCATTAATGCATTGCTGCGAAACCTTGGTTGCCCTTTAAAGAGAATACCACATAGCAGTTTCCTGTTCCTGTTATTATTTAGCCTGTGCTCTATAATTATTACAGCAAAGTCTTGGAACCTCCCCTAAACTGAAGTGTTACCCAGCTTAGAGTCAGCAACTACTTTGAGTTTTGCATCGCGTAATGCACAAAGCTGATGCTGCCCAGCACTTTATTTCCTACCCATTAATGCATTGCTGCGAAACCTTGGTTGCCCTTCAACTGTAGAAAAATAAAACCCCTATGGTTCATTGCTACCCATGACCGTTACTAGATAATTAATACAAAGTGGTTTGCTCAGTGGTTGCCATGTTCTCTATTGATTAATTATTATCTCTCTTTCCTCAAGTTTGCAGCATCAACGAAGTTAACCACAATTACCATGAAAAGGATGAAAATATATGCTGTCATCCATGTTTCAAACATGACTGTGCTCCCCGTGTATTACTCAATGATAGTGATGTGGTTTGGTATTCAGAAGCTCTTAAAGAGACAAAAAAAGGTACTAAACTTGCAAAATTTCCTAAGCTAGTATTCCATCCAATCCCAAACCCAGGCCTCAAACCACTAGGTGCATTTCCTTTAATTAGATTTCTTATGACTGTGACTTTTAACTGGGAGCATCTGGCTCAGACGCCTCACAACCACTCATTCCTATCAAACCAGAATTGGCAGCGGAAATTAGTCCCAACTTCTGATACTTAATTGTAGTAACAAACCTTGACATGAACTTTAAGTTCTAGAGCAGGAAAATCTTATAATAACATATAGGAATTAACAAGCAAGCTTTTTAACTATTGTAAAATACACTAAAATTACTGGCTTTTAAAGACTTATGTTACTATGCCGAATCTGGTGCAGAAATATTGCAGTAAAGAAATCATAAATGGATGGATTTCATTTTGCATCTGTGAGGCCTTTATTTCAATTCAAGTAGAGATGTTGATTCAAAACTATATAAGGATATTTGTGTAGGTAGTTCGCATGCGATTGTTTACTCAACATGAAATTCTTTGTTTGAAATAAGCCAGGCAAAATGAATATTTAGTTTACAGCTGCATCTGAAGGACTGCATGATACACTTTCTTATTATACTCATTCTCCAACACAAAAGTTGCATTTGCATTTTCTTTGTATATGGACAATAATCGCAATTGGTATTGATCAGTTACTGAATTTCAGTGTCACGCTATGAGGTTATGTCATGGCGTACATCGTTTAATTTCGAGTTTAGACTTCTTTGATCATATGGATGGAGAAATAGATTATGGCGAGATATGACCTTAACTATTCTATGCTAAAATCCAACTTGAGTTTAAACCACCGCTACAACTCAAACAAATGTGTGCTTATTGAGTTCTATATGGCTCAAAGACTCAATTTTTTTTAGGCTCAAATATCGAAATTGTCACCTAATAGGAAAATATTATGACATGTCCGAACTGATCCTAAAAATCAGGTTATGAAATCAATACACCTGGTGATGACATCATTATTGTCAACTAGTAAAGTGGGAACCATTTCACTCTGTCCGCAGCTTATTGTCTTCACACCCTGATTTGGCGAACAGTTTGTGCAAATTGTTTGCTGATTAGGTGACAATGCCAAGATTACAGCCTCAAATCTCGAGTTTTAAGCTATACAGAATTCAATAATAGTGGCTTAAATATGCAAAAAAAGCTATTGATAAATTAAAGGTATTTCAACGCCCTTAAACTGATTAGAATTACTACTACATGCTAGCTGAGAGCACATCTCGGGTACCATCACATACTTTAGCCTGTTTGGATGTTTAAAAATTTGAAGTGCAGACAGTTTAACTGCATTTTATTACGTGATTCAGAAAAACCAGAGCTTTAGTTTGAGCAATTGTTTTGCTAATTTGGAAATTGATACGGCTATACCAAACATGGTAAGTTGGACTGACACATTTTAACTGTTTTGATGGCTGCTAGTCATCATATTGAAGACTTTGATAGTGATTTAAGACATTGGGGAAACTGAATCTAATGATTACATTGATGAGATCCTGAATGAAATTTCGGATGTCTTTTCTTTTCAGGTTTGGTTTACTGCCACGAGAAAAAGTTTAAATCGAATTTTGCAAGCTCGCTTAATTGCGGCGTGCGTGCAGGCAATGGACTTTATAAAAGCAATGATAGCTACCCTTATGGCATACGTGTTTATGAGACTCCTTTCTCTCATAAAGTAGAACAAAAAGGATGTGATGTTATAACTCATGAGTCACATATTTCACCTATGCTTGGTAGGTGGTAAGCATAATATAATGCTACATTACTATTCTGGTTGATTATGCCAATTCATCAATGAAACCCTATCTCATGAAATACTTTTGACTTGGAGAACTGAATATTTGCATGTGGGCGTTCTTACTAGAGATTATTTTGATGTTTACAAACATATCAGACAGAACATACAATTGTCAATTATCATCTCTGTTACTGTAGATGAACTGTGTTTTTACCGAAAAAAAGTCTGCGTAATATATTTTTTGTCTTAGGGACCATCAACTTCAACAGAAATAACGAGGTAACATCAATTACCACCAAAAATCTTGAGTCATAAAAGTGTTCAGAGTTCAACATTCTGTTTCAGTTCCAGAGATCATGTATGAGGAGTGTTCAATAACACTTGAGCCTGGAGAGTATATCCTTAATGATACAAACATCAGGCCTGCAGATAATCTTGCTGAAGCCCATTGGTATTATACTAAATTGGGCCAACCATTCCATCATTATGGTGAGCATGAATAGAGCTTGCCTGTCTCAACAAGCTTTGTTCGGTGGAGAGGTAGAACAAAGTTTGTCAACTCTTGCGCTGCTCGATGTCGAGCAGCTGATATTAAATATAGTCTTCTCTTGCGAATTGGTAGATAACTTCTATACCACACTAATCAATTTGTATGGGCAAACGAAGTTGTATTCCCGAAAGATATCTGCGTCTTCCTATACAAATTGATCCGTGTGATAAAGATGTTATGTACCCAGTCGCAAGAGAAGACAGTATTTATTATCGGCTGCTTGACATTGATCAGTGCAAGGGTTGACAAGCTCTCCCCCCCCCCCCACACCGAACAAAGCTTGTTAAGACAGGCAAGAAGAGACCATCCAATTCGATAGACAGTTTTCTGAGCTCTGATTTATGCCTCAATTTGGAGTTGCCCTCTCTCCAGTTTGGTAATTTTAACCCACGCCGCATAGGAAAAACTTGTTGAAAGAGGGTTATCTTGAAAACCGCTAATGTAAAGATAAAAATGAATCAGAATCTGCACCATTGAAAACCCTGGCAGGGTTTCCAAATCATTGGAGGCTTGAATATTGATCAATCTTAATTTTAGTGACGAAATTCATGTAAAATTCTGCCAAATTGTCCGCAAAACAGCCAGAAAATGCTATAACTGACTATCCAAATATTAAAATTATTTCCCAAATTATGTCCATATGAGTGTTCAATGGTGCAGATTCTGAATCAAAAATCATTTTTATCCTACCTTAAGCGGCTCTCAAGATAAGCCTCTTTTCAGCACGTTTTTCCTATGTGGATTGTGTGTTAAAAGTAATTAAACTGGAGAGAGGACAACTTCAAATTGAGGCCTACATTCGAGCTTAGAAATTGTCTATTGCATTAATCTTAACATTCACTAATTGGCAAGCTTAGGAAAGAGCTTCAAAAAGTCCAATAAGTTTCGTGTTAGAGCTTTTATTGTGCCTCCCCATATTTGTTTACATATTGAATATCTCATTTACTTTAGAGAACCAAGGCAACATTTTGAATGACCTATAGACACAGATGAAACCAGGGTCTTTAAAAAAATTGTAGATTCTGTTTCAACTGTTCACAACCACTAAGGTTGGCTCCCTTGATGACCTACAAATAAAAAAATTTATTTAACCTTTTGGTAAAGCTACTGGTTTCATCTGTGTCCATAGGCCAGTCAAAAGTTTGCAATGCTGCTCTTAATTAACTGAGAGCTTCAAAATGATATGAAATATGGGGCGGCGCAACTGTAGCTTCAACTTTGCATAATGTCAAACAGGATGTCAATAATACCATAATCGTGTCTGGAAATATTTTTAAGGTCTTTGCATAATTATAAAGCCACTTTGATTAATTATCGAGCACACAGGAACTTGATAGAACAAGATGCCCACAAGTTAATTAAAAGAACCTGTTTAACTCTGCAGTTGTTTGTCTATCTTTTGTGCTCAATTGTTATTAAAATAGCTTGGTATGTTAAATCTTACAAAACAGTTGTTATGTTTACAAAATGTCTTCTTAAACTACTGTTGCCACGCAGGGAAATGTATGTTTTTTGATATTTTAATAGCCCAAAACTTGAAATTATCAGGCTGCAATCTCAGCATTGTCACTCAATGGGCAAATAATTTGCACAAACTCATCTTCAAAATAAGGGTACAAGATTAATTATGTAGCTGATATAATGCCGTAGTTACCTTCATATACATAAAAATATTGATGCCATGAGCAAGCGCGTCATATTAGTATCCCGATTTTAACAATCAGTTTGTGTACAATATATGCCAATTAGTCGACTATGCTGAGATTGAAGCCTCGAATAGTTTTCTTTAAGCTAAACAGAATTGAAAATGCACAAATTTTTTTTTATGGACAGCAGCAGCCTAAAAACATCGTTTCGGATATTGACTATGATTGGTAACTGATGGTAGATTTCAAATCATTTCAGCAACTAATAGAAATCAGTACAACATCATCTGCTCAGATCAAACACAAACCCCCCACCTAAACATGAGCTATATCTAAAGTCCTAAATGTGGTGTGGTATCTATTGTCTGTCAGACACTCTCTATAATTCAAGATAGTATTGTGACATTGATGTCTTTATGGCAACATACAAGAACTTTCCTAAGTTCTAAGAGTACTAATCAATCTGTATACAGGAAGAAACCTTTCATTCGACTCACCAAATAATAGCTTTAAGGAAACACAAATATTGTACTGTTCGGAACTTGGAAAAACAAAGCTTAATTGTGTAAAAGTGAAGGCCAAGTTTGCCGTGGAAGTGGAATCCATGACAACTGACAATGGCAAGTTTGTGACAGATGAAGAAGCGATGACAACCGATGGAACAGGCAAAGGCGGTAATATGCTATAAATGTCAACATCTGGAATTTGTGTTTTCATGAATACTTGTTTAAACCCCAAACAACATGAGTGATGACTCAACAAAACAATTACCTGAATATAATAAGCATCAGTTAACTCTGTCATGTCAGAATAGCTGACTTTACAGCTTTTTACTGATCTTCTTGATGTTTGCCATGTACATTATGGTGACAAGAGCAATGTTTGAATCTTTGTTAATATGAATCAAGTTGACAATGAGAATTGTTATAACAAAATGATGTAGGTATTGTATGAAGTTATTTTCTTGAACAGGAATAAGCACTGCAACGACTATAGCCATCACACTGGTACTGATTGCTCTGGTGGTTGGAACAGCTGTCCTTTTGGCTGTGAAATATAGATCAAATAGGGCTAAGGCACGACGTGGCCAGATTAAACCGAAGACAAGGGCAGCTTTTGAACCCAAAAATAATACCCACCCTGATAAAAAAAGGAGTCGATTGTCCAAAGACAAAAAAGGAATGTCAAGTTCAACTACCAAATTTGCTTGGCAAGCTGATCAACCTCATCGAAAAGGAAGGAGTAAGACGCCTGGAGAAAGCAAAGGAAAATCATCAAAGCTCAATCACTAATTTTGGCTATCAATCCTATCACATAGAGAAAACCAAAAACAGAGCAATGACAAAATCGGTCTCTTGCTATTATAACCTGACTGAAATGTCTTGAAGGCACTATAAATAACTACATTAATATAATTAGAATAACATTATACCCATTTGTTATTATTCTCTCAAATTTATTCTGGATACTTTGCATCCCTCTTTATTTAAGCCCACTCTATTGTTTCACTATCGAATTGTGTTTTGCGGGATCTGACATCACAATGTGTCTCATAAAGAATCGAGACTCACAAGCAATCACTTCCTCATTCAGCAGCATTTCTAAACGTAGCTGTCACAACATGTTCTAAGTAATGTATCCTCACTAATTAAAATAAACTCAAGTTTCAGGAATTCACAAGTATTGTGATCTTTACTCAGGATCTTAGAATACAGGAAATAAGAAGGCAGTAGTAAACATTAGCATGGTAAAGATTAAGAATATATTTACTCCGATGACGAAGAAGGAACCACTAACAATAGCATTGCAGGGGGAAGCCTGGTATGACTTCAAACCAACATGTCTTTGTATATGAATGCAATATTACTTTTTACCAGAATTGTAAGGCTATGTCGAAACTAATGCTGCATACAGATTTGAATTACGATTACCCGAATTGAAATAAGGTACAATATTATATTTTTGGTCATTTAAACTATCCGTAATATTGACATCTAATATTACCAAATCCTGTGCAAATTCCAAATGACTACCTGTCCACAAACAGTATTGCCAGGAACTCATAAATTTTCAACGTTCCAGGGCCGCGGATTAGAAATAATATAGAATGAGCAAGAATCCTTGAGGGTCCCAAGCTTGTGCCTTTACAATTTACAGAATTTTACTGAGTACGGACAATTCACTTCACTTAGCTATCTAGGGAATGAATATGTCCTACCGCCCTTAGATCTAAGGGAGTGATTACAGCACGAGTCAAGTCACCATTAGTGACGTTTTCATCCTTTATTATGTTCGCAGGTTAAACTTGAGGCCAAATTACCATCAGGGATTGTACAAATGGCATTACGGCTCAATCGCTCTACTGAGTTGTCTTCTTCCATTCACATGAGGGGACAACACTTTGGTCTAATATCCCAGATTGCCAGACTGATGATTAATTGATCCAATAAAACATGTGCGCATTATACTAAGTAATATCATTATCTTCATATTATATTTCACTATTTAGAGCAGCATTTCCTAGTACGAGTGAAGTTACAAATGAGGTATAATACTAATTTAATTTATAACATCATTTCTGGCAATTAGCAGGAAAATTGGCCACAACAAAAATATGCAGTATGATGAGACTTTACTGAGCAAGATAATTAATACGCCTCACCTCAGCGTTATAAATATTTAAATCTGTGCCCTGGTGAACCATTTGGAAATAAAGTTAACTTTTACAGTAAGTCGCATTGAGCAAAAAAAAGATTAAGCTGCCTAACATCACTCAAATTTGTTCACTGTGCTCCCTAGGGACACTAATACTTGTGGATTTTGGATATCTTTGACTTTCAATAACATCAAGTTATATTAAGTTAAGACTAATATGCCAAGAGTGTATTATTTGGTTAGAATAGCTAAATAGCATGAATATGCATTGACTCTGTTCGTCTTTATCAAGTCCTAAGGGATATGTTGTGTTATTGGTAGAGATTATGAAGGAGATGTATATACCTGAGGGTGCTGGGGGGCCAAAACAATCATCTGTGAAAGCTTCAACAAACACACGACTTCTGCGGCGCTAATAGCCTGGCAGTGAATAGCAAGCGCCCGCTAACTGATTGCGCATCTCACCATACCCATCACCTCCTATGGCGTCTTTTGTGTTATTGGTAGAGATTATGAAGGGATAACACTAATACTACCGTTTTCATTGGCAAATTTCTACGTGTTATAATGTTCAGAGCCCATAAAGAAATGTAAAGCCAAGACATGTGAGCAGTCCTTCTTCACTACAGCCTGCCTAAAATCATACCTCCATACCACTATGGGCAAGGCTCAAAAACTCAGCCTCTGAACATTGCATGTTTTAAATTTGTTGCAGAGGGGCGTTAGGGTTTGACCTTGTGAAGTTTTCCTCTCTTTTACAAGGTCATGCGATTCATCCAAATGATTTCTGCGTTAAATTTTGGCAAAGAAATTGTTCACAAATACTTTTCTCATTATTTTATTCATGGACAATCTACCAAAACCACATATTTTTCACATATCAAGCTCTGGTCCCCCCTTCCTGGGACTCCAATGGAATCACAATAAGAATTTGCTGTCAGCTATTGACCATCCTCTGCAATAAGTTCACTGAATTATTCAATTCCTGTGGCCAAAACACTGGCTCTATCTTCCGAGACTTTTCTAGGGGAAGCCCAACACTCCCTAGCGTGAAGGCACCCAACCCGCCTGGCCCTGTTGATGACAGAACAGGATGTTGCCCAAAATCCTCATACTGGGAGTGTGATACTTCCTAGAAAGTATCCTAGATGTGAGGCCATAAAGAACCTCCTGAATTTGAGTTTGCAGCAAGTTGCCCAAACTGAAACAGACACTAATCACCCATTGGCAGTGCATTTGATCTCAACCAATAAGACCTACAACTTTAAGAACCATGGGCACAAGCCTGGATATTCCCCACTCTGTATCGCAAGTAAAATTTGCCCAAAAAAAGTGTTGTGGCCAAATGCAATGCTCCCCAACAAAAATGACCAAACCCGAAATAAGTTGGGGCATACATATTCTAGCTCGTCCTATAGTCCACCTTTCATCCACACCACAGCACTCATCTCAGCTGCCTGTATAGCTGTTAATCTTAGAGAGATAAATTCAACTCACCTCCAGGGCTACCACTGAATTTTATGGTGCCACAACTGTCGAGCCTTAGCTGTCTTCGAACAAGAGAAAGTCACAGAATAGTAGGATCAAAAAATTGTGAGTAAATGTGGCCTTTTGAAATTTGAGTTTAAATGACAGCTAAGTTGTTGACAAACTTTGATGATTCGCCATGAGAGTTCTGCTAATATGGTACTCCTCTGATCCGGTGGCCGACCTGGCTCCTGCCAGTTTAATAGAGTTGATGGGCGACTTTCTATTCATACCTGGGTACAAGAGTTAGTAACACCTCAACGTCAATACATACATAACCTAATATTATCATTTACATAACATCAAGAGTGACTGAAATAAACAGGTTATTATTTGCTACCTTAGTGAAACCACTGTCATTCTCAACTATGTTTTTGAAGACATTCTATTCATTTAGATGGCCATTATGTAGGATCATGCTGCGAATAGCCATAATTATATAATATTTTTAATTTACAGAGTTATGTCGGGTTCTTTGAAAGAGATATAACATAGTGATGGAGGCTGGGTATTATATGACTTTAGGATCATAACTTTTGATTCATAATTTTTGTTTATCTATGGTTAGGTAGTCTTTGGTCTGGCTTACCACAGACATAAGATCTTAGTGGGCATATATTGAGTATTGACATAGGTTCATCATGTTGATTATTACAAGCTTAGTATGCTATTTGCCCAGTCTTGGCTCAGCAACTACTCTACTATTGAAATGACGTCATTTCGTTACTATAACCAAAGATTATATATACTTGTAGTCATTGCTATAACACATGCTATTACACCTGAGTTCCAGCTTTGAGAACTAGGTAGTTTGAGACTTTGAAATTTAAGATAACTCAAAATCATCGCTACGGAGCACATTAAAAATGGATGATATGATAGTAAGCAATAAATGATCAGCGAAGTTATATTTTTGCTCCTGTGAGACAGGGTTTCCGAATCATTGGAGGCTTGGATGTTGATAAATCTTAATTTTAGTGACAAAATTCATGAAAAATTCCTAGAAATTTGTCCGCAAAACTGGCAGAAATTGATACATTTGACCATCTGAATGCCAAAATTATTTCCCAACCTATGTGCCTATCAGCTTTCAATGGTGTAGAGTATGAATCAAAAATTATTTTTACCCTATCATAAGTGGTTTTCAAGATAACCCTCTTCTCAGCACGTTTTTCCTATACGGCATGGGAAAAAGTACCAAACTGGAGAGAGGACAACTCTGAATCGAGGCCTAAATCAGGGCTCAGAGAACTGTCTATATGTCCCTTTTCTACTTTCTGTTACAGCCTCCGTCTAACAGGGCACGAAAAGAATCAACAAGGTGTTTGGAAGATTCCGAAAGATAGTTCTCAAATTCCTCCCAGTTCCCGATATTAAACCTTTTTATCTTATCTTATCAGATATTAAAACTTATTTTGACACCTTTTTTAGTGGTTATTAATTAATAAAATGCAGAATTATTGCATGATGATTTTCAAATTGATGTTTTAAGATGTTAATAATTATGATCTCATTATGTTGCACACTACTTGTCTTTGATACAGAGTTGAAGAAGTTATCATTTCGATTTAATTCTTGACAATTAAAAAATATGTATGGAAAGCTCAAATTCAATTTTTATAGTAGACTATCATGCACAGTAGGAAATGATCGCAATCCCACATGAGGTTGCTGTTGTAGCCGTCGCAATAAGATTAGCATGACCTTTTAAGCGAGATCACTATAAATGTGCATTGAAATATGTTTTGTCGTAATACTATGGCCATATTGACAAAACATTACTTTGCCATATAAATCGGCTTCCTCTTACGGACAAAACTGCACCATCATTCTGTAATGTTATTTCATAACATTTTTATAACATCGAAATCTACTGTCACCTGGCGATATTGTAACGTTATCAAATAACGTTCTAACAATGTTGGGTAACAACATTTGATAGCTGTGAATCAATAACATTTGAAAAAAACATGGCCATAATGTTAAAATGTGTCCACAGTTTTCGCAATCATGACATCACACAAAAATGCTCTGGCGAGAAATCTTTAAGGTTATAGAAACGCTATCATACTGGAATAGGAATGTTGGCCGTTTGCTGGGCAGTGCAATTCAAGAGTTGAGGAATCGTTATATATCTAATTTCCTAATACTAGGATGCCTACGCCATTTGACTTGCCCAAAGTCATGTGGGGTCTGTGAAGAGAAGAACACTGGAGAAGATATTTATTTTTATCTCCTCACTATAACTATCTTTCTCTAGCCGGGAGAAGTGTAATCATTCTCAGATCACTGTGCAAAATCGGTTCCTATTCAGAGCTTCTTCCGAGCGGGAGAATGATTGTATAAATAGATAAAATTATACCTACATTGTATAACTACAATTGAATTGAATTCAACTACATTGAATAATTATAGTTGCATAATTTTGCCAGGAATG
Organism: Membranipora membranacea; assembly: GCA_914767715.1. Taxonomy (NCBI): domain Eukaryota; kingdom Metazoa; phylum Bryozoa; class Gymnolaemata; order Cheilostomatida; family Membraniporidae; genus Membranipora; species Membranipora membranacea. The sequence continues at coordinate 19,962,153 of OU612072.1, forward strand.
TTGTATAATCATTGTATAAAGTGGAATAATGAAGGTATAAACATGATTATTCAGTGTATAATCAATGAATAAGAACGGATTTTGCACAGTGGATAGGCTGCACAGGGTTTGTTTTAAAATTCTCCACTCACTCCCTGACAGTAGTATGTAGAATCTGACCAAACGAATTGAATTTGATTCGTCATAAATGATATGCTATTTAAGGGAAGAATGGTATAGCTAATTGAAAGACCCACTGTTTTCGATCTAATCCTAGGCTGTTCGCTTTCCCACAGAGACAAATAACAACTCATCCCCATGCTTGCTAAGAGATATGATTGCTCATGGTCACAGTGCAATCCCAAGTGAAAGTCTCTCATCATGGGAGAAAGCACATGATCAAGCAGTTGTCTTCTATAGTGATTGAAGGCACCCCTTTTGTCTTAGGCTCTTGATTACACAATGTGTGTTTGGGTTTTATTTTGAGGGCAACGCAGTACTAGTTGGTTAGCCTAGTCTAAATGTCTTTACTAAGTATAATAAGATCATAAATGAGACTCTTTGGAACGACAAAGACAGAGCAAAATTTTGGATCTCATCTTGTTTGGTTTACCAGAGTCAAAAATACTAAATTTGGGGTTAGCGTACAGGGATACATACAAAGGCCTATAAATAAGTATTTATTAAACAGGGTTAAGGTCATTGAACAATGTTGTGAGAGTGAGTGACACTATTACTGAGTGAGTGGAATAGACAGTTTTCTGAGCTTATATTTATGCCTCAATTTGGAGTTGTCCTCTCTCCAGTTTGGTACTTTTAACCCACGCCGCACAGGAAAAACCTGCTGAATGAGGGTTATCTTGAAAACCGCTTATGGTAGGATTAAAATGATTTTTGATTCAGAGTCTGCACCATTGAAAACCCTGTGAGACAAGGTTTCCAAATCATTGGGGGCTTGAATGTTGATAAATCTTAATTTTAGTGAGGAAACTCGTGGAAAATTCTGCCACATTGTCTGCAAAACAGGCAGAAAATGCTATAATTGACTATCCAAATACTAATATTATTTCCCAAAAACTATGTCCATATGAGTTTCCAATGTAGCAGATTCTGAATCAAAAATAATTGTTATCCTATTATAAGCGGTTTTCAAAATAACCCTCTTTCAGCACGTTTTTCCTATGCAGTGTGGGTTAAAAGTACCAAACTGGAGAGAGGAAAACTCCGAATTGAGGCCTAAATCAGAGCTCAGAAAACTGTCTATTGTTTATAAATACAAAATTAGTAATAAATTAGGGCAAGGGGTTTTTACTTCTTGATATAGCCTAGGCCTACTAAGGGAGCAATCAATTCAATGACCGAATAAGTGAATGAGTTAGATAGATGACACTCTCCATTTCACGGGCCCATGTTAAAAGTTCTTACCATAATGGAGTTGTTACAAATATTTTCATTGTCTATTGACACTCTCCTTTTCTCGTAGAAAACAGAAGAGGAGAGTTCAGAGGTAATGCAACATAATGATGGTGGCAATCATGTACAGCCAAAGCTATTAAATTTGGTTACGTTTCTTACTACTATCTATCCATTATTATAGATAGTAGTCACGCACTGCTAGTCGGTGAAAATAGTGACTATCTCTTTATCTGTGCAATTAACAGTACATGGAAACAGCTTACACTATCCTTTATCTGATCGCCAAACATGACTAGCCTCCTTTCGCCCTGCTTTAAAACTGACAGAGAAAAGCTTGCTAAAGTTTAATCAAAGTTTGCTAAAGTTTAATCATGTTTAGGAGTAGGAGGTGGCTCAGTTGGTAAGAGCACCGGACTTCAACACGCAAGTGTTGAAGGTCGTGGGTTCGAATCCCACTGTAGTCCATCTTCTACTGGGGATTGGTTGGTCCCCCTGGTGTGCTCCGACCTGCCTGCAAACAGAGAGCAAATTGGCGCAGATATTGCGGCCTCGCCAATAAGGCAAGGTGATAAGACATCGGATTTTGATCAACCTTAATCAACCTTTTAAAAATGAAAGTGACAGCTGAGCAAATTCGCAGTAACAAGCCTTAGCGTGCCTTTACAGGCAGATCGAAGTGGTATTCATGACCCGAATTAGTCTAAAGACTGCTGCGAAATAATTAATCAAGAACCTTGATCACAATATACCCCAATCTCTACTATAGCTTCTGGAAAATGGGGTATCTCAGAAGCTTTGTTAGAACTCAGTAATATCCTTCTTGATAGCAATTTCCTGAAACATCAAATTTTCCTGAGCCAAACAAATTTCAGGGTTAAATCTGTTTCCAAAGGAACAGAACCAGGCCATAGAAATAACAGGTCCTTACCCATAGGTATGAGAGGGCTCTTTACCTTATTCTCTCTGACATAACACACTTTGGGTACAGGGGAAACCCTGACAATTATTAATTTACTAAGGTTTTGTCACCATTGAGTTTTGTATTTAGATTGATAATAAGGTAAAATATAGGACAACTTCAGCTTTACTACCAATGTTGCTGTGAGTTTCTAAGCAATCTATTAAGGAGTAGTAACATTTTCTAAAAAGAAAGGAAGTAGGGGTTCTAAACACTAAGTAGGGTAGCACAGCTCCCTGACTAACTCTGCCGCTGACCCCAATGTAATAAATTTTGACCAAGCATCACACAATGAATCAATGGAATCGTGAGGTATAATTTTAAGTAGCTTCTGTCACTATAATCACTAAGGGCCCATACTGTAAAGTAATGCGACCTGGTTTTACTTGTAAGTTCATTAGACACAGGAATCTTTTTTCTTGTCATACGTCTTATGATGAAGACACGAAGAAGTCAACACCAGCTCAGCATACGCTCCTCTTTTAGTCTTAGTTGGATAAACCAGCCTATTGAATGGAAGAGATACAGAAATCAGCTGACAGTTTTGAAGCTAATCTATGAAGCTTTTAATATATGTAAAACGACTAAGAGCAGGCATAGGCGGTTCAGCAGTGCTTTTCTATTTATAGTATAAAATATCTAATATTGTATCACTCACGGGGGTATCTTGGTGATGACAATGAGACTCAGAGTGGGGTATCTACTCTCCTCGATCAATCTGTGTGTGAGTCTTTTCTTTAAGTCGCAAGGCATCTCTGTGACTGTACCATTGAAGGTTACATCAGTAGACCAGATAACTATCAGAGTATCATTCTCACAACTCAGCTTAGCCTGAGAACCAGCTTGTGGGCTGCAATCTATAAACAATTGGAATATCATGTTCATTATGGCTCACATTAGAATGTTCCAGACAAGAAGCTATATCAACTCAAGCCTCTATTTTGAAATAAAGATAACTATCACTCTGAAAATTGCTACACATGTACATAAATCATCTCGAAAATGTGAAAAGGTTGGTCGTTTTCGTTGTTTTGGAAGGCGTTAATTATGATAATAAGTAATAACGAGAAAGAAAACAACTTGACTGGGGTAACACATATCCATGTCTCGACCTCATCCAGTATTACCCTTTTAGATTTGCTACATGATACAAATCTAAAAAACCTCAATCTCATTAAGATTTTAGGGAGTTGTCCTCTCAGAGGAAATGAGGGTATAACTTCTTCAATCTTTTGAATAATCTGATAGAGAGAGGATGTCATTGGCATAAAAATAAGACAAGGTTTTGTCACTCACTGCATCCCAGAGAATGCATGGCGAGGTAGGGGGTGTGGTTTGAGGAATATTATTCCTGGAAAAAAATGCCAGTTACAAATCATTCTCAGGGGTGAAGGCTACACAATGAGCTCACTCAAACTCCAGCAGCTTGTGTGATCTGACATCTATTTCTCAGCTAACCATTAAATTGATTTCAATAGAATAGAATAGATGACTAATCGCATCATAATTATGATTAGAGCATCAATTTCACTTGTCACTGCGGGAGTTTTATTGCATTGTTGACATGAAGATGTCTTACCAATGCTAAGTTCCCATGGCTGGGAATATAGGAAAAGTCTAGTTCTACATAACTTAATATTTCACCATTTACCGATATGCGCGCGTCATTCAACTGATAAGAGTACCAGGTGAAACTTTCGCTTGAAATGTAGTTGATTACTGTTGGCTCAAGTATCATGGCCGATAATTCGCAATATATAACCAGACGCGTATGTTTGTGTCTCACACATGATAAAAGAATAAAATTGACCACTCACAGTAGTCACAGAGTAAGGATATACAGAGAGGACAGTTCAATGATAGTTATAGTGCCTGCGGTTTTTGATTAACTGTGGGAAAAATTTTGCACAGCTGGATGCCGAAAACTCATCTCTATATGTTATAATGGCATTTTTCTTGCAGACACCCCTACCTTTGATGGGCCATAATTCATTCTTTTTTTATCCTTAAGACTGATTTCCAAATTTGTTGGAATGATCAACCTTCAAGGTATACACCATATTGTTGTCATTTTTTGCTACGATACATAGGCTATAAGATATCTGTGATTGTAAAATGAGTTTTATCATATAGATTTACATGTGGCCTGGGTCATTACACGGACATTTCCTAATTTTTATGACCAGAAGTCTATATATATAATAAAACGTATTTTGAGAACATAGATAGCTCATAGCCTATGTATCCTAGCAAAAAATGACAACAATATGGTGTAAAGGCTTGAAGGTTGGACATTCTAAAAAAGTTGGAATTCAGTCTTTAGGATAAATCCAGAATGAAATATGGCCCATCAAAGGTAGCAATGTCTGCAAGAAAAATGACATTATAACATATAGAGATAATGAGTTTTCAGCATCCAGCTGTGCACAATTTTCCCCCAGTTAATCAAAAACCGCAGGCACTATAACGATCATTAAAGTGTCCATTCTGTTCATCCTTACTCTGTGATATAGTTGGTGAGTGTGTCTTAGCTGTCGAAGTGATGGATACATGGCAACACACACTGTGTTTTAATTTTTGGCATTAATGTGCCTATCAATATATTTAACTCAAACATATGCTTCATCCTCTACTGAACTATGAATTGTGCTACATTATAAAATGCACTGTTCATACAATTGAATAGCAGTGGATGAACCATTGTCATCCGGCTTCATAAGGGGCACAGCTACTCTTTTTGTGGCTGCGCAACAAGCCTACAGTTTATGCGAATAAGACACTAAGGGTGGAATAGTAATATGATTCAGGATAAATTTGGCGATTAATTTGATGGGTTATATGTCTCGCGTATGGGATAAATCATGAAGGTTGAGGGTCTAAAATAGACAATGATAAGGAACAAATTGTAAAGGCACAACTCTTACGTTAATCGGTTTTAGTTTGTAAGCGAGTTGGAGAATGCAAGCAGTCACTCAGTGTAATTTTTAACATCTCTCTTTCTTGACGATATCATAAGCGAGTACTTGCAGGATAGTAATGATAAGAATGCCAAATACGCACTCTGCGGCGGGAGTACTAAACATTGGTGACGTGAGAAGGTCTTATCAATGCTAAGTACACGGAAAGTGCCCTATCAAAAGTCATGCTTGTGTCTTCTCTGACATCTGTGTAATTGATCAAGGATAACTAAATGAGCATTCTCCTAAGAGGAATAGATTCCAAGCCTGCTGGATGTTAATGCAATAGTTTTCAGAATTAATAATGATGATGAAACAAGTTGATATTCAAAGTAGTAGAATATTGGTCATGCTTGTGTCATATTCTTAACTTGAAACACTTGATGAATGTTGTTTGGAGTTTCACTTCGCTGCAACATTAGACTACATCCAGGAGTGGGCAACTCCAAATTATGTGTAGTCAAAGGGTCGAAATTTGAGATCATTTGTATCTCTGCATTTGTTCACCGCTTATGACGCGCCAAACATTCGAAAGGAGAACCTTTCACTGGATATTATTGAATACTGTTACTTGAGTTTCTCTTATCTATGTAAAGATTACAAGGTCAGTAATACAGGCAAAGTCACGTCTCATGGTCTTCTATGTTTTCGATTGAATTAATAATTCACATTTAATTGGACATTCTTTATTATGCATCACAGAGAAGCAGCCCTCTCCCATCCAGTTTTTCGAAGTGATTCATTATTCTCAGGGGTGTATACAACAAGTTCTCATCTCTCTCCTCTTTCTTGGCTATACCTCATTCAATTCCTAACTACATAAGCTGGCAAAGAGGGTTTGCATTATAGTTATGGTCAAAGTGTCGAATACACGTTTAAATGCGGAAATACTAAATATATTTGACATGAGAGGGTCTTATTAATGCTAAGTTCAAGAAACAGTTCCCTAATAAAAGGCATACTTCTTGTTCTACCTAGGTTCTAAATATGTTACCACTTATGGCTAGATGTTTAAAACATTTGATAAGAAAACCATAAACTGGTTATTATTGAATATTGTTGACGCAAGTTTCACTTGTCAATGTAAATATTGCAAGGTCAGTAATACAGGCAATGTCACGTCTCACGGTCTCCCATGGTTAAACATATTATCTTTAATCACGGGAGACCGTGGGACGTGACATTGCCTGTATTACTGACCTTGCAATATTTACAATACATAAAACCAGATGGCCGCTGTCTGGGTCACACAGCTGATAAGAGCACCCAGTTAACCACTAACTGCTTGTGGCTGAATATAGCTAATGTGACAGTCTCTTATCAGTGTAGTTTACATCACACAGCAACATACACATGAGGGTTACTAACAAAGTCTGCATGAGCCTGTGAAAATATTACACACTTCTCTTACATCTAACCGCTAAATATGACTCAGCTACTTTCTCTACTGGATCATGATTTAACTCACACCTTTTGTAAATATGAAAGGGTATCATCTTAATTACGTGTCATGTTATAGTGAATAAAATAGGATAATATCTAGAACAGATTATTGAGCATAATGTTCCTGGTTCCCGAAAAATGCCAAAAATTAGAACAGGTGGAATTTGGCCACAGCTGATTGATTCAGCTTAGACCCGCCCTCCGTATTTAGCTTATGAGATGGTTGGTGATAACTTGCTTCCAGACAGTCATACAGGGGTTAAGGAAAATTTGACTCTACAGCAGGGGGGGGGGAAATTATTTATATCAGATGATGAGATAAATTAGAACGACACTATGTAATTGAGTAAGGAAGTCTGCATGGGGTTTATGAGGCAGGCACAGGGGACAGCCCCCAACCCTCTTATCCTACAAAACTTTTCTTTATTTTCAGAGCTCACTAGAACTTTAGTGGCACATGTCAGCCCACCGGTCTTACATGACTACCCGTCGTCTCACTTTCATACTACCTAACCTGGCAACCGCATCATATTTATAATAAGTGCGTCAAACCCTCGATTCACTGTGATAGATCTTTACATTGTTGCAAGAGATTGTCTTATCAATGCTAAGTTCAATAGGCAGTGAATTCGGTAAAGTCACACATTCTGATCTTCATAAATTATAAATACTTTACCACTTAGTGTACATGCGTCTGACTTCTGATAAGAGCACCGAGCGGGCCTTTCACTTGTTGTTTTGGAATAATATTGAGGCACATTTCTCTTATCAATGTTGTTATTGCAAGGTCAGTAATAAAGACAACATCCCATCGCATGGTCAAATTCAACATTATTATTTATTACCAAATTGCGTCACACATCTGATAAGAGCACAGTATTAACCACGCACTGCTAGTTGCTGAAAATAGTTGCTGTGACTCTCTCTTTATGAGTGCAATTAATAGAACCTTGAAATAGCACACACTATCCTCCATCTAACCACCTTACATGGCATAGCTCCTTTCTCCCTGCTTTATAATTTGCATTGTATCATAGGCCTAAACAAATATGTTTTGCTAAAATTTAAAGATGTAGCTTCTTTTTACCAATCAAAAACTGAAAGTGACAGACAGGCAAATTCACATAAACAAGCCTAAGCGTGCCTTTACAGGCAGATCGAAGCGGTATTTATCACCCGAATTAGTCCAATGACTGCAGCGGATTCATTAATCAAGTAACTTAATCATAATATACCCTAATATCAACTATAGCTTTAGACAAATGGGGTATCTCAGAATATGTTGCTTTGTGTCAACACAGTGATATTTTTCTTGATAGCAATTTTCCTGAAACATCAACTTTTCCGAGCCAAAACATATCTCAGGATTAAATATGATTCCACAGAACCCGACCAAAGAGATCACAGTTCCTAGGTATGAGAGGGCTCTTGACCACCCTGATTCTCTTTGACATGACGTCCATTGGGTCAGGGGAAAACACTGACAACTATCAATTTACAATGGTTTGTGACCATCGAGTTTTGTATTTAGATTCATTATAAGGTTAAATAATATAGGTAAACATTTTTTTCCTACAATTGATTCAGATTCACGGCCAATGTTGCTGGAAAGTTTTTATGCAAATAATTAAGGAATAATCACGTGTTATAAAAAGAAAGGAAGTGAGAGTTCTAGGATTTAAGTAGGGTAGCACAGCCCGCTGACTTACCTCTGCCAATAACCCCTATGAACTAAGTTTAAATCAAGCATCATGCAATGAATCAATGTAATCGCAAGGTAGATTAATTGTGTAAGTAGCTTCTGTCATTTTAATCCCTACTAAAGGCCCATACTGTAAAGTGACGCAACCTGGTTTAACTCGTTACTTTTTAGACACAAGAATCTGTTCTCTTGTCATACTTCTTATTATGGAGACATGAAGAAGTCAGCACCAGCTCAGCGTACGCTCCTGCCTTTGTCTTTGTTGGATAGACCAGCCTACAAGATGGGAAAACAGAATAACATCAATTGACTGTTGGGTTTGGTGTTACAGAATTATCAGAATCTGACTAGCATATCTTTTCATGACGCGTATAAAAGAAAATAAAGTGAAATTCGGGACAACAATATTAGAATCACTCACGGAGGCGTTCTACTGATGACCACAATATTCAGTATTGGGTATCTGCTCTCTTCAAGGAGACTGTCTGTTAGTCTCTGCTTCAGTCCTTCAGGGATTTCTGTAACTGTGCCATCAAATGTTACATCAGTAGACCAGGTCACTGTCAGGCTATCATTGTCACAGCTCAGCTTTGCCATAGAACCAACCTTAGGGATGCAGTCTACAAATCAAATTGCATACAATATGGATGGTATGGTATTAAAACATACACTGTTTGATTCTTTTTGCCTCCTCCATCATTCAACTCCTCCAAAGCCTAACTACAGGTTCAACACTGGCTTCGAGTTTGCTAGTTCTGGCTCTGAAGATTTTAACCTTTGTAATATCTATATTGCCATTTATATGCAGTTTTGACATTGTAAACAAATTGTTAGCTAGGATGAAAGGTAAATTAACCATTTGTTTCAATATTAGGTATCAACCAGTCTATAATCATTCTTTGTGAACGTATGATAAGGTATATCCTTTGTAAATAGAAGTACTGAGGTTTAGTCTGAAGGTAACGGTCATGTTCTATGACCTTTGCTGTGTATTTGCTAAGTGAAGATATCTGTAATGAAGCACTTACCGTGTTTACATATTTCTCTTATCTGGTTGTCATTACCATCGGCGGTGACCTTTAGAGTAGATAGCGCGACCGTATCAGTCAGTACTGTACACTTTATATTATCATACCTAGCAACGAGATCTACTCCTCTCACCAACAAGTAATCTGCAATATTATTAAACCATGGTTAATACCACTCAGGGCATGACTGTAAGAATTATGCAGGGATTTGCAGTTTTCTGTATGGTATTGGAGCTATTTTCAATAAACTGGCACTACCTTGGAATATAATACTGGCATTAGGTATATGAAATAAATACTGCATTCTCTACCTTTGATCTCTACTTCGAGTGAACAGTTGGTATTTTTCCCTTTTATACGATAATTGTAAACCCCCACAGGTAGTTCTAGTGTATGAGTAGTGCCATCTAGTGTGAGGTCAAGCGCTGATAACCCAGTAGAAGGAGAGGCAACTTCTCTGATTACCTCTGGACACTCTTCATTCTTAGATATTGTACCTGGAAAATTATAAAACTCATAATGTAGGTTGAACAACATCTAGTAGATATAGGTATTGAGAAGTCACCAATTTAGTCCTAAGAGGAACAAAAAAACACCACAATGTTCTTGGCGGTTACCAGCAGTATTTAACATATAGCCGAGGTACATTATGATACTGATAAGTTATTAAAAGCCCAAATGGCCAGTAAGTCATATCGGATTAGGTGCTTGTGTACCGAGTTATGCAGGCCTAGATGACTGTGTCTTTGTTTTCAAGCACTAAGATGTACGATCATGAGCGGCCAAAAATTTGAATAATATGATGAGGTATCTGTATACTCACCATTATTTATCACCAACATTTTTATGGGTGGCTTAAAATGGCTATAAATTATTTATATTTATACTCACTGTTGTTTATGACTATAATATTTATAGTGCAGTTGTCTTCATAAATCACATGACTACCGACAGCTAAACTTGTGTTTACACTTGGAGTCACCCCGACTAATGCTCGCCCCTCATCAGATGTCACAAAGACAGTCATGTTTCTGTCCTGACAAGGCACCCTAGTAGTAGTTCCTGCAGTTGAAATAAATATTGATTATTTCTGTGAGGATACTATTCAATATTATAGGAGAAAAAATAGTGTCTGGTAGACATACATTTAGTTTGGGTTCTGAGTTTAGGTACTTGTGAACCAAGTATTTGAGATGGTATAATTCATTCAACGGGCAGCAAGGTATTTTAATGGATAGCTTGAATTAATTGGCAATCAATTATTTATATTTATACCCACCGTTATTAATGACTATAATGTTTATAGTACAGTCGCTTATATGGATCACATGTCTACCCACAGCAAATTCAGTCTGTATGTCAGGAGTTATATCCACTTGTGCTTTCTCCTCATCGGATGCCACATAGAGAGTCAAGTTTCTGTCCTGACAAGGTCTTTCGGTGGTAGTTATATGGGTAGTAGTTGATGGTGTGGTAGTTGTAGGTATTGACATAGTTTTCGGTTTTGGATCTAAAAATAAACGAGTTTGATTTGGTTGGGTTGGTTTGAACACCCCATTCAAATAAAACAAAAATGTGGTGAAGTGGGAATTTAATATGCCCCATCCACCGATGACTGCACTGCTAGCCGGTCAGTCACATATGGAGGTATCAAAAATTCACCATATACTACTCTGCTTTATGATTTAATTATTTCCCATCTCCTTTTATCGAATAATCTTTTCATGTGAGGCAATAAGGTAAATCTTGTCGAATATCTACTATCTATAGAAAACCTCCAATTTTCTCTAACATGATTATCAGGCAGGGATAGGTAAAGTAATATAAATGACCAGCATGTACTTACCTATAAAATCAACTTGAGATATCAATGTATATATAGTGTACTCACATGTAAACTGTCGGAGACTTCCGATTTGTCCGACGTAAAGAGAGTTATTAGTGATGAGCAGAGAGATGGGATCATACAGACATCCTGAGCAGAGATGCAGTGTGGATACTCTGTCTGAGTTCATGTCTACGAGTCGGATCATGTGATTTTTCACGTCAGCCACAATCAGTGTCTGATTACCTATGAAGACGAGGTCTTGTGGCCAGTTGAATAGAGAGTTTAGTAGAGTGGTGTCTGCGTAGCCTGAGGTCCTTGGTGATCCTGAGATAAGTGTTAATATCTTTTGTCTGTATGTGATACGGTAGAGAGCGTGGTACGCTGCTATGACATACAGGTCACCGTTGTCATCCTGTGTCAGGTGTCTGATATACTGGAGTCGGTCGGACTTAACGAAAGTACCGACAGAGGCTGAATGTACGTCGACTGTCCTCACAGCCTTGTTATTCTCATCAGTGACGAAAAGCTGACTTTCATCATTCCTGTCTCTTATTACAGACCAGGGAGCGGAGAACTGACCGGAGCGACCGTCTGTGTATCCCCGTGACTGACACTGTCCAGAGAACACAGAGGTGAGGCCTGTGTGACGGCTAATCTCTCTGAGACAGTTATTATCATTGTCAGCTGCAATTACACGCCTATTTGTGACTTGTGTGAATCCTCGGATATAGCCGAACCTAGCCTCAGTTCCTCTCCCCTCTCTGTATCCATTCCTAGCAGTGTTCCCGGCTATCGTCATAGATGTTGTACCATCGCTGGTCTTCAGTGAGTGGTTGTCAGGGTACAGGATGTTACCGGGTTTGAAGAGATCTTCTTCCACGTGATAAACAGAGGAAGAGGTGGTGGTGAAGTCTGTAGCTGTAGATCTCTCTAATCTGTAAGATTAATATTGTTATGTAAACACAGATATTGCAAATGTAATATTTTAAATTCATAATTCAAATGAAGTGTATTTTTCGTTTTCTAAGTATTCATGTTCTGGTGGGTGAATCAAATATATCGGAATTATCAATTTTTCCCATAATTGATTCAAATGGATAATTGTGTTTTCGATCAACAAATTAAATTTAAATGCACCAGACACCAAAATATATAACATTATGGTTATTTGGAGTTGTCTCATGTTGTACACCATGAGGAGGCAATACACAAAATTTCAATTAAGTGACCTAAATTCAAAATCTTGAGTAAAACAGATATTTGCTTCAATTAATCAACAAAAATGTTTGCATTGTATAAATTACAAAAAAGTAACAGCTTGTACCAAAATTAATGTGTAATATCACAAATCACAAGAAGGAATGAAACGATCAAATGATTAGTTCACTGAACATTGCCTATCCTGAATCTGATATTTTTCATAAGGATATTCTAGCATAGAACTCAGAAGGCTTTCAAACCCCTATTTACTATCAAAGTGACCTGGATAGGTAGATAAACATCACATCAATGGAAAGTGACTCACCGATCAACTAGAGACTGCATATCCTGATCGACACACCATCCAGTATTAAGTATCACACAACATAACACCTGTCAAAACAATGATGGTATTAATTAAGTTTGTTACAAGAGAAAATACCAAGGTACTTTAGGTTTGGGGGAGCGGACATCACCCATATAAAGAGAAAACCGAGTCCCCATTGAGACCCTCTGCGCACTCATCATATAAGTGTTATGTCTGGGTTAAAGTATGTCATGCTTGTAATCTTCTGTACTATAACTACTTCTTTTTTTTCAGGATTATTACATAATATCATTTTTAAGGTTATAATTGAATTGCCATTCCCATTGTACTTACAAGGGAAAGTGCCAGTCTCAGCTCCATGATTTTCAACAGGCCGAATATCTTCATCGGACTATAGCAATATTAATTCTACACCTCTAGTCTCTCCTCAGAACGGTAAGTGAATGAACTGGCAGTGAACATAAACCCGCTGCGGAGGTATTTAGCTAGCGGCAACTAATATTTAACCAGTTATCTGTTATGTTCGTCAAACTTCAGATAAGAGAGCCGAGTAAACCTTTCTCTGCCTGGTACTAAATACTGTTTACGTAGGAATCTCTTATCAGTGTAAACATTTAAAGGTAGCTATATTGGACAAATTCGTGAGTCTAGTTTTAACAAAGTCCCCAATATTGAACCAGGGTACTGCTGTGTGCGTCAGAGACCTGATAAGAAGGACAAGTGAAAGTTTCACTGCTAAGTACTCAATCATGCTAAAACAATGATTTGCTTATCACTGTAAATGTTACAGGAGGCGACAAATTTAAATTCTATGTAAAAGGCCGATATTTACAGGTCTGAGTCTGTTGCATCAATTGAGCTACAATGATAATAAGGAATGGCAACTCTTTGTTTGTCATCAACATCTCTCTCATGGCACATAATTCTTGAGGTGTTTTTAATGGTGTAACAATTTAACAGTTTATCAGGGGGCCTGATGTTTACAAGCCTGTGCCAGTTTGGTCAACTAAGCTACAATGATATTTACGAAGGATGACAGCACACAATTCTTGCGTGTATCAATTTTAGCCAATTTATTATTAGCTTTATTTTTATTCAATTGCATTGCATGGATCTCATGATATCAAACTACCTCAACCATTCTTTGTAGTGTCTAACTTTTATCCTTAAACTGCCATAAATACCAAATGCCGTTATCTTGTAGAAACAATTAATGATGAGATCATACGATTGATATCAAAGTGACGCAACTCAATCATGTGGAAGCTGGGAATGTTGAATTTATTGACGCAAGCTATAACAATACTGCTGATCTTGTGCTTATTATTGGGAGGGCGTTATAGCTCAGCCCCTCCTATATTTAATCAACATCAACCAAGTGAATGTTTTGGATTCTTATTCTCAGTCACAACTAAACAACAAGATACTATCTAAAGATAACTTCTGACTCACTCTTCTGATATCAGATATCAAACCATATATCCATAGAACGCATATATAAGAAAGGTAGGATTAAAGACATTGAAGGGTGCGAGGGATTGAATAGTCAATCAAGAATTGCCTCCTAATTGGACACAGATGACCCCTGAGCCACCGATCGCCTGGCAGTTAATCTCACGCAGGGTAAACAATTGCAATTTCTTCATAGACATGGGATGATGGGGCTGCTTAGAGAGCATGTTCCCGAAGCTATGGTCAAAATTCAACTTTAAAGCAAACAGCTTACTGAGACTGCGCAATCTAGCAGTATTCATGCTGCAGTGTTATGTGGCTAGTACAAACTATATATAACCTGGTATCTTAAACAGAGAGCATACCTGCCATGTAAAACGACGGCAACTGTTTGATACACAGTCATTCAGAAGAGCAGTTTCACTCTACATTAAATTTGTATGGCTAGTCTGTTATTTTAAAAATTTATTCAAGGCTGCCGTTTCTCTAAACTATTAATAATCTGTAAGTTTTTACCAAGTGACATAGTATTAGGAAAAGCAGCTAATTTTGTATGACGGCTGCCCGCACATAATTAGGGAGCTTGATCATTTTTAGTAATCTGTGGCATCCACGGGTTGTTAAAAGACAAAAAATTTCAATAAGAACAAAGAACTTTATGTTTCTGTGAAAAAGACAAGAAAATTTCATCTTAACATTGCTTACAATTATGCCAAGCTTCGGTGATTATTTAGAAGATGATGGATCGATAACTTTAAGTATTCGTAACAGGCCCCATGATTTATTTACAAGGCAGCCAGGGTTGTTAAAAAGCTATTGGTATAGGTGTTCACCTCTCAACGCTTCTGAAGTGAATGGTCAAGGGCTCAAGTACCGCTGGTAAGCAAGAGCGAGTGGCTTTCTCTTTCTAGAAGGTAAACAAGTTGTGTAAGGGTTGCGCCACATCAACCCTCCAATGCCACAAAAGCAGAACCAGCGTGATAGACTTAGGGACTCTGCTTGCAGAGTACGGAAGTAGCTAAAGCTAAAACACCGTTCCTCTTACTTTACTGTTTAAAAGTTGCCTAGCGCAGCTGCCTTCTGGTTTTCAAAAACAAGACATAGTTGTCTATGTCAATAATTGGTTTACTAATTTGTAAGGTAACAAGTAATCATTAGTACGACTTATCCCTGTGTAAGCGGCATTATCTATGAATATCTCACTTCATGATATTGAATACGTCATTTGCTTCATTTCGATTAAAATTTTGGCCAATGTCAACTTGAACTTTTTGACGGTTTTTGGTAACCACAATACTGGCACGCAATTACCGGTTTAGACCATTATGTGTTTTGGTTTATATAACAAGTATTTAAGATAGTATTAGGGAAAGAGATGTAAAGTTAGTGATCAAGCAGGATGAGGACCCATGAGCTGTATCCAACACAGCAAACCTCAACAATGCGATTTAAATTTAGGGGCAAGTCTTGGTGTCTCAAGGTACGAGGGCACGCTGTAAAAATCATCATGACGCAATATCACAAACACTTATTGGGAGATTTAACCTCTAATAGATTGACACCCCCATACTTTTGGTAAGCAGTAACAATGCCGTAATAAACCAAGACCTTGTTTTAATGTGTTTAGAAAGGTATACCAGACCTTCCCCCTTCAATGCTTTTGTCAGTGGTCCTTGCTTTGCGCGGCAGAGAAAACTAATACATATTTTTTAATTTGGCAATAGCCTTGAAATTCTCATGAGCTTCAAACCTCTGATAAGAGAAGGAAGTAAACCTTTCACTGCTTAGTAATCCTAGGGTGTTGGCGTATTTCTCTTATCACTTATTATTATGAGATCGCAGGCCAGTCTTTTTTAAAAAGCATTTCGAGAAAATTAAAGACTATAATGTTTTAGACTAGACATTAGACTATAATTTTATTAGATATGTTGAACTGCAATGCATCTGTCTTGTGATTAAAAAAGTAATGGTGCTGGTAGGGCATGGCCGTCATGTCCAACTTTGACTTGATACCAGAAAAAAAAGCGTATTGGAAGGCAGACTCTCATAATCTCATAATTCGCGTCCTCTCCCACTAGCAATGGTAAGCCTTATATCCAACCTTACCCAGCGGCAGTCATTATTTAGAGGACTTGAATAAATACAGACGATGCTGGGGACTAGGGAACTAATACAGAAATTCTCCTCGATAATACTCATGATATTCATAAACTGATTGCCTTGGCCTGAAGCAGGACATCTGACGATACATTGCATCAAGACAAAGGGTAGGTGTACGAAGCTAAATATGCAGCCTGTTGACATATTTTGATCTGTTCCTGCAATACAACGTAATCGTTTAAAGTAACGCTAAGTGATTGCTTAGAATTATCAATTTTATAGAGCAGCCTACACAGCTTTGCTATTAAATCAAGGTCATCCTTAAAAAAGTTTGTATCTCTTATCAATCAAGTTTCAAAGAAGCCAAATTGGACCGACTCATGTTCCTCGTCACCAACTTATTTAGCTTCAAAACTGCATGGTGCCTAAAGTATGTGACAAGAGCACCAAGTTAGCTCTATACTGCTTGGCACTGAACCCTGTTAATGTGTATGTAGGCAGATAACTCCATTTTTTGCTATCTTTGTCGCATATTCGACCCACTAGGAGCCGAATATCCAAGCAGAACAGATGTCGCATACACAGCAACAAACAGGATAATTTCTGCATCATCATCAGTACACTCAAACCTTGACTGGAGGACACGCAGTTACCAGCCGGTGCATATCACCTCGAATCCGGGATATGCAAATAGATTCCAATCTAAATTCTATTCTTAACACCGGCGCCAACAGAGACAATTCAGAATTAGCAACTCTTGTGGCCGATCAACCCACGCTTGCGGCCGATCAACCCTCTTTTTGCGGCAATTGAGAAATGTGTTTTATTCTTGTTTTTTGCTGGTGTGCGTCAGCAGTTTTTTCTAAGGTGTCTGGAACCATGCTATATAAGAGCATGGTTCACCAATGAAAGTCATGAATTGATCTGTTTGGCGACCCTCTGGTCGACAAGCAGCGCTGTTTGTTTGCAACTTTATTCTGGAGACAGGTCAGTTTTTAAACATTAAAGTTTTACAGTTTTTATCATAATATTATTTTCATTTATTGCACATTAGTGATATTTATAGGGAAATAGAACTTGCCTTATTATTTGATAATGGCACAGTACAACACTTGGTTGGATTATTTATACCTGTCAACTAATTAAGTCTAAATGAATTAAATCGAGCATGCATGGCATCATTAACTAGAAAATATAACTCGTTGAAATAAGACATGCATTGTTTAAGTTGAATTGCGTTTGATGTCAAACTTGATAAGAATTAAAAGGCATGCTCTAGAGTCAAGTGTTTGATCTCAATCAAATGAGAGATCGCATGTAAATAAGTCAGTGTCACAGAGTGAGAATCATCATACCAAGCTCTTGAGCACAGATCTCAGTAGCGGAGAGTTAATGTGGTGACTCCATAACCTGGAATCCCACACAGACACCTCTCTTTTACTCATTATTGATCATGTTTATTTTGTATGGAGTTAACTTCTTCCTGTTATATATTAACAAAGTCAGCAATGCGGTCTGTGGGGTATTGTTTAGCTGTAGTGTCAATTCAGTGTAGTATTAGTAGATAAACAGTACTGACTTTCTTCCTTGTCGGAAATCAGTCCTATTATAAAATACCTAATATCTATACCATAATAAAACACCTGTATGGCCCAGTCAAATGCATTAAGACAAAACACCTAACACAGGAAAGCCATGCCAACTCTACTGTGACAGGGGTGTATCGCAAATATCCCGGATTAACAGATGATCTTTGATTGAAGCGTCGCCTGAAATAGAGATGTCACTCCTCCATCAATTTTAACTATCATTCCAGTTTTTTTTTATAATCAATTTATTTTCACTCACATTTCTTATCATTGGTATAAAATTGGCAGACAATGTTACAATACGCCCCTGCCTGGGCTGTTATTACCATTTCCCTTACGACATTAGGAGATGTGTAGAACATTTTCTAAGCAAGGGAGGGAGGGAGGGAGGGAGGGAGGGAGGTCGCTCATTGACCCACAATGTGAATACTGTTTTGTTAAAATAGAAATAATCGAGAAGGATCTTGACTAAAAATAGCAATCCTAAAGAAAGTATCTCCAAATATATACTTCAGGACATCTCAAGAGTCTAATTGATGACCTGGCTGCTTTGCACATACTTCTCTATGGATCACAAAGTTTATGCATGATAGATGAGTTTAATGTAACTGATTAACCGAAAGGACTTGCTATCTAACAGTCTGGTCAGTTTTTAATAGTTCCTGGTACAGAGTGGACTGTGAGTAGTTTTTATGACGAGGTTTAGCTCCATGTCCTGTAACTCAACAGCAGAGAGTACTGATATCCGGCTTTAGAATGCAGTCTTCTCTAAATGGTTACCGACGGTGATATCCTTTACTAGACATCACCGTTCATCTCTTCGAATCACACAACCAGCAAGGTGTACTATAACTCATTTTGGTAAGATGGTATTCTGGTGACAAAAAAAATTTGTTGACTGATATCGTAATACCCTACTTACGCTATGTAAGCCAGGCAGGCACATAGACTGAAGGGAATGAGCAGCAGTGCTTTGACAGTAATTGGTTGATGACCGGCTCAGGACAACCATTTCATCAAGAAATATGTGTAAGTTGATCTGGGAGGGAAATGTCAGGGGTAGATATATGTTTACTGTTTATGTAGCTGACAATAAATCTGTACCGGAATACCATGTTCTTGCGCACATAAAGAAGCCAAATTGAGCGATAGAAACCATCACTTCAACTAAGAAAAGCGTTTGATTATTTTGAAAGTGAGTTGGGGTGAAGAATTGTACTGCTTTTCTAAATAGAACATATCACATATCAAACTGCTTTGATAACCATACATTTCATGAACTTCAGTTATAGAATTGAAACTCTGGTGTATTTTCTCTCTCCATGTATTTATGATCTCACACCATTCTTAGTCTTTAAAAAGATTAAAATTGACACCCTCTCCGTCTCGTTAAGATTTTTAGGGAGTTGTCCTCTCAGAGGAAAGGAGGGGATAACTTCTTCAATCTTTTAAATAATCCGATAGAGAGAGGATGTTATTGGCATAAAAATATGACAAGGTTTTGTCACTCACTGCGTCCCGGAGAATACATGGTGAGGTAGGGGGTATGCTTTGAGGAAATTTTATCCCTGGAAAAAAATGCCAGTTACAAATTATTCTCAGGAGTGAACACAGTGAGCTCACTCAAACTCAAGCAGCTTGTGTGATCTGACATCTATTTCTCAGCTAACCATTAATTGGATTTCAATACATGTATCCTGGTGATGATTAATCTCATCATAATTATGATTAGAGCATCAACTCAACGTGTCACTGTGGGAGTTTTATTGCACTGTTGACATGAGGATGTCTTATCAATGCTAAGTTCCAATGGCTGGGAATTAGGAAAAGTCACACTTCTAGTTCTACATAAATTAATATTTCACCATGAAGCGCTATGTGCGTCATTCAACTGATAAGAGTACCAGGTGAAACTTTCACTTGTAGTGTAGTTGAATACTGATGACTCAAGTATCACTTATCAATGTAAATATTGCAAGGTCATTAATACTGACAATATGAGGTCTCATGGCCGATAATTCGCAATATATAACCATATGCGGATGTTTGTGTCTCACATCTGATAAAAGAATAAAATTGACCACTCACAATAGTTGATGAGTGTGTCTTAGCGGTCGAAGTGATGGATACATGGGAACACACACTGTGTTTTGATTTTTGGCATGAATGTGCCTATCAATGTAGTTAACTCAAACATATGCTTCATCCTCTACTGAACTATAAATTGTGCTATATTATGAAATGCACTGTTTGTACAATTGAATAGCACTGGATGAACCCTTGTCACCCGGCTTCATAAGGGCCACAGCTACTTTTTTGTGGCTGCGCAACAAGCCTACAATTTATGCGAATAAGACCATATGGGTAGAATAGTAATTTGATTCAGGATAAATTTGGAAAATAATTCGATGGGTTGTATGTCTTGCATATGGGATAAATCATGAACGTTGAGGGTCTAAAATACACAATGATTAGGAACTAATTGTAAGGGCACAACCCTTAAGTTAATCGGATTTAGTTTGTACCCGAGTTGGAGAATGCAAGCAGTCACTCAATGTAATTTTTAACATCTCTCTTTCTTGACGATATCATAAGCAATGTAACCTGGCAAGGAGTACATGCAGGATAGTAACTATAAGAGTGCCAAATACGCACTCCTCGGCGGGAGTACTAAACATTGGTGACGTGAGAAGGTCTTATCAATGCTAACTACACGTAAAGCGCCTTATTAAAAGTCATGCTTGTTCAAACATTTGATAGGAGAACCTTTTACTGGAAAATATTGAATACTGTTACTTGAGTTTCTCTTATCTATGTCAAGATTACAAGGTCAGTAATACAGACAACGTCACGTCTCATGGTCCTCTATGATTAAACATATATAACCAGATGGCAGCTGTTTGCATCACACAACTGATAAGGGCACGTAATTCACCTTTCGCTGCCGGCAGCCGAATATCAAGTTCCTGTGACTGTGTCTTAGTAGGGATAGTAATTGGTAACCACCGACAACATCACTGTGTTTTATCATAGTCTGCATGCTCCTATAGATGTTTATCACATACTAACCTTATATCTAAGTACAACACTTAGCTACTTGGTCTAATGTATTATGATTTTAATTACATAATATGTATTGTTTGTATACTTGAAGGACAGTTGACGAAGCCTTGGCACGCTGCCACAAGATAATAACCTAGTGACAAGGTTACAGTGAATGCTGGTAGGATCATATATCCATCACAGATAAGGTAAGAATAAGAATAAAATCCTGCACACATTTGGTCTATGCATGGATGAGTTCCATATTTTGAATAGAGCATGAAAGGCCAGTACGCCGGAAGGGCACAGCTGTTATTATGGGAGTACTAATTGCACAACACAAAAATGGCACAAATTGCTATTGAGAAAATTGGTGACAAAATCTTCGTAGGCGTTTTGACTTGTAAAATTTGATTTAGAATCCATGACTTTTAAATCCCATAATTTCAGGGCTATACCAATAAAATATAAAACACATACAATGCAACGTTACTGTATTCTCTGATAAATAGATAAATCACATAATTATTGTGAGCTATGAGACAATTCTCACTTGGTGATTTCCTACCAAAATTTAGGTTAATGAGTTTGTGTTAGTTTGATTTTTAGATGGCCAAAAATTTAGTATAGTAAGTGGAAAAATTACTAATAATGAAATTGGTTACAGAATCTCCGTAAATATTTTAACTTGTAAAATTGGATTTAGCTTCTTAGAAATCGAATAGCTGAACTGAGGATATGTTAATATCGTCTAGCAAGGATGAGTGCATACAGAGTATTATTGGTATATTGAGGAACATTGAAATCGGATATGAGGTACCTTTTTTTAAATTGTTAATTTTTTTATACCAAGTGTTTCCATTGGTTAAATCAACAACCCAAATTTGACCTCTAACCTTTCTCTCCATTGTGACAACGATAGTTGCTTTGTATCCCTTACCTGTTTCACCAGCCAATCAGAATGATTTTGCGGGACATGAGGGTATATAAGTTAAAATACTCTTCTGAATCGGTATTGCGGAGTGAACATTGGTAACTCTATCTACCTTATTCTGTCACTGTGAGGAAATAAATTAAGAAATGTCAGATACTAGCGTTGGTGGGTTTAGAAACTCAGGTGAAGGTGAGAGAATTTAAGTTTTTTTTTTGTTCAAGTGATTTTGTGTCAAATCCTAGATGTCAACTGCGAAATGTGCCTTTAATGAATTCATTTTGCTGCACTTCCGAAATTTTGACAAAAGAAAACGCTGCTGTCCGTGCTGTTGCTTGTTGAATTACTAAGATGAGAAAGTATGGGCTTGCTAATGGGTTACACCATTTCAAAAAGTTACATGCATTTACTTACCATTACATACAAAAATGCTAAATAAAATTATTTTTCATTGCAGTTGTAATTCATCCTGAAGCAGCATCCGCGAGTGGCTCAAATTTTCAGCCAGGAGGGAGTAAACCGCCCTTGGGATTGTCTCTAGTTGAAACATGTCCTGGTGAGTGGAAAGTCAACCTATCTCATCAACTTATTTTATACCTAAGTTATGGCATTATCGTAAATCTGGTTTAAACACCTATGGCTGTGTTATATATACTTGAGGCTGACATAAAATATGTGGGGAGAGAAATGCAATTTTTCTTATTGCATTGAGGTGATGATTGTTTCCACAATCGTAGAAGATAATATGGTTTGTACAAGTTAAATTGGGTGTTCTAATTAAACATCTCTTCGTTGGTTGAATACAAAGTTGATCGAGACTTCCGTACGCTGCTTGACATTTGATTATGCTGTTAGCTCATCCCACAATAGTATAAGTTCTTAAAACACTGAAAGCTTGAAATTCAATTAAAAATCTGTATTGACAAATAAATAGATCGTACGGTTTTTGTACTGGCTGCAAAGACCCCCCTGCCCCACCTGACTGAACGTATTGATTAAATACCCAGAAAAAGCGATGCCATTCAGACGCCTAAATTGGAAACTCGAATTACTTTAAAATTTTATAGTTTCCTAATTCTCTGATGGTTTGTACGCATTCTCCAATAATTTCAATTGCCAAACGTGGTGTTTCTTTACCACCAGATTTGCTTGTGGCTTCTGGTTTCTGGTTTCTGGTTTCATTGACTGATGGGGAATTTTTTACTAACAGTAGGCAAAGTCAATGGTTAATTGAATTTTGCATAAGTTACTTAATTCAGACGCTTTGGTACATCATTGAGTTGGTCATTTGGGATTCCAGCGCTTTTTGCACATTAATTTCTTTGGTTTCTGTATACACCTTGAAATTCCGGTGAGCACCTGAGAGTGAAATCAACATAAGTTTGAATCAAGAGTCGAGACAATGGATGAAGTAATGAAAAGTTTTCTCTCACTTGTTTCTAATTTGCAGTATATATGAATTGTTATAACAATTCATTAATACATAGTAACAAAGCTTGTCTCCCACCCTCCCTGCTTGGAGAGTATCAATAAACCTTTATTTTCTGATGATTCATTGCTCCCCCTGTTCAAAGGAAAGACAAATCCAAAACAAGCAATAATTGCATGTTGGGGAACAAAAGTTTTATAGTTCCTGTGTAATAGGATTATGCAGTTGATTCTGTACTTGGCCATTCATCTGATAATTATCTATTTGCATGCAATCTAGACCAGCTGTATTCAATAATACTGAACATTAACAAGTTTTACATCCTCTGCCATAGGTTCAGGGGCTGATGTTGTTGCTGGTGATGAGAGTACTAATATAGCACCTTTAAGACGATCTCCCCGAAAGAGACATGCCTTTATCTCTTCTACTCCTTCTAAAGTGCCCAAGTCATCTACCATAACAAGGTAATTGATCAAAATTGTCAACCTTTACTTGCAACAACTAAACAAGCCTAAGCAAGATTTAAACACTGTTTAGATAGGAGGATGCAACTTGATTATCCACTCAGTCCAATTAGTTGACTGGCATTAACTGAAAGGAATTGAAATTGTAGGAGTTGAGTGAGAGTAGACACGTGTATTTCATTTTTTGTTTGTTCATTACTATGCTGGTAGCTGACAACCGCATCTGCTTGTTGGACATAAGGCCATGTATACAACCACAAATATGGACTAACGGAGAATTAAGTTGTAAAAACTCAGAACAATAATATGTGGTTGTATGCATGTGGGTTCATAATGTCACTATGTTTTGAAAATCTCAGCATTATTTTAGATTTGAGGTTCACCAAAAAATGAATTAAAACTGACCTCTGGATTCAAGAATAGTTATAGGGTGTGATGCTTTATGCTTAAATTAATTTAATTCATCTGTAAATATAAAACTGCTACATTTTAGGTCTTTGGTTAATTATACTGCTCCGGGAAAACGATATGAACATGATATTTATTATCTCCATTACAGGGACAACAGCGCCTCAACAGATTCTCAGGATTGTCAGTATGGAAGTGCATTGTCAGCAGGGCCGTTTAAAGAGATGATGTTGGCAGCCGCAGCTCAAACATCTACATATCTAGCTGCACTGTTTCTTCCAGTACTAACGGTTGTGTCTGGCCTTATGGGTTTGTCGGTGTGCAGGACACACAGGGAAGATATAGATATGGAGGTACCCAACATCCTCTGGACCTGTGTCGCAGCTCCTCCTGGTAAGTTGACACCAATAATAATTCCAATCTTCTTCTCTTGTAGGTAAGCTGTGCTATGTTTTGGTCTATGTCAGCAGATAAAAAAATATTTTGTCGATGCACAATTTCTTCTGTACATCACACTAGAATGTTATTTTTGGTGCAAACATGCATGTTATTAGTTCCGTACTAAATTCTAGCACTGACTAGCTTAGGTAGATTATTCAGGCATATATTCTGAAATCATGAATTCTACCATAGATATGTCAAGTCAGATTTTGTCAAGTCAGATATGTCAAGTACAGATTTTATGAAGCCATAAATTATAACTCGTCATAGACTGGAACCTGTTTCTCTAATTGTCTGCTTATTTAATTGTATCTATCACTGTATAATCAGTTGTTGCTCATTATGATTCCAGGTTCTAAGAAAAGTGTTGCGTTGAAGTGTATCATAACTGCACTTAAATCTGTTCGTGACGACCTCAAGCTGACCACGTCAGCCGACGACTCGATGGATTCACAAACATCATCAACAACAGATGGTGGTGGCCTATACAGCCTAAATGAATCCATAACAACGGCTAAACTAGCTGATCAACTGGTGACAAATGATGGTGTGTATCTGAACCTTCTGGATGAGATAGAAGGCCTCTTCGAGACTCTAGAAGGGAAGTCACGCGACCATCTTGACGGGAGATTGTGGTTGTCGCTGCATGCTGGGTCAGCAGTAACTGGAAGTACGCGGAGCCACTCAGTTGTCATTGACCACACCAGATTGAACTACACAGGTATTTTTTTAAAGTTATTATTCTTGTTTGAAGTAGTATGATACCATTGAGAGCAGTCTCATTGAGCTGGCTTTCGAGGATGTGATATGAATATATATATATATATATATATGTGATTTGTCCTTCACACGTGCCTCATTTTTCAAACATCTCAATAAAATGAGTTCCGTACGGATACAGTGATGTAATGATTTAAATGAAGATAGGGGTTAATAAGCCGGGAGGTAGATGGTTGTTTTCTAATAATCAAATAATATATCAATTTGTTCTATGCTAATACTAGATAATGAATTCGGAGGCAAAATACAATACACCTTGATCTAAAAAAAAGGGGAAAGCAACGCTGCATCAAAAATCATGTCTTGTGATGTCAATTCTATCGCTATGTCAATTAAAATAATGCTTGCAAGAAGGTGATGTTGGGACAAGCTCATAGGTTATCAGCTGACTAAGCATGTGGATCCAGATAGTATTGATTGGTTTTCATTTGTGTGACGCTAAAAAATGAAAGAACATCCTTGATGCATATCTACCCACTCAATCTGAGAAATGAAAAGATGTTACTAGATGACCATTTTTCATGGTCTTATAATCGTCAGTTGATGCTAGTTTATTACAATGGGATATGGATACTGGATGACTGGGCATATTTTTTAATTCCGAGGGTTTTATAATATTTTCAGGATATATAAAGCCAGAGCTGATAAAAAGCAGGTTTGAAAGGGGAGATGTAGACGGATTTCTTGACAGACATTGGTTTTCTGTGACAGGCCGGAGGAAAGTTTATTTTAAGGAAATTGGAAAGAAAGCTGACAAAGATAACAGCTTGGCCAAACTTTTTCTGTCAGTGTACAAGACTCACCACGATGAAAAACACGAGGTGAGAATGGGATTTATATGAATTATTGGAACTCGTAACACTATGATGCAATTGAAAATTGATCATTGCCGAAGACTAAGTCAGCTTCAATTTGGAGCAAATCGCGCACATTTAGTGGGTGGAGCAAATCTTTTGTCTTGGGTTGTGCGCAGTGAATACTGCTTAGTCACGTTACTATTTCTCGATCTAACTATCAGAAAATGAATAAGGCTAAGGCAAATTAAGCTTCCTCCAAGTACTCTCCAAAATAATTCAGCAAGTGAAGCAGAAACAGGTAACAATATTGTTTGCTTATAGTGACTTTGAAATAGCTAAGAAGACTGCGTTTACACAAATCTCTTTTTCTCCTATAGAACAAGCATGTCCAGTACAAGCTCCCCGATGAGGCAGGAGCTATCTTCGAGAAGTTTTTCGACGAGATGGAAGACAAGTATGACAACATGTCTGCTCTAGGGAACGTCAAGCCACTAGGGATGACCTATATTCATACTCATTATCACACTATTACTCTCATAAACAAGATTATTCATTAAAATAAATAATATTCTAAATACAGCTGTCAACAAGTTCTAGTCTTTCTACTTTCTAGTAACATTCTTGCAAGTAATTATTTGGAAAACTCTGCATTGATCTTTACCATGCAAGCATTCCAGAAACTTGACCTAAAATTGACCCGTCACCATTGTCAAGATATGATTGAGAGTTTAAAGATTAATAGACAGGGAATAGGTTTAGAGACTAACTGATGCCAGATTTACAATCTCCATACTCCATTTCATGTAATTACTTTTCCAGAGCCATAGGTATCATATTTTAGAAGTTATTCCGAATAGTGTGTAAAAAAGATTTGGAGTTATGTGGAGATAAATCCAAAAGCTTGATGAAGTCGATAGAGTTCAATGATGATGTGTCATGATTATAATATAAGTTAATTTTAGTTAATTTTTGGAAACAGAGGCTTTTATAGCTGTCTGAGGACACTCGCAACATACTTCTCTATGGGCTCATGTTAGGGTTTAGAAACTAAAGGTCTACATCAAGAGTTAGATTAGATACTAGAATACTAAAATATGTATGCTTTTGACGTAAATTGTCACGTGACCTAAATGGAATTCCCTTTATCTAGGTCACAGCCTTGGGTATACCCCATTTCATTGCGTTTTACATACACTAGGTATTGCTACCTATATCTCAACACTGGATAGCGGAAGAGTGATACAAATTGGCGGGTGATACGTAATGAAGCAGCGAAATTCCAAATCTGGCAGCCATTAGGCTCTCCTATTATCCTGTCGATGTCCCTGTGATGTTTTCTTCAAAATTTATATAAATTTGCATTGAAATTCTACGTTTCCACAATTCTACGATCCTGACAAAGTCGGGGCTGTCAACCTTTTCATTCTAAGTTCTACGATTGAGAGTTTACTGCTTTCTCTAATGTTTCTACGCTTTTTCTACAAAATTTATATAAATTTGCATTGAAATTCTACGTTTCCACAATTCTACGATCCTGACACAAGTTGGGGCTGTCAACGTTTTCATTACATTCAATGTAATAATGCCCTGCTAACATTTCTACAATACAATATGCTAAGTATTTCTACAAAAATCATTTATGTTATAATGAACGGAGAAATTTTCAAGTTAGATAGGAAATTAACATAGGGAGTTTCTCAAAATCTCCGATGCTGCACCTGCCTCGTTACAATGCAGGGGCCGGCTTTTTCTCAAAAATTTCACCAAGTTCTGTTGCTCTCAATCATAAATTACCTTACACTCACTTCATAATATTATAACTGTATTCAATTTAATCATTTATTTGTAGATATACACACCAAGGAGTAACACTCCTTGTAATACAATATAAAATTTACTTACCACCTTTCAAAACTTTACATATTGTGTCCTCTTATTTAAACACAAGACAACTCTCAATTCAATTGAACCCGTAAAAAAAGTGGAATCTCTAAAAGTTAAACAGGAAGTGGGTGTTTGCCAACACAACAGCAAGACTGCAAACTCTTCTTCTTTGGAGCTGAAACTGACAAGGAGTAGTTATTCCCAGTCCAGAGACTGGTTTTGGAGTTGGATATTCTGATTGAGCCTCCCCATCCATAATGAGTAAGTTTAAAGTTAACACATACTATATCATCCCAAAGAGGTGACAGCAAGTACTAGGAGAGCATATAGCGGTGAATATAGCACTAAAGTTGTTTGCCAGCATTCAAATCATTTTCGATCATGTTGTTAAGATCAAGGGCAGTCTGATAATTAGTAACCTTCTCATGGTGACATTGTACTTACAATAGAGAAGCAGATAGGACCAACCCCGTGATTGCAGCACATGTTTATCCTACCTTCACAAAATCTAGTTTTATTGTGATTCACCTGATTGCTGCATGATGTTAATCATGTCAATTGATATTAAAGTATGGATCGGATTCAATAACCAACCAACGCAGGTGTCCCCTCCCATTTTCCTTATCCCCTGATTGAGTTGGATAGGCTCACTTTTATACTGCACTTTGTTATACCATAATCGCTTGTGACTTAGGCCCAGTCATCTAGTGAATGGGAAACCCTATCAATCATACTAGATTTCCTAGTATGAGGGTGATTAGGCATGGTGAGGCACCCACATTTCAGTACTATTCATTCAAATTGTAGTACAAGGTATAATAGACTGCAGGTAGTAAATAGGGAAAGACAGATAAGAGTGCTGCATAAGAACTCAGGCTACATCCGGGAATGCGCAGGAAGGAGGCATTAATAATCACGCTGGCTTAGAGAGAGAGGGGAAGAGAATGAGAGAAGACAAAGGAGTTGTAACAATACTGGACACCTCAGCATATCCCATGTAAGTTGAATACACTACATGGTGTCAGGAGTAAACTAGAGAGCATAAGTGAAGGTTTTGATCTAATGAGTGGCAGAGGAGGCCATATTTGAGAGAGAGGAATAGTGAGGTCTTTGAATCAACAACCGACATTGATCACATTACAAACATGGACAATAAATTTGGAAGGAGCGTTAAGACTCCAGTGTTTAGCATGGAGAATGGTGCTGAGTTGGAATGTTGGAGGAAGTTTATCAGACGTTTTGAAATAGCTGTGATTGGTGCAGGGTTGAGATACAAGGACAGTGGTGGAATTAGGTTCAGGAGAAAGGCAGAAGATAGTCTAGTAGAGAAGTTTGAAATAGAGCAGAGAAAAGCGGCACTACTGCTAGATAGCATGTGGGAGTATGGGATGAACATATTTGAGACATGGGATGGTGATGTAGATGCCATGCAATATGAGCAACTGAAAGTGGCGTTTGACAACCATTTTGCATGCAGAGAAAACATAGTTGCGACCAGACACAGGTTCTTGTGCATGGAGCAGAGGAGAGATGAGAAATTAGGCAAGTATATAGAAAGGGTAGAAAGGAGTGGCAGTACATGCAGATGAGGCGGATTGGAAGAAGACATGAACACCCTCATTGTTATCAAAGGAATGCATGTAGATAAGATAAGAGGTGATCTGCTGTTGAAAAAGGAGTTAACTTTAGACAAGGTGAAAAACATGTGCAGTAGATATGAATCAGCCCAGGCTGCAGCCAAAATTATCAAGTCAGGAGAATCTAAGCCTGTTTCAGAAGTTGACCTTGTTGAAGTTAGTCAGGAGAACTCAACAGTTGGTAAAGAGCAAGCAGATATAGACAGGGTTGGAGCAAGTAATTTTAGTTCAGGATTCAGAGATCGTGGAGGTAGCAGAGGCCGGGGCAGAGGCCGGGGTTGTTGGACATGCGGACGCTACGGGGGTCATGATTACAGATCGTGTGCGGAGAAGGTGAGGAATGAGAAAGGAGAAAAGAGTGGTCAAAGGGAGGCCCCAAAATGTTACGTGTGTGGAGAGCCTTCGCACATAGCTAAATTCTGTCCGAACAAGTTTGCAGGCAGAGAAACAGGGGAAGGGGAAAAGGGGAAAGGGAAAGGAAAAGGGGAGATAAATGCTGTAGCAGGATACTCCAGCGATGAATCGTTATGACTAGGAAGGAAGAAAGACAATGAATTTGAAATCAAGCTGAGATCTTCTAAGAAGATGGTTAAATTCATTGTGGATACGGGAGCGGATGTGACAGTTATCAACAAGGAGACGGCGCAGAGGCTAGGATTAGATATGCGCCAGACTCGGCGTGACTTTAGAGGAGCAGATGAGAGTAAATTAGAGATTCACTTCAAGGCTTACCTTCCCCTTATCTCTGTATGGGGTCAGGAAGTAAGAGGTAAGAGCGTACATCCTAGAAGGGGCACGTAACAATTTACTAGGAAATCCAGAGATTCGGAAGTTCAAATTGGTGAAGACAATAAGGGGCATTAGCGAGGAGGTAGAGTTGAAACATCCCAAGTTATTCGGTAAATTGGGAGTATTGCCTGATGTGTTCAAGATAAAAATCAAGGAGGGCGCAAATCCGTTGTGCTTGAACGTCCCACGAAGATTACCTATAGGATTGAGAAAGGCCACAAAGGATGAGTTAGAAAGAATGGAGGAGTTGGGTGTTATAGAGAAGGTAGAGAAGCCAACTTCTTGGTGTTCTGGCATGGTGGTCGCACCTAAATCTAATGGAAAGGTCAGAATATGCGTTGATCTGACCCAACTGAATAAGAGTGTGATGAGGGAGACATATCCATTACCCCATCTGGAAGACACCCTTGCATCGTTAGAAGGCAGTCGATACTTTAGCAAGATGGATGCGAACTCAGGATTCTGGCAGATTGATTTGGCGGAGGGGTCACGAGAGTATACCACTTTTATAACACCTTTTGGTCGTTATCAATACCTGAAAATGCCGTTTGGAATTTCGGCTGCACCGGAATTTTTCCAAAGGCAAATGAACAAAATATTAGAGGGACTAACAGGAGTGGTGTGTATGATGGACGACATTTTGGTTGTTGGAAAGAGCAAGGAGGAGCATGATGCAAGATTAGCGGAAGTTCTGAAGAAAGTCGAAGAAGCGGGGATGACATTAAACAAAGAGAAGTGTGTATTCGGAGTTCAGGAAGTGAAATTCCTGGGGCACGTACTGACTAAGAAAGGTATAGGGGTTGACCGGAGAAGGAGAGGGCCATCCGCGAGATGCCGGCACCGACTGATAGGAAGGGGTTGCAGAGATTTTTAGCTATGGTGAACGACTTGGGTAGATTCAGCCCTCTCATATCAGAAGTAGAGGTGCCTCTGAGAGAATTAGACAGGAAAAAGAATGATTGGATATGGCTAGAGGTACATCAGAGGAGTTTTGATAAGGTTAAGGAGCTGATGACATCTTCTTCGTTGTTGGCTTTGTTTGACTACAATAAAAGTCACAGGGTAACAGCTGACGCAAGTTGTCACTCTCTGGGGGCAGCGCTGTTACAGGATCAGGGAGATGGAGAATGGAGACCAGTGGCTTACGCCTCTAGGAAGCTCACAGATGCTGGAAAGAGATATGGTCAAATTGAGAAGGAAGCCCTGGCGATCACATGGGCATGTGAAAAATTCGACTTTTATCTAGTTGGAAGACATTTTGAAGAAGAGACAGACCACAAGCCATTGATTCCTCTGCTTGGGTCTAAGGATTTGTCGGAGTTGCCGCTGAGGATTCAACGATTTAAGATGAGACTTATGAGATATGACTATAAAATTTTCCATACACCTGGGAGTAAAAGGTTTATTGCTGATTTACTCTCAAGGCCACCGACCGAACAAGAAGTAGCTAGGATAGCAAGGGTGGAAATGCACATTAGGACTTTGATATCTGCGGAAGGAGATGCGTTGGAGGAAGAGATAAAGAGACATGCCAAAGTAGATGACGATTATCAGGTGATTTTGAAGACGATGAAAGAGGGGTGGCCAAGAACAGTAAAGGGAGAGCTGAAGAAGGTGAAGGGCAACATGGATCTTCTGAGTGAGAAAGACGGCCTAATTGTGATGAACTCCAGACTGTACATTATTACAGCAATGCGCGAGAACATGCTGCTGCGCTTACATTCCGGTCACCAGGGTATGGTAAAAACGTATCACAGGAGTCAAGACTCGGTGTGGTGGCCGTCTATAAGAAAGGAGATCATTGAGATGGTAGAAGAATGCCCGAAATGTATTAAATTTAGACGAATGAGGAATCTTCCATTACACCAAACGGAGCTGCCAGAAGCTCCGTGGAGTCATGAGGCTTCGGATTTGTTTGAGTTTAGAGGGAGGGTTTATGCTTTGTTTGTTGACTACTACTCCCGTTGTAGGGATGAGTGGACAAACAGGGGCGGAATTGGCCAATAAGTTCAGACCAGTTATTGCGAGGTATGGAGCCCCAGATAGGATAAGGACGGATAATGGCCCTTGTTATGTTTCTAAAGAGTGAAGAGATTTTATGGAAGAATACAGCGTGATCCATGTTACTGGTAGCCCACATCATCATGAGGCTAACGGTCTGGCAGAGAGGAGTGTGGAGACTATTAAAGAACTTTGGAATAAGGAAGAAGATAAGAATAAGGCCCTGATGGCATATCGTACCACCCCACTAAAGAGCAGCTGCAGACCAGACGAGCTTCTATTAGGCAGGAGAATGCGGAACGACTTACCTATCCAGCATCAGAAGGCATGTGATACTGAGGGCTTTAGAAAACGAGACACTACTTTAAAGGAGAGACAGAAGAGGAACTTTGACAAATCGAGGAGAGCTTCAGATTTCGCAGATTTACAAGAGGGTCAGACAGTATGGGTTGAAATTAGTCACGCAGACAAAGGCAAGAGAGGCATTGTGAAATGCAAGGCCGAAGAGCCCGATAGCTATTGGATTGAGACAGACGAAAGACTTGTGAGAAGGACTAGGAAACATTTACGAATATTGCCGAAGGATGACATAGAAGGTGGTGAGGAGAGTCCAGCAGATGAGGACGACAACCGAGATCAAGGGAGAATAGAGACAGAACGAAACATCCAGCCAAGTGCCCCTAGGCCACCAAGTACAAGAAACGCTAAGAAGGTCAAAAACCCTGATTATGTGTGGTACTAGAATCATTTGCGTTGAGAGGGAGGAATAGCAGAAGGAGTATTAGACAAGAATGGAATAGATAGTAAGGGAACAGGTCAGTTAGGGACCTGAGAGAGAGTGCGTAGTATTAGCCAGGAAGGAAAGAAGAGTGCGTAGTATTAGCCAGGAAGGATAAAAGAGTGCATAGTATTAGCCAGGAAGGATATACAAGTAAGAAGAATATTAGAATCAAGGTCTAAGGGATATTAGACAGGAACACTTATACACTATATAGATTTCTACTACCAGGACTTCGGTATCGGTTATATCACCCACAACAAGGACTATCAATAACAATATAGAAAGAGAGGAGGATGTAGTGCAAGGTATAATAGACTGCAGGTAGTAAATAGGGTAAGACAGATAAGAGTGCTGCATAAGAACTCAGGCTACATCCGGGAATGCGCAGGAAGGAGGCATTTATAATCACGCTGGCTTAGAGAGAGAGGGGAAGAGAATGAGAGAAGACAAAGGAGTTGTAACAATACTGGACACCTCAGCATATCTCATGTAAGTTGAATACACTACACAAATCACTATAAACCAATCTTGTTTTAGGCCGTCAAAACACCCTGCATCCCTGTGAGTGGTCAGTTAATGCCCCGCTACTACAACTACAGAAACCCAAGGTAAGTTAATAATGACCATTTCAATTGTCCTTATCCTATTATTAAAACTGCTGTAATCTAGTTCAATACGATACAAATTACAACTATGGGCTGAGAAACCCATTCCTTGATTTGACAATTTATCACTGGCTAGCGGTAAAAGATGGTTTCTTGTCTTAGTCTTTATAAAAGTTTTCAAGTTAAGGTCTAGGATCGTATTGGTAAAAAGTCAAGTATCCTGGGGATTACCACTAATCATGTGCCTAAACCTTCATCAAAACTGGGATTCCATAACTTGCCTATAGTTTCCGCTCTAGCATCAATAAGTTATCTTAAAAGGAAAAATAATTGGCAATTTTGAGTTGTCTGATGTGTTAGTAGAGTTGTTCAATTTAAAATACCTTTCTTTTGTGAGTCCTTTTATTGCAATCCATGGCTGTCGTGGTAGTCACAACATGACAAGGTCTTCAATCCTCAGACTAACTTACATATCAAAGTGAGTAAAACTAGTAAAACCAAGTTCTGTTTAACCAAAAAGTATACATAATATAGTGTCCTGTGGACCCACAGGCTATCAACTAGCGGATATCATTACTCAGAGACGTTGTAGACAACCAATTAGCCTTCCTTTTCAATACCTTCTATTTTTCTTACCTTCTATAATTAATTTGTTCATTATTAGCACAGAAAGTCCGAAACCATCTCTAAATCTGTAGCTCGAGGATGTACCAACTCAAGCCCTTGAAAATATTGAAAACTCTTTTATTTGTAGTCATGAGATCCTACGGCCCTCAGATATCAACAAGCGGTGGGAACTATGGACAATAAATAAAGCCTTGACATTATGATGCTACCCCACACTTATTACCAATCGCCGGTAAGTCACTGAATTTTCTTTTACCAGTTATCTCCCTTGGTGGTGATCCAAGCAAGTTGAGGTTTCATCCATATTAAAACTAAGTCTTAATTTTGGGTCTAATTTTCATGTAGACCCACCCTGATGTTAGATGTAGGCAATTTCTAATTCCAGCAACACTCGTATCTAGTTTGCAAATCTCAATTTATGTTGGTACCCGGAATCTCATGACTGACTCAGTTATCTATACAACGGGAAAATGCCTTAAGTCATTGACAGGCAGAGCCCATCTTATCCTTAGTGCAAATTGCACTTGAAATTCTACATGTCAGCTACTGAAAATATAGTAGTTTAGATTGGATTTTCCATGAAATGTCAAATTTTTTGCCAAGCAGTTAGACGTTCATCAATTTTTACTCACTGCTACCCACCTCACTTATAGTTAACCTTCAGCTAAATCACATTACCCCAATAATCCTCAAAAGATCTATTACTAAATGCCACAGAATTAAATTCTTTTCTTAGAATGGAAATAGTATCATAACATCATGCAGTTAGAACACTTAACACAGGGGCTCATCTGAAATTGATCTGATTGGCTGTCCCTACTAGCATGAATTATATAGCCTGGAAAATCGACTTCTTTACAAAACTGCAGACAGTAATAAAATGCCTTCAACGTCGATGATTTGGGCTTTTCCAGAATGCTACTAGGGACTGGCTATTTTTGCAAGCTCATTGATTGGCAAAAGAAAGCTAATGATGCTATTCCAGATATGGAATTCAATGCTAAATTCCAATTGAAATCAACATCGTATACACATCTTGTCTGTCAAATTCTTTACCCTTGCATGTAAATGGCAACCATGAGTACTTTTGAGACCATACTACCCCGAATACAATTTC
Source organism: Membranipora membranacea (assembly GCA_914767715.1). Classification (NCBI taxonomy): domain Eukaryota; kingdom Metazoa; phylum Bryozoa; class Gymnolaemata; order Cheilostomatida; family Membraniporidae; genus Membranipora; species Membranipora membranacea. The sequence continues at coordinate 19,997,866 of OU612072.1, forward strand.
TGGGCCAGACACTGTTAACGCAATGTACTAAGCTTGGCTGCATTTATTTCAAGCATACTGTGGTGACATTGATTATTCTTACCCATTTCCTCCGAGTGAACCCAAATGTTTTAAAAGCGTGTCTCCTAGGCACACAAACAACTTTAAGACTTCTTTTAATGACAGGCCAAATATCAGAGTTTCTCAAACAAGGAAAGCTAGATGCAGTTAACAACTTTTAGACTGAAATACTCCTGGAAATCATGAACAACTAAATAACTCAACATTAACTCAACATTATTATTTTTCTAAACACAACATTTAACACATAAATTTCACAGGTGATGACTCCTCTGATGGAACAGATATAAAGGCTTCGGAAACCATCAAGCTGAATATCAATTTGTGCACTTTTAATAGACAATGGATGACTGCCTCCACATTCATGGACGTCCAACCCATTCCAAAAGAGTAGTCACCAGCACTGGATCCCGGCCAAATCTCCTCATAATTTCTTCACATAATTTCCTCATAATTTCTTCTAATAATATTCTCACATAATTTTTTCTCATAATTTCTTCTAATAATTTTCTCTCATAATCCTTGGCCTGGGTCTGAAGTTTTCTGGTAGTCGGGGCCGTCTGTCTCGGTCGATACCTCAAAACTAGGCATCACCGACGACGAGCAGGCAGCTCAACAGCTTCAGGTCCTTAAATGATTATGAGAATTCCAAATAAAAAAAAAAAGAAATTTTTTCCAATAATTTCAAGATTTGAAATCAATTATATTGCATCAAAGTCTACTAACTTTCCTCCTACTCACATGCTAATTTGATTTGAAAATTTCCTAGGTACACCCTCGAACTGCAACTCTTACCCCTAATTAAAATGAGATGGTTCCATGACTTACTGTGGTTTTCTTGTGATAAGAGGAAGATAATCCAGCTGGTTGTGAACCTGTAATATAGAAAATAACATAGCATGAGTTACAAAGCTCATAAATCATGGTTTAATTATCAGTACAATGGTGTACAGATTCTGTATACCATCACAGTGTAAGGATATTTCCTTACTCTGTGATACCATGGAGTACTTGACACCAGCGTACAAAGTTAATCCATAAATGATTGGCATCTTTGCTTGGATTTATTTTTAATCACGCATGTCTCCGATTCAGGGTTTGAATCAATGAATACTGTCACTGAATACTGGTAAAAATTATTTACATTTTTGTACTTATAGATTTGCTAGATATACTGACGGAGATGATACTTATGTCTACTTACGATTTCAATAAAGTAAAGAGCTAGATAAAGTAAGGGGTTAAATAAACAGAAACAATAGTCTGAAGTTCATGAGTTCTCTCCTCACTCGGCGAGCACCGATTGTGGGATTCCAGGTTATGGAGTCACCACATTCACTCTCCGCTACTGAGATCTGTGCTCACGAGCTCGGTATGATGATTCTCACTATGTGACACTGACTTATTTACATAATTGTGATCTCATTTATTTCGAGATCAAACACTTGACTCAAGAGCATGTCTTTTAATTCTTATCAAGTTTAACATCAAACACGATTCAACTTAACAATGCATGTCTTATTTCTACAAGTCATACTTTCTAGTCAATGATGCCATGCATGCTAGATTTAATTCATTTAACTCAATTAGTTGATGGTATAGATAATCAAACCAAATGTTATACTGTGCCATTATTAAATGATAAGGCGAGTTCTATTTCCCTATAAATATCACTAACATACAATAAATGAAAATATTATGATAACAACTCGTAAAACTTTCATGTTTAAAAAAAACTGACCTGTCCCCAAAAGAAGTTGCAAACAAAGAGCGCTGCTTGTCGACCAGAAGGTTGTTAAACAGATCATGCTTTTCATTGGTGAACCATGCTCTTATATAGCATGGTTCCAGACACTGACATGCTGACATCAATAAGCAAAAAACAAGATTTAAACACAATTTTCAATTACCGCAAAAAGAGGGTTGATCGGCCGCAAGAGTGGGTTGATCCAGGGTTGATCAGCCGCAAGTGTGGGTTGGTGTAAGTCAGGTATTATGCCAATTCTGAATTGTCTCTGTTGGCGCCACCTTTACTGCATTGCCATGGTTGTCTCGGTTCTGGCGCTAGGGTGGCACCGGTATTAAGAATAGAATTTAGTTTACATATATTTGCCTGTCCCCGATTCGAGATGATATGCACTGGCTGGTAACTGCGTGTCCTCATGTCAAGGTTTGAGTGTACTGTTGTTGATATAGAAATTATCCTGTTTGTTGCTGTGTATGCGACATCTGCACTCCCTTAGTTGCAATCGTCCTCGATTGCTATGACATGTCAATGATCTGGCATCTAGATGCAACATCTGCACCCCCTTGGCTGCAATCGTCCTCGATTGCTACGACAATCCTTTGATCTGATGTGTGGATGCGACAGTACAGCTCTATTCATCCTAACAGTTAGTTTAAGTGCTCAAACGATGCAAGATGCTGGTAGAGGCATTTCATTATCAACCACAAGGGGTTGATAATGAAAGGCCTCTACCAGCATCTTGCATCGTTTGAGCAGTTAAACTACCTAACAGTCAATGTAATGTAATGTGGCAAGCTGCCAGATAAAAGGGATTTGCAACACAAGTGTGCAGCCAAGCCGTTAATATCTACTGCCATCCAACAATATCAGATTAATATCGAGGCATTCGATTCATACCCAGCAGGGAGCGAGGAAGTTCAGCAGTTGCTTACCTTATCTGGTCGATAGGAGAAGCACATCACATCACAAAATAATATCTCAACACCAGAACTAAGCCAAAGGAATCAGAACGCAGTGCATTGCCTGTAGATAAGAGACTATAATGTAACTATGAATATTAATCTGTAAATATTAAACAGATTACTGTCTAAGGAGGAGAGATTGAGCGAAATCTTATAAGCTTTACCTGAGGATCACAGGGGAGCAGCTCAATACTCTGAAGGATCACAGGGGACCAGCTCAATACTCTGACGGATTCAAGCCTCAATTATCTGTTAAAGTAAGTGTAGTTAAACTTAGCTGCAAACGTTGATACCATAGTAAAGTGCAGCGCTCTACACCAAAGCTGTGAAGAGTCCCAAGCCAAGTGACTAAATTTTCTGTAGGTAAAACAGTGTGGAGTGAGTGATGGATACATTATACAAGCTTGATCTGCTGGTTTTCTCATCTAATGTTGCCATCACATTCTTATCACATTCTTATCACATTCTTATCACATTGAAGTCAGTAGCTTTCTCTTTTGCTGTTTTGGCACTAGAGAGCCCTTTGTATATAAAACGTTCTGTCATTACACGTAAGACAAACTCTCTCTCTCTCAGATAAACACTTCGATAAACACACTGACCACCATAATTAGCTGCCGGACGTAACACAGCTTAACTTGGTTCTGATTGCTGGGTCATGAAAGGCTCTCAGATATGACTTTCATATGGCTTTAGTTGCCACGCATCCAAATCTCCTGACAACCTCCAAGATTACTTATATAACATACTGCTGTTTTTTATAAACTTAAATGTTGTTAAATGGCATGATTCTGCGAACTACTATTCTGGTAAACACTGACGGTGGTACCCGGAGCCATCAATGGTGCAGCAGGACACTACAAATATAGCCATTCCAAGGCTACACACAAGTTAAGGTGGAAATATGGCAAGGACCAAATACAAGTGTGATGTATCATAAATGTGCATGATATAGTTGACAGTTGTCCTCTCACAATAAAATGAAAGATAAGTAAATTGCCTAGAGGATGTTGTGATGGTATCGTGATTGGAGGGTAAAAAATATATGGAAGCATAACTACCTTTTGCTTAGGATAAATAAGCAAGGAAAGCAGTGATCAGAAAGCCTTAAAATACGGATAAAATAAGGAAGGAATTATTGTCCCAGACTGTCATTTAGTCGTCTAATAGATTTTTCCCTATTTCAGTATTTTAATATGAATGACCAATCACAATGACATGCCTGGGATATCACTAGTTAATATTATTAGTGCCAGTATTGTGTGACGTTGAATTTAATCGGTGACTCATAGCTGTCTTTTTAATCAACCACAGTTTAATGTTATACATATCAGGTTCATGTTGTTTATGAGAAACGACCTCTGGGTTTTAAGATTTCTGAATTAGCAGGCTACATTTAAAAGACATCTTATTGGGGTAACATAACAAATGTAATTTTCGTAGGCTATGGGTTATGGTTTGACCCTTTGTATATAAACTATTCCAATATTAGATTGTGTATGAGGTGGCATTTCATCTTGAAATAATCTAATAATAGTTTCTGTCATTGATGTAACAGAAAAACGTTGTCATGAGGTCATAGTGTGATGTCTGTGTTTCGTTTAATCAAGTCAAAGTCAAACTGTAACTAAATCTGAATAAATATGTATATAAAAAGCCTTAGATACTTAACAAGCCAATAGAAATATCAAGTTATTTGGCATCAATATAACAGAAAAAGATGTTGTTGTGACAGATTTTGAGCTGAATCATTTTTTTAGACTGGCAATCGGCCAGATAAATGCGTTTCTCAACACAAGTGTGCAGCCAAGCCATTAATATCTACTGTCATCCAACAATATCAGATTAATATCGAGGCATTAGATTCATACACAGCAGGGAGGAGGAATTTCAGTTACTAAACTTATCTGGTTGATAGGAGAAGCACATCACAAAATTATATCTTAACACCAGAACTAAGCCAAAGGAATCAGAACGCAGTGCAATACCTGTAGATTAGAGACTATAATGTAACTATGAATATTAATCTGTAAATATTTCACAGATTACTGTCTAATGAGGAGAGATTGAGCAGAATCTTTTAAGGGTTACCTGAGAGATCACAGGGGACCAGCTCAACACTCTGAAGGTTTCAACCCTCAATTATCTGTTAAGGTAAATAGTGTAAAACTAAGCTGCAAACATTGATGCCATAATTTAGTAAAACACTCTACAGCAAAGCTGCTTGAGTCAGAAATCATGCGGCTAAGTTTTTGGTAGATAAGAGCAACTGCTCTGCCGAACTTCTGATCTAAAGCTCTCATCTCCTGTTAACAGGTGGAAATCAAATTTCATCAGTAGCCGTTTTGGGCAGCCTCAAGTGTGTGATGTATATATATATCTCTGTATCAATAATCAAAGTCGACCATGCAACAAAATCTGACATGAAATGTATGGATATATGGCCTTTGGCTCATCAAAAGATATGTTTGTGCTAGCCGCTGCTACTAGACTAAGCACTTCAATAAAAATCTCAAGTTTTTAGCTACTATGTGGCAGAAAAATTTTGTTGTGGCAGATTTTAACCCACATGATCAACTCAGATTGGCAAGTGGCCAGATGAAGTGTTTGTCCATATCAACTGCCATCTAACAAAATCAAGCTAACATTGTAGCATCAGATTCATCACTTAGCATCGAGCGAGGAATGTCAGTTTCATTATTTGGCAGATATTTTTGTAGGAAAAAGACATGTGCTCGACGTGTGATGTCTGCGTATCATTTTACCAAAAGTCAAAGTCAAACTTTGTGTCCCTCAGGCTGCTTGGGCAGGTTATGGTTGTTTCTAGCAAACACAATTTATTTCACAGAACCTGTCAGAAAAATAATTTATCAATAACAGACATATCGAGATGAAGTTTAATCCAACTTCCTGCATTCCGGTTGCTCCCTCTCACTGGTCTCGCTGCAGGCGTGACCGCTGGTGTGACCGCTGGTGTGACCGGCAGTGTGACCGGTGTAGCGACCGGTAGAGTGACCGGCGGTGTGACCGGCGGCGTGCCCGGCGGCGTGCCCGGCTGCGTACCCGGCTGCGTACCCGGCGGGGTGACCAGCGGAGTGACCAGCGGTGTGACCAGCGGCGTGCCCAGTGTGGTGACCAGTGACCAATGTCAATATTTTGTGCCTGTCATAATTAACCTTGAATTCATCTTGAATTGATGAATGTTAACTTATTATTTACACCCAGTGGTGTTTTTAATTATTAGCCAATGATGTGACATTGTTATTTTTAGCCGATTTGTCGCGCATGTAAACGCAGCTTAATAATGACCCTGCGACCTGATGATGTTCAATTCAGCCGTCCATAAAATGATTTATGGCGAGTTGTTGTATTATAATTTCTGCTTTTTAGTGGTAGATAGTCCTTCGTATTGAAGCTAATCTGATATTACATAGCCAGTGGGAAGCATTCTATCACAGAGTAAAGATATATCCTTACTCTGTTTTCCTTCTTAATATAATCTGTTATATGAGCGATGTATATGTGTATTACTAGTATTCAGATGGGACAGTCATGGGGTCAGAGATTGATGTCTATATATGTATCAGGAAACAAAGTATCAAAATCTGAATGAAGCTGTATGAAAATATAGCCTTAGGCACTTAATCCTGGTTGGCGGTTACTTGACATGTTACTATAAATAAACAGTTTCTGGCAAACCACTAACAGCAAAATGTTGTTGTCATTTCAGATTGGCAGACAGCCAGACTAAATGGTTTTGCAACACAAGTGTGCTGCCAAGGCTCTTAATATGAACTAATAGCAAACAATATAAGACTGACATCGAGGAAACAAATTCATAGCATAGCGGGTTGCAGATAGTAGATTTAAGTTAGTACAAATTAGTGTACTTCATATCTCCATATTAGCAAGTAAATCAGTATCTGGTAATGCTTACATACATCATCATTATGAGCATGTGCTATTCATTCTCAACGTGACACTTCCTCGCTAATCTGTCTCAATCAATCAATAGTGTGATAATCCAGGTGACAAAATCAAATAAACCCTAATATGAATTTTCAATATAAATCATCCTATTGAAATCCAATTATGCTAATTCATTTGCATAGAGGAATCCGTTTTTTTTTGAGACATGATCCAAAGCCAATGGTCACCGTTGCCATCGTCAATGAGATGGATCGTAACCATTTTAAAACAGGAAGCAAACCGTTAATTGACTTCCTATTTATCAATTTGATCACAAGAATAGTGGATTTCACATTTTTATAATTGGTTATTTGTTTGATTCATACAATGACACCTCACATAGCAGTACAGAATGAGACCAAATGATCTTATCCACTCCAACCCAAAGGAGGTTTGGAACAGATGTCAGATTCTGACGTTTTTGACCGATGGACTCATATTTAACATCTAGTGGTAGGAGACCAGGTTAGAGTGTCATATCTGTGAGCTACTTTCGAGGGAGGTGGCAGTGGTATTCACTAGTATGTCCGGCATGGCCTAAAATTAGTCATCCTTTGATCTGAGTTACACTTTATTATTAAACTTACACAGATCATTAATTTTATGATAGAACTTTCTGAATACTTCCTCGATAAGATAATATGAAGGTTGGGGAAATGGTCACCGTTGCCATCGTCATTGAGATGGATCGTAACCATTTCAAAACAGGAAGCAAACCGTTAATTGACTTCCTATTTATCTATTCTCAGATCTCAAGAATAGTGTATTTCACATTTTTATAATCGGGTATTGTCGTGTACTCAACTTACATGTATTGTTGTATGGATTTTCCTAGCTCCCTAGTTCTGCATGTATCTTAGTCAGTCTCTCTCTTGGGCTTCTCCTCTCTTAGTCCACGTTTATTCTAATCCTCTCCCATCTCGCGCATCCGGATATAGTCCGAGTCTGAGCCTTTGCTAATCTCTTTCACCTGCTGTCTAGATCCCTTATGCTAATATCCGGTTCCACCACATCTCCCTTCCTTTCCTCAAATCTATTGTCTTGATTCCTTATGCTAATATTTGGTTCCACCACATCTCCTTTCCTTTCCTAACTTTCTTCGTTATCTTTTTTTTCCTAATCCTGATTGTACCGTCTACTGGGGACGTTCTCTCTTATGTCCCGATTTCTGAATCTGGGCTTTTCTCTCTCCGCTTGTGCTTCTCTCCTATTTCTGTCTCTGTCTCGCTCACTTCGCTATCGCTTCTCCCTTTCTTGGTCCTCTTCCTCTCTCTCTCTAACTCATCTAGCCTTTGTTAATACGTCCTGGTGTTTTGTTCAAGCAGCCTATGGCGGCGCTCTTGGTACTCTGCTCTAACTTCCTCTAACGCCCTTTCCATCTCTTCCCGATTACTTCTCCTGATGTTTTCTTCCTCTCTATCTCTTTCTCTCCTTGGCTCCTCTCTGTCTCTTCTTGCTACCAGTTCCTGCCTAACTTGCCTCTCTTGCTATCGGTTGGCCTCAATTCTATCTCTTGCATCCTCTCCTTCTCTAATTGCTGGTACTCTCGCTTCTCCCCTCTCTCTTAGCCTTCTTTCTCTAGTCCTGATAAACTGCTTGATCGTGTCAGACTTTGCCTTGCTAAAAATTGGCCTGGGTGGGCCTCGTCCCTTAGTTTTTCTGGTGTAAAATATAAGTCCTGGCTGCCGCTCCGCCGCTCTGCCTTCCGAATTCTCCCGCTGTGAGGCAGGGAGTCCCTTCATCTTTTCGCGAGTTAAGATCTCAGATCATGTGATTTCTTCTGTTCACTACCCAGTGATCGGGTGTGAGTGATCGGGTGGGGGGGGGGGGGGATAAAATGGGCACAAAATCACATCAGTCCTTTCTGCTAATTCTCTTAGTGTCCTCTAATAAGCTAATATCATGGGGCCCGCTGCGTGGGTTCCCTCTTCATACAATGTCTGGTATCCCTGATACCAACAGCTTGATTCCCGGTTGGTCTAGGTATTGTCTCATGTGAAATAGTTTAGACCCCGCGTAGCTAAACGTATCGATCTCAGGGAGTTCCAGGTATCTCACGATGCTCTTACCGATGTCAACATAGGTGTTGTGAGTTGCCATCTCTTCCTTTCTAAATCTCACAAGTCCTTTCTATATCTCTCAAGCCCTTCCTAAATGTCACAAGTCTTTCCTAAACTCTTAATTCCTTGCTAATTCCACTATCCTTTTCTTTCTCCTATGTTGTCCTCTATCCACCTCTGTTCCTTCGACTCAATTCTACAACATAATAAGTTTTAATTACCATCAATCCTAATAATACACAAACGACGGGACTTGTTTCTTCTTTGCATTTCTACCGGGCCTCTTAGGTTGTACTAGTGGCTCCTTGCTACCCGAATAACTCTCTTTATTAATTTCTCCTGTCTTCTGCTATTGCAGTTGTTGGGCCTTCCGCTGGTAGTGAGCGTAAATGTTTTCTAGTCCGCCGTAATAGTCTCTTCTCTGTTTCAACCCAGTAACTGTTAGGTTCTTCCGCCTGGTATTTTATCACTCCCTTCTTTCCTTTATCTTCATGGCTAATCTTTATCCACACTAATTGGCCTTCCTTCAGCTCCTTCTTTAGCTCTTCTTCCCCGGTCAAAGTTCAACTTTGTTCTTCTTTTCAAATGTGAGTCTCGCTCCTTAAATGAGCCCTTGTCTGCTTGTTGTTCATGTTGTATTGGCAACTCTTTTCTCATTCTACGTCCGTGGAGTAACTCACCGGGACCAACTTTCCAGTGGCATTGTTCGGTAGGCCAAGAGTGCCTTGCCCTTATCCGCTTCCTTTTTCCACAGCCCCTTTACGATCTCCACTCCTCTCTCTGCTAGTCCAGTCGCCTGAGGGAGATGTGGACTGCTTGTAGAGTGTATTATATTATACTCTTCGATAAGTGATCTCCATCCCTGAGATACATAACAAGGGCCGTTATCTGTTCTAATCCTATTTGGTGCTCCTAATCTTGAGATGACTGCTCTAAATTTCTCATTCTTATTCTGCTCCTGTTAGTCCCTTCATCTCGACCACCTCTATCCACCTTGAGTAATAATCTATGAAGAGTGCAGAGTTCCTTCCCTCTAATTTGAATAAATCTGACGCTATATGTGTCCAAGGCTTGTCTGGCAGCTGGGTCTGTTTCAGCGGCAGATTTTGCATTCTCCTAAATTGAATGCACTTGGGGCATCCTTCAACCATATCTTATGACATTAAAAAGATTAGTGGATTACCTACTAATAGCCCAAAACCAACTCAACAAAATCCATTCAACTCAGATGACCTAAACACCTTCTTCACAAGATTTGAGAAGCCTCTCGCTGACCGTCCTGACATCAATAACAACGCCACCATGGCACCACCTTTAGAAATAGAAGAGGCTACTGTCTTAAAGCAGTTGAAATCGTTGAACTCGAGGAAAGGTCCAGGCCCTGATGGCCTCATCCCCAAAGTACTATGTGCTATGTGCCTATCAACTGGCGCCTGTCATAACGAAACTGTTCAATTTATCTATCACGTCTAAGTCAACCCCTACTTCCTGGAAATCGGCCATTATCAAACCCCTACCCAAAGTTAAGAATCCCAATCAACTTAAACAATACAGACCAATAGCGCTCACCAGTTGCCTGTGCAAAATGATGGAGAGACTTGTTAATCATTACATTATTACTCATACAGCTATGGACCACCTTCAGTTTGCTTATCGTGCAAACCGCTCAACTCAAGATGCCCTTTTATGCCTCACTACTACCATCACAGATTTCATTGACAAGAAAGCTTCAAATTATGCCAGGTGTCTGTTCCTTGACTTTTCTTCTGCATTCAACACAATACATGTTCCAGACTTAATCTCGCAACTATCACATCTCGACTCCAATGTCACTGAATGGATATACAGCTTCCTAACGAATCGCACCCAAAGAACAATAGTAGATGGCAATATCTCAAAACCTATCATAACCAACACTGGCACTCCCCAGGGTTGCTGTTTATCTCCACTTTTGTTTTCAATATATACCAATAGGATTACCTCAGACTTGAGCAATATTGCTGTCATTAAATACGCAGACAACACCTGTGTAATTGGATGCATATCAAATCAATCAGATCTGAGTGCCTATCTTGATGAGATTAGTAGAATTTCAAAGCAATGTTGTGATTTAAACCTATTGTTAAACGTCTCCAAGACTCAAGAAATTATGTTTTCTACTCAGCTTGTTAGGCCCATTACCCCTACTCTTATCCTTAACGGCACGGAAGTTGATTTTTGTGACAAAGTAAAATACCTTGGTGTTACTGTGGACGATAAACTCCGCTATCATGATCATGTGCAATCCATAGTGACTACTGCATCTCAACGTATGTATATTGTGAAAAATTTTGTATACTATAGCTCAAGGCCCCTTTCTCATATGTTATTCAAGAGTTTTATTGTATCCCTCATCACTTACTGTCTCCCCATACTTTTTACAAGCATCCATGCAAGCGACAAGAAGTCCTTACGCAAAATATTTAAAGATGCCGCCAAGTTAGGGATTGAGCACTCCGATATAGATGCTCTGGTGGCCAACCAGATCAAGACACTTGGACTACGGTACATACACGATGAAGAGCACTTTATCAATGACTTTCTAACTAAATGCCCCTCAGGTTGCTACCGCACCGTTAAATATCGGGGTACTTGGGGTGGAGACAGCTTTTTAAGACATCTCATACATACACTTGATATATACTATTCTAAAAAACTTTTTATACAACAGAGATCTGATTTTTCCATGTTTTTCTTTCTTGTCAGTATTAACAACGTATTTCGTGACAAATTTTTGTCAATGATAGTGCTAAATCCATCCATCCATCCATGATCTCTCTCCTAATGGTGGGCCACCAGATTGAATCCTGGCTTTTGCGGTATGTTTTTACTATGCCTTGGTGCCCCGAATGCAACTTTCCCAACATTTGAGTTCTCATCTTCTTTGGAATGTATAACAAATTATTCATCATCACCAAGCCGTTTTTCTCGCTTAATAGGTCTGCACTACCCTTAACTTGCCTCATTTCCCCTTTCAATTCACCGGGCCACCCTTCTCTTATAAATTTGACAATATCCTGATACTCCTTATCTAATACGCTTTCGACCTTTATCTCCTCAATAAGATTATCTTCCTTGGCTGATAGTAGGCTCTGTATATGCATCTCCACTCGTGATATCTTATCTGCTTCATCTTTGGTTGGTGGCCTTGACAAGAGATCTGCTATAAACATCTTGTTCCCGGGAAATGGAAAATGTTGTAGCAGTATCTCATCAACCTCATTTTAAACCTCTGGATTCTTAAGGGAAGCTCTGAGAGGTCCTTGGATCCTAGTAGCGCTATCAACGGTTTATGGTCCGTTTCTATCTCAAACCGCCTTCCCACCAAAAAGAAATCAGACTTTCCAGATGCCCATGTGATTGCTAAGCCTCTTTCTTGATTTGACCGTATCTCCTCTCTGCATCTGTCAGTTTTCGTGACGCATATGCCGCTGGTCTCTATTCTCCATTACCTTGGTTTTGTAGTAATGCTGTACCTAGTGTATAGCAGCTAGCGTCCGCTGTCACCCTATGTTCCTTATTATAGTCGAACAGGGCCAATAGCGGAGAAGACGTTATCAAGTCCTTAACTACTTTAAAACTTCTCTGATGAGTTTCCAGCCAAATCCATTCATTTTTCTGTTTATCCAGCTCTCTGAGGGCCACTTCTGCTTCAGACAACTGTACCTACTCAAATAATTGACCATTGCCAAAAATCTTTGGAGACCTTTTCTGTCTGTTGGGGGTGGCATCTCTCTAATTGCTCTTGCTTTCTCGGGGTCCACACTTATCCCCTTCGTGCTGAGTATGTGCCCCAAGAACTTCACTTCCTTAACGCCAAATTCACACTTGGACTTATTTGAGGTCATAACATACTTTTTCAATTACTCCTAAGCTTTCCATCTTCTCTAATTCGTCTTGTGTGGCCTGCCTCAAGCCAATAGGTAGCCTCCTTGGGACATTAAGACATAACGGCTTTGCTCCCTCTTTCACGTTGATTTTGAAAACATCCGGCAAAACTCAAAGTTTACCGAAGAGTTTCGGATGTCTTGTACTGTCTTTACTAACTCTAATTTACTTATTTCTGGTTTGCCTAAAAGGTTGTTTTGGGCTCCTTCCAAGATGTAAGCTCTCCCTCTAACTGCTTGTCCCCATTCTGACAATAGGGGAATGTGTGTCCTGAGTTTTATATCAAGCTTATTACCGTCAGCTCCTCTGAACTCTCTCTTCGTTGATTTCCTCTCTAAACCCAGCCTATCTGCTGTCTCTGGTGTAATCACAGTGACTGTGTCGACTATAAACTTAACCATTTTCTTGTCGACTCTCAATCTTATCTTGAAATCCTCGCTTTTTTTTCTCCCTTGTAATGATTCGCTCGAATACCCTGCCACTGCCTTAACTTTGCTTTTGCTTGGGTCTTTTTGTCCGAATCAGCTCGGGCAGAATTTCGCTAGATGGCTGGTGACTCCACAAACGTAGCACTTAAAGTTCGTATTTCTACTTCTCGCTCCCATTTCTCTCTCTTTCTTATCTCTACATTCCTTATAGTTATGTGCAAATCCTCCACACGTGTAGCAGCCTCTTCTTCTTCCTCTGCCTCGCCCTCTCCCATATCCTCGACCTCTAAATCCCGAGTTGAAACTACTGCCATAATTGCTTGCTCCAACTCTATCTATGTTTTCCTGTTCTCCCTCCTGACTATAGTCGCCTGTATGTTTCTCCGCTACTTCGTCCACTTCTGATATGGGTTTTGGCTTGGTTCTTTGTAGGATCTTAGAAGCTGCCCTTGCTGACTCGTACCTGTTGCAAGTCCCCTTTACTTTTTGTAATGTCAGGTCTTTCTTCTATAGCAACTCATTTCTTATCTTATCCACATGCATGCCTTTTATCACTACCTGAACGTTCATTTCCTCTTCTAATCCTCCCCATCGGCAAGTACTTCCTCTCCTTTCTACTCTCTCGATAAATTTATCTAACCTCTCCTCGCTATTTTGCTCCATTCCTAAGAACCTGTGTCGCGTTGCCACTATATTCTCTCGGCTTGCAAAATGCTCCTTGAATGCGGTTTTCAGCCTTTCGTATTGCATGGTTTCGACTTCTATGCGCCATGTCTCAAAAATGTTCATGCCGTATTCCCCCATGCTATCTACTAGTAGAGCCGCTTTTCTCTGCACAATCTCAAAAATTAGTTGACGTTCGGTGCTGGCGGATTTCTTTGTTTTGACTCCATCACACTCTTTGTACCTGATTCCCGCTCCATTTACTGCCATCTCAAACCTCTTTATGAACTTTCTCTAGCACTCTAACTCCGCTCCTTGCTCAATGTTAAATATTGGTGTCATCACACCCTTTCCAAATTTCCCTTCCATTGCTTTAATACTAAGGAACCTTGCCAAATTTTATCGATGACGTCACACTCCGCCAAATTCAAATTCTTCCAACTCTCTTTTCCTTCACTAATTTCAACTCTCATGCCAATCCTCTCTAATTCTAGTTTACATCTGACACCATGTCATGTATTCAACTTACATGTATTGTTGTATGGGTACTCCTAGCTCCCTAGTTCTGTATGTAACTCAGTCAGTCACTCCCTTGGGCTTCCCCTCTCTCAGTCCATGTTTATTCCAATACCCCCTCTTCGCGCATCCGGATATAGTCCGAGTCTGCCTCCTTTGCTAATCTCTTTCACCTGCTGTCTAGATCCCTTATGCTAATATCCGGTTCCACCACAGGAATAAGGATATCTAACAGTACACAGCCTACGGAAAAGAGAAAACAATGTAACTATGAATATTAATTTGTAAATATTACACAGATTACTGTCTCAGAAGGACAGATCAAGCAGAATCTCAAAAGGTTTACCTGAGGGATCACAGGGGACCAGCTTGATACTCTGAAGGATCACAGGGGACCAGCTCGATACTCTGTATGATTCAACCATCAATTATCTGTTTATATAGGTAAGTGAAGTGAAACTTAGCTGCAAACATGGATACCATAGTTTAGTAAAACAATCTACATCAAAGCTTATTGAGTCAGAAATCATGTGACATAGTTTTTGTAGCCGAGACGTTTGGGTGTGTTGGGTGTGTGGGGTGTAGCGATAGATACTTTTAGCACGCTTTTTCTGCTGCCCATCTAAAGATATCTTCACAAAGTGAACAGATTATACGCAGTACAAACAATCAGCAGTCTTCTCTTCGGTGTTGAGACCCAACGAGGACACAATGAAACTTCTTTTTTGACCAGGAAATCAACATCTGGTAACGCTTTAATATATCATTATTACTGTTTTGTACTACATACCATTCATAGCGGGAAGTGACCTTCCTCGTCTATCTAAAAACCAAAAGGTGCAATTAGTTATTGCATTGATTCTAAAGGAATGTATGAATCATCATTCTGATGTAACTCTGGCCGCTGTCACTGCATGGATCTAAATCTAGCAATATATTGACCTAATATGGATTTAACCAGCGGTGCAATTAGTTAGATAATCTGGTCAGTTTACAAAAGAATAGCTACTTATTTCTGCACAATATTCAAGGACAAACCAAAGCAGCAAGATATCAGTTTGACGGAACAAAATATGAAAAAATGACGCTTTGTAATAGGTGATTAATTCAGATATGCTTCACCTTCCTAAGTCTTTTCCACTGCTTTGCGATGGGATATATCGGTTATATAAGAGAAACTAACAGCTGTGTTTGTTTTATTGGCTAATCCTTGTGATCTCATGGTCTATTGGTATATTATTAGATTTTCTTATGATTAACTTAAACTTGCTTTGTGGCCTGACATGTTTAAGAGAATATAATGAAACTATGAATATTAATTTGCAAATATTTTACAGATTACTGTCTCAGGAGAACAGATTGAAAATAATCTCAAAAGGTTTACCTGAGGGATCACAGGGGCCCACCTCTATACTCTAAAAGGATTTAATCCTCAATTATCTGTTTAGGTAAGTAAAGTGAAATCATTCTGAAAACAAGTTTTCTCTAGGTAAGAAAGTGTGGGGTGAGGGGTAGATACGTTTAACGAGCTTTTGCTGCTGCTTTTCGGATCTACCATAGATCAAGTTTAATTTAATTGCCCGCACTCCAGTTGCTCCCTCTGCTCCACTGATTTAACCGCAGGCGTGACCAGTGTCGTGACACGCGGCGTGACCTGCGGCGTGACAGGCGGCGTGACCGGCGTTGTGACCCGCGGCGCGACCCGCGGCGCGACCCGCGGCGCGACCCGCGGCGCGACCACTTGTTCTGGAGGAACTCTGAATGCAGGAAAATGGACAAACTTTGTCTAGACATACCTGGGATGTGAGAAAAGATGTCAATATTTAGTGCCTGTCATAATTTACCTTGAATCATCTTGAATCGATGAATTTTAACTCATTAGCTACTACCAGTGGTGTTTTTAATTAAAGGCTAATGCTGTGAAATCACACATTGCAGTGCTATAGACCAGATATGTTACGATCATCTAATAATGACCTGGGAGGTGATGATGTTTAATTGAGCTGTTTATTTGATGATTTATGGCAAGTGGTGGTATTACAATTTCAGCTTATCAGCGGACTGTTCATTTTTTGCAGATAGACAGCCCTTTGTATACAAACTATTCTGATATTACATAGCCAGTTGAAGAAGAAGCATTCTGTCAGATGACATTTTCTTATGTAATCATCATAAAAAACATCACGTTTTATAATTACCTTAGGGTATAAGAGCAGCCATATTTTCTTCCGAATGTGCAATGATCACTTACACAACACCGTATTGAAGTATCCTTATTCTCAAATTATTTATTATTAATAAGTGAAGTGTACTGAGCTTGTGTCAACTTATTATGATTGATGGATCTTGAGTGCAAAATTCAAGGGTTAAACACATTTGTCATTTGTCAAATTGACACGATAAGCTGTCAATTAATTATCTATTATTGTCTTTTTATTGTTTTCAATAATCTTGAAAAGGTTAGGAATTAGAACCAAGGGTTCATCTCAGGTCACCAGACATGGAAAATTAACTTTAACCAAATGATACAAAATTAAACAAAACTCAAGGACTTTAAAGTTATAGATATGAGATGAGTTCTAGCAGTAGTGTGGTAAAGTATTCTTTAGAGAATAAAGGTTGCACACTGTAATGTGAAGACAGGAAATCACCATTAACCCACACGACCTGTAAACAAACAAACAAAGTAAATCAAAATTAGTTTAAAACCAACTTTCACTTATAGGGTAAACTGAGACCAAACATACTTAGGCATTCAGGGCATGGTGACGGGTAGTTTTAGTTTCAAATTGAATTAGTTAGGCGCTTACTACATGGTGATTGGAATAGAGGACTAAGTAGAGTGAGTGATACACCGAATTAGTATTGAAATATAGCTAACCATTATTTCAAAGTCTTGAGACATCTGGGCACTTGTGACAACCTGACCAGATTTACGCATTTGGAAAGCCAAACAGATTACACCATAGAAATGGCATTCATAATAATTGTTTCTTTAACTTCAGATTGCTGCCAAAGCTGTCCTGTGAATCCCACAACTTGCAGCTTTCAATCATGGAGCAAGGCAGAGAAGAGGAAAATCTTAGCACAGACAAAAGTGAGTTCTGAGATTGATTCAGCATTTAAAGGGTGAATACAGCATATCAAATTGTGTACATGGCCTCATAAGGTGTCCGTAATGTTCATTGCTTTCGCTGATTAGTTGGTTCGAAGTCCGAAAAAGTTTAGGGTACTGACCTAGTTTTTTTGACAGTCTACGGACTGAGGTCTCATCTACTGTATACCAGTTCCACAACAACTAGAATCTCGAGGATGTGTGACTGCATCAGCAACATTATGATCTAACAAGTATATCTCTTCAACCACACTACGAAGAGCTTCACTGTGATGCTATGAACCATCATATTATTGATATGAGATGATACTGGGAGGATATTGGCAAAAAAACAGTGCACACAGTCTTGGTCTTAATTTCAACCTTCACTCCTGCTTATTGCAAAAAAAGGCTAACAGCCAAAATCTTTTTTTAAAGAGAGAGTTTGCGGTTGACTATTGATACAACAAGAGTATACAACTCCAAATTGAACATCAATTTTGGTAGTAAACTGCATTGCTCATTGCAAACTATTTGCACAAGAATCATCTCCTCAGCAAATAATATAACTATGCTTAGTTCGTGGGATGGAATCATTAGCTGATGCCATGTGTGTGTAATGCATGTAGTATTTGTTCCAGATTTCAAAATTTTTACAAAATTTAGATAATGAATGTTGAGAATCGTCACTTAAAACATAATAATAATATTACCTTTATTTCAAAGGTTCATTCATGACCATTTTATCAATTTGCTTCTGATTATTTCAGGATACGATGTGGCTTGGGAGGAGCAGGGTGACAGTAACTGGGATGATCCTCATGTCCGGGAACAGACCTTCATGCGATTAATTGGAAGCCGTATATATCTGACTCTAGTAGAGCTGGAGAGAGAGACAGCTTCAGCTGGTCAGATAGCTTTATTCTTTAAACATGAAGCACCTGCAGAGTTACCAGAGAGGCTATCTAAATCAGTGATATTTTTGCATCTAGATCAGATACGAGACAGTAGCCTTAAAAGCCTGCGGTTAGTGAGCTCAGATTTTTATCAAACTGATTTTAATTTTATAGATCCAAACTAATTTCTCACATATTCCCCCTTCAGAATAATGCTGACTTTACCGTTAGTATCGGTACCAAGCTTGCATGCAGAGGTTTGATCAAACCATGTTAGTCGCCATTCTCCAAGGGTAGGAAAAATTGATGTGAGGTTATAATGTAGGCTCTAATGCCGTTGACATACTTGATGTATGTATATCTGTATTGGTATGTTTTAGATTATCGGAGATGAGATCACTGAAGCATCTGTGGGTTAACGGGAGTGGAAGTGATGAGCTGAATCAGTGTCTATCCACACTGACAGATCTGGTATCTCTGAGTCTGCGGGCCTGTATGCTGACTAAGGTATATGACAGGTAAATAAATCATTACATCATTAATATAAGCAGGATGTGAGATTAACAGTTGTCACATTATTCACTAATGATTATTTATATTATATAACACAGACCATCTGTAACCTCCTATTAAACTAACAATGGTACACATTCTGTGTGGGCGATTTAAGTTGTCTCAGTAAAATTATAAACTGAGTGAGCCTATAAGGTAATGTAAAAGATCGATCCGAATATCAACACATCATATACCATTGGAAAGCTGCCGAGCTACTGAAAATGAATACCTGAACAAAAACTAGATTCGATGACTTGTGTCATTTTACGGAGGATATGAGGCAGAAAACGCTGTTTTTGTCAATGCAGATGGCGGAGCCAAATTAATTGCAAGAAATTTTAAAACAGGTGCAATGTATACTTAAAGATTGCCTTCATCGTAAAATTTGATTTTCTTTGATATATGACTAGTCTAAATTGACATTTTGCGTCACGTCATACAATGCATCTTTTTTGTGAAGCCGTGAAAATATATGAAGTTTCAATCATTTATTCAGAACAGATCATAGGCTCAAAACAAAATTCATTATGATTTTCTCTTAGAGTATTCTTCAAATGTTATGCATATTGACTTTCAACGAACCAGCTTGCATATTGCAATGACAGTAGACTTTCGAATACAGCTAATATTTTCGCCACATTTGCATAACATCACACAAGCTGTCCAAATGACCATTGTTGTGGCCAAACGAAGTTTTTTTGAAAATTCTCACATACAAAGCCGCTTTCATTAACCATGGTGCACACAGAAAATTTTAACAGAATTTCTCATTGCATCTTCATTTTTCTTGAATTTAACGCAAAATAATGCCCAAAAACACCTCAAAAGTCCCAAAAAATAGCTGTTTTTTTGGCATTCTCTTGCGTTAAATTATAAAAAAATGAAGATGCAATGAAAAATTCTGTTAACATTTCCTGTTTGCACAATGGTTAATGAAAGCGGCTTCGTATGTGAGAACTTTCAAAAAAACTTAGTTTGGCAACAACAATGGTCTTTTGGACAGCATGTTTGACGTTATGCAAATGTGGCGAAAATATTAGCTGTATTCGAGAGTCTACTGTCATTGCAATATGCAAGCTAATTTGTTGCTAGTCACAATGAATTTTGTTCCGAGCCCATGATCTCTTCTGAATTAATGATTGAAATTTCACATATTTTCACAACTTCACAGAAAAATGTATTTGGTCAAAAGTAAAAAGTCAATTTAGACTAGTCACATATCAAATAAAATCTAATTATACGATGAAAGCAATCTCTAAGCATACATTCCACCTGTTTTGAAATTTCTTGCAATTAATTTGACTCCTCCATCTGCATTGACAAAAACAGCGTTTTCTGCCTCATTTCCTCCGTAAAACGACACAACGTCATCGAATCAAGTTTTTGTTCAGGTATTCATTTTCAATTGTACGGCAGCTTTCCAACGGTATATGATATGATGATGTTTGGATCAGTCTTTGAAATTACCTCAAAGCTAATGGCATAACTTACCATAGTAATTATGACAATTTTAAATAATCTGAGCTTATAGATTATTGGCCAACTTAATTGTATTACTATACGTCAGTCAGGCCTCAGTAAGGTAAATGATAGTCCTGTGTTTTCTGTTTTGATAATTATTCAAAATTTACATTGTACCATCACATATAATGAGGTATGTTAGGGTGATTATGTATTTGTATTATTATGTGAAATACAGTGTTGCTGATATATTTGCAAATCAGCCAACCATAATTTTCTTTACACTTACATTCGCCTATTCGGCTGGTCACCCGACGATATTACTATTTTATATCTTTACCAAAGTCTTAAATTCCCATTTATCTTTTTCCAGTGTCATTGTTAGAAATTGTATTGTAGGAAAGGTCATTCTTTTGCATGCATGAATGGGTATGCGATACAATTATCAATAGGAGTAGCCTAATTGACAATTTTCATATTCAAAATCCGATCAAAATGAACAAAAAACCTGGATTATGGACAGTAAATCAATGATAGCATCATTGCTTCTACACCTGCCAATGTGAGGATCAGATGGTGAATGGCTGACATGAGACCATTACTTACTTAATTTGTTTATTTGAAAAAGTTAAATATGGATGAAAAAAAACAATGAATATCAAAATGTACTCCATTTATTCCACGCTATCAGCTACGACAATTTTCAACGCTGTATTCTGTTTGTGAAATATTTAAGTTTCTTATGATGTCACGTCAAATGCTGCCGTCAGTAGACAGCGGATCAATTGAGACAATTTGCAATGCATTACTCAGTTATCTGAGGGTTTATTACCCAATGACTTGTTTTTTCATCTGTTCGCTAAGTATTTGAGCTTTTCCTGAACTCATGCCAAATGCTACCATAGCTCGACAGCAGGCAATCGATTCCATAAAAAATATTCTTGCTCACCGTGCTTGAAAACCCCTACAAACCTAAATACATTGAATTCCAGCATGTTTAAAATTTTGACAAAAATAAGCCAGTGTGTTGCAAATTAAATAAGCTGACCCATATAACCAAATCGAGCAACTCTTCTTTTTTAATCCGAACTCACTTCTGTAACAATTTATTTTCGAGTTGTTCTCTCTTGACAAATGGATATACCCAGACTGAACGGTAATATGCGAAAGTTTTTATGCATTGCGCTGCTGGGTAATCTTTGATAGCTATACAAACTTTGTTTGTTTTTGTACATCATCGAAATTTGCAAATCATCAAAACATCAAAACCTTAATTATTTTCTAGACAATAATTATTTATGTATTTTTGTTGTCTAGGCAGCCAAGGCCACCTATTTTACTCTGTAAGACGAAATACCAAGTTTGGTCCAATTTCCTGCATTCAGAGTTGCTCTCCTATGAGTTCAAACTTAATGCAAGAGAATAATGGATCAAGCTTGATCTAAGAATACACTGCATTTTAGGGAGTTCCTGTGAGGCGAAGAAATCAGAGTGACTCTGGGCTATCCGAAAAATAATTGTATAAAACTAGGAATAATGTGATAATTATATTTCTTTGTCTGCAGCATCTCTAAGATAACATCGCTGAAGCAGCTAAACTTATACCATAACGATCTAAGTAGAGATGATCAGCTGGGTCAGACATTGTCAGCACTAACTAATCTGGAGATACTGCACCTGGGATACTGTCAGCTGACTAAGATACCTGAAAGGTAATGACACTCATTGGCTGATACCTCAGTAAACTCATCTTTATCCTACTGTTATCATCATTTAGGTCAAGGTATATGAAAGTTTATCTTTAAAAATCACTGAAACCCACAAGCAGCATAACAAACATGAATATAAATATTAAATTGATTGGGAGTCGTGTCATCACTTAAAACTGTCAAATGATTTCCCAGGGTCCTCTAATTTTGAGAACTAGTCATGCGTTCAATTGCCCAACAAATAAAAAGTGTTTCTAAATATTTGTCAGAGACAGTCATCATATATGCTGAAAGTCATTTAGGATAATAATATGGGAGTTGCCCCATCTCTAAACGTAGTTTGACAACTTCCATGTTGCGAATGCGGTTGAAAGCAATGAAATGATTTTTTTATGAGTCTCAGTGTCATCCTAATAAAAAGAAACTAGGGCCAATGTAAGAGAGTTATCAAATTGTTGATATTTGATTATAATTGTACTAAATGACACTGAGGTTGCTGCCATCCTCTTAATACCTGATGGTCGCCTGAAAATTGCTGTTCTGTTTTCAATTGTCCGCAGTAAATCAATATCTACAATTTTTCCTTTTGGTTTCTGCAACAATTTATTGTATTTAAAATCAAAGGACTAAGAAAGTGAAATAAAATAAGGCAGCGGCATGGGCAGATTAGTCCAGCACTACTATGGCGACCACCCGATTAGGTGGAAAACAAAGGCTACTGTCCCGAGGGCGAGCCCAGACACACAGCCTACACGACAAGAAGCGATCCACACCCCCACAGTGAGGACGCCAACCTTCCACGCAAAGCAGAAAGAGCTGCCGCCTCCTCCCCCAGTAGGTGTGAATTCCACAGGTTAACACCTGTGGTTAACAGTGACCTCTCCCCTCTACAGTCGGTGGCTCTCTTTGGGGATAATTTTTCCTACGACCTAGTGGCTGTAACGGCCAGTGCTTGAATTTCTAACTCCCCATGAAGGCGAGTATTATTGAAATGTAACAAATAGCGGTATTTGAAAAGAATTTCAATGGGCATAATTCGATACTGAGAGAAGAAAGAGGTCACATGACCACGTGGGCGGATTTTGAGTATGACACGGAGAGCTGATTGTTGAAGTAAATTATAGATGTGATTAAGATGACAATAAGATGACCATAAAACTCAATACCATAAATTAAATGTGGATAAAAGAATTTGCAATACAAATGGATCATCGTAGGAATATCGAAATATGGTCGTACACTACGCGTTAAAAATAGGATATAGTTCAATTTCCGACACACTTCTATAATATGGGTTTTAAAAATAATGCTCTCATCAAAGTGAATTCCGAAAAATTTGGTGCTTTTTTTTGTCTCTAAAGCCTGATTACCAAGTTGAATTTGGTACTGTTCAGGATCTAAAATTTGCTTATATTGGGAGTTAAAAATTAACTGAAATGTTTTTGTATAGTTTAAAATCAATTTATTACTCAAGCACTATTGTTCAATTTTATGAACATTTGATTTTAAAATATCAGGATCATCGGAAAATGTATTTGTGTTGTCGGCAAAGAGAATATATTGAAACGTTGGCGCAGATATTACCAAATCATTCATAACTATTGAAAATGAAATTGGACCTAGTAAACATCCCTGAGCAACTCCTTTATCGACCTTTTTCATTGTACTGGAATAATCGTTGATTTTGACAAATTATTTTCTGTTTTCTAGATGAGATTATTACAAGTCACATGCATCATTTTTTGAAGGCAACTTTTGATTAAAATATCATGGTTGATGGTATTAAAAGCCTTGCTGAAGTCTAAAAATATTCCTTGTGTAATTTTACTGTTATTAAAATTGTCGTACAGGTGTTCCATTAGTCTAGATATAGCAGAAGTTGTGTTCCGTTTTTCACGGAATCCAAACTGCCTGTCAATTAAAATATTAGAATTAGAATAAAAATTAACAATAATAGAATAGAATCGAAGTTGGATAGCTAATACTTTTTCTGCAACTTTGGATATTGTGTGACTGTGTCGAAAGTAAGCAGTAGAACATCCTCGGTAGATCGGCTTTGGTGATATGGTTAGGATCTTTGATAAACAGACTGAAATGTTTAGGCAGAAGTTTCCCGAGGCATACTAATAGATAGAAGAAAGTGACGTTAGGCGCAGTTTTTACTAAATTACACATGATGACGTCAAAACGTCAGATAAAATGGGAGTTGCCCCATTTCTAAACGTAGTTTGACAACTTCGATGTTGCGAACCAGATTAGAAGCAATGAAAATGATTTTTTATGGGTCTCAGTGTCATCCTAATGAAAAGAAACTAGGCCCAATGTAAAATAGTCATCAAATTGTGGATATTCGAATATAATTGTACTATATGACATTGAAGTTGCTGCCATCCTCTTAATACATGATGGTCACCTGAAAATTGCAGTTCTGTTTTCAATTGTAGTAAAGCAGTAAAGCACTATCTAGTATTAATTTGTTTCACTCATTTAGCATAGTCACTGATAACTATAGTTGATTTCCTCTGCTGGATAATTCATAATGTTTTATAATTTTTTCATTGGATGCTCCCAAACTGACCCCAGTCCGTGACCATGATGAAATTTGTACCTAGATTGAGTTTTATGCAGTTTTCCGTTTTCCCTTCACTTGATAGCCGGCTAACTCGCCCGATCTCCTACCCAGGAGAGAATCCCAGGTAGAGGGGTTCCAAGGTGAACCAATATTGACACTAGCTGATAGTCTTTGTGTTTGGAGGGGCAAGCAACCCTTTGGATTGGTGGGATTTGGGCTCTCTTGCATTTAACTGGAATTTCCGATGTAGATTGCATCAAATTCAATATGTTATTGAGAGGCAAGCAAACATCTTCTTCACCCTCCACTGAGATCCATGTCTGGAAGTGTTCAGATGAAGTTGACTTCTCAACATCCAACTTATACATGAGATGGGATTTCTCCCAGATTATGAGGCTCAAAATGCATATCAGACTCTACCAACAGATGGTAGAGGCAAAGTCCTGAGATTTTAAGTTTCTAAACTCCTCTCTGCTATAGCGTATTATTCAATGAGTCATAAACGACAGCGATCTGTGAGCTGGTTGCTACAGTTTAGTATAGTTTTAAATACTGTACTCACTGGTTAAACTGGCAAACAGACAACAATTGTAGATAGCTGTGTGATTTCAGCCTGCCACTCCGAGCAACCACTCAGCTCCAAGGTAGCCCTCCCAAACACAAAGACCATTGGTCAGTGTCAATATTGTTTCACCTTGACAAGCTTACTGAGGAGGTTATAATAAAATAAATGAGATCCAATTTGACAGAGGGAATAGAGCCATCACAGTTTGCTTACAAGACGCACATTGGGACAGTCGAAGCCTCCATCAAACTGCTTGATGATTTCACATCAGAGCTTGTCAACCATAATGTAAAAGTGGCGCATTGAACTTTTCAGAGGCATGCAATCGACTGCAACCTTCAACATCTTATTATCAATGTCGAATTCAGATTTCACCACTCTCTGTTTTGAACAAATTTCAATGTTTTGTTGGTACCTTGCAGCATTTCAAAGATGGTATCACTGAAGGAGCTGTATGTCATAAACAACTATCTGAGTACAGATGTTCAGTTGAGTGATGCGCTATCAGGACTTACAAGACTAGAGAAACTGTATATGAGTGATTGTGATCTGGTCGAGTTACCTTCAAGGTATGTTCAGTTTGTTTGTTGGATTATGCTATTGAAATAACACATATATCACACAACTACATCGCGTGTATGTATGTATGTGTTTTGATTTTAAAATTTTTGGAATTGTGCTCACCCACAAGTTAGAAGTGTCAGAATCAATCTGAAAGGTAAACACTGGCTACCACAATGTAATGCAATCTGAATGCCTTTCAGTTCTCAATGGAAATTGTTTTCAAGAACCATCTCGCATCAATCTCTTTATTAGGAATCAATCTCAATTTGGCAAACTCAATGTTTAGCCCACTGTCAAGAAAATGGTTACATCACTTCGACGGATCGATGGAATGTGTTTAAATTTTTAAAACTATATTACCTTCAAAATATTCTTGGAATTTGAAAATGCCGAAAAACGGCGCCATAATGTGGAGTCGATATATTAGATATCGGAGTGTTTACCATCATAAAGGTAAATTTATCCCTTATGAGTAGGGCAGCTGCCATTCAGTTTTGTAATATCATAACTGGCTGGCAGTAGAATTGCTGATATTAAATCAATGGAAATTGCCTCCGTTCAGAAGCTATACTATAGTATCGTCCAGCAAAGTAAAATTACAAATTATAAATTACAACCCCATCAAAAAGTTGTAAATGTTGTCAGAAAATCAGGGTTAGGCGATACTAACATGAGTATCTTCGCAGTGCAAACAAATTCAAGGATTTGTCAAAATATATTTAGACTTCGGTGACGACAGAATGGATGGAACTGAAGTATTAAACCTTTCACACCAAGAGATCAAAATTTAATCCCTGGGTTGACTTGATCACATAGTATAATCATCAAAGTTTGCAAAATTTGACAGGTGTAAGATTAACACCTGAGCTGCAAGCGTTGAAATCATTATCCTTTAAAATGTGCTCTGGAGTTTAACTCGGGATGATGTATTCCTGTTTTAAATTCATTCAAAAGAAGCTGCATTAAACATAATATAATTATGGTTGTGCTGTTTGCCTTCCTCCTGGAATCCAAAATGATCGCCGTTGACCTAAGTCATGATGCATCATGAAAAAAAAACATGTCACATCATGAAAGACATTTGAAAAAATGAATTGTTGCTGACAATAAAAGTATATATATATATATATATATAAATCATTGATGGAATTGAACTCAAGAACTGTAGAAACATTGTCCATTGTCATGCAGTTTGTTCTGTTTGTGACAAAACATAGGGTGGGCTGCCCCTAAAGAGGGACGCAAGTTGCCCAGAGTCCTCATACTGAGAGTTGATACATCCTAGTAAACTAGAATGCATCCTAGAGGTGAGGCCATGGTGGACCTCCTTATCGTAAGTGTGCAGCAAGCTGCCAGAAACTGAAACAGGCACTAATCAGCCATTGGCCATGACACTTTGATCGTAGCCATAGGCCGAGAAGCGATCATACAGTTTGTCAATACAATTCAAACCTATATCAATATGGATCGATGATATTTTGACCGCATAAGGAGTCAAAAACTTAGTATCAATGTAAATGTTGTATAAAAGATGTCTGCTAAGCAAGAATATCGCCATTTACGGTGGAAGTTGAAAACATTAGATGATAACTCAACATGTAACCGGCATGGTATTTTGTTGAAGATATCAGCCCTAGCTCCCTAACTCACCCGATCTCCTACCCAGGAGAGAATCCCAGGTAGAGAGAAACCCACGTGCAGCAAGTTAAAATGTATGTCAGTGTCAAATGGATTAGGAGTTGTTTCAAAACTTAAACTAGCTGCCCCCGAACTGACCCCAGTCTGTGACTATGATTACATTTGTACCTAGATTGAGTTTTATGCAGTCTGTCTGTCTTGAGAAGTTTTACGTTTTCCCTTCACTTGATATCCGGCTAGCTCGCCCCATCTCCTACCCAGGAAAGAATCCCAGGTAGAGAGGTTCCAAGGTGAAACAATATTTAACCTGGCTGATTGTCTTTGTGTTTGGAGGGGCAAGCAACCCTTTGGATTGGTGGGATTTGGGCTCTCTTGCATTTATCTGGAATTTCTGATGTAGATTGCATCAAAATTAATATGTCATTGAGAGGCAAGCAAACATTTTCGTCACCCTCCACTGAGACCCATGTCTGGAAGTCTTCAGATGATGTTGACTTCCCAACACCCAACTTATACATGAGATGGGATTTCCTCCAGACTGAGAGGCTCTAAATACATATCTGACTCCAGGGTTGAACAGATTATAGTAGGCAACATACATATTTGAATATTTGAAATCCAGAACAACATCTCTGCTATAGCCTATTAGTCTATGAGTCATATTTGACAGCGATCTGTGTGCTGGTAGCAACAGTTAAGTATAGATTTCAATACTGTACTCCAAGGTAAAACTGGCAAACAGACTAAATTTTTAGAGAGCTGCGCCCACTCATCTCCAAGGTAGCCTGTCTAAACACAAAGACCATCAGCCAGTGTCAATATTGTTTCATCTTGGCAAGCTTACTCAGGAGGTAATAATAAACAAAATGAGATCCAAATTGACAGAGGTCATAGAACCCGTTTGCTTACAAGCCGCACATAGGGACAGTTGACGCCTTTATCAAACTGCTCAATGATTTCACATCGGAGCCTGACGCCCCAAATTTAAAGTACATTCAAACTGCCGCCTTGGACCTTTTGGAGGCATTCCATTGACTGCTGTACTTCTTTAGAAATTAGAGGGTTACAATTTCAACCCTAATACCCTCCCACTTATACCTAAATTTTGGATAACCGACTACAACGTTTGAGATGTGGTAATGAGCAGCAGCACTAAGGTTGGCGCTCCTCAAGGTACCAAACTAGGACCAATTTTATGGCTCTTGTATTCCAACGACCTGGCTGGGATGGCTTTAACCACATCAAATATGCTGAGGATACAATGTTTTACACCTCGGTGGTTGACCTCAGTCACACATCGCCGGTAGCCACCTCAGTATTAAGGACACAGTGATGGGCAGCTGATAATGACATGCAGCTGATTTTTGTAAAGATTGAGTCATGAACACCAACCTTAGCTATAGGTTTAAACTACTGCTGCCACTCATGCAAATTTGTGCTCATTGAATTCTGCATAGCTCCAAGATAATTAATTGAGACTTAAATCTCATAGTTGTCACCATGTACTGCTAAGCCCACCTCCAGGCTAACTGTAGATGTTATGATAGAATCTGACTTCTTTCCCAATGATATTACTTGTTGTTGGCGTTGTGTTAGATAGCTGTATATCCAATCCGATGATGTTTTGGTGAAGGTTGGTCTTTATTAGTTTGTTTATGAGTACTATTGGGGATACCATATTACCAGTGCTTTAAAATCAAAGAGTCCTAGGGTTTAGCATCTAGATATTGTGATAGATATTGTGTGACTGTGTCGAAAGTAAGCAGTAGAACATCCTCAGTAGATCGGCTTTGGAGATATGGTTAGAATCTTTGATAAACAGACTGAAATATTTAGGCTGAAGTCCCCCGAGGCATACTAATAGATAGAAGAAAGTGACGTTAGGCACAGTTTTTACTAAATTACACATGATGATGTCAAAACGTCAAATAAAATGGGTGTTGCCCCATCTCTAAACAAAGTTTAACAACTTCCATGTTGCGAACCAGATTAAAAGCAATTCAAATGATTTTTTATGAGTCTCAGTGTCATCCTAATTAAAAGAAACTAGGGCCAATGTAAAATAGCTATCAAATTGTGGATATTCGAATATAATTGTACTAAATGACATTGAAGTTGCTGCCATCCTCTTAATACCTGATGGTCGCCTGAAAATTGTAGTTCTGTTTTCAATTGTCGGCAGTAAATCACTATCTACAATTAATTTGTTTCACTCATTTAGCATAGTCACTGATTACTATAGTTGATTTACTCTGGTGGATAATTCATAATGTTCTATAATTTTTTTCATCGGATGCTCCCAAACTGACCCATGTCCCTGACTATGATTAAATTTGTACCGAGATTGAGTTTATGCAGTTTGCCCGTCTTGAGAAGTTTTCCATTTTCCCTTCACTTGATAGCCGGCTAGCTCGCCCCATCTCCTACCCAGGAGAGAATCCCAGGTAGAGAGGTTCCAAGGTGAAACAATATTGACACTAGCTGATAGTCTTTGTGTTTGGTGGGGCAAGCAACCCTATGGATTGGTCGGATTTGGGCTCTCTTGCATTTAACTGGGATTTCCGATGAAGATTGCATCAAATTCAATATGTTATTGAGAGGCAAGCAAACATCTTCTTCACCATCCACTCAGATCCATGCCTAGAAGTCTTCAGATGATGTTGACTTCTCACCATCCATCTTATACATGAGATGGGATTTCTCCCAGATTATGAGGCTCCAAATGCATATTAGACTCCAGTATTTGAACAGATGGTAGAGGCGACGTCCTGAGATTTTGAGTTTTTAAACTCCTCTCTGCTATATGGTATTATTCAATGAGTCAGAAACTGATGAGGTTATAATAAAATAAATGAGATCCAAATTGACAGAGGTAATAGAGCCATCGCAGTTTGCTTACAAGACACACATTGGGACAGTCGACGCCTCGATCAAACAGCTTGATGATTTCACATCAGAGCTTGACAACCATAATGTAAAAGTGGCGCATTGGACTTTTCAGAGGCCTGCAATCGACTGCAACCTTCAACATCTTATTATCAATGTCGAATTCAGATTTCACCACTCTCTGTTATGAAAAAATTTCAATGTTTTGTTGGTACCTTGCAGAATTTCAAAGATGGTATCACTGAAGGAGCTGAATGTCAACAACAACAATCTGAGTACAGATGATCAGTTGAGCGATACGCTGTCAGGACTTACAAGACTAGAGGAACTGGATATGAGTCATTGTCATCTGGTCGAGTTACCTTCAGGGTATGTTCCGTTTGTTTGGTGGATCATGCTATTGAAATAACACATCGCAAACTATATCGCATGTATGTATGTATGTGTGTTGATTTTCAAATTTTTGGAATTGTGCTCACCCACAAGTTAGAAGTGTCAGAATCAATCTGAAAGGTAAACACTGGCTACCACAATGTAATGCAATCTGAATGCCTTTCAGTTCTCAATGGAAATTGTTTTCAAGAATCATCTCACATCAATCTCTGGTACATTTTATTAGGAATCAATCTCAATTTGGAAAACTCAATGTTTAGCCCACTGTCAAGAAAATGGTTATATCTTTTCCAGAGATTGATTGAATGTGTTGAAATTTTTAAAACTATGTCACATTCAAAACATTCATGGAATTTGAAAATGCCGAAAGACGGCGACATAATGTGGAGTCGATATACTAGATATCAGAGTGTTTACCATCATAAAGGTAAATTTATCCCCAATGAGTAGGGCAGCTGCCATTCAGTTTTGTAATATCATAACTGGCTGGTAGTAGAATTGCTGATATTTAATCAATGAAAATTGCCTCCGTTCAGAAGTTATACTATAGTATCGTCCAGCAAAGTAAAATTACAAATTATAAATAACCACCCCATCAAACAGCTGTAAGTGTTGTCAGAAAATCAGGCTCAGGCTCAGTGCAAACAAAATCAAGGATTTGTCAAAATATATTTAGACTTCAATGACGACAGAATGGATGGGACAGTAGTATCAAACCTTTCACACCAAGAGATCAAAATTTAATCCCTGGGTTGACTTGATCACATAGTATAATCATTAAAGTTTGCAAAGTTTGCATATTTGACAGGTGTAAGATTAACACCTGAGCAGCAAGCATTGAAGTTATTATCCTTTAAAATGTGATCTGGAGTTAAACTCGGGATGATGTATTCACAGTTTTTACTAAATTACACATGATGACTTCGAAACGTCAAATAATATGGGAGTTGCCCCATCTCTAAACGAAGTTTGACAACTTCCATGTTCCGAATGAGGTTGAAAGCAATGAAATGATTTCTTTATGAGTCTCAGTGTCATCCTAATAAAAAGAAACTAGGGCCAATGTAAGAGAGTTATCAAATTGTTGGTATTTGATTATAATTGTACTAAATGACATTGAGGTTGCTGCCATCCTCGTAATACCTGATGGTCGCCTGAAAATTGCTGTTCTGTTTTCAATTGTCCGCAGTAAATCACTATCTACAATTAATTTGTTTCACTCATCGAAGGACTCAGAAAGTGAAATAAAATAAGGCGGCGGCATGGTCAGATTAGTCCAGGACTAGTATGGCGACCACCCGATTAGCTGGAAAACAAAGGCTACTGTCCCGAAGGCGAGCCCAGACACGCAGCCTACACGACAAGAAGCGATCCACACCCCCACAGCGAGGACGCCAGCCTCCCACGCAAAGCAGAAGGAGCTGCCCCTTCCTCCCCCAGTAGGTGTGAATTCCACAGGTTATCACCTGTGGTTAACAGTGACCTCTCCCCTCTACAGTTGTTGGCTCTCTTTGGGGCAAATTTTTCCTTCGACCTAGTGGCTGTAATGGCATGGGCTCGAAGTTCTAACTCATTATGAAGACGAATATTATTAAAATGTAACAAATAGCGGTATTTAAAAAGCATTTCAATGGGCATAATTTGATACTAAGAGAAGAAAAAGGTCACATGACCACGTGGGCTGATTATAAGTATGACACAGAGAGCTGATTTTTGAAGTAAATAGATGTGATTAAGATTACAATTTGCGGCATGACCATGAAACTCAATACCATAGATTAAATGTGAATAAAAGAATGTGCAACACAAATTGATCATCGTAGGAATATTGAAATATGGTCGTACACTACGCATTAAAAATAGGATGTAGTTCAATTTTCGACAAACTTCTAAAATATGGGTTTTGAAAATAAAGCTCTCATCCAAGTGAATGTGGAAAAATTTGGTGCTATTTTTTGTCTCTAAAGCCCAATTTTAATCTGGTACTGTTCGGGATATAAAATTTGCTTATTTTGGGATTTAAAGATTACCTGAATTGTTTTTGTATAGTTTAAAATCAATAAATTACTCAAGCATCATTGTTCAATTTTAAGAACATTTGATTTTAAAATTTCAGGATCATTGGAAAATATATTTGTGTCGTCGGCAAAGAGAATATATTCAAACATTGGCGCAGATATTACCAAATCATTGATAAATATTAAAAATAAAATTGGACCTAATACACATCCCTGAGGAACTCGTTTATCGACCTATTTCATTGTACTGGAATGATCATTGATTTTGACAAATCATTTTTTGTTTTCTAAATAAGATTCCAGCAAGTCACATGCATCATTTGTAAAATTCTAAAATGGCAAATCTTTAGATTAAAATATCATGGAATCCAAACTGGCTGTCAATAAAAATATTAGAATTTTCCAAATAAAATCGAAGTTGGATAGCTAATACTTTTTCTGTAACTTTGGATTTTTCAGTTAATATCGATATCGGCTGATAGTTGTTACAGTCAAATTTATCACCTTTTTTATGCAGTGGTCGTTCTCTGGCAATTTTCTGGCTATCTGGAAATTCTGATGTTGGAACAATAAGATTGATCATGTGGGTCAAGATTGGGCTGATAGAATTTTGTTTTCTTTAATGATTTTCATTGAAATCCCATCGTACCCAACTGCTATTTTTGCAGAGGAATTATTTATGACAGTCTCTGTAATGTCATTTGTAATTTCTAAGAAGTCAAAATTGTTAATTCTGTCGTATTTTGATAGGTATGATAACGGGTCAGCTCCACATTCAGGTAATTTAGCTGCCAAGCCAGGACCTACACTCGTAAAAAAATTGTTAAAACATTCATCAATTTCAATTCAGATGTGTACCTTTGTCCATTTGTTTCAATACAGCTTGGTGATGAAGACTTGTCTGCTTTTCTGTTTAAAAGCCCATTTCTCATTTTGATTCGATTTTACATTTTCAAATTCAGTTTTGTAAAAGTTCTATTTTTGCATCTTTGATGGTATTACATGTCAGATTTTTTATCTTAGAATATTTTTGAAGAAGCTTACTGTTGAAAAGCTCATCCCTAAATTTTTGGGCAAGTTTTTCTCGCTGTTGAATCAATTTGACGATTTTGAGCGTCATCCAAGGCTTTTTAAAAGTAAATTTTTAGCTTAGCTTTTTAGTTTTAGTTGTGAATGACTCAGCTACTAATTTCTGTAGAGTATTTTTAAAAATTTCAAAGGCGTCATTTGGATTACTGCTATTGAGCACTCCCTGTCATACTTCTGGGTCATTAACTTTTTTGTAAAGTGTGTTTGGATCAACCTTAGTAATTAAAATTTGGTTAGCTTGGTTTGTCTTCCATGTGTTTGGAAAAGCAATGGAGCTGATAAAGCCTTGTACCCACCAATGTGCTTTTTTAATCTCAGGAATTTCTTAGATTTTGCACTGGCAATCATTAAAGAATTTGTGGGTACCACAAAATGTAGCACAACATATCGCACGAATGTAGAATCGATTCTACTTTCGTGCGAAGGTATTTGTAAACGCACGATCTCTGTGTATTTTGTACCCACCAATCACAGCAATGCACAAGTGGTCGTGTATGATCGCAGTTATGCAGTTATCACAGTTATGCAGTTGATGGGTACCAGGCCTAACTGGAAAATGGTCAGCTATCATGTCAGTCTGAACTGTACATGACAAAATTTCATTACTGGTGTTGTTGACCAGAATATGATCTAAAATTCTGTCTTTCGTGCGGCCGCACTGTGTTGGCGACTCAATAATATTAAAGCAGCCATTCATGCTCATAATTCTCATATAGTGTAGGGTAATGTTTTCAGTTTCATTTGAAGGTTTTAAGTCAAAATTTTGATCAACTAAAGAGTTGATAGGGAGCGAAGGCAGCAGCGCCTCCCAGTCCACCAGGATATCCGCCGGCCCCACCGAAGGGGTGCGATAGACTGCCAGCACAGAGCAGACTGGGCGGCCAGAACAAATCATACGAACCACCATAGCCTCCGCTCCAGACAACCGAACATTTGTCACACTAGCCACAAACTCCTCTCATACATACATAGCAATTCACCTCCAGCGCTATGAAATCGAGATCTACAAAACATTTTATAACCATATAGTGAAAA
Organism: Membranipora membranacea; assembly: GCA_914767715.1. NCBI lineage: Eukaryota > Metazoa > Bryozoa > Gymnolaemata > Cheilostomatida > Membraniporidae > Membranipora > Membranipora membranacea. The sequence goes on from OU612072.1 coordinate 20,032,673, forward strand.
CTTCTCTAAAATTTCATTTTCTGAAAACCAAATCTCCGAAATGACAATACATGAACAATGAACATTGAGTTGAGCTAGCAGTACTTCAAACAAAGGCATTTTGTTGATTAAACTACGCATATTGATGTGTAAAATTGTAAAGGATCGGTGCTAAAATTTTTAATAACAGTATTCACAGATCCTGGGCTAAGATTTTGTACTTGATTAAAAAAGTCAATGATTTGGTAATTGGTTGGCTTAGCCATCCTGTTTTGGTGTTGTTACTTGGTGTTAATTTGTTTCACACACTTAGCATAGTCACTGATTACTTAAGTTGATTTCCTCTGGTAGATAATTTATCATGCTTTATAACTTTTTCATTGGATGCTCCCAAACTTACCCCAGTCCATGACTATGATTAAATTTGTACCTAGATTGAGTTTTATGCAGTTTGCTGTCTTGAGAAGTTTTCCCTTTTCCCTTCACTTGATAGCCGGCTAGCACGCCCCATCTCGTACCCAGGAGAGAATCCCAGGTAGAGAGGTTCCAAGGTGAAACAATATTGACCCTGGCTGATAGTCTTTGTGTTTGGAGGGGCAAGCAACCCTGGGATTGGTCGGATTTGCGCTTCCTTGCATTTATCTGGAACGTAGATCGCATCAAACTTAATTTGTTATTGAGAGGCAAGCAAACATTTTCTTCACCCTCCACTTAGATCCATGTCCGGAAGTCTTCAGATGGTGTTGACTTCTCACCATCCAACTTATACATGATATGGGATTTCTCCCAGATTACGAGGCTCCAAATGCGTATCAGACTCCAGTATTTGAACAGATGGTAGAGGCAACATCCTGAGATTTTGAATTTCTAAACACCTCTCTGCTATAGCGTATTATTCAATGAGTCATAAAGGACAGCGATCTATGGGCTGGTTGCTACAATTTAGTATAGGTTGAAATACTGTACTCAATGGTTAAAGTGGCAAACAGACAACAATTGTAGATAGCTGTGTGAGTTCAGCCTGTCACTCCGAGCGCCCACTCAGCTCCCAAACACAAAGACCATATGTCAGTGTCAATATTGTTTCACCTTGACAAGCTTACTGATGAGGTTATAATAAAATAAATGAGATCCAAATTGACAGAGGTAATAGAGCCATCACAGTTTGCTTACAAGACACACATTTGGACAGTCGACGCCTCGATCAATGAGCTTGATGAATTCACATCAGAGCATGACAACCATAATGTAAAAGTGGCGCATTGGACTTTTCAGAGGCATGCAATCGACTACAACCTTCAACATCTTATTATCAATGTCGAATTCAGATATCACCACTCTCTGTTATGAACAAATTTCAATGTTTTGTTGGTACCTTGCAGCATTTCAAAGATGGTATCACTGAAGGAGCTGACAGTCAGAGTCAACAATCTGAGTACAGATGATCAGTTGAGTGATACGCTATCAGGACTTACAAGACTAGAGGAACTGGATATGTCTAATTGTCATCTGGTCAAGTTACCTTCAGGGTATGTTCAGTTTGTTTGTCGGATTATGCTATTGAAAAAACACATCGAAAACTATATCGCGTGTATGTATGTATGTGTTTTGATTTTCAAATTTTTGGAATTGCGCTCACCCACAAATGAGAAGTGTCAGAATCAATCCGAAAGGTAAACACTAGCTACCACAATGTAATGCAATCTGAATGCCTTTCAGTTCTCAATGGAAATTGTATTCAAGAACCATCTCACATCAATATCTGTTACATTTTATTAAGAATCAATCTCTATTTGGAAAACTCAATGTTAAGCCCACTGTCAAGAAAATGGTTACATCACTTCCAGAGATCGATGGAATGTGTTGAAATTTTTAAAACTATATTACCTTCAAAACATTCATAGAATTTGAAAATGCCGAAAAACGGCGACATAATGTGGAGTGGTCATATTAGATATCAGAGTGTTTACCATCATAAAGGTAAATTTAACCCCAATGAGTAGGGCAGCTGCCATTCAGTTTTGTAATATCATAACTGGCTGGCGGTACAATTGCTGATATTAAATCAATGAAATTGCCTCCGTTCAAAAGCCATACTATAGTATCGTTCAGCAAAGTAAAATTACAAATTATAAATTACGACCCCATCAAAAAGTTGTAAGTGTTGTCAGAAAATCAGGCTCAGGCGATACTAACATGAGTATCTTCGCAGTGCAAACAAAATCAAGGATTTGTCAAAATATAGACTTCGATGACGACAGAATGGATGGAACAGTAGTATCAAACCTTTCACGCCAAGAGATCAAAATTTACTCCCTGGGTTGACTTGATCACATAGTATAATCATCAAAGTTTGCAAAGATTGCATAGTTTGACAGGTGTAAGATTAACACCTGAGCAGCAAGCATTGAAGTCATTATCCTTTAAAATGTGATCTGGAGTTAAACTCGGGATGATGTATTCACAGTTTTCACTAAATTACACATGATGACTTCATAATGTCAATTAATATGGGAGTTGCCCCATCTCTAAACGTAGTTTGACAACTTCCATGTTGCGAATGAGGTTGAAAGCAATGAACAGATTTTTTATGAGTCTCAGTGTCATCCTAATGAAAAGAAACTAGGGCCAATGTAAGAGAGTTATCAAATTGTTGATATTTGATTATAGTTGTACTAAATGACATTGAGGTTGCTGCCATCCTCTTAATACCTGATGGTCGCCTGAAAATTGCTGTTCTGTTTTCAATTGTCTGCAGTAAATCACTATCTACAATTAATTTGTTTCACTCATTTAGCATAGTCACTGATTACTATAGTTGATTTCCTCTGGTGAATAATTCAAATTGTTTTATAATTTTTTCATTGGATGCTCCCAAGCTGTCCCCAGTTCGTGACTATGATTAAATTTGTACCTAGATTGAGTTTTATGCAGCTTGCCCGTCTCGAGAAGTTTTCCCTTTTCCCTTCACTTGATAGACGGCTAGCTCGCCCGATCTCCTACCCAGGAGAGAATCCCAGGTAGAGAGAATCCAAGGTGAAACAATATTGACACTAGCTGATAGTCTTTGTGTTTTGTGGGGCAAGCAACCCTATGGATTGGTCGGATTTGGGCTCTCTTGCATTTAACTGGAATTTCCGACGTAGATAGCATCAAATTCAATATGTCATTGAGAGGCAAGCAAACATTTTCTTCACCCTCCACTGAGATCCATGTTTGGAAGTCTTCAGATGATGTTGACTTCTCACCATCCAACTTATACATGAGATGGGATTATGAGGCTCCAAATGCATATCAGACTCCAGTATTTGAACAGATGGTAGAGGCAACGTCCTGAGATTTTGAGTTTCTAAACTCCTCTCTGCTATAGCGTATTATTCGATGAGTCATAAGCGACAGCGATCTATGGGCTAGTTGCTACAATTTAGTATAGGTTGAAATACTGTACTCAATAGTTAAATTGGCAAACAGACAACAAGTGTAGATAGCTGTGTGAGTACAGCCTATCACTCCGAGCGCCCATGCAGCTCCAAGGTAGCCCTCCCAAACACAAAGACCATTGGTCAGTGTCAATATTGTTTCACCTTGACAAGCTTACTGAGGAGGTTATAATAAAATAAATGAGATCCAAATTGACTGAGGTAATAGAGCCATCACTGTTTGCTTACAAGACACACATTGGGACAGTCGACGCCTCGATCAAACTGCTTGAAGATTTCACATCAGAGCGTGTTAACCGTAATATAAAAGTGGCGCATTGGACTCTTCGGAGGCATGCAATCGACTGCAACCTTCAATGTCAAATTCAGATTTCACCACTCTCTGTTATGAACAAATTTCAATGTTTTGTTGGTACCTTGCAGCATTTCAATGGTGGTATCACTGAAGGAGCTGAATGTCCATTTCAACAATCTGAGTACAGATGATCAGTTGAGTGATACGCTATCAGGACTTACAAGACTAGAGAAACTGGATATGAGTCATTGTCATCTGGTCGAGTTACCTTCAGGGTATGTTCAGTTTGTTTGTTGGATTATGCTATTAAAATAACACATCGAAAACTATATCGCATGTATGTATGTATGTGTTTTGATTTTCAAATTTTTGGAATTGTGCTCACCCACAAGTGAGAAGTGTCAGAATCAATCCGAAAGGTAAACACTGGCTACCAGAATGTAATGCAATCTGAATGCCTTTCAGTTCTCAATGGAAATTGTTTTCAAGAACCATCTCTGTTACATTTTATTAGGAATCAATCTCTATTTGGATACCTCAATGTTTAGCCCACTGTCAAGAAAATAGTTATATCACTTCCAGAGATTGATTGAACTTGTTGAAATTTTTAAAACTATGTCACCTTCAAAACATTCATGGAATTTGAAAATGCCGAAAAACGGCGACATTATGTGGAGTCGATATACTAGATATCAGAGTGTTTACCATCATTAAGGTAAATTTATTCCCAAGGAGTAGGGCAGCCGCCATTCAGTATTGTAATATCATAACTGGCTGGCAATAAAAATTGCTGATATTTAATCAATGAAAATTGCCTCCGTTCAGAAGCTATACTATAGTATCGTCCAGCAAAGTAAAATTACAAATTATAAATTACGACCCCATCAAAAAGTTGTAAATGTTGTCAGAAAATCAGGCTCAGGCTCAGTGCAAACAAAATCAAGGTTTTTTCAAAATATATTTAGACTTCGGTGACGACAGAATGGATGGAACAGTAGTATCAAACCTTTCACACCAAGAGATCAAAATTTAATCCCTGGGTTGACTTGACCACATAGTATAGTCATCAAAGTTTGCAAAGTTTGCAAAGTTTGACAGGTGTAAGATTTACATCTGAGCAGCAAGCATTGAAGTCATTACACTTTAAAATGTGATCTGGAGTTAAACTCGGGATGATGTATTCACAGTTTTTCCTGAATTACACATGATGACTTCGAAACGTCAAATAATATGAGAGTTGCCCCATCTCTAAACGTAGTTTGACAACTTCCATGTTCCGAATGAGGTTGAAAGCAATGAAATGATTTTTTTACGGGTCTCAGGGTCATCCTATTAAAAAGAAACTAGGGCCAATGTAAGAGAGTTATCAAATTGTTGATATTTGATTATAATTGTACTAATTGACATTGAGGATGCTGCCATCCTCTTAATACCTGATGGTCGCCTGAAAATTGCTGTTCTGTTTTGAATTGTCCGCAATAAATCACTATATACAATTTTTCTTTTTTGTTTCTGCAACAATTTATTGTATTTAAAATCAAAGGACTCAGAAAGTGAAATAAAATTAGGCAACGGCATGGTCAGGTTAGTCCAGGACTAGTATGGCGACCACCCGATTAGCTGGAAAACAAAGGCTACTGCCCCGAGGGCGAGCCCAGACATGCAGCCTACACGACAAGAAGCGATCCACACCCCCACAGCGAGGACGCCAGCCTCCCATGCAAAGCAGAAGGAGCTGCCCCCTCCTCTCCCAAAAGGGTGTGAATTCCACAGGTTAACACCTGTGGTTAACAGTGACCTCTCCCCTCTACAGTTGTTGGCTCTCTCTGGAGCAAATTTTTCCTTCGACCTAGTGGCTGTAATGGCAGGGGCTCGAATTTCTAACACCCCATGAAGGCGAATATTATTAAAATGTAACAAATAGCGGTATTTAAAAAGCATTTCAATGGGCATAATTTGATACTAAGAGAAGAAAGAGGTCACATGACCACGTGGGCGGATTTTGAGTATGACACGGAGAGCTGACTTTTGAAGTAAATAGATGTGATTAAGATTACAATTTGCGGCATGACCATGAAACTCTCTACCATAGATTAAATGTGGAAAAAAGAATGTGCAACACAAATTGATCATCGTATAAATATTGAAATATGGTCGTACACTACGCATTAAAAATAGGATGTAGTTCAATTTCCGACAAACTTCTAAAATATGGGTTTTAAAAAAAATGCTCTCATCCAGGTGAATGCCGAGAAATTTGGTGCTATTTTTTGTCTCTAAAGCCTGATTACCAAGTTTAATTTGGTACTGTTCGGGGTCTAAAATTTGCTTATTTTGGGATTTAAAGATTACCTGAATTGTTTTGTATAGTTTAAAATCAATATATTACTCAAGCATCATTGTTCAATTTTATGAACAATTGAATTTAAAATTTCAGGATCATTTGAAAATATATTTGTGTCGTGGGCAAAGAGAATATATTTAAACATTGGCGCAGATATTACCAAATCATTGATTACTATTAAAAATACAATTCGACCTAATACACATCCCTGAGGAACTCCTATATCGACGTTTTTCATTGTACTGGAATGATCGTTGATTTTGACAAATTATTTTCTGTTTTCTAAATAAAATTTCAACAAGTCACATGCATCATTTGTAGAATTATAAAAAGGCAATTAATTTTTTTGATTAACATATCATGGTTGATGGTATCAAAAGACTTGCTGAAGTCTAAAAATATTCCTTGTGTAATTTTACTGTTATTGAAACTGTCGTACAGGTGTTCCATTAGTCTAGATAAAGCAGAAGTTGTGTTCCGTTTTTCATGGAATCCAAACTGGCTGTCAATAAAAATATTAGAATTTTCCAAATAAAATCGAAGTTGGATAGCTTAAACTTTTTCTGCAGCTTTGGATATTGCAGTTGATATCAATATCGGCCGATAGTTGTTACAGTCAAATTTATCACCTTTTTTTATGCAGTGGTCGTTCTCTGGCAATTTTTTTGCTATCTGGAAATTCTGATGATGGAACAATAAGATTGATCATGTGGGTCAAGATTGGGCTGATAGCATTTTTATTTGCTTTAATGGTTTTTATGGAAATCCCATCGTACCCAACTGCTATTCTTGCAGAGGAATTATTTATGACAGTCTCTGTAATGTCGTTTGTAATTTCTAAGATGTCAAAATTGTTAATTCTGTCGTATTTTGATAGGTATGATAACGGGTCAGCTCCACATTCAGGTAATTTAGCTGCCAAGCCAGGACCTATACTCGTAAAAAATTGTTAAAACATTCAGCAATTTCAATTTCAGATGTCTACCTTTGTCCATTTGTTTCAATACAACTTGGTGATGAAGACTTGTCTGCTTTTCTGTTTAAAAGCCCATTTCTCATTTTGATTCGATTTTACATTTTCAAATTCAGTTTTGTAAAAATTCTATCTTGATGGTATTACATGTCAGATTTTTTATCTTAGAATATTTTTGAAGAAGTTTACTGTTGAAAGGCTCATCCCTAAATTTTTGGGCAAGTTTTCTCGCTGTTGAATCAATTTGACGATTTTGAGCGTCATCCAAGGCTTTTTAAAAGTATTTTTTGCTTAGGTTTTTAGGTTTAGTTATGAATGACTCAGCTACGAATTTCTGTAGAGTATTTTTAAAAATTTCAAAGGCGTCATTTGGATTACTGCTATTGAGCACTCCCTGTCATACTTCAGGGTCATTAACTTTTTTGTAAAGTGTGTTTGGATCAAGCTTAGTAATTAAAATTTGGTTAACTTGGTTTGGCTTCCGTGTGTTTGGAGAAGCAATGGAGCTAATAAAGCCTTGTACCCACCAATGTGCTTTTTTAATCTCAGGAATTTCTAAGATTTTGCACTGGCAATCATTAAAGAATTTGTGGGTACCACAAAATGCAGCACAACATATCGCACAACATATCGCACGAAAGTAGAATCAATTCTATTTTCGTACGAAGGTATTTGTAAACGCACGATCTCTGTGTATTTTGTACCCACAAATCACAGCAATGCACAAGTGGTCGTGCATGATCGCAGATGAGTTGCTGGGACAGTTATGCAGTTGATGGGTACCAGGCCTAACTGTAAAATGGTCAGCTATCATTTCAGTCTTAACTGTACATGACAAAATTTCATTACTGGTGTTATTGACCAGAATATGATCTAAAATTCTGTCTTTCGTGCGGCCGCTCCGTGTTGGCGACTCAATAATATTAAAGAAGCCATTCATGCTCATAATTCTCATATAGTCTAGGGTAAAGTTTTCAGTTTCATTTGAAAGATTTACGTCAAAATTTAGATCACCAAAAACTATAGAGTTGATAGAGAGCGAAGGCAGCAGCGCCTCCCAGTCCACTAGGATTTCCGCCGGCCCCACCGAAGGGGTGCGATAACCTGCCAGCACAGAGCAGACTGGGCGGCCAGAACAAATCATACGAACCACCATAGCCTCCGCTCCAGACAACCGAACATCCGTCACACTAGCCTCAAACTCCTCTGATACATACATAGCAATTCCACCGCCAGCGCCATGAAATCGAGATCTGCAAAACATTTTATAGCCATATAGTGAAAACTTCTCTAAAAATTCCTTTTGTGAAAACCAAGTCTCTGAAATGACATATAAGAAGAATGAACATTGAGTTGAGCTAGCAGTGCTTCAAACAAAGGCATTGTGTTGATTAGACTACGCATATTGATGTGTAAAATTGTAAAGGATCTGGTGCTAAAATTGTTAAAAACGGTATTCGCAGATCCTTGGCTAAGATTTTGAACATCGTTAAAAAAGTCAATGATTTGGTGATCCGTTGGCTTAGCCATCCTGTTTTGGTGTTGTTACTTGGTGCTAATTTGTTTCACTCATTTAGCATAGTCACTGATTACTTAAGTTGATTTCCTCTGGTAGATAATTTATCATGCTTTATGACTTTTTCATTGGATGCTCCCAAACTTACCCCAGTCCATGACTATGATTAAATTTGTAACTAGATTGAGTTTTATGCAGTTTGCCCGTCTTGAGAAGTTTTGCCTTTTCCCTTCACTTGATAGCTTGCCCGATCTCCTACCCAGGAGAGAATCCCAGGTAGAGAGGTTAAAAGGTGAAACTATATTGACACTAACTGATAGTCTTTGTGTTTGGTGGGGCAAGCAACCCTATGGATTGGTCGGATTTGGGCTCTCTTGCATTTATCTGGAACGTAGATCACCTCAAACTTAATATGTTATTGAGAGACAAGCAAACATCTTCTTCACTGAGACCTATGGCAGAACTTCCCCCTACAATTGCTTCAGTGAATACAGCCATAGAATTTAGCGCAACAAACATGTTGTAATTGTGGTGTATTTATATATATTATATAAAAAAAAAATCCAATCCAATCATAGCCGGCTAGCTCGCCCGATCTCCTACCCAGGAGAGAATCCCAGTTAGAGAGGTTCCAAGGTGAAACAATATTGACCCTGGCTGATAGTCTTTGTGTTTGGTGGGGCAAGCAACCCTATGGATTGGTCGGATTTGGGCTCTCTTGCATTTAACTGGGATTTCCGATGTAGATTGCATCAAATTCAATATGTTATTGAGAGGCAAGCAAACATCTTCTTCACCCTCCACTGAGATCCATGTCTGGAAGTCAGCAGATGATGTGGACTTCTCAACATCCAACTTACACATGAGATGGGATTTCTCCGAGATTATGAGGCTCCAAATGCATATCAGAATCAATTATTTGAACAGATGGTAGAGGCAACGTCCTGAGATTTTGAGTTTCTAAACTCCTCTCTGCTATAGCGTATTAATCAACGAGTCATAAACGACAGCGATCTGTGGGCTGGTTGCTACAGTTTAGTAAAGGTTTAAATACTGTACTCAATGGTTAAACTGGCAAACAGAGAACAATTGTAGATAGCTGTGTGAGTTCAGCCTGTCACTCCGAGCGCCCACTCAGCTCCAAGATAGCCCTCCCAAACACAAAGACCATTGGTCAGTGTCAATATTGTTTCACCTTGACAAGCTTACTGAGGAGGTTATGATGAAATAAATGAGATCCAAATTGACAGAGGTAATAAAGCCATCACAGTTTGCTTACAAGACGCACATTCGGACAGTCGACGCCTCGATCAAACTGCTTGATGATTTCACATCAGAGCCTGACAACCGTAATGTAAAAGTGGTGCATTGGACTTTTCAGAGGAATGCAATTGACTGCAACCTCTAATGTCAAAATCAGATTTCACCACTCTCTGTTATGAACAAATTTCAATGTTTTGTTTGTACCTTGCAGGATTTCAAAGATGGTAGCGCTGAAGGAGCTGGATGTCACTTTCAACAATCTGAGTACAGATGATCAGTTGAATGATACGCTATCAGGACTTACAAGACTAGAGAAACTGGATATGATTTTTTGTCATCTGGTTGAGTTACCTTCAGGGTATGTTCAGTTTGTTTGTTGGATTATGCTATTGAAATAACACATCGAAAACTATATCGCATGTATGTATGTATGTGTTTTGGTTTTCAAATTTTAGGAATTGTGCTCACCCACAAGTGAGAAGTGTCAGAATCAATCCGAAATGTAAACACTGGCTACCACAATGTAATGCAATCTGAATGCCTTTCAGTTCTCAATGGAATTTGTTTTCAAGAACTCAACATGTAACCGGCATGGTATTTTTTGGAAGATATCAGCCCTAACTCCATTGTGTGTACAAACGAAATTCAAAACTCAATGCTGTGTATTGACATTAATTTTGCCAGAGTTTAATGAAGCCTTTTTCATGGGAAAATTTATGCTATTCACGCAGTAAAACCTGGTTGTATTGTTTTTAACTATCAACATTGTTTTATAATGAGATTTTTTTTATTTTGACACAATGAACTCAAATTCGGGCTGTTTGACTGTATTCTTGCCTGTAGTTAATTGTTGTAGCTGTAATTATAGGAATTAATTATATACTTAGATCCATTGCCTATGATAATTATTGTGCATAAACATGGATTAGGTTCCACTACAACTACTACAGGTTTTCAGGGATTATCAACTGTTACGCTGCAAATGCCAACACCACTAAACAAACTATAATCACTCAACCAAGGATAAAAGTGAATTTCGGCAATAGTACTTGTAGGCCAGCAGCAGCACCTCAATATTGTTTCATTGTGTGTAAGGATGATGAACAGAGAAAATTTATGGCAAATAATCAAATGATATTTACTATTGTTGGGATTTTTCAAGTGGTACTATTCCATAAGTGGGGCAACTGCCAAATGTTTTGCTAAAAAATTTCCTGATGCAGATTCTGCAGTATTTCTGCAGAACTAACTTGCAGAAGTTACTTGGCAACAGTTAGCCAATAGAAATAGATAATTTTTATGATTAGCCAATCACAGTGCAGAGCATTTTTATTTATAAAAGATGGCCGCTAACTATGAGATGTGCTGCATCCATTATCAGCACACAGCATATGATAAAAATCCACTGATTAAATGGTCACAAGAGCAACTAGAAAATGCTTTGAGCAAAGCTAAGGATTGGGTTTTACTAGATCAACAGCCTGAGCAGCAGATAGCTACTGAGTTTCTCCGGATCAGGGAGATTAGATACCATCAGAATGCCTATGATCATGATCATAATGATATTGATAGTAGGATGGAGAAGAATGATGACAATAGAGATAAACATTCTTTCTTCTATGCTCACAAACTTTGCTACCTGAGGTTTGCTAGCATGACTAAACTACTAGCTGCCCAGAGAGTCCACACCAGGAGAAATGTGAGTGTTAAGATGATTTATTGTGATTGTTTACTTTACTTTCAAGTTCAATGTTTTTGTTTACTACAACAAGACAATTTATTTTGTTATCTCATGAACATGCTAGTGTCACTACTGGTACTAGTAGTCTAGCCTCATCCCAGAAGTTTGAATGTGTTATTTATATTAATAAAATCATTAATTTAAAAAGAGTTTGTCTATTAAATAAAGGTAGGTTTATGAAATTGTTGACCTTACTTTCAGTTTGCTCCAGTCCACGTCATGTCACGTGCTAATTACTCATCAGCCTTTTTATGCCAGTGGGACTGGATTTCTGCTACTACTACTAGCAAGGCCGAATGGTCAAAACACACTTAGAGGTTGCAACTTCAGAGGTTTGCACAACATAACATAACATATGCTGACAGCAGCCTCAGCTGATCCTCAGAGGTTCGGTCAGCGGTTGGAACCTCAGAGTGCAGAGTGGTTTGCATGACATCACATTACTAACATATAAGCCTCAGTTGATCCTCAGATCCTGATTTGATGTGTATATAAAAACTTATCGAGGATCCGCTGAGGTTGAAACCTCTCCCAGTGTGTTTAGACCATAACACAGTTAGCATAACTAGAAGTGCCAATGTGTTGACAATGTCACATTATCAAACCATTATTTGTATATTTAGAATGAAGATACATCTAGTGATGATGACAACGGAGACAAGGCGACAGCTCCCAAGAAGCTGTTGCGTTCAGCAATAACCACATCCTTAAAAGGCCGCATCCTGCCCAAGGAATGTGTTATATGTCACCAGGTTACTAAGCGATACAAGAAGAAGGGCCGAACTATACGGGAGAAGTTAACACAAACAGAAACCTTACATGGAGGTAAAGTAGAACAAATTGATTGACATTGCTATGTTTGATTACTCTTTACTGTTCGGGTTTATGCATTACAGTTGCTAAATTTGTTTGTTTTTTAGCTGGTTTGTATCAAGCGGCTCAAGCTAAAGAAGATAGAGAGCTTACTACTGTATTTGAAACTTCTGATGCTGTGGCTAGTGAAGTGCATTATCATTCAACCTGCCACCGACAGTACATCAACTCTTTGACTAACAACCTCAGGTCTCAGAATTATTGAAATAGTTATACAAACATCAGTGATGCATAATTATCTATCCATCTATTATGGTACGCTGTGATACAACATTATGAACTATTTTGTATCTTTTCAACAGCCTAATATCTAAAAAAGGTGAGAGCTTTAATGGTTGCACATTAGTGTTATAATAACCGCACATATATTTTTTTCCTAATGATTATGTGCAAGCTATCCTAACTAGCCTTCCCTTCCCAACACACCAGCAAAATGTAACACACTCGAGTGTTTATATTAAATATTCCTGAAATAGAGCAGTTGTGAAATATTTTGACTGTTTTCTAGGACGTCATCCTCTCATTCAATAAGCACCGCATCTACAAAAGCGTGGTATATGTTTGCGGAGTTTATAAAACATAACATCATTCAAGACTTGAAGTGCTACCACCTGACACAACTACTCACAACATTCAAATCTATGTGCCGGGAACACAAACAGAATGAAGACCATAGGTAGGTCCTCGGTTACATTATTGCGGCTTTAGAATTTATGATAGCGTCATCTCTTATGGTCAAAACACACTTGGCGGTTGTAACCTCAGAGGATTGCAAAACGCCACCATTGTTAACATATATGATGACAGCAGCATCAGCTGATCCTCAGAGGTTTGGTCAGCGGTTGCAACCTCAGAGTGCAGCGCGGATTGCATGACGCCACATAACAAACATATAAGCTCAGCTGATCCTCAGAGGATTGATGTTTATATAAAAACTCATCGAGGATCAGCTCTGTCATTGTGTTTAGACCATTACATCTCTTGCTTTTTTCCTTCCTCACAGTCGGCAATGGCTGCAGTACACCCTCAAATCGAAGTTTGGCAAAGAGATAAAGTTTCATGCTGCCTCATCCTCCACTGAGAGCGCACTTGTCACGTCGAGAAATGCTAATCTCAATGACCTTGTATACAATGACGATTCTATAAATGTCGGTCATGTCACAACAGAAGATAGTGATACTTGTGACGATGAAACGTTAAGTATGAGAGCAAGTGCGGCGCAATCTAACACCAACAATCACTATAAACTATTCCACGCAGCTTTGAAGATTAGGAGCGACATTCACAAGAAGAATGCTGAGGCTCATATCCCATGGCCACCTTCAGCCAGTGACTTAGATCTTGAAAAATGCAAAAACATGATCCCCACGTCACTATACAACTTTATCGCTATTTTAGTGGGAGCTGTAGAAGAACCAACCGATATGTCTGCTAAATATATATTATTGCTGACCACCAGTTGTGCAAGAGAGTCACGTCTATTTCCCAAGATCTTATGTATTTAGAAAGTAAGGGTGCAAATCCAACACCAAAATCCCTAGCTCTTGGTCTAACCTTACGTCACATGACTGGTTCTAAATCTGTGTCGCGTCTTCTCAGTGGTTTTGCACATGCCTGTAGCTATGACACTACCGTAAGGCTTGAAACTATGCTAGCCTTGAAACAAGTCCATGACAGTGACACGCTCCCACCCGGCTTCTCTAAAAAGACCTTCACGGTTCTAGTGTATGACAATATCGACTTCTCAGAAGAAACGCTCACTGGCCATGGCACAACTCACCACACCAACGGTCTAATGATTCAGCTCAAAAGTCAAGATTGTCCAGCGGCGCCTGATACAGAAGATGGTTGTAGACTAGTAGGTCTACCTAAATCAACGAGAACTTTTAATATGCCTGCTGAAGAAATCTTGCCCTACTACCAAGCAGCAAGAAAAGGTCCGCAGAACATTGCACCATAAACTGCAGAGCAAAATTATGATACTGGTGACTTTGCATCTTCCAAAGCAGCTGACTTGTCTTTTATCATGAGGAAAGTTGTTAACACGTCAGAAGACATGGCACTGCCTGGCCGGACGGCTCATAACAATAAAATTTCAGATCCCCTACCACTATCCAAGATTCACTACCTACCTGTCATTGAGGCTTCACCAACAGATCTGGCAACAGTGAAGCATATCTTGGAAGATGTTGTGAAATACTGCAACAAAGTCGAATGCGAGTCAGTCATGCTCATTATGGATCAAGCCATTTATAGCAAAGCTCAGCAGATTCGTTGGGCTGTGGAGCCTGATTCGCTATACTACCGTCAAGTTGTCCCGCGATTGGGCGAGTTTCATACGATCATGTGTTTTTTGAGCATAATTGGAAAGCGCTTCTCACTGTCTGGACTTGATGACATACTCATAGAAAGTGAGTTGGTTGCAGCTGGCTCAATGAATGGAGTATTAAGTGGCAAGATGTACAACAGAAGCGTGAGAGCGCATAAGGTCCTCTTTGAAGCTTTATCACGACTCCAAATGATCAGCTTTGTCGAATCACTGGACGACGAACACAGAGCCTCAGTTTCTCAGTTTGCTCAATCTGAGGATCATAGCATAGTAATGGATGAAGATCTGATTACACGATACAATAACTATATTGAAGAAAGAAGCTCCAACAGACCAACCTTCGCTTTCTGGAAATCATATCAGGATATGGTATTGATGTTGTTGGCTTTCATCCGTGCTACATGAACAAGCGACTGGAACCTTCACCTAGCTGCTCTCCTTCAAATGTTGCCGTGGATGTTTGCATATGATCGTACACATTATTGTAGGTGAGTTAAAAATACCTGCTTAATTTTTTTTGGTATACTACACATTATTTCTATATACTATATACTACACATTATATATATAATTATATACTATACTATATTCTATATATATAATATACTTAAGTATTTAATATATTATATATATATAATATATATATATATATATTCTATATACTACACATTGTTTTACTCGTTATTGCAGAATGTTTATACACTTTTTTTATATAAAGTTTGGAAATTCCCTTTCTCAGATACGCTCCAGCTTACTGGCTAGAGATGATCAATAGGCCAAATACACACCCTAGGCTTCACAAAGAACTGATGGCAAATAGAGGCTCTTGGACTGTTCAGCGTCAATCTGAGACAGGATTTAGCTCACTGGCAGCGGATCAAACCATAGAAGTCACCATCAATCGTGAAACTAAAACATCTGGAGGGATAAGAGGAATAACTCTTACTCAAGGTAAATACAAACTTGGAAATTAGAATAATACACCAATATGATTGTTTGGCAAGCTTATTTCAATGTATGTTTGAGTTTTCGGCAGCTTAGCAGCAGACAGATCAATCGGTTATTACGCTTAATCATCCACATTTATCTTCACTTAGGTGCGGTACAGCGCTTGGTCTTGTCACAACCGGCAAAGGCAGAAATATCCGCTGTTTGCAATCAGCTGGCTGGATTGTCAGATGGGTTTCGTGTCCACAAAGAAACAGACAAAACCAGGTATACATAGCGGTCGTCACAGGCAAAATAGGTCTATCTGTATTTTTTTATATTATATAATAATACGTTTTTTCTGAGTCAACAATGGTTTTCAATTATTCATTTTATTATTTCAAAAAAACTCAACTGCTAGTCTATTAAGCTTTTTTTCAGGCTTTCATTCAATACCAAACTTGTGTGGATCAGTAAAGGCACTTGCGCGTAACGCGCAAAAAACGAAAATACCCCCGAAGTTACAAGCGAGAATAGTCTATCTGCATGCAAACAGACCTTTTTGCCTTGAGTCCAACACAGCAGCTGGCCAGAATTGACAAACTAAAATGGTCTATGTGTCATTTTATTGCAGCAACACACCACCTCGTCCATTTATGCCAACCTCATCAAACTTTTATCAACTCATAACCATCCCGCACAGGGGAGACAATCCCAAAGGTGCAATTACCAGATCTATTTACTTGTTCTGAGTAAAACCACAGTCAGAAATACTACACAATGTTTGAAGTAAGGGTGTCATTTTCCATTTTATTTTTCTATCAAATGGAAATTTAAACATAACAAAAAAACAAAAAACAAAACAAAGAAAATCAGCTAACCAAGCAAAATTCAATAGAAAACAACAATACTGTAAAAAATAATCATTATCAATAAAAATGCAACTCTTAGTGATGCTAGTACACCGGCTACTGTACACCATGAACTTTGGTTCTGTCAATTCCGTATACTCTTCCAGAACCAGGGGCTAGGATGACATCAGATGTCATCCTCCTGAGTCTGCTCTGCCACAGCAGGATACAGGCGCTCCTGGTCCCTGACAAGCCCCTCAAAGAACTGCCTGGCTACACGATGATTCGCAAGCTTATCAACGAGCTCCAGGCAGTCTTTGAGCTTTAGCCTTGACACACGCTGGGGCTTATCATAGGCAGCATTAATCAGTTGAAGGTTGGCTGGTGCCCCAACCCTCCTCCAGCTGACCTGTCTCAGATCCGCCTCGTAATTCTTACTGACAGCCATAGAAATGGCTGTCCCAGCCTTTACGAGTCGGATCGTATGCCACTGCGATATACCGATCAGGGAGGTTTCACGGATTGCCCTTTCAGAAAGCTCTCTGAAATTTAGGAAATCTGTGAAATCCATCACCTTCACGGTATATCTAGGCGGCTTGACTTTCGCTGTCTGGAAGAGCGTGTAGTAGCTGTCTGGAGTGCCAAGCTCAACACCCCTCCCTGCTCTTTCAATGAGACCATGCATGCCATCGGCCTCCATCATGCTATGGCCTGTCTCAAAGTACTTGATGGCAATGCTGATCTCACCATCAAGAGCAGGTCGAGTGGAGATGGCAGCTAGCAGAGCAGCTACAACCATCTGGTTCTTGTTTTGTCCCACGCAACCGTCTGACCACAGAATGATGTTTTTTTCTGTGATCAGGGACGGTACTGTGGTTAGGAAGTGGAAGAGATACGAGGCAATTTCATTGCCTCCCCTCATGCCTTCCACTTCCGTCCAGGTGTAACAGTAACCATGTGTACTGGCATCACTTAGAGTTGCATGAAAACAAAGGTTAAAAAGAGTTAATTTTTGTTTATAAAAGGCAGAGCCCGCTGCCAAGCGTGGCACCAGCATGATCTGCTGGAGATCAAAGCTTACGTTGATGGTATTCGGCTTGCTTCGATCTCCAGCTTTCTCAGCTCTTTTCTGTCTTTATGGATCTGATGGGCTGCCGCATCACCCCCTACCCGCTCGTATTGGATACATCGGTCACAGCTAAAACAAAAACAAGGTTGGATTATGCAACTTTGCTCAAGAGCATTGATAACTGAATAGCATCCAATCTATTGAAGCGCACGATACATAATCTATCTCAGTTTACCACAAATTTACAGTGGAATGGACTACTTACAGATCTGACTTGGGTATAAAGAACCCGATGTTGGTGTTTGTGTTGAACCACTCTCTATACCAGCTGATTGATGGAGGAATGGCTTGGCAGTGGCTGCGGAAATCGTCGTATAGAATACGGATATTGAGTCCATGCTCTAGATAAAACTTTTTCGACTTTGCTCGACAGTAGTGAGCTGGTATCCTGGGGAAATAAAAACAGAACCGATGGTAAGCACAAGCTTCACATAAATCATGAACAAGCTACAGCGACTGAACTGATGTACCAGCTTAATCCACCAAAGTTAATTGCGTCTAACTTTCAATGGGTAGACTTAATTACCTGTTAAAAGTCCTGAGACGTTCCTTGGCAAGCCGTATGGTGATCTCAGAAACTTTGTTTGCTGGTGTGTGAGGGGTTGGTGGCGTCCGGATATTATTGACGCACACCTTCTTAGTTCTTGCCGCCTGAAAGAGATAAGTGAAGAGTTACAAACGCTGTTAGTGGAGAAGCTAATCAACAGCAGCTCTGACTTTATTCAAAGACACAGTTACCCATAATTCATAGCTCATTTCCAACAGAAACTATCGAAGGCACAAACCTTGTGATACGACACATCGAGTGTACAGTTGTAAAACTCCTTACAAACACGTCTCTGCGTGTTGTCTGCCATGGTAATAAAATACTGGTTGGAGACAGACTTTCTCCTAGATGTTACACGTCCAGGAGCACTCTGAAAGAGAACAGTCACAACATTAAGAGGCAGTTGATTTGGAGTAAAAGCGGTACATACAAACAAGTTTGAGAAAACAAAAGCAAACATACTGGCAGAGATAACATTGTAACAGTAGGAACGTATGAAACATGGTGGTACTTACCGATCTTACTGACTGGGCGTCGTAGGCCCAGTGGCCTTCCCGTCTTCCTTGTCCCCAGTAGGCATCTAATGCCTGCTGCCTTTCAGGTTCTGTGATGGTGTGACATTTAAAAACCGGGCTGAGATGACCCTCTGCAGGGCAAGGTCTCTGGCGTAACTGCCTTGGCACTGACTCCTGAGCTGATGAGCTGATGTATTTGGCTTGGCCAGAATTCACCAACCGTCTCTTTTCTGCCCGCTTAGTGGCACTGGGGTTTGCCCTGATGATACGCGCTCCCTCACCAAACTCACCCCGCTTTGCTAAGTCTACAATGTAGATTGGAGTAGTTTAGGATAGATCAATTAGGACAGGGTTACTAGATAGCCACAACTTTGGATGACAGAATGATAGGTTGATGTCAATAACTTGTAAACTTCAACTGACGTAATAAATGTGTGTCTGTAACTTACCAGTTTGGTCTATTCTCGTGAGCGAGATAGAAAGAGTTGGGAGAGAGGAGGCTGAGCTGCTTGATGTCCCTGCAGGCTGGCAAAAAAATCTGTGACTGATGGTGCAACGTCCACAACTGCAGTTTGGAATCATTGTAAATTTAATAGAGGTCTTTCCTGTGTGATGGCTGTAAAATAAATGGCAGATCGTAACAGGTGCTCTCTCAATAGTGGGCGGAGCTTATTTCGAGAAATCTCATTGGACAAAAAAGTGGTCACATGCATGCGGAGAGGGAACTGAATGATCATTACATTCTGATTGGGTAATAGGCGATGATGTCATCTTACGCCAAAGGTTATAATTTTTTAGCATCTTCTGACTTAGCATGTTTAAGCTCGGCATTCACATGAAAAATACACTGATGCAATGTCCAATATTGGTACTAATCATGAAAATGAGAGAAACTACTAACCTTTCTTCTTGATGAGTCTGTTTAAATGACTTTTGAAGAGCTTTGTGCAAATAAAGTGACAATGTGTTTTACCTCTCGAGAAAGCAACAAATAGACCATTTTTGCCTGAACAATGGCGTGGCATGGTGCAAATAGACCGTTTTGTAAGGGTTGTATCTTTTGAACCGCTAGGCGTAGGGGGATAATTCCCGCAGATTTGGACTCGCCATGGTCTATTACGTCTGTTTTAATTTACATTGCAATATCCGTTGCAAATACATATAGACCTTTTTTGCCACTCTTTTTGACACTCTACAAATGCATACATGTCTGTTTATGTAGTGCTTATATAATTGTACTATATCTGGTGCCCTACTTTTTTTTCAATTTTTAAATTCTAAATTTTAGAATCGAGAAAGACGAAGCATGTGTTCAGAAAGTGATGGGACAAATCCAGAGCTTCATCAATCCATGGGAGTGCGAATCAGAAAGTCTCTTGTCTCTAAGCTCAGGAGCTATTGCCAGCAATGAGGTACTCGCAGACATGTCCGGTGCACATGGAATGGGTGAGACCAAAGCTTTAGAATATATAAACAAGAGACTTACCGGAGACAGCGAAAGCGTTTTTGACACCATTAAAGCTTTAAGGCTCAAGACATTTCAAACCAAACAAGCCACAAAATCTAAGGCCAAGTCAAATCTCCAGTCTGCGAAAGGTGAGCGATCTTTGTTTGCACGCATGCTCTTGGTTGCCAAACAAAGAGATTTGGATATGAAAGAAGTTCTATCTTACTCGCTCTCTCCCATACCTGCAGCCCTTTGTACTGCAGACATGTCCACCCACAGCAAAAATGACAAGGCTGAAATACTTCATGTCTTGGAGGAGAATATAATGTCCCTAAATCAGCAGCAGGTTGACGAAATCTTCCAGTCAGGTCTGGTTGTGGATGCATTGGCAATATTACAATCCATAGTCGTAGCACAGTTACCAAATACATTTGGTGAGCTGGCGGAATTAGTGCTGCAAACTGCAACTCGCCTAGCAATCCAATTTAAGTCGGTGCGCATCGACTTTGTTGGTGACCAATATTTGGAGGTCAGTATCAAGAATGTTGAACGGAAACGTCGCACTAAGAACGCTGTTCAGCAAATGGAAGTAAATGGGCCAGACCAGCCTATCCCAAAACAATGGAAAAAATTCATGGCCTCTGGAGCAAATAAACAGAGTTTGCAGAGGTTCATAGCTGATCATTGGAGTACTGCAAAGATAGATCTGAAATTAGATCTCTTTGTAGGCATTGACAGATACTGCCGGAAGCTTTCTTGGGGAGGAGCTCATCAAATACCAGAGGTCAGCCTTGTACCTGAGCTGGCCAGTGATCATGAGGAGGCAGATACTCGGATCATGTTACACTGCCTACACGCAGCTAATGAATTACCAAATGTTGTCATTCATTCGCCAGATACTGATGTGGCTGTTATCGCATTGGGAAACCTAGACCCACATGTCGGCCGCTTTTTGTTCTCTACTGACACCGGAAATAAAAGGAGGCTTATTGATCTCAGTGAGCTACATCTAAAACTGGGCGCAGAGCAAGCCAAGGCTTTGATTGGGTTGCACGCATTCACCGGGTGCGACAGCATATCATCATTTGTTGGTAAAGGCAAGCGGACCTGCTATAAACAATTCAAGCCAGAATTTTATTCTGCATTCGCACAGCTTGGTGAGAGCTTTACTTCCAATGAACTGGTGGCAAGTGATCTTGAGAAGTATGTTTGCCGTCTCTACAACATCTCATCTGTTGAGTCTGTGAATGCAGCTCGACATCAGCTGTTCTGTACAACCACTCCCGAAGAGAGGAGCCTGCCACCAAACAGGGATGCACTTACACAGCACCTTGCTCGCTGTGCTTACCAGGCTGGAATTTGGCGTCTCGCAGGTACTGCCATAATGAATGCACCTTCACCTGTCGATCATGGGCGGGAGATGTGCGACGATATTCTTTCTGTCATTTGGCTGAAGGGACCACCGGCACCGCCCACAGTAATGAAGCTGTACCGTTGCAGTTGCAAAGCTACCAACTGCAAAAGCCGTGGATGTTCATGTGTGAAGGCCGGTTTAAAGTGTACGCAATTGTGTGGATGCCTTCAATGCGACAATGGCAAGGATGACACTCAGCAAGATGAGTACGACCAAAGTACCGACGATGAAGACCTCGACCTTTAAACTGGTATGAATTTACATCCTTTCTATGTTTTGGCAGTGATACTTTTTAAAATAGCTATTAAATTTAAAATACATTATCAGATTACACGCTGTACCAGAATAAACTTCATAAACGTATACCTGTTTTTCACATCCTAACTGGATCCACCCCTTTCTCATAATATTATATATAAATATATATATATACATATATATATATTATATTCTCAATTTATTATTATATTGCTACCAGATACTTTATAATTGAGTCTTTTTATAAACAAATCATGAAAAATGACATGAGAAGTACATTTATCACTGTTATTCTTGCACGCTTGCACAAAACCTATTATTATGCCGCAACTGTGTTCGAGGGGTGACTTCAATTTGTCTGTAAAACGTCAACCATTGGGTTTAGCAGTATGATATTTTCCCAAAAACTACTCAAGATATGCATGATATTGATAAAAAAAATTCAATGACACTGCTTCATTCTATGAACTTTGCCAAGAGAAGTTAAATTGCAAAAAACGCCCTTTTTACCCCCTTTTCCGTGTTTCTTACTTGGATTCGCCCCTTTTTGCCCCATTTGTGAAATGGTACATATGCGCCATCAGAACGGCCATACAAAACTACACCAGATACAGTCTTCAATTTTCTCTGTTCAAGACACTTACGCACATGTAAATTTTAGAGCCTTTTATGTATAGCCGCTGCTGGCCTATTGACAGCCTTTATGAAAATCAAAAAAGGTATGGCTACTATTTCACTGGCTGTGAATGGGATTGATTTCATCAAACTGCTGCAGGATCGTGATTGCATATTTGAGAGCTGAATCTGCTGAGTGTAAATTTGGCAGTCCTCAATACTGATAAGGCCTGCCATAGTTTGTTATCGGCAACTTTTTTGACTTCAGCTTAATAACTATCAAGTGGCAAGGTTGTTGGGAGGTGGTGACCGGCCATACACATTCATGAATTTTAGGAAAGCACATTGGTCATCATCATCAGTTTAGATTATCCTGAGCAACAACTATCCAAACATGTACTTTGCCCAGTGAATATGAGAATACAGGTTTTAGCTATATGCTTTCTTTATTTATGTTTCTAAAATTCTGTGAAAATTACGAATATAAAACAGGTATGCTAATAAAACAGGTAGGCTAATAAAACAGGTAGGCTAATAAATAGGGTAAGCCAATAAAACAGGTAATAAAATAGCGTACACACCTTTAAAAAGTTGAATTAGAAATTCATGTAAAGTTATGTAAAATTTTCATGAGAGATAATGTCATCACTTTTGAATGTTTTGAACCATCCTGCTATAAATGACAAGTGCAGGGTCACCAGCTCAAAAAGTTAGAAAGTTTAGGAATCTTATGAAAACATGACATTTGATTTTTGAACAAAGACAGCAGTAGAGGCAGTTAAGAAATTATTTCCAATCCCATGTGATCTAGTATTATAAGGCATTCATATCAGTTCATTTTTGTTGCGCATTTCTCATGGCCATCATCTCATTTACTCTTTTGCTTCCGGTTTCAGCAGAGGAGATAAACCTGGGAAGCCCTTTTCAGGGCACCGCATAATTATTTTTAAGCTCAGAGTTGAAATCCTTTATGGCCAGTATGATGCCCATAAGGTCCCTATATTGATCGTAGATCGGCTTTGGAGATATGGTTAAGATCTTTGATAAACAGACAGAAATGTTTAGGCAGAAGTTTCCCAAGGCATACTGATAGATAGAAGAAAGTGGCGTTAGGCACAGTCTTTACTTAATTACACATGATGACGTCAAAACGTCAAATAAAATGGGAGTTGCCCCATCTCTAAAGGTAGTTTGACAACTTCCATGTTACAAACCGGATAAAAAGCAATGAAAAGGATTTTTTATCAGTCTCAGTGTCATCCTGTTAAAAAGAAACTAGGGCCAATGTAAAATAGTTATCAAATTGTGGATATTCGAATATAATTGTACCAAATGACATTGAAGTTGCTGCCATCCTCTTATTACCTGATGGTCGCCTGAAAAATGTAGTTCTGTTTTCAATTGTCGGCAGTAATTCACTATCTACAATTAATTTGTTTCACTCATTTAGCATAGTCACTGATTACTGTAGTTGATTTCCTCTGGTTGATAATTCATAATTTTTTATAATTTTTTCATTGGATGCTCCCAAACTGACCCCAGTCCGTGACTATGATTAAATTTGTACATAGATTGAGTTTTATGCAGTTTGCCTGTCTTGAGAAGTTTTCCCTTTTCTCTTCACTTGATAGCCGGGTAGCTCTCCCGATCTCCTACCCAGGAGAGAATCCCAGGTAGAGAGGTTCCAAAGTGAAACAATATTGACACTAGCTGATAGTCTTTGTGTTTGGTGGGGCAAGCAACCCTATGGATTGGTCGGATTTGGGCTCGCTTGAATTTAACTGGAATTTCCGTTATGGATTGCATCAAATTCAATAGTCATTGAGAGGCAAGCGAACATCTTCTTCACCCTCCACTGAGATCCATGTCTGGAAGTCTTCAGATGATGTTAAATTCTCAGCATCCAACTTGTACATAAGATGGGATTTCTCCGAGATTATGAGGCTCCAAATGCATATCAGACTCCAGTATTTGAACAGATGGTAGATGCAACGTCCTGAGATTTTGAGATTCTAAATTCCTCTCTGCGATAGCGTATTATTCAATGAGTCATAAACAGAAGCGATTTGTGGGCTTGTTGCTACAGCTTAGTATAGGTTTAACTACTGTACTCAATGGTTAAACTGGCAAACAGACAACAATTGTAGATAGCTGTGTGAGTTCAGCCTGTCACTCCGAGCGCTCACTCAGCTCCAAGATAGCCCTCCCAAACACAAAGACCATTGGTCAGTGTCAATATTGTTTCAGCTTGACAAGCTTACTGAGGAGGTTATAATAAAATAAATGAGATCCAAATTGACTGAGGTAATAGAGCCATCGCAGTTTGCTTACAAGACGCACATTGGGACAGTCAACGCGTCGATCAAACAGCTTGATGATTTCACATCAGAGCTTGACAACCATAATGTAAAAGTGGCTTTCCAGAGGCATGCAATCGACTGCAACCTTCAACATCTTATTATCAATGTCGAATTCAGATATCACCACTCTCTGTTAGGAACAAATTTCAATGTTTTGTTGGTACCTTGCAGCATTTCAAAGATGGTATCACTGAAGGAGCTGACAGTCAGAGACAACAATCTGAGTACAGATGATCAGTTGAGTGATACGCTATCAGGACTTACAAGACTAGAGAAACTGGAAATGAGTGATTGTCATCTGGTCGAGTGACCTTCAGGGTATGTTCAGTTTGTTTGTTGGATTATGCTATTGAAATAACACATCGAAAACTATATCGCGTGTATGTATGTATGTGTTTTGATTTTCAAATTTTTGGAACTGTGCTCACCCACAAGTGAGAAGTGTCAGAATCCATCCGAAAGGTAAACACTGGCTACCACAATGTAATGCAATCTGAATGCCTTTCAGTTCTCAATGGAAATTGTTTTCAAGAACCCTCTCACATCAATCTCTGTTACATTTTATTAGGAATCTATATCAATTTGGCAAACTCAATGTTAAGCCCACTGTAAGGAAAATGGTTACATCACTTCCAGAGATCGATGGAATGTGCTGAAATTTTAAAAACTATACTACCTTCAAAACATTCATGGAATTTGAAAATGCCGAAAAACGGCACAATAATGTGGAGTCGATATACTAGATATCAGAGTGTTTACCATCATAAAGGTAAATTTATCCCCAATGAGTAGGGCAGCTGCCATTCAGTTTTGTAATATCATAACTGGCTGGCAGTAGAATTGCTGATATCAAATCAATTGCCTCCATTCAGAAGCTATACGTCAGCAAAGTAAAATTACAAATTATAAATTACAACCCCATCAAAAAGTTGTAAATGACGTCAGAAAATCAGGCTCAGGCGATACTAACATGAGTATCTTCGCAGTGCAAACAAAATCAAGGATTTCTCAAAATATATTTAGACTTCGGTGACGACAGAATGGACGGAACAGTAGTATCAAACCTTTCACACAAAGAGATCAAAATTTAATCCCTGGGTTGACTTGATCACATAGTATAATCGTCAAAGTTTGCAAAGTTTGACAGGTGTAAGATTAACACCTGAGCAGCAAGCATTGAAATCATTATCCTTTAAAATGTGATCTGGAGTTTAACTGGGATGATGTATTCCCGATTTTAATTCATTCAAAAAAAGCTGCACATATAATTATGGTTGTGCTGTTTGCCTTCCTCCTGGAATCCAAAATGATCGCCGTTGACCTAAGCCACTGATGGAATTGAACTCAAGAACTGTAGAAACATTGTCCATTGTCATACAGTTTGTCAATACATTTCCGACCTATATCAATATGGATCGATGATATTTTGACCGCAGAAGGAATCAAAAACTTAGTATCAATGTAATAATGTATTATACAAGATGTCTGCTAAGCAAGAATATCGCAATTTGTGGTGGAAGTTGAAAACATTAGATGATAACTCAACATGTAACCGGCATGGTAGTTTGTGGAAGATATCAGCCCTAACTCGCCCGATCTCCTACCCAGGTTCCAAGGTGTAACAATATTGACACTAGCTGATAGTCTTTCTGTTTGGTGGGGCAAGCAACTCTATGGATTGGTCGGATTTGGGCTCTCTTGCATTTAACTGGAATTTCCATTGTGGATTGCATCAAATTCAATAGTCATTGAGAGGCAAGCAAACATCTTCTTCACCCTCCACTGAGATCCATGTCTGGAAGTCTTCAGATTATGTTGACTTCTCAGCATCCAACTTATACATGAGATGGGATTTCTCCCAGATTATGAGGCTCCAAATGCATATCAGACTCCAGTATTTAAACAGATGGTAGATGCAACGTCCTGAGATTTTGAGATTCAAAATTCCTCTCTGCTATAGCGTATTATTCAATGAGTCATAAACAGAAGCGATTTGTGGGCTTGTTGCTACAGCTTAGTATAGGTTTAAATACTGTACTCAATGGTTAAATTGGCAAACAGACAGCAATTGTAGATAGCTGTGTGAGTTCAGCCTGTCACTCCAAGCGCTCACTCAGCTCCAAGATAGCCCTCCTAAACAGAAAGACCATTGGCCAGTGTCAATATTGTTTCACCTTGACAAGCTTACTAATGAGGTTATAATAAATTTCAATGTTTTGTTGGTACCTTGCAGCATTTCAAAGATGGTATCACTGAAGGAGCTGAATGTCAGAAATAACAATCTGAGTACAGATGATCAGTTGAGTGATACGCTATCAGGACTTACAAGACTAGAGAAACTGGATATGAGTAGGTGTCATCTGGTCGAGTTACCTTCAGGGTATGTTCAGTTTGTTTGTTGGATTATGCTATTGAAATAACACATCGAAAACTAAATCGCATGTATGTATGTATGTGTTTTGATTTTCAAATTTTTAAAACTATGTCACATTCAAAACATTCATGGAACTTGAAAATGCCGAAAAATGGCGACATAATGTGGAGTCAATATACTAGATATAAGAGTGTTTACCATCATAAAGGTAAATTTATCCCCAATGAGTAGGGCAGCTGCCATTCAGTTTTGTAATATCATAACTGGCTGGCAGTAGAATTGCTGATGTCAAATCAATTGCCTCCGTTCAGAAGCTATACGTCAGCAAAGTAAAATTACAAATTATAAATTACGACCCCATAAAAAGTTGTAAATGACGTCAGAAAATCAGGCTCAGGCGATACTAACATGAGTATCTTCGCAGTGCAAACAAAATCAAAGATTTCTCAAAATATATATAGACTTCGGTGACGACAGAAAAGATGGAACAGTAGTATCAAACTTTTCACACAAAGAGATCAAAATTTAATCCCTGGGTTGACTTGATCACATAGTATAATCATCAAAGTTTGCAAGGTTTGACAGGTGTAAGATTAACACCTGAGCAGCAAGCATTGAAATCATTATCCTTTAAAATGTGATCTGGAGTTAAACTCGGGATGATGTATTCACAGCTTTTACCAAATAGCACATGATGACTTCGAAACGTCAAATAATATGGGAGTTGCCCCATCTCTAAACGTAGTTTGACAACTTCCATGTTGCTAATGAGGTTGAAAGCAATGAAATGATTTTTTTTATGAGTCTCAGTGTCATCCTTATAAAAAGAAACTAGGGCCAATGTAAGAGAGTTATCAAATTGTTGATATTTGATTATAATTGTACTAAATGACATTGAGGTTGCTGCCATCCTCTTAATACCTGATGGTCGCCTGAAAATTGCTGTTCTGTTTTCAATTGTCCGCCGTAAATCACTATCTACAATTTTTCTTTATGGTTTTTGCAACAATTTATTTGATTTGAAATCAAAGGACTCAGAAAGTGAAATAAAATAAGGCAGCGGCATGGTCAGATTAGTCCAGGACTAGTACGGCGACCATCCGATTAGCTGGAAAACAAAGGCTACTGTCCCCAGGGCGAGCCCAGACACGCAGCCTACACGACAAGAAGCGATTCACGCCCCCCCCCCACATATGTTGCCTCTCTTTGAGGCAAATTGATCCACACCCCCACAGCGAGGACCCCAGCCTTCAACGCAAAGCAGAAGGAGCCGCCCCCCTCCTCCCCCAGTAGGTGTGAATTCCACAGGTTAATACCTGTGGTTAACAGTGACCTCTCCCTTCTACAGATGTTTGCTCTCTTTGGGGCAAATTTTTCCTTCGACCTAGTGGCTGTAATGGCAGGGGCTCGAATTTCTAACTCCCCATGAAGGCGAATATTATTAAAATGTAACAAATAGAGGTATTTAAAAAGCATTTCAATGGGCATAATTTGATACTAAGAGAAGAAAGAGGTCACATGACCACGTGGGCGGGTTATAAGTATGACACAGAGAGCTGATTTTTGAAGTAAATAGATGTGATTAAGATTACAATTTGCGGCATAACCATGAAACTCTATACCATAGATTAAATGTGAATAAAAGAATGTGCAACACAAATTGATCATCGTATAAATATTGAAATGTGGTCGTACGCTACGCGTTAAGAATAGGATGTAGTTCAATTTCCGACAAACTTCTAAAATATGGGTTTTAAAAATAATGCTCTCGTCCAGGTGATTGCCGAAAAATTTGGTGCTATTTTTTGTCTCTAAAGCCTGATTACCAATTTTAATTTGGTACTGTTCGGGATCTAAAATTTGCTTATTTTGGGATTTAAAATTACCTGAATTGTTTTTGTATAGTTGAAAATCAATATATTACTCAAGCATCATTGTTCAATTTTAAGAACATTTGATTTTAAAATTTCAGGATCATTGGAAATTCTAAAGTGGCAAATTTTTTGATTAAAATATCATGGAATCCAAACTGGCTGTCAATAAAAATATTAGAATTTTCCAAATAAAATCAAAGTTGGATAGCTAATACTTTTTCTGTAACTTTGGATATTGCAGTTAATATCGATATCGGCCGATAGTTGTTACAGTCAAATTTATTACCTTTTTATGCAGTGGTCGTTCTCTGACAATTTCTGGCTATCTGGAAATTCTGATGTTGGAACAATAAGATTGATCATAAGGGTCAAGATTGGGCTGATAGCATTTTTATTTTCTTTAATGATTTTCATGGATATCCCATCGTACCCAACTGCTATTTTTGCAGAGGAATTATTTATGACAGTCTCTGTAATGTCGTCTGTAATTTCTAAGAAGTCAAAATTGTTAATTCTGTTGTATTTTGATAAGTATGATAACGGATCAGCTCCACATACAGGTAATTTAGCTGCCAAGGCAAACCTACACTTGTAAAAAAATCGTTAAAACATTCAGCAATCTCAATTTCAGATGGGTACCTTTGTCCATTTGTTTCAATACAGCTTGGCGATGAAGACTTGTCTGCTTTCTGTTTAAAAGCCGATTCACAAAAGCCCATTTCTCACTTTGATTCGATTTGACATTTACATCAATTTGAATATTTTGAGCGTCATCCAAGACTTTTTAAAAGTAAATGTTTTGCTTAGCTTTTTAGTTTTAGTTGTTGATGACTCAGCTACTAATTTCTGTAGAGTATTTGTAAAAATTTCAAAGGCGTCATTCGGATTACTGCTATTGAGCACTCCCTGTCATACTTCAGGGTTAAGCTTAGTAATTAAAATTTGGTTAGCTTGGTTTGGCTTCCATGTGTTTGGAAAAGCAATGGAGCTAATAACTGGAAAGTGGTCCGCTATCATGTCAGTTTTAACTGTACATGACAAAATTTCATTACTGGTGTTGTTGACCAGAATATGATCTAAAATGCTGTATTTTGTGCGGCCGCACCGTGTTGGCGAGTCAATAATATTAAAGAAGCCATTCATGCTCATAATTATCATATAGTCTAGGGTAAAGTAATCAGTTTCATTTGAAGGAGCCTCCCAGTCCACCAGGAAAGCCGCCGGCCCCACCGAAGGGGTGCGATAGACTGCCAGCACAGAGCAGACTGGGTGGCCAGAACAAATCATACGAACCACCATAGCCTCCGCTCCAGTCAACCGAACATCCGTCACACTAGCCTCAAACTCCTCTGATACATACATGCAATTACACCACCAGCGCCATGAAATCGAGACCTACAAAACATTTTATAGCCATATAGTGAAAACTTCTCTAAAAATTCATTTTGTGAAAACCAAGTCTCTGAAATGATAATACATGAAAAATGAACATTGAGTTGAGCTAGCAGTACTTCAAACAAAGGCATTTTGTTGATTAAACTACGCATATTGATGTGCAAAATTGTAGAGGATCTGGCGCTAACATTTTTAATAATGGTATTCACAGATCCTGGGCAAAGATTTTGAACACGATTAAATAAGTCAATGATTTGGTAATCGGTTTGCTTAGCCATCCTGTTTTGGTGTTGTTACGTGGTATATTTATATATATATATATTTGAACTCTGGCCTCTGGTGCTGAGATCAACCCTCAGCCGCGCTTGGCCGCTGAAGCTTGCAAAGTTCGGTGTGAAATACTCAAGGTGTTTAAATTTAATGATGTAGTGGGTTTAAGTAGTAATATATACCATCCACCTCCTTGCTTCTTTTGGTCTATACCGGGATTCGAACCTGGACCACTCACTGTGATCGGCCACGCCGTCCCGCTGAAGCTTACAGATTTTCATTGATATATATATTTGAGATATATGGGTAAAGTAAGCATACCCCCTTCTGGTTTTACTATGCATATGTGGTAGGATACAGGACTGTGTTTCAGCCGTTTCTTCTATTTTTGCCCAAAACACTTTTTGAAAAAGTGATATGAGGCACTGGATATGGGTTTTTATATACACATACTGCAGTTTTGTGGATTATATGCTGCTCAGATATCAAAAAAGCCTGTACATAAATTAGTGAATCTATTGAAGTAAAACTGCTATCACCATCAATTAAATAGGACACATATTTGTTGAATCTGGTTTTTATTTTAAAACAGAATAAATGATCACAGCTCCGCAGAAAATTTACATTACCAATTGCCATCCTCTCCCTATCAATATTCTGTGCATGATGTGTGGTCATGATTGCAGTCATCACGTTAATCTGAATAGGAATAAATTATTTCATAGTAGACCCGTAGCAACCATAAATGCAACATAACAACAGGTAGTCCGACGAAAGCAACTAATAGCTAGCTTTTAGTTTAATGACATCTCTTTGGGGCTTCAAATTGAATGTTTACAGTTCATGAGAAAGCTTAGGAATGTTCACAACCGCAAACGTTACACCTCTCAGTGTACACAATAGAGAGCTGGGGCCATTTTTAGGGGGCGAAAAATATTACATTAGGAGAAAACTATCATATGAAATGGGAGAACCCCTACTATTGTAATGGAAAATCCAGGTCACATGATATTGTGTACAATGTTAACAGTGTATTAGTAAATAATTTAACATATTTGTTTGGAATGTGGATGCTGTTGGTAACAGAGAGCAGATTCACAGAATTGCAGTCTTTACTAGATCTCAGAAGAGGAAAAGTAATAATGACATTTTTATAATGATTATGAAAAAATATAAAGCAGTCAGCTGATCTATCCCCGATTTCTCCGAGATATATAAGTCCCGTTATCTGCTGCCTCAAGAGAGCCCTCTGATTGCTTATATTCACCTTCCACACGGCCATACAGTTCTCAATCGAATTGTTCACTTCCACAGTGATTGTGATTTATACGGGCACCATGTTTTTTTGGAGGATAATTCAAGGTGATTTGCCCGGTGGGTTCAGTTATAGTTTTCAAATATTGGACACTATAGTGCCTATTTCTTTTCTGGTAAGGGTAGTTCCCAGTGAGGGGTGAAGTAGGTTAGTAAATTTCTGCCGGCTATTTGATGATATTGTCTTCTTGTTTTGGCCGATTTGATGTCTCATCAGGTGAAATAAAAGTTGAGGTGCCATTATTTTTGTCTCAATCTCCCCAACCACACCTTCATCGCGGCCGATAGACATAGCTTCAGAAAATAACGGCATTGGTTATGGTGAAAAATATATTGTATATATTATTGTGGTATTTTATTTGTGTTAAAATCACAGATGATGCACCATTTAACTACATATTTCAAGTGAGCCTACAGGCGATTCAAATTTTAATTTTGTTTTGACATTTTTTATGAATGTGACTGATGGGAAGGGGTTTGCAACATCACGCTCATTTAAGACAACTCTGAAAATGATGAAAATACAATCCGGTTTCACTCATAATTGCCTAGCAATAATCCCCTTCAGATTATTAGTTTATTTTAACATCGACGACTTACCTAGTGGTACATTGATCCACATTTATGCTGTGGAATGCTCAAATAGATTGGCTCCCAGCTGCAGATAAATTCATTAGATGCCGCATATACTGTTGAACAGATATCCGAACTGATCTCGGTATTTGGAGAGCAACAAATTTTACCAAAATGAAATCAAAATAAGATAAATAATCATAATTATCTGATTAGTATAATATACACATAATTATCTCATCTTATTCAGTATAAGAACCATGGGGAGACTGAAACAGCTGAAGTTGCGCGCTAATAACATCAAACAGTTACCTGATTGGATCGGTGAACTAGTCTCTCTAACTTATCTGAACCTTGATGCAAACTCTGATCTCATCCGATTACATTCCAGTATTAGTTCGCTGAATCTCTCTACATTCAGCCTTAATAACTGCCGCAAGCTAATAGAGCCACACTATGCTGTGTGTGAAGGAGGTTGGAGCGACATAAAACACTACTACACAGACATGGAAAGTGGAAAAGAAGTCATCTCTCTATCACCTATTGTCCTCATTGGTAAAAAAGAGGCAGGGAAGTCTTCTCTTCTAAGTGTCATGAAGCATAACTTCAAAGCTCGAAGTCCACAGGATGCAAGCGTTGAAAAAACAAAGGTTTTTGGTTTTGAGAAGGTACAGATTCAAGGCCCTGATTCAGAGAAAAGTGATGTCGAGGTTATTGACTTTGGAGGTGATGAAATTTACCATCACGGCTACCACCTGACATTGCGTGAAGACTGCATACCAATAGTCGTGGTGAATATGTCAGAATTTGAAGAAATAGCCAAAAAGCGAGGACCACGTGAAGCCACTAGAAAGGTGGCATTTGATTGGGTAGCACACCTTGGCTCAGCAGTTCAGAAGATACAGGACCCAATTGTAGTTCTCACCCACCATGATGAATATAAAACTGAATCAGACCTGTATAACAAACTAGCAATGGATTTCACACACACTCTACAAAATTTGACTGATGAGCTTCTAAAAGGAAACAGTCAAACAGAAAGGCTCGCTGTTCGTTCTGATGGGGATCATTTTTCATCCGTGTTCAGCCAGGAAAATGTGTTCTCTGTAGGCTTTTCTCGAGATGACAAAGTCTATTCCACAGTATTCCAGAGGCTAGAGAGAACCCTCTACAACAGAGTAGAGGGTTCAAAATGCTCCATTCCAAGTATTTGGCTTGCTGCCCTCGCCGAGAATAAAGACAGCTATCTCAAATATGACCTTATTTCTCCTTCTCTGAAGCACCCTCAGACTGTGTTTGACTTCATGAAGCGATCTGGTCAGATATTGTGGTACCCAGATTCCTCTTCCCCTGGTCTGGCAAATACTGTGTTCCACAAAATACCAGTTTTAACAGAGCTCATAGAATCATTGTATGGTCACACCATGATTCCTGATATCGTCATGCAGCAATCAACAGATGGAAAAGTTACTTCAGGACCCAGCAGCTATCAGAGAAAGGGAATAATGAGCAAAGCTGACCTTCATTCCCGCATTTCTACCCTCTCCTCTAAGATACCGTCTGATATTGCTGTTGCGCTTTTGGTAAAGTTCAAACTTCTGTTTGGCCCAACTGTAATCAATAATCAGGATGAATGCTATCTGATGCCATACTTCATGCCTGAACATTCATTTTCTCATCATAGAGCTGAGTTTCAGCTATATGCATCTCTGAGTTTTGTTGGATTGAAAGTGCCTGACTACGCATTTCACCAGCTGACAGTGACATTCCTTGAGCTTATGCAGGAAAGTTATCAAATTTACCCGTATGGTAATGGAGCATCCGCAAAAGTACACGGTCAAAGATCTAATCAACTGGATGTTGATGTTCACTTAG
This sequence comes from Membranipora membranacea, assembly GCA_914767715.1. NCBI lineage: Eukaryota > Metazoa > Bryozoa > Gymnolaemata > Cheilostomatida > Membraniporidae > Membranipora > Membranipora membranacea. Next base: position 20,067,164 of record OU612072.1, read on the forward strand.
TTGCTGAGAAAGAAGCACAGAGATTGATAATCAAAGTAGATGGGTCTGTTTCTGTGATTCCAGAATGTTGGCAGATATTCTATTTGCTTCTCAGAGAACTGTCATCTGCAGCAGAGGATGCCTGGCCTGCAACAAAGATAGCATATGAAATTCCCTGCCCACATTGTTGCATTAATGAGAAATCCAATCCAGCACTGATGGACTACCCACCTACAACCAGACAACCAGCGGAGAGAACAGGTTCATGTAGTGGTGAAACTCAAATACCATCTGCACTTTTAGGACAATGTAGGTTTAATAATCTGTTATGCTTAATTTGTTAGAGGATGATGGCAAAAAACTACCAGACAGATCAAACTCAACATCATTGGTATCCACATGTATGATAACTTACAAGTTAAACTACCATTCCCTTGCTTTGCAATGAACAAATAAATTCATAAACAAAATATTTCAGTATTGTTACCAGGGACCATCTATTTTTTGTGGTTTTAACCAAACTCAAAAAATTTTGCCTGGCGCACATCGCTCAGTCCAAATCTGAATCCTCTTTTCGTTTTTGATTTAGGTTTCCTCGAAGAATACAATGATTTGAAAGAATATATTCTTGGGAAAGGACTCAATGTTAAAGATGAGTTAAAGCGACTGGTTGAAGAACAGGAAGGAATTATAGACATGGTGCCTGAGTATCAGACGTCATTGTATGGCACACCTTATACTGATAAGGTAGTAGGCATGCTAATCTTAGGTTCAGAATTTCATGACTGAATAACATAAATAATTCCATTCCTGGAATGCGTCTGCAGTTTACAATTATTTTGAGGTCCCAGCATTCAAAGCCTCGTTGATCATTATTGCTATACATAAGATTCCATTGAATAGATGTTTGCATCGAACCAATCGAATATTTATCCTTTAACATTCTCGTATCATCGTATACAACGAACACTTGAATCTTTTAAGGTTTACAGAATGACAGCCACTCGGGGTAGAGCCCTTATCCTAAATTACAGCAAAACAGGAGAGAGAAAAGGTTCCCAGTATGACTACCAAAATCTCATAACAATGTTCAAAAATTTTGGATTTATCATCAGTGAACAAAGTATGAACAAGGATTGGAGCCATCAGGTACGATTTGTGTGCCATTATAGGTACTTAGCTACGATAAATATAATTGAATGACCTCTCTATGACTAGACTTTTTCCTCACAAAGTGTATCTGGTTAGAGCCAAAGATAAGCTCTGAAATTAGTCATATTGATGGTTGCTATAAATGAGCTCTGCGATAATTAATTTCATGACTTTGATGTTTGATCGCATTAAATGGTCTTTTTGAATTGCGCACAGGAACTGTATGAAGCGATTGCATATGAGACCAAGTATGTAGACAAGGACACAGGAAGGTCAGTTCATGCTAATCTTGGAATGTTTGCACTGGTGCTGATGGGTCATGGTGGATATGGATGTATGAAGACTAAAGAAAAGGACATGTATCTCGAAGATATATACAGACTTCTGGCACCAGATGAATTTCCTGCCATGAGGGGAAAGCCAAAGATGATTATACTAGAAGCCTGCTCGGGAGGTGAAGTTTGCTAAATAAATGCTCTTATTCTTTACTTCTTTGCACATGAATCATCAAATTGTGTAACTGTGATGCATGTGCTTGAAGATTTTAAAAAGGCTATTAAACATAGGTGAACTTAGTTTACTTATCAGGAATGTTCACATGGATTCGCTTACTTTTTTTGATGCTGTGGCGTTGAGTAAAAAAGGTCATTCCAGCAACACTGTTTTCTTTACTAAGATTACTTTGCATATGAAACACAGGAAGGTGTGAGTCATCAAAATACTAACACCTAGTGTTATTAGATATATCAGCAGGGTATTTTCACACTTATGGAGCGGTATTATATTTACAAAATGCAGGTTCAAAATGCTAGATTTAGGACCACGTTTTGCAGGGTACTTGAAACTAAAGACTGCTTTACATTTCAGAAGAGGAGATGAAGCTAGAGCGGGTACCCACAAGATCGGCAGGTACAGATACCCTGACTGGTAAGTTGAATCTCGTGTATGCTATCTGATCAGCTAGCTCATGTGATCACTTATATGTGGGTGAGCACTGTGTATTATGTTTATACTTTTTTGCAGAAAATTGCAGTAGTAGTAAAAGAATTTAATTGTGTTGAGACATTGATGAAGCTAATGTAATATAAAAAAATGTCGATTAATTAAAAAAAATTTTCCCATTGCAGTGTCAGTATAATACATGTTCTCACTGATCAGACTTAATTATTAACAATTTTAAAGGTTGTCCATCACCCTAGGATAAAATATCAGTTTGATCAAAATGCTTGAGTATGTGAAATTAAAATCAAAGTATATAATTGTGCCCTTATATTTGCAAATCATGAATGATGAAATCTATTTTAGAGAACCAAGATATCCAGTCAATATCTGCCACAACATTGTCAGACGGAGATATGCCTTCAACATCAGATGGACAGTACAAAAAGCGACCACAAGAAACGACACCAGGTCCTGCTCAAAAGACAAGGAAAACCAAAGGTACCTGTCATGCTTCTTCACTATTATAACTGTCAATCAAAATTAAAAGATCTGATGTATTCATCTTAGTCCCATTGCTGAAAACAAAATCAACACTTGTAAGGGGTCTGAAGTCATTCAAAGATATTTGTAACGCACTTCACATTAAATGGTTTAATGAAGATGCCGAATACACAATTGCAACTAATTTTGGCCATCATTGAAAAAAATTTGTGTGCATTTTTAGTGTGCTCTGCACTGGCCGATTCACTTGTCACAGGTAACTGTAATGATGCTATTTTTAAGTAATTAAGTTGAAATTGTTCCGTAGTGCCTCAAGGAGACACAATTGTAAAAGATCTTCATTGTAGTACTAAGTCGAATCAAAATCTGATGCATTCATATGCAGACAAGTTCATCACATACAAAAACATCACATGCAAAACCAACACAATCTATATATTATATAATATATAATATAAAGTGTAAGCTGGTTAATTCGAATCCTGATAGTTCGAAATTCCTGTTCATTCAGACAACTGAGTGTGGTCCCGGCTCAGCCAATGGTTTTTAGACTCGTTTAATACGAAAATGTAACTGTAATTCGAAATCGTCTTCCCCTATCTAGGAAGAAAATAACTCCATATATTGAGAGGGTTTATGATGTTTATCTTTACTAACCAAAGAATATTTTAATCCTTGTTCAGATGTTTGTTTTTGACAATGCAGACAAAGGAAGTGATCAATATCTGGACTTAACACTCTTAAAAAAAGCTGCCAACTCCGCATATTCAATTCAGTGGTTACTGCTGTTCACTAGTCATCAGTGTTTTATTTCCATTATCACTTGCATTACACAATACAAAAAATAAAAAGTTGATGTTTGTCAAACCCCTTAAATACGCCCCACATTCGTTGAAAATCCCAGCGAGGTGGCATTATTGTAATTAAAACAACTCATAATAAGAACTAATTTCTTGGGTCCCCTGGAGTTTGAATTGAGTGACTGACACTGTAATATGTATTAGATTATGATGATTATAGGTGGAGCCTGGCTTAAATTGATTGTTGATAATCACTTTTTTTCGCTCATGGTAGATCAACATTCACACAAGGCTGATAGTACCAGAAGAGACCAAACCAAGTATACAGAGGACTTTCCAGATGACAGTCATCTGTGTATGGATGATCTAATTATCTTCAAGCCTAGCTTTCCTGGTAATAATTTAGCTACAATAGTAAAGACATAATGTTGTCAAAAGTACTCATTTCAAGTCCCATTTATATGCACACTTATTTTTTATATTAAAGCTGATATATCATTAATACTATCAACAATGGGATCCAGACACACAGTGTGTCTCTATTCTCGCACACAAAGTCGCATATGCTGGCAGAAAGACTGTAATTGCAGCCATGCAGACTCCATTACAATTTTTCGCATACAATCAAACATATATCAACCAAAGGTAATGCAAATCAAATTCTGCACTGCAAATCTGGTTTCCCTGAAAATGATGCAAAAAATGCTTAGAACTGTGAGTGTTTCAGAATTTTATGAGTTTTGATGGCCTTGACATCAAAGGTTATAATATTATGACATTTTGATATTGAACTGGTGAGTGGCATTACCTGATTCATAGAGCGTTGACTGTTAAAAACCACAATACAACAACATCCATTACCATATTTTCATTGCTATTCATCATTTTTATAGATTATGTTGCAAACAGGGATGAAACAGGGTCAGTCTTTATTAAAGCTCTTGTTACAACATTCTACAAGCAGGCGGGAAAGAAGCATGTAGAACAACTGAGTAAACTGGTAAGTTTTCTCTCTATGTTATTTTAATGTTGGATATGATTCTTAAGGCGGCACCCGTCGAACTCGGCGCTTAGACTGCAGCGGGATTCAAAACCTAGTGTTTTACAGGTCAGGTCCCCTAACCAGCTTACAAACCTTCTATTACAACATGCTTTGTCAGTTGTTCAACATTAATGCTCTCAATAATTTATCTGACAAATTAGTGATGATATTTGAAAATAGTGGGCTCTGCATCAAAAATTAAGGAAAACTAAAAAATGTGACTACCGATATGTAACTTTTGAGAAAGAGAACTACACATCAGGTACAGGTCAGGTGAAAATACCACCAATAAACTGTTTTACAGGTTATACACCAAATGATGCTTGCTATGAAACATACCGATGTAGAGGTGAAATTTTATTTTGAGGTTATGTCCAAATGGTAGATTGATGGAACTACTCAAATACGTGAATGCCTGATTGGCATATTTTGTTCAGCCTACACAAGTTTTATGATCGAAAACCTGATTTAAATATGTTGTAATATTCTAGATTCAGTCGATTGTGAGGGAGACTCCACCATTCAAAGATGAGGATAAAGGGGATCGTCAGATTCCTGTAACAACCTGCACTTTCACTAACGACAGGAAGCTCTACCTATCACCAGGAGTTAATATGAGAACAGAACATCCTAAAGAGCTCACTGAACCGGTACTACCTCCAGGTCTAAATACACCAAAACAGGATTCTCCGAACTGAACAACCAAATAACAAAACGCTACCATAAAATCCATATAATATTATCTGATAAAAGGGCAGAACGAAGACAGATACTCCTTCTCGGAAGCAGGTTTGACTGACATGCTTGTACATGATGCCTTTCCTTTCATGAAAAACTGCAAGACTTGCAATATACTTGGCTTTTTAGATATTCCTCTAATAAGTGTAACATCAGGATTTTCTTTCTTATACAAGAACTATGGTCAGCCTGTTTCGTTACCTGTATGTACAAATAAGAGCAGCTGACTAAATCCTCCAAAATATGGCATATTTGTAAGCTAACTATCCATAGAGGTATACGTTATACTTAAGACCACCTAATATTTTCATGTGATCTGTAATGTTTCTAGATTGATATTAATTGCTACTAAGCATCATCATTTTATATGATATATATCTATTCTTTATTTTTTTGCCTCCATCCTGCGCATAATTTGGACAGGTTGACGCAGACTGCTCTGCACCTAGAGCTGATAGTGGTGTGTACTATTTCCAATATTTTGGTTGTATTCTAAGCCCTCATTGTCTTATACCAATTCAAGTATTTAAAACTGTGAAAAATAATAATAAATGTCCCTTCATCATTTTATAGTAAAATCATATATAATTCTCAGCCTCTCTACTTCAACATAAATATCGTTTGATAATTTTCATCTTAAAAACTTTAGTGATGAGAGATACACTAATAAGTAGTTTGTTGTGTCAATATTCACCTAAGTAATGTTATGAGGATATAATTTAGTAATTTTGATGAGACATTATCTCTCACAGCTATCACACAGTGTCAGTCAGGGCCATAGAGTTGGTAGCTGTAAAACAGTATCAGATGTCAATTCAGAAATATCACAGCACCCATAATGATGCACAATGTTTTGGATAGAGGTAAGGTAATGTCAAAGACCGATCCGAATATCAACATATCATATACCGTTGGAAAGCTGCCGAGCTACTGAAAATGAATACCTGAACCAAAACTTGATTCGATGACGTTGTGTCATTTTAGGGAGGAAATGAGGCTGAAAACGCTCTTTTTGTCGATGCAGGTTGAAAATTCAAATTAATTGCAAGAAATTTCAAATCAGGTGGAATGTATACTTAGAGATTGCGTTCATCGTAAAATTTGATTTTCTTTGATATATGACTAGTCTAAATTGACCTTTTATGTCACGCCATACAACGCATTTTTTTGTGAAGCCGTGAAAATATGTGAAATTTCAATCATTAATTCACAACAGATCATAGGCTCGAATCAAAATTAATTAAGATTTTCTCTTAGAGCATTCTTCAAATGTCGTAGAAATTGACTTTCAAAAAACAAGCTTGCATATTGCAGTGACAGTAGACTCTCGAATACGGCTAATATTTTTGCCGCCCTTGCATAGCGTCAAACATGCTGTCCAAATAACCATTATTGTGGCCAAACAAAGTTTTTTTGAAAGTTCTCACATATGAAGCCGCTTTCATTAACCATGGTGCACACAGGAAATGCTAACATCACTTTCCACTGCATCTTCATTTTTCTTGAATTTAATGCAAAAGAATGCCAAAAACAGCTATTTTTAGTGACTTTTGAGGTCTTTTTGAGGACTTTTGAGGCGGTTTTTGGCATTCTTTTGCGTTAAATTCAAGAAAAATGAAGATCAAAAAGTCAATTTAGACTAGTCATATATCAGATAAAAACAAATTTTATGATGAATGCAATCTCTAAGTATACATTCCGAATGTTTTGAAATTCTTTGCAATTAATTTGACTCCTCCATCTGCATTGACAATAACAGCGGTTTTTGCCTCATTTCCTCCCTAAAATGACACAACGTCATCGAATCAAGTTTTTGTTCAGGTATTCATTTTCAGCACAAAAATCGGCACCTATATAAAGGCCGAAATTTTGAACAGTAAATTAGTACAGTTTAATTCTTTGAGCAGCACAGTCAACTTTTTACATAGCTAGTAAAAGACATTATATTTCGATTTAATAAATGCTAGCTTTAGATCAGAGATCTTTGTTGGAACGCTAAAACTAAAGTGGAGTCTAAGGACCAATATATACTGTGAGTATCATTTGAATTACATTATTATTTTTTTATAAGTATCAAGACAATAAATAATAACTTTAGTGAATATACTGTTGTAATTGATTTCTACGCATATAGTAATTGGCAAAGTAATTAGGGACAGTTCATCAGGTACTCAGACGTTAGGTCATATTCACTAAGAGTTTATAAGGCAATTTTGCAATCAACTAAAGTAAGTCGTTGTTAATTGTTACTATAACAACACTCTGAAACAGGATTCAAAATTAACTTTAGGAGATTTAATCATTGTGACCCACCATAAACGCAGGTATTTCACGTAGGTGCTCATATCAAAGTCGGAAATCATTGTGACCCACCATAAAACGCATGCAATTCGCATTGGTGCTCATATCAAGTCGGAAATCATTGTGACCCACAGTTAAACGCAGTTAATTCGCGTCTGTGATCATATCAAGTCGGAAATCATTTAGAAGTATCATTGGGAACTATTGTTAAGGCAGAACATAATTAATATGTATTCATATTTGTTTTAAAGAAGTAGGACGCTACCGATTTAAGATAAGATACCTCTAATCTGTGAAACATTAATTCAACATTGAATATAGAATTTGAACATCAATTTTAGAGTGACCACAGACTGATACCTCTTTCCTTCACTAGAAATTGGGTTGGAGTCTTTAGCTAATTTAACTTGGCTAAGAGGCCTGTGATACTGATACACCGCCTTGATTACCTGATTGGGCCTCCAGACACTATACAGAGATCAAGTAGGTGCTCCTAATTAAAATCAGTCACCTAAGTTGAATAACAAAAATATCAAACGTACCTGAACACATTCATAAATAGTGATTGTGTCATATTAACATCTAAGGATAATATTGACTTTGTGGTGTAAGAGCATTGTCTCGAAACTCATCAAGAGTTTTACTGTTAGAACAAGACAGGGGTCTTAGCAGGTTATCGGCAGGAACCTTTCTTAAACAACTTGAAGGCAACTTCTAGTGAAGCTAAGAAGAGGTCAGGCTCAATAACAACCCCGTAGTAAATTGCTTTGTGGAGTAGTGGGAACCAGCTGTTCGTCATTAGAAATTAATAAGTTAAATACCTCGTACTCACCAGAGTGCTAGCATTACCAATTCGAACCACGTTTTAATAGATTTGAGCGATCTTGTCTTTCTTCAGTGCATGAAAGAGGAGGTAACTCCAAATTAGAACTTCAAATATATTACACAATAAGGTGACATTTTGAAGTGTCCGGAGTGCAAGATTTAAAACCATAACTACAAACATAGTTAGAACCAATTTATAAGTAGGACGGTTATAGAACAACTATACATACTAATAATACACGGCATTTACTTTGGTATAGGATAGGACGACAATTTCTGTTCCTCACAGCATATACCCTCTTAAAGTTTTCGTCAATCCAATTCACGTACAGAAACCTCTGGGGTGCCCCAGGGAAGCGTTCTTGGACAGTTATTACTTCTAAACTACATAAACGATATGCCTACCCGTATAACATCAAGCACGTTAAAGCTTTTCGCCGATGATTCTTTACTATACCGACCAATCGAGAATAACGCTGATATTGCAACATTCCAGTCCGTCCTGGATTCCTTGGTTACTTGGTCTAAGGACTCCCAGATCAATTTCAATGTTAAAAAATGTCAACACATGCGAATTACTAGGCAGCCTCAATCCTCTTATCCTGATGTTTATTATAAGTCCTCTCAACCAGTAACCACAGTTAATGAAGTTAAATATCTAGGGGTTATTATAGACGAGATGCCCTCGTTTGATAGTCATATTGTAGATATTTGTAGCAGAGCCAACAGAACTCTACTCATGCTTATGCGTAATCTTGAGAAAGCAAGAACAAAAACCCGTCTATTAGCATACAAAACGTTATGTAGACCAAAACTTGAATATACCTCCGATACGTGGTCTCTCCATCTATTAAAACATAAAAACCTCATTGAAGCTATTAATAGGAAAGCTAAGTTAGCCCAATCAAAAAAACAATGAAGTCATAGTGAGATCATGTGGGAAATGATGAGAATTGACACTGTACACGATTATGATAAGAAATTTATGGTCGACCAAGATAGTGTCTTGCTAATCGCCTTATCGATCACAATGTGTCAGAAATCGATCATCTAAACCAACAAATTGTGAAATGTCAGGCATTGACCATTAGTTTTATACTAAATAGGGACCACTGGTGGGTTGCATAACCTAACTATACTGAATAATACAGCGAGAGCGGGCATATGCGTTTTATAGTAGTCGTCAGCCCATGCTTGATAATTAGTCTTAATTTATAAATTTTCGTCTGCTTCCTTTGAGGAGGGTATAGTTTTTACTCAACTTAGTTAAACAGGCGCGAGTCACTCGTTTAGTGTGCTGTCAAAATTAGAGCCAAATATGCATCCAAATTTCAATAAGAGTGAAACTTCCCCTCATTGTCGACAAACATACACATCATAGATGAATTCAGTTAAAAAAATTACTAGCAGCAGGTCCTTTCAACTTATTAAGACAAAAAGACGCTAGGAGACGGGATTGACATTTTCAGTGTTTTGGAAATCTTTGTCTAATTTCAATTTACAATACTTATCAAGGCTGGACTCATCCCATAGGTGCACATGAAGAGTATCCCACAGTGCATCTCTGGATCTTCCAAAAAATCAGTAGCGACAAACATTGACCTAATTTATTTGAGATTGAGGGTCTGTTGCATTGTGAGGCCTGCACATTATAAAAGAGTTTGTACTTACAATTTGGTTGATGTTTGTATTTGACGACAGAATTGCTCTTTGTTTTGTGAGGTAGCGATGTAGGTATTGAGTTCTGAATGATGAAATGGAATGGATTCTCTATTAGCCTGACTTTGGGTCTGTTCGTCTCATCAGACCCGGAGTTATGTCTCTGTATTCGAAACGACTGAGCGTAGTGAGCCTGTAAAAAAGACAACTCTAATAACATTATCATAGAACACTGTTAGAAAATTCATGACTTTAATTTCTCTGAGCCTTCCACAAAGGAGTACTCCTTGCTTCGGTGTATCAAACTTTTATCTGTTCATTGTGGGTCTTCAGAGATAAGGAGTTGTATGTACTTTGAACCGCCTGTTGGTTCCTTCATTAAAGAGTAACTACAAATAATTACCCAATTGCAGAGCCTCAAAAAATGTATAAAGACAACTTCTAAATAAAGTGATGTTAAGTGTAAGATTCCATAAAACTTACAAAAAATATAACTGTAATAAATAGGATATCTGTGAGCTTCACCGAGCACCGTGTTGACATGTATTGAGCCATTTTATGATTCTTTATTTTGTGGGATTTTCGCTGATGATCGCTATGTGTAGCTGGTGATGATTCTTCTACGCTGAAGTATGATATCCGAGTTTTTTCAAAAAATTTAAGTTCCTCTTATGAAATGATTATCTCAAAACGTCAGAGTTGTATGAATGCTGGACCAGTTGGTTTGCCTGAATGTTCAGTAATAATTTTATCCACACAGCATTACTGTGTTTATATAAGAGCAGAGTTTTCTTTACATCACATATTATTATCAGAAACTACATTATAACAGGTATGTATTAATTAACACTTCAAAAGGATTCAAATCATGTCCAATCAGCATTCGTAGATTGACGGAATTTTGACATTACAAGGTATAGCCTCAGATCTGACACTGTCATTCTGACCAGTGCGGGTGTCAGACAGAACCCCGGGTATGAAATAAAACCAGTGTAAACCATAAAGATGAGCTGATAAAGTTGTAAAAATAGTTCCGCTGCCAATTATTTATGCTGCCAGCAAAATTATCATTCGTACAAAACCATCACATTTCTCAATTTCCATATAAATCGACACCCCTCCCGACATCAATTAGGAAATCGTAGATACTAGGGCAATAAATTCCTATCACTTAGCTGTCAATTCTGACATACCAAACAGGTAGCTTGCTACAAAAATATAAATACAGAATACGTAATTCTGCATATTTCAAATAGCCTTATGTCTATATTTACATAAATGAATCACAAGGGAGTAATTAGCTAATCTAAGGAGGTATTTAGATTGAGACTTCAATTTTGTCATAGCGTCTACTCAAATTAGGGCTGCACAGTTTTTTACCAAACTTTTAAGTAGTTATTTTACAACATTTAATAACATTGACTAAATACTGAATAATTACGAAACCGCATCTCCTATAATTCTCAATTCATTATCTTTATGGTCCCATGGATTTCACATCGACTTTAGCGGTTATTGGATCATGGAAATAGCGTTGGTTCCATTTTCGTAGGTATCAGTTTCTGTTTTGGAGTGGATGAATGGACGGCATCAATACCTATGATGTCAGGAGGCCCAAGTTAAATATTCATGGCCATCTGACCTTTTTGGATTTTTTCATCATGGAAGCCGTAAGCAATGATTAGAATTGAGTATGGACACCTGCATTCAAAGCAGGAAATCGATCCACGGAAATGGATGAAATGAACTCTCCGAGAGTTATCATCAATGGGCTGGTCTGTTGCTCTCATTGAAAATTTCAAGTTTGACAAAAAGGTATGCTAAGTTTGTGTCAATATAGAACTTAATAAAATGATTTAAAATGAAACATAAATGAATAGCTGCGCAGCTCTACCTTTGTTTTATTAATAAGTTTTGAGAGGAGTGGAGATAATACCCGGACATAATCAGGATATATATGACTAACTCTGCCGGTGTGGTAGAGTACAGAAATGAAACAGGAACAATTGCAGTGTGCTTGGCTCAGATTTCTTATTCACTCTAAAGTGCAGTATGTTGGATTGATGTGCGTTTTATTTATTTTTAGATGTCGACCCCTCTTGGTTGGAAGGTGGCCCGCTTATCTCCCTAGTATTGACCAGGATACAAAGTTAAATCAGGAAATATCCGACCAGGATGTTACTGTGACCCCTTCTCATTATATAATACTGAGATAGAAGTGATGTTGTATTAACCAGACTTATTTTGATATACGGTGACGGAATTGCTGCATTTGACCGATCTGACTGTTATTGTATTTAATAATTTTTATTTTTATGTACAGTGAGCATCTCAAAAACAATTTTGCACACACTTACCCAAATTCACAGTCTATCGGCGATGTCTTGGAAGTTGTACCTCTTGTTTTTATAAAATATCGGCATGGCGAGCTTAATAATATCCTCAGACAGCGATGATAAACTCTCACCGAACTAAACCAAACCATGTTCCTGGCTCTAGGACATTCTGATTATGCAGCTGGCTTCTAATGAAATATGCATTGTTGGAGTATGGTAAAATTGGCCGCACCCATAGTCATTCCTGAATCAGTACTTGCCCACCACTGCCTTGGCTAGGTCTTTGCGGAATGGGACTCAACTTACCGAAGGCCAACTATAAATTTGCAATGAAAATATCCCTTCCTTATGAATTAACTGATATACTGAGTTCCGTTAGGTTGGGTTGGGGTACATGGATCAGCTCGCAGACTATCGGGCCCGGCAATCATTCTCAATAGCAGATTAATCTCTCCGTGTTTTAAGCTTGTATGGTCTCAGGCCAGGGGGGTCACCCTCCCACCCTCCGTTATCAGCCTGTTGTAAATACAAACTTTTGCATCTGCAGTGCAAATAAAATAGAGCATTTCAATCCTAGATGCTTTGTTTGACAGAAACTACTTAATTTTACTCAACAGCAGCTATGGGATGACGGCATGCTTTCTTTCCGGCAGCTCTAAACACAGCATATACAATGGTCAATTGTTACATAGCAGGTTATATATATTTATATATATATATTATATATATCACCTTGTTGTATATTAACGTAGTCAGCAATGTGGTCTGTTGGGTATTGTCTAGCTGTAGTGTCAATTCAGTGTAGAATTCTTCAGTATGCTGTCAGCAACCTGCTGTGGAATGTCAGGAATTACCATCGTTACTGATAGTAGCAGAGGGACATATCCATCTACTGTATAACCTCAGTAACCAGCCTATCTGGAATGGCTATACCCATCAGTTGTTCTAAGAAGTAAAAAAGACATTTCCCTTTTATTTCATTGTTTAATTCAATTTAATTTAATTTTAATTTAATTCAAGTTTATAATTAAGCCTCAACCTTGGTTGTTGAGTCGATTGTTTGAGCAAGTAGATGGGGAATAATATTGGCGGTCCAGCGCCTGAGATCTTGTAGATGCATTGGTGTCAGAAAGGTGCTAGACTACAGTTGCTTTCGCTACAAGTCTGCAGACCATCCAAAAAATCCTTCACTGGAAACAGTGTGTCATGGAAATTAACAATCGTGACCTCAAGAGTTTGATTTTGGGATCCTCGATGAGTGCATATTAGTAGATATACAGTACTGACCTACTTCCTTGTCGGAAATTAGTCCTATTATGAAATATCAATAGTAGCATATAATAAAACACCTGTGTGGCCCAGTCAAACACTATAAGACACAGCGCCTAACACAGGAGTGGCATGCCATCTCTACTGTAACAGGGGTGTATTGCAAATATCCCGGATCCCCAGATGATCTTCGATTGAAGTATCGCCTGAAGTTGAGATGTGACTCATCCATGAATTTTAAATCTCTTTCCAGCTTTTTTATAATCAATTTATTTTCACTCACATTTCTTATCATTGGTATAAAGTTGGGAGACAATGTTACAATACACCCCTGCCTGGGCTGTTATTACCATTTCCCTTACGGACATTAGGATATGTGTAGAAAATTTTCTAAGCATTCTATTCTGTCAAGCCTAAACAATGAATTTATTAATAACCAAGTAAAATATGTATAAATCAAACATTTGACTGCTAGTTTTATAAGAACAAAGAGGCCTTCATTGTATGGATGTATCGCAATCGTGTTTGGAATTTGTGAAACTCTTTCAGTATCTGTTCTTTTGCTTGAGTATGAAACTTTACGCATTTGTTTAGACAACTCACACATGTTTGAAGGGCCAAGCTTGCACTATGAATACAGGGCTGTACTAATGTACCAGTATCTTTCCATTTTAAAACACCAGTACCTGATATCTTTGGGAATACAGAGTTTGTCAAGGTTTTACTTTGTGACTGTTATCACTTATTTCCTGCTGTTATTCTGGGTTTCTGGGATCATTGCATCATATTACCCCCATACAAACTAATGATGTTGAAATCAAATAATAGTAAAAACACAAAAGAAGGAAGTTGTCATTGCTAAGCAAGCAGGCTGAATGATGATTAAGTGAGCATGCAAGGGAGGGAGGGAGGGAGGGAGGGAGGGACGGAGGGACGGACGGAGGGAGGGACGGAGCCCACCGGTGACTATAGCTTCACCTCAGTGCAGCTGTCATGTATGATTGCGGAAAATGCTGACTTGTCAGAATTACACTCAGTTTATTATCTGACAGATTAATTTTGTGAATATTTTTTCCCAGCTGAGATCACATTATTTTAGATCTCCCTTGTACTACCATCATCTCTATATTTTTCTACAAGGTTGTTCATTGACCCACAATGCTATAACTGTTTTGTTCAAATAGAAATAATCGAGAAGGATATGAACTAAAAATAGCGATCCTAAAGAAAGTATCTCCAAATATAATCTTCAGAGCATCTCAAGAGTCCAATTATTGAGACCGAGAAGCTGGTTGCTTTGTAAATACTTCTCTGTGGGTTTAATGTAACTGATTAACCAAAAAGACTCTCTATCTAAGAGTCTGGCCACTTTATAATAGTTCCTGGTACGGTGTTGACTGTGGGTATTTTTTATTACGACGCTTATCTCCATATCCTGTAATGCAACATGAGAGAGTACTGATATCCGGCTTTAGGATGCAGTGTTTTCTAATCGGTTACCCACAGTGATATCATGTGCTAGATATCACTGCTCCTTTCCTCGCGTAACACGAACACCAAGGTGTACAATAAATCATTTTTGAAGATGGTTTTCTGGTGAAATAACGGTTGATGACTGATATTGTAATACCCTACTGATGCTATGAAACCCATGCAGGCATGTAGGCAAAATAAAAAGAGCGGCACCTCTTTGACAGAATATGGTTGATGATCAGCTCAGGACAACCATCTCTTCAAGAAATACATATAAGTTGATCTGGGAGGGAAATTTCAGGGGGATATATGTTAACTGTTTGTGTAGCTGACGGTTAATCTGTTCCAGAATACCAAATTCTTGCGCATATAAAGCCGAATTGAGCGTTAGAAACCATCACTTCAACTAAAAAGAGTGTACGATTATTTTGAAAGTGAGTTGGGGCGAGGAAATGTACTGCTATTAAATAGAGCATATCACATATCAAACTGTACTGACAACCATACATTTCATTAACTTCAGATATAGAACTAAAACTCCAGTGTATTTTCTCTCTCCAGGTATTTATGATCTCACACCATTCATATTCCTGTAAAAGATGATGATAGATACTAATGGCAATCATTTCAAAACAGCAGATTGTAATTATTACTATCTATACACTTTGTATAGAATCAAAGTATCATTACGTATTTATGTGGACAGCAATTCAATCTTTATTGAATAAAATTCTAATTTTGGTTTTGATGGCTGTGCATTACTACTCTTCTCATTCACACCAGCTGATAACTGTTAAAATATTCAGAAAACATTTATATATTAACGACTCCATTGGCATCAATTGCCCATCAGCGAAAAGCATCAACCAATTGTGTCTTCCTCATTCTTATGGATATATTGAGGTTATGGGGAGTTGTGCTCTCAGAGGAAAAGAGGGTATAACTTCGTCAATCTTTTAAATACTCCAATAGAGAGAGGACGTTGTTGGTATAAAAATATGGCATTGTTTGTCACTCACAGCATCTTAGAAAATGCATGGTGAGGTAGGGGTGTACCTTGAGGAATATGATCCCTGGGAACAAAATGTCGCAAATACTTAATAATCATGCCTGAATCTTGAAATGTACCATCATTAATAAAATCCTGGGTTCACACTTAATCCTTCCTCCCTCTATAGGAAGGTTGGGAAATACCCGGGTACAGGTAGTTCGTCAGGGTTTAGGAAAATTAGAAAGACTTACAGTATTAACACTGCATTGTGGGATACTATATTACTATGATATATGGTGTAGGAAGTGGAAATGGTTGTGGTTTACATTTTGTACTGCACCTATGTTGTGCAAACAGCAGGGGCTGTGCAGCGAGGCCTATTACCACCAAACTACAATGACTGGCGGCACCGGAAATGAGCTTAGTTTACTCAGATCACTACTTGCTCCGATGTTGGCTTTAACGTGCCTATCAATATATCTAACTCCAAAAAAATGCTTCATCCTCTACTGTATTAGGAATTGTGTTACATTGTAAAATGCACCATTCGTATTATTGAATAGCAGTGGATGAACCCTTGTCACCCGGCTTCATAAGGGCCACAGCTATTTTTTTGCAGCTGCGCATCAAGCCTACAGTTCATGCGGATAAGACCATCAATACATGCCTGATAAGAGTAGAACAGTAATAATATGATTCAGGATAAATTTGGAAAATAATTTGATGGGTTGTATGTCTTGCATATGGGCTAAAGCATGAAGGTCGAGGGTTTAATACACAATGATTAGGAACTTACTGTACCCTGTTTCAGTTGAAGGCCAGTTGGAGAATACCTAGATACAAGCAGTCACTCAGGGTACATTTTACCATTTTTCTTTCTTGACTCTACCATTTTTGAATTTTTAACAATGTAACCTGGTAAAGTGTACTTGCAGGATATTTATGATAAGAGTGTCAATTACTTTGCGGCTGGAGTCCTAAATATTGGTGACGTGAGAAGGTCTTATCAATGCCAAGTGCGCAACACAGCACCCTATTAAAAGTCATGCTTGTTCTACATAGGTTCCAAATATTCACCGCTCATGGCTAGATGCGTCAAACATTTGATAAGAGAACCTTTCACTGGATATTTTTGAATACTGTTGCACTAGTTTCTATTGTAAATATTGCATTGTCATTAATACAGACAATATGCGGTCTCATGGTCGATAATTCACAATACATAACCAGATGGCGACGATTTGATAAAAGCACGCAATTCACCTTTCACTGCATGTAGCCAAATATAGAGGTCCTGGGACTGTGTCTTAGAAGGGAATTAATTGATACATGACAACAGCACTGTGATGTTATCATAGCCTGCATGCGCCTATGAATATATCACACATTAACCTTACATCTCAGACCAATAGTTAGCTACTTGGCCTCCTGTTTTATGATTTGAATTACACTATGTGCATCGCTTGTATAATAGAAGGACAGAGTGGGCGAAGCCAAGTCAAAAGTAAACGGAGACAAGACTATACAGTCAATGCATGTAGGACAGCTAAGGGTAAAATTCACACTTCTTGTTCTACATCAGTTCTAAATAATATGTAACCACTTATGGCTAAATGCGTCAATCATTTGATAAGAGAACCTTTCACTGCTTGTTATTGAATATTGTTGACACAGGTTTCTCTTATCAATGTAAATATTGCAAGGTCAGTAAGACATACAAATCCAGGTCTCATGATCAAACATAATATATATAACCAGATGGTCACACAACTGATAAGAGCACCCAATTAACCACTAACTGCTTGTGGCTGAATATAGTTAATGTATTATTATGTTATTGGCTTTGGCTCAACAAACCACTGAATTGACTGCCGGATTCGTGATGGAAAAAAGACTGCTAAGATGGCCATCCGTAATTCAATTTTTTGAAGAGGGAATCAATATTTTTGTAACCTTGACAACATGATAGCGCCTGGTGGATATAAACCAATATTACATTATGACAGAAAGGTTACGCTGCTGGTGAAATGTTACTAGCTACGCCAACACACCTGCTCAAATGCTGCTGAGGCAATGTGGCTCTTTAGAAACACACAGAAAGGCTAGCATATCAACAACTGCAGATATTTTTGGTCTCAAAAAAACCTTGAGGAAAAAATATTTTAATTAGTAATTTTTATTAAACAAATATGGTAAGAATCAAAACTTGAAGCCTAGCCCTAGTTTTTTTGGAAGTTTTACAGAGTGGAGAATCGTAGCTGGATGATACGATAAAAAGTAGAACAATGCATGTAATATAGCAAGGTTTATGTAAGGTAATGTAATAAGGAACCAAGGGGGAGGAGTGAAGCTCAGAAGCGAACCCCGGGGTTTAAGCCCCCCCCCCCCTCCGTAAACTCCTCAGAAATTAAATGTTTACTCAGGATAATCAGGATAATTCATAAATAATTGTCCCTAATATAAACTTAAACTTAGAGCTCACTGAATTATCAGCAGCATGGTTCATCCAGTTCCTCTTTCTTGTTATACCATCATCGGAATTTAAGTGAAGCAGCCAACATTTATTTCTGACTTTATTAGACACAGGAATCTGTTTTCTCATTGTAGCTCTTATTGTGGAGACATGAAGAGGTCAGCATCAACTCAGCATAAGCGCCAGCTTTAGTCTTTCTCGGGTAAACCAGCCTAAGAGTTCAGAAAACATAACAAATCAATTGAATGCTGAATATTTTGTGATTCGATTTAATGTTTGAGCGAGTATATTCATAAGGTAACCATTCTGTCTTGATTTGTATTACTTACTTATAATAATTTGTGAAGAGCATGTTTTTTCATATGATCGGCAGCATGCTAAAATGATCATGTGACCTAATCTAGTGGTCACATATTATAAGGGGAAGACTCAGCCTAACAAGAACACAGCATACATTTTTTGATTAATTTTAATATTACAATAAATCTGTATCCCTTACGGAGGCATCCTACTGATGACTACAATACTCAGAGTGGGATATCTGCTCTCTTTAACAAGTCTGTCTGTCAGTCTCTGCTTCAGTTCATCCGGTATTTCTGTGACTGTGCCATCAAATGTGACATCCGTAGACCAGGTTACTGTCAAAGTGTCATTCTTACAGCTCAGCTTTGCCTGAGAACCAACCTTAGGTCTGCAATCTGAAAACAAACAAATAATTTAATGTGATCGCGCTTGTATCTCTTACAAAGTTTTGCCTTTTGAAGCAGCCAAATTATCACCCCTCTGCGTTAAATTCTGATTACAGCAGCCACGGAGCCAAATAACATCCACATCAGCTTCAAATTTTATTAACCTCGAACCAGTGCTCGTTCAGAAAATTTTATCACTGGTTTGAGGTCTTATATATGCAGCTTATCATTAAACTGAATGAGTCAAATTGTCCCCCTAAACTAAAATGCTTATGAGACATTTCTCATCATATTAGTTATTGTCTCAAATTATTCTCAACATACTTATATTGGACTTCAAATATAAGATTTGTACGTTTACATTGTACATTTATAGGAATTTATTTGTAACAAACCTAACTGCTCACCTTGTTGACATAATTCTCTTATCTGGTTGACATATCCATTAGTGAGGGTTGTTAGAGTAGATAGGGCCACCACATCAGTCAGTACTGTACACTTTACGTGATCATACCTAGCAATGATATCGACTCCTCTCACCAATAAGTAATCTACAATATTAATAAATATTCTTTAGAGTATAACTGTAGGCGTTATACATGGGCTTGGCAATTATCAGGCGCTCTTTTTGCTATTTCCATTTATTAAATAAAAATTGGAAGCCTTTTTGATTCTGCCAAAAAAAAGTTGGCAGCATGAAAAGGCTATAACTTTAGCGCTTCAACACTACGCAAGTGTTATATCTCAGTCTGTACCTTTGATTTCTACTTTGAGTGAACAGTTGGTATTTTTCCCGTTTATACGATACTTGTAGACTCCGACAGGTAGTTCTAGTGTATGAGTAGTGCCATCTAGTGAGAGGTCAAGCGCTGATAACCCAGTAGAAGCCGAGACAACTCCTCTGATTACTTCTGGGCACTCTTCTAGCCCATATTTTGTACCTGATAACGCAGTCATAGTAGTTGTTGTAGTAAACTTAAAATGCTAGCAGATAGCTGAGTAGTAGAACGAGTATCAAAAATGGCAGCACAATCTCAAAGATGGTGTGGCTACATGCAACGAGAAACTATGGAGCTGAAATGATACCACAAATGTAAATAGACTATCCAAGTAAAAATAAATACGGTTAGTAACGGAGTAGGGACCCGGGTGCTTGTGTGCTAAGTGTACGGGCTGAGGTCTTAGGCTCAAAGTAAATAATTGTAAATACTAACTTAAAAACCTCATATATGCTTATCAATAACCTATTTATATAAATACTCACCATTATTTATGACTATGATATTAACAGTGCAGTTGTCTCTTTTGATCACATGACTACCGACGGCATATCCAGATTGTACATCAGGAGTTATCTCCACAAACGCCCTCTCCTCAGCAGATGTCACATACAGTGTCATGTTACTGTCCTGACACTGGTTACTCATTGTAGTTCCTGCAGGATGTAAGAGATATTTAATATTTAGTTGTCGATACTAAACATTGATGAAGTTCAAATACTATCTGGTAGAAATAAATTGAGGCAAATTTAGGATTTGAAGGGGAGTACTTGTGCACCATGAAAGTTATTGATGATCGTATTTTTGCGGGTCCAGATCTTAAGATTATATTACTCCACTGGACTGTAATAAGAAGCTAAACTTGATGACAAACTATTTATAGATATTCTCACCATTATTTATTACCATAATGTTGAGAGTACAGTTGTCCCTGTAAACTACGTGAGTTCCAACTGCATATTCAGATTTTATTTGAGGAGTTATCTCCACAAAGAATTTTTCCTCTTCAGATATTACATAGAATGTCATATTACTGTCCTGACAAAGTGTAGTTGTTGGTGTGGTTGTAGTTGTCGGTTTGGTAGTTTTTGGTGTGGTTGTAGTTGTTGGTTCGGTTGTAGTTGTCGGTTTGGTAGTTGTTGGTGTGGTTGTAGTTTTCTCTTTGGTAGTTGTTGGCGTAGTTGTAGTTGTTGGTTGGGTAGCTGTTGAAGTTGTAGTTGTCAGTTTGGTAGTTGTTGGTTTGGTAGTTGTTGGTGTGGTTGTAGTTGTCGGTTTGGTATATGTTGGTGTGGTTGTAGTTTTCTCTTTGGTAGTTGTTGGCGTGGTTGTAGTTGTTGGTTGGGTAGCTGTTGAAGTTATAGTTGTCAGTTTGGTAGTTGTTGGTTTGGTAGTTGTTTGTGTGGTTGTAGTTGTCGGTTTGGTGGTTGTTGGTGTGGTTGTAGTTTTCTCTTTGGTAGTTGTTGGCGTGGTTGTATTTGTCGGTTTGGTGGTTGTTGGTGTTGTTGTAGTTTTCTCTTTGGTAGTTGTTGGCGTGGTTGTAGTTGTTAGTTGGGTAGCTGTTGAAGTTGTAGTTGTCAGTTTGGTAGTTGTTGGTTTGGTAGTTGTTGGTGTGGTTGTAGTTGTCGGTTTGGTATATGTTGGTGTGGTTGTAGTTTTCTCTTTGGTAGTTGTTGGCGTGGTTGTAGTTGTTGGTTGGGTAGCTGTTGAAGTTATAGTTGTCAGTTTGGTAGTTGTTGGTTTGGTAGTTGTTTGTGTGGTTGTAGTTGTCGGTTTGGTGGTTGTTGGTGTGGTTGTAGTTTTCTCTTTGGTAGTTGTTGGCGTGGTTGTATTTGTCGGTTTGGTGGTTGTTGGCGTGGTTGTAGTTGTCGGTTTGGTGGTTGTTGGTGTGGTTGTAGTTTTCTCTTTGGTAGTTGTTGGCGTGGTTGTAGTTGTTGGTTGGGTAGCTGTTGAAGTTGTAGTTGTCAGTTTGGTAGTTGTTGGTTTGGTAGTTGTTGGTGTTGTTGTAGTTGTTGGTTTGGTGGTTGTTGGTGTGGTTGTAGATTTCTCTTTGGTAGTTGTTGGCGTGGTTGTAGTTGTTGGTTGGGTAGCTGTTGAAGTTGTAGTTGTTGATGTGGTAGTCAGTTTTGGATCTACAAAGTTAAAAAATAATTTTGTGAAGAGATATTTACATCCTTAGGTAATATAGACTGAATTTTGTGGCCATGAAAGGAAACTATAGTCTTATTATTTATCAGTTATTTCTTCATGTGAGTGAAGGGATGGCACTTTTATCCACGATCAAACAAGAGTATTATCTATAAAGTGATCTTCCATTCAGACATATGCGCCATGTTAGAATGGGTGACTCTCTACCTGCCAGTAAGTTCAAGTTTGGGCACCCATTCATTATATATTTATATATATACCGTACAAACAGGTATTTTCTCTATTAAGCGCTATATCGCTCAAGAATAGGTGCAGTATTAAAATAAAAAAATCTTGTTCCACCTATTAATTCAACTTGAAATAAGGTACAAAATACTCCTTTTGTAATTCTATGTAGTGTACTCACACATGAACTGCTGGATCTTTTTGTATTGTCCGACGTACAGAGAATTTTTAGTGATGAGCAGAGAGGTTGGGCGATACAAACATCCTGAGCAGAGATCCAGGGTGGTCACTCTGTCTGTGTTCAGGTCCACTAACCGGATCTTGTTATTGTACTGATCAGCCATGAGTAGTGTCTGATTACCTAAGAACACGAGGTCACATGGGTAGTAGAATAGAGAGTTTAGTAGAGTGCTGTCTGCGTAGCCTGAGGTCCCTGGTGACCCGGAGATAAGTGTTATCATCTTCTCTCTATATGTGATACGGTAGAGAGCGTGATCCCATGTTGTGACATACAGATCCCCGTTGTCATCCTGTGTCAGGTGTGTGATAGACTGGAGTCGGTCTGACTTAGCGAAAGTACCGACAGAGGCTGCGCTTACATTGACTGTCCTCACAGCTTTGTTATAGTAATCAGTGACGAGAAGCTGATCGACATTATTATTGTCTCTTATTACAGACCAGGGATCGGAGAACTGACCGGGGCGACCGTCTGTGTATCCGCGAGACTGACACTGTCCACTGAAGACGGAGGTGATCCCTGTGACACGGTTAATATCTCTCAGACATTGATTATATCGATCAGCTACAACTACATGCCTATCTGTGACCTGTGTGAATCCATAGATATAACCAAACCGAGCCTCAGATCCTTTCCCTTCTCCGTATCCTCTCTCAGCGGTGTTCCCGGCTACGGTCGTAGATGTTGCACCATCACTGGTCTTCAGTGAGTGCTTGTCAATGTACAGGATGTGACCGGGTTTGAAGAGATCTTTTTCTAGGTGATAAACAGAGTGAGAGGTGGTGGTGAAGTTTGTAGCTGTAGATCTGTCTAATCTGTAAGATTAATATTGTTATGTAAATGGACGATGTTCGTTAATTTGATCTTATTAACGCAGTAATTATTGAACAAAAAAACCACCGATATTGCAAATGCAATATTTCAAATTCATAATTTAAATGCAGTGTATTTTACGTATTGTAAGTGTTCATGTGCTGGTGGGTGAATCAAATATATCAGAATTATGAATTTTTCCCAAAATTGATTCAAATTGATTCAAATGGATAGTTGTGTTTTCTATCAACCAATTAAATTTAGATGCAGGTTATGCACCAGAGACCATAATATATAATATTTTACATGCGGCTTTTGTTCACAGTAAATTTTTGTTATTTGGAGTTGTCTCATGTTATACACCATGAGGAGGCAATACACAAAATTTCAGTTAAGCGACCTAAATTCAAAATCTTGAGTAAAACAGATATTTGCTTCAATTAATCAACAAAAATGTTTGCAATGTATAAATTACAAAAAAGTAACAGCTTGTACCAAAATTAATGTGTAATATCACAAATCACAAGAAGGAATGAAACGATCAAATGATTAGTTCACTGTACATTGCCTACCCTGAATCTGATATTTTTACTAAAGGATATTCTAGCATAGAGCTCAGAAGGCTTTCAAACCCCTATTTATCACATCGATGGAAATTGACTCACCGATCAACTAGACACTGCGTATCCTGATCCATACACCACACAGTATTAAGTGTCACACAACATAACGCCTGTCAAAACGATGATGGTATTAATTAAGTTTGTTACAACAGAAATTAACAAGGTACTTTAGGTTAGGGGGGGGGGGGGGAGAGACATCTCCCATATAAAGAGAATACTGATCCCCCATTGAGACCCTCTGCTCACTCATCATATAAGTAATTATGTCAGGGTTAAAGTATGTCATGCTTGTAATATTATGTACTATAACTACTTCTTTTTTTTCAGGATTATTACATAATATCAATTTTAAGGCTATAATTGAATTGCAATTCTCATTATACTTACAAGGAAAAGTGCCAGTCTCAGCTCCATGATTTTCAACAGGCCGAATATGCTACACCTCTATTCTCTCCTCAGTACGGTAAGTGAATGAACTGGCAGTGAACATAAGCCCGCTGCGGAGGTATTTAGCTAGCGGCAACTAATATTTAACAAGTTATCTTTTATGTGTGTCAAACTTCAGATAAGAGAGCCGAGTAAACCTTTCTCTGCCTGGTACTAAATACTGTTGACGTAGAAATCTCTTATCAGTGTAAACATTTAAAGGTAGCTATATCGGACAAAATCGTGTGTCCTGTTTTAACAAAGTCCCCAATATTGAACCAGGGTACTGCTGTGTGCGTCAGAGACCTGATTAGAAGGACAGGTGAAACTTTCAGTGCTCAGTACTCAATCATGCTAATACAATGATTCGTATATCACTGTAAATGTTACAGGAGGCAACAAATTTAAATTCTATGAAAGAAAATGTAAATGCTGGCATGCCTACCTGAGTTTCACCTGATGAGGTCCAATATTTAGTCTGAGTCTGTAGCATCAATTGAGCTAAAATGATAATAAGGAATGACAACTCTTTGTTTGTCATCAATATCTCTCTAATGACACACAATTATTCCGGTGTTATTAATGGTGTAACAATTGTACCTGTACCTGTAATTTTTGATGAGGTTTATCAAGGGGCCTGATGCTGGTTTGATCAACTGAGCTACAATGATATTAACGAATGATGACAGCACACAAATCTTGCGTGTATCAATTTTAGCCAATTTATTATTAGCTATTTTTTATTCAATTGCATTGCATGGATCCCATGACATCAAACTATCTCAACCTTACATACTAGCGGTAAGATTTTTGTAGTGTCTAAGTTCTATCCTTAAACTGCTGTAAATACCTAATGCCGTTATCTTGTAGAAACAATTAATGGTGCTGGGAGGGCATGGCCGTCACGTCCAACTTTGAATTGATTTGTTACCAAAAAAAATGCGTATAGACAGTTTTCTGAGCTCTTATTTATGCCTCAATTCGGAGTTGTCCTCTCTCCAGTTTGGTACTTTTAACCCACGCCGCATAGGAAAAACCTGCTGAAAGAGGGTTATCTTGAAAACCGCTTATGTTAGGATAAAAATAATTTTTTATTCAGAGTCTGCACCATTGAAAACCCTGTGACACAGGGTTTCCAAATCATTGGAGGCTTGAATGTTGATTTATCTTAATTTTAGTGATGAAACTCCTGAAAAATTCTGCCAAATTGTCCGCAAAACAGGCAGAAACTGCTATAATCGACTATCCTAATACTAAATTTATTTCCCAAACTATGCCCATGTGAGTTTTCAATGTTGCAGACTCTGAATCAAAAATAATTTTATCCTATTAAAAGCGGTTTTAAAGATAACCCTCTTTTCAGCACGTTTTTCCTATGCGGCATGGGTTAAAAGTACCAAACTGGAGAGAGGACAACTCCGAATTGAGGCCTAAATCAGAGCTCAGAAAACTGTCTATTGGAAGGCAGACTCTCATAATTACTTTGTATTTACACAATTACTATCCTATCTCGATCCATAGCACCATGAAGAGTGAAGGAAAGAATGCATGTGTGCATTGCATTGTGGGATACATAATAATTTAGTTATCACTATTTTGTCAGCCAAAAAGCAAAATGATAGAAGAAAGGAATACCAAAGTTGTGTCTTCTCCCACTAGCAATGGTAAGCCTTATATCCATCCTTACCCAACGGCAGTCAATATTTGGAGGACTTGAATAAATACAGACGATGCTGGGGACTCAAGAACTAACACAGAAACTCTCCTCAATAATACCCATGATATTCATAAACTGATTGCCTTGGTCTGAAGCAGGACATCTGACCATTCATTGCATCAAGACAAAGGGTAGGTGTATGAAGCTAAATATGCAGCCTGTTAACATATTTTGATCTGTTCCTGCAATACGCTAACGCTAAGTGATTGCTTAGAATTATCAATTTTATAGAGCAGTCTACACAGCTTTGCTATTAATTCAAAGTCATGCTTAACAAAGTTTGTATCTCTTATCAATCAAGTTTCAAAGAAGCAAAATTGGACCGACTCATGTTCCTCGTCACTAACTAAATTCCTTATATAGCTTCAAAACTGCATGGTGCCTAAAGTATGTGATAAGAGCACCAAGTTTGCTTTTTACTGCTTGGCACTGAACCCTGCTAATAAATGTGAATGTAGGCAGATAATTCCATTTTTTGCTATCTTTGTCCCATATTCGACCCACTAGGGGCCGAATATCCAAACAGAACAGACACCTCTCTTTTACTCATTATCGCTCATGTTTATTTTGTATGGAGTTAACTTCTTCCTGTCAAGGAAGAAGGTAACTCCATACAAAAAACTGTTTTGTTTATCCAATAAAATTTATCCACAACATTTGTTTTTAGAAGTTTGTTACAAGTAGGTATTAGTTCAATTTACTAATGACTCATAGTTGAGATGCCTTTTCGACATTAAATTCAATTGGTATTCTTGAATAATAAACTAAGTTAAATACCAGAAAGGTAATCTATACCATACCAGAAAGAACATGCTCCAAGGGATCTCCCACCAGAACTTATCAGCCTTGATGTTCCCCCGGTCTTATATGCATCGGAGGTCATCACTGTTGATAGGCATGGCCAAAAAAGATGGAGATTGCATTTGCCAATCGATAACTTTAAATTTGAAAATAAAAATGCAAATAAACTGACTTCCTCTTGAAAAAATGGCGATTGGATTTTGATTTTCGTCTGAAAAAAAAATTTAATTATACATTGATATATCACAGCGATTGAACCTCCCAAAAAGGTAGAGATGGGATGTCTGATAGCTGACAGTAATTTAATTACGCCCAATACACAACAGATTTCCTCAAAAGATAAACTGAGACTGGTCTCTGATCTGAAGTGGTTGACACTGTCTGTTATCACTTGCTCCCATCTTCATGGTTTTATTCTCTCTATCCGAAATCTCCTGAGCCTGAACTTGTGATCTCACAGCTTCTGCTCCTCCTTCTCCTTGACTCTCCTGAGTCATCCAAGTAAGCTGTGAAGTTATCTCACACGTTTTCATGAAATCATTTTTATAAGTTCCTAATGTACACAAAATACCTGTCCTAAAGTGTCCTACCATGTCATCCAATGTAACTATGGTGGGCAGTGCTTTGATGTATGAAAATAATAGAGCAAAAGGTGTAATTTCTGTACCAAGTATATTGTACCCAAGAACGCATTGATATGGACAATATCACCAAGTGCGCCGGTTGAAATCCAAATCCCTCAGAATGGTGGCCATCAATGCACCCAACCCTTTAACGTCCTTTGACATGCTACTATCCGGTTTCTTTATATCTCTGCGCCACTGCATTAATCTTCGTAGAGACTGTTTCAGATCACAGTCTATCCTTATTTTCTATTATTGTATATATGTACACTACAAATAGATTTTTATGCAACAGTTTTAGACATGAGGATTTTCATGAACAAATTTTACTACAGGCAAGCCAGTTTTTTATTTCTCAATTGCCCCTTGTGATAATAAAGGTCTGTACATACATACATACGTACATACATACATACGTACGTACATACGTGACTACGTACATTCGTATGCGCGCACCCACAGATGCACGCACGCACGCACGCACACATGCAAGCACCCACACACGCATACACACTAGACATACACATATATACAGACGCATACATACTTACTTTTATTATGGTAAATTATAAAGGTCCTAACATGGTTGACATGCAAAAAGCGGCATTTTGCAGCTAATTTGCAAGTAATTTAGACAAATCGTCTTCCAAACAAGGAATTATTTGCCACTATGAGTGAGATAGCTAGATAGCTAGGCAAGCAAATTAGTACACGGACGATTGATTCCAACATTCAATCATCTGGAGGACATACTATTTTGTAAAAATCAACTAAAGTAAGTAAGTTTTTGGTTCACCAGACCCTATCAATCTGAAGATATTGCAAGTGGTGTCCTTTTTTCTCAAGGTTACTCATCTCACCCAAAAACATGTTCAGCTGTTCTAATAGTGCCCTCTAAACCTTTTTCGAGGAGCACAGAAGGGCATTGAAATTTAAGGGAGAAAGGTTTTTTAAAATTATCAAAATTCATATTGAGTTTTGTTGTTTAAACATGTTGAACTGTAACTTTTGGACTGAAAATTGATGGTGCAAGGGGTGACCGCTGACTTAGGTACAGTCGGGTTAGGAGCCATTTGGGGCAAATCGTGGCCTGGCTAATTATTTTAAAACAACCCCAACCATTGGACGGATTGGAATAGAAAACAAAGTTCCTGCGCGTTGCATTGTGGGATATTCATTCACTTATCTAAGAATATTTGGTAGCCTAAAATCTATTTGATCTAAAATGAGGAAAAGGAAAAACATATATAATTCTCTCCAAATAAAGAAGAAGGTTTTGATTGTCTGTGCCTCCGGTGAATGTAATTAATACAGCAGGCTGTGAAATTCAATCCAATTGCAAATGGGTGTCCAAAGCATTGCGCAGCATTGTCCCTCAGATAAAAGCGTTTTATTAAGATATTTTATCAATTGAATGATTTGTCCTACACATCGTAGCAAAAGCCTAAGCGAACCAAGCTGTCAAGTTTCAGGAAAATTAGAAAGTTCAGTATCTACATTGCATTGTGGGATATCATATTACCGCAGGACTATAATATATGGTGTCAGGAGGTGCAAATGACTGTTGTTTTTTTATATTTTCTACTTCAAATAGGAAGGGAATCGATAATTAGTCTGACTCAACAAAGCCTGATACACAAAACCACAATGACTGCCAGCAGAACCGGAATTAAACAAAGTCCAATGTACTGCAATATTTGAACCACAGCAGCAACCTGATGAACCAATGACTAAAGATTTTGAATATCAAAACAAGAAGCCTAGCCTAAAATATTATAGAGTTGTATGAGAGGCAAAAAACTCAATTCATATCAAAGACAGATATTGAGATTAATTATAATGATGCAATGAAATTTAGTAAGGAAATACCTTGATACCTCACTTATAAGGCACCAGTGCACCCTTACTCCTCCGCTTTGTTCTTAGTTCTTCTCAGTACTAATTGGAGACACATGCTAAGCGGGCGAATGATGTACTGGATTATTAGGAACCCACCCACATCATTTAATAATGAAGTTATAAACCATGATTTTGATTTATTTTAAAATTTATATCAGGCCTCCCCCTTCAATGCTATTTTGAGTGGTCCCAGTTTCTCTCACCTGAGTGTATTAACATTTTGTATTCTGGCGATTGCTCTGTGTTTGTTATGTGCATCAAATCTCTGATAAGGGAGGGGAAATATTCATTTCACTGTTTTGTATCCCTAGACTGTTGCCATGTGTTTCTCTTACCAACGGACAAATCATAGAGGTGCAATGGGCAAATTATTGCTGTTTGCTTTACCAAAGTTACTTCTCGGTAATGGGAACTGTCGAAAACACCATAGTTCCTACGATAATATGATGCTAAATAAAAACAGACTGTTCATAACTGCATCATAAGGAGCTTTGATTGCGCAAATAATCATATCCTTTGTCATCAAGCAAGAGGTACTGGGTTCATTCCCCGTTCTCTTCTCGAGGGAGTTACCCTGGCTTTCCCTACCCACATAGCACATAACCCGAATTCAAATTCAGCCAACAACTCTCACACATCACACACATCTCAAACTCTCATTATTGGCAAAACCGACAATGGGGGTGTGTATATTATCAGTATTAATACAAACTGTCCAGGGTCTTTGGGAATTAGGGGTATCAATCACCTGTTCTCTGGTGACTGCGGATTCATTCGAATACCCTAACCCCAAATAAGACAAGACAAATGCATCGTTTTCAAAAGAGAATGAACAAACAGAGATAAATACAGGAAAGTCTGGTTGGTGTACCACCGTCATATCAGCATCAATAGGCATCTTCGGGAGGAATGGGGCGAATTTGATCACTACTTCGATGTCTGACATATCGCAAAAGGTAACTAAGGATAATGGAGGAATATTTTTATGACATGGCGAAACCCCTACGGTACTATGTTCATCGTGCTATGGGGGCCTCATCCAGAAGCAGTTCAAATATATGAAAATATTTCTCATTGAAACTGCAGGGGAGCTATCACAGTCACTCTAATAGCTGTTGATGATACTGTCAACAAAGCTCTCAGCATACCAGGAGAAAAAACCCACCAATGAAGATTATATACAAAAGAGCCAAAGCCCAAAATTCTAAACCGATCGCTTTCAAAATCATGCTGATGATGGAGGGCAAAATAGGCGGGCCTTTCTTTCTATGCTCTCAGCATACACTGCTTAAGACTAAGAGCGATTTGTGCTATAATGTCTCTACTAATTGTATTTCAGGAGTTACTAAAAAGACAACCAAGCTGGCCCAGTCGAAGACTGGAAACAAACAGGTCGGCAAACGGGCCCCTGCTATCTCCAATCATCTATACCATACTGTTGGGAACTCGGAGCCGAAGTAAGTACTCAGGCAAGATATGTGGCTCTCCTGCATGAACCACATATGAAATGTCCATGAAAAGGACAGCGACGAGTTTCCTTCCTGCACCCATGGACCTCTCATAAACAAGACTGACAAACAGGGAGTAGAATATGAGAGAGATTGGCTTATTCCAGGTAAAACAAAACTGTTGGAACAGATCTGTTTTAAACCCCATTGATCTCTTTTGTAATTTTAATTTGCCATGAACAGAATCAATTTCGAGCATCCTGTTTACAATGCACTCCACCCACTGATAGCGACATCCAGAGAGGGAGAGGGAGAGAGATGGAGAGAGAGGGAGGGAGAGAGAGAGGGAAGGAGGGAGGGAGGGAGAGAGGGAGGGAGCGTGCGCCTGCGACAACTTACTAGAAAAACTTTCATGAAAATTTAGCGTACAAATTAAACGAAGTTCATTCATAAGGAAGGCCAGATAATCATTTGGTAACCCCCTTCTTAAAAAATACCTCCTTCCATAGGTATGCAATCCGTATATAATTACAAGATTCTGATCAGCGAATGATGCTAAAACTTTTATGTTTTTAAAGACTTAGATTGAGGCTGCTCTTTTGTATGACATCTTATTCTCCATATTTTATTCTATCATGTGAGTGAGTGAGTCAAACTTCCAAGGCGTTGGCAATTTATCGGCAGTAAGAATCAGCTCGCAATCCCTATGGTACGTCACAACCGTCATACTTATTACGATACACTAATAAATATGTTGATGATCAAAATGTTCAGATCTGTAACGCTCTCGTACCCAGGTCCAAATGGCTTTGCAGGCAACGCCGCCAACACTGAGCTGTATTGTCTACATGCTCACCTAGTTGGTCCAAGTGGCGGATGGTAGCGTCGTTGCCTATAGGTATGTTGACCCTGGGTTCGATTCCCACCCAGGTCTGAACTTTGACCATCATCTTATCTGTGTGATTATTAGTGTATTAACTCATAATAAGTATGACCACATACGAAACACATGTCTAAGGTTGTGACATACCCCAGGGGAAACATCCACTTATTCCCAATGCCGATTGAAGGCAATCACCCTGGAAGTTTGAGAGGCCATAACTTCCTCAATATTTGGATTCTAAAGCTGAAAATCGCTCACATGATAGAATAAAATATGGAGAATAAGATTTGATACAAAAGAGCAGCCTCAAACTAATTCTTTAAGTCATACCTGTCTCTATTATTAGACAACAGAGACAGTGATTTGAATTACTAATTATTGGTGGATTTGTTTATCTGCCTTAAGAAAAATTGGCAACTGCACTGTTTTATAAGAACTGTGCCCATAGTATAGGTGAACTGCATTCTAGGAAAACTTACAATGAAGATTGGCTCATTTTGTTGTATTTCTTTATTTCTTAACTTGATTCCTTCACTCGATGATTAAACAAATAAAAATCAAATCTTACGTTTCAAAGTAACGGATTGAAAAAAATAATTATTTAATTAATTAACTAATTAATTGACTGGCATGCCATTGTAAATGTCAAATGAGCAAGACTAAAATTATGAATAAAGCTATTCATCCAAAGATATGTACTCACGAACTTTAGAAAAAAGGATAGAATTAAATGGAGGAAAGAGAGGTGTGCAGGGAGAAAGATACTTTGCGAGACATGGCAATGAGATATATTTGAAGCTATATATCACTCTAATCAATCATATTATCACATACATCAAGATGTTATTTAATACTATATTGTAGTGTGGTATACCATTTTTTTATATATTCTTTCTCATTGAGCTGCTATGCCGGTACATTATGAATATGATCGGCATGTAATGTGTCCACGTCCAAACCAGCGCTTGTCTCATCTTGGCTATTCTCCTGACCAGATTGATTCTCCCGTTGCGGCACCAATCATCCCGATGCCAGCTGAACTGTAATCAGTATAAGTAGGTGTGTATAAATCAATTTTAGTCAAGAAACCCGCGTTAATTACAGTACACTAGTGATATCAAACCGTATACACACCAACATCAGTATACAGATCTTATATCACTGGTGAATGAAAGTAAACTCCAAACCAGAAGTACTGTGAACTGAAACAATGTCTCAAGTCTGATTTCGTTCAGGTCTACTAGTTGTATCTTGTTGTTGTACTCATCGGCAAAAAGTAGTGACTGATTACCTATGCACAGGAGTTGACGTGGGGAGTTGAATAGAGAGTTGAGCAGAGAGCTGTCTCTGTAGCCTAATGACATTTCGATGATAAGTGTAATTATCTTCTCTTTGTATGTGATATGGTAGAGGGAGTTAGTTACTCTGACATACAGGTCACCTTTGTCATCCTCTGTCATCTGACTGATTTTCCAGAGGATAACATCTCTAACAAAAGTACCAACAGCTTTTGAGCTAATATTTACTGTTCTCACGGCCATGTTAAAGATGTCGGTGACGAGAAGCTGCATGTCATCATTGTTGTCTCTTATTACAAACCAGGGACTGTTGAACTGACCGGGTTGACCATCTGTGTAACCCTGTGACCCACACTGTCCAGAAAACTGTGAGGTGGCTCTTGTACCATGATCAATCACTCTCAGACAGCTACTACTTATGTCAGCTACAATGACACGCTGTTCTGTAATCTGTATGACTCCCATGGGTCCTTTGAACCAAGCCTCAGATCCTATCCCCTCTCTGTATCCTCTCATTGTAGTGTTCCCTGCTATGGTGGTAGAGGACGTACCATCGCTGGTCTTTAGTGAGTTCTGAGGTAACATGGCTGACAGAGGTCTACCTCCATGTGATAAACATTGTTCGAGGTGGTTACTGTGAAGTTTGTGGCTATAGACCTCTCTAATCTGAAAATTGATATTATTTTGTAAATGTTATGTTACTAGTCCAGTAATTTTTGAACGATGAAATTTCATATTCTGGTGATGCAATGTTTTATAATTGAAATTAATTAATCAAATGTAATGTTTTACAAATAAAATTTGGATGAAGGGTGTTTCGGTGTATGATAATTGTAAAAGTGATGTTTTTAATGGAAGATTTTCAGAGTTTCATGATATAATACTACTTTTAATAAACTGGCCATTCAAATATGACCACAAAAACGTTTTCATGCCATTAATACAAATGAAGAATGCAGCTTTTTCCAAATAATTAAATTGGGCAAACGCATTAGATATATAAAATATAAACATTTCGCAGGCAATCTTTTTCACAATACATTTTGGTTATTGGGCGTTGTCTTCTCCCATCAACAATCAGCAGTGATTAGGTATCACAGCTTTAAAGGAGTTCCGGTTTTAAACCGATACAATTTTGGACCAGCTCTCTCAGCATGGCCTACCCTGAATCTGATATTCTTAATAGAGGTTTTTTTAGCATGAACCTTCAAAGACTTTCAAATTCGTATCTTTTAACACAGCGTCCTAGATAGGTGAATAGACATTAAATTGACGGAAAGTGACTCACCAATCAACTAGAGACTACACATCCTGATTGTCACACCACCCAGTATCCAGAGTCACACAGCATAACACCTGTCAAAATGATTTGTTTGTTACAAGAGAAATTAACAATTTTTTTAAGTTCAGGGGAGGGACAATTCTGATAATTCATTTGGGATAGTTTTACGTCAGGGTTAAAGCAAACCTGCTCAACATCGCAAGTGCTTCAATTACCTTTTCTTCTTCAGAATTACCAATTTCAAGATTATATTGGAGTCACCGTTTTTATTGTACTTACAAGGTAAAGTGTAAGTCTCAGCTCCATGAATGTTAACATACCGAATGTGTTTATGGTACTGTAGTAAGATTTGGTCTACACCACTAGGCTCACCTAAACAAGGAGAGCAAAGAAAGCTTTAGCTATTGTCATTGTTAAGCAAGAACTGATGACACTTACAGTTTTGAATTCATAGAACACTGTAATTCTGGCTTCAGAGAATAATGGTATTGGCAATGAGTCAAAATAACTCACTGTGAGCGCACAGCTCTTGCTGTGGCATTCATTGATGTACAGACTTCATTAAACGCTGTTGTTGTGAGCTTGTTTATGAAATTCATGCCGAGTGTGAAAAATGAGTGGTAACTGATGGGAGCTGAGTATATCTCCATAGAACTATAGAGAGGAACTACTAGAGAAGAATTCTCATTGCATTCTTTACAAAAAATGTGTAAACATGATCGATCATATCCAGATCTCAATAATATTACAAATCTTCAATCATGTTATTACAGATCTATTTTCCTGCATAAATGTTTTGATCATTTGCATATCTTAATAATACAAAATAACTCAAAGGCCATTCCCGGTGCTCATTGGATCACTCTTCTCCCAGAGAGTAGAGTTGAGCGGACATTGCCTGTTTCTTCTGAGTACGCCGACTTTCTATACCAAGTGCAACGACTCTATCTTATACGGAAATAACACGAGTGCAGCGACTCTATCTTATCTTGAAATAACACGGGTGCGCCGATTCTATCTTACTGGGAAGAGTATTGACCTGACTTTGGGGAGGGAGTGAGGTATAGGTAAAAAAAGGAATAGCCTTATTTATCCGGGGCTTAAACAATAAATTACCTTATTCTAGGGCGAGAAAAATGGGAGGAAATGGGTATAGATAAAATAAATAAAGAAATGGGGGAAGGGAATGGCTCAGAGTTACAACTACCTCTGCAAGATAGCTGGGAGGATAACTGGACTGGGAATCAAGTCAATGGTTGCAGTGGTGCAATGGGGGGTTTTCACTTAGCCTCTACCCAAGAGAGGCTACAGTCTATCAACAGAGTGCAAACAAGGCAACATTATATGAAGGCAGGGAGGGAGGCAGGGAGGAAAAGTTACTAAAATGCTGATATGGGAAGACAACTAATAATAATGATAAAGCATGTAAAATGAAATTTCAGATGTCAACCTGTGGTGAAAATCCACCTCAAGAGGACCAACAAAGGCTAAAATCCACTTTGAACAGTGATCATGTCCTTTGCTATAATAATATTATAAAATTTATGTTAACTGGTCTTGGCATGGTCTGCTTAAAGCCAAACCACTTATCAACCAATATCAGCTTATCTGTATTACCAAATACTGTCCCACTCAAAAAGTGCTACATTCAAGAACCCAATTAAAAGGTTATGAAGAGTTTTTGTTTTTAGTTTTTTTTTATGTTAGGTTTCTGCAATAACTAAATGATAACAAGATCAGATTCTAATAGTGAGTGGTCGGTAATGGAATGCCGCTCCCAGCACTCCTGGCTCACAAATATTGTTGTGCTTAGTTGATGGGTTGTTTTATTATAAAATTATGTTTGATATTATATTGAAAAATTATAGACTTGGATAATTTAATAATCGTTGTGTCATATTGAAAATTTGAATATGATTTATATAAACAGTTTCCATTTGTATATATCAACTTTTAGAATACATTTTAAACTAAGAATCGGCAAAGGGCCGTTTGGACGGTAACTCAGCATGGGTGAATCACGGTGCAAAAAAACTTGAAAAATTATTTTGCGAAAAAATAAAGTTATAAAAATATATCATAGCAATGGAATGAACAAAAGACAATCATTGTTTCGAGGGACGGTGGCGTTACAGACTCAGATAGGATATACACGTACGGTAAGGTACCAGGACTAGCAGTAATATGAGCAGCAGAAAGGAAAATAATGGAGATGGTTGCAATTAACCTTAAGACAAAATTTCTAGGAAAGCAGGCATTCTAAAAAATTACACCAAACATACAAAATCCAAAATTTAGTTATTCGATTGTACTACTTAGCAGTAAAAATCTATTGGTGATGTTTTACGTACTGCCAAAAAATTGTACCTGCAACAACATTAATTTGGGGCCACAGTCCTAAATCTTTGAAGCATTATTAATTCATCTAGGAGAATGATAATGAAGGAAAAAGGTGCAAAATCTTACTATAAGAAATACAACATGTAAAACATGAGCAAAAAAAAACTTATAAGCGAACAGTCACCTAAGCTGCCTTAAGGTAGGAAAGTTGGAACTTCTTGTAGTGTCTTGTTGACAGTTGCAGTACCGGCAGACTTAAGTGCCTGATTGAAGTTTCGCAACTCCCACAGCAACATTGCCAAGTGTGAGAAAAAGATTACACAACACAAAAGTAATGTCGGGTAAGACAATACGGCGATTGGTAAAATATTGTTTTCAGTAAAGAAATCAGAAAAAGCCGTTAGAGATAAACAAATCTAGGAGACTTGACATCCCAGGAGTGCCGACCAAGTGCCAGGGGGACAATCACCAGTACAATAAGAATAAAAGGAAACACAGCTGTGTACGCATAGTCAACTGAATCAACTTTTTCTAAGTTGTCCACATGTTCACATGTGGAGTTGCCCTCTCACAAGTGTACTTGAATATTGTAAGACATTACATTATGCTGTGACTCGACCCTGTTAGATATTACGGAGTTAAATGGAGATGATTATTCCTTTTATATCCAGTCATCAGTAACCTTGATCTTCTACTCATATATTAGGTAGATGCGTCGTCCCAGCTCCCTACAAGCAGAATTAAAGGCATGTCAATAAATAAAACATAATCGTTTTTTTAAATAAATGGATAGCTTTACACTACCAGTTCCATATATACAGCCTATTTTTCTGGAGGGTACGGTCTCACACCATTACCCCTCCCCCCCCCCCACAAATAAGGCAAGACAAGATATTGTACACAGCCTCTGATCAGCCTTATACAAATGTTTTATGGTGAAAAGATTGGCGAAGGTGAAATGGAGTTGGCTTTGGCGTTAGCAATAGGTGCAAGCCCGCTACCTCCGAGATGTGATTAGCAGGCATGCAACATAGTGCCATGAATATACTGGAGTGCTTGAATTTTACCTGTTACTATTATTTCTAGCCGCATTACCCTCGGCTGCATCAATTCTTAAGAATATACTGCTCTACTGACACATGACACTAGTAAGCACTCAATTCTAGCTGTCTCAGGTGGGAGTTTGTATGAAAGAGATCAAATTTAGCTAACATTCAAATTAGTTATTCCACGCCAATGCAACCGAGTGAGCTCTTCCTAGCACGACTATTTTACTTCTCTAGGGTGATTTTACTCCGGATAAATAAAAATGCCTTTGTCTGATTCTCTGGGTAAAGTAAAACACAAACTTGAATAGATGATTGGTTTGGGTGAATTGATTGCATGTATTCCTACTTATTTCTGAGAAGTGAAACAAACACCAGAAGGAAAGGATGGAGTAATGGTTACCTTATTCTTATGGTACTGCTGTTCTTTATTCTGAGGCTGATTGTGGGTTAGTACTGGGGATTTTGATTGTTGCGGGTAACCAGAGATATTCGGTAGATTCTAAAATACACAGATCAAGAATATGAGTCATCAAGTAGGTTAAATTTTTCAAAGAAATAAATTCAATACTTGAAGCCATAAGTTTTCACATGGCCTTAATGCTGTCTTATTGGCATTTAAGTGCAAAGAGACATGAATAGCATATTTAATCATCATAAATTTAGAATAATGACGGTTTCAGTTCAGTGCAAACAGAAGTTGTCCCTTCTTTGATGTAGATTGGACAACTTCTATTTACGAGAAGAAATCTAACTATATCAACCAGGAGGCAGGGACGGTTGGGGGTCGGGGCGGAGGGTGTCCCACCCTTTCTGCTAGAGGTAATATTATACCTAAACAGGACATGGTGATGTTGCACCATTGAAATGCGTAGTACCAAAGGTGGTGTTGTTGATTTGAAGTCAAAAGTCCAGATTTGTTAATAACTATATCAATTTTGAAGGCATTTCAAGTTTGAAAATTGAGTTCTATACAAAATACCTGGACTGAAACTGCACTAAATATGGACTGTCAATGATGATATCATTGTTACTTTGTACAAATAAATGGTACTGTAACTTAGTGCCATAGAGCTAATGCTCTATATAAAACCCTGACAAAGTTTATTCTACGATCCATGATCATGGAATCAGACAAGTCAAGAACACACTTTATGTTAAGATTCTCACCGGCCATACGTCGGGAAGTGGTATGTGATTATAATACAATATTATACATAATAATATAATACTTAATAATATAATACGTAATAATATGATATAATATAATTACCCTCTGATCTCTCTGTCCTCGTGGCCTGCTGCTCTTATCAGAGTGAATCTCATATCTATCAAAGTATGGATGATTGAGCAGCTGCTCACAGGTCAGTCTCTGGGGCGGGTCCATCGCAAAACAACCCTGTAAATAATAACAAAACAACCCTGTAAATAGTATCAAAACAACCCTGCTAATGGTAACAAAACAACCCCTTGAATGGTAACAACCGGGGTGTTATATTCGCAAATAATCCCTACCAAAACAAGCCTGCAAATAATAACAATCGTGGGCTGATAGATTGCAAAAAGTCCCTGTTAAAATACAGATTATACCTGTTTGAACATGAAAATCCCTGCAAAAAAGTATATTGCTTTGTGAGATTTTACAGTGTAAAACCACCATATGAAAGAAGTTGAGATATCTTGTGTGACACATTTCACTGAAAACATTGTGCAACTGGAACCGATTCCGTAGGTCTAACATATGTCTATCATCAATACTGAACAATGGCTTTATCCAAATGCGCCCTTTGTTATGTCAGTTTTTTCAAGGAAAGCTCTAATAATGCCTTCTATCTGCAAATTTTCCATAAGATCCCTAATCTTCACAATGATTAGGACGATGGGCTAAATTTCAAAATTAAATTCCCATGCCATGCAAACATCGCGTACCACATGATATTGACATATCACAATTGAGGGCTCTCTCAACTCAGAGATAAGTCAGTAAGAATCAGATAAAAACTTTTGGTGAACGTCGGGGAACGTCAGTGAACATCAGTGAATGGAGGGGGATCTCGGTGAATGTTGGTAAATTCTTAAACCCCAACTAAACGTACCTCTAGGAAATCCATAGCCTGGGAGCTGATATTTGGTACTTTAGCCCTCAGAGGCTCCGTTCTCTCTGGTATCGGTATTGTCATACCTTTGAAGAATAAGTTATTACTGAACACCTCCATGTGCCACTGTAACAGCTCACCTATTAGAGAAAATTCAATAAAATTAAATTAAAGTCGAGACAAAAATTTGAATTTTAAAGACACCTGCTATAATTCTTATTCAAGCAATTGATAGTTTGTGATTCAGTTGTTTCCATTAAGTGGCAAACATCAAAACTAGGAAGGGAGCAATACCTCCATTATGATTGTCGCCTAGGTCGCAAGAAACATAAACTAGATGAGAGTAACCTATATGTTGTGTCAGCAAACTAACATTCTATCAGACTTTTCCTCTCCGTCAAATATATGTTGAAGGGAGTTCTTTCCAGTGTTTTTGGGTCAAAGCACACAAATGAACTGTATCGCAAACCTCTAAAAGTTGTACGAAATATCGTCCCATATTAAATTGGAGTTGTGCTTACTTTGGGATTCGCTGATTTTATGACTAACCGTCTCAATGACTTATCTATTTACTTACTGACATGATGACTTACAGACTTGCTGAATTAATGA
The DNA here is from genome assembly GCA_914767715.1 of Membranipora membranacea. Lineage (NCBI taxonomy): Eukaryota > Metazoa > Bryozoa > Gymnolaemata > Cheilostomatida > Membraniporidae > Membranipora > Membranipora membranacea. The sequence goes on from OU612072.1 coordinate 20,107,628, forward strand.
GTTATCTACTTACTTACTGACTCAAAGACTTACCTTCTTGCTAAATTGGTGACTCATCTCCTCACCTTTCTGATGACTTAATGACTTATCTTCTTACTTAATGACTCAATGACTTACCGAGAGTTTTCCTGATTAGGTAGAGCTGATCTACATCCGATCTGCCCGGCCACAGGGGCTGTCCTGTAATCAACTCATAGAGCACACAGCCGATAGCCCATATATCTACTGGAGGTCCGTACTGTGTATCCCCTACTAACAGCTCAGGGCTTCTGTACCATCGAGTAGCCACATAGTCTGTGTAATCGCCATCAGGCCCAGCTAAAAATAGAGGATATACATTACAGTGCTACACAGATGGATGGTACACATGGAAATTCATGAATTTGTAGAATAGCTCACGATTAGTTTCCTCAGCTACTTGTATCGCTACCCGAAAGCTTTTACCACAGCAGCCAATACTTTCACCAGACTGAAATAACGTTACGTTGTGGCAAGTCATGTGAGCTGCAGAGAACCATCCAAAACAAGCAAATAAACAGAATTGAGAGGAGCTTTTTTTATCTGGCTATATCTCAAGAAGTTATGCGTAATTTGAGACATTGATGGACATAATGCGAAAATAAGAAGGTCATTGACCAACTAGCCCAGAAGATGTGAGTGAAAAAACAAGGAGAGAAGCATGGTGGTTCTAAGATATATACCAGTGCAGCTGACTCTTCATGGCAATCATCAATTCTCCAAGCTGAAAGGAACTGCGACTTTCTCAAATGGTTTGATCTGAGTCAGTTAGCCTAAGCTCACAGGCAAATCGTCATTTTTACTATCAAAGTATCAAGTTATTGGCAATCCCCGCCATAAGTTCGGTTGGTGAATTTAACTGAAGTCTTTTACTATGAGGTTCGATAAAACTACGCTATCTAAACCTCCTAATCTACAGAATATTGCTTGCTATCCCAAATAAATGTGCTGTCAATGAAAAACATAATATCACACTGGCAAGACAAGGACAAAATTTGAACTTATTAATTGTGATGAAATATAACACAGTTATTGTAATATAAACTAACATATTAAGTAAATATATTGATTTTGATAATCAGCCCATTATTGTTTGGATCAGTGTTTTATCTACCCAGATATGTAAAGGTTAAAATACTGGCAGAGACCACAACCAACAGTGGAATCTATTATCATGTCCTGAGCATAAACCTCAGCCCAGATCACTCAAACTCTCTCCCTCTTTCTCGAATCCCTCCTCCCACATTGGCCCCGAGCAGTGCTTGCTGGTTAATACGGGGTAAATTATCATGACTTTCACATGTGCTTTCCTCAGAATCCAAAAAACTGGCCACTGAATTTATTGCATTGTGGCCTAGTTAGGTTGATTAAGCCTGGAAGTGTCGAAGCAAAAATTCATGTAGAAAGCCTATCATCATAGTAATCAGTTGGAGAGAACCATTTGACATTAAGTGCTTAAAAACTGAAAGTTTGTGTCTTTGCTGTCTTTCTGCTAAATCTAGACCTTTGGGGCTCGGGTGACGGTTGGTGTCGGCAGTTTCAGTTTTAATTTGTCAAGAAGCTTGCCTGAGTTTTTAAAGTTTGTACTGGGACATCAGTCAAACGCGTTAAAGCTGCCAGAATTTTAGCTAAATCCAATTACTGACACAAAGTTATTTACTGACGAAACTTCTCCAGAAATAACCATACAATGTATTCTACCACTAACCCATGAATTTATATCGATGGTTGTAATGCATCAAACGTAGCTGTATGGTAAGCAGGACCTTCTTCAGTTATCTCTACAGTGGAATAATGAAGGGGAAAACAGAAGGACATGGGTAGGGGAGATATTCCCTATCCTGTCAGACAACTACTGACAGATTTTTGTGGGGCTTTGAAGACCTATTAATTAACCCAATAGGACATAAAGCTGTAACTTCAAGGAGTTCGATGTATTGTTTAGTAAGTTGGTCAGATAGAGCTAACGACATGTCACCACTGATATAACCTGATAGCCGGCAGCAGCAAGGTATTCATTATAACAACAACACCCTTATTGTGTATCAAAATAGGGTTTGTGTCAACAACATTCAAGAAAGTGGGATAATGGAGCTAGCATAAGATCCTGACTGTAAAGGCCTCTGAGAGATTCATACCTTTTTAGCTGAATGGAGTAAAAGACGAAGCAAGTAACAGGTGGGGTCTGATTAATAACCGCACAAGGTTTAAAAAAAAATAACAACTTATTGATGACAAAAAAATTTGTAAAAACTTAGTATTTTCAAATTTTATTTGTGATCACTAAGTTGATATGAATGAATGGACAAACAGGATGAGCTGAAGATGGGCCATACTCCGCTAGCCAATACATTGCCGGCTGCAAGCGCCCCTTCCCTACTAGTCAATCAATTACCGTTCCAAACCCTTTCCTCCTATGTGCGCAACAATAATTAAATATTTTTGTAGCTGGGTATCATTCGGCATATGAACCTAACAAACTTATTTACAATGATTTAATCTTGTACAGAGATTTCACCTAGTATGGGGTTGTGTTTTTCCAAGTTATCTCCCTTGATGATCTCCCCTGACAGATGGGACCATACTTTTGCAAAATTTTATATAAGTCATAAAAGAAGCAGATGAGACTAAAAGAAGCAGATGAGACAGATGAGACAAAAAATCGTAGGTTTCAGCTCACCCTAACTTTCCACTTTCATGGTACAAGGATGTGATTGTGGGTGCGAGTCTTGCTGGCGACATCAGTATGGATTGGCCTCATTGACTCAAACCTACCATCTTCACACTTCATCAGCTCTCAACAAAACATCGCTAATTGTCCATTGATCTTAGCATGTCAAATTTTTCTTTCTTTTAATTTCATCAAAAGCTGATCAATGTTTTGAACGCCTACCTATTTTTTATCAAACAACAACAGCTATTCTCTGATTGGAGGATAGCCAAAGCTCTGCAAGTTAATTGGATGATGTCGGTTTAATAGACCTGGTCATTGTTCACAGACAAGCGCTTGTTTTAGAAAGGCCCACTTGATAGCTAGTAAGGATGTACATCAACTAAACAACAAATTGTGTTTTATTGATTTACCAGGATGATAAAGGCCTATTATCAGAGATACTAGATAATTATTGTTATAATTGGTCAATTTTGTAATAATATAAGAATGGAAAGCTATATTTAATATTTATTATTAGTTTGATTAACAAAATCCCACAAGTAAAACCAAACAAACTCAGGCTTCTTCAAGCTATTGTTCTAAACCGAATCTGCGCTCTTGTTTTTGTGTACCATAGTTTACCCACCTACTATAATAATTTCCAAGCTACCTGTTATTTGGGTGTATTTTAATTTTCTTCTAGAACATTCACTAAAGAGTTGATCTTTCTGCCAATAATAGCAAAAAACAAGAGATTGAAACGAAGTATTGATAACGAGTTGCACTAGATGTCTAGTTTATCAAATAATTACAAATTGTCTACAACCAGCAGAAAGTCGGATGACATCGCTAGACTCAGTATATTAGCGGCAGCCTGATGGATGTATTTAGAGTAATTTTCAATAATTTATTATCATGTTTAAGCTCAGGTTCTGATGTAGCTACAGGAGTGACCCGACACAAACCTGACTTATAGTAATCTAGCTGAATCTAACCTCATGAACAGACCTGTCTATATATATACCCAGGGGATCGTACGGTCGGTAGTAGTACAAAATACGTATCAACTATTTCTTTTTTAATTTATTTTGAGACCAGGTATCAGCATTTTATAATCTATCCAAACAGTTGATCAATAATTGTAGCCCGCTATCCATAATTTGATTGAAAATATGTTGCAAAATGAGCAAGATGAAACATGGCCAAGAATGTCGGACTACCTTAGAACATCCACTATTTGTACTGCCTCAGGTATTAGAGAATCAGACAGTATCAACTTCTGTCACCAAAGAGACATGGATTTTCACACAGAAGCCCTATAGCAATTAGCAATGTGATATCAGCCTAGCACAAAGTAGGCCCACTTGTATGGGTGTATGGGTATCAAAAACTAAACCAGTCTAAACTGTTTGCTAACAAATGTAATTAAATGTAGCCAGCGGGCAAGCTCAAAGCTGGTTGAAAATGCTCAAAGACTTTAATATTGATTCTAGAATTTTTCTGCAAACAGGTGTTAAAATACAGTCTGCACACAATCTACTTAACACACAGGTGTGAGGGAGATGATTGCCTGAGCTGACTGTCCCAGACTACCATTACAATCAAAATATAACAGATATTACTGATGTACATTTTTCTCAGCTATATCAAGTGAGTTTCCATACAAAAACTTTAGATCCATTTTCACTCTTGTAGATGCAAAGCCTGCCAAAAGCTCCCCTGTGAACCCCATGACAAAGGATGGACCTGAAGACACCAGCTGAAAACATTGGGTGGAAGGAAGTATCATATCTGATGTTTCATGGATAGTAGTTGACAAGTTGCCTGGACTAGATAGGCCTACTTACATTGATATGGATTTATGGATCAGTGATAAAATACATAGTGTGGCTATTTGTGGATATATGCCATCAGTATAAAGCTTTATGTCAAGATCTAAATAAAGCTATAAAGCTTTTACGTTATGCATTGATTGACATTCCAGTAACAACCTTCAAAAACTCAGGAAAGCTGCTTGAAAAAAGTTTGTGTCAGTTTCAGCTATTCTAGATTCTGAACTTCTGGACCAATCAAAGATGAGAAATACGATCCAGCAATCATACATGAAAAGCCATACACATCCTCAGGGTCAGATATGTACCCCTCACCCATATAATATAATATATATCAATGGATACTTAGTTTGCATGGACTGAGAATGTTGATTTGTTTGGACTGCGACAAAAGTCCTTCTAGCTTGCTGAATCAAAGCCTAATACAATCAAACTGGCTATGTAAGGGCATATGGAGCATCCCATTGCGATAAGATAAGGGCTGATTCAAACTTGGCCTGGGTTGCTGGAAGGAATTTTCCTCTGGACACCACAAGTTCTTTGATAGTGGAATAATGTCACAATCCAGCAGCCCTAAATAGTTTGAGCACTTGAAACTAAGCTTTCATCTAGGATTCAAGAGGAGTTTGAGGGCTTCTATCGGCAAGTCGAAACTTTAAAAAATCCAACAACCCTTCAGGGTAATTCGATGCTGCAGAGTCCCTCTTGTGGTTGTGGAGATCTGAAGATAGCCTGAGGTTGGCTTGTTTACCTTGCAACCCCAGGCTAATCAGAATACCCACACCCTTTCCAATTTCTTTGAATTATGATTTCTCCATGCTCCACTTTTGGCACTATGCAGTATTTATGTTTGGTTCACTTTAATGTAAAGAAATTCAACACTCACTCAGAAGACGAGCGAATCCGAAGTCGCAGAGTTTGACTTTTCCAGACTTTGTGATGAGGATGTTTTCAGGTTTAACGTCTCTGTGGATGCACTGAAAATAAAATAAATTATAAATTTAACCTAACCACAATGCAATTCTGGTAATCCCAGTATGGGATTGCATCATGGGATACCATAAATCTTAAGTTCTATTTGAAAAGGTAATCATATATTGAGAAGTTTTGGAAGTTGAATAGACAAAATTGGCCCTCTCTCCACTCATTTGAAAGCGCAAACTTTGCTTGGATAGCTGGTAGTAACATTTCATTATCAATAACTTTCCCAAGAGTGGTTGATAATGAAATGCTACTACAAGCTATCCCGGTACAGTTTGAGTATATATTGTTACAACCATCAATGTGGGTGGGCACAATTCTTAATTAAATAACACAATGCAAATCGACACAAAGTGGTTCCGGTCAATATCTGTTATTTTGAAAGTCTCAGTGCTCAAACTATCTCTCCACCGTTTTTCTAATCGGGCCTGTAAGGTTGTTCAAAGTTTTGGTATTGTTACTATTTCATCGAACAAGTTAAGATTTAGGAAACTACAAAATATGAGAAATAAAGTGGTGATGAGGCCCACATCCGCAATAGCTTTGACAATGTTGCAGCAGGTCGAGGCGCAATGCCAAATTGCCAAAGCATTGAGCGGTATTATAGAGGTCTGCCAATAAAGTTCCAAATACATAATAACTAGTAAAATTAACGCTCATGTTTTGCAACTTTCAACAGCAGTGCTTTATAGAGTTAAGCCTGGTAACCAGTGTCATCAACACTGTAGGTATATATACATTATCAGGACCAATATGTGTTGCTTTAATTGTGCAGGATGAAGTCGTATTAATTAACAGACATCTATTTCAGATAATTTACTAATTTTTATTGAGTGAACATCTTTGATTGTCTTCGAGCAATGAACTGTATATGACTGCGTACGGATCAATACGCAAACTTATACAGCATCATGACTACCAACATCTATATTGGCAACAGAAAATAAAGCTTGGTACCCGACCCCCTCAAAACGCGTCAGGAGCAATTAGATTTTTTAGCAAACTGGCTTTGTATATGAAATTGTTGACCATCACAGGAAAGTGAAGCCAAAGTTTACTTTCCTGTCATGAATAACAGCAATTTTGAGTGTTTTCTGGCACTGTACTAAAAATGATAGGATTACATGTTTTCTTAGCATGAACCAGGTTTTAGAATCAATCATAGCCAATTCAGGCAAAATGAATAGGCAATAAGGTGTACTGCCTCCAAAAGTACAAATGGGGCGATGTCATCGCAGTACAGAACCACACGCATAACCTGGCCTACTAAAGGTATTTAGCCCCCTTAGTCGCCTAACAGTTTAAGGTTTGCCTTTGACGGCGTTGGAGCAAAGGGTCTGCTCTAAATCAGACTTTGAAATTGTGGTTTATTTTAGGTATATAATGTGCATTTAAATTTATTCTAATTAGCAGGCATGTCTCGTAAGTACGTGACCTTCATGTTTGGTTACTACATATACTAGTTCAGTCATACGACGTTGATTATTAACTGCTGACTACTGTCTCCGTCACAAACCAGACGGTTATGTAACAGCTACAGCAGCGATGCAGTACACAAGAATGGTCCCAAAGTAGATCACAGGTAACACTCTTGTGAGATTTCCAATCAATTAGTTTTATAAACAACTGAGCAAATTCTAGTTTCTATTATTTTAGCAGTGGTAAGACTTAAACCCAATAATTGCTCGCTACAGCTTAGCGGAACTAAATAAATGATCCAAAGGATGATACTCAGACTGAAAGGTGGGACAGAATCTATAGCCTACTATAAGTTATACTTCTTCATTCGAGGGTAAAAACTACATGTGTACGCTTACAAAAATTAGTTTTACAGATTTCATATTTCATATTTCAAAGACAGCAAATAAATATGACCATAACATCAGGCATTCTGATTTTGTATCGTAGTTGAAGAGTTACCCATCCTGATATCAATCATCTGGTTACATGGCTGACAAATTAATCTAGCTACCCAATTTAAATTGAGAGCTGTCTCATATTTGCTCAGATTTACAGAATTCAAATCAGATTTGTAAATATAAAAGTTTTTACTTCACAGTAGACCACCAAAAATTGAATTGTATATGGTGAGTATAATTTCAAAAGACAAACCCTTTGTCACATTCGGGTCTTAAATACATACATACATACATACATGAATATCATTACGACATGCTGTGAATTTGCATCTGATTTTGAATGGGCACCTATAGAAATTAAAAAAACATTGCCCTTTTTTAATAAGGTTGCTCTAAAATTTATAAGCCAGCCACAAAATTATTTTGATAATATTTCCCTATAAAACCTTGTAGAAATATGTTGCATGAATTTTATAATAAGGCGGTGATATACAACTTTCCCTTAACAGTACTCATGTTGCTGGCATAAGAATGATAGCTCAACTAGGTAGGTAATTAAAAAAATTCATGTTTTCCGCTCTACATGAATTCTGTATACTCTGAATATGTGCACCAAGTTAGCCTTACACTTATGTTATTGAATACATTTGACGTAAATATCTCTTATCAACGTAAATATTACTAGGTCATTGACGTAGGCAATTTCCAATGTCATGGTCTCCCAGGGTTTAAAATATATAAGCATGTTCACTGTGTAGGTCACACATCTGACAAGAGCACAAAATTAACCATTCACATCCTGTCGCTTAATATAGGTATGCTATCCCTACATACAACCATCTAAGATGACCAACCCTCTTTCCTTACTGCAAAAGCTCATGTCAAATGTATTATCAGCTCTCAGTCTATAGGAATGTCGGAAAATACATGGGTACAAGTAGTCTGTCAGAGTTCAGAATTTGAAAGTACATCATCAACATTGCAATGTGGGACACCATAATCAAAAATTACTAGGGTATTCACACCTGACGTCTATGTTGTCAGGAACTCCAATTGGTTGTTGTTTACGTTTTCTACTGTTTGATGTTCACTCACGCAGGTGCCCTACAAATTAGTCTGACTCAACAAGGCATGTTACCACCAAATCAGAATGATTGCAAGCGACTGAAACGAACAACAATCACAACACAATGACAGCCTTTTAAAATGATAACTTTGGGATTCGATTCACCACACCTGCTCAAATGTTGCTGATATGCAGCAATTTTGCAAACACAAAAACAAGCTTACGAACCAATGTCAATTGGTAACAGCGATACTCAAAACAAAAGGCCTAGTAATAGTGGTAGTGGTAATAGTAATGGACTCTTGCAGGGAATGACAAATTTTATCTATAGCAAATGCGAATGATGAGATAAAATATAATGACAACACGTAATTGAGTGAGGATGTATGCAATGCCATGCATCACTGTCTGAAAGCGACGGGGTTTATGAGGCAGTCACTCGGCACAGCCCGCAACCCCCTCTCCAAACAAAACTTTTCATTATTTTCAATGCTCACTAGAACTTCAGTAGCACATGTCAGCCCACCGATCTATCTATCATCCTAGTTTAAAACTTCACAACCAGGCAAAGATCATTTACATCATAGTTATAATGAGAACGTCAAACCCTCAATTTGCTGTGGTAGATCTTTACAAAAGTCGATGCTGGTACATAGCAGAAATTGTGCACCTCTAGCCTTCTATATTCATACATCCATACTTACCCTAGTTAGAATGGTTGACATGGTAGATTTCCCCTACCTTAAGGATTTTATTTTATACACATTTGGATACTTTTTAAATGATTTCATGAAATGATTGCACCAACTGGAGTAATCGTCCCTAAACTCACATTAGCAGGGTTCGATGTCAGGCAGTAAAGCCTAACATAATTCCCCTTATCACTTGATTGATGCACCGTGCGCTCTCAGGCTATATATAGACTTTAAGTTAGTGATGAGGAACATGACTCAGTACACTTTTCCTTCCTTGTATTTTGACTGAGGAGAGATAAAATACTTTGATAGTCCTGTTTGGGTTTTACAATGCTGCTAGATATGGCTGCTCTGTGAAAGTAGGCAATCACTAAGCTTTGCTTCAAACAGTTGCGGTGTATGGCAGGCACATATCAACATGTTAGGCTGCCTACTTAGCTTAACAAACCCTCCCTTTGTTTTAAGCCATTTATAATCGGATTTCCTGCTTGAGATACAGGTGATCAGTTAAGGAATAATATGAGTAATATTTGGGAGTATTTCTGTATTAGTTCCCAAGTCCCTGGCATAGTCTGTCTTTTTCGAGCCCTCCAAAGTAATTACTGCCCTAAAGTAAGGAAGGATTTAAGGCTTACCATTGCTGGTGGGTGAATACACAAATTTGGTCTATCCTTTCGTTGTCCATGTAGGTTTTGGGTTGTCAACATTGTGAAAACTAAATTTTGATGTATCCCATAATGCAATGTACACATGCTTGGTTTATATTTCTCCATGGTGCTATGATTGAAGATAGGATAGTTTTTTGCATTAACGTCATGCCTCGCCTAGGATACCAACTTGAGAACTACTTGTCCGATGGATTTATATAGCCATATAAAATACGCCTTATAAGGTGCGCTCCAGCTTGCCTGGAAACGAAGAGCAAATCAAAGATGGACGCAGCAGCGGTGGCTTGATACATTTCATAGAAAACTTCGAAATCATGGTAGTGTTGTTCATCTCTGAATATCTGCCAAATTAAGAAATATGCAGGCAACCATTAACAGTACCAAGTGGTCATTCTGAATAACGATACACAACATTATTAAATTCGGCTCTGAGAGATAGACGCCGAGAGCTTAGGGTTACTAGGCAGTGAAAAGTTTACTTCCCTCTCTTGTCAGAAGTTTAGTGCATATTACTAGTTCAAGGCTTTCGCCAAATTATTGAGTTTTGATTTGCTTCAGCAATAAGCACTTGCATATCTCCAGACTGGTGAGGCCTCCTGAGCCTCAATCTGGGTGAGTTTAACAAAACAGTCAACGAACTTCCCCTAAGAACATCTTCCAGAGGATTGAATAACAGTATCGATTGATCGATTTATTACATATCACAGACAATAATACATGTTGCAAAATTCGGTGTAAATACTGACATGAACAAAATTGTCAATAACGAAGCGTTCTTGGTTAGATATACTTGGTACAGAAATTACACCTCTGGCGATACTATTTTCATACATCAAAACACTGCCCACCCTAGTTAGAATGGATGATAGTTATAAAAATGATTTTATGAAAAGATAGCAAAAATGGAGTTATCTGCCTACATTTACATTAGCAGGGTTCAGTGCCAAGCAGTTGAAGACTAACCTGGTGCTCTTGTTTGACTCACCATGCAGCTCCCAGGCAATATATTATATAGTTAGCGACGAAGAACATGATTCAGTCCAATATTGCTTCCTTGTATTTTAAATGATAAGAGACACAAGCTTTGACAGACGTGACTACGATTGTATTGCACTGCTAGAGTGGGCGTGTCTATGAAGTTGTTGATTGAAAGCGATCACAATATCTGAGTCCCCAGCATTGTCGGCATTTATTCGAGTCCTTGAAATGACTTCCCTTGAGAAAGGTTTGATATAGGGCTTACCGTTGCTTGTGCATGAAAAACAACGTCGGGCATTTTGTCATTCATTTAGTTTGGGCTGTCAAAATTGTGATAACTGAATTATTATGTATCCCACAATGGAAATTTCTTTTTGTATACTTTTCTCCATGCTGCTGTGGTTGAAGATAGGATAGCTTTTTGCATAAAGTCTGATATGTTATATTGTCAGATAGAATCTGCTTTCTAAGGTGCGTCTCTGCCTGCCTGGAAACAAAGAGCAATTCAGAGTTTGACAAGACTGCGGTGACCTCCCGGTGTATGTATGTATGTTTATATTTGGTCTCAATCTCTGAGAAATAAAACTGTCTCTGTAGGGTGCTCTGTATAAATTATTAAAACTGTTGATTCTGTAAAAATAAATAAAATGATAAGACCGTAAAAAATACTATTACTTTTTGAAGACACTATTTAGGTATTTGATACATTCTGCTCTAAAACATTTGCCACGGATCTGCACGCGGAACTTGACTGATTGATATCTGCCTGAGGGCAGCTGGTTAAGACGGAGAAGTGGTTCATCTTCGGTGGCAATCATACGGAGGCTCTTTACTTTCAGTATATTAGAGTAAAGGTCGTCTACGGGTGTGAACGTAAGGTCGCCTGATAGGTATCCTGCAGTTCTTATCACAGATTGTAAGTTTTTCTTAGAGTCTGCGCTCAGATGACTATATAGCACAATCGGGTGGTAGGTGATTACTGACTCTATGAAGGACTTGTAGCAGGTCGTTATTAGTTGTAAACTGTCCCCCGCGCGAAAACAACCCCGGGACACTTTACAATATTGTTAGGTTCTGTGAGCAAAACTGCTGATAAGAGAGGGAAGTAAGCCTTTCACTGCTCAGCAACACTAGGCTGTAGGCATTTGTTTCTATATTCACCAAAAATATCAGAGGATTGCAATGGGCGGGCATGTATAGTTTTGTTTGGTGATTCAAAATAACTACTTTGCACTGGGAGTAGACGACGTGCATATTCCTCAAAAGCATAAATTTTGGGTGGTAAACAACACTCCCACAATTTTGACACTGCAGGCTTGTGAAAGGATGACAACAAGATTGTTTGCCTCAGTCCATCGAATTTATCTAATAATTAAACTCTGTTGTTTCGAAATGTTAAGCTGCAAGGTGATGCCATCTGTCACAATGGCACCATACCATACCATACCATGCCATGCCATGCTGGGAAACCAAAAAACCAGCTGGTAGTCATTTGCATTGCGGATAATCATTGACTTATATGTGAAAGATTTGATAGCCTAATAACCGCCTGAATAAAGTGAGGAAGACGAATGACGTGTTTTGTTTTAGATTTCTGCCCCATCCATCCAAAGAAGCTATTAGGCTGCTGTCGGAGTCGTCCCTATTGCCTTACTGGAGAGCACAGATAGATTTCTTCAGGAAGATATTTGGTAAATCATCTGAAGTTATATTGCGTTATTTTGATTCAACAGAAAGACCTACATGTAAGTGCGTTGGTGTTATGACAATAAACACTAATGGTGCAGGAAGGGCCCACTGACTACTGTCGTATACAAACAAATCTGATTCAAAGTTTATTATCTCCCCTGTTACAAGTTAACTTAAAATTACTCTGCCCAGGCTATCATTGTCCAGTCAGCCAGGGTTCAGGGAAACTTGACAGTATGATAACGACATTGCATTGTGGGATGTAATAACGCAGCGTAGCATGTCTTGACAAAGCTTGGACATACAGGAAGCACAGCACAGCACTTCTTAAAAGGCTTTTTATTCTCATTGTTTACTGCAGGAGTGCTAACCATTGTTGAAATGAGGACATCTTATTGATGCTAAGTTCACAATGCAGCACGATAGTAGGAAGTCACAACAGTTGTTTTACATGAATATGAATATTTCACCACTCAGCGCTACATGTGTCAATCAACTGATAAGAGTAAATGGTGAACATTCCACCTGTGATGTGTCATAAAACAAAGTCTTACTCGGCTTCTCGGCCTATTGACTAAGATCAAAGTGTCATGGCTAATGGCTGATTGGTGCCTGTTTCAGTTTCTGGCAGCTTGCTGCACACTCACGATTACGAGGTCCACCATGGCCTCACCTCTAGGATGCATTCTAGCGTGCTAGGATGTATCACACTCTAAGTATGAGGACTCCGGGCAACTTGCGTCCCTCTTTATGGGCAGCCCACCCTCTGTTTTGTCATAAACAGGACAGGACATTCCACCTAGATGGCCACTGTGTGCGTCACACAATTGATTAACAAGACTGCTGCAGTCCATTATTCAAATACCTCGCTGCAAATAATGTCATCCAATATAGCCATAGCTTGAGGAAAATCTTTAACGATAATATGAACTTTGCATTGTGGGAAACTCAAAAACATCCTGTCAGCAGCATTAAATGCAGCTTTCCGCTCTAGATATAGGCTGTGGTTGACAAGCTCGCTGGACTTATGGAGCTTTTGACATCGGCTCTCTCTTTCTTGACCAGCCCTTATTCGACCTTCAAATTTTATAACCTGGCAAAGATGATTTGCATCAGATTTATGATAAGGGAGTCAAATACACATTACACCGAGGATGTACTAAACAATGAGTACATTAGAAAGTTTTATCAATGCTATCTCCACAAAGCCATGCCATAGGTGAAGGCACACTTCTTGCTCTACATAATTGTATTTATTTATCCACTTAGCGCTACATGCGTCTAACACGTGATAAGAGTACCAAGTGAACTTGTGATTGGTTGTATTCTATACTGTGGATGCCAGTATCTCTATCTTTGCAAATATTACAAGGCCAGTAATACACACTACGTCCTATTTAATCGCCTTCCATCATCCAATACAAAAATATTAAATATTTCCACACCTAGGGCTACATACGTCAAACATTTGATAAGAGAACCTTCAACTGGTTATTATTGAAATCTGTTGGCGCAAGCTTCTCTTATCAATGTAAACATTACAAGCTCAGTAATACAGAAATATTTGAGTCTCATGGTCTTTCATCATGAAAATATATAACCAGCTGTTTGTGTCACACATCTGATAAGAACACACAGTTAACCACCCACCACCTGTTGCTGAGTTTGACCGTGTCTTATCAGTGTAATTAGCATTACACTGCAACAAGCACTTTTGTGTTTTAACATCGCCTGCATGGGAAAATAGCACACACTATTCTTATATATGTAGGTCAAAGAGGCTTTCGATGAATTTGGAAGAACAGTGTCAGAATAGCATTGCGGTATACCATAATACGACAGTATCACAGTCCGCCTTAGTACACATTTGGTCAACAGGTGCAAGTGATGCATTTTTAAACCAGCACAACTACACCAAAGTCGACACTGTACCTGCTTGAATGACGCTGATGGGCCGCAACCATAGAACACACATCGACAAGCTTATGTAACCGTGTCTAAAGATATTGGTACTGCCCGGAAAAGTTCTAAGAATGAGAATATCTCATTATAATTTTTATTAAATGGATACGTTAAATCAAAACATGAAGCCTAGCCTAAATATTTAAGGAGTTTTGTGAACCAAAAATCTGTGGTCTTTAATCAAAGGTGGATATTAAGATAAAATATAATGCTGCGGTGTAATTGAGTAAGAAATTAAACAATATTGTGTAACGGAACGATGCAACATTTGGGGGGGAGAGCTTAGGAAGCATGCACTGGGAGCACTAAGTAGCTTCTGTCATTATAATCCCTACTAAAGGCTCATACTGTAATGTTTGCAACCTCATTTGATTCGTTACTTTGTTAGACACAGGAATCTGTTCTCTTGTCATACTTCTTATTATGAAGACATGAAGAAGTCAGCACCAGCTCAGCGTACGCTCCTGTCTTTGTCTTAGTCGGGTAAACAAGCCTAATAAATAAAAATTGAATCAAGTCAGGTGCCTGCTGAGAGTATGCTTGATTTGACACCGTCAGGTGCCTGCTGAAAGTGCGCTTGATTTGACACCGTCAGGTACCTGCTGAGAGTGCGCTTGATTTGACACCGTCATGTTTATGGACCAGATCAAAGGAAAGTCTGCAAATGAAAACAATAAAATAGATAAAAATCGCTCACGGAGGAATCCTGGTCATGACAAGCATGGATAGCATTGGATATCTGCTCTCTTCAACAAGTCTGTCTGTCAGTCTCTTTTTCAATTCATCTGGTATTTCTGTAACTGTACCATCAAATGTGACATCAGTAGACCAGGTTACTGTCAGAGTGTCATCATCACAGCTCAGCTTAGCCTGAGAGCCTGCTTGTGAGCTGCAGTCTACAAATCATATAATATTGTCTTCGATAGTCTACTCATAACATAACATTTAAACATAACATGTCATTACATAACATCATTTTCTTCAAAACTGACTCGGTGTTGAAGCTTCATGTGTTTCAGTATGTTCGGCATCCCCAGCCTTAGCAAACGGTTTACTCTGCTTTGTATGGGGTTTGATATGAAAATGACCAGAAATGATCAGTCGTACCTGTTTCAATCGAGGAAAAACTCACAAGATATTTGAAGAAGTCGACTATACTATTGACTTTGCACACGCTATAACAAATTTGTTTAACCTGAAGGTGAGGTAGTGATTATCTATCCAGAATCAATATCGCTCCATTAAAACTGAAAGCGATAACATCTTTCTCCACAAGTCGTAAGGTAATGAAGGTTATACCACCCACCTTGATGACATATTTTCTTGATCTGGTTGACATTGCCATTAGCGAGGCTGGTTAGTGCGGAGAGAGCAACCTTATCAGTCAGTACTGAACACTGTATGTCATACCTAGCGACTACTTCCACTCGTCTCAGCAACAAATAGTCTAACGTATAGATGACTGATGATTAATAATACGTATGGATTGTCTGCACAGATTGAATAAAGGTGAGGCCACGGTCGACTTCTCCAGGACAAGAGAGAAGGGTTGTTCTGGTTTAGAATAGCTGAGGAGGATCAGACACTGAAATCTTTTGTAGAAATTAGTTGAAATATGCACAAGAGTGTGGCCTTAGCTTTAGGTTTGTACCCATAAGACTGATGTTAAGTAAGAGGCTAGTCCTATAAAACTGCATGTGTCCAGTGTCAAGTCATTGTTTTGTAACGCAAACCTTCATAAACTCAACATACCTTTGATTTCAACAATGACATTACATGGATTATTTCCTCCGACTATCTTATACTGATAACTTCCGACCGGTAACTTAATTCTGTGTGTGATACCTTCTATTGTCAGATCTACATCAGCTAATCCAGTAGCAGGAGACACAACTTCTCTTATCGTATCAGGGCATTTCACATCCAGGATTGAGGTGCCTTTGGGATAGAAATACAACAAATTATGTACGGTATAATATATCTCAATCACTTGTCAAGTTGCTTACTTATTGACTAGTCTATTAACACCAGCAGAAACTCATTTATCTGATTAAGAATTCACACCAAAGATGAGCTTGTAAGATTAGAGACCTACCTGTTATCAGTGCTGACATGCTAAAATTGATGGTTAAATTAAGTGGTAAAGTCTAAATTGTAATTGTTGAAATTGGAAACCTAGATTGAGAGGGCATCTTGAGATATGGAGCCACCATACAAGTGAAATTGAACTGTCTCCCAGTTAAGTAAGTGGTGATAATCTGGAGCTACAGCAATTTTTTAGGAAAGAATCAACCTTACCCAATGAATTTTGCACTAACCATTATTTATGACCGTTATAGTTGTAGAACAGTTGTCTCTATAGAGGATGTGACTACCCACAGCTAACCCGGCCTGTTGGTCGGGATGTGTATCAACTAATGCTCTCTCCTCATTATTTGTCACATACAGTGTTATATTTCGGTTCTGACAAGGTCGTCTGGGGGTAGTTCCTGTAGGATAAGAGTTATTTTTGTCCTTAGCTTTCAGATATTGATAAAAAAGTCTATATCAAGTAGAAATGCATTGAGGCAAAGATTGGAATTCTGCCAAGGTAGGATAGTGATAGTACTACAAGGTTTGACTAGGTATGGGATGAGAGAACACGACTCCAAGTAGTGAATTAGCGCCATCGACCCATTCTTTTTTGGGGATGGTGAGATGGCGCAATCGTTTAGCGCGCTTGCTATTCACTGCCAGGCAATTAGTGCTGCAGGAGTTGTGGGTTCGAGCCCCACTGGGGGAGCTTTCATTGTTGATTGTTCCAGCCCCCAGCACCCTCGGGTGTATACCTCTCCTAACAAGTCATGACACGCTATGAAAGTAGTGACAGGTTATGACAGGTAATGACGAGGGATGACATGAATGTGCTGACAACAACCAGCTATATGTATACTCACCATTATTTAAGACTGTAATAGTTGTCGTGCAGTTTCCTCTATTGATGAAGTGAATCCCCACAGCTAACCCGGCCTGTATGTCGGAATGTGTGTCCACTAAGGCTCTCTCATCATCTGATGTCACATACAGTGTCATGTTTCTGTCCTGACAAGGAGGAATGATGGTTGACCCTACAGGTATAATATAATATATTCTATTTGGTGTGACGGTATTATCAAACTGATGAAGTACAAACTGTCACAGCCGAAAGAACATTTAGGCAATTACAAATACAGTAAGATATGATGATATGTACCTTAGATTGGAAATACAAAATGCATATTTATGCTCACCGGTTCTTATTACTTTAATGTTCACAGCGCAGTTGTCTTTATAAATCACATGACTACCCACAGCGAGTCTAGTCTGTAAGTCAGGAGCTATGTCCACTTGTGCTTGCTCCTCATCGGATGTCACATAGAATGTCATGTTTCTGTCCTCACAAGGTGCTCTGGTGGTGGTTATCTGGGTGGTAGTTGACGGTGTTGTAGTTGAAGGTCTTGGCGTAGTTGTTAGTTTTGGATCTAAAAAGTTTAAATATTTAATATCGTTCAGTCCATTCAAAAAAACACCTTTCAAACAAAATAAATAAAACTGGAAATTCCGCGATAATAAATGCCACAAAACTTCAGGGGTGTGGATGATTTACACTCAGGTTGTTAATTGAGTTTATGATGGTGGCCAATGGCGATGTCATTATAAGTGCAAATTTAAATAGCTGTCCTTTCCATGCAACCTATGAGGAAGACAACCTGAGTATTGTTGACCTATTAGGCGGCAAGTAGTGAAAGAGATGATATGTAAAAACAAATCTGTCTTCACCGGGATTTGAACTCGGGCCTCTCGCGCAACAAACATGTTATAATTGTGGTATAAAACACCAAGTAGTGAAAGAGATTACAAATGTGTTAGAACACAGGACTGTGATTCAGCCGTTTTTTCTATTTTTTCAAAAACACCTTTTGATAAAGTGATATGAGGCACTGGATTGGGTTTTGTATAGACATGCATTTATCATAAACACAAAACTGAAACCTGTCTCGACAGGAATATAACAGAAATTCAAATGCTGCTACTCTACTATATGAATTTATTATGTCACATCTATTTTTTCGCAGTGATCTTCTCATTTGAGGCAAAAGGGGGTAAATTTTATCAAAGACATATTTAGTAAAAACGGCTATTTTTACTCTCAAAGAATTATCAGACATGAATAGGTAGATAAATAAAATGGACTAGCATGTACCCACCTAAAACATCAATTCAAGATAACAGTGATAGCATTAAATTATCAACATTTAAATACATATATACACATTTGTGCAATAAAGTGTCATATATTATCTATACCACTATTGTACCAATAAAAAAAATGTACCAATATGCATATACATATAACATATATAGTGGCTATCAGTGTGTAGGGCATATCTTTGCATTGGAGTTGTCCGGCCATGTCAGGCTATTTTATCTACCATTAATTACTATTGGGTTAAGGATGCCCAACATGATTAGTTAAGAGGATTTAAGACATGATTTCTTGTGGATCATATAAAATGACTCCTTATTTTTGAGTGACACTTAGTTGGGGCCAAATACACACAGATGACACTTAAAAGCACAGATTGGAATCTATTGATATATATATATATATATACAGTACAAACAGGTATTTCTCTATTAAGCGCTATATCACTCAAGAATAGACGGAGTATTAAAATTAAAAGATCGTGTTCCACCTATCAATTCCACTTGAGACAACGTACAAAATATTCCTATTGTAATGTATATAGCGTACTCACATATGAACTGCTGTATTCTTCTGCGTTGTCCGATATAAAGAGAGTGATTAGTGATAAAAAGAGAGGCAGGAGCATTCAGACATCCTGAGCAGAGACCTAGTGTGGATACTCTGCTTGTGTCCAGGTCCACCAGTCGGATCCTGTTATTATTCATGTCAGCCACAATTAGTGTCTGATTACCTATGAATACGAGGTCAGATGGAAGGCTGAAGAGAGAGTTTAGTAGAGAGCTGTCTGTGTAGCCTGCGTTCTTTGGTGACCCGGAGATAAGTGTTATTATCTTCTCTCTGTATGTGATACGGTAGAGAGCTCGGTTCGCCGCTATGACGTACAGATCCCCGTTGTCATCCTGTGTCAGGTGTTTGACCAACGCGAGTCGGTCAGACTTAGCGAAAGTACCGACAGAGGCTGAGCTTACATCGACTGTCCTCACAGCCTGGTTATAGGTATCAGTGACGAGAAGCTGATCGACATCATTTTTGTCTCTAATTACAGACCGGAGACCGCAGAACTGACCGGGGCGACCATCTGTGTATCCTCGTGACTCACACTGTCCAGAGAAGACGGAGGTGATCCCTGTGTGACGGTTAATCTCTCTCAGACAGTGATTATAAGAGTCAGCTACAATTACATGCCTATCTGTGACCTGTGTGAATCCATAGATATCAGAGAACCTAGCCTCAGATCCTTTCCCCTCTCTGTATCCGCTCACAGTAGTGTTCCCGGCTATGGTCATAGATGACATACCATCGCTGGTCTTCAGGGAGTGCTTGTCAGTGTACAGTATGTGACCGGGTTGGAAGAGATCTTCTTCCATGTGATAAACCCAGTTAGAGGTGGTGGTGGTGAAGTTTTTAGCTGTACATCTCTCTAATCTGTAAGATTAATATTGTTATGTAAACGGATGATGTTTGTTAATTTGATCGTATTAACGCAGTAATTATTGAACTAAACAACCACAGATATTGCAAATGCAATATTTCAAATTTATAATTTAAATGAAGTGAATTTTTCGTATTCTAAGTATTCACGTGCTGGTGGGTGAATCAAATATATCAGAATTATTAATTTCTCCCAAAATTCATTCAAATGGATAATTGTGTTTTCTATTAACCAATTAAATTTAAATGCAGGTTTTGCACCAGACACCAAAATATATAATATTTTACGGCGGCTTTTGTTGACAGTACATTTTGGTTATTTGGAGTTGTCTCATGTTATACACCATGAGGAGGCAATACACAAAATTTCAATAAAGCTCAAATGATTAGTTCACTGTACATTGCCTACCCTGAATCTGATAATTTTACTAAAGGATATTCTAGCATAGAACTCAGAAGGCTTTCAAACCCCTATTTATTTTCAAAGTGCCCTGGATAGGTAGATACACATCACATCAATGGAAAGTGACTCACCGGTCAACTAGAGACTGCGTATCCTGATCCATACACCACCCAGTATTTAGTATCACACAACATAACACCTGTCAAAACAATGATGGTATTAATTAAGTTTGTTACAAGAGAAAATACCAAGGTACTTAAGGTTTGGGGGAGAGGACGTCACCCATATAAAGGGAATGCCGAGTCCCTATTGAGACCCGCATTGAGATGCGCATTCAGCCTGTAGATGGTATGTCTGGGTTAAAGCAAGCCATGCTTGTTTTCTCATGTACTATAACTACTTCTTTTTTTCAAAATTATCACTTATCAATATTGAGGTAATAGTTGAATCGAAATTCTTAATGTACTTACGAGGAAAAGTGTCAGTCTCAGCTCCATGATTTTCAATAGGCTGAATATCTTCATCGGACTACAGCAATATTAATTCAACACCTCTAGTCTCTCCTCAGTACGGTAAGTAAATGAACTGGTAGTGAACATAAACCCGCTGCGGAGGTATTTAGCTAGCGGCAACTAATATTTAACCAGTTATCTTTTATGTGCGTCAAAATTCAGATAAGAGAGCCGAGTAAACCTTTCTCTGCCTGGTACTAAATACTGTTGACGTAGGAATCTCTTATCAGTGTAAACATTTAAAGGTAGCTATATCGGACAAAATCGTGTGTCCTGTTTTAACAAAGTCCCCAATATTGAACCAGGGTACTGCTGTGTGCGTCAGAGACCTGATAAGAAGGACAGGTGAAACTTTCAGTGCTCAGTACTTAATCATGCTAATACAATGAGTCGTGTATCACTGTAAATGTTACAGGAGGCAACAAATTTAAATTCTACGAAAAGGAATGTAAATGATGGCATGCCTGCCTGAGTTTCACTTGTTGAGGCCTGATGTTTACAAGGCTGTTGCATCAATTGAGGTAAAATGATAATATGGAATGACAACTCTTTGTTTGTCATCAATATCTCTCTAACGGCACACAATTCTTGTGGTGTTATTAATGGTGTATCAATTATACCTGTACCTGTAATTGTTGATTAGGTTTATCAAGGGGCCTGATGTTTACAAGTCTGAGCTGGTTTGATCAACTGAGCTACAATGATATTAACGAAGGATGACAGCACACAATTCTATCTTTAAACTGCTGTAAATACCTAATGCCGTTATCTTGTAGAAACAATTAATGATGAGATCATACGATTAATATCAAAGTGACGCAACTCAATCATGTGGAAGCTGGGAATATTGAATTTATTGACGCAAGATACACATATACTGCTGATCTTGTGCTTAATATTGGGAGGGCGTTATAGCTCAGTCCCTCCCATATTTAATCAGCATAAACCCAGTGAACGTTATGGATTCTAAGTCTCAGTCACAACTAAACAACAAGATACTATCTAGAGATAACTTCTGACTCACTCTTCAGATATCAGATATCAAACCATATATCCAGAGAATTCATATATAAGGAAGGCAGGATTAAAGACATTGAAGGGTGCGAGGGATTGAATAGTCAACCAAGAATTGCCTCCCGATTGGACACAAATGATCCCTGAGCCACCGATCGCCTGGCAGTTAATCTCACTCAGGGTAAACAATTGCAATTTCTTCATAGACATGGTATGATGGGGCTGCTTAGAGAGCATGTTCCCGAAGCTACTGGTAAAATTCAACTTTTAAGCAAACAGCTTACTGAGACTGCGCAATCTAGCAGTATTCATGCTGCAGTGTTATGTGGCTAGTACAAACTATATATAACCTGGTATCTTAACCAGAGAGCATACCTGCCATGTAAAACGACGGCAACTATTTGATACACAGTCATTCAGAAGAGCAGTTTCACTCTACATTAATTTTGTATGGCTAGTCTGTTATTTTAAAAATTTATTCAAGGCTGCCGTTTGTCTCAACTATTAATAATCTGTACGTTTTTACCAAGTGACATAGTATTAGGAAAAGCAGCTATTTTTGTACGACGGCTACCCGCACATAATGAGGGAGCTTGATCATTTTTAGTAATCTGTGGCATCCACAGGTTGTTAAAAGACAAGGAAGCTCAATAAGAAAAAAGAACTTTATGTTTCTGTGAAAAAGACAAGAAAAAGTCATCTTGACATTGCTTACAAATAATATGTCAAGCCTCGGTGATTATTGAGAAGATGATGAATCGATAATTTTAAGTATTTGTAACAGGCCCCATGATTTATTTACAAGGCAGCCAGTGAATGGTCAAGTACCGCTGCAAAGCAAGAGTGAGTGGCTTTCTTTTTCTAGAAGGTAAACCAGTTGCGTAAGCGTTGTGACACATCAACCCTCCAATGCCATACAAACAGGACCAGCGGTAAGATGAGTGAGAGACTTAGGGACTCTGCTTGCAGAGTACGGAAGTAGCTCAAGCTAAACCACCGTCCCTCTTACATTAAAGTTTGCCTAGCAGCTGCCTTCTGGTTTTCAGAAACACAACATAGTTGTCTATGTCAATAATTAGTTTACTAATTTGTAAGGTAACAAGTAATCATTAGTACGACTTATCCCGGTGAAAGCGACATTAACTATGAATCTCTAACTTCATGATATTGAATACGTCATTTGCTTCCTTTCGATTAAAATTTTGGCCAATGTCAACTTGAATTTTTTGACAGTTTTCGTTAACCACAACACTAGCACGCAATTACCGGTTTTGATCATGGATGTATTTTGGTTTATATAACAAGTATTTAAGATAGTATTAGGGAAAGAGATGTAAAGTTACTGATCAAGCAGGATGGGGACCCATGAGCTGTAACCAACACAGCTAACCTCAACAATGCAATCTAAATTTAGGAGCAAATCTGGTGTCTCAAGGTACAAGGGCACGCTGTAAATCATAATGACGCAATATCACTAACACTTATTGGGAGATTTAACATCTAGTAGTTTGACACCCCCATACTTTTGGTAAGCAGTAACAATGCCGTAATAAACCAAGACCTTGTTTTATTGTGTTTAGAAAGTTATACCAGATCCTCCCCCTTCAATGTTATTGTCAGTGGTCCTTGCTTTTCGCAGCGGAGAAAATTAATACATATTTTTTAATTTGACGATAGCCTTGAATTTCTAATGCGCTTCAAACCTCTGATAAGAAAGAAGTAATCCTTTCACTGCTTAGTAATCCTAGGCTGTTGACATATTTCTCTTATCACAGATCATTCAGAGATCACAGGCGAGTCTCTTTTGAAAAGTATTTCGGGAAAAGTAAAGACTATAAATGTTTTAGACTACATTAGACTATAATTATATTAGATATCTTGAACTGCAATGCATCTGTCTTGTGATTAAAATAGTAATGGTGCTGGTAGGGCATGGCCGTCACGTCCTACTTTGATTTGATTTGTTACAAAAAAAAATGCGTATTGGAAGGCAGACTCTCATAATTACTTTGTATTTACACAATTAGTATCCTATCTCGATCCTTAGCACCATGAATAGTGAAGGAAAGAATGCATGTGTGCATTGCATTGTGGGATACATAATAATTTTGTTATCACAATTTTGACAGCCAATAAACAAAATGATTGAAGAAAGGAAGACCAAAGTCGTGTCCTCTTCCACTAGCAATGGTAAGCCTTATATCCAACCTTACCCAACGGCAGTCATTATTTGGAGGACTAGAATAAATACAGACGATGCTGGGGACTAGGGAACTAATACAGAAACTCTCCTCGATAATACTCATGATATTCATAAACTGATTGCCTTGGTCTGAAGCAGGACATCTGACGATACATTGCGTCAAGACAAAGGGTAGGTGTATGAAGCTAAATATGCAGCCTGTTGACATATATTGATCTGTTCCTGCAATACACCGTAATCGTTTAAAGAACGCTAAGTGATTGCTCAGAATTATCAATTTTATAGAGCAGCCTACACAGCTTTGCTAATAAATCAAAGTCATGTGTAACAAAGTTTGTATCTCTTATCAATCAAGTTTCAAGGAAGCAAACTTGGACCGACTCATGTTCCTTGTCACTAACTAAATTCCTTATATAGCTTCAAAGCTGCATGGTGCCTAAAGTATGTGATAAGAGCACCAAGTTAGCTTTTTACTGCTTGGCACTGAACCCTGCTAATGTGAATGTAGGTAGATAACTCCTTTTTTTGCTATCTTTGGCGCATATTCAACCCACTAGGGGCCAAATACCCAAGCAGAACAGACTCCTCTCTTTTACTCATTATTGCTCATGTTTATTTGGTATGGAGTTAACTCCTTCCTGTTGAGGAAGAAGGCAACTCCATACAAAAGTGTTTTGTTTATCTAATCAAATTCATCCACAACATTGTTTTTAGAACTTAGTTACAAGTAGGTATTAATTCAATTTACGAATGACTCATAGTTGAGATGCCTTTTCGACATTAAAATCAATTCGTATTCTTGAATGATAAACTAAGTTAAATACCAAAGAAGCAGTCAATACCATACCAGAAAAAACATGCTCCAAGGGCTCTCCCACCAGAACTGATCAACCTTGATGTTCCCCCGGTCTTATATGAACCGGAGGTCCTCACTGTTGATAGGCATGGCCAAAAAGCCGGAGATTGTATTTGCCCATCGATCACTTTAAAGTTGAAAATAAAAATGTAAATAAACTGACTTCTTCTTGAAAAGATGGCGATAGGATTTTGATTTTTGTCTGTTAGAAAATGATTTAATTATACATTGATTATATGACAGCGATTAAACCTCCAAAAAAGGCGGAGGTGGGATGTCTGATAGCTGACAGTAATTTAATTACGCCTAATACACAACAGATTTCGTCCAAAGATAAAACTGAGATTGGTCTCTGATTTGAAGTGGTTGACACTGTCTGTTATCACTTGCTCCCATCTTCTTGGTTTTATTCTCTCTATCCGAAATCTCCTGAGCCTGAGCTGTGAGAACTTGGGATCTCACAGCTTCTGCTCCTCCTTCTCCTTGACTCTCCTGAGTCATCCGTGTAAGCTGTGAAGTTACCTCACATGTTTTCATGAAATCATTTTTATAACTTCCTAATGTACACAAAATACCTGTGCTAAAGTGTCCTACCATGTCATCCAATCTAACTAGGGTGGGCAGTGCTTGGATGTATGAAAATAGTAGTGCAAAGGTGTAACTTCTGTACCAAGTATATCGTACCGAAAAACGCCTTGATATGGACAATATCACCAAGTGTGCCAAGAGGCTCTCCAAAGCAGATACTTGAAAACACAGATTGAAAACCAAATCCCTCAGAATGGTTGCCATCAACGCACCAAACCCTTTAATCACCTTTGACATGCTACTATCCGGTTGCTTTACGTCTCTGCGCCACTGCATTAATCTTCGTGGAGACTGTTTTAGGTCACAGGCTATCCTTATTTTCTCTTATTGTATATATGTACATTACAAATAGATTTTATGCGACAGTTTTAGACAGCAAAATTTTTGTAAACAAATTTTACCAGAGGCAAACCAGTTTTTTATTTCTCAATCGCCCCTTGTTATAATTAAGGTCCGAACATACATACAAACGTACATACATACGAACATACGTATCTACGTACGCACGTATGCACACACGCACACACGCACGCAAGCACACATACACACATACATACATACATACATACATACATACATACATACATACATACATACATACATACATACATACATACATACATACATACATACATACATACATACATACATACATACATACATACATACATACATACATACATACATACATACATACATACATACATACATACATACATACATACATACATACATACATACATACATACATACATACATACATACATACATACATACATACATACATACATACATACATACATACATACATACATACATACATACATACATACATACATACATACATACATACATACATACATACATACATACATACACACATACAGGTAAGGGCATCCTTTTGGGGTGGTCTGCGCAGCGTCATAGTTTCGGGATTTAGCTGATACATTTGCCTGATCTGGCTGAAAAGCTGTCAGCTGACTCTTGAGACGTTCGCTTACCATAATATAGGTCTGAATTTCAAGAGTAGCTAAAAGTTTGTTTTATATTATTTTTTGTGGGTAATGGGGAGGGAAACCTGCGCAGCACCAATGTTTTGGGAAGAATTTTGAGGCCGGTATTTTTTTATAAATTTACAGTGTTTTAACATTGAAAATTGTCTTCTCACCTTCTCTCGCCAGTGTTTGTTTGTCACTACAAGCAAAATAATGAGAGTTATCTTCTTTTTAAGAACGAGTCAACACCACATGAATTCAGGTGCATTGCAAAGTTGTTGAAGCCAAGGCCAGTGCATAATGCTCAGTGTATTCAGGCGCCAGAAGCGGTATGATTTTTATAATGCCTAAGGGTCTCCTGAAGATTGAGGCAGCCCCATTATTGTTTTCATAATTGGAATTTAAACCGACTCATAGGGGTTCAAAATCCTTGGCCGATTTGCTCGCCTAAGACTTTCTGATGTAGTCTTGTGATAGGCGCAATGCAAAAGTCCGGGTGCTTCAATAGAAAATAGGCTATTGGATTGCTCTTACCAAAGAAAGAGAGTCCTACTTGTTCCCAGATCACTCATGCATTAATTACTGTATTATATAACTAGAGCGATTGAAGAGTGGGCTTTGGGCTTATCGATGTATCCAGAGAGGCCAAATAGGTTTGATCGATTAAATAACGAGAACATGAACGATTTCTCCGTGAACGGGAAGAATTTATTGCTCTTTTCTAGTTGAAACTCCTCTTTGCACCAACAGAGCTGTCACCTTTAAAGCCTAAATATAGTGATTGGCGGTTATTTAATGCGATTATATTTTGATCGGAGTCCAATCCATTGTCTTGGATATTTATTTCAATATTGTTTATTACATATTAGTCGTAAGGCGACAGTAGCAACTATACAACCGAAGTAGTATATGATTTGGCTAATCATAAGCCCAATGCCGAACACCAACACCAAAACAGTGTTGGGCTAATGATTAACCTAGTATAGGCTACAATGTTTTTCAACAGAGTTGCAGATGCTCAGCCATTTTAAGAAAATTCAGTTCCGACTAAATTTGAAAAACCACTATTTATTCACACAAACATGCACAAAGTCATTGTACACTCATATTACAAAAAAATCCAATGTACATACAAAAACCTGATTGCAAAAAGCCCATGAATGTTTTTGGACTGAACTAGCCCTGGAACACCACTATTTACACTTTTAATCTTAAGAACAAGCACAAATTCATTGTACACTCGTATTACCGTAGAAAAAATAAACATGCATGTATAGGCAAACAGCAGCTATGTGCTAACACTCCATGGATTCTTCTTATCGAAAAATGTGCACAGTACCTTGAAACACAACCATTTTAATTTACATATATGCTTGCAAATTCACTGCAAGTCTACATGCATTCAACCAAAAAGGGACAAAACGTTTATACAAACAAAAACGAAAAATGAGCAAACAAAAAGTTGAATTCCTCCTTTCATGTTAGAAAATTCTCTGATACAGACTAAATTTGAAGAAAGCCTATAGCTCAATACAAAATAAAATTTGTGAAATGAAACATTGAAAAACATTCTAATAATATAGAATCCTTGGTTGGCTCTTTAGCAGGGTCCTGACCTCTGTGTCCACATAACATGCTCATTTCTACAACATAATAAGATCAACAAAAATTGAATAAGAATGCGTTAATGATACTTTATTTTCAGGTAGGATGTGCATCAACATATCAAAACTGTTGGTGGAGTGGATGTATCTCAAAAGCCTCCAGAAAAAAACAAGAAATGCTAGCAAAGCCCCAATACAACTGTTTATATTTTGTAAGATTGGAGTTGCCTGCCCACTACGAGCACCTCACCTGGGAGGGCAACTCTAACTGGAAATCTGGTAGTGACTCTTCATACAATGAACTAATTTGGTGCAAGTGGAGACGGGCTTGATGATGACATCAGGCCACAAAAAAATGAACCTTGGAAAGAAAATTCATACCTGGAATAAACATTTTTGGCCATTGCCCGTCACTGGATGGTCATAGAGAGTTGAAATCCTTGTCGTTGCGGGTAAATTTACGCGAGGAATTTGAATAGCTATGCCACCCTGACTCAGACCCCATTTCCCCAGCTTTGAAACCGACGACTAGATTCATTATTTCAAATATGAGGTCTTAGCAGTAGTCAGCATGTCATAGATATTCAGATTCCTTGCATAATTTTACCCACAATGACAAAAATTTCAACTCTGTTTGACCACCCAGTGACGGGCAATGGCAAAAATGTTGTCACAGATCTTGTTATCAATCAACAAGTCTGAATCCGTAGACGCAATTCATTATTTCAAATTTAGACTTGTTGATTGATTACAGGATCAGTGACATTCATTGAAATTTTCAGTATTATACTGAGACCAATAGATTACACTAGACTAGCCACTATGTGCGTTATTTCACACAAGCCAAACAATAATTTAACATAGTACCTTGTCCCGAATTCTGAAGGCTGCTGCTTTGATCTGCTGCCAGTTACGCCCTGGCAGTCTCTTGGTGAGCATTACACATTCTTCTTTTGAGATATGGACATTTCCAGGAAAAGAATGATTGATCACAACCATTTCTTCTTTTGACCACTCTACAATAATCAATATACAAATTATTATCCCATACGCTTATGGCAATAGTACAACTGAGTGATTGCACATACGTGACTCGCATTTAAAGGACCTGTAATACTTATTCTGCAGGCAGCTTATTTAGAATCGCAAGCAACAATTGGAAGCTAATTCAGAGATATACACGTAATTGCACAGCAGGCTACGAATTCATCCTTCAGCTATTTCCTGATGATAACTAGGAAAAATTGCAACACCGGTATCCGCCCTCATGGAGTCTTGTGTTGTGGCTCGATATTATAATTTTTAATCTGTGATCATGGGCAGAGTTACTCATAATTTCTACAATCTACATCGAATTGGGCGTCAAAACAAAGACCTGCGTAGGGTTTAGCAAAGTTCCATTTTAATAATTCATTATCATGAGTATTGAGAATTTGCCCAATTTTAGCAGTTGTCTGTCCTTTCAGCTCCTCGACTTTCTGATTCACACCATATACACAATTTTGAGAGTGAGTGAGCTGAAAGATTATTTAAAGCACTTACTTTTCCTCCTTGCTTTCTCTGTTTTACCCTTCACTACTGTTGTTGGCTTTTCCTTCACTGTCAGAGCTAAAACATCAGAAGTTATGTGAGCAAATTAATGACACAAGGACACAAAGTCACTCTCAAGAGTTGTCCCTTCATTGATCATTTTCAGATTGCTGACAACTACAGGCAATTAGGTTTAAAACAATAACATCAGCACATCCATGACTAAGCAATATCATCCACACCACTAAGTCATGTATGTACGCGCCGTATATGTTCATCACTAATGTAAGACAGAGATCACCACTTTGATATTGGGACGGCAACATAACTAGTCATCCGAAGTTGAGTTTACATATGTTACAAAATACAGAGTGACAAAATACTCAAATTCTGTTTAAATAAGCCAGCTTGTGAAGAGACAGTTTGCAATGAGCATACTATTCATTGAAATGTCAACTTAAGTGTCTCAGTATAAGCCAAAACCCCTGTGATATCTAGTCTATCTAGAGTGAAATTCTCTCATTGAAGTTTCATCACAAATAACATAATAAATTATGAAAAACCATAACCCGTTTCCCACAGGCTGTGTGTACCATTGGTGCTATAAAATAATTGGGTGCGTCCTCATATCTGAAATCAAAACAAATTCAAATCAAACCCTTACCGGAATTAGAGGCGTGGGCAGATTGTTCTCCGTCTGGTGATGTTACATCACTCTCTATGGATCCATCTTCAAAACATAACAAAACAAAGTGTTATATTATTTATATCATGGCTAGGTAACATTATTGGCAAGGAACTCGCAACAGTACTTTGCAAACATTCGATATTTTTGGCCTTTTGACTATTAAAGCCGTCTCATTAGGAATACAACAAAGTTGTATTTCTTTTGTTTTAGTAGGGTTTATTATTATATTATTTTTATTATTGCAACACTTTTCTAGCATCTATAAGTCAAGAACTACCAGGCAAAATTGGATGTTACTTGGTCACAACATAGTTCCATATGTCTGGATGAGAAATTACGAAATTGACTTTTTAATTGTTATGTAATATTCGTTAATTAGACTAATTAATGGAGGGCGTTTTGACCTTTTTATTGGTGATATCTTGAGAACAAATCATGCGATTGAGTTATAACTCGAGGTATGGGGGTTTTGACATATACCGAATCTAATGACATCACCGCCTAAAATGTCACATGACCCAGTATACAAAATGGCCGCCATATACTGTAAATTGCAGCTAACTAACAGTTCTTATGATGCGATTGAGTTAAAACTTGGGATATGGGGTTTGTGATTTATACCGAATCTTATGACATCATCAATTTTAATGTCACATGACCAAATATCCAATATGGAAGTCGCAAACAGTGAATTGCTGTCGATTAGTAGTTCTCATCATGCGATGGAGTTGAAACTTGGGATAAGGGGGTTTTGGCATATGACATCATCAATTATGATGTCACATGACCTCGATATTCAAAACTATTGGTTGTATTCCTTTATATTTGCTTGCAAATATTTTTATCGTTTCTAGTTATATATTAATTTTATATATGGACATAAAATACCAAACAAAAGGGAGATTTAACCCTCTGCTGTTGACTATTGTTGAATAGCAATTGAGATTGGGAGCCTTGGTAAGCTTTCCACATTTTGAAAAAAAATTAGTCTCTGCTGTGTACTTTTTGTTTGTCTTCGTGCCATAACAATCATAATATCTCAAAACTCGTGATTTCTTGAAAATCGTGATCTGATTTGAGAACAGGTTGTGTTAGAATAAGCGATGTCTAAATTTTAGCCTTTCGTTCCAAATGGTAGAATTGATAAAAGAGGTTAGAAGTGAAGCCTGCTTTTGGGCTATTTCTGACACTGATATAAGCTGATTTTGCCCGTTCAAAAGATTTAAATATAATGGTCTCACGCAATGGGCGAGTGCCGCAAAAACCTAGGGATTGAATGTCACTTGCTTGAGGGGCCTCTCTGCCTCTTTTTTCCTACTTTCCCTCCTCCTTTCTATCATACTAGTTATATAGGTAACTACTCTCGCAAGAGGATGTAGTGCACTGATGATGTCATTTTCGCTGGTTTACCATGTTATATAAAACATTAAGGAAAGGGAGAGCAACTCCTAGAAAATTTCATTGACCATTGCCATGTTTCTCATCTTGCCATAGAAACAGGGAGTTAACTATCTTAGGACACAATAGAGAGGGAGAGAAAGGTAGGAAAAGGAGGCAGGCGGGCCCCCACACACAAGTGCCACTCTATTCATCAACTACATATTCATAGGAAAAATCACAAACTCACCTTCCCCTTGCTCCATGCACTCCTCTGGGTAAATCTCCTCACATTCAGCCTCTTCCTCTTCACCTTCAATATCCGACAGGGTAATCTCATCGAGAGTTTGACCAGAATATTGGGACAGACCTTTTTCATTAGCAAGCAACAGCTTGCCAACTTTCACAACCTCAGCAACATTTGACTGAAGTCTGTAGAACTCCTTGTGGACTTTGATGCTGTGACCAAGATGGCGAGCTAGCCACTCCAACTCATTTTCCTTGAGGTCAAGAACCTGAAATAGTTCAGATCAATGAGCTGTTTGCTTAGGCATCATCATGCACCAATTTCATAGTACTCAGACCAATGACCTTTTAAAGTTCATTGCTCACACTGGTTGTCAAAAAGTCTGTTAAGCTTTAAGGGCCCAGGGTAAATGTGAGGGTTGCAGGACTTAATTGAGTGGGTGAGTGGTAGATGAATGATATGAATTACGGAATATTCAGGACCGTATAAAATAAATATGATATCAGATCTTTTTGGTTTCATAAGCCATTATGAGATGATAATAATAAATTTTGCTCATTCAAACTCAGTGAACGAGCTATGCTTATTGTAGCATGAAAAGTAAATCAGAATCATAATTTCTTGTTGTTGCTTCAGATAGGATTAGATAGGAAATGAGACCCAGTGTCAGACAAAAGCGGGCAGCATTGCCATATTATCTATTGTAGCGAATGCCCCATTACATATCAAATTCCATTACAATTTGAATCACTTCAGTCATCAATCCAAAGCCATCTCTCTTACTTAATTACTTCAGCTGATTCTTCAGCTGCAGCATTATTTCTGAATTTTTTTCTGCATCTATTCAATGTTGAAAATGCGTACACCGAATCTGAGATGAATAACCTTTGATGAACTGAAGTAAAAAAATAATCATTACCTGAGTATAAGTGGCTAAATGCTTCCGAAATCTTGTTGTGGTTATGCTCTCAGGAGACTGGATCGATGGGAGAGATCTACACAACTCTCGCAGCGTGTCCGCAGTCCTTCTTCTGCTGGCCACCGTTCCAGGCACACCAAACACATACGGGTTATCTTTGTGCATGAACATGGGTCTAGCTTCTTTCAATTTCTCAAGGCCCCTCTTTGCATCTTCTGGAACAAGTATCGGTACTATTCGACGGTGCTTTCCTATGGTATGAATCAGTGATAATCTGTAAAAAAAATCAGAGTATATTCGCTAACTGACTAAACCAACAAACTGAATAGGGGGGAAATTACAATTATAACTCATTTTCTGACCTTGGGTTTGAATACTGAACAGGCAACTTTTGGGAAATAAGTGAAATTTCGGACCTAAAAATATAAGCTTAGGCACCAAAGTCATCACCGAGTTGTGCATGCATAGCGATAGTTCACAGGATAGGAATTTGTTTA
The DNA here is from genome assembly GCA_914767715.1 of Membranipora membranacea. Lineage (NCBI taxonomy): Eukaryota > Metazoa > Bryozoa > Gymnolaemata > Cheilostomatida > Membraniporidae > Membranipora > Membranipora membranacea. The sequence goes on from OU612072.1 coordinate 20,141,121, forward strand.
GCAAAGTGGAGAAAATTCTTTAACAGCTTTATTGATAGCTTCCAGTAATGCAAATTAAAATGATTATTGAATTTCGCCCCTAGATTAAAGTCCAAGTACTTGGTAAGTCTATCGACTACAGAATGTAGCCCTACGGTCAGAAGGGCAGAATCAGAATTTCCCAAAATTGCAACTCTCCCCAAAATTAGTAGATATAAAGCTCCCCAACAGTCAGCTTCACTACTCTATGTAGCCCTATGGTTAGAAGGTGCGACAAGGTTGGGGAGTTGGTGGTTGTCTTTCTCCTTTCTGGTAACCGTAACTACAGCTTTGCAACCTCTCTGGGTGTTTGATAGTGGAGCGCCACAAAATCCCAAACGTAGGCAACGGCCTCTTGACTACTCACAGAGCAGTATCAGTTATCCGCCATTGATTTACGATCAGTGAGCTCCGCCCCATCCAAAAAGGTGATTGATACAAATCAAGCAAGTTTTCATGAAATCATTGTATCAATGGATCAATGAGAATCGAGTAAGCAAAGCCATATTGTTTGTATCCTTAGTGAATAACCAATCTAAGTCTACATGTAGCCTTGTCATGTAACACTACACCTTTTAGCCCACCATCAAATTCTGTTGGATCAACAGGTAGAGCATCTTCCTTCGCTGCAGCTAGGCCCTGGTTGAATGAACTTTCTTGGGTGAAGTAGTTTAATTAAGTGTCCTCATTCAGCAAATCAATGGCGAGAGGATTGGGAAGCTGTATTGCAAATATATCTCAGATGTACACTTGCGATGCAGATTGCGACACGCAAACCTGTCTGCCAACAAGATTTGCAGGACAGAAAATTATCGCATGCAAAATCGATCTAACAGTGCTTGCAATGACTTATATTAGTCATTGGTGCTAGGGCCTTACCTGTGAATCAGTCTCTGTTCCACGTTTGTAATGCTGAAGTCATAGTCAGCTACATTGACTCCTTTGGACAGTTCATCAACCTTCAGCGCTGCCATCTCCCCACCACGTCTAGCATTAAATAATGCCAGTCTACAGAGCACTACATCTCTGAGATGTCGGTAATTTATCTCATTCATCTCACTCGTCTCACCATCAACTGCTTCATCTATCTCTGAGCTGAGATGTTTCCTCAGGACCTACATGCAACAGAACACAGAGGGTTGAAAACAAACTGAGTATTATAAGAATGCAGCATACCACAGGTACATGCAAGTAAGTATTTGTCTAGGCTAGTATTGGGGTCCAACCTTGATGGTTCGGAGTTGTTGCTTTCAACAATCAACCATAATCCTACCAGAACGCTGAATTCTGGCTAGCAATCTTCCTATCTATATAACCAGAACATTCCAACATTCATTCAGCGATACAATTATGCCTATTGGGTGTTATCCCTCTATGGGGATAAAGCTAGACATTGAACTAGGACATTGAAGTTGCAGGCTGTATGTTTGCATGTGAAGAGCATGTTTGCTCTCACTGTAAATTGCTCTTTTTACACCTACCTTGAGATCCTGAGCCAAGGGCATCGGGTCAATCCTGAGTGTATGTTTCTGTTTCAGTTTCGTCCGCGCTGCTGCAGCTACTCTTTCTTCCCATTCTAATGCCATCAGCTTGAGAAACTTTTCAACTTCAGTTTCCCTTCTTGCATCCCGGTGCTCAATGGCCCGTACCAGAGCATCATTAGCGCTCTTCTTCAATGAGTAGCCAATCTTCAGAGCAAGCGAGGGGATAGTTTTTTGGATATCATTGTCCTTTATTTGACACAGAGATGTTGTGCTTTCCACTACTGATTGAAACTGTTCCACACATATCAGTTCATCAAGTGTCATCTTTGAGTCTTTCATGAAGCGGACCTCGATAAGGAGCCTGGAAAGCTCCCTCATCTTTGTCGATACGTAATTTTCTGTTTTGGTTACAGTGCCCTTAGTCATCAGTTTAGAGTACAGCTTTTTTCCATACTCCCTTATGAGACTGTCGTTTATTGCGACATGCGTTATCTCGTCATCTTTCATAAGTGATGTCACGGGTCTTAGTGTTTCGTCAATATTTGGTGAAAGCAAGGCAAAGTTGAACTCTTTTACGTATCTTGTTGGGTCGTCCTCTGCACATCTTTTGAAGTGAGCTGTGATTAAGCTTTTCCTATAGTAGCCCAAACACTTGGGGCAGCAGCGGAAATCGTGTGGCGTGAGATTTTTGGAAGTGGATCGTCTCTGAACAAGAAATTGTCCATGTCCTTTTCTCATAACTTTCACATTGTTTAGAAACGCGCCTCTCTTCCTTAAATCACTAATGGCAGCCTTTCTTTCCGCAGACCCTTGTTTCGTGAGAGTTGTCATCCTCACCACTGCTGGCTCCGACGCGTGGATGAGTATATGTTCTGCAAATTTACACACAAGTTTCTCGCAAAACGGGCAGGCATATTTTTTGTCGTATATGTGCATCCTTCGGTAGCGCTGTGACTTCTTGAGTACCACAGTTTCTGCTGTAAACCAGGATGTATAAATGGATTTTAAACTTAAGAACATAACAACCAGAATCATGTGCAATGCTATGCCAGCTCTGCATTACATGAAGACACATAAATCTTTATATCCAACCGCCAAGCGACCTCGGCAACAAACATGAGGTTATGAAGAAGTTTTGTAAACCTAAGATTATTTCCGTGACAGTCAAAACTCATTATTACTATGGAGCTATAAAGATACCATAGATGAACATAAAACACCTTGCGAAATTAGACTTTTCTCCACATGTTAAGAGTTGCGTAACAAGTTGTCTGCCTAACCTGGTTTGACCATGCCTCACGTTACTGAGTAACGTAGAAACATGTTACCCAATCCAATGGGGAGTTGTCAAACTCATAACAGGGACTCGTAACTCCTATTTTGCAAGGTGTCTATTAACAACCATTAATCCTGGTAAAACCGATGTTACATACCAAACTAATGCATGGCTGAGACAGCTTCTGCTAATACATACCAGGAGTATGAGGGTGCCTTCCACTTTTAGATGAAGTAGCTGTAGATGTGTGTGATGATGCGCTTTCTTTAGTCACATCTTCCGCATCAGATGACTCGGATGACTCTGACGATTCTGATGTCAGATTCTCAGAATCTATCAAAATCAAAACATTTTAAGGTGCTTTTTAATTAAAGTGGCACAGAATTGCGTCTAAACCAGCATGGTCTTTTAAAAGCCAATGTCAACAAATAATGCTTCCATATATTATGAGGAATTTGATCAAAAAGAAGAATGATATGCCCAATTTTATTTATTATTGTGCTATTGTCGTGAGTTGATATTCTGCAACTTGTTTGGCATAGAAACAGGTAGGCTCCAGATATTTTGTTGACAGACCAGCTCAAATAGTTGTGATAGTTGTGATCACTGTCTAAGCAGGCAAACAAGGCAATTCAAATGCTTTGTCTGGAGGCTGTCGCAACCACAACTATACTGCTACTTGTCAACCTACCAATATCAGGGTCTGTATCACTGCCTTCACAACCCTCATCCTCCTCAAGTAATTCTTCTGTCTCTGAAAATATTAACAATAATGATAATGCTACACCCGAAGCCCAAATTTTAACATCCTTATCCCTGCCACAAGCTATATAAGATATATACTGCACACAGTATTCTTGTTAGAGAGCTTGTGAATTTAACAGATCTTTCGTAACCGTTTCCTTAAAAATATAGAAAGACATAAGCTCACCTTTACTAGAATATCCATGATCCATTGGCACAACCGGAGATGCAGGGCGGATAACAGAGTCAACACCTTAAAAATTTAATGAGTAGACTTCACTTAAAGTATCTATCTATCGACAGGATGTTATTACTTTTGTGTGACACAATATGCCAATTTCAGTGCAAGGTGTGAATTATTGCATGTACTTCAAGGAACCTGAGTAATGCATATGTACCAAGGGTAGATCACTGGAAATTTGAATTGCCTGTTATAGCTCATAATTTAACAAGAAATATCTTACAGTTTTGATCTTCATTCATGACAATCACAATCACAATCACAATCCTTAGAAGCATGTTGTGTTTTGTAGAGAGTGCTGTCCTACCCTCGATCGGGACATTCCGACAACAACCAACATGTAAGATATTTCTTGTTGTCGGAATGTCCCGATCGAGGGTAGGACAGCACTCTCTACAAAACACAACATGCTTCTAAGGATTGTGATTGTGATTGTGATTGTGATTGTCATGAATGAAGATCAAAACTTTTTCAACCTATACGATTCTGAAGAATTGTGGAGTGTCCATAGAGTTTTCTTGTTAGAACTCCCTATGGTTGTATACGAACAATGTTACAAACTCACCATTGTTACTCTGAGTAGGACGGAGCTCATCGGGCCATGATTCGGCTGTAACAATGACAGAAAGTATTAGTTTGATAATGCTGAAAGTTTAATGGATCTGATGCAAGAAAGAAATGCAGTTTATGCTCCATCTGCTTGTATGGATGATGACCTGTAATAATTATCACGTTGGCAACGTCTGAAAAGTTTGAGTGTCATTACTATTATTGTCTAGCCATGACCATTGAGAATGAAAAAGATGGTTGTCAAGTTGCCACAATAATCACAGAACCTGATGTGATATAAGTTGCCAAAATCTGCAGAAAACAAGATAATATCAGCCAACTCTGCGCTTTCAGATACAAATGAATGTCCATCATGATTTAACAGAGAAGGATACGATTTAATCACATAACACCCAATATGTGGGGTCTATCCAGAGAATTTGAATTCGTACTCAAATTTTCTGGCCATTTGATCAACATACCTCTGTGTGGCTGTACCATTGTCTCTATACCAGGCAGGGGCTTGTGGGAGTTAACTCCTGGAATAAAATTTTACATCCAGTAATCAATTAATATTCGGCGATTGGTAATCACAGGCTATTTGATGCATTATACTACATCTTAACTTTCGATATGTAGACAATGACAAATTACCGCATACAATTGCCAATGTACAGGCATTAATAAAATAAAACATAATTTAGTACGTTTCATTTGCTTCAAAAACAGTTGTTTCTGACAATGGTCACTTTCAAGCAAATGACAGACAAAAAAAACAAACTTCGGGAGGTGTATTGTTTCCTGGCCCTGCGGCACCGATAAAAATTGCATATCTGAATACAAGGAGCCTACATTTATGTACTTTGTGTCCATCAAAGTCTTAGGAGATTACATTATTTACCAACTAACCACTGAATGTTTCTTACCAAAGTCAAGGAGGTTTGGACTACAATTTCTGCTTAAGGGTAATGAGATACTTGGTAGGTCACACTCCGATTCCTTTTCATCCAGACTGGTGTTCATAGTAGAGACTAGAAAAGAGGAAGCAAACATAAAAGATGTATCGGCAATACTTACATTCATTTAACCTGGAGACATTGTATTCTGTTGATCATACAGCAACAGTAACTACTGCAATAGCATCGTCACTCTCTGGATGGACTTTTGGTCATTGCTCAAATATTAATAGTCAGATGATCGCCAAACTTCTCGCATCATACCAATGAAGGTCTTGCTAATCGTCATGGGAAATCTCAAGGATTGATGCCCACAACAATAAAAAAAATGTCATCGACCGCTTGCGAGACAACACCACTTTGTAAGCGGCGTTTCCCTAGCTGGGATTAACCAGTACCAGAAATAGGTGATAGAGAGAGCTACTTGAAATTCTAATAAGCCAGTAACAAGCCTAGGCCTTTTAAAACATATAGGTGAAAGGTTATCACACCCAAAAACTTGCATCTAACCCAGAATTAATCTAAATGTAAACTTCAAAAACTCTAGAAGCGTCAAGGGGACTCTAAGAAAATCAGGACCTAAAGGCTAACTGCAAGACAAAATGAATCTCAAATAGATATTAAAATACATGTAAGTGTGAATGCTGTTAATAGGAGTCACTTACAGTTGTTCATTGAATCAGATGGTTGTTGGGTGACTTTGTGGATGTAAAACCAGCCCAGCCTCTTATGAGTCATCTCAAGCAAAGTTGTCTCTATGTTTAGCTGGCTGTCGTGCAACACTTGAGGTAGCATCAGGCTGACGCCTGAACTTTCTCCAGTGACATCTAGGATGTCTCTGTATGACACGGTATTCTGTATATTATCTCCAATCTTGATGGCGAGTGCAGACACGTGGTACGGACTAAGATAAATGGTAGGAACATGCCGGGGTTTATCTAGCGGCTCTGCAATAGAGTGGAACATTTTGCATGTTAATGAAACTGCCCTGTAAGTCAGCGTAATATGCTTTCCCACAGCGTCTCTCATTATTTTTAGCCACATCTCATTCGGCAAGCCAGCTACAAGTAAATTAACTACAATAATTAAATACTCAGCATCATGGGGTCAGAGCACAAAAAAGATATTCCATAAAATGTACTATGTTTATCTAACTGCAATGAAGGATAACCCATAACACTGATATCAAGTTGCCATGGCCAATCACCACAACAGTTATGATTTCTTGAAATAAATTTGCTTTTATTAAAACCGCTCAACATCCCAGGAGTTAGACCTCTATTTGATCTCGAGCCTGTCCTATACAAAAAAAAACCAAACATTTATGTTCACTTCATGCTTCAAAAAGCTGCAACCCTCTTTAGCCATGTACATGTACATAGGTATCATGACCTAAGGCTAACAACAAGAAAGAAGATCTCAAGAGGATGTTGAAATACAAGTTACAATACCAAGTTCAACACAACATTTACTAAATAGATTTTTCGAGCGCAGTCTAAGCCATGCAAGAGTCGAGCAATAACGCCTGTATCTCATCCAAGAAGGTTCTTGTCGCTAACAATCTTTGAAGTGTCATACTATCGAGTTTGCAAGTACATAAGATGACAAGACTACATTGTGTCTATACCTCGCTGAGAATCATCATCAGAATCTAGCCTGCTGTCATCTATAGATCGGGAGTCGGAGGAAACTGGTTCGACAGAGCTCTCATCGTCTAATGACGGCAAAGATATAGGATGAATTGAATTTCTTGTCCAAGCTAAAATAAAAACAAATGAATCCATACCAACTCTCCAAATAGAAAGAAGCGTAATAGAGAGAGAACGAATAACAATCTTTGACGGCACCTTGCAGAGATTCATTCCCTAGCATCATTATATTCAACCATTCACAACCAATGGGTGGCTGCAATCGCTATCAACTTGAATGTTCATTGGAGGGCCAACAATCACAGAGCTATTCCAACTAGTTCAGCTTCGATCTTTCAAAATCTTTCCAAGGGCTCATGTCTATGCTTTACCAGGGATGCAAAGTTTGCAGAAAGAAAGATAAAAATTACAAACGAGTGGAACGCCATCAGCCAAGTCCGCTATCAATATGTCGATGACACGATGCCCTCCGTATCCATAGAAAACGGGTTCCAGTACCAGCACTACCACTTTCAACTTTCCCGACAATAATACTTTTCACATTATAGGTGAGACTGCTAAGTTGTCCAGAAGCTTCTATGATATCTCTGGCGCAAACTATTGATTGTGAGGCAATATTTGATAGGCCAAGAACTTCCCAAATACCCTGGTGAAGGTGAAGCACATGTTCTGGTCTAATCATCAAAAGTGTGGCTATGTCTCGCCACAAGCTACATGTAGATGCAATGCTTTTGTATGTTCCTAGTCTGCCAGGGTAGACAGCAAACTTGAAAATGTGCATCCAAACCTCCGATGGGAGTGAGTACTCTACAAAGACACACAGCTATCCATGAAGTTCCAAAAGAGAAATCTTGGCCTTGATCACAAATAATACGAGATAGCGGAAAATGATTACAAATAGTATAATAACAACGAGCTTTGACATTTTTACCCTGCACACCTAGTCAAGATTAATTAATTACCATCTATGGTTTGGTCATCAAGATCCATAAACCGACACTTCTCAAAATTCTTACAAACTTCAGACAATTCTTGTGAGCTCGGAAGAAACCTTCAGCGTTGTGCACTGGAAAAATAACTCCCCGTTATTTTGAACATACTCGGTTACCAGCGTGTTTCTGAACATAATTTGTCCTATCCCTTCCACGTAAACAAATTATTTGCAGCCTATTTTTTTCAACCTGATCCATCCACGCATTTTCTAGAGAAGAGTTTCTTTTGACAGCCAATGAGGAAAAAAACCTACATTCTTTCGTATTACTCAAACTCTAACAGGTTGACAGCAATACTTTGCCACATACAGACAACATTTTTTTATCTTAGCATTTCATTCCATCACATCGCCACAATTCTGCTTCGGAACAACTGAACTCTATGCAAAATTGAGCGGTGTGACCTCCACTAGGTCAGTAGTGTTATTACAAACTACAATGGATTAGGTTCTGCATATATAGATGTATATATACATACCATCGTGCAACTGTGATGTCTCAACTGGCGAAGAGTTGGATTGGTGGACGTCAGAAAGACCATGTTCATGAGTTTCACTCAAAGTGCCTGAGAAATAAGAGCAAGTGCTGTGAATAGATATGCAGCATCCTGAGATTTGATATGCTGGTCAACATCAGCTCCAATGTAACACCTGCTAGTATGCCTTGTGGCAAATTTCTAAGCACAAATGGATGGGAGAGAAATTTGCGTGATACAAGAAAAACAACATCGTAGTGAACCTCAAATTTATATTGAATGCAGATTAAAGCAAGGCCCCTTTTTTGTGAGGAAACCTCCCCAAAGTTTTGCAGGAGAAGAGTTTCTTCTGACAGCCAATGAGGAAAACAACCTATATTCTTTCGTATTACTCAAACTCTAACAGGTTGACACCATTGTTTTACCACATACAGACAACATTTTTTTATCTTAGCATTTCATTCCATCAAATCGCCACAATTCTACTTCGGAACAACTGAACTCTATGCAAAATTGAGCGGTGTGACCTCCACTAGGTCAGTCGGTGTTATTACAAGCTTCAATGGATTAGCTTCTGCATATATAGATGTATATATACATACCATCGTGCAACTGTGATGTCTCAACTGGCGAAGAGTTGGATTGGTGGACGTCAGAAAGACCATGTTCATGAGTTTCACTCAAAGTGCCTGAGAAATAAGAGCAAGTGCTGTGAATAGATATGCAGCATCCTGAGATTTGATATGCTGGTCAACATCAGCTCCAATGTAACACCTGCTAGTATGTCTTGTGGCAAATTTCTAAGCACAAATGGATGGGAGAGAAATTTGCGTGATACAAGAAAAACAACATCGTAGTGAGCCTCAAATTTATATTGAATGCAGATAAAAGCGAGGCCCCTTTTTTGTGAGGAAACCTCCCCAAAGTTTTGCAGGAGAAGAGTTTCTTTCGACAGCCAATGAGGAAAACAACCTATATTCTTTCGTATTGCTCAAACTCTAAAAGGTTGACACTATTGTTTTACCACATACAGACAGCATTTTTTTATCTTATCATTTCCTTCCATCACATCGCCACAATTCTGCTTCAGAACAACTGAACTCTATGCAAAATTGAGCGGTGTGACCTCCACTAGGTCAGTCGGTGTTATTACAAACTACAATGGGCTAGCTTCTCCATATATAGATGTATATACATACCATCGTGCAACTGTGATGTCTCAACTGGCGGAGAGTTGGATTGGTGGACGTCGGAAAGACCATGTTCATGGGTTTCACTCAAAATGCCTGAGAAATAAGAGCAAGTGCTGTGAATAGATATGCAGCATCCTGAGATTTGATATGCTGGTCAACATCAGCTCCAATGTAACACCTGCTAGTATGCCTTGTGGCAAATTTCTAAGCACAAATGGATGGGAGAGATATTTGCGTGATACAAGAAAAACAACATCGTAGTGAGCCTCAAATTTATATTGAATGCAGATAAAAGCAAGGCCCCTTTTTTGTGAGGAAACCTCCCCAAAGTTTTGCAGGAGAAGGGTTTCTTTTGACAGCCAATGAGGAAACAAACCTACATTCTTTCGTATTACTCAAACTCTAACAGGTTGACGCCATTGTTTTGCCACATACGGACAACATTTTTTTATCTTAGCATGTCATTCCATCAAATCGCCACAATTCTGCTTCGGAACAACTGAACACTATGCAAAATTGAGCGGTGTGACCTCCACTAGGTCAGTCGGTGTTATTACAAACTTAAATGGACTAACTTCTACATATATAGATGTATATACATACCATCGTGCAACTGTGATGTCTCAACTTGCGGAGAGTTGGATTGGTGGACGTCGGAAAGACCATGTTCATGGGTTTCACTCAAAGTGCCTGAGAAATAAGAGCAAGTGCTGTGAATAGATATGCAGCATCCTGAGATTTGATATGCTGGTCAACATCAGCTCCAATGTAACACCTGCTAGTATGCCTTGTGGCAAATTTCTAAGCACAAATGGATGGGAGAGAAATTTGCGTGATACAAGAAAAACAACATCGTAGTGAACCTCAAATTTATATTGAATGCAGATAAAAGCAAGGCCCGTTTTGAGTGAGGAAACCTCCCCAAAGTTTTGCAGGAGAAGAGTTTCTTTCGACAGCCAATGAGAAAAACAACCTATATTCTTTCGTATTGCTCAAACTCTAACAGGTTGACACTATTGTTTTACCACATACAGACAACATTTTTTTATCTTATCATTTCCTTCCATCACATCGCCACAATTCTGCTTCGGAACAACTGAACTCTATGCAAAATTGAGCAGTGTGACCTCCACTAGGTCAGTCGGTATTATTACAAACTACAATGGACTAGCTTCTGCATATATAGATGTATATACATACCATCGTGCAACTGTGATGTCTCAACTGGCGGAGAGTTGGATTGGTGGACGTCGGAAAGACCATGTTCATGGGTATCACTCAAAGTGCCTGAGAAATAAGAGCAAGTGCTGTGAATAGATATGCAGCATCCTGAGATTTGATATGCTGGTCAACATCAGCTCCAATGTAACACCTGATAGTATGCCTTGTGGCAAACTTCTAAGCTCAAATGGATGGGAGAGAAACTTACGTGATACAAGAAAAACAACATCGTAGTGAGCCTCAAATTTATATTGAATGCAGATAAAAGCAAGGCCCCTTTTTTGTGAGGAAACCTCCCCAAAGTTTTGCAGGAGAAGAGTTTCTTTTGACAGCCAATGAGGAAAACAACCTACATTCTTTCGTTTTACTCAAACTCTAACAGGTTGACACCATTGTTTTGCCACACACAGACAAAATTTTATTATCTTATCATTTCCTTCCATCACATCGCCACAATTCTACTTCGGAACAACTAAACTCTATGCAAAATTGAGCGGTGTGACGTCCACTAGGTCGGTCGGTGTTATTACAAGCTTCAATGGATTAGCTTCTGCATATATAGATGTATATATACATACCATCGTGCAACTGTGATGTCTCAACTGGCGAAGAGTTGGATTGGTGGACGTCAGAAAGACCATGTTCATGAGTTTCACTCAAAGTGCCTGAGAAATAAGAGCAAGTGCTGTGAATAGATATGCAGCATCCTGAGATTTGATATGCTGGTCAATATCAGCTCCAATGTAACACCTGCTAGTATGCCTTGTGGCAAATTTCTAAGCACAAATGGATGGGAGAGAAATTTGCGTGATACAAGAAAAACAACATCGTAGTGAACCTCAAATTTATATTGAATGCAGATAAAAGCAAGGCCCCTTTTTTGTGAGGAAACCTCCCCAAAGTTTTGCAGGAGAAGAGTTTCTTTCGACAGCCAATGAGAAAAACAACCTATATTCTTTCGTATTGCTCAAACTCTAACAGGTTGACACTATTGTTTTACCACATACAGACAACATTTTTTTATCTTATCATTTCCTTCCATCACATCGCCACAATTCTGCTTCGGAACAACTGAACTCTATGCAAAATTGAGCAGTGTGACCTCCACTAGGTCAGTCGGTATTATTACAAACTACAATGGACTAGCTTCTGCATATATAGATGTATATACATACCATCGTGCAACTGTGATGTCTCAACTGGCGGAGAGTTGGATTGGTGGACGTCGGAAAGACCATGTTCATGGGTATCACTCAAAGTGCCTGAGAAATAAGAGCAAGTGCTGTGAATAGATATGCAGCATCCTGAGATTTGATATGCTGGTCAATATCAGCTCCAATGTAACACCTGCTAGTATGCCTTGTGGCAAATTTCTAAGCACAAATGGATGGGAGAGAAATTTGCGTGATACAAGAAAAACAACATCGTAGTGAACCTCAAATTTATATTGAATGCAGATAAAAGCAAGGCCCCTTTTTTGTGAGGAAACCTCCCCAAAGTTTTGCAGGAGAAGAGTTTCTTTCGACAGCCAATGAGAAAAACAACCTATATTCTTTCGTATTGCTCAAACTCTAACAGGTTGACACTATTGTTTTACCACATACAGACAACATTTTTTTATCTTATCATTTCCTTCCATCACATCGCCACAATTCTGCTTCGGAACAACTGAACTCTATGCAAAATTGAGCAGTGTGACCTCCACTAGGTCAGTCGGTATTATTACAAGTACAAGCTTCAATGGATTAGCTTCTGCATATATAGATGTATATATACATACCATCGTGCAACTGTGATGTCTCAACTGGCGAAGAGTTGGATTGGTGGACATCAGAAAGACCATGTTCATGAGTTTCACTCAAAGTGCCTGAGAAATAAGAGCAAGTGCTGTGAATAGATATGCAGCATCCTGAGATTTGATATGCTGGTCAACATCAGCTCCAATGTAACACCTGCTAGTATGCCTTGTGGCAAATTTCTAAGCACAAATGGATGGGAGAGAAATTTGCGTGATACAAGAAAAACAACATCGTAGTGAACCTCAAATTTATATTGAATGCAGATAAAAGCAAGGCCCCTTTTTTGTGAGGAAACCTCCCCAAAGTTTTGCAGGAGAAGAGTTTCTTTTGACAGCCAATGAGGAAAACAACCTATATTCTTTCGTATTACTCAAACTCTAACAGGTTGACACCATTGTTTTGCCACATACAGACAACATTTTTCTATCTTAGCATTTCATTCCATCAAATCGCCACAATTCTGCTTCGGAACAACTGAACTCTATGCAAAATTGAGCGGTGTGACCTCCACTAGGTCAGTCGGTGTTATTACAAACTTCAATGGATAAGCTTCTGCATATATAGATGTATATACATACCATCGTGCAACTGTGATGTCTCAACTGGCGGAGAGTTGGATTGGTGGACGTCGGAAAGACCGTGTTCATGGGTTTCACTCAAAGTGCCTGAGAAATAAGAGCAAGTGCTGTGAACAGATATGCAGTATCCTGAGATTTGATATGCTGGTCAACATCAGCTCCAATGTTACACCTGCTAGTATGCATTGTGGCAAATTTCTAAGCACAAATGGATGGGAGAGAAATTTGTGTGATACAAGAGAAACAACATCGTAATGAACCTGAAACTTCTATGTAATGCAACTCAATGTACGGTCAAGTTTTTTCTTTTGAATGGGCAGTTGAACACTCCTTTAAATCTTTTCATTCCCTGTTTCAGAGCTGACATCAGCTCCGAAAATAAGAAAATGGAGATTTTCATGGAAACTCCCCAAAATTTGCAGGGGATGATTTTGTTCTGAAGCCACCGATATACACCACAGTTAGTGGTATTAAAAACACTTATGGATCATCGAGTATGCAAATATTCATACCATTAAGCTGTGAGAGCTCAAGAAGGTGGTGGAAAGTTACATGATACAAAAATCAATAGTGCAGTTACTTTAAACTTGTTTTGGAGGCTCCCCAAAATTCAGCGTATTTATCGCACAATTACCGACATGCTATTGATTAAACTCAATTTATAAAAAATGGGGAGTTTCACTTTCATGTATTGGAGTTTTGTTGAATAAGTTATTTTACTCAAATAGCTAACTAGGTTCAACTTTTAATTTTCATGAAAACTCCCCAAAGTTTGCAGGTGATGGATTTTTACCAATAACAGAATATAGAATATAACAATAACAGAAGATAACAATAACAGAATATAGAATATAAGGTCTTACAATAATAGAACTCATCTATAGCAAGCATGACAAACACAAACAATTGGGGAGAGTTAATCTACACAGTAGACAAACAACAGTATTGTAACTTTAAACTCACTTTAGGAATAATGTTAATTTGGGTACCTTTTGTATTGTCGCTGTCCCTGTAGAGATCTGTTATTGTTATAACGTACGGGCTATTGCTCTCTACAAAAAATCAAACTGAGTTATGCGGCAGTTAGGAGAATATCTTGTTGATTACTGAGCACTCCAAATAGTCAGTAAAATCAGAACAATCAAACAAGTATAAGAAGCATGTAACAAGCGTGGTATTACTCACTGGTTGGTTCGAGATATGGCTGCCAAAATAAAATATATCGTTAAGATCAGAGAACATAGGTAAACAACTATCGTTACAGACTTAAGCGTTTACAATCTAGTAGTAGAGAGCATAGAGCCTAGCATCTTTTATTTTAGCTGATTATTTGTTGCGGTGGCAGCATTCGTCAGTATCTGATCTAATAAAAATATATATTTCTCCTCATGCATTATAAAACATATCTCAATTTTCTCTTACCTCTACGTGTCTGTATTTAAGCTCCTTTATTTCGTTATCGAAATACCTAACAGCCACTGTCCTCTTCTTCTTCTCGATTACAGTCCCTTGGTAGAAAAAGGTTGACCCCGGCCACAGCGCCCACACTAGATCTCCAATGTCATATTCCTATAAATTTGTTTGATCATTTTACGGAACCTTTGTAGTCTTCAAGCAGTGAAGCCTATTACACTGCTAGTTAGCTGAGACTATGTGTCACATAAACTGCTTGAGGGAAGGAAAAATTTCACATAGTGCATGCGAAGGAGCGAAAAAAATAAAAACTGGTATTACACAAATTGCACGTAATTTGTTGCACTTACACATGGTATGGCGGACTTCCTCTTCCGCCTGGTCAGCATCTCTCTGTTCCTACCAACAAAGGCAAAAAGATTAACCTCCCATTTATGGATAAAAAATTTCTTCAAACAAACAAAGGATCCTACTGGAAAAAACTGTAATGCATATACTTAACTTGTGCAGTAAGAATCTGCTCTGGCCTAGTCTACAACTGAGCCCTGTCTGTGGACTAATGACTGGGGAGCTCATATCATGCCTGAATTTATAGCAGTGTCATTTTTGACCTCTTGAACTAGCTATTTGACCAACCAAATTCAAGCTTGTTGCCACAGGCCTTTTTCCATTGGTTATTTCTTTAATCAATGATATGAAACATTTATATCATGTACATCAGGGGTGGGCAAACTTTTCCTGCAAAGAGCTGAATTTAAGTATGGCTCAGCACCGGTGAGCCGCACAACAAGATTTTTCCTAAATTATATAGCACCACTTTTAATTGGCATAATAAAACATTGGATTATTGCATGTATGTGTAATCAGCCAAGAAAGCCGAATTATGTAAAATATCTGTTTGGCAATGGCAGGAGGGAGATATTTGTTGAGTCAAACCAATATGTGGTGCTTGTGCTGTCAATCTTGTTAACACAAAAAATTGAAGATTGCTTATCACTATAGAAAGACAACTAAACCATAAATGAGCAGTGTTTAGTAGAGTCTCCGCCAGCTACGATACCGCCAGCTACGATACCATATTAATTATGACAACAAATCTAACCCACTACTGGTTCAGGGGATTAACGTCTATGTATGGTTATACATGTGTCAAGCATCGTCAGGCCTCCAGCCATGAACCAAATAAACTGACCATTTGCTACCTGTCTTATAGCTACATTGCTTCGAAAAAGATTTCAGCAGGCCATACTTTTGATTGTCCATCACATTGATGTAGAAAAGACATTGAAAAGTCCTAAGCAGAGATATCTTAAACCACGAATCAGGCTTCACACCATGCTTGCAATCAGCAAACCAATCCGAACATCTTAAATTACCCACTGATAAATTTATTACATTCTGAAACAAAATTTTCCTCCAATGACAGCAAACACAATTATGATGCCTTCAGAGCAACTGACCAACTGCATCACAACAGCAGAGGTTTCGTTAGAAACACAGCGTTACATTCATTCATCTACAATATTGACTGTCACTCACTTGATACTCACTTGGACAAGCCTATGCAGGCAAAAAATATGCTGCAACAAGCTCGTTGCTCACTGTTTCCGTGTAACGCTCTCTCCATACCATATTTATTATGCTTTGCCTCACTCAAGCATTGTTTTGTCAACCGGTTGCAATGCTGACAAATTTCATCCCAGTTCGGTTGCAGTTTCTTTAGTTTCCTGGAGACCCCGCTATGTCGCATATTGATGAACATCTCAGTTCGTTTTAGAGGATGAAGATAGCGAAATTCTTTAGCTGATGTTCTAGGTTTACATTGATGTTTCTCATCTTCTAGAAATTCGTTGAGGCAAGGCCCGCAAGCAATGTAAATATTACTTCTGTGATGTTTTGGACATATGTTTTCATAGGTCTCCTCCACATCATCTTCTTTGATGGGTTTTAGGCTGGTTTGAAATTTCAAGCTATACCGACGCTCATATAGGAAAGGCATTGATATTTTAGTTGCTAATGCCTACCAATAAAGCTCAAAATTACAAAACCAAAACTGAGGAGGATGCAACCAACATCTACAGGTAATGTATCCACCAGTCATTACTGGGAAGAGTGTTACAACAGCCAACTGAATCTCTCTATGAGTGGGTGCTCGATTTCCATTGGTCAATCTTTAGTTTGGTGTGACCATAGTCTTAATATACTACCTAGACAGGCCAAAAGCATTCAATACTGTCCCACTTAAATAGCGCCGACATGACGTAATTAGTTTGTGCTGTGAGCCGTAGTTTACTATATAACCTATAGGAGTTTAGTTTTTGCGGTTTTTGCCGTTTTTGCCTAAGTAGCGAAATTGTATGATAGCGAAATTACTTCCTAAGCAATAAACACCACTCAGTTTCATAAACAATGTGCAATTATACAGGAATACACTTTGCTACACATGCAAGGCTGTGTGGTGTAGTGGTCTAAGTCTCTGCCTTGCAATCAGATGGAGATTCATGCCCTGGGTTCGAATCCCAGCTTGGACTCTTTTTTTAAATTTTCGATAGTAAGCCTACTAGCGAAATTTAGTATATCTTAAATTAATCTCACTCACCATAGTAGCGAAATTAAACTCTAAACTCTAGCTAAATTAAACTCAGCCCCTTATATTATTCAAACACAAAGAAAATTGGTGAGTGTGTGTAAAAGACCTTTCCGCACGAGATGGTATTCATAATTTGTCTTCAGAACCCGAACTTTTTATGATAAGAGACATAAAATGTAAAGAATACATATACCACAAGATCCCAAATATTTTGTTGGATAAGCACCAGCACCACCACCATCATCATTTTTTTCCTTAAAATTATTCGTAGTTGTGACTGAACACAACCAGTCTGCTCAAATTGGATTGCTAATATTATGGTCGCTTCTGTGTTGTTAAATGAGTAGTCAAAATCTAATTGCCTTTACCATGGCCAAACTTAATATTGCCGATGCCGGTAAGGTTCTTTGAGTTTATAAATGTGATATCGGCGTCAACAGTGAATGTCTATTGCTTCCCCGACTTATACACAGAAACACCAGCGTGAAAAAAGTTATTACTGAGATGTCTAAAACTGTTTAAACAAAATTGCGTCCGATGAAGACCATCCTCTTTTTAGTCATGTTGTTTTCAACAGTGCAAAGGTATCCTCTTGCCTACAAACCATCTATTGCCCACCAAAGTGCAGGACAGGAAAGCATTTAAAGAGCTTTTTTCCATACTACATGTCAGCTCACAACAGAATTTAAAATGTTCATTTTCATGTACCAATCCAATCCTATCGACTGTTAATACAATGATTGTTATAATAAGCCAAACCAAACCAGAACACGTCATCATCTGAGCTAATGGAACTACATGTAATGATGAAACTACAGAGGAAAAAGGATGGATCAGCACGTGACTCTTATAATTTCCAAAACTGGAAAATGGAATACCCTGGCCAAACTTATTATTGCCGATACCGGTAAGGTTTACAGTTTCACCAAAAACCGTAAAGGCTTGAGATTGCAATTATGGGATACCTTAGTATCCACAAGCTCTAATAAGAACTCTTGTTAATAATCCAATAATGACAGATGTAATCGAAGGCCCTTTGGTTCATCACAATGTCCATTTTGAGACGGTAATATTTATGACCACAGATCAATGCAACTGCGGGCAATAAGGCTATAGACTTTGGCTACCTGCCAGACTGGACATGATGACAAGACCTATGAGGGCTCGCCCTGGAGCTCAGGCTGCAATATTTGAACATTAATCAAACAATTTATATAACTTAAACCTGGCTTACACTATATTGATCGAGTCACATGTAGTCAAGCTGCGTCAAGGTAGCTGCGGGCAGGTACTTGTACAGGTCGTTTTCAATCGCAGAACAATCTATTCCTTTTTTTTTCTTTCCATGAGATTTAGGATTTGATGTGCAACCGAAGATTGTTCATTGAGTTTATGTGCGATATGACAGCAACTAAAAATGTTCACGATAAATCTTCACTATAGAATTCACATTATAAAAAATTATTATTACGCTAATTGTCATGTAACTCTTCCGGGTGGAGTAAACCGATTCTCCTTTTTGTGGAAGCGTTGTAGCCTATTCCAATTCGCATTCCATGATAGAACAAGGAAACTGTAACAGCTGCATAACTTCAGCTGTCGCTGTTTATGGTACACTGGACCATCAATAATGAATAAATTAATAATGAATTACAAGAAAATAGGTATAATCTCAGACAACCTTGGAACCTTAAGACCGATTAATTCACATCAATTTTGTTGAGAGCAAAGGCGCAAAGGTTCTGACTTATTTAATGATTGAAGTATCGCTTCAATTAGTCTTATATCAGACTTGTTCATTGACTGTAGATATTCTGTTATAAGCTACCTTTCCATCTCTTACGTCTTGCCCTTACTCTCAGACACGATAAAAACAGTAATATAGAAAAGATGAATAATCATCATTCTTTTTGTTTTATGAAAAGTTTTACCAAAGGATATATATATAGCGAAATATTGTCGGTATAACCGTTTGTTTAAAAAACCTAGGTCTATTTAGGGGAGAGGGCACTGACAGTTTCTCCTGAGGGACAGGCGTACTTCAACTGGAAGTTACATTGTAACAGTGAACTGCATTTTGTACAATGAAAAAAGGCCTTTGATTGGGGTGGTAGTTTGAACGACTCTAACTAGTCATATTTCAGCACTTTTCAGAGTCATCCTGCAATTACATAATAGGATTTGGCTATTTTTATTATTCCGTGAATGGGATCTCAAAATTGTACAATTATATTATACTCAAAATCACTTTGATACAACAATTGAGATAAAGAACTATGTGTATACGGGTATATCTGACACATATATGCAATGTATGCTACGTGCTACGTGTAAAATAGTTATTGCAAACTCCTGTTGTGAAAATAGTTCCTCTTATAATAAAATAATATCATGCTGACTACGAATTAGGAAAAATTGATGCGGTTAGATTACGTCATTGGTACATTGGAACCAACTGCTATTTATCTTGGAGTATTACTTACCAACATTACTATCAGTAATTGCTCAATACATGATGATGTAGATAGATATTGGCTAATTTCAGATTTTGCTTTACTTCTGGTAGTTTCAGCGCTTAATAAAGTTACTATGGCTAGTCAGTTAAGAGATAAAGGCAGATAGGCACTGAAGTTTATCATGCCATGCCAAAATTTTTTGCCGACCCATGCTGACTTGTAGAATTTATATATGAGGCTGATTTTCTTATTGGATGAGAGCCTCACACTTTTGGTCCATTGAAACATTGTTGTTGGTGAATACTAGGCCCAAATAAGACAGCTCTGCGTTGTAATAAACTGGTATGTATATGCCCATTGAAACAATATTATTTACTTTTTGTTTCTAGCACTCATTTGACTATGCTCTATTCTAAGCCAGTATATCTATAATGATCTACTTCAACATCAACATAACCTTTTTATCATGTCGGCCAATAATCTATTTCACAACCATCTTAAATTTCTGCTGCTCCCTTCGAGCCTCAACAAGCCTTCTGAGCATGGCTGACATTTGGTAAGCATTATCAAGGTAAATGCCATTAGTACCAACAACGTTATTGAAAATTACCTTCCAGATGTATTGGCACAGTTGTTAACACAGATCTACGCATAAACGAAATATTGCATGATAATATGTATTCATTAAATTGATATAAAGCATTCATTAAACCTGAGAAAGTTGATTAAGTGAGGTAACAAGCATCCTCTCAAACAACGCTTACGAAGTTGCAAAACCGCTTTGGATGATATGACAACTACAAATTACCAATAAAGGCACTTATTTTAATGAGAGGACAACTCTTGTTTCCAAACTTGCCTCAACTTTTTTCACAATTGGGGAGATAGTTTTGGGGAGATTGTTAAGAGTTGTCCTCCCAAATATAATGGGGAGCCTTGGGGAGCAGAGTACAAACTCTCCGTCTACACTGCAAAGTTATCCCCCCTGTCTAATTAAGGACACACAAACTCTCAAAAAAACATTTTGGGGGTGATGTTGATATTGAAGCAGCATGCGTATTTCACCCGAAATAGACTATTGCAGCAGTTTTTGCTTTGGGGAGAATCCTAATCTCCCCAAAAATTCAAAACTCCCCAAAACTTATAAAAATAGTTGACACAACTTCCCAATAATCAACATTGTCAACCCACACACACACACACACACACACACACACACACACACACACACACACACACACACACACACACACACACACACACACACACACGCACACACACACACACACATACATACATACACACACACATACATACTTACCTCTATTATGGTAAATTATAAAGGTCCTAACATGGTTGACATGCAAAAAGCGGCATTTTTCAGCTAATTTGCAAGTCATTTAGACAAATCGTCTTCCAAACAAGGAATTATTTGCCACTAAGAATGAGATATAGGTAGGCAAGCAAATTAGTGCATGGACAATTGATACCAACATTCAATCATCTGGAGGACATACTATCTTGTAAAAATCAACCAAAGTAAATAAGTTTTTGGTTCACCAGACCTTATCGATCTGAAGATATTGCAAGTGGGGTCCTTTTTTCTCGAGGTTACTCATCTGTCACATTAGCACAAGGGAGAATAAAAACGAACTGTTTGTATATTGCATTGTGGGATACTAATAAAATTCATTATTAAATATTTGACAGCTTTTTTTCCCTTAAACTACCTGCCCTTCCCACCCAAAAACGTGTTCAGCTGTTCTAATAGTGCCCTCTAAGCCTTTTCCGAGGACCACAGAAGGGCATTGAAATTTAAGGGAGAAATGGTTTTGAAAATCATCAAAATTCATATTGAGCTATGTTGTTTAAACATGTTGAACTGTAATTTTCGGACTGAAAATTGATGATGCAGGGGGTGACCGCTGACTTAGGTACAGTCGGGGTGGAGCCACTATGGGCAAATATTGGCCTGGCTAATTATTTTAAAACAACCCCAACCATTGGACGAGGTGGAATAGAAAACAAAGTTCCTGCGCGTTGCATTGTGTGATACTCATTCACTTATCTAAGAATATTTGGAAGCCTAAAATCTATTTGATCAAAAGTGAGGAAAAGGATTGACATATATAACTCTCTCCCCTGTTTATGACACAACAGAGGGTGGGCTGCCCCTAAAGAGGGACGCAAGTTGCCCGGAGTCCTCATACTGAGAGTGTGATACATCCTAGCAAGCTAGAATGCATCCTAGAGGCGAGGCCATGGTGGACCTCCTAATCGTGAGTGTGCAGCAAGCTGCCAGAAACTGAAACAGGCACTTATCAGCCAATAGCCAAGACACTTTGATCTAAGCCAATAGGCCGAGAAGCATATATAACTCTCTCAAAATAAAGGAGAAGATTGTGATTGTGTGTGCCACCTGTGAACGTTAGGCTGTCATATTCAATCCAATTGCAAATGGGTGTCAAAAGCATTGCGCAGCATTGTCCCTCAGATAAAAGCGTTCTATTCAAATAGTTTATGAATTGAATAATTTGTCCTACGCATCGTAGCAAAAGCCTAAGCGAACCAAGCTGTCAAGTTTAAGGAAAATTGGAAAGTTCAGTATCTACATTGCATTGTGGGATATCACATAATTGCAGGACTATAAAATATGGTGTCAGGAGGTGCAAATGTCTGTTGTTTTTATATTTTCTACTTCAAAGAGGAAGGGTGGGCTCACGCACACACCCCGTTCCATGTCTTTGTTAGTGGTTGCCGTTCCACGACGCAGAGTAGAACCTTGTGCGCCGCCCGCAGAAGCATCATGCACGCAAGTAAGACCCACATGCAAAACTTGCCGACGCTGTCATTAACTAGCACACATGAGACTAGTCGCGAGGCCTGCGCTTGACACTTTGAAGTTTGAACTGTGATAGGCTGCTGAAATTGACGTGGCAGTGCCAGCTTGGAAAAGCAGCCTTCGGTTTTGACTCCCCGGAGACCGAGTGATTTTGCTAGAGAGCACTTTTATGGCAATGCACGGCGCTGACAATAGACATCGACAGAAATTTTCCGGGCGAACAGAGGAGCCGATTGAAACATTTGCCCGCTGCTAGGACGGGAGACGGTGTGCCCTACAATGAACAAACATGCATTTAGAAGCAACAACTGGATGCACTGCTGCAATAGATTATCTCCTCATGGGTCAAAGGCCTCAACGTCACTCTCTCCGACACCGGTCGCTGGCGCCGGCACTCCTCAGCCGAAAACGAGTTTTTGCATTTGCGCGCGCTGTCAATCGACGCTGCACAGCAGTGCCGCCATCAGTACGTTAGTGCTTCTCCAAGCTCAAAATTAAGTAAGTCGAAGCGCGCGGCTCGCCGGACCGTCGCTGATTGCAAGTGATCCCCGACACTGTACCAGCTGGGCGCGCATCCGCGCTGCGGCATCACAATAAGATCGTTTCCATGATACAGCTTGCCCCGATATTTTGAACCCGGCCTGCCTTGCCAAACAGCTTGGCGGGTGTGTGCCGGTTGGGCAGAAGCTTGCACAAATAGGATGGTTGCGACAAAGTCAATCATGTGCCAAGTGGCATCAGTCACGGCGGAGGAAAGCAGGCAAATGCGGCCGCGCGCGATAATGAATGGCACTGGAGCTGCCTTTTATCGTCTGAAGCCGCTGTCATCATCAGCGCTCGTGCGCAGCAGAGCTCAAACAAATAACACAGTATGACACGACAACCCTTGGTATAAGCCTGCACGTCGGCGCCTGGTCAGTCATCTCCAAAAACTCGCAGCCGCGCAGTAGAACACGCCCATGTCATAAGGCGATCTCGGTCACTGTGGAACAGGCCTGCGTCACCTCCTTGGTGATGATCGCATTATCTGGTTGATCCTGCCAGTAATTATAACAAAATCGATTCATCAACCACCTGGTTTAAACAATTGATATGTCAAGCTTGTCTCGAATTTCAAAATTAAAATTTAACATAACTGTATAACTCAGGGCTCTCAATTACTGAGATTTAGTCCCAGTTGCTTAGATTTTTGGGCATGAATATGAATATTCATATCCATACAAAACTATTTGTTGGACCACCGAACCATGTTCCTTGCTCTAAGATACTCAGTTTTTTTCAGCTGGTTACTAACTTGGATTTCCCCTCATATTCATATCCATACAGAGCTATTTGTTTGAACACCGAACCACCACCATGTTCCTGGCTCTAGGACTTTCAGATTTTGCAGCTGGTTACTAATGATATATGCTTTGTTGGTGGAAGACGAAAGATTTGACGATATCTATTAGCTGGCAGAATAGATAGAATGATGGAACAATTTGTGAGTTCATCATTATTATTATTCAGTTTCTTTATTCTGTGATTATTTTTTCTCAGCTTAGATCAAACATATCGGTGACAATATCCACAATATAAGGCCAAACAAGCTTCAACATCTTCACTGTAATTCTGTCAGGTCCTGTACTTTTACTAACAGGAATGTGGAACAATATACTTGTACATGTGAAAGGGTCGAATTGTGGTATGTCTGACAAATTATTTTCTGATTCGAAAATGTCATCTCGTCCGTTACAGCAAGCTTCTTTGTGATTGATTTTGCAATGGATATGAAATGGCTGTTAATTATTGATCTGTACTCAAGTTTGTCGCAGGGAAAGTTTGCTTCTTTTTATTCTTCGAAATATCCCAAACAGGTTTGGTATTACCTTTAGACTCTTAAATAGTATTAGCAATAGCTCTTTTCTTCTTTTGTCTGATCATATTAGTGACATAATTTTGCTGTTTTTTATATCCTTCCAATCACCGTTTTGTTTGAGTTGATTTTTGATATTGATGTTCGTTTTTACCTCATCATCCTACCATTTCTGAAGATTATGCGTTCAAACAAAAGGAGTCTTCTTAAACACGAGTTTTGATATAAGATGATTAAAATGCCTATAGAACTTCTGAAACATTGAGTCTATTGATCTTTCACTCAACTCAGTATTGGTGCTCATGAGCTGAATTCAAAACAGCTTCCATTTACACTGTCAGTTAAATTCCGCAGTAATTTCCCAAACTCAGCAATCTTATGCGAGTCATTTTCCGTAGAATTATCATAGCACACAACTTAAGGTATAATGTCTAGCTGGAAAAATCCTTTTGTGACCTTAGGAAACAATTGATGTCGCACCCCCTGACAGTTATACACAATTTACCATATAAGGTTTCCATCATTATGGCTGGCCAGTGTTCATGTGTTGCAAAATACACAAATAGTTGCTTTCTTGCACTTTTGCTTTACAACTTAATTCCTCTCAGTGCCAATTCGAGACACTTGCTACGTCAGCAAATGCATCACCTAATTCATACTCAAGAGTCATCATACCCGGCCCTGTCCTTCAATGCTCTTGTAGGAGGTCCATGCATTTCTCATCGGAGTATACTAAGATTGTGTATTTTGGAAATAGCCTTTAATTCATTATGTGTGTGAAGCCTCTGATAGGAGGGGAAGTACCTAGTAACTGTAGGCTGTTGTCATGTGTTTCTATATCAATGGATATCACAGGGGCGGGTTAGGCAGGCATGGTATTGAGAACTGTCGGCATCCACATTCCTACCAGTGTAAACATCCTGTGGCCATGAACAGGCCTAATGAGTTTAAAGCTGTCTGAACTGGAATAAGAACACTGCCATTGTTCTTTAGACTACATGGTGAATACGGATCTGATCACAACGTCATTTTTTTTTTAAAACGGAGAATAGGTGAATATTACCATTCTCCTCACAACCATGAATGACTTACAAATAGTAGAAGAGGTGTTCTGCCGATTCTTTCACCTCCGGGCAGAACAAGCAGTCAATTCTCACTCCTGGCATATTATATTTAGCAATGAAGTCTCCAGTCTTAATCCCTCCAAGTGCTATCATCCACATAAAATCAATATTTTTAATTGATATCAATCCGTCATACCAGATTGTGAAAACCCTTCGCCTATAATTATCTTTATCAACTCCTTTGAGCACTCTAATATTGATTGGATCCTTCTTTTCACATAGCCATGCACAGCTCTGATGCACGGACTTATGTTGAACCCTATCCTCTCCAAACAATCCCACAACTTCCCCCTCAACCTATCAACCTCAATATACACTCCCCAGATACTAAACCAATGTGAAGCTGAAATAGATTATGTATGAGGAGCCATCCTACATGACCAGAGACCTAGACCTAAAAAAATATGTGAGAAGTAAAAACCTCTGGTGGTTAAAGCTCGATGAACCCGGTCTGTACAGTTTATGCCAATGATGGATTGCTTGGCATTTTTTTCTAAGATGTATCACGCCCAAAACCACCGTTCTCAACCAATGTCTCACGGTTTTTCTAGCAAAAACTTGTTTGCAGCCTTCACCCCATATAAATTGAAAAACCAAGTTCCGTATCTCTAAACTTTATTCGTTGGCAGGTATACTCCTGAAATATAATTCAACTGTGAAAAAATATTTGAGTGTTACAGCATTACCCTACCCCTCAGCGTCAAACTAAATCTAGCCTGACTTGAGGTCTTTTGTGGCTTTTGATAATATTTTTATTGGCAGAGATGACTATATCTTCAGAGTGTCTGGAGAAAAACACACCGCACACTTTGATCTCCCCTGCTATCATCCACTCATAACTATTAGGTCTATATCTAGACAAACAAAGAATCTGGGTTTTATCTTGAGCTAATTGACTACCTCTCATATCTGTAACCTTTTCAAAAAAAGAAAATGTTTTACTAATGTCGGCTTCATAAGAATAAAGCGGAAGAGTAAGGAAGCACTGGTGCCTTATAATTGAGGTATCAAGGCATTTCCTTACTAAATTTCATCGCATCATTATAATTTATCTCAATATATGTTTTTGATATGAGTTGAGTTTTTTTCCTCTCATACAACTCTACAATATTTTAGGCTAAGCTTCATGTTTTGCCTTCAAGGGCAATTGACGCGGGCGATCCGGGTTCGAGTCCCGGCCGTGGCAGATGTTTTTCATTTTCAAAATCAAAAGTGGACCACTCATTCGAGGCATGGAACCATAGTGAATGACATGCAGGCCTGGTTTAAAGTGCGAAAATTCAACCAATATAATTATTGTGTATCTGAGAAGCCTGTATTATGTCTATCAAACTCAACTCTCTCCATTAGATTGAAAGGCTTATTACTTTAAACTGTGTTGCCACTAGTCTTAGCCTAAGATTTTAATGCTATCTGTGCTAGTGCCAACACCTACTGGGGAACTACCATCCTGTACACCATATAACTGAGATGGCTGACAATGATATAGTATAACATCAAGAGCTCCTTTGTAGACAGGTAATGAATATACACCAGGCTTACAATAGTTGATTTACATTTGCCTCCCTCAGCCCACATACCATAACATTCAGAGCTAACTCCATGCTCAGAGCATCTCTGGCTAACAAATAGAAATAGCTGAGAGCCATTCACTCTCAATAATCACAAAGAGCGTAGTTTAGACTATGCCAATAATCTGTACTCATAGTACTTGCTGTGACACCAATTTTGAGTTTTTTTTATCATCAGTCAGCTTATTTTCAGTAGTATGTGGTTCTGTGGAAAATATGGCTTCATTCACATATCACTTCTCTCCGCTACGGCATGTAGGACAATTGATAAAAAGTAATTCCTCGCTCAACTTGTGAGCGATGTTGTACATTTTTATTAGTAGCAAAGTTTTCTGATAATTCTGCTAGCATAGTTTAGCTGATGTATTCTATTTATGCAGTTGCTGCCAATATAACAGATTGCACAAAATATAACGTAGGGTATGGTACAACACAGAAGAGTTGAACATAAGTATTTTGTCGGGTCATCATACTCATTACTAAGAGTTTTCTGTGCTTATTCTGTGCAAAAATTGTGAGCGGACAATTTGAATGGAATGCTTTGGATTTCCATCATGACGAATAGAAAAGATTTGCCCCAGCGCGATTTGAATCTGGGCCTCTCGCGTTATAGACTTTGATGCTACCTTGCACAGCAATATCTATTCATTACAGGAGATATTGCCTGGTCACGTGTATTATCACTCACGGCCCGCGGATTCTGTAAGCGCCCCTCCCACACCCTCCCCGCCACGCCTACGGCGTGTGGATCGGGCTGCGCCCGATTATTATGCTCATCTCTGAAAAGTCAGTGAGTGAAATTTTTTAGAATATACGCCCCTGCCTGGTCATCTAAATACAAACTCATTGAATATAAGGTCAATCCAATTATATAATATTGACTAGAACTGTAAAGGCTTATACTATAACTATACAATAGCAATAATGAATGAAATTTATATAGCAGGCAGGGTTAATTACACGATAACGGTTGCTGGTTGGGTAATGATATATGGGTCAGTTTCGAACAATTCTAGAATTGCACAGAATTGTCCAACAATTCTTGGGTATGAAATGCAGTGCTGCTTGTGTTTGTTGGACCCCCAAAAGTGCGCCGACCGAAGTAAAGCACAGACACTTCGGCCTCACAGTTGAGGTTATCATGTTAACATGTGAGGGAATAGAAAACCATGCCAACTTGACGAATACAACCCAGCTTCCCCTGTGCATATTGGTGTTCTATGTAGGGGTTATGCAAAATATGACGTATCAATAGCTGGTCTGTCATGTGCATTTGATGGCACCGTAGGCTTATGTAAAACTTAAAACACTACTACCCTGCACTCCTTAAATCAACCAGACCATGCTAGAAACAACAATTGGGGCATCCTGAATAACATGCCATGCTCTTCCTCCTTTAAAAACATGCGAGTCGGCTTTGCTTGATAGGTCCTATACAGAGTTCATACCTACCATATAAATAAATTGTAATTGTTCGATACATAGTCATTCAAAATATCAGTTATATTTTATATACAATTTTTAAAGCAGGTCTGTTATCTTCAGAGATTTAACCAAGGCCGCTTGCCTAAGCTATTTATGACCTTCAAGTTTTTTCTAAGCGACATAATATTATAAAAGCATTCAGCGTTTTTTTGAGACACTTAGCCACATATGATCCAGGAAAGTATAATTGATTTTGAGAAGGCTGGAATGTAGAGCCTGCAACACAAACAACAACATCTACCAAAACAAACTCGGCATAAATGAGCAGAGAGGGAATAACTCCTGGATAGAGACTTCTGCAGACTAGCAACTGTAAGAGCTTCAGCCTAGAGAGGGTCATACTCATGGCTAAGCCAACCTAACAGAGCGGTGGTACTGTGTGTCGTACTGGTTGCCAAGCCAATAAAGCAGAGCTTGTGTCTAAAGAATAGCATACAAGCTAAATATTGTAGTGGGTACATTTACATCTGATAGAATACTTTGCGAAGCAGGACGTACCCGGACCGTGAACTATATGAGGTGTATTGATAATAATGATCTTGCTGTTTAGTAAGAAACAGAAGATTGGGCTGCCCCTAAAAAGGGACGCAAGGTGCCCTAAATCCCCATACTGAGAATGTGATGCATCCTAGAAAACTAGAATGCATCCTAGAGATGAGGCCATAAACAACCTTCTAATCGTGGGTGTGCAGCAAGCTGCAAAAAACTGAACTGGTACTAATCGGCCAGTGGCAGTGACACTTTGTTCTTAGCCAATAGGCCAAAAGCAATAATAATGATCAGATTTGACACTGGATTGGACACTTAATGACACTAATGTAGGAAATGGGCTACACTGTTTGTGATAATACTATAAGACGGTGCAGCCGTCTTAACATTGAATTCCATCTCGATAATTGCCGGGATTAAATGCGTATAGAATATATATTCATGATGATCATGAGATTGCTTCTGCGTTAATAAAAACAAGTTGAAGCTGTCTATATAATATTGGTAAAATAGGCTCACGAGGTTGAAATCAGGATAGATATCTCTTTACACATCAGGAATAGTCTGTTTGAATATTCTGTATTCGGAATATTCAGAGTAAGTAGGCATGGTACATCAATTATGTAAGCAGACAGCTTTGGATTGATTTTACAAGAGTTGTCCCCTCATCATTGAGTGTTATTGTGTTCGCCATAATAATTGAGCATAACCTCGAAACCACCTTACCTTACCCATTTAAAGATGTTGTAAGGGATGTCTTTATTTTTGACGTACCAAATCAAGACTCAAAAATTTTGATAGCCTGGCTTTATTGTGTTCACGAAACCTTCTGATAAGAGAGGGAAGTAAATCTGGCTCGGCTCTACTTAGTAACTCTAAGCATTTAACATTTCTTTCTCGAGTCGAAAAATAAATCTTAGTGATGCATTATGCGGAAAACAATACTCTGTGATTAACCAAAATCACTACTTTGTGCCGCTAGCTTATCTGCCTATTGGCTAAGATCAAAGTGTCACTGCCAATGGCTGATTAGTGCCTGTGTCAGTTTCTGGCAGGTTGCTGCATACTCATGATTAGGAGGTCCACCATAGCCTCACCTCTAGGATGCATTCTGGTTTACTAGGATGTATCACACTCTCAGTATGAGGACTCCGAGCAACATGCGTTCCTCTTTAGAGGCAGCCCACCCTCTGTTTGCTCATAAACAGGGGGACTTGGTACTGCAAGCTTTTAGCGGGCATATTTCTTAATAGCGTCAATATCAGCAACACCAATATGGTTTTAAGTCAACTTTACAGGCCTTGGTGTTTTTGATGACCATGCCTATGCCCTGCCCTGGCCGATGAAAATATCACAAACTTTCCTTACATATAACCACATAACATTATCAAGCTTCATTCTCTAGTGAATTACATGACTGAATGTACAGCGGATTTGAAATCGACAGATCATATATTCATGACACTGGAAAATGCTGGACAATCAGAATTTAATGTTTCTTGAATTCATGTATCATGTTAGTTGTCTTCCCATCTCATCATTTTAGTAACTCTTCTAATTTTAACTTTTACATTTTTACTATGATAAAGTTGATGTACTAGTTACAGAGAGTCGGCTTACTCAGTATAAATAGGCAATGCGCGTGGTTGCATCGGTGGGTATCGCAGCCCAGTCACAGTGACACAATTAAATCATGTGCAAGCCGGGAATATTGATGTCGCTTGTATAAGCTTACAAATATTGTTAACTCGTTACTAGTTATCAGGATGGTGTCATTAGCCTTGTCGCCCAACTACCAAAAAAGAAGCCACGTGAAAAAGCTATGGCATTATAAGTTATGCCCTTTCCCCTTTATAAATTCCACCCCAACCTTGATGATGTCATGAAATCGCATCATCAGTGAAAATCAAACAACAATATACTACCTACAAATACCTTCGCAATGCTATGAATAAAGTTCAACTTTAATACATATAGCTCACAGAGAGCAGACAACAACAACAGTTTTATTCAAATGCAGTTATGTGGCAAGAACAAACTGATATCATTTATGTCCGCTTGCATGATAGATCTTATGCAGATGACATACCTGCCATATGAAACAATGATAACTATTTGATACACAGCCATTTATAAGATCAGATTCACTTTACATTAATTTTGTATGTCAAATCCGCTATTTTCAAAGATTTTACCAAGACGGGCCGCTCGTCTCAAACTATCAATAAGCTGTACCTTTTTACCAAGCAAGGAAAAAGAAAAGCTGTAAGTTTTGTATTACCGCTGGCCCGAAATTATTAGGGGGCTTGATGATAAATGTTTAGAAGTCAGTTATACCTTCGGGTTGTTACAATACAAAATAGTTAAATGATACAAAAGAACTTAATAATTCCATAAATGAGACAGTCGTTTTAACAATGCCTACAACTAGAGACAGCCTCAGTGATTTATCACATGATGAATTGATGCTTGCTCTTCTGCTTTGGAGCTTTATTCCTCCCAGTGCCGATTTGAGACCCTTACTAAAAAATTTCAATGTTCTTACTGGTCCACAACTGAAGATCTAAACAGTCGAGAAAGTTTGTGGAAAACTACATAACAATGACGACAAAAACTTTATTCAATATTGAACATAAACCAAGCAAGCAAGCTAACTTTTTCATTAATTTTAATTCCGCATATGAAAATTGAAATAGTAGGGAGACGATTCTATGCTGAATTGATGATGGATTCAATAGTATCTTTTTAACAGGGAAACTGAGATCACTATCAATCATCGTTAGTAAAAATGATGTTTTACATAAAAATCAAAAAATGTTTAACCATAAGAAATATGAGTAGCTGACAAAACAGGTGATTTCAGTATCATTAGATCATATTATATTATAAATGATCTAATATTTTCAGAACCCCCAATTAACACATCCTGGGCCCCATTGGAACTCACAGGTGATGATTGCAGGCCATTCCTGAAGGGTTGTCATGTAGTCCAATGGGGGTGTAGCTCATGTGGTAGAGCGCTCGCTTAGCTTGTTAGAGGTACCAGGATCGATACCCAGCACCCCAAATTCTTTTGCCGGCAGAAATTAGGTTCACTTCAACAATCGATAGCAGGCCTGAGGCACCCAACCAAAGATAGCTAATCAACCGCAGCGCACCAGCTGCAGCATGCCAACAAACTGCTGCCAACAACCACCAAGCCCACCGACTGGAAGCAGCACACTGTGTGCACCATCAGCAGCACACAAGCAACAGCCCACCAACCATTTGCAGCACATGAGCGGCAGCACACCCATAAAAGGCATAAAGTTGTGCGTACAGTTAGCAGCACACTGACAAACTGGCAGCACAACAACAGCGGCACGCAAGCAGCTGCAGCCGACAAGCGATCTATTTCTACACCATGAATGATAATCTTACCCATAATCCCCTGAATTTGACTCTAATACATAAGAAACAAACAATGGCTCCTTTTTGCATGGATGAAGATCTAATACCACCCCAGGTCTACTGAACTGTATCACACAAGGAAATGTGGTTGGATAAGCTGTGTTTGTTACTGTCTTCAGTTTTTATGCTTGTCACTGAAATTTCCATGACTAGGTAGATATCAAAAGAAGATATTTCAAATTTTATGCGTTATTTAAATAAATATTTAGTACTGCAAAACATATATTAAAATGGGGCTATCATTTTGTTGCAGAAAAATTGAAATACTATTATTACCCCCATAATGCACATCCTGGGCGTTGGGAAACCACAGGTGTTTATGGTAGGCTATTCCTAGTGTGATATTATGGTGATTTGCTACTCATGGGTATCAAATGGAGGCATAGCCCAAGTGGTAGAGCGATCGCTTAGCATGTGAGAGGTACTGGGATCGATGTGGGCAGAAATTAGGTTCACTTCCATGATCGATGTCTTGTGAAAGCTTGAAAAGAGGTTTGAAGGGTCTGCAGCGCAATCAACACAAATCATGAGATTGATTACTAACATATATATAGTTTTTTTTCTCTGTCAATCATTTATACAATATTTTGCACGCAGTGACCGGCACTTTGTAATCCATCTTTCCAAAATTACCATTGTTGCCATATGTTATAAACAAAACAATAGAAAAGAAACTTACATAAATATCATAGTGGCTTTTGCGGAAACATTAAAATACATTCAGTCAGACGGATACAACACCGAGTGTGACTCCGAAATTTAGCTTTATGACCTATGAGAAGTGGTTGCCTGATAAAATATCAGTCATCACCATTTTCTGACTGAGGGCTCCAACCAAAGCAGAGGGGCGCAACGAAAGCGTGCTGGGCCCATAACCCATAGGTCGGCGGCTCGAAACCACTCTCTGCTAGTTATGGTTTGTTTGTCACCATAAATTCTTCTTTCTTCAGTAGCTAAGTCCCGGAGTGTTAGTCAACATTGTAAATCACAAAGTATCTTAAAGACCAACAATTTTTGCATTCTGCGCATGCTCAGCTCTGGGCATGAGCTGATCTCTGCAAAATTGAGTCTCGGAATTCCGAAGCCATCTGATTGGCTACCTGCTCTGGTGACATACATGTGGATTTGTTATTATTAGTTATCCTCTCTTGTCATTATTAGCTGATTTTGATTGACCATTTATGGAGGGGATATCCCATTTCCCCTTTCCAAAGTTGCAATCAGAACCCAAACTAAACTCATTGTTCTTGCACATGCGCAAATTCAAGTCACACATGATGCATACTTAGCCTTACGACACCTGCTTTGTGGTAATGATAACCTAGTTTATCAGTGATCTACATGCCCAGTCAGATCACGAGAGTCAGTATGCAATTTTTGTGTAAAAGAACCTGGTGGGGAAAGTTTGTTGTATCGTTATCCGATCTTTTGATGTTGATAGACTGAACTCCCAGAATGACACGATATTGAATATTTGACCAGTTATCACACAATAAACAGCGCATTAAATTAGATTTACCTTTTTTGTGAGCCAATCAGATGTGTCATCAGTGTGTCATTTTACCATCTTTTACTGAGCCACCTGGGTTTTAAGAATTACCAACAAAAAGAAAACGAAAATCTTTTGAAGGCTTTCTAATGGATTACTTATCAATTTATGGAAATGCATCCAGACCTAAAGGCTTATTTTGACCAGGCAACAGACTAGGAGTTGTATGCATAGGGAGACAACTCTATGCTAGAAAATTGAATTGATGATGAAAAAGAAATGTTATATTATTTTGAAACATCATCATAAATCATTGTTAATGATTGCTTGATTAGGTCTCATTTCCTTGTTGGTAACCCTGTCATATACTGGCGGAATAGATAGATGACATTTCGTTGAAAACTCCTGGTTCCGCCTCAAGTCAGCAACAAGTATGTATCAGACAAGTAAAAACTGATGGACTACCAGCAGAGCTATTCTAGGTGACAATTATTACAGAGATCATTACAGCATATTGGGTTACTATGATTAGAGCGAGCTAACGATGTCGTTAATAACATTTCCATATATGATGTTATGCAACAAATTAGGATTCATTGACCACCATGATAGTCATTAAATTAAATGGTATATCAAAATATTCCGGGACAACCCATTTATTGTGGTTCTTCAGCAAATAAAAGTATTGTTATCACAATCTTGCGATGTTGATAGACTGAACTACCCAGAATGACACCATACTGGATATTTGACCAGTAATCATATGATAAACATTGCATTAAATTAAATTTACCCTTTTATGAGTCATTCAGATGTGTCATGAATGCGTCAACATTTCATTTTTTACTGAGCTATCCGAGCCAAGCCCCTGTCCCCCCCCCCTCCGATGAATCAGAAGAGCAAATACTGAAGGAGCACCAGCACAGATATTCTAGCAGCCAAATATAAGATTAATATCCAGAAGATTAAACTGAGGTGCTGACTTTGTCCCACTAGGTGTTGCAGATGCCACCTGGTTGCGCTTACTGAGTTGATGTTTTATATTCCCCATATTTGGTTTCTGTTTTCTACCTTTTCACAATGGAACTTCATGTTTAGTAAGACAGATAAGTTAATATGTTCCCAGTCTGTAGGTTTGTACTTTTTACTAAAATTTGAAGCAGTATGGCAGAGAATTAAGTGTTGCATTATCAAGGACCCTTCTCCCCCCGTCTTATAACACTTTGTGTTTAGTCTTACCTGGTTTTCCCCTTAAATTCTATTGTTTGTGGACCCTCCACTTCTTACCAAAGTAAAGAAAGCACTTGTAATCTAGCAATAACCATTTTGTGTGTTGTAAATAAAGGTGTATCAATTTTAGGAAATTAATTGTTAGCTCTTTATTAATCCTTGGCATTGCAATGACTGCATGACCTCATCATAACATTTTATACAAGCGAAGTGAGTGTTAATATCTAGTGTCAACATGATAGATTTTGTCAACATGCCATCAATTTGTTTAAACCAGTAGTTTGATACCTCAAAAGGACATAATTGACTAATGCTGGGAACCTTAAATAGATTGATATAAGTCATGGGGATGGTGTTACAGCCAGCTTTATAGTTATGCCACTTCCCCTATTTATTCGACCTCAACTCTTCGATTATTTATAAACTCTTATTCCCAGTGACCTAGTGACAAGCTATTACCATTGTATGACTTTTGGAGTTGTCTTTTAAAAATCTAAGCCTGTTATATCACACTGGCAAGACAAGGACAAAATTTGAACTTATTAATTGTGATGAAATAGAACACAGTTATTGTAGTATAAATTAACATATTAAGTAAATAAATTGATTTTGATAATCAGCTCATTATTGTTTGGATCAGTGTTTTGACTACCCAGATATGTAAAGGTTAAAATACTGGCAGAGACAACAACCAACAGTGGAATCTATTATCATGTCCTGAGCATAAACCTCAGCCCAGATCACTCAAACTCTCTCCCTCTTTCTCGAATCCCTCCTCCCACATTGGCCCCGAGCAGTGCTTGCTGGTTAATATGTGGTAAATTATCATAACTTTCACATGTGCTTTCCTCAGAATCCAAAAAACTGGCCACTGAATTTATTGCATTGTGGCCTAGTTAGGTTGATTGAGCCTGGAATTGTCGAAGCAAAAATTCATGTAGAAAGCCTAACATCATAGAAATCAGTTGGTAAGAACCATTTGACATTAAGTGCTTAAAAACTGAA
Source organism: Membranipora membranacea (assembly GCA_914767715.1). Classification (NCBI taxonomy): domain Eukaryota; kingdom Metazoa; phylum Bryozoa; class Gymnolaemata; order Cheilostomatida; family Membraniporidae; genus Membranipora; species Membranipora membranacea. Next base: position 20,177,295 of record OU612072.1, read on the forward strand.
AGTCTGTTTCTTTGCTGTCTTTGGGGCTCGGGTGACGGTTGGTGTCGGCAGTTTCAATTTTAATTTGTCAGGAAGCTTGCCTGAGTTTTTAAAGTTTGTACTGGGACATCAGTCAAACGCGTTAAAGCTGCCAGAATTTTAGCTAGATCCAATTACTGACACAAAGTTATTTACTGACGAAACTTCTCCACAAATAGCCATACAGTGTATTCTACCACTAATCCATGAATTTATATCGATGGTTGTAATGCATCAAACATAGCTGTATGGTAAGCAGGACCTTCTTCAGTTATCTCTACGGTGGAAATATGAAGGGGAAAACAGAAGGACATGGGTAGGGGAGATATCCCCTATCCTGTCAGACAACTACTGACAGATTTTTGTGGGGCTTTGAAGACCTATTAATTAACCCAATAAGATATAAAGCTGTAACTTCATGGAGTTCAATGTATTGTTTAGTAAGTTGGTCAAATTGAGCTAACGACCAGTCTGATATAACCTGCTAGCCGGCAGCAACAAGGCATTCATTATAACAACAACACCCTTATTGTGTATCAAAATAGGGTTTATGTCAACAACATTCAAGAAAGAAGGAAAATGGAGCTATCATAAGATCCCGACTGGATAGGCCTCTGAGAGATTCATAGCTTTATAGCTGAATGGAGTAAAAGACAAAGCATGTAACAGGCGGTTAAAAAGGTTAAAAAAAATAACAACTTATTGATGACAAAAAATTTTGTAAAAACTTAGTATTTTCAAACTTTATTTGTCATCACTAAGTTGATATGAATGAATGGACAAACAAGATGAGCTGAAGATGGGCCATACTCCGCTAGCCGTTACATTGCCGGCTGCAAGCGGCCCCTTCCCTACTAGTCAATCAATTACCGTTCCAAACCCTTTCCTCCTATGTGCGCAACAATAATAAAATATTTTTGTAGCTGGGTATCATTCGGCACATCAACCCGACAAAGTTATTCACAATGATTAAATCTTGTACAGAGTTTTCACCTAGTATGGGGTTGTGTTTTTTCCAAGTTATCTCCATTGATGATTGACAGATGGGACCATACTTTTGCAAAATTTTATATAAGTCATAAAAGAAGCAGATGAGACTTTTGTCTACGAAAAATCGTAGGTTTCAGCTAACCCTAATTTTCCACTTTCATGGTACAAGGATGTGATTGTGGGTGGGAGTCTTGCAGGCGACATCAGTATGGATTGGCCTCATTGACTCAAACCTACCATCTTCACACTTCATCAGCTCTCAACAAAACATCGCTAACTGTCCATTGATCTTAGCATGTCAAATTTTTCTTTCTTCTAATTTCATCAAAAGCTGATCAATGTTTTGAACGCCTACCTATTTTTTATCGAACAACAACAGCTATTCTCTGATTGGAGGATAGCCAAAGCTCTGCAAGTTAATTGGATGATGTCGGTGTAATAGACCTGGTCATTGTTCACAGACAAGCGCTTGTTTTAGAAAGGCCCAGTTGATTGCTAATAAGGACGTACATCAACTAAACAACAAATTGGGTTTTGTTGATTGACATGGATGATAAAGGCCTATTATCAGAGATAGGCCTACTAGATAATTATTGTTATAATTGGTCAATTTTGTAATAATATATGATGTTTGATGTTTGTTTATTTAGACATTTCCGGTATCACTCCTAAAAAAGGTTGACAAAATTGAAATGTTTACATAAAAATTGATGGAAAAATATTGCACTAGTTGAAAAATCTCTTATAGAATTCAAAAAAGCTGTTCTGCTGTTTTACAGTGCAGCATTTGCTGGGTCGGTATTTGTCGATTACTGCTTTACGGGCAGATTTTCTTTGAGTGTTAGGTCTGATTCTATTGTTCAGCGGATGGGTATTATAGGTTGAAATTTTTTAAAAGTGTTCGCTGCATAGAGACATTAAGAAGTCGGATATATAGGGTAAGGCTAGCTTGGTCAGTCTATCGTCATAGTGCTCTATGTGTGGCATCATCATGCACTTTCTCTAGTTTCTCTTTATCGGCTTCGGAGATAAACTGAAACCATACTGGGCAGGCGTAGGAAAGAATGGGTTTGACATTGGCAGCATAGAATGTTATCAGTCCTGCGGTGTTCATACCCATGGTCTTAAGCTGCTTCATCAGATACAGCCTGCTATTGCATTTGCTCACAACAGAGTCTATGTGGTCACTAAAAGACAGTTGAGAGTCTACAGTGACTCCTAATAGTTTAGCAGATTTAGATGGGGAGATAAAGGTATCATCACTGGGGTTTACATCAAGGTTCATACCAGGTCGGTCAGAAAAAGCAATATTCAATACAACAGTCTTACTTGAGTTGAGAAGCATACTGTTTTCTAAAGACCAACTATTAGCATTTGAAATAGCATCAGAGACATTGTCATCGGTGGGATTTACAATAGGCTTATAAAATGTGGTGTCATCTGCATACTTCACACAATTAAAACCTTCAGCTTTCAAGTCATTAACGTATATCAGCCAGAGAATAGGCCCAAGCTTAGTGCCTTGTGGTGCACCAACATCAATGGACTTGTATTTGGAAAATTGTCAAGAAAACTCGACGCACTGCTGTCTTGAATTTAGAAAACTTCATACTAAGTTGATAACATTGGAATTAAATCCTAGCGAGTTTATTTTAGACAATAGGATCGGGTGTTGCATTCTGTCGAACGCCTTTGAAAAATCTAAAACTGCGTTCTGGACAAATTCAATGTTTGAGTTCTGATCAAGAGCTGATGTCCAGTTATCGAGCAACTGCAGCAGTGCGTCAGTGGTACTCAGTTTCTGTTGCTAGGCATATTGATTCACATCTATTATATCAGCGAGATGTGTCGTCATCTTACTTAGGATCACCTGCTCTAGGAGTTTGCCGAGATGAAATAATAGGCTGATGGGGTGGAAGTCTTTGTAGATGGTGGGAGTTTTGGTCTTCGGTATTGGAACTACTTGCGCGCGTTTCCACATATCAGGGAATGTGCCATTGTCGAGTGAGCGGTTGATAATATCATGTAGAGGAATTGATACATCCTCAATGGCTTCCTTGGACACCCATGTCTTCGGTAGATGTAGCCTTTGAGGTGTTCAGCGTTCTCATCAGCATTTTAACTTCATCTATACTAAGGTGTTGTAGTTTTGTTCTGTTTGTCATTTGTTGGGCAGGTTGCGGGGAGCTACTATTCCCACGACTTCTATGTAGTAATTATTCAGTTTTTGGCAGAATTCAGCGTTAGGTAGTTTGTTGTCTTCAATGATGATATGATCAGATTTGTGTAACTGTTGTGCTTTATTGGTGAGTTTTTTAACGCTGTCCCACCATTCTTTAGAGTTACGATTTTTATTACGAGTCTTGTTCACATGTTTTCTTTTGCTGGTGCGTACTAGTCTCCATACCATAGCCCGTAGCACTTTGCATGATGGGCATTTGTCTTTGTATGCCTCATTTCTTGCAGAGATTGTCTTCATAATACTGTCAGACATCCATGGTGGTTTGTCGGCTCGTACCTTAGTAGTCTTCATTGGGCGGTGCTTGTCAAGTGTTTTATTAATGATGCTGTGCATGGTGGTAACCTTGCTGTGGACATCATTAGCCTGTAAGACTGTATCCCAAGATTCTCTTGCTAGGTCGGCGAGTACATCGAGTTTTCGTTGTGGTGTCACTAGTCGGCGTTTTGTTCTAATATATTTAGTTGATTCTATGCCCTCTCCTTTTAGGTAGATACAGCAGTGGTCATTGTTTGCTATGGGGGCTAGTTTCTCACTTGTGCTGTATTGCAGTATGTCAGTTAATATCAATTCCAGCATGGCTTCCTCCCTAGTATTGAAGTTAACCAGGTTGGAGAGGCCAAACTGAGCAGTGATATCGTCTATAGGTAGTCTGTTAAAATAGAAAGCAGTATTTAATATTGTTATTAGTTTGATTAACAAAATCCCGCAAAACCAAACAAACTCAGGCTACTCCAAGCTATTGTTCTAAACCGATTCTGCGCTCTTGTTTTTGTGTACCATAGTTTACCCACCTACTATAATCATTTCCAAGCAACCTGTTATTTGTGTGTATTTTAATTTTCTTCTAGAACATTTACTAAAGAGTTGACCTTTCTGCCAGTAATAGCAAAAAACAAGAGATTGAAACGAAGTATTGATAACAAGTTGCACTAGATGTCTAGTTTATCAAATAATTATAAATGGACAGTTTTCTGAGCTCTTATTTATGCCTCAATTCGGAGTTGTCCCCTCTCCAGTTTGGTACTTTTAACCCACATTGCATAGGAAAAACCTGCTGAAAGAGGGTTATATTGAAAACCGCTAATTTGAGGATAAAAATGATTTTTGATTCAGAGTCTGCACCATTGAAAACCCTGGGAGACAGGGTTTCCAAATTATTGGAGGCTTTGATGTTGATACATCTTAATTTTAGTGACGAAACTCATGAAAGATTCTGCCAAATTGTCCGCAAAACAGGCGGAAAATGCTATAATTGACTATCCAAATATTAAAATTATTTTCCAAACTATGTCCGTATGAGTTTTCAATGTTGCAGATTCTGAATCAAAAATAATTGTTTTCATAATATAAGCGGTTTTCAAGATAACCCTCTTTTCAGCACGTTTTTCCTATGCGGCGTGTGTTAAAAGTACCAAACTGGAGAGAGGACAACTCCAAATTGAGGCATAAATCAGAGCTCAGAAAACTGTCTATTGTCTACAACCAGCAGAAAGTCGGATGACATCGCTAGACTCAGTATATTAGCAGCAGCCTGATGGATGTATTTAGAGTAATTTTCAATAATTTATTATCATGTTTAAAGTTCAGGCTCTGATGTAGCTACAGGAGTGACCCGACACTGACCTGATTCCTAGTAATATAGCTGAATCTAACCTCATGAACAGACCTGTCTACATATATACCCAGGGGATCGTACGGTTGGTAGTAGAACAACATAAGTACCAAGTATTTCTTTTTTAATTTATTTTGAGACCAGGTATCAGCATTTTATAATCTATCCAAACAGTTGATCAATAATTGTAGCCCGCTATCCATAATTTGATTGAAAATATGTTGCAAAATGGGCAAGATGAAACATGGTCAAGAATGTCGGGCTATCAGGCTGTCGGACTACGTTAGAACATCCACCATTTGTCTTGTCTCAGGTATTAGAGAATCAGACCGTATCAATTTCTGTCACCAAAGAGACATGGATTTTCACACAGAGGCCCTATAGCAATTAGCAATGTGATATCAGCCTAGCACAAAGTAGGCCCACTTGTATGGGTGTAATTTATCAAAAACTAAACCAGTCTAAACTGTTTGCTAACAAATGTAATTAAATGTAGCCAGCGGCATGCTCAAAGCTGGTTGAAAATGCTCAAAGACTTTTAATATTTTATTCTAGAATTTTTTTGCAAACAGGTGTTAAAATACAGTCTGCACACAATCTACTTAACACACAAGTGTGAGGGAGATGATTGCCAGAGCTGACTGTCCCAGACTACCATTACAATAAAAATATAACAGATATTGCTGATGTAAATTTTTCTCAGCTATATCAAGTGAGTTTCCATACAAAAACTTTAGATCCATTTTCACTTTTGTAGATGCAAAGCCTGCCAAAAGCTCCCCTGTGAACCCCATGACAAAGGATGGACCTGAAGACACCAGCTGAAAACATTGGGTGGAAGGAAGAATCGTATCTGATGTTTAATGGATAGTAGTTGACAAGTTGCCTGGACTAGATGGGCCTACGTACATTGATATGGATTTATGGATCAGTGATAAAATACATAGTGTGGCTATTTGTGGATATATGCCATCAGTATAAAGCTTTATGTCAAGATCTAAATAAAGCTATAAAGCCTTTACGTTATGCATTGATTGACATTCCAGTAACAACCTTCAAAAACTCAGGAAAACTGCTTGAAAAAGTTTTCAGTTTCAGCTATTCTAGATTCTGAACTTCTGGACCAATCAAAGATGAGAGATGCGATCCAGCAAACATACATGAAAAGCCATACACATCCTCAGGGTCAGATATGTACCCCTTATCCATATAATATAATATATATCAATGGATACTTAGTTTGCATGGACTGAGAATGTTGATTTGTTTGGACTGCAACAAAAGACCTTCTAGCTTGCTGAATCAAAGCCTAATACAATCAAACTGGATATGCAAGGGCATATGGAGCATCCCAGTGCTATAACATAAGGGCTGATTCAAACATGGCCTGGGTTGCTGGTAGGAATTTTCCTCTGGACACCACTTGTTTGTGATGGTGGAATAATGTCACAATCCAGCAGCCCGTAAAGTTTGAGCACATAAAACTATGCTTTCATCTAGGATTCAAGAGGAGTTTGAGGGCTTCTATCGGCAAGTCGCAACTTTCAAAAATGAAACACCCCTTCTGGGTAATTCGATGCTGCAGAGTCCCTCTTGTGGTTGTAGGAGGTCTGGAGATAGCCTGAGGAGGTTGGCTTGTTTACCTTGCTACCCCAGGCTAATCAGAATACCCACACCCTTTCCAATTTCTTTGAATTATTTGGATACCGCTCATACTGGTTCAGTAATCTGAGAGAGCCTACTACCATACTGGTCACAAACCAGACAGTTATTAAACAGCTACAGAAGCAACACGGTACACAAAAATGGTCCCAAAGTAGATCACAGGTAACACTCTTGTGAGATTTCCAATCAATTAGTTTAATAATCAACTGAGCAAATTCTAGTTTCTATTATTTTAGCAGTGGTAAGACTTAAACCCAATGATTGCTCGCTACAGCTTAGCGGAACTAAATAAAGGATCCAAAGGATGATATTCAGACTGAAAGGTGGGACAGAATCTATAGCCTACTATAAGTTATACTTCTTCATTCGAGGGTAAAAACTACATGTGTACGCTTACAAAAAATAGTTTTACAGATTTCATATTTCAAAGACAGCAAATAAATATGACCATAACATCAGGCATTCTGATATTGTATCGTAGTTGAAGAGTTACCCATCCTGATATCAAATATCTGGTTACATGGCTGACAAATTTATATAGCTACCCAATTTAAATTGAGAGCTGTCTCATATTTGCTCAGATTTACAGAATTCAAATCAAATTTGTAAATATAAAAGTTTTTACCTCACAGTAGACCACCTAAAATTGAATTGTATATGGTGAGTATAATTCATAGAGTTATTATATACTCTAGAATGGACAATGTGTACAAAAATAGCATCAGTTTTTGTCCTACTTAATTATTACGAAATCCATGACGCGACGCAATCTGGTTGTGCATGGCCAGTGCCTGTACCATATAATTTATCATTGAGAATTTAGGAATTGGGTATGAAAATTTAAGTTTTATAGCCCTTAAAGTAATTTTTTCGGAAAAATTTTCATGGCACACTATGTGGAACACTTGTAGGTATTTTCACTTGGAGCCATTGATATGATTTCATATCAGTGCTTTGAATATATATCAGTGCTTGCAGCCATTGGAAAAACTGTCTATGTTTTCCCATGAAAATAAGCCAAAGCCCCAACCGCAAACACATTATTGTGATGAAATTAAATTACCGGGCTAGCTTGTTTTTTCTACTGCCACTTGCCAGCCATATAAGCTGTGTCCTGTCTCTCTCACTAATAATATGTTACACATTTTTGATTAAATGAAGTACAAGTAGCCTGTGTAAAAGTGAAGGGGAGTGTAAAAGTTTGCCGCTTGCCTCATTTTCAGTCACAGAGTACATAATGTCAAGATTCAGATTTGCTCTCCAGATAACATTACTTTATTGAGGGTATTATTATAAGCTTTTTTGTTTCTTATGTCAAAGAAGATCAATTGAGATTGGTGCTAAAATCAGATGTGGTGTTACTGTCAGTCCTCATTGCTCATAAGACCTTTCTGGTTGCCTCTCTTATATTTTTATAGCATCAATCCATTTCTGACAGAGAATCACAGCTGTATGAAATGCTAACTCTGGTCATTTCAAAGGATTGAACACTACTACACTAACCCCCCTTCCCTCAAAACTATGCAAACAATACACATGTATAGTCAACTGCCAGCGCCTTTACTGGAGTATATACAAAATATTATGTATGATGCTGAAGTTGCCATCTCAACTAATTTACAAACACAAACCAACAACCATAGTCATAATAATCATACCAGAAAATTCTATCAAACATCCACAACGACCGCTCTAAAGCAAATGGTCCCTTATTTCAAGTATGGTGAGAAATCAGAAATATCCGTCCACTTAAAATGTCACATTAGTGAGTGTTTGTTCTGAAAAATCTGGAGTCAGTCAAGATTAACTTGATACTCAGCGACTTATCAAAAAAGTTTGTTACAAAATACCTTCATTCATATGCTTTCAAAACCTGCTGTGTATGGTTGAATGGTTTTGCGAATTCAAAAACTAGAGGACATCACCGGGGAGGAAATTTAGAGCTTTAAATGACATAGCCAAATCTAAACGCCGAATCTTAGTCAAAACCGTATGTAAATTGCTTCTGCAAATGGCGGAACTTAGCGGCCGACTTTTAACCTCCAGTCAGCTTTTCCGCAAGCTATGTGTACACCTTATACTGAACAAATAACATAAATACACTTGATGGATAACATATGAGTAAAAGAGACAGAATCCAACTTATGGTTGAGAGAAACGTGGAAAAAACAGGCTAGCCCGGTAATTTTTTTTCATCACAATGATGTGTTTGCGGTATGGGTTTTGGCTTATTTTCATGGGAAAACATAGCAAAATTTTCCAATGGCTGCAAGTGAAAATACCTACAAGTGTTCAACATGGTGTGACATGAAAAATCTTCCAAAAAATGGCTATTAGCGCTCTAAAACATAAATTTTCATGCTCAATTCCTATATTCTCAACGATAACTTTTATGATACAGGCACTAGCCATGCACCACCAGATGGTGTCGCGTCATGAATTTCGCAATAATTAACTAGGACGTTTTGAGCACTGCATTGTCCACTCTAGAGTATATAATAACTCTATGGTATAATTTCAAAAGACAAACCCTTTGTCACATTCGAGTCTTTTCCCTGATATAAGAAAATTGTTTCCTGCTATCTATTCGCCATGAAAACGGTCGAACAAACTTTGTATTCAGGTTTTTTTGCCTAACCATCGTTATTGTAATCATTTAGCGCTGACCATCACATTTTTATTTATGTAGTAATTACCATAACGACTATACTTACATTGTGTTGATGACAGATGTTAACTGCTTGAAGAGTATGCCAGATTATCGTCTTTGTATAAGATTCCGGAACACTAGAAATAAAATTAGCATGGCATTTATCACACATTATTATTATTAATATGTTTGTAATTCCCAGAATAAAATAGCTTTCAATTAATAGTTTTGTCATTTCAAACTGCAGGTAGACTAGTTTATAGTGTACACAGTGTCAGGTGAATTTTCTTTGACAGAATCACTGCAACCGAATTGATTTCAATTCCCCTGCAGCAGCTACAGAAGAGCACTAAGTCCCTATATTGGGCCAATAGCAGGCAGGAGGTCGCTCAGTTGGTTGGATCGCCGTCCTGGAGCTTGAATGCATTTGAGTACATGGGCTCTAATCTCACTGCTGTCCATGGACTAATGGCGTTAGGTCGTCCCACCACATGTGCTCAGACCTGCCTGGGAGCAGAAGGCAGTCTAGAACACAACCCATACTCTGGGGTGGCGTGTGGCATGACAGCCCTTATTTTATTCAACAATTTTCATTTAATCTCATAGTCATAAAAAGTGTTAGGTTAACCTTCCTGGCATAAAAGTCAGACTGGCAGACAGAGCAATCAAGTCACATCAGATAGGCTGAGCATATTACTTCTGACCTTTTTGCAAGGGCTCTATACAACACAGCTTACCTTTAAAATTCAGGAGCGAATTCTAGGACTCAGCTGTCTTTTCAAAATCTAACCAGGCCTTACCCTCCAAAGGTATCTTTATTGGTGTTTCTGCAGTCAGTATTATTTGATAGTCTGGTATTTATAATGTTCACAAAACATCTGATAAGAAAGGGAAGTAAAGCTGGCAATGCACTGTTCAGTAACTGTTAGCTGTCCACGTTTGTTTCTCTAGTCAAAGAATAAATCTTAGTGATGCGATATCTGGAAAACAATACTGTGTGGTTAACCAAAATTACTACTTGGTACTGCAAGCCATTGGCGGGCATATTTCTTAATAGTGTCAACATTCGTTGGTGAACAACATCAATATGATTTTAATGTCCCGTTACAGGCTTTGGTATTTTTGGCGACCCCTCCATGGGCCCATGAAAATATCTCAAACTCTTCTTACATATATCCTGATTAAGGATATCCTGGGTTCAGCTTCAATCCATCGGTCCATTGGAAGGACATGGAATACCTGGGTACAGGTAGTCTGTCAGGGTTCAGGAAAATTGGAAAGTACAGTGTCAACATTGCATTGTGGGATACCATATGACTGTGGTACAAACTCAGGCCCGTTGAAGTTTGTATCTCTTATAAGTCAAAGTAATACGAGGAAGCAAATTTGTGAGGTTTCTTGCTAATTTAATTAGAAAACATATCATGATTAGTGCAACAAATAATTTCATAATGCTTGGCGCTGCACCCTTGCGAGCGGAGTTGATATCTTAACACGAAACTATTGTTCTTAACGCTCCCTAATGTGTGAACGCTTTGTGTACTTAAAATAAGGGACATCTACCATGGTATCCATAACTAAGGTAAGTGTTGTTTGTATGTATAAAAATTGTAAAGCACTTTTTGGTTGTGCATATCATATTGAGCTTTACTGCTTTGTGGAATACGAATCAAGTTATTTATTAAATGCTTTGACAATGATGCTTTGAAAATAAGAAAGGCAAAAGTATAGTCCTACATACACTTCACCGTCTCATAAAGCTGTTGTGAAAGGTTCCTATATTGCCATTTCTGAGGAGTGCAGACAGGAATTGAAATTGATTTGCTCTTCAAATTACAGTAAGGTTTGAACAAACCTTGTTCATTATCCTAAGACCTTAATATGATTACCGCCGTATCTTCGGCCATTGCAGAGGATAGAAAGCAGACATCTTGTGTATATTGTTGTGGGATTCTCATCAATTTATCGCTGGAATTTTTACATCCTGCTAATATCTAACAAAACAAGTGGGGACGAGCAATGACGTGCTAATTGTCTACCATTCCCCACTTCCAAGTAGAAGATTGTGTGTCACATTGCTAATTCTTTTTACTAGTGAAATTCACTCCAGTACAACACATTGATGTTTTTAGGAGGAACATAAATACATACATACATGAATATCATTACGACATGCTGTGAATTTGTGTCTGATTGTGAATGGGTACCTGAAGAAATAAAAAAAAATTGCCCTTTTTCAATCAGGTTGCTCAAGAGTTTATAAGCCAGCCACAAAATTATTTTGATAATATTTTCCTATAAAACCTTGTAGAAATATGTTGCATATAATTTATCATAAGGCGGTGATATACAACTTAACCTAAAGAGTACTCAATGTTGCTGGCATAAGAATGATAGCTTTACAAGGTAGGTAATTCAAAAAATTCATGCTTTCTGTTCTAAATAAATTCTGTATATTCTGAATATGAGTACCAAGTTAGCCTCACACTTATGTTGTTGAATACATTTGACGTAAATATCTTTTATCAAAGTAAATATTACTAGGTCATTGACGTAGGCAATTTCCAATGTCATGGTCTTCCAGGGTTTAAAATATTTAACCAGGTTCACTGTGTAGGTCACACATCTGACAAGAGCACAAAATTAACCGTTCACGTCCTGTCGCTGAATATAGGTATGCTATCCCTACATACAACCATCCAAGATGACCTACCCTCTTTCTCTACTGAAAAAGCTCATGTCAAATGTATTATCAGATCTCAGTCTATAGGAATGTCGGAAAATACTTGGGTACAAGTAGTCTGTCAGAGTTCAGAAGTTGAAAGTACATCATCAACATTGCATTGTGGGATACCATAATCAAAAATTACTAGGTTTTCACACCTGACGTCTATGTTGTCAGGAACTCCAAGTGGTTGTTGTTTACGTTTTCTACTGCATGTTTGATGTTCAATCACGCAGGTCCCCTACAAATTAGTCTGACTCAACAAGGCATGTTACCACCAAATGACAATGATTGCAAGCGACTGAATGGAACAACAATCACAATGACAGCCTTTTAAAATGATAACTTCGGGATTCAATACACCACACCTGCTCAAATGTTGCTGATATGCAGCAATTTTGCAAACACAAAAACAAGCTTACGAACCAATGTCAATTGGTAACAGCGATACTCAAAACAAAAGGCCTAGTAATAGTGGTAGTGGTAATAGTAATGGACTCTTGCAGGGAATGAAAAATATTATCTATAGCAAATGCGAATGATGAGATAAAATATAATGACAACACGTAATTGAGTGAGGATGTATGCAATACCATGCATCACAGTCTGAAAGCGACGGGGTTTATGAGGCAGGCAGTCGGCACAGCCCGCAACCCCTTCTCCAATCAAAACTTTTCATTATTTTCAATGCTCACTAGAACTTCAGTAGCGCATGTCAGCCCACCGATCTATCCATCATCTTAGTTTTAAACTACACAACTAGGCAAAGATGAGTTGCATCATATTTATATCAAGTACGTCAAACCCTCAATTTGCTGTGGTAGATCTTTACAGCGTTGACGTGAGAATGTATTTCATCAATTGAGTTGCAGTCACGAGTCAGATGCCTCACCTTGCCATATATGGCCTATCATGTTGGAACAACATAGTTTGATATGACCAAAGACGGTTTCTCAAACTGTTCTCAAATAGTTATTAGGCTGTCACATTTTCTATAGACAAATTGACAGGTATCCCACAATGCAATTTGCAAACAGTTTATTTTCTACCCTCCCGCGTGCAATGGTTGGGGTTAGTATTGTAATTGTGTTAGGGTGTTATAATTATAATTAACCTGGCTGCAATCTGACGCAGGAGCGCTCCAACCTGACTGTTATTTCATAGAGTACAAATTCAGTGCTCCTTCCTGCACCAATAAATTCCAGTCAAAAGTCAGATGCATCACCTTGCAGTTTAACATGTTTTAACATCATAGTTCAATATGAATTTTAATGAATTTCTAATCGTTTAATCCCTAAAATGTTATTGCCTTACTGCCCTCTAAGAAAAGTTTAAGAGGGTACTTTTACAACAACAGCTGAAGAGGTTCTCGGGTGGGAGGGGCAGGTAGTTTAACACAAAAAAAAATTTGTGTTCTTCACTTAATCAAATAGCTATTAAGCTGTCAAATATTTCGTAAATAAGAATATGGGTATCCTACAATGCTGTTGGTCGTTTATTCTCGCTTGTGCTACTGTGACAGATGAATTACCTTGAAAACAAAACACCACTTGCAATATATTCAGATTGGTAAAGTCTGGTAAAATCACATACTTCGGTAGATTTTTACACGACAGTCAAGGAACTTCGGGGCTAAAATCTCCGAGAAATCCTCAAGATGATTGATTGTTGGTATCAATCATCCCCTCTACTAGTTTGATCTCCTACCTATCTCTTTTTCTTAGTGGCAAATAATTCCTTTTCTGGAACATTTTATGTCCAAGTTACTTGCTAGTTTGTTGCAAAATACAACTTTTTGCGTTTTACCATGTTATCACCCTTACAAATTTACAAAAGTCGATGCTGGTACATAGCAGAAATTACACCTCAAGCCTACTATGTTTATACATTCATACTTACCCTTGTTAGAATTGTTGACATGGTACCTTGAGGAATTTTATTTTGTACACATTTTGGATATTCTTTAAATGATTTCATAGAAAGATTGCACCAAATGGAGTAATCGTCCCTACATTCACATTAGCAGGGTTCAGTGCCAGGGAGCAAAGGCTGACATAATTCTTCTATCACTTGATTGATGCACCGTGCGCTCTCAGGCTATAATATAGACTTTAAGTTAGTGATGAGGAACATGACTCAGTACACTTTTGCTTCTTTGTAGTTTTACTGAGGAGAGATAAAAACTATGACAGTCCTGACTTGGGTTTTATAGAGCTGCTATATTTGGCTGCTCTGTGAAAGTAGGCAATCACTAAGCATTGCTTCAAACAGTTGCGGTGTATGGCAGGCACATATCAACATATGTTAGGCTGCCTACTTAGCTTAACAAACCCTCCCTTTGTTTCATGCAATGTATCATCGGATTTCCTGCTTGAGATACAGGTGATCAGTTAAGGAATAATATGAGTAATATTTGGGAGTATTTCTGTATTAGTTCCCAAGTCCCTGGCATCGTCTGTCTTTTTCGAGTCCTCCAAAGTAATTACTGCCCTAAAGTAAGGAAGGATTTAAGGCTTACCATTGCTGGTGGGTGAATACACAAATTTGGTCTATCCTTTCGTTGTCCATGTAGGTTTTGGGTTGTCAAAATTGTGATAACTAAATTTTGATGTATCCCAGAATGCAATGTACACATGTTTTGTTTACATTTCTCCATTTCTCTAATTTTTCATTGCATCTTCATTTTTTTTTAATTCAACGCAAAAGAATGCCAAAAAACACCTCAAAAGTCCTTAAAAAGACCTCAAAAGTCCCTTAAAATAGCTGTTTTTTGGCATTCTTTTGCGTTAAATTAAATAAAAATTAAGATGCAATGAAAAATTATGTTTGCATTTCCTGTGTGCACCATGGTTAATGAAAGCGGCTTCGTATGTGAGAACTTTCAAAAAAACTTTGTTTGGCCACAATAATGGTTATTTTGACAGCATGTTTGACGTTATGCAAAGGTGGCGAAAATATTAGCCGTATTCGAGAGTCTACTGTCATTGCAATATGCAAGCTAATTTTTTGAAAGTCAATGTGTACGACATTTGAAGAGTACTCTAAGAGAAAATCATAATTAATCTTGATTCCAGCCTATGATCTGTTGTGAATTTATGATTGAAATTTCACATATTTTAACGGCTTCACAAAAAAAATGCGTTGTATGGTGTGACGTAAAAAGTCAATTTAGACTAGTCATATATCAAAGAAAATCAAATTTTACAATGAAAGCAATATCTAAGTATACATGCCACCTGATTTGAAATTTCTTGCAATTAATTTGACTGCTCAATCTGCATCGACAAAAAGAGCGTTTTCTGCCTCATTTCCTCCCTAAAATGACACAACGTCATCGGATCAAGTTTTTGTTTAGGTATTCATTTTCAGTAGCTCGGCCGCTTTCCAACGGTATATGATATGTTGATATTCGGATCAGTCTTTGACATTACCTTAAAAGAAAATATGATTAAAATTACGTACAAGGTGGCGTAAAAAACTATCTCTGCCCCATGCTCCTTTATATTTAATGGTTCTATATCGTCCAGAGGGGCATTGACTTAAAAATTCATTTATGGATTCATCAATCATCCCTTCTACTAACTGGCTCGCCTACCTCTCTCTAAATGTATGTATGTAGGTATTTATGTACCGACCTTTATTACCGCAAGGGGTCTGAAACTGTTAATGATTGCATAAAAAACTGTTTGTAGTGTACATATATCCAATTATACAACAAAGGGTTGAAAATAATGATAGCCTGTGATCTAAAACAGTCTTTACGTAGATTAATGCAGTGGCACAGGGACCTAAAACAACCGAATGGTAGCGTTTCAAAGAAGAGTAGAGGGTTTGGTGCGTTAGTGGCCACCATTCTGAGAGATCTGGTTTTTAATCTGCGTTTGGCAGTATCTTTGGAGACCTTCTTGGCGCACTTGGCTATCTTGGTTAGATATACTTGATACAGAAATTAAACCTCTGGCGATACTATTTTCATACATCAAAACACTGCCCACCCTAGTTAGAATGGATGATAGTTAAAAAAAAAGATTTTATGAAAAGATAGCAAAAATGGAGTTATCTGCCTACATTTACATTAGCAGGGTTCAGTGCCAAGCAGTAGAACACTGACCTGGTGCTCTTATTTGAATCACCATGCAGCTCTCAGGCTATATATTATATAGTTAGCGACGAGGAACATGACTAAGTGCAATATTGCTTCCTTGACTTCCTTTGACAGACGTGACTACGATTATATTGCACTGCTAGAGTAGGCGTGTCTATGAAATTGTTCATTGAAAGCGATCACAAAGCATTGTTTGCTATGGTTATGGTGACTGGCAGGCACAGATCGTCAGGCTGCCTTTTAGCTCAAACATCCTACCCTTTGTTCTGATGCAATGTATCGTTTGATATCCTGTTTCAGATTCAGGCGACGTCAGTTTAGTGATCATAATATTAGTATCGTCGGGAGTACTTCTATATTAATATCTGAGTCCCAAGCATTGTCTGTATTTATTCGAGTCCTTGAAAAGAAAGGTTTGATATAAGGCTTACCATTGCTTGTGAGTGAAAAACAACGTCGGGCATCCTTTTGTCATTCATTTAGTTTGGGCTGTCAAAATTGTGATAACTGAATTATTATGTATCCCACAATGCAATGGAAATTTCTTTTTGTATACTTTTCTCCATGCTGCTGTGGTTGAAGATAGGATAGCTTTTTGCATAAAGTCTAACATATTATATTGTCAGATAAATCTGCTTTCTAAGGTGCGTCTCTGCCTGCCTGGAAACAAATTCAGAGTTTGACAAGACAGTGGTGACCTCCCGGTGTATGTATGTATGTTTATATTTGGTCTCAATCTCTGAGAAATAAAACTGTCTCTGTAGGGTGCTCTGTAAAAATTATTAAAACTGTTGATTCTGTAAAAATAAATAAAATGATAAGACCATAAAAAATACTATTACTTTTTGAAGACACTATTTAGGTATTTGATACATTCTGCTCTAAAACATTTGCAACGGATCTGCACGCGGAACTTGACTGATTGATATCTGCTTGACGGCAGCTGGTTAAGACGCAGTAGTGGTTCATCTTCGGTGGCAATCATACGGAGGCTCTTTATTTTCAGTATATGAGAGTAAAGGTCGTCTACGGGTGTGAACGTAAGTTCGCCTGATAGGTATCCTGCAGTTCTTATCACAGATTGTAACTTTTTCTTATAGAGTCTGCGCTCAGATGACTATATAGCACAACCAGGTGGTAGGTGATTACTGACTCTATGAAGGACTTGTAGCAGGTCGTTATTAGTTGTAAACTGTCCCCCGCGCGAAAACAACCCCGGGACACTTTACAATATTGTTAGGTTCTGTGAGCAAAACTGCTGATAAGAGAGGGAGGTAAGCCTTTCACTGCTCAGCAACACTAGGCTGTAGGCATTTGTTTCTATATTCACCAAAAATATCAGAGGATTGCAATGGGCGGGCATGTATAGTTTTGTTTGGTGATTCAAAATAACTACTTTGCACTGGGAATAGATGACGTGCATATTCCTCAAAAGCATAAATTTTGGGTGGTAAACAACACTCCCACAATTTTGACACTGCCTATACAGGCTTGTGAAAGGATGACAACAAGATTGTTTGCCTCAGTCCATCGAATCTGTCTAATAATTAAACTCTGTTGTTTCGAAATGTTAAGCTGCAAGGTGATGCCATCTGTCACAATGGCACCATACCATACCATACCATGCCATGCCATGCTGGGAAACCAAAAAACCAGCTGGTAGTCATTTGCATTGCGGATAATCATTGACTTATATGTGAAATATTTGATAGCCTAATAACCGCCTGAATAAAGTGAGGAAGACGAATGACGTGTTTTGTTTTAAATTTCTGCCCCATCCATCCAAAGAACCTATTAGGCTGCTGTCGGAGTCGTCCCTATTGCCTTACTGGAGAGCACAGACAGATTTCTTCAGGAAGATGTTTGGTAAATCATCTGAAGTTATATTGCGTTATTTTGATTCAACAGAAAGACCTACATGTAAGTGCGTTGGTGTTATGACAATAAACACAAATGGTGCAGGAAGGGCCCACTGACTACAGTCGTATACAAACATATCTGATTCAAAGTTTATTATCTCCCCTGTTACAAGTTAACTTAAAATTACTCTGCCCAGGCTATCATTGTCCAGTCAGCCAGGGTTCAGGGAAACTTGACAGTATGATAACGACATTGCATTGTGGGATGTAATAACGCAGCGTAGCATGTCTTGACAAACCTTGGACATACAGGAAGCACAGCACAGCACTTCTTAAAAGGCTATTTATTCTCATTGTTTACTGCGGGAGTGCTAACCATTGTTGAAATGAGGACATCTTATTGATGCTAAGTTCACAATGCAGCACCATAGTAGGAAGTCACAACACTTGTTTTACATGAATATGAATATTTCACCACTCAGCGCTACATGTGTCAATCAACTGATAAGAGTACATGGTGAATGTTCCACCTGTGATGTGTCATAAAACAAAGTACTACTCGGCTTCTCGGCCTATTGACTAAGATCAAAGTGTCATGGCTAATGGCTGATTGGTGCCTGTTTCAGTTTCTGGCAGCTTGCTGCACACTCACGATTACGAGGTCCACCATGGCCTCACCTCTAGGATGCATTCTAGCGTGCTAGGATGAATCACACTCTTAGTATGAGGACTCCAGGCAACTTGCGTCCCTCTTTAGGGGTGGCCCACCCTCTGAATTGTCATAAACAGGACAGGACATTCCACCTCTTAATATTTAACACTGTTGAGGCTAGTATCTCTTATCAATGTGAATATTACAAGGTCAGTAACGAAGGCAATGTCCCATCCTTTGGCCTTTGGTGATTTAAAAATATCTATCTAGATGGCCACTGTTTGCGTCACACATTTGATTAACAAGACTGCTGCAGTCCATTATTCAAATACCTCTCTGTAAAAATTGTCATCCAATATAGCCATAGCTTGAGGAAAATCTTTAACGATAATATGAACTTTGCATTGTGGGAAACACAATAACAACCTGTTGGCAGCATTAAATGCAGCTTTCCGCTCTAGATATAGGCTGTGGTTGACAAGCTCGCTGGACATATGGAGCTTTTGACATCGGCTCTCTCTTTCTTGACCAGCCCTTATTCGACCTTCAAATTTTATAACCTGGCAAAGATGATTTGCATCAGATTTATGATAAGGGAGTCAAACACACATTTTACCGAGGATGTACTAAACAATGAGTACATTAGAAAGTTTTATCAATGCTATCTCCACAAAGCCATGCCATAGGTGAAGGCACACTTCTTGCTCTACATAATTGTATTTATTTATCCACTTAGCGCTACATGCGTCTAACACGTGATAAGAGTACCAAGTGAACTTGTCATTGGTTGTATTCTATACTGTGGATGCCAGTATCTCTATCTTTGCAAATATTTCAAGGCCAGTAATACACACTACGTCCTATTTAATCGCCTTAAATCATCCAATACAAAAATACTAAATATTTCCACACCTAGGGCTACATACGTCAAACATTTGATAAGAGAACCTTCAACTGGTTGTTATTGAAATCTGTTGGCGCAAGCTTCTCTTATCAACGTAAACATTACAAGGTCAGTAATACAGAAATATTTGAGTCTCATGGTCTTTAATCATGAAAATATATAACCAGCTGTTTGTGTCACACATCTGATAAGAACACACAGTTAACCATCCACCGCCTGTTGCTGAGTTTGACCGTGTCTTATCAGTGTAATTAGCATTACACTGCAACAAGCACTTTTGTGTTTTAACATCGCCTGCATGGGTCTAAGAAAATAGCACACACTATTCTTATATATGTAGGTCAGAGAGGCTTTCGATGAATTTGGAAGAGCAGTGTCAGAATAGCATTGCGGGATATCATATTAAGACAGTATCAGAGTCCGCCTTAGTACACATTTGGTCGACAGGTGCAAGTGATGCATTTTTAAACCAGCACAACACAATCAAAGTCGACACTGTACCTGCTTGAATGACGCTGATGGGCCGCAACCATAGAACACACATCGACAAGCTTATGTAACCGTGTCTAAAGATATTGGTACTGTCCGGAAAGTTCTAAGAATGAGAATATATCATTATTATTTTTATTAAATGGATACGTTAAATCAAAACATGAAGCCTAGCCTAAATATTTAAGGAGCTTTGTGAGCCAAAAATCTGTGGTTTTTAATCAAAAGTGGATATTAAGATAAAATATAATGCTGCGGTGTAATTGAGTAAGAGATTAAACAATATCGTGTAACGGAATGATGCAACATTCGGGGGGGGGGGGGGAGAGGTCTAGGAAGCATGCACTGGGAGCACTATGTAGCTTTTGTCATTATAATCCCTACTAAAGGCCCGTACTGTAATGTTTGCAACCTCATTTAATTTGTTACTTTGTTAGACACAGGAATCTGTTCTCTTGTCATACTTCTTTTTCTGAAGACATGAAGAAGTCAGCACCAGCTCAGCGTACGCTCCTGTCTTTGTTTTAGTCGGATAAACCACCCTGATGAATCATAGAAACAGAGGAAAGTGTGAATACTGCCCAGTTTGTCTCTATCTTACTTTCTTCACTTTGATGAAAAAATCTGAGACCAGCCACAGCGATAATATTAACTGTGATTTCCATAAATATCCATAGTCGCAGATAAATACAAGTATGATTAAAACAACACTCGGCTAAATGAAATCACTCACGGTGGTATCCTAGTGATGACAAGCATATTCATAATTGGGTATCTGCTCTCTTCAAGGAGGTTATCTGTTAGTCTCTGCTTCAATCCTACTGGGATTTCTGTAACTGTGCCATCAAATGTGACATCCGTAGACCAGGTTACTGTCAGAATGTCATTCTCACAGGTCAGCTTAGCCTGAGAACCGACCTTAGGGCTGCAGTCTACAAATCATATTATAACATTGTCAGGAGGGCACTGAGCGTACATAGATACATATCAAAGAAGGGCATGACATTAGAATACATTCATTAGCATACCATATTTTATATTTATTGTTTGCTCTATTTTGTATTATTGGGGATTTAAAGTGTGATGGGAAAGATGACGTCAGTATTTGTAATTGCCTGTGACACATTAATACTGTGAAACTCAATCATGAAGACTTTAAGCACTTACTGTGTTTACATATTGCCTTAATCTGGTTGACATTGCTATTAGCGAGGCTTGTTAGAGTAGTTAGAGCAACCTTATCAGTCATTACTGTACACTTTATGTCATAATCAGCAACCAGCTCTATCCCTCTCAGCAACATGTAGTCTGAAACATCAAAGAAGTTTCATAATGACCGCAGTGATTCATTATGGTTTGATGTTGCGATTTTTGAAGGATTTCGAGATAATCGATCCATGGGAATGGCATTTAAGTCAACTTCCGCATGAACCAACAATTTTTAACGGGACTACAGGTACCGTAATGAATCATGTAATTCCAATGAGGCGTCATGGCTAAATGGTTAGTGCGCTTGAACTCTTGACTTCCAAGGGCATTGACGTGGGAGACCGCGGTTCAAGTCCTGGCCGCGGTAGATGTTGTTCATGTTTCTTTGATGATGGAAATGGTTAGCATTCATATTTTCGAAATTAGAAAGGACAACAAATTCAAGGCATGGAACCATAGTGATTGATATTTGGCGTGGAGCGATTTGAACCAAACGGCGTTACTGCAGACAATGACAAGGCAGGTTTGTTTGGCACAGACAGTATAGCTCATTACGCTCAAACAGGGCATTCTAAAAATTAACTTTGTATACAAATGCTATGTCTACTAGGAGGAAATCAGAAAACGATGACAAATTAGCACCCATGTCTAGGTGTTCACTCAACAAGTTATCCTAAATATAATATGCAAATCATGACTCACACAGTCACCCTTGCTGTGCAATCAGTATGATGTTTTTTGTATTTATAAGATGGATACCCCTGGATGAGATTCACATAAAATCATCATATTATGTCAAATGTATAGCATATAAGTTTGAGGAAACCAATTTTTCCAGCAATATGTCTTTGTAATGTTATGTCAAACTATGCTTAATTAACATACCTTTGATTTCAACTGTGACATTACATGGATTATCTCCTCCGACTATCTCATACTGATAACTACCGACTGGTAACTTCATTCTGTGTGTGATACCTTCTATAGTCAGGTCAACATCAGCTAATCCAGTAGCAGGAGAGACGACTTCTCTAATTGTATCAGGGCATGTCATATCTAGGTTTGAAGTGCCTGTGAGACGATAAAAAAAGTGTCATACGACATTCTTTAATGTCTTCTGACACCAAATATTGTTAGTAACTGATTGACTAGGCCTGTTAAACTTTGAACTGCCACTTAATGGCCTTTTTTTTCGATTTCACACCCAAGATGAGCAGCAAATGATCGAGAACCACCTGAATTATAAGAAGCCTCGCTAAACATGGTTTTCTGAATGCTTAGTTTACAGATATTATCGTTGAGTTTCAAACCCTTTACTAGAAGAACAAGTAAAAGTTGCAGGCACCATACCTGAGAGATGATGAACAGCATTTCTCCGAAGGTCAGTAAAAGGTTTATGGTCCGAAGAAACAGAAATGCTACAGGAATTAATTAAACCAAGTACATAACGTACTCACCGTTATAATATTTATAGTTATACTCACCATTATTTATGACCATAATATCAATAGTACAGTTGTATCTTTTGATGACGTGACTACCGACTGCATATCCAGATTGAGCATCAGGTGATATCTCCACAAACGCTTTCTCCTCTTCAGATGTCACATACAGTGTCATGTTACTGTCCTGACAAGGTGGTCTGGTGGTTGTCTCTACAGGTAATAAACATATTCATTTTGGCATGAGAATGTTGATCAATTGATGAAGTGCAAACTGTGACAGCTGCAGATACATTGAGGCAAGTACAACAAGGTATGCTGATATGTAGAGTAGCTTGGCAATACAAAGTGTATATTTATACTCACCATTATTGTTCACTACGATGTTTATAGTGCAGTTGTCTATATATATCACATGACTACCAACAGCAAGTCTAGTCTGTAAGTCAGGAGTTATTTGTACTTGCGCTTGCTCCTTATCAGATTTCAGATAGACTGTCATGTTTCTGTCCTGACAAGGCGCTCTGGTGGTAGTTTTCTGGGTAGTAGCTGATGGTGTAGTTGTAGGTCTTGGCGTGGTTGTCAGTTTTGGATCTAAAAAGTTTCAATATCTAAAATCATTGAGTCCATTTAAAACACCTTTCAAACGTAATCAATAAAATAAAAAACTATAGTGCCAACAGGAATATAACAGAAACTCTAAGGCTGCTACTCCGCTTTATGATTTTATTATTTCACATCTCTTTTTTCGGAGTTATGTTTCCATGTGATGCAAAGGGAGGCAAGTTTCGTCGAAGAAAATTTTAATAAAAACAGCTTATTTTACTCTAACAATCAGGCAGAATTAGGTAAAGTAATAAAATTGACCAGCATCTAAAAATTCAACCCGAGATGACAGAGATATTATTAGATTTTCAATGTATCCACAGTAAACTCACATATAAACTGCTGGATCCTCTTGTATTGTCCGACGTACACTGAATCATTGGTGATAAGTAGAGACCTGGGATTGTTCAGACATTCTGAGCAGAGATCCAGTGTAGAGACTCTGTTTGTGTTCATGTCTACTAGTCGTATCTTGTTGTTGTACTCATCAGCCACAAGTAGTGTCCGATTACCTATGAATACGAGGTCACGTGGGTAGCTGAATAGAGAGTTTAGGAGAGAGCTGTCTCTGTATCCTGATTTCATTGGTGACCCGGAGATAAGTGTTAGTATCTTCTCTCTGTATGTGATACGGTAGAGAGCAAGAGAGGCTGCTATGACATACAGGTCACCGCTGTCATCCTGTGTCAGGTGTGTGATAGACTGGAGTCGGTCGGACTTAGCGAAAGTACCAACAGAGGCTGAGCTTACATCGACTGTCCTCACGGCATTGTTACCGTAATCAGTGATGAGAAGCTGATCGACATCATTTTTGTCTCTTATTACAGACCAGGGTTGGTAGAACTGACCGGGGAGACCGTCTGTGTATCCTGATGACTTACACTGTCCAGAGAAGACGGAGGTGATCCCTGTGATGCGGTCAATCGCTCTCAGACAGTTATTGTGATAGTCGACTACAACTAGACGCTTTTCTGTGATCTGTGTGAATCCATAGATATTATAGAACCGAGCCTCAGTTCCTCTCCCCTCTCTGTATCCGTACTCAGCAGTGTTTCCGGCTATGGTCGTAGACGTTGTACCATCGCTGGTCTTCAGTGAGTAGCGGTCTGTGTACAGTATGTGACCGGGTTTGAAGAGATCTTTTTCTAGGTGATAAACATGTGTAGAGGTGGTGGTGAAGTTTGTAGCTGTAGATCTCTCAAATCTGTAAGATTAATATTGTTATGTGAATGGACGATGTTGGTTAATTTGATTGTATTAACGCAGTAATTATTGAACAAAAAAACCACAGATATTGCAAATGCAATATTTTGAATTTATAATTTAAATGAAATGAATTTTTCGTATTCTAAGTATTCATGCGCTGGTGGGTGAATCAAATTTATCAGAATTATTAATTTTTCCCAAAATGGATTCAAATGGATAATTGTGTTTTCTATCAACCAATTAAATTTAAATGCAGGTTATGCACCAGACACCAAAATATATAATATTTTACATGCAGCTTTTGTTCACAGTAAATTTTTGCTATTTAAAGTTGTCTCGTGCTATACACCATGAGGAGGCAATACACAAATTTCAATTAAGCGACCTAAATTCCATATCTTGAGTGAAACAGATATTTGCTTCAATTAATCAACAAAATTCAATTAATCAACAAAAATGTTTGCAATGTATAAATTACAAAAAAGTAACAGCTTGTACCAAAATTAATGTGTAATATCACAAATCACAAGAAGGAATGAAACGATCAAATGATTAGTTCACTGTACATTGCCTAACCTGAATCTGATATTTTTACAAAAGGATATTCTAGCCTAGAACTCAGAAGGCTTTCAAACCCCTATTTATTATCAAAGTGACCTGTATACGTATATAAACATCACATCAATGTTAAGTGACTCACCGATCAACTAGAGACTGCGTATCCTGATCCATACACCACACAGTATGTAGTGTCACACAACATAACGCCTGTCAAAACGATGATGGTATTAATTAAGTTTGTTACAATAGAAATTAACAATGTACTTTAAGTTTCGGCGAGTGGACATCACCCATATGAAGAGAATACTGATCCCCCATTGAGACCCTCTGCTCACTCGTCATATAAGTGTTATGTCAGGGTTAAAGTATGTCACGCTTGTAATCTTATGTACTATAACTACTTCTTTTTTTTCAGGATTATTACATAGTATCAATTTTGAGGTTGTAACAGAATTGCAATTCACATTGTACTTACAAGGAAAAGTGTCAGTCTCAGCTCCATGATTTTCAACAGGCCAAATATCTTCATCGGACTATAGCAATATTAATTCTACACCTCTAGTCTCTCCTCAGTACGGTAAGTGAATGAACTGGCAGTGAACATAAACCCGCTGTGGAGGTATTTAGCTAGCGGCATCTAATATTTAACCAGTTATCTTTTGTGTGCGTCAAACTTCAGATAAGAGAGCCGAGTAAACCTTTCTCTGCCTGGTACTAAATACTGTTGACGTAGGAATCTCTTATCACTGTAAACATTTAAAGGTAGCTATATTGGACAAAATCGTGTATCCTGTTTTAACAAAGTCCCCAATATTGAACCAGGGTACTGCTGTGCGCGTCAGAGACCTGATAAGAAGGACAAGTGAAACTTTCACTGCTCAGTACTCAATCATGATAATACAATGATTCGTATATCACTGTAAATGTTACAGGAGGCAACAAATTTAAATTCTACGAAAAGGAATGTAAATGTTGGCATGCCTGCCTGAGTTTCACTTGATGAGGCCTGATGATTACAAGTCTGAGTCTGTTGCATCAGTTGAGCTAAAATGATAATAAGAAATGACAACTCTTTGTTTGTCATCAAACTTTCTCTAACGGCACACAATTCTTGTGGTATTATTAATGGTGTATCAATTACACCTGTACCTGTAATTGTTGGTGAGGTTTATCAAGGGGCCTGATGTTTACAAGTCTGAGCCAGTTTCATCAACAGAACTACAATGATAATAACGAAGGATGACTGCACACAATTTTTGCATGTATCAATTTTAGCCAATTTATTATTAGCTATTTTTTATTCAATTGCATTGCATGGATCTCATGACATCAAACTACCTCAACCTTACATACTAGCGATAAGAGTGTTGCAGTGACAAACTTTTATCAGTAAACTGCCGTAAATACCTGATGCCGTTAACTTGTGGAAACCATTAATGATGAGATCATATGATTTATATCAAAGTGACGCAACTCAATCAACTCATCAAGTTGTGAATCTTGAATTTGTTGGAGCAAGCTATACAAATACTGCTGACCTTGTGCTTGTTATTTGGGCGGTGCCATAGCTAAGCCATTCTCCAACTTAATCAACATCAACCCAGTTAATGTTATGAACTCTTATTCTCAGGCACAACCTAACAACAAGATACTATCTATAGATAAATTTTGAGGCGCTGTTCAGATATCTCAGCCTGTTATCAAACCGTATATCCATAGCATGCATGTGAGGGGATTGCAGGACCAAAATTAAGGAAGGAATGGAATGATCAATTGATTAGTGTTGTACCCATTGAGACATATGAAACTTGAGCCGCCTATCCCCTCGTAGTAAATTGCACATTACAATGTATCATAAGCATCGGATGATTGAGCCGCCTCGAGAGCATGTTGCCTCCTGCTATAAGTCAAATTCAACTTAAATACAAATAATTTACTGAGAGCGCATGACTCTAACAGTATAATTCCGCCTGCAGTGTTATGTGGCTAGTAGCAACTATATACAACATGGTCGCTTTTATGCGTCCGCTTGCATAATAGATTTTATACAGAGAGCATACCTGCCCTGTATAATGGTGGTAATTATTTGATACACAGTCATTCAGAAGAGCAGTTTCACTTAACATTAATTTTGTATGGCAAGTCTGCTATCTTCAAAGATTTAACCAAGGCAGTTTGTCTCAGCTATCAATAAGCGTACATTTTTAACAAGTGACATAATATAAGCAGAAGCATCTAAGTTTTGAAGGACAGCTGGCTGCACATTATTAGGGAGCATGATGATTGTCTGTTTTTAGAATTCACAGGCACCTATGGGTTGGTATAAAGCAAAATAGTTCAATGAGAGGAAGTACCTTATGTGTACGTACAAAAGACCCGTCAATTTAGCATCGCTTACAATTATAAAAAGCCTCTGTGATTATTTACTACATGATGGATTGATAATTTTTTATATTTGTAACAAACTTCATTATTTATTTACAAGGCATCATGGGTTTTTACAAAGGTATTGGAAAGGCGTTCCCCTCTCAACGCTTCTGAAGTGAATGGGTTTGAGTCCCGCCACTGACTAAGACTAAGATATACTGGTTGTGTAAAGTTGTGCCACACAGACTCATCCAATGTCATACAAACAGAACCATCTGTATGATGAGTGATGCTGGGGAGTACGGAAATAGCTAAAGCTACAACACCTTCCTTCTTACTTTACTGTTTTAAGTTTGCCTAGCTGGCTGTCCTCTCGTTTTCAAAAACAAGACATTGTCTATGTCAATAACATCAGGTGTATATGCAATAGAAATAAATTGAATTAAAGTTTGAAATTCTTTTTGCAAAATCATTTTAACATGATCAATGCGTACGGGTGGGTTGATGTAAAATCGACCGGGAATGTGTGAAAAATGCAATGGTCTTATATATGAGGCTACTGAAAACTTCTGACAAGTCATGATAGCTTGCATGTAAAGTAAAAGGGAAAAAAATACAGGTTTTGGACCTAATAATAGCACTAGCAGACGAATTGCACAATCAGTTGTTTGCAGTAAAAATATTTTTCAGTGGACTGGCTGGGTAGGTTATGGAACATTTAAAGGTTTGTGAAACAGGTGGGCACTGGTAGGGCTGGGTGGGGGGGGGGGGGGGGCTGGTGGCTTGTCCTTTATGAACAAGGGTAACATAATCATATTGGTTCTGAGAAGATATGTGTTGGAAAAGAGTGATAGGTTAGTTTGGCAACATGTGGTTGTGTTGAACCCAAACTGTTTACCCCTGAATCCACTTTTGGACCCCAAAAACCTAACACTGTCATCTGAAAACCCCAAAATTCAAGCTTCAAACCCCAATATGGGAGCTGCGAACCTCAAACTTCATTCATGCTGCAAACCCCAAACTGTGAGCTGCAAATCCGAAGCTGCGAGCTGAAAACCCCAAATGTTGTCCCTCAAACCCCAAAAGCAGCCCTATTGAGGCATGACAAGTCGACATAGTTTTCATTTAAAGCATGTTACTCCTTGATGATTACAGTATTAGTCAGTAGAAGAAGTAGTGTAGTGCAAGTGCAGACTTGCTCTTGCTCTGTCTGTTGTGATGACATCGAATCATTGATTAACTTCCCACAGTCCACAACCAATCAATCCTGACCGGTTTGATGTGAATCGTGATGATTCAACATTTCTTGTACCTTGCAGTAAGAGAGAATTCTTTGCCAAAAAACAAGGAGTTACAAATAACAGTTCATGTGAATATTCCTTGACGCCATGACACATGAAGGAAGCCGATCATTTAAATTAAGTGAATAGGCTAACTTAATGATGAATGGCATGTTCATAAGTTTAAACTGTTGATTGCCTTGACTGATTTGTTTATAATCAGTGTGTGGTGTGGTGTAGAGCGTCAGGCCACTGATTGGATATCTTAATATTAAGACTCATAGGACCGCATTTTAACTTAGCCTGACCTTTGCTGGTTTGGGATGGTTTGCGGAGCATACATCACTCTACTGATGATCATGACATTATTGCCATTATTTTAATCCTCAAACATTCATTTCTTCTAAACAGGTAAGACTCAATTATTTGCCAGACATTTTGAGCTCACAACGTATCAAAATCTGAGCAGGAGTTTGTACCTTGCAGCTAATCAGAAGGTCTGTCAAGATAAAATGAGAAGAAATACATGCGGCGACCAGCTGTACAATAGATATTTGCTAGTGTCACAGGTTGTATGATATGTATTAACATTTTATCTTTGCATGCCAGGCGCAGAGAGCAGGAAATAATACTCTTGTTAAGCAAGATAAAAGCTGGTCTGTACGAGGTTTAAGTGAGATTCATATGGTCCATTTACTACGGTCCACAACACAAGAGGTAAAGTAATAAGTAAAATTCTAATCAGTTATGCTTCAGCAATTTCAATTGAAAACAAAATTTAGTTTGTATTGCCTACTTAGCAGTAAAAGTCTATTGGTGCTGTTTTACGTACTGACAAAAAAGTGTACCTGCAACAACATTAATTTGGGGCCACAGTCCTAAATCTACTTTGAAACCATTATCAATTCATCTAGGAGAAGGAAAGTGAAGGAAAAAGGTGCAAAATCTTTCTATAACAAATACAACATGAAACCCAAGAGCAAAAAAAAACTTATAAGTGAACAGTCACCTAAGCTGCCTTAAGGTAGGAAAGTTCGAACCCTGTTTATGACAAAACAGAGGGTGGGCTGTCCCTAAAGAGGGACACAAGTTGCCCTGAGTCTTCGTACTGAGTGTGTGATACATCCTAGTAAGCTAGAATGCATCCTAGAGGTGAGGCCGTAGTGGACCTCCTAATCGTAAGTGTGCAGCAAGCTGCAAGAAACTGAAACAGGCACTAGCCGGCCATTGGCAGTGACATTTTGATCTTAGCCAAAAGGCCGAGAAGTTGGAACTTCTTGTAGGGTCTTGTTGGCAGTTGCAGTACCGGCAGGCTTAAGTGCCTGATCGAACTCCCATGGCAACATTGCCATGTGTGAAAAAAATTGACACAACACAAGTAATGTTGGGTAAGACAATACGGCGATTGGTTAAAGTTACAGTTTCAGTACAGAAATAAGAAAATGCCGATAGAATCAAACAAATCTAGGAGACTTAACATACAAGGAGTGCAGGCCATGTGTCAGGGGGGACAATCACCAGTACAAAAAGAATAAAATGAAAAACAGCTGTGTACGCATTGTCAATTGAATCAAATTTTTCTAAATTTTCCACAAGTTCACTTCTGGAGTTGCCCTCTCACAAGTGTACTTGAATTATTGTAAGGTGTTATGTTATGTTGTGACCTGACCCTTTGAGATATTACTGTTAGATATTACGGAGTTAAGTGAAGATGATTATTGCTTTTATATCCGGTCATCAGTTACCTTAACGTTCCACTCATATATTAGGTAGATGCGTCCTCCAAGCTCCCTACAAACAGAATTAAAGGCATGTCAATAAATATAACCTTGCGCCTTCTTAGTGACAAACGGAAAGTTAGCTACACACTACAAGTCTGGTGTACTTAGCCTCAGGGTGACAATCATATGCAGAAGGAAAAATCTGCTATTTTTAATTTGCTTTACATGGATGGATTAAAGGCTAGCTTATATTTACTCACTGCCCCTACTTAGACTCTAACCTAAGCTAGACATAACTAACACTAAGTCTAGTTAAACTCAATGGTAGCTGACGTTTACTTTGTGTGGGTATAACGTTCAATTCACTCAGCCATCTTGCCTTAATATTTACAGGTTTTAGTTTCTTTGTTAGTTCAGATATTTACAAGCATAACAGTAAGTACTATTACAAAATGGGCTGATTTAAAATTTGTCTCAGGAAGCCTGATTTTAGTGCGGTTTTTGACATTTTTGCAATGTCCAATTATTTGGATTTTTTTGCTAAGCATCGTTTTCTGCTTGACTTTGAAAGTAAGAATAATATGGAAAATATCCATGGATAAAAAATGTTGGTATTACTCTTGAGGAGTAAATAATTATTAGCTAGTATGGTCTTTTATGTATTTGGGTACTTAATGTTAGCTAGGCACTCAATTCTGTGTAGCTGAGGTGGGAGTCCATGTAAAAGAGTGTGCTCCAATATTAACTAGCACTTAATTTGGCTAGTTCAAGCCGATGAAAAACGGTCAGGTTTTTCAATGTGAGTTGTTTACTTCTCTATGGTATAACACTCCGAATGAATAGACAATGATAGCTGTTCAGTTTGTATTAGTCTCATCCTCTGAGTAAAGTAAAGCACAAACCAAAATGGATGATCTGGAAGAATTGATGGTTTGTATTCTACTCATTTCTTAGAAATATAACAGACACCAGAATGGACATAAGTAATCGCGGCTATCTTAGTCTTATGGTACTGCTGTCCTTACCTTATTCTTATGGTACTGCTGTTCTTTATTCTGAGGCTGCTTGTGGGTTAGTACTGGGGATTTTGATTGTTGTGGGTAACCAGAGATATTTGGTAGATTCTAAAATACACTGATCAAGAATATTAGTCATCAGGTTGATTAGGTTTTGAAGTAATAAATTCAATTTTCAGGGCCGAAAGCTTCATGGGATCGAAATACATTAAACATGAATAGCTCATGTAAATCATTAGAGATTTAAAATGAGCGTTTCAGTTTAGTGCACAAAGAAGTTGTCCCACCCTTGATGTAGAGTGGACAACTCTTATTTACTAGAAGAAATCTCAAATAATTTGTCCCACCCTCCATGCTAGAGGCAATCATAAACCCAAACAAGATCGGTGATGCTGTAACAAAGGTGTAGTCGTTGATTAAAACCCAAAGTCCAGATATTTGATGATAACTCGATCAATTTTGATGGCATTTCAAGTATGAAAATTTAGTTCTAAACAAGATACCTGAACTAAAGTCTGCACTAAATATGAACTCTCGATGAGGTTGTGTATCATTTTCTGTTTGGGAGTGATGAATGGACAGCATCAATACCTATGATGTCAGGAGGCCCAGGTTAAATATCCATGGCCATCTGACCTTTTTGGAATTTTTTTCATCATGGAAGCCGAAAGCAACGATTAGAATTGCATTCAAAGCAGGAAGTCGATCCATGGAATTGGATGAAATGAACTGTCCGAGAGTTATCATCAATCGGCTGGTCCGTTGCGCTCATTGAAAATTTCAAGTTTGAGAAAAGGTATGCTAAGTTTGTGTC
The DNA here is from genome assembly GCA_914767715.1 of Membranipora membranacea. Lineage (NCBI taxonomy): Eukaryota > Metazoa > Bryozoa > Gymnolaemata > Cheilostomatida > Membraniporidae > Membranipora > Membranipora membranacea. The sequence continues at coordinate 20,209,428 of OU612072.1, forward strand.
AATATATAACTTTAAAAAGTGATCTAAAATGAAACATAAATGAATAGCTGCACAGCTCTACCTTTATTTTATTAATAAGTTTTGAGAGGAGAGGAGACAAAACCCGGACATAATCAGGATATATGACTAACTCTGCCGCTGTGGTAAAGTACAGAAATGAAACAGCAACAAGTGCAGTGTGCTTGGCTCAGATTTCTTATTCACTCTAAAGTGCAGTATGTTAAATTGATATGCGCTTTATTTATTTTTAGATGTCGACCCCTCTGGGTTGGAAAGTGGCCCGCTTAAACCAGGATGAGGGAGGGAGGGAGGGAGGGAGGGAGGGAGGGAGGGAGGGAGGGAGGGAGGGAGGGAGGGAGGGAGGGAGGGAGGGAGGGAGGGAGGGAGGGAGGGAGGGAGGGAGGGAGGGAGGGAGGGAGGGAGGGAGGGAGGGAGGGAGGGAGGGAGGGAGGGAGGGAGGGAGGGAGGGAGGGTTGGACGGAGGGAGGGTTGGACGGAGGGTGGGACGGAGGGTGGGACGGAGGGTGGGACGGAGGGTGGGACGGAGGGTGGGACAGAGGGTGGGACGGTGGGTGGGACGGAGGGACGGAGCCCACTCGTGACTATAACTTCACCTCAGTGCAGCTGTCATGTATGATTGCGGAAAATGCTCCATATCCTGTAACACAACAGCAGAGAGTACTTATATCTGGCTTTAAAATGCAGTCTTCTCTAATTTGTTACCGACGGTGATATCCTTTACTAGATATCACCGTTCATATCTTCGCATCACACAACCAGCAAGGTGTACTTTAACTCATCTATTTGAAGATGGTATTCTGGTGACAAAAAAATTTGTTGACTGCTATCGTAAAACCCTCTTTACGCTATATAAGACAAGCAGGCACACGGTAATCACAAACAAAATCGGGCTAGCTGCGAATTGAAATATTCCTGGTAAAACACGTTTACCAAATTTCTAATTTTCTAATTAACATTAAAATTATTGCAAATATGATTTTATATGCGAAAAATTAAGACAATTCATTTGGCGTAAATTAATTAATGATTTGGCTATTTCTTCGGGCAAAAACGGTCTATCTGCATCAATTGTCATTCAAAACGAGTCATTGTTAGCAAGCGCAGTCATTAAAATCGTATTTGCATTGTTCAAATAAATGCATTCACGATCAATTGAGCATGGCTTTCATTGTCATTGAGAAAAAAGAGCTTATAGATCGTTTTCTGGCTATTTTGTGAACAAAACAAGTTTCAAACAGGTTTTTTTTCCAATTTCTGGTAGGAGTTTCAGAGAGTTTTTGATAGCGTTAGAAAGCCAAAAAATAGCTTAATTTGAATAACAAAGAAAAAGAAATTCTGAGAAAAATACATATAGAACTGTTTTGCACGTGATTACCGTATGGGATTACTATTGATTTTACGTATGGGATTACTATTGATTTTACGTATGGGATTACTATATTTACTATTGATTAATAGTAATTTACTATTAAGTAATACTATTAATAATAGTAAATAGAATTTACTATTAATAGTAATACTATTTACTATTGATTACGCATGGGATTTTGATTGGGACTACTAATGGGATTACCGATGCGATTACTAATGAGAATGAGCGGCACTTCTTTGACAGAAATTGATTGATGACCGGCTCAGGACGACCATTTCATCAAGAAATACGTATAAGTTGATATGGGAGGGAAATGTCAGGCGGAGATATATGTTTACTGTTTGTGTAGCTGACGATAAATCTGTACCAGCATACCACGTTCTTGCGCATATGAAGAAGCCAAATTGACCTATAGAAACCATTACTTCAACTAAGAAAGCGTATGATTAATTTGAAAGTGTGTTGGGGTGAAGAATTGTACTGCTTTAAAATAGAACATATCACATATCAAATTGCTTCGATAACCATGCATTTCATGAACTTCAGTTATAGAATTGAAACTCTAGTGTATTTTCTCTCTCCATGTATTTATGATCTCACACCATTCTTAGTCTTTAAAACGATGAAAATTGACGCCCTCCATCTCATCAAGATTTTAGGGTGTTGTCCTCTCAGAGGAAAGGAGGGTATAACTTCTTCAATCTTTTAAATAATCCGATACAGAGAAGATGTTATTGGCATAAAAATATGACAAGGTTTTGTCGCTCACCGCATCCCGGAGAATACATGGTGAGGTAAGGGGTATGTTTTGAGGAATATTATCCCTGAAAAAAAATGCCAGTTACAAATTATTCTCAGGGGTGTACACAATGAGCTCACTCAAACTCCAGCAGCTTGTGTGATCTGACATCTATTTCCCAGCTAACCATTAATTGGATTTCAATGTATCCTGGCGATGATTAATCGCATCATAATTATGATTAGAGCATCAACTTCACGTGTCACTGCGGGAGTTTTATAGCATTGTTGACATGAGGATGTCTTATCAGTCTTATTAGTTCATTGGTCTTATCAATGCTAAGTTCCAATGGCTGGGAATTAGGAAAAGTCACACTTCTAGTTCTACATAAATTAATATTTCTCCATTTAGGGCTATGTGCGTCATTCAACTGATAAAAGTACCAGGTGAAACCTTCACTTGTAGTGTAGTTGAATACTGATGACTCAAGTATCACTTATCAATGTAATTATTGCAAGGTTATTAATACTGACTATACGAGGTCTCATGGTCGATAATTCGCAATATATAATCAGACGCGGATGTTTGTGTCTCACATCTGATAAAATAATAAAATTGACCACTCACAATATAGTTGATGAGTGGGTCTTAGGGGGTCGAAGTGATGGATACATGGCAACACACACTGTGTTTTGATTTTTGGCATTAATGGGCCTATCAATATATTTAACTCAAACATAATGCTTCATCCTCTACTGAATTATGAATTGTGCTACATTATAAAATGCACTGTTCGTATAATTGAATAGCAGTGGATGAACCCATGTCACCCGGCTTCATAAGGGCCACAGCTACTTTTTTGTGGCTGCGCAACAAGCCTACAGTTTGTGCGAATAAGACCATATGGGTAAAATAGTAATATGATTCAGGATAAATTTGGCAAATAATTTGATGGGTTGTATGTCTTGCATATGGGATAAATCATGAAGGTTGAGGGTCTAAAATACACAACGATTATGAACTAATTGTAAGGGCACAACTCTTACGTTAATCGGTTTTAGTTTGTAAGCAAGTTGGAGAATGCATGCAGTCACTCAATGTAATTTTTAACATCTCTCTTTCTTGATGATATCATAAGCAATGTAACCTGGCAAGGAGTACTTGCAGAATAGTAATGATAAGAGTGACAAATACGCACTCCGCGGCGGGAGTACTAAACATTGGTGACGTGCGAAGGTCTTATCAATGCTAAGTACACGGAAAGCGCCCTATTAAGAGTCATGCTTGTTCTACGTAAGTTCCTAATATTCACCGCTTATGACGCTTCGAACATTCAATAAGAGAACCTTTCACTGGAAATTCATGATTACTGTTACTTGAGTTACTTGAGTTACAAGGTCAGTAATACATACAAAGTCACGTTTCATGGCCTCCCATGATTAAACTTACATAACCAGGTGGTGACAATTTGGGTCACTCAACTGATAAGAGCACAAAATTCACCGTTCGCTGCCGGTAGCCGAACATATAGTTCCTGAGACTGTGTTTTAGTAGGGATAGTAATGGTAATCACCGAAAACATCAGCACTGTGCTTTTATCATAGTCTGCATGCGCCTATAGATATTTATCACATACAAACCTTACATCTAAGTACAACACTTAGCTTCTTGGTCCACTGTATTATGATTTTAATTACATAGTATGCATTGTTTGTGTACTTGAAGGACAGTTGCCGAAGCCTTGGCACGCTGCCACAAGATAATAACCTAGAGACAAGGTTACAGTGAATGTAGGTAGGATCATATATCCATCACAGATAAGCTTAGAATATGAATAAAATCCTGCACACATTTGGTATATGCATGGATGAGTTACATATTTTGAATAGAGCATGAAAGGCCAGTACGCCGGAAGGGCACAGCTGTTTTTATGGGAGTTGGAGAATACCTGGATCCAAGCAGTCAGGGTACTTTTAAAATGTTTTCGATTGAATTAATAGTTCACATTTATTTGCACACGCATTATTATGCATCACAGAGAGGAGAGACGGGTAAGAATTGGGAGCGGCCCTCTCCCATCCTCCTTTGTGAAGTAATTCATCATTCTCAGGGGTGTATACAACAAGTTCTCATCTCTCCCCTCCTTCTTGGCTATACCTCATTGAATTCTTGACCGCATAAGCTGGCAAAGAGGGTTTGCATCATAGTTATGGCCAAGGTGTCAAATACACGTTTCAATGCGGAAATACTAAATATATTTGACATGAGAAGGTCTTATTAATGCTAAGCTCAAGTAACAGTTCCCTAATGAAAGTCAAACTTTTTGTTTTACCTAGGTTCTAAATATGTTACCACTGATGGCTGATGCTTCAAACATTTGATAAGAAAACCATAAACTGGTTATTATTGAATATTGATGACGCAAGTTTCACTTGTCAATGTAAATATTGCGAGGTCAGTAATACAGGCAATGCGACAACGTCTCACGGTCTCCCGTGATTGAACATATATCTTTAATCACGGGAGAGCGTGAGACGTGACATTGCCTGTATTACTGACCTTGCAATATTTACATATATAACCAGATGGCCGCTGTTTGCGTCACACAACTGATAAGAGCACCAAATTAACCACTAACTGCTTGTGGCTGAATATAGTTGATGTTACTGTCTCTTATCAGTGTAGTTTACATCACACAGCAATATACACTTGAGGGTTACTAACAAAGCCTGCATGAGCCTGTGAAAAGATACACACTTCTCTTACATCTAATCTCTAAATATGACTCAGCTACTTTCTCTACTGGATCATGATTTAACTTTTTTGTGCAATTACGATTGAATCTAGGATAGTTTATTGAGAATCAGATGTCTGGTTCTGAAAATGTGCTAAAAATCAAAAAATGGTTCTGGTTTGCCACAGCTGCAGCATTCAGCCCTTCGTCAGTTTTTAAGCAGGTTGGGGAGCACCTGGGTTCAAGCAGTCAGTCAGGGTTCTGGAAAATTGAAAAGGAAAGCATCCAGGTTGCATTGTGTGATACCATAAGGCAACATAACCACATATATTATTATGTTATTGGCTTCGGCTCAACAAACCACTGAATTGACTGCCGGTTTCGTAATTGAAAAAAGACTGCTAAGATGGCCATCCATAATTCAATTTTTTGAAGAGGGAATCCATAATTTTGTAACCATGACAACATGATAGCGCCTGATGGATATAAACCAATATTACATCATGACAGAAAGGTTACGCTGCTGGTGAAATGTTACTAGCTACGCCAACACACCTGCTCAAATGTTGCTGAGGCAATGTGGCTCTTTAGAAACACACAGAAAGGCTAGCATATCAACAACTGCAGATATTTTTGGTCTCAAGAAAACCTTGAGGAAAAAATATTTTAATTAGTAATTTTTATTGAATAAATATGGTAAGAATCAAAACTTGAAGCCTAGCCCTAGTCTTTTTGGAAGTTTTACAGAGTGGAGAATAGTAGCTGGATAATACGATAAAAAGTACAACAATGCTTGTAATATAGCAAGGTTTACGTAAGGTAATGTAATGAGGAACCAAGGGGGAGGAGTGAAGCTCAGAAGCGAACCCCGGGGTTAAAGCCCCCCCCCCCCCCATAAACTCCTCAGAAATTAAATGTTTACTTAGTATATTCAGGATAATTCATAAATAATTGTCCCTAATATAAACTCAAACTTAGAGCTCACTGAATTATCAGCAGCATGGTTCATCCAGTTCCTCTTTCTTGTTATACCATCATCGGAATTTAAGTGAAGCAGCCAACATTTATTTGTGACTTTATTAGACACAGGAATCTGTTTTCACATCGTAGCTCTTATTGTGGAGACATGAAGAGGTCAGCATCAACTCAGCATAAGCGCCAGCTTTAGTCTTTCTCGGGTAAACCAGCCTAAGAGTTCAGAAAACATAACAAATCAAATGAATGCTGAATATTTTGTGATTCGATTTAATGTTTGAGCGTGTATATTCATAAGGTATCCATTCTGTCTTGATTTCTATTACTTACTTATAATAATTTGTGAAGAGTATGTTTATTCATATGATCGGCAGCATGCTAAAATGATCATGTGACCTAATCTAGTGGTCACATATTATAAGGACACAACATTGGGGTTAGTCTGAGCCCCCCAGACTCTTGCCTCCCACCTGACCGACGGTCCCCTGGGGAAGACTCAGCCTAACAAGAACACAGCATGATAAAACATTTTTGGATTAATTTTAATATTACAGTAAATCTGTATCCCTTACGGAGGCATCCTACTGATGACGACAATACTCAGGGTTGGATATTTGCTCTCTTTAACAAATCTGTCTGTCAGTCTCTGCTTCAGTTCATCCGGTATTTCTGTGACTGTGCCATCAAATGTGACATCTGTAGACCAGGTTACTGTCAGAATGTCATTCTTACAGCTCAGCTTAGCCTGAGAACCAACCTTAGGTCTGCAATCTGAAAACAAACAAACAATTTAATGTGATCGCGCTTGTATCTCTTACAAAGTTTTGCCTTTTGAAGCAGCCAAATTATCACCACTCTGCGTTAAATTCTGATTACAGCAGCCACGGAGCCAAATAACATCTACATCAGCTTCAAATTTTATTCACTTCAAACCAGTGCTCGTTCAGAAAATTTTATCACTGGTTTGAGGTCTTATATATGCAGCTTGTCATTAAACTGAATGAGTCAAATTGTTCCCCTAAACTAAAATGGTTATGAGACATTTCTCATCATAATAAATGTTTTCTCAAATTATTCTCAACAAACTTATATTCGACTTCAAATATAAGATTTGTATGTTTACATTGTACATTTATAGGAATTTATTTGTAACAAACCTAACTGCTCACCTTGTTGACATAATTCTCTTATCTGGTTGACATATCCATTAGCGAGAGTTGTTAGAGTAGATAGGGCCACCACATCAGTCAGTACTGTACACTTTACATAATCATACCTAGCAATGATATCGGCTGCTCTCACCAACAAGTTATCTACAATATTAATAAATATTCTTTAGAGTATGACTGTAGGCGTTATACATGGGCTTGGCAATTATCAGTTGCTCTTTTCGCTATTTCCATTTATTAAATAAAAAATTGGAAGCCTTTTTGATTCTGCCCAAAAAAAAGTTGGCCGCGTGAAAAGGCCATAACTTTGGTACTTCAACACTACGTAAGTGTTATATCTCAGTCTGTACCTTTGATTTCTACTTTGAGTGAACAGTTGGTATTTTTCCCGTTTATACGATACTTGTAGACTCCGACAGGTAGTTCTAGTGTATGAGTAGTCCCATCGAGTGTGAGATCAAGCGCGGATAACCCAGTAGAAGCTGAGACAACTCCTCTGATTACTTCTGGGCACGCTTCCAGCCCATATTTTGTACCTGAAAACGCAGTCATAGTAGTTGTTGTAGTAAACTTAAAATGCTAGCAGATAGCTGAGTAGCAGAACGAGTATCAAAAATGGCAGCACAATATCAAAGATGGTGTGGCTACATGCAACGAGAAACTATGGAGCTGAAATGATACCACAAATGCAAATAGATTATCCAAGTAAAAATAAATACGGTTAGTAACGGAGTAGGGACCCGGGCGCTTGTGTGCTAAGTGTAACGGTCTGAGGTCTTAGGCTCAAATTAATAATTGTAAATACTAACTTAAAAACCTCATATATGCTTATCTCAATAACCTATTTATATAAATACTCACCATTATTTATGACTATAATATTAATAGTACAGTTGTCTCTTTTGATCACATGACTACCGACGGCATATCCAGATTGTACATCAGGAGTTATCTCCACAAACGCCCTCTCCTCAGCAGATGTCACATACAGTGTCATGTTACTGTCCTGACACTGGTTGCCCATAGTAGTTCCTGCAGGATGTAAGATAAATTTAACATTTAGTTGCCGATACTAAACATTGATGAAGTTCAAATACTATCTGGTAGAAATAAATTCAGGCAAATTAAGGATTTGAAGGGGAGTGCTTGTGCACCAAGAAAGTTATTGATGATCGTATTTTTGCGAGTCCAGATCTTAAGATTATATTACTCCACTGTACTGTAATGAAAAGCTAAACTTGATAACAAACTATTTATAGATATACTCACCATTATTTATTACTATAATGTTGAGAGTACAGTTGTCCCTGTAAACTACGTGAATTCCAGCTGCATATTCAGATTTTATTTCAGGAGTTATCTCCACAAACAATGTTTCCTCTTCAGACATTACATAGAATGTCATATTACTGTCCCGACAAAGTGTAGTTGTTGGTGTGGTTGTAGTTGTCGGTTTGATAGTTGTTGGTGTGGTTGTAGTTGTCGGTTTGGTAGTTGTTGGTGTGGTTGTAGTTGTTGGTTCGGTAGTGGTTGATGTGGTTGTAGATGTCGGTTTCGTAGTTGTTGGTGTGGTTGTAGTTTTCTCTTTGGTAGTTGTTGGCGTGGTTGTAGTTGTTGGTTGGGTAGCTGTTGAGGTTGTAGTTGTTGATGTGGTAGTCAGTTTTGGATCTACAAAGTTAAAAATTAATTTTGTGAAGAGATATTTACATCCTTAGGTAATATAGAATGAATTTTGTGGCCATGAAAGGAAACTATAGACTTCGTCTTAAGTGTCATAATTGTCAAGTCATAATCTTGATATGTTGACTTCCCTTGTTGGAGTTATTTCTTCATGTGAGTAATGGGATGGACCTTTATCAAGGATCAAACAGGGATTTCATCCATAAAGTGATCTTTCATTCAGACATAGGCGCCATGTTAGAATGGGTGTCTCTCTCTGCCAGTATGTTCAACTTGAGTTAACAAGAAAAACCTATTCAATTTTGTATATATATATATATAAACATAGATATATATATACATATAAATATATATATATATAAACTATCAATATTTATACTGCGTACTCACACACGAACTGCTTGATCTTTTTGTTTTGTCCGACGTACAGAGAACTATTAGTGATGAGTAGAGACCTGGGATTGTTCAGACATCCTGAGCAGAGATCCAGTGTGGTCACTCTGTCTGAGTTCATGTCTACGAGTCGGATCCTGTTATTGCCCCATTCAGCTACAAGTAATGTCTGATTACCCATGAATACGAGGTCACGTGGGCTGTAGAATAGAGAGTGTAGGAGAGAGCTGTCTGCGTAGCCAGAGGTCCCTGGTGATCCTGAGATCAGTGTTATTATCTTCTCTCCGTATGTGATACGGTAGAGAGCGTGACGCGCTGCTACGACATACAGATCACAGCTGTCATCCTGTGTCAGCTGTCTGATATACTGGAGTCGGTCGGACTTAACGAAAGTACCGACAGAGGCTGAGCTTATATCGACTGTCCTCACAGCCTTGTTATAGTAAACAGTGACGAGAAGCTGACTGACATCATTATTGTCTCTTATTACAGAATAGGGATAGTAGAACTGACCGGGGTGACCATTTGTGTATCCTTCTGACTGACACTGTCCAGAGAAGACGGAGGTGAGGCCTGTGTGATGGTTGATCTCTCTCAGACAGTGATTCTTATGGTCAACTACAATTACACGTTTATCTGTGATCTGAGTGAATCCAAAGATAGCATAGAACCGAGCCTCAGATCCTCTCCCTTCTCTGTATCCCAACTCAGTAGTGTTCCCGGCTATGGTCGTAGATGTTCTACCATCGCTGGTCTTCAGTGAGTAGCGGTCTGTGTACAGGATGTGACCGGGTTTGAAGAGATCTTTTGCCATGCGATAAACATAGTCAGAGGTGACAGTGAAGTTTGTAGCTTTAGTTCTCTCTAGTCTGTAATATTGATGTTATTATGTTAATGGAGGATGTCGGTTTATTTTATCGTACTCGTGCAGTTATCAATGAACAAGAAAAAAACAGATATTATAATGCTGTGTTTTAAATTTGTAATTTAAATAAAGTTTTATTTTTGCATATGATCCTTTTAAATCCTAGGTATTCATGTGCTGGTGAGTGAATCAAATACTAGAATTATTCATTTTTCTTCAAATTGTTTCAAATTGAGAATTGTGTTTTCTATTAACAAATTAAAATTAAATGCAGGTTATGCACCAGATGGCATAAATGATATACAATATCTTTTAAGCAACTTAGCTTCACAATAAATTTCGGTCATTTGAAATTGTCTCCTGTTATACACAATCTGGAGGCAATACACAAAATTTTTATTAAACGATCCAAATGCAAGACCATGACTATTACAGTTAAATAAAACATATGTTGGCTTCAATTAATCAACAAAGATGTTTACAATGAATAAATTACAAATAAGAAGCCATTTTTACCAGAAGTCATGTGTAATATCACAAATCACAACAACCAATGATACAATCGAATGATTAGTTAACTGTGCATTGCCCACCCTGAATCTGATGTTTTTACTACAGGATATTCTAGCATAGAAATTTATTTTCAAACCCATATTTATTATCACGGAGAAATGGATACATATATAAACATCACATCAATAGAAAGTGACTCACCGATCAACTAGAGACTGCGTATCCTTATCCATACACCACCCAGTATTTAGTATCACACAACATAACACCTGTCAAAACAATGATGGTATTAATTTAGTTTCTCATAAAAGAAATAAACAAATTACTTTAGGTTGGGGAGGGGACAACTCCAATATAAAGGAATACTGATTCCCCATTGAGACCCTCTGCGTATTCATCCTATATGTGTTATGTCATACTCGTAATTTCATGTACTATAAAAACTTCTTTTTTTCAGAATTATTACATATCAATTTTGAGGTTATAATTGAATCGCAAATCTCATTGTACTTACAAGGAAAAGTGCCAGTCTCAGCTCCATGATGCTCAACAGGCAAATATATTCTTTAGACTATAGTAATATTTAATCTGCACCTCTAGTGTGTCCTCAGTACAGCGAGTGAATGAAGATTTAGCAAACATACAGCCGCTGCTGAGGTATTTGGCTAGTGACAACTATATATAACCAGTTATCTATCGTGTGCGTCAAACTTCTGATAAGAGAGCAGAGTAAACCTGTATCTGCTTGGTACTAAATACTGTTGATGTAGGAATTTCTTATCACAGTGTAAATATTAGGGAGCTAAATCGGACAAAGCCTTGTTTCTTCTTTTAACAAAGTCCACAATATTAAGCCAGGGTACTGCTGTGTGTGTCAGAGACCTGATAAGAAGGACAAGTGAAACTTTCACTGCTCAGTACGGAATCATGTTAACCCGATGGGTCCTTCAATGTAAGTATTACAGGAGGCAACAAATTAAAAAGTCTACCACAATGGAATGAATATGAGTTGGCATGGTTCAAGTGTCTGCCAAAGTTTGTTCATAAAATTATCACTTTATCAGAGGGGCATGATGCTTTCAAGTTTGAGCTGGTTTCATCAATTGAGTCAAAAATAATAATAATGAAGGACAACCGTTTCTTTGTCATCAATATCTCACTAACAGCACACATTCCTTGTGCAGTGGATAATGGTGTATCTGGTGTATATGGTGTCATTTTAGCTAATTTATCATTAGCTATTTATCATTTCATTGCATTGCAAACACTTCCTTACCCGAAACAACATAATCAAAGTGATGCAATTTACTCCTGTGGAAGCTAGGAATATTGAATTATTTGATTTAAGCTTTGCATTATTGTTGACCTTTAACCTTTTATCGGAAAAGTCTCATAGCTCCCTTTTTTATTCATAGCGACGCCCCTTCCCCCTTTTAAGTCATAGCTGCACCCCTTCCCCCTTATAAGTCATAACTTCGCCCCTTCCCCTATCTAATCGAATATGATGAACTTTTATTCTGAGTGACAACAACAATATTCCGTTTACCCATAGCATATATGGGGCCAGCAGGACTAAAGATATGGGAGTGTGCTTGGAATGGAAATGTCAATCAAGAAATGCTTCAACAATTGGACTCAAATGATTTCTGAGCCACCCATCGGCTGGTAGTTGATCTCATATGGGGTAAACCATAACAGTTTTTTGATTAACATGATGATTGAACCACATCGAGGGAATGTTGCCTTTTGCTTTGAGTCAAATTCAACTTTGATACAAAAAGCTTAGTGAGAGGGCACGACTCTAACAGTATTTTTCGCACTGCAGAGTTATGTAGAAAGTTCCAATTATATATAAACTGGTATATTTTATGTTTGTCCGCTTGCATTATAGATCTTATAAAGACAGCATACCTGCCATGTAAAACGTTGGTAATTATTTGATACATAATCGTTCAAAAGATCAGTTTCACTTTACATTACTTTTGTATGACAAGTATGTTGTTTTCAAGGGTTTAATCAGTATTGCTTGTCTCAGCTATCAATATGCGTACATTTTTAACAAGTAACGCAATAATTGAAAAAGCACCTATGTTTTGTACGGCTACCGCACATAGTTAGGAGGCTTAATGATATTTTTTAGAAGATAGTGGCACCTATGGTTTGTTAGAAGACAAAATAGCTCACTGAGAAAAAAGAACTTTATGGTCCTGTAAAAAGACTGCTTAGATTTTAGCATTTCTTACAATTATACAAAAAGCCTCCACTTTCGGCATTAAGGCGTCCCACGTTTTTACACAGCTACTTGATTAAACTTTGCCTAGCAGTTGCCTTCTGGTTTTCAAAAACAAGACATTGCTGTCTATTTCAATAATAAGTTTAATAATTTGTAAGGTGACAAGGCATCTGTTATACAACTTATCCCTGTGACAGGGGCACTAACTATGGGTCTCAAACTGCATACATTATTTGCCTCATTTTTATAAACATTTTTGGCTAATGTCAATTCGAACTTTTGGCAGCTTTTGTTAACCACAACACTACCAGTACTTAAGGGTTTGAGTTATGGATGTATTTTAGGTAATACAAAAATTTAATAAGCTGGTATTAGGGAATGATGAGTAAAGTTACTGAAGCATCAGGATGATGACCCATGACCTGTATCAAACACAGCTTCCTATTATGAGCAAATAAATTAAGCGACAAATCTTGGGACTCAGTCATCTTAGTCGGGAGAGTAATTTTGCAATAGAATAAAATCGTGTGCAGACAACTCAAGCTACAAAGTCACGCTTCAAAAACAATCATCATGATATCACAAACACTTGCCAGGACATTTGTTTCTATCAGTTTGAGAGCCAATATATACTTGTGCTAAGCTCTAATAATGCCATCATAGACCAATACTTTGTTTAGTTTGAAAGTTATACCAGGCCTCCCCCTCAATGACATTGTAAGATGTTCCTACTCAAATCGCCGGAGATGATTAAGATTTTATAATGTAGTTATAGCTTCAGTACATCTTAAGTGCATAGAACCTCTGATAAGAGAGGGAAGTAGACCTTTCAGTGCTTAGTAACCCTAGGCTGGTGGCATGATTCTCTTATTACTTAGATTTTGGGGAGCTAAGGCCAGTTTATCTCAGGAAATATAAACACTTTCATTATATATTGAATTAGACTATCTTTGTAAGACTAGTTGAACTGGGGGGTCACACCGCTGTCTTGTGACCGGAAAGTGATGGTGCCAGCAGGGCGCAGCGGTTACATCAAACATTGATGTGTTGTTTCGTCCAGAGATATACAGCAAAAGAGGAGTACCCACATTGGCGTTGACTCATTGAGACTTTATTTTTGAATCACTGATCAAGTGGCAACACTCACTTGACAGTGAAATTATCAAAGGAATTAATTTTATATACTGCAAGGAACGCAGGCATTTAGCGTCAGCCTTCATATCAAGTGGATAAATTGATGAAACATTGTGATAACTGGCTAGGTGGCAGTGATCATTTCGAATTTGAGAATCATAGGTTGAATCACCATGAAATTTTGTTAAGTAAGACATATATCGCAGTATGCATATATATCTTTTGCAACATAGATGAGTTGTCAGAGAATCCTGTGTTCAAAAGAGTTGTCGGCCCTTTGATTCAGATAAGGTAACTCTAATCTGGGAAACGATCATTGTTTAACATGCAATATAAACTTGAGGATAACCACAATTCTGAGTGTCTGTAGACTGCCTCCCCCCTACATACAGGTTAACATGAGTTGGAGTCTTTTGCGGAGTTACTATTATGCTTAGATTACCTGATTGGGCATCCAGGCACTATACAGAGATCAAACATATACTAAGAATATACTCAGACTTGGAGTCAGATATATTAAACACTCCGGATCACAATTGAAGGTGTGATCGTTGAAGGTATCAAAAGTATATATATATTGGTGGTGCAAGAATATCGTCTCAATTCATCAAGAGCTTTGTTAAAACAAGGTAGGGGTCTTAACAGGTCAGCGTCAGGAACCATTTTTGAGCGGCCGGAAGACCTATTCTCCTGAGTCCAAGGATGGCCAGTCTTAACAACATCCCAAAGTAAGTTTGCCTTGTGTGGTAGTGGGACCCAGATGTTTGTCACCAGAAACTATAGTTAAAATGCATGGCAAGTACTGGACCCACCATTTTACATCATGCATTTAACAGATTAGAACTGTCTTCTTTCTCTTTTCAGTGATCGAGGGAGAGGCAAATCCAAAGTTGAACTACAAATAGATAAGACACCGATGAATTATTATTGAGAAGTAGCCTGAGTGCAAACCGTTATGAGAGCCAATTTCAGAACCATTATGAGAAGCAACTTAAAAGTAGTATTTTGTAACCTACCTACAACGGAAGTTAAGTACCGTTTCGGTCCCTCACACTTCCCAGTGTATATTGATCTTCTTGTTGTCCACTAGTAGTTGATTAGAATACATAGATCATTTTGCACACTGCATTCCATATCCTGTGCTGTTGCCTTGGGGATGAACCAAAAATTATTGTGCCAGATCATTCTCTGTTTGTAGGCAGGTTGGCACACAAACCCAAACCTACAACCATCCTTTGTGGTAGTATAATGTTCTTATCAATGGCTGATATTTTAATTAGACTGTAATATTCGTTACCATCCGGAGGTGAAATGTTTGCTGCTCAAAATAAAGGGTTCATCTTATCAATACCTCCCTAAATAGCATTATGTTTATTTCAAAATTGAGACATTTTTGTAAAGTTATGTAGTTGGCTTGCTTGATGAATGTGGTGCAGAGATTACCCACCATGTTCATCGGACAAATACAAATAACATCAAATTAAATGGCTCTCCAGTTATATACTACATTTACCTCAGTGTTCCTTATGATATAGTATCACTTTTTGATGGTGAAATGTACGGTTCTTTTATATTATTGCTGATCATAATTATATCACATAGATGTTTTCTAATCTGGCAGCAAAACCACCCTAACTTACAAGGGCAATTAACATGCCAGGCCCTGCACAACACTCAATTATCAAACAATACATTGGCTTGAGCATCAATGAAAACAATAAATTAAAGGTAACTTCCAGACCAGATTCAAGATCGGGGTGTGTTGTACCTAAAAATGTCAGATGTCAAGACAACCATCTACAGTCGCAATAATGGTTGTTACGAGTGTTGCAAACCAACTAGCGTCTCAGTTATCTAAAGTCAAAAATGCTCAGTTGTAGTTATCTCCTCCATACTTTTCCAAAAGCTATCTCCTTCCTACAGTTTTCAATTCAGAATAACCACATTTGGTCACCTGGATTGTTAGTCAATCAGTGAACTATTCACTTATTTTTTTCTGCAAAAAACTCCAAATCTTACAAAAAATCTCCAAGTTCATGTGTTTCTGTTTGGGCAGAACTACATTTCGACATGGTAACTCACAGAGATCTGGTTTTTTTTTGAGCATCAGTTCATCACATTATCTAAATGAGCTATTGAGGGCATGTCTGAAATATTTTTCTAACATATTTAAAATCGTGATTTACTTTTTCATTACAGTATTTATTTCATCCATCAGTGCAGTGGCAATGTTGCCCAAGGCAGTGCAAAGAGCCTGTATATTTGTAGTTTCTATGTCATTGTGTACAGTTTCAAACAAATTTTGATTGCCTTGTATCAAAGGAGTGGAGCAATTTACAAATGACAATGGAGATGCTATACTGAACTTAAACAAAAGAATATTTCTGTTGATTGATATAAGTTTTCAGTATAGATTGGGTGACACATCACTCTGTCTTTGACTATCGTTGAAAAATTTACTCTGTACCCCTTTACTCTGTGAAGCAGTCTAGCCACATGCTTGAAACTAAAATGTTTTACACAGATTGATAGATGGGGTGATAACTCTATACTGCAAATGAGCCACCAAATTTCAACAATAAGAGAAGACAACTTCTTAGCCTAAGATTTGCCAAAATTGACTTTAATGAACTGAGGTCCCAATTTATGACCGCTGGAAAGGCACCCTCAAACTACCCTATGATATGATGAAATATGCATATGACCTCACCTTGGTTGGACATCCAACTAAACATCTAGAGAATCCCCATAGCCTATAACCTGCGATTGATGACATAGCTCAATAGTGCTCTGATCACAGCATGCCCAATCAGATACATCAGCTGCTCCACCAGTCAAACTCAACGGCGAACAAATACCAGCACAGTACCAGACCAATTTCCTCGAATTATCCATCAACTACAACCTAACATTCAGTCAATACATCAATATGGTGGAAGAAAAAGTTAGACCGCTTACCTATGTGGTAAGTGGTACGTTTTAAGGTATGAGGAATCTGAAAATGAGGGTTAGAACTCTGTGAAATGAGGTAAAAATGCTGGTGGTAAAGTTAAAAAAGTGATAAATTGCAACAAAAACGGAAGTTTCTAGGTTTCCTCTCACCCCCTTAATGACGCCTACCGTCAGTCTTATTCCTACGGTTGAGTCAGTCTCACTAAATTTCTTTTTCAGTCAGAGTAAGGTGAAATTGATTGGGAGGAATAATGCCCCCATTTTACCACAATTATGTAATAGAAAGGCATTACACTTTGATCCACTGCAACTTATTTATAAAGTAGAAAATATTCTAATATAGACCAATGATATTTGGGTCCATCCGGACATGTTAAATGGTATCCTACAATGTGTGTTACGGGGATAACCAGACACACACTCAATGATAGCATGATATTCTGACAGAGTATTTTCGAGAATTCTGGTCCAAATCTTGATTGTTGGAATGTCATGAACCCGCCCTTTTTCTTATTGATCTTTATTTGGGCCAATGTTCATTACAAAATAAAGCACAGTTGTGAAATACCCTTTACCAGTGGCTCCTACATATCGTAGCAGCGGGTGGATTGTGTATACCCACAAAAGTGTAGCGAAAATGGAGAATTGAGCCTAGCATACACGCGCCCCAGCATGCAATCACACGAATCCAACATGTATTCAGACAAGCACACTTTGCCTACCATTGTACTCCTTTGATCATCAAACAAAAGGCCTTTTGTTACACAACTCTCATAGGTGCATTGGGGCATGTCTCCCTGACATCGGCCCCCAGGGCCTATCCAACATACTACAGCACAACTGTACTTTATTGTGTAATGTTATAAAGGCATTTAGGACCTAACGCAGATACCTTTATATACTAAGGCCTACCTAGCCAGAAATGAAGATAGATAGAAATGAAAAGGTCAATTGGTGATTGGTTATAATGTGAACTGAACTGGCTGAACTGTAGACTGCTACTCACACAAATTAAAAATATATACATATGTTATTAAACACCACATGCTATGTTGTTTGTTGTGGATGGGTGACAGTGAAAGCTCAATATAACTGTTGTCAATTAAGTGTTTGACAATCATCTTAATCTCCCGACTATGCATTAAATCAAGGTTGCTTCTTTGTTGTAGACATGATGAAGGGAGAGAAATTATGTAAGAAATGTTCAGAATTAGTGATGACGGCGGCCAAGAAATGCAAAAAATGCAGTAAGTGAGCATCATAAATATACTTAAATACGAACACATGATTGTAGTTGGTACAAAGGTATAATACGATTCCTCAGTACAAAATGTAAAAGTAGTCTGTAATATCTGTTTGCCGCTATGTGACTGATTGGTTTCTGGCTGAGTCATGTATTTGTTTACCTTAGTTCTTCAACTACATGTGAAATGGGAGTTGCCTTCACTTTGTATGTGGCTGGGCAACTCCAAAGTAATATGTGATGGCCATCAGAATTTGGTCACTAGTCAAAATAGCGCTGCATAACAGTGCACCATTTTGCATAATTTAGTTTGATATCAATTTAACTAACGACTGAATTCAGGAATTGTCACCCTCTATAATTTCACCTAATTCCGAAACCAGAGGTAGCTATTTCATTATTTGCCATCCCTTTTGATTCCATGCCCTCTATTAGGCAAGCTAGATGAAAATACATTGAACTACACGACTCGGTGCAATTCAAGAGTTGAGAAATCGCTATATATCTAATTTCCTAATACCTATTAAATTTGATTACGTTTCTTACTACTATCTATCTATTATCATAGATAGGACTGAAGTAGGTTAACTTCCTTAGTTGTAGAGAAACTAACCTCTTTGGCTCCAAGAGTGTTGGCTACAATACTGGTGATTTGTGATATCTTATATCTTATCCTAAATGCTTCTCTATTTCTTTGTTTGCTGTACTTTGAAAATTTGCACACTAAAAATTTATAACAAAACCGGAAACAGTATATACGATGCATCCAGTTAGCTCCCTGATATCACATGGCAATTTACTCCCTGATCCCACCAGAGAGACTTAAATCCCTGTTCAAATAAGAAGTTAAAGACAATATTTATTCGAAAGGTTTGAAACAAACTTGCTTTATTCATTCCTAAGGGTCAAGAATGGTTAGCCACACCCTTTGAAGGATAAAAGTGACTATATTGAACTAAAATGGGACTGGCACTATTCTCACAAAACATTTTCTGAAAACTTCATGTTCCATTCCCATTTCCAAATAGGGTAAACTGGACTGAAAGAATTAACTTGATTTCTAAACTTCAATTCCACCTCATGAGTAGAATTTTACGCAGTATGGGCTTCTTCTATATATTTCGTTGTTGGAGTTCACACAAATGTTTGCCATGAAATGGAAACTATATGAGAGGTAATCCTTTGTTGATGATTTTTCCAGGTAACTGAAGTATCTGATCTTTCTGGTGAATTTTCTAATAAAGTGACGACTCAGTCCATTTTGATGACTGGTACTTTTATTTGCTCTAGCGTGTTTATGATTTATTTTATGTCCTTTTAAATGGCTCATCGTGGGTACGTTCTCAGTCATAACAGTTCTTAAACATTTCTTCTCTAAGAACAAAACGACAAGAGTCAAAGAGATCAAAGGATAATAAACACCTAAATCCTCCTTCGAAAATTGAAACATATTGTATATATGGTGATCATAAAGGTCACATTGTTTCAATGGAGTTGATTGTTGTGGCTGATTATTTTAGAATTTATAAGAATTATGCTACCCTGAGGTGGCAATAATTACTTTCTGCGCTCAATCAATATGTTTAACTAAACTCCCAACAATAGGCATTCGCTCACGCTGTTGCGCCATTTACTAGTAGTCATAATTACTTCTGAAGTCATGAAGCCGGCAGTCAACTAGGATGCAGGTTCTAAAAGTGGTGCTAGTTTTGGGATTTACTGGTGAGGTCAAATATCATTTAACTTGATTTGATATATTTGTTATGAAGCTGGAAATGCGATCATGCCAAACTGCCATGTTTCAGGACCATTATTAAATTCTGCACTTCGTTAGGAGATTTCTTATATACTTTAGATAACTAATTTCAGTTAAATTACTACATCAAATCGGTAGCATGTTTTTTTAGATTGACAGTACATTACTTGTGCAAGTTTCATAGGATAAGTTATTGCTCTACAAAACCTGAAGTCAAAGGGACCTCGGAAAATTTTAATTTTTCGAAACATTCGTCCTTCAAAGTCGATGCGTGACTGCCAACTTGATCAGAAATGTGTCCCGATTGAATCAGGAGGAAAACTCCAATAATCTTCGCACCATATGTTCAATTTGGAAGAGAGTGCTTGACATTGACCCGGTAAATTATTCGAGATTTTGGAAAATTCTTCCCGGTCAATACAGCAAATATGCGAATTATTTGAATTAAGAATAATAATAATTATGTGATGTATATAATAAATAACTAATGTACTGTATATTTTAGTTACTGTGCTGACACAAAGCAATACCTGCTCTTCGAAAAGAATAATATACCCAACTGTAACCATCAGGAACGAAAGTGATCCAAAAGCAAAAATCAATGGGGAGATTTGGGCCTACGGTACCGGTATTAAGCTGAAATGTGAAGGTGAATATTTCTCACTCTTATTTGATTTTTATATATAATAATGTGTACATAATATGTTTCATAAGTAAATGATGTAAACGACATTGTAGCAGGTAATTGATAGCTTGTTATCTAAAGTATAGAAATAATTTGTGAAAGCATTACATAGTTCATGTAATTTTTTATCAGGAATGATTTAGCTGGTGAGCCTTGTAAAGTTTCATAATTTGATAATTCAAATTCAATTGTATGTGTTTCATTTTGAAGTATATTTTTAAAACTTGTCTTTGCCTGTGTTATATTCGGATATTTCCTTGGTGTGGTTGAACAGGGCCTGGAGAAAAGTTCACATGGCTCAGATGGTCTTATGGAAAATTGCAAGAAATTGAAGATGATAAATGGGCTATTATAGATAAAGGTTCGCTGATGTTGAAAATCCATCCAAATATAGCAGTTTATGATGAAAACCTTGGTCCTGAAGATACACTGGGTTATCAACATTCAGGTTTTGTCATATGCCTTGCCTGGCAAATCACAACACAGACCCTCTACATTTCAAATTTAGTACCTACCCGCTATCCCTGTAAGTATCAACTTTACACCTCAATCCAGGTCAGGAAATTACATCGTTACGTTGAAAAGATTAGTGAATTAATTGAGTGTTGCTCAGCATAACTGCAAAACATCATAATTTTTCTTATGCCATACTTGTTAGGGTTGTTCACAGTAGAGATGCCCTTAATAAATTGGACAAGCGTTTTATACTGAGTTATAAAAATAGTGAATCATATTATTGAATTAAGCACCTGAGCTGTTCTATGAGTGTTAGAATATGAGATCAAACCTAGCATAAGTGTAGAAAAATAAAACCCCTATGGTTCATTGCTACTCATGACCGTTACTAGATAATTAATACAAAGTGGTTTGCTCAGTGGTTGCCATGTTCTCTATTGATTAATTATTATCTCTCTTTCCTCAAGTTTGCAGCATCAACGAAGTTAACCACAATTACCAGCAGTCCGATGAAAATATATGCTGTCATCCATGTTTCAAACATGACTGTGCCCCCCGTGTATTACTCAATGATAGTGATGTGGTTTGGTATTCAGAAGCTCTTAAAGAGACAAAAAAAGGTACATGAACTTGCAAAATTTCCTCAGCTAGTATTCCATCCAATCCCAAACCCAGGCCTCAAACCACTAGGTGCATTTCCTTTAATTAGATTTCTTATGACTGTGACTTTTAACTGGGAGCATCTGGCTCAGACGCCTCACAACCACTCATTCCTATCAAACCAGAATTGGCAGCGGAAATTAGTCCCAACTTCTGATACTTAATTGTAGTAACAAACCTTGACATGAACTTTAAGTTCAAGAGCAGGAAAATCTTATAATAACATATAGGAATTAACAAGCAAGCTTTTTAACTATTGTAAAATACACTAAAATTACTGGCTTTTAAAGACTTATGTTACTATGCCGAATCTGGTGCAGAAATATTGCAGTAAAGAAATCATAAATGGATGGATTTCATTTTGCATCAGTGAGGCCTTTATTTCAATTCAAGTAGAGATGTTGATTCAAAACTATATAAGGATATTTGTGTAGGTAGTTCGCATGCGATTGTTTACTCAACATGAAATTCTTCGTTTGAAATAAGCCAGGCAAAATGAATATTTAGTTTACAGCTGCATCTAAAGGACTGCATGATACACTTTCTTATTATACTCATTCTCCAACACAAAAGTTTCATTTGCATTTTCTTTGTATATGGACAATAATCGCAATTGGTATTGATCAGTTACTGAATTTCAGTGTCACGCTATGAGGTTATGTCATGGCGTACATCGTTTAATTTCGAGTTTAGACTTCTTTGATCATATGGATGGAGAAATAGATTATGGCGAGATATGACCTTAACTATTCTATGCTAAAATCCAACTTGAGTTTAAACCACCGCTACAACTCAAACAAATGTGTGCTTATTGAGTTCTATATGGCTCAAAGACTCAATTTTTTTTAGGCTCAAATATCGAAATTGTCACCTAATAGGAAAATATTATGACATGTCCGAACTGATCCTAAAAATCAGGTTATGAAATCAATACACCTGGTGATGACATCATTATTGTCAACTAGTAAAGTGGGAACCATTTCACTCTGTCCGCAGCTTATTGTCTTCACACCCTGATTTGGCGAACAGTTTGTGCAAATTGTTTGCTGATTAGGTGACAATGCCAAGATTACAGCCTCAAATCTCGAGTTTTAAGCTATACAGAATTCAATAATAGTGGCTTAAATATGCAAAAAAAGCTATTGATAAATTAAAGGTATTTCAACGCCCTTAAACTGATTAGAATTACTACTACATGCTTGCTGAGAGCACATCTCGGGTACCATCACATACTTTAGCCTGTTTGGATGTTTAAAAATTTGAAGTGCAGACAGTTTAACTGCATTTTATTATGTGATTCAGAAAAACCAGAGCTTTAGTTTGAGCAATTGGTTTGCTAATTTGGAAATTGATACGGCTATACCAAACATGGTAAGTTGGACTGACACATTTTAACTGTTTTGATGGCTGCTAGTCATCATATTGAAGACTTTGATAGTGATTTAAGACATTGGGGAAACTGAATCCAATGATTACATTGATGAGATCCTGAATGAAATTTCGGATGTCTTTTCTTTTCAGGTTTGGTTTACTGCCACGAGAAAAAGTTTAAATCGAATTTTGCAAGCTCGCTTAATTGCGGCGTGCGTGCAGGCAATGGACTTTATAAAAGCAATGATAGCTACCCTTATGGCATACGTGTTTATGAGACTCCTTTCTCTCATAAAGTAGAACAAAAAGGATGT
Organism: Membranipora membranacea; assembly: GCA_914767715.1. Lineage (NCBI taxonomy): Eukaryota > Metazoa > Bryozoa > Gymnolaemata > Cheilostomatida > Membraniporidae > Membranipora > Membranipora membranacea. The sequence continues at coordinate 20,232,693 of OU612072.1, forward strand.
GATGTTATAACTCATGAGTCACATATTTCACCTATGCTTGGTAGGTGGTAAGCATATAATGCTACATTACTATTCTGGTTGATTTTGCCAATTCATCAATGAAACCCTATCTCATGAAATACTTTTGACTTGGAGAACTGAATATTTGCATGTGGGCGTTCTTACTAGAGATTATTTTGATGTTTACAAACATATCAGACAGAACATACAATTGTCAATTATCATCTCTGTTACTGTAGATGAACTGTGTTTTTACCGAAAAAAAGTCTGCGTAATATATTTTTTGTCTTAGGGACCATCAACTTCAACAGAAATAACGAGGTAACATCAATTACCACCAAAAATCTTGAGTCATAAAAATGTTCAGAGTTCAACATTCTGTTTCAGTTCCAGAGATCATGTATGAGGAGTGTTCAATAACACTTGAGCCTGGAGAGTATATCCTTAATGATACAAACATCAGGCCTGCAGATAATCTTGCTGAAGCCCATTGGTATTATACTAAATTGGGCCAACCATTCCATCATTATGGTGAGCATGAATAGACCTAGCCTGTCTCAACAAGCTTTGTTCGGTGGAGGGGTAGAACAAAGTTTGTCAACTCTTGCGCTGCTCGATGTCGAGCAGCTGATATTAAATATAGTCTTCTCTTGCGAATTGGTAGATAACTTCTATACCACACTAACCAATTTGTATGGGCAAACGAAGTTGTATTCCCGAAAGATATCTGCGTCTTCCTATACAAATTGATCCGTGTGATAAAGATGTTATGTACCCAGTCGCAAGAGAAGACAGTATTTATTATCGGCTGCTTGACATTGATCAGTGCATGGGTTGACAAGCTCTCCCCCCCCACACCGAACAAAGCTTGTTAAGACAGGCTAGAAGAGACCATCCAATTCGATAGACAGTTTTCTGAGCTCTGATTTATGCCTCAATTTGGAGTTGCCCTCTCTCTAGTTTGGTAATTTTAACCCACGCCGCATAGGAAAAACTTGTTGAAAGAGGGTTATCTTGAAAACCGCTTATGTAAAGATAAAAATGAATCAGAATCTGCACCATTGAAAACCCTGGCAGGGTTTCCAAATCATTGGAGGCTTGAATATTGATCAATCTTAATTTTAGTGACGAAATTCATGTAAAATTCTGCCAAATTGTCCCCAAAACAGCCAGAAAACGCTATAATTGACTATCCAAATATTAAAATTATTTCCCAAATTATGTCCATATGAGTGTTCAACGGTGCAGATTCTGAATCAAAAATCATTTTTATCCTACCTTAAGCGGCTCTCAAGATAAGCCTCTTTTCAGCACGTTTTTCCTATGCGGATTGTGTGTTAAAAGTAATTAAACTGGAGAGAGGACAACTTCAAATTGAGGCCTACATTCGAGCTCAGAAATTGTCTATTGCATTAATCTTAACATTCACTAATTGGCAAGCTTAGGAAAGAGCTTCAAAAAGTCCAATAAGTTTCGTGTTAGAGCTTTTATTGTGCCTCCCCATATTTGTTTACATATTGAATGTCTCATTTACTTTAGAGAACCAAGGCAACATTTTGAATGACCTATAGACACAGATGAAACCAGGGTCTTTAAAAAAATTGTAGATTCTGTTTCAACTGTTCACAACCACTAAGGTTGGCTCCCTTGATGATCTACAATATAAAAAAATTTATTTAACCTTTTGGTAAAGCTACTGGTTTCATCTGTGTCCATAGGCCAGTCAAAAGTTTGCAATGCTGCTCTTAATTAACTGAGAGCTTCAAACTGATATGAAATATGGGGCGGCGCAACTGTAGCTTCAACTTTGCATAATGTCAAACAGGATGTCAATAATACCATAATCGTGTCTGGAAATATTTTTAAGGTCTTTGCATAATAAGCCACTTTGATTAATTATCGAGCACACAGGAACTTGATAAAACAAGATGCCCACAAGTTAATTAAAATAACCTGTTTAACTTTGCAGTTGTTTGTCTATCTTTTGTGCTCAATTGTTATTAAAATAGCTTGGTATGTTAAATCTTACAAAACAGTTGTTATGTTTACAAAATGTCTTCTTAAACTACTGTTGCCACGCAGGGAAATGTATGTTTTTTGATATTTTAATAGCCCAAAACTTGAAAATATCAGGCCGCAATCTCAGCATTGTCACATAATTTGCACAAACTCATCTTCAAAATAAGGGTACAAGATTAATTATGTAGCTGATATAATGCCGTAGTTACCTTCATATACATAAAAATATTGATGCCATGAGCAAGTGCGTCATATTAGTATCCCGATTTTAACAATCAGTTTGTGTACAATATATGCCAATTAGTTGACTATGCTGAGATCGAAGCCTCGAATAGTTTTCTTTTAGCTAAACTGAATTGAAAATGCACAAATTTTTTTTTATGGACAGCAGCAGCCTAAAAACATCGTTTCAGATATTGACTATGATCGATAACTGATGGTAGATTTCAAATCATTTCAGCAACTAATAGAAATCAGTACAACATCATCTGCTCAGATCAAACACAAACCCCTCACCTAAACATGAGCTATATCTAAAGTCCTAAATGTGGTGTGGTATCTATTGTCCGTCAGACACTCTCTATAATTCAAGATAGTATTGTGACATTGATGTCTTTATGGCAACATACAAGAAATTTTCTAAGTTCTAAGAGTACTAATCAATCTGTATTCAGGAAGAAACCTTTCATTCGACTCACCAAATAATAGCTTGAAGGAAACACAAATATTGTACTGTTCGGAACTTGGAAAAACAAAGCTTAATTGTGTAAAAGTGAAGGCCAAGTTTGCCGTGGAAGTGGCATCCATGACAACTGACAATGGCAAGTTTGTGACAGATGAAGAAGCGATGACAACCGATGGAACAGGCAAAGGCGGTAATATGGAATTTGTGTTTTCATGAATACTTGTTTACACCCCAAACAACATGAGTAATGACTCAACAAAACAATTACCTGAATATGATAAGCATCTGTTAACTCTGTCATGTCAGAATTGCTGACTTTACAGCTTTTTACTGATCTCCTTGATGTTTGCCATGTACATTATGGTGACAAGAGCAATGTTTGAATCTTTGTTAATATGAATCAAGTTGACAATGAGACTTGTTATACCAAAATGATGTAGGTATTGTATGAAGTTATTTTCTTGAACAGGAATAAGCACTGCAACGACTATAGCCATCACACTGGTACTGATTGCTCTGGTGGTCGGAACAGCTGTCCTTTTGGCTGTGAAATATAGATCAAATGGGGCTAAGGCACGACGTGGCCAGATTAAACCGAAGACAAGGGCAGCTTTTGAACCCAAAAATAATACCCACCCTGATAAAAAAAGGAGTCGATTGTCCAAAGACAAAAAAGGAAGGTCAAGTACAACCACCAAATTTGCTTGGCAAGCTGATCAACCTCACCAAAAAGGAAGGAGTAAGACGCCTGGAGAAAGCAAAGGAAAATCATCAAAGCTCAATCACTAATTTTGGCTATCAATCCTATCACATAGAGAAAACCAAAAACAGAGCAGAGAGCAATGACAAAATCGGTCTTTTGCTATTATAACCTGACTGAAATGTCTTGAAGGCGCTATATATAACTACATTAATATAATTAGAATAACATTATACCCATTGTTATTATTCTCTCAATTTTTTTCTGGATACTTTGCATCCCTCTTTATTTAAGCCCACTCTATTGTTTCACTTTCGATCTGACATCACAATGTGTCTCATAAAGAATCGAGACTCACAAGCAATCACTTCCTCATTCAGCAGCATTTCAAAACGTAGCTGTCACAACATGTTCTATGTAATGTATCCTCACTAATTAAAATAAACTCAAGTTTCAGGAATTCACAAGTATTGTGATCTTTACTTAGGATCTTAGAATACGGGAAATAAGAAGGCAGTAGTCAAGATTAGCATGGTAAAGATAAAGAATATATTTACTCCGATGAGAAAGAAGGAACCACTAACAATAGCATTGCAGGGGGAAGCATGGTATGAGTTCCAACCAAATCCAAGTCTTTGTATATGAATGCAATACTAATTCTTACCACAATTGTAAGGCTATGTCGAAAGGCAACTATTTAAACGTCCTGACAAACTTTCCAGTCATGGACCAGATCAATTCATCGTAAATATTTAGGCCGATGGGAGGGGAGGGGAGGGAGATAATACAGAACAGATAAAGTTTTGGCAATAAAGTGCAACATCTAGGAGATATAGGGTCAGTAGCATGTTGCTGTGTTCCCAAGATTGCAGCACATCAGCAACATATTGCAGGTAGTATGTATGTGTAGCTGTTTCACCAGCATCGTAAACCTTCTATCAGTTCGGGCTTGTTCCCATGGCAAGGCCATCCAGCTGTAGAGTGTTGTTTAAACCATGTTGAATCATGGTGCTCTATAGTTGGAGATAGGTCGGGGTTCACTAAAATGCGGAAATGCGGAATTTCTCTTGAAAGTACGCGTTAGCACGCGTGTTTCTCAGTTTTACGATGAAATGACTAAAATGCGGAAATTTGGAAAACACATTCTAATTGGTTAATTGAATCCTACCAAGCCAATCAGGGGTAGTTATCTCATTTTCTGCCTAATCCAAAACATGGTCAGGATTTTGGTTGATGCCTGGTGGTGTTCTTCATGAAGACGCTCTGTAAAGCTGCATACTCTACTCTGCTATTGAAGAATATACTGCTGTAGTGTTTTCCTTTCCAGTTTCAGGTAACAGTTTCCATCCTTGTATAGTAGTAGCACTCACTAATTTAGCTAAATGTTTCCAATGTTTGTATGATGTATGTATAAATAATAATAATCATCATCATTACTTCACTACCTAACTAATCACTTCTTTTTCTACTTTACTCATGGGTCCCTGGGACTTACATGTCTTTACTTTGCCGATGACCAGTATCAGTGTTTTTTGGGGTGGTTGATACTGGACATTGGCAAAGAAAAGACATGTAAGTCCCAGGGGCCCATGCCTTTATCATAGATAGATAGGCGTCTGGAGTTACAATACAATACAAGCATGTCCAGTATGGTTGATACTGGACATGCTTGTAACTCCAGATACCTATGGCCTATACCTTGCTTGGAAAAGACTAGGATGGGTGACCAATGTACATGATCATGGTCATTGGCAAAGTATATAGGCTTGTAACTCCAGATGCCTTTACTGTAGGTAGTACTATTACTACTACTTACTCAGCTTACTAGTTACAAGTCTAGTAGCCTCCCCACTCACTAAACTAAACCAATACTCTGCTGTTATATACCAACATGTTACACTTACTCAAGTCAGTGCTGTATTGTGTGCTTAGATCAGTGACTGTGTGGAGGTATAAGCATGTATACTTTGCCATAGCCTGTCTTGACAAGCTTTTTCGGCGCCCACCCTCAAACAAAGCTTTTCAAGACAGGCTTACTTTGCCAATGGACATCGGATTGGCGAAGTATACTATTACATGCTTGTAAGTTCTCCAGATGCCGATAGTCCCATGGTGCCCCTGGCCTGGGACTTACTTGCAAGCCTTATTTTACATTATATATATAAGCCTAGGTAGGAACTCAAGTCCATAATCTTGTCAAGGTCTTGGTTGGTTTGGTGCGTTCAAACTAAACTTTTAACTTAAACTTGATCCAACCCCCTGCGTCACATGGTGCACAACACATTAACCCTAGGTTGTGATGAGTTGTTTGTGGATGTTACGGCCCTCGAGACATGGGACCTGCGTGTAGTTGCATTATACTCACTCACCGTACAAAAGCGCAACAATGAGTGACTTTAATTAATATTAATTCGATATAAAAATGCCATTTATTTGTACTCATTTGAAACAACATGTGTTGTGCTTCAAAGTCTTCCTTGGTCAGTAGATCGCCTAACCCTCAGTTAATTCCTCTTACATTGGTTGTTGGGGAATCAATGGGGACATATCCTTAAGCATTGTCCGTGTCGTAATTGATTTTGTACTCGACCACAGAAATATCAATGGTCGATGGAATTCTCAAAATTTGTTTGCTCCTGTAATTGCTATAGCTATGTATGGGCATAAAAACACTACACTACACTGCTGTTACCAGCTACAAAATACCGATGTTTTTCCACTAGCTTACTTGCTGGTTTGATCAAGCACAGTAGCTGTAGCCTACATTAGAAGGTGTGATAAAAAAGTTCTTGTTATGATATTCATACAAATTCACTTCATATCACACCAAAATTGAGCTTTGGTTTGTTTATGCCATATGGCTAAATGAAAAAAAAAAGATTTTTCAAGCTAACTTAATCATATACTATACACCCCTCCTTCTTATGATCTCCACTTTAGAAAGCTGAAAGTAGTGAGGCTTGGTGGTTCTTAGAAATGTACATGTAGCTGTATTCAGATTACTAGAAATTTGTCAATTTATCCATAGTATTGCTTCTGAATGTATTACTTCTGAAGATCATAACCCACATTGCATTGAAAGAATATGCAGAAAAAAACAATGTACAGTATGGATACTACCTGGGCCTGTAAGTGCATGATATTTGCTTGTTGCAGGAAAAAGGTGTTTTTCTCTTACTGGCGATGGTTTTACTGTGAGAAGAGCGATTGGTGGTCTTCATACTCATTTCTATTCATTGAGAACTGCGACTGAGACAAAGATCAGTGTGAGTAGGCTACCTCTAGTCTTTTAGGAAAATCAAGTCTAGATGACAAAGATGTCTGTGGACTTTTCATTTTTCCAATAAGATTACTTCAGCATATTTCAGACCCTGTGTAAAAATATGCTTTAGATGATTTGTTTGCTGAGTTGTCTGCTCACACTTATTGAGAAGGTAACTTTGAATAGAATTTAGCGCTAGCTATATGTGAGCAGTGAGAGTGCAAGCAGGGTGAGGGTGGTACGAGCCCTTTTGCCTATAGATAGGTCATGAGGCTGGAAGTCCACCCATTTAAACCTGAATTAATTGTGCTCCACATCATTCAGATGCTATAACTAAGTTTCATAGACAGTGCACCGTTGGGAATAAAAATAAGACTTGGGCCATATGCCTACACTGCACAGCTTAGTGATAATGTACTTACCGCCTCTTTCATCATTAAAGCTGATGAATTGGTCATGGAGATTCTTGGTTTTGGCCCGCAGAATTATTTATTAGACAGCTTATAGTGCATTAATCCCAATAGTCTTTTTTTTAACGGATAACCATCAAGTGAAATACTTGCACTACAAAAAAAGTGGCTTCCTTGCAGCTCTTTGCCTTGGAAATATAAAATTATCTCTAAACACATTGCTGAGAAGTAGCATATTTGGTTGCACTGATTGTCCATGTATAATTGAAGTAATTTAGTGCAACTTTTGAAATGAGGTTGAAGACCACTTGCCATTTTAGATGTGTGGTAGAAGATAGTAGATGTCAGATCTCCACTGGTTACTCACAGTAAATGCCACTGTTCCGTCTGCAGTACTCAGCACTATACAATATGCCTGTCCGACCAATGAGGTAGTTCATTGGTCTAACAAGCAAAATCCATTGTAAGTTGACCCAGGCATAAAACTTGTTGTCGAATAATGTGAAGAAAGCTTGAGTTGCTAGGTGGTAAGGTAATTAGTGTCAAATTGTGACATGATTATGACATTTTATGTTTAAAATCAGCAGTTATTCATTTTTTCCCATTGAGCTCCAGTAATTCAATTTGATTCATCAATTGCGGAACAACTAATATATCTGTATCCTCATCATTGATCAGTTTGTCAAACGATGTCCAATTGTTTGTATCTTACCTCACAAATCCATCACAGGCGTTTTTTTTGAAGTAGCTTGGCAATGATTTTGTTTGTTATTGGTACTTGTAGAACTGAGTGTCACAAAAAGTTAATTCGATCTGTGAGTTAATACAGGTCGATTACTTTCATCATATCATGCAAGGACAATGCTGCATGCGTGATCATGACTATCCAAAGAGTGGGATACATGGGAAAGAGACTCTATGTTAAGGTATTTTTTATAACTTTTGGCATTACATGCTGCGAGTGATATGTCCTAGACCTATCTCAGTTGCCTCATAATCCCTGAATGATCATAAGGTGGGAGTAGATGTTGATCATACCACTTGCCTCGTGTTTAAGACACTTCTGGTGACAGAATTAGGCTGTAAACAGAGGGCTATCAGCAAGTTGTTCTTTATAAAACTTCACTGCAAACCTCAAATAGATGAGTGCCCTACCCGCTGGTCCATTTATATCTTAAAAACTCCTAACAATACATAGAAAAATGCAAGCATGTTGAAGTGAGGAACAATTACAATCATTAACATTCCTCTTTGTTCTGTTCTCGAGAGTACCCGTGCAAAACTTTCGTGATCACTGCTACACAGAGAATGAGCCCACAGCTTTGGTCGAACCGTCTTATATACATCGCGCGGCTGGAGGCGGGATTTTACTGAGCACCTGTTGCTACCTATTTTTCTGTTATTCCTGTAGTATGGCTTGACCCCATATGCGCCTCGATAAAAAAAATTAATCATGGTTCTACAACCACGTACATGGAACCAAAACGAGCAAAAAGATCATCCAATCATATTGGAGGTAGACTGAATTTTCCACTACCAGTACTGGAAAAAAACAGTACGATCTCATCATGTCACTTCACGCAACGCCTCAAGTTTTCATAATTGGTTTGTGTACATCCTTCATAAATAACCCAAGAGAAGTAAATAAATAAGCTAGTTAGGAGGTGACTTTATGTTAGCACACCCCAATTTCCACAAAGCCATTTTATTAAAACCCCTCTTGGGTAGTTCAAGAGAACCTATCCTCTTCAAACACGGTTTTGTGCTCTTAGGAAGAGAGGATATACACCCCTAAGAAGTTAGGGGCTAGAAATTCTCTTCAATGTGGCTAAAAATGTGAAAAAAATTTGTTTTGAGTATCGTAACAGACTATCTGTAGAAATTCCATATCACATGTACCCTCCCTGCTGCCACAAAATTACACTTCCTTACATTCTAGGGTTGGAGTAAACAAACCATTAATGTGTTTAACAGGCAGTAACAATGGTTCCCCATATTATAGAAGAGGTATACACCCGATGGGTGCTGGGGGCTGGAACAATCAATCTTGAAAGCTCCCCCAACGGGATTTGAACTCACAAATCCTGCGGCACCAACCGTCCCCACAAATTTTATATTTCATTTTTTTATTTCAGATGATTTCCAGACTCCTTGCTCAGGTTTGCAGTATTAGTATACTGATCTTATGCAGCATGTTTATTTGTAATGGTGAATAACTGTGTACAATAAGGTCAGTGATATATATATATATATATATATATATATATATATATATATATATATATATTGAGACATATGTTGAATCATACCACATCATTGTTCAATACTTCAGAATCCCACTTTCAAATTTATCTGATAATTTTTCGTCATACTACTGCCAGTCAGGGACTTGCATTATACAGGCATGCGGCAGCAAATATTATTTTACAAACAATCTGTCCCAATTTCAATTTTATAACTGCGAGACCCTTGGGCTTGATGAGTATAATGTGCATAAAAAACATGTCTCAATACCTCCAAAATCGCTAGGCATCTTACAACTGGGTGTGAAGAGATACATGTGGTGCGGGAACAAAAGTGACTAGGAAGCTAGCATGTCAAACAAACAGTTCCAATATTGGAAGCTGATCTTGAGAAAAGACTGCCAATCTTGCCATGACATTGAAGTTGATCGCTCTTGTCCAAAAGACTTACCTACCGTGCAGTTAGCACTTAGATTTAATACCAAAGATGGTCTGTGTGTATCTAAAGCATAACCTTATATGTCATATGATACTGTGACAGGATAATTTTTACGATTGGAGGCATATGCCCTAGTTGTAGGTGAAAGATATGAAATAAATTCTGAAACATTAGACCTTTAGAGACCCGCACAATGATCAACCATCAGCTATTAGCTAGGGGATTGTCAAAGCATTTTCAATATCATTAGGGAAGAAGCTGCGGTCTGTATGTTTCTGTCTCATCAGGGAGTCTCCTTTTCGGCAGGGAGGACGGGTGGGATACCCTCCCTGCTCCCTGTCTTTTTTTCACTTCAAATTGAGACAAATCATAGAGTGGTTCTCTCTTTGACATGTAAGTTCAATGAGGGGACAACCTTAAGTTGCCCCCAGACTGCTCAGCTGACAGTTGGCATTTTTATCTTTTCTTCTAGGGATGCATCTACCGAGTTCTGTGAGTGCTGAGAATAACTCTTGCTATGGACTGAAGCTGCCTTATGATCGATAGATTCTAGTCCATCTTGTGCAGAAGGTCACAACAGACTCTCCAATCAACATGAATTGTGTCTTCGAGCCGAAAGACACAGCCATCAAGCTGGTACTAGCTGGTACCTTCGTAGAAATGATAGAGAACTTTTCAAAGTAAATGTAGTCTATCGATAAACTTCAGATTGTGAAATGTCAAACTTTTCCTCCTGCCAAAATTCAACTGATCTAATGTAGTTCAGTTTTATTTCATAAACACCAAAGTGAATCAAGGTTTAATCTTGCTAAATACAAAGTTACAGATGTATGTATGCTTATAAACTACCCCTGATTTGAGTAAAACATTGGCTGATAATACGCATCTACACTATCAATACCTGAAACAATGGTTTGTTTTTTAAATATCTACCAACTACATTGTTGGACTCACTTGTGCTTTTATACAGGCTGATCAATATGATTATTGTGTGGCTTATGAAAATAAAAAGTATAATTACTCAGTCTCATCACGCAATCTTGACTATGTGCTTAGATATTATAAGTTATAATTAGTTCATTTGCACTTCAATAGAGCAGAATGAAAAACCAAAAACACTCTTATGAATTGTTGTGACAAGGACCACCCTGCCTTTCCCGGAAAATGATCTTTGGTGTCAAAGTGGGTGGCTATGCTCTGCTGTATACGGTTCTGCTATGAAGGACTTGATCACCAATAGGCTGATCTACATGTTTTCACAGATGTTTTCCTATGTTCTCCGATGACTTTTTTGCTACTACCATGATAATGACCCAACGTCACCACTTGTAAGATATCAGGTCAACTATCGATGTGTAAACACCCGGGTTGTTAATTGCATATATTATATGGCTTCACTCTCAATGTATATTAGTGTCCTATACCTTCACTCTCAATGTATAATATGCCCATAAAAGCATTTCTCCTCAATAAAACTTGCCTCTATCAAAATCTGCATTTCAGAAATAGTAACTAGTATGGGGGTTTGTTTGACAAATCATCATACTAGAGTTATCTTCTCCTGTATATTCATGTACATAATTCACTGAAGTTTTCACTGGGAATTCCGCTTTACATAAATAGTGCTACAGCTGTACTACAACACATTATTTCTAACCCAGATTGCCCATACACATAGCCTATGAGATGGTTTCATAGAACACATATCAATTTTTTTCTTACAGGCCACATTCAGTGGTAAAAAAGCTAAATTTGAAAATATGCTTTTCAATGTCACAAGTAGGTCACAAGGTGATTTCCGCATTTTAGTCAATCCCACACAGGAGTGACTAAAATGCGGAAATACGCACTAAATTTCCGCAACACGCACGTGAATTTGCGTGATCACGGATTTCCGCATTATAGTGAACCCGAGATAGGTCGAATATTGCGTAAAAATAAGTGATTATGAACTCAGAACATGTACATTTTAATCAATCAATCAATCAACCAATCAATTTCAAATCAAAATTGGTCGTGACGGCGGTGCCCTTCCGGCACTACTACTTTTCTGCCACAAGACAGGCGCATTACCCTGCAGTTCACGACGTCTGAGAACTAGGTACGAGGTAGTCTGTAGTTAAAGTCTTTATTTTTTTCTGACATAAAGGTGATATAGAAGTGCACCAACAGCCCAAGTATCACATCGAAAACTACATCGCATGTATGTAGTTTTTAAACACGTGTCTAACTTGGAGTTATGCTTTCACAGTTTAATTATGCAAGTGTCAAAAGATGGGATTATAATTGCAAGGACCTGCAAAGTTAACAAACCATTGACAATTATATGCATGTACAGATTATGCGGCGTCGGAATATGCCATATGCTCATGACTAAAATTGATAGCTAAAGATAATTGAGAAAATTTTGAACGAGTATAAAAAGGAAGGTGGTATGGTGCAGCACATGTGTGATGTATTGAATACAAGGATTAATGAGACTCGGATACTGTCATGGTCCATGAATTTCCTCTAGCCTATGACTATATGTAATATGAAAGCATGTAACGTGTTAATGATATACATGAATAACAACATTCAGACGCCGGGAAGCTGCTGTAGCAGACCGACGTAACTTCTTCAATTTGGATGGCTATTGGTGCAACCTGCACTTCCAGCTCTATCAACATGACAACGATGGCAACAGACGCAATATCACAACCCTGATTACTACTGATGGCCAACAGTGCCTCGACTGCGCCGGCGGCTTGGCCAGACACACCACCGCATCACCCGACTCTGGCTTCCAACAGCATGCTAAAAAGAGCGTCCGCTGCCTAACTCATTCCAGCGCCACAGCACAATCAACGGCCAAACAAAAAAACACAAATCTTCTGGCAAATCAAACTAAAACAGTAAACCAGCTAAATGTAGACATCAGCCTATGTCCAATTAACCCTTCACCTCAGCATTTCTGCATTGACCATTGACAGATTTGCTTGGCTGGAACGTCTGGCCCAACCAACACGGAACCCTCACAGGTGTTTGCCTCACCTTTCCATTTGCCCCAGTAATCATTTCAAAGCAATACACTAAAGACAAGTAATATAAATTTCCACATGTTCCATGACTACCATTTGGTAGATTGAAAAAAATCAATCCTTTGGCCACACTGTGAAAAAGATGTCATTACTTATATCATTTTCCTAAACGCTGCAAAAGGAGTAATGCCAATATTCATGTTCATTCACAATTTAGTGATCATGATATATTTTAATGTTAACAGCTAACTGGTAGTGCACAATTGATTATCCCTAAATCTCTATTACCTATCCACATTCATTGATTTGCAGTGGTGCCTAATCCAGGTTAATTTACAAGTTAGATGCAGTTAAATTCATTGGCAATAGTTTGTTGAGTTCACAGTAGAGAATGATGCCCTCAATTACAGAATCAAAGAATAACAAATCAGCAAGGATCAATGATGAGTCAGACAGCCAAAACTTGGTTTCAGAGGCAAAGAATTGTCACAGTTATATTTAAGTAGGAAGCGCATAGTGGATAAAATCTGAATTTATTTTATACAAACTGTTGAATAGGTTGCGGGCGTTCATTAGCTGCTGACAGTGTTCTCCAAAAGGTGTGTTATATGTCAATTAACCAGCTCGTATTAATTAGTGAAAACACTGTTTTATTGAAAAACATTTCAAGCCAACCTCAAAACCTATGTTTAAATTGAAGTTAAAATTCGGAGTTGCACTGACATGGGAAAAAAGGAGACAGCTTCTGACAATTCGGTCCTTGTTGCTGAACAAATACACTGAGTTCCGGATATATCATTTTAAACTCCCTGACTAAATCATTCTGCAATATTGTTTTAATAAGGTTTCAATGCGATACTGTCTCATAATGTTCAAGGCTGTTGTTTAACTTTAAAAAGTACTTAGAAAGCGCATCTGCATCAAATTTAATTGAAGAGCTTTTTTCACACAAAAAAAAACGATGTATAATCATAAAATAATAAGTCAATTGTACTGATATTTTCAGACCCAGGTGATGATGGCCATAAGATGATAAACTCTCACCGAAGTAAACCAAAGGATGCCCCTGGCTCTAGGACATTCGGATTATGCAGCTGGCTTCTAATGAAATATGCATTGTTGGAGGATGACGAATTTGGCCACACCCATAGTCATTCCTGAATCGGTACTTGCCCACCACTGCCTTGGCTAGGTCTTTGCGGAACGGGACTCAATTTACCGAAGGCCAACTATATGTTTGCAATGAAAATATCCCTTCCCTATGAATTAACACAATATACTGAGTTCCGTTAGGTTTGGGTACATGGATCAGCTCGCAGACTAACGGGCCCGGCAATCATTCTCAAGAGCAGATTAATCTCTCTTTGTTTTAAGCATTCCAATCCTAGATGCTTTGTTTGACAGAAGCTACTTCATTTTACTCAACAGCAGCAATGTGATGACGTCATACTTTCTTTCCGGCAGCTCTAAACACAGCATATACAATGGTCAATTGTTACATAGCAGGTTATATATATATATTATACATATATCACCTTGTTGTAAATCAACGTAGTCAGCAATGTGGTCTGTTGGGTATTGTCTAGCTGTAGTGTCAATCCAGTGTAGAATTCTTCAGTATGCTGTCAGCAACCTGCTGTGGAATGTCAGGAATTACCATCGTTACTGATATTAGCAGAGTGACATATCCATCTACTGTATAACCTCAGTAACCAGCCTATTTGAAATGGCTATACCCACCAGTTGTTCTAAGAAGTAAGAAAGACATTTCCCTTTTATTTCATTGTTTAATTCAATTTAATTTAATTTTAATTTTATTATTTATTTTAGTTTATAATTAAGCCTCAACCTTGGTTGCTGAGTCGATTGTTTGTGCAAGCAGATGGGGAATAATATTGGCGGTCACTGAGATCATGGTACTGATACCGTGGTGTAAGCAAAGGTGTTAGACTACAGTTGCTTTCGCTACAAGTCTGCAGACCATCCAAAAAGTCCTTCATTGGAAACAGTGTGTCATGGAAATTAAAAATCGTGACCTCAAGAGTTTGATTTTGGTATCGTCGATGAGTGCATATTAGTAGATATACAGTACTGACCTACTTCCTTGTCGGAAATCAGTCCTATTATGAAATATCAATTGTAGCATATAATAAAACACCTATGTGGCCCAGTCAAACACTATAAGACACAGCGCCTAACACAGGAGTGGCATGCCATCTCTACTGTAACAGGGGTGTATTGCAAACATCCCAAATCCCCAGATGATCTTCAATTGAAGTATCGCCTGAAGTTGAGATGTGACTCATCCATGAATTTTAAATCTCTTTCCAGCTTTTTTGGAATCAATTTATTTTCACTCACATTTCTTATCATTGGTATAAAGTTGGGAGACAATGTTACAATACGCCCCTGCCTGGGCTGTTATTACATTTCCATTACGACATTAGGAACATTAGAACATGTAGAAAATTTTCTAAGCATTCTATTCTGTCAAGCCTAAACAGTGAAATTATTAATAACCAAGTAAAATATGTATCAATTAAACATTTGACTGCTAGATTTATAAGAACAAAGAGGCCTTAATCGAGCTGGATGTATCGCAATCATGTTTGGAATTTGTGAAATTCTTTTAGTATCTGCTCTTTTGCTTGAGTATGAAACTTTACGCATTTGTTTAGACAAGTCACACCTGTTTGAAAGGCCAAGGACGGAGGGAGGGAGGGAGGGAGGGAGGGAGGGAGGGAGGGAGGGAGGGAGGGAGGGAGGGAGGGAGGGAGGGAGGGAGGGAGGGAGGGAGGGAGGGAGGGAGGGAGGGAGGGAGGGAGGGAGGGAGGGAGGGAGGGAGGGAGGGAGGGAGGGAGGGAGGGAGGGAGGGAGGGAGAGAGGGAGGGAGGAAGGGAGGGACGGAGTCCACTGGTGACTATAACTTCACCTCAGTGCGGCTGTCATGTATGATTGCGGAAAATGCTGACATATCAGAATTACACGCAGTTTATTACCTGACAGATTAATTTTGTGAATATTTTTTTTCCCATCTGAGATCACATTATTTTACATCTCACTTGTACTGACATCATCTTTACCTTGTTCTACAAGGTCGTTCATTGACCCAAAATTCTAATAATGTTTTTTTTTAAAATAGAAATGATCGAGAAGGATCTGGACTAAAAATAGGGATCCTAAAGAAAGTATCTCCAAATATATACTTCAGAACATCTCAAGAGTCTAATTGATGAGCTGGCCGCTTTGTACATACTTCTCTATGAATCACAAAGTTTATGCATCGTAGATGAGTTTAATGTATGCATGTATGTATGTATGTATATTGTATTGTTATCAATACTTGATAAAATTCATTGTTGTTTTGCTCTGTGATGCCAAAAAAATATAAAATAAATTATAAATAAAAATATTAAAAAGTATCTATAAAAACGTCTAACTTATAAGATGGAATTAAGCAGCCGAGCACACTCTGTTCGGAAACAGTTTTTACGAATCCTTACTTGCTGCTTGGGAATACAGAATCTACCAGAGTGTAGTCTCACTAGCTCGATTGGTGGATCGAGGCTAGTATAGGTACGCAGACATTTACTTTTAAAACGTTCCTGGTACAGCTCATCGAGGCTCTTACATTTGAGCTTTTTATTACTGAGTCTGTAGGCTGATTTTATGACATGGTTCAGCTCATTGCGGTTTTCGACTGACATATGGCCGTGGATAATACTGAGGTGAAAGGCAAGCACACTTTCTATAAATGACTCATAGGCTAGCCGAATAGTGCTGTCCTTAACTTTCATTGATGATAAACGCTTCATTATATAGAGACGCTTGCTTGCCTTCTCCACAGTTAGAGCAGTATTCTCTGTAAAGTCAAGTTGGGGTGTTAGGATTGTCCCGAGATATTTGTACTTGACTTCTCGCTCAATTACGCTTTGGTGAATAGTGACTGGGTCTGGAGTTGGGTTGTGACGCTGATTTGTACATAGGAGCTCTTTGGTCTTATTGGAGTTTATGGTAAGGTGGCTATCGTCACACCATTTAGCTATTAATGTAACTGATTTACTGAAAGGACTTACTATCTAACAGTCTGGTCACTTTTTAATAGTTCCTGGTACAGAGTGGACTGTGGGTAGTTCTTATGATGAGGCTTAGCTCCATATCCTGTAACGAAACACGAGGGAGTACTGATATCCGGCTTTAGGATGCAGTCTTCTCTAATTGGTTACCGACGGCGATATCCTTTACTAGATATCACCATTCAATTCTTCGAATCACACAACCAGCAAGGTGTACTATAACTCATTGTTTTAAAGATGGTATTCTGGTGACAAAAAAATTTGTTGACTGATATCGCAATACCCTACTTACGCTAAGTAAGCCACGCAGGCACATAGACTAAAGGGAATGAGCAGCAGTGCTTTGACAGTAATTGGTTGATGACCGGCTCAAGGCAACCATTTCATCATGAAATATGTGTAAGTTGATCTGGGAGGGAAATGTCAGGGGGAGATACATGTTTACTGTTTATGTAGCTGACGATAAATCTGTACCAGAATACCACGTTCTTGCGCATATAAAGAAGCCAAATTGAGCAATAGAAACCATCACTTCAACTAAGAAAAGCGTTTGATTATTTTGAAAGTGAGTTGGGGTGAAGAATTGTACTGACTTTTTAAATAGAACATATCACATATCAAACTGCTTTGATAATCATACATTTCATGAACTTCAGTTATAGAATTGAAACTCTAGTGTATTTTCTCACTCCATGTATTTATGATCTCACACCATTCTTAGTCCTTAAAAAGATGAAAATTGACACCCTCTCCGTCTCATTAAGATTTTAGGGAGTTGTGCTCTCAGAGGAAAGGAGGGTATAACTTCTTCAATCTTTTAAATAATCCGATAGAGAGAGGATGTTATTGGCATAAAAATGTGACAAGGTTTTGTCACTCACTGCGTCCCGGATAATACATGGTGAGGTAGGGGATATGCTTTGAGGAATATTATCCCAGGAAAAAAATGCCAGTTACAAATTATTCTCAGGAGTGTACACAGTGAGCTCACTCAAACTCCAGCAGCTTGTGTGATCTGACCTCTATTTCTCAGCTAACCATTAATTGGATTTCAATATATGTATCCTGGCGATGATTAATCACATCACAATTATGATTAGAGCATCAACTTCACATGTCACTGCGGGAGTTTTATTGCATTGTTGACATGAGGATGTCTTATCAATGCTAAGTTCCCATGGCTGGGAATAAGGAAAAGTCACACTTCTAGATATACATAAATTAATATATCACCATTTAGCGCTACCTGCGTCATTCAACTGATAAGAGCACCATGTGAAACTTTCACTTGTAGTGTGGTTGAATACTGATGACTCAAGTATCACTTATCAATATAAATATTGCAAGGTCATTAATACTGACAATGTTAGGTCTCATGGCCGATAATTCGTAATATACAACCAGACGCGGATGTTTGTGTCTCACATCTGATAAAAGGATAAAATTGACCACTCACAATATTGTTGATGAGCGTGTCTTAGCGGTCGAAGTGGGATCATGGGAACACACACCGTGTTTTGATTTTTGGCATTAATATGCCTATCAATATGTTTAACTCAAACATATGCTTCATCCTCTACTGAACTATGAATTGTGCTACATTATAAAATGCGCTGTTCGTATAATTGAATAGCAGTGGATGAACCCTTGTCACCCGGCTTCATAAGGGCCACAGCTACTTTTTTGTGGCTGCGCAACAAGCCTAGAGTTTAGGCAAATAAGACCATAAGGGTAGAATTGTGACGGCACTTAACCAGTGTGCCAATCACCAGTGGTGAAGATAAGACAATATATGTGCATAACTAAACTGTATTTTCTCTCTCAGTTAATACCAACTAAACAAGTTAAAAACCATCTCTTTATATAGCAAACAAAAGGATATGAAAATAGGATATCATGTGATGTCCATTAAATTATAACAAGCAGGCAATAGTAAAGCGATTAATAATTAGTTCGCACCCAACAGAAACGGCAAAGCACGACCACACACACCAGGATACAGTCCATTAGTTAATCATTGTTTATTGTTATTAATGTGTATTTGAATATAATTATTTCTGCCACTGGAAGTGAAATAGGAAAGTATTATTATTATGGCATTCCCAGTGACAGCCAGATGGTTCTTTGTGACAACCTGATACGTGATAGGTGATGGCTGTCACACCTCCCCTATTTTGATATTTCCTCCGTTCTTCAGATTGTTGCTGTCTTCTATTGTTTGTATGTAGGTCTATATGTATCTGTGTTGATGAAGTTTTTAGTTGTTAAAGTTTTTTGTTGTTGAGTATCTTGGGTACTTCTTTTTTATTGAGTATTGGTAGTTGACATTCTTTCTCTTTCTTGATATTGCTGGTTGAGTTCTGTATTGTCTCTGCCATTGTTTGTGAACTACTGTGCTGTAGTTGGAGTGTGTATGATCGCACGGTACCGGCTTACCAGTGCTGCGTGCGACTCTATCTAAATATAGGCTTTACTATTGCTTACTTTGGTGACACTGTAGTGTTGTAAATTGTAAATGTCGTCACCTTTTTATCTGAAACTAAATAAAAGTGAGAGCATGAATTAATAATTATTCTTAAGGTATGAAAACAAGAAAGTAAAATATTAAAAATCTCTGTGTATTTTTTTTTTCTTTTTTTTTGTCATGATTAAAATGAAAAGCAGTTAAATAGTTTTGTTAAATGAAGTAACGTGATAATTTTGAAGAGAAAGGAATTTTTTTTTTTTTATATATTTATATCTCTCCCCCTCTTCACTATGAAGACACTTAACTTTGTCATAAATGTCTTGAGTAGACTCTAGTCTCCATAGCTGTTAAGTTTCCAGCTCCATCCTCTGTAAAAGTAAGTTTCTGTCGTCATCGCCATTCACCAAGCCTCCAGTTTACCAGACTTCCTTTCACCAGCCTTCCTTTCACCAGCCTTCCTTCCAACAGCCTTCCTTTCACCAGCCTTCCTTTCACCAGCCTTCCTTTCAACAGCCTTCCTTTCACCAGCCTTCCTTACACCAGCCTTCCTTTCACCAGCCTTCCTTTCAACAGCCTTCCTTTCACCAGCCTTCCTTTCACCAGCCTTCCTTTCACCAGCCATCCTTTCACCAGCCAATTCAATCTCTGTGAGTGTCCGCCATTATTCATTGCCTCCTACTCCACCACAGTCAATCTTTATCAGTAAACTCCAGCCCTATCAGCCAGCACTCCATCAGCTCGCATCCCATCAGTCCACGCTCCATCAGTCCACACTCCATCAGTCCACACTCCATCAGTCCACACTCAATCAGTCCACACTCCATCAGTCCACACTCCATCAGTCCACACTCCATCAGTCCACACTCCATCAGTCCACACTCCATCAGTCCACACTCCATCAGTCCAATCAAGTCACCAAAAGTTCAAGAATCAGCACCAACAAGCGATCCATCCAATGTGATTGAGACCATAATTTTGATCAACCAAATCAATATTAAAGCACAACCATAACTGACTGGTACAAATGCCAGCTTGAGACAAAAAGAGATCAATTACCTGAAGAAAATAAAAAAATGTTATCCTAAAAAGGAATAGTGTGATTAGTATGTATAATTGATAAGCTGATATGGGTAATAAGTGTGATACCACAGCAATAGTACTATATGGTTGCTTCAATGGATAACAATTAAATTGTGACAATCAAGAAGCAGGTCATCACCTCAACAACAATAGGGTGCATTATCTGGTCAACAATTCTGAGTGGCAATATAATTGTAGAAGATCTGGAATTTGATCCTGGCAATTTCAGCCTAGCCACCTCATAATCCGCTTTGAATATCGGATTTTTTGTCTTGGGTATTCAGTAGCAAAAATGAGAATAACATGATTAACCAAACAGGCCACCTAGGGAATTGATATCGGCGTTCAAATTTTCTATTGGTGGTGACACTGTAATTCTCAAGTAAGTCATTTCCTTGTGGCGTATCAGGTCTTCTTGTAGTGTCCGTAATGGCAGTTGATAGCAAACAGTCATGAATGGTCATATTGTCAAAGTCATTATCCAAGTCTTCAATTTCTAATAGATCAGTATTTTCGCCTTGCCTGTCGCATTCTATGTCAAACCTTAATATCGTGTCCTCACAACCATTCCTATCAGTTTCAACAGTTGTTGTGAAGCAGTCATAAATTATCATATCGTTACGGTCATTGTCAGTACAGGGGTCATCAATTCCTAATTGATCAGAATTTTCACCCTGTCTGTCAAAATGTGAGTCATATCCAAATATCATATCACAACCACTAGTGTCAATACTAAGGTCAGATTCGGATTCCATGTCGTCGTCGTGTCCAAAAATCATGTCATTCTGAATATTAATGTGTTGATCAGGCACTAGTTGCAGGCTCATTGCATTAAAAACGGCATAATTTTCTAAAATCCCTTCATCATCTGAAGCCCTGCAATCTTGTTCTATTTCTTCATTAACGGTTACACCTCTATGTGGTTTATTTTCTGGGTTCAGACATACCCCTCGAATGATTTATGGCTGTCTGGTTGTTAAATCCGTGGTGGCGATTACTATTGAAATTCCTATTATCCGAGTAGCCCCTGTTTTCATTGTTGAAGTTCCTACTGATGGGTCCATTTCTATGTGGGCAGTCCCTAGATATATGATTAGGTGCCCCACATGAAAAACACGACTGGTTAAACCTACGGTTTTGAGGAGGGCGGTGGTAACGAGGGTTTGAATCCCTCTGGAAAGCTGACACAGAGTTTGTTGTACCAGCCAACCCCGTTCCGACAGCTGTCGCTGCCTGAAAGAGCTCGCTGAGCGATCTTCCAGCCAGCGGCAACACTGCCTCCTGGATCCTAGGTTTAAGACCTGTCCTAAAATGAAGGAGAATAAAAGGACTCGTCTCCTCTAGATCGCTTTGAGCAATAGTTTTCCAAAAACGTTCATAATACAATGAAACACTTTCCTCCACGCCCTGCCTCATTGCTGAGACAGTCATTGCTGTGTGTTCTGATCCCTTTCCAGCCCTGACTCTCAATTTGAGAGCTTGTTTTACTGTATTATAATCTGCTCCAGGACTGGATTTAATTATTTCCCTCAGATATGTTGCAGCCAGTTCTTTTACGTATAAACCCATAAGCATTACATATTGATTGGATGGTACTTCATGTAATTTACAGCATATCTCAAACTGTGATAAAAATGTTTCAAAATCTTCATCGGATTTGCCGCCATATCTGAGGTTAAATTTCACCCAGTCTTTCATACCTGAAACTCGCCTGTTATCTCCAGTTTCAGTTGTCCTCTGTCCATCATCAGCGTTCCACCTTGGGAGGTTAAGTTCCTGTAGTCCATAGTCCAGTTTGTCCGTCCATTTTCCAGTGTTTGATCTAGATACTCGCAGCGAGCTCCTCACATCCTGCTGTTCGCTGAGTACTGTTTTCAGAAGTTCCTGTGTCTCACCCATCATTTTTCTAAACTCTTCCCCATCACTCCTGGCTCTCCTTGTTATGCTCTTGAGCAGGTCTTTTATCTTGTCATTTTCCTGCTCCAGTCTTGTTAATTTTGTCCTCAACTCATCTTGTTGCTCGTGTTGCCGATCCATTTGATCCTTTATATATGCATTGAATGTTTCATCTCTGGCCTTGATTCTGCTGACCAGTCTGTCATTGTGTTCATTTACTTGCTTCGTTAACTTACTCTTGAATTCTTCAAAAAGAATATAGGTTGTCTGGTTTTCGGCTGCAGCTTCCTCTGCTCGCCTCTCGAATGCCTCAGTTCGCGTGCGGTCAGCATTCCATAATTCCTGCACTTCACTTTCTAATTGTGCGATGAGATCATATGCCTTCATAGTCTCCGGGGCCACATCAGTCACTTGCCCCACTCCTGTCTCTTCCGTCAATTCTTGTTGAGCTGCAGCTCCGTCATCCTTGCTGCTCATTCTGGCACACTCCTTCACCACTCAGGTACGTTGAATATACCCTACTCGAAGCGACAAATGTGACGGTGTAGTATTGTAAACTGTCCCCCGCGCGAAAACAACCCCGGGACACTTTACAATATTGTAAACTGTCCCGGGGACACTTTACAATAAAAACAGGCCTATTGTAAACTGTCCCCCCTATTGTAAACTGTCCCCCCCCTATTGTAAACCGTCCCCCCCCCTATTGTAAACTGTCCCCCCTATTTGTGACTGTCCATATCGAGAGCCCAGCTGTTTATCACCATTCTAAATGGGTCAGATCATTAAGTGGAGCATACCATGATGTACTGGCTGCCACTATGATGGCCAAAGTTGTACCATGGAGATGGTGGTGGTGTCTCATTGAATGAGTGTATAAAGCCTCTTTTTCATATAGTACTTTATGGATCTATTTTTCGCAAACACTAGTTATTTGAAGCTCCTATGATTTAGAGATGTCTGGTTTGCGAAGAAAGGTGCACTAAGCCAACAGTGGATAGATGTGTAGTTGCCACATCACAGAACACACATACTTTCATTGCAGGTTCATGAGCCGCGCGAAAACAACCACCCCATTCATTCATCATAAAATCTACCTCCGTCAAGCATTTGCCTAGGAGTGATGGCAGTCAGTCACAAGTGTGAGCGGGAGAAATAATTACTTTTGAGCTTTTCATATTGTGAGGATGGGTATTGCACTGTAAAATATTGCTTAAGACGCGCGAAAACAACCACCCCCCAAGCTGTCTTATAAAGATATCTGTTAAAAGGTTTCAAACATAATGAACCGTGATTTTGCATCCATAATGCGATTATCATAAGGTGACTGTGTACCAAATTTCAGATTAGTAGGTCAGAACTTAATGACACAACGGATGATATGTCGTTCTTTGCAAGTTCATGAGCCGCGCGAAAACAACCACCCCATTCATTCATCTTGAAATCTACCTCAATCAGGAATTTGCCTGTGAGTGATGACAGTCAGTCACAAGTGAGAGTGGGAGAAATAACCGCTTTCGAGCTTTTCATATTGTGCGGCCTGATATTGCCCTGTAAAACATTGCTTAAGCCGCGCGAAAACAACCACCCCCCAAGCTGTCTTATAAAGATTATCTGTCAAAAAGTCTCAAACGAAATGAACCATGATTTTCTAGCAATGATGTGATTGTCATGAAGTGACTGTGTACCTAATTTTGGATTAAAATTTTAGAAATTAATGACACAACGAATGATATGTCGTTCTTTGCAAGTTCATGAGCCGCGCGAAAACAACCACCATATTCAGTCATCTTGAAATCTACCTCAATCAAGCATTTGCCTGTAAGTGATGAAAGTCAGTCACATGTGAGACCTGGAGAAATAACGACTTTGAGTTTTTTCATATTGTGCCGCCTGGTATTGGACTGTAAAATATTGCTTAAGCCGAGCGAAAACAACCACCCCCCAAAGTGTCTTATAAAGATTATCTGCCAAAAAGTCTCAATCATAATGAACCATGATTTGGCAGCCATAATTCGATTGTCATAAGGTGACTGTGTACCAAATTTCAGATTAGTAGGTCAGAAGTTAATGACACAACGGATGATATGTCGTTCTTTGCAAGTTCATGAGCCGCACGAAAACAACCACCCCATTCATTCATCTTGAAATCTACCTCAATCAAGAATTTGCCTGTGAGTGATGACAGTCAGTCACAAGTGAGAGTGGGAGAAATAACCGCTTTCGAGCTTTTCATATTGTGCGGCCTGGTATTGCCCTGTAAAACATTGCTTAAGCCGCGCAAAAACAACCACCCCCCAAAGTGTCTTATAAAGACAATCTGTCAAAAAGTCTCAATCATAATGGTCCATGATTTGGCAGCCGTAATGTGATTGTCATAAGGTGACTGTGTACCAAATTTCAGATTATTAGGTCAGAACTTAATGACACAACGGATGATATGTCGTTCTTTGCAAGTTCATGAGCCGCGCGAAAACAACCACCCCATTCATTCATCTTGAAATCTACCTCAATCAAGCATTTGCCTGTAAGTGATGAAAGTCAGTCACATGTGAGACCTGGAGAAATAATTACTTTTGAGGTTTTCTTATTGTGCGGCCTGGTATTGCACTGTAAACTATTGCTTCAGCCGCGCGAATACAACCACCTCCCAAGCTGTCTTATATTATCTGTGAAAATGTCTTAAACGGAATGAACCATGATTTTCTAGTTATAATGTGATTGTCATGAGGTGAATGTATACCAAATTTCAGATAGAATGGTTATATTTTCACTCCACAGTTAGATCCCTTGAATTACAGCACATATGGCAGCATACTGTAAGTTGTTTCCTCTTTCATTTTGGGAGACAACTGCAATGAATGATTGACAGATAATATTTATAAGACAGCTTGGGGGGTGGTTGTTTTCGCGCGGCTTAAGCAATGTTTTACAGTCCAATACCAGGCGGCACAATATCAAAACCTCAAAAGTGGTTATTTCTCCAGGTCTCACTTGTGACTGGCTTTCATAACTCACAGGCAAATGCTTGATTGAGGTAGATTTCAAGATGAATGAATGGGGTGGTTGTTTTCGCGCGGCTCATGAACTTGCAAAGAACGACATATCATCCGTTGTGTCATTAAGTTCTGACCTACTAATCTGAAATTTGGTACACAGTCACCTTATGACAATCACATTATGGCTGCCAAATCATGGTCAATTATGATTGAGACTTTTTGACAGATTATCTTTATAAGACAGCTTGGGGGGTGGTTTTTTTTTTAGCGCGGCTTAAGCAATTTTTTACAGTCCAATACCAGGCGGCACAATATCAAAACCTCAAAAGTGGTTATTTCTCCAGGTCTCACTTGTGACTGGCTTTCATAACTCACAGGCAAATGCTTGATTGAGGTAGATTTCAAGATGACTGAATGGGGTGGTTGTTTTCACGCGGCTCATGAACTTGCAAAGAACGACATTTCATCCGTTGTGTCATTAATTTCTAACCTTTTAATCCAAAATTAGGTACACAGTCACTTCATGACAATCACATTATTGCTAGAAAATCATGGTTCATTTCGTTTGAAACCTTTTGACAGATAATCTTTATAAGACAGCTTGGGGGATCGGTTGTTTTCGCGCGGCTTAAGCAATGTTTTACAGGGCAATATCAGGCCGCACAATATGAAAAGCTCGAAAGCGGTTAATTCTCCCAGTCTCACTTGTGACTGACTGTCATCACTCACAGGCAAATTCCTGATTGAGGTAGATTTCAAGATGAATGAATGGGGTGGTTGTTTTCGCGCGGCTCATGAACTTGCAAAGAACGGCATATCATCCGCTGTGTCATTAAGTTCTGACCTACTAATCTGAAATTTGGTACACAGTCACCTTATGACAATCACATTATGGCTGCCAAATCATGGTCCATTATTATTGAGACTTTTTGACAGATTATCTTTATAAGACACTTTGGGGGGTGGTTGTTTTTGCGCGGCTTAAGCAATGTTTTACAGGGCAATACCAGGCCGCACAATATGAAAAACTCGAAAGCGGTTATTTCTCCCACTCTCACTTGTGACTGACTGTCATCACTCACAGGCAAACTCTTGATTGAGGTAGATTTCAAGATGAATGAATGGGGTGGTTGTTTTCGTGCGGCTCATGAACTTGCAAAGAACGACATATCATCCGTTGTGTCATTAACTTCTGACCTAATAATCTGAAATTTGGTACACAGTCACCTTATGACAATCGAATTATGGCTGCCAAATCATGGTTCATTATGATTGAGACTTTTTGACAGATAATCTTTATAAGACACTTTGGGGGGTGGTTGTTTTCGCGCGGCTTAAGCAATATTTTACAGTCCAATACCAGGCGGCACAATATGAAAAACTCAAAAGTCGTTATTTCTCCAGGTCTCACATGTGACTGACTTTCATCACTCACAGGCAAATGCTTGATTGAGGTAGATTTCAAGATGACTGAATGGGGTGGTTATTTTCGCGCGGCTCATGAACTTGCAAAGAACGACATATCATCCGTTGTGTCATGAAGTGCTGACCTACTAAGCTGAAATTTGGTAAACAGTCACCTTATGATAATCGCATTATGGACCCATTTAGAATGGTGATAAACAGCTGGGCTCTCGATATGGACAGTCACAAATAGGGGGGACAGTTTACAATAGGGGGGACGGTTTACAATAGGGGGGGACAGTTTACAATAGGGGGGGACAGTTTACAATAGGCCTGTTTTTATTGTAAAGTGTCCCCGGGACAGTTTACAATATTGTAAAGTGTCCCGGGGTTGTTTTCGCGCGGGGGACAGTTTACAATACTACAACGGCACTTAACCAGTGTGCCAATCACCAGTGGTGAAGATAAAACAGTATATGTGCATAACTAAACTGTATTTTCTCTCTCAGTTAATACCAACTAAACAAGTTAAAAACCATCTCTTTATATAGCAAACAAAAGGATATGAAAATAGGATATCATGTGATGTCCATTAAATTATAAAAAGCAGGCAATAGTAAAGCAATTAATAATTAGTTCGCACCCAACAGAAACGGCAAAGCACGACCACACACACCAGGATACAGTCCATTAGTTAATCATTGTTTATTGTTATTAATGTGTATTTGAATATAATTATTTCTGCCACTGGAAGTGAAATAGGAAAGTATTATTATTATGGCATTCCCAGTGACAGCCAGATGGTTCTTTGTGACAACCTGGTACGTGATAGGTGATGGCTGTCACAGAATAGTAATATGATTCAGGATAAATTTGGCAAATAATTTGATGAGTTGTATGTCTCGCATATGGGATAAATCATGAAGGTTGAGGGTCTAAAATACACACAATGATTAGGAACTAATTGTAAGGGCACAACTCTTACGTTAATCGGTTTTAGTTTGTAAGCGAGTTGGAGAATGCAAGCAGTCACTCAGTGTAATTTTAAACATCTCCCTTTCTTTATGATATCATGAGCAATGTAACCTGGCAAGGAGTACTTGCAGGATAGTAACGATAAGAGTGCCAAATACGCACTCCGCGGCGGGAGTACTAAACATCGGTGACCTGAGAAGGTCTTATCAATGCTAAGTACAAGGAAAGCGGCCTATTAAAAGTCATGCTTGTTCTACGTAAGTTCCAAATATTCACCGCTTATGACGCGTCAAACATTCGATAGGAGAAACTCTCACCAGATATTATTGAATACTGTTACTTGAGTTTCCCTTATCTATGTAAATATTACAAGGTCAGTAATACAGACAAAGTCACGTCTCATGGTCTTCTATGAATAAACATACATAACCAGATGCGACGATTTGGGTCACACAACTGATAAGAGCACATAATTTACTATTCATTGTCTGTAGCTGAATATATAGTTCCTGTGACTGTGTCTTAGTAGGGATAGTAATTGGTAACCACCAAAAACATCACTGTGTTTTTATCATAGCCTACATGTGCCTAACACACATCACATCACACACTAACCTTACATCTAAGTACAACACTTAGCTTCTTAGTCTAATGTATTATGATTTTAATTACATAATATGTATTGTTTGTATACTTGAAGGACAGTTGACAAAGCCTTGGCACGCTGCCACAAGATAATAACCTAATGACAGGGTTACAGTGAATGTAGGTATGATCATATATCCATCACAGACAAGCTTAGAATAAGAATAAAATCCTGCACACATTTGGTATATGCATGGATTAGTTACATATTTTGAATAGAGCATGAAAGGCCAGTACGCCGGAAGGGTACATCTGTTTTTATGGGAGTTGGAGAATACCTGGATCCAAGCAGTCAGGGTACTTTTAAAATTTTTTCGATTGAATTAATAATTCACATTTATTTGCACATGCATTATTATGCATCACAGAGAGGAGAGAGGGGCAAGAATTGGGAGCAGCCCTCTCCCATCCTCCTTTTAGAAGTAATTCATCATTATGAGGGGTGTATACAACAATTTCTCATCCCTCCCCTCTTTCTTGGCTATACCTGATTGAATTCTCAACTGCATAAGCTGGCAAAGAGGGTTTGCATCATAGTTATGGTCAAAGTGTCGAATACACGTTTCAATGCGGAAATACTAAGTATAATAGACATGAGAGGGTCTTTTTAATGCTAAGCTCAAGAAACAGTTCCCTATTAAAAGTCATACTTCTTGTTCTACCCTAGGTTCTAAATATGTTACCACTTATGGCTAGATGCCTCTAACAATTGATAAGAAAACCATAAACTGGTTATTATTGAATATTGATGACGCAAGTTACACTTGTCAATGTAAATATTGCAAGGTCAGTAATACAGCCAATGTAACGTCTCACGGTCTCCCGTGATTAAACATATTATCTTTAATCACGGGAGACCGTGAGACGTGACATTGCCTGTATTACTGACCTTGCAATATTTACATTGATAACCAGATGGTGGCTGTTTGTCTCACACAACTGATAAGACCATGCAATTCACCGTTCACTACCTGTAGCCGAATAAATAATTACTTGGACTGTGTCTTAGCAGGGAAATAATTGATACATGACAACAGCACTGTGATGTTATCATGAATCCTGCATGCGTCTATTAATATATCACACGCAAACCTTACATCTGACTCAAATGACAAGCTTCTTTGTCTACTATATTATGATTTGAATTACATTACATGCATTGTTTGTATAATTGAAGGACAGTGGACGAAGCCAAGTCAAAAGTAAACGGAAACAAGACTATACAGTCAATGCATGTAGGACAGCTAAGGGTGTAGCTAGACAGGCCCACGAAATCGCGTGGGGAGGCAATTCCACGCGTTGTTGATGCCAAACCACGCCGTTGGCCACGGTAACGATGTGTCTTTTCAAAGACCAGCATGTTCGTGTTGTCAACCACGTTTTGAACCTACGTTTCTGTCATTGGCCAGTTGGTACAATAGAGCGTATTTAATTGGCCATTACTCTTACTCATTGGTCATGGCTCATTGGCCACTCACTTAGCAATGTTGTCACAAGGTGGGTGTGTTTAGCCTATGAAGCCACGCCTACCACGCGTGGAAAGACAATTCCACGCATTTCGTGGGCTCATGTAGCAAGACATTAAGGGTAAATTCACACTTCCTGCTCTACATAAGTTCTAAATAATACGTAACCACTTATGGCTAGATGAGTCAAACATTTGATAAGAGAACCTTTCACTGGTTGTTATTGAATAATGTTGACACATGTTTCTCTTATCAATGTAAATATTACAAGGTCAGTAATACATACAAATTCAGGTCTCATGGTCTCCCATGATTGAACATATATAACCAGATGGCCGCTGTTTGCGTCACACAACTGATAAGAGCACCCAATTAACAACTAACTGCTTGTGGCTGAATATAGATAATGTGACTGTCTCTTATCAGTGTAGTTTACATCACACATCAACATACACTTGAGGGTTACTAACAAAGCCTGCATGAGCCTGTGAAAATATTAGACACTTTTCTTACATCTAACAGGTGGAATTTGTCCACAGCTGACTAATTCAGCTTAGACCTGTCGTCGGTATTTAAGCTTATAAGATGGTTGGTGAGAACTTGCTTCCAGACAGTCAGACAGGGGTTAAGGAAAATTGAAGACTACAGCGGGGGGGGGACAAAAAATTTAATTTATATCAGATGATGAGATAAATTAGTAATTGAGTAAGGAAGGCTGCAATACCATGCGTTAAAATCAGAAAGCGATGGGGTTTATGAGGCAGGCACAGGGTACAGCCCCCAACCCTCTTATGCTACAAAACTTTTCTTTATTTTCAGAGCTCACTAGAACTCAAGTAGCACATGTCAGCCCACCGGTCTTTCATTACTATCCGTCATCTTACTTTCATACTACCTAAAATTTAAAGGTGTAGCTTCCTTTGACCAATCAAAAACTGAACGTGACAGACAGGCAAATTCGCATTAACAAGCCTAAGCGTGCCTTTACAGACAGATCGAAGCGGTATTTATCACCTGAATTAGGCAAACGACTGCTGCGGATTCATTAATCAAGTAACTAAATCATAATATACCCTAATATCAACTATAGCTTCAGGCAATTGGGGTATCTCAGAATAGGTTGCTTTGTGCAAACACAGTGATATTATTCTTGGTAGCGATTTTCCTGAAACATCAAATTTTCCGAGCCAAAACATATCTCAGGATTAAATATGATTCCACAGAACCCGACCAAAGAGATCACAGGTCCTAGGTATGAGAGGGCTCTTGACCTCCCTGATTCTCTTCGACATGACATCATTTGGGTACAAGGGAAATCACTGACAATTATTAATCTTCAATGGTTTTGTTATCATTGAGTTTTGTATTAAGATTGATTATAAGGTAAAATATAGGACAAAAATTTCTTCCTACAACTTCAGCTTTACTGCAAATGATGCTGTAAATTTCCTCTGCTATTGATTAAGGAATAATAGCATGTTATAAAAAGAAAGGAAGTAGGGGTTCTTAGAAGTAAGTAGGGTAGCACAGCCCCCTGACTAACCTCTGCTTCTATCCCCTATGTAATAAATTTGAATCGAGCATCACACAATGAATCAATGGGATCGTGAGGTATATTAACTATTTAGGTAGCTTCTGTCATTATAATCGCTAAAGGCCCACACTGTAAAGTGATGCAACCTGGTTTAACTCGTTACTTTGTTAGACACAAGAATCTGTTCTCTTGTCATACTTCTTATTATGAAGACATGTCGAAGTCAGAACCAGCTCAGCGTACGCTCCTGCCTTAGTCTTAGTTGGATAAACCACCCTTTTGAATCATAGAAAGAGAGAAAAGTCTGGATACTGCTCAGTTTGTCTCTATATTACTCCCTTCAGTTAGATAAAGAAAAAAAGATCTGAGACTGGCCACAGCATGTATTATTAACTGGGGGTTCCATAAGGATCCAATATCGCAGATAATTACAAGTATCACTCACGGTGGTATCCTAGTGATGACAAGCATAGTCAGAATTGGGTATCTGCTCTCTTCAAGGAGGTTTTCTGTTAGTCTCTGCTTCAGTCCTACAGGAATTTCTGTAGCTGTTCCGTCAAATGTGACATCAGTAGGCCAGGTTACTGTCAGAGTGTCATTCTCACAGCTCAGCTTAGCCTGAGAACTGACCTTAGGGTTGCAGTCTACAAACAATATTATAACAATGTCAGGAGGGCACTAAGCGTACATAGATACATATCAAAGAAGTTAGGCATGACATTAAAATACATTCATTAGCATACCATATTTTATAATTATTGTTTTCTCCATTTTGTATTATCGGGCGATTTAAAGTGTGATGGGGAAAGATGACGTCAGTATTGTAATTTCCTGTGACACATTAATACTGTGAAACTCAAATCACGAAGACGTCAAAGCACTTACTGTGTTTACATATTGCCTTAATCCGGTTGACATTGCTATTAGCGAGGCTTGTTATAGTAGTAAGAGCAACCTTATCAGTCAATACTGTACACCTTATATCATACTCAGCAACCAGCTCTATCCGTCTCAGCAACATGTAGTCTGGAATATCAAAGAAGTTTCATAATGACCTCAGTGATTCACTACGGTTCCATGTTGCGATTTTTGAAGGACTTGGCATTTAAGTCAACTTCCGCATGAACCGACAATTTTTGACAGGACTGCAGGTACCGTAATTAATCATGTTATTCCAATAAGGCGTCATGGCTAAATGGTTAGTGCGCTTGAACATAATGACTTCCAAGGGCATTGACGTGGGAGACTTGGGTTTAAGTCCTGGCCGCGGTAGATGTTTTTCATGTTTCTTTCATCATGGAAATGGTTGGCATTCATATTTCGAAATCAGAAAGGACCACAAATCCGAGGCATGGAACCATAGTGATTGATATTTATATTTGGCGTGGGACAATTCCAACCAAACGACGTTACTTCAAACAATGACATGGCAGTTTTCTTTGGCACAGACAGTATATCTGATTACGCTCAAACGGGCATTCTCAAAATTAACTTTGTATGCAAATGCTATGTCTAGTAGGAGGAACTCGGAAAGCGATGACAAATTAGCACCCATGTCTAGGTGTTCAATCAACAAGTAATCCTAAATATAATATGCAAATCATGACTCACACAGCCACCCTTGCTTTGCAACCAGCACGATGTTGCTTGCATTTATAAGGTGGATACCCCTGGATGAGGAGCGCATAAAATCATCATATTATTATGTTCAAGGTATAGCATATAAATTTGAGGAAACCAATTTTTCCAGCATCATGTCTTTGTAATGTAACGTCAAACTATGCTTAATTAACATACCTTTGATTTCAACTGTGACATAACATGGATTATCTCCCCGACTATCTCATACTGATAACTACCGACTGGTAACTTCATTCTGTGTGTGATACCTTCTATAGTCAGGTCAACATCAGCTAATCCAGAAGCAGGAGAGACAACTTCTCTTATCATATCAGGGCATGTCATATCTAGGTTTGAAGTGCCTGTGAGACAAAGATAAAGTGTCATACTACATTCTTCAATATCTTCTGACACCAATTATTGTTAGTAACTGATTGACTAGGCTTGTTAAATTTTGAACTGCCACCTAATGGTCTTATTTTTCCGATTTCACACCCTAGATGAGCAGCAAATGATCGAGAACAACCTGAATTTAAGAAGCCTCGCTAAACACGGTTTTCTGAATGCTTAGTTTACACATATTATCGTTGAGTTTCAAACCCTTTACTATAAGAACAAGTAAAAATTTGCAGTCACATTACCTGAGAGATGATGAGCAGCATTGCTCCGAAGGTCAGTAAAAGGTTAATGGTCCGAAAAAACAGAAATGCTACGGGAAATAAATAAAACCAAGTACATATCGTACTCACCATTATAATATTTATAGTTATACTCACCGTTATTTATGACCATAACATTAATAATACAGTTGTCTCTATTGATGACGTGACTACCGACTGCATATCCAGATTGAACATCAGGTGATATCTCCACAAACGCTTTCTCCTCATCGGATGTCACATACAGTGTCATGTTACTGTCCTGACAAGGCACTTTAGTTGTAGTTGCTATAGATTAAAGTAAAGTTTCATCATTTGCGTGAGGATACTATTCAATATAGGAGGATAAATAATGTCAGGTCCAAATACATTTAGTTTCAGATTTGAATTTAGGTACTTTTGTACCGAGTATTGAAGTGGTGTCTTTCATATAACATGCAGCAAGGTATTTCACTGGGTAGCCTGAAATAGCAATCAATTATTTATATTTATACCCACCGTTGTTTAGGACTATTATGTTTATAGTACAGTCGCTTTTATGGATCACATGTCTACCCACAGCAAATTCAGTCAGTTGGCCTGCATATGTATCTACTAGTGCTCTCTCCTCATCTGATGTCACATAGAATGTCATGTTTCTGTCCTGACAAGGGGCCTTGGAGGTGGTCATCTGTGTAGTAGTTGATGGTGTGGTAGTTGTAGGTATTGGCGTAGTTGTCAGTCTTGGATCTAGAATGTTAGAATATTTAGTATCGTGGAGTCAATTTTAAAACACCTTTCAAACAAAATCAAAAGAATTTTAAAAATTGTGGTTTCAACAGGAATATGAACAGAATTTCCAAGGCTGCTTCTCTTTTTTATGATTCAATTATTTCATATCTCATTTGTTGGAGTAATCTTGTGAGGCAAAAGTGGTAAATTTGATCGTTGATATTATATTAAGTAAAATCAACTATATGTTGTCTCACAAGATTATCAGACGGGAACAGCTAAAGTGATAAAATGGACCAGCAAATATCACCTATAAATTCAACTTGAGATAACAGAGATAGCATTAAACTATCAATATATATATAGTGTACTCACATATGAACTGCTGGATCCTGTTGGTTTGTCCGACATACAGAGAACTATTAGTGATAATTAGAGACATGGGAAAGCTCAGACATCCTGAGCAGAGATCCAGTGTAGATACACTGTCTGTGTTCATGTCTACGAGTCGGATCTTGTTATTTTCTCTGTCAGCCACAAGCAGTGTCTGATTACCTATGAATACGAGGTCTTGTGGGTAGTAGAAGAGAGAGTTTAGTAGAGAGCTGTCTGTGTAGCCTGAGGTCCGTGGTGATCCGGATATAAGTGTTATTATCTTCTGTCTGTATGTGATACGGTAGAGAGCTTGATACGCTATGACATACAGGTCACCATTGTCATCCTGTGTTAGGTGTGTGACATACTGGAGTCGGATGGACTTAACGAAAGTGCCGACAGAGGCTGAGCTTACATTGACTGTCCTCACGGCATTGTTACCGTAATCAGCAACAAGAAGCTGATCGACATCATTTTTGTCTCTTATTACAGACCAGGGAAAGTGGAACTGACCGGGGCGACCATCTGTGTATCCTCGATACTGACACTGTCCACTGAAGACGGAGGTGATCCCTGTGACACGGTCAATCTCTCTCAGACAGAAATTGCCATGTTCAACTGAAACTACTCGCTTATCGCTGATCTGTGTGAATCCTGTGATCAAGTCAAACCTAGCCTCAGATCCTCTCCCCTCTCTGTATCCTCTCTCAGTAGCGCTCCCCGCTATTGTCGTAGATGTTGTACCATCGCTGGTCTTCAGTGAGTGGAGGGCTATGTACATGATGTGACCGGGTTTGAAGAGATCTTTCGCAATGTGATAATCCCAGTAAGAGCTGGTGGTGGTGAAGTTTGTAGCTGTAGATCTCTCTAATCTGTAAGATTAAAACTTTTATTTGAATGGACAATACTGGTTGATTAGTACAGTAATTATTGAACAAAAAAACCACAGATATTGCACATGCAATATTTTAAATTCATAATTTAAATGAGTGTATTTTCCGTATTCTAAGTATTCATGTGCTGGTGGGTGAATCAAATATATCAGAATTATTTATTTCACAAAATTGATTCAAATGGATAATTGTGTTTTCTATCAACCAATTAAATTTAAAAGCAGGTTATGCACCAGACACCAAAATATAAAGCATTTTACACGCGGCTTTTGTCCACAGTAAATTTTGTTTATGTGGAGTTGTCTCATGTTATACATCATCAGGAGGCAATACACAAAATTTCAATTGAGCGACCTAAATTCAAAATCTTGAGTAAAACAGATATTTGCTTCAATTAATCAACAAAAATGTTTGCAACGTATAAATTACAAAAAAGTTACAGTTTGTACCATAAGTAATGTGTAATATCACAAATCACAAAAAGGAATGAAACGATCAAATGATTAGTTCACTGTACATTGCCTACCACGAATCTGATGTTTTACTAAAGGATATTCTAGCATAGAACTCAGAAAGCTTTCAAACCCCTATTTATTATCAAAATGACCTGGATAGGTAGATAAACATCACATCAATGGAAAGTGACTCACCGATCAACTAGAGACTGCGTATCCTGATCCATACACCACACAGTATTTAGTATCACACACCATAACACCTGTCAAAACAATGATGGTATTAATTAAGTTTGTTACAAGAGAAAATACCAAGGTACTTTAGGTTTGGGGGAGGGGACATCACCCATATACCGGGAATACCGAGTCCCCATTGAGACCCTCTGCGCATTCATCCTGTAGATGTTATGTCTGGGTTAAAGCAAGCCATGCTTGTTTTCTCATGTACTATAACTATACGTGTTTTATTCAAAATTATCACTTATCAATTTTGAGGTAATGGTTGAATCGAAATTCTTAATGTACTTACAAGGAAAAGTGTTAGTCTCAGCTCCATTATTCTTGACAGGCCAAATATTTTCATGGGAATATAGTAGTATTTGCTCTACACCTCTTGTCTCTCCTAAGTACGGTGAGCGAATGAACTGGCAGCCAACATGAACCCGATGCAGAGGTATTTAGCTAGCAGCTACTATATATAACCATGCCAGTTATCTTTTATGTGCGTCAAGCTTCAGATAAGATAGCCAAGTAAACCTTTCTCTGCCTGGTACTGAATTCTGTTGACGTAGGAATCTCTTATCAGTGTAAACATTTGAAAGTAGCTATATTGGACAAAATCATGTATCCTGTTTTAACCAAGTCCCCAATATTGAACCAGGGTACTGCTGTGTGCGTCAGAGACCTGATAAGAAGGACAGGTGAAACTTTCAGTGCTCAGTACTCAATCATGCTGATACAATGATTCGTACATCACTGTAAATGTTACAGGAGGCAACAAATTGAAATTCTATGAAAAAGAATGTAAATGTTGGCATGCCTGCCTGAGTTTCACTTGATGAGGCCCGATATTTACAAGTCTGAGTCTGTTGCATCAATTGAGCTAAAATGATAATAAGGAATGAAAAACTCTTGGTTTGTCATCAATATCTCTCTAGTAGCACACAATTCTTGTGGTGTTATTAATGGTGTAACAATTATACCTGTACCTGTAATGATGAGGTTTATCAAGGGGCCTGATGTTTACAAGTCTTAGCCGGTTTCATCAACTGTGCTACATTGATAATAACGAAGGATGACAGCACACAATTCTTGCATGTATAAATTTTAGCCAATTTATTATTAGCTATTTTTTATTCAATTGTATTGCATGGATCTCATGATATCAAACTATCTCAACCTTACATACTACTTTTTGTAGTGTCTAACTTCTATCCTTAAACTGCTGTAAATACCTAATGCCGTTATCTTGTGGAAACAAATAATGATGAGATCATATGATTGATATCAAAGTGACTCAACTCACTCATGTGGAAGCTGGGAATATTGAATTCATTGACGCAAGCTATATAAATACTGCTGATCTTGTGCTTATTATTGGGAGGGCGTTATAGCTCTTCCCCTCCCATATTTAATCAACATCAACCCAGTGAATGTTATGGATTCTTATTCCCAGTCACAACTAAACAACAAGATACTATCTAGAGATAACTCCTGACTCACTCTTCAGATATCAGATATCAAACCATATATCCATAGAATGCATATATAAGGAGGGCAGGATTAAAGACATTGAAGGGTGCGATGGATTGAATAGTCAATCAAGAATTGCCTCCAAATTCGACAAAAATGATCCCTGAGCCACCGATCGCCAGGCAGTTAATCCCATGCACGGTAAACAATTACAATTTATTCATAGACATGGGATGATGGGACTGCTTAGAGAGCATGTTCCTGAAGCTATGGGTAAAATTCAATTTTAAAGCAAACAGCATACTGACACTGCGCAATCTAGCAGTTTTCTTGTTGCAGTGTTATGTGGCTGGTACCAACTATATATAACCTGGTATCTTAAACAAAGAGCATACCTGCCAAGTAAAACGACGGCAACTATTTGATACACAGTCATTCAGAAGAGCAGTTTCACTCTATATAAATTTTGTATGACTAGTCTGTTATTTTAAAAATTCATTCAAGACTGCCATTTGTCTCAACTAATAATAATCTGTACGTTTTTACCAAGTGACATAGTATTAGGAAAAGCAGCTAATTTTTTACGACGGCTACCCGCACATAATTAGGGAGCTTGATCATTTTTTGGTAATCTGTGGCATCCACAGGTTGTTAAAAGACAAGAAAGTTCAATAAGAAAAATGAACTTTATGTTTCTTTGAAAAAGACAGTCATCTTAGCATTGTGAGATCTCAAGTTCTCACAGCTCAGGAGATTTCGGATAAAGAGGATGGAGCCAAGAGGATGGGAGCAGGTGATACCAGACGGCGTCAACCACTTCAAAATCAGAGACCAGTCTCAGTTTTATCGTGTGATGAAATCTGTTATATATTAGGCATAATTAAATTACTGTCAGCAATCAGACATTCCGTCTCCGTCTTTTTGGAGGGTTCAATGGCAAGCATTTAGATTATGTGTATAATTAAACCTTTTTGTCGGACAAAAATCAAAGTCCAATTTCCGCTTTCTTGGAGGGTTCAATCTCAAGCATTAAATAATGTGTATAATTAAACCTTTTTGTCGGACAAAAATCAAAGTCCAATCTCCGCTTTTTTGGAGGGTTCAATCGCAAGCATTTAAATGATGTGTATAATTAAACCTTTTTGTCAGACAAAAAAATCGCCTTTTCCAAGAGGATGGGCAAATGCAACCCCTGGATTTTTGGCCATGCTCATCCGCTGTGATGAACCCTAGTGCATATAAAAACCGGGGGTACATCAAGGCAGGACAGTTCTGGTTGGAGAGCCCTTGGAGCATGTTTTTCTGGTATGATATAGATTGCTTTTCTGGTATCTAACTTAGTTTATTATTCAAGAATAAAAATTGATTTTAATGTCAAAAAGGCATCTCAACTATGAGTCATTAGTAAATTGAATTAATATCTACTT
This sequence comes from Membranipora membranacea, assembly GCA_914767715.1. Taxonomy (NCBI): domain Eukaryota; kingdom Metazoa; phylum Bryozoa; class Gymnolaemata; order Cheilostomatida; family Membraniporidae; genus Membranipora; species Membranipora membranacea. Next base: position 20,271,842 of record OU612072.1, read on the forward strand.
GTAACAAAATTCTAAAAAACAATGTTGTGGATAAATTTGATTAGGTAAACAAAACACTTTTTGTATGGAGTTGCCTTCTTCTTAACAAGAAGAAGTTAACTCCATAAAAAATAAACATGAGCAAAATGAATATAATAGTGGTGTCTGTTCTGCTCAGGTATTCGGCCCCAAGTGGGTCGAATATGCGACAGCATTGCTTACAATTATGCCAAGCCTTGGTGATTATTTGGAAGATGATGGATCGATAACTTTAAGTATTTGTAACAGGCTCCATGATTTATTTACAAGGCTGCCAGGGTTGTTACAAAGCTATTGGTATAGGCGTTCACCTCTCAATGCTTCTGAAGTGAATAATCAAGGGCTCAAGTACCGCTGCTAAGCAAGAGTGAGTTGCTTTCTCTTTCTAGAAGGTATACCAGTTGTGCAAGGGTTGCGCCACATCCACCCTCCAATGTCATAAAAGCAGAACCACGTGAAAGACTAAGGGACTCTGCTTGCAGAGTACGGAAGTAGCTAAAGCTAAAACACCATCCCTCTTACTTTACTGTTTAAAATTTGCCTAGCAGCTGCCTTCTGGTTTTCAAAAACAAGACATAGTTGTCTATGTCAATAATTACTTTACTAATTGGTAAGGTAACGAGTAATCATTAGTACGACTTATCCCTGTGAAAGTGGCATTAACTATGAATCTCTAACTTCATGATATTGAATACGTCATTTGCTTCATTTCGATTAAAATTTTGGCCAATGTCAACTTGAACTTTTTGACATTGTTTGTTAACCACAACACTAGCACGCAATTACCGGTTTAGATCATGGATGTATTTTGGTTTATATAACAAGTATTAAGGATAATATTAGGGAAAGAGATGTAAAGTTACTGATCAAGCAGGATGAGGACCCATGAGCTGTATCCAACACAGCTAGCCTCAACAATGCGATCTAAATATAGGAGCAAATCTTGGTGTCTCAAGGTACAAGGGCACGCTGTAAAAATCATCATGACGCAATATCGCAAACACTTATTGGGAGATTTAACCTCTTGTAGTTTGACACCCCCATACTTTTGGTAAGCAGTAACAATGCCGTAATAAACCAAGACTTTGTTCTATTGTGTTTAGAAAGTCATACCAGACCCTCCCCCTTCAACGTTATTGTCAGTGGTCCTTGCTTTTCGCAGCAGAGAAAATTAATACATATTTTTCAATTTGGCGATAGCCTTGAATTTCTGATGCGCTTCAAACCTCTGATAAGAGAAGGAAGTAAACCTTTCACTGCTTAGTGATCCTAGGCTGGTTACGTATTTCTCTTATCACAGATCATTCAGTGATCACAGGCCAGTCTCCTTTAAAAAGTATTTCGGGAAAAGTAAAGACTATAAATGTTTTAGACTACATTAGACTATGATTTTATTACATTTGTTGAACTGCAATGCATCTGTCTTGTGATTAAAAAAGTAATGGTGCTGGTAGGGCATGGCCGTCACGTCCAACTTTGATTTGAGTTGTTACCAAAAACAAATGCGTATTGGAAGGCAGACTCTCATAATTACTTTGTATTTACACAATTACAATCCTATCTCGATCCTTAGCACCATGAAGAGTGAAGGAAAGAATGCATGTGTGCATTGCATTGTGGGATACATAATAATTTAGTTATGACAATTTTGTCTGCTAAAAAAACAAAATGATTGAAGAAAGGAAGTCCAAAGTCGTGCATTCTCCCACTAATAATGGTAAGCCTTATATCCAACCTTACCCAACGGCAGTCATTATTTGGAGGACTTAAATAAATACAGACGATGCTGGGGACTAGGGAACTAATACAGAAATTCTCCTCGATAATACTCATGATATTCATAAACTGATTGTCTTGGTCTGAAGCAGGACATCTGACCATTCATTCCATCAAGACAAAGGGTAGGTGTATGAAGCTAAATATGCAGCCTGTTGACATATGTTGATCTGTTCCTGCAATACAACATAATCGTTTAAGGTAAAGCTAAGTGATTGCTTAGAATTATCAATTTTATAGAGCTGCCTACACAGCTTTGCTATTAAATAAAAGTCATGCTTAACAAAGTTTGTATCTCGTATCAATCAAGTTTCAAGGAAGCAAAATTGGACCGACTCCTGTTCCTTGTCACTAACTAAATTCTTTATATAACTTAAAAGCTGCATGGTGCGTAAAGTATGTGATGAGAGCACCAAGTTAGCTTTTTACTGCTTGGCACTGAACCCTGCTAATGTATATGTAGGCAGATAACTCGATTTTTTGCTATCATTGTCGCATATTCGACCCACTAGGGGCCGAATACCCAAGCAGAACAGACACCTCTCTTTTACTCATTATTGCTCATGTTTGGTTTGTATGGAGTTCTTCCTGTTGAGGAAGAAGGCAACTCCATACAAAAAGTGTTTTGTTTATCTAATCAAATTTATCCACAACATTTGTTTTTTGAACTTTGTTACAGGTAGGTATTAATTCAATTAACTAATGACTCATAGTTGAGATGCCTTTTCGACATTAAAATCAATTTGTATTCTTGAATATTAAACTAAGTTAAATACCAGAAAAGCAATCTTTACCATACCAGATAAACATGCTCCAAGGGCTCTCCCACCAGAACTGATCAGCCTTGATGTTCCCCCGGTCTTATATGCACCGGAGGTCATCACTGTTGATAGGCATGGCCAAAAACCGGGAGATTGCATTTGCCCATCGATCACTTTAAATTTGAAAATAAAAATGCAAATAAACTGACTTCCTCTTGAAAAAATGGCGATAGCATTTTGATTTTTGTCTGATAAAAAGGTTTAATTATACATTGTTATATGACAGCGATTGAACCTCCCAAAAAAGCGGAGATAAGATGTCTGATAGCTGAGATTAATTTATTTACGCCTAGTACACAACAGATTTCGTCAAAAGATAAAACTGAGATTGGTCTCTGATTTGAAGTGGTTGACACTGTCTGTTATCACTTGCTCCCATCTTCTTGGTTTTATTCTCTCTATCCGAAATCTCCTGAGCCTGAGCTGTGAGAACTTGAGATCCCACAGCTTCTGCTCCTCCTTCTCCTTGACTCTCCTGAGTCATCCAAGTAAGCTGTGATGTTATCTCACATGTTTTCATGAAATCATTTTTATGACTTCCTAATGGACACAAAATACCCGTCCTAAAGTGTCCTACCACATAATCCATTCTAACTAGGGTGGGCAGTGCTTGGATGTATGAAAATAGAAGGGCAAAAGGTGTAATTTCTGTACCAAGATATGGTACCCAAGAACGCCTTGATATGGACAATATAACCAACTGCGCTGAGAAGCTCTCCAAAGCAGATACTGCCAAACACAGATTGAAAACCAAATCCCTCAAAATAGTGGCCATCAACGCACCAAACCCTTTAATCTCCGTTGACATGCTACTATCCGGTTGCTTTACGGCTCTGCGCCACCGCATTAATCTTCGTAGAGACTGTTTTAGATCGCAGGCTATCCTTATTTTCTATTGTTGTATATATGTACACTAAAAATAGATTTTATGCAACAGTTTTAGACAGCAGAATTTTTATAAACCAGTTTTACTACAGGCAAACCAGTTTTTTATTTCTCAATCACCCCTTGTGACAATAAAGGTCCGTACATACATACATACAAACAAACATACGTACGAACATACGTATCTATGTACATTCGTACGCACGCACGCACGCACTCACGCACGCACGCACTCAAGCACACACACATACATACATACACACACACATGCATATACATACACACACACATGCATATACATACATACATACATACATACATACATACATACATACATACATACATACATACATACATACATACATACATACATACATACATACATACATACATACATACATACATACATACATACATACATACATACATACATACATACATACATACATACATACATACATACATACATACATACATACATACATACATACATACATACATACATACATACATACATACATACATACATACATACATACATACATACATACATACATACATACATACATACATACATACATACATACATACATACATACATACATACATACATACATACATACATACATATACATACACATACATACACACACATACATACTTACCTCTATTATGGTAATTTATAATGGTCCTAACATGGTTGACATGCAAAAAGCGGCATTTTGCAGCTAATTTGCAGGCAATTTAGACAAATCGTCTTCCAAACAAGGAGTTATTCGCCACTAAGAATGAGATATAGGTAGGCAAGCATATTAGACAATTGATACCAACATTCAGTCATCTGGAGGACATACTATCTTGTAAAAATCAACCAAAGTAAGTAAGTTCTTGGTTCACCAGACATTATCAATCTGAAGATATTGCAAGTGGTGTCCTTTTTTCTCAACGTTACTCATCTGTCACATTAGCACAAGGGAGAATGACAACTGCTTGTGTATTGCATTGTGGGATACTAAAACATCATTATTAATTATTTGACAGCTTTTTTTTTCCTCAAACTACCTGTCCCTCCCACCCAAAAACCTGTTCAGCTGTTCTAATAGTGCCCTCTAAACCTTTTTCGAGGAGCACAGAAGGGCATTGAAATTTAAGGGAGAAAGGGTTTTGAAAATTATCAAAATTCATATTGAGCTATGTTGTTTAAACATGTTGAACTGTAATTTTTGGACTGAAAATTGATGGTGCAGGGGGTGACCGCTGACCTTGGTACAGTCGGGTTGGGAGCCATTTGGGGCGAATCGTAGCCTGGCTTATTATTTTAAAACAACCCCAACCATTGGACGGGTTGAAATAGAAAACAAAGTTAATGCGCGTTGCATTGTGGGATATTCATTCACCTATCTAAGAATATTTGGCCGCCTAAAATCTATTTGATCAAAAATGAGGAAAAAGGAAAGACATATATAATTATTTCAAAATCAAGGAGAAGATTGTGATTGTGTGTGCCACCTGTGAATGATATTACAGCAGGCTGTAAATTCAATCCAATTGCAAATGGGTGTCAAAAGCATTGCGCAACATGGTCCCTCAGATAACATCGTCTTATAAAAGTATTTATTAATTGAATAATTTGCCCTACACATCGTAGCAAAAGTCTAAGTGAACCAATCTGTCAAGTTTCCGAAAAATTGGAAATTTCAGTATCTACATTGCATTGTGGGATATCATATTACTGCAGGACTATAATATTTTCTACTTCAAATAGGAATGGAACTGATAATTGGTCTGACTCAACAAGGCCTGATACACAAAATCACAATGACTGCCAGCAGAACCCGAATTAAACAAAGTCCAATGTACTGCAATATTTTAATCACAGCAGCAACCTGATGAACCAATGACTAAAGATTATGAATATCAAAACAAGAAGCCTAGCCTAAAATATTATAGAGTTGTATGAGATGCAAAAAACTCAATTCATATCGAAGACAGATATTGAGATAAATTATAATGATGCAATGAAATTTAGTACGGAAATACCTTGATACCTCACTAATAAGGCACCAGTGCTTCCTTACTCTTCCGCTTTATTCTTAGTTTCTCTCAGTACTAATTGGAGACACATACTAAGCAAGCGAATGAAGTACTGGATTAATAAGAACCCTCCCACATCATTTAATAATGAGGTTATAAACAATGATTTTGATTTATTTTATAATTTATATCAGGCTGTCCCCTTCAATGGTATTTTGGGTGGTGCCAGTTTTTCTCACCTGAGTATATTATTAACATTTTGTATTCTGGTGATTGCTTTGTACTTGTTATGTGCATCAAATCTCTGACAAGGGAGGGGAAATATTCATTTCACTGTTTTGTATCCCTAGACTATTGGACTGTTGTCGTATGTTTCTCTTATCAACGGGCAAATCACAGAGGTGCAATGGGCATATTATTGTTGTTTGCTTTACGAAAGTTACTTCTCGGTAATGAGAACTGTCGAAAGCACCACAGTTCCTACGAAAATATGATGCTAAATGAAAACAGACTGTTCATAACTGCATCGTAAGGAGCTTTGACGGCGCGAATAATCACATCCTTTGCTATCAAGCAAGAGGTCCTGGGTTCGATCCCCGTTCTCTTCACGAGCGATTTACCCTGGCTTTCCCTACCCACATAGCACAAAACCCGAATTCAAATTCAGCCAACAACTCTCACACATCACACACATCTCAAACTCTCATTATTTGCAAAACCGACAATGGAGGTGTGTACTATCAGTAGTGATACAAACTGTCAAGGGTCTTTGAGCACTAGGGGTATCAATCACCTGTTCTCTGGTGAGTGCGGTTTAATTCGAATATCCTACCCCCACATAAGACAAGACAAATGCATCGTTTTCAAAGGAGAATGAATAAACAAGAGAATAATACGGCAAAGTCTGGTTGGTGTACCACTCTTCCCATCCCTACACTGTCTTGACCAGGTCTTTGCAGACCGGGACTCAACATACCGGAGGCCAATTATATGTTTTCAATGAAAATATCCCTTCCTTATCGATTAAAACAATATACTAAGTTCCGTTAGGTTGGGGTACTTGGATCAGCACGCAGGCTATCGGGCCCGGCAATCATTCTCAATAGCAGATTAATCTCTCTGTGTTTCAAGCTTGTATGGTATCAGGCCAGGGGGGGTCACCCTCCCACCCTCCGTTATCAGCCTGTTGTAAATACAAACTTTGGCATCTGCAGTGCAAATAAAGTAGAGCATTTTAATCCTAGATGCTTTGTTTGACAGAAACTACTTAATTTTACTCAACAGCAGCTATGTGATGACAGGATGCTTTCTTTCTGGCAGGTCTAAACAAAGCATATACAATGGTTGATTGTTACATAGCAGGTTATATATATTTGTAAAGATATATATATATATATATATATATATATCAACTTGTTGTATATTAACGTAGTCAGCAATGCGGTCTGTTGGGTATTGTCTAGCTGTAGTGTCAATCCAGTGTAGAATTCTTCAGTATGCTGTCAGCAACCTGCTGTGGAATGTCAGGAATTACCATCGTTACTGATATTAGCAGAGTGACATATCCATCTACTGTATAACCTCAGTAACCAGCCTATCTGGAATGGCTATACCCATCAGTTGTTCTAAGAATTAAAAAAGGCATTTCCCTTTTATTTCATTGTTTAATTCAATTTAAATTAATTTTAATTTAATTTAAGTTTATAATTAAGCCTCAACCTTGGTTGTTGAGTCGATTGTTTGAGCAAGTAGATGGGGAATAATATTGGCGGTCCAGCGCCTGAGATCTTGTAGATGCAGTGGTGTCAGAAAGGTGTTAGACTACAGTTCCTTTCGCTACAAGTCTGCAGACCATCCAAAAAATCCTTCACTGGAAACAGTGTGTCATGGAAATTAACAATCGTGACCTCAAGAGTTTGATTTTGGGATCTTCGATGAGTGCATATTAGTAGATATACAGTACTGACCTACTCCCTTGTCGGAAATTAGTTCTATTATGAAATATCAATTGTAGCATAAATAATAAAACACCTGTGTGGCCCAGTCAAACACTATAAGACACAGCGCCTAACACAGGAGTGGCATGCCATCTCTACTGTAACAGGGGTGTATTGCAAATATCCCGGATCCCCAGATGATCTTCGATTGAAGTATCGCCTGAAGTTGAGATGTGAGTCATCCATGAATTTTAAATCTCTTTCCAGATTTTTTATAATCAATTTATTTTCACTCACATTTCTTATCATTGGTATAAAGTTGGGAGACAATGTTACAATACGCCCCTGCCTGGGCTGTTATTACCATTTCCCTTACGACATTAGGATATGTGTAGAAAATTTTCTAAGCATTCTATTCTGTCAAGCCTAAACAATGAAATTATTAATAACCAAGTAAAATATGTATAAATCAAACATTTGACTGCTAGTTTTATAAGAACAAAGAGGCCTTCATTGTATGGATGTATCGCAATCGTGTTTGGAATTTGTGAAATTCTTTCAGTATCTGTTCTTTTGCTTGAGTATGAAATTTACGCATTTGTTTAGACAACTCACACATGTTTGAAGGGCCAAGCTTGCACTATGAATACAGGGCTGTACTAATGTACCAGTATCTTTCCATTTTAAAACACCAGTACTTGATATCTTTGGGAATACAGAGTTTGTCAAGGTTTTACTTTGTGACTGTTATCACCTATTTCCTGCTGTTATTCTGGGTTTCTGGGATCATTGCATCATATTACCCCCATACAAACTAATGATGTTGAAATCAAATAATAGTAAAAACACAAAAGAAGGAAGTTGTCATTGCTAAGCAAGCAGGCTGAATGATGATTAAATGAGCATGCAAGGGAGGGAGGGAGGGAGGGAGGGAGGGAGGGAGGGAGGGAGGGAGGGAGGGAGGGAGGGAGGGAGGGAGGGGGGGAGGGAGGGGGGGAGGGAGGGAGGGACGGAGCCCACTGGTGACTATAGCTTCACCTCAGTGCAGCTGTCATGTATGATTGCGGAAAATGCTGACATGTCAGAATTACACTCAGTTTATTATCTGACAGATTAATTTTGTGAATGTTTTTTCCCAGCTGAGATCACATTATTTTAGATCTCCCTTGTACTACCATCATCTCTATCTTTTTCTACAAGGTCGTTTATTGACCCACAATGCTATAACTGTTTTGTTCAAATAGAAATAATCGAGAAGGATATGAACTAAAAATAGCGATCCTAAAGAAAGTATCTCCAAATATAATCTTCAGAGCATCTCAAGAGTCCAATTATTGAGACAGAGAAGCTGGTTGCTTTGTAAATACTTCACTGTGGGTTTAATGTAACTGATTAACCAAAAAGACTCTCTATCTAAGAGTCTGGCCACTTTATAATAGTTCCTGGTACGGTGTTGACTGTGGGTATTTTTTATTACGACACTTAGCTCCATATCCTGTAATGCAACAGGAGAGAGTACTGATATCCGGCGTTAGAATGCAGTGTTTTCTAATCGGTTACCCACAGTGATATCATGTGCTAGATATCACTGCTCCTTTCTTCGCGTAACACGAACACCAAGGTGTACAATAAATCATTTTTGAAGATGGTTTTCGGGTGAAATAACGGTTGATGACTGATATTGTAATACCCTACTGATGCTATGAAACCCATGCAGGCATGTAGACAAAATAAAAAGAGCGGCACCTCTTTGACAGAATATGGTTGATGATCAGCTCAGGACAACCATCTCTTCAAGAAATACATATAAGTTGATCTGGGAGGGAAATTTCAGGGGGATATATGTTAACTGTTTGTGTAGCTGACGGTTAATCTGTTCCAGAATACCACATTCTTGCGCGTATAAAGCCGAATTGAGCGATAGAAACCATCACTTCAACTAAAAAGAGTGTACGTTTATTTTGAAAGTGAGTTGGGGCGAGGAAATGTACTGCTATTAAATAGAGCATATCACATATCAAACTGTACTGACAACCATACATTTCATTAACTTCAGATATAGAACTAAAACTCCAGTGTATTTTCTCTCTCCAGGTATTTATGATCTCACACCATTCATATTCCTGTAAAAGATGATGATAGATACTAATGGCAATCATTTCAAAACAGCAGATTGTAATTATTACTATCTATACACTTTGTATAGAATCAAAGTATCATTACGTATTTATGTGGACAGCAATTCAATCTTTATTGAATAAAATTCTAATTTTGGTTTTGATGGCTGTGCATTACTACTCTTCTCATTCACACCAGCTGATAACTGTTAAAATATTCAGAAAATATTTATATATTAACGACTTCATTGGCATCAATTGCCAATCAGCGAAAAGCATCAACCAATTGTGTCTTCCTCATTCTTATGGATATATTGAAGTTATGGGGAGTTGTGCTCTCAGAGGAAAAGAGGGTATAACTTCGTCAATCTTTTAAATACTCCAATAGAGAGAGGACGTTGTTGGTATAAAAATATGGCATTGTTTGTCACTCACAGCATCTCAGAAAATGCATGGTGAGGTAGGGGTGGACCTTGAGGAATATGATCCCTGGGAACAAAATGTCGCAAATACTTAATAATCATGCCTGAATCTTGAAATGTACCATGATTAATAAAATCCTGGGTTCACACTTAATCCTTCCTCCCTCTATAGGAAGGTTGGGAAATACCCGGGTACAGGTAGTTCGTCAGGGTTTAGGAAAATTAGAAAGACTTACAGTATCAACACTGCATTGTGGGATACTATATTACTATGATATATGGTGTAGGAAGTGGAAATGGTTGTGGTTTACATTTTGTACTGCACCTATGTTGTGCAAACAGCAGGGGCAATGCAGCGAGGCCTATTACCACCAAACTACAATGACTGGCGGCACCGGAAATGAGCTTAGTTTACTCAGATCACTACTTGCTCCGATGTTGGCTTTAACGTGCCTATCAATATATCTAACTCCAAAAAAATGCTTCATCCTCTACTGTATTAGGAATTGTGTTACATTGTAAAATGCACCATTCGTATTATTGAATAGCAGTGGATGAACCCTTGTCACCCGGCTTCATAAGGGCCACAGCTATTTTTTTGCGGCTGCACATCAAGCCTACAGTTCATGCGGATAAGACCATCAATACATGCCTGATAAGAGTAGAACAGTAATAATATGATTCAGGATAAATTTGGAAAATAATTTGATGGGTTGTGTGTCTTGCATATGGGCTAAAGCATGAAGGTCGAGGGTCTAATACACAATGATTAGGAACTTACTGTACCCTGTTTCAGTTGAAGGCCAGTTGGAGAATACCTAGATACAAGCAGTCACTCAGGGTACATTTTACCATTTTTCTTTCTTGACTCTACCATTTTTGAATTTTTAACAATGTAACCTGGTAAAGTGTACTTGCAGGATATTTATGATAAGAGTGTCAATTACTTTGCGGCTGGAGTCCTAAATATTGGTGACATGAGAAGGTCTTATCAATGCCAAGTGCGCAACACAGCACCCTATTAAAAGTCATGCTTGTTCTACATAGGTTCCAAATATTCACCGCTCATGGCTAGATGCGTCAAACATTTGATAAGAGAACCTTTCACTGGATATTTTTGAATACTGTTGCACTAGTTTCTATTGTAAATATTGCATTGTCATTAATACAGGCAATATGCGGTCTCATGGTCGATAATTCACAATACATAACCAGATGGCGACGATTTGATAAAAGCACGCAATTCACCTTTCACTGCATGTAGCCAAATATAGAGTTCCTGGGACTGTGTCTTAGAAGGGAATTAATTGATACATGACAACAGCACTGTGATGTTATCATAGCCTGCATGCGCCTATGAATATATCACACATTAACCTTACATCTCAGACCAATAGTTAGCTACTTGGCCTCCTGTTTTATGATTTGAATTACACTATGTGCATCGCTTGTATAATAGAAGGACAGTGGGCGAAGCCAAGTCAAAAGTAAACGGAGACAAGACTATACAGTCAATGCATGTAGGACAGCTAAGGGTAAAATTCACACTTCTTGTTCTACATCAGTTCTAAATAATATGTAACCACTTATGGCTAAATGCGTCAATCATTTGATAAGAGAACCTTTCACTGCTTGTTATTGAATATTGTTGACACAGGTTTCTCTTATCAATGTAAATATTGCAAGGTCAGTAAGACATACAAATCCAGGTCTCATGATCAAACATAATATATATAACCAGATGGTCACACAACTGATAAGAGCACCCAATTAACCACTAACTGCTTGTGGCTGAATATAGTTAATGTGACTGTCTCTTATCAGTGTAGTTTACATCACACAGCAACATACACTTGAGGGTTACTAACAAAGCCTGCATGAGCCTGTGAAAATATTACACACTTTTCTTACATCTAACCTCTAAATATGACTCAGCTACTTTCTCTACAATTACGAGGCAGCGAATATTACAGGGTAGCATCAACATTCTCTGACATATTGTGGAGTATAAAATACGATTGAATCTAGGATAGTTTATTGAGAATCAGATGTCTGGTTCTGAAAATGTGCTAAAAATAAAAAAATGGTTCTGGTTTGGCACAGCTGCAGCATTCAGCCCTTCGTCAGTTTTTAAGCAGGTTGGGGAGCACCTGGGTTCAAGCAGTCAGTCAGGGTTCTGGAAAATTGAAAAGGAAAGCATCCAGGTTGCATTGTGGGATACCATAAGGCAACATAACCACATATATTATTATGTTATTGGCTTTGGCTCAACAAACCACTGAATTGACTGCCGGATTCGTGATGGAAAAAAGACTGCTAAGATGGCCATCCGTAATTCAATTTTTTGAAGAGGGAATCGATATTTTTGTAACCTTGACAACATGATAGCGCCTGGTGGATATAAACCAATATTACATTATGACAGAAGGGTTACGCTGCTGGTGAAATGTTACTAGCTACGCCAACACACCTGCTCAAATGCTGCTGAGGCAATGTGGCTCTTCAGAAACACACAGAAAGGCTAGCATATCAACAACTGCAGATATTTTTGGTCTCAAAAAAACCTTGAGGAAAAATTATTTTAATTAGTAATTTTTATTAAACAAATATGGTAAGAATCAAAACTTGAAGCCTAGCCCTAGTTTTTTTGGAAGTTTTACAGAGTGGAGAATCGAAGCTGGATAATACGATAAAAAGTAGAACAATGCATGTAATATAGCAAGGTTTATGTAAGGTAATGTAATGAGGAACTAAGGGGGAGGAGTGAAGCTCAGAAGTGAGCCCCGGGCTTTAAGCCCCCCCCCCCCATAAACTCCTCAGAAATTAAATGATTACTTAGTATAATCAGGATAATTCATAAATAATTGTCCCTAATATAAACTTAAACTTAGAGCTCACTGAAACATCAGCAGCATGGTTCATCCAGTTCCTCTTTCTTGTTATACCATCATCGGAAATTAAGTGAAGCAGCCAACATTTATTTCTGACTTTATTAGACACAGGAATCTGTTTTCTCATCGTAGCTCTTATTGTGGAGACATGAAGAGGTCAGCATCAACTCAGCATAGGCGCCAGCTTTAGTCTTTCTCGGGTAAACCAGCCTAAGAGTTCAGAAAACATAACAAATCAAATGAATGCTGAATATTTTGTGATTCGATTTAATGTTTGAGCGTGTATATTCGTAAGGTAACCATTCTGTCTTGATTTGTATTACTTACTTATAATAATTTGTGAAGAGCATGTTTATTCATATGATCGGCAGCATGCTAAAATGATCATGTGACCTAATCTAGTGGTCACATATTATAAGGACACAACATTGGGGTTAGTCTGAGCCCCCCAGACTCTGGCCTCTCACCTGACCGACGGTCCCCTGGGGAAGACTCAGCCTAACAAGAACACAGCATACATTTTTTAATTAATTTCAATATTGCAATAAATATGTATCCCTTACGGAGGTATCCTACTGATGACTACAATACTCAGAGTTGGATATCTGCTCTCTTTAACAAATCTGTCTGTCAGTCTCTGCTTCAGTTCATCCGGTATTTCTGTGACTGTGCCATCAAATGTGACATCAGTAGACCAGGTTACTGTCAGAGTGTCATTCTTACAGCTCAGCTTAGCCTGAGAACCAACCTTAGGTCTGCAATCTGAAAACAAACAAACAATTTAATGTGATCGCGCTTGTATCTCTTACAAAGTTTCGCCTTTTGAAGCAGCCAAATTATCACCCCTCTGCGTTAAAATCTGATTACAGCAGCCACGGAGCCAAATAACATCCACATCAGCTTCAAATTTTATTCACCTCGAACCAGTGCTCATTCAGAAAATTTTATCACTGGTTTGAGGTCTTATATATGCAGCTTATCATTAAACTGAATGTGTCAAATTGTCCCCCTATACTAAAAGGGTTATGAGGCATTTCTCATCATTTAGTTATTTTCTCAAATTATTCTCAACATACTTATATTGGACTTCAAATATAAGACTTGTGTGTTTACACACAGCCAGCCCTTAAAAGCGTTAGGGATGGCGATCGCCATCCCGAATGCTTTTAAGGGCTGGCTGTGTGTTTACATTGTACATTTATAGGAATTTATTTGTAACAAACCTAACTGCTCACCTTGTTGACATAATTCTCTTATCTGGTTGACATATCCATTAGCGAGGGTTGTTAGAGTAGATAGGGCCACCAGATCGGTCAGTACTGTACACTTTACGTAATCATACCTAGCAATGATATCGACTCCTCTCACCAATAAGTAATCTACAATATTAATAAATATTCTTTAGAGTATAACTGGAGGCGTTATACATGGGCTTGGCAATTATCAGGCGCTCTTTTTGCTATATCCATTCATTAAACAAAAAATTGAAAGCCTTTTTCGATTCTGCCAAAAGAAAAATTGGCTGCGTGAAAAGGTTATAACTTTGGCACTTCAACACTACGTAAGTGTTATATCTCAGTCTCTACCTTTGATTTCTACTTTGAGTGAACAGTTGGTATTTTTCCCGTTTATACGATACTTGTAGACTCCGACAGGTAGTTCTAGTGTATGAGTAGTGCCATCTAGTGAGAGGTCAAGCGCTGATAACCCAGTAGAAGCCGAGACAACTCCTCTGATTACTTCTGGGCACTCTTCTAGCCCATATTTTGTACCTGATAACGCAGTCATAGTAGTTGTTGTAGTAAACTTAAAATGCTAGCAGAAAGCTGAGTAGTAGAACGAGTATCAAAAATGGCAGCACAATCTCAAAGATGGTGTGGCTACATGCAACGAGAAACTATGGAGCTGAAATGATACCACAAATATAAATAGACTATCCAAGTAAAAATAAATACGGTTAGTAACGGAGTAGGGACCCGGGTGCTTGTGTGCTAAGTGTACGGGCTGAGGTCTTAGGCTCAAAGTAAATAATTGTAAATACTAACTTAAAAACCTCATATATGCTTATCAATAACCTATTTATATAAATACTCACCATTATTTATGACTATGATATTAACAGTGCAGTTGTCTCTTTTGATCACATGACTACCGACAGCATATCCAGATTGTACATCAGGAGTTATCTCCACAAACGCCCTCTCCTCAGCAGATGTCACATACAGTGTCATGTTACTGTCCTGACACTGGTTACCCATTGTAGATCCTGCAGGATGTAAGAGATATTTAATATTTAGTTGTCGATACTAAACATTGATGAAGTTCAAATACTATCTGGTACAAATGAATGGAGGCAAATTTAGGATTTGAAGGGGAGTACTTGTGCACCATGAAAGTTATTGATGATCGTATTTTTGCGGGTCCAGATCTTAAGATTATATTACTCCACTGGACTGTAATAAGAAGCTAAACTTGATGACAAACTATTTATAGATATACTCACCATTATTTATTACCATAATGTTGAGAGTACAGTTGTCCCTGTAAACTACGTGAGTTCCAACTGCATATTCAGATTTTATTTGAGGAGTTATCTCCACAAACAATTTTTCCTCTTCAGATATTACATAGAATGTCATATTACTGTCCTGACAAAGTGTAGTTGTTGGTGTGGTTGTAGTTGGCGGTTTGGTAGTTGTTGGTGTGGTTGTAGTTGTTGGTTCGGTTGTAGTTGTCGGTTTGGTAGTTGTTGGTGTGGTTGTAGTTTTCTCTTTGGTAGTTGTTGGCGTAGTTGTAGTTGTTGGTTGGGTAGCTGTTGAAGTTGTAGTTGTCAGTTTGGTAGTTGTTGGTTTGGTAGTTGTTTGTGTGGTTGTAGTTGTTGGTTTGGTGGTTGTTGGTGTGGTTGTAGTTTTCTCTTTGGTAGTTGTTGGCGTGGTTGTATTTGTCGGTTTGGTGGTTGTTGGCGTGGTTGTAGTTGTCGGTTTGGTGGTTGTTGGTGTGGTTGTAGTTTTCTCTTTGGTAGTTGTTGGCGTGGTTGTAGTTGTTGGTTGGGTAGCTGTTGAAGTTGTAGTTGTCAGTTTGGTAGTTGTTGGTTTGGTAGTTGTTTGTGTGGTTGTAGTTGTTGGTTTGGTGGTTGTTGGTGTGGTTGTAGTTTTCTCTTTGGTAGTTGTTGGCGTGGTTGTATTTGTCGGTTTGGTGGTTGTTGGCGTGGTTGTAGTTGTCGGTTTGGTGGTTGTTGGTGTGGTTGTAGTTTTCTCTTTGGTAGTTGTTGGCGTGGTTGTAGTTGTTGGTTGGGTAGCTGTTGAAGTTGTAGTTGTCAGTTTGGTAGTTGTTGGTTTGGTAGTTGTTGGTGTTGTTGTAGTTGTTGGTTTGGTGGTTGTTGGCGTGGTTGCAGTTTTCTCTTTGGTAGCCGTTGGCGTGGTTGTAGTTGTTGGTTGGGTAGCTGTTGAAGTTGTAGTTGTCAGTTTGGTAGTTGTTGATTTGGTAGTTGTTGGTGTGGTTGTAGTTGTCTGTTTGGTGGTTGTTGGTGTGGTTGTAGTTTTCTCTTTGGTAGTTGTTGGCGTGGTTGTAGTTGTTGGTTGGGTAGCTGTTGAAGTTGTAGTTGTTGATGTGGTAGTCAGTTTTGGATCTACAAAATTAAAAAATAATTTTGTGAAGAGATATTTACATCCTTAGGTAATATAGACTGAATTTTGTGGCCATGAAAGGAAACTATAGTCTTTTTATTTATCAGTTATTTCTTCATGTGAGTGAAGGGATGGCACTTTTATCCACGATCAAACAAGAGTATTATCTATAAAGTGATCTTCCATTCAGACAAATGCGCCATGTTAGAATGGGTGACTCTCTACCTGCCAGTAAGTTCAAGTTTGGGCACCCATTCATTATATATTTATATATATACCGTACAAACAGGTATTTTCTCTATTAAGCGCTATATCGCTCAAGAATAGGTGCAGTATTAAAATTAAAAATTCCACCTATTAATTCAACTTGAAATAAGGTACAAAATACTCCTTTTGTAATTCTATGTAGTGTACTCACACATGAACTGCTGGATCTTTTTGTATTGTCCGACGTACAGAGAATTTTTAGTGATGAGCAGAGAGGTTGGGCGATACAAACATCCTGAGCAGAGATCCAGGGTGGTCACTCTGTCTGTGTTCAGGTCCACTAACCGGATCTTGTTATTGTACTGATCAGCCACGAGTAGAGTCTGATTACCTAAGAACACGAGGTCACATGGGTTGTAGAATAGAGAGTTTAGTAGAGTGCTGTCTGCGTAGCCTGAGGTCCCTGGTGACCCGGAGATCAGTGTTATCATCTTCTCTCTATATGTGATACGGTAGAGAGCGTGATCCCATGTTGTGACATACAGATCCCCGTTGTCATCCTGTGTCAGGTGTGTGATAGACTGGAGTCGGTCGGACTTAACGAAAGTACCGACAGAGGCGGAGCTTACATTGACTGTCCTCACAGCTTTGTTATAGTAACCAGTGACGAGAAGCTGATCGACATCATTATTGTCTCTTATTACAGACCAGGGATCGGAGAACTGACCGGGGCGACCGTCTGTGTATCCGCGAGACTGACACTGTCCACTGAAGACGGAGGTGATCCCTGTGACACGGTTAATATCTCTCAGACATTGATTATATCGATCGGCTACAACTACATGCCTATCTGTGACCTGTGTGAATCCATAGATATAACCAAACCGAGCCTCAGATCCTCTCCCCTCTCTGTATCCTCTCTCAGCTGTGTTCCCGGCTATGGTCGTAGATGTTTTACCATCACTGGTCTTCAGTGAGTGCTTGTCAGTGTACAGTATGTGACCGGGTTTGAAGAGATCTTTTTCTAGGTGATAAACAGAGTGAGAGGTGGTGGTGAAGTTTGTAGCTGTAGATCTGTCTAATCTGTAAGATTAATATTGTTATGTAAATGGACGATGTTCGTTAATTTGATCTTATTAACGCAGTAATTATTGAACAAAAAAACCACCGATATTGCAAATGCAATATTTCAAATTCATAATTTAAATGAAGTGTATTTTACGTATTGTAAGTGTTCATGTGCTGGTGGGTGATTCAAATATATCAGAATTATGAATTTTTCCCAAAATTGATTCAAATTGATTCAAATGGATAGTTGTGTTTTCTATCAACCAATTAAATTTAGATGCAGGTTATGCACCAGAGACCATAATATATAATATTTTACATGCGGCTTTTGTTCACAGTAAATTTTTGTTATTTGGAGTTGTCTCATGTTATACACCATGAGGAGGCAATACACAAAATTTCAATTAAGCGACCTAAATTCAAAATCTTGAGTAAAACAGATATTTGCTTCAATTAATCAACAAAAATGTTTGCAATGTATAAATTACAAAAAAGTAACAGCTTGTACCAAAATTAATGTGTAATATCACAAATCACAAGAAGGAATGAAACGATCAAATGATTAGTTCACTGTACATTGCCTACCCTGAATCTGATATTTTTACTAAAGGATATTCTAGCATAGAACTCAGAAGGCTTTCAAACCCCTATTTATCACATCGATGGAAATTGACTCACCGATCAACTAGACACTGCGTATCCTGATCCATACACCACACAGTATTTAGTGTCACACAACATAACGCCTGTCAAAACGATGATGGTGTTAATTAAGTTTGTTACAACAGAAATTAACAAGGTACTTTAGGTTAGGGGGGGGGAGAGACACCTCCCATATAAAGAGAATACTGATCCCCCATTGAGACCCTCTGCTCACTCATCATATAAGTAATTATGTCAGGGTTAAAGTATGTCATGCTTGTAATATTATGTACTATAACTACTTCTTTTTTTTCAGGATTATTACATAATATCAATTTTAAGGCTATAATTGAATTGCAATTCTCATTATACTTACAAGGAAAAGTGCCAGTCTCAGCTCCATGATTTTCAACAGGCCAAATATTCTACACCTCTATTCTCTCCTCAGTACGGTAAGTGAATGAACTGGCAGTGAACATAAGCCCGCTGCGGAGGTATTTAGCTAGCGGCAACTAATATTTAACAAGTTATCTTTTATGTGTGTCAAACTTCAGATAAGAGAGCCGAGTAAACCATTCTCTGCCTGGTACTAAATACTGTTGACGTAGTAATCTCTTATCAGTGTAAACATTTAAAGGTAGCTATATTGGACAAAATCGTGTGTCCTGTTTTAACAAAGTCCCCAATATTGAACCAGGGTACTGCTGTGTGCGTCAGAGACCTGATAAGAAGGACAAGTGAAAGTTTCACTACTAAGTACTCAATCATGCTAACACAACGATTCGTTTATCACTGTAAATGTTACAGGAGGCAACAAATTTAAGTTCTATGAAAAAGAATGTAAATGTTGGCATGCCTACCTGAGTTTCACTTGATGAGGCCCGATATTTACAGGTCTGAGTCTGTTGCATCAATTGAGCTAAAATGATAATATGGAATGACAACTCTTTGTTTGTCATCAATATCTCTCTAACGGCACACAATTCTTGTGGTGTTTTTAATGGTGTAACAATTATACCTGTACCTGTAATTGTTGATGAGATTTATCAGGGGGCCTGATGCTTACAAGCCTGAGCCGGTTTGGTCAACTGAGCTACAATGATATTGACGAAGGATGACAGCACACAATTCTTGCGTGTATCAATGTTAGCCAATTTATTATTAGCTATCTTTTAATCAATTGCATTGCATGGATCTTACGACATCAAACTATCTCAACCTAACATACTAGCGATAAGATTTTTGTAGTGTCTAACTTCTATCCTTTAATACATAATGCCGTTATCTTGAAGAAACAATTAATGATGAGATCATTTATGATTGATATCAAAGTGACGCAACTCAATCATGTGGAAGCTAGGAATATTGAATTTATTGACGCAATCTATACAAATACTGCTGATCTTGTGCTTATTATTGGGAGGGCGTTATAGCTCAGCCCCTCCAATATTTAATCAACATCAACCCAGTGAATGTTGTGGATTCTTATTCTCAGTCACAACTAAACAACAAGATGCTATCTAGAGATAACTTCTGACTCACTCTTCAGATATCAGATATCAAACCATATATCCATAGAATGCATATGTAAGGAAGGCAGGATTAAAGACATTGAAGGGTGCGAGGGATTGAATAGTCAATCAAGAATTGCCTCCCAATTGGACACAAATGATCCCTGAGCCACCGTTCGCCTGGCAGTTAATCTCACGCAGGGTAAACAATTACAATTTCTTCATAGACATGGCACGATGGGGCTGCTTAGAGAGCATGTTCCCGAAGCTATGGGTGAAATTCAATTTATAAGCAAACAGTTTACTGAAACTGCGCAATCTAGCAGTATTCATGCTGCAGTTTTATGTGGCTAGTGCAAACTATATATAACCTGGTATCTTAACCAGAGAGCATACCTGCCATGTAAACCGACAGCAACTATGTGATACACAGTCATTCAGAAGAGCAGTTTCACTCTAGATTAATTTTGTATGGCTAGTCTGTTATTTTAAAAATTTATTCAAGGCTGCCGTTTGTCTCAACTATTAATAATATGTATGTTTTTACCAAATGACATAGTATTAGGAAAAGCAGCTAATTTTGTATGACGGCTACCCGCGCATAATTAGGGAGCTTGATCATTTTTAGTAATCTGTGGCATCCACGGGTTGTTAAAAGACATGAAAGCTCAATAAGAAAAAAAGAACTTTATGTTTCTGTCAAAAAGACAGTCATCTTAGCATTGCTTACAATTATGCCAAGCCTCGGTGAATAATTAGAAGATGATGGATCGATAACTTTAAGTATTTGTAACAGGCCCCATGATTTATTTACAAGGCAGCCAGGGTTGTGAAAAAACTATCGGTATAGGCGCTCACCTCTCAACGCGTCTGAAGTGGATGGTCAAGGGCTCAAGTACCGCTGCTAACCAAGAGTGAGTGACTTTCTCTTGCTAGAAGGTAAACCAGTTGTGTAAGGGTTGTGCCACATCAACCCTCCAATGCCATACAAACAGGACCAGCGGTAAGATGAGTGATAGACTTAGGGACTCTGCTTGCAGAGTACGGAAGTAGCTAAAGCTAAAACACCGTTCCTCTTACTCTACTGTTTAAAATTTGCCTAGCACCCAGCCGGCACAACTGCATCTAAACTATGTTGGAAAGATGTTAACCTCAGAGGCTGAACTACGTCTGCCTAATGTGGCAATCTGTCACGCTAGTATATGTCGGAATGGTGCATTCCAATAGATATTGTAACGATACATAAACTGCCTCTTTTACACATCTATGGTGCATTCCAATAGATATTGTAACGATACATAAACTGCCTCTTTTACACATCTATGGTGTATTCCAATAGATATTGCAACGATACATAAACTGCCCCTGTTACACATCTAAATGGAAGCTTGTACATGTATTTCTTGTGACTAAACAGCATAGTTCCGATGTCATTCCAGTATGGAATCCATTTGATTCAAACATCTTGCAGATCACTTGTAACTATTGAAACTGTGTATATTTAGATATTATTAACACCCAATTACATACAGCCTTCCAAACTACTATAATCTAGTCCATTGGATCTATTTACCCTCAGCTTGCAAGACAGACTGACTTCAGCAACCAAATGAGAAAGAACCTAAATTCAAAATGATGTGCTCAAATTGGAACAGCTAGTGCTGAGGACTCTTTGTTGTGTATGCGTTAAAGAGTCAATTGTACTGGATGTAAACAAATAGTTTGTCAGTGAGCACACAACTTCTTATGTAAGATGAAATTTACTTTTAAGGGTGATAAATGATAAATATATTTTGTTATGAAATGAGTTGGGTGTGTATATACGAATATCTACACATGAAAGAAACGAGTAAAATAAATATTAATGATGAAGCCATGCAACTGATATTACAAAAAAAAGGTAAATGGAGAAAAAAAGGAAATCTTGTATAATATGTTAGAAATATACCTAAGTTTGTGGATACTTTTATACATAAAAAAACACACTTACCTAGAAGTTCAAGAAAAGCAGGACTGACTAGATATAAAAAATTCATGTGACAACACTGAGTTTGTAAAAAAGTTATTATATCAGAATGATAATATAAAACGATGCCAAAGTGCTGAAACAGAACGAGGAAAAATTACAAAAAAAACTGTTGGAGGGAGTTAAATATACAATATTTATTGATCTAATAAGCGTTCCGAGATCAGATTTAAAAGGCACGTGAGGTAGAGAGTCGAGTTGTAGAGTGATGATTAGTTGATTTTTACCTGAACGTTACTTCTCTCCCTCTGCTCCCGGAACAGTCTTTTTTCTTGCGTCTGCCTAAAAAATTGAATAAAAAAAATATAAATATTTATAAGCATAAGAGAATTTACTTCACAACACGCCAATGAAGCAAGACTGATGCAGATAAGTGTGACCAAGCAGGGACTAAACATATATGCATATTCATAAAGTGACACCTAACAGGGACAGAGTCCTATCTTGAGATTACAACGCCGGCAAATACAACAACTTAAAAGAAGAGTAAGCAAGATGAAGTAGAAAACAGCTCAAGTGATGGCAGGCCGGTGCGTGCCAGATCATGATGATAGATTAATTATACAACGATGCTTCTTATTAATTATGAGTCCATAGGAAACATTGATTTCCAGACATTTCCCCCTTACTATTTGAATGAAACATTGTATATTACCTTAGCCACCAGTCCAGGCTGGTTTCTCAGGTGGTCTTGTACTCGCTTGTAGACATCCGCCTCAGACACCTTGAAGAACTGTACAAGGGCATCTGAAAAATTACGAAAAAAGTTCATAAATTCATCATAATACTGAAACCTCATGAGCTGAAAGGATGAAATAGTATTGGTTATAACTATTCTAAATATTGTTCGAAAAGAAGTAGGTTGGATATCAGAAATAACCAGCAACAACCGACTTCAGCTCAGACCGAGGAGTTGCTCAGATGAAGGCACCTTAAAAATCTTGTGCTGATTGTGTTTATTATTATGACAGAAGTACTGCTAAACATATCTATCATGAGATTTGTCTTCATCTGTATAACGTTCAAGATCATGTAGCTTACCTTTTATTATTGAGTATAACGTAGTAGTCCCAAAGGCAGCCTTTCCCTGGTTGCCCTTCCCCTCCATATTCATCGATGATCTAGCTCGTATCGATATTAGTTTACTCATAACCAGACTGACTCCCTTTTGGAGGTTGCAACCTCCAACCGTTAGCAGCTGGAGAAGCTGAAAAGAAAGCAAGATATTTTTGCAAACCCATCTGACTTATGTTTCAAGACATGGGCAACTCGGCATTGTCATATTTCCATGCCAATAACCCAGTGTAGACCACTATTGAATTTCCAGTCCGGACTGTAAACCAGCCTATTATATTATATAGTTTAATTTCGGGACATAAACACCCATTTTTTTTAGAGAGTTGATGACAGTAGTTCACTTTGATCTGTTTGTATGTTCTAAATGAGTGAGTTAAAGTCTGTTTTAAAAGCATCGGGTTGAAATGGACATGGAATGCAGCAATGACATCTCACCAGCTCCTGCCTTTCCTCTGGGGAGGGGTCAAAACTGAAGATCTCCTCTGTGGTGTTGAAGAATGGTACACCCGAGGCTGCGCCGGCCTGTATGTTGCGCTCAGCTTGCAACTGGAGCATCATTGTCGTCATTCTGAGCATCTGCTTGCCCAGCGTAAAAATACCTTCTACAAGAGAACATGGATTGTGATAATGCAAAATGATAACAATAATATGTCAGTGTACATGTAGACTCTGTGATTTCAATCACCGTCATTATCTTTTCTTGGATCAAAAGTGACTAATGATTAATTCTGAAAAAGATGTAATGATCACAAATTTTACATTCGCCACAGTTACACGAATCTTTGAATAAAATATCAGGTCATTCCAAGCATCTGAAAGTTTGATTATGCGAGTTTAGCCGTGCAAACAAAATCACGTCAGACAGCATAAGGATAAATTTTCTATTTGTAGTTGCTACCATCCAAATTAACAATGCAACCTACTGATCTGCTTAATGGCAAACATGACAGTTGTTGCCAACAATCGATTCCGAAATGTCAACTTGTCTGGTTTTCTTACTATGAATTGTGTCTAGTTTTTTTGTCACATCACCGTCCAGAGGTGGAGGTAGGTGCTGAGAGAGTGATGGTGTCAGAAGATCTTCATCAATCGAAGTTCTTAGTGCGGAAGAAGGCAGAGAAGGAGTCCTCATCGGAGATGACAAGCTGGGTGTTTTACTTGTGCTAGCTTTTGGGGTGCAGCTTGAGGGCTTAGGAGCGTCTGACTTGTTCTTTGGGGTCTTAGGAGGTTTGGGTAAACGTTGAACGAGCGAGCTTGACTCTTCAGAATCGGTCTGAAAATCTAGAGAAAGCAAAACAGAATAAATTGGAGGTTATGACAAAGTAAATGTATTTCACAGGCACAAGCAGAGCTGGGGTCTCATATGCAGGTAAGCTGTGGCTGAAGGTTGAGTAAAATAGATAACTTTCTTAAATCATGTATAGCTAAAAAGAGAGCAACTGTATTTCAGGAGTGATCCCCTCATTGATCTCAATAAGGCCATTCCCAATGTTGGCTATTATCATGATATAAAAATACCATAAGCTGACAGTTGCGCAGCAGTCCATATGGCTCAACAGAAACATCATTGCTTATTGAACCGTAGGAAAATGAAAATAAAAAGCCTTGCTAACCATCGTCTGCCTAGTTGGGAAGATAAACAGATATGCTTACATACCTTTGGCAAAATGCTGGGAGTACTTTTGGTTCGGTTTCCTGGCCCTCTTCCTATCCTGTTTAGGACTGTCTTCCGCTTCCTCTGCAATCTCATCTGAATCTGAGCCTGGGTCAGATGTTTCATCATATTCGTCGCAAGCCTTTTTCTCATCTAAAAATGGATCAATATGTGATTATGTCGAAAAACAGCCACTTGAAAACAATATCTACACGATCTATCCGGAAAAGTTACATTACAGCAAAAAGTAGGTGATAGGAAGCATAGCACCTTAGGTATAAATTAATCACGTATCCAATACATTTTTGGACTGTGTTTAACGCTCATTTTGAAATGCTATACTGCACATGAATTTGCATGCCACCATGAAATCAAGACTTCAATTAAATTTAAGAAACAAGAATCACAAAATTATACAATTTGCTGAACCTACCTGACTGGTGTTTAATCTTGACAAGAGGATATGAGCCCCATCCTTTCGAGGGAACCTTTAGCGATTCTATAGCCGTGGATGAGTTTTTCAGTGGCCATCTCACTGTCTGAGCTTGCATGTCCAACCACACAGTTGGAATCGTACACTCTGATTCTTGGTTGTTGTCCTCCATCATTACCGCCAATGTCCATTTTCCTGGCTGGAAAAAGTAAATGGAAAAACGAGAAAACTCATGACAAGTGAATTCACTCATCTTAGCCAGGGACTATGACTGCTGATATTTTAAGACACATAATTTCGAGCCTACAGCAATGCAGCAGTCGATGTCATTTTAATGCAAAAAATTCATAACATTAAGGATATATATTGCATATATCAAAATTTTCCAAAAAGTTAATACTTTAATATGTGAGGGTAGGTAATAGTGTCTATGGTTATAATAAGATATTGTATTGGGATGTTTTCTTGAACCGCAAATTTGTCGAGCCTGTTCATATTATCAAATTATTATTATCTCCTGTGTGGTTATGCAGCAACCCGCTGATGTAAATTGTAGTGTATCTTATCAGTATCATTTAAAAGTTTGACAAATTGTTACAAACACTCATCTAGACATTGTGATGAACAGGGATAAGAGTCAAATCTATATCATTCTCCAAAGATAAACACACCATTTTCCTGGCAATATCTTCTCGCCTTACAATCGTTGTTGGGAGATCTACAAACAATGATTTTCTAAATTTTCCTATACCCAAATCCAGCGAGTCACATGGAACCGTAAACAAACTGCAAAACCGCTGCTTCGGAACTGTTCGCACTGTCAAAGTATTGGCAGATTGATCAACTATGAAACAAACTTCTCCAGATCGAAGCCTGACAACACCATTGCGATAATCAGCAGTCAATTTCATACAAATTTCTTTTGTTCCCACAAGCTGATGTCGCTCTGATATTCTCTTAGAAACCTGTGCAATCGGATTGTTTTTATTTCGGACTAACCGTTTCATCTGGCCCAAATAATTCTCATAAGGAAATGCAGAGATGGCGTTCAAACTAGTACCGAAGTTTCTGCAATCATCTACAAGGTGGATCAGTGAGTGGACATTGTAACTTGCAAATGTGTCGCCATACAAATGCTTTGCCTCCTTCACAAAAGAAACTAGTAACTGATGAGAAAAATCCAAGTAGTAGTTTCTCATGCTATCATCGCTTTCTAAAAGAATGGACATAGCCACACACAGGCACATAAAATGATGGTAATACGATTGTGGTAAAGCCTTTCTTAAAACAACAACCCCAGTGTATAGAATGAACTGCCGCCACTCAGTCGCTTTCCACCTGTCAGAAAGCTGTAGTGATCGAGGCTGTCGGGCAAACTCAGCAGGCATCTGACCATGAAGTTGTGCCAATGAAGAAGATATCTGAGACAGTTGTACATGGGAAAGGCGGGCTAGGGATGTTTTTTCTATTTTCCAAAACTTAACTAGTCGTCGCATTACGCCGAGGCAGACCAAATGCATATAGTCTAGGGGAAATCCAGTTACGCACGGAAAGCTGATACCTGACAATGGACTGACACCCTTCTGATGACCATCTTCATACCTGAGGCTGGCAAAGTCATCATCTGTCCTCAGTGGTGCGTTGAAGTCATCAAAACAAACTCTACCAGATTTCCATTTACCTTTAGCACAGCATCTCTCACACCCATCAATGCCATTGTGACCAACAATTGATTTGAGAAGGGCACGAGCGGGAGCATCACAGATGACACTACGTAATGTCATAGAATAAGTAGTCTCATCGTGGACAAAGCCTGTAGAGAGTTGAGTGTATTCCTCGAGAAAGTCATTCATAAACTCAGCGATATCTGTTGGCTTCCCAGCACCATAATACAAGGCAACAACAACAGGGCTAGAACCATTAACAGACATGAGAATCGGCCAAAAGCCCTCAGGACTCGATTTATAGAGCGGCAGACCGTCGACGTTTATCTGCACACAATAACTACGCGTGCGTGGGTTCAACAGTTTGGTATTTATCATAGTGCCAATCAGAATGCCAAAGTATGAGTACTCCCCACCCAGTTTTTTGGTAACTGCTACAGTCCTTGCTGTGTGCAGCAGAGCCCTCATGTCTTTTGGGATCAATGGAAAGATTGTGTTGAGTATTCTTAGAATACCATTCCCTTGGTCACGAGTGACACGCTGCTGTGAAGCCCACTCAGCAACTTCATCCCGAATTGCAAGCTGTTGATGCTCACTAAAACCAGATTGGAAGTCATGAAACATTTGTTCAAACCCTTGACTTGATGACTGATCCCCTAAGAAGTCATCAAAAACAAGATCACTACCAACATCAGAGAAATTTGGGTCTTCAGCGGTGTCAGTAGCAGAACTGAGCAATTGCATCTCTACAATACTGTCATCATTATCACAAATGTGATCAAGACGATTTGAAACATCAGCAGTGACCAAATCAGAATAAAGGTTTCCAGCAAAAAAGCTATTCACTTCTTCATCAAGTTCAGTAGATGCAAACAATGCAGTGGCAGCTGCATCATAAGATCGCAATGTTTTAATTTTTTTTCGGCTTTGTGACGACATGGTCACTTACCATTATCGTTGGTTGGATCACGACGCTTGATAACAGGACGCCGGTACACAGCAACCACAGCAAACAGTTCAATCTAGAAACAAAATGAATTAGAATATTATGGCTCAAGAAAGTGTAAAATTAGTAGCATGTTAGCTCTACTGAGCAAGCTAATAAAACAACAGTCAGCGGAATTCAAAGACAAGCTTTCACATAAATTTCACATAGCTTCTAAGGCAGTATGAAATATAAAGGTTCACGGACAAAGCTTGATATTGAAGTTCAATTCTTAGACTTTCTTCCCTCATATTGGGCAAAGTCAGGCTGTGAATATTGGACAGGTCTAGATATGTGGTGGGAGATGTCATGGGAAAGACTAGGCAAACTTCAACTTGTAGGCACCGAGAGGGTAGCTGCTGCATTGTTTATGTCTCAATAAATTATAATCTCAACAAAGATGATGGGATAAGTTAGAGTCGCAACTGACAAGTGAGTGAGTTTGCCAGTGTCAGTTGTAATACAAAACAAACAATAATTGCAGCCCAAGGCACCCTCAGGTGTATTAATTCTATAGCACCAAGTGAGTGAATTATATCAGTGTCAGTTCTCTATACAATGTGAGCAAACAAACAACATACCAGTCTTGTATCAAATTTGTAAATATCAACAGCAGTATGAGTATATCCTATGGTGCTCAAATACAAACAAACAGCCAACTTCTACACAAGTTTTCAGGGGCAACAATATCTAACAATATATAATGTATTAGGGTCCAATGCTATAACAGGAGCACAAATCTGTTTACTTTTTTTCAATAATGCCCTCTATGGAAAGGCAGAATGGCCTAAGAATTGGAAGGTAACTGAAGTTAATGCCTCAACCACTCAGATTGTGTACAACAACATAGTTCACAATGACAATACCCAGCAACAGTGAATGCATTTACCGAGACAATTTTCTGACTGAACATCGTGGAGACAAGTTCAAAACCAACAAATAATTGTCACCACCAGTACTCAGGTCTGATCCTAAAGAAATGCATAACTTTGCCAAGCCAATGAATTTAGTCAATTGTATCAGTATGGACAATCTGTACCAGTGTCGAGAATGTGAGCATGCCTGACATTTCATGGATTCTGCAAGTTATCATAGCTGTTTCATCACTTAAGCTTGAAAGAGGTGGTCAGGGCCTGAACTATTTGCAGTAGATTGAGGAAGCACCAATGACTTTTGAGTCTTCCAAACTTCGATCTCAAGTTGAAAGGAGAACATAGGATGTAACCATTGATTTATGTTCAAATGCATTGTATTCAGTGGGATGTGAAATCCTCTAAACGACTTTGTATATGACTTTGTATATTCGCACTCTCAGCAACATGAGGAAAATTCTACCAATAAGACAGACTTTTAGGAGCATATTAAGGAACAATTATAATAATGCAGATTTTAAGTATGCAGAAATTTCTGATTTCTTACCATAGATTATTACAAATTTGTTCAATGGTTTTTTTGAGGACAGTGAAAGTAAGAACGGGTGCTGCGCGTTTAATTGTCCACTTTATATTGAAATTACCAGAGTTAGCATAGCACAGCATACCAACAGCCTTGAGTCTCGGTCAGAGATGGATTCAAACAATAAATTAAAGACTGGCAGCCGGAAAGTGATCTATTGAGCAACGAGGGCTGGCAGCAATACCACTTTGACTTGCGGCGATTTCAATGCTGATCTTAATTGTACTACATTGGAAAACCTTGGACATACCAAACTGAAACTTCAAATCTTACAACCTTAAAATAGTGTGTTCTGAATATAAATAGCTGTTACGACGAATGGGGCCAGCAGCATACTTTTTCATCGCAGATCACTTTTCCACAGGCTACTTGTTAATCATTAAACAAACAAAAATTCAGCGCCAATAGCTGGTACTGTATCGATGAAACAAAGTCACTAAGTCTGTAATTTGACATAAATAGCTAGGGGAGACTGGACACCGCTCATATGGCTAGCAAAAACTTACAGTGGAAAAGATCAGCAAACCTCGTAATTGGTCGTGACTTTGGCTTATGTGATATCCCTGATTGTACCAGAAAAAACTATGTGGTGAAATTTGCCAAATTAAATGGCTATCAGTGCAAAAATTTAATTTGCATGCACAGCCCTAATATTCTGAATGAGAAGTCAATGATTCAATCACTAGCCATGCACAACCAGATTATTCAATAATTAAGTAAGACAACAGCTGATGCTATTTTTGTACACTTTCCACACTTACAGTATATAATAACTCTACGCCTGATACCTTGTTACCTTAAACTATTAGTTTCCATTTGGACGCCTATCACTGTATTTTAATTCATTGCAAACAGACTTCACCGAGATCCATTAAAACAAGCTCCCTCCATCATTTATAATTGAAAGATTATGGCCCCACCAGGGCTCTCAACCACTCAGATTTAGCCCGAGTTACTCAGGTTTTTGGGCTCAACTCAGGGGATTTGAGATTATTAGCTAAAAACTCAGATTTTGCCTCATATTCATCAAAGTTTGGGAATTCCTCTGGGTGTGGTCTAGTTGTATGATTATAAAGAAACAATTTAATGTTATGATATATGAAATACAATAACCAGGATGAATTTTACAGTGAATCTATATCAATGATCTGCTCACAACTCTAAAAAAAAACAGTATCATTCAGGACTAAATTGCTCTCTAGGCTTTGGCAGCCGGACCCATTGAGGAAGCTAACAGAGCTCTAAAACTCTAAGCCGTTTGTGCACAAAATATCGGCAAAACTCAGGTTTTGGATTCTCCCAGGTTGATAGCCCTGGGCCCCACACAAACAAAGAGTCAAAAAATGTGATGAGACCAGTGAATAAAGTCTTGATCATAAAAATCTAGCTTGGTCAAAATAAGAGTCATTAAGATTATAACGCTGTTAGGGCCTAGGCCTACTCTACCCAAAGCAAGGCAGCCTCATATTGTATTGACAAGCTTATCTTGGCAAATTGTTACTTATACCAACTCAAAAAATGTGAGTTACTAGTTACCATTAAGAATGAATGTGATGATTGACTTGACATACAGATCAAGTTACTGCTGAACAGGAATTGTCCTGGACAAATTTCCATTTAGATAAGCCACCTACTACATCATACTTACCTAACTACTATTAGTACTAAGCTGCAATTATCTAGCGTAGCTAAGCTAAGCCATACAACATACTAAAAAAAATGATGATGATGTTGATGAAACCTAAAGCATAAATGATAAATCTAATAGCACAATATTTTCGTGTTACTCACCAGTGATAAGAAGGTAGGTACACCAGTTCTAGTAGAGACTCACTGAGACTAAGAGAGAGAGCTAGTACAGTACAAGTTGCTAATATAGTAATAATCCACTGAACTTCAAGTGAGATATATTTATGGTTCACTTGGATCTAGTCTAGTGTCAAGACAGATGTAGTGGATGAGTATGGAAGCAATGTCACTGTCTGTGTGTCATAGACTACACGATTACTGCTGCATATAAAACCAGTGGAAATGAGTGATAGTTACTCCTAGTCCTTGGTGAAAGTCTTGCTGTGTGAATGTGTAGGAGTAGTACACCAGTTCTAGCTAGTAGAGACTCACTGAGACTAAGAGAGAGAGAGCTAGTACAGTACTGTACAAGTTGCTAATATATATAGTAATAATCCACTGAACTTCAAGTGAGATATATTTATGGTTCACTTGGATCTAGTCTTGTGTCAAGACAGATGTAGTGGATGAGTATGGAAGCAATGTGTCATAGACTACACGATTACTGCTGCATGCAAAACCAGTTGAGTGATAGTTACTCCTTGGTGAAAGTCTTGCTGTGTGAATGTGTATGAGTAGTGTCAGTTCGAGTGGAAAACAAAAACAGTTATAACTCAATTGAGTTACATACATCTTAATTTAAACTATGCGCTATTTTACTAACTCACTCTGATTGGTCAACAAGGGCTTTGATCGTGGGGACAACTCCTATCATTGGAAAGTAAAATACTACATTGAATAGAATTGCCACAGACATCGACATCAAATGGTTTTGGGACCACATACGTTTTGGTAGCTATTGGACAAATTTGATATTGGTCTTTTCTATTTAACTGATTCAGACTGCTAAACATGATCGACCAAGCTTGGGGTTGATATACATATAGGCAGTATATATAACCACCACCTGCACCATAGGATTATAGGTTAGAACCACATCGTGACAAGAGGTGTTCAGTTTAGTGAGTGATAAGCCATTACCACCACTCTAGCTAAACTGTTGGGTTGTACAGCAGAGTAGTAGTACTGTAGGTGGAGTAGATGTGTTTTCAGGTCAGTTTCCATATCGGCCTAACTATGTTGGTTGTTACACATCTATTATATATCTATAAGAGATAGTATTTTCGATGTAAATCGTCTAACTTATCACCCATTAAGACCCGAAATTTGGACTGAAAAGTAGAGGCATTTTCAATACATTTTATATATTGATAAAACTGTGTCGTTGTTTATATGTGTTTTGGGCATCTAAACCATGCATATATTTCAATATATAATGTCCAACACGATAACGAGCCCAATGCAATGTTGGAATCATGTTGCCGCATTCTGTGTGCCGACTGGGCAGCTGCCTTCTGGTTTTCAAAAACAAGACATAGTTGTCTATGTCAATAATTAGTTTACTAATTTGTAAGGTAACAAGTAATCATTAGTACGACTTATCCCGGTGAAAGCGACATTAACTATGAATCTCTAACTTCATGATATTGAATACGTCATTTGCTTCCTTTCGATTAAAATTTTGGCCAATGTCAACTTGAATTTTTTGACAGTTTTTGTTAACCACAACACTAGCACGCAATTACCGGTTTTGATCATGGATGTATTTTGGTTTATATAACAAGTATTTAAGATAGTATTACTCCAGGGTAATAAGGTAACTGGTTCGGAATTGCCCTCTCACGTTAACACCTTCAAAAATGAAGAGTTGCCCTCTCTCTTCGAATTTTCACAGGCTTTGATATGATTGGCCGATTACATCTTACTTTTTTCTTATTGGCCTGTTCAATAACTTCATACTGATTACAATATCTGTGTTGGGGAACACTGAGTTAGTTATCGATATTGCTAGTAGTCAACTTTCTGAACAGCAGTCAGACTCAGTGGCACCAATCAGTTACTTCACAGACACATAAGACCACGATGAAGAGATGATGAGCCAACTCAGCTTCACAAGAAGAAGAAGAATGAAATTAGAACAGCTGTGAATGGACTTGATTGAATCAATTTGTTGTAGCTCTCAGGTAAATAAATGTTATTTAGTATTTATTTGGTACACTACTATAACTATTCTACTACTCAGTTGTGAGTGAAAAATGAGTAGACTAACTAAGAAGTCTAGCTAGTAACTGTTAGTTACTATCACTACTAGTAGCTTTCTGTAGTTTGCCAATGGTACCAGTCCAATGTACAGTGCAGTGTAATATCAAGTAAGGAGAAGGACTCATAAGAGTTGTAAGAGGGGGGGGGGAAGGCTCATACAAGTCCAAGGAGTTAACTCCTTACTCCTCGCTTTGTTGTTTTTTGGTGGTGGCATGTTTAGGTGGGCAACTCTCGTGCAACTAATTGTCTAGAACTGTTATTGCTAATCTACTATGGCTACATGTAGGCCTACATACTTTACATTGTAAGGAAATGCCCCCTCTCTTTACTACAACTACAGCCTATGTAGGCTGGGTCTTGTATTTGTATAAAGTGTGTGCATAGGCTTTGCCTCGGCGCAACTGACGGATCATTATTGCTTTATGTCAACCATTCCCAACTGTCTGAGACTGGTGGGGTCACCCTTAAATACAAACAGCAAAACTATATACATATTAGTATACACTTTATTTACTGATCAAGCATGCGCATATAAGACCAAGTGGTACATCATCATCTAGTTTAGTAGGCGAGACCTGCTTTTAGCTTCGTTCGAGAATTGGCCACTTATCAATTGAACTATGCTCACTCTTGTGTGAACTATTTGCGAACAAATTTATCTAAGGAGCGAGGATATTGAGCATTTAAGTTGTAATGATCTTTTGGTTTACAAAGCACAGCTCATGCTAATTGAAATATTCCCTGGTCTATAATGTAATAAAGAATATACCAACCCCGATCACCAGAGGTAGGAAACCAGTGCAGACCTTGCCTTTTGCCAATGGTATTGAATTCAAATGATTTGTTGGCTGTACAGAGTCTCAACTGCGTCACAGTGGTCATTTCATTATAATAAGCAGTGATCGGGGAGGGGGGCGGATTGCATATAATATTACATGTGTGGGCTCTTTGAGTTGCAAGCATGTACTTCGCCTTAATTCAGGGTCAACCACTGACAACCATTGGTTATAGTGGTCTGTAGTTGGAGAGTAGAGAAATTGGTTACTGAGAGAAACTAGACCATTGCCAGCTTGCACACAATTGCAAAAGTTTCCCAAATGTAAATCTTCATCAATAGAATGGTGTATTCAAGTGTTGTAGAGGTACTAGCTCTCTAGAGTATAACGCTGGTTTCATTATTCGTCTTGTTAATTTGGGAAAAAAGCAGATAGGCCTAGATACAAGAAATGACTCCTTTTGATTGCAGATTTTTTTGTATTTTAGTCTACATTGTAAAGCAACACAGACCGCAGAATAGTACTGAGAACAGTACAATGAAGAAGAGAGTGTTTGGGTGGTTTATAGCAGATGTGATACAACTCGTAGTATCAATAGTCGTTCAGCTTACTCAATTCAAACAGGTAAGCAGAGAATCAAATTTTCAATTTCGGTTGTAAAATTTGATTAAGTTGCAGCAGGGAACTGACCCAGAAAGGCTTGAGATGGCTGGGGTTATAAGCATCGATATCTCCACTGTTACACTTGCATCGAGCATAGTTAGTAATATAATGATATAAATGTCAGGTGATATGTGTAGGCTAACTGATGATAATTGCGTCGGTGTAATCGTTGAAGTATCATGGCATAAATTTGGTAAAACTGCTTGAACACTGGCAAGACTTTTTCATTGAAATTGGCCAGTTAGTGTAATAAGGAGTTCAGTGACTATCGGAGTTGTGCTCTTTTTTTCATGGAGGGAACAACTCATTCCATCTCGCAACATCAAGTCACCTCTTCCCTATATTCCACCCTCCTTGCCACAGCTCATTATCTTGAATGATCATTTTGGTTACAAATGTGCTGGCGTTATGTGCTGATCAAACCTGTAGATCAGAGTGTTTCCATTCCAAGACACCAGATATAAAACTTCACAAACTTCTTCACCAACGGCTGGCAAATCTGTTTCCATCATAGGGATTGTAGATTTAACCAGGTCTTTAAGTGTTGTGTTATTTGTTATTTGGCAACATGCTAGAATCAGGCTCTCAATGCAGAGAAAATTGAAGGGTCCAGGGATAAACCTTGTAGCAGCAAAGCCTTGTTATAAGACTGCAAATAATTTGAATGCAAATAATGTACTTAGGACATTGGAATGTATTATATTCATACTTTATCACATCATCAACTAAATATTTGTTGCAGAGAATACAGGAGAAAGACTGATTCAGTATGGCATGATAATGGCAGAGTTACGCATCAGAACCTTTGGTGATTTGAATTCTGTCCTGAGAAATCTTGATGTACCGAGTGAGTGTCTGAGTGTCAAATAGTTACATTATTATGATTCATGATGGGTCATGATATACTCTTCGCTACCCTGACGCAGTGATCATTTGTATTTGATTGTCCAAATCAAGGATACCATCGGTAGCCTAATTGGTAACCATATCTCATAATCATTGACCCCCCTCCCTCCCTCCCTTCACCTGCTATCTACCTTATCAACCTAATTAGTGGTTAACTAATTAGATTGATAAGGTAGATTGCAGGTGAAGGAAGGGGGGGGGGGGGGTGAATGAAATGATAATGAAATCTGTCTCTTAAAGGATTCGCTTCTGGTGTCACCAGTAAAATGGGAGGAACTTGAAATGTAGGCATTTATCACAGAACTTGTAATGGTTCTGGATCAAAGAAAGAAGAAATATGTCTTCATCCAACCAACTTAACATTATTGATGGCCAACCACCCAACCAACGCTGCTCCATATTGAAAAGTTTCCCCACTCCTGATTGCTAAAATGATTTATTCTGAGCCATGATTTTTGCGTCATATTGTGTACTCTGATCTAAACTTCAACAGTGCCTCTGTTAGAAGGGAATTAGGGGGGGGGGGGGGGGGGTTATTGTATGACACCTGAAGCTTTTGAACAAACCATCGGAGTGAGTATTTGCTAGTGTTGTTTCACCTTGGGCCTGACACTGAGCTTATATATATTATATCTGCTTTCGCTTTGCATAATTTTGTCTTTTGTGATAGTATGGTACTTCAAAAAGTGCTGTTTTGATGTGGCCGCGTGGGCCTACATACATCTCAATTCGGAGTTTAGTGGACAGTCATAGCTTCATCATATTCTATAGACGGCATACAATAGATAGCTGTCAGGAGGTCATTTCTCACAGATATACTCATATATGGTGTCCCAAACTCCGCACATAATTTTATTCTACAACAATCTTACCGTTGTTTTGACTTCACATCACGAAATTTCTACATACAAGATTATTTTTTACAGTTTTACTATTTGGAGGAGTGAACGTAGAATGGGGACAGTGACTCAGAAGATATACGACAGAGCATCATACTCAGCAGATTTCTCACACCTTGTCACCCACCACCAATAACTCCAGCTTCAAAGAAGCACACTCTGCTGATGCTCTCTTTGTTACACTTGGAACTGAAGTTGTGGAGACACCAGGGACAAATACCCCCCCCCCACCCAAGGTATGTATGGGCTTGAATGATCACCAATGCTTATCTATCAATATTTTGGGAGTCACCAGCAAAATTATTATGTCAAACAATGTGATCCTCTGATTCATGATTGTTGCTACATCACTTAGACGCGTATTATTATATAGTTTTTTTTGGTGATGGGTTGCGGTAAATATCGAATATACCAAGTATATCAAATTGAGGATACTTTAGCCAGCGACACGTTGAAACCCTCCCCCTAATTTAGCCACAATCGCTCTGAAAGTATGACACGGTGATTGATATAAATTTTTCTTCTTTTCAGACTATAATTGAGACTCATGGTGGTATAGAGCGGACACCAGTCATGACACATCAAATATGCACCATGAGCACCTCCTCCGATAGTGAACTGTCACAAAAGTAACAGTCTTATATCTGCGCAGCACTATGTTGTCACTGCACACTGTTGAATCGATAGATCACAAAGTAGTGCCACATTAACTTTCCCCATATGATAATTGAAAGGGATGGGCACATGCTCTCATTTTATCAAAGTTTCAAGCTGTTCAGTTTTCACATTTGTATTGATATATCAATTGACTTTAGGGCATTTCTTGCGCCTACTGGTATTTTATTATCCTGTTGACAATCGCAGGAGGCCTTCTAGGGTTGTTGATTGTGAATGCCAATGTTTTGTGGGTTAACATATGCAAGAATAACATCTAAACTTTTTAGTATTTTCTACTGATTCAATTTTTTTTTTGGACAGTTTATTGTTCTCACCTCGTCGATTATTCATAATTTTTCATTCCAATGCTTTGCATCCTATTCAGGTATCAGTGAACTTAAGTTCAATGCAGGTAGAGATACAACACACAGTGGTGCGCGTACCACTGCACAACACACAGGTCTTCAGCTAGAAACCATGAGTCAAACGCTGTTTCGAGGCCTTCTCTAGTACAACTTCCTCATGGCCGGCCCCAGCAGCATGAAGCCACCCCTGTGTGTTGCTGAGCATCTCAATCAATCTCATCGATCCCTCAGTGCATTTTGTCAGTTTCGGTGGTTTGACATAATTGGTGTGTTTACGCTGTTGCGCAACCAGGGAGGCTGCCAACTCTTCATTGTTTCAGTGCAACAATGTTCGCCCCATCACTCTCATGCTTACTACGTGCTCCTACTGTGGATCAACATGTATATCAGTTATATTTAAGAGTACAATGAGTACGACTTGTTTTTTAAAATAAACAGCTTTCAATTCATTTCCAAAACATGATCAAAAGGTTCATCACTCGACAAATAGGCTGAGCACTAGGTTCATGTTGATGCACTGATCTTACATCTTGTCATATATCATTAGATGATACATTTGGTTGTCGTTGTCACTGAACTGTGTGGGTGAGTCCGGTTGAGGTTGGTGAGAGGGTCGGCCTACCTCTGTATGTCCGAAACAAGAAGTGTCATTTGTATAGCGCACACATACATATTGAGGTTTGATCACAGCAATGAACTCCCTCTTCATTGATCACAGAATGGTTTCTCAGGCATTGTGTTTAGCAATGGCAGGCAAATTTACAAGTCGGTTTATCCCTGTGTTAAGCTTCTTATGGCTCATAGAGGGTTGCAGTTAGGTGGGAATCGGTGCTGCTAGTGCACATTTTTTGGTTAGTGAGGTCCAAGACTACTATCCTGGTTAGTAGTTAGTACAAGGCAGTTTAATAATTTTTAGAAATTAGTACAAAGCAGCTTACCAATTGATAGAGGTTTATAGTACGATGGCACTGCTTGCATAAACTTTGCTAATATTGAACCCTCCTTGCTATAATCATCACCATGGTAGTATCATTGCTCGTAAAGAGTTAGTTATTTTTTTATTTCTCATCTAAACAAAATTCCCTGTCCAGTGGTACAAATTATGACTCTGTAAGACCGGTGTGAGAGTATTTGTGTTCAGATATATACAAAATAAGTCTAGTTGTACACTTTTTTGTGTGTTTCAATACCTCATCAATCATTTCTGTTATTGCTGGGTGGTTAAAAGTTATATAGATAGATCAGGAATCTTGTTTAGAAGAAGTTTATTTAAACTTTCCTTCTACACCCTCTAGATTTTAAGATATATCAATTTTTACAACCCCTTATCATTTTTAGGAATTTGAACAAGAATAGCTAACAAGAGGGATTATATAGATGACACACTAAGGGTTAATCTACGCTCCTTGGGATTTTTTAGCGTGGATGGCTTTCATTAGCTGTTTGTTGGCTGAAGATGTTCTGGGCATGGAGCGCAAGCTCTGAATTTTATGGAATGTGGGTAGAGAGAAGCAAGGGCAAATCAAACCAAGGAGTAACAGCTTCCCCTGTTACTTCTTGATCAAACAGACCTATAGTTCAATGACACAATAGAACTTGTTTGTACGCAATGTCTGATGGTCACTGTAAATTCTAAATATATCAATGCAGGCGATAATATTAAGCTGATAGCTTTGAAAGATTATCTGCTACAAGACTGTCCAGGCAATTATTTATCGCTCTAAATCTTAACTGATGTAATGGCCCTACAAGCCCCTAATCTGGCAACCCAGCCGCCTGTCTAAGCTACCGGTCTCATATATAACAGAATTAATATCAGTGTGGGTATTCCTTTGGCAGGAATTTGTTGAAATGATTGGAACAAGGAGTAAAAGTACTCCTTGATTGGAACTCCAGACTATAGCTGCATTGCGGAAATCCTGTCGTAATGGTCGAAACTTCTAGGAAATGTATTTGGTAGACCACATGGAACTGATGCATCGATGTTGTTTTGCCCGATACTAGCCACATCACTCAATTACATGCAATTGATTTGAAATGAAATGTTAAAAAAATTAAACCTTTTTAGTTGAAAATTGTATTAATCTGAAGTAGGTTGGTGAAATCAGTCTTGATATTCATTGATAAACCTTTAGGTTATAAGAACTTTCAACACACCAATCTTTTCAATGCATGCATTCAAATGGCTACAATGTACAGTTCAATCTGCCTGATCACTTTCAATGGGATTAGCTTATTGAATTGAACAAGATTCTCAGTGTCTATTTGCCAATTGTTTACCTTTTACTTGACATCAACATCTTAGCCAAGCAGCTGAGTTCAAGCATAATTGGATGTATTGCTGTTATCCAAGTTGTTTACCCTTGAAGTCATAATCAAGATAAGCCAGTCAGAATGTTAATTTTGTTGACATTGGCATTCATAGGCAACCTGTACAGAACTTAAGCTGTGGCTACATGTGCCGAGTTAATTACGAGTCGATGCCCTATTTAGAGAGGATCGGCCGAGCTAATCCTGCTTCACAGCCCTACCTGATGTACGTTATGGTCGGGTGATTTAAATGAGATTATAGGTCATGTGACTAGATTGACCAATGAGATTCAAGGGCGAACATAGGTCATATTAAATGTGTCCTCCATCTTGAACTCTCCAAAACCTAAGCAAAACTTCAGTCTTCACTCAGTAAAATCGATTCCATGTGCTATGGATGATCTTGAAGATATAGAGCTCGAACACTACATGTTTCTCATTGTTGTGGGGGCATATTTAGCTCTTCAGAGGAACCACAGGGAGCACTGGGTTCACCCTTTGAACCAGACTAGACAGGAAACATCAGTGATCAACAGGTTTCAGCAATTAAGACAGTATCCTGATAGGTTCCATGCACAGTACATGATGACACCACACACCTTTGACTATCTGCTTGCTATAGTTGGACCAAGGATCAGGAGACAGGATACTGTGATGAGGAAGGCTATTGACCCTGAAACTAGACTCTGTGTGACTCTGCATTTTCTTGCTACTGGGATGAATTTCAATAGCCTAGCATACATATATGCTCTAGGTAGAAAGACTGTGTCAGACATGGTGTATGACTGCTGTGAGGCACTGTGGGATATGCTATGTCCAATCTACTTGAAACCTCCCACCAACCATAATGAATGGAGATCTATCTCACAGAGGTATGTCCTCTCATTGACCTGAGAGAAATAGGGACAGTGAAGTGAGAGTGAGGTTGAGGTTTAGGTTCTGAAGTGATTTTTATTCATGTATTAATGACTGACTGAGATCATCTCAGATTGATTTCAAATGAACACCTGGTAAGAACCCAACTCCCAATTAAGATGCCCTATCCAAGGAGGAAAATGATCTATGTATGTATGCACTAACTATCTCGTCAGTAGCCTAATATATAATGCTGCTCTCCTCTATTCATTCGCAGGTTTCTAGATGTGTGGAATTTTCCGAATTGTGTTGGAGCGATTGATGGTAAACACATCCACATGCGGGCACCTGATAACACAGGGACTTTATATTTTAATTATAAGAAGTCCTTCTCGATAAACCTAATGGCGATAGCTGGAGCAGACTACCGCTTCATCATGGTAGATATTGGCCAGACTGGAAGCTGCAGTGACGGTGGGGTGTGGGAAAGATCTCAATTTGGACAAGCATGGAAGAGAGGTATGTACACAATAATTTTTTCACTGGTAATGCTTGTGCTCTGATGTATGTTGCCAATTACTGCATGAAAATAGAAATCCTCCCTTGAATAAGATTAGACTACTTCCCTCTTGTGTATGATAAGATACCCTTGCACCTTCAATATAATATGATTCTCCCTTTTCGCCCTAAATGAACTGATAATCCCCCTCCCTTTATAAATTTCTTCCCTATCAATCTGTCACCCCCCCCCCCCCCCACATTAATGATATGATACCCAATTTCCTATCCATAAGAACTTAATAAGATTCCCTCGCCTTCACAAATATTATTATTCCTATGTATGATGATCTATGTCCCTTGCCCCTCTCCTCCATCAATGATTAGTCTCAACTCCTCTATATATATTGCCCCCTTTGCTATATATCACTGTTCACAGAGATATTTTGTTTCTCAGGTGAGGTGAATGTTCCACCACCAATATCACTGCCGAATACAGAGGGTCATGAGGAGGAGTATGTTCTCATCGCAGACGAGGCTTTTCCGCTGCAGACTAATTTGTTGAGGCCATTCGCACGACGAGACCAGGAAAATGACATGGTAAAGAAGAAGTTCAACTATAGACTATCAAGAGCTCGCAGAGTGGTTGAGAACACCTTTGGTAAGTAATATAAAATTCAAATCCCTGTTATTCGAATTAGAGGCAGCATCAATGGCAGTAAATAGCTTCATTTTATGTGCCTGCAAGTCTGAGAATTTTTGAGACATCATGGGTAGATATTAGAATATGATATTATAATTATTTATCAAACGTCACTGTTCTCAATAATTATGGTGTTGGAGTTATCTTCGTTGTCAGTTTATGTTATTCACTGCCATTTTTACAGGAATATTATCAGCTAGATGGCGGGTTCTATTTACACCCCTTGACGCAGATGGAAAGAAAGCAGCTTCAATCGTTCAAGCCTGCTGTGTGCTCCACAACATGCTCTGCTCGCTATCTGACAATGCTTATGTACCACCTGGTTATGCGGATCAGCCTCTCCCTAATGGTGAAGTTGTGGAAGGTTTATGGAGACAAGGTGATGGTATGCCAGGACTCAACGCAGTTGCCAGAGGCCATGCAGCAGCAGCATCAAATGTCAGAACCCGTTTTTCACAATGGTTTAGTGGGCCAGGTGCGGTTGACTGGCAGGACGGGTATATTACAAGAATACGTTAGAATACGTTGACTCTGTTGTAATTTGATGTTAGACAACTCCAGACACTTTGTATATTTCGATCAGCAGTGATTTTATTTTCTAAGTTTATTTAATTATTCTTCCTGCTATTGTTTTTGTGTAAATATTGTCGATATATGTATTTTTAATATAACAATAAAGAAACAGCAAGATTTTATATCAGATGTACTGTACTAGATGACAAATACTGCAGTGGAAAATGACGTGATGGAAGTAAATGTTATGGGACTTGTCATCCAACATATTTCATAGTAGTTGAGACAATGAAGTATATGAGCCCATGCAGCGGTAATGTGAGAACTAGGTTTGCACAATGGTTGAGTAGGCCAGACACAGTAAACTGGCAGGACCAGTATATCACTTGAGTATGTTGACTATGTTATCTTCTAATGCTGGACAACTCCAGACAAGTTGGATATTATAATCAGCAGTGATTTTATTTTCCAACATCAATAATTCTTCCCGCTATTATTGCGACTTGACATCCAGCATATTTCTGAGTAGTTGAGACAACGTAGTATTTGAGCCCATGCAGTGGCAATGTGAGAACTAGATTTGGCCAATTGTTAAGTGGCCCAGATGATGTCGACTGCTAAGACCAATACATAACTAGAAATCATCAACAAATTGATGCTAGACAACTCCAGACTGTTTGCAAAGTTTAATCAGAGAGTTTGTAGTTTTGCATTTTGTGAAAATGTCGTCAAGTATAAATGCGTATTATGCAGGTGGTAGAGGCCACAGTGAATACTATATTTGCACAATGGACAAGTGGTATGGTGGTAGTTGGCAATGGCAAGGAAGACCAGTAAAACACTAGATCACATTGACTTTTTGTAACATTTGGCTGTCAGACAACTCCAGAATCAGAGCCAGATTTAATCGGGGATGTTTTCACATCTCATCGTACATATTATGTATTTTTGCAATGCAAGTATTTTTATAAATAAAATATATAAAATGAAGCAGTATGATTGTACTGAACTACTTGAAACAAACTGAGGTAGCGATAAATTCACAAAGAGACTGAGAGGAAATGGACGTATTAAAAGTAAATATAATGCTTGAGAATTCTTTGACATGAAAATATTGTAAAAATATTTCTGTGTATATGAGATAAGTATATGAGTAAAAATAGGTTTTATATATGTAAAGATATAAGGTATATAATATAAGTAGCAGTAGTAGTAGTACGTATAAAATTCAGATTGATTTATGTATAAATATTATATGAAAAGTTTTCAGAGAAGTGTAGAAGAGTATGTTATTGGATTATCATATTGCCAGGAGCTCTCCACAGGAGGGGGGTTCGCAGGTGGATTAAGAACATCCACAAATGCTTGCCCTACCTTGAGCAGCCACGCTGCCTGCTGGCTCTCGCTCAACAAACGATGTTGATTAGCCATCATGTTGCCAAATATGGTTGACTTGTCGGCTGGAGCGGGGGTAGCGGTTGGAACGGTGGTACTTCGCTGCTCTATTCGTGTTTTCATCGTTGACATATGATCTAGCAGCGAGTCCTCAAAGGCTACTTTGCGCTTCTTCCCTGATGAGGATGTTGGTTGTGACGAGAGCTGCATTCAGATGATGTGGGTGATGAGGGCATGACGTCTGATGATGAAGAGGTTGATTCTGGTCGAGGTCGCAGGTTAGTCACAGGTTC
The DNA here is from genome assembly GCA_914767715.1 of Membranipora membranacea. Classification (NCBI taxonomy): domain Eukaryota; kingdom Metazoa; phylum Bryozoa; class Gymnolaemata; order Cheilostomatida; family Membraniporidae; genus Membranipora; species Membranipora membranacea. Next base: position 20,315,815 of record OU612072.1, read on the forward strand.
AGGTAGATTGGTCGTCGATCTAAAAAAGAAGAAGAAATATTTAGTGGAGACAACAAACATACCGATACACTTTAACTGAATTTAACGCTTAATCACCCCAGCGGTTTGAAAATTAGCTAGAGTTCGGGTTATCTAGTTTTAAGTTATCACTAAATTTTGGGTAGCTGAGGTTGAAGTTGAGGGTGGAAGTTATGGATAGGATAAGAGGGGAAGTTGAAAGTAAATGGAGGGAGTAAATGATGGCTAGCTTTAAATTAAGCTCATTCAAGCATGTGACAAATGGCAGACAAATCCTCATGCTGCGAAAATATTACTCCTCTAGGGTAGCAGCTTAGAAACAGATGAGCTTACAACTAGGAGGGCATTATGTTATTTACAGTGATGAATCTTAAAATACTTTGCACGAAAATCAAAACTCACAAGGGATTCATGAAAATGTTGTATGTGAGGTGGTATAACATATCTGGGTATCTACTCACACATTCAAACCCATATGGTCATCCATCCACATCATTTGTTTATACAGATGCCAAGGTGATTCAGTGTCTCTTCCTTTTCCACTCGCCTGTTTGAGTCTCAGTCGTTTCTTCGCTTGGTAGTAGCTATCTCTTAACTTTGCCCATGCTTTCTTTGCCTTATCCTTGTCTAAAAACATTTACAATAAATGATAAGAAAATCAGTAAGTAACAACAATCACATTTCTGAGCATGTTGAATACATACAACTGAACATTAAGCTGCCATTCCATTTTCACATCATGATCTTAGCACTCAGATAAAACCAAATCAATCACAGTCAGCTATTTTGGAATACATGTCCTCCAAAATGTGGGCACTTTCACCATTGCTTCCTTTTCTTATCCAGTCAGTCAGCTCTGTCTGTGTGTTGAGTTTGTTGCTTTTATGTGTTGGAGTTCCATTTGGAGTCAAAGTGAAACATCAGTCAGTTATCTCATGATCATGGGATGTCTGCTGGTCTGTTAATATTACCAATCTATACCCATGGTAATGATGAATCATGGCAACTTTTCTGTTTTTATTTTACATTACTTTGCTGTTTGCTTAGCAGAGACTTTTGTGTGTCCCTTCACAAGCAAAAAAATCACACATATATACCTCTTAAGTCATCATAGCCTCCATTGCCCAGTTCTACAGCAATCTCTTTCCAAATATTGTCAACTACACCACTCCTGTCCTTATAGTTCTTATCTTTTTTGTTATAAATAGGAGGATGTTGTTTCACTAATGAGATAATAAATTCCTCCATGTTTAATAGCCTTGTCACGTGATGACGGATGTGACGTATTTTACCGCGTTATTATTACAACAACCAATCAGCATAGAGGATCGTCCTGCTCCCTCGGGCAAAAGACCAACCAGGTCGATGGTCACTTAACACGAGTAATCACTCGTGCAGATCCACCGATTAACCACTCGTGACCCCAAATCGATGTAAAAATCGTGACATGTAGCCACAGCTTTAAAAGGTACCAGTAGATTTAAAAATGGTTAACCCTTTGGGTAAACACACAGATTATCGTAATGAGCTAGCAGCAGTTTATCAAGAGCTGAGCCAGATACAACCACTGTATGTTGTGTCTGGCTCAGCTCTTGTAGTTGACCAAGTAGCAGAGGAAAATCAATGAAACGTGGTTGCAAATACCGGATAATAAGGGCGCAAGAGATTTTTTTGCAAAGCAATCTCATTTTTGGCATAGTTACTCTGTACTATGATGAGCTTGGAAGCAGAGTTTGGTGACGTAATTTGATGAAAATATACAAATGGAATTTGGTCAACCATCTAGCATTTTTCATAAAAGGTTAAAACTTCCCGCCCCCTCACTCTTCTGTCAAAGAATGATCATGATTGTACTTTCACCAAAACAACCATCATTGTAAACATGTACATTCGCAAAATTAAAAACTCATCGCATTCATTATCAGCAGCAAAAGACAGGAAGTTAGGTCAGCTTACGATGACATCCTGTCTCTCTAATTCCACAAGTGTGTCATGATGACTTGTTACAAGTGCAATGGAATGTGTGTGTATATGTGTCAACTGTCCCGGATCTCACGGGATTGTCCAGGGATTATGCTCATTGTCCCTCAAGCACTTAATGTCCCTCAAATGTCCAGGGAAATGATTTATGTATGCTTAAAAATCGGTCATGTATGTTAGAATAGCTGTTATCATGTTTATTCAATTGCCCTGGCAACAGCAATGGACATGACACTATTTTGACATTGATGATACATTGTTTTACTATGACGTGTATGTCTATTGTTTGTAAGTGTAGTGTAGCCCTAATTCAATCTGTTAGAGACTGTGATAAAAGATAAGATAAGAGTGGTTACTAGCCAATGAACTTCATTGTTCATTGTTCATTGTTCATTGTTCATTGTTCATTGTTCATTGTACTAGCTAAGTCCCACTTCTAAAGAAATGATTTTGATAATACTAAAATCTCTTCACAAGTTTTTTCTTTAGTTATGGAAATATAAAATTCACACTCTGCACATTTTTGTCCAATTCTTCTCATCTCATCAAAGAAAGACAGTCACAATACCATAACCTAAAGCAAAGAGGTCATGCAAATACTTAGATGCATGGAATACCACTTACCCTTTTCTAAAGAAAAGTGTGCAGGGGATGGACTATGCCCATTGTACTTACTACTGTAAAAGTGACATTAATATAACTGGTGGTGGATCTAATGATGTGTTCAGACACACACTTGGCAAGAAACATAAGGAGATGGCCAAGACTGCACAGACCAGTAAATAATAATTACATTACAACAGCCATATCTATTGAATCTGTTTACTCATTTGTCTGTACGATTGCGTGGGACATTCTCTGTCATATCCATGTATCTATATTCAGAGTAAGCTTAATAGCATAAAATGCCTGGATTTTGGTCTTTTTTGCTTTGTAATTGCTCAAAAGCTTCGGCGGCCGGGGCGCTGCCCCAGACCCCACCAGTTGGCCTGGGCGGCCCCCTGGACCCCCAGCCTGGTTTGTCCCTCAAAAATATTAGCCCATGTTGACAGGTATGCTACCAGCGACAATTAATTCGATAATTAAAAATTTTGACAAGGAATATTGAGGTAATTAAGTCATTATGCCTGTTAAAGGCTAACCTCCCTGCTTGTGGCACACAAGCTGACAGCTTAAAATGTATTACTGTAAACGTTGTTGTCTTGTCACTAGCATTTAAATACTATCTGTACTAGTGGCAACACCTGCTAGGGAACTACCATCCAAGAGTGAGAGAGAAAAATGCCACAATTGCTTCCTGTACACCATATAACTGAGATGGCTGGGAATGATAAAGTTTAACATCAAGAGCTCCTTTGTAGACAGGTAATGACTGTATACCAGGTTTACAATAGATTTACCTTTGCCTCACTCTACCCACATACCATAGCATTCAGAGCTAAATCCTTGCTCAGAGCCATTCAATCTCAAAAATCCCAAGGAGCGTAGATTATGACTATGCCAATAATCAGTATTAATACTGCATGCTTTGACACCAAGTATGTTTTCTAGCATCAGTCAGCATATTTTCGGTAGTTCTGTGGAGAATATGGCCTCATTCGCATATCACTTTTCTCCACTTAGGCATGTAGGGCAATTAATACAAAGTAGATCCTCGCTCAACTGGTGAGCGATGTTGTACTTTTTTATTAGTAGCAAAGTTTTTGTGATAATTCTGCTAGCATAATTTAGCTGATGTATTCTATTTATGCAGTTGCTGCCTACATTCTCAGATTGCACAAGATATAGCTTAGGGTGGGCCTACAGTACAACACAGAAGAGTTGAACATAGGTATTTTGTCGGCTCATCATACTCAATACTAAGAGTTTTCTGTGCTTACAAAAATTGTGAGGAGGACAATTCGAATGGAATGCTTTCATTGTAGCAGCTAACTTGCTTGGTCATCTAAATACAAACTCATTGAATACAATGTCAATCCAATTATATAATATTGACTAGAACTGGGCTAGAACTGTAAAGGATTATACTATAACAATACAATAGCAATAATGAATGTAGTTTATTTGGCAGGCAGGGTTAATTATACGATAATGTTGCTGGTTGGGTAATGATATATGGGGCATGAAACTCAGTGTATGTCCTGAAAATCTGAGGTCTGTAGCTCAATAATTGCTTATTATGCCAGCTACAAAAGAAGCTTTCTCTAAAGCATCACAAATCAGTAAAATAATGTGTAGGCACATTTTCTTTTTACCAGCAGCATGGCTTCGAATGGTCTGACACCACAAATTTTTATATCATTGGATTGCTCATCTTCTGAGGAACACAGTGGTTATTTTTTTTAGTAAACAAGGAAAATATCTACCAACATATCGAAAGCTTTATGGAAAAAAGTTAAAAAATTATATTAATTGCTGCCCTGCTGCCGGCTTATGTATGAAATTATTCCACTTTCATGGGGGCAAAGAAATACACAGTTTGTGAGTGTGTCCTGAAAATCTGAGGTCTGTAGCTCGATATTTTCTTATGCCAGCTACAAAAGAAGCTTTTTCTAAAGCATCACAAATCAGTAAAACAATGTGTAGCCAAATTATCTTTTGAGCAGCAGCATAACTTCTAAAGGTCTGACAGCACAAATTTTTATTCCATTGGATTCCTCATCTCCCGAGGAACATAGTGTTAATTTTTTTAGTAAAACAGGAAAACATCTTCCAACATTTCGAGAGCTTTAGTGAAAACAGTTTGAAAATGATAAAATTGCTGCCCTGCTGCCGGCATATGTATGCAACTACTCCATTTTCATGGCGGGCATTTTTTGAGTATGATCTGAAAATCTGAGGTCTGTAGCTCGACAACTTATTTTGTTTGCAACAAAAAAGGATTCCGCTTTACAATCATTATGATTTATAGCCATATTGAGAGTTTAAAAAATTTGGCACCAACTCGAACCCAGAGCTCTGCGTTGACGAAATAAAGAATTATCCACTGAGCTACGACACAGACATGTTGTATCAAAATAAGAGTGTCTGCCTTAAATTCAGTGGAGCATGAATTCTGTATTACAATACTTACATTACATTACTGATGATGAATACACACACAATCAGCATATTTGTGCACAGCTAAATCATCGCAAATCAATAAAATAATGTAGAAGCGCATTTTCTTTTGAGCAGCAGCATGGCTTCAAATGGTCTGACACCACAAATTTTTATATCATTGGATTGCTCATCTTCTGAGGAACATAGTGGTTATTTTCTTTAGTAAACAAGGAAAATATCTACCAACATATCGAAAGCTTTACGGAAAACGGTTAAAAAATGATATAAATTGCTGCCCTGCTGCCGGCTTATGTATGCAATTATTCCACTTTCATGGGGGGCAAAGAAATACACAGTTTGTGAGTGTGTCCTGAAAATTTGAGGTCTGCAGCTTGATAAGTTTTTATGCCAGCCACAAAAGAAGTTTTTCGCTTTATAATTTATATGAATTTTGGCCTTTTCGAGATGTGGAGATAACTCGGGTTCACAAAATTACCTTATATGCCCTGAGTAGGGAAAGAGATGTAAAGTTACTGATCAAGCCGGATGAGGACCCATGAGCTGTATCCAACACAGCTAACCTCAACAATGCAATCTAAATTTAGGAGCAAATCTTGATGTCTCAAGGTAGAAGGGCGCGCTGTAAAAATCATCATGACGCGATATCACAAACAATTACTGGGAGATTTAACCTCTAGTAGTTTGACACCCCCATACTTTTGGTAAGCAGTAACAATGCCGTCATAAACCAAGACTTTGTTTTATTGTGTTTAGAAAGTTATACCAGACCCTCGCCCTTCAATGTTATTGTCAGTGGTCATTGCTTTTCGCGGCAGAGTAAATTAATACATATTTTTTAATTTGGTGATAGCCTTGAGTTTCTAATGCGCTTCAAACCTCTGATGCAAGAAGGAAGTAAACCTTTCACTGCTTAGTAATCCTAGGGTATTGGCGTATTTCTCTAACCACATATCATTCAGAGTTCGCGGGCCAGTCTCTTTTAAAAAGTATTTAGGAAAAAGTAAAGACTATAAATGTTTTAGACCACATTAGACTATAATTTTATTAGATATGTTGGACTGCAATGCATCTGTCTTGTGATTAAAAAAGTAATGGTGCTGGTAGGGCATGGCCGTCACGTCCAACTTTGTTTTGATTTGTTAGAAAAAAATGCGTATTGGAAGGCAGACTCTCATAGTTACTTTGTATTTACACAATTACTATCCTATCTCGATCCATAGCACCATGAAGAGTGAAGGAAAGAATGCATGTATGCATTGCATTGTGGGATACATAATGATTTAGTTATCACAATTTTGACAGCCAAAAAAACAAAATGATTGAAGAAAGGAAGACCAAAGTTGTGTCCTCTTCCACTAGCAGTGGTAAGCCTTATATCCAACCTTACCCAACGGCAGTCATCATTTCGAGGACTTGAATTAATAAGTACGATGCTTGGACCTAGGGAACTAATACAGAAATTCTCCTCGATTTTACTCATGATATTCATAAACTGATTGCCTTGCTCTGAAGCAGAACATCTGACGATACATTGCATGAAGACAAAGGGTAGGTGTATGAAGCTAAATTTGCAGCCTGTTGACATATGTTGATCTGTTCCTGCAATACACCGTAATCGTTTAAGGTAATGCTAAGTGATTGCTTAGAATTATCAATTTTATAGAGCAGCCTACACAGCTTTGCTAATAAATCAAAGTCATGCTTAACAAAGTTTGTATCTCTTATCAATCAACTTTCAAGGAAGCTAAAGTTAAGTTAAATACCAAAAAAGCAGTCTATACCATACCAGAAAAAAATATGCTCCGAGGGCTCTCCCACCAGAACTGATCAGCCTTGATGTTCCCCCGGTCTTATATGCACCGGAGGTCATCACTGTTGATAGGCATGGCCAAAAAACCGGAGATTGTATTTGCCCATCGATCACTTAAATTTGAAAATAAAAATGCAAATAAACTGACTTCTTGATAAGATGGCGATAGGATTTTGATTTTTGTCTGTTGAAAAATGATTTAATTATACATTGATTATATATGACAGAGATTGAACCTCCAAAAAAGGCGGAGATGGGATGTCTGATAGCTGACAGTAGAGATAAAACTGAGATTGGTCTCTGATTTGAAGTGGTTGACACTGTCTGTTATCACTTGCTCCCATCTTCTTGGTTTTATTCTCTCTATCTGAAATCTCCTGAGCCTGAGCTGTGTGAACTTGAGATCTCACAGCTTCTGCTCCTCCTTCTCCTTGACTCTCCTGAGCCATCCAAGTAAGCTGTGAAATTATCTCACATGTTTTCATGAAATCATTTTTATAACTTCCTAATGTACACAAAATATCTGTCCTAAAGTGTCCTTCCATGTGATCCATTCTAACTAGGGTGGGCAGTGCATGGATGTATGAAAATAGTAGGGCAAAAGGTGTAATTTCTGTACCAAGTATATCAAATCTAAGAACGCCTTGATATGGACAATATCACCAAGTGCGCCGAGAAGCTTTCCAAAGCAGATACTGCCAAACACAGATTGAAAACCAAATCCCTCAGAATGGTGCACCCATCAACGCACCGAACCCTTTAATCTCCTTTGACATGCTACTATCCGGTTGCTCTACGTCTCTGTGCCACTGCATTAATCTTCGTAGAGACTGTTTTAGATCACAGGCTATCCTTATTTTCTATTATTATATATATGTACACTACAAATAGATTTTATGCAACAGTTTAGACATCAGAATTTTTTAAAACAAATTTTACTAGAGGCAAACCAGTTTATTACTTCTCAATCGCCCCTTGTGATAATAAAGGTCTGTACATACATACATACATACATACATACATACATACATACATACATACATACATACATACATACATACATACATACATACATACATACATACATACATACATACATACATACATACATACATACATACATACATACATACATACATACATACATACATACACACACATACACACACATACATACTTACCTCTATTATGGTAAATTATAAAGGTCCTAACATGGTTGACATGCAAAAACCGGCATTTTGCAGCTAATTTGCAAGTAATTTAGACAAATCGTCTTCCAAACAAGGAATTATTTGCCACTAAGAATGAGATATAGGTATGCAAGCAAATTGGTGCGTGGACGATTGATACCAACAATCAATCATCTGGAGGACATACTATCTTGTAAAAATCAGCCAAAGTAGGTAAGTTCTTCGTTCACCAGACCTTATCAATCTGAAGATATTGCAAGTGGTGTCCTTTTTTCTCAAGGTTACTCATCTGTCACATTAGCACAAGGGAGAATAAAAACCAACTGCTTGTGTAATGCATTGTGGGATACTAACAAAATTCATTATTAAATATTTGACAGCTTTTTTTTTCCTCAAACTACCTGCCCCTCCCACCCAAAAACCATTTCAGCTGTTCTAATAGTGCCCTCTAAACCTTTTTCGAGGAGCACAGAAGGGCATTGGAATTTAAAGGAGAAAGGTTTTTGAAAATTATCAAAATTCATATTGAGCTATGTGGTTTAAACATGTTGAACTGTAACTTTTGAACTGAAAATTGATTGTGCAGGGGGTGACTGCTGACTTAGGTACAGTCGGGTTGGGAGCCACTTGGGGCAAATCGTGGCCTGGCTTATTATTTTGAAACAACCCCAACCATTGGACGGGTTGGAATAGACAACAAAGTTCCTGTGCCTTGCATTGTGGGATATTCATAGACTTATCTAAGAATATTTGGCAGCCTAAAATCTATTTGATCAGAAGTGAGGAAAAGGAAAGACATATATAATTATCTCAAAATAAAGGAAAATATTGTGATTGTGTGTGCCACCTGTGAACGTTATTACGGCAGGCTGTGAACTTCAATCCAATTGTAAATGGGTGTCAAAAGCAAAGCGCAGCATTGTCCCTCAGATAAAATATTTTATCAATTGAATAATTTTTCCAAGACATGGTAGCAAAAGCCTAAGCGAACCCAGCTGTCAAGTTTCAGGAAAATTGGAAAGTTCAGTATCTACATTGAATTGTGGGATATCATCTTACTGCAGGACTATAATATATGGTGTCAGGAGGTGCAAATGGCTGTTGTTTTTATATTTTCTACTTCAAATAGGAAGGGAATTGATAATTAGTCTGACTCAACAAGGCCTGATACACAAATTCACAATGACTGCCAGCAGGACCGGAATTAAACAAACGCCACACGGATCACAACCTGCTCAAATGTGGTCAATGTACTGCAATATTTGAATCACAGCAGCAGCCTTATGAACCAATGACTAAAGATTTTGAAAATCAAAACAAGAAGCCTAGCCTAAAATATTATAGAGTTGTATGAAAGGCAAAAAACTCAATTCATATCAAAGACAGATATTGAGATTAATTATAATGATGCAATGAAATTTAGTAAGGAAATACCTTGATACCTTACTTATAAGGCACCAGTGGTTCCTTACTCTTCCGCTTTATTCTTAGTTCCTCTCAGTACTAATTGGAGACACAGGCTTAGCAAGCGAATGAAGTACTGGACTAATAAGAACCCTCCCCCATCATTTAATAATGATCTTATAAACCATGATTTTGATTTATTTTAAAATTTATATCAGGGCTCCCCCTTCAATTCTATTTTAAGTGGTCCCAGTTTCTCTCACCTGAGTATATTAACATTTTATATTCTGGCGATTGCTTTGTAACTGTTATGTGCATCAAATATCTGATAAGGAAGGGGAGATATTCATATCACTGTTTTGTATCCCTAGACTGTTCTCGTGTGTTTCTCCTATCAACGGACAAATCACAGAGGTGCTATGGGCAAATTATTGTTGTTTGCTTTACCAAAGTTACTTCTCGGTAATGAGAACTGCCGAAAACACCATAGTTCATGCGACAATATGATACTAAATAAAAACAGACTTTTCATAACTGCACCGTAAGAAGCTTTGATAGAGCAAATAATCACATCCTTTGCTATTAAGCGAGAGGACCCGGGTTCAATCCCCATTCTCGTCTCGAGGGATTTATCCTGGCTTTTCCCTAACCACATACCACAAAACCCAAAATCAAATTCAGCCAGCAAACTCCCACACATCACACACATCTCAAACTCAGACAACTCTCATAATCACAAAATCGACAACAGGTGTTGTAGGATGTTTAATGCCAGGGTTTTTTTTTTAATTATTAGATATTGATGCAATGACTATGACCATCTAAAATAAGACTTTAACACACATACCATCATAACCTACAATTAAGTATAGATAAATTTAACAAGCTGAAATGCTCCACAGCTTTCCCTCCGTTCTATTTTGTGCACGACTCATGATAATGAGAATTTTTAAGTCAGTGTTGAGGATACAGCCATGCCAATAAGGCCACTATAATATTCTCTAAACTGCAAATTTTCTAATGAATACAAACTTTACTCCAGGATTAACTTGACTTCCAGTCAAACCATTTTATGGAGTCATGTAAGTGCATAGATGTATTATTTTTGTCATGTTAATCCTATATCAACGCATTATGTCTTGCTTGTGGTACTATACAATTGAGCTGTTAGACATTGGTAATTATTACATCATTTATATGACAACTGGTGAAAGTTAAATTCTTAGCAGCAATATAATGTATTATATATAGCAATGTATTTTTTCTCAGGTTGGTCGATATCATCTCATTCCTCATCACTCACCAAGCCTGTAAATGCTTGGATTTTCCGTTATCTAAACCTCTGCTTAGCTCATCAACTGTAAGTGTGTGTGAATTGTTTTCTTCATTTGTAATTGTTGGTCTGGGACTGCAATTGCCATCATTGCATGGGCAACTTAAATGATTGAACAAAATATTCTTGTAATTTGAAATTTTAATTATCTCTGACAAAACCTTTAAAAATGATGTCTTTTTTATATCACACCATGTTAACACCATCTCATTATTATTGTGATTTTTTAGGTCACAAGTTCTTTGAAGAATTCATAAACCAACAATTTTAACTTCACGTGCTCTGTTGACAACCTAACGATCAGTGTAAATCCAGCAGATGGTATTTTATACCAGTACAAAAATGAAATCAATTTTCCAGGGTCTTTGAGCACTAGGGGTGTAAATCACCTCTTCTCTGGAGAGTGCGGTTTCATAAAACCACCCTACCCCACATAAGACAAGAAAAATGCATCGTTTTCAAAGGAAAATGAATAAACAAGAGAATAATATGTCAACATCTGGTTGATGTACCATCCTTCCAATCCCATGCTAGAATTGGGGATCACAAATTGGCTCATGGATTTCTATAGTGTAATGTTTCAGAGTAAATTAGTGAGTTTTTGTTCACATTGCCATAGTAACAGGAGTAGATCAAGGTCTAAAGACTACTAAAAGACCAAAGCATTTCATTAGTCAGGCAGTTACCTCTATGACAAAGTTGTGTAAAAAACTCTACATGACATGAACTATTGATGGTGGAAAGTGCCTTCCAAAAGAGAAGATAACTCTTATTCTCTGCATTATGATATCACACTACCCCTAAAACATGCTTTTGTCTTTTGGTAGCCGTCAAGTTCTAATTAATAAAGTTCAAAGTAGACAATACTCTGTATAGTAAATCTGATGGCTATTGTGGTGGGACAAAATTAAAGCAGACCTCCTGCCCTTGTTCGTACCCATACTCCGACCCCAACCATTGCCATTTTCGAGATCGCATTGACTTCCTTACAATTATGTATGAGAAATATAAATACTTTGACTATAGGCTACATAAGACTATGTTTGTTAGATATGTTGAACATCTGTCTTGTGACTGAATTAAAATAAAATTGTCTGCAGGCCACCGCTGTCAAGCCGAACTTCAATTTGCTCTTTGTTGGCAGACAAATTGGAACAAACCTTAGAGATCAGATTGTATCTGGGTTCATTACAGAATTACCATCCTATCTCAAGGAACAGCACCATGGGGAATAGAAAAGAAAAAACAATTGTGCATTGTATCGTGGGATACTCAATAACTGATTCATAGGAATTTCTACAACATAAGGTTCTTTGAATAAAGAGAGATTGATGAAAGTTATATATTGTTTTAAAAGCGATATTACCACCTTCCCCCTCACAAAGAAGCGTGCAGTCGTGACGGTTTTTACCTCAGCTAAGCAAGTCAAGTTTTGATATTGTTAGGAGTCTTGCGCGGCTTGTATGATGATGCACTGGTAGTGGTTGACAACCGAGCACAGATGGGCCATGGTGCTGGATAGCCAGCAGAGTAGCACCTTGTGCGCCGCCCAGAGAAGCAGCCTTCACGCAAGTCAGACGCACACGCAAAACTGGCCGACGCCGTCGTTTACTAGCGCGCATGAGACTAGTTGCGAGGCCTGCACTTGACACTTTGAAGTTTCAAGTGCGACAGGCTGCTGAAATTGACGCGGCGGTGCAGGCTTGGAAAAGCAGCCTTTGGTTTTGACTCGCCGGAGTCCAAGTCCAATTTGTTTGAGAGCACTTGTATGGCTATGCACGGCGCTGACACTGGACTTGGACGAAAGTTCTCCGGGCGAACATGGGAGCCAATGGAGACATTTGTCCACTGCTAAGACGGGAGACGGCGTGTCCTAAAATTGACAGGCATGCACTAAAAAAGCAATAGCTGGATGCAAGGCTGCAATAGACTGGATAGCTCTGTCATACCACGGGCCAAAGGCCAAAAAAACAGGATGGTTGCTACAAAGTCAAGCACATGCCAAGTGGCATCAGGCACAGCGGGGAAAAGCAGGCAAAAGCGGCCGATTGTGATCATGAATGGCACTGGAGCTGCCTTTTTATCGTCTGAAGCTGCTGTCATCTTCAGCGCCCGCACGCACCCGAGCTCAAACAAAAAACACGGTACACGAGTACGACACAACAACCCTTGGTATAGGCCTGCATGTCGGCGCCTGGTCAGTCATCTCCAAAAACTGGCGCAGTAGAACACGCCCATGTCATAAGGCGATCTCGGTCACTGTTGAACAGGCCTGCGTCACCTCCTTGGAGATAATGGCGTTATCTGGTTGATCCTGCCAGTAATTATATTATAATTAATTCATCGGTCACCTGGTTTAAAAATTGATATGCGAAGTTTGTGTCGAATTTTTAAATTAAATTTTAACATAACTGTAAAACTCAGGGCTCTTAACCACTGAGATTTAGTCCAGTTACTTAGATTTTTGTTGGCATGAATATGAGTGAAAAACTTGGATTTCCCCTCATATTCATATCCATACAGAACTATCTGTTTGACCACCGTACCATGTTCCTGGCTCTAGGACTTTCAGATTTTGCAGCTGGTTACTAATGAAATATGCGTAGCGGGTGGATGACGAAAGATTAGATGATATCTATCAGCTGGTAGAATATCTCCCAAGTATAGAATGATGGAGTTATTTGTCAGCTTATTACTATTTTCATTCAGCTCTACAAATATTTTTTCTCAGCTTAGATCAAGTAATTTTCAAATCAGGCTTCTACTGACATCATCATTATCTTCTTCGACAAGTACGTTCCTTGACCCACAGTGGGAATACTGATTTTTAAAATTAGAGATAAACGACAATGATCTGGATTGACATAAAAGTACCATACAGAAGAACATATCTCCAAATATTGACTTCTGGACATCTAAAATGTTAAATTAATAAGCCACAACAGCTGGCTGCTTTGTAAGAACTTCTTCATGAATCACAAAGTTTAGGGATGTAGATGTGTTTACTATAATAATATAACTATTGATAAAGCGAAAGGACTTTCTATCTAACAGTCTGGTCACTTTATAATAGTTCCTTGTACAGAGTGGACTGTGGGTAGTTTTTAAGACGAGGCTTAGCTCCATATTGATTGATTGATTGATTGATTGATTGATTGATTGATTGATTGATTGATTGATTGATTGATTGATTGATTGATTGATTGATTGATTGATTGATTGATTTATTAGCTATAACAAACATTAAATGTTGCGAAAAATGGATGCATATACTTTGTCATAATAAGAGCTTGCTACTAGTGTATGGAACTATGGGCTTTTAAAAACGAATCTCATCAAGTGTGATGCGCATTTGACTCAGAAAACAGTCTTTGCCCCATGAGCTTCGGTATTTAACATGTCTAAGACGACCAGAAGGGCAAAGTTCAAGAAAACCATGTATAAAGTGGTATTCATCAGAAAAACAGCACATGATAATGGAATTAGTTCTCTGTTTAACAATGGTATCGAGGTAGCCTACGTTAGGCCTAAATTCTTGGCATCGTTGAAAACTTTTCTTAGTAATTTCTTGTCCTTAGCATATATGCTAGTGTGCAAAACAGGTAGACAATACATTAAGAGTGAAACTACAAGACTTTTGAACAGCATGGAGGCTAATGGCTTCGAACTCAGATACATTCATTTTTTTACAACATACATCCTTTGACTTGCTTTGCCAGTTATTTTATGCACATCATCTTCGAATCTTAGTTTGTTATCAATGTCTACACCAAGGTATGGTGTAGACACCTGGAAAAGTAGACACTATGATGGTAAATCTACATTTTGAGTAATGCAATTACATAGAAAACTTTACAGCAATACTGGTATTGTCACTGATCTCTAGGGAAGCTGAGCCACTGGCAAAATCCACATATATAAATCAGCAATAGAGAAATATTACTGTAATAATGTTTCACTGTATTCTAGAAATACTGTTACAGCTTCACAATTAAACAAATATATGTGGTACGGGAAATATCAAAAGGGTGGAATACCTGGCCGTTACCTGGCTATGGTTTGGTTTTCGCGCTAGCTGTATCTAGCAAAACAAACTCACCATAAATGAGCCAAGAGAGGATAACTCCTGGATGGATAACTTCTGCAGACTAGCAACTGTCAGGGCTTCAGCCTAGAGAGGGTCGTGTTGGTGGCCAAGCCAACCTAACAGAGCTGTTATACTGAGTGTTGTGCTGGCGGTCAAGCCAACCTAGCAGAGCTGTTATACTGAGTGTCGCACTGGTGGCAGTGCCAACCTACAGGGCTGTTACACTGAGTGTGGTACTGGTGGCAGAGCCAACCTAGCAGATCTGTTATACTGAGTGTCAAGCCAACCTAGCAGAGCTGGTGTCTAGAGAGTAGCTAGCCTGTAGCGGGTGCATTTACATCTGATAGAATACTTTGCGAAGCGGGACGAACCCTGAACTTGCGCTCTGAGCAGATTAAACGGGAC
This sequence comes from Membranipora membranacea, assembly GCA_914767715.1. Taxonomy (NCBI): domain Eukaryota; kingdom Metazoa; phylum Bryozoa; class Gymnolaemata; order Cheilostomatida; family Membraniporidae; genus Membranipora; species Membranipora membranacea. The sequence continues at coordinate 20,331,105 of OU612072.1, forward strand.
GCACCCGGAACCTTAATTGTGTAGCCTTAGCTATATTAGGTGTATTGATAATAATACTCAGACTTGACACTGAAACGCACTTAGTGAGATTAATATAGGAGATGAGGTACACTGTCTGTGATAATACTATAAGACGATGCAGCCGTCTTACTATGGAATTCCATGTCGATAATTGCCAGGATTAAATGTGTATACAACTTATTTATGTATGATGTCTGTGAGATCGTTTCTGTGGTAAATATATAAGTTGAAATCGTCTACATAATATCGGTATGATAGGTTCAAGTTTAAATCAGGGTAGATAGCCCTTTACACTTCGGAAATAGTCTGTTTGAATATTCTATATTTAGAATATTCAAAATTAGTAGGCATGGTACATCCATTATGTTAGCAGACAGCTTTGGATTGATTTTGCAAGAGTTGCCCCTCATTAATGAGTATTACTGGGTTCGCTGTATTGAGCATAGCCTCGAAACTACCTCTTGAGCTGTCACTGTTTTCAACCAAGGAGTAACACATTTACTGTAGAAATAATGAGAAGCCTTGAAGACTCTTTACAAAATCACCACTTCTGGGCAGATAACTCTTACAAATCTGATAATGTCTTGCGCTAGATAACGTTTCATCAATCCATTGTGTTGCAGTGTTGAATTTATTTTTGTTAGAGAGTGAGGATGATAGCAAGGAGGTGGAGGAAGAGGAAACATGGAATGTGGAGGCAATCCTCAAAGAAAGTAAGTTAACATTCTAGATGCGCTGGAATTTTATTTCCCACATAGCCAACAAATTCTACCTCAGGTCATTCGATGGTTGCAATGCGCATTCATGGAAAGCCGGAAGGTGAAGCGGTAAAAAATTTGTCCTCCATTGTCAGGTCACATGTTGAAATCTTGACAACTGCTCATGTTGTTGACGGAGGTATCTTTTCCACACTTGGATCCCAAAAAGAAAATTTCTGTCCCATTGACAATAAGGTGTATATTATAATTGAATTGGTGTTAATACTAATTAATTATATTGTAGTGGTACCAATACCCAGAATAAAAGAAAGTTCGTAATTGACTCCAAAAGGCTATTCGGTGTTTGCTCAGTGATTAAAAAGAGGTAGGCTGATACTTGTGAATGTTTTATTTCCAGAATACGAAGAAAAGAAGAAGCGAATGGCTAGTGCAGTGGGAGGATGAGGGCAGGTTAGTATTAGTAGACAATATGTCGCTATCAGTTTTATTGTCACAATTCACACATAATTTCATGGTAACTACAATGAATCTGCAGATCATGTTTGATAGTGTTATATTGCTTCCAATCTGTTCATCTATGGGAAAGTGAGTCTTTAAGACAAAATTAACGCTCCCTGATTTCTCTAAAATTACTTTGGCCATATCATAGATACTAAGTGTGATAAAGGGTGAAGAAACGGATGACTGGTAAATCGGTATATCAGGTTGATTTTAATGTTTTAGCCTTTATCTTCATCGCATCAATCTATTTTATTTTTTTCCCTCTTAGCAAGAGATGGAAACGTACATGGGAGCCGTTGAGCCACATCTTCAACTCAAGCAAGTTTGCTGAATACATGGTTTGTGCATATACTCTTTTATTTATTCTTCTATCCGATTGTATCCATTGCATTCAATTCAGTCACAAAATCGATTTTTAGCGTCTATTTGCACATATTGATGTATAGTGATAAAATGTTGTAATTTATCTTCAGCTTTGCAACTTTTTTACTTGCCCACTGCGCACATCTCTAACCAATAACATGGCCCAAAATATTGGAACCATGCTGATGAGTGATGAGGTACTTCATGTATTGCGTGCATATCTTTTTACTTTTGATATACAATTAACAAGCATCCTCACCTATCCTCACCTATCTCCGGTCTGTACGGATAGCGCAATAAACAAGCATGTTCTCTGTTTGATAGCTTAATAATTAGGGACCGAAGAGGTGAAGTAGCCTAAACATCATTATAGAAGAATACTCAAAAAAGCAGCAGGTGCCAACACAATTCATAATTATTATCTTTAACTGGATTTTAAGTTTTCTGCATTCATTATAAGGAATAATACTCATTTTTTGTGAAACCGTCTCATTGTCTCTTTTAACTTACCTCTAGGACATTTTTTTTTAAATATTATTTTTACAGTGCGTAAGCAATAAAAATCAGATTCATGTTGACATTTACTCAGACTTTTTTCTGTTATTAGCAGCTCCAGCATATATAGTTTTGTCAATACTGTTTCCTTCAACTGTATTTTTGTTGAACAGTTCAGTAAATATATTTACATTGACATTTACATATAAAACAAAGGCTGACCGCAAATTTTGTTTGGACTTAGTATTTTAGTGAGGCGAAATCCCCTGTGCACAACAAACATTTAATCCGCAGAAATTGTTTCTCTGATTTTAAAGTGGTGGCTATAATAAAGCATATAAACTTCCAACAAATAATCAACATTACATCCACCACCCAAGTTTCTGCCATAAAAATCTAATTAAAACTTGAAGCTCAGATCTAATAGCATTTCCATTAATGCAACCAACGCCCGCAGCGCACTGTATAATTTCTAAAACTCTGTTTTTAAAGCAGTGGCTATTATAAACTGTCTTTGCTGAGGATAAGTTAGTTTTTGTGACAAATTCATCTTTCAAGATTTTCTGAGGGTGTCGGAAAATGAAATTTCCAATTGCCAGTTGCTTTTGCCGGATATTATTTTATATTCTTTCTTGTATCGCCGGAGCATCATATAAAAGTTTTCATGAGCCCCTGATTAACCTGCACGGAGATATGAGTGATCTCCCTGTGCAGAAGGGGGGGGGGGGACAACTAATGACAAATGAGCAACATTACATCCACCACCCACCCATTTGAGGAATCGTTGTACATCTAATTTCCTAATACGATGATGCCTACGCCATTTGACTTGCCCTAACTCATGTGGGGTCTGTGAAGACAAGAACACTGGAGAACATATTTATTTTCATCTCTTCACTATCACTATCTTTCTCTAGCCGGGAGAGATGTAATCATTCTCATATAGGCTGCATGGGGGTTCGTTTTAAAATTGTCCACCCACTCCCTGACAGTAGTGTGTAGAATCTGATCAGACGGTTTGATTTGATTCGTCATAAATAATACGCTATTTAAGGGAAGAATGGTATAGCTAATTGAAAGACCCACTGTTTTCTATCTAATCTTAGGCTGTTCGTTTTCCCACAGAGGCAAATAACAACTCATTCCCATGCTTGCAAAGAGATACGATTGCTTGTGGTCACAGTGCAATCCCTAGTGAAAGTCTCTCATCATGAGAGATAGCATACGATCAAGCAGTTGCCTTCTAGAGTGATTGAAGGCACCCGTTTTGTCTTAGGCTCTTGATTACACAATGTGTGTTTGGGTTTTACTTTGAGGGCAACGGAGTACTAGTTGGTTGGCCTGGTCTAAATGTATTTACTAAGCATAATAAGATCATCAATGAGACTCTTTGGAAAGACAAAGACAGAGCACAACTTTGGATCGCATGTTGTTTGGGTTACCAAAGACAAAAATACTAAATTTGGGGTTAGCATACAGGGATACATACAAAGGCCTATAAACAAGTATTTATTGAACAGGGTTAAGGTCATTGAACAATGTTTTGAGAGCGACACTACTTCTGAGTGAGTGGGAGTGTTTATAAATACAAAAATAGTAATAAATTAGGGCAAAAGGTTTTTACTCCTTGATATAGCCTAGGCCTTCTAAGGAAGCAATCAATTCAATGACTGAATAAGTGAATGAGTTAGATAGATGACACTCCGTTTCATGGGCCCATGTTAAAAGTGTTTACCATAATGAAGTTGTTATATATACTTACATTGTCGATTGACACTCCCTTTCTCTCGGGTAAAACAGAATGATGGTGGCAATCATGTAGGCCTACTGCCAAACCTATTAAATGTGATTACATTTCTTACTACTATCTGGCTATTATCACAGATAGTACTACTACTGTCTGTCTTTTATCACAGATAGTAGTAGGTAGCTACAGCTAAAGACTGAAGTAGGTTAACCTCTTTAGTTGTAGAGATACTAACCAGAGAGACTTATATCCCTGCTCACATAAGACGTTTGGGACAACATTTAGTCAAAAGGTTTGAAACAAAACTTGCTGTCATCATTTCCTAGGGGTCAAGAATGGTTAGCCATTTGAATGATAAAAGTGACTATACTGAACTAAAATGAGACTGGCACTATTCTCACAGAACATTTTCTGCATGAAAACTTCATGTTGCATTCTCACAAGTAAAGAGGGAACAACTCCAAATTATCTAAACCTTGCGGCCCGAAAGCAAACAAGGTAGCCTATGAGGTAGAATGAAATTGCTTTAAGTCTACAAATAGGGTAAACTGGACTGAAAGAATTAACTTGATTTGTAAACTTCAATTCCACCTCATGAGTAGAATTTTACGCAGTATGGGCTTCTCCTATGTATTTCGTTGTTTGAGTTCACACAAATGTTTGCCATGAAATGGAAACTATGTGAGAGGAAATCTTTTGTTGATGATTTTTCCAGGTAACTGAAGTATCTGATCTTTCTGGTGAATTTTCTAATAAAGTGACGACTCGGTCCATTTTGATGACTGGTACTTTTATTTGCGCTGGTGTGTTTATGATTTATTTTATGTCCTTTAAATGGCTCATCGTGGGTACGTTCTCAGTCATAACAGTTCTTAAACATTTCTTCTCTAAGAATAAAACGACAAGAGTCAAAGAGATCAAAGGATAATAAACACCTAAATCCTCCTTCGAAAGTGGAAACATATTGTATATATGGTGATCAAAAAGGTCACATTGTTTTAATTGAGTTGATTGTTGTGGCTGATTATTTTAGAATTCATAAGAATTATGCTACCCTGAGGTGGCAATAATTACTTTCTGCGCTCAATCAATATGTTTAACTAAACTCCCAACAATAGGCATTCGCTCACGCTGTTGCGCCATTTACTAGTAGTCATAATTACTTCTGAAGTCATGAAGCCGGCAGTCAACTAGGATGCAGGTTCTAAAAGTGGTGCTAGTTTTGGGATTTACTGGTGAGGTCAAATATCATTTAACTTGATTTGATATATTTGTTATGAAGCTGGAAATGCGATCATGCCAAACTGCCATGTTTCAGGACCATTATTAAATTCTGCACTTCGTTAGGAGATTTCTTACATACTTTAGATAACTAATTTCAGTTAAATTACTACATCAAATCGGTAGCATGTTTTTTTAGATTGACAGTACATTACTTGTGCAAGTTTCATAGGATAAGTTATTGCTCTACAAAACCTGAAGTCAAAGGGACCTCGGAAAATTTTAATTTTTCGAAACATTCGTCCTTCAAAATCGATGCGTGACAGCCAACTTGATCAGAAATGTGTCCTGATTGAATCAGGATGAAAACTCCAATAATCTTCGCACCATATGTTCAATTTGGAAGAGAGTGCTTGACATTGACCCGGTAAATTATTCGAGATTTTGGAAAATTCTTCCCGGTCAATACAGCAAATATGCGAATTATTTGAATTAAGAATAATAATAATTATGTGATGTATATAATAAATAACTAATGTACTGTATATTTTAGTTACTGTGCTGACACAAAGCAATACCTGCTCTTCGAAAAGAATAATATACCCAACTGTAACCATCAGGAACGAAAGTGATCCAAAAGCAAAAATCAATGGGGAGATTTGGGCCTACGGTACCGGTGTAGTATTGTAAACTGTCCCCCGCGCGAAAACAACCCCGGGACACTTTACAATATTGTAAACTGTCCCGGGGACACTTTACAATAAAAACAGGCCTATTGTAAACTGTCCCCCCCTATTGTAAACTGTCCCCCCCTATTGTAAACTGTCCTCCCCTATTGTAAACTGTCCCCCCTATTTGTGACTGTCCATATCGAGTGCCCAGCGATTTATCACCATTCTAAATGGGTCAGATCATCTAACTGGAGCATACCATGATGTTCTGGCTGCCACTATGATGGCCAAAGTTGTACCATGGGGATGGTGGTGGTATCTCATTGAATGAGTGTATAAAGCCTCTTTTTCATATGGTACTTGGAGATCTATTTTTCGCAAACACTAGTTTTTTGAAGCTCCTATGATTTAGAGATGTCTGGTTTGCGAAGAAAGGTGCACTAAGCCAACAGTGGATGGATGTGTAGTTGCCGCATCACAGAACACACATACTTTCATTGCAGGTTCATGAGCCGCGCAAAAACAACCACCCAATTCATTCATCATAAAATCTACCTCCGTCAAGCATTTGCCTAGGAGTGATGGCAGTCAGTCACAAGTGAGACCTGGAGAAATAATTAATTTGAGCTATTCATATTGTGAGGATGGGTATTGCACTGTAAAATATTGCTTAAGCCGCGCAAAAACAACCACCCCCCAAGCTGTCTTATAAAGATATCTGTTAAAAAGTCACAAACATAATGAACCGTGATTTTGCATCCATAATGCGATTGTCATAAGGTGACTGTGTACCAAATTTCAGATTAGTAGGTCAGAACTTAATGACACAACGGATGATATGTCGTTCTTTGCAAGTTCATGAGCCGCGCAAAAACAACCACCCCATCCAGTCATCTTGAAATCTACCTCAATCAAGCATTTGCCTGTGAGTGATGAAAGTCAGTCACATGTGAGACCTGGAGAAATAACGACTTTTGAGTTTTTCATATTGTGCCGCCTGGTATTGGACTGTAAAATATTGCTTAAGCCGCGCGAAAACAACCACCCCCAAAAGTGTCTTATAAAGATTATCTGTCAAAAAGTCTCAATCATAATGAACCATGATTTGGCAGCCATAATGTGATTGTCATAAGGTGCCTGTGTACCAAATTTCAGATTAGTAGGTCAGAACTTAATGACACAACGGATGATATGTCGTTCTTTGCAAGTTCATGAGCCGCGCGAAAACAACCACCCCATTCATTCATCTTGAAATCTACATCAATCAAGCGTTTGCCTGTGAGTGATGAAAGTCAGTCACAAGTGAGACCTGGAGAAATAACCACTTTTGAGGTTTTCATATTGTGCGGCCTGGTATTGGACTGTAAAACATTGCTTAAGCCGCGCGAAAACAACCACCCCCCCCCCCCCCCAAAGTGTCTTATAAAGATTATCTGTCAAAAAGTCTCGATCATAATGGACCATGATTTGGCAGCCATAATGTGATTGTCATAAGGTGACTGTCTACCAAATTTCAGATTAGTAGGTCAGAACTTAATGACACAACGGATGATATGTTGTTCTTTGCAAGTTCATGAGCCGCGCGAAAACGACCACCCCCTTCATTCATCTTGAAATCTACCTCAATCAAGAATTTGCCTGTGAGTGATGACAGTCAGTCACAAGTGAGACCTGGAGAAATAACCACTTTTGAGGTTTTCATATTGTGCGGCCTGGTATTGCCCTGTAAAACATTGCTTAAGCCGCGCGAAAACAACCACCCCCCAAACTGTCTTATAAAGATTATCTGTCAAAAAGTCTCGATCATAATGGACCATGATTTGGCAGCCATAATGTGATTGTCATAAGGTGACTGTCTACCAAATTTCAGATTAGTAGGTTAGAAATTAATGACACAACGGATGATATGTCGTTCTTTGCAAGTTCATGAGCCGCGCGAAAACAACCACCCCATTCATTCATCTTGAAATCTACCTCAATCAAGAATTTGCCTGTGAGTGATGACAGTCAGTCACAAGTGAGACCTGGAGAAATAACCACTTTTGAGGTTTTCATATTGTGCGGCCAGGTATTGGACTGTTAAACATTGCTTAAGCCGCGCGAAAACAACCACCCCCCCCCCCCCCAAAGTGTCTTATAAAGATGATCTGTCAAAAAGTCTCAATCATAATGAACCATGATTTGGCAACCATAATGTGATAGTCATAAGGTGACTGTGTACCAAATTTCAGAATAGTAGGTCAGAACTTAATGACACAACGGATGATATGTTGTTCTTTGCAAGTTCATGAGCCGCGCGAAAACATCCACCCCATTCATTCATCTTGAAATCTACCTCAATCAAGAATTTGCCTTTGAGTGATGACAGTCAGTCACAAGTGAGACCTGGAGAAATAACCACTTTTGAGGTTTTCATATTGTGCGGCCTGGTATTGCCCTGTAAAACATTGCTCAAGCCACGCAAAATCAACCACCCCCCAAGCTGTCTTATAAAGATTATCTGTCAAAAAGTCTCAAACGAAATTAACCATGATTTTCTAGCAATGATGTGATTGTCATGAAGTGACTGTGTACCTAATTTTGGATTAAAAGGTTAGAAATTAATGACACAGCGGATGATATGTCGTTCTTTGCAAGTTAATGAGCCGCGCAAAAACAACCACCCCATTCAGTCATCTTGAAATCTACCTCAATCAAGCATTTGCCTGTGAGTGATGAAAGTCAGTCACAAGTAAGACCTGGAGAAATAACCACTTTTGAGGTTTTCATATTGTGCGGCCTGATATTGCCCTGTAAAACATTGCTTAAGCTGCGCAAAAACAACCACCCCCCAAAGTGTCTTATAAAGATAATCTGTCAAAAAGTCTCAATCATAATTGACCATGATTTGGCAGCCATAATGTGATTCTCATAAGGTGACTGTGAACCAAATTTCAGATTAGTAGGTCAGAACTTAATGACACAACGGATGATATGTCGTTCTTTGCAAGTTCATGAGCCGCGCGAAAACAACCACCCCATTCATTCATATTGAATTCTAACTCAATCAAGCATTTGCTTGTGAGTGATAAAAGTCAGTCACAAGTGAGACCTGGAGAAATAACGACTTTTGAGTTTTTCATATTGTGCCGCCTGGTATTGGACTGTAAAATATTGCTTAAGCCGCGCGAAAGCAACCACCCCCCAAGCTGTCTTATAAAGATTATCTGTCAAAAAGTCTCAAACGAAATGAAACATGATTTTCTAGCAATAATGTGATTGTCATGAAGTGACTGTGTACCTAATTTTCTATTTCTTCTATTGGTTTTTCATTTAAACTGACTTAACCTTTTCTTCAATTTGAAAACACTGAATCTTCAGTGTTCATTTAAATACCCGGGGAGCCCCTTTATGTACAAATAAGCTCAAACCGTAGTTTAAAACAATCAGTGTTTTCTGGAATTGTTGTCTAATATCATATCATCCGGTCATTCATAGGCCTGTGTAATGAGATATATGCAAAATTAAATTTATATAGATATTTGGGCTTGCAGTAGCACATACCTCTGTTATTCTTTATTGGTATACTTTAAAGCCAACCTCTATAAATGAATAATACATAAATAAATACTCATTATTTTTCTTAGCACTACAAAACCTATATTGGTTCTCTCTGCTAATTTGCTGGAACAGCTATACAAACAGTCAGGTTATCAATAATATTAGTCTGGATGGTGAAGCTGAAGCAGTGTTTGCCAATGAATACAAGCTGGCAGTTGCATATCAAAGAAATTCAGCTGCCATGAATTTTGGCATATTTATTCATTTAATGCTGAATGAAAAAATATTGAAATGGATGCGTTGCGATTTTCAATCATTCATTGCAGTTGTCTCCCAAAATAAAAGAGGAAACAACTTACAGTATGCTGCCATATGTGCTGTAATTCAAGGGATCTAACTGTGGAGTGAAAATATGACCATTCTATCTGAAATTTGGTATACATTCACCTCATGACAATCACATTATGGCTAGAAAATCATGGTTCATTCCGTTTAAGACATTTTCACAGATAATATAAGACAGCTTGGGAGGTGGTTGTATTCGCGCGGCTTAAGCAATAGTTTACAGTGCAATACCAGGCCGCACAATATGAAAAGCTCAAAAGTCATTATTTCTCCAGGTCTCACATGTGACTGACTTTCATCACTCACAGGCAAATGCTTGATTGAGGTAGATTTCAAGATGACTGAATGGGGTGGTTGTTTTCGCGCGACTCATGAGCTTGCAAAGAACGACATGTCATCCGCTGTGTCATTAAGTTCTGACCTACTAATCTGAAATTTGGTACACAGTCACCTTATGACAATCACATTATGGCTGCCAAATCATGGTTCATTATGATTGAGACTTTTTGACATAAATAATCTTTATAAGACACTTTGGGGGGTGGTTGTTTTCACGCGGCTTAAGCAATATTTTACAGTCCAATACCAGGCGGCACAATATGAAAAACTCAAAAGTCGTTATTTCTCCAGGTCTCACATGTGACTGACTTTCATCACTCACAGGCAAATGCTTGATCGAGGTAGATTTCAAGATGACTGAATGGGGTGGTTGTTTTCGCGCGGCTCATGAACTTGCATAGAACGACATATCATCCGTTGTGTCATTAATTTCTAACCTTTTAATCCAAAATTGGGTACACAGTCACTTCATGACAATCATATTATTGCTAGAAAATCATTGTTCATTTCATTTGAGACTTTTTGACAGATAATCTTCATAAGACAGCTTGGGCGGTGGTTGTTTATGCGCGGCTTAAGCAATGTTTTACAGTCCAATACCAGGCGGCACAATATGAAAAACTCAAAAGTTGTTATTTCTCCAGGTCTCACATGTGACTGACTTTCATAATTCACAGGCAAATTCTTGATTGAAGTAGATTTCAAGATGACTGAATGGGGTGGTTGATTTCGTGCGGCTCATGAACTTGCAAAGAACGATATATCATCCGTTGTGTCATTAATTTCTAACCTACTAATCTGAAATTTAGTAGACAGTCACCTTATGACTATCACATTATGGTTGCCAAATCATGGTTCATTATGATTGAGACTTTTTGACAGATAATCTTTATAAGACACTTTGGGGGGGGGGGGGGGGGGTGGTTGTTTTCGTGCGGCTTAAGCAATGTTTTACAGTCCAATACCAGGCCGCACAGTATGAAAACCTCAAAAGTGGTTATTTCTCCAGGTCTCACTTGTGACTGACTGTCATCACAAACAGGCAAATTCTGGATTGAGGTAGATTTCAAGATGAATGAATTGGGTGGTTGTTTTCGCGCGGCTCATGAACTTGCAAAGAACAACATATCATCCGTTGTGTCATTAAGTTCTGACCTACTAATCTGAAATTTGGTACACAGTCACCTTATGACAATCACATTATGGCTGCCAAATCATGGTTCATTATGATTGAGACTTTTTGACAGATAATCTTTATAAGACACTTTGGGGGTGGTTGTTTTCGCGCGGCTTAAGCAATGTTTTACAGTCCAATACCAGGCCGCACAATATGAAAACCTCAAAAGTGGTTATTTCTCCAGGTCTCACTTGTGACTGACTTTCATCACTCACAGGCAAACGCTTGATTGATGTAGATTTCAAGATGACTGAATGGGGTGGTTGTTTTCGCGCGACTCATGAGCTTGCAAAGAACGACATGTCATCCGCTGTGTCATTAAGTTCTGACCTACTAATCTGAGATTTGGTACACAGTCACCTTATGACAATCACATTATGGCTGCCAAATCATGGTTCATTATGATCGAGACTTTTTGACAGATAATCTTTATAAGACACTTTGGGGGGTGGTTGTTTTCACGCGGCTTAAGTAATATTTTACAGTCCAATACCAGGCGGCACAATATGAAAAACTCAAAAGTCGTTATTTCTCCAGGTCTCACATGTGACTGACTTTCATCACTCACAGGCAAATGCTTGATTGAGGTAGATTTTAAGATGACTGAATGGGGTGGTTATTTTCGCGCGGCTCATGAACTTGCAAAGAACGGCATATCATCCGTTGTGTCATTAAGTTCTGACCTACTAATCTGAAATTTGGTACACAGTCACCTTATGATAATCGCATTATGGATGCAAAATCACGGTTCATTATGTTTGAGACTTCTTAACAGATATCTTTATAAGACAGCTTGGGGGTGGTTGTTTTCGCGCGGCTTAAGCAATATTTTACAGTGCAATACCCATCCTCACAATATGAAAAGCTCAAAAGTAATTACTTCTCCCGCTCACACTTGTGACTGACTGCCATCACTCCTAGGCAAATGCTTGACGGAGGTAGATTTTATGATGAATGAATGGGGTGGTTGTTTTCGCGCGGCTCATGAACCTGCAATGAAAGTATGTGTGTTCTGTGATGTGGCAACTACACATCTATCCACTGTTGGCTTAGTGCACCTTTCTTCGCAAACCAGACATCTCTAAATCATAGGAGCTTCAAATAACTAGTGTTTGTGAAAAATAGATCCCCAAAGTACCATATGAAAAAGAGGCTTTATACACTCATTCAATGAGATACCACCACCATCCCCATGGTACAACTTTGGCCATCATAGTGGCAGCCAGAACATCATGGTATGCTCTACTTAGATGATCTGACCCATTTAGAATGGTGATAAACAGCTGGGCTCTCGATATGGACAGTCACAAATAGGGGGGACAGTTTACAATAGGGGGGGACGGTTTACAATAGGGGGGGACAGTTTACAATAGGGGGGGACAGTTGACAATAGGCCTGTTTTTATTGTAAAGTGTCCCCGGGACAGTTTACAATATTGTAAAGTGTCCCGGGGTTGTTTTCGCGCGGGGGACAGTTTACAATACTACACCGGTATTAAGCTGAAATGTGAAGGTGAATATTTCTCACCCTTATTTGATTTTTATATATAATAATGTGTACATAATATGTTTCATAAGTAAATGATGTAAACGACATTGTAGCAGGTAATTGATAGCTTGTTATCTAAAGTATAGAAATAATTTGTGAAAGCATTACATAGTTCATGTCATTTTTTATGGGGAATGATTTAGCTGGTGAGCCTTGTAAAGTTTCATAATTTGATAATTCAAATTCAATTGTATGTGTTTCATTTTGATGTATTTTTTTTTTAAACTTGTCTTTGCCTGTGCTATATTCGGATATTTCCTTGGTGTGGTTGAACAGGGCCTGGAGAAAAGTTCACATGGCTCAGATGGTCTTATGGAAAATTGCAAGAAATTGAAGATGATAAATGGGCTATTATAGATAAAGGTTCGCTGATGTTGAAAATCCATCCAAATATAGCAGTTTATGATGAAAACCTTGGTCCTGAAGATACACTGGGTTATCAACATTCAGGTTTTGTCATATGCCTTGCCTGGGAAATCACAACACAGACCCTCTACATTTCAAATTTAGTACCTACCCGCTATCCCTGTAAGTATCAACTTTACACCTCAATCCAGGTCAGGAAGTTACATCGTTACGTTGAAAAGATTGGTGAATTAATTGAGTGTTGCTCGGCATAACTGCAAAATATCATAATTTTTCTTATGCCATTCTTGTTAGGGTTGTTCACAGTAGAGATGCCCTTAATAAATTGGACAAGCATTTTATACTGAGTTATGAAAATAGTGAATCATATTATTGAATTAAGCACCTGAGCTGTTCTATGAGTGTTAGAATATGAGATTAAACCTAGCATAACTGTAGAAAAATAAAACCCCTATGGTTCATTGCTACCCATGACCGTTACTAGATAATTAATACAAAGTGGTTTGCTCAGTGGTTGCCATGTTCTCTATTGATTAATTACTATCTCTCTCTTCTCAAGTTTGCAGCATCAACGAAGTTAACCACAATTACCAGCAGTCCGATGAAAATATATGCTGTCATCCATGTTTTAAACGTGACTGTGCCCCCCGTGTATTACTCAATGATAGTGATGTGGTTTGGTATTCAGAAGCTCTTAAAGAGACAAAAAAAGGTACATTAACCTGCAGAATTCCCTCAGCTAGTATTCCATCCAATCCCAAACCCAGGCCTCAAACCACTAGGTGCATTTCCTTTAATTAGATATCTTATGTCTGTGACTTTTAACTGGGAGCATCTGGCTCAGACGCCTCACAACCACTCATTCCTATCAAACCAGAAAGCGGAAATTAGTCCCAACTTCTGATACTTAATTGTAGTAACAAACCTTGACATGAACTTTAAGTTCTAGAGCAGGAAAATCTTAAAATAACATATAGGAATTAACAAGCCAGCTTTTTAACTATTGTAAAATACACTAAAATTACTGGCTTTTAAAGACTTATGTTACTATGCCGAATCTGGTGCAGAAATATTGCAGTAAAGAAATCATAAATGGATGGATTTCATTTTGCATCGGTGAGGCCTTTATTTCAATTCAAGTAGAGATGTTGATTCAAAACTATATAAGGATATTTGTGTAGGTAGTTCGCATGCGATTGTTTACTCAACATGAAATTCTTTGTTTGAAATAAGCCAGGCAAAATGAATATTTAGTTTACAGCTGCATCTGAAGGACTGCATGATACACTTTCTTATTATACTCATTCTCCAACACAAAAGTTTCATTTGCATTTTCTTTGTATATGGACAATAATCGCAATTGGTATTGATCAGTTATTGAATTTCAGTGTCACGCTATGAGGTTATGTCATGGCGTACATCGTTTAATTTCGAGTTTAGACTTCTTTGATCATATGGATGGAGAAACCCAAATAATAGATTATGGCGAGATATGACCTTAACTATTCTATGCTAAAATCCAACTTGAGTTTAAACCACCGCTACAACTCAAACAAATATGTGCTTATTGAGTTCTATATGGCTCAAAGACTCAATTTTTTTAGGCTCAAATATCGAAATTGTCACCTAATAGGAAAATATTCGTCCGAACTGATCCTAAAAATCAGGTTATGAAATCAATACACCTGGTGATGACATCATTATTGTCAACTAGTAAAGTGGGAACCATTTCACTCTGTCCGCAGCTTATTGTCTTCACACCCTGATTTGGCGAACAGTTTGTGCAAATTGTTTGCTGATTAGGTGACAATGCCAAGATTACAGCCTCAAATCTCGAGTTTTGAGCTATACAGAATTCAATAATAGTGGCTTAAATATGCAAAAAAAGCTATTGATAAATTAAAGGTATTTCAACGCCCTTAAACTGATTAGAATTACTACTACATGCTAGCTGAGAGCACATCTCGGGTACCATCACATACTTTAGCCTGTTTGGGTGTTTAAAAGTGCAGACAGTTTAACTGCATTTTATTACGTGATTCAGAAAAACCAGAGCTTTAGTTTGAGCAATTGTTTTGCTAATTTGGAAATTGATACGGCTATACCAAACATGGTAAGTTGGACTGACACATTTTAACTGTTTTGATGGCTGCTAGTCATCATATTGAAGACTTTGATAGTGATTTGATACATTGGGGAAACTGAATCTAATGATTACGTGGATGAGATCCTGAATGAAATTTCGGATGTCTTTTCTTTTCAGGTTTGGTTTACTGCCACGAGAAAAAGTTTAAATCGAATTTTGCAAGCTCGCTTAATTGCGGCGTGCGTGCAGGCAATGGACTTTATAAAAGCAATGATAGCTACCCTTATGGCATACGTGTTTATGAGACTCCTTTCTCTCATAAAGTAGAACAAAAAGGATGTGATGTTATAACTCATGAGTCACATATTTCACCTATGCTTGGTAGGTGGTAAGCATATAATGCTACATTACTATTCTGGTTGATTTTGCCAATTCATCAATGAAACCCTATCTCATGAAATACTTTTGACTTGGAGAACTGAATATTTGCATGTGGGCGTTCTTACTAGAGATTATTTTGATGTTTACAAACATATCAGACAGAACATACAATTGTCAATTATCATCTCTGTTACTGTAGATGAACTGTGTTTTTACCGAAAAAAAGTCTGCGTAATATATTTTTTGTCTTAGGGACCATCAACTTCAACAGAAATAACGAGGTAACATCAATTACCATCAAAAATCTTGAGTCATAAAAATGTTCAGAGTTCAACATTCTGTTTCAGTTCCAGAGATCATGTATGAGGAGTGTTCAATAACACTTGAGCCTGGAGAGTATATCCTTAATGATACGAACATCAGGCCTGCAGATAATCTTGCTGAAGCCCATTGGTATTAAACTAAATTGGGCCAACCATTCCATCATTATGGTGAGCATGAATAGACCTAGCCTGTCTCAACATGCTTTGTTCGGTGGAGGGGTAGAACAAAGTTTGTCCACTCTTGCGCTGCTCGATGTCGAGCAGCTGATATTAAATATAGTCTTCTCTTGCGAATTGGTAGATAATTTCTATACCACACTAATCAATTTGTATGGGCAAACGAAGTTGTATTCCCGAAAGACATCTGCGTTTTCCTATACAAATTGATCCGTGTGATAAAGATGTTATGTACCCAGTCGCAAGAGAAGACAGTATTTATTATCGGCTGCTTGACATTCATCAGTGCAAGGGTTGACAAGCTCTCCCCCCCACACCGAACAAAGCTTGTTAAGACAGGCTAGAAGAGACCATCCAATTCGATAGACAGTTTTCTGAGCTCTGATTTATGCATCAACTTGGAGTTGCCCTCTCTCCAGTTTGGTAATTTTAACCCACGCCGCATAGGAAAAACTTGTTGAAAGAGGGTTATCTTGAAAACCGCTAATGTAAAGATAAAAATGAATCAGAATCTGCACCATTGAAAACCCTGGCAGGGTTTCCAAATCATTGGAGGCTTGAATATTGATCAATCTTAATTTTAGTGACGAAATTCATGTAAAATTCTGCCAAATTGTCCGCAAAACAGCCAGAAAATGCTATAACTGACTATCCAAATATTAAAATTATTTCCCAAATTATGTCCATATGAGTGTTCAATGGTGCAGATTCTGAATCAAAAATCATTTTTATCCTACCTTAAGCGGCTCTCAAGATAAGCCTCTTTCAGCACGTTTTTCCTATGTGAATTGTGTGTTAAAAGTAATTAAACTGGAGAGAGGACAACTTCAAATTGAGGCCTACATTCGAGCTCAGAAATTGTCTATTGCATTAATCTTAACATTCACTAATTGGCAAGCTTAGGAAAGAGCTTCAAAAAGTCCAATAAGTTTGGTGTTAGAGCTTTTATTGTGCCTCCCCATTTTTGTTTACATATTGAACGTCTCATTTACTTTAGAGAACCAAGGCAAGATTTTGAATGACCTATAGACACAGATGAAACCAGGGTCTTTAAAAAAATTTAGATTCTGTTTCAAGTGTTCACAACCACTAAGGTTGGCTCCCTTGATGATCTACAATATAAAAAAATTTATTTAACCTTTTGGTAAAGCTACTGGTTTCATCTGTGTCCATAGGCCAGTCAAAAGTTTGCAATGCTGCTCTTAATTAACTGAGAGCTTCAAAATGATATGAAATATGGGGCGGCGCAACTGTAGCTTCAACTTTGCATAATGTCAAACAGGATGTCAATAATACCATAATCGTGTCTGGAAATATTTTTAAGGTCTTTGCATATAAAGCCACTTTGATTAATTATCGAGCACACAGGAACTTGATAGAACAAGATGCCCACAAGTTAATTAAAAGAACCTGTTCAACTCTGCAGTTGCTTGTCTATCTTTTGTGCTCAATTGTTATTAAAATAGCTTGGTATGGTAAATCTTACAAAACAGTTGTTATGTTTACAAAATGTCTTCTTAAACTACTGTTGCCACGCAGGGAAATGTATGTTTTTTGATATTTTAATAGCCCAAAACTTGAAAATATCAGGCCGCAATCTCAGCATTGTCACATAATGGGCAAATAATTTGCACAAACTCATCTTCAAAATAAGGGTACAAGATTAATTATGTAGCTGATATAATGCCGTAGTTACCTTCATATACATAAAAATATTGATGCCATGACCAAGTGCGTCATATTAGTATCCCGATTTTAACAATCAGTTTGTGTACAATATATGCCAATTAGTTGACTATGCTGAGATTGAAGCCTCGAATAGTTTTCTTTGAGCTAAACAGAATTGAAAATGCACAAATTTTCTTTTATGGACAGCAGCAGCCTACAAACATCGTTTCGGATATTGACTATGATTGGTAACTGATGGTAGATTTCAAATCATTTCAGCAACTAATAGAAATCAGTACAACATCATGTGCTCAGATCAAACACAAACCACCTAAACATGAGCTATATCTAAAGTCCTAAATGTGGTGTGGTATCTCTTGTCTGTCAGACACTCTCTATAATTCAAGATAGTAATGTGACATTGATGTCTTTATGGCAACATACAAGGAATTTTCTAAGTTCTAAGAACACTGATCAATCTGTATTCAGGAAGAAACCTTTCAGTCGACTCACCAAATAATAGCTTGAAGGAAACACAAATATTGTACTGTTCGGAACTTGGAAAAACAAAGCTTAATTGTGTAAAAGTGAAGGCCAAGTTTGCCGTGGAAGTGGAATCCATGACAACTGACAATGGCAAGTTTGTGACAGATGAAGAAGCGATGACAACCGATGGAACAGGCAAAGGCGGTAATATGGAATTTGTGTTTTCATGAATACTTGTTTACACCCCAAAAAACATGAGTAATGACTCAACAAAACAATTACCTGAATATGATAAGCATCTGTTAACTCTGTCATGTCAGAATTGCTGACTTTACAGCTTTTTACTGATCTCCTTGATGTTTGCCATGTACATTATGGTGACAAGAGCAATGTTTGAATCTTTGTTAATATGAATCAAGTTGACAATGAGACTTGTTATACCAAAATGATGTAGGTATTGTATGAAGTTATTTTCTTGAACAGGAATAAGCACTGCAACGACTATAGCCATCACACTGGTACTGATTGCTCTGGTGGTTGGAACAGCTGTCCTTTTGGCTGTGAAATATAGATCAAATGGGGCTAAGGCACGACGTGGCCAGATTAAACCGAAGACAAGGGCAGCTTTTGAACCCAAAAACAATACCCACCCTGATAAAAAAAGGAGTCGATTGTCCAAAGACAAAAAAGGAAGGTCAAGTACAACCACCAAATTTGCTTGGCAAGCTGATCAACCTCACCGAAAAGGAAGGAGTAAGACGCCTGGAGAAAGCAAAGGAAAATCATCAAAGCTCAATCACTAATTTTGGCTATCAATCCTATCACATAGAGAAAACCAAAAACAGAGCAGAGAGCAATGACAAAATCGGTCTTTTGCTATTATAACCTGACTGAAATGTCTTGAAGGGGCTATATATAACTACATTAATATAATTAGAATAACATTATACCCATTGTTATTATTCTCTCAATTTTTTTCTGGATACTTTGCATCCCTCTTTATTTAAGCCCACTCTATTGTTTCACTTTCGATCTGACATCACAATGTGTCTCATAAAGAATCGAGACTCACAAGCAATCACTTCCTCATTCAGCAGCATTTCAAAACGTAGCTGTCACAACATGTTCTATGTAATGTATCCTCACTAATTAAAATAAACTCAAGTTTCAGGAATTCACAAGTATTGTGATCTTTACTTAGGATCTTAGAATACGGGAAATAAGAAGGCAGTAGTCAAGATTAGCATGGTAAAGATAAAGAATATATTTACTCCGATGAGAAAGAAGGAACCACTAACAATAGCATTGCAGGGGGAAGCATGGTATGAGTTCAAACCAAATCCAAGTCTTTGTATATGAATGCAATACTAATTCTTACCACAATTGTCGAAAGGCAACTATTTAAACGTCCTGACAAACTTTCCAGTCATGGACCAGATCAATTCATCGTAAATATTTAGGCCGATGGGAGGGGAGGGGAGGGAGATAATACAGAACAGATAAAGTTTTGGCAATAAAGTGCAACATCTAGGAGATATAGGGTCAGTAGCATGTTGCTGTGTTCCCAAGATTGCAGCACATCAGCAACATATTGCAGGTAGTATGTATGTGTAGCTGTTTCACCAGCATCGTAAACCTTCTATCAGTTCGGGCTTGTTACCATGGCAAGGCCATCCAGCTGTAGAGTGTTGTTTAAACCATGTTGAATCATGGTGCTCTATAGTTGGAGATAGGTCGGGGTTCACTAAAATGCGGAAATGCGGAATTTCTCTTGAAAGTACGCGTTAGCACACGTGTTTCTCAGTTTTACGATGAAATGACTAAAATGCGGAAATTTGGAAAACACATTCTAATTGGTTAATTGAATCCTACCAAGCCAATCAGGGGTAGTTATCTCATTTTCTGCCTAATCCAAAACATGGTCAGGATTTTGGTTGATGCCTGGTGGTGTTCTTCATGAAGACGCTCTGTAAAGCTGCATACTCTACTCTGCTATTGAAGACTATACTGCTGTAGTGTTTTCCTTTCCAGTTTCAGGTAACAGTTTCCATCCTTGTATAGTAGTAGCACTCACTAATTTAGCTAAATGTTTCCAATGTTTGTATGATGTATGTATAAATAATAATAATCATCATCATTACTTCACTACCTAACTAATCACTTCTTTTTCTACTTTACTCATGGGTCCCTGGGACTTACATGTCTTTACTTTGCCGATGACCAGTATCAGTGTTTTTTGGGGTGGTTGATACTGGACATTGGCAAAGAAAAGACATGTAAGTCCCAGGGGCCCATGCCTTTATCATAGATAGATAGGCGTCTGGAGTTACAATACAATACAAGCATGTCCAGTATGGTTGATACTGGACATGCTTGTAACTCCAGATACCTATGGCCTATACCTTGCTTGGAAAAGACTAGGATGGGTGACCAATGTACATGATCATGGTCATTGGCAAAGTATATAGGCTTGTAACTCCAGATGCCTTTACTGTAGGTAGTACTATTACTACTACTTACTCAGCGTACTAGTTACAAGTCTAGTAGCCTCCCCACTCACTAAACTAAACCAATACTCTGCTGTTATATACCAACATGTTACACTTACTCAAGTCAGTGCTGTGTTGTGTGCTTAGATCAGTGACTGTGTGGAGGTTATAAGCATGTATACTTTGCCATAGCCTGTCTTGACAAGCTTTTTCGGCGCCCACCCTCAAACAAAGCTTTTCAAGACAGGCTTACTTTGCCAATGGACATCGGATTGGAGAAGTATACTATTACATGCTTGTAAGTTCTCCAGATGCCGATAGTCCCATGGTGCCCCTGGCCTGGGACTTACTTGCAAGCCTTATTTTACATTATATATATAAGCCTAGGTAGGAACTCAAGTCCATAATCTTGTCAAGGTCTTGGTTGGTTTGGTGCGTTCAAACTAAACTTTTAACTTAAACTTGATCCAACCCCCTGCGTCACATGGTGCACAACACATTAACCCTAGGTTGTGATGAGTTGTTTGTGGATGTTACGGCCCTCGAGACATGGTACCTGCGTGTAGTTGCATTATACTCACTCACCGTACAAAAGCGCAACAATGAGTGACTTTAATTAATATTAATTCGATATAAAAATGCCATTTATTTGTACTCATTTGAAACAACATGTGTTGTGCTTCAAAGTCTTCCTTGGTCAGTAGATCGCCTAACGCTCAGTTAATTCCTCTTACATTGGTTGTTGGGGAATCAATGGGGACATATCCTTAAGCATTGTCCGTGTCGTAATTGATTTTGTACTCGACCACAGAAATATCAATGGTCGATGGAATTCTCAAAATTTGTTTGCTCCTGTAATTGCTATAGCTATGTATGGGCATAAAAACACTACACTACACTGCTGTTACCAGCTACAAAATACCGATGTTTTTCCACTAGCTTACTTGCTGGTTTGATCAAGCACAGTAGCTGTAGCCTACATTAGAAGGTGTGATAAAAAAGTTCTTGTTATGATATTCATACAAATTCACTTCATATCACACCAAAATTGAGCTTTGGTTTGTTTATGCTATATGGCTAAATGAAAAAAAAAAGATTTTTCAAGCTAACTTAATCATATACTATACACCCCTCCTTCTTATGAGCTCCACTTTAGAAAGCTGAAAGTAGTGAGGCTTGGTGGTTCTTAGAAATGTACATGTAGTTGTATTCAGATTACTAGAAATTTGTCAATTTATCCATAGTATTGCTTCTGAATGTATTACTTCTGAAGATCATAACCCACATTGCATTGAAAGAATATGCAGAAAAAAACAATGTACAGTATGGATACTACCTGGGCCTGTAAGTGCATGATATTTGCTTGTTGCAGGAAAAAGGTGTTTTTCTCTTACTGGCGATGGTTTTACTGTGAGAAGAGCGATTGGTGGTCTTCATACTCATTTCTATTCATTGAGAACTGCGACTGAGACAAAGATCAGTGTGAGTAGGCTTCCTCTAGTCTTTTAGGAAAATCAAGTCTAGATGACAAAGATGTCTGTGGACTTTTCATTTTTCAAATAAGATTACTTCAGCATATTTCAGACCCTGTGTAAAAATATGCTTTAGATGATTTGTTTGCTGAGTTGTCTGCTCACACTTATTGAGAAGGTAACTTTGAATAGAATTTAGCGCTAGCTATATGTGAGCGGTGAGAGTGCAAGCAGGGTGAGGGTGGTACGAGCCCTTTTGCCTATAGATAGGTCATGAGGCTGGAAGTCTACCCATTTAAACCTGAATTAATTGTGCTCCACATCATTCAGATGCTATAACTAAGTTTCATAGACAGTGCACCGTTGGGAATAAAAATAAGACTTGGGCCATATGCCTACACTGCACAGCTTAGTGATAATGTACTTACCGCCTCTTTCATCATTAAAGCTGATGAATCGGTCATGGAGATTCTTGGTTTTGGCCCGCAGAATTATTTATTAGACAGCTTATAGTGCATTAATCCCAATAGTCTTCTTTTTAACGGATAACCATCAAGTGAAATACTTGCACTACAAAAAAAGTGGCTTCCTTGCAGCTCTTTGCCTTGGAAATATAAAATTATCTCTAAACACATTGCTGAGAAGTAGCATATTTGGTTGCACTGCTTGTCCATGTATAATTGAAGTAATTTAGTGCAACTTTTGAAATGAGGTTGAAGACCACTTGCCATTTTAGATGTGTGGTAGCGAAGATGTCAGATCTCCACTGGTTACTCACAGTAAATGCTACTGTTCCGTCTGCAGTACTCAGCACTATACAATATGCCTGTCCAACCAATGAGGTAGTTCATTGGTCTAACAAGCAAAATCCATTGTAAGTTGACCCAGGCATAAAACTTGTTGTCGAATAATGTGAAGAAAGCTTGAGTTGCTAGGTGGTAAGGTAATTAGTGTCAAATTGTGACATGATTATGACATTTCATGTTTAAAATCAGCAGTTATTCATTTTTTCCCATTGAGCTCCAGTAATTCAATTTGATTCATCAATTGCGGAACAACTAATATATCTGTATCCTCATCATTGATCAGTTTGTCAAACGATGTCCAATTGTTTGTATCTTACCTCACAAATCCATCACAGGCGTTTTTTTTAAGTAGCTTGGCAATGATTTTGTTTGTTATTGGTACTTGTAGAACTGAGTGTCACAAAAAGTTAATTCGATCTGTGAGTTAATACAGGTCGATTACTTTCATCATATCATGCAAGGACAATGCTGCATGCGTGATCATGACTATCCAAAGAGTGGGATACATGGGAAAGAGACTCTATGTTAAGGTATTTTTTATAACTTTTGGCATTACATGCTGCGAGTGATATGTCCTAGACCTATCTCAGTTGCCTCATAATCCCTGAATGATCATAAGGTGGGAGTAGATGTTGATCATACCACTTGCCTCGTGTTTAAGACACTTCTGGCGACAGAATTAGGCTGTAAACAGAGGGCTATCAGCAAGTTGTTCTTTATAAAACTTCACTGCAAACCTCAAATAGATGAGTGCCCTACCCGCTGGTCCATTTATATCTTAAAAACACCTAACAATACATAGAAAAATGCAAGCATGTTGAAGTGAGGAACAATTACAATCATTAACATTCCTCTTTGTTCTGTTCTCGAGAGTACCCGTGCAAAACTTTCGTGATCACTGCTACACAGAGAATGAGCCCACAGCTTTGGTCGAACCGTCTTATATACATCGCGCGGCTGGAGGCGGGATTTTACTGAGCACCTGTTGCTACCTATTTTTCTGTTATTCCTGTAGTATGGCTTGACCCCATATGCGCCTCGATAAAAAAAATTATTCATGGTTCTACAACCACGTACATGGAACCAAAACGAGCAAAAAGATCATCCAATCATATTGGAGGTAGACTGAATTTTCCACTACCAGTACTGGAAAAAAACAGTACGATCTCATCATGTCACTTCACGCAACGCCTCAAGTTTTCATAATTGGTTTGTGTACATCCTTCATAAATAACCCAAGAGAAGTAAATAAATAAGCTAGTTAGGAGGTGACTTTATGTTAGCACACCCCAATTTCCACAAAGCCATTTTATTAAAACCCCTCTTGGGTAGTTCAAGAGAACCTATCCTCTTCAAACACGGTTTTGTGCTCTTAGGAAGAGAGGATATACACCCCTAAGAAGTTAGGGGCTAGAAATTCTCTTCAATGTGGCTAAAAATGTGAAAAAAATTTGTTTTGAGTATCGTAACAGACTATCTGTAGAAATTCTATATCACATGTACCCTCCCTGCTGCCACAAAATTACACTTCCTTACATTCTAGGGTTGGAGTAAACAAACCATTAATGTGTTTAACAGGCAGTAACAATGGTTCCCCATATTATAGAAGAGGTATACACCCGCAGGGGTGGGAAGGATGGTACACCAACCAGACTTTGCCATTTTATTCTCAGGAGAGGTATACACCCGAGGGTGCTGGGGGCTGGAACAATCAATCTTGAAAGCTCCCCCAACGGGATTTGAACTCACAAATCCTGCGGCACCAATCGCCTGGCAGTGAATAGCAAGCGCGCTAACCGATTGCACCATTTCACCGCCCCCACAAATTTTATATTTCATTTTTTTATTTTAGATGATTTCCAGACTCCTTGCTCAGGTTTGCAGTATTAGTATACTGATCTTATGCAGCATGTTTATTTGTAATGGTGAATAACTGTGTAAAATAAGGTCAGTGATATATATATATATATATATATATTGAGACATATGTTGAATCATACCACATCATTGTTCAATACTTCAGAATCCCACTTTCAAATTTATCTGATAATTTTTCGTCATACTACTGCCGGTCAGGGACTTGCATTATACAGGCATGCGGCAGCAAATATTATTTTACAAATAATCTGTCCCAATTTCAATTTTATAACTGCGAGACCCTTGGGCTTGATGAGTATAATGTGCATAAAAAACATGTTTCAATACCTCCAAAATCGCTAGGCATCTCACAACTGGGTGTGAAGAGATACATGTGGTGCGGGACCAAAAGTGACTAGGAAGCTAGCATGTCAAACAAACAGTTCCAATATTGGAAGCTGATCTTGAGAAAAGACTGCCAATCTTGCCATGACATTGAAGTTGATCGCTCTTGTCCAAAAGACTTACCTACCGTGCAGTTAGCAGTTAGATTTAACACCAAGGATGGTCTGTGTGTATCTAAAGCATAACCTTATATGTCATATGATACTGTGACAGGATAATTTTTACGATTGGAGGCATATGCCCTAGTTGTAGGTGAAAGATATGAAATAAATTCTGAAACATTAGACCTTTAGAGACCCGCACAATGATCAACCATCAGCTATTAGCTAGGGGATTGTCAAAGCATTTTCAATATCATTAGGGAAGAAGCTGCGGTCTGTATGTTTCTGTCTCATCAGGGAGTCTCCTTTTCGGCAGGGAGGACGGGTGGGATACCCTCCCTGCTCCCTGTCTTTTTTTCACTTCAAATTGAGACAAATCATAGAGTGGTTCTCTCTTTGACATGTAAGTTCAATGAGGGGACAACCTTAAGTTGCCCCCAGACTGCTATGCTGACAGTTGGCATTTTTATCTTTTCTTCTAGGGATGCATCTACCGAGTTCTGTGAGTGCTGAGAATAACTCTTGCTATGGACTGAAGCTGCCTTATGATCGATAGATTCTAGTCCATCTTGTGCAGAAGGTCACAACAGACTCTCCAATCAACATGAATTGTGTCTTCGAGCCGAAAGACACAGCCATCAAGCTGGTACTAGCTGGTACCTTCGTAGAAATGATAGAGAACTTTTCAAAGTAAATGTAGTCTATCGATAAACTTCAGATTGTGAAATGTCAAACTTTTCCTCCTGCCAAAATTCAACTGATCTAATGTAGTTCAGTTTTATTTCATAAACACCAAAGTGAATCAAGGTTTAATCTTGCTAAATACAAAGTTACAGATGTATGTATGCTTATAAACTACCCCTGATTTTAGTAAAACATTGGCTGATAATACGCATCTACACTATCAATACCTGAAACAATGGTTTGTTTTTTAAATATCTACCAACTACATTGTTGGACTCACTTGTGCTTTTATACAGGCTGATCAATATGATTATTGTGTGGCTTATGAAAATAAAAAGTATAATTACTCAGTCTCATCACGCAATCTTGACTATGTGCTTAGATATTATAAGTTATAATTAGTTCATTTGCACTTCAATAGAGCAGAATGAAAAACCAAAAACACTCTTATGAATTGTTGTGACAAGGACCACCCTGCCTTTCCCGGAAAATGATCTTTGGTGTCAAAGTGGGTGGCTATGCTCTACTGTATACGGTTCTGCTATGAAGGACTTGATCACCAATAGGCTGATCTACATGTTTTCACAGATGTTTCCCTATGTTCTCCGATGACTTTTTTGCTACTACCATGATAATGACCCAACGTCACCACTTGTAAGATATCAGGTCAACTATCGATGTGTAAACACCCGGGTTGCTAATTGCATATATTATATGGCTTCACTCTCAATGTATATTAGTGTCCTATACCTTCACTCTCAATGTATAATATGCCCATAAAAGCATTTCTCCTCAATAAAACTTGCCTCTATCAAAATCTGCATTTCAGAAATAGTAACTAGTATGGGGGTTTGTTTGACAAATCATCATACTAGAGTTATCTTCTCCTGTATATTCATGTACATAATTCACTGAAGTTTTCACTGGGAATTCCGCTTTACATAAATAGTGCTACAGCTGTACTACAACACATTATTTCTAACCCAGATTGCCCATACACATAGCCTATGAGATGGTTTCATAGAACACATATCAATTTTTTTCTTACAGGCCACATTCAGTGGTAAAAAAGCTAAATTTGAAAATTCCGCATTTTAGTCAATTTTGACTAAAATGCGGAAATATGCTTTTCAAGGTCACAAGGTGATTTCCGCATTTTAGTCAATCCCACACAGGAGTGACTAAAATGCGGAAATACGCACTAAATTTCCGCAACATGCACGTGAATTTGCGTGATCACAGATTTCCGCATTATAGTGAACCCGAGATAGGTCGAATATTGCGTAAAAATAAGTGATAAGAACATGTACATTTTAATCAATCAATCAATCAACCAATCAATTTCAAATCAAAATTGGTCGTGACGGCGGTGCCCTTCCGGCACTACTACTTTTCTGCCACAAGACAGGCGCATTACCCTGCAGTTCACGACGTCTGAGAACTAGGTACGAGGTAGTCTGTAGTTAAAGTCTTTATTTTTTTCTGACATAAAGGTGATATAGAAGTGCACCAACAGCCCAAGTATCACATCGAAAACTACATCGCATGTATGTAGTTTTTAAACACGTGTCTAACTTGGAGTTATGCTTTCACAGTTTTATTCTGCAAGTGTCAAAAGATGGGATTATAATTGCAAGGACCTGCAAAGTTAACAAACCATTGACAATTATATGCATGTACAGATTATGCGGCGTCGGAATATGCCATATGCTCATGACTAAAATTGATAGCTAAAGATAATTGAGAAAATTTTGAACGAGTATAAAAAGGAAGGTGGTATGGTGCAGCACATGTGTGATGTACTGAATACAAGGATTAATGAGACTCGGATACTGTCATGGTCCATGAATTTCCTCTAGCCTATGACTATATGTAATATGAAAGCATGTAACGTGTTAATGATATACATGAATAACAACATTCAGACGCCGGGAAGCTGCTGTAGCAGACCGACGTAACTTCTTCAATTTGGATGGCTATTGGTGCAACCTGCACTTCCAGCTCTATCAACATGACAATGATGGCAACAGACGCAATATCACAACCCTGATTACTACTGATGGCCAACAGTGCCTCGACTGCGCCGGCGGCTTGGCCAGACACACCACCGCATCACCCGACTCTGGCTTCCAACAGCATGCTAAAAAGAGCGTCCGCTGCCTAACTCATTCCAGCGCCACAGAACAATCAACGGCCAAACAAAAAAACACAAATCTTCTGGCAAATCAAACTAAAACAGTAAACCAGCTAAATGTAGACATCAGCCTATGTCCAATTAACCCTTCACCTCAGCATTTCTGCATTGACCATTGGCAGATTTGCTTGGCTGGAACGTCTGGCCCAACCAACACGGAACCCTCACAGGTGTTTGCCTCACCTTTCCATTTGCCCCAGTAATCATTTCAAAGCAATACACTAAAGACAAGTAATATAAATTTCCACATGTTCCATGACTACCATTTGGTAGATTGAAAAAAATCAATCCTTTGGCCACACTGTGAAAAAGATGTCATTACTTATATTATTTTCCTAAACGCTGCAAAAGTAGTAATGCCAATATTCATGTTCATTCACAATTTAGTGATCATGATATATTTTAATGTTAACAGCTAACTGGTAGTGCACAATTGATTATCCCTAAATCTCTATTACCTATCCACATTCATTGAAATGCAGTGGTGCCTAATCCAAGTTAATTTACAAGTTAGATGCAGTTAATTTCATTGGCAATAGTTTGTTGAATTCACAGTAGAAAATGATGCCCTCAATTACAGAATCAAACAATAACAAATCAGCAGGGATCAATGATGAGTCAGACAGCCAAAACTTGGTTTCAGAGGCATAGAATGGTCACAGATATATTTAAGTAGGAAGCGCATAGTGGATAAAACCTGAATTTATTCTATACAAACTGTTGAATAGGTTGCGGGCGTTCATTAGCTGCTGACAGTGTTCTCCCAAAGGTGTGTTATATGTCAATTAACCAGCTCGTATTAATTAGTGAAAACACTGTTTCATTGAAAAACATTTCAAGCCAACCTCAAAACCTATGTTTAAATTGAAGTTAAAATTCGGAGTTGCACTGACATGGGAAAAAAGGAGACAGCTTCTGACAATTCGGTCCTTGTTGCTGAACAAATACACTGAGTTCCGGATATATCATTTTAAACTCCCTGACTAAATCATTCTGCAATATTGTTTTAATAATGTTTTAATACGATACTGTCTCATAATGTTCAAGGCTGTTGTTTAACTTTAAAAAGTACTTAGAAAGCGCATCTGCATCAAATTTAATTGAAGAGCTTTTTTCACACCAAAAAAAACTGTGTATAATCATAAAATATTAAGTCAATTGTATTGATTTTTTCAGACCCAGGTGATGAAGGCCATAAGATGATCATCTACAAGGGAGATGATCCGGCATGTTTTGCGCCACTATGACAGTAGTAAATTATGGATTCGGTTTTCGGGTCAGGGCCGCAGCGGTGGAACAAAAGTTCCATCGCTGCCTCAGAAGTAAGTTGATTGTCATAATTGTCTGCAGGTGTGTTTTAGGGCACAATAAATATATGAATATTTGCATACCACAGCAGCCAAGATGCTTTCAATATTAGCTTTGTAAGTAAGAACAGTAAATACAAAATGAGAATTAACCCTCAATCCTCTCATCCAATACGACAAGCATCCCTTCAATGTGCTTAGATAATCTAAATCTAATTGATGGAGTCTGTAAGCTAATTTATGACATTGTCATGTTAATAGTATTTCAGTATCCTTTGTTTTAGAGGGGGTGCAGAGCAGAGTAAAGCCCACGCCCAATGAGAAGACAATTGAACTCCAAGTTGGAGTATTCCTGGAGAGGGAAGGCTACACCGGTGGAGCGAGAAAGTTAATGCACAAAAATGAAAGTTGGTTTGCGATTTAGATCATAAACCATGCTGCTTTTGGTATCATGCTGCTGTTAACTTTGATACATATTTTGGTAATTGGTTTTCATTCTCTATTAATCATTTGTAAGGTACACATTCATTCTATTTCACATGATGGCTGATATGAATTCTCTATGACAAGAGAAACATAGCATGAGCGGGCAACTCCAAGTTGCAGCTATTTCGTAAAAACTATCTTGTCATTTACGATCAAACAACAAATCAATCTTATGACTCATATAATTTATAAATCTTTTCCATATATTTACAGAAGAAGGATGAAACCAGCAGGTTCACACAAAGTGACAGCGACGATGCTTGATGTCTTTTTTTAAACTTTTAAATTCTTATCAAATAAAATCAAACATGTGAAAAACGCTTTGCAATTTATTCCACAGCAAAACAAATCCAAAGATTGCATGGGTCAATATTAGTTATAGCCAATACTACCAAGAATAATTCTTAGGACTATTTATACCCTCTACACTTAGTTCATTTAAGGTTATGATACCAGCGTTGTCCGATTTTGACATTTTATATATCGTTGGAAAGCAAATCGAACACTGATTCTGAAAATATTGGTTTCGGCATGACGTTATGTCATGGCGTTGTGCTATTTTGATAAAAGGCAGGATAATCGTCTTTTAGGACGATGTGGTGCAGATACTATGTTTCATATCATACTTTCAACTGCATAATCTTTACAAGAAGCCTCTGAAGCACCCATGAGGGGCAAATTCTGGATCCTGTGGCATTAAACACCAGAGGAAAATCCATCTTTTTATCATTGGTTATTAGCCTATTTAGGTTGCTTTGGTTAAACGAATGAGGATCCGATGTGATACATGCCACACACAGAAAAGACAGGTTATTTACTTCGGGAAGACCTTATGCTACATGTCATGACTAATGAAAGACATTGGTATCAATAATATTAGGAGTTGCCCTCTCTGTGAGAATGCTCATGTTTTCCATGACGCAAAACATCCTGTCAAAAGGACCATTACTTAGGCCAGACAATTTTTTTTTAAATTCCTCACATACAAAGCTGCATTGATGAAGCATAGTTCAAACAGAACATGCCAACAAAATATGTCACTGCATATCAGTTTTCCCACACAGAACTTAAAAGGTACCAGTAGATTTAAAAATGCTTAACCCTTTGGGTAAACACACAGATTATCGTAATGAGCTAGCAGCAGTTTATCAAGAGCTGAGCCAGATACAACCACTGTATGTTGTGTCTGGCTCAGCTCTTGTAGTTGACCAAGTAGCAGCGGAAAATCAATGAAACATGGTTGCAAATACCGGATAATAAGGGCGCAAGAGATTTTTTTGCAAAGCAATCTCATTTTTGGCATAGTTACTCTGTACTATGATGAGCTTGGAAGCAGAGTTTGGTGAAATAATTTGATGAAAATATACAAATGGAATTTGGTCAACCATCTAGTATTTTTCAGAAAAGGTTGAAACTTCCTGCCCCCTCACTCTTCTGTCAAAGAATGATCATGATTGTACTTTCACCAAAACAACCATCATTGTAAACATATACATTCGCAAAATTAAAAACTTATCACATTTTTTATCAGCAGCAAAAGACAGGAAGTTAGGTCAGCTTACGATGACATCCTGTCTCTCTAATTCCACAAGTGTGTCATGATGACTTGTTACAAGTGCAATGGAATGTGTGTGTAGGATTAACTGCCAGCGACAATTAATTCGATAATTAAAAATTTTGACAAGGAATATTGAGGTAATTAAGTCATTATGCCTGTTAAAGGCTAACCTCCCTGCTTGTGGCACACAAGCTGACCGCTTAAAATGTATTACTGTAAACGTTGTTGTCTTGTCACTAGCCTAACATTTAAATACTATCTGTACTAGTGCCAACACCTGCTAGGGAACTACCATCCAAGAGTGAGAGAGAAAAATGCCACAATTGCTTCCTGTACACCATATAACTGAGATGGCTGGGAATGATAAAGTTTAACATCAAGAGCTCCTTTGTAGACAGGTAATGAATGCATACCAGGTTTACAATAGATTTACCTTTGCCTCTCTCTACCCACATACCATAGCATTCAGAGCTAGATCGTTGCTCAGAGCCATTCAATCTCAAAAATCCAAAGGAGTGTAGATTAAGACTATGCCAATAATCAGTATTAATACTGCATGCTTTGACACCAAGTATGTTTTCTAGCATCAGTCAGCATATTTTCGGTAGTTCTGTGGAGAATATGGCCTCATTCGCATATCACTTTTCTCCACTTAGGCATGTAGGGCGATTAATACAAGTAGATCCTCGCTCAACTTGTGAGCGATGTTGTACTTTTTTATTAGTAGCAAAGTTTTGTGATAATTCTGCTAGCATAATTTAGCTGATGTATTCTATTTATGCAGTTGCTGCCTTCATTCTCAGATTGCACAAGATATAGCTTAGGGTAGGCCTACAGTACAACACAGAAGAGTTGAACATAGGTATTTTGTCGGCTCATCATACTCAATACTAAGAGTTTTCTGTGCTTACAAAGATTGTGAGGAGGACAATTCGAATGGAATGCTTTCATTGTAGCAGCTAACTTGCCTGGTCATCTAAATACAAAGTCATTGAATACAATGTCAATCCAATTATATAATATTGACTATAACTGGGCTAGAACTGTAAAGGATTATACTATAACAATACAATAGCAATAATGAATGTAGTTTATTTGGCAGGTAGGGTTAATTATACAATAATGTTGCTGGTTGGGTAATGATATATGGGGCATGAAACTCAGTGTATGTCCTGAAAATCTTAGGTCTGTAGCTCAATAATTGCTTATTATGCCAGCTACAAAAGAAGCTTTCTCTAAAGCATCACAAATCAGTAAAATAATGTGTAGGCACATTTTCTTTTTAGCAGCAGCATGGCTTCGAATGGTCTGACACCACAAATTTTTATATCATTGGATTGCTCATCTTCTGAGGAACACAGTGGTTACTTTCTTTAGTAAACAAGGAAAATATCTATTAACATATCGAAGCTTTATGGAAAAGAGTTAAAAAATGATATAAATTGCTGCCCTGCTGCCGGCTTATGTATGCAATTATTCCACTTTAATGGGTTCAAAGAAATTCACAGTTTGTGAGTGTGTCCTGAAAATTTGAGGTCTGTAGCTCAATAATTGCTTATGCCAGCTACAAAAGAAGCTTTCTCTAAAGCATCACAAATCAGTAAAATAATGTGTAGGCACATTTTCTTTTGAGCAGTAGCATGGCTTCGAATGGTCTGACACCACAAATTTTTATATCATTGGATTGCTCATCTTCTGAGGAACACAGTGGTTATTTTCTTTAGTAAACAAGGAAAATATCTACCAACATATCGAAAGCTTTATGGAAAACAGTTAAAAAATTATATTAATTGCTGCCCTGCTGCCGGCTTATGTATGAAATTATTCCACTTTCATGGGGGGCAAAGAAATACACAGTTTGTGAGTGTGTCCTGAAAATCTGAGGTCTGTAGCTCAATATTTTCTTATGCCAGCTACAAAAGAAGCTTTTTCTAAAGCATCACAAATCAGTAAAACAATGTGTAGCCAAATTATCTTTTGAGCAGCAGCATAACTTCTAAAGGTCTGACAGCACAAATTTTTATACCATTGGATTCCTCATCTCCCGAGGAACATAGTGTTAATTTTTTTAGTAAAACAGGAAAACATCTTCCAATATTTCGAGAGCTTTAGTGAAAACAGTTTGAAAATGATAAAATTGCTGCCCTGCTGCCGGCATATGTATGCAACTACTCCATTTTCATGGCGGGCATTTTTTGAGTATGATCTGAAAATCTGAGGTCTGTAGCTCAACAACTTATTTTGTTTGCAACAAAAAAGGATTCCTCTTTACAATCATTATGATTTCTTGCCATATTGAGAGTTCAAAAAATTTGGCACCAACTCGAACCCAGAGCTCTGTGTTGACGAAATAGAGAATTATCCACTGAGCTACACAGATATGTTGTATCAAAATAAGAGTGTCTGCCTTAAATTCAGTGGAGCATGAATTCTGTATTACAATAATTACATTACATTACTGATGATGAATACACACACAATCAGCATATTTGTGCACAACTAAATCATCGCAAATCAACAAAATAATGTAGAAGCACATTTTCTTTTGAGCAGCAGCATGGCTTCAAATGGTCTGACACCACAAATTTTTATATCATTGGATTGCTCATCTTCTGAGGAACATAGTGGTTATTTTCTTTAGTAAGCAAAGAAAATATCTACCAACATATCGAAAGCTTTACGGAAAACGGTTAAAAAATGATATAAATTGCTGCCCTGCTGCCGGCTTATGTATGCAATTATTCCACTTTCATGGGGGGGGCAAAGAAATACGCAGTTTGTGAGTGTGTCCTGAAAATTTGAGGTCTATAGCTTGATAACTTTTTATGCCAGCCACAAAAGAAGTTTTTCGCTTTATAATTTATATGAATTTTGGCCTTTTCGAGATGTGGAGATAACTCGGGTTCACAAAATTACCTTATATGCCCTGAGCAGAATTACGCGCAACAGAAAGCTCAAAAACACCTTAAAAAGCCCCTAAAATTGGCTTTTTTTTGGCATGCCTATGATGTCGGGAGGCCCAGGTTAAATATTCATGGCCATCTGAACTTTTTCAAAATTATTCATCGCGGAAGCCGTAAGCAACGATTAGAAATGAGTGTGGACATTCGAAGCAAAAAATCAATCCATGGAAATGGATGAAATGAACTGTCCGAGTGTTATCATCAATCGGCTGGTCCGTTGCGCTCATTGAAAATTTCAAGTTTGATCAAAGGTACGCTAAGTTTGTGTCAATATAGAACTTTCAAAAATGATTTAAAATAAAAATAAATGGATAGCTGCGCAGCTCTACCTTTGTTTTATTAATATGTTTTGAGAGGAGTGGAGACAATACCCGGACGTAATCAGGATATATATGACTAACTCTGCCGGTGTGGTAAAGTACAGAAATGAAACAGGAACAATTGCAGTGTGCTTGGCTCAGATTTCTTATTAACGGCTCTAAAGTGCAGTATGTTAAATTGAGATGCAATTTATTTATTTTTGGATGTCGACCCCTCTTGGTGGGAAAGTGGCCCGCATTTCTCCCTAGTATTGACCAGGATACAAAGTTAAATCAGGAAATATCAGACCAGGATGTTACTTTGACTCCTTCTCATTATATAATACTGAGATAGAGGTGATGTTGTAT
The DNA here is from genome assembly GCA_914767715.1 of Membranipora membranacea. Classification (NCBI taxonomy): domain Eukaryota; kingdom Metazoa; phylum Bryozoa; class Gymnolaemata; order Cheilostomatida; family Membraniporidae; genus Membranipora; species Membranipora membranacea. The sequence goes on from OU612072.1 coordinate 20,366,269, forward strand.
TAACCAGACTTATTTTGATATACGCTGACAGAATTGCTGAATTTGACCGATCTGACTGTTATCGTATTTAATAATTTTTTTATTTTTTTGTACAGTGGGCATCTAAAAAACAATTTTGCACACACTTACCCAAATTCACAGTCTATTGGCGATGTCTTGGAAATTGTCCCTCTTGAATCAATAAAATATCGGCATGGCGAGCTTAATAATATCCTCAGACAGCGATGATAAACTCTCACCGAAGTAAACCAAAGGATGCCCCTGGCTCTAGGACATTCGGATTATGCAGCTGGCTTCTAATGAAATATGCATTGTTGGAGGATGACGAATTTGGCCACACCCATAGTCATTCCTGAATCGGTACTTGCTCACCACTGCCTTGGCTAGGTCTTTGCAGAACAGGACTCAACTTACCGAAGGCCAACTATATGTTTGCAATGAAAATATCCCTTCCTTATGAATTAACACAATATACTGAGTTCCGTTAGGTTGGGGTACATGGATCAGCTCGCAGACTATCGGGCCCGGCAATCATTCTCAATAGCAGATTAATCTCTCTGTGTTTTAAGCTTGTATGGTCTCAGGCCGGGGGGGGGTCACCCTTCCACCCTCCGTTATCCGCCTGTTGTAAATACAAACTTTTGCATCTGCAGTGCAAATAAAATAGAGCATTTCAATCCTAGATGCTTTGTTTGACAGAAACTACTTAATTTTACTCAACAGCAGCAATATGATGACGGCATACTTTCTTTCTGGCAGCTCTAAACATATCATATACAATGGTTAATTGTTACATAGCAGGTTATATATATTTATATATATATATGTATTATATATATCACCTTGTTGTATATTAACGTAGTCAGCAATGCGGTCTGTTGGGTATTGTCTAGCTGTAGTGTCAATCCAGTGTAGTATTAGTAGATATACAGTTAGTACTGTTCTTCTTCCTCGTCGGAAATCAGTCCTATTATGAAATACCTAATATCTATACCATAATAAAACACCTGTGTGGCCCAGTCAAATGCATTAAGACAAAACACCTAACACAGGAATGCCATGCCAACTCTACCTGTGACAGGGGTGTATTGCAAATATCCCGGATTCCCAGATGATCTTTGATTGAAGCGTCGCCTGAAATAGAGATGTCACTCCTCCATCAATTTTAACTATTGTTCCAGTTTTTTTTTATATAATCAATCTAATTTCACTCACATTTCTTATCATTGGTATAAAATTGGCAGACAATGTTACAATACGCCCCTGCCTGGGCTGTTATTACCATTTCCCTTACGACATTAGGAGATGTGTAGAAAATTTTCTAAGCATTCTATTCTGTCGAGCCTCAACAATGAAATTAATAATACCAAGTAAAATATGTATAAATCAAACATTTGACTCCTAGTTTTATAAGAACAAAGAGGAGGGAGGGAGGGAGGGAGGGAGGGAGGGAGGGAGGGAGGGAGGGAGGGAGGGAGGGAGGGAGGGAGGGAGGGAGGGAGGGAGGGAGGGAGGGAGGGAGGGAGGGAGGGAGGGAGGGAGCGAGCGAGCGAACGAGGGAGGGAGCGAGCGAGCGAACGAGGGAGGGAGCGAGCAAGGGAGGGAGGGAGGGAGGGAGGGAAGGAGGGAGGGAGGGAGGGAGGGAGGGAGGGAGGGAGGGAGGGAGGGAGGGAGGGAGGGAGGGAGGGAGGGAGGGAGGGAGGGAGGGAGGGAGGGAGGGAGGGAGGGAGGGAGGGAGGGAGGGAGGGAGGGAGGGAGGGAGCGAGGGAGGGAGCGAGGGAGGGAGCGAGGGAGGGAGGGAGCGAGGGAGGTCGCTCATTGACCCACAATGTGAATACTGTTTTGTTAAAATAGAAATAATCAAGAAGGATCTGGACTAAAAATAGCGATCCTAAAGAAAGTATCTCCAAATATATACTTCTGAACATCTCAAGAGTCTAATTGATGAGATAAAGAAGCTGGCTACTTTGTAAATACTTCTCTATGGGTTTAATGTAACTGATTAACCAAAAAGACTCTCTATCTAAGAGTTTTGCCACTTTGTAATAGTTCCTGGTACAGTGTGGACTGTGGGTATTTTTTATGACAACGCTTAGCTCCATATCCTGTAATGCAACAGGAGAGAGTACTGATATCCGGCTTTAGAATGCAGTGTTCTCTAATTGGTTACCCACAGTGATATCATGTACTAGATATCACTGCTCCTTTCCTCGCGTAACACAAACACCAAGGTGTACAATAAATCATTTTTGAGGATAGTTTTCTGGTAAAAAAGCGGTTGATGACTGATATTGTAATACCCTACTGTGATGCTATGAAACCCATGTAGACATGTAGACAAAATAAAAAGAGCGGCACCTCTTTGACAGAATATGGTTGATGATAAGCTCAGGACAACCATCTCATAAATATACATATAAGTTGATCTGGGAGGGAAATTTCAGGGGGATATATGTTAACTGTTTGAGTGAGTAGCTGACGGTTAATCTGTACCAGAATACCACATTATTGCGCATATAAAGCCGAATTGAGCGATAGAAACCATCACTTCAACTGAAAAGAGCGTACGATTATTTTGAAAGTGAGTTGGGGCGAGGAAATGTACTGCTATTAAATAGAGCATATCACATATCAAACTGTACTGACAACCATACATTTCATTAACTTCAGTTATAGAATTAAAACTCGAGTGTATTTTCTCTCTCCAGGTATTTATGATCTCACACCATTCTTATTCCTGTAAAAGATGTACTTATGTGGACAGCAATTCAATCTTTATTGAATAAAATTCTAATTTTGGTCTTGATGGCTGTGCATTTCAACTCTTCTCATTCACACCAGCTGATAACTGTTAAAATATTCAGAAAATATTTATATATTAACCACTTCATTGGCATCAATTGACCATCAGCGAAAAGCATCAACCAATTGTGTCTTCCTCGGTCTTATGGATATATTGAGGTTATAGGGAGTTGTCCTCTCTGAGGAAAAATGGGTATAACTTCGTCAATCTTTTAAATACTCCAATAGAGAGAGGACGTTGTTCGTATAAAAAGATGGCATTGTTTGTCACTCACAGCATCTTAAAAAATGCATGGTGAGGTAGAGGTGTGCCTTGAGGAATATGATCCCTTGGAAAAAATGTTGCAAAGACTTAATAATCATGCCTGAATCTTGAAATGTACCATTATTAATAAAATCCTGGGTTCACACTTAATCCTTCCTCCCTCTATAGGAAGGTTGGGAAATACCCGGGTACAGGTAGTTCGTCAGGGTTTAGGAAAATTAGATAGACTTACATTATTAACACTGCATTGTGGGATACTATATTACTATGATATATGGTGTAGGAAGTGGAAATGGTTGTGGTTTACATTTTGTACTGCACCTATGTTGTGCAAACAGCAGGGGCAGTGCAGCGAGGCCTATTACCACCAAATTACAATGACTGGCGGCACCGGAAATGAGCTAAGTCTACTCAGATCACTACTTGGTCCGATGTTGGCTTTAACGTGCCTATCAGTATATCTAACTCCAATATAATGCTTCATCCTCTACTGTATTAGGAATTGTGTTACATTGTAAAATGCACCGTTCCTATAATTGAATAGCAGTGGATGAACCCTTGTCACGCGGCTACATAAGGGCCACAGCAATTTTTTTTCTGGCTGCGCATCAAACCTACAGTTCATGCGGATAAGACCATTAATACACGCCTGATAAGGGTAGAACAGTAATAATATGATTCAGGATAAATTTGGAGAATGATTTGATGGGTTTTATGTCTTGCATATGGGATAAAGCATCAAGGTCGAGGGTCTAATACACAATGATTAGGAACTTACTTTACCCTGTTTTAGTTGAAGGCCAGTTGGAGAATACCTAGATACAAGCAGTCACTCAGGGTACATTTTAACATCTCTCTTTCTTGACTCTACCATTTTTGAATTTTTAACAATGTAACCTGGCAAAGAGTACTTGCAGGATATTTATGATAAGAGGGTCAATTACTTTGCGGCTGGAGTCCTAAATATTGGTGACGTGAGAAGGTCTTATCAATGCCAAGTGTGCAACACGCTTGTTCTACATAGGTTCCAAATATTCACCGCTCATGGCTAGATGCGTCAAACATTTGATAAGAAAACCTTTCACTGGATATTTTGAATACTGTTGCACTAGTTTCTATGTAAATATTGCATTGTCATTAATACAGACAAAATGGGGTCTCATGGTCGATAATTCACCATACATAACCAGATGGCGACGATTTGATAAGAGCACGCAATTCACCTTTCACTGCAAGCAGCCAAATATATAGTTTCTGGAACTGTGTCTTAGCAGGGGAACCAATCGATACATAACAACAGCACTGTGATGTTATCATAGCCTGCATGCGCCTATGAATATATCACACATTAACCTTACATCTAACACCAATGGTTAGCTACTTGGTCTACTGTTTTATGATTTGAATTACACTATGTGCATTGCTTGTATAATTGAAGGACAGTGGATGAAGCCATATCACGCGGCCGCACACAAAGTAAACACGTGACAAGGCTGTACAGTCAATGCAGGTAGGAGAATGACATCATGACAGCTAAGGGTAAAATAAAAATCCAGGGCAGTTTTGGTGAATACATTGATGAGTTACATGTCTTGGATATGTTGTTTAGCTAGAGGGGTCAGGGTCTTGAAATGTGCAATGATTAGGGATTAATAATACCACATAGGACACAGCTTTTATTTTCGGCTTGAATCTGCCCTCAATGGGAGAATACCTGGAATCAAGCATTCAGGGCTCAGTGTTATCTATTGAGTAAATAGATTCAAATTTTCAGCTTGAGGTACAGAGAGGAAGCAGTGATATCTAATAGGTCAGGAGCGAGATTGGGAACATCCTATACCCGTCCGAAGTAATTCATCAATCTCAGGGGTGTATACAACGAGCTCACAGGGACCTCAGCGGCAAATCTCATCCCACCCCTCTTTATTGACTATACGTTATTAGATGTTCAACTTAAGGTCTTATCAATGCCCAGCTGACAAGACAGCTCCCCAATAAAATTCACATTTTTTGTTCTACATCAGTTCTAAATAATACATCACCACTCATGGCTAGATGCGTCATACATTTGATGAGAGAATCTTTCACTGGTTACTATTGAATATTGCCGACTCTTAGCAATGTAAATATTACAAGGTCAGTAGTACAGACAGAGTCACGGCTCATGGTCTCCTGTAAATAAACATATATATAATCTGAAGACGGCTGTTTGCCTCACACAACCGATAAGAGCACCCAATTAACTACTAACCTTGATTTTCCTGATTTTAGGGCTGCACCAATACCAAAATCTTATCCAGCTCACACTGTGCAAGTCAATACAAGTTCGTTGAACAATGCTTATAAACTACTGGACGTAAACTCCAATATCCAAGAATTTGGGAATAAGTCTAAATCAATTTCTTTTCATAATGTAATGCCATAAGAAAAAATATCTATTGCAATGCACAGCCTTAACCTTGGGGAAAAATGGCATATAATTCACTGCGTAAGATAAAACTCAGAGAAGCAAAGCTATTGGTATGTAATATCATGGATTACAGTGATGAACCAATGGCATCCAGTAGACATGAACTGATAGCACAGCCCCTCCCTCCTATGAAGTTAACCATCATTCACAGAGGTGTAAACAATGAGCTCACTCTAACTTCAGCAGCGTGTGTCATCCGACCTCTCTTTCTTGACTATACCTTATTTGAATTTCTAACTAGATATTCTGGTAAAATTGTTTGCATCATCTTTGTGATAAGAGTGTTGAATTCATATTTCGCTGCGGGAGATCTAAACATTGTTGATGTGAGAAGGTCTTATCTATGTTAAGTTCAAGCGGCAGTGAAATAGGAAAAGTCACACTTTCTCTTCTACATAAATTCTAAATATTTAACCACTTACATGCAGTGTACATGCATCTGACATCTGATAAGCTCAGATAAGCTCACCAAGTGGGCCTTTCACTTGTTGTTATGGAATACTATTGACGTAAGTTTCTCTTATCAATGTTATTATTGCAAGGTCAGAAATAAAGACAACGTCCCATCGCATGGTCAATAATTCTATATATATAACAAAATGGCTTGCATCACACATCTGATAAGAGCACAGTATATTAACTACGCTTTGCTAGTCGCTGAAAACAGTTGATGTGACTATCTTTTTATAGGGGCAATTAATAGTACATGGAAGAAGCACACACTATCCTTCGTCTAACCACCAATTATGACTAACTCAGTTCATCAAAGTCAATTTGGGCAAATCTTAGGCTAAGAAGTTGTCTTCTCTTATTGTTGAAATTTGGCGGCTCATTTGCAGTATAGAGTTATCTATCTATGTAAAACATTTTAGTTTCAAGCATGTGGATAGACTGCTTCACAGAGTAAAGGGATTCAGAGTAATTTTTTTAACAATAGTCAAGGAAAGAGTTTTTTACTCCTTGGTCAAGGTACCTGCAAGCTTTGTGTCGAGGGGAAAGTTATGGGAAGCTTGATGCCAAAAACTCCTTTCATCTATTTTTCACAATTATCTGGTTCTGGAGAATGAGCTGAATTCAAAGTTTTTAATTACAGTAAAAAATAGAATATGCAGGTTCTCCCGTAAAAAAATTATCTTTTTACAGCCTTACTCCACAATTAGATTTGATGTTTTATGCTTAAATTACACCTCACTATCCTAGCTAAATTGATACGGTGGGTATAGCTAGGAAGGCAGTATTGTGGCAGTTTTTACAATAGGTTTAACTATTACAATCCTTAAATGATGCTGCCACAATGTACCCTTGGTCTGTGCAATCATTGACCCTTAAATTTATCGAACGGGCCTCATATCAAATGAATCTGCGGTCCATCGTCTACTGGGCTTTGGTTGGCACCCAGGTGTCCTCCGACCCGCCTGCAAACAGAGAGCAACCTGGCGCAGATATTGTGGCCTGGCCACTAAGGCAACGAATTTCGCCGCCTATGCTCCGGGATGTGGCTTGTGACAAGATATCTGAGTTAAATCAACTTTCAATTTTAATCAGTCTTGAGACACAAAGGTTATCCTTAGGTTTTGATATTCTAATATTACATTGCCTTTAAATCCTTTGGAAAAGATAAACCAGGCACAACAGTAACAAATTATTTCCCTGTAATGAAACACAGAGACTGCATACAACTGGTTGTTTACAAATAAGATTTTCTTGAGGAATTAGAAAATTTACTCTGAGAAAACCATGTCTGTAGTTGCTCTAACTTCATCCAGCTTGTATTTGGATCATTTCAATGCACCGTGTGGAGAATTGCTTCCAATTTTGTTTGGAGGCCATCTCAGTTTTTTTTTTATATTGAGGCAGCCCGCCTGTTTGGCTAACCGAATCCTCAAAAGTAACAACATAATAATTTGCTGCAGTATAGATGCAGCCCCAGGGCACCCTCTACTTGATTGTGCAATAACTCCCGGAAGAAGGTTTACCCGGCTAGCCAAGAGTGAAGTGAACGCAAGCGTGTATAACTTTTTAGAAGAATGGAACATGTTTTGTTGAGTAAAGAGAGTGTTGATAATTGAATGTCGACAAGGTGTCATAGTCGATTGCAAAAATGTAAATATATGAGTTGCCAGCCACTAGAGCCTATTGATTCAACATAATATGTTATGATATTTTAGATGCAATAAAATTGGTATAAAAAAAGGGGCACTCAATATGGGCTAAGTTTTTGTATCAGAACTGGGGTTTCAGGCTTGGAATACACATTTCAATGCGGAAATACTAAATATATTTGGCATGAGAGGGTCTTATTAATGCTAAGCTCAAGAAACAGTTCCCTAATAGAAGTCATACTTCTTGTTCTACCTAGGTTCTAAGTATGTTACCACTTATGGCTAGATGCTTCTAACATTTGAAACCATAAACTGGTTTTTATTGAATATTGATGACGCAAGTTTCACTTGTCAATGTAAATTTTGCAAGGTCAGTAATACGGGCAATGTCACGTCTCACGGTCTCCCGTGATTAAACATATTATCTTTAATCACAGGAGACCGTGAGACGTGACATTGCCTGTTTTACTGACCTTGCAATATTTACATAATATATAACCAGATGGCCGCTGGCGTCACACAACTGATAAGAGCACCAATTTAACCACTAACTGCTTGTGGCTGAATATAGTTAATGTGACTGTCTCTTATCAGTGTAGTTTACATCACACAGCAACATACACTTGAGGGTTACTAACAAAGCCTGCATGAGCCTGTGAAAATATTACACACTTCTCTTATCTAACCTCTAAATATGACTCAGCTACTTTCTCTACTGGATCTTGATTTAAATTTTTTGTGCGATTACAAGGCAGTGAATATTACAGGATAGCATCGACATTCTCTGACATATTGCGGAGTATAAAATACGATTAAATCTAGAATAGATATTTTGAGAATTAAGTGTCTGGTTGTGAAAATGTGCTAAGGATTGTGGTTTAGCACAGCTGCAGCATTCAGCCCCACCTTTGTTTTTAAGCAGGTTGGGGAGCACCTGGGTTCAAGCAGTCATCCAGGGGTTCTGGAAAATTGATAAGGAAAGCATCCAGGTTGCATTGTGGGATACCATAAGGCAACATAACTTCATATAATGCCTAAGGAAGTACCAGTTATTGCGGTCAACATTTTCTTCTGAATTTCATGAAATAAAACTATGCAGAGGGTTTCGGTTATTGAGTTTGGCTCAAACAAGCCACTGAATTGACTGCTGGCACCGTAATTGAAAGAAGACTGCTAAGATGACCATCCATAATTCAATTTTTTGAAGAGAGAATCCATGTTTTTGTAAACTTGACAGCATGATACCGCCTGATGGATATGAACCAATAATACATCATGACAGAAAGGTTACGCTGCTGGTGAAATGTTACTAGATATCAGCATGGCTATAGCTATACCAACACACCTTCTCAAATGCTGTTGAGGTGATGTGGCTCTTAAGAAACACACAGAAAGGCTATATCGACAACTGTAGAATTTTTTAGTCTCGAGGACAAAATATTTTGATTGGTATTTTTTATTGAATAAATATGGTAAGGATCAAAACTTGAAGCCTAGCCCTAAAATTTTACAGAGTGGAAGAATCGAAGTTCGTTAATAAAAAAATAGAACAATGCATGTAAATATAGCTAAGATTATGTAACGTCATGAATTTAATGGGGTACCAAGAGTCGGGAGTGGGGCTAAGAAGCAAGCCCCGGTATCACGTCCCCCCCAAATTACTCAGAAATCAAACTTTTACTTAATATAATCAGGATAATTCACAAATAATTATCGCTAATATGAACTTAAACTTAGAGCTCACTGAAACATCAGCAGCATGGTTCATCCATTTTATCTTTCTTGTTATACCAACATCGGAATTTAAGCAAAGCAACCTGAATTTATTTGAGACTTTATTAGACACAGGAATCTGTTTTCTCATCGTAGCTCTTGTTATGGAGGCATGAAGAGGTAAGCATCAACTCAGCATAAGCGCCAACTTTAGTCTTTGTTGGGTAAACCAGCCTAAACAATCAGAAAACATAAAAATATCAAATAACTGCTGAATTGCGTGTTTATTTCGTGTTTTGATTTAATGTTGGAGGACAGATATTCATTAGGTGACCACTATGTCTTGAGTTGCAATAATGACTTATAATTTGCGATGAGCAGCATACTAAGAATGGTCATGTGACCTTATCTAGGGGTAGACCTGAGCTCGGCCCGACACAGCGTGTATGGATTTGATAAGCAATCCTTGTCGTGCCTCGCTTTGCCTTGACCATTTACGAATTTGAGTTTATATGGTAATAAATAAGAATCACTTACGGAGGCATCCTACTGATGACTACAATACTCAGGGTTGGATATTTGCTCTCTTCAACAAGTCTGTCTGTCAGTCCCTGCTTCAGTTCATCCGGTATTTCTGTTACTGTGGCATCAAATGTGACACCAGTAGACCACGTTACTGTGAGAGTGTCATTGTCACAGCTCAAGTTAGCCAGAGAACCAACCTTAGGACTGCAGTCTACAAAGCATAAACCATTTAAAATAGTGTAGATTTTATTTGATGTATACAATGTAAGAATCGTTGCATTTGAGACAAAAAATTCCATTTGCCTGCTCTTCTTAAGCCTTATTTCAGCAGACACAGAGCCATACACAATCCACCATTGTTCCCGGGCTTAACAGTGCTGTTAGCCTGAGAGAGAAATTTGATAAGATCAGGGGTTGCACTGTCTCTAATTGTTCTCGACAGACTTTTTTTCTACATTAAATATTAGACTCATTTTATTTTTTAGGAAACCATTAATAAAAACCACTTACCTCGTTGACAGATCTTCCGTATCTGGTTGAGATTACCGTTAGCGACGCTTGTCAGAGTAGATAGGGCAACCTCATCAGTCAGTACGGAACACTTTATGTTATCGTACCTAGCAACGAGATCTACTCCTCTCACCAATAAGTAATCTGCAATATTCAGAAAACTTAGTTAAAACTGTGTAGAGTGGGACTGTAGGTGTAATGCGAAGGCATTGCAGTTTCCATTTGTCTTCTGCTCTATTTCAAATAAAGAACTTCTATTTTGGAATATGAAATCGGCCCTACTACACTGCTACTAATTGGAGTAACTTTGTCTGTACCTTTAATTTCAACTTTGAGTGAACAGTTTGTATGTTGTCTGCTTATGTGATAATTGTAGACTCCGACAGGTAGTTCTAGTGTATGAGTAGTGCCATCTAGTGTGAGATCCAGCTTGGCTAACCCAGTAGAAGAAGAGACAACTCCTCTCATTGATCCTGGACACTCTTCATTCTCAGATATTGAACCTGGAAAATTATTTAACGCATAATGAAGGTTGAACAACATCTAGTAGATATAGGTAATGAGAAGTCACCAGTTTCGTCCTAAGAGGAACAAAGAAATACCACAAGGGTCTTGGCAGCTGCCAACAGTAAGGAATATATAGCTGAGCTAAATTATGATGCTGATTAGTTATTTAAGCCCAAACGGCCAAAAAGTCATTTCAGATTAGGTGTTGGTGTACCGAGTTATGCAGGCCTAGATGACTGTCCTAGATGACTGTGTGTTTGATCTCACACACTTAAATGTACAATCATGAGCAGCTAAAAAATCTAAATATGATGGGTTATCTGTAAACTCACCATTATTTATGACCGAAATATTTATTGGTAGCTTAAAATGGCAGTAAATTATTTATGTTTATACTCACCGTTGTTTATCACTATAATATTTATGGTACAATTGTCTTCATAAATTGCATGACTTCCGACAGCTAAACTTGAGTTTACACTCGGAGTCACCTCGACTATTGCTCGCTCATCATCAGATTTCACATACAGTGTCATGTTTCTGTTCTGACAAGGTGCTATAGTGGTAGTTTCTACAGATTAAAATAAAAATTCATCATTTGCCTGGCGATACTATTTATATGGGTACAAAAAATGTCTGGTAAAAATTATTTCATTGAGCTTTGGGACTTGTGCTTAGGTGCTTGTGTAGCAAGTGGGATTATGATTGCCATATTAATGTGAGTCTATCTTACATTTGATGAACAACGAGTTATTAAATTGACACGGTCAAATTAGCAATGAATTATTCATAACTATACTCACCATTATTTATGACTATAATATTTATAGTACAGTTGTCTTCATAGATCACATGAGTTCCGACAGCTAAACTTGTGTTTACACTTGGAGTAACCTTGAATAGTGATCGCTCATCTTCAGATTTCACATACAGTGTCATGTTTCTGTCCTGGCAAGGCACTCTAGTGGTAGTTCCTACAGAAATAAATAAAAAATTCATCATTTGTGTGACGATATTGTTTGTAGTGGGCGCAGTGCAAATAATGTATACTAATAATATTTTCAATGAGGTGTGGAATTTGAGATTATGTGATTTTGTACCAAGTAGGATTATGATAACAATATCAATTTAGTCTGTATCTGACCTTCAATGATCAGCGAGGTATTAAATTGACACGCCCAAATTAGCAATGAATGATTAATAATTATACTCACCATTATTTATGACTAAAACATTTATAGTACAGTTGTCTTCATAAATCACATGAGTTCCCACAGCTAAACTTGTGTTTACACTGGGAGTCACCTCGACTAATGCTCCCTCCTCATCAGATGTCACATACAATGTCATGTTTCTGTCGTGACAAGGCACTCTAGTGGTAGTTCCTAAAGGTTATAATAAAAATGCATCATTTCCATGAGGATTCTATTCAATATAGGAGAACAAATACTGTATGGTACAATTACATTTAGTTTCTGATACAAGTTTAGGTGCTTGTGTACCGAGTATTAGAGGTGGTATGCTTCATTTAACGGACAGCAAGTTATTTTAATAGCTAGCTCAAATTTACAATCAACTATTTTTATTTGTACCCACCGTTATTTATGACTATGATGTTTATAGTACAGTTGTCCCTATAGATGACATGACTACCCACTGCAAATGCAGTCTGCTGGCCAGGAGCTGTATCGACCAGTGCTCTCCCCCCATCAGATGTCACATAGAGTGTCTCGTTACTGTCCTGACAAGAGGCTCTGGTGGTAGTCATCTGTGTAGTAGTTGATGGTGTGGTAGTTGTAGGTATTGGCGTAGTTGTAAGTTTTGGATCTAGAAAATTTGAATATTCAATATCATTGAGTCAATTTTTAAACACCTTTGAAACAAAATTAAAATAATATTAAAAAGATTTGGTTCAACATGAATATAAACAGAATTTCCAAGACTGCTACTCTACTTTATAATTTAATTATTTCATATCTCATTTATTGGGGTAATCTTTTTATGTGAGGCAAAAGTGGTAAATTTGATCATTGATATAATATTTAGTAAAATCAGCTATATGTTGTCTCACAAGATTATCAGGCGGGAATAGCTAAAGTGATAAAATGGACCAGCAAATATCACCTATAAATTCAACTTGAGATAACAGAGATAGCATTAAACTATCAACATATATACAGCGTACTCACATATGAACTGCTGGATCCTGTTGTATTGTCCGACATACAGAGAAGTATCAGTGATAATTAGAGACATGGGATCATTCAGACATCCTGAGCAGAGATCCAGTGTAGATACTCTGTCTGAGTTCATGTCTACGAGTCGGATCCTGTTATTCCCCCTGTCAGCCACAAGCAGTGTCTGATTACCAATGAATACGAGGTCACGTGGGTAGTCGAATAACGAGTTTAGTAGAGAGCTGTCTGTGTATCCTGAGGTCCCTGGTGACCCGGAGATAAGTGTTATTATCTTCTGTCTGTATGTGATACGGTAGAGAGCCCGATTCACTGCTGTGACATACAGGTCACCATTGTCATCCTGTGTCAGGTCTCTGATATACTGGAGTCGGTTGGACTTAACGAAAGTACCAACAGAGGCGGAGCTTACATCGACTGTCCTCACAGCCTTGTTAAACATGTCAGTGACGAGAAGCTGATCGACATCTTTCTCGTCTTTTATTACAGACCAGGGAGAGTTGAACTGACCGGGGAGACCCTCTGTGTATCCTGATGACTGACACTGTCCAGAGAAGACGGAGGTGATCCCTGTGACACGGTTAATCTCTCTCAGACAGTTATTATAATAGTCAGCTACAATTAGACGCTTATCTGTGACCTGTGTGAACCCTGTGATGAGGTCGAACCGAGCCTCAGTTCCTCTCCCCTCTCTGTAACCACTCTCAGAAGCGTTCCCGGCTATGGTCGTAGACGTTTTACCATCGCTGGTCTTCAGTGAGTGCTTGTCAGTGTACAGCATGTGACCGGGTCTGAAGAGATCTTCTGCCATGGCGAAAACATCGTAAGAGGTGGTGGTGAAGTTTGTAGCTGCAGATCTCTCTAATCTGTAAGATTAATATTATTATGTAAATGGGCGATGTTTGTTAATTTGATTGTATTAACACAGTAATTATTTAACAAAAAAACCACAGATATTGCAAATGCAATATTTTAAATTTATAATTTAAATGAAGTGTATTTTTCGTATTCTTAGTATTCATGTGCTGGTGGGTGAATCAAATATATCAGAATTATTAATTTTTCCCAAAATGGATTCAAATGGATAATTGTGTTTTCTATCAACCAATTAAATTTAAATGCAGGTTATGCACCGGACACCAAAATATATAATATTTTACATGCGGCTTTTGTTCACAGTAAATTTTTGCTATTTGAAGTTGTCTCGTGCTATACACCATGAGGAGGCAATACACAAATTTCAATTAAGCGACCTAAATTCCAAATCTTGAGTGAAACAGATATTTGCTTCAATTAATCAACAAAAATGTTTGCAATGTTTAAATTTCAAAAAAGTAACAGCTTGTACCAAAATTAATGTGTAATATCACAAATCACAAGAAGGAATGAAACGATCAAATGATTAGTTCACTGTACATTGCCTACCCTGAATCTAATAATTTTACTAAAGGATATTCTAGCATAGAACTCAGAAGGCTTTCAACCCCCTTTTTATTCTCAAAGTGACCTGGATAGGTAGATAAACATCACATCAATGGAAAGTGACTCACCGATCAACTAGAGACTGCGTATCCTGATCCATACACCACCCAGTATTTAGTATCACACAACATAACACCTGTCAAAACAATGATGGTATTAATTAAGTTTGTTACAATAAAAAAATACCAAGGTACTTTAGGTTTGGGGATGGGGACATCACCCATATAAAGGGGATACCAAATCCCCATCGATACCCTCTGCGCATTCATCCTGTAGATGTTATGTCTGGATTAAAGCAAGCCATGCTTGTATTCTCATGTACTATAACTACGTATTTTTTTCAAAATTATCACCTATCAATTTTGAGGTAATAGTTGAATCGAAATTCTTAATGTACTTACAAAGAAAAGTGTCAGTCTCAGCTCCATGATTCTTGACAGGCCAAATATTTTCATGGGAATATAGAAGTATTTGCTCTACACCTCTAGTTTCTCCTAAATACGGTAAGCGAATGAACTGGCAGTGAACATAAACCCGCTGTGGAGGTATTTAGCTAGCGGCAACTAATATTTACCAAGTTATCTTTTATGTGCGTCAAACTTCAGATAAGAGAGCCGAGTAAACCTTTCTCTGCCTGGTACTGAATACTGTTGACGTAGGAATCTCTTATCAGTGTAAACATTTGAAGGTAGCTATATTGGACAAAATCACGTATCCTGTTTTAACAAAGTCCCCAATATTGAACCAGGGTACTGCTGTGTGCGTCAGAGACCTGATAAGAAGGACAAGTGAAACTTTCACTGCTCAGTACTCAACCATGCTAATCCGATGATTTGTATATCACTTTAAATGTTACAGGAGGCAACAAATTTAAATTCTACGAAAAGGAATGTAAATGATGGCATGCCTGCCTGAGTTTCACTTGATGAGGCCTGATGTTTACAAGGCTGTTGCATCAATTGAGCTAAAATGATAATAAGGAATGACAACTCTTTGTTTGTCATCAATATCTCTCTAACAGCACACAATTTTTGTGGTGTTATTAATGGTGTAACAATTATACCTGTACCTGTAATTGTTGATGAGGTTTATCAAGGGGCCTGATGTTTACAAGTCTGAGCCGGTTTCATCAACTGAGCTACATTGATAATAACGAAGGATGACATCACAAAATTTTTCCGTGTATCAATTTTAGCCAATTTATTATTAGCTATTTTTCATTCAATTGCATTGCATGGATCTCATGACATCAAACTACCTTACATACTAGCAATTAGAGTTTTGCAGTGTCTAACTTCTATACGTAAACTGCCGTAAATACCCGATGCAGTTAACTTGTAGAAACCATTAATGATATAATATAATCATATAATTGATATCAAAGTGACGCAACTCAATCAACTCATCAAGCTGTGAATCTTGATTTTGTTGAAGCGAGCTATACAAATACTGCTGACCTTGTGCTTGTTATTGGGGCGGTGCCATAGCGAAGCCACTCTCCTATTTAATCAACATCAACCCAGTCAATGATATGAACTCCTATTCTCAGGCACAACCTAACATCCAGATACAATCTATAGATAAATTTTGAGTTGCTCTTCAGATTTCTCAGCCTGTTATCAAACCGTATATCCATAGCATGCATGTGAGGGGATTGCACGATCAAAAGTAAGGAAGGAATGGAATAATCAATTGATTAGTGTTGTACCCATTGAGACATTTGATTCTTGAGCCGCCTATCCCCTTGTAGTAAATTGCACATTGCAATGTTTCATAAGCATTGGATGATTGAGCCGCCTCGAGAGCATGTTGCCTCCTGCTATAAGTCAAATTCAACTAACCTACTGAGACCGCACAACTCTAACAGTATAATTCCTCCTGCAATGTTATGTTGCTAGTACCAACTATATATAACATGGTAGCTTTTATGCGCTGTCCGCTTGCATAATAGATTTTATTCAGAGAGCATACCTGCCTTGTATAATGGTGGTAATTATTTGATACACAGTCATTCAGAAGAGCAGTTTCACTTAACATTAATTTTGTATGACAAGTCTGTTATCTTCAAAGATTTAACCACGGCAGCTTGTCTCAGCTATCAATAAGCTACATTTTTAACCAGTGACATAATATAAGGAAAAGCATCTAAGTTTTGTAGGACAGCTGGCTGCACATTATTAGGGAGCGTGATGATTGTCTTTTTTTAGAATTCACAGGCACCTATGGGTCGGTATAAGGTAAAATAGTTCAATGAGAAAAAGTAATTTATGTGTACGTACAAAAAACCCGTCAATTCAGCATCGCTTACAATTACAAAGCCTCCGTGATTATTTAGTACATGATGGATTGATAGTTTTTTATATTTGTTCATTATTCATTTACAAGGCATCCTGGATTTTTACAAAGGTATTGGTAAAGGCGTTCACCTCTCAACGCTTCTGAAGTGAATAGGTTTGAGTCCCGCTGCTGACTAAGAGTAAGATATACTGGTTGTGTAAGGGTTGTGCCGCACAGACTCATCCAATGCCACACAAACAGAACCAGCGGTAAGATGAGTGATAGACTAAGAGACTCTGCTTGCAGAGTATAGAAGTAGCTAAAGCTACAACACCTTCCTTCTTACTTTACTGTTTAAAGTTTGCCTAGCTGGCTGTCCTCTGGTTCTCAAAAACAATTACAATAACATCAGGTTTATATGCAATAGGAATTAATTGACATAAAGTTTGAAATTCTGGAGAGAGAGGGAGAGAGGGAGAGAGGGAGAGAGGGAGAGAGGGAGGGAGGGAGGGAGGGAGGGAGGGAGGGAGGGAGGGAGGGAGGGAGGGAGGGAGGGAGGGAGGGAGGGAGGGAGGGAGGGAGGGAGGGAGGGAGGGAGGGAGGGAGGGAGGGAGGGAGGGAGGGAGGGAGGGAGGGAGGGAGGGAGGGAGGGAGGGAGGGAGGGAGGGAGGGAGGGAGGGAGGGAGGGAGGGAGGGAGAGAGAAAGATGATCGTCAACTTTTGCACCCAGAAACTTAAAAAACTTTTGAGAGAGACTCTTGCATTGATACAATTGTCTTTAAAAAAACAGGGTTTAAGATAAAATTCATTACTTCAGTTTTGTCAGCGTTCAGCGTTTAACATTTGATAAGAGAGGGAAGTAAACCTCTCATTGTTCCAAGAAACTGTCGGCTGCAGGCGTGTGCCTCTCTTATCAAGGTATTTAGCTTGAGGGCTTAATCATGGATCTCAAGCTTAAATCTCCTTAAAATCAGCTAAACCTCCAACTTTTGTAGTCAACATTGCTATCAAGCAAGAATATTAATTGGTATAAAGCACTTCAATGTTTACAAAATCGCAGGCGTGCGCCTGCAACAATTTACTAGAAAAACTTTCATTTAGAATACAAATTAAACAAAGTTCATTCATTAATAAGGCAAGATAATCATTTGGTAACCCCTTCTCAAAAAATACCTTCTTTCATATGTATGCAATCCGTATAGAATTACAAGATTTTGATCAGCAAATAATGCTAAAGATTTTATGTTTTTAAGTGATTTGAATCGCTACTCATTGGTGGATTTGTTTATCTGCGTCAAGGAAAAATTGGCAACTGCGCTGTTTTATAAGAAATGTGCCCATAGTATAGGCGAACTGCATTCTAAGAAAACTTACAACGAAGATTGGCTCACTTTGTTGTATTTCTTTATTTCTTAACTTGATTCCTTCACTCGTTGATTAAACGAATAAAATTCAAAACTTACGCTTCAGAGTAACAGATTGAAAAAAAAAATTAATCAATTAACTAATTAATTGAATGGCACGACATGGTGAATGTCACATTAGCAAGACTAAAATTATGAATAAAGCTTTTCTTCCAAAGATATCTACACATGAAGTTTAGAAAACAGGATAGAATTAAATGGAAGAAAAGAGAGGTGTGCAGGGAGTAAAATACTTTGCGAGACATGGCAAAGAAATATATTTGAAGCTATATTTCACTCTAACCTATCATATTATCACATACCTCAAGATGGTATTTAATACTATATTGTAGTATGGTATTCGATTTTTTATATATTCTGTTTCATTGAGTTGCTATGCTGGTACATTATGAATATGATCATCATGGAATGTGTCCACGCCCAAATCAGCGCATGTCTCATCTTGGCTATTCTCCTGGCCAGATTGATTCTCCCTGTTGCGTCTTTTGCCCTCGGCAACATTCATCCGGATGCAGCTGAACTGTAATCAGTACAAATCAATTTTAGTCAAGAAACCCGCATTAATTACAGTACACTTGTGATATCAAACCGTAT
The DNA here is from genome assembly GCA_914767715.1 of Membranipora membranacea. NCBI lineage: Eukaryota > Metazoa > Bryozoa > Gymnolaemata > Cheilostomatida > Membraniporidae > Membranipora > Membranipora membranacea. The sequence goes on from OU612072.1 coordinate 20,385,135, forward strand.
ACACACCAACATCAGTATAAAAATCTGATATCACTGTTGAATGAAATCCAAACCAGAAGTCCTGTGAACTGAAACAATGTCTCAAGTCTGTTTTCAAAAGTTTGGTCTTGCTGAAGATTCTATGGCTCAATATTAACACACAAACACGCCTTTCAAAGGAAGTCAGTAAATATACTTACCTTTCATTCCTTTTGTTGGTGATGGTCCTCAGTCTGATGACATAAGCGGCAAATACTAGAGCAGAAATCACCACTATAATCCCAACAACTAAAGATATAAATGCAACATTTAGATTCGATATGCCAGGTTGTTCTGCTGACTTTCCGGCTGTGTTTGCGAAGTTTCCCTCTGAAAATAAACAAGGAAAATATTTATTGAGTGGGTTTGCTATTTTGCATTTTACTTCACTGATGGAATCATAATTCAGCAAGATTTGTGCATTCAGGGAGAACAATATTTGTTATGCACTGATGATATGTCATTTCTGATTTAGTTTATTTCATTGAAAGGAGAGTGAGAATGACTCATCAGCCAAAAAATAAAAGGTTTCTACCAGTTTGCCTGCAGTTGGGTAACAATGCGTGTAGAGGGGAAGAGAGTCTTGAGCCAGAAATAGTAAATAGGAATAATAAGCTTCTGTAGATTGTGGTTCTGGTGTAACATATGATATACTTTTAGCTGTTGATATCCTCGGCATCCTCCCTGGCAAAGTTACAAAAGTCATTGCTGTGTCCATCGTAGTAGCTGTTGGTAAAACCTGAAAAAATGTTATAACTTTTATTGATAAAAAAATTTAAAACACATAAATAATAATAAAAATAACATAAATTGCATGGCGACAACAAAGAAGTAATTCCTTCATTCACAGCACACAGCGTTCTTGTCTACCGACCAGGCTATTGATTACAATATTAATGCATTCTTTTATGGATGCTTAAAATTGGTAATAAACCACTTATGTTGTTGCTTACAATTGTGAATGACTGTAATATTAATAGTACAGTTGCCTCTATGAATCACATGACTACCGACAGCAAATCCAATCTGTTGATCGGGACCTGCATCCACGAACGCTTTCTCCTCATCAGATGTCACATAGAATGTCATGTCACTGTCAGGACAAGGTGCTCTGGAGGTAGTTTGCAGAGCAGTAGTTGATGTTTCTGTGGTAGTTGTAGTTATTGGCGTGGTCGTCGGTTTTTGATCTAACAAATAAACAAGTTTGATATGGTTGGGTTGATTTGAACACCTCATTCCTCATAAAATAAAAACTGCTGTTAAGAAATGCATATTATATGCTTCATCCGGTGATTACTGCTCTGCTAGTGTCACCAAGGCCAGTCAAATGAGGAGGCAGCAGAAGGTTCTTTATAAATTTTTTAATTTCATGTCTCCATTTTCGGAGTTATCTTTCCATGTGAGGTACATTCACATACATTTTATCAAAGGTATATTTTATTATCAGGTTTTGTTCAGTTCCAAAAGACTAACCACAAGGAATAGGCAGAGTAAAATATTGACCAGCATATACCTACCTATGAATTCAGATCGAGAAAACATAGATAATCATTATTTTCTATATAATCTCCACATGTATAGTATTCAGCAAAATGCTATGCAATCGATTTTGAATGAAGCCACAAAACACGGTGCTAATATCCAACTCAGTCTAGAGGAAGCGATCAAACTAAGATGTCAGAAGTATGTGCTGACGATCTATCGAGATGAGACTCATTTTATTCATAGCATCATCGAGACAATGCCGTCAGGACGCCTGCGTGCTCCTAAGATCAGGTCGTCAAAGGGAACGGACTCGTTTTAGTCCGCATCATAAATGCAAACCTGTTTTAACTCTCTGGTCGCTGTTTTATTTTTCCCTCCTCTGCTCTTCCACAATATCACGTATTTTATTATAACAATCTGCTTTAGTCTATATATTTTTACACTACTTTACGGACAGTTTACACCCAGAACAAAAATCATAGTGTTTTTTAATACTCATGACAAATATAAGAAATCAATCAATCAATCAATTTATTAGTGTATATACAGTGTACTCACATATAAACTGCTGGATTCTCCGACGTTGTCCGACATACAGAGAAGTATGAGTGATTAGTAGAGACCAGGGTTTCCTCAGACATCCTGAGCAGAGATCCAGTGTTGATACACTGTCTGTGTTCAGGTCTACTAGTCGTATCTTGTTGTTGTACTCATCGGCCACAAGTAGTGACTGATTACTTATGTACAGGAGTTGACGTGGGGAGTCGAATAGAGAGTTTAGGAGAGAGCTGTCTCTGTAGCCTAATGACATTTCGTTGATAAGTGTAATTACCTTCTCTTTGTATGTGATATAGTAGAGGGAGTTAGTTACTATGACATACAGGTCACCTTTGTCATCCTGTGTCATCTGACTGATTTCCCAGAGGATAACATCTCTAACAAAGTACCAGCAGCTTTTGAGCTAATATTTACTGTTCTCACAGCCATGTTAAAGCTGTCGGTGACGAGAAGCTGCATGTCATCATTATTGTCACTTATTACAAACCAGGGACTGTTGAACTGACCGGGTTGACCATCTGTGTATTTCTGGGACCCACACTGTCCAGAAAACTGTGAGGTGGCTCTTTTACCACGATCAATCTCTCTCAGATATCTATCACTTATGTCAGCTACAATGACACGTTGATCTGTAATCTGCATGAATCCCATGGGTCCTTTGAAGCAAGCCTCAGATCCTATCCCTCTCTGTATCCTCTCATTGTAGTGTTTCCTGATATGGTGGTAGAGGGTGTACCATCGCTAGTCTTTAGTGAGTTCTGATCGAGGTAGATCACATTGTTGCACGCGGGGTGTTGAGGTCACATGGCTGATAGAGGTCTACCTCCATGTGATAAACAATGCTTGAGGTGGTTACTGTGAAGTTTGTGGCTATAGACCTCTCTAATATTTAATATTGATATAATTTTGCAAATTTAATATTACTAGTCCAGTAGTTTTTGAATAATGAAATTTCATATTCTGGTGATGCAATGTTTTATAATAGGAATTAATTAATCAAATGTTATGTTTTACAATTAAAATTTGGATGAAGGGTGTTTTTGCATATGTTAATTGTAAAAGCGATGTTTTTAATGTAAAATTTTCAGGGTTTCATGATATAATACTACTTTTAATAAACTGGCAATTCAAATATAGCCACAAAAACTTTTTCATGCAATTAATACCAATGAAGAATGCAGCTTTTTCCAATAACTAAATTGGGCAAACGCATTAGATATATAAAACATAAACATTTCACAAGCAATTTTTTTCACAATACATTTTGGTTATTGGGCGTTGTCTTCTCCGATCAACAATCAGCAGTAACTAGGTATCAAAGCTTACAAGGAGTTCCAGTTTTAAACCAATACAATTTATGACCAGTTCCCTCAGCATGACCTACCCTGAATCTGATATTTTCAATAGAGCTTTTTTTCGCGTGAAACTTTGATGACTTTCAAACTCATATTTATTATCATAGCGACCTGCATACGAGAATAGACATTACATTGACGGAAAGTGGCTGACCGATCAACTAGAGACTGCACATCCTGATCGTTTCACTATCTAGTATCCAGAGTCACACAACATAACACCTGTCAAAATGATACCCTTGGTTTAGTTTGTTACAAGAAAAATTACCAAATTCTTTTTGGTGCAGGGGAGGGGACAATTCTGATAATTCATTTGAGTTAGTTTTAAGTCAGGGTTAAAGCAAACCTGCTCAACATCTCAAGTGCTTCAATTACCTTTTCTTCTTCAGAACTACCAATTTCAAGGTTATATTGGAGTCACAGTTTTTATTGTAAAGTCTCAGCTCCATGATTGTTAACAGACCAAATGTGTTTATGGTACTGTAGTAAGATTTGATCTACACCACTAGGCTCACCTCAACAAGGAGAGCAAAGGAAGCTTTAGCTATTGTTATTGATAAGCAAGAACTGATGACTGATGTACAGACTTCATCAAATGCTGTTGTTGTGAGCTTGTTTATAAAGTTAATGCCTAGTGTGAACAGTGAGTGGTAACTGATGGGAGCTGAGTATCTTCATAGAAATATAGCGAGGATCTCCTAGAAAACAATTCTCATTGCATTCTTCATATAAAATGTGTAAATATGATCGATCCTGTCCGGATATAAATAATATTACAAATCTTCAATCATACTATTACTATTACTATTACTGCTCTCAGCGCTCCTGGCTCACAAATACAGTTGTGCTTAGGTGATGGGTTGTTCCATCATAAAATAATGTTTGATATTATATTGAAAAATTATAGACTTGGATAATTTAATAATCAATGTGTAATATTGAAAATTTAAATATGATTCATATAAACAGTTTCCATTTGTATATATGAACTTTTAGAATACATTTTTAACTAAGAATCGGTAAAGGGCTGTTTGGACGGTAACTCAGCAGGGGTAAATGAGGGTGCAAAAACATTTACGTGTCATCAGTTCTTGCGAACAAAAAAGTTACAAAAATATATCATAGCCATGAAATGAACATAAACAATCACCATTTCGAGAGACGGTGGCGTACTAGACTAAGATAGGATATACATGGACGGCTAGGTACCTGGACTAGCAGTAATATGAGCAGCAGAAAGGAAAATAATGGAGATGGTTGCAATTAACCTTAAGAAAAAATTTCTAGGAAAGCGGGCATTCAAAAAAATTCAACCAAAATCCAAAATTGAGATATTCGATCGTATTGCCTACTTAGCAGTAAACATCTATTGGTGTGTTTTATGTACTGCCAAAAAATTGTACCTGCAACAACATTAATTTGGGGCCACAGTCCTAAATCTATTTTGAAACGATTATTAATTCATCTAGGAGAAGGAAAGTGAAGGAAAAAGGTGCAAAATCTTTCTGTAAGAAATACAACATGTAAAACACGAGCTAAAAATACTTATAAGCGAACAGTCACCTAAGCTGGTAGGAAAGTTGGAACTTATTGTAGGGTCTTGTTGACAGTTGCAGTACCGGCAGACTAAAGTGCCTGATCAAATTTTCACAACTCACACAGCAACATTGCCATGTGTGAGAAAAAAATTACACAACACTAAAGTAATGTAGGATAAGACAATACAGCGATTCGTAAAATATTGTTTTCAGTACAGAAATAAGAGAAAGCCAATAAAAATAAACAAATCTCGGAGACTTATCATCCCAGGAGTGCCGACCAAGTGTCAGGGGCAGCCTTGTTTGGATTGTCAACTGAATCGTTTTTTGTCCTAAATGTCCAACATGTTCACATAGGGAGTTGCCCTCTCACAAACAAGACTGGATTGTAAGACATTAAGTTATGCTGTGACTTGACCCTGTTAGATATATATGTTTGGAACGAAGATGATTATTCTTTTTTTATCCGGTCATCAGTAGTCTTGACTTTCTACTCATATATTAGGTAGATGCGTCGTCCCAGCTCCCTACAAACAGAATTAAAGGCATATCAATAAAAAACGCCTTCTTAGTGACAAACGAAAAGTTAGCTACACACTACAAGTCTGGTGTACTTGGCCTCAGGGTGACAATCACATTTTAGCTGGAGAGAACAACCCCCCCCCCCCGCCCCCATAAGACAAGCCTATATGTGACACATAGCTTGCAATATGTCTACACATACAAGCATACAAACACAGCTGAAATTGTCCTGGCTGAATTGGGTGCAAGCTCATTTCTCCGAGTGGTTAATAGCTAGCATTGTCATGTGTTATGCATAGTTTTTGTTTTGTTGACCAAGAAAAAAGACGTGTGACAAGGCTGGGGAATAACTGGCATAAAAAATAGTGCCTACTTAAGTCCATGCCTTGTACTGTCAGGAGGTTGGTGCTTCAGGAGGAAATGTTGGTTCGGGAGACATCGGGAAAGTGGTTTGTAAACATGAGTACTGCTATTCTGACACATGGGAAGAGGGGTGACTACTTTGTAAGAGCCTGCTAAACACTCCTAAGTCCAGAACACACATAGGTAGGCTACAATTTCTAACTATTACACAAAATATGGTGTGCTTCAATTGAGAAGCATGCTTGATTTATGCTTCCAGCCTCAAACCATCCCTAGACATATGTATTCCTTACTCGATCCACAAGAAACCCCTGATCATGTATGGGCCAAGTAGCCTGTACTTGGAGTTGCCCTCCCTCCTACGCAGTAGAATGTAAAACAAACATGGATGTGGAGAAATCGGTTCAAACTTGACCAGATGTTACCCCACGATACTATGTATAAAAAACCCAAGGATTCATAAACCCGAACTTGGCAAAATTAAATTCCCATGCTATGCAAACATCATGTACCACATAATATTGACATATCACACTTAACGTGATACATCAACTATAAAATTTTTTAATATTGTATCGGTGATCATGTCTTATAGTTATTTTCACAGTTGCAACCTCCCAAATATTTGACGTTGAGTCGCAGTGACATCTGGAAGTTAATTTTGGGGCAAAAAGTGCCCTTTTTAAATTGAGCCCTCTGTGCCTTGTTTTTGAGGTATTTGATTAGTTTATACTTTCACCATGTAGAGGAGGCATGACACTTACCGGATGAGTAACATTTTAGTGAAACTTTATGTTTTTAGGCCCCCTGTCTTCAAGACTTGAAATTGATTTTTGCAATTGTAATAGGGTCATTTCTGACCCCTCATTACATGCGACCCCAATAATGCAGAAACTAAAATTTCCAATTTATTTTACCATTTTGTTCTTGTACTGTCACTTCCATCGATAATCTTATCAGCTTACAGATCCTGGTTGTCACAACTGTAACAGATAATAACCCAAGTTTTCACTAATTTAGGTCAAAATTTTCCATCCAAAATCCAGAAATTCAGAAAGATTTCAGTCAAATTTGTTGTCAGCATGGGGAACAGCAGGAGATTGTCTAGATTTTTATCGAAGCTATTATTCATTATGACCTTACATCTTGAGAAATTTGGATTTTTGTGGCTAAACTGGCTTTATTTGGTCCAAAACATGCAATCCTCTGCAGCCAAAAAACTGAAAATAGGTTATGCAACATGTTATACACACCAGCTTCCATTAAACTAGAGGGTATTTCCGAGGTTTTGATTATGGCGTTTGATGATAATTTCAATAGTAGAGAAGTTATGAGCATAAACATTTCCCTTTTGATGCTAAACAATCACCCAAAAAAATTGATCCATTGTTGTACACAATGTGATTTGCTGTATTACTGCATAGATCTTAATCACGCTTTTGCATAACGTAATTTACTACATCTGCTTTCAATGTATATTTCATATGTACAATTAATCAAGTAACAAACATGCAGTTTAAAAAAATGTGTGATATTTAATATAAGTCAGACTACTAGCAACATGTCAGTGAAAGAATTTTTGTGATGGGACAAGTAGTTGCTGAGAAACTGAAAAGGCTAGATTTCCCATGCCATGCAACATCATGTACCACATAATATTGACATATCACAATTAAGGGCTCTCTCAAATCAGAGATAAGTCAGTAAGAACCTGATAAAAAGTTTTGGTGAACGTCGGGGAACATCAGTGAACGTCAGTGAATGTTAGGGGATCTCGGTGAATGTTGGTGAATTCTAAAACCCTAAACGTAACTCTAAGAAATCCATAGCCTGGGAGCTGATATTTGGTACTTTAGCCCTCAGATGCGTCGAGGGGACACGTCTCATGAGACCGAGACTGGGACCGAGACTTTGCCATCACTACCTACTGACAGCTCAGGGCCTCTGTACCATCGTGTAGCCACATAGTCTGTGTAATCGCCATCAGGCCCAGCTAAAAATAGAGAATATAATTTAGTTCCAACGCAACGGACTCATCATGGCAATCATCAATTCTCCAAGCTGAAAGGAGATGTGACTTTCTCAACAGGTGGTATCTAATTAGCCATTAGCCAAAGCTCGCAGGGGAATCATTTTTTGTTATCAAGTCATTGCAATCCCCGACATTAATTGGTTGGAGAATCTTACAGAATTTTTCGATTTAACTACAATATCAATCTTCTTACTTTACAGGTTATTGCGATTTAATATAACACCGCTTTATACTATAAACTAACAACTTGAGTAAATAAATTGATTTTAATAATCAGATCATAATGAGTACTTTTGATACGTCCACTTTTTCTCGTGTCTTTTTTATTATTGCTACACGATAAATACAGATGTACAATGAGATATGAAAATATCCCTGAATAATTAAGGTTGAAATATTTGAAACGTTTCTAAAAGTCAACTTTTTCTAGTGTTTCACTGCTCTTCCTCGCCATTTCTAACTACTTTACGACCGTACCACTTTGTCTCTTGTGCAAATCTACTCACTATGGCCTCTACCACCTGCCTATTAAGCATTTATACTCATATTACAGTTTTCAAAATTTAAGAATCTACAAACTCCCTGACTTAACACAATTAGTCAGCAAATATCATTGTCTGACTTCAAAAAGTTGATGTGTTTTAGATTTGTGCTGGTCTCGCCAGTCAATATCATCTGAGCATTTAACTATTGTCCAAACCTTGTTCTCATATTACCGCTGTATGGTCCCAAATACTTCATTGTCCCAACTACTCAGAAATTTGTTGGCTGACAAGTCCCATAGCATTCATCATTTATCATGTTATTTTCCACTAATGATTTAGCAGGCTGCTATCTCAGTATTTGTCAACTAGTACAGTAGATCAGATATAGAATCATACGGTTTCTTTATTGTTATATTGAAAATACATTTATTGACAATATTAATATTAATATCATGAATAATTTTGAACATGTCTTAGATAATAAAATCGCTGCTGATTGAAATATACAAGCTGTCCGAAAGTGTCTGACATCAAATGGTAACAAAAGCCAAGGTATTCTAGTGATTTATTGGTCCTCCTGTCAACTGCACCTGGCCAACTACACCATTGTACAAATTCCTAGTTCTCCCATTGGCAGCTGCCGCTGCATGGCATCTGCCGACTGAATTGAGACCTGGCATATCATCGCCATAATCCATCCATAACTTCACCATTAGGGTGAGACTTGTCTGTATAACCGGGTGGTATATATGCATTTTCAGGTAGAGAGTAGAACATGTTATGGAGCACGCAGCATGCTTAAACTATCGATGTTGCGTTTTTGCCATCTCTATCTGGAGTTTGGACAATACTCTTCATATAGCTGATAGTATCCCTTTAAAAATGTCTGTGAATAGCATAAACTGACAGTGTAGATAACTCCAAAGCAACAATAATTGAGGACAGCCATGTGTGGTCAAGAAGTATAACTTGTCTATAATTGATTAATTAAAATATCATACTCCAATATCTAACAATGATGTCTCAAATGTGTTCAGACTTGCAGGCACACAAGAAGTGGCTATCTACTGCGATTAATGCTGCCTATTTTTATAACAAAAGGGAATCAAATTTTTTTATATTACTTACCAAAGGTGTTTTCACTCTGCAGGCTGTTGAAAATCTTCTTCTTCACTGTGTCATTCTCCTGGTTCCGTCAGGCAAATGGCCTCAAGAAATTAGTCTGTAGAAAAAGAGCCTCTTGTGTGATGAGTACATAATCCTCCTCATTACGATTTGTAATAGGCAGCAATGTCGGCGGTAGAACATTGACCTTAACTTAGAAAGAGAACATCTTCGTGAACAGTAATGTATAGCAAAGGAAGAAATATATATAAATGCGGGGCGGAGACTTATCATTGGTGGAGGAGAGGGGCAAGGGACATAGTTCATACACAGCAACATGAACTTATATATTTGAAGGCGGAGAAATCTAATTAAGATCATTTCGATGAGGAACGGGGTATCGTGTCATTAGTATAAGGGGTGGGGGTGGCAGGTTATTCATATGTTAGGAAGGATGCTGGTTGAAAAATGTTGGTTCAAATCGGAAGGTTCAGTCACGCAATTGACAACATTAAATCGGAGCATGAATGTAACCAGTGAGAAAATATTGGTGAACAATACCTCTATTCCGTGTTTGTCCGAATTGAGATCGTTTCCACACCCCTCCATACTGCAGCCTCCAGTCTACCCATTATCTTCCACGATGAAGCAGTAATCTACTCCTGCAATCGCCAATAGGTTGATTGAGAATGCCTTCTTGTAATAGAATTAATAAAAAAAGTCCCTGTGTTGTCAGGTGCCCCCATCAATAGCTCCAACACAATTTAGAAAAGTACAGTGTTCACAGTAGAAAATCACATCAGATCATCATGCAGTGTCTTAGAAGGTTTGACTGCCACGTGCTGTCAAAGAGGCTCTCTGACATCTTCGTAGCAGTCTGCTAAGGTTGTCAGCTTATGGCTAGCAAAGCACCATTATTGAAACTCCCTGCGGATACTATCCATCAGCAAGCAGCAGCGAACTTACCGCCTGCTTCCCCAGTCCTCATATCGAGATAAATGGCCTGACATTTCCTCCAAAATGATGTGAAGCACATGATATTTTTATTTGAGCAGCGGGCCAGGGATCGAAGGGGTAGGGCTCACATGGTCGGTCAGCCGGACAGCCAGTGAGCCGATTTAGTCCAGGTCATTGTCAGTTGAATAGATAAGCCATTGCTTTTTTTTGATGATCGGTGCCAATATGATTGTTGCTTTCCTCTATATGTTCCATGGCTGATTGATCAAAATATCTGTGGATCTCCATCTCCGAAGTTATCACAGGAATGTGATTACTCATATCTGGTTGCTGATGAGATTCTAATACTGTAAGAGAAATCAAAGAGAGTTCAAAGAGCTGAAAATCAGGTATAATCAACTGAAATGTTTGTCATCAACAAGTATTTTATATAGTGTCTGCAGTCATATATAATAAGATTGAGAGGTCTTGCTTTCTACTTTTGATCTATCGTTCCAGAATATGATGTCACAGAATGTTTGCTTGCTGTGTTCAGATCTTAACTATAGGGTAATCATCTTAAAGTTTAATTTTGAATATAGTGGTGAAGAGTGTAAGTAAAGTAACTACCTGAACTGCCTGAATCCTTGCTGCTCTTTCTATCGATTCTCTCCTTTCTGTTCCTCAGTTTCTGGTCCTTGCTGTAGCACTCTCGTTTACATTCCTTTTTCACTATCGAAGCTGTTACCATCTAATTCAGTAGATCCCAAGAACTTACGGCATCTTCCTTTTTCAGAGTCGTAGTAGTATCTCTTGGATAGCTTCTCACACATAAATGTGTATCTGGGCTTTGGTAATGAGCAAACATATTCTGGGGCTAGAAAGAGATAAAGTTGAATTGTTAATATAACAGCAATTCGTCAATGAGTGCATATTCTCAGCAGGAAAAAACAGGCTCACTCAATCTAATTTTTTAACCATTCTGATTTCCAGCAGTTAATAGAAAAATAAATGTTTATAGTTTTTGTGCAAGTCAGGAAAGACTCCCTTGTCCTCACCTTTGCATAGAGCCTTGAATGAGCAGATATCAAATATGCATTCTCCCTTTACTTCACAAGTACTTCCTCCGAAGCATTTCATTCCCTTAAATAATAATAAATACATAACATTAATACAATTCATAATGGCAGCAATAAGAAGCGTGTTTGTACACTGCTCAGTGTTACATGCTCAGCAAGGTTACTCCAAAACGATCAAGGATATAGATTGTGAATCTGCAAGCTGCTGGCTGTCATTTTAGGGATTTGTTGTTTGCATGCTATGATCTGTTGACCAACTGATTTCACATGCTGATAACTGCATCCAAATTTTTTGAATGTTACTATCAATCTGCGAGGAGAGGAATTCATTCTTAATTTTTTTGTTCCCAGCTGTTTTGCATGCATCGAGGCAAACATAGGGAACAAAAAATTGGGGCTTCTGGTATACAGGGCTAGGTTCATCAACGTTCATCCCGATCAATGCTGATTGCTACAAACATTCCAAATATCTTAAGCTGCGTTTACATGTGAGACAAATCGGCTAATAATAACAACTCTGACACAGGTCACCGACTTGACTGACCGTGTAAACAGTTAATCTGTGTTTAAATCGGTGTTTAAATCTGTATTGTTCAAAATCGTTCACTTGATGTCACAATGTCACAAGTGAACGACAGATCTTAACGATTATATGAATGGTTCAGCCAATAAATGAGTATAAGTAATGATGATCATTATATTTCTCTCACCCTTTCCTTGTCCTTAGCAGCAACTTGTACAGCAATATAGTTATAACAGTTATTGCTGCTGCTGCTATTATGACATCTTCATCAGATGATGAATCATTACTATACATGACTCTCTGTCAGTCTCAGTCTGCAGGGGCACAACAGTAGCCTTTCAACTAGGGAGACTAGTGAAGGAGACTCCACTCTCCAGCTATGTATTACTAACTAGTTACCACTAGTTACTAGCTAATACTACTACTGAATAAACCAGCTAGTTGTCTCACTAGCCAATCAGAGACAAGTTGAGTTGGAAATTTGTGTTGAAATCGGTTAGGCATGAACAGTGTGTAAATAGCGTATCGTTGACATGTTGACAGACAACGATTATAGAGCAGATTCATAATCTGAGTCGGAGTTGTTATTATTAGCCGATTTGTCTCACATGTAAACGCAGCTTTACTCAATAATATCGCAAAGTTCTCATATTTTTTTGCTGAATTTATCGATGGCATATTTTAAATGCTACAAACAAATACTGCCTTGTCAACATGTTTATGACACAGAAATTTTCAGTTGATTCTTTACAGATGTTAATATTTATTTTATGAGAATATAAATAGTTCCTGTGAGCGGGCTGTGAGTGACATCGCTGATTGAATTATAGTACATAAGTTAGTGCAAATCAGCGAGTGACCCCCCCCCTCCCTTTCAAGTAAACTTGTATGATAAACTTCTAGTAGAAATTATCTGTTGTTATGATTTGGGGAAATTGTGCATTTGGGGCCAAGGATGATGAATCAACTATTCAGAGTATGAGTCGGTTCTGTCATGTGTGAAAATTCTTGTCGGTACATCAGAAGAAATGTGCCAAAATGTTTAGAATGCACTTTAGTTCAATTAATTCAAATTTAGCTAGGGTGATATATTTTTTCCCAGTCCCAGTTGCAACATCCTGTTTGTAGAATTCCAGCCACATCTAAAGTTTTTCAAACTGTTTTCCAGCACTCGCCTCGCATGGGTCGAAGCATTTGCATAATTCTTTTCCTTCAACATCTCTTTGGAAGCCATTTGGACAGGATAATTTGCAGTCCCATTCCTCTGCAGCTGTCTCCTCACTCTCCGTGAGCTCGGACTCTTCATGAGGAGGTAAATACCACGGTAGACTTCCCTCGTCGGCCTGGTATACCTCCTCCTCCGGCGCACCAGCAGGTAATACATCTATAAATAAAATATACTTTATAATAAATCTGTGCAAAGATGAGATAATTTTAAAGCAAAACCTACGCAAAATGACTGCTTCATCTTTGTGATGATTTTTGTACTTCCAAAGATCATTATGAACTTTGTTGTTGCGATAAATGATGATTAGTTTGAATAGGATGTAGCTTGTAACCTTCATGTCAGGCCAGAGAATGCCAACCAATTTTAGCTTCAAAAGACGGAAATTCGATAAGCTTAGACCTCGTTAATTAGGAAATTCCGCTTTCAACCAGCTCATCTAATTTTAGCATTATATCAATCAGCCGAAGAAGCATAAATTTATAGATGACCTTTAATTTTTATTTGCTTTGGAGTTTCGCCGTGTGATATTTAGATGCGTCTAACACGCCTTGTACTGTTAATAACTGCCTAACCCAGCCTCTGCTGGATTAAGGTAAAACATAGTCCTGTGAGCAAAAAAAAGTTGGAGTTCTCCACCCAATCTTAGTGTGTGGACAACTCCTTTTGTTATTATATGTAAGCCACGCCTACATAAAGAAGTTGTCCAATGACAGTGCAGCACTGAAGTTAATTTTATTTTTGTATCAGTGATGTCGTCAGTATAGTTAGTTTGCACTGGTAGTATTTGAATGTTTAGTAGAACATGCTCTAGCTAGTACAAGTCACTAGTACTAGCAATTTTTCACACTCACATGAGAGAGCTGCAACTATGGATGGATGTTGGAGTCAGTCAGCACTAAGGTAATAAAAAATGATTTTATTCATACGTATTACTATTGGCTGTGTGTATGGACAGAGATGAGAGAGAGTGTGTGCCGTGTGTTGCCTCTGTCTCACTCAGAGTCAGAGACTAGAGAGAGGCAACACTCACCAAACATTGGACAGAGACTAGAGAGTTCTTGTTAGATATGTGTGTGTGTGTGTGTGCGGGCGTGTGTGTCGGCCTTTATTACATCCAGTATCCATAGGGATATGCCTGCTGAAATTGGCATTATTATTATCATTTTCTTATTGAGCCCTTCCAGTTTGACCATATGCCCATCAATAAATAAGGCCCACTGCAGCTTGGCATATTAAGTCTCGGGGTTGGGGCTAGTTGACTTGCACAACAATCTGCAGGTGATCCGTGAGATTGCGACAAAGACGGTAGTGTAATGACTGCTCTATCCCCGAACCACATTTAAAAAAAGGCCTATTTGTGGTATGTTGAGTCAGATCAGTTCAATTAAGGAGTTCTCCTTAGTTCAACTTATTACAGAATAACAGTGATCATGACAGCATAATTTTGTGATTGAAGCAAACCCCAACAGGCCTAGCTAGCCAATCCTGACACCTACTAAGCTTCATTCCATAATCCATTACATTCAATGCATTCAATTTTGGGACTGTTAAATTGACATAATTATGAATAGGGGCAACACAATGCAATTATAATCATCAGTATACAGTCAATTGGTAGGATGAAAAGGAATACTCAATTCAGTTTATAATTACATAGTAACATTACTGGGACCCAAAAAACAGCGTGCTACGCATGTTTGCTAAAAGTTAACCAACTAATGCTGTGAATGTATTGGCGTAGATACAATAGGCCTAATTGAGCAAAGTTAGTTTTGAAGTACTTCAGCAGCTTATCTTGACTTTGGCTTAGCTTGTCAATACAGGCTAAGGTTGACCTCAATCCACTCTCTTCTCCATCATTGTCATCACATTTGCCGAATTTTTTGGGTTGTTACTGGCAAAGAGGCGTAGTGGTAATTTCTAGGTCCTTTTAATGTTTCTTGGTTACTAAGGCTACAGTGAATAGAGTGATTTACAATCCAGGTAAAATTGCATCACGCATACTATTCCGAAAATAATATTTAGCAGTCCTAAAATTTGGTCTGTTCATCACGTAACATTTGCTTCCGTCGGGAGGTTGGGATTAGACCTCGAACTAAACATCTTGCTCGAGTCGGAGTTAGTTTACTAGCCCTGTCTATGGAATTTGTGCAATTTATGTAATAGTATTATTCATAGTTACTCTAGTGATCAGAAGTAGGCTTGTTGTTAGTGTGGATCTAACTAAAACAAGCACATTAGGTCGATCTAAATGTAGTCCCAGATTAACTCCAAACCATGTCTACACTGTGTGTGATTCAGGATCAGAAGTAGCCCAGTTGATAAAGCACCGGTCTCACAATCGCAAGGGATCAGACTCTTGAACACTAAGCCCAGCTGACCGAAAACCTAATTACATGCTTTCCACAACCAGTCGCATTAGCAACAATTCTGTTCTGTGCTAGTGACCCAAAACAGAAAAGTTTTATTATCTATTACCAAGTATCCTGATATTATCTGGCGTTACCTCAGGTAGATATGGGAAAACTCGTAATGAATGATCTCCCCACATTGAATAGCAGACCCTTCGCTATTGAAGTGCTCAGTATTTATTGAAAAATGTTGAGGATAGTTAATTCTGGGTTAAGTTGGCTTAATAGGTCTAGTAACATCATTAAACACAAACCCCATAATTGTTTTCACATGCTATTTGCACCACAGAGTTTCCATCATAGTTCATTTCACTTTTTTTTTTTATAGTCTTAATGTTCTTGTTTATAGATATTAACTCAAGTCAAAGAACTGTGCCGTTAATAGGGATACCCACCTAACGAGACCATAGCTATGAAAGGTGAAGCATCTGTTGAGGCTCGACTTTCACTCCAGCATGTTATAGCTATGTGATATGCTAGGTCACCCTTAGGAATTACGGTTGGTGCGTTACCTCCCATCAGTTACATGACTTCAAACATTTTCATCACTCACAACATAATATATTTATATTTCAACCATTGTTGCCTATCTTTTTATATAGAATAGAGGATTGTCAGATATCAGTTTTGATCATTGTTATAATGATCTAGGCCTACTGATAAATTGTCAGTGCCAACTCTCAATTCTGCATCCAATAACTTTGTTGACCATTGATAAGCTCTAGGTTCCACAAAAGTCTCTACCTGCTTTGAATTGCCTTCTCAAATTTCTATGGTTAATGTTTTTCAGTCGATTTAGATTTAGATGAGTCCCCAGAAACAAGGATTGACTTAGAAGCTGTCTTGACTCTACTCTACCCACATGGATAGTCTGCAAGCTTTCCAATATCAAGTAAGGTATCTACCAGATAAACATTACTTTATTCTATTCTCCCGGTCATTCAGTTATTGATTCCCAATTTCAGTATTGGTTTATACGTCTGTGTATTATACAACTTGTTCATTTCCTGGTGTCACAAAAGCTGCAGCAAGTGAAGGTCAACCTGCAAATTACAGCTCTTTAAAAAAAGTTTCATCTCTCTGCTAAATTTGTGTAGGAGTTTCCTTCCCGTGAAAAAGTTAAGGCTAGACAACTTTGTAATGGGATGAATTCATCGCTAACTATCAATTGTCTACTCTCAAAACAGAGAAGGAAAACTCTTTGCAAATCCACTTTCACCAAAGTCAAAATTTAATTGACTCTCCCTGGTGTCATGCGCCCTGAGGTTAGGGTCCTACAATACTCCAAGATTAT
The DNA here is from genome assembly GCA_914767715.1 of Membranipora membranacea. Classification (NCBI taxonomy): domain Eukaryota; kingdom Metazoa; phylum Bryozoa; class Gymnolaemata; order Cheilostomatida; family Membraniporidae; genus Membranipora; species Membranipora membranacea. The sequence goes on from OU612072.1 coordinate 20,402,066, forward strand.
TCCGTTGTCTCTATTATTCCAACCACACCTTCCAAATCATATCACATGAGGCTCTGAGTAGCAAATGTAGTATACATTCTTCAAGACTGAGTGATGCAGGGAGCAGCGGTTGTTTCCTTAATTTGTTGTAAACTATATATATATCTCATCCCTTCAAATCTTGTCTTTTTTCTACAGAAGCGTTGGGTGGGCATATGCAAAAAAAGTGAAATCGCCCAGTATCAAAAAAAATTGAGATCTGTTTGTATGTGAGAAATTCTATAACATCATTTAATACAAAATCTAATTTTGCATTACACAATTTGACACATACAAATTTGAAGTACGCCGTAATTCTACCAATGAGTAATTGGGGGCTGGTACTCATTGTTGATTTGTTCCTTTGATTAGCAAGAATCCGCAAAATGTCATTGCATTCTTCTAGTTATCTGCATAAATGTATCAGCTTGATTATTACTTTTCAGAAGATCTAGTAGGGTTGCCGGTAGCAAGAGATGAATTATGAGCTGTCTTGACCCTACCCTTCATTTAACTAGCCTTCTCGGATAGTCTTCTAACATCAGGTAAGACATCGATCTGATAAACATTGGGCCTTATATATTCGCCCAGTCCCTCAGGCATCACTTACAAATTTCCGTATTGGCCCAATTAGCTGAGAATATATATCTCATCATACGATGTCCTTGGCCTTGTCTAATAGCAGTGGAAGGAGTTTTAGCTGCAATCTTAAGACATCTTCATTTTAAATTTGATGAGGTGTAGGTGTAGTCAGGTTTTGTGTAACTATTCCCTGTCAATATCCAATCAAAGATAAATAGGACTCACTGATAATTTTTTTGTGTCAAATGTAAACCCTTCAGGTTTACCCTCAAACTCCTTAGCACGTTCTCTAATGCCTCCGAGGAAAGCGCAGTTCTGGTAAATTCAATATTTTTTTTTTTTAGCTTGAACTCAGGATGGCTTTTAACACACTCCTTGCACTTGAGTACTACATGGCGAAATTTATCAGTTCGATGAAGCTGGTTCCAGGACTCTGTTGAAAATGCCTCATGGAAGTCTTTCATAGAAGAAGCAGTGGAGTTTTCAAAATATTTCCTGTAGCGAGGAGGGAGAAAATCTCTGTTTACAGTAGGTACTAAACATGTAAAATTTTATGTATCATAAGGTTCATAATGAAAATTGAATCACAGAGTGAGAATATGCAGAGGGGATACTTCAATGATAGTTGTCATAGTCTCTTTAGTTTTTGATTGGGGGGGAATCGTCAAGCTAGCTACATTCAGGATTTACTAATCATGTAAATTACAATGGCAATTTGTCATGCATACATACATACCTACCTATGATAGACCAAGTTATGCCCATTTGCCTGTATTCGAAGTTCCTCCCCATCCACTGGTCACGCTGCAGCGTGACCAGCGGAAAGGAGCAACTGGAATACAAGCAATTGGATTAAACTTGATCTAACCTATGGCGGGCATAATATTGTTGACATTAATCATGACAACTCACTGGTTTGCAACTTTTTTGTAATGTCCACATTTCAACCTATACGCACACCATATAATTGTCATTTTGGCTCGGTGAATAGGCTATGAGTTATTTGGGGTGACAAAATAAGTCATTTCATAAATATTTATGTGTGAGCTGAGTCAGTACAGGGACATTTCCTGAATTTGTTGCCCGAAGTCTATCAACTGTCAAAACATAATTATATCTATGTGAGATAACCTATTTCAAGAACCCATATAACTCAGTGCCTATGTATCCTAGCCCAAAATACCAACAATATGGTATAGTTTGAAGGTTGGACATTTTACAAATGCTGGAAACCAGTTTTTAGGATAAGTATCAAACAAGTTATGGCTCATCATAGGTAGGTATGCCTGCAAGAAAAAGGCCACTGTAACATATAGAGATGACAAGCTGTACACAACTTTCCCCTAGCCAATCCAAAATCCACAGACACTATAACTATCAGTAATTTCCCCTGTGTCTGTAAATCCCTGCTATCACTACTGCAACCAGGCCTAGTGAAGAAGGTCTGAAATATCCCGGCAATAACACAACCTAGTTGGCTGTATGCTATGTATGTATTAAAAAAGGGCTTGTATGAGAATATCCCACAATGCAATTTATTGGGAGTTCCTCATAAACATAGAAATTTCTCGCTTTTTTTTCCCATTTTTAAATGTTATGATGATGGGTCTTTCATATATCTTTAGGCTGAGGACATGAGGCTCGGAAGAACTTCTGGCGCAGCTGCAATCACTAAAGATTTCCGATACACTCGGCCTTGCATATAAGGGTATGTAATCAAACTACAAAGCAGAACACTTCTGTAGAGGTATTTTCTCCTGCAACTTATCTTTTCACATTTGAAATTGGTCTCCATTATAGGAATATTTTGATTTAACTTGTAACACAGTTCTCTGGATTTTATAGCGAGACCAGGTTAACGGGAACATTGTAATGCTGGTAATTTTAGAAAAAGTGGCATTGGCTGAATACTGTTTACCACTCCTTTCCAATATAACTACTGTGATCACCTACATCTGTGGGATGCAGATGGCGGTGTTCTATCCGGATTTCAACTTGATCCCTGCTGTACATTGATGTTGTTTACTCTAGTGGAGAAATTGGCTTTGCGTCTGAATATTTCAGAAACCATTTATGCGAATTCGCTTTTGTTTCTATCAGCAATTGAAAAACTTTATTTACATTTCATGAAGCCCTGACACCATTCGTAAATAAGTATTGATTATCGTCTGCGGGAGGAAAAATCATCTCTGTAAATTCGGACTAAAGCACCCTTATCAGTAATGTGTGGACAGAGGAATTCAAAACAAATTTAATGCAGTTTCAGTTGTACCATGAAAAAAAGCCATGGAGCTATATCTGTCTCAGAGAAGAGACAATCACAATTGTTTTTGAATGATATACGTAAATAAAAGAGCCCGCGGGTCTATTTCTGTTAATTAGGGGAGAGTTTGTTGGCATCCTTTGATAGGTTTCCTATAACAGTTTGGCTATTATAGTTCAACAGGAATCATGCTGAGATAATAGAGTAAATATTTGACTTTCTTTCCATGGTGGTTGCGAAATCTAATAATACCTCTCTGTCAATAGACACACTGTCTATTACTTTTATTCGCAGCTACTAAGATTATAAGAAGTTAGGGCTGGGTATTTTTTAACTTTGGGTGCTTCACTTACTATTGTTACGATTTATAAATAACTTGACACACCGCTGGGGAGATTTCTATCATGTTGAAAGCGAGAGGACACGCACACGAATACTGTTGTTTATATAATTCAAAGGTGTATTCATCCGGCTGTTATGTAGATTAGACGTGGTATAATGGAATTCTAGTTTTTTGCCCATTGTGGCATCATGTCTGTTTTCCTCATCATTGCTTTATGAATCGAAGTCATCTTTATATCCTGTAGCTAAAACAAAATAAATCAGTCAGCTTGTAAACGCCAATCAATCATAACCTGATCTAAATTACAACAAATACTGTGTGTAGTCCAATGGTCAATGCAATGCCCGTGAGAATTTTTCTGCATATTTTTTTAATGAACTGGTGAGGTAATTCCTTGTATGATGTTGTTTTTTATAGATTGAGATTTTAGTGGACATCTTATATGACTGGACCTATTGCGATTTGAAAAAACAGTACCATGCTAGAGCCGAGATCGATTACTCTATCGCCTAAACAAAGCCTTTACAGTGCTCCCCGATGAATGACTTCATCTCAAGATGCTGCTCGAACGACTCCCACTCCCTATGCCTGGCTCTGTTTTTTTGCAAGTGGCCGTAATTTTGTTGCATAAAAGACGCTTCTACAAGGGATTAGGCTGTGTTTTCTTTGCTTGATGTTAGCTGTCTTACAAAACTTGTTCAATGAAAATGTGAAAATGGTTTTGCAACTTGTTATATTACCATGATTTCCTTATTAGCAGGTACTGCCAGTTATTGAGCTAAATTTTCTCTAGAAGTATATAATATATATATATATATAGTTTTTTATCCATATTCACTATTCTATTTTCTCCATATTCAGCAAATAAATCTTAGTATTATAGAGTCAGACAACGATATTGTCGAGTTTTGATTCAGATTTAGTTTTGTCATGTTAACTCTAGAACAAGAGCAATCCAATTGTCTGCATTCCTGTTGCTCCCTTCCACTGGTTACGCCACAGGCCTGTGGCATGACCAGGGGATCGAGAGCGACATGGAATGCAGGCAAATGGACCAAGCTTCGTCTATGTTAACTCTGATGATCGGAGTTGGTGATATGAGGGATTATCATTTGTCATGTAGTTTAGATTAACCATGAGGTTTGGCATGTAAGTCTGACTAGACAAGGGGAAAGGGGGTCAGTATTTTTGATACCATATACCTATGACTGGCCTGCCACTAATTGTTTGCTGCTAGGCTGTGCGTTTTATTTAGCCACAACCTTGGCTGGAATCAAGGCAACACCATCACCGGGTAGGAAAACTGTTTGATTCTTTTTTGTCGATTGAAGATTGGCATCTTAGTTTAATGGTCACTGCTTGCTCGTAGTAGCATCAGAGACCATGGATAATAGTCGCTGGTATCATACCACAGTTTGCCAGACATAGCAAATGTGTTTCAATGTCACTGCTCACAAAATATTTCACAGCCTAAGTTTCATATCATAGTTATTCATCGCTATTATGCTCTAACCACAAGTACTTGAACGGAGATCATCACTTGGACGTTATGCTGTGTATTTGCTCTTGTGATAGCATGTTGGAACTGTGCCAAAACAGAACAATTTGTCAATTGATAATGTATATGCGCTAAAGTTTAGTCATTCACTTATAGCTCAGTGGTATTGCTTTGATTTCGCATGCACAAGTTCCTAGGTTCTAATCCCAGGTTGGGAGAGGATTTTTGTATTTGAGGTAAAAGCTTCAAAACTTCTCATCTTGGTCAACGATCTGACCTTAACTACACTGTGTGAAGGTATCAATTCCAATTAAATCTTATGATTTATTCACGTACAAACTGAGCATTGTTCTCAAACCTGTAAACATTTCATCCTCAAACTGACCAAATCTCAACCTGCTATCACAGAGTAAGGATATACAGAGGGGACAGTTCAATGATAGTTATAGTGCCTGCGGTTTTTGATTCATTGGGGGAAAATTGTGCACAGCTGGATGCCAAAAACTCATTATCTCTATATGTTATAATGGCATATTTCTTGCAGACATCCCTACCTTTGATGGGCCATTATTCATTCTGTATTTATCCTAAAGACTGATTTCCAACTTTGCTGGAATGTCCAAGCTTCAAGCTATACACCATATTATTGTCATTTTTTGCTAGGATTCATAGGCTAAGAGTAATCCAGGTTTTTGAAATGAGTTTTGTCATATAGATTTACATGTGACAATTGATAGACGGCTGGTCATCAAAATTAGGAAATGTCCGTGCATTGACCTAAGCCCTATGTAAATCTATATGATAAAACTCATTTTAAAAACCTGGATTACTCATAGCCTATGTATCCTAGCAAAAAATGACAACAATGTGGTGTATAGCTCAAAGATTGGACATTTCAGAAAAGTTAGAAATCAGTCTTTAGGATAAATACAGAATGAATTATGACCTATCAAAGGTGGCTATGTCTGCATGACAAAACTCCACTGTAACTTATATATATTCTGAAATTGGCAGGTGGCCAGATTGATGAATTTCCCCCAGTGGATAAAAACCGCAGGCACTATAACGATCATTGAAGTGTCCCCTCTGCTTATCCTTACTCTGTGCTGCTATCTATCTTTGAATTTTAAATTGTCAGCGACACAGCGTTGGGAATTTGTTCCATTGATAACAGATGCACATTAAAACAAAAGAAAAGCTTCATACCCACAGTGATCACATGCACTAGACAAAGATCAACCTTATAATTCAGCTCAGAAACCGGTGATTCACTTTTTCTTCTGATTTTATTATTTCATTATCATGCACACAGACACATAAAACTAATAAAAAACGTCCATAATAATACAATTGAAAATCAGTGTAGGTCAATTATGCACCATTCTAAGACAGCTTGGGGAGTTGAACCTTCAGTTAATTGTTGTATGATCTATCTAGCCTTGTCAAACGGCTTCTTGGTAGGCTGTGACAAGGCTAGATATGCATTGTCAAACACTAAATTGATCATGTAATGCTACTGACTGCACTTGCAGCAGACTCAACACTTGAAACAGAGACGGCCACGGTGACAAGGCACTGCATAACTTTCAGATCCCAGCGAAATTGATTATTTTACATTCTATTCATGCTGGTGCACAATTTAGTAACGCTTCTCTGTCAATAAACACATCCCTAATATTTTATTTGTAGTTAGAGAGCAGGAATATATAACTTTAGAGTCAGAGCAGGCTCCTCTTGATGTAATTATTATATGTAACAATATGTAATGTAATATGAATATGAAATATGTATGTAATTTTAATTAAACCAGTCTATGAATTAAACCCATTTTGGGTTGATTTTGATCAGATTGGAATGCCTGCCTAGCCTACAACTGTGTCGCCATCTCTTTTCCTGATGACGAAAGCTTCATAATGTAAAACAGGAGAGAACTCAAGACGATATACCATCTCAAATAGAATGATGAGTAGCTAGGTAGCTATCGCACCGAACAAATCCTGCAAATGAAGAAAAGAAGTGTAATGTTAAGTAGTGTTGTCCTTTTTTCTGTCAGACAGAAAATAAACCACTGCAATAAAAAGTCATTCACTGTTCGGCCTTGCTTCAGTCAAGGAGTAAAAGAGTTCTTTTACACCTTGCTTCAGTTACGCCTCGCCTTGTTAGTATAGCAAGATGGATACTGTTTGAGAATCTTCGGCAAGTCTCTGATAGAGTTCTGTAGCCAATTAACAATGCCTAATATACCTGCAGCTAAATTTGAAACGATGTTTTATCAGAGACTATGATTTAATGTCACAGCTGTCAAGCTGTGGTCTCTGCAGTAAACTCTTTGGTACCACAAGAACAGATGGGATAACTATGTGAACAGTTGAAAGGTTTACAGATTTATAGATTTATTTGTATTCTACTGTTGAAATACTGTTATTTGGCTAAATATGAGTCAGTGGCATTATCAACCACATTCTAAGTCTGAGCGTACAGTAACCTTCAATATCTCAACTCACTTGCATACAAAATCATTGCAATTCTACAACTAAGTGGATAGATCAGTGTCGCCGCGCCGTGAGGAATGCTCTGAATAAGTAAGGAAACTTTCTAGCTTGTACATTCCAGTCTAGAGCATTCGTATGTTTCTGGTGATAACACAAATTCAAACACAAGTAGATTGATCAGACCTTAGTCTATGAATAACCTGTGTATCCATGTCTGATGGGCATAGCTTGAATTTGGTTGCAAAACCCTAGAAATAAAATGCACCATGGGCATATCATCCCTGGCTACAAATCTGTCTATTCCTACCCCATTACTTAAGATAACAAGCACACAAAGTAATTGTAAATTGTTGAGGGATTAATACTAGCTACGAGCTCGAGTTCAGCTAACAAGGGGCTAAGGCATCTGGAGTTACAAACATGTATAATTTGCCAATGTCCAGTATCAATACCCCCCCCCCCCCCCAAACAGGGTGACTTAATGTTAGCAAGTACTAAATTAGTGTCGTTCTATTTAAATTCAAGATGCTGAGTAAATGTTAGCTAGCTTTGAATTTAGCTGTGTGCAAAAAGGTGAGCTTTTGCTCAGGCGATTACTTTTCAAGGGTATAAAATATTGATGCAATTGTTTTCCAGTGTCTAAAGAACTTGGCATTCTTGGGACCAACATTACCATGTAATCACAGACAAACCCTTAATTATACTGATTTTGCCTTAACAAATCTTTTGCCATGACTTGTATGAAAGCATCAAATTTGTCATCTTTGCTTCAGGACTTTCCATATCTGAGAATGGAATGTTGAGGAGGTAGCGTCACATAACCGATACGGCGGTAGTTATTGAGTACACTTTTCCATGAGATGTTTACTACACCGTTTTCACCTATTGTTGTGTGACAGTTTATTGGTCAACTTAATAAGGCCAACAAACACAATTAACACAGTACCGCTGAGACAAAAAAATCCTTCTGCTGTGCGCTTAGCCTAGTGTCTTCCCATAACGTATGACATATAAAAACACGAAAAATGGCATGTTACCAATACTGGGATCGAAACGTTGCACAATGTAAATCTTTCACTAGATGCTCTTAGCTGTGTAAGCTTTTTAGGGAATTCTTTTTTGTTTGAGAGATTGAATTTATGAGAAAGACAACTATGAGACATAATGTGCAGAGCGACCATTTATCATGGCCATGACCAACCAGCCCAGTGGCCAGAAAATCTCTGCAATAATCTCATTATCCACAACACAATAATATTTGATACGAAAACCCTGATTAATTGCAGAAGGCAATACAACTGATTTAAAAAAGATTGGGTTATGCCTCGGTGTCCTTAAGATAGGTTAAGGTACAACCTGGATTGATGTGATACTTACTTTATAGGCATGAAGAGCATGATTGCTCAACCACGGTTACTTTCTCAATTGAGGCCTCCAGAAGCTAGTTACTCGGCATCTGATCTTCTCGAACATTTGAGGGGACAAGTAATATTCTGGTGTCTGCTATTGCCTTCAAAAGAGGGCAGTAGTATACTGACATATAATCCTTGAATTATGCTGAATATCCCATGTAAGGCTGTTTGTAATTAGTCTGTTGAAGTTAGAATCTGTGCTCATTCATAGTTTCCCTGACATTCAATATCCTCTCGCAGTGAACTGTATACTATATCTTATCATTCTAAAGATAGAAGAAATTAATAAAGGCAATTAGCAACAAGCCACAAAACATCCACCTAACCATCTCCACCTCCATCTAACTAGGTGAGGTGACTCAATGTAAGCTGGCGGGATATTCTGCCTAGCTGTGGTGGGAGCCTATATAAAGTAATTTTGGAGAGTATATTTGCTTGAAATAGCAAATCCCCTACCAATAGTGAAATCCTCTAGGGCACGAAGTTTATCGTACACATATTTTCGATGGAACACAAGACGCCGATTAGCTTTTTTTTGGTTTTGCCCTGTTGTTTTTGTCAGAGATTTTATGATAACCTACTCCCAGAACTCTTGCAAAATTGAAGTGCGTGATATTCACCTGTGGGTCAAATAATTCCCAGTCGTTATTCAATATGTTTTAGTGTTGATGGTAGGGAGGCTTACATTGAGAATAAATGAGGCTTGCGTGAGGCTCTCATCATCAGAATCACTTGCTCAGAACTATTTGGTTATTCAATTACAAACATTCAGTTCCATATCGCTCACTCAGGATACAAAGCCTACAGCTCCATCTAGCAGTGAGTGGTTTGTGAACGGGGACACACCTCTTCATTTCACTCAGATAGCATTTTTGGCTATTTATTTGTAATTAGAACACACCTGACCCGTCATTGGGGTGGTTGATGTACTTGAAATGAAATTGTCAACATCCTTTATTGCTATTCAACGATATGTTATATACATGATCAACAACGTTAATGATATTCTATTCAATTTCGTTTCTGGTTTTTCTGTTGCTATTTTTTTCTGGCACTGAGTGCAAAATATCTCCAATAAGACGACTTTAGTTGCCAATAGAAGTATTTATTTATACATTGAAATGGTACTTACTCTACTGGCAATTCGACGGGAGCATAGTTGCTCTACTGCAGGCACATTCTCAATCTCAGCAAGTTGTTGTTTATTTACTAGCCTATATCTCATCATTCATTGCATCAAGCAAATCTTCAAATTCTATCCTGACGTCTGGTTTCCTGCTTGCAGTTGAGGACTGATCGAGCCCTCCGTCTCATTTGCCTGAGGTATACTGATATGTGTGTCTTGCATTTTGTTGGATGTGACAATAGGCTGCTTGCAAATAATAAATCCAGAAATATTGTGCTGCCACACATTCCAGTGGGCAGTATCAGCTTCTGCAATTACACTACATTACACTACACTAATTAGGCTACATGTACTACTACAGTTATTTGCGAGAGGGGTTATAGAGAGACATCTCATTAATTACCCAGTTACCAGTTGCTGAGTAAACCCAGACTGGTCACAAAGTTGATAATACTCCGTTTAATATTCAGCGTATATTTCATATTGAGTCTATGAGATTCAACCATCCTGCACTGTATCAGTTTGATACGCTTGACCGATTTCAATGGCAGGTCTGTCTTATAAGTCTGCTCGCAGGTGCTTATATAGAATTATAATGTAATACGTTTTCCTGGTGTAGCTTGCAATAAAATGAATTTTTTATAGAAAAACATTTTGATCCTTGTTCGGCTTTTTCTAACGAGTAGATTGGTATAAATAAAAAAATAAGGTAAGAGAATTACAGAGGGGGGTAAATGTTTTTCGTTAGATGATAATATATACAAAAATGCAGGAGAGGCAGATAGGAAAATTGTACACAACGTGGGGGAGATAAGCCGTAACTCATAAATTACCTTAAACCAGCAGAGGGCAGTTTCGTTTGGGTGTGGGGTAATGGGAGATTTGTTTCTCTAGCTGTAAAAAACATACACCTTTCATTCTCTGACATGATCTAACTATAATGAGCACACTTTGCTTGTTTATATAACAACAGGTATCACATTTATGATAAGTGAAGTCATCGCGGGTTCAGCTGAAAGACGACTCCTCACATCACTCATTAAAGGTTCACCCAAAGTTTTGCCTTAGTTTAGAACACCCATACGGAAATCTAGGGGCTCTATAAATGCTCATTGCCAAAGATTGTTGAAATAATCGTGAAGCGCCGAACATTTAATTCGTCTTCATGGATTTAATAGGGAACCTCGGAAAGTGGCGCCACATCGTGTGCTGCCATTCGACAGTCAACATAATTTAACAGCGATATTGTCACACTGTTACCCATTTCACCTCCCTCTACTATTTATCTTACTATAGATTTTGCCAAAACGAATTAGTCCTTAAAAAATCGGCCATAATATTTATATAAAAGCGTATTGGGTAGGAGTGTGTAAACATGTTGTTTTAAGAAATAAGTTTGTGTATGTTGGAATTTTTGGGATTATTTGTATTGAAGCGAGTAAATACTCTGGAGAAAATGGCTACGTCAAATATTTCTAAAGCTAATCACCCCTTAAAATAACAGTTTAGGAATTAGCAATTGTTTATTTTGAACACTACTTTGAAAAACTTAACCAGCGATGTAGGTATTGAGTTCTGAATGATGAAATGGAATGGATTCTCTATTAGCCTGACTTTGGGTCTGTTCGTCTCATCAGCCCCGGAGTTATGTCTCTGTAAGTGATACGACTGAACGTAGTGAGCCTGTAAAAAGACAACTCCAATAATCTTATCATAGAAAACTTTTAGAAATCTTATGACTTAAATTTCTCTGAGCCTTCCACAAAGGAGTACTTCTTGCTTCCGTGTATCATACTTTCATCAATTCTTTGCGGGTCTTCACAGATAAAGAGTTGTATATACTTTAAAGGGCAACCAAAGTTTCAAACAACTTCTCATTGATGGCCATTGATTAATAGCAGATTGCACCTTCTGCATGGGGGAAAAGACAAAATATAATTCGGATGATTATTCAGCCAGAATTCTTGTGAAACATTTCTTCCATCGGGCACTCAAACTCAGCCAAAAGAGAATACCACATAGCAGTTTCCTGTTCCTGTTATTATTTAGCCTGTGCTCTATAATTATTACATCAAAGTCTTGGAACCTCCCCTAAGCTGAAGTGTTACCCAGCTTAGAGTCAGCAACTACTTTGAGTTTTGCATCGCGTAATGCACAAAGCTGATGCTGCCCAGCACATTATTTCCTACCAATTAATGCATTGCTGCGAAACCTTGGTTGCCCTTTAAACTACCTGTTAGATCCCTTCATTATAGAGTAACTACAAATAATTACCCAATTGCAGAGCCTCAAAAAATGTATAAAGACAACTTCTAAATAAAATCATTTTAAGTGAAAGATTCCATAAAACTTACAAAAAATATAACTGTAATAAATAGGATATCTGTGAGCTTCACCGAGCACCGTGTCGACATGTATTGAGCCATTTTATGATTCTTTATTTTGTGGGATTTTCGCTGATGATCGCTATGTGTAGTTGGTGATGCTTCTTCTACGCTGAAGTATGATATCTGAGTTTTTTCAAAAAATTAAGTTCCTCTTATGAAATGATTATCTCAAAATGTCAGAGTTGTATGAATGCTGGACCAGTTGGTTTGCCTGAATGTTCAGTAATAATTTTATCCACACAGCATTACTGTGTTTATATAAGAGCAGAGATTTCTTTACATCACGTATTATTATCAGAAACTACATTATAACAGGTATGTATTAATTAACACTTCAAAAGGATTCAAATCATGTCCAATCAGCATTCGTAGATTGACGGAATTTTGACATTACAAGGTATAGCCTCAGATCTGACACTGTCATTCTGACCAGTGCGGGTGTCAGACAGAACCCCGGGTATGAAATAAAACCAGTGTAAACCATAAAGATGAGCTGATAAAGTTGTAAAAATAGTTCCGCTGCCAATTATTTATGCTGCCAGCAAATTATCATTCGTACAAAACCATCACATTTCTCAGTTTCCATATAAATCGACACCCCTCCCGACATCAATTAGGAAATCGTAGATACTAGGGCAATAAATTCCTATCACTTAGCTGTCAATTCTGACATACCAAACAGGTAGCTTGCTACAAAAATATAAATACAGAATACGTAATTCCGCATATTTGAAATAGCCTTATGTCTATATTTACATAAATGAATCACAAGGGAGTAATTAGCTAATCTAAGGAGATATTTTGAGTGAAACTTCAATTTTGTCATAGCTTCTACTCAAATTAGGGCTGCACAGTTTTTTACCAAACTTCTAAAGCAGTCATTTTACAACATTTAATAACATTTACTAAATACTGAATAATTACGAAACCGGATCTCCTATAATTCTCAATTCATTATATTTATGGTCCCATGGATTTCACATCGACTTTAGCGGTTATTGAATCATGGAAATAGCGTTGGTTCCATTTTCGTAGGTATCAGTTTCTGTTTGGGAGTGCATGAATGGACAGCATCAATACCTATGATGTCAGGAGGCCAAAGTTAAATATCCATGGCCATCTGACCTTTTTGGAATTTTTTCATCATGGAAGCCGTAAGCAACGATTAGAATTGAGTATGGACACCTGCATTCAAAGCAGGAAATCGATCCACGGAAATGAATGAAATGAACTCTCCGAGAGTTATCATCAATGGGCTGGTCTGTTGCTCTCATTGAAAATTTCAAGTTTGACAAAAAGGTATGCTAAGTTTGTGTCAATATAGAACTTAATAAAATGATTTAAAATGAAACATAAATGAATAGCTGCGCAGCTCTACCTTTGTTTTATTAATAAGTTTTGAGAGGAGTGGAGATAATACCCGGACATAATCAGGATATATATGACTAACTCTGCCGGTGTGGTAGAGTACAGAAATGAAACAGGAACAATTGCAGTGTGCTTGGCTCAGATTTCTTACTCACTCTAAAGTGCAATATGTTGGATTGATGTGCGTTTTATTTATTTTTAGATGTCGACCCCTCTTGGTTGGAAGGTGGCCCGCTTATCTCCCTAGTATTGACCAGGATACAAAGTTAAATCAGGAAATATCAGACCAGGATGTTACTGTGACTCCTTCTCATTATATAATACTGAGACAGAGGTGATGTTGTATTAACCAGACTTATTTTGATATACGCTGACGGAATTGCTGCATTTGACCGATCTGACTGTTATTGTATTTTATAATTAATATTTTTATGTACAGTGAGCATCTAAAAAAAAATTTTGCACACACTCACCCAAATTCACAGTCTATTGGCGATGTCTTGGAAGTTGTCCCTCTTTGTTTTAATAAAATATTGACATGGTGAGCTTATTAATAATAATATCCTCAGACAGCGATGATAAACTCTCACCGAACTAAACCAAACCATGTTCCTGGCTCTAGAACATTCGGATTATGCAGCTGGCTTCTATTGAAATATGCATTGTTGGACGATGACGAAATTGGCCGCGCCCATAGTCATTCCTGAATCGGTACTTGCCCACCACTGCCTTGGCTAGGTCTTTGCGGAACGGGACTCAACTTACCGATGGCCAACTATAAATTTGCAATGAAAATATCCCTTCCTTATGAATTAACACAATATACTGAGTTCCGTTAGGTTGGGGTACATGGATCAGCTCGCAGACTATCGGGCCCGGCAATCATTCTCAATAGCAGATTAATCTCTCTGCGTTTTAAGCTTGTACGGTCTCAGGCCAGGGGAGGTCACCCTCCCACCCTCCGTTATCAGCCTGTTGTAAATACAAACTTTTGCGTCTGCAGTGCAAATAAAATAGAGCATTTCAATCCTAGATGCTTTGTTTGACAGAAACTACTTCAACAGCAGCAATATGATGACGGCATACTTTCTTTCCGGCAGCTCTAAACACAGCATATACAATGTTCAATTGTTACATAGCAGGTTATATATATATATTATACATATATCACCTTGCTGTATATTAACGTAGTCAGCAATGCGGTCTGTTGGGTATTGTCTAGCTGTAGTGTCAATCCAGTGTAGAATTCTTCAGTATGCTGTCAGCAACCTGCTGTGGAATGTCAGGAATTACCATCGTTACTGATAGTAGCAGAGGGACATATCCATCTACTGTATAACCTCAGTAACCAGCCTATCTGGAATGGCTATACCCATCAGTTGTTCTAAGAAGTAAAAAAGACGTTTCCCTTTTATTTCATTGTTTAATTCAATTTAATTTAATTTTAATTTAATTCAAGTTTATAATTAAGCCTCAACCTTGGTTGTTGAGTCGATTGTTTGAGCAAGTAGATGGGGAATAATATTGGCGGTCCAGCGCCTGAGATCTTGTAGATGCAGTGGTGTCAGAAAGGTGTTAGACTACAGTTGCTTTCGCTACAAGTCTGCAGACCATCCAAAAAGTCCTTCACTGGAAACAGTGTGTCATGGAAATTAACAATCGTGACCTCAAGAGTTTGATTTTGGGATCGTCGATGAGTGCATATTAGTAGATATACAGTACTGACCTACTTCCTTGTCGGAAATTAGTCCTATTATGAAATATCAATTGTAGCATATAATAAAACACCTGTGTGGCCCAGTCAAACACTATAAGACACAGTGCCTAACACAGGAGTGGCATGCCATCTCTACTGTAACAGGGCTGTATTGCTAATATCCCGGATCCCCAGATGATCTTCGATTGAAGTATCGCCTGAAGTTGAGATGTGACTCATCCATGAATTTTAAATCTCTTTCCAGCTTTTTTATAATCAATTTATTTTCACTCACATTTCTTATCATTGGTATAAAGTTGGGAGAGAATGTTACAATACGCCCCTGCCTCGGCTGTTATTACATTTCCCTTACTACATTAGGATATGTGTAGAAAATTTTCTAAGCATTCTATTCTGTCAAGCCTAAACAGTGAAATTATTAATAACCAAGTAAAATATGTATGAATCAAACATTTGACTGCTAGATTTATAAGAACAAAGAGTCCTTCATCGTACTGGATGTATCGCAATCATGTTTGGAATTTGTGAAATTCTTTTAGTATCTGCTCTTTTGCTTGAGTATGAAACTTTACGCATTTGTTTAGACAAGTCACACATGTTTGAAGGGCCAAGCTTGCACTATGAATACAGGGCTGTACTAATGTACCAGTATCTTTCCATTTTAAAACACCAGTACTTGATATCTTTGGGAGTACAGAGTTTGTCAAGGTTTTTCTTTGTGACTGTTATCACTTATTTCCTGCTGCTATTCTGGGTTTCTGGGATCATTGCATCATATTACCCCCATACAAACTAATGATGTTGAAATCAAATAATAGTAAAAACACAAAAGAAGGGAGTTGTCATTGCTAAGCAAGCAGGCTAAATGATGATTAAGTGAGGGGAGGGAGGGAGGGAGGGAGGGACGGAGGGAGGGACGGAGGGAGGGACGGAGGGAGGGAAGGAGGGAGGGAAGGAGGGAGGGAGCCCACTGATGACTATAACTTCACCTCAGAGCAGCCAGAGCAGCTGGCATGTATGATTGCGGAAAATGCTGACATGTCAGAATTACACTCAGTTTATTATCTGACAGCTTAATTTTGTGAATTTTTTTTCCCAGCTGAGATCACATTATTTTAGATCACACTTGTACTGACATCATCTCTACCTTGTTCTACAATGTCGTTCATTGACCCACAATGTGACTACTGTTTTGTTCAAATAGAAATAATCGAGAAGGATCTGGACTAAAAATAGCGATCCTAAAGAAAGTATCTCCAAATATATACTTCAGAACATCTCAAGAGTCCAATTATTGAGATAAAGAACCTGGCTGCTTTGTAAATACTTCTCTATGAATCACAAAGTTTATGCATCGTAGATGAGTTTAATGTAACTGATTAACCGAAAGGACTTACTATCTCACAGTCTGGCCACTTTATAATAGTTCCTGGTACAGAGTGGACTGTGGGTAGTTTTTATAACGAGGCTTAGCTCCATATCCTGTAACGCAACAGCAGAGAGAACTGATATCCGGCTTTAGAATGCAGTCTTACCTAATTGGTTACCCGAGGTGATATCCTGATTTAGATATCACTGTTCATTTCCTCGGGTAACAGAAAAGCCAAGGTGTACAATAAATCATTTTAAAGACTGTTTCCTTGTGAAAAAACGATTGATGACTGATATTGTAATACCATACTTATGCTATTTAACCCATGCATGCACATAGACTAAAGAAAATGAGCCATACCTCTTTGACAGAATATTCTTGATGATCAGCTCAGGACGACCATCTCATCATCAAAAAATACATATAAGTTGATCTGGGAGGGAAATGTCAGGGGGATATATGTTTACTGTTTGTGTAGTTGATGTAAATCTGTACCAGGATACCATGTTTTTGCAGGTATAAAGAAGATGAATTGAGCGATAGAAACCATCACTTCAACAAAAAACACATAAAATGATTAGTTTAAAAGTGAGTTTGTGAGAAGAAATGTACTGCTTTCAAATACAAAATATCTCATATCACACTGTTTTGATAACCATACAATTCATGAACCTCAGTTACAGAAAACTCTCCTAGTGTATTTTCTCTCTCCATGAAGTTCTGATCTCACAACACTTTTAGTCTTTAAAAGGATTCAAATTGTCTTCCCCTATCTCATTAAGATTATAGGGAGTTGTCCTCTCAGAGGAAAAGAGGGTATAACTTCTTCAATCTTTTAAATACTCCAATAGAGAGAGGACGTTGTTGGTATGAAAATAAAGCAAGGTTTCGTCACTCACTGCATCCTGGAGAATGCATGGTGAGGTAGGGGGTGTGCTAACCATTATTTGGATTTCAATGTATGTATCCTGGCGATGATTAATCGGATCATAGTTATGATAAGAGCATCAACTTCACATGTCACCGCAGGATAATTATAGCATTGTTGATGTGAGGATGCCTTATCAATGCTAAGTTCCCATGGCTGCTATTTAGGAAAAGTCACACTTCTTGTTCTACATGAACTCTTAATATTTCACGACTAAGCGCTAAGTTCACCAATCACCTGATAAAGGTACCAGGTGAACATTTCACTTTGTGTTGTTGATTGCTGATGACGCAAGTATCTCTTATCAATATAAATATTGCGAGACGCGGATGTTTGTGTTACACATCTGATAATAGCATAGAATTAACCTCTCGCAATACAGTGATGAGTGTGTCTTATCGGTCGAAATGCTGGATGTGTCATGGCAACACACACCGTGTTTTGATTTTTGGGTTTAACGTGCCTATCAATATATCTAACTCCAATATAATGCTTCATCCACTAATGTATTATGAATTGTGTTACATTATAAAATGCACTGTTCCTACAATTGAATAGCAGTGGATGAACCCTTGTCACCCGGCTACATAAGGGCCACAGCTATTTTTTGTGGCTGCGCAACAAGCCTAAAGTTTATGCGAATAAGACCATTAATCCATGCCTTATAAGGGTAGAACAGTAATAATATGATTTGGGATACATTTGGCAAATAATTTGATGGGTTGTTTGTGTTGCATATGGGACAAAACATGAAGGTCGAGGGTCTAAAATACACAATGATTAGGAACTAATTGTACCCTGAGAGAGTACAACTCTTAGGTTAATATGTTTCAGTTTGGAGATGAGTTGGAGCATACCTAGATTCAAGCAGTCACTGAGGGTACACTTTAACATTTCTCTTTCATGACCATATTTGAATTTTAAACAATGTAACCTGGCAATGAGAACTTGCAGGATATTTATGATAAGATTGCCAAATACGCACTTTGCGGCGGGAGTACTAAATACTGGTGACATAAGAAAGTCTTATCAATGCTAAGTGCACGAGACAGTGCCTAATTGAAAGTGATGCTTGTTCCACGTAGGTTCCAAATATTGACCGTTTATGGCTAGATGCTTCAAACATTCGATAAGAGAACCTTTCACTGGATATTATTGAATACTGTTGCAAGAGTTCCTCTTATCAATGTTAATATTACAAGGTCAGTAATACAGACAAAGTCACGTCTCATGGTCTCCCATAATTAAACATACATAACCAGATGCCGACAATTTGCGTCACACAACTGATAAGACCACCCAATTAACAACTAACCTTGACTTTTTCTTTGGTTTTTCCTGGTTTTAGGGGTGCGCCAATACCCACATTGTTATTCAGCTCATACTATGCAAGCCACTTCAAGTTCATTGAACAATGCTTATAAACTACAAGACGTAAACTCCAATATCCATGAAATTCAGAATAAGTCTAAATCAATTTCTTTTCAAAATGCAATGCCAAAGGGAAAAAATATCTATTGCAATGCTGAGCCCTAGTCTTGGTAAGAATTTGCTTTTAATTCACTGTGTTAGATGAAGTTCAGAGACTCAGAGCTATTGGTATGTAAAAAAATATCATGCATTACAGTGATGAACCAATGGCATCAAGGAGACATAACCTGATAGCAAAATTTTGAGGTGTGACTTCTTTTGGCAAATCAAAAGCTGTAAGCGGAATTCATGACCCGAATTAGTCCAAAGCAATCAAGCACCTAAACCATAATAATTATACCCCCATAATATCCACTATATCTTCAGGAAAATGGGGCATCTCAGAATAAGTTGCTTTATGGAAACACAGTATCATCCTTCTTGATAGCAAATTTTCTGAAACATCAAATTATCCGAGCCAAAATATATTTCAGGATTGAGTATGATGCCATAGCAACAGTACCTGACCATAGAGATCACAGGTCCTTATCAAAGCTATGAGGGGGCTCCTGACCACCCTGATGCCCTTTGACATGACACCCTTCGTATACAATGAAAAACACTGACAATTATTAATTTTCAATGGTTTTGTTTCCATCAAGTTATGTATTTTGATCGATTATAAAGTAAAACATAGGACACAATTTTCTTTCTACAACTTCAAATTTACAGCCAATGTTGCTGTTAAGTTTCTATGCAATTATTTAAGGAATAATAACGTGTCCGAAAAAGAAAGGAACTACGGGTTCTAAGAAGTAAGTAGGGTAGCACAGCCCCCTGACTAACCTCTGTCACTATTCGCGATTAAATAAATTTTAATCAAGCATCACACAATGAATCAATTGAATCATGAGGTATATTTAAGTAGTTTCTGTCATTATAATCTCTACTAAAGGCCCATACTGTGAAGTGGTGCAACATGGTTTAACTCATTACTTTGTTAGACACATGAATCTGTTCTCTTGTCATACTTCTTATTATGGAGACATGAAGAAGCCAGCACCAGCTCAGCGTACGCTCCCGTCTTTGTCTTTGTTGGATAGACCAGCCTACAAGATGGGAAAATAGAATATCATCCATTGACTGTTTGGTTTGGTTTCATAGAATTATCAGCATACCTTTTCATGAAGCAAATTAAAGACCATGAGGTGGAAATTGAGAGAACAATTATTAGAACCACTCACGGAGGCATTCTACTGATGACCACAATATTCAGAATTGGGTATCTGCTCTCTTCGAGGAGGCTGTCTGTTAGTTTACGCCTCAAGTCTTTGGGTATTTCCGTAACTGTGCCATCAAATGTGACATCAGTAGACCAGGCCACAGTCAGAGTATCATTGTCACAGCTCAACTTTGCCTGAGAACCAACCTTAGGGCTGCAGTCTACAAATCACAATCCATACAATATGGTTGGTATGGTATTAAATCATGCAGGGTTTGATTTTTTTTGCCTGCTCCATCATTCAACTCCTCCAAAGCCTAATAACACGTTCAACACTGACTTTGAGTTTGCTAGTTCTGGCTCTGAAGATTTCAACTTTTGTAATATCTATATTGCCATTTATATGCAGTTTTGACATTGTAAACAAAATAAACAAATTGTTGGCTAGCATGAAGGGTAAATCAACCATTTGTTTCAATATTAGGTATCGACCAGTCTATAATCACTCTTTGTGAACGTATAATAAGGTGTATCCTTTGTAAATAAAAATACTGAGGTTTAGTCTGAAGGTAATGGTCATGATTTATGTCCTATGCTGTGTATTTGCTAAGGGAAGATATCTGTAATAAAGCACTTACCGTGTTTACATATTTCTCTTATCTGGTTGTCATTACCATCGGCGGTGACTTTTAGAGTAGATAGCGCGACCTTTTCAGTCAGTACTGTACACTTTATATTGTCATATCTAGCAACGAGATCTACTCCTCTCACCAACAAGTAATCTGCAATATTATTAAACCATGGTTAATTACCACTCAGGGCATGACTGTAAGAATTATACAGGGATTTGCAGTTTTCTCTATGGTATTGGAGCTATTTTCAATAAACTGGCACTACCTTGGAATATAATATTGGCATTAGGTATATGAAATAAATACTGCATTCTCTACCTTTGATTTCTACTTCGAGTGAACAGTTGGTATTTCTCCCTTTTATACGATAATTGTAAACCCCAACAGGTAGTTCTAGTGTATGAGTAGTGCCATCTAGTGTGAGGTCAAGCGCTGAGAACCCAGTAGAAGCAGAGGCAACTCCTCTGATTACCTCTGGACACTCTTCATTCTTAGATATTGTACCTTGAATATTATTAAACTCATAATGAAGGTTGAACAACATCTAGTAGATATAGGTAATGAGAAGTCACCAATTTTGTCTTACGAGGAACAAAATACACCACAATGATCTTGGCGGCTACCAGCAGTATTTAACATATAGCTGAGGTACATTATGATACTGATAAGTTATTAAAGCCCAAATGGCCAGTAAGTCATATCGGATTAGGTGCTTGTGTACCGAGTAATGCAGGCCTAGATGACTGTGTCTTTGTTTTCAATCACTAAAATGTACGATCATG
This sequence comes from Membranipora membranacea, assembly GCA_914767715.1. Classification (NCBI taxonomy): domain Eukaryota; kingdom Metazoa; phylum Bryozoa; class Gymnolaemata; order Cheilostomatida; family Membraniporidae; genus Membranipora; species Membranipora membranacea. The sequence continues at coordinate 20,423,618 of OU612072.1, forward strand.
AGTGGCCAAATATTTGAATATGATAAGGTATCTGTATACTCACCATTATTTATCACCAAAATTTTTATGGGTAGCTTAAAATGGCAATAAATTATTTATATTTATACTCACTGTTGTTTATCACTATAATATTTATAGTACAATGGTCTTCATAAATCACATGAGTTCCAACAGCTAAACTTGTGTTTACACTCGGAGTCACCTCGACTAATGCTCGTTCATCATCAGATGTCACGTACAGTGTCATGTTTCTGTCCTGACAAGGCACTCTAGTGGTAGTTTCTACAGTTTAAAATAAAAATTCACCATTTGCCTGGCGATACTATTTATATGAGTACAAAAAATGTCTGGTGAAAATTATTTCAGTGAGCTTTGGGACTTGTGCTTAGGTTCTTGTGTACCAAGTGGGATTATGATTGCAATATAAATGTGAGTCTATCTTACATTTGATGAACAACGAGGTATTAAATTGAGACGGTCAAATTAGCAATGAATTATTCATAATTATTCTCACCATTATTTATGACTATAAAATTTAAAGTACAGTTGTCTTCATAAATGACATGAGTTCCGACAGCTAAACTTGTGTTCACACTTGGAGTAACCTTGACTAATGCTCGCTCATCATCAGATTTCACAAACAGTGTCATGTTTTTGTCCTGACAAGGCGCTCTAGTGGTATGTCCTACAAAAGAAAATCAAAATCCATCATTCACATGACGATATTATTTAGAGAAGGCCCAGTACAAACAGTCTGGTAGTATATTTGGAATTTGAGCTAAGGTGCTTGTGTACCAAGTGGGATTATGATTGCCATATAAATGTGAGTCTATCTTACATTTGATGAACAACGAGGTATTAAATTGAGACGGTCAAATTAGCAATGAATTATTCATAATTATTCTCACCATTATTTATGACTATAATATTTAAAGTACAGTTGTCTTCATAAATCACATGAGTTCCGACAGCTAAACTTGTGTTTACACTTGGTGTCACCTCAACAAATGCTCTCTCCTCATCAGATGTCACATACAGTGTCATGTTTCTGTCCTGACAAGGCGCTCTAGTGGTATGTCCTACAAAAGAAAATCAAAATTCATCATTCACATGACGATATTATTTATAGAAGGCCCAGTACAAATAGCCTGGTAGTATATTTGGAATTTGAGCTAAGGTGCTTGTGTACCAAGTCAGATTATGATTGCCATATAAATGTGAGTCTATCTTACATTTAATGAACAACAAGGTATTAAATTGGCACACTCAACTTAGCAATGAATTATTCATAATCATACTCACCATTATTCATGACTATAACATTTATAGTACAGTTGTCTTCATAAATGACATGAGTTCCGACAGCTAGACTTGTGTTTACACTTGGAGTAACCTCGACTAATGCTCGCTCATCATCAGATTTCACAAACAGTGTCATGTCTTTGTCCTGACAAGGCGCTCTAGTGGTATGTCCTACAAAAGAAAATCAAAATCCATCATTCACATGAAGATATTATTTATAGAAGGCCCAGTACAAATAGTCTGGTAGTATATTTGGAATTTGAGATAAGGGGCTTGTGTACCAAGTGGGATTATGATTGCCATATAAATGTGAGTCTATCTTACATTTGATGAACAACGAGGTATTAAATTGAGACGGTCAAATTAGCAATGAATTATTCATAATTATACTCACCATTATTTATGACTATAATATTTAAAGTACAGTTGTCTTCATAAATCACATGAGTTCCGACAGCTAAACTTGTGTTTACACTTGGTGTCACCTCGACAAATGCTCTCTCCTCATCAGATGTCACATACAGTGTCATGTTTCTGTCCTGACAAGGCGCTCTAGTGGTAGTTCCTTCACATTGAAATAAAAATTCACCATTCGTGTGACGATATTGTTTATAGTATGTCAATGCCAAGTATAAATAATGTCAGGTAGTAATATTTGGAATTTGAGCTTAGGCGCTTATGTACCAAGTCGGATTATGATTGCCATATAAATGTGAGTCTATCTTACATTTGATGAACAACGAGGTATTCAATTGACACAGTCAAATTAGCAATGAATTATTCATAATTATTCTCACCATTATTTATGACTATAAAATTTAAAGTACAGTTGTCTTCATAAATGACATGAGTTCCGACAGCTAAACTTGTGTTCACACTTGGAGTAACCTTGACTAATGCTCGCTCATCATCAGATTTCACAAACAGTGTCATGTTTTTGTCTTGACAAGGCGCTCTAGTGGTATGTCCTACAAAAGAAAATCAAAATCCATCATTCACATGACGATATTATTTAGAGAAGGCCCAGTACAAACAGTCTGGTAGTATATTTGGAATTTGAGCTAAGGTGCTTGTGTACCAAGTGGGATTATGATTGCCATATAAATGTGAGTCTATCTTACATTTGATGAACAACGAGGTATTAAATTGAGACGGTCAAATTAGCAATGAATTATTCATAATTATTCTCACCATTATTTATGACTATAATATTTAAAGTACAGTTGTCTTCATAAATCACATGAGTTCCGACAGCTAAACTTGTGTTTACACTTGGTGTCACCTCAACAAATGCTCTCTCCTCATCAGATGTCACATACAGTGTCATGTTTCTGTCCTGACAAGGCGCTCTAGTGGTATGTCCTACAAAAGAAAATCAAAATTCATCATTCACATGACGATATTATTTATAGAAGGCCCAGTACAAATAGCCTGGTAGTATATTTGGAATTTGAGCTAAGGTGCTTGTGTACCAAGTCAGATTATGATTGCCATATAAATGTGAGTCTATCTTACATTTAATGAACAACAAGGTATTAAATTGGCACACTCAACTTAGCAATGAATTATTCATAATCATACTCACCATTATTCATGACTATAACATTTATAGTACAGTTGTCTTCATAAATGACATGAGTTCCGACAGCTAGACTTGTGTTTACACTTGGAGTAACCTCGACTAATGCTCGCTCATCATCAGATTTCACAAACAGTGTCATGTCTTTGTCCTGACAAGGCGCTCTAGTGGTATGTCCTACAAAAGAAAATCAAAATCCATCATTCACATGAAGATATTATTTATAGAAGGCCCAGTACAAATAGTCTGGTAGTATATTTGGAATTTGAGATAAGGGGCTTGTGTACCAAGTGGGATTATGATTGCCATATAAATGTGAGTCTATCTTACATTTGATGAACAACGAGGTATTAAATTGAGACGGTCAAATTAGCAATGAATTATTCATAATTATACTCACCATTATTTATGACTATAATATTTAAAGTACAGTTGTCTTCATAAATCACATGAGTTCCGACAGCTAAACTTGTGTTTACACTTGGTGTCACCTCGACAAATGCTCTCTCCTCATCAGATGTCACATACAGTGTCATGTTTCTGTCCTGACAAGGCGCTCTAGTGGTAGTTCCTTCACATTGAAATAAAAATTCACCATTCGTGTGACGATATTGTTTATAGTATGTCAATGCCAAGTATAAATAATGTCAGGTAGTAATATTTGGAATTTGAGCTTAGGCGCTTATGTACCAAGTCGGATTATGATTGCCATATAAATGTGAGTCTATCTTACATTTGATGAACAACGAGGTATTCAATTGACACAGTCAAATTAGCAATGAATTATTCATAATTATACGCACCATTATTTATGACTATAAAATTTAAAGTACAGTTGTCTTCATAAATCATATGAGTTCCGACAGCTAAACTTGTGTTTACACTAGGTGTCACCTCGACAAATGCTCTCTCCTCATCAGATGTCACATACAGTGTCATGTTTCTGTCCTGACAAGGCGCTCTAGTGGTATGTCCTACAAAAGAAACTCAAAATCCATCATTCACATGACGATATTATTTATAGAATGCCCAGTACAAATAGTCTGGTAGTATATTTGGAATTTGAGCTAAGGTGCTTGTGTACCAAGTGGGATTATGATTGCCATATAAATGTGAGTCTATCTTACGTTAAATTAACAATGAGGTATTATATTGACACGGTCAAATTAGCAATGAATTATTCATAATTATACTCACCGTTATTTATGACTATGATATTTATAGCACAGTTGTCTTCATAAATCACATGAGTTCCGACGGCTAAACTTGTGTTTACACTTGGTGTCACCTCGACAAATGCTCTCTCCTCTTCAGATGTCACAAACAGTGTCATGTTTCTGTCCTGACAAGGCACCCTAGTAGTAGTTCCTACAGTTCATATATCAATATTATATCAATATTTCTGTGAGGATACTCTTCATTATTATAGGAGAAAAAATAGTGTCTGGTAGATATAAATTTAGTTTGGGTTCTGAGTTTAGGTACTTGTGAAACAAGTATTTGAGGTGGTATCATTCATTCAACGGCCAGCAAGGTATTTTAATGGATAGCTTGAATTAATTGGCAATCAATTATTTATATTTATACCCACCGTTATTAATGACTATAATGTATATAGTACAGTCGCTTATATGGATCACATGTCTACCGACAGCAAATTCAGTCTGTATGTCAGTAGTTATGTCCACTTGTGCCTTCTCCTCATCGGATGTCACATAGAGAGTCAAGTTTCTGTCCTGACAAGGTGTTTCGGTAGTAGTTATATGGGTAGTAATTGATGGTGTGGTAGTTGTAGGTATTGGCATAGTTTTCGGTTTTTGATCTGGTTTGAACACCTCATTCAAATAAATCAAAAATGTGGTGAAGTGGGAAATTAATATGCTCCATCCACCGATGACTGCACTGCTAGCCTTAAAAAGGTCAGTCACATATGGAGGTATCAAAAATTCACCATATACTACTCTGCTTTATGATTTAATTATTTCCAATCTCCTTTTATCGAGTTGTCTTTTCATGTGAGGCAATGAGGTAAATCTTATCGAATATCTACTTTTTATAGAAAACATCTATTTTCCTCTAACATGATTATCAGTAGGCAGGGATAGGTAAAGTAATATAAATGACCAGCATGTACTTACCTATAAAATCAACTTGAGATAACAATGTATATATAGTGTACTCACATATTAACTGCTGGATTCTCTGGAATTGTCCGACGTAAATAGAGTTATTTGTGATGAGTAGAGACCGGGGGGGGTTCAGACATCCTGAGCAGAGATCCAGTGTGGTCACTTTGTCTGAGTTCATGTCTACGAGTCGGATCCTGTTATTGCTCCAGTCAGCCACGAGTAGTGTCTGATGTCCTATGAAAACGAGGTCAAGTGGGTAGTTGAATAAAGAGTTTGGTAGAGAGCTGTCTGTGTAGCCTGAGGTCCTTGGTGACCCGGAGATAAGTGTTATTATCTTCTCTTTGTATGTGATACGGTAGAGAGCGCTGTACGCTGCTATGACATACAGGTCGCCGCTGTCATCCTGTGTCAGGTGTGTGATATACTGGAGTCGGTCGGACTTAACGAAAGTACCGACAGAGGTGGAGCTTACATCGACTGTCCTCACAGCCTTGTTAAGCCAATCAGTGACGAGAAGCTGATCGACATCATTATTGTCTCTTATTACAGACCAGGGATTGTTGAACTGACCGGGGCGACCGTCTGTGTATCCTGATGACTGACATTGTCCGCTGAAGACGGAGGTGACTCCTGTGACACGGTTAATTTCTCTCAGACAGTGATTATCAAAGTCATCTACAATTACACACCTATCTGTGACTTGTGTGAATCCTCGGATATAAGAGAACCTTGCCTGAGTTCCTCTCCCCTCTTTGTATCCACTCTCAGCAGTGTTCCCGGCTATGGTCGTAGATGTTTTACCATCGCTGGTTTTCAGTGCGCGGCGGTCGGTGTACAGTAGGCGACCGGGTTTGAAAAGATCTTCTTCCATGTGATCAACATCGCCTGAGGCGGTGGTGAAGTTTGTAGCTGTAGATCTCTCAAATCTGTAAGATTAATATTATTATGTAAATGGACAATGTTGGTTAATTTGATCGTATTAACGCAGTAATCATTGAACAAAAAACCACAGATATTACAAATGCAATATTTTAAATTCATAATTTAAATGAAGTGTATTTTTCGCATTCTAAGTATTCATGTGCTGGTGGGTGAATCAAATATATCAGAATTTTTGATTTTTCGCGAAATTGATTCAAAAGGATAGTAGTGTTTTCTATCAACCAATTAAATTTAAATGCAGGTTATGCACCAGACACCTAAATATATCATATTTCACGCGCGGCTTTTGTTCACAGTAAATTTTGGTTATTTGGAGTTGTCTCATGTTATACACCATCAGGAGGCAATACACAAAATTTCAATTAAGCGACCTAAATTCAAAATCTTGAGTAAAACAGATATTTGCTTTCATTAATCAACAAAATTTTTTGCAATGTATAAATTACAAAAAATAACAGTTTGTACCAAAAGTAATGTGTAATATCACAAATCACAAGAAGGAATGAAACGATCAAATGATTAGTTCACTCAACATTGCCTACCCTGAATCTCATATTTTTACTAGAGGATATTCTAGCATAGAACTCAGAAGGCATTCAAACCCCTATTTATTATCAAAATAACCTGGATAGGTAGATAAACATCACATCACTGAAAAGGGACTCACTGATCAATTAGAGACTGTGTATCCTGATCCATACACCACCCAGTATTAAGTATCACACAACATAACGCCTGTCAAAACAATGATGGTATTAAAAAAGTTTGTTACAAGAGAAACTCCCAAGGAAGTTTAGGTTTGAGGGAGGGGACATCACCCATATAAAGGGAATGCCGAGTCCCCATTGAGACCCTCTGCGCATTCCTCCTGTAGATGTTATGTCTGGGTTAAAGCAAGCCATGCTTGTTTTCTCATGTACTATCTATAACAACGTTTTTTTCAACATTAGCACTTATCAATTTTGAGGTAATAGTTGAATCGAAATTCTTTATGTACTTACAAAGAAAAGTGTCAGTCTCAGCTCCATGATTCTTGACAGGCCAAATATTTTCATGGGAATATAGTAGTATTTGCTCTCTACCTCGTCTACCTACCTAGTCTCTCCTAAATACGGTAAGCGAATGAACTGGCAGTGAACATAAACCGCTGCAGAGCTTTTTAGCTAGCAGCAACTAATATTTAACAAGTTATCTTTTATGTGCGTCAAACTTCAGATAAGAGAGCCGAGTAAACCTTTCTCTGCCTAGTACTAAATACTGTTGACATAGGAATCTCTTATCAGTGTAAACATTTAAAGGTAGCTATATTGGACAAAATCGATTGTCCTGTTTTAACAAAGTCCCAAATATTGAACCAGGGCACTGCTGTGTGTATCAGAGACCTGATAAGAAGGACAGGTGAAACTTTCAGTGCTCAGTACTCAATCATGCTAATACAATGATTCGTATATCACTGTAAATGTTACAGGAGGCAACAAACTTAAATTCTATAAAAAAGAATGTAAATGTTGGCATGCCTGCCTGAGTTTCACTTGATTAGGCCCGATATTTACAAGTCTGAGTCTGTTGCATCAAGATGATAACAAGGAATGACAACTCTTTGTTTGTCATCAATATCTCTCCAATTCTTGTAGAGTTATTAATGGTGTAACAATTATACCTGAACCTGTAATTGTTGATGATGTTTATCAAGGGGCCTGATGTTTACAAGTCTGAGCTGGTTCGATCAACTGAGCTACAATGATATTAACGAAGGATTACAGCACACAATTCTTGCAAGTATAAATTTTAGCCAATTAATTATTGGCTATTTTTTATTCAATTGCATTGCATGGATCTCATTTTAACAAACTATCTCAACCTTACATACTAGCGATAAGATTTTTGTGGTGTCTAACTTCTATCCTTAAACTGCTGTAAATACCTAATGCCGTTATCTTGTAGAAACAATTAATGATGAGATCATATGATTGATATCAAAGTGACGCAGCTCAGTCATGTGGAAGCTGGGAATATTGAATTCATTGACGCAAACTATACAAATACTGCTGATCTTGTGCTTATTATTGGGAGGGCGTTATAGCTCAGCCCCTCCCATATTTAATCAACATCAACCCTGTGAATGTTATGAATTCTTATTCTCAGTCACAACTAAACAACAAGATACTATCTAGAGATAACTTCTGACTCACTCTTCAGATATCAGGATATCAAACCATTTAACCATAGAATGCATATATAAGGTAGGCAGTTTTTGTCTCAAACTACCTGCCCCTCCCATCCTGTTCAGCTGTTCTAATAGTGCCCTCTAAACCGTTTTCGTGGAGCACAAAAGGGCATTGAAATTTATGGGAGAAACACTTTGGAAAATCATCAAAATTCATATTGTGCTATGTTGTTTAATCATGCTGAACTGGAACTTTTGGACTGAAAATTGATGGTGCAGGAGGTGACCGCTTACTTCGGTACGTGCTATAGTTATAGTCAGATTGGAAGGCACTTGGGGCAAACCGTAGCCTGGCTAATTATTGTAAAACAACACCCAACCATCGGGCGGGTTGGAATAAAAAACAAAGTTCCTGCGCATTGCATTGTGGGATACTCATTAACTTATCTAAGAATATTTGGCAGACTAAAAACTTTTTGAAAAAAGTAAGGAAGAGTGAAGACACATATAATTTTCTTAAAATACCAAGGAGAGGATTTATATGGTGTGTGCGACCTGTGCACGTTATTACAGCAGGCTGTGAACTTCAATCCAATTGCAAATGGGTGTCAATAGCATTACATTTGCCCCTCAGTTAAAAATCCGGTGAACATTTTTTGAACAGGATGAGTCATCGACGTCACGACAGTCTAAGCAAAGAAAGCTCTAGAATTTTAAACCAGCCACAAAGCTATGTTGACAGTATTCAACAAAGTACCTGTGGAAATACGTTGCATGAAATTATGATAGGCTGCTTTGCGTTGTTGACATAATAATGATAGATTTATGAGGTAGCAAAGTAGGAAAATGTCATACTCTTTGCTCTATATAAACTAAGGTTGACGTGAATTTCTTCTTATCAAATTTAATATTCCAAGCAAAACAATCAGCTTGTGCATTGCATTGTAGGATACTCATCAACTTATCTAAGAAATATTTGACAGCCAAATAGCTCTTTGAAGATTTGAGGGAACGAAATTATTGCCTAATACTACCACCTCACAAGGAGCTGTTGTACAAAGTGCCGTCTTACCCTTTTCCCCGGAGCATTTTATGGAAATAATTAAAAGATATATTGAACTGTGCTGTTTTAAAATATTGAATTACAAGGTAATGCATCTGACTTGTGACTGTAAATCAATAGTGCAGGAAGAGACCGCTGAGTTCAAGTCGATCAATCATTACCATAGAGTTATTATATACTCTAGAGTGGACAATGCAGTGCTCAAAACGTCCTACTTAATTATTGCGAAATTCATGACGCAACGCAATCTGGTTGTGCGTGGCTAGTGCCTGTATCATATAATTTATCATTGAGAATATAGGAATTGAGCATGAAAATTTATGTTTTAGAGCGCTAATAGCCATTTTTTTGGAAACATTTTTCATGTCACACCATGTGGAACACTTTTAGGTATTTTCAATTGCAGCCATTGGAAAATTTTTCAATGTTTTCCCATGAAAATAAGCCAAAACCCCAACCGCAAACACATCATTGTGATGAAAAAAAATTACCGGGCTAGCTTGTTTTTTTCCACGTTTCTCTCAACCGTAAGTTGGATTCTATCTCTTTTACTCATATATTATCCATCAAGTGAGTTAATGTTATTTGTTCAGTATAAGGTGTACACATAGCTTGTGGAAAAGCTGACCGGAGGTTAAAAGTCGGCCACTAGGTTCCGCCATTTGCAGAAGCAATTTACATACGGTTCTGACTAAGATTCGGCGTTTAGATTTGTCTATGTCATTTAAAGCTCTAAATTTCCTCCCTGGTGGTGTCCTCTAGTTTTTGAATTCGCAAAACCATTCAACCATACACAGCAGGTTTTGAAAGCATATAAATGAATGTATTTTGTAACAAACGTCACTGAGTATCAAGTAAATCTTTGAATGGAAAACTCACATACATACCTATCCTGACTCACGATTTTTCAGAACAAACACTCACTAATGTGACATTTTAAGTGGACGGATATTTCTGATTTCTGACCATACTTGGAGCAAGGGACCATTTGCTTCAGAGCGGTTGTTGTGGATGTTTGATACAGTTTTCCGGTGTGATTATTATGACTATGGTTGTTGGTTTGTGTTTGTAAACTAGTTGAGATGGCAACTTCAGCATCATACATAATATTTTGTATACTCCAGTAAAGGCGCTGGCAGTTGACGTATACGTGTGTATTTGTTTGCATAGTTTTGAGGGAAGGGGGATTAGTGTAGTAGTGTTCAATCCTTTGAAATGACCAGAGTTAGCATTTCATACAGCTGTGATTATCTGTCAGAAATGAATTGATGCTATAAAAGTATAAGAGAGGCAACCAGAAAGTGATCTTATGAGCAATGAGGACTGACGGTAACATCACATCTGATTTTAGCACCAATCTTAATTGATCTTCTTTGACATAAGAAACAAAAAAGCTAATAATAATAACCTCAATGAAGTAATGTTATCTGGAGAGCAAATCTGAATCTTGACATTATGTACACTGTGACTGATAATGAGGCAAGCTGCAAACTTTTACACCTCCGATCACTTGTTCACAGGCTACTCGTACTTCATTTAATCAAAAATAAAACAAACCCATTGAATGTGTAACATATGAGTAAGAGGACAGGACACAGCTTATATGGCTGGCAAGTGGCAGTAGAAAAAACAAGCTAGCCCGGTAATTTATTGTCATCACAATGATGTGTTTGCGGTTGGGGCTTTGGCTTATTTTCATGGGAAACCATAGAAAAATTTTCCAATGGCTGCAAGTGAAAATACCTACAAGTGTTCAACATAGTGTGCCATGAAAATGTTTCCGAAAAAATGGATTTAAGTGCTCTAAAACTTAAATTTTCATGCCCAATTCCTAAATTCTCAATGGTAAATTACATGGTGCAGGCGCTGGCCATGCACAACCGGATTGCGTCGCGTCATTGATTTCGCAATAATCAAGTAGGACAAAAACTGATGCTATTTTTGTACACATTGTCCACTCTAGAGTATATAATAACTCTATGATCATTACAGTCAGGATGGAACACAACGCACCTTAGGCAGACTGTAGCCAGGTTCATTATTCTCAAACCTTTTGTAGGTGACAATCCTATCCGAAACTGTTGAACGGTGGCAAATGAAAAGCAAATATATTGTGCATTGCATTGTGGGATACTCTTCAACTTATCCAGAAAATATTTGGCATCCTAGTAAATAGTCGAAAGAAGGGAGGAAAAGGAAAGACAAATATAATTGTCCTTTTAACTACTACTTTCCCGTTGTCACAAACACATCATTTTAGATTTCATGATATTTTTGTGGTGACACTGTTTTATGGTACAATGAGTCATTACGTAGCATACACATGCATACTATGAGCATTTATATTCTGGTAAATCATATTGTGTGTCCTTTGACTTTTGCTTTTTGTTCCATGGTTGACCTGTTCTAACTGGACATAACTAGTTTTGATTGGTTGATCTTTTGTGCAAGGTGAGTTAGCTGAAGAGAAGAAGCTAAGCAGGACTTGTAAAGTCAAGTTGTAATATGATGAGAATAAGGATAAAATACTCCATAAATTGTTGATTGGTAATAGGAAGCCTGATTAAACATCTACACATTTGTGACATCCATCCCAAGAAGAGGAAACTGTGAATATTATTACGGCAGGCTGACAATTTTAATCTACAACTTGATTGCACATGGGTGTCATGGACCCTAAGATAAATTTGTTGTAAATATTTTTAGAATCGAATTATTTTTCCTACACATCTCTGTGATAGCCTAAGAGTAGATTGGAAAGTTCAGTATCAACATTGCATTATGGAATATAATAATACAGTGGTACTATGATATGTGGTGTCAGGAATTTGCAAATGGTTGTGTTTTACATTATCTACTGCACGTAGATGATGTGCACACAGCTGGCGGCATTTAGTCAGGCTCAGCGAGGCCTGATACCACCAAATTACAATGACTGGCAGCACCGGAATTGAATGAAGCCACAGAAATCACCACCTGCTCAAATCATATCAATGTACTGCACTCTTTTAAACGCAGCAGCAAACATTACCATCCCATTTCTTAAGATGTTTTGCACTCTTTAGAATATTGATAAATTATTCAATCAATTGGATACAGTCGAAATCAAAACTGGAAGCCAAGCCTAAGATTTTTATGGAGTTTTGAAAGAACCAAAAAACCAAAATAATAACACAGGCAGATAATAAGATGAAATTTTTTTTCCTTCTATGGACTAGGTCATATTTGACCACCCTATATAACGGGCCACCTTAACCTCGGTGGCTTGTGTGGGGTAGTACCCTATACCCTTGCCCGCCGTTAACGGCTCCTCTTTTTTTGAAGAGGCAGAGGGGGATGTTTATACTGCATGCAAACACACAGTAGTCCTCCCGTATTTATGGTCCTGATCCGAACAGACCTGGCTAGGATGAATGGCTTGACAGTGCCAGATCATAAATGACAGCCAGCGCTGGGAATCGAACCTGGATCATAAAAAACAAGTCCATACCCTTAACCGTCAGACTTGTAATGATGAAAGAAATTTTAGTAAGGATCTATGAAAATTCATGCCATACGTTGAGGAAGAAATTGGGCCTGGGAGACAAGCACTAGGAGTTCAGCACCACCACCCTCCCCCCCTTCCCTTCACTGAGGTAATTCTTTACTCTCGGAGGTAGAAACAACAGATTATGTGATATAAACCATCCTTCTCAACTAACACGTATTTGGATTTCAATTTAGATTACTTGCATCATATTTGCAGTGTACCCCTCAAAATTATACAACCATATAGGTAATGTAGAGGTATGACGCACATGGGAGTATATAGTCAACGGACAGATCCAAAAACATGGCTCCGTTAAGGCGTTTCGTGATATCGGAAGGAACAAAGCACCACTATATCTAATTGAAGCTGAGACTCTGGGAAATAAGAATATCTTGGTAGTAAAAAATTTAAAATGGGGGTCGCACCTGAATCGGAGGGTTAACGAAAGGAAAACTACAAATTTGTCAAACATACGCCTATTCGCATTAGACATCACACAAAGTTTTTCTGTAACAATAAATGTAATTTAACAATTAATATAGATAAAAACATAGTAGGTGACATAAAAATAGTTGAACAACTTTCTCTGATTTTTATGCTGCCGGATATTCCAAGGGCACCAACAAATTGGTATGATTTTGTTTTGCTGTAGACTGCTACTTTTTTTTTGTCAGTCAGTCAGATCCACTCAAAAATGACACAGAGTCTAGATACACATGCCTGCATGGCTTCCTGAAAGTTCTGAACCTGCAACCTAAATAATTTCAAAACTATTGTCATATTAAGTCTGATGAATTCATTCGGAGTTGTCTCGACAGCGAATTTCAGATGGTTTTCACCTTCCAATCCCTGAATATAATTAATTTCCCATCAATAGATATAGAATAAATAACTTACTGCTGCCCTTTTCAACATGGTTGAGTACAATTTTTATCTGGAAAACTTTCAATATGTACAATTATGTCCCTTCACAAGTCACTGAACAGTTGATTATTTGAATTATTTTTGCAGATACATATGACTGTCCTTCCCTCCGATTTAATAGTATCACGTAGGTCCTAAAAGTACTTGTTATTATAAAAGCTTTTTAAATGGTAAAACAAAATTGGAACAAGGTTGAAACATGTAAAAAAAAGAAGCAAACATTTGTATTTCATGTGTGAACGGACAAGGCAGGCCTACATCAAATTTCACAAATGAATAGTGAGGAAATCGTCTTTGGAGAAGCACAGCTGGTAGATGACCAGATAAGCTTTCGTCTGGTGAAGTTTATTGGATATTCTTGGAAATCAAAATGCATGAGGATCCATCAGGCTAGCAGCTTAGTAATAACTTTATAGAGAAGTGTCCCAAAAGGCCACCTCACTACCATAAAAAATGCTACAAATCTTACAGAAGCAAGCAACCCATCTCTAGGTTTACTCTCATAGAAATACCCTACTGTGTTCGGGTTCCTTCCAATTTACGCTGTATATGGTTGTATAACATATCATCCAATTAACATCAGACTAGCTGTTTCAGCCAACAAATAGAATTGCATAGTGACAATAGGCATGCATAGCAGGGATACTCTGATTAGTATGGGGATTAACTCGACGCCACACTATACTGTACTGCTCATTCATTAATTCTAAGGCTCGTGTTGCCTGGGATCCTTATGTTTAGGTGATTGGATGAACTAAGGCACAATATTGCCATAGGTTTGATACTACAACCTTACATAGCAGACAGGGTCTTTATTCCACAGAATTAGTGAGCACAGTGTACTACCAAGGAGTAACAGCAACATCACTTTGTTAAATCCCTTTTTTTACCAACATGCATTCCCAAGACAATAGATCAAGGTCTGCATTGAACAACGAAATTTCTGCATCCCATATTCATACTATGGCAAGGATATGGCAGACTGTTACCATTTGACACATGTTAGCATTAAACACTACATCAATGAATTCTTACTCTGCACTTAGTTATGTTTTAATGATAATAATTAAGGTATTAGTTTCTTTTTATTTTGTCGTATTGTGACATTATGGTCTAACATAAAGCAGGCTATACCCATCTTCATAATAATAATATAAAAACCCTAGGCGTGGCTTCCGATCAAAATCAGATGTGTAGGCCTACATAAGACCTCTGCCTGACTCAATGTATTGATTTTGTTTGCATTGAGTATATTATTGATCTCTTTCTCAGGTGAACAACATATTTTTTTGTGAACGCTGCGACATGCAGTTTATGACAAAGAAAACAGGAAGACGGAAGAAGTCCATCCTGTTGTAAGTGAAACCCAGTAGTAGCCTACTCAATTACGCCTTCTGGTGTTGTGACATTTAGCGACTACATATTTTTGGTTTTATTGCACCGCCGCCTAACATCTTGTCTCAGCCCCCCAGCCTTTTGTTTCCCCCCGCGTTGTTTCGATTCTTCGATGCTGGTTGATTATGGTTCTTCATCATTAACTGTTACTAGAATTTGTGGCAGCGTTTATCTAAATTTGTATAAATACGGTCGCAAGTGGGTGGTAAGTTTGTGGGAAATGTCCTTATGGTGACATCGACTTTCATGAGGCAGGTCTCATCATGTAAATCTTGTTTTTAATGATCTCTTGTGATTCCTAGCTCCCATAAATGTTTGATCCAAGTACATTAAACTTTATTATCTAAATTTAGCAGATTTTCATTTCTGAAAAATGCATATAAAACATTGAGATGTGTAAATATGAGGCGATGTTGCCTATACATTGATGTCTTGCGGATAATAAGACCATAAGACGATCAATATCTCTTAATTACAGTGGGTCAACCTACAATATTGTACAAGGCTTCCTAGATTCGTTTGGAGTTGCATCTGTATCGTCAGAGACTTTCTACAGGTTCCAGGCACAGTTTATGATTCCAACTGTAGACAGGATGTACAGTGAGCAGGAGCAGGAGATACTGAAAAATATGAAAGAGAGAGGTAAGGCATTAACCAGTAACAAAATAAATTATTGTTTGAAGTATAAATCTCCCTTGGACGTATTTGCAGTACATATATATACATATATATATATTTATACTATATAGTGAATACTACAGTGTCGATTCATTTGGAACAAAGCAAGCTCTTCACTCTTGCAATGGAAACCATGTCTTATTTAATCAGTCATTGATTCTAATAATTTACATAATTTCTAATAACTATTTCTTAGATGAACGTGTAGTTGTGACAGGTGATGGTCGATTCGACTCACCCGGACATTCGGCCAGATACTGCCACTATCTGTTCGTAGACTATGTAAGTAGAGCAGCCTTTGCTGGTCATGAGAGCATTGATTCCAACAAAGAATGAAGGCGATTACCAACAGTCAGCAGTGCTTGTTTGTACCAGGCTTATCGATGTACTCTAACATCTTCACTGCACCTAAGAAAAGAAATAACAACCAAAACATTTATATTTTAAACTATTAATAATTCAATCTAAATTGTGTATGCAGGAAACAGGAAAAGTGTGTAAAAGTATAGTAACACAGAGCAGCACAGTTGGAAGCGCAACTGCCGCTGAGAAAGCCGGTTTCATCGAGGGCTTGGAGGAGATCACCTCCGCAGGTGTCAAAGTAGGCTGTGTTGCTACTGATGGGCACACAGGTAAAATATACACTACACATGTGATTCATTTAATGGAAAAGGGATATATACATTGTTAGCTTATGAGTAGTAAATTGTGAAATTTTATGGATTTTCCATGAAAAATTGGTTTGTAGATCCACACCGAACACAAAGCGACCCATATAATAACGATGATAATAATTTGCTATTATTTGTTCTTCATAGGAATAGGTGCCTACATGAGAACGGTCCATCCGGAGAAGAACCACCAACTAGATGTGTGGCATGTATGCAAGGGTTTCGTAAAGAAACTGATTGCTGGTGCCACAAATGAGGTAAGAACTTAGGTCAATATAAATTAATAACTTTCATGCATTTTCCTACTAGGAGAAAGGTCTTATATAGAAGCTGTCATAGCATATTTTGATGCAAGCTCATGCCAAGTGGAATCAAAATTCAGGTCGTGTCATGCCGTGAGAATAGAGATAAATACAGATTTATTTCAGATATATATATTGTTGGTTTTGTAGAACAAGAAGAAACTCCTCCCCTGGATCAAACACATTACCAACCACATGTGGTATGCCGCTTCAAACTGTGGTGGAGACCCGGACCTGCTGGTTCAGATTTTTGACTCTTGCCGGTTTCATGTGGTGAACAAGCATGAGTTTGAGGGGTATGATACTATCAAACGGTGCCTACACGACCCCATGTCCAGGTAAGAGAAATGATTGACAGGACTGAATGCCGGAAAAATATCAGACATGATATATATTTTAAAGTTGTCCTCTCGTGTTTTCCTTACCCAAAGAGAGGGCAACTTTGTGAACATCTGAATACAAATATTTATAGGGAGCATGAACTAAAGTAATCTGTTGGCTCTCAGATTGCTATTTCTGTCCACTTGTGACAAAAGTTTCACTTACCTACCGATATCATTTGTAGAGATGAAATTCGTCAATGGGAGTGGCTCGAGAAGGGCAGCCCTGCCCACAATCTTCTAATTACGGAGCTGGAGAAACCTCACTTCCGTAAATCTCTGGCTAAATTGTCAGAGTCAATCCACACTGGTCAGTCAGTTCACCACACAAGCTTCTCCGTATACATACAACTATTGCCAAAATTGAATTATAATATAACGGTAAAATTAATTGTGTGACAGGGCATTGGTCTAACCAACAACCACAATATACGGACAAATCTTATGGGATAGACATCACATTTATTTCAATTGAGATCGTCCAAGTTTTATACACATTATGAATGGTCCAGAGGAATCTGGATAGCCTAATACTACTTCTAATCTTATATACTTACAGGGACGATTGAGAACATCAATAGTTTGACAAATAAGTACGCTCCGAAGAGGCTGAACTTTGATATGCCCTCGTTCCAGGCTCGTGTCAGACTAGCAGTCATTGATCATAACGAAAACACAGGTCGTCCGGTGCTCCTCGGTGAGTTACGCTTCATCATTTTGAAAGTGCTAAAAAATAAATGGGAATTACCGTTCGACTTAGATGCCCTTGACCATATGGACAAGATACCAATCACAGCTGGACGAGCATTGATCACAAAATCAGATTGGTGAGATGGTTTTTTCCTCCATCCACCGATGTTTAAATATTAAAGTCCATTTGTTTTGCTAAACAGATGATGACGGAGAGATGAAAGTTAAAAGAACTTGGAACAAGTTCTCCAAGGAGTGGCGCTGTGCCAGAGTGTACGAGAGGAAATCTCGTAACTTTGTCAAACTGCTGACTGCTGAGGTGTTAGACGCAGCTCAAGAACCAACGCAGAGAAAGCGTCCAGTAAGTAACTTAAAATTAATCATCCTCAGCAGAAAATCGCATGATATCCTGTGCAGTGTAACATTATATGCAAAAAAAAAACAATTTACTAGTGTGTTGCTTTAATGATAAATTCAATGGAATTACAATAATGCATCTGTTCGATACTGGTAAGTAAACATCTTTCATCCAAGTTAAAATACATCAACCATATCAACATTAGGCTAGATCATCTTATGATTTCCATTTTGTCCAGGATACCCAAACAGTGAGGCCAACTCGAGTGATCCCACCAACTCATGAGCAGCTCAGGAAAGACTTCATCAGCCGAATGAAGAAGTAAGTAAAAGAGGCGGCCTCACGTGGCGACGACGGGTGCATGAGGGGTTAGACTCCCCCGTTGTCACTGAGGTGGCGAGCCAGCCGGGAGTAGGGGAGGGAGGGAAACCGCTGAGCAAACTGAAACCGGAAGGGGGGCCTTTAGCATCAGGCTTCACGTGCCGCCCTCTGTGAGTAAGCAATTAGCATTCGTTCATTATGAGCAACAGCAATATAATTGGCAATAGTTATCAAAGCTTATGAAAAATGATCCAGTAATGCTACTTGGTGAAACTGATGGATGCTTTCGAAATTCAACGGCTATGAAATAGTAATGATACATTTGAGCTTGTTAGCAGTGTATTTATCATTAACTTACCGTGAACAGGGTATAGTGTTATTACAACCAGTACACAGATCAGAGATCGTGAGAGAGACTACTGTAAGGATGTCCTGTCATATGAAGGCCTGCTGATGGCTGATCAAGGTATCAACTGCATATATATATATATATATATATATATGCACTGTACACTACAACACCAGTGCGTATGAGGTTGAACAAACTCTTTGGGTAAAGAGATGATGGCCCTGAAAAGGGCCGTTGTGGGGTTACATAGATAAATACAGTGAGTTAGTGCTGATGGAGGGCACAAAGGATCTCATCCACATCACCATTCCTTCCTGGTAAGAAGCCTGTGTACTCTCCTTTAGGATCTGGAAATCGGTGTCGAAGATGTTTGGTGACACAAACAGGGATTACCAACCGTCTATGCTTCCCTAGGTGACCATGAATGAAAGAGATATAATTTCTATATCCATGGTACCTAAAGTGGTTGTTCTCCATGAGAGCAAAGTGCAGCATATCAGGTTGTCTGTACCCATCATTTTTCTGGGCCTGTCTCCATGCAAGCTTAATTGCAGTGTCAGATATGGCTTCAGCCACAGAAGCCAGTTTTAAAACACATTGTTCCTGTGAGGCAGGTTCTACAAGTTTGATGTCCCTTGTACATTCCACAGGAAGAGAAGAACTAGCTGTAACACCAACTTCCTCTTCATCTTCCTCACTAGCTGTATCACTGAGATCAGGGTACTCAACATCACCAATATCCCTTTTCCTTCTAGGCATGAAGGCATATGCTGATGGCTCTGCCATGGTAGCAAAAATAGCAGCCGGAAGTGATTGAGTACTCTTAAAAAAACTATATTCATGAAATTTTTTTTTTATGGTTAGAAACACCAGATTTCTTGTATTTGTTGTTATTTTAATACATTAAGAGTTGAATAAGTAACAAAAATAATTCCCAAAACAATTTTCATGCATAAAATAAAAAAACAATTCCACCTTATTTTGTGAGATTGTAAACAAATCATAGCTTTTCAACTTAGTGCAGTTTATTACAGCCTTTGGGGTTTGTGGGCTGCTGACTGCCCTGGGGTGCACAACCAAGGCTAATATCTTGAATATTCAATGGTGAGTATGTTGCCTACCTGTGAAGGCAAATTGCAAGTTGATTCAAATTTAGTGATTCCAGTGTTGTGATCTACTTTAAGGGTTTACAAACTGTGCATCCGCTGAAAGCATGCTTGTGTTATTCCATGGCTTACTCAGAGATGTTTTTATTTATTTAGCCTTGGTCTGCTGAGCTAGCAAAATGTAACTTATTGTACTATCTTAAATAATCTGCTGTAGCACAAAGGAGCCGATCATTAAGGCATAACTAATTCATTATATCAAGCACTAATCCTTGGCGTGCTAATAATAATTGAAGGATGTTTGATTTAGCTTCAGTTTAATTATTATGACACAAAGATATAATTAGGAAGATAATTGGTTAGTAATGTGTATATTCAGGCAGCAACTATTAGAGACACAACTGCCTCGACAAAAAAAAAAGTGTTCAACAAGGTTTATTAGAACAGTGACCTTTTAATCAATGCGATTCTCCCCCCCCCCCCCCATTTAATTAGCCATTACACTATTAATGTACAATTGTTGTGTCTAGTTATTTACATTACCACAATTAGCAGTAGAAACTTGTGCTATGATTATTTATTTATTATTGGTTTTTAGTTGTGACTATTTATCTGGTCATGGAAAGCAGCATTAGAAAAACTGATGGCTGTAGAATTATTATTAATTCTATGATTAACGTAACTTATACATACTGGAAACTTCAGAATAGGAGTAAGATCATTTTTATGTTTAATAATTATGTATTATCAAATAAATGACATACGTAGCAATGCCATGTGCTAACCAATATTTATCATATGTTTTATAATTAATCTTGGGTTTATGAGTCATATATAGTCAGCAAACAGTCAGCATCATTGCAAAATATCGACCCTAGCATATGTTCTACTTATCAGCAAACGGAATTTGTTACGCGCCACCTCAACATTATTGCACCATGCCAACTCAACAATTTTAACACCCTATATAAGGCAGGGCCCACCGTAGTAAGTTTGGAGTAGCAATTTAGACTTTGGCAGCAAGGGTTTGTCAGAGTAGTAGCACTTTAGACTTTGGCAGCAAGGGTTTGTCAGAGGAGTAGCAATTTAGACTTTGGCAGCAAGGGTTTGCCATAGTAGTAGTATTTTAGACTTTGGTAGCAAGGGTTTACCAAGAGTATCAATTATAGACATTGGTGGTAAGAGATTATTAAGGTGAAATACAGAGTTCAGGATTACAAGTTGAAGACACGGTGACAGAGACGTACACAAAGAGGAATTACAGAGTTCAAGATAAGGAGTTGAAGACACGGTGACAGAGACGTACACAAAGAGGAATTACAGAGTTCAAGATTACGAGTTGAAGACACGGTGACAGAGACGTACACAAGGAGGAATTACAGAGTTCAAGATTACGAGTTGAAGACACGGTGACAGAGACGTACACAAAGAGGAATTACAGAGTTCAGGATTACGAGTTGAAGCCACGGTGACAGAGACGTACACAAAGAGGAATTACAGAGTTCAAGATTACGAGTTTGAAGACATAGTGACAGGAGCATTCACAAAGAAGAATTACAGACTCACTAGAATATAGCAAGTACCGTATTATTTTGTAAGGCATTATTTTTAAGACCTTGAAGATTTATTTATATCTCAAATTTTATGAAGTTAAAGTGTCATCTGATTTTGTTTTCAATAAATTCAAAATTCGCAAGAGGCTAATATTTTCTAGCCGGGCAGGTGGCACTTCAGGGTCTTTGATGTAATTAAAAGTGATTATTTATAAGGCTGAAATTTAATTTTGTTATCATAAGTAGACTATCAAATTATATGTTATGTAATAGTAATAGCTAATTCTTTGAAGTATCATTTCCCGCAAGTCAGGGTAAGGATAGTCCTAGTTCTATCAAGTAGCCTTTTCTGTTCAGAACTGTGAACGGTAGAACGAAGTCTATTTTTGGGTTGCCTTTTGTTAAACAAAGCAGTTGATTATTGACATAATAGACTAATTGAGATATTAATCTGGTTTATTAACATAGTGTGTAGACATAAACATAGACAGGTCATACATAAGTTGTCGCATTCTTGTAAACTTTCCTAAGTACAGTCATAATAAGGAAGTTACAATAGGGTTTCCCAGTGAAGTTGCTTTGTAATACTGAGGAGGGAATTCCCTAAGTTAAACTATCTTGAGTAACTACAGTTGAATAGTATTAATTGATCATAGAATTTAACGCTCATTATTTCATTGTATTTTGAGATATTACCCCTGCTAGGAACCTGAGAAAATTAGTATTTACTAACGGCGTAAAACCAAAAGCCCACCTTACCAGCCTGACACTTGCAAGCTAGCTTACCAGACAATGAGAAGCTGGATACTCCTACATTGCGTGATGTAGAGTACTCACTGCTGGATTTGCATACATTGTATAGAAGGAGGGATCTGGGCGTGGGATTTACTGAACTCTGGGGGCCTGTGGGGTTGGTGCCATGCCTGATATAGAGTCCTTGTTCAGTTGGCACACCTACTGAGGGCGGTTCCCGTTTCCCTGGGATTTACTTGGGCATTCTCGCTGGCAGTGTTGCATGGAGCCACAGTGCCAGCAGCTTTGAGGGTCTCTTTTAGTATTGGGGTTTCGCCAACTTGATTTGTTAGGGCCTGGGCTTCAGCGTCCATGGGCTGGGTCAGGGCGGTTCACACTCTGGGAGGGGCCATTGGGAATTGGGGTTTGGTTGACTAAGGTAGCCAGTGCTGATGGCATGTGTTCCAGGGTTGCTAGGACTTTTTCTAATGTGCTTTCGGTAATTTTGGCGACTGTGGGCGGGGTTTCTTCTTCTGTCTCTAACACATTAAATCTGGGCCGGGTGTTAATAGTGTGGCCTCAAGCTTGGTAGTACTCTTCGATGGCAATTACTGTCTCTGCAATTGTATCGCAAGGTACTGCTAACAAATGTCGGGAGAGGGCTTTATTATCAAGTATTCCTTTGATCTGTTCTACAGCCAGTACCGTATGTTTAGTTTGGGCCATGGTGGGGTAGGCCAGGCGTATGAGGCCTTGAATCTCTGTTCCTAGGGTATGGATACTCTGTCCGGGCTCTTTTCTAAGGTTTCCTAGTATATCTCGAGCTTGGCGCATAGTTAGACCATAACGGGCGATGGGTCCAATAAAAATTTCACCTACAGTCCCTCCTCTTCCAATGTCCATCACACTCCCTTCCAGAGCCGAGCGGAGTTGTAAGAGAGAGGCTTGGTCGTTCCAATTATTTGCTGCACGCACATTGTTGAACTGCTGGTTGAACAGTTCAACATCTGTCTGGCCATGATACTTGGGGGCTTTGTACTTATCTCTTTGGTTGGGATTATTAACTAGGGCATCACCTAAAAGGGCAGCAAGTTTATCAATGTCACCACCTGCACCCTGTTGGCGCCCTGCCGCACCTTGATTATGGTTTGCCATGTACTCTGCTTTGTCAAACTGCGCGTGTCCCCAGCAGATCCCACTGCTGCCAACCAATGTAGAGGGTTTATAGGGGGGGGGTCTTCCTTAAGGCTGTGTAACCCACCCAAAGTTACCACGCATGTATAGATCTCGCTGAGTACAACGATTCTCAATTAATACGAGTACGACGACTCTCTAATGACACGAGTACGACGACTCTATCCTACCGGGACTAATATTGACCTGGCCTTGGAGAGGGATGTATAGGTGAAAGGGAATAGCCTTATTTATCCTACCAGACAAATTGGGGGAGGGGAGGGATATGGACAATAAGATTATTAATTATGCGTCCGACCAGACAAAAAGGAACAAATGGACCAGCGGAGGAGGTTTGGAACAATACAATTATTGGGATGGAAGGGGTATAGATAAAATAATTAATTGATTGGGGGGAGGAAGGGAATGGCTCGGAGTTAAACAACTAGCTGGTAGGGACTGGACTGGAAATCAAGTCAATCAACAGATACAGTGGGGTTAAGCGGGGTTATCACAATAAATTATATTTATTGGGAGGGAACGGATATGGATAGATGAATAATTAATGAGAGAAGGGAATGGCTTTGAGTTACACAACTAGCTGGTCGGAACTGGACTGAGTTCAGGTCAATCAATGGATACAGGGGGGCAAGTGGGGGGGGGGGGTTTATCACAATAAATCATATTTATTGAGAGGTGTGAGGGATATGGATAAAATAAATAATTAATGAGAGAAGGGAATGGCTTGGAGTTACACAACTAGCTGGTAGGAACGGGACTGGATTCAGGTCAATCAATGGATACAGTGGGCTAAGGGGGTTATCACTAGGCCTCTACCTACTACCGATGGGAGACTACAGTTCAACAAGGCACAAGGCAATCCGATATCAAGGCAGGGAGGTCTGCCAACAGGTGATTCAAAACACTTACATTAGTAGATCGGTTAAGTTGTATTCTCAGAGATTTTATTGAGTTACTGACTAGAGGAGTTTAACAGATGTGTCCTGTTTGATTGCCGAAAGATAACTGTCTGAATATACTATTGCTCAGTTACTAAAACTATGAAAGAACATGCCACTAGCTGTGGAAAGTTACAAAAATACGTAATGGAATATAACCAGAAAATCCAGACCTAATATCGCCTCTTATTTCATAACTCAATCAGACCAGGCTGGTCCCCGCCCTGACAAACCTGCTTTTCATAGTTCTCTGAGTTTTTTGTGTACTCCATCAATTTCAATTGAGGTGACATCAATTCAAATTCACTATATTAAGCCGTATGTCCATCCCCAATAATATTAAGATATCATAAATGATCATAGATACAATCCGATGCACATATCTACGAGTTAGTGCGCTATCTCGAGCCATTATGCAGCTCTATCTAAAGCTAGACTAAAGCTGACTAGAGGAGTTTAACAGATGTGTCCTGTTTGATTGCCGAAAGATGACTGTCTGAATATAACATTACTCAGTTATTAAAACTATGAAAGAACATGCCACTAGCTGTGGAAAATTACAAAAATACGCAATGGAATATAACCAGAATAGTTGCCATGCCAACCATACTATAGGCCTGAAGGTTATAAAAATAAGTGTCGTTAAAGAAAGAAAAGTTACTACTAATTGCTGATATTATTATATGTGTGGACTCGTGGAGGTAGGAAAGGTAGTTATGACAGCCGGTATAAACAAAAATAATGGATTCTAAAAATGGTGAGTAGTGTTTGTTCATGATAATTCAGCTGCTGTTGTAGTCACTTAGATCCATCACATCTATCTGTTGACTGGATGAACCCAGTTAATTTAATATTCTTGTAAAATCGCTTCTTTAGTGTTTTGGTTTGGTGGGAAATGATGAAATGATGAAAAAGTCAAGGACACAAGAATGTCAAGGACACTGTGTTTCACAATAAAGCATTCGATTGGTTAGCATACACATGCATTGTGTTTGCTTAACATAACTCATTACGCCAGGAAACGTTGAAGTGTGTTCATCAGTGCGTTACGGATTACTGATGCACGCCGTAACTATTACGTGCTACGGCCTGCGATACGTTATAATATGCTCTGCCCTTTAGTAGGGAGCATAATGATTTTAGGGAGACAGTGGTGCAGAAATTATTAAGACCATGTTTTTTGCAAGACAAGCCTCTGCGATATATTAGGTAGTGGGTAGCTAATTCTGGAAATCATCATTTATTTGTTGGAAGCTGCATTGAAAGTTTTCAAGGTATCTGTTGTTTTTAGGCAAGCTGCTTGGTTATTTAGGAAACACAATATATTTTTAGGCAGCCACATGTTAACATTACCAAGCCTTCTTAGTTTTTAGGTACCTGCTCCATTATGTAAGAAACACATTTTATTTCTAGGCACCTGCTTCCTAATTTTCCAAAACATGGCATGGCAGAAATAGGCTACGGTAGAAAGCTTCCCCTTTAACGCTTGTGACTTGTGTAACTAGTGCCTGTCGCTGAATATTGTTGACATGACTATATCTTATCATTGCACTTAATTTGACATGGCAACAAGCACTTTGGTGTTTTTAACATCCCCTCAATGGGCCCATGTAAACATTAAACATTGTCCCTCAATGGAACCGCCTTATTTGAATCAGCTTATAGATAAGTAATTTTGTAAATCTTAAAAAGTGAAATTGAGAACATAAAATCTAGCCTACAATATTAAAGGAGTCGTGGTTGAACTGACCCCCTCCTCCTCCTCCCCTCCTCCCCTCCTCCCAACCTCATCCTTTTCCCCCCCTCCCCCTCCTCCCCGCTCATCAGCTTGTGTCATCTGTACCATCTTTTTCAACTAGCCCTTATTTGGATTTCAATATAATATGTATTCTGGCAAAGATTATTTGCAATCATAATTTATAAGTGCATCAACCTCGCCTTTCACTGCAGTATTATGCATCGTTGACGTGAGGATGTCTTATCAATGCTAAGTTCACATGGCAGCGACTTAGGAAAAGTCACACTTCTAGTTCTACATAAATTAATATATCACCATTTAGCGCTACGTGCGTCATTCAACTGATAAAGGCACCAGGTGAAACTTTCACTTTCAGTGTAGTTGAATACTGATGACTCAAGTATCACTTATCAATGTAAATATTGCAAGGTCATTAATACTGACAATATGAGGTCTCATGGCCGATAATTCACAATATATAACCAGACGCTGATGTTTGTGTCTCACATCTGATAAAGGAATAAAATCGACCACTCACAATATAGTTGATGAGTGTGTCTTAGCGGTCGAAGTGATGGATACATGGGAACACACACCGTGTTTTGATTTTTGGCTTTAGCGCGCCTATCAATATATTTAACTCAAACATAAGCTTCATCCTCTACTGAACTATGAATTGAGCTACATTATAAAATGCACTGTTCGTACAATTGAAAAGCAGTGGATGAACCCATGTCACCTGGATTCATTAGGGCCAGAGCTACTTTTTTTGTGGCTGAGCAACTAGCCTACAGTTTATGCGAATAAGACCATAAGGGTAGAATAGTAATATGATTCAGGATAAATTTGGCAAATAATTTGATGCGTTGTATGTCTTGCATATTGGATAAATAATGAAGGTCGAGGGTCTAAAATACACAATTATTAGGAACTAATTGTAAGGGCACAACTCTTACGTTAATCGGTTTTAGTTTGTAAGCGAGCTGGAGAATGCAAGCAGTCACTCAATGTAATTTTTAACATCTCTCTTTCTTGACGATATCATAAGCAATGTAACCTGGCAAGGAGTACTTTGCAGGATAGTAACGATAAGAGTGCCAAATACGCACTCCGCGGCGGGAGTACTAAACATTGGTGACGTGAGAAGGTCTCATCAATGCTAAGTACACGGAAAGTGCCCTATTAAAAGTCATGCTTGTTCTACGTAAGTTCTAAATATTCACCGCTTATGACGCGTCAAACATTCGATAAGAGAACATTTTACTGGAAATTATTGAATACTGTTACTTGAGTTTCTCTTATCTATGTAAAGATTACAAGGTCAGTAATAGAGACAAAGTCACATCTCATGGTCTCCCATGATCAAACATATATAACCAGATGGCGACGATTTGGGTCACACAACTGGTAAGAGCACATAATTCACCGTTCGCTGCTGGTAGCCGATAGCTACCGTTAGCTACCGGTAGCAGAATATCAAGTTCCTGTGACTGTGTCTTAGCAGGGATAGTAACTGGTAACCACCGACAACATGACTGTGTTTTATCATGGCCTACATGCGCCAATGAATACATCACACACTAACCTTACATCTAAGTACAATACTTAGCTACTTGGGCCACTGTATTATGATTATGATTATGATTATGATTATGATTGTGATTATGATATGTATTGTTTGTATACTTGAAGGACAGTTGACGAAGCCTTGGCACGCTGCCACAAGATAATAACCTAGTGACAAGGTTACAGTGAATGCAGGTAGGATCATATATCCATCACAAATAAGCTTAGAATAAGAATAAAATCCTGCACACATTTGGTCTATGCATGGATGAGTTACATATTTTGAATTGAGATTGAAAGGCCAGTACACCGGAAGGGCACAGCTGGTTTTATGGGAGTTGGAGAATACCTGGATCCAAGCAGTCAGGGTACTTTTATAATGTTTTCGATTGAATTAATAATTCACATTTTTTTGCACATGCATTATTATGCATCACAGAGAGGAGAGAGGGGTAAGAATTGGGAGCAGCCCTCTCCCATCCTCCTTTTCGAGGTAATTCATCATTCTCAGGGGTGTATACAACAAGTTCTAATCCCTCCCCTCTTTCTTGGCTATACCTCATTGAATTCTTGACTGCATAAGCTGGCAAAGAGGGTTTGCATCATAGTTATGGTCAGAGTGTCGAATACAAGTTTCAATGTGGAAATACTAAATATATTTGACATGAGAGGGTCTTATTAATGCTAAGCTCAAGAAACAGTTCCCTAAGTTCCCCTAAAAGTCATACTTCTTGTTCTACCTAGGTTCCAAATATGTTAGCATTTATGGCTAGATGCTTCAAACATTTGATAAGAAAACCATAAACTGGTTATTATTGAATATTGATGACGCAAGTTTCACTTGCCAATGTAAATATTGCAAGGTCACTAATACAGGCAATGTCACGTCTCACGGTCTCCCGTGATTAAACATATTATCTTTAATCACAGGAGGCAGTGAGACGTGACATTGCCTGTATTACTGACCTTGCAATATTTACATAATATATAACTAGATGGCCGCTGGCGTCACACAACTGATAAGAGCACCCAATTAACCACTATCTCTTATCAGTGTTGTCTACATCACACAGCAGCATACACTTGAGGGTTACTAACGAAGCCTGCATGAGCCTGTGAAAATATTTCACACTTCCCTAACATATAATCTCTAAATGTGACTCAGCTACTTTCACTACTGGATCATGCTATAACCTCTTGTACGATAACAAGGCAGTGAATGATGCTATGACATATTATGGTGTATGAAATAGATTTAAATCTGGAATAGATTATTGAGAATTAGGTGTCTGGTTTGGGAAATGTGCTAAAGATCAAAAGTTGTTCTGGTTTGGCACAGCTGCGGCAATCAGCCCCTCCTTTGTTTTTAAGCAGGTTGGGGACCACCTGGGTTCAAGCGGTCAGTCAGGATTCTGCAAAAATAAAAAGGAAAGCATCCAGGTTGCATTGTGGGATACCATAAGGCAACATAACTTCATATAATGCCTAAGGAAGTACCAGTTATTGTGGTCAACTTTTCTTCTGAATTTCATGCAGAGGGTTTCGGTTATTGATTTTGGCTCAAACAAGCCACTGAATTGACTGCCGGCACCGTAATTGAAAGAAGACTGCTAAGATGACCATACATAATTCAATTTTTTGAAGAGGGAATCCATGTTTTTGTAATCTTGATAACATGATACCGCCTGATGGATATGAACCAACAATACATCATGACAGAAAGGTTACGCTGCTGGTGAAATGTTACTAGATGTCAGCACGGCTATAGCTATACCAACACAAGTGTTCAAATGCTGCTGAGGCGATGTGGCTCTTTAGAGACACACAGAAGGGCTACATATCGACAACTGTAGAATTTTTTAGTCTCCGGGAAAAAATATTTTGATTAGTAACTTTTTATTTAATATATATGGTAAGAATCAAAACTTGAAGCCTAGCCCTAAAATTTTACAGAGTGGAAGAATCGAAGCTGGATAATAAAAATATAGAACGATGCATGTAAATATAGTTAGGATTATTTAAGGTCATGCAATGTAATGAGGTACCAAGGGGGGGATTGAGGCTAAGAAGCAAGCCCCGGGATCACAGCATCCTCCCCCCAAAATCCCTCGGAATTCAAACTTTTACTTAATAAAATCATCAAGATAATTCATAAATAATTGTCGCCAATATGAACTCAAACTTAGAGCTCACTGAATTATCAGCAGCATGGTTCATCCAGTTCCTCTTTCTTGTTATACCATCATCGGAATTTAAGTGAAGCAGCCAACATTTATATCTGACTTTATTAGACACAGGAATCTGTTTTCTCATCGTAGTTCTTATTATTGAGACATGAAGAGGTCAGCATCAACTCAGCATATGCGCCAGCTTTAGTCTTTGTCGGGTAAACTAGCCTAAAAGATCAGAAAACATAAAATATCAAATAACTGCTAATTGCGTGTTTATTTTGTGAATTGATTTAATGTTGGGGGTGGATATTCATTAGGTGACTACTATGTCTTTAGTTGTAATAACGAGTTATTATAATTTGTGATGAGCAGGTTTCTTCATATGATTGGCAGCATGCTATGGATGATCATGTGACCTTATCTAGGGGTAGACCTAAACTCAGCCCAACACAGCGTGTATGGATTTGATTACCAAGCCTCGTCATGGAGCGGAAATACCAATTACAAATTGAATTCCATATGGTAATAAATCTGTATCCCTTACGGAGGCATCCTACTGATGACTACAATACTCAGAGTGGGATATCTGCTCTCTTCAACAAGTCTGTCTGTCAGTCTCTGCTTCAGTTCATCCGGTATTTCCGTTACTGTGCCATCAAATGTGACATCAGTTGACCAGGTTACTGTCAGAGTGTCATTCTTACAGCTCAGCTTAGCCTGAGAACCAGCCTTAAGGCGGCAGTCTACAAAGCAAAACCCACAAATATGATTGAGATTGTTATATTATATAATGTGCACTGGTTTTTTTTCTTTTGAAGCAGCCATCGTTGCTCTCTGCCAAAGCTTTGAAAATTTAAGTACTATCATTATCAATGTGGTAATACATTTCCCATTGCTTATCTAATTAAATATATGATTTGTCCCATTAGTCTGTATTGTTAATGACCGCACTTTACACAAAATTAGAGATGGGGTCTCTTATGGTATTCTAACTGGTTTTCTACGCCAAATATGAAATTCATGTGTTGTCATAGGAACAACATAATAATAAACTACTTACCTTGTTGACATATCTTCCTTATCTGGTTGACATAACCATTAGCAAGGCTTGTTAGAACAGATCTGCCAATCTGATCAGTCAGTACTGTACACTTTACGTTTCCATACCTAGCAACTACATCTACTCCTCTCACCAACAAGTAATCTACAATATTAGTAAATCTTAGTTAAAACCTTGTAGAATGGTACTATTGGTGTTACGCGAGGGCAGTGTAGTTTCAATTTTGTAACGGATCTATTTATTCGTTGGTAAATGAAAGTGGCCCTACTACACTACCACAAATTGGAATAAAATTGACTTTTACCTTTAATTTCGACTTTGAGCGAACAGTTTGTATTTTCTCCGCTTATATGATAATTGTAGACTCCGACAGGTAGTTCTAGTGTATGGGTAGTGCCATCTAGTGTGAGGTCAAGCGCTGATAACCCAGTAGAAGCTGAGACAACTCCTCTGATTACTTCTGGACACTCTTCATTCTTAGATATTGTACCTGGACAATTGAAAGCAGATGTCACTGCGATGACATGAACTCATAATAAAGGGTGTATGATATCAAGTAGTGCATTATGCTACTGATTATAGCAAGTAAAGTAAACATTGCCAGCTAGAATATTGATTGAGAGCAGGTGCTCGTGTACCGAGTTTTCCAGGCATGTGTCTTTTGTTTCAAGTACTACAAGCTATGAAACTGGAAACCTCATCTCATAATTGTATCTCTATACTCACCATTATTTATGACTGAGATATTGATGGTACAGTTGTCCTTGTGAATGGCATGAATACCAACGGAGAACTCAGATTGTACATTATGAGTTACCTCGAATAATGCTCTTCCGTCATCAGAAGTCACATACAGTGTCATGTTTCTGTCCTGACAAGGTGATCTAGTGGTTGTTCCTGCAGATAGAAGCAAAAATTCATCAATTGTGTGACAATACTATTCAATATAGAAGCATAAAATAATGTCTGGTAGAATTACATTTAGTTTCGGTTTAAGTATAGGTGTTCATGTACTGAGTATTCGAGTGGTATCTTTCATATAACAGGCAGCAAGGTATTTAAATGGGTAGCTCCAATTGGCAATCGACTATTAATATTTATACTCACTGTTATTTATGACGATAATATTGATAGTACAGTTGTCTCTATAGATGACATGACTACCCACAGCAAATGCTGTCTGTATATTAGGAGTTATCTCCACATACGCTCTCTCCTCATCAGATGTCACATAGAGAGTCATGTTTCTGTCCTTACAAGGCGCTCTGGTGGTAGTTATCTGGGTAGTACTTGATGGTGTGGAAGTTGTAGTTGTAAATTTTGGATCTAGAAAATTTGAATATTTGGGCCAACATGAATATAAACGGAACTTCCAAGGCTGCTACTCTACTCTATAATTTAATTATTTCATATCTCATTTATTGGAGTAATCTTTTTATGTGAGGAAAAAGTGGTAAATTTGATCATTGATATTATATTTAGTAAAATCAGCTATATGTTGCCTCACAAGATTATCAAGCGGGAATAGCTAAAGTGATAAAATAAACCAGCAAATATCACCTATAAATTCAACTTGAGATAACAGAGATAGCATTAAACTATCAATATATATACAGCGTACTCACATATGAACTGCTGTATCCTGTTTTTTTGTCCGACGTACAGAGAAGTATCAGTGATAATTAGAGACCAGGGACGGTACTCTGTCTGAGTTCATGTCTACGAGTCGGATCTTGTTATTGCTCTGATCAGCCACAAGCAGTGTCTGATTACGTATGAACACGAGGCCACGTGGCCAGTTGAATAAGGAGTTTAGTAGAGAGCTGTCTGTGTAGCCTGCGTTCCCTGGTGACCCGGAGATAAGTGTTATTATCTTCTCTATGTATGTGATACGGTAGAGAGCGTGGTACGCTGCTGTGACATACAGATCCCCGTTGTCATCCTGTGTCAGGTATAAGATAGACGGGAGGAGGTCGGACTTAACGAAAGTACCGACAGAGGCGGAGCTTACATCGACTGTCCTCACAGCCTTGTTATAGTAATCAGTGACGAGAAGCTGATCGACATTTTTATTGTCTCTTATTACAGACAAGGGACGGTAGAACTGACCGGAGTGACCGTTTGTGTATCCTGGTGACTCACACTGTCCAGAGAAGACAGAGGTGAGTCCTGTGTGACGGTTAATATCTCTCAGACAGTGATTATAAATGTCAGCTACAATTACACGCTTTTCTGTTATCTGTGTGAACCCTTTGATAATTTCAAATCTAGCCTCAGATTGTCTCCCCTCTCTGTATCCACTCTCAGTAGTGTTCCCGGCTATGGTCGTAGATGTTGTACCATCGCTGGTCTTCAGTGAGTGCATGTCAGTGTACAGTATGTGACCGGGTTTTAAGAGATCTTCTGCCATGTGATAAACATAGTAAGAGGTGGTGGGGAAGTTTGTAGCTGTAGATCTCTCTAATCTGTAACATTAATATTGTTATGCAAATGGACGATGTTGGTTAATTTGATCGTATTAAAGCAGTAATTATTTAACAAAAAAACCACAGATATTGCAAATGCAATATTTTAAATTCATAATTTAAATGCAGTGTATTTTTCGTATTCTAAGTATTCATGTGCTGGTGGGTGAATCGAATATATCAGAATTATTAATTTTTCCCAAAATTGATTCAATTTGATTCAAATGGATAATTGTGTTTTCTATCAACTAATTAAATTTAAATGCAGGTTATGCACCAGGCACCAAATTATATAATATTTTACACGCGGCTTTTGTTCGAAGTAAATTTCTGTTATTTGGAGTAGTCTCATGTTATACACCATGAGGAGGCAATACACAAAATTTTAATTAAGCGACCTAAATTCAAAATCTTGAGTAAGACAGATATTTGCTTCAATTAATCTACAAAAAGGTTTGCAATGTATAAATTACAAAAAGGTAACAGCTTGTACCAAAATTAATGTGTAATATCACAAATCACAAGAAGGAATGAAACAATCAAAATAATGATTAGTTCACTGTACATTGCCTACCCTGAATCTGATATTTTTACTAAAGGATATTCTAGCATAGAACTCAGAAGGCTTTCAAACCCAATTTATCACATCAATGGAAAGTGACTCACCGATCAACTAGAGACTGCGTATCTTGATCCATACACCACCCAGTATTTAGTGTCACACAACATAACACCTGTCAAAGCAATGATGGTATTAATTAAGTTTGTTACAAAAGAAATAAGCAAGGTACTGTAGGTTAGGGGGGAGAGAGACACCTCCCATATAAAGAGAATACTGATTCCCCATTGAGACCCTCTGCACACTCATCATATAAGTGTTATGTCAGGGTTAAAGTATGTCATGCTTGTAATCTTATGTACTATAACTACTTCTTTTTTTTCAGGATTATTACATAATATCAATTTTAAGGTTATAATTGAATTGCAATTCACATTGTACTTACAAGGAAAAGTGCCAGTCTCAGCTCCATGATTTTCAACAGGCCGAATATCTTCGTCGGACTATAGCAATATTGATTATACACCTCTAGTCTCTCCTCAGTACGGTAAGTGAATGAACTCGCAGAGAACATAAACCCGCTGCGGAGGTATTTAGCTAGCGGCAACTAATATTTAACCAGTTATCTTTTATGTGCGTCAAACTTCAGATAAGAGAGCCGAGTAAACCTTTCTCTGCCCGGTACTAAATACTGTTGACGTAGGAATCTCTTATCAGTGTAAACATTTAAAGGTAGCTATATCGGACAAAATCGTGTGTCCTGTTTTAACAAAGTCCCCATTATTGAACCAGGGTACTGCTGTGTGCGTCGGAGACCTGATAAGAAGGACAGGTGAAACTTTCAGCGCTCAGTACTCAATCATGCTGATACAATGATTCATATATCACTGTAAATGTTACAGGAGGCAACGAACTTAAATTGTACGGAAAAGAATGTAAATGTTGGCATGCCTACCTGAGTTTCACTTGATGAGGCCCGATATTTACAAGTCTGAGTCTGTTGCATCAATTGAGCTAAAATGATAATAAGGAATGACAACTCTTTGTTTGTCATCAATATCTGTCTAACCGCACACAATTCTTGTTGGTTAAAAAAAATGTTGTGGTGTTATTAATGGTGTAACAATTATACCTGTACCTGTAATTGTTTATGAGGTTTATCAAGGGGCCTGATGTTTACAAGTCTGAGCTGGTTTGATCAACTGAGCTACAATGATATTAACGAAGGATGACAGCACACAATTATTGCGTGTATCAATTTCAGCCAATTTATTATTAGCTTTTTTTTATTCGATTGCATTGTATGGATCCCATGACATCAAACTATCTCAACCTTACATTCTTTGTAGTGTCTCACTTCTATCCTTAAACTGCTGTAAATACCTAATGCCGTTATCTTGTAGAAAGAATTAATGATGAGATCATATGATTGATATCAAAGTGACGCAACTCAATCATGTGGAAGCTGGGAATATTGAATTAATTTACGCAAGCTATACAAATACTGCTGATCTTGTGCTTATTATTGAGAGGGCGTTATAGCTCAGCCCCTCCCATATTTAATCAACATCAACCCAGTGAATTTTATGGATTCTTATTCTCAGTCACAACTAAGCAACATGATACTATCTAGAGATAACTTCTGACTCACTCTTCAGATAAGGAAGGCCGGATTAAAGACATTGAAGGGTGCGAGGGATTGAATAGTCAATCAAAAACTGCCTCCCAATTGGACACAAATGATCCCTGGGCCACCGATCATCTGGCAGTTAATCTCACACAGGGTAAACAATTACAATTTCTTCATTGACATGAGATGATGGGGCTGCTTAGAGAGCATGTTCACGAAGCTATGGGTAAAATTTAACATTAAAGCAAACCGCTTACTGAGACTGCGAAATCTAGCAGTATTCATGCTGCAGTGTTATGTGGCTAGTACAAACTATATATAACCTGGTATCTTAACCAGAGAGCATACCTGCCATGTAAAACGACGGCAACTATTTGATACACAGTCATTCAGAAGAGCAGTTTCACTCTACATTAATTTTGTATGGCTAGTCTGTTATTTTAAAAATTTATTCAAGGCTGCCGTTTGTCTCAACTATTAATAATCTGTACGTTTTTACCAAGTGACATAGTATTAGGAAAAGCAGCTAATTTTGTACCTATACACACACATAATTAGGGAGCTTGATCATTTTAAGTTATATGTGGCATCCACGAGTTGTTAAAAGACAAGAAAGTTCAATAAGAAAAAAGAACTTCATGTTTCTGTGAACAAGACAGTCATCTTAGCATTGCTTACAATTATGCCAAGCCCCGATGATTATTTAGAAGATGATGGATTGATAACTTTAAGTATTTGTAACAGGCCCCATGATTTATTTACAAGGCAGCCAGGGTTGTTACAAAGCTATTGGTATAGGCGTTCATCTATCAACGCTTCTGAAGTGAATGGTCAAGGGCTCAAGTGAGTGGCTTTCTCTTTCTAGAAGGTATACCAGTAGTGTAAGGGTTGCCCCACATCAACCCTCCAATGCCATACAAGCGGAACCAACGTGGTAGACTTAGGGACTCTGCTTGCAGAGTACAGATGTCGCTAAAGCTAAAACACCGTCCCTCTTACTTTACTGTTTAAAATTTGCCTAGCAGCTGCCTTCTGGTTTTCAAAAACAAGACATAGTTGTCTATGTCAAAAATTATTTTTTGCTAATTTGTAAAGTAACAGGTAATCATTAGTGCTATGAACTATGAATCTCTAGCTTCATGATATTGAATATGTCATTTGCTTCATTTCGATTAAAATTTCGGCCAATGTCAACTTGAACTTTTTGACAGTTTTTGTTAACCACAACACTAGAACGCAATTACCGGTTTAGATCATGGATGTATTTTGGTTTATATAACAAGTATTAAAGATAGTATTAGGGAAAGAGATGTAAAGTTACTGATCAAGCAGGATGGGGACCCATGAGCTGTATCCAACACAGCTAACCTCAACAATGCGATCTAAATTTGGGAGCAAATCTTGGTGTCTCAAGGTACAAGGGCACGCTGTTAAAATTATAATGACGCATTATCACAAACACTTATTAGGAGATTTAACCTCTAGTAGTTTGACACCCCCATACTTTTGGTAAGCAGTAACAATGCCGTAATAAACCAAGACTTTATTTTATTGTGTTTAGAAAGTTATACCAGACCCTCCCCCTTCAATGTTATTGTCAGTGGTCGTTGCTTCTCGCGGCAGAGTAAATTAACACATATTTTTAATTTGGCGATAGCCTTGAATTTCTAATGCGCTTCAAACTTCTGATAAGAGAAGGAAGTAATCCTTTCACTGCTTAGTAATCCTAGGCTGTTGACATATTTCTCTTATCACAGATCATTCAGAGATCACAGGCCAGTCTCTTTTAAAATGTCTTTCGGGAAAAGTAAAGACTATAAATGTTTTAGACTACATAGGACTATAATTTTATTAGGTATGTTGAACTGCAATGCATCTGTCTTGTGATTAAAAAAGTATTGGTGCTGGTAGGGCATGGCGGTCGCGTCCAACTCTGATTTGATTTGTTACCCAAAAAAATGCGTATTGGAAGGCAGACTCTGATAATTACTTTGTATTTACACAATTACTATCCTATCTCGATCCTTAGCACCATGAAGAGCGAAGGAAAGAATGCATGTGTGCATTGCATTGTGGGATCATAATAATTTAGTTATCCCAATTTTGTCAGCCAAAAATTTAAAAAGATTGAAGAAAGGAAGACCAAAGTCGTGTCTACTCCCACTAGCAATGGTAAGCCTTATATCCAACCTCACCCAACAGCAGTCATTATTTGCAGGACTTGAATAAATACAGA
Organism: Membranipora membranacea; assembly: GCA_914767715.1. NCBI lineage: Eukaryota > Metazoa > Bryozoa > Gymnolaemata > Cheilostomatida > Membraniporidae > Membranipora > Membranipora membranacea. Next base: position 20,461,345 of record OU612072.1, read on the forward strand.
CGATGTTGGGGACTTGGGAACTAATACAGAAATTCTCCTCGATTATACACTTGATATTCATAAACTGATTGCCTTGGTCTGAAGCAGGACATCTGACCATTCATTGCATCAAGACAAAGGGTAGGTGTATGAAGCTAAATATGCAGCCTGTTGACATATTTTGATCGGTTCCTGCGATACACCGTAATCGTTCAAAGTAACGCTAAGTGATTGCTTAGAATTATCAATTTAATAGAGCAGCCTACACAGCTTTGCTTTTAAATCAAAGTCATGCTTAACAAAGTTTGTATCTCTTATCAATCGAGTTTCAAAGAAGCAAAATTGGACCGACTCATGTTCCTCGTCACTTACTAAATTCCTTTTATAGCTTCAAAACTGTATGGTGCCTAAAGTATGTGATAAGAGCACCGAGTTAGCTTTTTACTGCTTGGCACTGATCCCTGCTAATGTGAATGTAGGCAGATAACTCCATTGTTTGCTATCTTTGTATATTCGACCCACTAGGGGCTGAATACCCAAGCAGAACAGACACCTCTCTTTTACTCATTATTGCTCATGTTTAATTTGTACGGAGTTAAGTTCTTCCTGTTAAGGAAGAGGGCAACTCCATACAAAAAAGCGTTTTGTTTATCTAATCAAATTTATCCACAACATTTGTTTTTAGAAGTTTGTTACAAGTAGGTATTAATTCAATTTACTAGTGACTCATAGTTGAGTTGCCTTTTCGACATTAAATTCAATTTGTATTCTTGAATAATAAACTAAGTTAAATACCAGAAAAGCAATTTATACCATACCAGAAAGTACAATATGCTCCAAGGGATCTCCCACCAGAACTGATCAGCCTTGATGTTTTCCCGGTCTTATATGCACCGGAGGTCATAACTGTTGATAGCCATGGCCAAAAAAGTTGGAGATTGCATTTGCCCATCGATCACTTTAAATTTGAAAATAAAAATGCAAATAAACTGACTTCCTCTTGAAAAATGGCGATTGGATTTTGACTTTCGTCTGAAAAAAAGGGTTAATTATGCATTATTATATGACAGCGATTGAACCTCCCAAAAAAGATGGAGATGGGATGTCTGATAGCTGACAGTAATTTAATTACCCCTAATACACAACAGATTTCATCAAAAGATAAAACTGAGAATGGTCTCTGATTTGAAGTGGTTGACACTGTCTGTTATCACTTGCTCCCATCTTCTTGGTTTTATTCTCTCCATCTGAAATCTCCTCAGCCTGAGCTGCGAGAACTTGAGATCTCGGAGCTTCTGCTCCTCCTTCTCCTTGACTCTCCTCAGTCATCCAAGTAAGCTGTGAAGTTATCTCACACGTTTTCATGAAATCTTTTTATAACTTACTAATGTACACAAAATACCTGTCCTAAAGTGTCCTACCATGTGATCTATTCGAACTAGGGTGGGCAGTGCTTGGATGTATGAAAATAGTAGGGCAAAACGTGTAATTTCTGTACCAAGTATATCGAATCCAACAACGCCTTGATATGGACAATATCACCAAGTGTGCCGAGAAGCTCTCCAAAGCAGACACTGCCAAACACAGATTGAAAATCAAATCCCTCAGAATGGTGCACCCATCAACGCACCAAACCCTTTAATCTCCTTTGACATGCTACTATCCGGTTGCTCTGCGTCTCTGTGCCACTGCATTAATCTTCGTAGAGACCGCTTTAGATCACAGGCTATCCTTATTTTCTATTATTATATATATTTACACTACAAATAGATTTTATTCAACAGTTTAGACATCAGAATTTTTGGAAACAAATTTTACTTGAGGCAAACCAGTTTTTTATTTCTCAATCACCCCTTGTGATAATTATGGTCTGTACATACATACATACATACATACATACATACATACATACATACATACATACGTACGTACATACGTACCTACGTACATTTGTATGCACGCACTCACGCACGCATACACACGCACGCACGCGCAAACACACACACATACATCTACATACACACACATACACACACATACATACTTACCTCTATTATGGTAAATTATAAAGGTCCTAACATGGTTGACACGCAAAAAGCGGCATTTTGCAGCTAATTTGCAAGTAATTTAGACAAATCGTCTTCCAAACAAGGAAATATTTGCCACTGAGAATGAGATATAGGTAGGAAAGCAAATTAGTGCATGGACGATTGATACCAACAATCAGTCATCTGGAGGACATACTATCTTGTAAGAATCCGCCAAAGTAAGTAAGTTCTTGGTTCACCGGACCTTATCAATCTGAAGATATTGCAAGTGGTGTCCTTTTTTCTCATGGTTACTCATCTGTCATATTAGCACATGGGAGAATAAAAACCGACTGCTTGTGCATTGCATTGTGGGATACTATTAAATTCATTATCAAATATTTGACAGCTTAAGTTTTTGTCTCAAACTACCTGCCCCTTCCATCCTGTTCAGCTGTTCTAATAGTGCCCTCTAAACCTTTTTCGTGGAGCACAAAAGGGCATTGAAATTTAAGGGAGAGACACTTTTGAAACTCATCAAAAGTCATATTCAGCTATGTTGTTTAAACATGTTGTACTGGAACTTTTGGACTGAAAATTGATGGTGCAGGAAGTGACCGCTGACTTCGGTACGTATCGGTATAGTTATAGTCGGGTTGGGAGCCACTTGAGGCAAATTGTGGCCTGGCTAATTAATTTAAAACAACCCCAACCATTGGACGGGTTGGAATAGACAACAAAGTTCCTGCGCGTTGCATTGTGAGATATTCATTGACTTATCTAAGAATATTTGGCAGCCTAAAATCTAGTTGATCAAAAGGAGGAAAAGGAAAGACATATATAATTATCTCAAAATAAAGGAAAATATTGTGATTGTGTGTGCCACCTGTGAACGTTATTACAGCAGGCTGTGAACATCAATCCAATTGCAAATGGGTGTCAAAAGCATTGCGCAGCATTGTCCCTCAGATGAAAGCGTCTTATTAAAATATTTTATGATTTGAATAATTTTTCCAATACATCGTAGCAATAGCCTGAGCGAACCCAGCTGTCAAGTTTCAGGAAATTTGGAAAGTTCAGTATCTACATTGCATTGTGGGATATCATCTTACTGCAGGACTATAATATATGGTGTCAGGAGGTGCAAATGGCTGTTGTTTTTATATTTTCTGCTTCAAATAGGAAGGGAATGGATAATTAGTCTTACTCAACAAGGCCTGATACACAAAATCACAATGACTGCCAGCATGACCGGAATTAAACAAAGTCCACACAGATCACAACCTGCTCAAATGTGGTCAATATACTGCAATATTTGAATCACAGCAGCAACCTTATGAACCAATGACTAAAGATTTTAAAAATCAAAACATGAAGCCTAGCCTAAAATATTACAGAGTTGTATGAGAGGCAAACAACTCAATTCATATCTAAGACAGATATTAAGATAAATTATAATGATGCAATGAAATACCTTGATATCTCACTTATAAGGCACAAGTGCTCTCTTCCTCTTCCGCATTATTCTTAGTTCCTCTCAGTACTAATTGGAGACACATGTTAAGCAAGCGAATGAAGTACTTGATTAATAAAAACCCTCCCACATCATTTAATAATGAAGTTATGCACCATGATTTTGATTTATTTTAAAATTTATATCAGGGCTCCCCCTTCAATTCTATTTTGAGTGATCCCAGTTTTTCTCACCTGAGTATATTAACATTAAATTTTTTGTAATATGGCAATTGCTTTGTATTTGTTATGTGCATCAAATCTCTGATAAGGGAGGGGAAATATTCATTTCACTGTTTTGTATCCCTAGACTGTTGTCGTGTGTTTCTCTTATCAACAGACAAATCACAGAGGTGCAATCGGCAAATTATTGTTGTTTGCCTTACCAAAATAACTTCTCGGTAATGAGAACTGTCGAGAACACCACGTTTCTACAACAATATGATGCTAAATGGAAACAGACTGTTCATAACTGCATCGTAAGGAGCTTTGACTACCCAAATAATCACATCCTTTGCTATCAAGCAAGAGGTCCTGGGTTCGATCCCCGTTCTCTTCTCGAGAGATTTACACTGGCTTTCCCTACCCACATAGCACAAAACCTGAATTCAAATTCAGCCAACAACCCTCACACATCACACACATCTCAAACTCTCATTATTTGCAAAACCGACAATCGAGGTGTGTACTATCAGTAATCATACAAACTGTCAAGGGTCTTTGAGCACTAGGGGTATCCATCACTTGTTTTCTGGTGGGTGCAGTTTCATTTGAATACCCTACCCCCATGTAAGACAAGACAAATGCATCGTTTTCAAAGAAGAATGAATAAACAAGAGAATAATACGGCAAAGTCTGGTTGGTGTACCACCCTTCCCTTCCCTACCAAACAAACTGGCTTTAGGATTTCTATATCGTGATGTTTCAGAGTAAATTAGTGAGTTTTTGTTCACATTGTCATAGTAACAGGAGAAGATGAAGGTCTAAAGACTAAAGCATTTCTTAAGTCAGGCAGTTACCTATGAAAAAGTTGTTCCAGATTTTCAGAGTGAAAAACTAAATGCTCTACTTGACATGAACTATTGCTGGTGGAGAGAGTGCCTTCTATAAGATCAGGTAACTCTCATTCTCTGCATTATGATACCACAGTACCCCTGAAACGTGCTTTTGTCTTTTGGTAGCCTACAAGTTCTAATTAATAAAGTTCATAGTTGACAATACTCTGTGTCGTAAATCTGATGGCTATTGTGGCAGGTCAAAATTAAAAGCAGACTTCCTGCCTCGGCAGCATACCCCTTGTTCGTTCCTTATACTCCCACCACACCATTGCCTTTTTAGGGATCGCATTGTCTTTCTTACAATCATTTATGAGAAATATAAATACTTTGACTATAGACTACTTAAGACTAAAGGACTATGTTTGTTAGATATGTTAAATTGCGAGGTAATACATCTATCTTGTGACTGAAATGAAATAAAAGTGTCTGAAGGCCACCGCTCTTTTTTGGCAGACAGATTGGAACAATCTTTCGAGATCAGCCTGTATCTGAGTTTATTACAGAATAATCATCCTATCTCAAACAACAGAACCATGGATATAATATAAAACACAAAACAATTGTGCATTGCATTGTGGGAAACTCAATTACTTATTCAAAAAATTTCTACAGCTGAAGATTATTTGCAATATTGAGATACTGATGAAAGTCATATATTGTTTTAAAAGCGATATTACCACCTTCCCCGCAGTCGTGAGGGTTTGTACCTCAAAGTGATGAGCAAGTCTAAGTCGCACACCAAGCTGGAGTCTGAGCCGGGCGAGGATGGCGAGCGACAAGGTGAGTCAGCAACAAGGTAAGATTACTTGGCGTATTATTACTTTTATGAGTGTCACTCGGCTTGTACGATGGTACATTTGTGGTTGACAACTGAGCGTGCGCTGTATGAGTGCGGGCGAGTCATTCTGAAGCACGCTTGGATGACAGATGGCCAAGGTGCCGGATAGCCAGAGCGGATGCGGCTGAACTTACCATACTCTACCTAGTCCCGCTGCAATTATCATAGAAGCACTTTGTGCACCACCCGCAGAAGCAACCAGCATGCAGGGCTCAAGGACATGCAAAGCTTGTTGATGCCGCCGTTGACTAGTGCGCATGAAGCTAGTCGTGAGGCCTGCCCTTGACACAATCGCCGGCACTCCTCGGCTCCTCCTGGCTACTCGAGACCATTTGTGCGCGTAGCCAATCGACACTGCAGAGCAGTGCGGCCATCAGTACGTGAGTGGTCCCGGCGGCAAGATAAGATTTACCATGATACAGCTTGCCCTGAAATTGTGGACCCGGCCTGCTTAGCCTAACAGCCTGGCGGGTGTGGGCCGGTTGGTTGGAAGCTTGCACCAATTAGAATGGTTGCCACAAATTCAGCACATGCCCAGTGGCAGCAGGCACAGCAGAGGAAAGCAGGCACCCTTGGTACAGGTCGTCACGTCGGTGCCTGGTCAGTTGTCTCCGAAAACTTGCAGCCACGTAGTAGAACAATCCCACGTCATGAAGCGATCTCGGTAACTGCAGAACAGGCCTGCGTCACCTCATCCATGGAGATGATGGCGCTATCTGGTTGATCCTGCCAGTAGTCATATAATCAATTCATCACTCACCTAGTGCGCTCATTGAAAAGGTTTTTGAAAAATTGGTATGTATAGTTTATGTTTAATTTTTTGATTAAAATTAAAATTTGAACGTAACGGTATAACTTAGGGCCCTCAACCAATGAGATTTAGCCCCAGTTACTGGCATGAATATGAGCGAAAACTTTGATTTCCCCTCTTATTCATGATATCCATACAGAACTATTTGTGTGAGCGCAAACCATGTTACTGGCTCTCGGACTTTCGGATTATGCAGCTGGTTTCTAATAAACTATGCGTTGTTGGTGGAACACGAATGTTGTAGTGAAATCTGTTACCCGGTAGAGTACCTGCCAATGATAAATTGATTGACACAAGTTCAGTTGCCTGTTGTATGAGTAGAACTGTCAACATTTTTTTAGCTTGAAATCTTCAGTAAGTAAATTGGACACTAATGCTATATTAGGACGGTATTAAGTTGTCATAAGAGCGGTTTTAATCCTTCCTGAATCAATACTTGCGCACCACTGTCTTAACCAGGTTATTGCAGACCGGGACTCAACATACCGGAGGCCAACTATATGTTTGCAGTGAAAATATCCCTTCCTTATCAATTAAAACAATATACTAAGTTCCGTTAGGTTGGGGTACTTCGCTCAGCACGCAGGCTATTGGGCCTGGCAATCATTCTCAATAGAAGATTAATCTCACTGTGTTTTAAGCTTGTATGGTCTCAGGCCAGGGGGGGGTCACCCTCCCACCCTCCGTTATCAGCATGTTGTAAATACAAACTTTTGCGTCTGCAGTGCAAATAAAATAGAGCATTTCAATCCTAGATGCTTTGTTTGACAGAAACTACTTCATTTTACTCAACAGCAGCAATGTGATGACGGCATACTTTTTTCCGGCAGCTCTAAAAATAGCATATATTTTATTTCATTGTTTAATTAAATTTAATTTAATTTTAATTTAATTTAATTCAAGTTTATAATTAAGCCTCAACCTTGTTTGTTGAGTCGATTGTTTGTGCAAGTAGATGGGGAATAATATTGGCGTTCCAGCGCCTGAAATCTTGTAGATGCAGTGGTGTAAGCAAAGGTGTCAGACTATTATTTGGTGTCAGATATTATTTTAAAAAGCTAGAATTTTATCGGTTTTATCATATGCAGCCCCGTGCTGGACCACACACCTCCCAAAATGATATGGATAAACTGGAGAGATTTCAAAAGCTCTGCACCAGAATTATGATACCATATGAGGAAGAATATGAAGAGAGACTTTCTTTACTAAAGCTGGAAGAGCTAAAAATACATCTTGACATTCTTTGTTTTCGATATATTGCAAAGGTTAAAGAATGTGAGAACCATCCATGCAAAACAATTTTGGAAGCCCGAAATCATCAGTCTATAAATAGAACAGCATTTATAGACAATGATTTTTTTCATAAATACACCTGACTGCTTTGTTTTTATTCATTTATTTATGCGTGGTCTTTGTTTGTCATTGACTTTGATCGGCAATGATAAAGTATATATATATATATATATATATATATATATATATATATATATATATATATATATATATATATATATATATATATATATATATATATATATATATAGACTAAAAGACCATCCAAAAAATCCTTCACTGGAAACAGTTTGTCATGGAAATTAACAATCTTGACCTCAAGAGTTTGCTTTTGGGATCCTCGATGAGTGCATATTAGCAGATATAAAGTACTGACCTACTTCCTTGTCGGAAATCAGTCCTATTATGAAATATCAATTGTAGCATATTATAATAAAACACCTGTGTGGCCCAGTCAAACACTATAAGACACAGTGCCTCACACAGGAGTGGCGTACCATCTCTACTGTAACAGGGGTGTATTGCAAATATCCCGGATCCCCAGATGATCTTTGATTGAAGTATCGCCTGAAGTTGAGATGTGACTCATCCATGAATTTTAAATCTCTTTCCAGCTTAATTATAATCAATCTATTTTCACTCACATTCCTTATCATTGGTATAAAAGTTGGGAGACAATGTTACAATACGCCCCTGCCTGGACTGTTATTACCATTTCCCTTATGACATTAGGATATGTGTAGAAAGTTTCCTAAGCATTCTATTCTGTCAAGCCTAAACAATGAAAATATTAATAACCAAGTAAAATATGTATAAATCAAACATTTGATTGCTAGTTTTGTAAGAACAAAGAGGACTTCATTGTACTGGATGTATCGCAAACATGTTTGGAATTTGTGAAATTATTTTAGTATCCGCTCTTTTGCTTGAGTATGAAACTTTACGCATTTGTTTAGACAACTAACACGTGTTTGAAAGGCCAAGCTTGTACTATGTATTCAGGACTGTACCAATGTACACGTATCTTTTGCATTTTAAAACACCAGTACTTAATATCTTTGGGTATACAGAGTTTGTCAATGTTTGTCTTTGTGATTGTTATCACTTATTTCCTGTTGTAATTTTGTCTTGAGCGATTGCATTCTGGACCCGATTGGTTATTTTATCAAGCAGTTACTGGGATCATAGTAAATCACACTTCCTATCTAATTATGTTGAAAGAAGGGAGTAAGTTGTCATTGCTCAGCAAGCGGGCTAAATGATGATTAATTTATCATACAGGGGAGGGAGGGAGGGACGGACGGAGGGAGGGAGGGACGGAGTGACGGAGCCCACTGGAGACTATAACTTAACCTCAGTACAGCTGTCATGTATGATGAGATGTCTAATTGAAGAGATAAAGAAGCTAGCTGCTTTGTAAATACTTCTTTATGAATCACAAATTTTATGCATCTTAGATGAGCTTAATGTAACTGATTAACCGAAAGGACTTACTATCTAACAGTCTGGTCACTTTTTTATAGTTCCTGGTACAGAGTGGACTGTGGGTAGTTTTTATGACGAGCCTTAGCTTCATATCCTTTAACACAACAGCAGAGAGTACTGATATCCGGCTTTAGGATGCTGTCTTCTCTAATTGGTTACCGACGGTTATTTCCTTTACTAGACATCACCGCTCATTTCTTCGCATCGCAAGGCAACATAGACTAATGGGACTGAGCGGCACTTCTTTGACAGAAATTGATTGATGACCGGCTCAGGACGACCATTTCCTCAAGAAATACATATACGTTGATCTGGGAGGGAAATGTCAGGGGGAGATATATGTTTACTGTTTGTGTAGCTGACGATAAATCTGTACCAGGATACCATGTTCTTGCGCGTATAAAGAAGCCAAATTGAGCGATAGAAACCATCACTTCCACTAAGAAAAGCGTTTGATTATTTTGAAAGTGAGTTGGGGTGAAGAATTGTACTGCTTTTTTAAATAGAGCATATCACATGTCAAACTGCTTTGATAACCATACATTTCATGAACTTCAGTTATAGAATTGAAACTCTAGTGTATTTTCTCACTCCATGTATTTATGATCTCACACCATTCTTAGTCCTTAAAAGGATGAAAATTGACACCCTCCGTCTCATTAAAATTTGTAGGGAGTTGTCCTCTCAGAGGAAAGGAGGGTATAACTTCTTCAATCTTTTAAATAATCCGATAGAGTGAGGATGTTATTGGCATAAAAATATGACAAGGATTTGTCACTCACTGCGTCCCGGAGAATATATGGTGAGGTAGGGGGTATGCTTTGAGGAATATTATCCCTGGAAAAAAATGCCAGTTACAAATTATTCTCAGGAGTGTACACAATGAGCTCACTCAAACTCCAGCAGCTTGTGTGATCTGACATCTATTTCTCAGCTAACCATTAATTGGATTTCAATATAATATTTATCCTGGCGATGATTAATCACATCACAATTATGATTAGAGCATCAACTTCACATGTCACTGCGGGAGTTTTATTGCATTGTTGACATGAGGATGTCTTATCAATGCTAAGTTCCCATGGCTGGGAATAAGGAAAAGTCACACTTCTAGTTATACATAAATTAATATATCACCATTTAGCGCTACCTGCGTCATTCAACTGATAAGAGCACCAGGTGAAACTTTCACTTGTAGTGTAGTTGAATACTGATGACTCAAGTATCACTTATGAATGTAAATATTGCAAGGTCATTAATACTGACATTATGAGGTCTCATGGCCGATAATTCGCAATATACAACCAGACGCGGATGTTTGTGTCTCACATCTGATAAAAGAATAAAATTGACCACTCACAATATAGTTGATAAGTGTGTCTTGGCGGTCGAAGGGGGAACATGGGAACACACACCGTGTTTAACTCAAACATATGCTTCATCCTCTACTGAATTATGAATTGTGCTACATTCTAAAATGCACTGTTCGTATAATTGAATAGCAACTGATGAACTCTTGTCACCCTGCTTCATAAGGGCCTCAGCTACTTTTTTTTGAGGCTGCGCAACAAGCCTAGAGTTTAGGCGAATAAGACCATAAGGGTAGAATAGTAATATGATTCAGGACAAATTTGGCAAGTCATTTGATGGGTTGTATGTCTTGCATATGGGATAAATCATGAAGGTTGAGGGTCTAAAATACACAATGACTAGGAACTAATTGTAAGGGCACAACTCTTACGTTAATCGGTTTTAGTTTGTAAGCGAGTTGGAGAATGCAAGCAGTCACTCAGTGTAATCTTTAACATCTCTCTTTCTTGACGATATCATAAGCTATGTAACCTGGCAAGGAGTACTTGCAGGATAGTAACGATAAGAGTGCCAAATACGCACTCCGCGGCGGGAGTACTAAACATTGGTGACATGAGAAGGACTTATCAATGCTAAGTACACGGAAAGTGCCCTATTAAAAGTCATGCTTGTTCTACGTCAGTTCTAAATATTCACCGCTTATGACGCGTCAAACATTCGATAAGAGAACCTTTTACTGGAAATTATTGAATACTGTTACTTGAGTTTCTCTTATGTAAAGATTACAAGGTCAGTTATAGAGACAAAGTTACGTCTCATGGTCTTCTATGATTAAACATATATAACCAGATGGCGACGGTTCGGGTCACACAACTGATAAGAGCACATAACTATTCATGGTCTGTAGCCAAATATATAGTTCCTTTGAACGTGTCTTAGTAGGGATCGTAATTGGTAACCACCGAAAACATCACTGTGTTTTTACCATAGCCTGCATGCGCCTATAGATATTTATCACACACTTACCTTACATCAAAGTACAATACTTAGCTACTTGGTCTAATGAAATATGATTTCAATTACAAAATATGTATTGTTTGTAAACTTGAAGGACAGTTGATGAAGCCTTGGCACGCTGCCACAAGATAATAACCTAGTGACAGGGTTACAGTGAATGCAGGTAGGATCATATATCCATCACAGATAAGGTTAGAATAGGAATAAAATCCTGCACACATTTGGTCTATGCATGGATGAGTTACATATTTTGAGTAGAGCATGAAAGGCCAGTACGCCAGAAGGGCACAGCTGTTTTTATGGGAGTTGGAGAATACCTGGATCCAAGCAGTCAGGGTACTTTTCAAATGTTTTTGATTGAATTAATAATTCACATTTAATTGGACATGCATTATTATGCATCACAGAGAGGAGAGAGGGGTAAGAATTGGGAGCAGCCCTCTCCCATCCTCCTTTCAGAAGTAATTCATCATTCTCAGGGGTGTATACAACAAGTTCTCATCCCTCCCCTCTTTCTTGGCTATACCTCATCGAATTCTTAACTGCATAAGCTGGCAAAGAGGGTTTGCATAATAGTTATGGTCAAAGTGTCGAATACACGTTTCAATGCGGAAATACTAAGTATAATAGACATGAGAGGGTCTTTTTAATGCTAAGCTCAGGAAACAGTTCTCTATTAAAAGTCATACTTCTTGTTCTACCCTAGGTTCTAAATATGTTACCACTTATGGCTAGATGCCTCTAACAATTGATAAGAAAACCATAAACTGGTTATTATTGAATATTGATGACGCAAGTTTCACTTGTCAATGTAAATATTGTAAGGTCAGTAATACAGGCAATGTAACGTCTCACGGTCTCCCGTGATTAAACATATTATCTTTAATCACGGGAGACCGTGAGACGTGACATTGCCTGTATTACTGACCTTGCAATATTTACATTGATAACCAGATGGTGGCTGTTTGTCTCACACAACTGATAAGACCATGCAATTCACCGTTCACTACCTGTAGCCGAATAAATAATTCCCGGGACTGTGTCTTAGCAGGGAATTAATTGATACATGACAACAGCACTGTGATGTTACCATAAATAGGCATGCGTCTATTAATATATCACACACAAACCTTACATCTGACTCAAATGACAAGCTTCTTTGTCTACTGTATTATGATTGAATGACATAACATGCATTGTTTGTATAATAGAAGGACAGTGGACGAAGCCAAGTCAAAAGTAAACGGAGACAAGGCTGTACAGTCAATGCATGTAGGACAGCTAAAGGTGTAGCTAGACAGGCCCACGAAATCGCGTGGGGAGGCAATTCCATGCGTTGTTGATGCCAAACCACGCCGTTGGCCACGGTAACGATGCGTCTTTTCAAAGACCAGCATGTTCGTGTTGTTAACCACGTTGTGAACCTACGTTTCTGTCATTGGCCAGTTGGTACAATAGAGCGTATTTAATTGGCCATTACTCTTACTCATTGGTCATGGCTCATTGGCCACTCACTTAGCAATGTTGTCACAAGGTGGGTGTGTTATGCCTATGGAGCCACGCCTACCACGCGTGGGAAAACAATTCCACGCATTTCGTGGGCACATGTAGCAAGAAAGGTAAATTCACACTTCCTGTTCTACATAAGTTCTAAATAATACGTAACCACTTATGGCTAGATGAGTCAAACATTTGATAAGAGAACCTTTCACTGGTTGTTATTGAATAATGTTGACACATGTTTCTCTTATCAATGTAAATATTACAAGGTCAGTAATACATACAAATTCAGGTCTCATGGTCTCTCATGATGGAACATATATAACCAGATGGCCGCTGTTTGCGTAACACAACTGATAAGAGCACCCAATCAACCACTAACTGCTTGTGGCTGAATAAATAGTTAATGTGACTGTCTCTTATCAGTGTAGTTTACATCACACAGCAACATAAACTTGAGGGTTACTAACAAAGCCTGCATGAGCCTGTGAAAATAATACACTCTTCCCTAACATCTAACCTCAAAATGTGACTCAGCTACTTTCTCTACTGGATCTTGATTCAACTCACACCTCTTGTGGATATAAAAGGGTAGCATCTTAATTACGCGTCATGTTATAGTGAATAAAATAGGATAATATCTAGAACAGATTATTGAGCATAATGTGCCTGGTTCCCGAAATGTGCCAAAGATTAGAACAGGTGGAATTTGGCCACAGCTGATTGGTTCAGCTTAGACCCGCCCTCCATATTTAAGCTTATAAGATGGTTGGTGAGAACTTGCTTCCAGACAACCAGACAGGGGTTAAGGAAAATTGGACTCTACAGCAGGGGGGAAACAAAAAATTTAATCTATATCAGATGATGAGATAAATTAGAATGACACTATGTAATTGAGTAAGGCAGTCTGCAATACCATGCGTTACAATCAGAAAGCGATTGGGTTTATGAGGCAGGCACAGGGGACAGCCCCCAACCCTCTTATCCTACAAAACTTTTCTTTATTTTCAGAGCTCACTAGAACTTTAGTAGCACATGTCAGCCCACCGGTCTTTCATTACTATCCGTCATCTTACTTTCATACTACCTAACCTGGCAACCGCATCATATTCATAATAAGTACGTCAAACCCTCGATTCACTGTGATAGATCTTTACATTGTTGCATGAGAATGTCTTATCAATGCTAAGTTCAATAGGCAGTGAATTCGGTAAAGTCACACATTCTTCTGATCTACATAAACTATAAATACTTTGCCACTTATAGTGTACATGCGTCTGACTTCTGATAAGAGCACCGAGCGGGCCTTTCACTTGTTGTTATGGAATCATGTTGAGGCACGTTCAATGTTATCAATGTTATTATTGCAAGGTCAGTAATAAAGACAACATCCCATCGCAACGTCAATAATTCAACATTATTGTATAACCAAATGGCTTGCGTCACACATCTGATAAGAGCACAGTATTAACCACGCACTGCTAGTTGCTGAAAATAGTTGCTGTGACTCACTCGTTATCAGTGCAATTAATAGAACTTGGAAATAGCACACACTATCCTTCATCTAACCGCCTAACATGGCATAGCTCCTTTCTCCCTGCTTTATAATTTGCATTGTATCATAGGCCTAAACAAATATTTGCTAAAATTTAAAGGTGTAGCTTCTTTTGACCAATCAAACACTGAAAGTGACAGACAGGCAAATTCGCATTAACAAGCCTAAGCGTGCCTTTACGGCAGATCGAAGCGGTATATACGACCCGACTTAGTCCAACGACTGCTGCGGATTCATTAATCAAGTATCTAAATCAAAATATACCTAGGTCCTAGGGCCCGTGACTTCCCTGATTCTCTTCGACATGAAATCATTTGGGTACAGGGGAAATCACTGACAATTATTAATTTTCGATGGTTTTGTTATCATTGAGTTTTGTATTAAGATTGATAACAAGGTAAAATATAGGACAAAAACTTCTTCCTACAACATCAGCTTTACAGCAAATGTTGCTGTAACTTTCCTCTGCTATTGATTAAGGAATAACAGCATGTTATAAAAAGAAAAGAAGTAGGGGTTCTTAGAAGTAAGTAGGGTAGCACAGCCCCCTGACTAACCTCTGCTTCTATCCCCTATGTAATAAATTTGAATCAAGCATCACACAATGAATCAATGGGATCGTGAGGTATATTAACTATTTAGGTAGCTTCTGTCATTATAATCGCTAAAGGCCCACACTGTAAAGTGATGTAACCTGGTTTAACTCGTTACTTTGTTAGACACAAGAATCTGTTCTCTTGTCATACTTCTTATTATGAAGACATGTCGAAGTCAGAACCAGGTCAGCGTACGCTCCTGCCTTAGTCTTAGTTGGATAAACAACCCTGTTGAATCATAGAAAGAGAGAAAAGTCTGGATACTGCTCAGTTTGTCGCTATATTCCTCCCTTCAGTTAGATAAAGGAAAAAAAATCTGAGACTGGCCACAGCAAGTATCATTAACTTGGGGTTCCATAAGGATACATTATCGAAGATAACTACAAGTATGATTGAAACAAAGCTCGGCTAAATAAAATCACTCACGGTGGTATCCTAGTGATGACAAGCATATTCAGAATTGGGTATCTGCTCTCTTCAAGGAGGTTTTCTGTTAGTCTCTGCTTCAGTCCTACTGGGATTTCTGTAACTGTTCCGTCAAATGTGACATCAGTAGACCAGGTTACTCTCAGAGTTTCATTCTCACAGCTCAGCTTAGCCTGAGAACTGACCTTGGGGTTGCAGTCTACAAATAATATTATAACAATGTCACTAATGGCACTAAGCGTACATAGATAGATCAAGATCATAGATCAAAGAAGTTAGGCATGACATTAGAATACATTCATTAGCATACTGTATTTTATATTGTTTGCTCTATTTCCTAATATCTGGCGATTTTAAGTGTGATGGGGAAAGATTATATCAGTTTTTTATAATTACCTGTAACTCATTGATACTATGAAACTCAAATCATGAAGACCTCAAAGCACTTACTGTGTTGACATATTTCCCTTATCTGGTTGAAATTGCTATTAGCGAGGCTTGTTAGAGTGGCGAAGGCAACCTTATCAGTCAGCACTGTACACTTAATGTCATACTCAGCAACCAGTTCTATCCGTCTCAACAACAAGTAATCTAACATGTCAATAAATTCATAAGTGATAACAGGTATTAAACTACTGCAAATGTTGAGTTCACCATCTTATTTAGTATCTGCACAATTTTGACTGAATAGGTTCAAACATGAGAGAATGAGTTGACTTGTCGTCGAAACTTAACCTACATAGAGAGCCCAATAGGGCAAGGATTAATGAATATACCAATCATTGTGAGTTAAACTAAGTTAATGAAAACCATATTCTGTACCTTTGATCTCTACTTTCAGTGAGCAGTTTCCATTATCTCTATATATGTGATAGTTGTAGACCCCAACAGGTAGTTCTAGTCGATGTACGGCGCCATCTAGTGTGAGATCAAGTGCTGATAACCCAGTAGAGGCAGAGACAACTCCTCTGATTTCTTCCGGACACTCATTGGATTTGGAGGTTGTGCCTGTTTAATAAAAAAAAGATGCTGTTGTTAAAAAATTCAACTGGCTAGATTACAGAGAGTTGCTCAAATTATCCGTCAAATAAAAAAAATTGATTGAATATCTACAGCAAGCTTCCAGAGGCTTTGAACTATGCAAGCTAAGCTTAACAAACGATAATACCATAAGAGTGGGTTCACAACTCCGGTTGAAATATATTTGGGAAGGCTGTGAGTATGTTATGTTCTGTGTACAACAAGGTATTAAATTGACAAGCTCAAATTAGCAATGAATCATTCATAATTATACTCACCATTATTTATGACTTTAATATTTATAGTACAGTTGTCTTCATAAATGACATGAGTTCCGACAGCTAAACTTGTGTTTACACTTGGAGTCACCTTGAATAGTGCTCGCTCCTCTTCAGATTTCACAAACAGAGTCATGTTTATGTCCTGGCAAGGCACTTTAGTGGTAGTTCCTACAGAGTAAAATAAAAAATGCATCATTTGTGTGACTTTATTGTTTATAATGGGCCCAGTGCGAATAATATCTACTAGTAATATTTTCGATGGGGTGTGGAATTTGAGAATATGTGCTTTTGTACCAAGTAGGATTATGATAACAATATCAATCTTGTCTGTATCTGACCTTCAATGAACGAGGAGGTATTAAATTGACAAGCTCAAATTAGCAATGAATTATTCATAATTATACTCACCATTATTTATGACTATAACATTTATAGTACAGTTGTCTTCATGAGTTCCCACAGCTAAACTTGTGTTTACACTTGGAGCCACCTTGACTAATGCTCCCTCCTCATCAGATGTTACATACAATGTGATGTTTCTGTCGTGACAAGGCACTCTAGTGGTAGTTCCTACAGATAGGCATAACATAGATATTTGACAGAAGAGGAACACATGAGGTGCATGTGTTGTCTGTAACTTAAAGTTACGGTAGTCAACTACATCTTTTATTGGCTCAGTGGTGTCTTCACGACCATAGTGTTACCACTTTCCACACATCCATGTTGTTTTATTTTACAGATGTGGTGAAACGCCCAAGGATTCGAGAGTTTAAAGGTAATATTTCACCATAGACCTACTAATAATAAACCTAGACAGGTGACCTGCGCAGCTGAAGTGAGGCCTATAATAACCGGAATTCCCCAATGACATAACGTTACTGTGTTGTGCACAGTGAGCGCTGCAATGAATGGTTTTACTATATGAGCTTGACTGATTATTAGCTATAATGTCATTTTTCTCATAGAGATTTCGAAGACTGATGCCTACAAGTTAGTTTTATCTGGAGGGTGATGTAACAAGCAACGTCATAGTCACTGAATTTTTTCTCTAGCTCAAATATTGAATGAGATACGACCATTAGAAGCCAGCAATATCTGTAAACAGTGATACATTATTTAAGCATTGCAGCAAGAAAATAGCATTTTTCTCACAGATTCATCGAGAAATGATGCAAGCAAGTTAATTTTATGTGAAATGTGATGGACCAAGCCAGCTGTGAGTCTTTGAATTTTGTATCTGACTCAACTATTGAGTGAGTTACGTCCATTAGAAGTCGGAAATATCATGACTCAATGACTGACTGTTGCGTGAAAATATTTGTTTATGCGTTCTGAAACACAGGCCTTACCATGTGGTTTTGCTGCAATCAGTTGATGACTCAAAGCATGGCTAGCTAAAAATATCTATAACCTTGGTCAACCTTGCACATGCTGTGTCCATCTGTATTGTAGCTCAAGGGGTTTGTGACACGTCCCCATAAGTAGCATGATCTTGAAAGTTATCGCTGTAGGATTAGCTTAATTTTTGCATACTCTTCATTGGTGGGCTTTGCCTTATTGAGACTAAACTGTCCAGTTGCTCAGTGGATTTCTTGCACACCTGACATCGCATCAACATCGCAATCGGTAAGATAAGATTCATAACTATACTTGTGTTTTAATTTGTTTCAGTTCCATGGTATGGTATGCTCTACTTTTCAATACTGTCAGGTAAAGGTGGCAATGACAGGCGCGACATTTTGCTCTTTTTTCACTTTCGCAAAGTAGGAGAAAGATTGATGTCATGTTTATGAGTTTCTCAATTTTACAGGCCAGTAAAAGTAGTCGACACTGCTGCTGTGCTTTTGGCTGTAGCAACACACCAATTAAGGATGCAAGCCTCATCTTCCACCGTTTTCTGCCTCAGCAGGAACGCCGTGACAAATGGATCGAAGCAGTGTCCCATAAAGATTGGAAACCGAGCACAAACTGTGTTCTATGCAGCAAGCATTTTGGAAAGGGTGCATACAGAGTGCCTCTTAACCTTCCAGGGAGACGGGCTATGCTCTACCCGAATGCAGTGCCTACTATGTTTCCGGAGTATCCTGCGTATCTACGACCCCCACAACCCAAAAAAGTAGAGTGTTAAGCAGAGACGCTGCAAACCCCCCCTCCGAGTTCCAGCGCAGAAACTAGTGAGGATTTACATACTGTGCAAGCAGATACAGTTCCTGCTGAAGCAGCAGAACCTGTAGTTGCAGATATACCCTTAACACTGAGTAGCGATGTGCCGCAGGAGGGGCGTGGGCAAAAGAAGACAACTCCTGAAGCCAAAGTTCCGAAACAAGGAGGCGAATAAAGACATTGCAGCAACACATACGCAGATTTGAGAAGGAGAGAGTACAACGTAACATGATAGGTATCTTAGACATGTTCAGACTGTAGAGATTCACTTATAGATACAGACACTAACGACCCGAATGATGATACTACACTGGTGTCCGTCAAGAATAGGGGCGGGCTTGTTGTACTTTCTCCCAACACAAAGAAGCTCTTCGTAGTGTGCGAGCAACTGCTCCGCAATTATATAACATGCAATGGTGTTGACACAAACATACTTATCAAAACCCGAAACAGAGTCCTCAACCATATTCTTTTAGGAAATTTGCATGGATTTATGAAATGTGCTGTGCATTCCACTTCAACAATCAGATCCCTTATCCACCGATACATAATGATACGAGTTCATTACGAAACCCAGAAGATAACATCAGAGAAAAATGAAAACATCCGATCTAAACTCAATAGATTGGTAATATTTCAGCATCAGTAACTGGTCTATCTATGCATATCATGATATAAGGTACGCAACTCGAACTTCTAGTGGTACTTCTGGATGTTCAGTTGCATAGTAAGAATACATTGAATTCCATATCTGGAATAGCATCATTAGCTTTCTTTTGCAAAACAAAGGGCTTGCAAAAATAGCCAGTCCCTAGTAGCAATCTAGAAATGCCCTAATCATCAACACTGTATGGGGTATAAATACTGTTTGCAATTTTGTAAACAAGACAATTTCTCAGGCTAATTATTCATGCTACTAGGGACAGCCAATCAGATAACAGTCAGATGGGTCCCTGTGTTTAGTGTCCTAACCGTATAACGCTATGATACTATTTCCATTCTAAGAGAAGAATCTAATTCAGTGTAAGAATAAGACTTCTCATTTATTATTACAACCAATACAAGACACATTTTTATCTTCACTGTTGCTCCTTGCTATAATGTATCAACGTTTACAGATATTGCCGACTTCTAATGGTTGTATCTCATTCAATATTTAAGCTAGAGAAAATATTCAGAGACTATGGCGTTGCTTGGTACATCACCTTTCAGATAAAATTAACTTGTAGGCATCGGTCTACGATATCTCTATGAGAAAATGCCATTATAGCTAATAATCAGTCACGCTCATATAGTAAAACCATTCATTGCAGCATGCACTGTGCACAACACAGTATCGTTGTGTCATTGGGGAATTCCAGTTATTATAGGCCTCACTGCTCACTGTATAAGCTCTATATCTGTCACCTGTCTAGGTTTATTATTAGTAGGTCTATGTATTTCACCTATTGCATGGCAGGGTGACTTTTCTAATAGGGGGAAAACAACCCAAAATACAGGCAAAATGGTCTAGGCTTTGACGTATTTTTGCAGAAGAACTTACACTACTACCCCCCCCCCCCCATGATGATCACCTCTATAGTGGCGAACTCCTAACTTTGATGAAGGCAGTTTTGGTAAAATTGATTTGAAAGGATTTGAGTAAATATAAAAATGTCACAATGTGCACAATTTCTTGTTTTGAAGATGAAATTTTTGCATCCCCAAGCTCATTTGTGCATGAAGAAAAAAGACATGCATTACTTATTATAAGGAATAAAGGTATGAAATTGGGTAGTGACAAAGGTTTCTTTCATTTAGATTAAGAAAATTGAGATGCAGAATATATCTGAATCTCATAGTATGAATGGAGAAAATTGTAATGTGAGAAGAGCACCGGTACCTTGTGCATAAATTGTTTTTCTGCTTACATGACACTCCATTGGTCTTCTTCTGTACAATCAACCAATCAGACGGTTTAGTTTTTCATAGCAGCAGGGGCGTATTGAATTGATATACAGGGTAGAGAACTTTTCAGAACTTTCCTGTTGTCTCTAGTAGGTTTTCCCTGTTCTCTAGTACCAAAGTTGAGTGTTCTTTACTAAAAACCATGTTCTCTACCTGTTCTCTAGTAAATCAACTTTAATAGAGAACGTTCTCATGTTTTCCACTGTTCAATACACCTTTGCACAGCAGGTCCTATCTCCAATTTTCTCTAAACCAAGACTGTGAGTAAGATGCTGCCAGTAGGGTAGGGACGTTCATCACATCGCAACACAAAATTCGAAGTTCATTATAGCTTGGGTGAGAGACTAGCATTATGTCTCAGACCAAACTGATTTTGAGATACACTATTTTATTGTCGATCTCCGATAGATAGAGCTGGTGATTCAAGTATAATCTGGGAAAACCCACAGATTAGACTTCTTTATGGCATACTAGAGGGAGAGCTACTAAGATTGTGCAACAATAAGTTGCCAAAAACTCAAATACTTTGGTTTGGGTTTCGATTAGAACTCACTCAGTTTACTCAAGTATCCTAAATTTCATAAAATCATATTAAATATTATTTTCCATGATTTTGCGGAGTTTTACAATCAATTTTGTTTCATTTCAGCAAAGAATTAAAATACGCATATTGATGAACGCCCCTTACTTGCAGCATCTCATATCACAGACTTAGTTTTGAGAAAGTTTAAGATAGGACCTGCTGTGGAATACCGGATGCCCTGATTAGTTGTCAGGGGGGTCTTTCAATTAGAAAATGGTCAAAATCGTTCTCACTTCATACTTTCACAAAATAGTGAGAGCCACCATGGGTCTCGCTCCCACTTCGCAACGATGTGTGAACGAAATGGCCTAATTGAAACACCAACTTTGCGAGGAATTTTTGCGAAGTGATTGCGAGAAAAGGTCTAAAATCCCTGTGAACTTTCTAATTGAAAGACCCCCCAGTATGAAAGAACCCCGATGGAGTGTCAATAGGAATGCCGACAGCATATGCTTAGCCCATTTAAATTAACCACCCTTCATAATTATCCCTGATCCACTTATTTCATATTGATGGTTTGTTTACTACCTTGCTCTGGACCAAAGACATTAATGTGTCAAAAAACTGTTTCGCTATAAAATTCACCAAAATGATATTCAAATGGTTATTGTTAAGGCTAGCAGTTTGTATGGAGATATGGGGTATCAGCCATTGCCTTTTGCATGACGTGATTTACTAACGTGTTCTAGACAGCTGTCCATTGCTGTTGCTGCCTATACAAAAACAGCCAATGCATCTTTTAAAAATGTTCCGGTGTTGAACAGTGTCCGTTTTATCTTAAATGACCTACTGTAACACACCTCACTGTTTTACTATATATGCGCTCCTAGAGTGGCTGATATCAATGAATTTCAACATATCATAACCTTTCTGCTCATCTACATTACATTACCACACACTAATTATTATCTAGTGTCTCATGAATTATGTCTTGGGTGACAATGCATAGACTCATAGACCCATGAGGGTCCTGGCACTCTCAGTACCAGTACTGGTTCTCACGGCATACTAGAAAAGCGCTATATCACATTATTACCTAATATTACAACATAATCATGCACATACATATTTGTGGACTAGTATCCTATTCTCATGGTCCCTGAATCTGGTGACAGTGACGGCCATTCACATGGTAGTACCTCATTTCCTTGAAGTCTACATGTATATATCAGTGTCCACAACTATGATGAGTTTTGATATTTACAGGTCGCAAGCATTTTACTGATAACGATCGGCAGTTGATGGCACGCTATTTCTATCGGCACATTCAAATGAAGAAATGTCCGCAGAAGGAAGAAGTCCTCACTTTCCTAGAAGGGAACCCGATACGTGAGACATCAGATTGGTCGAAAGTCAAGTTTTGGGTAAAAAAGCAATATTGTAAAAACAAATAAACAATCTTTCACAAAGGGTCCTTCTCTATATATGCTGGATTAACATAGAAATACTGCATTTTATTCTGTTATATTGTGTCTCTCATTCGATACCCAGTAAATTCCAACTTGCTGTATTACATAAGTTGTGTTACATTTTTTACATACATTACCTTACCATGTAATATTTTTTGTAGCTCCGGGTATTCCTGTTTTAAAAATTAACCAGCTTTGATCTTATATGTAATCAGTGTGTTACATGTTTAATGTACTCAATTTTGAAGCGTGCAATTTTGTTTAATATCTAGTGGAATAAAACTTTTCTGTTTTACTTTAATATGGAACACATATTTCGGTTGCAGTTGGTTGTGTATACATTTAGCGCAGTATTTTCTACCATTTATCATGCTTCAGTTTGTAGATTGCTGCATGACTCGGGCCAAACGAGCCACGTTTATACTTAGTAGGCTTTTTACTTGAATGCTATGTGCTCTGCTCATCATGAAGGTATCATAACAACTCGCATGTTATAGCATTTCTATCTATCAGAATAAATACAACCAGGGCAATAGTACATATTGAATTTTATTCTCTTAAGATTGGGGGTCACGGAGTGATGATACCACCTAACCATTGTAAAATTTTGAATCTACTGGGCTGCTTAGATTTGAAAGACCCGTTTAATTGTCATCACCAACTTGTGTGGTGGTTGTGTGGGCATCGGTGCTTTCTATTTCCTTAAGTGCTAACTATCGTGACTTTTATATGGAGATTAACACCAGGGTATATGAAAACGGGTGAAGTGTTGGCAGGTTCAGAAAGTGACCCCCTCCGGCTCTTTTCGTTGAGGTGTTTTGTTTTTCCAGCCCCCCCCCCCCGTTCAAAGTAAAGTTCGAGAACGCTCAAAAGTATCCCCTAAGAGTGGATTTTGTGACTAGCATGGTGCCTTTATTTTGAGATTCCAGCCCCTGGGGATTACAGACTGCCTTAATATTTATTGTATGGCACTACGGCACAGAGAAGCATGCATTTGGTTTTTAGGGTAATTCAATCTTTAAATTTCACTTTCCAAAGACGTAGGTAGGTACCTGGTTAGGAGCAAACAGCAGCCCATCATTCGTTGGCTAATGCTGACATCGGCTGCCCTCATTTTATTTACAAAAATAGGGGTAGACCTGCCTATTAAAGCTAAGGGTTCGTAATATCCTTATATCGATCCCATTCGTAGGTGTCAAGTGTCCCTGATTGTCAGGATTTTGCCCCTTGTCCCTCAAGGGCAAAATGTCCCTGAAATGTCCAGGGAAGTGATTACATGTTCGCGCAAATCTTTAAAGCTGTTTTAGAGTGAACTGAGTAGAGATAATAAGAGTCTTAACATACCTATCACAAACAATCAAAAAATATGTTTGCGCTCCGCTCACTTTTCTAACGATCTTTCGGGTAAGATTATCAACTAAATATGCCCCTGCTTTAAAGTAAACTGCTCTTCCAGACAATCTCCATGTACTTTTCCTCAAAATGTTCTCAAACAGGTTAAGAAATGACACAATTTTCCTCGGCGGCCGGGGCGCTGCTCTGAGCCCTGTTTGGGGGTCTTATACTGCTCGGGATCCCCAGCCGGTTTGGAATGGCGCCGACCATATATCACATTAGTTGACATCACCATGAGAAAAAATTCCTGTTAGCCGATTTTCACTTGTTCAACAACACTAGGGTTAATTTATATCCATCATTATCAATCCTGTTCTGAATATCCCTGCCCGTGTGGAATCGTGGTCAGTAGTAGAGTATAATTAATGGTTTTTAGTCATCTTTCATACATTTCAATGCCTACACTCTGTCTTAGGCCAAAACAACTGACACCCTAGATCTGTATCAGTTTTCAGGCTCAAGAGAGACTAGGCTTAAACCCCGCTTAAACTTTTTTTCATTTTGTTGAGCTAGCCATATACTTGCACAAGGCAGGCATTTTGAATTGCATAAACATACATACAAACATACACTCTGAGTCTGTTATCAGTTATCAGTCCAATCTATTGATACCCTACATCCAGAAAAGTTAGCTAGCAAAAAGTTTGGCTATTTGGCCTGTGACAGGTAAATTAGCTACATTTATTTTAGCTACTTGGAATTTCTGCCATTATAGCATATATGAAAGCTAAAAGATTTAGCTAGTTTTAATAATTAGCTACCTAAGGTAGTGAAAATGGCGAATTTTTCTGCTGATGAATACTTTCTGGATATAGGGTATGTAATCCATCTCAATGGTCCAATCTTTTCATGGGTAGCAATGAGCAACTGGCAGCGAAAATTTGTGTTGTGCCAGAGTCAATGCTCAGTGTCCCTATGTATTTACATGTGGACGGATTTGCTAGCGACAGAAATTGCTGGAAAGCACCAATGATTTTGATCACATTGGCTTTTTGCAATCTTGATAATTCCAAGACCACCCATAGTATGCCATCACGCACTTGGATGCGGCTAAGTTGAAGCTTTTACTTCATCAGCCCATACTTATTGAATCGAAATTTTAGGCTTTGGTTTGGGAGCCGCAATAACTCAACTTTTCCATGTCTGAAGAGATAAAAATAGATATAATATAGTTTAAAGCCATAAACTGTCGTCCCAATTAGCGTTCGTTTAAGTAAAATACAGCCCATGATTGGATATGCTGTTTTTGTCGGTTGGCTAATGTGATTAACAATGAGAACTTTTGAAAATCGAGAAACTTTGGCGACCAATGCGGCATCTCAAAATTACAATGTCATAGGATAACTCCCAAAGGCAGTCACATTTACATGAACCTTCCTACTTTGAATGGATAAGTGCGGCCTTGGTGATACCGAATTCGTGCATAAGCGGCCTTTCCTTCAAAAAAGGTTGCCCACCCATGTTCTAAAACTATGTTGTATTTTGTTGTTTTCAGACTCTTTTGTATGAAGACATCGAGTTGTCTGCTCCGACTCCCTCTGAGCCCAACTCTCCTGCGCTTCTGAGACCTGCTACTGCTACCACACCCTCTACTCATGTATTACCAAAACCTACGTTTAACTCTCAACCACAGTCACACTATGTTATGATCGTAGATCATATTCTCCTCATCATCGGTATGGGTGTCAATTGGCTGGAAGAATCTCACTCCTCGAAACTGATTGTAGGTTGCATTGTTACATACATGCACCAAATAAGCTTTACATATGTACAAGTGTACTAGTGTTTGGTCCACTACGATGAAAGCAGGTAAAACTGCTGCTCCGTTGTCATGGCAGGTAACTGACAACTCCAAAAGTTTCATTTGGAAGATTTTACAAGTTATATGTCTGATTGTCTTAAATATCAATCGACGCAATTCTTTGCTCTAATGTAGTCAGTGATCACAATCATTGGACCCTTGCTGTTATACAATACATGTACGCTGCTCATATACTAAAATCATTCGCGTATTTACAATACTTTCATACTTTTTTGTGATTTCAGCTACTGGTCAGGTTACAGTAACACTGATAATTGATGACGATAGCTCAGCTATGTTGTGAAGTGAAACCTGCAAGTTTGGTTATACGAGCTGATAAAATTGTAAGGTTCCGGCAGTTGTCGGACTGTTTCATAAGTGCTTGTTTTGATTTTCAAAAAATGGTTTCCTTGTACCTCTGTCTACGTTCCGTTTGACCAAAATTTGGTTTGATCTGTCATACTGTTTACTTAACAGGGGAAATATAAAAACCCTCCCTGCTTTACTAAATGGTATTGAATACCCATGACCAGCCAGCTACCATACACTTTGCCATACCAGGTGATTCAGCATCTTCATTTATTTAATCTCCTCAAGATTCGTAGTCATTCGATGAATTGACATGTATAGTGACATTCATAATTGTCAGATAATGTGGTGCTGAAAAACAATGGAAATTTTGTTGATACAAACTGTATAAATTGTGGCCGTTATACACATAGCGTTCTATCCATCTTCAGGGTGCTCTGACTTCATTTTATTATCAACTGGAACTTGTATTTTGTAGATGACCAATATGCAGTCAGTTGACCGAAAACTGCTGATGCAGAAGACTATTCATACATTCCCATAGACCATATATACCATCGCACAAGAATCTCTGATTAAAAAAGGTACATCCCAGTCCGTCAACTACCTGCTACAGCTGTACCAGAGGAGTTGTCTGAACTTTTGCACACAAACATTTCCTTTCCTTTTCTACTACTTAATCCAATGATGCCAAGACAATGGTACATACGCCTTGTTGGGGGACATATATTTTTTATAACCAAACTGTCATTGTCTGGTAATCATTTCAAGATGAATGTCTCACTTCGCATGTCCAAGTGTGAGAATTTGTGTCTAGCTAAGTTGGATGCATTAAAAAACTAACATATTACAAGTTATTACCATATTACAAATTACTAAACTGAATTTTTCTTTATCAAAGAGTTTTTGAAACCTATGCATAAAATTCCTGAACTCTGTATTTTAATTTTACAACTGAATTTTTTAACGAGATGTCCTGATCTTAATTATGTGTAATCATTGACAATTAGTAACTGACCTTTTTACAGTTTTTCTCTCACATTTTTATTGCTCTGACAAAACAAAATATTTCTCAGACTTACGTTGGAGACAGGAATAAACTATCTATCTATCTATTCCCTGTAATGTAATACTCAGATGATAGATATATTTATTATTATTTTTTCATATTATTATTTCAGACCATAATTTTTCTATTATTCCATTACCTGTCTGACTTATACAATAATTACACTGTGCCGCGCCAGGAAATTATACATACTAGTCTTGAGAGAACTGCTCTTTTATAGTGAACACTGTGGTTTTATCGTAGCCAATGATTTGGCATATCAGATTTCCGTATATAAACTGGATAGAAAAAATGAATCAGCTCAATTTATATTGCCGTTGTTGCTGTTTTGAATGCAAATTACTAAGTCCAATAATAGCAACAGAATGTAAACACTCTCAAGTATCAGGTGCTCCAAAATGGCACAACTTTTACTTGACCACAATTTCTATGACCGCAAATTCTCACTGTGTGGAAAATATGAAAATTTAATTAACAGCGGTAGCTCAAGAATTGAGGTGTTTCAAAGCACAATTATGTGGCTACCTGAGTTTAAAATGTGTGTTCTGTAGTGGTAAACCTGGAGTCATTCAAGTTTTGAACAAAATACAATCCAATGATGCCAAGCTGTCTCCCTCCCAAACCTCATCCACAGCCACAACAACACCACATGACCACAGCAAACCAATAGGAGACAGTTTGAGTCCAGGCTAATATTCCACTGAAAGTTGCTGTGTAGCTATATATGTGGGTAATTTATTCAACATAGTATTCACCTTACATTTAAATAAATAAAATGTGTACTTTTATTTTCTATGAAGTTTTGATATTGTACTGGAAATAAGGGACTATTTGTCAGAGTATTATGTTGCTGGATTCAATTGCTATCCAGAAGATAAATTATTTCCTCTCTTGTCTGTCGAGGTTGATTGAACCACTACATACATCTTTTATGTATGGGCACTGGAAATATTTTCACAGATTTTTTGCATAGGGCTTTTCCTGGCCTTTCCTCCTCCTGTTGACTATTTGATCTCCAGTTTCATAAGCATTTTTTCCAACAAGCAAACATAGAAAGGTTTATGTGAGATTTTTGTCGGGCTAGGCAATACCGAAATGGAATATTCAAAACTCCATTTATACATGTATGTATATGTTGCATAATGAAAATCGCAGAACTAAAAAACTAAAAACAGATGTGCCTATTATGTCTAGATCTTTGCTAAAACATGGCAATTTTTGAATTCCCATCCAGTTTCTATGTCATGCAACAATGTGATGTGGTACGATAATACTGGCTCTCAAAATTTCAATACCGTCCAGCCTAAGATTATTACTACGTGCGATGCCAGATCTGGCTATGGTCAGTGCCATATTTAAAGTGGGAGTACACTGCTGCTGATGTTCGACCATTCATCCTCAAACTCGTCTCTGCATGTAGCTTTATCCAAATAATGTATGCTTTTTTGTGGATGTATCCACCATCTCGGCTTATACTCCCACCAATTGTTGGTGATGACATCTTATGGCCTGCTGCTAATTAAATACAGGCAAACTTGTGCCATAATTCCTACAAAAGACGACACATCACATCACATCTGCCTTGCTGTTTCTACAATTTCTCCTTGGAACTAGATATGTACAACGAAAATGAGGGGAAAATAAGATATTGCGTATTTAACTAGTTAACTATTTAGTTCGTCTTAATTCGGATCAAAAAGGATTTTATCAAATTGTGTGAGCTGAACAAGGTTGCAAAACAACAGGAAACAAACAAGATGATGATGAATGATGGAGTTGTCACTCTGTCCTATAAAATCATACAACTAGGTGCAATTAAGAACTTAAGGTAACATAACTCCAAAAAATGAATATCTGGATTATTTTAAAGGGCAAACAACTTCAAATGAAAGGTCCCCAATTGGACCTGATTTTAAGATTAACACACCTCAGAACATTACTCAACAAACAAGGATATGTGTTTGGTGTAAGTTAACACAAAAATGATGTTTGATGACAACCAAGGACCTGGAGTAAAATCTGCCCGTCTCGATGCTGAGGGCATTTCCTGGGTGCCGAAAAAGCCAAAAAAACACTTTTTGCAAACGAGGACGTCTTCAAATGGACCAAGGTCCTTAATTGACTATGTGTGTGTGTGTGACAGGGTCTGCGTTTGCCTATACATACAAGAGCAAGCACGCACGCATGCATGCACACACACGCATACATACATATACATACACATACATGCACATACATACATACTTACCTCTATTATGGTAAAATATAAAGGTCCTAACATGGTTGACATGCAAAAAGCGGCATTTTGCAGCTAATTTGCAAGTAATTTAGACAAATCGTCTTCCAAACAAGGAATTATTTACCACTAAGAATGAGATATAGGTAGGCAAGCAAATTAGTGCATGGACGATTGATACCAACATTCAATCATCTGGAGGACATACTATCTTGTAAAAATAAACCAATGTAAGTAAGTTCTTGGTTCACCAGAGCTTATCAACCTGAAGATATTGCAAGTGGTGTCCATTTTTCTCAAGGTTACTCATCTGTCACAGTAGCGCAAGGGACAATAAAAACCAACTGCTTGCGTATTGCATTGTGGGATACTAATAAAATTCATTATTAAATATTTGACAGCTTTTTTTTCCCTTAAACCACCTGCCTCTCCCACCCAAAACCTGTTCAGCTGTTCTAATAGTGCCCTCTAAACCTTTTTCGAGGAGTACAGACGGGCATTGAAATTTAAGGGAGAAAGGGTTTTGAAAATTATCAAAATTCATATTGAGCTATGTTGTTTAAACATGTTGAACTGTAATTTTCGGACTGAAAATTGATGATGCAGGGGGTGACCGCTGACTTAGGTACAGTCAGGTTGGAAGCCATGGGGGCCTTTAGGGCAAATCGTGGCCTGACTAATTATTTTAAAACAACCCCAACCATTAGACAGGTTGGAATAGAAAACAAAGTTCCTGCGCGTTGCATTGTGGGATATTCATCCACTTATCTAAGAATATTTGGCAGCCTAAAATCTATTTGATCAAAAGTGAGGAAAAGGAAAGACATATATAATTCTCTCAAAATAAAGGAGAAGATTGTGATTGTTTGTGCCACCTGTGAACGTTATTACAGCAGGCTGTGAAATTCAATCAAATAATAAAATATTTTATGAATTGAATAATTTGTCCTACACATCTTAGCAAAAGCCTAAAGGAACCAAGCTGTCAAGTTTCAGAAAATTTCCAAATAACAGTATCTACATTGCATTGTGGGATATCATATTACTGCAGGACTATAATATATGGTGTCTTGAGGTGCAAATGGCTGTTGTTTTAATATTTTTTACTTCAAATAGGAAGGGAATTGATAATTAGTCTGACTCAACAACACCTGATACACAAAATCACAATGACTGCCAGCAGAACCAGAATTAAACAAAGTCCACACAGATCATAACCTAATTATTTTAAAACAACCCCAACCATTAGACAGGTTGGAATAGATAACAACGACCCATTCTTTTTTGGGGATAGTGAGATGGCGCAATCGATTAGCGCGCTTGCTATTCACTGCCAGGCGACTAGTGCCGCAGGAGTTGTGGGTTCGGATCCCACTGGGGGAGCTTTCATTGTTGATTGTTCCAGCCCCCAGCACCATCGGGTGTATACCTCTCCTGTGTACTTGTCTACTGACTGACTCATGGAAAGACATGTGACAGCATGGAAAGACATGCTGACAAGCTGGAAAGACAGCTAAAACTACTACAAGGGGTCCCAGCAATGGGCCATGTAAGGCCAATAACCCTAACACGTACGCTGTGTTTCATAGGGTGGCAATGGTGGATTGGAATGTGCTGTGGGATGAGAGAACACAACTCCGAGTAGTGAATAGCGGGCTTTCTAATTAGCGCCATCGACCCATTCTTTTTTGGAGATGGTGAGATGGCGCAATCGGTTAGCGTGCTTGCTATTCACTGCCAGGCGACTAGTGCCGCAGGAGTTGTGGGTTCGGATCCCACTGGGGGAGCTTTCATTGTTGACTGTTCCAGCCCCCAGCACCCTCGGGTGTATACCTCTCCTGTGTACTTGTCTACTGACTGACTCATGGAAAGACATATGACAGCATGGAAAGACATGCTGACAAGCTGGAAAGACAGCTAAACCTACTACAAGGGGTTCCAGTAATGGGACATGTAAGGCCAATAACCCTAACACGTACGCTGTGTTTCATAGGGTGGCAATGGTGGATTGGAATGTGCTGTGGGATGAGAGAACACAACTCCGAGTAGTGAATAGCGGGCTATCTAATACACGCCATCGACCCATTCTTTTTTGGGGATGGTGCGATGGCGCAATCGGTTAGCGCGCTTGCTATTCACTGCCAGGCGACTAGTGCCGCAGGAGTTGTGGGTTCGAGTCCCACTGGGGGAGCTTTCATTGTTGATTGTTCCAGCCCCCAGCACCCTCGGGTGTATACCTCTCCTGAGAATAATATGGCAAAGTCTGGTTGGTGTACCACCCTTCCCATCCCTGCGCTAGATTCGGGTATCACAAACTGGCTCTTGGATTTCTATAGCGTAATGTCTCAGAGTAAATCAGCGAGTTTTTGCTCACATTGCCATAGTAACAGGAGGAGATGAAGGTCTAAAGACTACCAAAGAACAGAAACATTTCTTTAGTCAGGCAGTTAGTTACCTATGATAAAGTTGTGTCAGATTTGCGGGACAATAAAATTAAAAGCTCTACTTGACATGAACTATTGATGGTGGAGAGAGTGCCTTGCATGAGAGAAGATAACTCTCATTATCTGCATTATGATATCACAGTACCCCTAAAACATGCTTTTGTCTTTTGGTAACCATTAAATTCTAATTAATAAGGTCATATGTAGACAATATTTTGTGTAGTAAATCTGATGGCTATTGTGGTTGGTCAAGATTAAAGGCTGACTTCCTGCGGCGGTAACATTCGCCTTGTTCGTTCCTCATACTCCCACCCCCACCATTGCTTTTTTAAGGATCGCATTGACTTTCTCACAATGATGTATGCGAAATATAAATACTTTGACTATAGACTACATAAGACTAAAGGCCTATGTTTGTTAGATATGTTGAACTGCAAGGTAATACATCTATCTTGTGACTGAAATGAAATAAAAGTCTCTGAAGGCCACCGCTCTTTTTAGGCAGACAGATTGGAACAATCTTTTGAGATCAGCCTGTATCTGGGTTTATTACAGAATAATCATCCTATCTCAAACAACAGAACCATGGATAATAGAAAACACAAAACAATTTTGCATTGCATTGTGGGAATAACTTATTCAAAAAATTTCTACAGCTGAAGATTATTTTTAATATTGAGATATTGATGAAAGTCATATATTGTTTTAAAAGCGATATTACCACCTTCCCACGCGGTCGTGAGGGTTTTTACCTCAAAGTGCTGAGCCGGTTGAGGATGGCGAGCGACAAGGTGAGTCAGCAACAAGGTAAGATTACTTGCCGTATTATTACTTTTATGAGTGTCACGCAGGTTGTACGATGATACATTGGTGGTTGACAACTGAGCGTGCGCCGTATGAGTGCGGGCGAGGCGTTCTGAAGCACGCTTGGATGGCAAGGTGCCGAGGTGCCGGATAGCCAGAGCGTATGCGACTGAACTTACCATACTCTACCTAGTCCCGCTGCAAGTATCATAGAAGCACTTTGTGCACCGCCCGCAGAAGCAACCTTCACACAGGGCTGAAGGACACGCAAAGCTTGTTGATGCCGCCGTTGACTAGTGAGCATGAAGCTAGTCGTGAGGCCTGCCCTCGACACTTTTAGTTTGAAGTGCAACAGGCTGCTCAGCTTGACGCCGCGGTGCCAGCATGGAAAAACAGCCTTTGGAAAAATGACTTTGCTCGAAAGCACTTGTATGGTAACGCAGGTTGCGACACTGGACGTTGATGGAAGTTTTCCTGGAAATATTTTGAGACATGAGACGGTGCGCCCCACAATGGACAGGCATGCATTAAGAAGCAATATCTGGATGCACTGCTGCAATAGACTGTCTCACCATGGGTCAAAGGCCTCAATGTCACTCTCTCCGATACCGATCGCCGACGCGCCTCAGCCGATAATGTGATTTTGCATTTGCGTGCTCCGTCAATCGACGCTGCACAGCAGTGCCGCCATCAGTATGTTAGTGCTCCTCAAAGCTCAAAATTCAGTAAGTTGAAGCGGGCGGCCTGCGCGACCGTCGCTGATTGCAAGTGATCCCCCGACACTGTACCACCTTGGCGGTACAGTGACACTGTACCACCGCGCTGCGTCATCGCAATAAGATTGTTACCATGATATTTGTGTCAAACTTTGAAATTAAAATCTAACATAACTGTATAACTCAGGGCTCTCAATTACTGAGATTTAGTCCCAGTTGCTTAGATTTTTGGGCATGAATATGAGTCAAAAACTTGGATTTCCCCTCATATTCATATCCATACAGAGCTATTTGTTTGAACACCGAACCACCACCATGTTCCTGGCTCTAGGACTTTCAGATTTTGCAGCTGGTTACTAATGAAATATGATTTGTTGGTGAATGACGAAAGATTTAACGATATCTATTAGCTGGCAGAATAGATAGAATGGTGGAATAATTTGTGAGTTCATCATTATTTATATTCAGTTTCTTTATTCTGTGAATATTCTTTCTCAGCTTAGATCAAACATATCGGTGTACAATATCGACAATATAAGGCCAGACAAGCTTCAACATCTTCACTGTTATTCTGTCAGGTCCTGTACTTTTACTAACAGGAATGTGGAACAATATACTTGCACATGTGAAAGGGGTGAATTGTGGTATGTCTGACAAATTATGTTCTGATACGGAAAGTGCCATCTCGTCCGTTACAGCAAGCTTCTTTGTGATTGATTTTCCAATGGATGTGAAATGGCTGTTAATTATTGATCTGTACTCAAGTTTGTCGCAGGGAAAGTTTGCTTCTTTTTATTCTTCAAAATATCCCAAACAGGTTTGGTATTACCTTTAGACTCTTAAATAGTATTAGCAATAGCTCTTTTCTTCGTTTGTTTTGTTTATCATATTAGTGACATAATTTTGCTGTTATTTATATCTTTCCCAATCACCGTTTTGTTTGAGTTGATTTTTGATATTGATGTTCGTTTTTACCTCATCATCCTACCATTTCTGAAGATTATGCGTTCAAACAAAAGGAGTCTTCTTAAACACGAGTTTTGATATAAGATGATTAAAATGCCTACAGAACTTTTGAAACATTTAGTCTATTGATCTTTCACTCAACTCAGTATTGGTACTCATGAGCTGAATTCAAAACAGCTTCCATTTACACTGTCAGTTAAATTCCGCAGTAATTTCCCAAACTCAGCAATCTTATGCGAGTCATTTTCCGTAGAATTATCATAGCACACAACTAAGGTATGATGTCAAGCTGGAAAAATCTTTTTGTGACGTTAGGAAACAATTGATGTCGCACCCCCTGACAGTTATACACAATTTACCATAAGGCTTCCATCATTATGGCTGGCCAGTGTTCATGTGTTGCAAAATACACAAATAGTTGCTTTCTTGCACTTTTGCTTTACAAATTAATTCCTCTCAGTGCCAATTCGAGACACTTGCTACGTCAGCAAATTCATTACTAAATTCATACTCAAGAGTCATCATACCCGGCCCTGTCCTTCAATGCTCTTGTAGGAGGTCCCTGCGTTTCTCATCGGAGTATACTAAGATTGTGTATTTTGGAAACAGCCTTTAATTCATTATGTGTGTGAAGCCTCTGATAGGAGGGGAAGTACCTAGTAACTGTAGGCTGTTGTCATGTGTTTCTATATCAATGTATATCACAGGGGCGGGTTAGGCAGGCATGGTATTGAGAACTGTCGGCATCCACATTCCTACCAGTGTAAACATCCTGTGGCCATGAACAGGCCTAATGAGTTTAAAGCTGTCTGAACTGGAATGAGAACACTGCCATTGTTCTTTAGACTACATGGTGAATACGGATCTGATCACAACGTTATTTAAAAAAAAAATGGAGAATAGGTGAATATTACCATTCTCCTCACAACGATGAATGACTTACAAATAGTAGAAGAGGTGTTCTGTCGATTCTTTCACCTCCGGGCAGAACAAGCAGTCAATTCTCACTCCTGGCATATTATATTTAGCAATGTAGTCTCCTGTCTTCCGTCTCCTGCTATCATCCACATAAAATCAATATTTTTAATTGATATCAATCCGTCATACCAGATTGTGAAAACCCTTCGCCTATAATTATCTTTATCAACTTCTTTGAGCACTCTAATATTGATAGGATCCTTCTTTTCACATAGCCACGCACAGCTCCGACGCGCGGACATATGTTGAACCCTATCCTCTCCAAACAACCCCACAACTTCCCCCTCAACCTATCAACCTCAATATACACTCCCCAGATACTAAACCAATGTGAAGCTGAAATAGATTATGTATGAGGAGCCATCCTACATGACCAGAGACCTAGACCTAAAAAAATATGTGAAAAGTAAAAACCTCTGGTGGTTAAAGCTCGATGAACCCGGTCTGTACAGTTTATGCCAAGGATGGATTGCTTGGCATTCTTTTCTAAGATGTATCACGCCCAAACCACCGTTCTCAACCAATGTCTCACGGTTTTTCTAGCAAAAACTTGTTTGCGGCCTTCACCCCATATAAATTGAAAAACCAAGTTCCGTATCTCTCAACTTTATTCGTTGGCAGGTATACTCCTGAAATATAATTAAACTGTGAAAAAATAATTGAGTTTTACAGCATTACCCTACCCCTCAGCGTCAAACTAAATCTAGCCTGACTGGAGGTCTTTTGTGGCTTTTGATAATATTTTTTATTGGCAGAGATGACTATATCTTCAGAGTGTCTGGAGAAAAACACACCGCACACTTTGATCTTTTCTGCTATCATCCCATCATAACTATTAGGTCTATATCTAGACAAACAAAGAATCTGAGTTTTATCTTGAGCTAACTGACTACCTCTCATATCTGTAACCTTTTCAAAAAAATAAAATGTTTTACTAATGTCGGCTTCATAAGAATAAAGCGGAAGAGTAAGGAAGCACTGGTGCCTTATAATTGAGGTATCAAGGCATTTCCTTACTAAATTTCATCGCATCATTATAAGTTATCTCAATATATGTCTTTGATATGAGTTGAGTTTTTTTCCTCTCATACAACTCTACAATATTTTAGGCTAAGCTTCATGTTTTGCCTTCAAGGGCAATTGACGCGGGCGATCCGGGTTCGAGTCCCGGCCGTGGCAGATGTTTTTCATTTTCAAAATCAAAAGTGGACCACTCATTCGAGGCATGGAACCATAGTGAATGACATGCAGGCCTGGCTTATTACTTTAAACTGTGTTGCCACTAGTCTTAGCCTAACATTTTAATGCTATCTTTACTAGTGCCAACACCTACTAGGGAACTACCATCCAAGAGTGGGAGAGAAAAATGCCAATATTGCTTCCTGTACACCATATAACTGAGATGGCTGAGAATGATATAGTATAACATCAAGAGCTCCTTTGTAGACAGGTAATGAATATACACCAGGCTTACAATAGTTGATTTACATTTGCCTCCCTCAGCCCACATACCATAACATTCAGAGCTAACTCCATGCTCAGAGCATCTCTGGCTAACAAATAGAAATAGCTGAGAGCCATTCACTCTCAATAATCACAAAGAGCGTAGTTTAGACTATGCCAATAATCTGTACTCATAGTTCTTGCTGTGACACCAAGTTTGAGTTTTTTTATCATCAGTCAGCTTATTTTCAGTAGTATGTGGTTCTGTGGAAAATATGGCTTCATTCACATATCACTTCTCTCCGCTAAGGCATGTAGGACAATTGATAAAAAGTAATTCCTCGCTCAACTTGTGAGCGATGCTGTACATTTTTATTAGTAGCAAAGTTTTCTGATAATTCTGCTAGCATAGTTTAGCTGATGTATTCTATTTATGCAGTTGCTGCCAATATAACAGATTGCACAAAATATAACGTAGGGTATGGTACAACACAGAAGAGTTGAAGATAAGTATTTTGTCGGGTCATCATACTCATTACTAAGAGTTTTCTGTGCTTATTCTCTGCAAAAATTGTGAGCGGACAATTCGAATTGAATGCTTTGGATTTCCATCATGACGAATAGAAAAGATTTGCCACAGCGGGATTTGAATCTGGGTCTCTCGCGTTATAGACTTTGATGCTACCTTGCACAGCAATATCTATTCATTACAGGAGATATTGCCTGGTCATCTAAATACAAACTCATTGAATATAATGTCAATCCAATTATATAATATTGACTAGAACTGTAAAGGCTTATACTATAACTATACAATAGCAATAATGAATGAAATTTATATAGCAGGCAGGGTTAATTACACGATAAAGGTTGCTGGTTGGGTAATGATATATGGGTCAGTTTCGAACAATTCTAGAATTGCACAGAATTGTCCAACAATTCTTGGGTATGAAACGCAGTGCTGTTTGTGTTTGTTGGACCCCCAAAAGTGCGCCGACCGAAGTAAAGCACAGACACTTCGGCCTCACAGTTGAGGTTATCATGTTAACATGTGAGGGAATAGAAAACCATGCCAACTTGACGAATACCACCCAGCTTCCCCAGTGCATATTGGTGTTCTATGTAGGGGTTATGCAAAATATGACTCATCAATAGCTGGTCTGTCATGTGCATTTGATGGCGCCGTAGGCTTATGTAAAACTTAAAACACTACTACACTGCACTCCTTAAATCAACCAGACCATGCTAGAAACAACAATTGGGGCATCCTGAATAACATGCCATGCTCTTCTTCCTTTAAAAACATGCGAGTCGGCTTTGCTTGATAGGTCCTATACAGAGTTCATACCTACCATATAAATAAATTGTAATTGTTCGATACATAGTCATTCAAAAGATCAGTTTCATTTTATATACAATTTTTAAAGCAGGTCTGTTATCTTCAGAGATTTAACCAAGGCCGCTTGCCTAAGCTATTTATGACCTTCAAGTTTTTTCTAAGCGACATAATATTATAAAAGCATTCAGCGTTTTTTTTAAGACACTTAGCCACATATGATCCAGGAAACTATAATTGATTTTGAGAAGGCTGGAATGTAGAGCCTGCAACACAAACAACAACATCTACCAAAACAAACTCGGCATAACTGAGCAGAGAGGGAATAACTCCTGGATAGAGACTTCTGCAGACTAGCAACTGTAAGAGCTTCAGCCTAGAGAGGGTCATACTAATGGCTAAGCCAACCTAACTGAGCGGTGATACTGTGTGTCGTACTGGTGGCCAAGCCAATCTAGCAGAGCTGGTGTCTAAAGAATAGCATACAAGCTAAATATTGTAGCGGGTACATTTACATCTGATAGAATACTTTGCGAAGCAGGACGTACCCGGACCGTGAACTATAAGAGGTGTATTGATAATAATGATCTTGCTGTTTAGTAAGAAACAGAAGATTGGGCTGCATCTAAAAAGAAACGCAAGGTGCCCTAAATCCTCATACTGAGAATGTGATGCATCCTAGAAAACTAGAATGCATCCTAGAGATGAGGCCATGGACAACCTTCTAATCGTGGGTGTGCAGCAAGCTGCAAAAAACTGAACTGGTACTAATCGGCCACTGGCAGTGACACTTTGTTCTTAGCCAATAGGCCAAAAGCAATAATAATGATCAGATTTGACACTGGATTTCACTTAATGACACCAATGTAGGAAATGGGCTACACTGTTTGTGATAATACTATAAGACGGTGCAGCCGTGTTAACATTGAATTCCATCTTGATAATTGCCGGGATTAAATGCCTATAGAATATATATTCATGATGATCATGGGATTGCTTCTGCGTTAATAAAAACAAGTTGAAGCTGTCTATATAATATTGGTATAATAGGTTCACGAGGTTGAAATCAGGATAGATATCTCTTTACACATCAGGAATAGTCTGTTTGAATATTCTCTATTTGGAATATTCAGAGTAAGTAGGCATGGTACATCGATTATGTGAGCAGACAGCTTTGGATTGATTTTACAACAGTTGTCCCCTCATAATTGAGTGTTATTGTGTTCGCAATAATATTGAGCATAACCTCGAAACCACCTTACCTTACCCCTTTAAAGATGTTGTAAGGGATGTCTTTATTTTTGGCGTACCAAATCAAGACTCATAAACTTTGATAGCCTGGTTTTATGGTATTCACGAAACCTTCTGATAAGAGAGGGAAGTAAATCTGGCTCTGCTCTACTTAGTAACTCTGAGCAGTTCACGTTTCTTTCGCAAGTTGAAGAATAAATCTTAGTGATGCATTATGCGGAAATCAATACTGTGTGATTAATCAAAATCACTAATTTGTACCGCTAGCATCTGGGCCTATTGGCTAAGATTAAAGGGTCACTGCCAATGGCTAATTAGTGCCTGTGTCAGTTTCTGGCAGCTTGTTGCATACTCATGATTGGGAGGCCCACCAAAGCCTCACCTCTAGGATGCATTCTGGTTTACTAGGATGTATCACTCTCAGTATGAGGACTCTGAGCAACATACGTTCTTCTTTAGAGGCAGCCCACCATCTGTTGTCTCATAAACAGGGGGACTTGGTACTGCAAGCGTTTAGCGGGCATATTTCTTAATAGCGTCAATATCAGCAACACCAATATGGTTTTAAGTCCCCTTTACAGGCCTTGGTGTTTTTGATGACCATGCCTATGCCCTGCCCTGGCCGATGAAAATATCACACACTTTCCTTACATATAACCACATAACATTATCAAGCTTCATTCTCTAGTGAATTACATGACTGAATGTACAGCGGATTTGAAAGCGACAGATCATATTTTCATGACACTGGACAACGCTTGACAATCAGAATTTAATGTATCTCATCTAATTTTAACTTTTACATTTTCACTAAGATAAAGTTGATGTACTCGTTCTAGAGAGTCGGCTTAATCAGTATAAATAGGCACTGTGCGTGGTTGCATCGGTGGATATCGCATGCCAGTCACAGTGCCACTATTAAATCATGTGCAAGCCGGGAATGTTGATGTCGTTTGTATAAGCTCACAAATATTGTTAACCCGTTACTAGTTATCAGGATGGCGTCATTAGCCTTGTCGCCCAACTACCAAAAAAGAAGCCACGTGAAAAAGCTATGGCATTATAAGTTATGCCCCTTCCCCTTTATAAATTCCACCTCAACCTTGATGATGTCATGAAATCGTATCATCAGTGAAAATCTAACAACAATATACTACCTACAAATTCCTTCGCAATGCTATGAATAAAGTTCAACTTTAATACATATAGCTCACAGAGAGCAGACAACAACAACAGTTTTATTGAAATGCAGTTATGTGGCAAGAACAAACTGATATCATTTATGTCCGCTTGCATGATAGATCTTATGCAGATGACATACCTGCCATATGAAACAATGATAACTATTTGATACACAGCCATTTATAAGATCAGATTCACTTTACATTAATTTTGTATGTCAAATCCGCTATTTTCAAAGATTTTACCAAGACGGGCCGCTCATCTCAAACTATCAATAAGCTGTACCTTTT
Source organism: Membranipora membranacea (assembly GCA_914767715.1). NCBI lineage: Eukaryota > Metazoa > Bryozoa > Gymnolaemata > Cheilostomatida > Membraniporidae > Membranipora > Membranipora membranacea. The sequence continues at coordinate 20,502,376 of OU612072.1, forward strand.
TACCAAGCAAGGAAAAAGAAAAGCTGTAAGTTTTGTATTACCGCTGGCCCTAAATTATTAGGGGGCTTGATGATAAATGTTTAGAAGTCAGTTATACCTTCGGGTTGTTACAATACAAAATAGTTTGATGATACAAAAGAACTTAATAATTCCATAAATGAGACAGTCGTTTTAGCAATGCCTATAACTAGAGACAGCCTCAATGATTTATCGATGCTTGCTCTTCTGCTTTGGAGCTTTATTCCTCCCAGTGCCGATTTGAGACCCTTACTAAAAAATTTCAATGTTCTTACTGGTCCACAACTGAAGATCTAAACAGTCGAGAAAGTTTGTGGAAAACTACATAACAATGACGACAAAAACTTTATTCAATATTGAACATAAACCAAGCAAGCAAGCTAACTTTTTCATTAATTTTAATTCCACATGTGAAAATAGAAATAGTAGGGAGACGATTCTATGCTGAATTGATGATGGATTCAATAGTATCTTTTTAACAGGGAAACTGAGATCGCTATCAATCATCGTTAGTAAAAATGATGTATTACATAATGTTTAACCATAAGAAATAAGAGTAGTTGAAAAAACAGGTGATTTTAGTATCATTAGATCATATTATATTATATCATTAGATCATATTATATTATATCATTAGATCATATTATATTATAAATGATATAATATGTTCAGAACCCCCAATTAACACATCCTGGGCCCCATGGGAACTCACAGGTGATGATTGCAGGCCATTCTGGTTGTCATGTCGTCCAATGGGGGTGTAGCTCATGTGGTAGAGCGCTCGTGTAGCTTGTGAGAGGTACCAGGATCAATACCCAGCACCAACAATTCTTTTGCCGGCAGAAATTAGGTTCACTTCAACAATCGATAGCAGGCCTGAGGCACCCAACCAAAGATAACTAATCAACCGCAGCGCACCAGCTGCAGCATGCCAACAAACTGCTGCCAACGACCACCAAGCCCACCGACTGGAAGCAGCACACTGTGTACACAATCGGCAGCACACAAGCAACAGCCCACCAACCATTTGCAGCACATGAGCGGCAGCACACCCATAAAAGGCATAAAGTCGTGCGTACAGTTAGCAGCACACTGACAAACTGGCAGCACAACAACAGTGGCACGCAAGCGGCTGCAGCCGACAAGCGATCTATTTCTACACCATGAATGATAATCTTACCCATAATCCCCTGAATTTAACCCTAATACATAAGAAACGAACAATGGCACCTTTTTGCATGGATGAAGATCTAATACCACCCCAGGTCTACTGAACTGTATCACACAAGGAAATGTGGTTGGATAAGCTGTGTTACTGTCTTCAGTTTTTATGCTTGTCACTGAAATTTCCATGACTAGGTAGATATCAAAAGAAGATATTTCAAACTTTATGCCTTATTTAAATAAATATTTAGTACTGCAAAACATATATTAAAATGGGGCTATCATTTTGTTGCAGAAAAATTGAAATACTATTATTACCCCCATAATGCACATCCTGGGCTTTGGGAAACCACAGGTGTTTATGGTCGGCTATTCCTAGTGTGATATTATGGTGTTTTGCTACTCATTGGTATCAAATGGAGGCATAGCCCAAGTGGTAGAGCGATCGCATAGCATGTGAGAGGTACTGGGATCGATGTGGGCAGAAATTAGGTTCACTTCCATGATCGATGTCTTGTGAAAGCTTGGAAAGAGGTTTGAAGGGTCTGCAGCGCATTCAACACAAATCATGAGATTGATTACTAACATATATATAGTTTTTTTTCTCTGTCAATCATTTATACAATATTTTGCGCGCAGTGACCGGCACTTTGTAATCGATCTTTCAAAAATTACCTTTGTTGCCATATGTTATAAACCAAACGATCGAAAAAGAAACTTACATAAATATCACCGTGGCTTTTGCGGTAACATTAAAGTACATTCAGTCAGACGGATACAACACCGAGTGTGACTCTGAAATTTAGCTTTATGACCTATGAGAAGTGGTTGCCTGATAAAATATCAGTCATCACCATTTTCTGACTGAGGGCTCCAAACAAAGCAGAGGGGCGCAACGGAAGCGTGCTGGGCCCATAACCCATAGGTCGGCGGCTCGAAACCACTCTCTGCTAGTTATGGTTTGTTTGTCACCATAAATTCTTCTTTCTTCAGTAGCTAAGTCCCGGAGTGTTAGTCAACATTGTAAATCACAAAGTATCTTAAAGACCAACAATTTTTGTGTAAAAGAACCTGGTAGGGAAAGTTTGTTGTATCGTTATCCGATCTTGCGATGTTGATAGACTGAACTACCCAGAATGACACCATACTGGATATTTGACCAGTAATCATATGATAAAATTAAATTAAATTTACCCTTTTATGAGTCATTCAGATGTGTCATGAATGCGTCAACATTTCATTTTTTACTGAGCTATCCGAGCCAAGCCCCTGCCCCCCCTCCGATGAATCAGAAGAGCAAATACTGAAGGAGCACCAGCGCAGATATTCTAGCAGCCAAAGATAAGATTAATATCCAGAAGATTAACCTGAGGTGCTGACTTTTCCCACTAAGTGTTGCAGATGCCACCTGGTTGCGCTTACTGGGTTGATGTATTATATTCCCCATATTTGCTTTCTGTTTTACCTGGTTTTCCCCTTAAATTCTATTATTTATGGACCCTCCACTTCTTACCAAAGTAAAGAAAGCACTTGTAATCTAGCAATAACCATTTTGTGTGTTGTAAATAAAGGTGTATCAATTTTAGGAAATTAATTATTAGCTCTTTATTAATCCTAGGCATTGCGATGACTGCGTGACCTCATCATAACATTTTATACAAGCGAAGTGAGTGGTAATATCTGGTGTCAACATGATAGATTTTGGCAACATGCCATAAATTTATTTAAACCAGTAGTTTGATACCTGAAAAGGACATAATTGACTAATGCTGGGAACCTTGAATAGATTGATATAAGTCATGGGGATAGTGTTACAGCCAGCTTTATAGTTATGCCACTTCTCCTATTTATTCGACCTCAACTGTTCGATTATTTATAAACTCTTATTCCCAGTGACCTAGCGACAAGCTATTACCATTGTATGACTTTTGGAGTTGTCTTTTAAAAATCTCAGCCTGTTATAAACCCATATTCCTATAGCATGCGTGTATGGGATGGTGGGACTAAAGTGTGCGAAAAATTGGTTGATGACCCATTTAGGAGGTATGTTGCTACCGCTATGTATGGACTTTGACTTTAAAACAAATAGCTTACTGAGAGCGCAAAACTCGAACATTATTATTTAATGATGGGAAGCCATGATTAGAGCCCTTGTCCAACTGGAATTTCAAATTAATTTTGCAATTTCGGCAGAGTGTTTAAGACCATATGACCGCTCTTGGTCGATAATCTAGCATAGGTGCCAGGCACCGTTTGCAATTTATATATATATATATATTGTGGCCTTCGTGGTGTACTCAGTGGAGCAGCCTCCACACTGCGCCGCAAGTGAAGGCAGGCATGTTAGTGAGGCTCCGAGCGCTGGACTTGGATGGATGCTTAAGGTCAAACAAGGGAGCCAATGGAAATATTTGGCTGCTGCTGCGACAGGAGACGATGGTTCCTACACTGAACAAGCATGCATTAAGAAGCTATAGCTGGTTGCGCTGATGCAGTAGACTGGGGAGGGCAGCCTCACTATGGGTCATAGGCCCCAACGCCACTCTCTCGGTCGCTAATCTCCGGCACTCTTCGGCCAAATATGCACATTTCATTAGAACACGCCGTCAAGCGACGCTGCACAGCAGTGCCACAACAAAATTATTACCGCATTACTGCTTGCCCCGACATTGTGAGCTCGGCCTGCTAAACAGCTTGGCAGGTGTGCGTCAGTCAAGTGGAAGCTTGCATAAACAGATGGTTGCTACTAAGTCAAGCATGTGTCTTGTGGCGGCAGGTGCAGCAGGGGACAGCAGGTCCCCGGCTTTGGATGCAGTCTTCTCTAATTGGTTACCCATGATGATTTCCTGTACTAGATATCACCATTCCTTCTCGCGTAACGCAAACACCAAGGCTTACAATAAATCAATTTTAAAGATGGTTTTCTGGTGAAAAAATCTGTTGTTGAATGATATTGTAACACCCTACTTATGCTATGTAACCCAAGCGGGCACATAGACTAAAGAAAATGAGCGGAACCTCTTTGACTGAGCTCAGGTCGACCGTCTCATCAAGAAATACATAAAGGTTGATCTGGGAGGGAAATGTCAGAGGGAGATATACATTTTTACTGTTTGCGTAACGGAAGGTTAATCTGTACCAGAATACCACATTCTCATGTGTGTTTAAAGAAGCCAAATTGAGCAATTGAAACCATCACTTCAACTAAAAAAAGTGTATGATTATTTTGAAAATGAGTTGGGGTGAAGAAATGTACTGCAATTAAATAGAACATATCGCATATGACACTGTATTGATATCAATTGATTTCATCAACTTCAGTCATAGAATTTAACCTCCTGTGTATTTTCTCTTGCCCGGTTATTACGCACCATTCTTAGTCTTTAAAAAGAAGAAAATTGGCGTCCTCCATTTCATTAAGATTATAGGGAGTTGTCCTCTCAGAAAAAAAGAGGGTATAACTTCGTCAATCTTTCAAATACTCCAGAGAGAGGACGGGGCAGGGCAAAGTTTTGTCACTCACTGCATACTTTAATGGAGAGGGGACGTTGTTGGTATGAAAAGATTGCACTGTCTTTCACTCACAGCATCCAACAAAATGCATGGTGAGGTAGGGGTGTGCTTTGAGGAATATAATCCCTGGGAAAAAAATGTTGCAAATACTTAATAATCATGCGGGATCGGTTATCGAACATGCCTGAGTCTTGAAATATACCACGATCAATAATATCCTGGTTCACATTTAATCCTTACTCCCTTTGCAGGTAGGTCAGGGAATACACGGATACAGGTAGTTTGTCAGTGTTTAAGAAAATTAGAAATACTTAAAGTTTTTGTTGTGGCACCGAAAAATGGTGGCCGTGTTTTGAAAGGGCTCCTGTAATTATCAGCATTTTAGCTGTTTTATACCAGTTATAGCAATCTATCATCAGCTTACTGCATCAACATAGATCGTAAGACCCTCCTACACATCGGCAGAAGAACTAAATCTGTACAAAAAGAACTCCGGAACAGTAAATATAAGGACTCAGTAAAATCCCAATCACCAGAGATTCTATGAAGTAAAAATAGGGGGAGAAGATCAGGAGCCAGACAAAAAGTCAGGGACAGCTGTTCCAATAACAAGATAATGTCAGCCTTACCTAGCATCTTACTGTCTAATACCAACAGGATTTACAACAAAATAGACGAACTAGAGGCAGCAGTACAATCAAAACATCTGAAGAATTGCTGCCTGTTGCTCAGAAACATGGTTGACATCTAATATCCTTGACACTCAAATAGCTCTAGATGGATATTGGACTCTCAGGAGCGATAGGGACCACATTACCACCAATAAAAATCGAGATGGAGGATTTTTAATTTATATTAATGATAAGTGGTGCGACAGTGGAAGTATAATATCGACCCATTCAGAGCGCACCCTGGAGATGATGGCAGTCAGACTAAGACCCTACTGGTTGCCAAGGGATATCCCCTGCATTATTGTGTTAATGGTTTACTGAACACTGTTTGGTGCGCCCTCTAGTGGCGTTGTCAAGGAGACTGTTAAGAAAATCCATGATACAATAGAAACATTAGAAAGGGGAAATCCCTCAGCTACAATCTATGCTCTGGGGGACTTCAATAGCGCCTATGTACAGCTCCCACACTTCAAACAGCAAGTTACCTGTTCCACCAGAGGTAACAAAATCCTTGATAAATGCTACCTGAATATCAAGAACAGTTACAAAGCTATCAAGCTCCCAGAGCTAGGAAACTCAGACCATGCATGTGTCTATCTTCTTCCAACATATAAACACAGGGCATTGGTCAGTCAGCCTGTTACAGTCACTAAGCAGATATGGAATGAAGACAACATGAATAAGCTACTAAGCTGTCTAGATGATACCAACTGGGATGAACTGCTTACTGCTCCTGATGCAAATGAAACCGCTGACACATTTGTAGACTACCTGAACTTCTCAATGGAAACATGGATACCAACCAAGCGATTAGTCATACCAGCCAACAACAAAACGTGGATGACTCCTAGAATCAGCCGGCTGATTGGTGAGAGAATCCAGGCTTACCAAAGTAACTCAGCTGAACACCGCATGTTAAAAGGGCAAGTCCAGAAAGCCATAAGAGAGGCAAAGCATAATCATGCCTCAGACATTGAGACTAGAATGCAATGTAATAGTAGACTAGCATGGAGTCAGTTGAAGTCAATCTTGAAATTAAAAGATAATGCAAAAGGGTGCTCTCTTGATTCTGATGTATTGAATGCTTTTTTCAATCGTTTTGATAAACAGAGTGAGTGTCCAGACTTACCATCTCTTGAACCTATTTTTGATGGTTTTTCTTTTGAGGAAGTTTATGCAACTCTATGTAATGTACAAACGTGTAAGAGCCCGGGTCCAGACAACATCACCGCAAAAATGCTCAAATGTGCTGCATCCACCCTAGCACAACCCCTGACACTGCTTTTTAATCGATCACTTCAGGAAGGTGTTATGCCTAGAGTTTGGAAGACAGCAAATATCAAACCTATTCCTAAGTGTGCAGGGGCATCAGATCCTAAAGATTTTAGGCCGATAGCCCTCACCTCCATCGTGGGCAAATGTCTCGAGCGTCTGGTTATGAAACAACTCTCACCATTACTAGGAGACCCCACCCAGTTTGCGTATAAGTCTGGTAGGTCTACTGAAGATGCTCTAATCACTCTGATCGACTCGGTAACTGAACATCTTGACACCCATGCTAAAAATCGGGTCCGAGCTCTTTTTATAGACTTTTCTAGTGCTTTTAACACCATCAATCCTGCCACAATAATCAGCAAACTCGAGAGCTACAACATCAATCCTAACATCATCAACTGGCTATATAACTTCCTTACAAATAGAACACAGCGAGTTATTACATCACTCAACACGTCAAAATCATTGAGCACTTCAACTGGAAGCCCTCAGGGATGCGTCATCAGCCCACTGCTATTCTCCTTTTATGTTGTCGATATGCCATCAACAAGCAACATCAAACTAGTAAAATATGCCGACGACACTGTGATCATTGAATTGCTGACAGAAAACCAGCCAATCTGAACTTCAAACAATGACTAATACCATCAACTCATGGTGCGCGGATAATGACCTCATACTCAATGCAAAGAAAACAAAAGAAATGGTCATGTGCAATGCAAGGGATAACCCATGCTACCCACAACTGCTTGTAAACAATACTTCAATTGAGCAGGTAGAACAATTTACATACTTAGGCACCATTATTACCAACAAACTGGATTTTACTCTGAACACCTTGAAAACAACAGCTACAAGTCCTTCATAGAATCAGTAATCACCTACCACCTGGTTGTGCTATATAGTCATCTGAGCGCAGACTCTAAGAAAAAGTTAAAATCTGTGATAAGAACTGCAGGTTACCTATCAGGCGAACTTACGTTCACACCTGTAGACGACCTTTACTTTAATATACTGAAAGTAGAGAGCCTCCGTATGATTGCCACCGAAGATGAACCACTACTCCGTCTTAACCAGCTGCCGTCAGGCAGATATCAATCAGTCAAGTTCCGCGTGCAGATCCGTGCCAAATGTTTTAGAGCAGAATGTATCAAATACCTAAATAGTGTCTACAAAAAGTAATAGTATTTTTTTATGGTCTCATCATTTTATTTATTTTTACAGAATCAACAGTTTTAATAATTTTTACAGAGCACCCTACAGAGACAGTTTTATTTCTCAGAGATTGAGACCAAATATAAACATACATAGTATTTACATTACATTGCGGGATACCATATTACTGCTGTTCTATGATATATGGTGTCAGGAAGTGCACATGTTTGTGGTTTACATTCTGTACTGCCCATATGATATGCAAACAGCAGGGGCCATGTGGCAACGCTTATTACCACAAAATTACATGACTGGAGGCACCGGAAATTAGCAAAGTCCGCACAAATCATTATTTGCTCTGATGTTGCCAATGTACTGCAATGTTTGGAACACAGCAACAAACCCAATGAACCTTTATCCGAATAACTCGTCCTTTCTAGAAGAACTGAGGAAAGAGAATATAGATAATAATTTTATTAATTGGAAACTGTGAAGATCAAAACACGAAGTCAAACCTAAGCTATTTATTGAGTTGTCAGGGAACTGAAAGACTGCATTCAAAACAAAGAACAGAGATAATTTGATAATTTATAATGATGCAATAAAATTAGGTGAAGAAATACAAGGCAGGCAAGGGAAGCAAGGACTTGGAGCACAGCGCCCTCTCCTTCCAATTAAGTTACACACTATTCTAAGGCGTGTACACAACGACCTGATTCAAACTCCAGCAGCTTGTGTGATCCGACATCAATTTCTCAGCTGACCCTTATCTGTATTTCACCATATGTATCCTGACAACATATTATTAGCGTCATGATTATGATAAGAGTTTCAAACAGCTTGTGTGATCCAACCTACTTTTCTCAGCTAAACCTTATTTGGATTTCAATATAAGATTATTTGCCTCATAATTATTTGAAGACTGTCATTTTCATGTTTAACTGCGGAAGTATTATACGTTGTTGGCATGAGGATGTCTTATCCATGCTAAGTTCACATTGCAGCGACTTAGTAAAAGTCACAATTCTTGTTCTAAATCGATTCTTAATATTTCACCACTTAGCGCCTAGATCACCAATCACCTGATAAGAGAACCAGGTGAACCCTTCACTTTGTATTGTTGAATACTGATGACACAAGGTATCTCTTATCAATGTTAATATTGCAAGGTCATTAATACACAATGCACAACATATAACCACAGACGTGGATGTTTGTGTCACACATCTGATAATAGCATAAAATTAACCACTCACAATATAGTTGATGAGTGTGTCTTACTGGTCGAAGTGCTGGATATGTCATGGCAACACACACCGTGTTTTGATTTTTGGCTTTAGCGTGCCTATCAATATATCTAACTCCAATATAATGCTTCATCCTCCACTGTTTTATGAATTGTGTTAGATTATAATATGCACTGTTCCTACAATTGAATAGCAGTGGATGAACCCTTGTCGCCCGGCTACATAAGGGCCACAGCTATTTTTTTTGTGGCTGCGCAACAAGCCTACAGTTTATGCGAATAAGACCATTAATCCACGCCTGATGACGGTAGAACAGTAATAATATGATTCAGGATAAATTTGGCAAATAATTTGATGGGTTGTATGTGTTGCATATGGGATAAAGCATGAAGGTCGAGCGTCTAAAATACACAATGATTATGAACTAATTGTACCCTGAGAGGGCACAACTCTTAGGTAAATCTGTTTCAGTTTTGAGGTGAGTATGAGCATACCTAGATTGTGCAAGTCACTTCAGGTTCATTGAACAATGCTTAAAAACTACAAGACATATACTCCAATATCCATGAAATTCGGAATAAGTCTAAATCAATTTCTTTTCAAAATGTAATGCCAAAGGGAAAAAATATCTATTGCAATGCTCAGCCCTAATCTTGGGAAAAAATTGCTTTTAATTAACTGTGTTAGATGAAATTCAGAGACGCAAAGCTAGTGGTATCTAATATCATGCATTACATTGATGAACCAATGGCATCAAGGAGACATGAACTGATAGCAAAATTTTAAGGTGTAACTTCTTTTGACAAATCAAAAGCTGTAACCGGTATTCATGACCCGAATTAGTCCAAAGACGGCTGCGGATTCATTTATCAAGCACCTAAATCATAATATACCCCAATATCCACCATAGCTTCAGGAAAATGGGGCATCTCAGAATAAGTTGCTTTGTTGGAACACAGTATTATCCTTCTTGATAGCAAATTTCCTGAATCATCAAATTATCCGAGCCAAAATAGATCTCAGGATTAAGTATGATTCCATAGCAACAGGACCTGACCATAGAGGTCACAGGTCCTTATCAAAGCTATGAAGGGGCTCTTGACCACCCTGATGCGCTTTGACATGACACCCTTCGGATACAATGAAAAACACTTACAATTATTAATTTTTAATGGTTTTGTTTCCATCAAGTTATGTATTTTGATTAATTATAAAGTAAAACATAGGACACAATTTTCTTTCTACAACTTCAAATTTACAGCCAATATTGCTTTTAAGCTTCTATGCAATTATTTAAGGAATAATAACGTGTCCGAAATAGAAAGGAAGTACGGGTTCTAAGAAGTAGGTAGGGTAGCACAGCCTCCTGACTAACCTCTGTCACTATTCGCGATTAAATAAATCTTAATCAAGCATCACACAATGAATCAATTGAATCGTGAGGTATATATAAGTAGTTTCTGTCATTATACTCCCTACTAAAGGCCGATACTGTGAAGTGGTGCAACATGGTTTAACTCATTACTTTGTTAGACACAAGAATCTGTTCTCTTGTCATATTTCTTATTATGAAGACATGAAGAAGTCAGCACCAGCTCAGCGTACGCTCCTGTCTTTGTCTTAGTTGGATAGACCAGCCTACAAGATGGGGAAACAGAATAACATCAATTGACTGTTGGGTTTGGTTTTACAGAATTATCAGAATCTGATTAGATTACCTTTTCATGAAACAGATAAAAGAAATTAAAGTGGAATTTGAGAGAGCAATTACTCACGGAGGCATTCTACTGATGACCACAATATTCAGAATTGGGTATCTGCTCTCTTCGAGGAGGCTGTCTGTTAGTTTACGCCTCAAGTCTTTGGGTATTTCCGTAACTGTCCCATCAAATGTGACATCAGTAGACCAGGTCACAGTCAGAGTGTCATTGTCACAGCTCAACTTTGCCTGAGAACCAACCTTAGGGTTGCAGTCTACAAATCAAATTCCATACAATATGGTTGGTATGGTATTTAAACATACAGTGTTTGATTTTTTTTCTTGCATGCTCCATCATTCAACTCCTCCAAAGCCTAATTACAGGTTCAACACTGGCTTTGGGTTTGCTAATGCTAGCTCAGAAGATTTTAACCCAAGCATTTCCATATTGTAATTTATAAGCTGCTTCGTGAACGTAAATTGTGCATCAAAGTTAAGGTTTACTCTTTCTAAATAGGAATACTGAGGTGCGGTTTTGTGTTGATGGTCATGCTCTATGTCCTCTGTCATGAGCTATGTATTTGCTCAGTAACGATATCTGTAATTAAGCACTCACCATGTTTACATATCTCTCTTATCTGGTTGACATTACCATTAGCAAGGGTTGTCAGAGTAGCTAGAGCAACCTTATCAGCCAGTACTGTACACTTTATATTGTCATACCTAGCAACAACATCTACTCTTCTCACCAACAAGTAACCTACAATAACAATAAATATTAGTTAAAGCATGGTATAGTATGACTGTAGGCGCTATATGTGGGCATTGCAGTTTCCATTCGGTATTGGCGAAATTTCCAGTAAATAATAAATAATAATAGTAAATAATACTGCCATGAATTAAAAAGTTGTCATTACATTACTATAACTACATGAACTAAATAATACTGTAGCACGCACCTTTAATTTCGACTTTGAGTGAACAGTTTGTATGTTGTCCGCTTATGCGATAATTGTAGACCCCCACAGGTAGTTCTAATGTGTGAGTAGTACCATCTAGTGTGAGATCGAGCGGTGATAACCCAGTAGAAACAGAAACAACTCCTCTGATTACCTCTGGACACTCTTCATTCTCAGATATTGTACCTGGAAAATAATTAAACGCATGATGAAGGTTGAACAACATCTAGTAGATATAGGCAATGAAACATTACCAAGTTTGTCCTATGAGGAACAAAAAAACACAACAAAGGTCTTGGCAGCTGCCAACAGTAAGGAATATATAGCTGAGCTAAATTATGATACTGATTAGTTATTTAAGCCCAAACGGCCGGAAACTCATATCGGATTAGGTGTTGGTGTAGCGAGTAATGCAGGCCTAGATGACTCATCCTAGATGACTGTCCTAGATGACTGTGTGTTTGATCTCACGCACTAAAATGTACAAACATGAGCAGCTAAAAAATCTAAATATGATGGGTTATCTGTATACTCACCATTATTTACGACCGAAATATTTATTGGTAGCTTAAAATGGCAGTAAATTATTTATATTTATACTCACCGTTGTTTATCACTATAATATTTAGAGTGCAGTTGTCTTCATAAATCACATGAGTACCGACAGCTAAACTTGAGTTTACACTCGGAGTCACCTCGACTAATGCTCGTTCATCATCAGATGTCACATACAGTGTCATGTTTCTGTCCTGACAAGGCACTCTAGTGGTAGTTTCTACAGTTTAAAATAAAAATTCACCATTTGCCTGGCGATACTATTTATATGAGTACAAAAAATGTCTGGTGAAAATTATTTCAGCGAGCTTTGGGACTTGTGCTTAGGTGCTTGTGTACCAAGTGGGATTATGATTGCAATATAAATGTGAGTCTATCTTACATTTGATGAACAACGAGGTATTAAATTGAGACGGTCAAATTAGCAATGAATTATTCATAATTATTCTCACCATTATTTATGACTATAAAATTTAAAGTACAGTTGTCTTCATAAATCATATGAGTTCCGACAGCTAAACTTGTGTTTACACTAGGTGTCACCTCAACAAATGCTCTCTCCTCATCAGATGTCACATACAGTGTCATGTTTTTGTCCTGACAAGGCGCTCTAGTGGTATGTCCTACAAAAGAAAATCAAAATCCATCATTCACATGACGATAGTATTTAGAGAAGGCCCAGTACAAACAGTCTGGTAGTATATTTGGAATTTGTGCTAAGGTGCTTGTGTACCAAGTGGGATTATGATTGCCATATAAATGTGAGTCTATCTTACATTTGATGAACAACGAGGTATTAAATTGAGACGGTCAAATTAGCAATGAATTATTCATAATTATTCTCACCATTATTTATGACTATAATATTTAAAGTACAGTTGTCTTCATAAATCACATGAGTTCCGACAGCTAAACTTGTGTTTACACTTGGTGTCACCTCAACAAATGCTCTCTCCTCATCAGATGTCACATACAGTGTCATGTTTCTGTCCTGACAAGGCGCTCTAGTGGTATGTCCTACAAAAGAAAATCAAAATTCATCATTCACATGACGATATTATTTATAGAAGGCCCAGTACAAATAGTCTGGTAGTATATTTGGAATTTGAGCTAAGGTGCTTGTGTACCAAGTCAGATTATGATTGCCATATAAATGTGAGTCTATCTTACATTTAATGAACAACAAGGTATTAAATTGGCACACTCAACTTAGCAATGAATTATTCATAATCATACTCACCATTATTCATGACTATAACATTTATAGTACAGTTGTCTTCATAAATGACATGAGTTCCGACAGCTAGACTTGTGTTTACACTTGGAGTAACCTCGACTAATGCTCGCTCATCATCAGATTTCACAAACAGTGTCATGTCTTTGTCCTGACAAGGCGCTCTAGTGGTATGTCCTACAAAAGAAAATCAAAATCCATCATTCACATGAAGATATTATTTATAGAAGGCCCAGTACAAATAGTCTGGTAGTATATTTGGAATTTGAGATAAGGGGCTTGTGTACCAAGTGGGATTATGATTGCCATATAAATGTGAGTCTATCTTACATTTGATGAACAACGAGGTATTAATTTGAGACGGTCAAATTAGCAATGAATTATTCATAATTATACTCACCATTATTTATGACTATAATATTTAAAGTACAGTTGTCTTCATAAATCACATGAGTTCCGACAGCTAAACTTGTGTTTACACTTGGTGTCACCTCGACAAATGCTCTCTCCTCATCAGATGTCACATACAGTGTCATGTTTCTGTCCTGACAAGGCGCTCTAGTGGTAGTTCCTTCACATTGAAATAAAAATTCACCATTCGTGTGACGATATTGTTTATAGTATGTCATTGCCAAGTATAAATAATGTCAGGTAGTAATATTTGGAATTTGAGCTTAGGCGCTTATGTACCAAGTCGGATTATGATTGCCATATAAATGTGAGTCTATCTTACGTTAAATTAACAATGAGGTATTATATTGACACGGTCAAATTAGCAATGAATTATTCATAATTATACTCACCGTTATTTATGACTATGATATTTATAGCACAGTTGTCTTCATAAATCACATGAGTTCCGACGGCTAAACTTGTGTTTACACTTGGTGTCACCTCGACAAATGCTCTCTCCTCTTCAGATGTCACAAACAGTGTCATGTTTCTGTCCTGACAAGGCACCCTAGTAGTAGTTCCTACAGTTCAAATAAATATCAATATTTCTGTGAGGATACTCTTCATTATTATAGGAGAAAAAATAGTGTCTGGTAGATATAAATTTAGTTTGGGTTCTGAGTTTAGGTACTTGTGAAACAAGTATTTGAGGTGGTATCATTCATTCAACGGCCATCAAGGTATTTTAATGGATAGCTTGAATTAATTGGCAATCAATTATTTATATTTATACCCACCGTTATTAATGACTATAATGTATATAGTACAGTCGCTTATATGGATCACATGTCTACCCACAGCAAATTCAGTCTGTATGTCAGTAGTTATGTCCACTTGTGCCTTCTCCTCATCGGATGTCACATAGAGAGTCAAGTTTCTGTCCTGACAAGGTGTTTCGGTAGTAGTTATATGGGTAGTAATTGATGGTGTGGTAGTTGTAGGTATTGGCATAGTTTTCGGTTTTTGATCTAAAAAATAAACGAGTTTGATTTGGTTGGTCGGTTGGTTTGAACACCTCATTCAAATAAATCAAAAATGTGGTGAAGTGGGAAATTAATATGCTCCATCCACCGATGACTGCACTGCTAGCCTTAAAAAGGTCAGTCACATATGGAGGTATCAAAAATTCACCATATACTACTCTGCTTTATGATTTAATTATTTCCAATCTCCTTTTATCGAGTTGTCTTTTCATGTGAGGCAATGAGGTAAATCTTATCGAATATCTACTTTTTATAGAAAACATCTATTTTCCTCTAACATGATTATCAGTAGGCAGGGATAGGTAAAGTAATATAAATGACCAGCATGTACTTACCTATAAAATCAACTTGAGATAACAATGTATATATAGTGTACTCACATATTAACTGCTGGATTCTCTGGAATTGTCCGACGTAAATAGAGTTATTTGTGATGAGTAGAGACCGGGGGGGGGGGGGTTCAGACATCCTGAGCAGAGATCCAGTGTGGTCACTTTGTCTGAGTTCATGTCTACGAGTCGGATCCTGTTATTGCTCCAGTCAGCCACGAGTAGTGTCTGATGTCCTATGAAAACGAGGTCAAGTGGGTAGTTGAATAAAGAGTTTGGTAGAGAGCTGTCTGTGTAGCCTGAGGTCCTTGGTGACCCAGAGATAAGTGTTATTATCTTCTCTTTGTATGTGATACGGTAGAGAGCGCTGTACGCTGCTATGACATACAGGTCGCCGCTGTCATCCTGTGTCAGGTGTGTGATATACTGGAGTCGGTCGGACTTAACGAAAGTACCGACAGAGGTGGAGCTTACATCGACTGTCCTCACAGCCTTGTTAAGCCAATCAGTGACGAGAAGCTGATCGACATCATTATTGTCTCTTATTACAGACCAGGGATTGTTGAACTGACCGGGGCGACCGTCTGTGTATCCTGATGACTGACATTGTCCGCTGAAGACGGAGGTGACTCCTGTGACACGGTTAATTTCTCTCAGACAGTGATTATCAAAGTCATCTACAATTACACACCTATCTGTGACTTGTGTGAATCCTCGGATATAAGAGAACCTTGCCTGAGTTCCTCTCCCCTCTTTGTATCCACTCTCAGCAGTGTTCCCGGCTATGGTCGTAGATGTTTTACCATCGCTGGTTTTCAGTGCGCGGCGGTCGGTGTACAGTAGGCGACCGGGTTTGAAAAGATCTTCTTCCATGTGATCAACATCGCCTGAGGCGGTGGTGAAGTTTGTAGCTGTAGATCTCTCAAATCTGTAAGATTAATATTATTATGTAAACGGACAATGTTGGTTAATTTGATCGTATTAACGCAGTAATCATTGAACAAAAAACCACAGATATTACAAATGCAATATTTTAAATTCATAATTTAAATGAAGTGTATTTTTCGCATTCTAAGTATTCATGTGCTGGTGGGTGAATCAAATATATCAGAATTTTTGATTTTTCGCGAAATTGATTCAAAAGGATAGTAGTGTTTTCTATCAACCAATTAAATTTAAATGCAGGTTATGCACCAGACACCTAAATATATCATATTTCACGCGCGGCTTTTGTTCACAGTAAATTTTGGTTATTTGGAGTTGTCTCATGTTATACACCATCAGGAGGCAATACACAAAATTTCAATTAAGCGACCTAAATTCAAAATCTTGAATAAAACAGATATTTGCTTTCATTAATCAACAAAATTTTTTGCAATGTATAAATTACAAAAAATAACAGTTTGTACCAAAAGTAATGTGTAATATCACAAATCACAAGAAGGAATGAAAAAATCAAATGATTAGTTCACTCAACATTGCCTACCCTGAATCTCATATTTTTACTAGAGGATATTCTAGCATAGAACTCAGAAGGCATTCAAACCCCTATTTATTATCAAAATAACCTGGATAGGTAGATAAACATCACATCACTGAAAAGGGACTCACTGATCAATTAGAGACTGCGTATCCTGATCCATACACCACCCAGTATTAAGTATCACACAACATAACGCCTGTCAAAACAATGATGGTATTAAAAATGTTTGTTACAAGAGAAACTCCCAAGGAAGTTTAGGTTTGAGGGAGGGGACATCACCCATATAAAGGGAATGCCGAGTCCCCATTGAGACCCTCTGCGCATTCCTCCTGTAGATGTTATGTCTGGGTTAAAGCAAGCCATGCTTGTTTTCTCATGTACTATCTATAACAACGTTTTTTTCAACATTAGCACTTATCAATTTTGAGGTAATAGTTGAATCGAAATTCTTTATGTACTTACAAAGAAAAGTGTCAGTCTCAGCTCCATGATTCTTGACAGGCCAAATATTTTCATGGGAATATAGTAGTATTTGCTCTCTACCTCGTCTACCTACCTAGTCTCTCCTAAATACGGTAAGCGAATGAACTGGCAGTGAACATAAACCGCTGCAGAGCTTTTTAGCTAGCAGCAACTAATATTTAACAAGTTATCTTTTATGTGCGTCAAACTTCAGATAAGAGAGCCGAGTAAACCTTTCTCTGCCTAGTACTAAATACTGTTGACATAGGAATCTCTTATCAGTGTAAACATTTAAAGGTAGCTATATTGGACAAAATCGTGTGTCCTGTTTTAACAAAGTCCCAAAGATTGAACCAGGGCACTGCTGTGTGTATCAGAGACCTGATAAGAAGGACAGGTGAAACTTTCAGTGCTCAGTACTCAATCATGCTAATACAATGATTCGTATATCACTGTAAATGTTACAGGAGGCAACAAACTTAAATTCTATAAAAAAGAATGTAAATGTTGGCATGCCTGCCTGAGTTTCACTTGATTAGGCCCGATATTTACAAGTCTGAGTCTGTTGCATCAAGATGATAACAAGGAATGGCAACTCTTTGTTTGTCATCAATATCTCTCCAATTCTTGTAGAGTTATTAATGGTGTAACAATTATACCTGAACCTGTAATTGTTGATGATGTTTATCAAGGGGCCTGATGTTTACAAGTCTGAGCTGGTTCGATCAACAGGGCTACAATGATATTGACGAAGGATTACAGCACACAATTCTTGCAAGTATAAATTTTAGCCAATTAATTATTAGCTATTTTTTATTCAATTGCATTGCATGGATCTCATTTTAACAAACTATCTCAACCTTACATACTAGCGATAAGATTTTTGTGGTGTCTAACTTCTATCCTTAAACTGCTGTAAATACCTAATGCCGTTATCTTGTAGAAACAATTAATGATGAGATCATATGATTGATATCAAAGTGACGCAGCTCAGTCATGTGGAAGCTGGGAATATTGAATTCATTGACGCAAACTATACAAATACTGCTGATCTTGTGCTTATTATTGGGAGGGCGTTATAGCTCAGCCCCTCCCATATTTAATCAACATCAACCCTGTGAATGTTATGAATTCTTATTCTCAGTCACAACTAAACAACAAGATACTATCTAGAGATAACTTCTGACTCACTCTCCAGATATCAGGATATCAAACCATTTAACCATAGAATGCATATATAAGGTAGGCAGGATTATAGACATTGAAGGGTGCGAGGGATTGAATAGTCAATCAAGAATTTCCTCCCAATTGGACACAAATGATCCCTGAGCCACCGATCCGATATCAGTTGTGTATGGGTTGCGCCACATCAACCCTCCAATGCCATAAAAGCAGAACCAGCGTGATAGACTTAGGGACTCTGCTTGCAGAGTACGGAAGTAGCTAAAGCTAAAACACCGACCCTCTTACTTTACTGTTTATAAATTGCCGAGCAGCTGCCTTCTGGTTTTAAAAACAAGACATAGTTGTCTATGTCAATAATTAGTTTACTTGTTTTACAGTTCCCTCACAAATCGCACACAACGTGTTATAAAAAGGTCCAATGTATCAGTATCTACTGGGAGCCCTCAAGGCTGTGTGCTCAGTCCGCTACTATTCTCATTCTATGTATCCAGTATGCCAACACTCAACTCCAATACCGAAACCTCAAATATGCTGATGACACAATCATACTAGAGTTTCTCACGAGTACCTAGCCATCGTGTCTCCAACAAGAAGCAGCAATGCACGGGATAACCCGACCACACAACAGCTGGTAATAAATGGTTCCCCGATCGATCAAGTAACAGAGTTCCTGTATCTTGGTACTACGCTAACTACTAAACTTGACTTTACAGCCTCTGCCAACCGAACTGTAAAGAAAGCTAGAACTCGACTTCACATTATGAGCAAGCTGTATCATTTGGGAATAGATGCCAGATTGATTACATCATGCTACAAATCCTTCATCGAAAGCATCCTACTCTACCATCTAGTAGTGATATATTCTCATCTAAGTTCAGACTCTAAAATACATCTAAAGCGAGTGGTGCGCTCAGCCGGTCGTCTCGCAGGAGATATCACCTTCACCGCAGTAGCCGATCCCTACCACAACAAACTTGCTACAAAGATTCTTCGCATGGTGGCAACCGAACAAACTCCTATGTTGACATTTACTCAATGTCGATCAGCCTATGATTCCACCATCTGGTACAGAGTAAACCTTCGCAAACTTTCTTTCAGAGCTAACTGCGGTCACTATTTAAATAGCGTTTTTTCAAAAAAGTAAACTTTTTATATGAAATTTTATCAATTTATTTTAACCGTCTGTACTTTTAACAAGATAGCACTCACATGAAGCATTTTATTTCTCTAATTGATGAGACAAATAAACACATCATCATCAGAGCTTTTTTAATATCTAAGGTAAAGTAATCATTAATACAAATTATCCCTGTGAAAGCGGCATTAACCATGAATCTCTAACTTCATGATATTGAATACTTATTTGCTTCATTTCGATTAAAATTTTGGCCAATGTCAACTCGAACTAAATTCTTTATATAGCTTCAAAGCTGCATGGTGCCTAAAGTATGTGATAAGAGCACCAAGTTAGCTTTTTACTGCTTGGAGCTGAACCCTGCTAATGTGAATGTAGGTAGAGAACTCCATTTTTTGCTATCTTTGTCGCATGTTCGACCCACTAGGGGCCAAATACCCAAGCAGAATAGACACCTCTTTTTTAATCATTGATTGTTGCTCATGTTTATTTTGTATGGATTTAACTTCTTCCCGTTGAGAAAGAAGGCAACTCCATACAAAGACTGTCTTGTTTCTCTAATCTAATCTATCCACAACATTTGATTTTAGAACTTTGTTACAAGTAGGTATTAATTCAATTTACTAATGACTCATAGCTGAGATGCCTTTTCGACATTAAAATCAATTTGTATTCTTGAATAATAAACTAAGTTAAATATAAAAAAACAAGGGCTCTCCCACAAGAACTGATCAGCTTTGAAGTTTCCCCGGTCTTATATGCACCGGAGGTCATCACTGTTGATAGGCATGGCCAAAAACACTTTAAATTTGAAATTAAAATGCAAGCAAACTGACTTCCTCTTGAAAAAATGACGATTGGATTTTGATTTTTGTATGATAAAAAATTACTCAATTATACATTGTTATAATATGACAGCGATTGAACCTCCTAAAAAAGCGGAGATAGGATGTCTGATAGCTGACAGTAATTTAATTACCCCTAATACACAACAGATTTCGTCTAAAGATAAAATTGAGAAGGGTCTCTGATTTGAAGTGGTTGACACTGTCTGTTATCACTATATCTCGTATCTTCTTGGTTTTATTCTCTCTATCTGAAATCTCCTGAGCCTGAGCTGTGAGAACTTGAGATCTCACAGTTTCTGCTCTTCCTTCTCCTTGACTCTCCTGAGTCATCAAAGTAAGCTGTGAAGTTAACTAAATATGTTTTCATGAAATCATTTTTACAACTTCCTAATGTACACAAAGCACATCTCCTAAAGTGTTCTACCATGTAATCCATTCTAACTAGGGTGGGCAGTGCTTGGATGTAGGAGAATAGTAGGGCAAGAGGTGTAATTTCCGTACAAAGTATATCGTACCAAAAGAACGCCTTGTTATGGACAATATCACCAAGTGCTCCGAGAAGCTCTCCAAAGCAGATACTGCCATAACAGATTGAAAACCAAATCCCTCAGAATGTTTGCCATCAACACACCAAACCCTTTAATCTCCTTTGACATGCTACTATCCGGTTGCTTTACGTCTCTGTGCCGCTGCATTAATCTTCGTAGAGACTGTTTTAGATCACAGACTATCCTTATTTTCTATTATTGTATATATGTACACTAAAATAGCTTTTATGCAACAGTTTTAGACAGCAAAATTTTTATAAATATATTTTACTACAGGCAAACCAGAACTTTATTTCTCAATCGCCCCTTGTGATAATAAAGGTCCGTACATACATACATACAAACATACATACGTACGAACATACGTATCTATGTACATTCGTACGCACACACTCACACACGCACACACATAAGCAAGCACGCACGCACGCACGCACGCACGCATGCATGCACACACACGCATACATACATATACATACACATACATGCACATACATGCACACACATACATACTTACCTCTATTATGGTAAATTATAAAGGTCCTAACATGGTTGACATGCAAAAACCGGCATTTTGCAGCTAATTTGCAAGTAATTTAGACAAACCGTCTTCCAAACAAGGAATTATTTACCACTAAGAATGAGATATAGGTAGGCAAGCAAATAAGTGCATGGACGATTGATACCAACATCCAATCATCTGGAGGACATACTCTCTTGTAAAAATCAGCAAATGCAAGTAAGTTTTTGGTTCACCAGACCTTATCAATCTGAAGATATTGCAAGTGGTGTCCATTTATCTCAAGGTTACTCATCTGTCATATTAGCACAAGGGAGAATAAGAACCGACTGCTTGTGTTTTGCATTGTGGGATACTAATAAAATTCATTATCAAATATTTGACAGCTTAAGTTTTTGTCTCAAACAACCTGCCCCTCCCACCCTGTTCAGCTGTTCTAATAGTGCCCACTAAACCTATTTCGTGGAGCACAGAGGGGCATTGAAATTTAAGGGAGAAAGGGTTTTGAAAATTATCAAAATTCATATTGAGCTATGTTGTTTAACCATGTTGAACTGTAATTTTCAGACTGAAAATTGATGATGCAGGGGGTGACCGCTGACTTAGGTACAGTCAGGTTGGAAGCCATGGGGGCCTTTGGGGCAAATCGTGGCCTGGCTAATTATCTTAAAACAACCCCAACCATTAGACAGGTTGGAATAGAAAACAAAGTTCCTGCGCGTTGCATTGTGGGATATTCATCCACTTATCTAAGAATATTTGGCAGCCTAAAATCTATTTGATCAAAAGTGAGGAAAAGGAAAGACATATATAATTCTCTCAAAATAAAGGAGAAGATTGTGATTGTTTGTGCCACCTGTGAACGTTATTACAGCAGGCTGTGAAATTCAATCAAATATTAAAATATTTTATGAATTGAATAATTTGTCCTACACATCTTAGCAAAAGCCTAAAGGAACCAAGCTGTCAAGTTTCAGAAAATTTCCAAATAACAGTATCTACATTGCATTGTGGGATATCATATTACTGCAGGACTATAATATATGGTGTCTTGAGGTGCAAATGGCTGTTGTTTTAATATTTTTTACTTCAAATAGGAAGGGAATTGATAATTAGTCTGACTCAACAACACCTGATACACAAAATCACAATGACTGCCAGCAGAACCAGAATTAAACAAAGTCCACACAGATCATAACCTGATCAAATGTGGTCAATGTACAGCAATATTTGAATCACAGCAGCAACCTTATGAACCAATGGCTAAAGATTTTGAAAATCAAAACATGAAGCCTAGCCTGAAATATTATAGAGTTGTATGAGAGGCAAATAAACTCAATTCATATCAAAGACAGATATTAAGATAAATTATAATGATGCAATGAAATTTAGCACGGAAATACCTTGATACCTCACTTATAAGGCACCAGTGCTTCCTTACTCTTCTGCTTTATTCTTAGTTCCTCTCAGTACTAATTTGAGACACATGCTAAGTAAGCGAATGAAGTACAGGATTAATAAGAACCCTCCCACATCATTTAATAATGAAGTTATAAACCATGGTTTTGATTTATTTAAAATTTTTTATCAGGATTTGATTGCGCAAATAACCACATCCTCTGCTATCAAGCAAGAGGTCCTGGGTTCAATCCTTGTTCTCTTCTCGTGGGATTTACCCTGGCTTTCCCTACCCACATAGCACAAAACCCGAATTCAAATTCAGCCAGCAACTCTCACACATCACACACATCCCAAACTCTCATTATTTGCAAAACCGACAATGGGGGTGTGTACTATCAGTAATATTACAAACTGTCCAGGGTCTTTGAGCACTAGGGGTATCAATCACCTGTTCTCTGGTGAGTGCGGTTTCATTCGAATACCCTACCCCCAGGTAAGACAATACAAATGCATCGTTTTCATAGGAGAATGAGTAAACAAGCGAAATTTAAGGGAGAAAGGGTTTTGAAAATTATCAAAATTCATATTGAGCTATGTTGTTTAAACATGTTGAACTGTAATTTTCGGACTGAAAATTGATGATGCAGGGGGTGACCGCTGACTTAGGTACAGTCAGGTTGGAAGCCATGGGGGCCTTTTGGGCAAATAGTGGCCTGGCTAATTATTTTAAAACAACCCCAACCATTAGACAGGTTGGAATAGAAAACAACGACACATTCTTTTTTGGGGATAGTGAGATGGCACAATCGATTAGCGCGCTTGCTATTCACTGCCAGGCGACTAGTGCCGCAGGAGTTGTGGGTTCGAGTCCCACTGGGGGAGCTTTCATTGTTGATTGTTCCAGCCCCCAGCACCATCGGGTGTATACCTCTCCTGTGTACTTGTCTACTGACTGACTCATGGAAAGACATGTGACAGCATGGAAAGACATGCTGACAAGCTGGAAAGACAGCTAAAACTACTACAAGGGGTCCCAGCAATGGGCCATGTAAGACCAATTACCCTAACACGTACGCTGTGTTTCATAGGGTGGCAATGGTGGATTGGAATGTGCTGTGGGATGAGAGAACACAACTCCGAGTAGTGAATAGCGGGCTATCTAATTAGCGCCATCGACCCATTCTTTTTTGGAGATGGTGAGATGGCGCAATCGGTTAGCGCGCTTGCTATTCACTGCCAGGCGACTAGTGCCGCAGGAGTTGTGGGTTCGGATCCCACTGGGGGAGCTTTCATTGTTGATTGTTCCAGCCCCCAGCACCCTCGGGTGTATACCTCTCCTGAGAATGTTATGGCAAAGTCTGGTTGGTGTACCACCCTTCCCATCCCTGCGCTAGATTCGGGTATCACAAACTTGCTCTTGGATTTCTATAGCGTAATGTCTCAGAGTAAATCAGCGAGTTTTTGTTCACATTGCCTTAGTAACAGGAGAAGATGAAGGACTAAAGACTACCAAAAAACAGAAACATTTCTTTAGTCAGGCAGTTAGTTACCTATGATAAAGTTGTGTCAGATTTGGGGGGTAAAATAAAAAAATAAAATGCTCTACTTGACATGAACTATTGTAGGTGGAGAGAGTGCCTTCTATAAGATAAGGTAACTCTCATTATCTGCATTATGATATCACAGTACCCCTAATACATGCTTTTGTTTTTTGGCAACCATTAAATTCTAATTAATAAAGTTCATAGTACACAATACTCTGTGTAATAAATCTGATGGCTATTGTGGTTGGTCAAGATTAAAGGCAGACTTCCTGCCGCGGCAGCATACCCATTGTTCGTTCCTCATACTCCCAACCCCATCATTGCCTTTTTAGGGATCGCATTGTTTTTCTTACAATTATGTATGAGAAATATAAATACTTGGACTACAGACTACGTAAGACTAAAGGACTATGTTTGTTAGATATGTTGAATTGCGAGGTAATACATCTATCTTGTGACTGAAATGAAATAAAAGTGTCTGAAGGCCACCGCTCTTTTTTGGCAGACAGATTGGAACAATCATTTAAGATCAGCCTGTATCTGGGTTTATTACAGAATAATCATCCTATCTCAAACACCAGAACCATGGATATAATAGAAAACACAAAACAATTGTGCATTGCATTCTTGGAAACTCAATAACTTATTCAAAAAATTTCTACAGCTGAAGATTATTTTGAATATTGAGATACTGATGAAAGTCATATATTGTTTTAAAAGCGATATTACCACCTTCCCCCGCAGTCGTGAGGGTTTGTACCACAAAGTGATGAGCAAGTCTAAGTCACACGCCAAGCTTGAGTCTGAGCCGGGCGAGGATGGCGAGCGACGAGGTGAGTCAGCAACAAGGTAAGATTACTTGGCGTATTATTACTTTTATGAGTGTCACGCGGCTTGGACGATGGTACATTTGTGGTTGACAACTGAGCGTGCGCTGTATGAGTGCGGGCGAGTCATTCTTAAGCACGCTTGGATGACAGATGGGCCAAGGTGCCGGAGAGCCAGAGCGGATGCGGCTGAACTTACCATACTCTACCTAGTCCCGCTGCAAGTATCATAGAAGCACTTTGTGCACCACCTGCGGAAGCAACCAGCATGCAGGGCTGAAGAACATGCAAAGCTTGTTGATGCCGCCGTTGACTAGTGCGCATGAATCTAGTCGTGAGGCCTGCTCTTGACACTTTAAGTTTGAAGCGCGACAGGCTGCTCAGCTTGGAAAAACAGCCTTTGGTTTTGACTCGCCGGAGGACAAATGACTTTGCTCGAGAGCACTTGTATGGTATTGCACGGCTGCGACATTGGACTTTGGCCGGACCCCAACAATGGACAAGCATGCATTAAGATGTAATAGCTAGATGCTCGATAGACTGGATAACGCTGCCTCACCATGGGTCATAAGCCTAAACGCAACTCTTTCGTTGCTACAAAGTCAAGCACGTGCCCAGTGTCAGC
The DNA here is from genome assembly GCA_914767715.1 of Membranipora membranacea. NCBI lineage: Eukaryota > Metazoa > Bryozoa > Gymnolaemata > Cheilostomatida > Membraniporidae > Membranipora > Membranipora membranacea. The sequence continues at coordinate 20,528,209 of OU612072.1, forward strand.
AGGCACAGCAGATGAAAGCAGGCACCCTTGGTACAGGCCGTCAAGTCGGCGCCTGGTCAGCCGTCTCCGAAAACTAGCAGCCACGTAGTAGATCAAGCCAATGTCATGAGGCGATCTCAGTAACGGCAGAACAGGCCTGCGTCACTTCATCCATGGAGATGATGGCGCTATCTGGTTGATCCTGCCAGTAATCATATAATCAATTCATCATTCACCTAGTGCGCTCATTGAAAAGGTTTTGACAAGTAACCGTATAACTTAGGGCACTCAACCAATGATATTTAGCCCGAGTTATTAAGATTTTGGCAGGAATATATTTCCCCTCTTATTCATCATATCCATACAGAACTATTTGCGTGGGCGCCAAACCATGTTACTGGCTCTCGGACTTTCGGATTATGCAGCTGGTTTCTAATAAATCATGCGTTGTTGGTGGAACACGAATGTTTGAGTGAAATCTGTTACCTGGTAGAATTTCTGCCAATGATAAGTTGATTGACACACGTTCAGTTGCATGTTGTATGAGTAGAACTGTCAACATTTTTTAGCTTGAAATCTTCTGTAAGTAAATTGGTTACTAATGCTATATTGGGACGGTATTAAAGTGCCATAAGAGCCGTTTCAAATTGCAGATTTGAATCAATTGGCCGTCCTCATAATCATTCCTGAATCACTACTTGCGCACCACTGTCTTGACCAGGTCTTTTCAGACCGGGACTCAACATACCGGAGCTGCCAACTATATGTTTGCAATGAAAATATCCCTTCCTTATGAATTAAAACAATAATATACTGACTTCTGTTAGATTGGGGTCAGCTCGCAGAACATCGGGCCCGGCAATCATTCTCAAGAGCAGATTAATCTCTCTGTGTTTTAAGCTTGAATGGTATCAGGCCAGGGGGGTGGGTCACCCTCCCACCTTCCGTTATCAGCCTGTTGTAAATACAAACTTCTGTGTCTGCAGTGCAAATAAAATAGAGCATTTCAATCCTAGATGCTTTGTTTGACAGAAACTGCTTCATTTTACTCAACAGCAGCTATGTGATGACGGCAAGGGAGTGAGGGAGGGAGGGAGGGGGGAGGGAGGGAGGCAGGGAGGGAGGCAGGGAGGGAGGGGGGGAGGGAGGCAGGGAGGGAGGGGGGAGGGAGGCAGGGAGGGAGGGAATGAGGGAGGGGGGAGGGAGGGAGGGAGGGACGGACGTACGGACGGAGGGAGGGAGGGACGGAGGTAGGGAGGGAGTGACGGACGGACGGACGGACGGACGGACGGACGGACGGACGGACGGACGGACGGACGGACGGACGGAGGGACGGACGGACGGAGGGAGGGAGTGAGGTAGGAATGAATGGAGGGAGGGAGGGAGGGAGTGACGGACGGACGGACGGACGGACGGACGGACGGACGGACGGACGGACGGACGGACGGACGGACGGACGGACGGACGGACGGACGGACGGAGGGACGGAGGGAGGGAGGGAGGGAGAAAATTCTGAAATGTCAGAATTACACTCAGTTTATTATCTGACAGATTAATTTTGTGAATATTTTCTCCAAGCTGAGATCACGTTATTTTAGGTCACACTTGTACTGACATCATCTCTACCTTGTTCTACAAGGTCGTTTATTGACCCACAATGTGACTACTGTTTTGTTCAAATAGAAATAATCGAGAACGATCTGGACTAAAAATAGCGATCCTAGAGAAAGTATCTCCAAATATATACTTCAGAACATCTCAAGAGTCCAATTATTGAGATAAAGAACCTGGCTGCTTTGCAAATACTTCTCTATGAATCACAAAGTTTATGCATCTTAGATGAGTTTGATGTAACTGATTAACCGAAAGGACTTACAATCTCACAGTGGGTAGTTTTTATAATGAGGCTTAGCTCCATATCCTGTAACGCAACAGCAGAGAGAACTGATATCCGGCTTTAGAATGCAGTCTTACCTAATTGGTTACCTGAGGTGATATCCTGACACTGTTCATTTCCTAGCGTAACACAAAAGCCAAGGTGTACAATAAATCATTTTAAAGACTGTTTCCTTGTGTAAAACGATTGATGACTGATATTGTAATACCATACTTATGCTATTTAACCCACGCATGCACATAGACTAAAGAAAATGAGCCATACCTCTTTGACAGAATATGCTTGATGATCAGCTCAGGACGACCATCTCATCAAGAAATACATATAAGTTGATCTGGGAGGGAAATGTCAGGGGGAGATATATGTTTACTGTTTGTGTAGTTGATGTTAATCTCTACCAGGATACCATGTTTTTGCAGGTATAAAGAAGCCGAATTGAGCGATAGAAACCATCACTTCAACAAAAAACACATAAAATGATTAGTTTGAAAGTGAGTTTGGGGGAAGAAATGTACTGCTTTCAGATACAACATATCACATATCACACTGTTTTGATGACTATACGTTTCATGAACCTCAGTTACAGAAAACTCTCCTAGTATATTTTCTCTCTCCATGAATTTATGATCTCACACCACCTTTAGTCTTTCAAAAGATTCAAATTGTCTTCCCCTATCTCATTAAGATTATAGGGAGTTGTCCTCTCAGAGGAAAAGTGGGTATAACTTGTTCATTCTTTCAAATACTCCAATAGAGAGAGGACGTTGTTGGTATGAAAAGAAGGCAAGGTTGCGTCACTCACTGCATCCTGGTGAATGCATGGTGAGGTAGGTGGCGTGCTAACAATTATTTGGATTTCAATATATGTATCCTGGCGATAATCAACCGGACCATAATTATGATAAGAGCATCAACTTCACATGTCACTGCAGGAGAATTATAGCATTGTTGATGTGAGGATGCCTTATCAATGCTAAGTTCCCATGACTGCTAAATAGGAAAAGTCACACTTCTTGTCCTACATGAACTCTTAATATTTCACGACTTAGCGCTCAGTTCACCAATCACCTGATAATAGTACCAGGTGACCCTTTCACTTTGTGTTGTTGATTGCTGATGACGCAAGTATCTCTTATCAATGTAATTATTGCAAGACCGCAGATGTTTGTGTTACACATCTGATAATAGCATAGAATTAACCTCTCACAATACAGTTGATGAGTGTGTCTTATCGGTCGAAGTGCTGGATACGTCATGGCTACACACACCGTGTTTTGATTTTTGGCTTTAGCGTGCCTATCAATATATCTAACCCCGATATAATGCTTCATCTTCTACTGTATTATGAATTGTGTCACATTATAAAATGCGCTGTTCCTACAATTGAATAGCAGTGGATGAACCCTTGTCACCCGGCTACATAAGTGCCATAGCTATTTTTTTTGTGGCTGCGCAACAAGCCTACAGTTTATGCGAATAAGACCATTAATCCATGCCTGATAAGGGTAGAACAGTAATAATATGATTCAGGATATATTTGGCGAATAATTTTATGGGTTGTATGTGTTGCATACGGGATAAAGCATGAAGGTCGAGGTATTAAAATACACAATGATTAGGAAGTAATTGTACCCTGAGAGGGCACAACTCTTAGGTTAATCTGTTTCAGTTTGGAGGTGAGTTGGAGCATACCTAGATTCAAGCAGTCACTGAGGGTACACTTTACCATTTCTCTTTCATGACTATACCATATTTGAATTGTAAACAATGTAACCTGGCAATGCTTACTTGTGTGAGGAACGGAATTTAGTACTAGTATAGTAATATACCAAAATCGTATACTAAATACTTAAAATATTCAAGGTTCCAACACGTAATTTAATGTATAATTTGTCTAGTTCTGATTATAATTGGAGTTGTATTCTCCTTGAACTTTCTTCCTAAACAATGGAAGATAACTACAACTTACTAAGGTTCTTGTGTAAAATTTTGGTAGCACGTTAATTCAAATGTAGCAAATTAACCTTAACAAAATTTAAAACGACGAACAGCTGGCTCCCCGTTCCCAGTTTAGAGAAACCCTTAGAATTGTTTTATTTAAGTCTGACCCCTCTTGGACTTCGGAGAAGTTGGCTCCTAGCCTTTTTACAGAGTGGCTCCTGCCGATATACTGCCGAAACTCCTTGGTTGTTCTAGCAGTAACTCGAGTGGAGTTGAAAATATTCATGCACCACAAAGCAATTATATAACCCTTTTTGGGATATGAGCGTGCGGTTAATTTAAAATAAAGAGGGAGGCTGCTATTTAGAAGATAGGTTTTTTTTTTTACTCCAAAATATCTTGCAGTCTCAAGTATTTTATGGATTAATAACTTTAACGCTAAAATTGATCTTTGTATAGTGCCTGGAAGCCCAATTAGGTAGCTTAGGCAGTTTAATCAGAATCACAGGCCTTATAACTTAATGTTCGTTATAGACTTCAATCCACTTCCCTTTGGGACCAAGAGTAGCTTTAGGTCGCTTCAAATTTCGCAGGAGATTTATAATTGGAGTTATCTTTGATTATTCAAAGGTAATACAACTCCTATTTTGTGTCTGATTTGAATTTTGCAAAGTTAATTTTATAAATGACTCTTGAATCCTGAAACTTGGTGTTGTTTAAAATAACTGATTTGGAATATCAAGCGGGTGTCAAATGAGGTTAAATAATTCTATTTAGTTTGTTTTTCTGAAAGTATTTCTAAAAATTCCAATAATGTTGAGATGTCAAAATATAATATGGTAAACAAATATAAAGATAGTAATTACCAAAAAAAATCCTTCCGTTAGCCTTTCTTCAGTAGTAGTTAATGTCCAATATAAATCCTTATAAGATGTGTGTAGAAAAAATATGATTCAAAGTATAAGGTGTACTTAAATAATTTAGCTTTTGATAAAATGATTCAAATATAGTTTTGTAATACAATTCTTATAATTGTATTAAAAAGTGTTCTGTGAGTGTGTACTCTCTCGTTGTGTGTGTCGTGTGTCGTGTGTGTGTGTTTGTGTGTGTTATTAGTGACGGATCTTCACTCCTTTTATACCCTTTGTTTGGTTTTCCAGCACGTGTTGCTAACATGTGTGTAATATCATCTCGTGTTTATACCTGCTGTTCTAATTTTGGTTTTCCAGCACGTGTTGCCACCATGTGTGTAATAGCAGCACGTGTTCATAACTGCTGTTCTGTAACGTTCTATGAGGTTCTAGGGTGTTCTGTATTTACTGGTTCAAACTGGTTTTAGCTGGGGTTTTTTTATCATCTGGTGTTTTCCTCGGAGCCATCACTGCTTTTCTCTATAAAATAAAACATGTTATCTTAGTCTTAATATTTCACCATATGTGAGTAATAATGTTGTGGCCTAATTAGTTCTAGGAAACTGGAATTCCCAGTTTCCTATAATTTTCTCAGTCTTACTAACGATCATAATTTATTATACTTAACTAGAGTTTTTGTTTAGTTGTTTTTCAAATGTGGCGGTATTACTAGATGCCATTGGCTTCTGGTTTTGAGTAATTTTTAGGTAGTCTAATTTCCTGGTTTGATTTAGATTTCCAAATTTCAGCATCATCGGATAAAATGTACAGCGATAAATCATAAATAAAGGTTTAGCTTGTTATGACTAAGCATCATGTTAATTGGCAGCTTATTCAAGGCTTTGATATTTGTTAAGCTGTTCTGCCGTAGTACATTATTATTAACGATGTTATGCTGAAGTAAATTTAATGTATGATTCAAATGTGAAAATATCTAAATAACGCAATGTAACAATGATTCTTTGCCATAAACCATGGATGTTATTTATACCTGCTGTTCTAAAATCTAGCTGGGTTTGCGGTAACTCAAAATGGCAGTGTTTTAGCGTTGTTTTCCTTTTTTCTGTGCTGACACTTGCAGGATATATATGATAAGAGTGCCAAAATACGAATTTTGCGGCGGGAGTACTAAATATTGGTGACATAAGAAAGTCTTATCAATGCTAAGTACACGAGACAGCGCCGAATTAAAAGTCATGCTTGTTCCACGAATGTACCAAATATTCACCGCTTATGGCAAGATGCGTCAAACATTCGATAAGAGAACCTTTCGCTGGATATTATTGAATGCTGTTGCACGAGTTTCTCTTGTCAATGTAAATATTACAAGGTCAGTAATACAGACAAAGTCAAGTCTCATGGTCTCTCATGATTAAACATACATAACCAGATGGCGACAATTTGCCTCACACAACTGATAAGAGCATCCAATTAACAACTAACCTTGACGTTTTCTTTGATTTCTCCTGATTTTAGGGCTGCGCCAATACCAAAATTTTATTCAGCTCATGCTGTGAAAGTCACTACAAGTTCATTGAACAATGCTTATAAACTACAAGACGTAAACTCCAATATTCATGAAATTCGGAATAAGTCTAAATCGATTTCTTTTCAAAATGAAATGCCAAAGGTAAAACATATCTATTGCAATGCTCAGCCCTAATCTTGGGAAGAAATTGCTTTTAATTCATTGCGTTAGATGAAATTCAGAAACGCAAAGCTATTGGTATGTAATATCATGCATTACATTGATGAACCGATGGCATCAAGGAGACATGAACTGATAGCAAAATTTTAAGGTGTAACTTCTTTTTACAAAGCAAAAGCTGTAAGCGGTATTCACGACCCGGATAAGTCCAATGACGGCTGCGGATTCATTTATCAAGCACCTAAGTCATAATATACCCCAATATCCACCATAGCTTCAGGAAAATGGGGCATCCCAGAATAAGTTGCTTTGTGGGAACACAGTATTATCCTTCTTGATAGCAATTTTCCTGAAACATCAAATATATCCGAGCCAAAATATATCTCAGGATTAAGTACGATTCCATAGCAACAGGACCTGACCATAGAGATTGCAGGTCCTTACCAAAGCTATGAGGGGGCTCTTGACCACCCTGATGCCCTTTGACATGACACCCTTTGGGTACAATGAAAAACACTGACAATAATTCATTTTTAATGGTTTCGTTTCCATCAAGTTATGTATTTTGATTGATTATAAAGTAAAACATAGGACACAATTTTGTTTCTACAACTTCAAATTTACAGCCAATCTTGCTGTAAAGTTTCTATGCAAGTGTTAAGGAATAATGAAGTCTCCGAAAAAGAAAGGAAGTACGGGTTCTAAGAAGTAGGTCGGGTTGCACAGCCCCCTGACTAACCTGAGTCACTATTCACTATCACTATTCACTATTCACAATCAAGCATCACACAATGAATCAATGGAATCGTGAGGTATATTTAAGTAGTTTCTGTCATTATAATCCCTACTAAAGGCCGATACTGTGAAATAGTGCAACATGGTTTATAGTCTGAGCCCCCCAGACTTTTGCCCCTCGTCCGACGGCCCACCGGGCGAGAGAAAGTCTGAGAACAATGCAGGATATTGCTGGAGTTGTCTGCCCTTGAGTGTTATAAGTTAATCAACTGGAGCACTAAAACTGCAATATCTATTGATTTCTATTCATGCCACCTACTATATTGCTCCAGGTATGACAGTTTTCCAGTCAGACTCTGGGAAAAGTAGCCTCATGTCTGGAAAATACCCATGAGCAGAGATATTCACTGCCAAGTAGTGAAGAAAATGTCAGCCAGAATTTCATTCATTTTGAATAAGGGCGGTCATTCATGACATTGACAAAAGGTCATACAATGTGTATTATTGGACCTTAGGCTATATGAAGTAAGATTAATGTAGAAGTAATGAGAGGAAAAATCCAGGCATATCCTGTATAGTGCATAGCCTACATGGTTTAACTCATTACTTTGTTAGACACAAGAATCTGTTCTCTTGTCATACTTCTTATTATGAAGACATGAAGAAGTCAGCACCAGCTCCTGTCTTTGTCTTAGTTGGATAGACCAGCCTACAAGATGGGAAAACAGAATAACATCAATTGACTGTTGGGTTTGGTTTGACAGAATTATCAGAATCTGAATAGCATACCTTTTCATGAAGCGGATAAAAGAAAATAAAGTTGAATTTGAGAGAACAATTACTCACGGAGGCATTCTACTGATGACCACAATATTCAGAATTGGGTATCTGCTCTCTTCGAGGAGGCTGTCTGTTAGTTTACGCCTCAAGTCTTTGGGTAGTTCCGTAACTGTGCCATCAAATGTGACATCAGTAGACCAGGTCACAGTCAGGGTGTCATTGTCACAGCTCAACTTTGCCTGAGAACCAACCTTAGGGGTGCAGTCTACAAATCAAATTCCATACAATATGGTTGGTATGGTATTTAAACATACAGTGTTTGATTTTTTTTCTTGCATGCTCCATCATTCAACTCCTCCAAAGCCTAATTACAGGTTCAACACTGGCTTTGGGTTTGCTAGTGCTAGCTCAGAAGATTTTAACCCAAGCATTTCCATGTTGTAATTTATATGCAGCTTCGTGAACGTAAATCGTGCATCAAAGTTAAGGTTTACTCTTTCTAAATAGGAATACTGAGGTTCGGTTTTGTGTTGATGGTCATGCTCTATGTCCTCTGTCATGAGCTATGTATTTGCTCAGTAACGATATCTGTAATTAAGCACTCACCATGTTTACATATCTCTCTTATCCTGTTGACATTACCATTAGCGAGGGTTGTTAGAGTAGCTAGAGCAACCACATCAGTCAGTACTGTACACTTTATATTGTCATACCTAGCAACAACATCTACTCTTCTCACCAACAAGTAACCTACAATAACAATAAATATTAGTTAAAGCATGGTATAGTATAACTGTAGGCGTTGTATGTGGGCATTGCAGTTTCCATTCGGTACTGGCGACATTTCCAGTAAATAATACTGCCATGAATTAAAAAGTTGTCATTACTTTACAACTTGAAATAAATAATACTGTAGCCCGCACCTTTAATTTCCACTTTGAGTGAACAGTTGGTATTTCTCCCTTTTATACGATAATTGTAAACCCCCACAGGTAGTTCTAATGTGTGAGTAGTACCATCTAGTGTGAGATCTAGCGGCGATAACCCAGTAGAAGCAGAAACAACTCCTCTTATTACTTCTGGACACTCTTCATTCTTAGGTACTGTACCTGGAAAATAATTAAATGCATAATGAAGGTTGAACAACATCTAGTAGATATAGGTAATGAAACATTACCAAGTTTGTCCTACGAGGAACAAAAAAACACCACAGAGGTCTTGGCAGCTGCCAACAGTAAGGAATATATAGCTGAGCTACATTATGATACTGATTAGTTATTTAAGCCCAAATTGCCAGAAAGTCTAACCGGATTAGGTGTTGGTGTACCGAGTTATGCAGGCCTAGATGACTGTCCTAAATGACTGTGTGTTTGATCTCACACACTAAAATGTACAAACATGAGCAGCTCAAAAATCTAAAAATGATGGGTTATCTGTAAACTCACCATTATTTACGACCGAAATATTTATTGGTAGCTTAAAATGGCAGTAAATTAATTATATTTATACTCACCATTGTTTATCACTATAATATTTATGGTACAATTGTCTTCATAAATTGCATGAGTTCCGACAGCTAAACTTGTGTTTACACTTGGAGTAACCTTGAATAATGCTCGCTCCTCTTCAGATTTCACAAACAGTGTCATGTTTCTGTCCTGGCAAGGCAGTCTAGTGGTAGTTCCTACAGAGTTAGATAAAGAATTCATCATTAAATGATGAATTCTTTATAAACAATATCGTCACACAAATTTTGTGTGACGATATTGTTTATAGTGGGCGCAGTGCAAATCATGTCTACTAGTAATATTTTCAATGGGGAGTGGAATTTGAGGTTATGTGCTTTTGTACCAAGTAGGATTATGATAACAATATCAATGGCGTCTGTATCTGACCTTCAATGACCAACGAGGTATTAAATTGACAAGCTCAAATTAGCAATGAATTATTCATAATTATACTCACCATTATTTATGACTATAATATATAAAGTACAGTCGTCTTCATAAATCACATGAGTTCCGACAGCTAAACTTGTATTTACATTTGGTGTCACCTCGACAAATGCTCATTCCTCATTAGAAGTCACATACATTGTCATGTTTCTGTCCTGACAAGGCGCTCTAGTGGTAGATCCTTCACATTGAAATAAAAATTCATCTTTTGTGTGAGGATATTGTTCATAGTACGCCAAGTACAAATATGTCTGGAGTCATATTTGGAATCTGAGCTTAGGCGCTTATGTACCAAGTCGGATTACGATAAGCGTATCAATGTGAGTCTATCTTACATTTAATGAACAACGAGGTATTAAATTGGCACGCTCAAGTTAGCAATGAATTATTCATAATCATACTCACCGTTATTTATGACTAAAACATTTATAGTACAGTTGTCTTCATAAATGACATGAGTTCCGACAGCTAAACTTGTGTTTACACTAGGAGTAACCTTGAATAATGCTCGCTCCTCTTCAGATTTCACAAACAGAGTCATGTTTCTGTCCTGGCAAGGCACTCTAGTGATAGTTCCTACAGAGTAAAATAAAAAATGCATCATTTGTGTGACTATATTGTTTATAGTGGGGGCAGTGCGAATGATGTCTACTAACTAGTAATATTTTCAATGGGGTGTGGAATTTGTGCCAAGTAGGATTATGATAACAATATAAACTTAGTCTGTATCTGACCTTCGATGAACGATGAGGTATTAGATTGACAAGCTCAAATTAGCAATGAATTATTCATAATCATACTCACCATTATTTATGACTATAACATTTATAGTACAGTTGTCTTCATAAATCACATGAGTTCCCACAGCTAAACTTGTGTTTACACTTGGAGTCACCTCAACAAATGCTCTGTCCTCACCAGATGTCACATACAGTGTCATGTTTCTGTCCTGCAAGGCACTTTAGTTGTACTTCCTATAGATTAAAGTAAAGTTTCATCATTTGCTTGAGGATACTATTCAATATAGGAGGACAAATAATGTCAGGTACAAATACATTTAGTTTCAGATTTGAATTTAGGTACTTGTGTACCGAGTATTGAAGTGGTGTCTTTCAAATAACAGGCAGCACGGTATTTCACTGGGTAGCCCGAAATAGCAATCAACTATTTATATTTATACCCACCGTTGTTTATGACTATAATGTTTATAGTACAGTCGCTTTTATGGATCACATGTCTACCCACAGCAAATTCAGTCTGTATGTCAGGAGTTATGTCCACTTGTGCTTTCTCCTCATCGGATGTCATATAGAGAGTCAAGTTTCTGTCCTGACAAGGGGCCTTGGAGGTGGTCATCTGTGTAGTAGTTGATGGTGTGGTAGTGGTAGGTATTGGCGTAGTTCTCAGTCTTGGATCTGGAATGTTAGAATATTTAGTTTTGTGGAGTCAATTTTGAAACACCTTTCAAACAAAATCAAAAGAATTTTAAAAATTGTGGTTTCAACAGGAATATAAACAGAATTTCCAAGGCTGCTTCTCTACTTTATAATTTAATTATTTCATCTCATTCATTGGAGTAATCTTATTATGTGAGGCAAAAGTGGTAAATTTGATCATTGAAATTATTATATTTAGTAAAATCAGCTATTTTATTTTGTTGTCTCACAAGATTATCAGGCGGGAATAGCTAAGTTGATAAAATGGCCCAGCAAATATCACCTATAAATTCAACTTGAGATAACAGAGATAGCATTAAACTATCAATATACATACAGCTTACTCACATATGAACTGCTGGATCCTGTTGGATTGTCCAACATACAGAGAAGTATCAGTCATAAGTAGAGACCAGGGACGGTACAGACATCCTGAGCAGAGATCCAGTGTAGTTACTCTGTCTGAGTTCATGTCTACGAGTCGGATCTTGTTATTGTTAATGTCAGCCACAAGTAGTGTCCGATTACCGATGAATACGAGGCCTTGTGGGGAGTAGAATAGAGAGTTAAGGAGAGAGCTGTCTGCGTAGCCTGAGTTCCCTGGTGACCCGGATATAAGTGTTATTATCCTCTCTCTGTATGTGATACAGTAGAGAGCAGTTTCTGCTGTGACATACAGATCCCCTTTGTCATCCTGTGTCAGGTGTGAGATATACTGGAGTCGGTCGGACTTAACAAAAGTACCGACAGAGGCGGAGCTTACATCGACTGTCCTCACAGCCTTGTTACGCCGGTCGATGACGAGAAGCTGACCGCCATAATTATTGTCTCTTATTACAGACCAGGGGAAGTAGAACTGACCGGGGCGACTATCTGTGTATCCTGCTGACTGACACTGTCAAGAGAACACAGAGGTGAGGCCTGTGTGACGGTTAATCTCTCTCAGACAGTGATTGTTATGGTCAACTACAACTACACGCCTATCTGTGACTTGTGTGAATCCTCGGATATCGGAGAACCTAGCCACTGATCCTGTCTCCTCTCTGTATCCACTCTCAGCAGTGTTACCGGCTATGGTCGTAGATGTTGAACCGTCGCTGGTCTTCAGTGAGTAGCGGTCAGTGTACAGTATTTGACCGGGTTTGAAGAGATCTTTTTCCAAATGCCAAACATACCAAGAGGCGGTGGTGGTGAAGTTTGTAGCTGTAGTTCTCTCTAGTCTGTAATATTGATGTTATTGTGTTAATGGAGGATGCCGGTTTATTTTATCATACTTGTGCAGTTATCATTGAACAAGAAAATGACAGATATTTGAATGCTGTGTTTTAAATTCGTAATTTAATTAAAGGTTATTTTTGCATATTATTATCATTTTAAATCCTAGGTATTCATGTGCTGGTGAGTGAATGAAATACTAGAATTATTCATTTTTCTTCAAATTGTTTCAAATTGAGAATTGTGTTTTCTATTAACCAATTAAAATTAAATGCAGGTTATGCACCAGATGTCATAAATAATATACAATATCTTTTAAGTAACTTCGGTTCACAATAAATTTCGGTTATTTGAAATTGTCTCCTGTTATACACCATCAGGAGGCAATATGCAAAATTTTCATTAAACTACCTAAATGCAAGACCTTGACTATCATGATTAAATAAAACAGATGTTTGCTTCAATTAATCAACACACATGTTTGCAATGAATAAATTACAAAAAGGAAGCAGTTTTTACCGGAAGTCATATAAAATATCACAAATCACAACAGGCAATGATACAATCGAATGATTAGTTAACTGTACATTGCCTACCCTGAATCTGATATTTTTACTACAGGATATTCTAGCATAGAACTTTATTTTCAAACCAATATTTATTATCACAGAGAAATGGATACATATATAAACATCACATCAATAGAAAGTGACTCACCGATCAACTAGAGACTGCGTATCCTGATTCATACACCACCCAGTGTTTAGTATCACACAACCTAACACCTGTCAAAACAATGATGGTATTAATTTAGTTTCTCACAAAAGAGATAAACAAGGTACTTTAGGTTGGGGAGGGGACAACTCCAATATAAAGGAATACTGATTCCCCATTGAGACCCTCTGCGCATTCATCATATATGTGTTATGTCATACTCGTAATTTCATGTACTATAAAAACTTCTTTTTTTCAGAATTATTACATATTAATTTTGAGGTTATAATTGAATCGCAAATCTCATTGTACTTACAAGGAAAAGTGCCAGTCTCAGCTCCATGATGCTCAACAGGCAAATATATTCTTTAGACTATAGTAATATTTAATCTGCACCTCTAGTGTGTCCTCAGTACAGCGAGTGAATGAAGATTTAGCAAACATACAGCCGCTGCTGAGGTATTTGGCTAGTGACAACTATATAGAACCAGTTATCTATTGTGTGCGTCAAACTTCTGATAAGAGAGCAGAGTAAACCTGTATCTGCTTGGAACTAAATACTGTAGTTGATGTAGGAATTTCTCATCACAGTGTAAATATTAGGGAGCTAAATTTTACAAAGCCTTGTTTCTTCTTTTAACAAAGTCCACAATATTAAGCCAGGGTACTGCTGTGTGCCTCAGAGACCTGATGAGAAGGACAAGTGAAACTGTCACTGCTCAGTACGGAATCATGTTAACCCGATGGGTCCTTATCAATGTAAATATTACAGGAGGCAACAAATTAAAAAGTCTACCACAATGGAATGAATATGAGTTGGCATGGTTCAAGTGCCTGCCAAAGTTTGTTCATAAAAATATCACTTTGTCTCCGTTATCAGAGGGGCATAATGCTTTCAAGTTTGAGCTGGTTTTATCAATTGAGTCAAAAATAATAATAATGAAGGACAACCCTTTGTTTGTCATCAATATCTCATTAACAGCACACATTTCTTGTGCAGTGAATAATGGTGTATCTGGTGCCAACTTGACAGGTTTCAGCGAAATGCCAGAAATGGAAAACGCCCAAAACTTGTTGAAACCAGTTATGATGAAGTCCTATACATAATCAAAGTGATGCAATTTACTCCTGTGGAAGCTAGGAATATTGAATTATTTGATTTAAGCTTTGCATTATTGTTGACCTTTAACCTATTATCGGGAAAGTCTCATAGCTCCCTTTTTTATTCATAGCGACGCCCCTTCCCATATTTAATTCATAGCTAAGCCCCTTCCCCCTTTTAAGTCATATTTTCGCCCCCTTCCCCTATCTTATCGAATATGATGAACTTTTATTCTGAGTGACAACAACAATATTCCGTTTACCCATAGCATATATGGGGCCAGCAGGACTAAAGATATGGGAGTGTGCTTGGAATGGAAATGTCAATCAAGAAATGCTTCAACAATTGGACTCAAATGATTTCTGAGCCACCCATCAGCTGGTAGTTGATCTCATATGGGGTAAACCATAACAGTTTTTTGATTAACATGATGATAGAACCACATCGAGGGACTGTTGCCTTTTGCTTTGAGTCAAATTCAACTTTGATACGAAAAGCTTAGTGACAGGGCACGACTCTAACAGTATTTTTCGCACTGCAGAGTTATGTAGAAAGTTCCAATTATATAAAAACTGGTATATTCTATGTTTGTCCGCTTGCATTATAGATCTTATAAAGACAGCATACCTTCCATGTAAAACGTTGGTAATTATTTGATACATAGTCGTTCAAAAGATCAGTTTCACTTTACATTAATTTTGTATGACAAGTATGTTGTTTTCAAGGGTTTAATCAGTATTGCTTGTCTCAGCTATCAATATGCGTACATTTTTAACAAGTAACGTAATAATTGAAAAAGCACCAGCATGTTTTGTACGGCTACCGCACATAGTTAGGAGGCTTAATGATATTTTTTAGAAGATAGTGGCACCTATGGTTTGTTAGAAGACAAAATAGCTCACTGAGAAAAAAGAACTTTATGATCCTGTAAAAAGACTGCTTAGATTTTAGCATTTCTTACAATTAAACAAAAAGCCTCCACTTTCGGCATTAAGGCGTCCCACGTTTTTACACAGCTACTTGATTAAAATTTGCCTAGCAGTTGCCTTCTGGTTTTCAAAAACAAGACATTGCTGTCCATTTCAATAATAAGTTTAATAATTTGTAAGGTAACAAGGCATCTATTATACAACTTATCCCTGTGGCAGCGGCACTAACTATGGGTCTCGAACTGCATACATTATTTGCCTCATTTTGATAAACATTTTTGGCTAATGTCAATTCGAACTTTTGGCAGCTTTTGTTAACCACAACACTACCAGTACTTAAGGGTTTGAGTTATGGATGTATTTTAGGTAATACAAAAATTTAATAAGCTAGTATTAGGGAATGATGAGTAAAGTTACTGAAGCATCAGGATGATGACCCATGACCTGTATCAATCACAGCTTGCTATTATGAGCAAATAAATTAAGCGACAAATCTTGGGACTCAGTCATCTTAGTAGGGAGAGTAATTTTGCAATAGAATAAAATCGTGTGCAGACAACTCAAGCTACAAAGTCACGCTACAAAAACAATCATCATGATATAACAAACAATTGCCAGGACATTTGTTTCTATCAGTTTGAGAGCCGATATATACTTGTGCTAAGCTCTAATAATGCCATCATAGACCAATACTTTGTTTAGTTTGAAAGTTATACCAGGCCTCCCCCTCAATGACATTGTAAGATGTTCCTACTCAAATCGCCGGAGATGATTAAGATTTTATAATGTAGTTATAGCTTCAGTACATCTTAAGTGCATGAAACCTCTGATAAGAGAGGGAAGTAGACCTTTCAGTGCTTAGTAACCCTAGGCTGGTGGCATGATTCTCTTATGACTAAGATTTTGGGGAGCTAAGGCCAGTTTATCTCAGGTAATA
The DNA here is from genome assembly GCA_914767715.1 of Membranipora membranacea. Lineage (NCBI taxonomy): Eukaryota > Metazoa > Bryozoa > Gymnolaemata > Cheilostomatida > Membraniporidae > Membranipora > Membranipora membranacea. The sequence goes on from OU612072.1 coordinate 20,544,388, forward strand.
TAAACACTTTCATTATATATTAAATTAGACTATCTTTGTAAGACTAGATGAACCGGGGGGTCACACCGTTGTCTTGTGACCGGAAAGTGATGGTGCCAGCAGGGCGCAGCGGTTACATCAAACATTGATGTGTTGTTTCGTCCAGAGATATACAGCAAAAGAGGAGTACCCACATTGGCGTTGACTCATTGAGACTTTATTTTTGAATCACTGATCAAGTGGCAACACTCACTTGACAGTGAAATTATCAAAGGAATTAATTTTATATACTGCAAGGAACGCAAGCATTTAGCGTCAGCCTTCATATCAAATGGATAAATAGATGAAACATTGTGGTAACTGGCTAGGTGGCAGTGATCATTTCGAACTTGAGAATCATAGGTTGAATCACCATGAAATTTTGTTAAGTAAGACATATATCGCAGTATGCATATATCTTTTGCAACATAGATGAGTTGTCAGAGAATCCTGTGTTCAAAGGAGTTGTCGGCCCTTTGATTTAGATAAGGTAACTCTAATCTGGGAAACGATCATTGTTTAACATGCAATATAAACTTGAGGATAACCACAATTCTGAGTGTCTGTAGACTGCCTCCCCCCTACATACAGGTTAACATGGGTTGGAGTCTTTTGCGGAGTTACTATTATGCTTAGATTACCTGATTGGGCATCCAGGCACTATACAGAGATCAAACAGATACTAAGAATATACTCAGACTTGGAGTCAGATATATTAAACACTCCTGATCACAATTGAAGGTGTGATCCTTGAAGGTATCAAAAGTATATATATTGTTTTTTTTTTCTACGGTTGATTTTGACTGGTGCAAGAATATCGTCTCAATTCATCAAGAGCTTTGTTAAAACAAGGTAGGGGTCTTAACAGGTCAGCGTCAGGAACCGTTTTTGAACGGCCCGAAGACCTATTCTCCTGAGTCCAAGGATGGCCAGTCTTAACAACATCCCAAAGTAAGTTTGCCTTGTTTGGTAGTGGGACCCAGATGCTTGTCACCAGAAACTATAGTTAAAATGCATGGCAAGTACTGGACCCACCATTTTACATCATGCATTTAACAGATTAGAACTGTCTTCTTTCTCTTTTCAGTGATCGAGGGAGAGGCAAATCCAAAGTTGAACTACAAATAGATAAGACACCGATGAATTATTATTGAGAAGTAGCCTGAGTGCAAACCGTTATGAGAGCCAAGTTCAGAATCATTATGAGAAGCAACTTAAAAGTAGGACGATTTTGTAACCTACCTACAACGGAGGTTAAGTACCGTTTCGGTCCCTCACACTTCCCAATGTATATTGATCTTCTTGTTGTCCACTAGTAGTTGATTAGAATCCATGGATCATTTTACACACTGCATACCATATCCTGTGCTGTTGCATTGGGGGTGAACCAAAAATTATTGTGCCAGATCATTCTCTGTTTGTAGGCAGGTTGGCGCACAAACCCAAACCTACAACCATCCTATGTGGTAGTATAATGTTCTTATCAATGGTACATATTTTAATTAGACTGTAATATTCGTTACCATCCGGAGGTGATACATTTGTTTGCTGCTCAAAATATAGGGTTCATCTTATCAATACCTCCCTAAATAGCATTATGTTTATTTCAAAATTAAGACATTTTTCTAAAGTTATGTAGCTGGCTTGCTTGATGAATGTGGTGCAGAGATAATAGCCACCATGTTCATTGGACAAATACAAATAACATCACATTAAATGGCTATCCAGTTATATATTATATTTACCTCAGTGTTCCTCATAGTATAGTATCACATCTTGATGCTGAAATGTACGTTTATTTTGTATTATTGCTGATCATAATTATATCACATAGATGTTTTCTAATCTGGCAACAAAACCACCCTAAAGTACAAGGACAATTAGCATGCCAAGCACTGCACAACACTGAACTATCAAACAATACATTGGCTTGAGCAACAATAAATAAAATAAATTAAAAGGTAAGTTCCAGACCAGATTCAAGATCGGGGTGTTTTGTACCTACAAATGTCACATGTCAAGACAACCATCTAAAGTCGCAATAATGGTTGTTGCGATTGTTGCAAACCAACTAGCGAATCTGACAGAGGTGCTGCCATTACACAGTGTGTGATGTTGTGCACTCACATTCTGTTACATCCCATATAGGTGACAAAGCCAAGCAGGTTCTCTTGAGGCATCAAAAATTGATATGTACTCTACCTAGGCGGTCAATCACACAACTCTGCCCACTGTTGGTAAAAAGCGTTATCAGCTGATAATTATGGGTGTACCTCAGCCACCCTAGACTTTCAATGCAATCAGCACAATATGATGACATGTCATTTAAATTACTCAAGTGATTAATTTTAAGCAAAAATTTGAACAAATAATCAATTAAGCTTAGCGCTAATCCATATTGTTGTGATTGAGGTGCATATTGTTGCATGAATACACTAAGCAATCTGCTGTAGAAAAGCGTTATCAGCTGGTATTGTGTTTTGCATGCAGTTCACGAGAGATTTTGATTATGTCATATTGATGCAAAACCAATTATCATTTTACTAAGTTGAAAACTGAACCCGCTTTCCATCGATGGTGGCATTTTATTGTATATTTAAGGTAACAGTTTATCAAGTGTTGATCTCGGCAAAAGAAACGCATAAACTTTTATATCACATCGAAGAAAAAAACAGGAGTAACAGAAATTCAGAGATATGGTGGATGAAAAACTGATAAAATATATTTTCTGGAACCGAAAACATAATATAGTAACACCAATAAATTTAGCGATTGTCTTGAAGGCAGGGCACATCTGCGGTGTCTAGTTTTCTCCAAAACTCTCTTCTACTCTGAGGCATTAGCGGGCAGAGGTTGTCTATGATCCCTTGTTTTTTAATCTCGGGGAATCCACGGTTGTTGGTTCGGCATGGAGTTATTCTACCAAGTTGATGTTTGGCCAGTAGAAAATCAAAAGTTTTATACTCAGGGTCTGCATGGTCAGTCTTGAACTGAAGTTCTTTACACCCCCTCTCGAACTTAGCCACACTTATATCAGCCAACATTGGCCGCCCTTTCTTGCTCAACTTAGCCTGGCTTTGACCCCCAGCATAACCGGCAAATTCTGCACAACCTGGAGTAATGGGATTGGCCCCAGCATCCTTCACGCAGTTGACGAAGTCCTCGAAGTCGCAGACATCCCCTTTTTTTTTCATCTGCCTTTCCACCCTGGCGTGGCAGCTGTCTGCACTCATGAAAGTGTGGCCAGCTTCGAGGTATTTTAGAGTGATAGTGTTTGCTGAAATTTTGTTCGTATTTATTATGTCGGTCAGGGCAGTGTATAAGGCATAGTTTTTATTCTGCCCGCCGCAGTTATCCATATAGTATATTATATCGTCTACATCCCGATCCTTTAGGAGTGCTTGGATGAAGGCTGAAGTAATATCATCAGCCTTCCTTCCGGCGATGGCTTCATGCCAGAGCACAGATTCTGTTTTTGTCACTCCACAATACTTTCCAACAGGAGCAAACGTTTGATGAAATGCAACTAGACGCTTGGTGAAACAGGCAGACTTGTAACCTGGCAGCCTCGGTAGCATGACAACTTTTTGTAAGTCAACGCTCCTTACTACACGACCTGCTACAACGGTCTCACCGTCCAGCTTGTACGCATCCCTCGCCTTCTGGGCATGATACACATGCACGGTCTCTCTCAAGCATGCCTCACAGTCTCTAGTTGTGCACTCCCCATTCACCATTTGATGCTCCTCATCCATCTTCAACGCTGTGCAAACTTCGCACTCTTCTTCTCCTAGTTTTGCGAATGAAATGTTCATATTATTAACCCTTCTCATATAAGTTGTGTAATCCACTTTGGCTTCAGAGTTCAGATCATTGTAATGTTTATGCATATCCGTTATAGTAAGGCCATGAGGGAGATAGAGTCTGTTCGGAGCATGCTCACGACGGTAGTGTGATATGCATGGATTGAAGGTTTTAATATGAGCATCGATCCCTTCGTGTAATAAGTTAATGTCCAACTTTTTGCGTCCTCTTTGGTCAGGTACAGGTGCAAGAAGAGAAGGGTTAGCCTTTGCATTCATCACTACATGAGAGTTGATGTTCAGTCCAATTGTATGCATGAAAAACTTCTTGCACACCACACATTCTCTGCCATCAGCATCGGTCAGGCGGTAGCTGTAGTAAACCTGGAAAACAGAGGAAATAAAAAGTTTGTTACTGATGGCTCAAGTTTAATTCCAGTAGAAATTTTCCTTACCCTGAAAATCCTATATTAATTGAATTATTAAACTTTATATTTTCACTTTACATGGCCAATTATATTGAAAAAATTAATTCTGAATAACTGTATCTATGATCTTCCTAATTGTCATACAACTTTTTGAGCCAAGACGGGGTAATGAGTGTAATTTTATTAATTGCTGTCCCAGCTAAAATTATACTTACAGCGCGCTGCCTGGAAGAAAATCTTTTGGTATTAGCATCATGTCTGTGCACCATCATGTGCAAGAAACTCTTTCGATCGTTGTAGCTTTTATTCCAATACTGGAGATATATCTGTATCCTTCTCATCTGGTTTATTTGAGCCTGGCAATTCCTCGGACAATCTGTACAAGGTTCCTTGAGAGGATGCTTTTCACGCTCATGTCTCAGTTTATCCTCAAGAGAGAGTCGGCGTTTTTTTGCAGGGTTGTTAACGTTTTCCATCATGAAGTAAATTTACTGTGCTCTAGTGCTCAAATGATGAGCTTTGAGTTCAACTAACTGATTTATATGGCAGAAAAATGATGCACCGAGAAGGTAACGCTTTTCACTGTGCAAATACGTAACGCTCAGGCATTGTAAACTGCTGGAGAAACACATTATCAGCTGATAACGCCTTTTCAGTGCAGAAGGCAAGGTTTGATTGTTGTGAATTGTGCAGACATAACACAATTTAAGGGATTAGTGCTAAGCCTAATGAGCAAATACAACTTTTTGTTAGATAACATCTATGATGTTTGGCTAATTATCAAACGTGGAGATTTTGGATAAGATTGCATGAGAAATATGACATGGCTGAGGAAAAATTAAAAATTAATGCTGATAACGCTTTTTACCAGCAGAGGGCAGAACTGTACTCTGCCGCTTACATAGCTTAGCGGGTTTCTCCTGCAGACATAAATACTATACCTGAAGTTGAGTGTTGGGTGTCATCATCAGATTATATATCGTTGATATCCAACCTGGTTTAGTTTACACCTAGCTCTGGGGTAACTTTTAAGGACAGCTGGACTTTTCTGTTGGCCAAAATGTAAATCTACCGGGAACACCTACCACTTAAACAATATCATTAAAAGTGATGGTATATATATAATATGAAAAAATTCTTTTCAGAAGTCGGCAGCACTCAAACCAATATTGACCAAGAGCAAATATTTGAATCTCTATCGCACTCACCACTGACCGGAACGTCACAGCAGGGAAAGCGATGGCTTCAGGATATTAATACCAAGAAAGCTACAAACTCTCAAGACTTCCCGCCGTTGGTGACACAGACGTGCCTTGATGATTTGAATAAGCCACTGCGCCATATCATCAATGACTGCCGATGTAATGGTATATTTACTGTCATACGATAATCTACTGAAGTAGTTCCTATAGAAAAATGCAAAAGTGCTAGTTCTGAGTCTGATATTATCTCTCTTGTGCCACCTTTGAAAGTCTTAAGAAAAAGCCATTATGTTTATCTATGTTGATGCTATTTTGCCTAGTATTGATCAGAACCAGAATGTTTCCAGCGTGGGAAGAGTACAGTTGATGCTATTATATGTGTCATAGACAAACTAACTAGGTTGTTAGATTAGAGCCATATGAAATATGAAACATCTGTATTTTTTTTATATGAGTTCGGCATTCGATCTGTTGATTAGCGGTAAACTGATGATCACGTTGGCAAACCAGGGCATCTGCACTAATCTGCTGCGCATATCCACAGCTTCTTAGACAATCGGCACCAATCAGTAGGGATTGACGAAACATGCAGTGATGGCCAGTATGTTGGCAATGGCACACCCCAGGGAAATTGATCGGACCAATGTTTTGGCTTCAGTATGTAGACACCCGCAAACTACCCTATGATACGATGAAATATGCATCTGACCTCACTTTGATTTGACATCCTACTACACATCTAGAGAGTCCCCATAGCCTATAACCTGCGATTGATGACATAGCTCAATAGCGCTCTGATCACAGCATGCCCGATCAGATACATCAACTGCTCCACCAGTCACACTCAACAGCAAACAAATACCAGCACAGTACCAGGCCAATTTCCTCGAATTATCAATCGACTACAACCTAACATTCAGTCAACATATCAATATGGTGGGAGAAAAAGTTAGACCGCTAACCTATGTGTTAAGTGGTAAGTTTTATGGTATGAGGAATCTGAGAATGAGGGTTAGAACCCTATGCCCCCATATTACCACAATTATATAATAGATAGGCATTACACTTTAATCCATTGCAACTTATTTATATAGTAGAAAATATTCTAATATAGACCAATGATATTTCAGACCATGCAAACATGTTAAAGGGCAACCAAGGTTTCAAACAACTTCTCATTGATGGCCATTGATTATTAGCAGATTGCACCTTCTGCATGGGGAAAAAGACAAAATATAATTCGGATGATTATTCAGCCAGAATTCTTGTGAAACATTTCTTCCATCAGGTACTCAAACTCAGCTAAAAGAGAATACCACATAGCAGTTTCCTGTTCCTGTTATTATTTAGCCTGTGCTCTATAAGTATTACAGCAAAGTCTTGGAACCTCCCCTAAACTGAAGTGTTACCCAGCTTAGAGTCAGCAACTACTTTGAGTTTTGCATCGCGTAATGCACAAAGCTGATGCTGCCCAGCACATTATTTGCTACCCATTAATGCATTGCTGCGAAACCTTGGTTGCCCTTTAAATAGTATCATATAATGTATGTTACCGGGATAACCAGACACACACTCAGTGATAGCATGACATTCTGACAGAGTATTTCCGAGAATTCTTGTCCAAATCTTGATTGTTGGAATGTCATGAACCCGCCTTTTTTTTTATTTATCTTTATTTGGGCCAATCTTATAAAGGCATTTAGGACCTAACGCAGACACCTTTATATGCTAAGGCCTACTCAATAGTGCTGTTGTCGTATTGATGCGAAGATGAATTCTCTGAAAGAACAAAAGTTGACGCCATTGACACTAGAACCTTGCACAGCCAGAAATGACGATAGATAGAAATGAAAAGTTCAATTGGTGATTGGTAACACCAGTGGTCTGAACCAAGGTGTTAGCTGAACTGTAGACTGCTACTCACACAAATTAAAAATATATACATATGTTATTAAACACGACAAGCTCTGCTGTTTGTTGTTGATGGGTGACAGTAAATGCTCAATATAACTGTTGTCAATTAAAGTGATTGACAATCATCTTAATCTCCTGACTATGCATTACATATAGGTTGCTTGTTTGTTGTAGACATGCTGAAGGGAGAGAAATTATTTAAGAAATGTTCAGAAATAGTGATGCCGGCGGCCAAGAAATGCAAAAAATGCAGTAAGTGAGCATCATAAATATATTTAAGCCAACCACATTGTCTTATTTCTCATCGATGCTCTTCAGGTTAATTTCCTGACAAGGTGTCAATTTGGTGAGTTTGAGGGTAAGATATTATCTATTTCACCAATGTAATCTTTGTTGCCTTAGAAAAGGCATGCCCAATTGTTCATAGTTATGTACGGTAGCTTTTGACGCTTAGTGATTGGTAAGAGAAACTAAATTTCATCTAGTGTGTATCTCAAGGCACAAGCTAAGTTTATACAGATTGGGCGTAAGAATTGTTTTTTCAGTTATATGTTTTGCCCATGTGTTTATGCAAAACCACCTTTTTCAGAAAATCCAATAATTAAACTGGGGTTTCAGGCCCACCTGGAAGCTGAGAGGAAAGGAGGGAGGAAATGATGAGAGACCCTGGAAAAAGGAAGAGGGGACATGCTATGGAGCGATTCATGCTATCGGTTAGCGAAGGTTCACTCATTCATGTCATCATTCAAGGTTAAATACAAATACAAGATTGTAGTTGGTACAATACGGTAGATTCCAAGATAGTTCCCCCACTTCACCCTTAGAATTAATCAAAAAAGAATGATATTTTAGAGTTAATTTAACTCTGTAATCACCTATGGCCAGTTTCAAAAGGCAGTTGATTATTTCAGAGTATCGAATCACAGCTGATGGTCTTTCAATTGGCAGGTCATTTTAGCGTCAAATTATTTCATTGCAAGGGTGAAGCAGGGGAACTATCTCAGAATCAAAACAACGCTATTTTTTTTTCTGTGTGTACATGTAAAATAGGAGTTGCCTTCACTTTGTATGTGGCTGGGTAATTCCAAAGTAATATGTGATGGCCACAAGAATTTGGCCACTAGTCAAAATAACACTGCATAACGGTGCATCAATTTGCATAACTCAGTTTGATATCAATTAAACTAACGGCTGAATTTAGGAATTGTCACCCTCTATAATATCACCTAATTCCCAAACCAGAGGTAACTATTCTATTATATGCCATCCCAAAGTCATGTGGGGTCTGCGAAGAGAAGCACACTGGAGAAGATATTTATATTTATCTCCTCACTATCTTTCTCTAGCCGGGGTAGGTAAAATCATTATCAGATAGGCTGCATGGGGGTTAGTTTTGAAATTGTACACTCACTCCCTGACAGTAGTATTTAGAATCTGACAAAAAGGTTTTAATTTGATTCGGCATAGATTATTCTATTTAAGGGAAGAATGGCATTGGTAATTGAAAGACCCACTGTTCTCTATATAATCCTAGGCTGTTCGTTTTCCCGCAGAGGCAAATAACAATTCATTCCCATGCTTGCAAAGAGATACGATTGCTCGTGGTCACAGTGCAATCCCTAGTGAAATTCTCTCATCATCAGAGAAAGCACACAATCAAGCAGTTGCCTTCTAGAATGATTGAAAGCACCCATTTTGTCTTAGGCTCCTGATTACACAATGTGTGTTTGGGTTTTATTTTAAGGGCAACGGAGTACTAGTTGGTTAGTCTGGTCTAAATGTCTTTAATAGGTATAATAAGATCATCAATGGGACTCTTTGGAAAGATAAAGACAGAGCACAATTTTGGATCTCATCTTGTTTGGTTTACAAAGACAAAAAATACTAAATTTGAGGTTAGCATACAGGAATCGTTCAAAGGCCTATAAATATGTATTTATTAAACAGGGTTAAGATCATTCAACAATTTTGTGAGAATGACCCTGCTACTGAGTGAGTGGAAGTGTTTATAAATACAAAAATTATAATAAATTAGGGCAAGGGGTTTTTACTCCTTGATATAGCCTAGGCCTACTAAGGAAGCATTCAATTCAATGACTGAATAAGTGAATGAGTTAGATAGATGACATTCCATTTCATGGGCCCATGTTAAAAGTGTTTACCATAATGAAGTTGTTATGAATACTTACATTGCCTATTGACATTCCCCTTCTCTCGTGGAAAACAGAAAATGAGAGTTCATAAGTAATGTAACAGAATGATGGTGGCAATCATGTAGGCCAACAGCCAAACCTATAAAATTTGATTACGTTTCTTACTACTATCTATCTATTATCATAGATAGTAGTAAGTAGCTACAGCTAAGGACTGAAGTAGGTTAACATCCTTAGTTGTAGAGATACTAACCTCTTTGGCTCAAAGAGCGTTGGCTACAATACTGGTGATTTGTGATATCTCATATCTTATCCTAAATGCTTCTTTTTTTCTTTGTTTGCTGTACTTTGAAAATTTGCACACTAAGAATTTATAACAAGACCGGAAACAGTATATACGATGCATCAAGTTATCTTCCTGATATCACATGGCAATTTACTCTCTGATCCCACCAAAGAGACTTAAATCCCTGTTCACATAAGAAGTTTGGGACAATATTTAGTCGACAGGTTTGAAACAAAACTTGCTTCATTCATTTCCAAAGGGTCAAGAATGGTTAGCCACACCTTTTGAATGATAAAAGTGACTATATTGAACTAAAATGGGACTTGCACTATTCCCACAGAACATTTTCTGAAAACTTCATGTTGCATTCCCACAAGTAAAGAGGGTACATCTCCCAAATATCTAAAATTATCGGCCCAAATGCAAATAAGGTAACCTATGAGGTAGAATGAAATTGCTTTACAAATAGGGTAAACTGGATTGAAAGAATTAACTCAATTTGTAAACTTCAATTCCACCTCATGAGTAAAATTCTACGCAGTATGGGCTTCTCTTATATATTTCGTTATTTGAGTTCACACAAATGTTTGCCATGGAATGGAAACTATGTGAGAGGTAATCTTTTGTTGATGATTTTTCCAGGTAACTGAAGTATCTGATCTTTCTGGTGAATTTTCTAATAAAGTGACGACTCAGTCCATTTTGATGACTGGTACTTTTATTTGCTCTAGTGTGTTTATGATTTATTTTATGTCCTTTAAATGGCTCATCGTGGGTACGTTCTCAGTCATAGCAGTTCTTAAACATTTCTTCTCTAAGAATAAAACAACAAGAGTCAAAGAGATCAAAGGATAATAAATACCTAAATCCTCCTTCGAAAGTTGAAACATATTATTGTATATATGGTGATCATAAAAGTCACATTGTTTCAATTGAGTTGATTGTTGTGGCTGATTATTTTAGAATTCATAAGAATTATGCTACCCTGAGGTGGCAATAATTACTTTCTGCGCTCAATCAATATGTTTAACTAAACTCCCAACAATAGGCATTCGCTCACGCTGTTGCGCCATTTACTAGTAGTCATAATTACTTCTGAAGTCATGAAGCCGGCAGTCAACTAGGATGCAAGTTCTAAAAGTGGTGCTAGTTTTGGGATTTACTGGTGAGGTCAAATATCATTTAACTTGATTTGATATATTTGTTATGAAGCTGGAAATGCGATCATGCCAAACTGCCATGTTTCAGGACCATTATTAAATTCTGCACTTCGTTAGGAGATTTCTTACATACTTTAGACAACTAATTTCAGTTAAATTACTACATCAAATCGGTAGCATGTTTTTTTAGATTGACAGTACATTACTTGTGCAAGTTTCATAGGATAAGTTATTGCTCTACAAAACCTGAAGTCAAAGGGACCTCGGAAAATTTTAATTTTTCGAAACATTCGTCCTTCAAAATCGATGCGTGACTGCCAACTTGATCAGAAATGTGTCCTGATTGAATCAGGAGGAAAACTCCAATAATCTTCGCACCATATGTTCAATTTGGAAGAGAGTGCTTGACATTGACCCGGTAAATTATTCGAGATTTTGGAAAATTCTTCCCGGTCAATACAGCAAATATGCGAATTATTTGAATTAAGAATGATAATAATTATGTGATGTATATAATAAATAACTAATGTACTGTATATTTTAGTTACTGTGCTGACACAAAGCAATACCTGCTCTTCGAAAAGAATAATATACCCAACTGTAACCATCAGGAACGAAAGTGATCCAAAAGCAAAAATCAATGGGGATTTGGGCCTACGGTACCGGTATTAAGCTGAAATGTGAAGGTGATTATTTCTTACTCTTATTTGATTTGTATATATAATAATGTGTACATAATATGTTTCATAAGTAAATGATGTAAACGACATTGTAGCAGGTAATTGATAGCTTGTTATCTAAAGTATAGAAATAATTTGTGAAAGCATTACATAGTTCATGTAATTTTTTATGGGAAATGATTTAGCTGGTGAGCCTTGTAAAATTTCATAATTTGATAATTCAAATTCAATTGTATGTGTTTCATTTTGATGTATTTTTTTTTTAAACTTGTCTTTGTCTGTGTTATATTCGGATATTTCCTTGGTGTGGTTGAACAGGGCCTGGAGAAAAGTTCACATGGCTCAGATGGTCTTATGGAAAATTGCAAGAAATTGAAGATGATAAATGGGCTATTATAGATAAAGGTTCGCTGATGTTGAAAATCCATCCAAATATAGCAGTTTATGATGAAAACCTTGGTCCTGAAGATACACTGGGTTATCAACATTCAGGTTTTGTCATATGCCTTGCCTGGGAAATCACAACACAGACCCTCTACATTTCAAATTTAGTACCTACCCGCTATCCCTGTAAGTATCAACTTTACACCTCAATCCAGGTCAGGAAGTTACATCGTTACGTTGAAAAGATTGGTGAATTAATTGAGTGTTGCTCGGCATAACTGCAAAACATCATAATTTTTCTTATGCCATTCTTGTTAGGGTTGTTCACAGTAGAGATGCCCTTAATAAATTGGACAAGCATTTTATACTGAGTTATAAAAATAGTGAATCTAAACCTAGCATAACTGTAGAAAAATAAAACCCCTATGGTTCATTGCTACCCATGACCGTTACTAGATAATTAATACAAAGTGGTTTGCTCAGTGGTTGCCATGTTCTCTATTGATTAATTATTATCTCTCTCTTCTCAAGTTTGCAGCATCAACGAAGTTAACCACAATTACCAGCAGTCCGATGAAAATATATGCTGTCATCCATGTTTTAAACATGACTGTGCCCCCCGTGTATTACTCAATGATAGTGATGTGGTTTGGTATTCAGAAGCTCTTAAAGAGACAAAAAAAGGTACATGAACTTGCAGAATTCCCTCAGCTAGTATTCCATCCAATCCCAAACCCAGGCCTCAAACCACTAGGTGCGTTTCCTTTAATTAGATATCTTATGACTGTGACTTTTAACTAGGAGCATCTGGCTCAGACGCCTCACAACCACTCATTCCTATCAAACCAGAAAGCGGAAATTAGTCCAAACTTCTGATACTTAATTGTAGTAACAAACCTTGACATGAACTTTAAGTTCTAGAGCAGGAAAATCTTAAAATAACATATAGGAATTAACAAGCCAGCTTTTTAACTATTGTAAAATACACTAAAATTACTGGCTTTTAAAGACTTATGTTACTATGCCGAATCTGGTGCAGAAATATTGCAGTAAAGAAATCATAAATGGATGGATTTCATTTTGCATCGGTGAGGCCTTTATTTCAATTCAAGTAGAGATGTTGATTCAGAACTATATAAGGATATTTGTGTTGGTAGTTCGCATGCGATTGTTTACTCAACATGAAATTCTTTGTTTGAAATAAGCCAGGCAAAATGAATATTTAGTTTACAGCTGCATCTGAAGGACTGCATGATACACTTTCTTATTATACTCATTCTCCAACACAAAAGTTTCATTTGCATTTTCTTTGTATATGGACAATAATCGCAATTGGTATTGATCAGTTATTGAATTTCAGTGTCACGCTATGAGGTCATGTCATGGCGTACATCGTTTAATTTCGAGTTTAGACTTCTTTGATCATATGGATGGAGAAACCCAAAAAAAAGATTATGGCGAGATATGACCTTAACTATTCTATGCTAAAATCCAACTTGAGTTTAAACCACCGCTACAACTCAAACAAATGTGTGCTTATTGAGTTCTATATGGCTCAAAGACTCAATTTTTTTTAGGCTCAAATATCGAAATTGTCACCTAATAGGAAAATATTATGACATGTCCGAACTGATCCTAAAAATCAGGTTATGAAATCAATACACCTGGTGATGACATCATTATTGTCAACTAGTAAAGTGGGAACCATTTCACTCTGTCCGCAGCTTATTGTCTTCACACCCTGATTTGGCGAACAGTTTGTGCAAATTGTTTGCTGATTAGGTGACAATGCCAAGATTAAAGCCTCAAATCTCGAGTTTTGAGCTATACAGAATTCAATAATAATGGCTTAAATATGCAAAAAAAGCTATTGATAAATTAAAGGTATTTCAACGCCCTTAAACTGATTAGAATTACTACTACATGCTAGCTGAGAGCACATCTCGGGTACCATCACATACTTTAGCCTGTTTGGATGTTTAAAAATTTGAAGTGCAGACAGTTTAACTGCATTTTATTACGTGATTCAGAAAAACCAGAGCTTTAGTTTGAGCAATTGTTTTGCTAATTTGGAAATCGATACGGCTATACCAAACATGGTAAGTTGGACTGACACATTTTAACTGTTTTGATGGCTGCTAGTCATCATATTGAAGACTTTGATAGTGATTTAAGACATTGGGGAAACTGAATCTAATGATTACATTGATGAGATCCTGAATGAAATTTCGGATGTCTTTTCTTTTCAGGTTTGGTTTACTGCCACGAGAAAAAGTTTAAATCGAATTTTGCAAGCTCGCTTAATTGCGGCGTGCGTGCAGGCAATGGACTTTATAAAAGCAATGATAGCTACCCTTATGGCATACGTGTTTATGAGACTCCTTTCTCTCATAAAGTAGAACAAAAAGGATGTGATGTTATAACTCATGAGTCACATATTTCACCTATGCTTGGTAGGTGGTAAGCATATAATGCTACATTACTATTCTGGTTGATTTTGCCAATTCATCAATGAAACCCTATCTCATGAAATACTTTTGACTTGGAGAACTGAATATTTGCATGTGGGCGTTATTACTAGAGATTATTTTGATGTTTACAAACATATCAGACAGAACATACAATTGTCAATTATCATCTCTGTTACTGTAGATGAACTGTGTTTTTACCGAAAAAAAGTCTGCGTAATATATTTTTTGTCTTAGGGACCATCAACTTCAACAGAAATAACAAGGTAACATCAATTACCACCAAAAATCTTGAGTCATAAAAATGTTCAGAGTTCAACATTCTGTTTCAGTTCCAGAGAACATGTATGAGGAGTGTTCAATAACACTTGAGCCTGGAGAGTATATCCTTAATGATACGAACATCAGGCCTGCAGATAATCTTGCTGAAGCCCATTGGTATTATACTAAATTGGGCCAACCATTCCATCATTATGGTGAGCATGAATAGACCTAGCCTGTCTCAACATGCTTTGTTCGGTGGAGGGGTAGAACAAAGTTTGTCCATTCTTGCGCTGCTCGATGTCGAGCAGCTGATATTAAATATAGTCTTCTCTTGCGAATTGGTAGATAACTTCTATACCACACTAATCAATTTGTATGGGCAAAAGAAGTTGTATTCCCGAAAGATATCTGCGTCTTCCTATACAAATTGATCCGTGTGATAAAGATGTTATGTACCCAGTCGCAAGAGAAGACAGTATTTATTATCGGCTGCTTGACATTGATCAGTGCAAGGGTTGACAAGCTCTCCCCCCACACCGAACAAAGCTTGTTAAGACAGGCTAGAAGAGACCATCCATTTCGATAGACAGTTTTCTGAGCTCTGATTTATGCCTCAATTTGGAGTTGCCCTCTCTCCAGTTTGGTAATTTTAACCCACGCCGCATAGGAAAAACTTGTTGAAAGAGGGTTATCTTGAAAACCGCTAATGTAAAGATAAAAATGAATCAGAATCTGCACCATTGAAAACCCTGGCAGGGTTTCCAAATCATTGGAGGCTTGAATATTGATAAATCTTAATTTTAGTGACGAAATTCATGTAAAATTCTGCCAAATTGTCCGCAAAACAGCCAGAAAATGCTATAATTGACTATCCAAATATTAAAATTATTTCCCAAATTATGTCCATATGAGTGTTCAATGGTGCAGATTCTGAATCAAAAATCATTTTTATCCTACCTTAAGCGGCTCTCAAGATAAGCCTCTTTTCAGCACGTTTTTCCTATGCGGATTGTGTGTTAAAAGTAATTAAACTGGAGAGAGGACAACTTCGAATTGAGGCCTACATTCGAGCTCAGAAAATGTCTATTGCATTAATCTTAACATTCACTAATTGGCAAGCTTAGGACAGAGCTACAAAAAGTCCAATAAGTTTCGTGTTAGAGCTTTTATTGTGCCTCCCCATATTTGTTTACATATTGAATGTCTCATTTACTTTAGAGATCCAAGCCAACATTTTGAATGACCTATAGACACAGATGAAACCAGGGTCTTTAAAAAAAATGTAGATTCTGTTTCAACTGTTCACAACCACTAAGGTTGGCTCCCTTGATGATCTACAATATAAAAAAATTTATTTAACCTTTTGGTAAAGCTACTGGTTTCATCTGTGTCCATAGGCCAGTCAAAAGTTTGCAATGCTGCTCTTAATTAACTGAGAGCTTCAAAATGATATGAAATATGGGGCGGCGCAACTGTAGCTTCAACTTTGCATAATGTCAAACAGGATGTCAATAATACCATAATCGTGTCTGGAAATATTTTTATGGTCTTTGCATATAAAGCCACTTTGATTAATTATCGAGCACACAGGAACTTGATAGAACAAGATGCCCACAAGTTAATTAAAAGAACCTGTTCAACTCTGCAGTTGTTTGTCTATCTTTTGTGCTCAATTGTTATTAAAATAGCTTGGTATGTTAAATCTTACAAAACAGTTGTTATGTTTACAAAATGTCTTCTTAAACTACTGTTGCCACGCAGGGAAATGTATATTTTTTGATATTTTAATAGCCCAAAACTTGAAAATATCAGGCCGCAATCTCAGCATTGTCACATAATGGGCAAATAATTTGCACAAACTCATCTTCAAAATAAGGGTACAAGATTAATTATGTAGCTCATATAATGCCGTAGTTACCTTCATATACATAAAAATATTGATGCCATGACCAAGTGCGTCATATTAGTATCCCGATTTTAACAATCAGTTTGTGTACAATATATGCCAATTAGTTGACTATGCTGAGATTGAAGCCTCAAATAGTTTTCTTTGAGCTAAACTGAATTGAAAGTGCACAAATTTTTTTATATGGACAGCAGCAGCCTAAAAACATCGTTTCGGATATTGACTATGATTGGTAACTGATGGTTGATTTCAAATCATTTCAGCAACTAATAGAAATCAGTACAACATCATCAGATCAAACACAAACCCCTCACCTAAACATGAGCTATATCTAAAGTCCTAAATGTGGTGTGGTATCTATTGTCCGTCAGACACTCTCTATAATTCAAGATAGTATTGTGACAATGATGTCTTTATGGCAACAAGAAATTTTCTAAGTTCTAAGAGCACTGATCAATCTGTATTCAGGAAGAAACCTTTCATTCGACTCACCAAATAATAGCTTGAAGGAAACACAAATATTGTACTGTTCGGAACTTGGAAAAACAAAGCTTAATTGTGTAAAAGTGAAGGCCAAGTTTGCCGTGGAAGTGGAATCCATGACAACTGACAATGGCAAGTTTGTGACAGATGAAGAAGCGATGACAACCGATGGAACAGGCAAAGGCGGTAATATGCTATAAATGTCAACACCTGGAATTTGTGTTTTCATGAATACTTGTTTACACCCAAAACAACATGAGTAATGACTCAACAAAACAATTACCTGAATATGATAAGCATCTGTTAACTCTGTCATGTCAGAATTGCTGACTTTACAGCTTTTTACTGATCTCCTTGATGTTTGCCATGTACATTATGGTGACAAGAGCAACGTTTGAATCTTTGTTAATATGAATCAAGTTGACAATGAGACTTGTTATACCAAAATGATGTAGGTATTGTATGAAGTTATTTTCTTGAACAGGAATAAGCACTGCAACGACTATAGCCATCACACTGGTACTGATTGCTCTGGTGGTTGGAACAGCTGTCCTTTTGGCTGTGAAATATAGATCAAATGGGGCTAAGGCACGACGTGGCCAGATTAAACCGAAGACAAGGGCAGCTTTTGAACCCAAAAATAATACCCACCCTGATAAAAAAAGGAGTCGATTGTCCAAAGACAAAAAAGGAATGTCAAGTACAACTACCAAATTTGCTTGGCAAGCTGATCAACCTCACCGAAGAGGAAGGAGTAAGACACCTGGAGAAAGCAAAGGAAAATCATCAAAGCTCAATCACTAATTTTGGCTATCAATCCTATCACATACAAAAAACCAAAAACAGAGCAGAGAGCAATGACAAAATCGGTCTCTTGCTATTATAACCTGACTGAAATGTCTTGAAGGCGCTATATATAACTACATTAATATAATTAGAATAACATTATACCCATTTGTTATTATTCTCTCAAATTTATTCTGGATACTTTGCATCCCTCTTTATTTAAGCCCACTCTATTGTTTCACTATCGAATTGTGTTTTGCGGGATCTGACATCACAATGTGTCTCATAAAGAATCGAAACTCACAAGCAATCACTTCCTCATTCAACAGCATTTCAAAACGTAGCTGTCACAACATGTTCTAAGTAATGTATCCTAACTAATTAAAATAAACTCAAGTTTCAGGAATTCACAAGTATTGTGATCTTTACTCGGGAGCTTAGAATACAGGAAATAAGAAGGCAGTAGTAAACATTAGCATGGTAAAGATTAAGAATATATTTACTCCGATGAGGAAGAAGGAACCACTAACAATAGCATTGCAAGGGGAAGCCTGGTATGACTTCAAACCAAATCCAAGTATTTGTATATGAATGCAATATTACTTTTTACCACAATTGTAAGGCTATGTCGAAAGGCAACTAGTTAAATGTCCTGACAAACTTTCCAGTCATGGACCAGATCAAGTCATCGTAAATATTTAGGCGGATGGGAGGGGAGGGAGATAATACAGTACAGATAAAGTTTTGGCAAGAAAGTGCAACATCTAGGAGATATAGGGCCGGAAGCATGTTGCTGTGTTCCCAACATTGCAGCACATCAGCAACATATTGCAGGTAGTATGTATGTGTAGCTGTAGCTACGCAGTAGTTGTGTACAATTTTGCCAGCATCGTAAACTTTCTATCAGTTCGGGCTTGTACCCATGGGTAGACCATCCAGCTGTAGAGTGTTGGTTAAACCATGTTGAATCATGGTGCTCTATAGTCGAATATTGCGTAAAAATAAGTGATTATGAACTCAGAACATGTACATTTCAACCAATCAATCAATTTCGAATCAAAATTGGTCGTGACGGCGGTGCCCTTCCGGCACCACTACTTTTCTGTAACAAGACAGGTGCATTACCCTGCAGTTCAAGACGTCTGAGAACTAGGTACAAGGTAGTCTTTAGTTAAAGTCTTTATTTTTCTCTGACATAAAGGTGATATAGAAGCGCACCAAAAGCCTAAGTATCCCATTGAAAACTACATCGCATGTAAGTAGTATTTAAACATGAGTCTAACTTGGAGTTATGCTTCCACAGTTCTATTATGCAAGTGTCAAAAGATGTGATTATAATTACAAGGACCTGCAAAGTCAACAAACCATTGTCAATTATATGTATGTACAGATTATGTGGAGTAGGAATATGCTATATGCTCATGACTAAAATTGATAGCTAAAGATAATTGAGGAAATTATGAATGAGTATAAAAAGGAAGGTGGTATGGTGCAGCACATGTTTGATATACTGAATACAAACATCGATGAGACTCAGATACTATATTCCATGAATTTCCTGTAGCCTATGACTATCTGTAATATGAAAACATGTAACATGTAAATAAAATACATGAAAAACAACTGTAACTGTAGCAGACCAACGTAACTTATTCAATTTGGATGGCTATCGGTGCAACCTGCACTTCCAGCTCTATCAACATGACAACGATAACAACAAACGCAATATCACAACCCTAATTACTACTGATGGCCAACTGTGCCTCAACTGCGCCGGCGGCTTGGCCACCGTTGGGCGCGTTGGCCTGATACACCACCGCATCACCCGACTCTGGCTTCCAACAGCATGCTAAAAAGAGCGTCCGCTGCCCCACCCATTCAAGCGCCACAGAACAATCAAGGCAAAACAGACAAACAAAAATTTTCTGGCAAATCAAACTTAAACAGCAAACCAGATAAATGGAGACATCAGCCTATGTCCAATTAACCCTTCACCTCAACATTTCTGCATTGACCAGTGACAAACAAGCATGGCTGGAACGTCTGGCCCAACACGAAACCCTCACAGGTGTTTGCCTCAACTTTCCATTTGCCCGAGTAATCATTTCAAAACAATACACCAAAGACAAGTAATATAAATTTCCACATGTTCCATGACTACCCTTTGGCAGATTGAAAAAAATCAATCCATTGCCAACACTGTGAAAAAGATGCAAACGCTGCAAAAGTATTAATGCCAATATTCATGTTCATTCACAATTCAGTGATGATGATATATTTAAATGTTAACAGCTAACTGGTAGTGCGACAATTGGTTATCTCTGAAATCTCTATTACCTATCCACATTCATTAATTTGCAGTGGTGCCTAATCCAAGTTAATTTACAAGTTAGAGCAGTTATTTTCATTGGCAATAGTTGGTCGAACTTACAGTAGAAAATTATTCCGTCAATTACAGAATCTAAGAAAACAAAGTCAGCAAGAATCAACGATATGTCAGACAGCCAAAACTTGGTTTAAGAGGCATAGATTGGTCACAGTTATATTTAAGTAAGAAGCAAATAGTGGATAAAAGCTGAATTTATTCCTAACAAACCGTTGAATAGGTTGTGGGCGTTTATTAGCTGCTGACAGTGTTCTCCAAACCAGTGTGTTATATGTCAATTAACCAGCTCGTATTTATTAGTGAAAACACCGTTTTATTGAAAACCATTTTAAGCCAATGTTTGAATTGGGGTTAAGATTCGGAGTTGCACTGACATGGGATAAAAGGAGACAACTCCTGCCAATTCAGACCTTACTGCTGAACAAATACACTGAGTTCCAGATATATCATTTCAAACTCGCTGATTAAATCATTCTGCAATATTATTTTAATAATATTTTAATACGATACTGTCTCATAATGTTCAAGGCTGTTATTTAACTTTAAAAGGTAATTAGAAAGCGCATCTGCATCAAATTTAATTGAAGACCTTTTTAGCACACCAAAAAAACTATGTATAATCATATAAAATAACGAGTCAATTTTATTGATATTTTCAGACCCAGGTGATGAAGGCCATAAAAGGATCATCCACAAGTGAGATGATCCGGCGTGTTATGCGCCACTATGACAGCAGCAAATTATGGTTCCAGTTTTCGGGTCAGGGCTGCAGCGGCAAAATGAAAACGGTGAAAAAAAAGTTCTATCACTGCCTCTGAAGTAAGTTTATCGTCATAATTGTCTGCAGGTGTGTTTTAGGGCACAATAAATATATGAATACTTGCGTACCACAGCAGCCAAGATGCTTTCAATATTAGCTTTGTAAGTAAGAACAGTAAATACAAAGTGAGAATTAACCCTCAATCCTCTCATCCAATACGACAAACATCCCATCAATGCCCTCAGATAATCTAAATTTAATCGATTGAGTCTCTAAGCTAATTTATGATATTTTCATGTTAATAATATTTTAATATCCTTTGTTTTAGAGGGGTTGCAGAGCAGAGTAATTCCCACGCCCAATGAGAAGACAATTGAACTCCAAGTTGGAGTATTTCTGACAAGGGAAGGCTATACAGGTGGTGCGAGTAAGGTAATGCACAACAATGAAAGTATGTTTGCGATTGAGATCATGAACGATGCTGCTTTTGGTACAACGCTGCTGTTAACTTTGATACATATTTTGGTAATTGGTTTTCAATCTCTATTAATCGTTTGTGAGGTTCACATTAATTCTATTTCGCATGATGGCTGATATGAATTCTCTATGACAAGAGAACACATATTATGAGCGGGCAACTCGAAGTTGCAGCGATTTCGAAAAAACTATCTTGTTATTTACGATCAAGCAAAAAATCAAGCTTATGACTCATATAACCTATATTTCTTTTCCATATATTTACAGAAGAAGGATAAAACCAGCAGGTTCGAACAAAGTGACAGCGATGATGCTCGATGTCCGTTTTTAAACTTTTAAATTCTTATCAAATAAAATCAAACATGTGAAAAACGCGCTTTGCAATTTATTCCACAGCAAAACAAATCCAAAGATTGAATGGGTCAATATTAGCGTGAGCCAATACTACCAAGAATAATTCTATAAGGACTATTTATACGTGCTACACCTAGTTCGTTTAAGGTTGTGATTAGGGGTGGAACAACCTCTTGAGGTTGGAGTTGAATTTCGGATATTTGACCGCGGATTCAACCACAACCCGGATCGGATATGTGTTATGTCTGATCCGAGATGATACGTTTTTAATCAACACTTACTAAGCATCATTTATCTCACTAAAAATGGCAAGGAAAGAAGTATGATAGTCATTAATTTGCGGTTCAGATTAGATAATGGAGTTTTGCTGAAAGCACTCAGTGGTGATCAATAGGCAATCAATACCTATCTTATTTTCACAGCTAATTATATTGTTGCTGATTAAATTTGATGGATGTGTTTTTCTGCTGAAATTGAGAGAAGCATCTTTACTCAGATCGTTGTGAATAAGGACATAATTTTTGTCCAATGATGTTACCTGTAACAAACTATCTAGTTTAATGTACAAGGTTATCCTCTTCTTCAAAGTAGGAGGACAATTCCTATCCTATGTGCAGGGAGTTTGTTCAAACTCAGTGATTACAAACATCGGGGTTTGAGCAATGAACTAAACCTCATTTGTTTGAGTGATCCTGGCATATTGAGTCAAGAGATCTTTGTACTCATTAAATGATACTTTCAAATAAACTGTTTGTGTGATCCTTGCACCGTGGCTGTTTGTGTGATAAGTTGGTCCTTGTAAAGTATTATATCCAAGCAGATACATGCGCATTTAAATTAGGGTAATGGTTCAGGGAAAAGATTGTTGACGCTGTTTATCCATGTATTCAATGACCTTAAATGTATATTATGGTGCAAAAGTACAGCTGTTTGGACCTGGCGTTTGTACGCGTTATCCGAATCCGGATCCGATCCGAGGTTGAATTTATCGACCGATCCGATATCCGATCCGAGGTTGCCTAACCCTGATCCGTTCCACCCCTAGTTATGATACCAGCGTTGTCCGATTTTGACATTCAATATATCGTTGGAAAGAAAATCGAACACTGATTCTGAAAATATTGGTTTCGACATGACGTCATGTCATGGTGTTGCGCTAATTTGATAAAAGGCAGGATAAACGTCTTTTAGGAGGATTTTTTAGGACGATGTGGTGCAGATACTATTGTGCATATCATAATTTCAACTGCAAAATCTTTACAAGAAGCCTCTGAAGCACCCATGAGGGGCAATTGCTGGATCCTGTGGCATTAAACACCAGAGGAAAACAATCTTTTTATCGTTGGTTATTAGCCTTTTTAGTTTGCTTTGGTTAAATTGATGAGGATCCGATGTAATAATAATAATACAGTTTGTTTATGAAACGCTTAATAAAGTTGTTTATACCGTAATACCTCACCTATAAGTCACCCCCTTCAGAAAAAATAAAAATGCTCCAGTTATAAGAAACCCACAGCTATAAGACACCCCACAGCTATAAGACACCGTGTCTTATAACTGAATCATATCAGTAGTTGATGTTTGGAAGCTCTCCATGGGCTCCATCCTTGAATCAAGCGTCTATTAATGTTCAATTCCCTTGCAGTCTTGTCAAGGTTGTTATTCTTTTCAACTGTTCTCAATACTTCCAGTTTCTGCTGAATGGTGTATGAGGTTCTTGGCATGTTTTATTTATTTTGAAAGACTGTGAGAGAGATATGATATGCTGATTGTTGAAAAATTTGAATTTTGTGGCACATAATCACTCACTACAAATGAGTAGCTTTGGCAAGAAAACTGCCCACAGTAGGTTTTGAACTCGCAACTTCATGCTTACAAGTTGCACACTTTACCACTGGGCTGTTCAGCTTCAATGATTGTCATAGGTTTTAGTCCAAACTAAATATAAAAATGCTTCAAGTGATAGTCGCGTCTATATGCTACTCTCTTACAGCCGCCTTCACTTATAAATCCGCGATCTATAGGTGAGGGATTACGGTACAATAAAACAAAGATTTCTAAGCGTTGTACATGATAAAATGTGAGATGAAATATTCAGTGTAGAATAAAAAGAAATAAAATAAAAGTGTACATAAAATCTGACAATGAGTTAACGGAAAGATAAAATTATAGTAACTTCTAACAAAATACATGTATGTACACATTATATTTAGTTAAATATGGCCACCTGAAAGGCAAAAACAGGCAACAAGCCAGGCTAAAATTAAACGTCATAAATAGATTTAAATAAGAAGGATTTTTGTTTGGATTTGAAGAGGGAAGTTGAAAAGATTGAGTGTGGGCAACTTAATTCAAAGCAGGAAATCGATCCATGGAAATGGATGAAATGAACTGTCCAAGAGTTATCATCAATCGGCTGGTCTGTTGGGCTCATTGAAAATTTCAAGTTTGAGAAAAGGTATGCCAAGTTTGTGTCAATATAGAACTGTCAAAGATGATTAAAAATGAAACATAAATGAATAGCTGCGCAGCTCTACCTTTGTTTTATTAATAAGTTTTGAGAGGAGTGGAGACAACACCCGGACATGATCAGGATATATATGACTAACTCTGCCGGTGCGGTAATGTCCAGAAATGAAACAGGAACAATTGCAGTGTGCCTGGCTCAGATTTCTTACTCACTCTAAAGTGCAGTATGTTAAATTGATATGCGCTTTATTTATTTTTAGATGTCGACCCCCCTTGGTTGGAAAATGGCCCGCTTATCTCCCTAGTATTGACCAGGATACAAAGTTAAATCAGGAAATATCAGATCAGGATGTTAACGTGACTCCTTCTCATTATATAATACTGAGATAGAAGTGATGTTGTATTAACCAGACTTATTTTGATATACGCTGACGGAATTGCCGAGTTTGACCGATCAGACTGTTATTGTATTTGATAATTAACATTTTTATGTACAGTGAGCATCTAAAAAAACAATTTCGCACACACTTACCCAAATTCACAGTCTATTGGCGATGTCTTTGAAGTTGTACCTCTTGTTTTAATAAAATATTGGCATGGCGAGCTTAATAATATCCTCAGACAGCGACGATAAACTCTCACCGAACTAAACCAAACCATGTCCCTGGCTCTAGGACATTCGGATTATGCAGCTGGCTTCTAATGAAATATGCATTGTTGGAGGATGACGAAATTGGCCGCACCAATAGTCATTCCTGAATCGGTACTTGCCCACCACTGCCTTGGATAGGTCTTTGCGGAAGGGGATTCAACTTACCGAATGCCAACTATATGTTTGCAATGAAAATATCCCTTCCTTATGAATTAACACAATATACTGAGTTCCGTTAGGTTGGGGTACATGGATCAACTCGCAGACTATCGGGCCCGGCAATCATTCTCAAGAGCAGATTAATCTCTCTGCGTTTTAAGCATGAATGGTATCAGGCCAGGGGGGCGTTGGTCACCCTCCCACCCGCCGTTATCAGCATGTTGTAAATACAAACTTTTGCGTCTGCAGTGCAAAAATAAAATAGAGCATTTCAATATTAGATGCTTTGTTTGACAGAACTACTTCATTTTACTCAGTAGCAGCAATGTGATGACGGCATACTTTCTTCCCGGCAGCTCTAAACATATCATATACAATGGTCAATTGTTACATAGCAGGTTATATATATATATATATTATATATATCACCTCGTTGTATATTAACGTAGTCAGTAATGCGGTCTGTTGGGTATTGTCTAGCTGTAGTGTCAATCCAGTGTAGAATTCTTCAGTATGCTGTCAGCAACCTGCTGTGGAATGTCAGTAATTACCATCGATACTGATAGTAGCAAAGATTATAAATACTAAGATATGACACTCCTATCAAACTGCGGTCTTCAGTTGAATAGGCAAGCGGCCGCATGAAAACGAGTGTTACGCTTCAATTATGAGCTTTATGATTAGTGGCTTTCAATAGAACTTCAATAGGAAATTCAAAATTTACACAGGTAGCCTGTTTGTTTTTCATGAAAATTATGTATTTCCAAATTTCACTGAAACTTCAAATAAAAATATTTTAGATCTAGACATTTCAGGCATCTCAATGATGTAAAAATCAAAATTATGTGATGATTACAAACAAGTGATTTTAAGTTTTGAGGATTTTTTTTAGCAATCTTTACAAACTTTAAGATGTTTTGACACACAAGACTTACTCAGATAAACAGTTCTCTTTACATCAAAAACTAGTGTTTGCATGTCTTAAAGTAGATCCATGTAAATAAATATGTTATCTAGTTATTTCAGTCTTCAGGGTGATAAAAAATCCAAATGAATTTGACGGCCTCCTAGAGAGAAGTATTGAAATGTGTTAGCAGTGAGTGACTTGGAGAAGCTTTCTGTTTTGGGCCATCAGATCATGTCCATTTGTGCACCACAGTTACTCAGCACATCTAAACATGGACTATCAATATTACTGAATAAGTGCAGTCTATGTCAATGCACAGATCAGTTTCTTTGAAAATGAATTCAAATTTTTGAGTATCGAGTTAATATGGATCTTACTCGAGAGGATATCGTAGGATCTTGTTGCAAGATTTGGTAAAAAACTATAAAGTACACTGTAGGATCAACTAAGTGACATTGGCCTTATCATAGCGTTTGAGGGGAAACATGACTAACGATAGTTTGACTACCAAGGGAAGGTGATATAAATGGAACTGTGGTGATCTTACCACTTACTATTTTGCCAGCGACTAAACGCCTGGTAGGTTAACTATATGATAGCTGAGATTATGGGTGGAGTTTCACTGATGTAGTTGAGTACTAGAGTATGGACCGGAGTTTTCATGTTATAACGCTAAGCTCAATCTAAAATAAAGGCCCCATCATTCATGCAGATGGTTGGGTAATTTTTGCTTAGCATATGTATAGAAGAGACATGTCCATATGGCGCTATGAACTGGACACTTTTTGGGCCGTCTCTATAGCCACATTTACCTCTTAAATTGGAGCAAATGTTCTCAAGTAAATATCTTGGTTGAGGTGATTGGTAATAATGATTATTTTCATGGTTCACAAAAAGATTATGTTGGAGGGGGAGGGAGAAAAGAAGGCTGTTTTTGGGCTGTTTTTATCTAGTTTTCAGCTTGTGAATGACAAATTTCATAAATCTGACACCTTCCTTTGGTCAGCTTAGAATGACTGTTGGTCATAGGAAACTTTGTTTGATATAAGGGCTATCTAGTATTGTGTGTACCTTGTCTTACTCATCTCACAAAGGAATATAAGCCACTAAATCAAATATATCTGCAAAATCCATTGACTGACTACATGAATAAATGCCTAGACTGTGGCCCATATGTTCTGGTAACACATGTAAACAAAATCAAGAGAATTGCATGAACCATTCTCAGGCAAATCTGAAATAAGTAAGGCTATGTCTGCAGAAAGAAATCATTTCTACATTGTAATCTTATATAAACAGAGCAAGCGAGCACAGCATCCTAAAATGACAAACACTCGTTTTCACGCTTGAATTGCTGTGGACAGGGAACAGCGGGAGTGTCATGTCATAGTCATTGATAGTAGCAGGGGGGACATATCCATCTACTGTATAACCTCAGTAACCAGCCTATCTGGAATGGCTATACCCATCAGTTGTTCTAAGAAGTAAGAAAGACATTTCCCTTTTCTTTCATTGTTTAATTCAATTTAATTTAATTTTAATTTAATTCAAGTTTATAATTAAGCCTCAACCTTGGTTGCTGAGTCGATTGTTTGTGCAAGCAGATGGGGAATAATATTGGCGGTCACTGAGATCATGGTACTGATACAGTGGTGTAAGCAAAGGTGTTAGACTACAGTTGCTTTCGCTACAAGTCTGCAGACCATCCAAAAAATCCTTCACTGGAAACAGTGTGTCATGGAAATTAACAATCGTGACCTCAAGAGTTTGATTTTTGGATCGTCGATGAGTGCATATTAGTAGATATACAGTACTGACCTACTTCCTTGTCGGAAATCAGTCCTATTATGAAATATCAATTGTAGAATATAATAAAACACCTGTGTGGCCCAGTCAAACACTATAAGACACAGCGCCTTACACAGGAGTGGCATGCCATCTCTACAGTAACAGGGGTGTATTGCAAACATCAGGATCCCCAGATGATCTTCGATTGAAGTATCGCCTGAAGTTGAGATGTGACTCATCCATGAATTTTAAATCTCTTTCCAGCTTTTTTGGAATCAATTTATTTTCACTCACATTTCTTATCTTTGGTATAAAGTTGGGAGACAATGTTACAATACGCCCCTGCCTGGGCTGTTATTACATTTCCCTTACGACTTTAGGATCTGTGTAGAAAATTTTCTAAGCATTCTATTCTGTCAAGCCTAGACAGTGAAATTATTAATAACCAAGTAAAATATGTATAAATCAAACATTTGAATGCTAGATTTTTTAAGAACAAAGAGGCCTTCATCGAGCTGGATGTATCGCAAGGGAGGGAGGGAGGGAGGGAGGGAGGGAGGGAGGGAGGGAGGGAGGGAGGAAGGGAGGGACGGAGTCCACTGGTGACTATAACTTCACCTCAGTGCGGCTGTCATGTATGATTGCGGAAAATGCTGACATATCAGAATTACACGCAGTTTATTACCTGACAGATTAATTTTGTGAATAATTTTTTCCCATCTGAGATCACATTAATTTAGATCTCACTTGTACTGACATCATCTCTACCTTGTTCTACAAGGTCGTTCATTGACCCAAAATTCTAATAGTGTTTTTTTTAAAATAGAAATGATCGAGAAGGATCTGGACTAAAAATGGGGATCCTAAAGAAAGTATCTCCAAATATATACTTCAGAACATCTCAAGAGTCTAATTGATGAGCTGGCCGCTTTGTACATACTTCTCTATGAATCACAAAGTTTATGCATCGTTGATGAGTTTAATGTAACTGATTTACTGAAAGGACGTACTATCTAACAGTCTGGTCACTTTTTAATAGTTCCTGGTACAGAGTGGACTGTGGGTAGTTCTTATGATGAGGCTTAGCTCCATATCCTGTAACGCAACACGAGAGAGTACTGATATCCGGCTTTAGGATGCAGTCTTTTCTAATTGGTTACTGACGGCGATATCCTTTACTAGATATCACCATTCAATTCTTCGAATCACACAACCAGCAAGGTGTACTATAACTCATTGCTTTAAAGATGGTATTCTGGTGACAAAAAAATTTGTTGACTGATATCGCAATACCCTACTTACGCTAAGTAAGCCACGCAGGCACAAAGACTAAAGGGAATGAGCAGCAGTGCTTTGACAGTAATTGGTTGATGACCGGCTCAAGACAACCATTTCATCATGAAATATGTGTAAGTTGATCTGGGAGGGAAATGTCAGGGGGAGATATATGTTTACTGTTTATGTAGCTGACGATAAATCTGTACCAGAATACCATGTTCTTGCACATATAAAGAAGCCAAATTGAGCGATAGAAACCATCACTTCAACTAAGAAAAGCGTTTGATTATTTTGTTGTCTCAGAGGAAAGGAGGGTATAACTTCTTCAATCTCTTAAATAATCCGATAGAGAGAGGATGTTATTGGCATAAAAATATGACAAGGTTTTGTCACTCACTGCGTCCCGGAGAATACATGGTGAGGTAGGGGGTATGCTTTGAGGAATATTATCCCTGAAAAAAAATTCCAGTTACAATTTATTCTCAGGAGTGTACACAGTGAGCTCACTCAAACTCCAGCAGCCTGTGTGATCTGACATCTATTTCTCAGCTAACCATTAATTGGATTTCAATATATGTTTCCTGGCGATGATTAATCACATCCCAATTATGATTAGAGCATCAACTTCACATGTCACTGCTTGAGTTTTATTGCATTGTTGACATGAGGATGTCTTATCAATGCTAAATTCCCATGACTGGGAACGAGGAAAAGTCACACTTCTAGTTCTACATAAATTAATATACCACCATTTAGCGCTACGCGACATTCAACTGATAAGAGCACCAGGTGAAACTTTCACTTGTAGTGTAGTTGAATACTGATGACTCAAGTATCACTTATCAATGTAAATATTGCAAGGTCATTAATACTGACAATATGAGGTCTCATGGCCGATAATTCACAATATATAACCAGACGCGGATGTTTGTGTCTCACATCTGATAAACGAATAAAATTGACCACTCACAATATAGTTGATGAGTGTGTCTTAGCGGTCGAAGTGATGGATACATGGGAACACACACTGCGTTTTGATTTTTGGCATGAATGTGCCTATCAATATATTTAACTCTAACATATGCTTCATCCTCTACTGAACTATGAATTGTTGGTACAATTGAATAGCAGTGGATGAACTCATGTCACCCGGCTTCATAAGGGCCACAGCTACTTTTTTGTGGCTGCGCAACAAGCCTACAGTTTATGCGAATAAGACCATAAGGGTAGAATAGTAATATGATTCAGGATAAATTTGGAAAAAAATTTGATGGGTTGTATGTCTTGCATATGGGATAAATCATGAACGTTGAGGGTCTAAAATACACAATGATTAGGAACTAATTGTAAGGGCACAACTCTTACTTTAATCGGTTTTAGTGTGTAAACGAGTTGGAGAATGCAAGCAGTCACTCAGTGTAATTTTTAACACCTCTCTTTCTTGACGATATCATAAGCAATGTAACCTGGCAAGGAGTACTTGCAGGATAGTAACGATAAGAGTGCCAAATACGCACTCCGCGGCGGGAGTACTAAGCATTGGTGAAAGCGCCCTATTAAAAGTCATGCTTGTTCTACGTAAGTTCTAAATATTCACCGCTTATGACGCGTCAAACATTTGATAGGAGAACCTTTCACTGGATATTATTGAATACTGTTACTTGAGTTTCGCCTATCTATGTAAAGATTACAAGGTCAGTAATAGAGACAAAGTCACATCTCATGGTCTCCCATGATTAAACATACATAACCAGTTGGCGACAATTTGCCTCACACAACTGATAAGAGCACCCAATTAACAACTAACCTTGACATTCGCTTTGATTTTTCCTGATTTTAGGGCTGCGCCAATACCAAAACTTTATTCAGCTCATGCTGTGAAAGTCACTACAAGTTCATTGAACAATGCTTATAAACTGCAAGACGTAAACTCCAATATTGATGAAATTCGGAATAAGTCTAAATCGATTTCTTTTCAAAATGCGATGCCAAAGATAAAACATATCTATTGCAATGCTCAGCCCTAATCTTGGGAAGAAATTGCTTTGAATTCATTGCGTTAGATGAAATTTAGAAACGCAAAGCTATTGGTATGTAATATCATGCATTACATTGATGAACCGATGGCATCAAGGAGACATGAACTGATAGCAAAATTTTAAGGTGTAACTTCTTTTTACAAATCAAAAGCTGTAAGCGGTATTCATGACCCGGATAAGTCAAATGATGGCTGCGGATTCATTTATCAAGCACCTAAGTCATATACCCCAATATCCACCATAGCTTCAGGAAAATGGGGCATCCCAGAATAAGTTGCTTTGTGGGAACACAGTATTATCCTTCTTGATAGCAATTTTCCTGAAACATCAAAATATCCGAGCCAAAATATATCTCAGGATTAAGTATGATTCCATAGCAACAGGACCTGACCATAGAGATCGCAGGTCCTTACCAAAGCTATGAGGGGGCTCTTGACCACCCTGATGCCCTTTGACATGATACCCTTTGGGTACAATGAAAAACACTGACAATTATTAATTTTTAATGGTTTCGTTTCCATCAAGTTATGTATCTTGATTGATTATAAAGTAAAACATAGGACAAAATTTTCTTTCTACAACTTCAAATGTACAGCCAATCTTGCTGTAAAGTTTCTATGCAATTATTGAGGAATAATGAAGTGTCCGAAAAAGAAAGGAAGTACGGGTTCTAAGAAGTAGGTAGGGTAGCACAGCCCCCTGACTAACCTCTGTCACTATTCTCGATTAAATAAATTTTAATCAAGCATCACACAATGAATCAATGGAATCGTGAGGTATATTTTAGTAGTTTCTGTCATTATAATCCCTACTAAAGGCCGATACTGTGAAGTGGTGCAACATGGTTTAACTCATTACTTTGTTAGACACAAGAATCTGTTCTCTTGTCATATTTCTTATTATTGAGACATGAAGAAGTCAGCACCAGCTCAGCGTACGCTCCTGTCTTTGCCTTTGTTGGATAGACCAGCCTACAAGATGGGAAAACAGAATAACATCAATTGACTGTTGGGTTTGGTCTTACAGAATTATCAGAATTTGATTAGCATATCTTTTCATGACGCATATAAAAGAAAATAAAGTGAAATTCGGGACAACAATATTAGAATCACTCACGGAGGCGTTCTGCTGATGACCACAATATTCAGTATTGGGTATCTGCTCTCTTCAAGGAGACTGTCTGTTAGTCTCTGCTTCAGTCCTACAGGGATTTCTGTAACTGTGCCATCAAATGTTACATCAGTAGACCAGGTCACTGTCAGGGTATCATTGTCACAGCTCAGCTTTGCCTTAGAACCAACCTTAGGGATGCAGTCTACAAATCAAAATCGATACAATATGGATGGTATGGTATTAAAACATACAGTTTTTGATTTTTTTTGCCTGCTCCATCATTCAACTCCTCCAAAGCCTAATAACACGTTCAACACTGGCTTTGAGTTTGCTAGTTCTGGCTCTGAAGATTTTAACCTTTGTAATATATATATTGCCATTTATATGCAGTTTTGACATTGTAAATAAATTGTTAGCTAGCATGAAAGGTAAATTAACCATTTGTTTCAATATTAGGTATTAACCAGTCTATAATCATTCTTTGTGAACGTATGATAAGGTTTATCCTTTGTATACATAAAAGTACTGATGTTTAATATGAAGGTAACGGTCATGTTCTATGTCCTATGCTGTGTATTTGCTAAGTGAAGATATCTGTAATGAAGCACTCACCGTGTTTACATATTTCTCTTATCTGGTTGTCATTACCATCGGCGGTGACTTTTAGAGTAGATAGCGCGACGGTATCAGTCAGTACTGTACACTTTATATTGTCATACCTAGCAACGAGATCTAGTCCTCTCACCAACAAGTAATCTGCAATATTATTAATCCATGGTTAATACCACTCAGGGCATGACTGTAAGAATTATACAGGGATTTGCAGTTTTCTGTATGGTATTGGAGCTATTTTCAATAAACTGGCACTACCTTGGAATATAATACTGACATTAGGTATATTAAATAAATTCTGCATTCTCTACCTTTGACTTCTACTTCGAGTGAACAGTTGCTATTTCTCCCTTTTATACGATAATTGTAAACCCCCACAGGTAGTTCTAGTGTATGAGTAGTGCCATCTAGTGTGAGGTCAAGCGCTGATAACCCAGTAGAAGGAGAGGCAACTCCTCTGATTACCTCTGGACAATCTTCATTCTTAGGTACTGTACCTGGAAAATAATTAAACGCATAATGAAGGTTGAACAACATCTAATAGATATAGGTAATGAAACATTACCAAGTTTGTCCTACGAGGAACAAAAAAACACCACAAAGGTCTTGGCAGCTGCCAACAGTAAGGAATATATAGCTGAGCTACATTATGATACTGATTACTCATTAAAGCCCAAATGGCCAGTAAGTCATATCGGATTAGGTGTTGGTGTACCGGGTTATGCAGGCCTAGATGACTGTCCTAGATGACTGTGTGTTTGATCTCACGCACTAAAATGTACAATCATGAGCAGCTAAAAAATCTAAATATGTTGGGTTATCTGTATACTCACCATTATTTATGACCGAAATATTTATTGGTAGGTTAATATGGCAGTAAATTATTTATATTTATACTCACCGTTGTTTATCACTATAATATTTATGGTACAATTGTCTTCATAAATTGCATGAGTTCCGACGGCTAAACTTGAGTTTACACTCGGAGTCACCTCGACTAATGCTCGCTCATCATTAGATTTCACATACAGTGTCATGTTTCTGTCCTGACAAGGTGGTATAGTGGTAGTCTCTACAGATTAAAATAAAAATTCATCATTTGCCTGGCGATACTATTTATATGGGTACAAAAAATGTCTGGTGAAAATTATTTCAGTGGGCTTTGGGACTTGTGCTTAGGTGCTTGTGTACCAAGTGGGATTCTGATTGCCATATAAATGTGAGTCTATCTTACATTTGATGAACAGGTATTAAATTGACACGGTCAAATTAGCAATGAATTATTCATAATTATACTCACCATTATTTATGACTATAATATTTAAAGTACAGTTGTCTTCATAAATCACATGAGTTCCGACAGCTAAACTTGTGTTTACACTTGGTGTCACCTCGACAAAGGCTCTCTCCTCTTCAGATGTCACATACAGTGTCATGTTTCTGTCATGACAAGGCACTCTTGCGGTAGTTCCTACAGGTAAAAATAAATATACATCATTTGCCTGGTAATACTATTTATAGGAGTGCAAAAATGTCTGCGGCAAGGTATTTTAATGGATAGCTTGAATTAATTGGCAATCATCTATTTATACAATGGTACAATGGTACAATGGTCTTCATAAATCACATGAGTCCCTACAGCTAAACTTGTGTTTACACTCGGAGTCACCTAGACTACTGCTCGCTCATCATCAGATGTCACAAAGAGAGTCATGTTTCTGTCCTGACAAGGCACCCTAGTAGTAGTTCCTGCAGTTCAAATAAATATTCATTATTTCTGTGAGGATACTATTCAATATTATAGGGGAACAAATAGTGTCTGTTAGATATGAATTTAGTTTGGGTTCTGAGTTTAGGTACTTTTGAACCAAATATTTGAGGTGGTATCATTCATTCAACCGGCAGCAATGTATTTTAATGGATAGCTTGAATTAATTGGGAATCAATTATTTATATTTATACCCACCGTTATTAATGACTATAATGTTTATAGTACAGTCGCTTTTATGGATCACATGTCTACCCACAGCAAATTCAGTCTGTAAATCAGGAGTTATGTCCACTTGTGCTTTCTCCTCATCGGATGTCACATAGAGAGTCAGGTTTCTGTCCTGACAAGGTGATTCGGTGGTAGTTATATGGGTAGTAGTTGATGGTGTGGTAGTTGTAGGTATTGGCATAGTTTTTGGTTTTTGATCTAAAAAATAAACGAGTTTGATTTGGTTGGGTTGGTTTGAACACGACATTCAAATGAAACAAAAATGTGGTGAAGTGGGAATTTAATATGCTCCATCCACCGATGACTGCACTGCTAGCCGGTCAGTCACATATGGAGGTACCAAAAATTCGCCATGTACTACTCTGCTTTATGATTTAATTATTTCCAATCTCCTTTTATGGAGTTATCTTTTCATGTGAGGCAATGAGGTATATCTAATCGAATATCTACTATTTATTGAAAACATCTATTTTCCTCTAACATGAATATAAGGCAGGGATAGGTAAAGTGATATAGAAATGACCAGCATGTACTTACCTATAAACTCAACATGAGATAGCAATGTATATATTGTGTACTCACATATGAACTGCTGGATCCTCTTGTTTAGTCCGACATACAGTGAGTTATTTGTGATGAGTAGAGACCAGGGGAAGGACAGACATCCTGAGCAGAGATCCAGTGTGGATACTCTGTCTGAGTTCATGTCTACGAGTCGGATCCTGTTATTATTCCTGTCAGCCACCAGCAGTGTCTGATTACCTATGTACACGAGGTCATGTGGGTAGTAGAATAGAGAGTTAAGGAGAGAGCTGTCTGTGTAGCCTGAGGTCCCTGGTGACCCGGAGATAAGTGTTATTATCCTCTCTCTGTATGTGATACGGTAGAGAGCGTGTTCTGCTGTGACATACAGATTCCCTTTGTCATCCTGGGTCAGGTGTGAGATATACTGGAGTCGGTCGGACTTAACGAAAGTACCGACAGAGGCGGAGCTTACATCGACTGTCCTCACAGCCTTGTTAAACATGTCAGTGACGAGAAGCTGATCGACATCTTTCTTGTCTTTTATTACAGACCAGGGAGCGGAGAACTGACCGGGGAGACCTTCTGTGTATCCTGACAACTTACACTGTCCAGAGAAGACGGAGGTGAGGCCGGTGTGACGGTTAATCTCTCTCAGACAGTGATTGTTATGGTCAACTAAAACTACGCGCTTATCGCTAATCTGTGTGAACCCTGTGATATATTGGAACCTAGACTCAGTTCCTCTCCCCTCTCTGTATCCGTACTCAGTAGCGTTCCCGGCTATGGTCATATATGTTGTGCTATTGCTGGTCTTCAGTGAGTAGAGGTCTGTGTGCAGGATGTGACCGGGTTTGAAGAGATCTCCTTCCATGTGATAAACAGCGCCTGAGGTGGTGGTGAAGTTTGTAGCTGTAGATCTCTCTAATCTGTAAGATTAATATCATTATGTAAACGAACAATGTTAGTTAATTTCATCGTATTAACGCAGTAATTATTGAACAAAAAAACCACAGATATTGCAAATGCAATTTCATAATTTAAATGAAGTGTATTCTTCGTATTCTAAGTATCCATGTACTAGTGGGTGAATCAAATATATCAGAATTATTAATTTTTCCCGAAATTGATTCAAATGGATAATTATGTTTTCTATCAACCAATTGAATTTAAATGCAGGTTATACACCAGACACCAAAATATATAATATTTTACACGCGACTTTAGTTCACAGTAGATTATGGTTATTTGGAGTTGTCTCATGTTATACACCATGAGGAGGCAATACACAAAATTTCAATTGAGCGACCTAAATTCAATATCTTGAGTAAAACAGATATTTGCTTCAATTAATCAACAAAACTGTTTGCAATGTATAAATTACAAAAAAGTAACAGCTTGTACCAAAATTAATGTGTAATATCACAAATCACAAGAAGGAATGAAACGATCAAATGGTTAGTTCACTGTACATTGCCTACCCTGAATCTGATATTTTTACTAAAGGATATTCTAGCATAGAACTCAGAAGGCTTTCAAACCCTATTTATCACATCGATGGAAAGTGACTCACCGATCAACTAGAGACTGGGTATCCTGATCCATACACCACCCGGTATTTAGTGTCACACAACATAACACCTGTCAAAACAATGATGGTATTAATTAAGTTTGTTACAAAAGAAATAAGCAAGGTACTGTAGGTTAGGGGGGAGACACCTCCCATATAAAGAGAATACTGATTCCCCATTGAGACCCTCTGCACACTCCTCATATAAGTGTTATGTCAGGGTTAAAGCATGTCATGCTTGTAATCTTCTGTACTATAACTACTTCTTATGTTCAGGATGATTACATAATATCAATTTTAAGGCTATAATTGAATTGCAATTCACATTGTACTTACAAGGAAAAGTGCCAGTCTCAGCTCCATGATTTTCAACAGGCCGAATATCTTCATCAGACTATAGCAATATTAATTCTACACCTCTAGTCTCTCCTCAGTACGGTAAGTGAATGTACTGGCAGTGAACATAAGCCCGCTGCGGAGATATTTAGCTAGCGGCAACTAATATTTAACAAGTTATCTTCTATGTGCGTCAAACTTCAGATAAGAGAGCTGAGTAAACCTTTCTCTGCCTGGTACTAAATACTGTTGACGTAGGAATCTCTTATCAGTGTAAACATTTTAAGGTAGCTATATTGGACAAAATCGTGTGTCCAGTTTTAACAAAGTCCCCAATATTGAACCAGGATACTGCTGCGTGCGTCAGAGACCTGATAAGAAGGACAGGCGAAACTTTCAGTGCTCAGTACTCAATCATGCTAATACAATGATGCGTATATCACTGTAAATGTTACAGGAGGCAACGAACTTAAATTTTATGAAAAGGAATGTAAATGTTGGCATGCCTTCCTGAGTTTCACTTGATGAGGCCCGATATTTACAAGTCTGAGTCTGTTGCATCAATTGAGCTAAAATGATAATAAGGAATGACAACTCTTTGTTTGTCATCAATATCTCTCTAACGGCATACAATTCTTGCGGTGAAACAATTATACCTGTACCTGTAATTGTTGATGAGGTTTATCAAGGGGCCCGATGTTTTCAAGTCTGAGCTGGTTTGATCAACTGAGCTACAATGATATTAACGAATGATGACAGCACACAATTCTTGCGTGTATCAATTTTAGCCAATTTATTATTAGCTATTTTTTATGCAATTGCATTGCATGGATCTCATGACATCAAACTAGCTCAACCTTACATACTAGCGGTAAGACTTTTGTAGTGTCTAACTTCTATCCTCAGACTGCTGTAAATACCTAATGCCGTTATCTAGTAGAAACAATTAACGGTGCTGGTAGGGCATGGCCGTCACGTCCAACTTTGATTTGATTTGTTACCCAAAAAAAATGCGTATTGGAAGGCAAACTGTCATAATTACTTTGTATTTACACAATTACTTTCCTATCTCGATCCATAGCACCATGAAGAGTGAAGGAAAGAATGCATGTGTGCATTGCATTGTGGGGTACATAATTATTTAGTCATTACAATTTTGTCAGCCAAAAAACAAAATGATTGAAGAAAGGAAGACCAAAGCCGTGTCCTCTTCCACTAGCAATGGTAAGCCTAATATCCAACCTTACCCAACCGCAGTCATTATTTGGAGGACTTGAATAAATGCAGACGATGCTGGGGACTAGGGAACTAATACAGAAATTCTCCTCGATAATACTCATGATATTCATAACCTGATTGCCTGGGTCTGAAGCAGGACATCTGACCATTCATTGCATCAAGACAAAGGGTGGGTGCATGAAGCTAAATATGCAGCCTGTTAACATATTTTGATCTGTTCCTGCAATACACCGTAATCGTTTAAAGTAACGCTAAGTGATTGCTTAGAATTATCAATTTTATAGAGCAGCCTACACAGCTTTGCTATTAAATCAAAGTCATGCTTAACAAAGTTTGTATCTGTTATCAATCAAGTTTCAAAGAAGCAAAATTGGACCGACTCATGTTCCTCGTCACTAACTAAATTCCTTATATAGCTTCAAAACTGCATGGTGCCTAAAGTATGTGATAAGAGCACCAAGTTAGCTTTTTACTGCTTGGCACTGAACCCTGCTAATGTGAATGTAGGCAGATAATTCCATCTTTTGCTATCTTTGTCGCATATTCGACCCACTAGGGGCCGAATACCCAAGCAGAACAGACACCTCTCTTTTACTCATTATTGCTCATGTTTATTTTGTATGGAGTTAACTTCTTCCTGTTAAGGAAGAAGGTAACTCCATACAAAAAACTCTTTTGTTTATCTAATCAAATTTATCCACAACATTTGTTTTTAGAAGTTTGTTACAAGTAGGTATTAATTCAATTTACTAATGACTCATAATTGAGATGCCTTTTTGACATTAAATTCAATTTGTATTCTCGAATAATAAACTAAGTTAAATACCAGAAAAGCAATCTATACCATACCAGAAAGAACATGCTCCAAGGGATCTCCCACAAGAACTGATCAGCCTTGTAATTTGATTAAGGATGTGATATTTTGGATATTTTTGTTAATACTTAATATGCGAAATTTAAATTTTAATAAATGTTTTCATGCTGTTGGGTAATCTCATAAACATATTAATACTTTAGACTGGGAACTACTGGTTAATTGAAGCAGAACAGGGTCCTCCCTAATTTAGTGCGTTCCTCATGACCGACGTCACTGCGCTTTTCAAAACTCCATACATTTTGATGCTGTAGCATGCAAAAACAGTGGAGATGCAGGCTTGATCTATAAGCAGACATGTCAATATTTTGCAATATTATCCCTCATGGTCAGATTCAGCCTGTGACCCTTACCCCTTGACCCTGTGTCAACCAAAAATCAATAAATTTATTACCAGCCAGTATTATGCAAAAACAATGGGGGAGCAGGCTGCATCTACAAGCAGAAAGGTAAATATTATACATCATTTTCCCTTTTGGACAGACACAACCCTTAAACTCGAAGCCTATGCATGACCGATGTATCAGGCTTGACAGGGGATGAAACTTTGTTTTCAAAACTGTATTTTTTACTGTTGTTTTAGCACTAAATTGTCTTCAAATACCTCGAAAATATTGTTCCATCAATCGCTACATTTTTCCTTGAATTCCTTGGTCTGTTTGCAATTATTTCAGTTGTCAGACACCGATTTTGGGAAGTCAAGTAGGTTGATGTGTGTGGCCTATGGTTATGACAACACACCTTTACGATGCCAGGACGGTATAAGCTTTCATAGGTAAGTTTGTCACTATCAATAGTAAAATTACATGATTTCTGCAGTGCTCAGCTTAATTCATGTTGACACGGATATGCATTAAAATTGTGACACTGATACAGAGTTGGTTCATTTAATAAGAATTGGATGAATAGATACTCTGCTCAGCACTGAATGTCATACCAAAATTTGTCTATCTTAGATTTCCACAGCGAGAAAAGTCACCAAATAGATTGGATGCCTGGACCGAGGCTGTCAGACGACAAAACTGGACTCCAACATTTCATTCCCGTATATGCTCAGTTCACTTTGAGAGAGGCTGCTTCCAGGTACCTCCAGGCATTCCAAGAAAGAAGGTGCGACTTCGGAAAGATGCTGTACCAACATATTTCCAGCTCACCCTACATATCTTCAACCTGTAAGTTCCTTGTGAAAATTTAAATCAATGATCAGAATATTTTGTAGTCAAACAGATATCATATTAGGCATCAGTAAAGAATGACACTTATACCATGAACATTAATAAATATAAAGTTGTATGTTTATATTTAGCTGGGATTCTGGTCAGGGGGTTACAAGGGACATGTCAGTAAGCCATTGTTAATTTTGTGTTTTTATTGTTAGCAGTTTGATTTAATGTAGGAGCATACATGTTTATTAGGTGACTACTATGTTTTACTAATGAATATTTAAAACATAATTCAATGCACATACTTATTTATATGATCGGCAGCAGGCTAAACTAATCATGTGACCTTAATTAGTGGTCAAATATGTGGACACAACAGGGAAGATTTGAATGATCGCATATGAAGGGGGTTGGGTGTATGTAGAGTACAGCTCAAATAAACATATTTCTTGACATTGTTATCTTTCTATTTGCAGCCAAGTAAGAAGCCCAGACGCATGTTGACACGGGACACCAAGGTCGAACCTGAACCCATTCTCCCTCAGACAGCTCGGACTCCTGAGACATCTCAGACTGCTGAGACACCTCAGACTGCTGAGAGACCTCAGACTGCTGAGACACCTCAGACACCTCAGATCGCTGAGACACCTCAGACACCTCAGAATACATTAGCGTTATCCTCTACTTGTAAGTATAAAATTTAGTTCACACGGTGTTTTGATGAAAACGGCCATAACTCTAGAGTTCAGGGTAGCTAACTTGACGATTGACTTTTCAAATTGTCCTCTCATCTCACTTTCGATTCAGTCATTTTGGTCATACATCCATTTTATGATAATAATGAGCGTAAACATCGAAACAGGAAACAAGCTACAATCGAAATTGAGTTTTTGATATAACCATGATAGTACCTCAGATAGTTCCTGACTAATGAAAAAATGTGCTCACACCATTCTGATTTGATCGGACACAGCTGCAGAATGACTTACCAATAATTTCGTATATATGTTTATGAAATGATCATTAGATGAATGCCAGGCGCAAACCTTTTTTTATATTAATTTTGTTATCATTAGAGGTTTCACTGGCCATACAACATCCCACAATGAATGAAATCAAGGGAGCCAAACCCTGTTCCGGCCTATATGTAAAAGTGGCCAAAAATTGGAGGGAAATGTTTTCAGTGGTTAAAAATGGAGGGAAGGCTTCTCAGTGGTCGAAAAAGGAGGGAAAGTAGCCAAAATGTTATGATAAAAGGCCATCATACAGGAGTGTCTGTTCATTCCAGTGATATAAGTCTATAGAAAGCAGATTGCAAATATGGCTTCACCAGTAATTTTTTGTGGGTACGCTGACATTCAGTTGTTTTTAAAGTATAAAGACGTCAAC
The DNA here is from genome assembly GCA_914767715.1 of Membranipora membranacea. Lineage (NCBI taxonomy): Eukaryota > Metazoa > Bryozoa > Gymnolaemata > Cheilostomatida > Membraniporidae > Membranipora > Membranipora membranacea. The sequence goes on from OU612072.1 coordinate 20,586,409, forward strand.
GTTGATGACTACAACCTACTTGTCCATGATGGGATGAAAATAGAGAAGGCGTATTGGCAGAAAAAGGCTAAACTTTACAGTGATTATCTTTCCCAAAGGTAAGTGACACAGTTAAAATAAAATAGCATACAATACAGTATTTTCTCACAAGCTTAGAAAATTGAGTGTATACATTCCAGGCAAAATGTTCCATTTCATAAATTTGAGCCACCAAAATTCAGGAAGCAATGTGTACCAAAAAAATAATGACAAATCATCTGCCAATCAAAATAATTATTGGAAGGCATATACTCGATATTAATTGATAAATCATCATGTTTGAAGAATAATGCATTTACACGTTGTAATCCATAATAAACTGAGTGAGCTTGTGACTGGCATTAAATTATTTATTGCTGTCAATTTATCCTAATTATCAGTTGACTCATAGAATCTGCCTGAATAAATAGTTTTAAAAGTTAGGGTCTGAAGTTGGGTAATAATAGATTAGATTATTAAACTGCTACAATAATTTTTATGAACACAGAAAATTCATAATTACCACTTGCTGGATCGCTAGCAGCCTGCAAGGTACGGGACAGGCGTAATGTATTTGGGTATAAGGCTATTATTCCACAGAAATTAATCAGCTCGTTATCATAATGACCAAGTATTTGCTTTTTACACCTACCTTCAACAAGAAAATACTCCGTATACTCCAAGCTATGAATCATAATTACCAATTCTTCTGCTGTGGCTAAAAAACAGAAGACGATAATATAGGAGTATTGTGTAATGATACAACTTATTATTAATCATTTACAGGAAACGATTCCGAGATGGCGAAAGAGGCATCAGACAGTACCGAGCCTACTTTTCAAAACAGAATTGGAGGGCTCTTGATGCATCCACAATGAAAGGATCACCTGACACCATCTGGCAGGACGATTTTAACACGAGATATGATGAGCAAGAATCGGGTAAGTTGTCTGACACAATAAACTAATAACAATCTCTGATTCACTCGCTCACTCACTCGCATTGAGACAGTCTCTTGTTTGCCAGATTAGAAAATTAAAGAGTGAAGGAAATTTTATATTATTTATTTCCCAGACTGCAACGCTAGCTACGCTGAGACATATTGCTGATTTTATTCTACCTGGACCTGGTCACTGGTATGACGTGGAAGAGGACGGGACATTGATTTTCTTTGATGGGCCTGAGGATGACGTGTCTATCAACGAATCTCAGCTGTATCATTTCAGGTTTGTCAGACATAAACTAGTATATTGTTCATTTTTTCCAATTCTTTATAATGAAACCAATCACCATAGCCTAGAACAAATTTAATCCAATTGCCTGCATTCCTGTTGCTCCCTTCCACTGGTCACTCCGCGGTGTGACCAGTGGATCAGGAGCAACTCGGAATGCAGAAAAATGGACCCAACTTGGTCTAACCATAGCCTCACAATAACACTACTGCTCATATCACAGTAATTTAGGTCATCTAGCATATTCCTTTTCTCTTGAAGGGACACAACTGTAAGAAAACTGGAATCAGCTATCAAGGAAGCCTGGCGGAAATGTTTGGATAGCACACAAAGACTAAACATAGACCTGATAACAGATTTAACACCAGCAACTGGTAGGTATATGGATTTTTTATATGGTAATGATAATGTTTGAGTATGGCAGTATGCATACCTTCATATGATGTCATCCTAATCCCCTATATAGAATAGTTTGGCCTGGTTGAGTAGTTTTCCAATAATTGTCTATGTTGGACTGTTTTTCGCTCCACAGGTGTAGCTGAAGCTGTAGCTGCAACAGTGTTGACTCCTGAAGTTCTAGATAAAACTGTCCAGGCACCTGAAGTTGAAGCTGAAGCTTTGTCTGCAGAAGACTCATCTGAGTGCACCTTGTCGCCATCACCATACAAGAATACTAGCATCACCGAGTCAGAGTCAGTGGTTGAAGTCACCCCCAAACCTGGTAATAATAGAGAATTGATTTTAGAAAATCATAGAATTAATCATTAGCAATTGTGGCCATGATATGATTGTTATACTTATGGAAAACAGGTCAAAGACTACCCGTTGTTTTCAGCTTTTCATACTTTTTGATGAGGCCCCAACTGCTCTCTGCCCTCACCCCTTCAATGCAGTACAAGTGATAGTTAGAAACATAATGAACTCATTACAATCATCACTGCAATATAATAGGTTATTTATATACTCTTATTTAGCCTGCAATTATGACTATATTAGTGGTGGTTTGAGAAAAAATGTGATGATGTGATCTCATCACAAATTATTATTTTCAGGAGCAGTAGAAAAGTCTTCTACTACACAGAGGATGGTATCGACCGCAGTGGAACCTCAACCGTCTACAAGTGTTACCACAGGTAAGCATTCTAACTCAGAAACAGTCGAGCCAACAAACTTTGAAACTAAACGTCAATCCAAACAGCCAAATAGACAGTGAGGAAGGAAATATTATTAACAAGGTTTTTTGACCGGCCTAATGTATACTGTAATAAACCTTTACAGATTGATTTAATTCTAGTCTAGAAAGTCAATGATCCGTTTTTGTCTCTGGAAATGACGGAATAGGAGGTTGTTATACCGAAACTTATTCTAATTTACTGCAAGTACTATGTAATGATTGCATTGGTGACTATCATTGACATGACCAGCATTTTTGTAGATTGTGCAATAGTTACAACTGCTGGAGCAAGCATAAAACCACAGTTTATACCTATCCATGGAAAAGATCGGTACAACACATGTAAGTACAACCAAATGTTAAAACTACATATTTGTAAAATTTGATGAAGCAACTCGGGACAAAGTTCTTTCAAAACAATTTGGATAATCATTTTGATGGATACATCACTTCTGTGAGGTTTGGTGTAACCCAAGGGGGGAGGGAAAATTATCAACAATTAAATCACATCAAGGCTGAGCATTTTCCGGTCCTGCAGCTACAGCTCTAAAGCATGTGCTTCTCAAATGCAGGTCAACCTAGCTAATATTTCTGCCTATCAATAATCGGCAATGCAACTTTCTATAATTTTCAGTGAGTCCTGTCAGTGATCAAATTTGTGTCTATCTTCCAAGATGGATGTTGTACATCATTGAAGTGATAATATCACACCCTATGAGACTTCAATATCAGGACTCAATTGTGCCCTGAGCAGACACAATGTTCTCACCAATCATCACATTTTCACAGTAAGTTACCTGTCATGTCCGCTGTAATTTTCTTCTCTATTACAGATAATGAAGCCCTTACTGAAGCCTGGGCCACAGTAGGCCACAAAGTGGAGCATCTTAACAGATATCTTGCGTGCAGATCACAATACAAAGACCAGCCATCAAACAACCTCCTAAAGAAAAAATATATCACTCTACACCAGGAAATTTCACCTAAATTCCATGGAATTCATCAACTTTTGTTGACTAAGGTGGAACGTATGGAAAAGGATTACTTTCAAAGACATAAGAAGCTATCGCGAGTGCCTATAGACAAAAAAATAACACAACAACTGAATGCTGTCAGCCATTTCCTGAAGCTTTTAAAATTTCCAAAAGCTTGATGCAGTGTTATTTTTTTGCTTTGACAGCTTGTCTTTTGAGGTGTTCCTTTTATTTTGCATACCATGATCATAACCTATTGTCTGAGATTGTATTTTTATCCTTCACACAATGGTCTCATTCCCAGCAGTTGAGCCCAAATGTTGTCCAAAAGGTAAAACAGTTTTTTGTCAAAGATACGTTTTTAACCAGAGTAAAATTGCGCTTTTCTTGGGTCTTTCTATATGTTAGTAAATGCTAGGCCATCCAATTGCTTCCTCAATCACTAGCAGATTCTTTGTCATGGAAACCTGTGGAACACAAATTCATATATAGCATTCAAAACATTCATATACTAGGCCTAGGCCTACAACCATCTGACAATTACATCTAAACAATATTTTAGTAGCCTACTCGGTTAGGTATCACAGATTCTTTTCTATTTATAAACTTGTACCAATAAACATTGACACATCAATCTGCCCAATGAACTAAACCTTTAGGTTTAGTTCATTGATCTGCCTATCCATATGATAGTTCCCCTATTATTGTACTGGCAAAACGTGGCAATGATTCAAGAAGCATAACTGAAACCAATGAACTGTTTAGTTCATTGCTGAAACTGACAAAATCACTGTGTGCTGCTTTGTCCTGTTATCATGCACACTTGGTGCTTGTAGTGTAATTAATCACATTCAATTCTTCTTGAACACATCTATCATCATGAATGAAATAAAACAAACTTCATATCATTACCCTGAATCAAATAAAAGACTCATGATCTAAGGAGTAGGACTCACCAGTGACCATCATCTTTTCGAAGCTGGTAATCCTTAACTACTCTTCCAGTGAACAGGTTAAATCACTAATTATGTAATCACAGGACAGGTTTCTCCTTGGGAGGACTGTAGTGTAGTGTATTTTTTAAGATGAGTGATTATACTGATTTTGTTATTTACTGTCCACAAGTTATGTATAATCCCTGGGCCTATTCCTTTGCTTATCTGTCTTCAGTACAGAAACTCAATGGCAGTGAGTGAGCATGAGCAATGGCACTGCAGTTAGTAATGGAACAGTTTTGTCACTCATTTCTTGGGCTCTAAATTCCTAGTACTAGTTATGATGACCTACTAATACGTCTTGCTAGTATAATCACATAGCAAATCACATGCTAAGTAACATTATAATACGGGTACTGTATTGTAATTGAGGTCACTGATTGGATAATGAATAGTGCACTATTAAAGATTTAATTTGTCCATGTCAAGGTCATTGTGTGGATCAATTCATTATTGATTGTGTTCCCATGAAAAAATAGAGCATAACTCCTCAGCACCAAGTAAAATAGGGATAAATATGGTTTTCCTATGATACTGTGTGATCACTCTTAACCAAGAATTTTGTCAGTTAAACTGCCGGGACCCCTCACCTTTTTGTGTTTGGATGTTTTTTCCTGCAAGTCTGTTTTGAAGCTTTTGCAAAGTGGATTTACAAAATTGGTGATGTTTACTTGGTAAGTTGCATTCGGGGGGGGGGGGGGGGAATTTTAAGAGAACTTAGTAGTGATGTGCCACTTCGGTTTACCTTGGCAAAGTGATGGTCCCGCGAGTGAATGATATGATAATTAAGTGAACCTTATTAACTAGATGAGTTATATCGCTGTTACTCAAACAACTTGTGACAAGTCTGTACTTGAACGTGCAGAAAGTATATTCTGTGATGTTGCTTTTGAAATGTTGCTGTTGTAATGTAGTGGTTAGGAGCCATGATAACCGACAAGGTAATAGTGACCCCAAAGTGTAAAATGAACCAAAGTCGCGGGAGGCCAGCCTATGTTCAACTCGATGGGAGGACACAAAGTCAATGGTGATGTAAGGATATTGAGTATGTCCTAATATCATTGTACCAAAATATGCATAAAATAATTTGTTTTTATTGAGGTTGCCATTAACATATAAGTATGTTTTAAACATATGAGAATAACAACTTTCTGGCCTTATAAACAAAACAAAAAAAGAAAAATAAATGTAGGACCTGGCTATGCACAAAATGATAAATCCCTGGGAGTGTAACGGCATCTATTAGTTTGGGAGAAGTGAGATTTGGTGTGAGATATGGTATTTTATTAATTCTCACCAAATGTAATCGTAGAACTGAAACAGATTGTAAACAAAAATTACATGGTGAAAGGTGATAAGGATGTAATTTACATCAAACACATGAAGCTGAGCGTTTCATAACAATATAATTAATACCAAAAACCATGAAGCAAGAGGGAAAATATATTCACTTCAAACTTGTCTCATTGACCATGTGTATGGCCACATTAAAGTTGAAGTTTGATATTGAAATATTTATAAATAACCTTTGGATGATTCATTAAATTGATGGTATTTAATCGGCGACTGTACATCATAGGTGTCTGTAAGACACTGAAATTGTTATATTATTTAGCCTATCAAAATAAGCTGTGTGCATGCATAGTGCAACAATTGGGGTCCGGAACATAACCAACAATCATTAGCGGCACATGGCCCGGTGAGCAAGCATAGCCCACGCTCTCAAACAATCAATGTGGTCATGCATAACTCAGTTCATTAAAAGTATTTTGGCTTCAAGTTGCTGTAGAGTTATCTTCTCATTTTCATACAATTTTGTTCTTATAATGAACTAGAAGTTATCCCACTTTGCCCAATTTCTCATATCCCGTCCTTGTATCCGACTAAACATAGAGAATTCTTTACAGAAGAAGAATCTAGGATCAAAAATTGAATGTCTCCAAACATTAGAAATTTTATCAGCATACAAGTTCTTCCTGTATACAGGTATTATTTCAAACTCAGAGCACCAAGCAGAACAATCAATTGTGTTAATGTCGTTAAAAACTCTCCATTAACCCTTGCAAGATAATAATAGAATAGATAGCGATAGAAATTTGATTTACAATTTCCAATCCAAATTCAATACTACCGCTTTTAATTTTTGCTGGACTGGGTAATAGTTTTTGAGCGGTTGGATTAAATGAGGTCGCATAATTCATCTACTGGTACTTGAATCAACCCACCTCAACCAGTGATATGAACAAAGTTAGGGCCAGGGATACCCATCAATCAATTATAAAATATTTTAATCCTACGAAATACACAAGAAGGCCTGACACTATTACATTTCGAACAAGGATTAATCGAGGAAACAATGTCAATTAAAAATTAGTGAAGTTTATCAGGGTTGTTTCAAAAATAAATGACTGTCTTACAAGCAAAATGTTTAAGAGTTGATTGGGCAGTGCTTCTGATTTGAGCAAAAATAAGTGTCACATTCAAATCCCAAATCCTTCCCTCAAAGAAGCCCTAATAGTAGTAGTATTGATATTATTCAGGCATATTATATCAGATATAAAATATTACGATTATGATCAGGTAAACACCAGAGAAGGCATGAGAGGGATTTCATTTTGCAGCTTAATTTGAGCTAGAATATTCCCAAATGCAGTCACCAATAGCTCCTTGGCCATATGCCATCAACAGCTTGAAGTCAATATGGTTAGTTGGGTATCCAGATAAATCACAGTATGAAACGTATTTACTATTGTACCTACCTGTCATGAGGATATTATTGTTCACTGTGTTGAGGGCTGTGATGCCATACAGAGAGCAAGGACTTACAGGTAGCGCTGTCACGATTTTGTATTTGGCTAGGACTGCCTCGATTCTGATTGTGGCATCGATTTTCCCGATTTCGATTTTTCGAATTTACACCTTCCCTTTCAACCAACCCTTGTCCCAATTTTGATTTTCGACCATAATAACCATGACAATGAATTTACCGCTGTGCAATCGACTTCAGCTGTCACCTTATTAAATCGCGATAATGTGTGATCGATTCGGTATTCCCGATATGAATCGTATCGTGACAGCACTAGTTACAGGGGTCTTAGCCCATGATTATATTCAAAATTATATTGCGCTAGCCTAAATTATTAGCCATTGTTTTGTAAGCCTAATGCCAGCAACGACTCCTGGTATGCCTACCTGTAAATATGAGAGCACTACATAGCAGATCATTTGATTGTAGGACTAAACAGAGAGACATTGCGACAACGCAAACCAACACAATTATGAGATTATGTCCACTTAATCTTGTCACCAAACAATAGCTCAAGCGCCTGTTTTTAAAACAATTTTAATTGGCCACACAATTACACATCATTATGAAAATCAGCACATGATAACCCTGAGAATATGAGAAGAATGCTGTGTGTACAGCCTTTGCTTACAATTGAAATTGCTAGAAAAATAAATTATGCTGTGTTAAACATTGTCCAGCTCCTATCTCAATTTTGACTTATGAATCCCTATGCTCAATACTAAGACATGCACATATTTTGGTAACCTTCCCTTTATCATAATAGATATATTGCAATTCAGTATTCATTTTTTGCAGAAATCTTTAATCCAAAAGTTACCCATGCCTGCCTATTGTCAAGCCCTGGGGACTAACCAAACCCATGACCTCCAATACATGCGTGCTTAGCGACTGACACTCTTAGCGTATACCACCAACTCTTAAATCAATTTCACTCTTCTTAGCACGCTTTCTGCATTAATAAATAATCGAAGCAACTAAAATATAATCTATTTTAGCCACAATTTCTAAATTTAAAGTTGCATTGCCGTTTGACTAAATAAGCCATCACAAAAGTACAAGGAAAATATTTTCGGACTGACAGAGTTAGTATATTGTGGAGGCATGTGTCATATGAGATTATAATAATATTAATTATCATTCACGTCATGGTATCACTGGCTTGCTATGCTTGGCTCAGGGAGGCTCTACTGGTCGTGGAGCAAGTCAATTGAATAGTATAAAACTCATGCATTTTCCCGACAATCTGTTGTTAGACAAAGGTGAGCTAACCTATATATACATGGAAATTACAACTTGACTACACATGAATAAAAAATCTTGTTGAGATTAATCATTGAAATAAGATGGGAAACCAAACAAGACCAATTGTGACCATGAATCATTTCCACATTTGATGTTGAATGATGAGATTTTCTGCTAAATTACTCGATTCGAATCAGCACCATCAATAATTTATTTTATAATCAAAATATTTTGTAAGATGTAGTATTAACAATTTATAATCTTTGGTATTAACAGCAAAGATTGTTAACAGTATTAGGCAAACTGTAGTGGATTATAATTGTACTTGTGGCATTTGGGACAATGGATTATTGTGCCTCATACATTGATTGAATTGAAAGCTCGTTATAGATGGGGCTTTGTTTAGACAAATGGAGTATATCAAAGGCTAAGGTCTCTGGCGTATTGCGCAATCGTTAGTATACATCAGGTATACTTTTAAAAAATAGATATACATCTTACATTTTGCTTGTATGCAATTTACAATGATGCAAACAGCCCTATTCCAAACGACCAAAAAAAAATTGGAAGAAATCGGACTATTGGAAGTAGGTTTGCGATACATTACCTTGTTAGTAAAGGCTGTTTTTTGTAGATTTCTTTGAGAAATAATATTTTTTTTAATATTATTGTTGCTCATTGGGTTTATATTGGTATAATGCATAATTACATGTGGGTCTAATTCACCTATGATAAATACACTTCTCTAGAGTGAAGTTCAAAGTTTGGTCAGGAGGAGATAATCACTAAATTCAGCCAATACTTTTAATGAACTGAGAAAGCACAGCGCAGCTACAGGGAGAATAAGTATTTCTGTATGTCGTTGATTGATTGATAGATATAACATTTTACTAAATGAAATGAAATCTGTTTAAAAGTCTCCATTAGTCGTAGTTGGTCCTTTTATTTTGGTTTTTTTTCTGTTTCTGCATTGTTTTGTAAATCATAAAACATTTACATTATGCACATGCAGCGCTACAGTCAGATAGTCTGTGACCAAGCAGCCATAGACCAAGTTATATTATTCTATGTCCTGACCGCATGGTTCTAATCTGAATAAGACAGAAATTAATGAGGTCAAGGATGAAAAATGTTCTTGTAATCATTATGACGATTGTATTTGATATAAGTGACCAGATATTTTAAGGGGAGATAATCAATGTAATGTTCCCATCAAGCAAGTGTAGACACTTTTCTTATTATTTATTATTATCAATTATTTTTAGGTGAATAAATATGATGTCATCGGTAAAAAAGTAAGCGAGCTCATAATGTCAGATTTTTCATTATTTATTGGTGGGTTAGAACAAAGGAGGGATTCACTGTCCGTCCCACCATATCACTAAAATTCAATTGCAGGATGCGATGCGCACTCTGTTTAGCAGTGAGGTAGTTCCTTTGCATAGCTGTCAACTTATGAGCTGGGGTGATATGATGGTGTAAATCAATGTTTGTAGATGAGCTCATTCAATGAACACCATCTATCTTATTGCTTCTTATGAGTCAACGATAAAATGAAATAGTTAAGGATTTTAAACCTTTTATAGTACTTATAAGATTGATAACCACTTTTGAGGTACTGTAAAACCTAAATAAAGGGGCGAGGTTTAGATTCCTCAAATTTAGGTTTTACAGTTATTTGCAAATGGTAACCAATCTTATGAGTACTATACAAGAAGATACAGCAGGCGAGTATATCCATACTCGGGCTCATGAGGCTGGATAATGTTGTAATCAGACTATGGACTTTGCAAGGTTACTGAAACATTTTGAGTCTTTGAATTGCCGCAGATGTGCACCGGAATGGTCAGAAAATTATAACAACCAGACCGACGACCATACATGGCATATTTCATTTCATGTTGCTGGCAGAAGTCATGAGTAGTTCACCTCCTCACAATTAATTGAAAACTCCACATAGCTGTAAAATAATAACTGCATAAAATAATACTAAGATGATCAGGAGTCAGGAGTGGTCTGATGGTTAAGAGTGCCGATCTGTGTGGTCAAGGTTCGATTCCCAGCGCCGGCAGTCCTTTCTGATTTGGTACTGGCGCACCATCCATCCTAGCCAGGTCCTTGCGGAACGGGACTTAAAATACCGGAGGTCCGCTGTGGGTTTACACACCCAACATGCAGTAAAAAGACCCCATCTGACTCTTCGATAAAAGGAGTAACGGGAACTCTGGCGGACAAGGGTATAGGGTGCCTGTACTCTAGAGGGGTAACCCTCTCAGTAATGATGACTTAGACTTAGATCACTTATGTGGAATCTCGTACCAATCAAAGCAGTTAATCGATTTATAGATCTTGTGCGTTACAAAGCTTAGTCTTGGGTTAAGAAGTTTTACAGAAATCTTTGCATTTGATTCGCCATTAAAGCAGCGACGGCGCCATCGATACTGGAATCAGTCGATATGAGTAATGCTACCAACAGCTAAATGTCTCAGACTAGTGGATTTGAGACTCAATACCAGTCGGCTGTATATATACAGAGGGCTATGTGACAATGCTATAACATGCTATACTGTGAAATGGATGATCCTGACAGAGAATTTATGTCAATGGGTCTGTTAGGTTATTACTTATTCATATCAATGTAATTATTTTATGTAGTGAGAGTTGGCAATGTGGCCGAATGTATCAATTCAAGACAACTATATTATAGTGCTAACTTTTAAATATGATCCCTGTGAAAAAAATCCATAAAGATAAGGAATGAAGTTTTTGAAAGGTGCAACACATGCTGTTCCATACTCCCACTGGCAGACCAGCAAAGCTTCTATTCATATAATTTCCTGCTGGGGGTCGAAGGATCAGAGGCAGCCATCATCGTTGTTACAGCCGGAGAGTTGGTGTTACTGTCATAAGAGGCTGCTCATGAAAAATTAAACAAAATTAATGATGTTTATACAACTCAACTCAAGTTTTTTTTCTACTGTTTTGCTTAGGGAAAATCTTGACCTGCAATGAGGTTTCTTAGCTCACAGTACTGACAATAGATAGTTTCTGAGTGATGAGGTTTATCCTAGTTTGCTGGTAGGAGCATTCCATCATCATAAATCACCAGTCAATAATGGAATATAACTACAAGCAGCTCTGGCAGAGTTTAACAGAGTAAATGGACAATTTTATTAGAGAAAATTAAGTTACTAGGCTCCTCAAGTTAGCCTTGTCCTGGTGCAAAGTTATCAATTATCCTTACAATTATTGCTGTCGTTATCATAATCAGAGCCTATTCTTGATCTGTAATTTCTCTCAGAGGTTGAGGGTGGATGAGATAAATTGGGGGCTCTCCCCTTCTGTCATGTAGCAGAGTTAGCTATGAAGCCCATCGTTAACTGGTCTATTCTGCTTGTGAAATCATTCATATCGACAGGTGCTCCCCTATGAACAGAAGGATAAAAACGGATGCATTGTAGCTTCATGTTGGAGTTGCCCCCTTAATGTCAAAGAGGGCACAACTTTTGGTGGTTTTGTGTAGCAAGTCAATAAGTTGAATGTATACATATAGGTATACAAATAATGATGAAATTAACTTAGCTAGAGCAAGTGCGAACGAGGCATAAACAAACTAAATATACCACACAAACTATGTCAATGATAATGACTGCTATTCCTCGTGCCCAACAGAATAAAATGACATCAGTTTGCACACAAAGAATAACTTACATATATCCAGTACCGGTAGCAGATCCAGCAGGTCTGAGAATCGGTTGTATGGGGGACAAATCCACGCTCTGAGCCAGCGGTGCTTGTAGGCAGGTTTTACCATCTGTTTCCATGACTACATTATACCACTTCACATGTAAACTCTGTGAGGTCATCTACTGATGTCTCGATACCTCGTATCACTCTCCTGTCATAAGGAAGTCATTGTAAAAATCAGTAAGAAGTTTCAACCATCATAATATATAATTTATCCAATGTGTTGGAATGATTGGCGCCTGGGATAACTAGTAGCTAAGGAATGCAAAGAAAACATTTTGAACTGATGTTATAACACAGTTAAAGTAATTTGTGACTTTCAAAAACAAGAGCCAAAGTAAGGAACTACTAATGACTAATAATTATCTTAAGGGACCTTCGTATATCAACGATATCAACTCTCAAATCGTTATTGCATTGCTTACAAGTTACAAAAAAAGCAAAAGTTTCCTCATCTACAGAACCCTGACTCACTCTGCATTGTTGACATCTAGTTGGGTTTTTATATCCATGAGCATGACGGCGTCAGCCCATTCTATGAGCTCAGTCAGAGCATTATATGTCTGCTGTAGGTAATAAGTCAGCTCTGCGCTACCAAAATAGCAACAAGAGAATATAGCAGAGCTTATACTAGACATGCCAATATGTAAATTGCCAAACACACAACATATCTTTATTTATCAATGTTTGGAGTGGTGGAGGCAAGGAGTTAGAGACATCATCATCATCATGATGTGACCACCACACCAGCCACCAATGTTGTAATACCCAAGGACAGGCATTTACAGAGAAATGTTGGACACCCTCTGGTACCTAGGAGTCTACTAATCCATTCCAACATTGTCAAGTTGGATTATAACTGGATTGTGGTTTGAGTTTTTGGCTCTACTTCCCATCAGCGGAATCTAGAACAAGCCGCATTTTAACAGAATCAGGATCTCTGGGTAGCATTTGCCCGAAACTAAAAACCTGATTAGAGTATTCCTAAAACCTTAACTTTCTTTGCAGTTGGCATTCAGTAATATCTCATGATAAATCACGACTCCCAATTGAAATGTTGTTATTATCTAGCATGGCTAGTAAGCTTTGGATTACAGATGGTTTTAATAACAAAGATATTTTTGGTACAACAGCATCAGGCACTGCAGCTAAAGCTCGTATTTATGATAGTCTGTGCAAGTAGTAATTTACTCAGCATGCTACAATGATTGTTGATTTAGATAATTAAGTGAGTGACAGAAAAGTCATTTTTTTGGCAATTGTCTAAACAATCTATATTCTTTCCACATTAACACAATCTATACAGTGGGCTAGCTAAATTAATCAACTTAATAGGGGAAGGCGGGGCACGTTGATCCACCCCACTTATTTCAAATACCATTTTATGTTTTGAGTTTTCCCCTCCATCAGAGGTCATGTGACCAAAGGCACCCTTTTTGAGCAGACAAAAAGAAAGATAGCTACTAAGGTAAGATAATTATTTAGTTTTTCATCATTTTTAGCGTAAAAAGTAAATACTGCGCCAATCGACGGAAATGTCATTTATTCCCAACAAGGCGTGACTGAGAAGTTGCAACATTTATTATGTGATAACATCATATTTAGTCTCAAAATCACATAATCTAAACTTGTCTCTGATGGAGAGATTTTGTTGAACTCGAATTGAAAGTGAAAAACAGGCTGTTGGGGCACGTTGAACCATGCCCGTTGGGGCACGTTGAGCCATGCTCCGCAGTATATAAATGACTGTTGGGGCACGTTGAGCCGCTTCCCGATTTTTTTTGAAACAGCAATATTTCCTTTTCTTGCTGCAATAGGTTTCTGACATCACTCATGTTGATGCAAGACATGAAGACCAATTTCAGTGCCATTTTTTGTTAATCTGGCACAATTCAACTGCATGTTACAATAAAATATATAAAAACTGGTTCAACGTACCCCGCCTTCCCCTACACCTTGTCTGTTTATACAATTTAGCCCAGAGGCAATCAGAATATCAAGTCTTGTGCAACCAAAGATAACCCACAACTCTCAAGACAAACCGAATTATAGTAACTAGGCCACCAAACTGTTGAACTGGGCCAAAGAAACATAGTCGTTCAAAATGTGTCAGAGAAAACCAAAAAAATCAGGAGGGAGTGTGGGTTATCTTGTCATATAGTTTCAGGTTTATTGGAGGATATGCTATAGTTAGGCAGGGATGTTCTTTCGCTATGGTCTTTGATTGTCATTTTTTATTACACCTAATGTTCAAAGCTTTGGGTCCAGACGGGAGTGTCTTCATGTTCACTAGCACTGATTTGAGTTAAATGTTAGCTAGCCATAATTTAAACTATTTCAAGTCTGTGTGAAACTTTTCCTCCTTCGAATACTTTACTCCTCTCCCAATAAAAGACTTACCTTATAAAAGTTGAAGACTAGATCTAGTTCACAGACATTGTGGAAATATTCGTTGAGCACCTCGACAAAGTTATGTATGGCTTTTAGATAAGTTAAGAGCTGTTGTCGGCGGTATCCACTCATACACAGAGGAATAATCCGGCGTATCGTCGGTATACTATCTTAAAATTCTTGAACTACAAAACATGACATGTGTAACATGATAAAGAGTGAGCTAGTAGTTTGGAATGGATAAAATTATAAGTATGACGATGGATCAGACTAGGCTTAGTTAAAGTGACTGTGAATGTAACATATTTTTTATTTGATTCTAGAGTTCTCAGTCTAATTTAGAAACCTACTATAAAGCTCATTACCTGTGGCCCATTTTCACCTGATTTTCAGACAAAATTGAGATGAGAAGGTACTAAAAAGGTACTATATTGTATATTTTATCCTTAAGAAAGCACCTTTCAGTACCTTCTCATCTCAACTTTGAGTGAGTGAAAATAGGTTGCAAATAGGCCACAGTTCATAGACCTTACAGAGTGGTTTAAACAACACTGAGAACTCTAGAATGATTCAAACCTGATTCTTACTTTAATATGAACATGCTTTTCTGTGCTGGTAGGATTGTTTCAGAGTTTGAGAGAAAGTGAGAACAGTGTTAATTGTGAGCAATTATCAACTGGGGACTGGAGTGCAGGCACTTATTGATAACAGGTGTGATGACTGATTGATTCCAAATTAGCTGAAATCATATATCATATAGATCTTGAAATGTTTGTCTGGTGGCCAACTGAGGGAAGATTAAAAAAATATTGTAGAGCTCCTGTAACTCAAACAAACTTAGGGCAGTGAGAAACTGAAACTGGGTATGTTCCGTAAAAACTTCTTGAATAAAACCCAATAATAATATATGGAAGGTTTAAATAGGAACCTGAGTTAGTTACCTCTACAAAGTTTGTGTGTTTGGCGTCTCTCACAGTGACAACAGAGTGAACTTCTTCAATCAGTTTTTGTTTCTCCTCATCGTCGAAGTGCATATACCACTTAGCAAGACGTGTCTTACCGGCTCGGTTCTGTATCAGAATAAACCTAATCTGAAACAGCAAGCATAATCAGTGATATTAATGTCAGCCATACAAGGATGAAATAGGGTCAGTCCAAATTAGAAGCCTAGATAGCATAGTCTATTTTAGGAATGACTAAAGCTATAAGTGAGGAAGACCTGACATAAATAAGAATTGTTTTGTTGATGATATGATCTGGTAAAGGAATGCAGGTGTACTAAACTACCCTATAATTCTCAATGACTTCATACTTTCATGGTACAGGCAAGTTATGATGAAATGTGAGTGATTTTTTGACTAATCAGTCTCATATTAACCAGAACACTGTCATGAACAAAAAGAAAACCATATCCATATACTAAATCAATCTGAAATGACAGTGTGTAATGTTGAACTGATTGACCTGAAAAAAACTACCCTAATAAATGGCAATGATGTACCAAGAAAACCTGCATCAACCACAGATGTACTGACAGTTAATTTGCCTGCATACTCCCTGAGCAATGAACTCCATCTTGTTCCAGGAAGTTCATTGCCCTGAGGCTATATAAGCTTCGATGCACTGCAGCGACTCTACGATACGAGTCACTCTGCATCGCAGCGACAGTGTCACAAACTGGCCCAATTGACCACGGGCCCCTGGGACTTACATGTCTTTACTTTGCCCAATATCCACTATCAACCTTCCCAAAAAACACCAAAGTTTGGTGTTTTTTGGGTTGTTGATAGTGGACATTGGCAAAGTAAAGACATGTAAGTCCCAGGGGCCTATGCAAATGACCTATTACATTTACATTTTGCACATAAAGTTAGTGTTTAACCAGTGCGAACAGGGCAACTCTTCAGTCTGAGAACTCACATTTGGATAAATCCAAGTGCTAAGGTGCAAAGATTACCGCCCTGAATTGATTGGGTGCTCATGCGCAAAGTGTATGATTGATGCAAGACGCCTCGACAATATAAATGCTTACAAGCTCACAGGAGCCAATCAATATTGAGAGCTATTATTTAGCTAGTCTGTACTGAGAGTAGGGTTACTGTCTGTGATCATGCTACTCACTCAAGTCAGTTAGTCAGCGCTTAGCTTAGGTAAAGTTTGGTTGAATAGAAAATCATGCACACAGTTAAATCAGTCATTGTGTGGCTACCTGCTGAGTGACACCATGCCTACAAGTACCCTGACATGGGTAGGGCAGAATTATACAAATAACCATTCATACTGCCCTACAAGATTATTATACAAATTTGCAGGGAGCAAATCTATCTAAAAATTAATTAAGATGTTATTAGTTAGCAAGTAAAAATAAAAGAAACTGCTTCATTTCATACATTTCTTCATGACCATTTCATTCTCATGACTATCAGGCATTAATTCCATAGGCCTGGTTCTATATTGGGCTATATCAAATTGCAATTGCTAGCACATACCATCTTTAAAGCAGTAGATTCCAAATGTCCAAGTCACCACAAATGATGTGATAATAAAGTAATCCTGAGTGCCCTACTAACTTATTTTCTCCAAGAATACTTATACCAATACTCCGGATATCATAATGCAGCCAATCAAATCATGTGTTACGAAAAGTGCGGGTTATTTTTATCTCCTATTCTAAAAGTGTTGCAATTGAAAAAGAAAAGTCAAAGCTGGACAATGATAAGTGAGGAGTGAAGAAAAAATACATGCACTGTCTGCAGAACTAGCCAAATTGAGCTATCTACAGTCTGCAGTCTTGAGGTGAGGTGATTGTAGTGAAATATTTATATGTGTGATGCAGTTATGGTTGACATTGTGGTGGATCTGAGATAAGTAGCTTTCCCTACTAGCCTAGCCCTAGCTGGAGGATTTCTGTGAATTCGTTGTTGTATGTAGCAGATTTTACAAAACAAACAATGATTATCTAAGCAAGCAGTGATCACTTATATAGATCCACAGTTGTAGGCATTAAGAAGCTTACTTTTAATAGCAATCATTTGCAATTGTTGTTTCTTGGGTCCATGTTCTAGGCTTAGGCTATTCAATTCATGTTCAGTTCAAGCTGCTAGAAGATGGCGGTATGTTTAACGAACATTGGTATCAAACACTACATTTGTACAATGAGAAATGCACGCAAAGCTCACTCGTATCCAGTGTGTCTGAATTTGTATCACATGCCTCCTTCTTGTAGTCAATCGTGTAGAGGGGAAGCAACTCCAAAGTGGGGCTAATTGAATCTTTTTTATGTAATATGATGTTTTGTTAAAAACAGCCAGTCTTTTGCTGTCCTCCGCTATAAATGACATCATGATATGTCCGAGATGTAAAACCTGAGTAATCTCTTTAATTTAGATTCAACACTAAATGTATAAATCGTTACTTCAACTGTTATTATTATCCTGACGTTATTAGCAGTGACTCAGGTCAGAAAGAGAAGGAATATTTGGTCTGATGTTCTGGTAGAAGACTCGCTGTCTAGTAAGATACAGGGCGAGCTATAGACAGTAAGTTAGCCTGCTGCGCTCAAATTATTCCAAACAAAAGCTATTAGCAGGAAGAGAAATTATAAATATTTTCAGTAACAATTTTAAAAATCAGGGCTAATAAAGTGACAAAGATAATCTGAGCACTTGGTAACCCTAACATTAGATCTCTAATGATATAATCGTCTTGTGGATCTAAGAATAATATTAATAATATTCTTAGATCCACAAGACAAGATGATTATATCATTAGGGATCTACAAGTTATAAGATCACAAGTATACATAAAATGTCTTGGATTTGTTGATCAAACAGAATTGTACAAACTCTCACCTGCTGCCACTTGAGTAAAACTATATCCTTTAGATATCAACCAATACAGGAGACACTACAATGATGTGGGTATTATAGAGGGTGCCCTAACCTAATATATATTGTTTATCTATGTCTTTTTACAAATATATAGGTCCCAGTTTCAAATCTCTGTGATTATTTTGAGAGAAGTAATGTCCTGAAACAGAAGTGCTGACTTGTTGGTTGAAAAACTTTGCTCTTCGGGGATCCCAATTTCAGGATTACGTTATGGCGGAGCTAACATTATGACATTGACTATATTTTAAGCTGGAAATTGAGTTTGTCTGCTGTTGTTTTCTCCTTATGAAATACTCAACACCTCCCTCCCCCTGTTAATGTCCTTCAATTGAATAGGGAGGGAGTTACAAGACGCAATATAAGTGTTTCATGAGGAGAAAACAACAACAGACACACTCAATGGTCGGCTTAGTGCAGTAATTGCGGTAATGTTGGCTCGACTGTAGCGTCTTGCTAAGTTAAGGTTTGTGAATAAAAAGTTTTCTTACCAATTGAGCCAGCACTTCTACTTCAGATCATTATTCCTCAAATGTTGGTCGCAGTGATTTGAAGCTTGGTCCTCCAGATGTAAAAGACTTGACAAATCCAAAAATTAGGTGTCAGGGACATATTTGAGAGAGGGCTTGCAGTATCACCAGGTGGGGTGCTGAATGCTCATTTTGTGGGGTCTGTGTCAACGTCTATAAAGGTATACAGTCACGGGGATGACCAAGAGCTCATAGGCATCAATTATTCATGTCGTGCATGTTGGTTATTTGCTGGGAGACAAGGTTACAATCAACTGGCTGATATTTTATTCTAGGTTTATTTCTGTGATCAAGATCACTGATTGGTTGTTTTTTGTTTTGGGATATTCTAATTGATCTATCCGGGTTAGATAAAGGCACTAGAATATTTGGATAGTTTCCCCACCACAATGTTTTGTTTTGAGCATTTTGAACTGAGTTCTGATTGGTTCAGAGTTTGTTACACAAGTCATGATTGATTAGGCCGGATAATATCACTTGTAATTGTCCTGGTATTAAGATAATAATGTATTGTTCGGTTGTATTCTTGACACTTTGAGTTTGGCGATGTAACAAAGTGCACTAGTCATAAACTTGTGAGCAGGTGCGACATGGCGCACAAAAAGAAAAAAACTATCTCTAAACTTGGTATAACTTTAGTAAATTATCTACAAAAATAAATTTTTATGCTATTTTATGTGTATGCGTTTTATTGTCAATCTATTGTGGCTCAGGGTATTTTGGTTTGCAACTTTGATCAAGGCGTATCTGATTGACATTATCTAAGAGTGATTTGTTAGTTTATGTTCACAGGCTCCATACAGTAGTTAGTTAGCGACAACCCGCTATATTACCCCTCCCACTACACCCTGCAGGGGGGAGGGATGATATATTGACTACACATGATTAGGAACTTGGATAGGTTAAGGTAACATTATTCCGAATACTATACTTTGTTTTAACCATCACTATTTTCTCATATTTTCACAGTTGAGTCATACATGCATGTGTTTGGCACCGAGACACAACTATCGGAGTTCAATCCTGTGGACAGTTTTACATCACGTCAATTTTACCTCCACATGCAAGAGCAACATCAGCGGGAACTCTTCCAGCATCATGTGAGTAAATCTCGTTATCCACACAGGAGGTCACAAAGTACAGAGACTTCCAAATGTGCATTATTTAGTCGGTCATTGGCTGTGTAGGGTCCACATGACAATGTTTGAGCACATTGTTTTACATAAACGCCTAAGGCTTGCTTTATCCAAAGAATATCATCTATTTTTGACTTGACTATATGTCATCTGTAGTCTGAGCCCCTAGACTCTCGACCCCCGCTGGACAGTCCCCCCAGACACGCCCCTGAACTTCTGTTGCTGTCTCTGATTTGAACCTGCCATCACAGAAAATGTGGCAGCCTTGCTTACCAAAAATAGATTAACTTTTGACATTAAGTAGGCCCACATGCACTCTCACTTAAAAACACCATATAACCACACACTACAAATCTAAGTACTCGACATGGCAAACATTTAGAACATTTAATTGTGCATTATAATATGACACTAGGCTAGTTTGTAGTGCAGGAAGCCTTATAAGACTTTACCCCCATATATCAAGTCAGCTCAGGTCAGAGTGATATATTTGACTGGATCTCACTGTCTGCTGATGTTATCCATAATCCAGTCATTAGGTCATTATCATGTCCAAATTACAGGCTACGGCAAACATACTTAATACTAAATAAATAACCTTGTCACCCAGCTACTTTCCCCTAACCAAAACAAGGAGCCGCGTGGCGAGGTTACTAAATAAAGACATTGGCGACTCCCTGGCCGGGAGCCATCGGGCGGGGGCAAAGGTCTGGAGGGCCCAGACTACATTGACGTTTGTCCCTTAGCTTCTTCTGGGGATATTTAGAGTTGTAGATGGTGTACCAAAGATGCACACATTTCAATGCTGGCCCACAGAATATCATCTTTCTTCAGGAAGGAGTAAAACTCAAAAGATATTGCAGATTTAGTACTTGTATTTTACAGGAGGAGACAATTTAGCAAACTCCTACATAGTTCTCAGACTTGGCCCCCGTCGGACGAGGGGGGGGGGCAAGATTTTTGGGGGCTAAGACTACTGGTTAATATGATTAAGTTCCCCTCATATGGTAGACTATATCATTATGAATATAAAGTGGTCTATATGAATTACAGGCTTATAATTATGTGATAGCTTTCTTTGGATATAAGCCAATTTGTCTGTGTTTTTTATGAATGTATAGTGAACTTCGAATGGTAATTGAAACTGTAATGAATTGTGTTCGTTGACAGGCTATGCTGATGCACAATGGCGGAGCCGGGTGCTACATGTACCACCTGCAACATCAGTGTCCAGAACACAGGCATGCTATGATGCTCCATGATGGGATGGAGGGGACTGAGGGAGCGGCAGCAAAAATCTCACTGAGGTCAGAATCTGGATTTGAAAACATAAAACATTTTGCTGGCCTGGCGCTGTCAAACCGACTACTTGAGAAAGAGAAGATATCACATCAGTTAATGATCAATAAAAATTCATTCAAATTCAACAAATTAGATAATAGGCAAAAGCCAACATGTGCTGTGGAGAGAAAATAGATTATTAATAATCAATAAAAAATCCCATACACAGGATGGAAGATTCTTTTGCCATCAGTAACCCTTCTGTTCACTATAACCTAGTTTCTTATAATATGCTGTAGGTGAGTGAGGGTGATGAGTCGTACGGCCCGTCCCCACAGAGATCATCACTAGCTCTCTCAGACACCGAGCCTGAGGACCCTGAGTACGCCGAGCTGAATCCTCTGGATATGGTGGATGTGAGAGAACTTCTCAGTAAGTGCTCCTCAGGTGTCTTGTCTTATGTTGGGGGGGGGGGGGGGAGTTTGGTGTCTCCTTATTACAATAAACTTTTGCATCACTTTATGTGATGTGGCCCATTTCCTGGCGCTTGTCCAACTGCAGCGTGGCACAACAGGGCCAACCATCGGGCGGGACAGAGAACGGTAATCGCCTGACACATAGAACTACTCCTGACAGGAGGATTCATAAGATACCAATCTCAGGCGTTACTGCAGACTATCAGTCTCATAATCCCAAACATGCTCAAAGTCTGTCCATTATGTGACTTCAGCGATATATATATATATATATACATTGTATATATGTGTATATATATATATGGATTCGAATCTGTGCTTTTAAGTGTCATCTGTGTGTATTTGGCCCCAACTAAGTGTCACTCAAAAATAAGGAGTCATTTTATATGACCCACAAAAAAATCATGTCTTAAATCCTCTTAAATAATCATGTTGGGCATCCTTAACCCAATAGTAATTAATGGTAGATAAAATAGCCTGTCATGGTCGGACAACTCCAATGCAAAGATATGCCCTACACACTGATAGCCACTATATATATATATATATATATATATGAATCACTCATTGTTCAGGGTTTTATGGGTACAATAGTGGGATATATAATATATGACACTTTCTTGCACAAATTTGTGTATATATATACATTGTATATATGTATATGTATAATATATATATATATATATACATATGTATATATGTATATATATATTAGCGTTCTATGTAGCTAGTCAGTCTATCAAGCAGTACATTTTTAATGCGTAAGATGGCCCTTCAGAGATGTATCTTCAATTGAGACAATATTATAGTAAAATATCATACATGTTAGCTGTAAACTTGGTTCTCAGTAAACAGAAACCATGAATTGATCTCTCCATTTTAGTCATAGATCACTTTAGATCTATACAAAGTCTGTAATATAGTGACTTGTTTAAAAAAGGGGGCTGAGGCGTAATATCCGCGCCAGGTTGGTCTCTCTTTGCAGGCAGATCGGAGAACACCTTGGTGCAACCAAACCCCAACATTTGTATGCTAAAGGACCGGTGCTCCAACCAACTGAGCCACCTCATTCTCCTGTGAATAAGGTAGCATATAGTGGTTGTGAATAAGGTAGCACCTTTGAATAATAGCAGTATAGTTAGTTATCAGTAAACATTGACCTTTACCTAATATCTCTATTTTAGTCAGAGAAAGTGAAGGTAGTAGCACATCCAGTGACACTGCTGTCGGTAGTATCTCATCTAATACATGCTAAAACAACCAATCACCATCATCGTAAGGTAAGTACCGCCTCCTCCAGCGCGGCTAAACCAACCTATCACCATCATCGTCAGGCAAGTACCGCCTCCTCCAGCACTGCTAAAACAACCAATCACCATCATCATAAGGTCAGTACTACAATTAGGGGTGCAAGATGCTAGATGCTATAAGTAAGGTATTAGAGGGAGGAAAAAACTCGCTTTCATTCTTTGAATAGTGAATATTATTGCTAGCTAACATTTACACATCCACTTTAGCTAGCCTTAATTGGCAGTAGCTAACATTAAGTCACCCCTAAACAGTCTAAACTGGAATCCAGCTGATATTTATTCTCCTAGGGTAGATAATAGGTAATCTTGTAAAAATATGTGCGAAGTGGCGTCCTTGTATTACAAACTGTTGTCCTCATGTATACAATGGAATGTTAGCTTCTTAATTTTTGTTAATTTGACGGATGGGAGTTGCCTTCCCTCATGCAACTGTATTGTATTGCTGAATTTACAATGACCCTAGATGAGTAATGTTAGCAAGAGTTTAATTTAGCTACTTGAGGGGTTACTTAATGTTAGCTAGCACTATATTTTTGCTGCCTGAGGTGGGAGTCTATATGAAGCCAAGTGGGTGAGTTAATGTTAGCTAAGGTTGAATGTCAGGTAGTTTGATAGTATATGAAATGGCTAGCTTCTCCTCATGCAAATACATAACTCCTCTAGTGTAATATTTGGATGTAAGTTGCCGATGCTCGTATCGATGCCTGAATATTTCATTCACTTACCAATGTTTTGCTTTTAGGGTGGCTCGTCAAAGATCATGTCAGGGTTGAAGGGTGGTAGTGTAGACGCCTTCGTAGTGTACCCTACACACGTAGGAAAACACGGTATGATAAACAATTATATCTCATCTCATTTAATTGGCATTTGAGCTGGTGGCAAACGTAACTTTATGTCATCGCATTGCAGTTTAAGTTGCTATAATGATAGACCCGCTGCCAGATTTCAGCGTTTTTTTTACTGATAGTACTGTTAATATTATTTTCTGCTACCAGCCAACTCGCTGCTTAAAACGGCCGCTCAATTTTCCTGCGGTAGGCATATGTGAGTTTACATAGGGATGTTCTATGAATGGGTGTTTTTCAAACAGACCATTCATCCATGTATAAACTCATATGTCATGAGCATCATACACCGTCCCCTGCCGCCAATAACTAACTTATCACGCTACTGTGTTTCCGGTTATAGAACCATAATTGTACCAGGTCCGAGTCCATGTCTTAGTAAATACTAAATGTGTGGGTATTAGATTAAGAGGGGTATAAACTTTAAAGCTTACTTTGTGTATAATTCATCCTCTAACTTTAGCTGTGTTTTGTGTGCAGATTTAGGGCCAGCCGACAGTTTAATGTCACTGGTAAACGTCGACGCAGATTCAGGTAATTCTACATTCTGCCCTCCTTTCAGCCGAGATCCAGCCTTCTTCTTTTTTATCATTGTGAATTCTACCATCCCTGAGAAAAGCAGAGTGTGTTGGACTCAATTACGCATTTTACACCATTTAGATCATGTTTCTATATCTAACTAGCCTGTGTGCCCAAGTGATTTCAATCAATCCCTTATTGAAGCAGACAGGGCACTCAGGCAAAAATCTAACACATTCACATATATAGTGGGATATTGGCATTACTTATAACAGGGTTTCTTTTCTATGATGTGGCTGAATTTAGAGGGCAAATCTTGGATCACTTGCACTTAAATGTTATTTTTTTTGCCGTTGAACGCCCATAGGGTGAGGTCTATAGAATTTGTATTTTGAGAGGTTTCACCTAAACTTGTTGTTTAATGGGAGCTGAGGCGGCGCATGTAGTGAAACTACTTTTATGTGGTCCAAGGCTTTACCTTGTTTGGTCTATCCTATTAAATTTTTGTTTTTTACAAATTATTTCACCAGAACAAGATTCACAAGACAAACCAGCCCAGATATTAATATGAAGAATTTTATATATTCGTTTCGGTATCCTAATAACTCCTAGCAGCTATCCCGTCACTGAATGTGAAATTTTGCAATTTTCTCACTTACGAATGCAGTGCTACGTTGATCCCTCATATGATTTATCTCTGATGATTGACGTTTTGGTTGCGCACCAATGTGCTGCTCATCTTGCAAACATTTCTGCTCAGAATCTGTCCTTGAGCATCAGTTCAGTCCGTTTAGCTCTGGCATGTTAATTTGCAGTGAGTCTCTTTTTGCATGCTCAGCAGAGGCGAGTAGTTGTCGATAGGCCCGGAATGTGATGAATTGCATTATGGGAATCTTGCTGGAATAGCCTCTCTTCAATAACATGCTGCACAGCTTTCTCTATGTTTTGACAGCCATTGTAGTCTGACCTTCCATTTCACTACAGTTGAGTTGATTTGTTGATTTAGAGTAAATAATACTAACTTCACTTATAACCACTTGTAAAATAACTAAAGCCGCTAGCTACAAGCCGCTACATTTTTGGTTTCCCTAAACCCAAAAAGTAGCAGCGTGACCAGGCTATGATAACTGGATATGCCAACTGATTAGAAATGTTAAGATGGCGCTTGAGCAATCCGAATGCAAAAATATCCATCAAAAACCTTCCCGTTCTCATGCGGGATTCTGAGATTGTCCTTGACTCTAAAGTTATCGAATAGGTCAGCTTCGGAATGAAGCCTCCTTATTTAATTGGGTTCACATTTGGTGAGAGAGAGGGAGGGGAAAGCTCAAATATTGCATTTCAGTATAAAATCTGATCAATCTCACTTCACCATGATCAAGTTAGGTAGTATTTCTCTTGGTTTCCTGCGAGGTTAGCTGATATTTGTCCGAGGCATGGTGATCTGTCTTGAGGCATGGTGATTTGGCTCTGCTCAGCTTATCTTTAATGCGTCAGCGCTGCTTGTATATTTATGTCTTTATTTAGTTCTGGGTTAACTCAGATCCTCTTACTTTTGTATTTTACCCGTTTTATTTATGTGTTCCCAAGAAGCAAATTTATTTGCAAAGCTAACCTAATGGGACATTTAATTGATTGTTGAACAGGAAAAAGCCTTACTATTTGCGATTAATTTACAAAGCAGACTTTCACTTTTTTGAATTATCTAATCTATTAGGACTAATCTTATTGAAAATCATAGATCCTGTCTTTCTAAGTTGGAACAATAAGCTGCAAAAGTATGAATTGATTACTATAAGGGCAGCAATAATTGTCTGGTTTGGTTTTACACCCCACTGGGCTTCGTAGATATACATTAGGTTTCTTCTTTTCATTGCGCTTATGGGTAAACTTATGATCACAAATAGAAAATTTATGTTAGGACTTCACTGGTATCTTTGAGGAGGCTTGGGAGTTCAATGTGACAATCTTTGCTTACACTATTTCAGTCACCAAACATAGGCTAGCCTTTATTTAAGACTTGACCTATATTGAAATGATTCTTTTTACTTATATCATAGAAAGCCACAAATTTGTAGAGGAAAATTGCTTTTATCGGCATTTACCACAATTTGTTCCATATATGACTCAATTTGCGCCATTTTTAGATTTTGAATTGAACTCTTGAAACTGAGCTACAGGACATTCATAGACACAGACACACCAGAAGATCTCATAGATAAACTGCTATACAGATATAACAAGTTTGCTCACTCTAAAGATGTCTCTAAGAAGAGATTGTCCAGAAACGCCTCCTCCCTCCTCGTCAGAGTTCTGGATGAGCTGACGTAAGTCTCATCATTTCGTTATTCTCTTCTCTCGTAATAGTTTATTAGAACGTTGATTCCTTATTTAGTCATTGCGGTGCCTAAAACCGAAGTTAAAGTAGTATTTGCCTGTAGTTGAGCAGGCTTTTAAGCCTAGTTCACATTGTCCATTGCAGCCAACCCAGACTATGTGAATATAAATAAGACACGATCGAAATGAGTCTGGGTCAGCAACGGAAAAGTTTGACGCTTAGGAACTTTCCCGTTAATGACACAGACGCATTTCTCATCTTGGTACTATGTGAATACAACATTGGGATGATCTGGGACTATCTGGGATCAGTTTTGCAATGTAAAAAAAAGACATACTCTTTCTGGGACCATTTGGGATCAGCATCCCAGATGCCATCCCGACGCTATCTGGGACAATGTGAACCAGTCTTTAGTCTCTATATGTACTCACTAAAATTTGAGACACCACAATGGATTTACAAGAGGCATAAATTGGCTGCAGAATCAGACATAGATGACGATGAAGGGTTGGTGGTAGCTTGTCACGTGGCTACAAAAAGTAGCTGTGTGACAAGGCTGGGTTGGTGTCAGATCATTTGACATCCTGAGCAAGATTTCTCTGTAAAACAAAGATCGGAAATAACTTTGATGCTAATTTCACACAACGCTAATTATGTCATCTACCATTATACAGATCCAGCGAACTAAAAGAGGCTATTAGCCTGAGATTATTGAAGCTAGTCACAGAGTTGGTAAGGGAGGGAGAACTGACGCTCGCTAAGATCGTGAGACGTAAAGTGCTTGAGAGATGTGACCCAAATCAGAGCCCTGTTCAGGAACTGCAGATTGTAGCTCCCTCGTCCGGCCCCAAATCTCCATCGTAAGTAAAAGTAGACTGATATACGCATGAGGAGTAAAAATCAGCTGAGTTAAGTTCAGCTTCAGGTTTAGCTGACTAGGTAGAATGAAAGGAGCTGAATTAAGTCAGCCCCTTTCATTCTACCTATGCCGACTTAATGTAAAGGCACTAGGTTCTGGCTAATTTAGGTTGGAGTTTTACTCAATCTTTTTAATATATATAGTTTTAGCCAGCCTTGAATAATGATACTTCAAGCTTCTTGGTAATGAAGAACCTTTTCTCTCGCGAATTCTTTACCCCTCTAGGAAATTCATAATCGTGCTGTGCTCAAATATTCAGTCAATGCTTGATAGCACATGACTGGCGCAAATTGTCAACGATTCATGTGATTTTAATCACTCCCGGAATGGATCTTTTAATAAGCAATTGATGCTAGCTAGCCTTGTTCACGCAGGACACCACAAAAACCAAACCCGTGGCCGCGTGAATAAGGCTAATGCTACCGGATCAAAGATCAGTATGTTTTTTTCTGCAGTTCATTTTCTCTCAAATTAATGTATACTCTAAGCCCATATCCGAAGTGCCAGACACATAATTACCTGCAGAAAAACTAGCTCAATATAATGAGCTCCCGAGAATATCGATTTGCATCTGATCCATCCGCAAAGGTTTCAGCATTCACCATGACCTAGCGTGATTGTGAATGAATAATACTACTGTAAATGCTATCATGAAAAGAGTTTCTCTGTAGTACCTTTTTAGTACCTTCACATCTCAACTGTGAAAATCACTAGAAACTGAGCTGCAGGCTGTGTATGGGCCTAGAGCACTATTACAAATATTTAGTCTAAGAACTCAGCATGCTACCAAAGATCTGATTCTCTCACAAGCACTATAACACATGTTCTGTTTGTATTTCCCAGGCGAGTTTTAACGCTGGTGGATTTCAAGTCACACGAGATTGCCCAGCATCTCACACTTATAGAGACAGACTTCTATCAGAGGTTAGAATTACCTGAGCTTCTCACCTGGTCTAGAGAACAGAACGAAGAAAAGTAAGTTATACACTCACTTATATTAGACTAAGGACCAATGAGCAACAAAGCTTCTGCGCGGGGTGGTCTACCCTCCAATCCTTCTGGTGCCACGTTGTTTTCGGGAAAAACACCTATATATATATACAACACTCTACTAGGACACTTTGACATATCTTATGGGGTATAAATACTAAGCAAAGATATATTTAATGAACCCATCTTTGGTGAGCTTCTGATGGTAACTGAGGAGGTTTTGATCAGTTACACCGTCTGATTACAAGACCCGAGCAGTGCTCCATTTGACCTAGCCTGTGGTACAGGTGGACTCAATATGATAGATTGTACAGTAAGGTGTAGATTATATTCGCAAGTCACAGGTGCTGCTGCTAGTCAGTTAAATTTGTGCTCATTGAGTTCTGTTATCTGAAATATTAATACTAATTGAGACTTCACTCTCAGAATGGTAGGTCATACTCCGGTCATTACTAGGTTCCTTGATTCCGAATTCTGATTTCAACTATCTTAATCTGAAAATAATATGCCCATTAGTTGCCAGTTCATATATCGAGGTGTCTTCTCTGAGCTTTATGTAGTTCAGTGAGGCCAACTTTCATCGAGATGGAAGCGGTTTTAAGCGTTTCAAATAGGGCATCGTTGACTTTTCCACCCCCACCCCACCATCAACCGTCAATGTAGTGCCATAAACAGGCAGCAATAGGCAGAGACCGCAGGTGATATCAAATCATGATTATCTGTCCATTTGGAGATGGCTTTCATAGAATCTTTTCAAGCAGGCAGGCTAGCAGTAGATCAATTATCTGACTACGATTCAAAAAATATGGCCTGTACAAAGTGACCTACACTCAGTCAGCTGTGTACCGAGTATCAGTCATCAGTAATGTTGTGTTTACTTGCTCTCTACAGGTGCCCCAATCTGGTACAGTTTACGGAGCACTTTAATAAGATGTCATGGTGGTGTAGGAATGTAATACTCAAACCAGACGATCAGGCAATCAGAGAGAAATACTTCATCAAATTTGTACATATACTCAAGGTGAGTGTGTAGGGAGAGATTTTATCATTTTATCAGCGTGGATTTGCAAATAGGAATCAATTATATATTCTATTTTTTATGGCTTAAATGACCAAGGCTAATGGACAAGGAATGGGTTGAGAGACTCATGGATGCCAGATGTAGAATCTTTACGCTTCATTACATTGCGTTTTTACATGCACCAGGTATCGCTACCTATATCTCAACACTGGATAGCAGCACAGTAAAGTGACGAGGCATGGAGATTCCAAATCTGGCATCCACTAGTCTCTCAGTCCATTCCTTGTCCATTAGCCTTAAAATATGGAACAGTTAAACACAGCAGGTTGTGAGCTTGGAGCATGTGTAGAGAATCAACAAATGGAGGGAGGGAGGGGGGAATGTTAGCTAGATTTAGGGTTAGCTATCAGAGCTATTGCTAAACGCGAACTTTTCCTCAAGGGTAGGGTGATTCAAAAACAAGATGCTCCAATAGAGTGCTCATCATGTAGTGAGATACGCCTGCCCATTATGTTTTTATGAGAGTGTCACATTTAGTGATCTCTGTGACAAAAGGTAGAAACACACTGGCGATTATTACGAATCAAACCTTCAAAGCGAAACAGTTGCATCAACGACTACTATTTTTTTTAATCTTTGGTTGCATTAGATGAAACACCATTTTGTGGCTGGCAAATAGCTCAGTATCTACTCTTCCAAAATTTGAACAAGATCACGGTTGTAAAATGATAACAACCATGTTTGCATAGACTCACTAACGTCTTTTGCTTAGCCAATTCTTTTTGTAATAATTGCCTGTTATGTCCAAGTATCCAACTTAAATCAAGTGACTGTGCCTTGCGTAATTAAATTTTAATCTTATTCAGCATTTACGGAAACACAACAACTTTAACTCACTGCTGGCGTTACTGAGCGCTCTGGACTCGGCTCCGGTTAGTCGACTCGACTGGCCGAGACAGGAGAAGGATATGATATCAGAGTACTTCCATCTGATAGATTGTACAAGCAGCTTTAAATCATACCGTACAGCGCTCAGTGAAGCAGAACCTCCCTGTATACCTTAATGTAAGTTATATGTCCCTAGTAGAAGTGTGTCAATGATAGGACACAACTCCGTACAGCCTTGTCGAATTAATCTGATCAAACCTTTAAAAAATGTGAAGAAAATGCATTCTTCAGCAGAAGTGTCCACCATGTTTTATTAGTATGCTTATAGTGACGTACAACAATAAAAGCCCAAAGGTGAGAGAATCAGGTGTTTTTGTATCTTTCTAGAGTTCTCAGTTTATTTCAGAATACTAGCCTTAGCTCATAAACAGCTGTGGGATTCCGGGTTATGGAGTCACCACATTAACTCTCCGCTACTGAGATCTGTGCTCACGAGCTCGGTATGATGATGCTCACTATATGACACTGACTTATTTATATGGGATATCATTTGATTCGATCAAACACTTGACTCAAGAGCATGCCTTTTAATTCTTATCAAGTTTAACATCAAACACAATTCAACTTAACAATGCATGTATTATTTCTACAAGTCATATTTTCTAGTCAATGATGCCATGCATGCTGGATTTAATTCATTTAACTCAATTAGGTGATGGTATAGAAATCCAACCAAATGTTATACTGTGCCATTATTAAATAATAAGGCGAGTTCTATTTCCCTATAAATATCACTACTGTACAATAAATGAAAATATTATAATAAAAACTGTAAAACTTTCATGTTTAAAAACTGACCTGTCTCCAGAATGAAGTTGCAAAACAAAGAGCACTGCTTGACGACCAGAGGGTCGCCAAACAAATCAAATCAATTCAAATCCTTCCAATTCAAATCAATCATCAAATCATACTTTCAATTGGTGAACCATGCTCTTATATAGCATGGTTCCAGACACATTAAAAAACTGCTGACGTCAATAAGCAAAAAAAAACAAGATTTAAACACAATTTTCAATTACCACAAAAAGAGGGTTGATCGGCCGCAAGAGTGGGTTGATCCAGGGTTGATCGGCCGCAAGTGTTGGTTGGTGTAAGTTAGACATCATGCTAATTCTGAATTGTCTCCGTTGGTGCCACCTTTACTGCATTGTCATGGTTGTCACGGTTCTGGCGTTAGGGTGGCACCGGTATTAAGAATAGAATTTAGATTTGCATATATTTGCCTGTCCCTGATTCGAGGTGATATGCACTAGCTGGTAACTGCGTGTCCTCGAGTCGAGGTTGAGTGTACTGATGATGATGCTAGCTATAATATTGGATGTTTTTATTGCGTCTGATGTTGATATAGAAATTATCCTGTTTGCTGCTGTAAATGCGACACAGCCTCTGGCCCAGTTTCAACTGATTTTCTATCATAGTTGCAAAGAGAAGGTCCTAGAATGGTTCTAATTAAGTTACTGAAGGCACTTTCTTACTGTCGGCAGTTTTGTAAACAAGATAATTTCCCAGGCTACGTTCTGCAAGCTAGTATGGACAGCCAATGAGATCATTGTCAGATCAGCCCCTCTGTTGAGTGTTTTAATTGGATAGGGTTATGCTAATATTTCCATTCTATGAGATGGGTTTAATTCTGTGAAACAAAACTTCTACATTATAAGTATACCCGTGTCAGAAAAGGGCTCACAACTCTCCAGGCTTCTGATAATTTATGAGCCACTTGTACACTGCTGTTTCTCAAAGCTTGCTCGGCCTGTGCTAGTCTGATTCTAATGTAGTTGGTCCTGGATGTCTTGCTCAGACAGTAGTCAGTCGCATTTGCATTTATTTTGTGGTTTTATAACAAGGAGTACCAGCGCTTTATGCGATGTAGGTTCTCATTAGTCAGGGTTGGCTATGGAGTGCTTGGACCCAGTGACCGTTCAGTAAACAGCTACCCATTGTGGCTTACATCAAGTGGTATATAAATAACCCATTATCATTATTATTAACATAAGAACATTTTTTCTTACAGCGGTCTGATATTGAACGATATGACTATTTTACGTGTGGGTAACACGTCTAATCTCGCTGACGGGAATATAAACTTTTAGATGAGGTGGCATCTGTTCAATGTACTCGAATGTCTGAGGAGATTCCGTAAACCGTAAGTAGATATCTTATAGAACTGGATCTGTACCTACATATAATATGTGTTCTGATATATATATATATACATATTGGTGTACTTATATATAAATGAAGGCTTATTATATGATGTGCAAATTTACATATAAATATAAAATTCAAACACATCAGCAGGTACTGATATAAGTGGAGCATGTCCAGATTTAGCCTTTGTTTATCAGCTTTGTTTTGTGAGACACAACTAGTCGTCATTTGCTTCGGAATATTAAGAATCGAGTTTTCCCACTCCGAAAATGGAGGGACACCTTGAGGGTGAAACAAACTTTTAATTGCAATTACTTTCAAAAGTTGCAAAATTTAGTCACAATTGTGGTAACACTAACGTAATATGATCTTCGAATCACCATAACGGCTAAATAGGGGGGAGGGGGTGCCAAATCACCACTTGACAATTTTCTCTGTAAATGTGTAAGTTGTTTTCTATCATTAGAAATATCTATTTCTCACTTGCTTATATCGCTGTATATTGTAGAGTTTATCCGTTCAAGAAAGATCCAAAGATTCTGCAGTTTTTGGATAACTTTAGTGATCACAACTCCAGCGATGATGAAATGTGGGAAAGATCCAAAGAGATTTAACCATCGGGTAACCGCTGATTGGATAATTGCTGAACGGGTAACCGCTGATCAGGTAATCGCTGATCGGGTTATTGCTGAACGGGTTATCGCTGATCGGGTAAACCTGATCGGTACTCGCTAATCTGACAATGTCAGATCGGGTAATGTCAGATTATAAACAAACTCTATTCTGAGCTACGATAAGTTATTATGGATTGAAATCCTGGTGTATATATAGCGCTCTTATTATTTATGCTCTTATTCTGTATCTCCAATTGGTATTACAAACCTGATATGTTTCCTCTGTACATACATGTTATATATTTATGACTTACTGAAGACAATGAGGCTCTGCGCTTCAATTAAAATTTTCTTTACATTACAGTTGATACTTGGCTGACTCCCTTGGCCTGCAATTATGGTTCCATTCAGTGTTTTTGGCTAAATCTGCGATTTCAAAGTGCGATTTTTTATGTATAGGTTGAATCATACTCGTTTTGTTCTCCATGAACGCTTGATCAAACTCTATACTGACAATTCAAAATCAGTCTACTCGGAATTTTGTGGCATCAGACTTCAATCCAATCAGCACTGACTCGCCTCCATTCTATTTTCATATAATCATGCGTTTTTGTAACGATTGATGCTGCTGTTGAGTCGACAAAACAGACGGCAGGTGTTTTTTATCTTTTAGGCATCTACTTTTTTGTGAGACATATTTGATAAACAACGAGAAAATGAATTTTTTTCTACCCACGGATCGTATCATATCCATATGACCAGTTTTCAACCATATTAACTGTTGAATTAATCATCCTTATTTCCATTTAACTCATTGTCATATACCTCTATAGTTACTGTGCAACATTTATGTAGACCACGATGTACATACCCAATAACAATCAGCCTTTCTCTTCTCATTCATTTTCTTAAAACTCAATTTAATTTAGACACAACAATTATGACTTGCACATTAGCTTTGATCATAGCAAAACACTGTCAAATAAAATTTTGATTATATTTATCTGCGCTCAAATATTTAATAATTATGAGGAAAAGTGAGTGGAGATAATTGAAGACTATTCCGCTCTATTCAGTCTAGTGCTGTGTCAGATATCATCTGTTGCCATTCAATCCTTTACCTCCAATAGCTAACGTATTAAAATTAGGTGAGCATGGTGGAGTCTGTATAGCATTAGATCATGTTAGATCCAGTTCTCTTGCGTTCGGAATATCCCCCCCCCCCACCCACCTCTCTCCTGCTAACCAGCAACGGCTTGTCAGCGGAAGGAGAGCAAACCCGAATACAGGCAACTAGACCCAGTGTAGTATTGACTTTTATATATTGATTTTTTATCATGCTTGATAAAACACAGACTCATCGGCGCCTACGATGTCACTACTATTCGGTTAGCATAATTGGTTAACATAATTATTAAACTTACACAGATCATTAATTTTATGATAGAACTTTCTGAATACTTCCTCGATAAGATATAAAGGTTGGGGAAAATCCTGTTGGCAGTATAAGTTTTTATCACCAATTAAATATTACGCTTGATCAACATTTGCCTTGAGCTATCTCTGGATGCTGAATCCAAAGCCAGGGTAAATTCACTGAGAGCGGGAATGGACAATTGTGGAGATCAAATGGATGATTGAGTAGGGAATTTGTGTGCTTGTATTCAATTAAATTGTTTTATATCTTTTTCCTGTTCATGATTTCCCAAACCCTCGATATTCAGGGCCTATATACCGACTGATCGCGCCACTTCAGGAATGGAGTCAGAGAGGGAAGGTCGCAGATATATCCCCTAAATTAGTCGTTTATCACCAGTGCACAACAACACCAGGCTCGCCGCCACTTCAATCTCTGTAAAGAACCCTACTGCCATACTCTTCTACAGAATAGAATTAGTAAGACCTTTTACATATGTACGCTTTCATATACCAATGAGGAGTAAATATTATTAGCTAGAATTAAGTCTAGCTATTTTGGGGACGGTGGTGAATTGATGTCTTCAGATATTCATTTCTATAACTTCAGATATTCATTTGGACAAACACCGAATTCTCCATGTACATGATAAAAAAATCATACTCAGTCAAAACTCTCAAGTATTACTTGCAATCTCACATTCCCTGTTTTTGAGAAAATGTTGGTGTTAAAACTCATTAAAATCAGAGTTGTCCTCTCATGAATACATCAGATTAAGTCTGGCATCTTGCCTCTCAGCCTAATCATCCATGGTGGACAGAACTCAGTACTAGTTCTATACCACAAAAGATGAGAGGTGAGGTTGGAAGATCTCATTGACACAGGAATTCTTTGGCACAAGAAGTTTTTGGGATGAGATGATGGGAGTGACTACTGTAATCTATATACAGTGAGTGTGGCTAACGTCCAGACAAATCTGCCTGTCAGCAACATCCGGTGAGAACAGTCAGATATCTAATCTAAAGTTTAGGAAGTCAGTCAACTCTATATATTGGCTCAAACGAACATTAATGAACAAACTTGAACTGCCTAATGATAGCGACGTTGCTAGTTTCCATCCCAGTAGGGAGGGGAGGTGGTGACACCGAATGCCTGAGAAGGGAACCAGCAAACGCAAAGGGAGGGCAAGAACTGCTCTATTGTGAACTGACGACTGATCAGAATGTGAGACATCAACATCATAAGTCAACATATTATGAATAATTTGGCACAACTTCCAGCTTTTTTTTTAGCGTGCTTCAAAGCGGCACACTCTCCCAATTATTATCAGGCTGGCAGTAGATGTTTGATGTCAAAATTGAAAACTGGAAGACTATTTTGTCAATCATGACACCAAACAATGATATCAATTGGGGTGTCAAAATTAATAGAACATGTTTGAATAATTCCGTCAATGCGGCCTGGAATTCCAAGAGCGGTCCTGCCAAATTCGGATATCCAGCCCTGGCCCGATACCCTCAGAACACCGGCGGGTTACGTTATGACATACGCTCTGACATGTTCTATAAAACTTGCACAAAGATTTAAATAGTTGACTTACGATGATGAGAGCTCTACTAAAAGGTTAAGTGAACACTAACCTAAGTTTTCTTCCGCCTTTTTACATTTTCTTGAAAGTTTCGCAGCGAAATCATCAAACTTTTTCACATTTTTTTATCTATTTTGCTGCAACATTGATAAAATAAAGTAAGTAATAACTGATACAAAATATAGACGATGATGTATTACACAAAATCGTAACACTTTACAAAAATAAGTAAACAGTTCAATGGTATTTAGAATTGTCAGCTTTTCCAACAGCTACACCATGGAATGGTATGACAGGGACCAGTGAGGAAAAAAAACCACCATTAAATCTACTTGAATCAATAACCAAACATCGCTAGTCATAGTACACATGAAGATGAAAGAAGTTTTGATGCCATAGTACCACTTTCAGCTACATGAGTAGTAACACACGACTTCAACCAGTAAAGTCATTTTTTATTTCAGAAAACTTATTGACTTGGGCAAGACTCTCTCTTAGAAAAATGCAGTTTCATCATCACCATGTAATGTTTGGTCTTCGGATATATGATGTATAATAACGTGACGTAATCATCATAACTAAAGCTCAAATCGATCACATTCTAATGCTCTGAATTACTCAACAACAGTTATGGTATGGAAATGTTAATCTCCTTTATATCGGGAGCCATGTATATATAAACTGGTCATTATATTACAAACTGCTTCCAAACTAGTAAAACTAAGGACCAAATGAATAAGTAGAGGATGAATTCTCCAGGTTTGCCTGCTGGCTGGTACAGTTATATATCCAGATTACGATTGCGTTACGTATTATAGATATAGTGATGATGTATAGTAGACTTATTCCAGTGATCCGAGCATAAGGAGCTGTTTTAGTACTTTGGTTTGACTCGTCTCCCTAATTTTTCCTGCTAAAAACATCTCATCCACCACGCTGTACACCTACAGTAAAAGGACAAAAAGTTATATGTAACATGAAAAGTGAGTGACAGTAGCTTTCTCCTTAAAATTGGCAGGGGGAGGGGGTGTAATTCCTTGTGTAATGATATAATGGAAAAAATTGTTACAGAATTTCACTAAGAAGTCTAAGGTTGGTCAAACGAGTATCATCAGCATGATTAAGAAAAAAATGTGGAATTTCAAAGGTAATTTAGCATCATCCAGGAGTTGTCCCTTCCTTGAACCACTGTTTTTGAGTGGACAACTCCAATTTGATAGTGCCGTAAAGGTAAATATACCAAACTCTACGCTTTCGCTATAAACATGCCTAAATAAGTTCTGTGTGGTCTGATACTACACATCGAAAAAATACGGCAATGAAAGTGGATGTCTTTCCTCAAAAATATACAACTATAGAGTCAGATTAAGCGGATCTACATGATTGAATCTAGGCTACAATTAAACAGTAAATTTTATCTACTTAGCTGCCAGTTTATCATGTAGAGATCATGAGAGATCAGAAAGATTCACATGCCAGTACCGGGCTAAGTGAGCTTACACCTTGTCTGTTTATACAATTTGGCCCAGAGGCAATCAGAATATCAAGTCTTGTGCAACCAAAGATAACCCACAACTCTCAAGACAAACCGAATTATAGTAACTAGGCCACCAAACTGTTGAACTGGGCAAAAGAAACATAGTCGTTCAAAATGTGTCAGAGAAAACCACAAAAAATAAGGAGGGAGTGTGGGTTAGTTTGTTATATAGTTTCAGGTTTATTGGAGGATTTTCTATAGTTAGGCAGGGATGTTCTTTTGTTATGGTCTTTGATTGTCATTTTTTATTACACCTAATGTTCAAAGCTTTGGGTCAATCTCATATTATCATGGTGAGGTATATATAAATAGGATCGGATCAGGGGGTGCAACTCATTTTTTTCTCTATAATTACAGCGACAATGTTTTTCAGTTTTCCTGACTTCAAACAATTTTGCAACGGCAATGGTTACATGATACCCAGAGGAATGAATATGAGCTAAAGTTTAATTTGGCTTCAATTAGATGGGAGTGTCTTCATGTTAACTAGCACCGATTCTTGCTAGCTTTGGTCGGGGCACGGAGTTCGCGGTAGATAATATCATAAAGAAACCAATTTGAGATAAATGTTAGTTCCATAATTTTGACTATTTCAAGGCTGTGTGAATCTTTTCCTCCTTCGAATACTTTACTCCTCTCCCAATAAAAGACTTACCTTATAAAAGTTGATGACTAGATCTAGTTCGCAGACATTGTCGAAATATTCGTTGAGCGCCTCGACAAAGTTATGTATGGCTTTTAGATAAGCTAGAGCTGTTGTCGGCGGTATCCACGCATACACAGAAGAATAATCCGGCGTATCGTCGGTATACTATCTTAAATTTCCTGAATTGCAAAACATGACATGAGTAACATGATAAAGAGTGAGCTAGTAGTTTGGCATGGATAAAATTATAAGTATGACGATGGATCAGACTAGGCTTAGTTAAAGTGACTGTGAATGTAACATATTTTTTATATGATTCTAGAGTTCTCAGTCTAATTTAGAAACCTACTATAAATCTCATTACCTGTGCCCATTTTCACCTGATTTTCAGACAAAATTGAGATGAGAAGGTACTAAAAAGGTACTATATTGTATATTTTATCGTTAAGAAAGCACCCTTCAGTACCTTTTCATCTCAACTTTGAGTGAGTGAAAATAGGTTGCAAATAGGCCACCGTTCATAGACCTTACAGAATGGTCTAAACAACACTGAAAACTCTAGAATGATTCAAACCTGATTCTTACTTTAATATGTAGATGCTTTTCTGTGTTGGTAGGATTGTTTCAGAGTTTGAGAGAAAGTGAGAACAGTGTTAACTGTGAGCAATTATCAACTGGGGACTGGAGTGCAGGCACTTATTTATAACAGGTGTGATGACTGATTGATTCCAATTTAGCTGAAATCATGTATCATATAGATCTTGGAATGTTTGTCTGATGGCCAACTGAGGTAAGATTAAAAAAATATTGTAGAGCTCCTGTAACTCAAACAAACTTAGGAAAGTGAGAAACTGAAACCGGGTATGTTCTGTAAAAAACTTCTTTAAACAAACTCAATAATAATATATGGAAGGTTTAAATAGGAACCTGAGTTAGTTACCTCTACAAAGTTTGTGTGTTTGGCGTCTCCCACAGTGACAACAGAGTGAATTTCTTCAAACATTTTTGTTTCTCCTCATCATCGAAGTGCATATACCACTCAGCAAGACGTGTCTTACCAGCTCGGTTCTATATCGGAACAAACCTAATCTGAAACAGCAAGCATAATCAGTGATATCAATGTCAGCCATACAAGGATGAAATAGGGTCAGTCCAAATTATAAGCCTAGATAGCATAGTGTATTTTAGGAATGACTAAAGCTATAAGTGAGGAAGACCTGACATAAATAAGAATTGTTTTGTTGATGATATGATCTGGTAAAGGAATGCAGGTGTACTAAACTACCCTATAATTCTCAATGACTTCATTCTTTCATGGTACTGGCAAGTTATGATGAAACGTGAGTGATTTTTTGACTAATCAGTCTCATATTGACCAGAACGTTGTCATGAACAAAAAGAAAACCATATCCATATACTAAATCAATCTGTAAAGACAGTGTGTAATGTTGAACTGATTGACCTGAAAAAAAACTACCCTAATGAATGGCAATGATGTACCAGGAAAACCTGCATCAACCACAGCCCAGGATGTACTGACAGTTAATTTGCCTGCATACTCCCTGAGGCTATAAAAGCTTCTATGCACTGCAGCGACTCTACGATACGAGTCACTCTGCACCGCAGCGACAGTGTCACAAACTGGCCCAATTGACCTATTACATTTACATTTTTCACATAAAGTTAATGTTTAACCAGTGCGAACAGGGCAACTCTTCAGTCTGAGAACTCACATTTGGATAAATCCAAGTGCTAAGGTGCAAGGATTACTGCCCTGAATTGATTGGGTGCTCATGCGCAAGTGTATGATTGATGCAAGACGCCTCGACAATATAAACGCTTACAAGCTCACTGGAGCCAATCAATATTGAGAGCTATTATTTAGCTAGTCTGTACTGAGAGTAGGGTTACTGTCTGTGATCATGCTACTCACTCAAGTAAGTTAGTCAGCGCTTAGCTTAGGTAAAGTTTGGTTGAATAGAAAATCATGCACACAGTTAAATCAGTCATTGTGTGGCTACCTGCTGAGTGACACCACGCCTACAAGTACCCTAACATGGGTAGGGCAGAATTATACAAATAACCATTCATACTGCCCTACAAGATTATTATACAAATTTGCAGGAAGAAAATCTATTTATAAATTAATTAAGATGTTATTACTTAGCAAGTAAAAATAAAAAAAACTGCTTCATTTCATACATTTCTTCATGACCATTTCATTCTCATGACTATCAGGCATTAATTCCATAGGCCTGGTTCTATATTGGGCTATATCAAATTGCAATTGCTAGCACATACCATCTTTAAAGCAGTAGATTCCAAATGTCAAAGACACCACAAATGATGTGATAATAAAGTAATCCTGAGTGCCCTACAAACTTTTTCTCTCCAAGAATACTTATACCAATACTCAATATCATAATGCAGCCAATCAAATCATGTGTTACAAAAAAGTGAGGTTTTTTTTTTATCTCCTATCCTAAGAGTGTTGCAATTGAAAAAGAAAAGTCAAAGCTGGACAATGCATAAGTGAGGAGTGAAGAAAAAATACATGCACTGTCTGCAGAACAAGCCAAATTGAGCTATCTACATATGTGCAGTCTTGAGGTGAGGTGATTGTAGTGAAATATTTATATGTGTGGCGCAGTTATGGTTGACATTGTGGTGGATCTGAGATAAGTAGCTTTCCCTACTACTAGCCCTAGCTGGAGGATTCCTGTGAATTCGTTTTGTTGTATGTAGCAGATTTTACAAAACAAACAATGATTATCTAAGCAAGCAGTGATCACTTATATAGATCCACAGTAGGCATTAAGAAGCTTACTTTTAATAGCAATCTTTTGCAATTGTTGTATCTTGGGGCCATGTTCTAGGCTTATTCAATTCATGCTTCATTCATAATTTTAATTAATAGACTATTTTAAAATAGAAAGAATCATGTTAAAGATCTAGGGCCATCTAGGAGGGAGGAGTTGCAGACGACGAACTTGGCTGATTCTGTAATGAAAATATATTCTGTTCTGAACATCCTCTCTGTAGCTGGGAGTTTCAATCATGTCTACTGTTATAACTTGTCTACCATAAGATAAGACCATAAACGCATAGCGTAGGCCTTAACGTAAAACGCAATACCTGATAGCCAACATTGTGACAATATTGTTTTAGGAGAGTTGCTTGCATTGATCCCCTTACATATAAACAATGGAGGACGAAGAAGTAGAGGAAGGAGAGAGCACTGATTCTGGTGACGAGGAAGTCGGACAGATCAAAGCTAGTGATGATGGCGGCAGTTCAAAGAGTTCTTACGTCGCTCCAGATCCGTTACCTCGGTCAAATAATCCGGCTATGAGCTACAGAGCACCTCAAGGTTAGTATAAGGGAAGATAAGATTCACACTGACATTGAGACTACGCTATTATCATGTGTATCTCTGATCGTTAGAGTCAACTTAATATGAGTACATAACATGAACCCACCCCTAGTTAATAAAATTGAGCATGGGTGGTCCAAGGAGTTGGGTGGTCACACCAAATTCCTTGTGATGGTATTCTTGCTAAATGAATTAATTCACTCTCTATCGATCAGAGATATACATGCAATAGTATATCATGTGACCAGTGTGGGTAAGATTCGGTCATCAGCGTGTGCTTATGATGTCATCAGGTCACATTAAAGTTTAACCTACTGCTGCTAGTCAGGGAAATGTTCACTCAT
Source organism: Membranipora membranacea (assembly GCA_914767715.1). Classification (NCBI taxonomy): domain Eukaryota; kingdom Metazoa; phylum Bryozoa; class Gymnolaemata; order Cheilostomatida; family Membraniporidae; genus Membranipora; species Membranipora membranacea. Next base: position 20,628,858 of record OU612072.1, read on the forward strand.
TGAATTCAGTATCGATGACTAATAGAAGCTTCATTCTCAGGATTGTCACCTGATGGGCAAATTATTTGCAGAAGTTTAGTGTCAATAACAGGGAGTGTTTTGATTCCATACTGTTGGCAATCAGATAGTGCAAATTATGGACCTGTTCGGCGACAATTTTGGGATAAAGGCCTCGATTTGCTATCTTTGAGCGATACAGAATCCATTGAGCACATATTTCCCAGCGAGGCATCAGTTGTCTAACCTGAGACAGACCAAGCTGATGATTATTAAGTTAGCCCATATTGTGATGGTATGCCTGTGTGTTTGCTTAACTAACCCTCCCTAATAAGCTATCACAAACGTGTCATATTATTTGTCCTAGACCATAGATAGACTTCTGGTTTGACTTGTAATGTTGAAGCATTCTAAAGATTATATTAGGAGTGGAGAGGAATTGTAAGCAGCCATCCTATTTTCAGGTTTATGAGAATGTAATATGAGTATGAAGCAGTGTTGTTTTGACACAGTTTAGTGTGTCGGCTTGACACAGTTTAGTGTGTCGGCTTGCTGATATACGAGCTGCTGATGTTGCGCTTTCAGCCAACTCAACGCTGGCTTTTCAATATCATACCGAAAATACTGTTACGTTAAATTGTTTCAAAAGCCTTGACTCATGATAACTACCGTTTATTAATATCTTATCTTATCTCTACCAGTGCTATCAAAAGCCAGGCTTTTTCAGTTGTCATAATTAATATATCATTCATCATATTGGCTGGTGCTGATTCAATTTACAACTTCGTTGGTACCATTTAGAAAGTTATGATTGAACCTCAATAATTAAAAGGTAAATTCTGGAGTTATAAAAGGAGTCAAGTATAGAAAGTCAAGCATATAAGTCCCTGAATTGTTTCTCACCACTTTACTCAATCTGTTGCGCTATTACAGAGCCATGTTCACGAGCTCACACATTCAGAGAGCGTCCCAGGTTAGGAGGAGACGACTCAGATGATGCAGACTCGGAGCTGAGTGATGACGGAGGTTATATTAGCGGTAAGAAGAGAAAACTCTAAATAAGTGGCTCGGCATCATTATCTACTCACAGGCGGCAGCATGCAGGTATAGTATGTGTATAGTCTAAATATCTCTCTAGTAACCTTATAAGTTTTGCTTCTAAACTTTTGATTCAGCTGAACGTAGTCTTGATTGATTTCGACTTTTAAAGTTCAACCTGCTAGAAGATGGCGGTATGTTTAACGAACATTGGTATCAAACACTACATTTGTACAATGAGAAATGCACGCAAAGCTCACTTGTATCCAGTGTGTCTGAATTTGTATCACATGCTTCCTTCTTGTAGTCAATCGAGTAGGGGGAAGCAACTCCAAAGTGGGGCTAATTGAATCTTTTTTATTTAATATGTTTTGTTAAAAACAGCCAGTCTTTTGCTGTCCTTCGCTATAAATGACATCATGATATGTTCGAGATGTAAAACCTGAGTAATCTCTTTCAATTAGTTTCAACACTAAATGTATAAATCGTTACTTCAACTGTTATTATTATCCTGACGTTATTAGCAGTGACTCAGGTCAGAAAGAGAAGGAATATTTGGTCTGATGTTCTGGTAGACGACTCGCTGTCTAGTAAGATACAGTCCAGTGGAAATCTGCGAGGGCAAGCTATAGACAGTAAGTTCTGTTGACTAATATAACTCTGCAGCCACCTGCTCAGATTATAAACAAGCATTGTGATGACTTTATACTGTATGTGTGTGTATGCAGTATAGTGCCAGTACATTATTTGCCGCTGTTGACCAGCGTTATATATTTTATAATTTGGAGTGGTATATAATATAATAAATCATTGTATTATTATCTATATTACAGATATACTCCCTGGTAGAGGAGGAGGGGGAGACGATGATTATTATGACGAGGTTAGTTCATTATTATTATTCTTATTCACTATCTTATAAAGTACAAGGCAACAAGAACTTTGTGTTAATGTTTTCTCCTCTAAACAGGGACAGGCTGATGGTCTGCCTACCTCACAACATGATGAGTCATGTTGTTACCAATCAGATCAGCTTAAAATCCATAGATATCTTAGCTATATCTAAGCATCGACCCCATGAAGCTCACTATTTTCTCTGAAGAGGTAATATGAAAGGCTTCTGGAATATCCCACAATGCAATATACTGGATTTCCCACATTTATATCTTACTTGATAGATAAGGTGAAGGTAGCATTGATGGATATGTACACATAAATCCCATTATACTACTAATGCCCTTATATCTAATGTGGGGTATCAATCCACATTAATATTTGTTATTTTATTGTATTGAAGCTGCTGGCAGAAGTGTGCGCAGATGATGATGAGAGGGTAATAGCTCGTTACATAGCCAGAAATCTGAACGAACCAAAAATAGTACTTATAGAGCAGGTGGTACAGTATATGATTGTTATATACTTACAGAGAGGAGACACACGACGTACTCGTGGTGGTGTGTTTCTACAGCTGCTCAAAACTGATACAAGTAAGTCAGGGTCTATATATTATAAATAACTTCAGTCATTGGTCAATCCCATGGGGATTATTTCAGTTAGTTAGCTTCATAGCTGTTTTTGGTTGAGACCTTTTGATCTTTACTACCTCCTTTTAGCGTTACACGGAAGTATCAATTTAGACATTCCTGCTAAAGCCATCCCCTGATCTCAAAGCTTCAAATGGCAGGAAAATCTTCTCAGGGACACTTCACATTTAGAAAAAGGCTGTGTCCTTGTTGGCAAAAGAATGGGCTCAAATAATATCTGAGGACTCCTTGAAATCCTGGCCGAACCAAGCCACGAATATGCTTTGGATTTAGAGTAACAGAATTTCATTACATCAACACAATTTACAATATGATAAAGGAAGCTGTTTTTGTTTCTTCAGTCCTTACTCTGCGGTTAAAGGTCAAACAACATTCACCTTTGTATGAGCCTGTTTACTTCTCTGGCCATCATCTGGTTGATATGTTATACCATTTATTCCCTGAGTTTGAGAACTGTATTGTATGTATAAGGTCATTATATCCATTTGTCCGGTCAAGTCTTGAGTGTTTGGTTTTCCAAGCAGTGTTTACAAAATCCAAGCATCGTTTGGTTTTTCTCTCTTCTATTTTCTGACATGGTGTGCTGTAAACCTTTCTGTGTATCATAGACGCTTATCTCTTTATTTACAGATATAGCTAAAGATATGGTGAAGGAATTATCTTCTCACTGGAGAGAGAAAATCAAAAGTTTGCCAAAAAAATGAATATAAAAGACAGACAGAATAGAAAGAGAAAATATCGCAATAGGAATAATACATCAGAATCATTACAAGCCCCGCCCACTGATTTAATAGATGACTCTGATTTAATGGGGGAGGAGCCTGATATAGAAATTGGAGTGCTCAGCTGACAAGATATATATAAACCTCTCTGACTACTCTCAGTTCTGTACATTACCTGACCTTCTGCCCGTTACTGGTATATAATGTGGTAAGGATCACATGACAAGGAGACAGTAGCAGAGTTAGGGTTTATCTCCACCGATCAGACTCACATATCTGTGGTGTTTACAGCCCTTATGATCTAATGTAGATAGTATTGTTACTGATCTTGGGCCTTACTCAGAACACTACAGAACAAAATTCTTATGTATAATTTTTGTTACTGGTTGCTCTCAATAAATAAACAGTTTCCATATCTCTCAAAACTGAAACTAGCTTGAGTTTGTACCCGGAAGTTTTTTTTAAAAAGTTAGTTGTTAAGATAGTGCGAGAGGAATTCTCAGATTGTTTCGCACAAATTTGAGGCCCCCATTTACTGACTCAATTGGGCAGATATGGGAAACATATACATAACCCCTTGACTATATTCTGCTTTTTTATCAATATATATATATATATAGATTAGTGTATAGGTCATACCACCTGGAGACAAGAGCAGGTTCTGAGCACACTTCTGTCTCCCATGTGTAGTAAGAGTGATGAGTTGGATTCTGGACGCAGATAAGCAAGATAGAAAGGTTCTATCGAGTGATATGGCTGAGAGGTGCCAGGAACAAGTAATATGCCAGTTTTTTTTGCTAGTAGCGGGCAGGTGAAAGTTTTTCTTGCAAAGAGGGAATAGAGCAGGGACTTACAATCGAGGCCCAACAAGGTCTCTTAAACGCTCAAAAGTTGTCTCTTATTGGAGTATGATTGCTACAGTAGGGGAATTAGGGTCACTGCACTTTCTCGTTTGAAATTTGATGTATTTTTTATACCTATCCTATCCTACTTTGAATAAAAGATATTTGAATCCCTAATTCTTCTGAAGAGTAAATACAATTGAGCTGATGTTTGAAATGACAATCACTGGTAACTCTATACTGTGAGATGCATTCCATTCCATTGCTTATAACAAAAGGGGAAGATGATGCAATTTGACTCGTTTTATTTTCCAGAAGATAAGATCACTCCTGCGCATTCCGCAAATTCAAAGATGAACAATGTCCGAACTAAGCTACACAAAATGATTGATAGAGGCTAGCATTAGAAACGCACTGCACACTTTTACGAAGCTATTCGACAAAGCAAAAGATGGTTTTAGAAAAAGACCATTGTATGGTCTATGGGGATTAATGCTCAGTGTCTAAATTTATTTTCATTTTTGGACTAACTCACAGTCTATCAAATGAAAACAACCTATAGCAAAATGTTATTCATAGCCAACTGGTAAATACAGCAGCTATATATGCAAACATTCGGCAATGACAATAATACAATAGAATCATTACAAGCACCGCCCACTTGTAGATGACTCTGATTCAATGGGGAAGGAGTCTGAGGTATAGGGATCGGTATTCGTAAAACTCTGACTACTTTCAGCTTTGTGCATTACCTGAATATACCACCCATTATTACTGGTATATAATGTGTTGAGGATCACATGACCAGGAGACAGTAGCAGAGTTAGGGTTTATCTCCACCGATCAGACTCGCATGTCTGTGGTGGTTACAGCCCTTATGATCTAATGTAGATGGTTTTGTTACTGATCTCAATCTTCACTTTTAATACTGGAAAAGAGAATTCTTATGCATATTTTTTATTACTTGCTTAGTTTCTTTCAATAAATAATTTCTCAAAATATGATCCATATTCATAGGTGAGAAATCCCTACCCCTCTGGAGCGTAGATTCGAGATTGTTTGCTAGTTTTATTAAATGTTGTTGTGACAGATTTTAACCTGAATCATTTTTTAGACTGGCAAGCGGCCAGATAAAAGGGTTTTGCAACAAAAGTGTGCAGCCAAGCGGTTGGTATCTGCTTACGTCCAACAATATCAGATAAATATTGAGTCATTATATTCAATGGATAGCAGGGAGGTTAGAGGAAGTTCAGTTAGATACTTACAGACAGATATTAATTCATTGGTAGAGAAAGCACACTAGGTCATTCTTCAAAAATATTCTGACATTAGGAATAAGGATATCTAACAGTACACAGCCTACGGAAAAGAGAAAACAATGTAACTATGAATATTAATTTGTAAATATTACACAGAATATTACTGTCTCAGAAGGACTGATCAAGCAGAATCTCAAAAGGTTTACCTGAGGGATCACAGGGGACCAGCTCGATACTCTGAAGGATCACAGGCGACCAGCTCAACACTCTGAATGATTCAACCCATCAATTATCTGTTTATATAGGTAAGTGAAGTGAAACTTAGCTGCAAACATGGATACCATAGTTTAGTAAAACACTCTACAGCAAAGCTTATTGAATCAGAAATCGTATGACATAGTTTTTGTAGGCGAGACAGTGTTGGGTGTGGTGTGGGGTGTTGGGTGAGGGGTATATTAATTATGAACTAATATCAAACAATATAAGACTAACTTCAAGGAAACAAATTCATAGCAAAGCAGGTAGCAGATAGCAGATTTAAAGTGGCTCGACCGGTATATAAGGGCCAGTCAATGTAAAGCGATCACCATACTTGCCAAGTCTCCCGATTTAGGCGTGACCCTCCAGATTTTGACACCCACCTCCCACTTTTTGTAAATCTCACTATTTCCTCCAGATTTTAGAGAAAACAGTCCAATAGCAATTTTTTGATAGTAATCCAAGCACATGTTGTTGTTGACTAGTTACTGTTAAGGTCTTTGCACACAAAATTGAAAGGAATTATCAAATTAAACAATCCTAACAAATTTACCTGTTCTGTTAAGATTCAGCCTATTATTGTAAATGACCAATAGCATCCTCTCATAACTCACAACACTGACTGTCATTGGTCACAATATAAAGTAGCTTGTCAAGTGCATACCTTTAGTTTTCATTTCCTTTCAGATCACACATTTTTTAGTACTAATTTTGTACTGTCTACTAGTTAAATTTAAGTGAAGGAAAATAGAAACCTAACAATTCCAAAGGTAGGTCCACTACAATTTAACAAACCTCGGACCAAAGACTTTGAAACATATTTAATGTTAGTCAAACAAAAATATAGTACCTTATCTGGATTCTCACTGTCTGTGACTGAGCACATATTCAGATCTTGATGATGCACGGGCACTTGTAGCCTGTCTTGACAGGCAAAGGCCCCTGGGACTTACATACCTCTACTTTGCCAATGGGGTGTTTGATACTGGACATTGACAATCTAGAGGCATGTATGTAAGAGTCCCAGGGGCCCATGGATTGATTGTAATTGTTTAAAGTGTATTTCACCTCAGTTTGATATTTTAGTACTAGTACAAATATGAATTTATTTGGGGTTAAATATACCTTTTTAGCCCTTCCTAGTGGCTGGAAACGCTCACAGAGCTTCTGCAGATGGGGTTCCGCCCCGTACCCCGTTGGGGGGCTCACACGGCCCCCCAAACCCCCAGGTGGGTGACTCGGGTGCTTCGCACCATCGAAGCACCACGTTGTGGTGCAGTATCGCCGTAAAATGGAATCTCTCTATTTTTTATTTAGATTACTTGGCAAGTATGGCGATCACCCATCCATATCAAACTCAAATGGGGTTAGCAGCATTCAAATTCTATATGATGAGCGGTCTTGACTTTTTTGAGATGAATATTGCATGGGCTGATGCAGATTTTTCATACACACATCCCTATATAAATCTTATTCCAAAAATCTCCTTAGAAAGTGGTGAAAATGCATCAGCTCTGACTCAAAATTGCACAGCCGCAGAGATTTCAAATTACCCGCCCCACATTTTACTGGTTCTTATTGGTCGATTTTTAAATACGATTGACAGATTTATATAGTGCCTAGAATTTTTTTCAAGTACCTAGTTACGGTTGCTGTCATTAATTGGCAATTATATGCTATTAAAATCCTACAATCAAGTTTACATGAGATGAGATAAAATAGCTATAGGGGCTTTATCAAAGGGCACTGCTGAATACAGTATTTTTCATTGATGTTGCAGATAAGCTGCCACAAATAAACACTATTCTTATCGATCATTTTGGGAGTTTGTGAGGGTTGTAATCACCAAAACTCAACTTATCTCATCTAAGAGATTAGTATGATAAAGTAAAAAGGATTCAAGTAAACACGAGTATGAAGATGTCATGTATTAGTGTATATTGTGAACAAAACAATATATATACTTTTTTTCTCAGCAACAATTCATTATTACCAATGTTTTTCATGATGTGACATAAATAAACAATCACTTCATTTATATTTGATGGTCCTGAAAAAGGTCATTGGGTTTAGGGCTAGTCGTTTTGGTTGTCGCACATTGTCGTCCATGTATACCGGACATATGGAGGATTAGGGCATGCATTACCAAACTTTTTTCTCGAGACCGGCTACTTCTTTTGGGAGTACACCAATAAGCCTCAACAATTTTTATGCAACCTGCTTTTTGACCTGTCTTTTCCATGAACGTTACATGTAGTGGGGAATTCCCATCTGCTGCAAAAGAGCAACAACTAGACATTTCTTGAATTTCAGATGCGACCATAATGAATATGTTGTACACCAAAATTTGGAACAATGCGAGAAAGTTCGTTTCAACTTTTCTCTGTGGTGAGAGTGCGACTGGCCAAACAAAGTGACCTTTTCGGCAAAACTCACAATCGACCGGAGGTTGGCTCTGGCCGGATTATCACACACTTTCACACCACAGTCGACATGATTTCCCTTCGGATGTTCACTATACCACGGACATCCTCCGTCTTTTGCATTCATCTTCATCTGCCCATAGGCCTCTAATGTAACACATACCATTAAAAATTTGTACCGCAAAGTTTTCCGCAACAAGTTTTTTCTAGAGGAAGGTAATGCAGCAGCATCTCTCTAATTCACTTTCATTTCTGCAAGATTATTTTTATTATCATTGTGTCAAAGATTATTACAATTATACCTCTACTATAGTTGGAATTAGTTTACACTATTTATTGTACAGGACCGTAGTTCTAGGTGAGGCAGAAAGGTACTGCCTCCCCTAGAAAACTAAATACAGTGGCCTAACAACACTTTAATTCAATCATCCATGTCAGAATCAGCTCCTCGGGGATTTCCAGTTGCTTATTACAGAGCTTAAATTTCTCGGGGAGGAGGTTACTGGTGATGCATTGGACTCGCCTCGGACCTTTGCCTCCCCTACCATCTTTTCTAATCTATGGCCCTGTTATACAGTGGAATAGCAGGATACAAATAATTCTTGTTTGTACACAAAGTCAAATGTTTTCATCAGCTGATATGAAGTGTCGCTTCCTTTCAACATCACATAAACATTGCAGTCGGCTTGAGAAAACACTTGAGAAAACACTTGAAACATGCAAGCTCGATTTCTGCAAAACTCAAATGCCAGTGGACTGGGCTAAAAGAGGCTAGCTAGGCGTGACATTACACTCATTATCCAATGGTTTTGCTTGTCAATAGCAAAAACTAATCATGATTAATCCCGTGCACTCCCTCTGTCTCGTTCCACTTTAAGTATGTACAATTTAGTGTACTTCATATCATCATAATAGCAGGTGAATCAATAAAGGGTAATGCTTACATACATCATCATTATGGGTGTGTGCTCCTTCATTCACAAGATGACGCTACTTCCTCATTGATATAAATAAATAGTGTGATAATTTCAGTGCTGACATCATAAAGATCCTATGGAATCATCAGTATGAACGATAAATCATCCATGTGAAATCCAATTACGCTAATTCATTCACATAAAGTAGTGCATGTTCCTGCTACAATGCTGTAGGGAGAAGTGATTTCAGTGGTTTGGAGCTCAAGCTATCAGAGCCAATCCTATCAGACTGGAATCTTAGAAATAACTGGTGTTTCCCAAAAATATAGAATCAAATTCCAAAACATCAGACTGAAACTGTATTCGATTACAGGCGCATAGTTCTGAGAAGGCAGGGAGGCATTGCATCCCCTAGATTTCCAAATGAAGTGGTCTGAAAACTTCACAGTTGAATATTCTATGTATGAATTCATTCATTGGAGACTTGGAGAATTTCATATATATATATTGTTCAGGGTCATACCCCAGATCACACATTGGTGTTCCCTCGCACCCTAAAGGAAGGTTTTAATATGGTGTTTTCTCTGTATAATTGTAGGGATCAGAATGACTCTTAATCTGTGTAAAAAGTGCTCATTTATTCTTTCAGCACTAATTAAGCAGATACAGCAGAATTTCTGGAGGTCAACAATTTGAAATTAGTCAACCGTAAAATATCTAATTCAGTAAGAGACTCTAAACTAATATAGAGAAATTTATACAACAGATAACTGAACTGCGTTAAAATCTGAATTAAAATCTGATCACTCCCCTTTATTTGAATCCAGAAAGTTTCCTCATCATTGACATTGCTAATGGGCCCATCTATATCAAAAACTCTAGTCAATAATTAGTTGAAACTGTAAATCAACTCTTGAAATCATCTTGCATCTACAACCTTTCGAAACGCAAAGAAAATGTAAACTTTCAGTATCTCTTACAAGGGTATACATTTCGGTGGCCGTATTCATCCGCATAAGTCACTGTTGGTAGCAGTGCCATCACTTAGCTGAGACAACCTGATACCACCAAACGTTCAACAATGAATAGTAGGCTATTTCTTCAAGGCCACACATAATTACGGCATGGAGATCGGCTGCAAAATAAAATACAGATATATATCCATGGTTCTCTTATTTGAATTGATGCAACTGACTCATGGAAAGACATGTGACAGCATGGAAAGACATGCTGACAAGCTGGAAAGACAGCTAAACCTACTACAAGGGGCCCCAGCAATGGGCCATGTAAGGCCAATAACCCTAACACGTACGCTGTGTTTCATAGGGTGGCAATGGTGGAATGGAATGTGCTGTGGGATGAGAGAACACAACTCCGAGTAGTGAATAGCGGGCTATCTAATTAGCGCCATCGACCCATTCTTTTTTGGGGATGGTGAGATGGCGCAATCGGTTAGCGCGCTTGCTATTCACTGCCAGGCGATTAGTGCCGCAGGAGTTGTGGGTTCGAGCCATACTGACTCTCGTGATCTGACTGGGCATGTAGATCACTGATAAACTAGGCTGTAGTTACCACAAAGTAGATGTCGTAAGGCTAAGTATAAATCATGCGTGACTTTAAATTGCGCATGTGCAAGAACAATGAGTTTAGTCTAGGTTCTGAGAGAAAATTTGGTCAGGGAGAATGGGATAGCCCCTGCATGAACTGCCAATCAAAATCAGCTAATAGTGACAAGAGAGAATAACTATCAATATCAATTCCGCACGCATTGAAGATCATACCACCAGAGCAGGTAGCCAATCAGATGGCTTCGGAATTCCGAGGCTCAATTTTGCAGAGATCAGCTCATGCCCAGAGCTGAGCATGCGCAGAATGGGTTCGAGCCCCACTGGGGGAGCATTCATTGTTGATTGTTCCAGCCCCCAGCACCCTCGGGTGTATACCTATCCTGAAGGTTTTATAGACTAAATCAAATTTCTTTTACATCAAATTATCTGTATGAAAGGAGTAGGAAATGACTATTAGAGAGCTAAGAAAGCCAACAATCATGTACATTTCCTCAACTTTCAATACCAATACTATGGGGTCCATTTATCCTTCAACCGTTGAATATTGCTAGATAAAATTTTTCGCTAATAATGACCAAAGAACAAAGTAATACCTTTGTTCTCAGATTTGTTATCACTTATCCACTAATTATAATTGTATCTACATCAGCTCACATCACTCCATTCCTTCCTGGTAACGTACACACCAAGACACTAAACATTTTTTAATTTTTTGATAATTTTTTGATGGCATTCATAACAATTGTTTCTTTAACTTCAGATTGCTGCCAAAGCTGTCCTGTGAATCCCACAACTTGCAGCTTTCAATCATGGAGCAAGGCGGAGAAGAGGAAAATCTTAGCACAGACAAAAGTGAGTTCTGAGGGTGAATACAGCATATCAAATTGTGTACATGGCCTCATAAGGTGTCCGTAATGTTCATTGCTTTCGCTGATTAGTTGGTTCGAAGTCCGAAAAAGTTTAGGGTACTGACATAGTTTTTTTGACAGTCTACGGACTGAGGTCTCACCTACTGTATACCAGTTCCACATCAACTAGAATCTCGAGGATGTGTGACTGCATCAGCAACATTACGATCTAACAAGTAAGTCTCTTCCACCACACTATGAAGAGCTTCACTGTGATGCTATGACCCATCATATTATTGATATGAGATGATACTGGGAGGATATCGGCAAAAAACAGTGCACACAGTCTTGGTCTTAATTTCAACCTTCACTCCTGCTTATTGCAAAAATAGTCTAACAATCAAAATCCTTTTTTTAAGAGGGAGTTTGCGGTTGACTATTGATACAACAAGAGCATCCAACTCCAAATTGAACATCAATTTTGGTAGTAAATTGCGTTGCTCATTGCAAACTATTTTCACAAGAATAATCTCTTCAGCAAATAATATAACTATACTTCGTGGGATGGAATCATTAGCTGATGCCATGTGTGTATAATGCATGTAGTATTTGTTCCAGATTTAAAAATTTTTACAACATTTAGATAATGAATGTTGAGAATCTTCACTTAAAACATAATAATGATATTCCCTTTATTTCAAAGGTTCATTCATGACCATTTTATTATTTTGCTTCTGATTATTACAGGATACAGGGTAGCTTGGAAGGAGCAGGGTGACAGTAACTGGGATGATCCTGATGTACGGGGACAAACCTGGGGGCGATTTCTAATCAGCGCTAGATATCTGACTCTAGTAGAGCTGGAGAAAGAGACAGCTTCAGCTGGTCAGATAGCTTTATTCTTTAGTGGTGATGTACCTGCAGAGATACCAGAGAGCCTATCTAAATCAGTGAAATGTCTGATGCTCCAAGAGATACCAGAAAGTAGCCTTAAAAGTCTGAGGTTAGTGAGCTCAGTTATTTTATCAAAATGATTTTAATTTGAGATCTAATTTTTTATCCAAAATAATTTCTCACATATCCCCCTTCAGAATAATGCTGACTTTACTGTTATTATCAGTACCAAGTTTGCATGCAGAGTTTGATCAAACCATGTTAGTCACCATTCTCCAAGGGTAGAAAATTGATGTGAGGTTATAGTGTAGGCTCTAATGCGATTGACATACTTGAAGTATGTATATCTGTATTGGTATGTTTTAGTTTATCAGAGATGACATCACTGAGGCATCTGTGGGTTCACATAAGTGGAAGTGATGAGCTGAATCGGTGTCTATCCACACTAACTGCAGATCTGGTATCTCTGACTCTGCGGAACTGTAATCTGACTAAGATGCCTGACAGGTAAATATATCATCAATATAAGTAGGATGTAAGATTACCATGTCGTCACATTATGTACTCATGACTATTAATATTATATAATACAGGCCATCTGTAAGCTCCTATTAAACTAACAATAGTACATATTCTGTGTAGCTATTTAAGTTGTCTTAATGTTGTATATAACAATATCAGTAAAATTTCAAACTGAGCCTATAAAGCTAATGGCATAACTTACTAAAGTAATTATGACAATTTGAGATAATCTGAGAGGTATAGATTATTGGCCGATTTGATTGTATTACTATACGCCAGTCAGGCCTCAGTAAGGTAGTGATAGTCATGTCTTTTGTGTTTTGATAATTATTCAAAATTTACAGAGTACCATCACATATAATGAGGTATGTTAGGGCGATTATGTATTTGTATTCAAGCTGATTATTATGTGAAATTGATCTATAATAAATAGTGAGATATTAAAAAATGATCATAGATAGATTTTTAAAACGGTGATGACTCATGTCATTACAGCTCGCGAACATCACCATGTACATTAGGTAGAAGCAGTATTAATGCAGTGCTGTTCCATAGTTCAAAATTTCTGTATGCAGCAAAAAAAACGTATGTCAGAATGTTAAATTGATTGGGAGTCATCTTATCACTTAAAACTGTCCAATGATTTCTCAGGGTTCTCTACTTTTTTTAGATTTAGTCATGCGTTTAATTGCCCAACAAATGAGAAGTGATTTTCAATTTTCGTCGAGGACAGTCATCATTAACACTGAAGGATATTTAGGTTTTTGTTGTCTCTGTTTTAGTGTTGGGTAGAGAACGCTAATATGCAACAGCTTTTTTGCATTGCTCTGTTGAGAAATCTATAGTAGCTATACAACATTTCTGTCTTTGGTTGATAAAATGGATTTAACAAGTGTGCAGACAGCACCTTAAAAGATGAACATTAATTATTATGACCTTTTTTGTCATGTTGATACATCATCAAATCTAGCAAAAAAAAAGAAAACAATACAGCCTTAATTTTTTTGTAAAAACCTGTTTTATGTATTTTGTTGTCGAGGCAGCCAAAGCCCCTTATTTTACTCTGTAAGACGAATCACCAAGTTTGGTCCATTTTCCTGCATTCAGAGTTGCTCTCCTATGAGTGCAAACTTAATACAAGAAAATAATGGATCAAACTTGATCTTAGAATACACTGCATTATAGGGAGTTCCTGTGAGGCGAAGAATTCAGAGTAGCTCTGGGCTATCCGAATAATAATTGTATAAAAGTGGGAATAATGTGAAGATTATATTTTCTTTGTCTGCAGCATTGCAAAGATGAACTCGCTGAAGGACCTAAACTTATGCAATAACAATCTAAGTAGAGATGATCAGCTGGGTCAGACATTGTCAGCAGTCACTAATCTGGAGAAACTGGACCTGAGACTCTGTCATCTGACTAATATACCTGACAGGTAATGACACCCATCGGCCAAAACCTCAGTTTATTTAGTTTATTAATATTTACCCTTTTGATTTCATCATTCAGGTCAAGGTATATGAGAGGTATATAAGGTTTGCTAAAGGCACTGAAACCCGAATGTAGCAAAAAAACGTATGTCAGAATGTTAAACTGATTGGGAGTCATCTTATCACTTAAAACTGTCCAATGATTTCCCAGGGTTCTCTAATTTTTCTTAGATTTAGTCATGCGTGTACTTGCCCAACAAATAAAAATTGTTTCTAAATTTTTGTCAAAGACAGTCATCATATATGCTGAAAATCATTTAGGTTTTTTTATTTCCCTGTTTTAGTGTTCGGTAGTGAATGCTAAAATGCAACAGTTTTTTTTGCAATGCTCTGTTGAGAAACCTATAGTAGCTATACAACATTTCTGTCTTTGGTTGATAAAATGGATTTAACTACTGTACAGACAGCCCCTGAAAAGAAGAACATTACTTATTATGACCTTTTTTTGTCGTGTTGATACATCATCAAATCTTGCAAAAAAAAAGAAAACATTACAGCCTTAACTTTTTTGTAAACACCTGTTTTATGTATTTTTGTTGTCGAGACAGCCAAAGCCCCTTAATTAACTCTGTAAGACGAATTACCAAGTTTGATCCATTTTCCTGCATTCAGAGTTGCTCTCCTATGAGTTCAAACTTGATACAAAAGAATAATGAATCAAACTTGATCTTAGAATACACTGCATTATAGGGAGTTCCTGTGAGGCGAAGAATTCAGAGTAGGTCTGGGCTATCTGAAAAATAATTGTATAAAACAGGGAATAATGTGAAGATTATATTTTCTTTGTCTGCAGCATTGCAAAGATGACATCGCTGAAGTACCTAAACTTATGCAATAACAATCTAAGTGGAGATGATCAGCTGAGTCAGACATTGTCAGCACTCACTAATCTGGAGAAACTGAACCTGGAAGGCTGTGAGCTGACTAATATACCTGACAGGTAATGACACCCATCGGCCAAAACCTCAGTTTATTTAGTTTATTCATCTTTACCCTTTTGATTTCATCATTCAGGTCAAGGTATATGAGAGGTATATAAGGTTTGCTAAAGGTGCTGAAACCCCAATGCAGCAATGTATGTATGTATGTATGTATGTATGTATGTCAGAATGTTAATTTGATTGGGACTCATCTTATCACTTAAAACTGTCCAATGATTTCTCAGGGTTCTCTACTTTTTTAAGATCTAGTCATTCGTTTACTTGCCAAAAAAAAAGTGTTTCTTTATTTTTGTCAAGACAGGCATCAAAAATGCTGAAAATTATTTAGGTTTTATTATTTCCCTGTTTTAGTGTTGGGTAGTGAATGCTAAAATGCAACAGTTTCTTTGCATTGCTCCGTTGAGAAACCTATAGTGGCTATACAACATTTCTGCCTTTGGTTGATAAAATGGATTTAACTTCTGTACAGACAGCACCTTAAAAGCAGAACATTACTTATTATGACCTCTTTTGTCGTGTTGATACATCATCAAATCTTGCAAAAAAAAGAAAACATTACAGCCTTAATTTTTTTTTAAACACCTGTTTTATGTATTTTTGTTGTCGAGACAGCCAAAGCCCCTTATTTGACTATGTAAGACGAATTACCAAGTTTGGTCCATTTTCCTGCATTCAGAGTTGCTCTCCTATGAGTTCAAACTTAATACAAGAGAATAATGGATCAAACTTGATCTTAGAATACACTGCATTTTAGGGAGTTCCTGTGAGGCGAAGAAATCAGAATAACTCTGGGCTATCCGAAAAATAATTGTATAAAACAGGGAATAATGTGAAGATTATATTTCTTTTTCTGCAGCATTGCTAAGATGACATCGCTGAAGGACCTAAACTTATTCAATAACAATCTAAGTAGAGATGATCAGCTGGGTCAGACATTGTTAGCACTAACTAATCTGGAGATACTGGGCCTGGGATACTGTAAGCTGACTAAGATACCTGAAAGGTAATGACACTCATTGGCTGATACCTCAGTATACTTATCTTTATCCTACTGTTATCATCATTTAGGTCAAGGTATATGAAAGTTTATCTTAAAAAATCACTGAAACCCACAAGCAGCAAAACAAACATGAATATAAATATTAAATTGATTGGGAGTCGTGTCATCACTTAAAACTGTCAAATGATTTCTCAGGGTTCTCTAATTTAGTGAACTAGTCATGCGTTGAATTGCTTGACAAACATAATGAGAGAGAGAGGTCACATGACCACGTGGGCGGATTTGGAGTATGACACGGAGAGCTGATTTTTGAAGTAAATAGATGTGATTAAGATGACAATTTGTGGCATGACCATGAAACTCAATACCATAAATCAAATGTGGACAAAAGAATGCGCAATACAAATTGATCATCGTAGGAATATTGAAATATGGTCGTACACTACGCATTAAAAATAGGATGAAGTTCAATTTCCGACAAACTTCTAAAATATGGGTTTTAAAAATAATGCTCTCATCAAGGTGAATGCCGAAAAATTTGGTGCTATTATTTGTCTCTAAAGCCTGATTATCAAGTTTAATTTGGGACTGTTCAGGATCTAAGATTTGCTTATTTTGGGATTTAAAAATTACCTGAAATGTTTTTGGATAGTTTAAAATCAATTTATTATTCAAGCACCATTGTTCAATTTTTTGAACATTTGATTTTAAAATTTCAGGATCATTGGAAAATATATTTGTGTCGTCGGCAAAGAGAATATATTTAAACATTGGCGCAGATATTACCAAATCATTGATAAATATTAAAAATAAAATTGGACCTAATACACATCCCTGAGGAACTCCGATATCGACCTTTTTCATTGTACTGGAATGATCGTTGATTTTGACAAACTATTTTCTGTTTTCTAAATAAGATTTTAACAAGTCACATGCATCATTTGTAAAATTATAGAAAGGCAATTTTTTGATTAGAATATCATGGTTGATGGTATTAAAAGCCTTGCTGAAGTCTAAAAATATTCCTTGTGTAATTGTACTGTTATTAAAACTGTCGTACAGGTATTCCATTAGTCTAGATATAGCAGAAGTTGTGTTCCGTTTTTCACGGAATCCAAACTGGCTGTCAATTAAAATATTCGAATTTTCCAAATAGAATCGGAGTTGGATAGCTAATACTTTTTCTGCAACTTACAGTTAATATCGATATCGGCCGATAGTTGTTACAGTCAAATTTATCACCTTTTTTATGCAGTGGTCGTACTCTGGCAATTTTCTGGCTATCTGGAAGTTCTGAAGTTCGAACAATTTTTTCGAAAGATTTTGAACATGATTAAAAAAGTCAATGATTTGGTAATCGGTTGGCTCAGCCATCCTGTTTTGGTGTTGTTAGTTGGTGCTCATTTGTTTCACTCATTCAGCATAGTCACTGATTACTAAAGTTGATTTCCTCTGGTAGATAATTCATCATGCTTTACGAATTTTTCATTGGATGCTCCCAAACTGCATCTAGATTGAGTTTTATGCAGTTTGCCTGTCTTGAGAAGTTTTCCCTTTTCCCTTCACTGGATAGTCGGCTAGCTCACCCAATCTCCTACCCAGGAGAGAATCCCAGTTAGAGAGATTCCAAGGTGAAACAATATTGACACTGGCTGATAGTCTTTGTGTTTGGGCAAGCAACCCTTGGGATTGGTCGGATTTGCGCTCTCTTGCATTTATCTGGAATTTCCGATGTAGATCCCATCAAATTTAATATGTCATTGAAAGGCAAGCAAACATTTTTTTTACCCTTCACTGAGACCTATGTCTGGAAGTCTTCAGATGATGTTGACTTCCCAACATCCAACTTACACGTGAGATGGGATTTCCCCCAGACTGAGAGGCTCTAAATGCATATCTGACTCCAGGCTTGAACAGATTATAGTTGGTAACATACTGAGAATTTGAATTTTTGAAATCCAGAACAACCTCCCTGGTATAGCCTATTAGTCCATGAGTCATATTTGTCAGTGATCTGTGTGCTGGTAGCAACAGTTAAGTATAGGTTTCAATAGTGTACTCCAATATATATCTTATCTTATATGACATCACTGAAACAGCTATACCTAGACAGTGATCTATATCTTGTTACAGCTTAATTTTTTTGTAGGCACATGTTTTATGTACTTTTGTTGTCGAGACAGCCAAAGCCCCTTATTTGACTATGTTAGACGAAGTACCAAGTTTGGTCCGTTTTCCTGCATTCAGAGTTGCTCTCCTATCAGTTCAAACTTAATACAAGAGAATAATGGATCAAACTTGATCTTAGAATACTCTGCATTTTAGGGAGTTCCTGTGAGGCGGAGAAATCAGAGTAACTCTGGGCTATCGAAAAATAATTGTATAAAGCAGAGAATAATGTGGAAATTATATTTTCTTTTCTTCAGAATTGCAAAGATGAACTCGCTGAAGGACCTAAACTTATGCAATAACAATCTAAGTAGAGATGATCAGCTGAGTCAGACATTGTCAGCACTCACTAATCTGGAGAAACTGGACCTGGGAGACTGTAAGCTGACTAAGATACCTGAAAGGTAATGACACTCATTGGCTGATACCTCAGTATACTTATATTTATCCTACTGTTATCATCATTTAGGTCAAGGTATATGAAAGTTTATCTTTAAAAATCACAAAAACCCACAAGCAGCATAACAAACATGAATATAAATATTAAATTGATTGGGAGTCGTGTCATCACTTAAAACTGTCAAATGATTTCCCAGGGTCCTCTAATTTTGAGAACTGGTCATGTGTTTACAATTGCCCATCAAATAAAAATGTTTTCTAAACTTTAGTCAAAGACAGTCATCATATATGCTGAAAGTCATTTAGGTTTATTATTTCCCTGTTTTTGTGATGGGTAGTGACTGCTAAAATGCAACAGTTTTTTTGCATTGCTCTGTTGAGGTAGCTATACAACATTTCTGTCTTTGGTTGATAAAATGGATTTAACAAGTGTACAGACAGCACCTTAAATGAAGAACATTACTTATTATGACCTTATTTGCCGTGTTGATACATCCTCAAGTCTTGCAAAAAAAAGAAAACATTACAGCCTTAATTTTTTTGTAAACACCTGTTTTATGTATTTTTGTTGTCGAGACAGCCAAAGCCCCTTATTTGACTATGTATGACGAATTACCAAGTTTGGTCCATTTTCCTGCATTCAGAGCTGCTCTCCTATCAGTTCAAACTTAATACAAGAGAATAATGGATCAAACTTGATCTTAGAATACACTGCATTTTAGGGAGTTCCTGTGAGGCGAAGAAATCAGAATAACTCTGGGCTATCCGAAAAATAATTGTATAAAACAGGGAATAATGTGAAGATTATATTTCTTTTTCTGCAGCATTGCTAAGATGACATCGCTGAAGGACCTAAACTTATGGGATAACAATCTAAGTAGAGATGATCAGCTGAGTCAGACATTGTCAGCACTAACTAATCTGGAGAAACTGGACCTGAGAGGCTGTGAGCTGACCAAGATACCTGAAAGGTAATGACACCCATCGGCCAAAACCTCAGTTTATTTAGCTTATTCATCTTTACCCTTTTGATTTCATCATTCAGGTTAAGGTATATGAGAGGTATATAAGGTTTGCTAAAGGCACTG
Source organism: Membranipora membranacea (assembly GCA_914767715.1). Lineage (NCBI taxonomy): Eukaryota > Metazoa > Bryozoa > Gymnolaemata > Cheilostomatida > Membraniporidae > Membranipora > Membranipora membranacea. Next base: position 20,648,777 of record OU612072.1, read on the forward strand.
AAACCCCAATGCAGCAAAAAAGACGTATGTCAGAATGTTAAGATACCTGAAAGGTAATGACACTCATTGGCTGATACCTCAGTATACTTATCTTTATCCTACTGATATCATCATTAAGGTCAAGGTATATGAAAGTTTATCTTAAAAAATCACTAAAACCCACAAGCAGCAAAACAAACATGAATATAAATATTAAATTCATAGGGAGTCTTGTCATCACTTAAAACTGTCAAATGACTTCTCATGATCCTCTAATTTTGAGAACTAGTCCTGCGTTAAATTGCCCGACAAATAAAAAGTGTTCCTAAATTTTCGTCAAAGACAGTCATCATATATGCTGAAAATTGTTTAGGTTTTTTCATTTCCCTGTTTTGGTATTGGGTATTGAATGCTAAAATGCAACAGTTTTTTTTGCATTGCTCTGTTGAGAAACCTATAGTAGCTATACAACATATCTGTCTTTGGTTGATAAAATGGATTTAACAAGTGTACAGACAGCCCTTAAAAGAAGAAAATTACTTATTATGACCTATTTTTCCGTGTTGATACATCCTCAAATCTTGCAAAAGAAAAGAAAACATTACAGCCTTAATTTTTTTGTAGACACGTGTTTTATGTATTTTTGTTGTCGAGACAGCCAAAGCCCCTTATTTGACTATGTGAGACGAATTACCAAGTTTGGTCCATTTTCCTGCATTCAGAGTTGCTCTCCTATGAGTTCAAACTTAATACAAGATGAGGTTATTGTCAGCATATTTTATAATATTATGTATATTCTGTGGGCTAACTGTAGATGTTTATGATAGAATCTGACTTCTTTCCTGATGATAGTACTGGTTGTTGTGTTAGATAGCTGTAGCCTACATCCATTTGATTGTTCTTTATTGGTTTGTTTTTGAGTACTGTTGAATGGACTGTATCGTAATAACGGTGCCTTTAAATCAATCAGGAGGGATTTTAAACATCCCTTGGGTTTAGCATCTAGATATTGTGTGACTGCGCCAAGAATAAGCAGTTTAACATCCTCTGTATATCGGCTTGGAGATATGGTTAGGATCTTTGATAAACAGACTGAAATGTTTAGGCTGAAGTTTCCCGAGGCATACTAATATATAGAAGAAAGTGATTTTAGGCACAGCTTTTACTAAATTACACATGATGACGTCGAAACGTCAAATAAAATGGGAGTTGCCCCATCTCTAAACGTAGTTTGACAACTTCCATGTTGTGAACGACATGGATTAATGCAATGAAATGAATGTGTCTCAGTGTTGTGGGATTCCGGGTTATTGAGTCACCACATTAACTCTCCGCTACTGAGATCTGTGCTCACGAGCTCGGTATGATGATTCTCACTCTGTGACACTGACTTATTTACATGCGATCTCTCAGGAGCATGCCTTTTAATTCTTATCAAGTTAAACATCAACGCAATTCAACTTAAACAATGCATGTCTTATTTCTACAAGTCATACTTTCTAGTCAATGATGCCGTGCATTTTGGATTTAATTCATTTAACTCAATTAGTTGATGGTATAGATAATCCAACCAAATGTTATACTGTGCCATTATCAAATAATAAGGCAAGTTCTATTTCCCTATAAATATCACTAATGTACAATAAAAGAAAATATTATGATAAAAACTGTAAAACTTTCATGTTTAAAAACTGACCTGTCTCCAGAATGAAGTTGCAAACAAAGAGCGCTGCTTGACGACCAGAGGGTCGCCAAACAAAATCATCTTTCCATTGGTGAACCATGCTCTTATATAGCATGGTTCCAGACACATTAAAAAACTGCTGACGTCAATAAGCAAAAAAACAAGAAATAAACACAATTTTCAATTACCACAAAAAAAGGGTTGATCGGCCACAAGAGTTGGTTGGTGTAAGTTAGACATCATGCTAATTCTGAATTGTCTCTGTTGGTGCCACCTTTACTGCATTGTCATGGTTGTCACGGTTCTGGCGTTAGGGTGGCACCGGTATTAAGAATAGATTTTAGATTTGCATATATTTGCCTGTCCCTGTTTCGAGGTGATATGCACTAGCTGGTAACTGCGTGTCCTCAAGTCGAGGTTGGAGTGTACTGATGATGATGCTGGCTAAGATATTGGATGTTGTTGTTGTGTCGGATGTTGGTTTAGACAATTCTCCTGTTTGCTGCTGTGTATGCGACATCTGCACTCCCTTAGTTGCAACAGTCCTCGATTGTTATGACATGTTATCCGCTCCCTGCTATTGGTGCGACAGTGTTATCCTGTTGAAAAGAAACTATGTCCAATTTAAGTGAGTTGTCAAATTGTGGATATTCGAATATAATTGTACTAAATGACATTGAAGTTGCTTCCATCCTCTGAATACCTGATGGTCGCCTGAAACTTGCTGTACTATTTTCAATTGTCGTCAGTAAATCACTATCTACAATTAATTTGTTTCACTCATTTAGCATAGTCACTGATTACTATAGTTGATTTCCTCTGGTGGATAATAGATATTGTTTTATAATTTTTTCATTAGATGCTCCCAAGCTGACCCCAGTCCGTGACTATGATTAAATTTGTACCTAGATTGAGTTTTATGCAGTTTGCCCGTCTTGAGAAGTTTTCCCTTTTCCCTTCAATTGATAGCCGGCTACCTCGCTCGATCTCCTACCCAGGAGAGAATCCCAGGTAGAGAGGTTCCAAGGTGAAACAAAATTGACCCTAGCTGATAGTCTTTGTGTTTGGTGGGGCAAGCAACCCTATGGATTGGTCGGATTTGGGCTCTCTTGCATTTAACTGGAATTTCTGATGTAGAGCGCATCAAATTCAATATGTCATTGAGAGGCAAGCAAACATCTTCTTCAGCCTCCACTGAGATCCTTGTCTGGAAGTCTTCAGATGATGTTGACTTCTCAACATCCAACTTATACATGAGATGGGATTTCTCCCAGATTATGAGGCTCCAAATGCATATCAGACTCCAGTATTTGAACAGATGGTAGAGGCACAACCTGAGATTTTGAGTTTCTGAACTCCTCTCTGCTATAGCGTATTATTCAATGAGTCATAAACGACAGCGATCTGTGGGCTGGTTGCTACAGTTTATTATAGGTTTGAATACTGTACTCAATGGTTAAACTCGCAAACAGACAACAATTGTAAATAGCTGTGTGAGTTCAGCCTGTCACTTCGAGCGCCCACTCAGCTCCAAGGTAGCCCTCCCAAACACAAAGACCATTGGTCAGTGTCAATATTATTTCACCTTGACAAGCTTACTGAGGAGGTTATAATAAAATAAATGAGATCCAAATTGACTGAGGTAATAGAGCCATCACAGTTTGCTTACAAGACGCATATTGGGACAGTCGACGCCTCGATCAAACTGCTTGATGATATCACATCAGAGCTCGACAACCATATGTAAAAGTGGCGCATTGAACTTTTCAGAGGACTGCAATCGACTGCAGCCTTCAACATCTTATTATCTTATTCGAATTCAGATTTCACCACTCTCTGTTATGAACAAATTTCAATGTTTTGTTGGTACCTTGCAGCATTTCAAAGATGGTATCACTGAAGGAGCTGAATGTCAGTGAAAACAATCTGAGTACAGATGATCAGTTGAGTGATACGCTATCAGGACTTACAAGACTAGAGAACCTGGATATGAGTAGTTGTCATCTGGTCGAGTTACCTTCAGGGTATGTTCAGTTTGTTTGTTGGATTATGCTATTGAAATAACACATCGAAAACTAAATCGCATGTATGTATGTATGTGTTTTGATTTTCAAATTTTTGGAATTGTGCTCACCCACAAGTGAAAAGTGTCAGAACCAATCCGAAAGGTAAACACTGGCTACCACAATGTAATGCAATCTGAATGCCTTTCAGTTCTCAATGGAAATTGTTTTCAAGAACCATCTCACATCTCTGTTACATTTTATTAGGAATCAATCTCAATTTTGCAAACTCAATGTTTAGCCCACTGTAAAGAAAATGGTTACATCACTTCCAGAGATCGATGGAATATGTTGAAATTTTAAAGACTATACTACCTTCAAAACATTCATGGAATTTGAAAATGCCGAAAAACGGCGCCATAATGTGGAGTTGATATACTAGATATCAGAGTGTTTACCATAATAAAGATAAATTTATCCCCAATGAGTAGGACAGCTGCCATTCAGTTTTGTAGTATCATAACTGGCTGGCGGTAGAATTGCTGATATTAAATCAATGAAAATTGCCTCCGTTCGAAAGCCATACTATAGTATCGTCCAGCAAAATAAAATTACAAATTATAAATTACGACCCCTCAAAAAATTGTAAATGTTGTCAGAAAATCAGGCTCAGGCGATACTAACATGAATATCTTCGCAGTGCAAACAAAATCAAGGATTTGTCAAAATATATTTAGACTTCGGTGACGACAGAATGGATGGAACAGTAGTATCAAACCTTTCACACCAAGAGATCAAAATTTAATCCCTGGGTTGACTTGATCACATAGTATAATCATCAAAGTTTGCAAAGTTTGCAAAGTTTGACAGGTGTAAGATTAACACCTGAGCAGCAAGCATTGAAGTCATTATCCTTTAAAACGTGATCTGGAGTTAAACTCGGGATGATGTATTCACAGTCTTCACTAAATTACACATGATGAATTCGAAACGTCAAATAATATGGGAGTTGCCCCATCTCTAAACGTAGTTTGACAACTTCCATGTTGCGAATGAGGTTGAAAGCAATGAAATGACTTTTTTATGAGTCTCAGTGTCATCCTAATAAAAAGAAACTAGGGCCAATGTAAGAGAGTTATCAAATTGTTGATATTTGATTATAATTGTACTAAATGACACTGAGGTTGCTGCCATCCTCTTAATACCTGATGGTCGCCTGAAAATTGCTGTTCTGTTTTCAATTGTCCGCAGTAAATCAATATCTACAATTTTCTTTTTGGTTTCTGCAACAATTTATTGTATTTAAAATCAAAGGACTAAGAAAGTGAAATAAAATAAGGCAGCAGCATGGTCAGATTAGTCCAGGACTAGTATGGCGACCACCAGATTAGGTGGAAAACAAAGGCTACTGTCCCGAGGGCGAGCCCAGACACGCAGCCTACACAACAAGAAGCGATCCACACCCCCACAACGAGGACGCCAACCTTCCACACAAAGCAGAAGGAGCTGCCGCCTCCTCCCCCAGTAGGTGTGAATTCCACAGGTTAACACCTGTGGTTAACAGTGACTTCCCCCTCTACAGTTGGTGGCTCTCTTTGGGGCTAATTTTTCCTACGACCTAGTGGCTGTAACGGCAAGGGCTTGAATTTCTAACTCCCCATGAAGGCGAGTATTATTGAAATGTAACAGATAGCGGTATTTAAAAAGGGTTTCAATGGGCATAATTTGATACTCAGGGAAGAAAGAGGTCACATGACCACGTGGGCGGATTTTGAGTATGACACGGAGAGCTGATTGTTGAAGTTAATAGATGTGATTAAGATGACAATAAGATGACCATAAAACTCAATACCATAAATTAAATGTGGATAAAAGAATGTGCAATACAAATTGATCATCGTAGGAATATCGAAATATGGTCATACACTACGCATTAAAAATAGGATGTAGTTCAATTTCCTACAAACTTCTAAAATATGGGTTTTAAAAATAATGCTCTCATCAAAGTGAATTCCGAAAAATTTGGTGCTATTTTTTGTCTCTAAAGCCTGATTACCAAGTTGAATTTGGTACTGTTCAGGATCAAAAAAATTTGCTTATATTGGGAGTTAAAAATTACCTGAAATGTTTTTGTATAGTTTATAATCAATTTATTACTCAAGCACCATTGTTCAATTTTATGAACATTTGATTTTAAAATTTCAGGATCATCGGAAAATGTATTTGTGTCGTCGGCAAAGAGAATATATTTAAATGTTGGCGCAGATATTACCAAATCATTCATAAATATTAAAAATAAAATTGGACCTAGTAAACATCCCTGAGCAACTCCTTTATCGACCTTTTTCATTGTACTGGAATAATCGTTGATTTTGACAAATTATTTTCTGTTTTCTAGATAAGATTATTACAAGTCACATGCATCATTTATGAAGGCAATTTTTTGATTAAAATATCATGGTTGATGGTATGAAAAGCCTTGCTTAAGTCTAAAAATATTCCTTGTGTAATTTTACTGTTATTAAAATTGTCGTACAGGTGTTCCATTAGTCTAGATATAGCAAAAGTTGTGTTCCGTTTTTCACGGAATCCAAACTGGCTGTCAATTAAAATATTAGAATTAGAATAAAAATTAACAATAATAAAATAGAATCGAAGTTGGATAGCTAATACTTTTTCTGCAACTTTGGATATTGCAGTTAATATCAATATCGGCCAATAGTTGTTACAGTCTAATTTATCACCTTTTTTACGCAGTGGTCGTACTCTGGCAATTTTCTGGCTATCTGGAAATTCTGATTTTGAACAATAAGATTGATCATGTGGGTCAAAATTGGGTTGATCGCATTTTTATTTTTTTTAATGATTTTCATGAAAATCCCATCGTACCCAACTGCTATTTTTGCAGAGGAATTATTTATGACACTCTCTGTAATGTCATTTGTAATTTCTAAGAAGTCAAAACTGTTAATTCTGTCGTATGATAAAGGGTCAGCTCCACATTGAGGTAATTTAGCTGCCAAGCCAGGACCTACACTAGTAAAAAATTTGTTAATACATTCAGCAATTTCAATTTCAGATATGTACCTTTGTCCATTTGTTTCAATACAGCTTGGTGATGAAGATTGTCTGCTTTTCTGTTTAAACGCCGATTTACAAAAGCCCATTTCTCATTTTGATTCGATTTTACATTTTCAAATTCAGTTTTGTAAAATTCTATTTTTGCATCTATGATGATTTTACATATCAGATTTTTTATCTTAGAATATTTTTAAAGAAGTTTACTGTTGAAAGGCTCATCCTCTATTTTTCGGGCAAGTTTTTCTCGCTGTTGAATCAATTTGAAGATTTTGAGCGTCATCCAAGGCTTTTTAAAAATAAATTTTTTGCTTAGCTTTTTAGTTTTAGTTGTTGATGACCCACCTACTAATTTCTGTAGAGTATTTGTAAAAATTTCAAAGGTTTCATTTGGATTACTGCTATTGAGCACTCCATGTCATACTTCGGGGTCATTAACTTTCTTGTAAAGTGTGTTTGGATCAAGCTTAGTAATTAAAATTTGGTTAGCTTGGTTTTGCTTCCATGTGTTTGGAAAAGCAATGGAGCTAATAACTGGAAAATGGTCAGCTATCATGTCAGTTTTAACAAAATTTCGTTACTGGTGTTGTTGACCAGAATATGATCTAAAATGCTGTCTTTCTTGCGGCCGCACCGTGTTGGCGACTCAATAATATTAAAGAAGCCATTCATGCTTATAATTCTCATATAGTCTAGGGTAAAGTTATCAGTTTCATTTGAAGGATTTAAGTCAAAATTAAGATCACCAACAACTATAGAGTTCATAGGGAGCGAAGGCAGCAGCGCCTCCCAGTCAACCAGGAAAGCCGCCGGCCCCACCGAAGGGGTGCGATAGACTGCCAGCACAGAGAAGACTGGGCGGCCAGAGCAAATCATACGAGCCACCATAGCCTCCGCTCCAGACAACCAAACATCTGTCACACTAGCCTCAAACTCCTCTGATACATACATAGCAATTCCACCGCCAGCGCAATGAAATCAAGATCTGCAAAACATTTTATAGCCATATAGTGAAAACTTCTCTAAAAATTCTTTTGTGAAAACCAAGTCTCTGAAATGACAATACATGAAAGATGAACATTGAGTTGAGCTAGCAGTACTTCAAACAAAGGCATTTTGTTGATTAGACCACGCATATTGATGTGAAAAATTGTAAAGGATCTGGTGCTTAAATTTTTAATAACGGTATTCACAGATCCTGGGCTAAGATTTTGAACATGATTAAAAAACTCAATGATTTGGTAATCGGTTGGCTTAGCCATCCTGTTTGGGTGTTGTTACTGGGTGCTAGTTTGTCTCACTCATTTAGCATAGTCACTGATTACTTAAGTTGATTTCCTCTGGTATATAGTTTATCACGCTTTATAACTTTTTCATTGGATGCTCCCAAACTTGCCCCAGTCCGTGACTATGATTAAGTTTGTACCTAGATTGAGTTTTATGCAGTTTGCTGTCTTGAGAAGTTTTCCCTTTTCACTTCACTTGATAGCCGGCTAGCTCGCCCCATCTCCTACCCAGGATAGAATCTCAGGAAGACAGAATCCAAGGTGAAACAATATTGACCCTGGCTGATAGTCTTTGTGTTCGGAGGGGCAAGCAACCCTATGGATTGGTCGGATTTGGGCTCTCTTGCATTTAACTTGAATTTCCGATGCAGATTGCATCAAATTCAATATGAAATTTAGAGGCACGCAAACATCTTCTTCACCCACCACTGAGATCCATGTCTGGAAGTCTTCAGATGATGTTGACTTCTCAACATCCAACTTATACATGAGATGGGATTTTTCCCGGATTATGAGGCTCCAAATGCATATCAGACTCCAGTATTTGAACAGATGGTAAAGGCAACGTCCTGAGATTTTGAGTTTTAAAACTACTCTCTGCTATAGCGTATTATTCAATGAGTCATAAACGACAGCGATCTATCTGCTGGTTGCTACAGTTTAGTATAGGTTTAAATACTGTACTCAATGGTTATACTGGCAAGCAGACAACAATTGTAAATATCTGTGTGAGTTCAGCCTGTCACTCCGAGCCCCCACTCAGCTCCAAGGTAGCCCTCCCAAACACAAAGACCATTGGTCAGTGTCAATATTGTCACCTTGACAAGCTTACTGAGGAGGTTATAATAAAATAAATGAGATCCAAATTGACAGAGGTAATAGAGCCATCACAGTTTGCTTACAAGACGCACATTGGGACAGTCGACGCCTCGATCAAACTGCTTGATGATTTCACATCAGAGCTTGACAACCATAATGTACAAGTGGCGCATTGGACGCAACCTTCAACATCTTATTATCGATGTCGAATTCAGATTTCACCACTCTCTGTTATGAACAGATTTCAATGTTTTGTTGGTACCTTGCAGCATTTCAAAGATGGTATCACTGAAGGAGCTGAATGTCAGTGAAAACAATCCGAGTACAGATTATCAGTTGAGTGATACGCTATCAGGACTTACAAGACTAGAGAAACTGAATATGAGTGATTGTTATCTGGGCGAGTTACCTTCAGGGTATGTTCAGTTTGTTTGTTGGATTATGCTATTGAAATAACACATCGAAAACTATATCGCATGTATGTATGTATGTGTTTTGATTTTCAAATTTTTGGAATTGTGCTCACCAACAAGTGAGAATTGTCAGAATCCATCCGAAAGGTAAGCATTAAAAATAGGATGTAGTTCAATTTCCGACAAACTTCAAAAATATGGGTTTTAAAAATAATTCTCTCATCAAGGTGAATGCTCAGAATGGTAATTTTCTGGCTATCTGGAAATTCCGATGTTCAAACAATAAGATTGATCATGTGTGTCAAGACTGGGCTGATAGCATTTTTATTTTCTTTAATGATTTTCATGGAAATCCCATCGTACCTAGATCAAGTTTGCTCCATTTTTCCCCCGTTGGAATTGCCCCCCCCCCCCTCTACTGACACGCTGAAGGAAAAAGGGATCAAGAAAATTCATGCTATATGTTGGAGTTTTCCCCTCATATGTAGACAGTATGTAGACACTTGAATTTCTTTGGCTCATAACATAAAATAACAAGTATAAATGAGCTCTCTGTAATTCACTGGTTCCAAAAAGCATCTTATTTCTCATATAGATGCAGTATAGCCTGAGATATCCCATTTTTAAAAATTAAGCTACAAATTAACACAGAACCTCCATTTCTTAGAGCCGCCATATTGTCTTGTCCCAACAATGCATTGTAAATTACCCGCCTTGCACTACTAAAACAAAACATCCTACTAGGCTAAATTTAAAGTTCACTACTTTGACACGTGTAACTCATGTGTGTGGAACAGTGGAAAGATTGTCTGCAACATGGATAGAACTAAGTCAGAAGAGAATGCGTGGCTGGGAGAAAGTGAAATGGTGAGTAAATTTCTAGCAGGCTATCACTGTATGGAATCAGTAAATACATGAGGATTTGCATCAATTAAATGTGTAGATAGGGATCATCATCATTTTACTGCTGTGTTTTCTCAAGTTAGTTTAGCTGTGGATTTGAATGGACATGGTGGCTGGGTGCAAGCAGGGAGAATGGAAGAGCCACTAGCATTTGATCTTCACTTATTAGTTTAGGTCAAATTGCAATTCAGGTGCCTTGAACTACACTCAATGAGAGGTAGTTTTTGACAACAAAAAACTAATACAGGAAAACTATAGTGCCACAGCACAGGGTTTTTCTCTGATTGGAGGTTATTGTTTGTATAAAATTAGGCTCTTGCTCTTGGTACAACTCAGTCCACAGAGAAGTAACAATCCACTTTTTATCTCTACAGGATCAACTTTTGACTATGAGCACACCAACAAAGCAGCTCAAACACTCTCTCCCAGAGTCTTCTCCTTCAGGATATACACCAAAGGCTAAGGTCAGGATCCCAAGGATTCCAGACATCGAGGTAGGATTTTATTGCTTTTTTATCACACAACAGTAGTATAGCTTGATCGAACACCAATCAATTTGATGACTTTAGTTCAGTTTTTCGGCTTACATAAAAATTGGTGTCACGGTCTGCAACGTCTCTTCTTCGCTTCTGTCTAAAATTTACTGCATTTGTTAGATGTTGAATAGCAAATCGTAGCAGCTTGACTAATCTTGGATCCCTTTCATGTTTCTTTTTATGATAAATTGGATAGAGCATGATCCTTTCCTTCAACCCATCTGATTGTTTACTTATAATTATAACTGCATTGTGTTGTCTTGTGGTTCTATTTACTTTTCTAAATCCCAAACTTAAAAATCTCAGTAATGCAATTTATGTGATTGAGCATTTCTATGATCTGGGCAAGCTTGATGATGGATATGTTTTACACAATTGTTACAAAACTAATCGTAGATATTTCATCATTCCAAAAACTAGAACATCAAGATTATTGTCTAGCAATGATCCTTTTAGTGTCCATATTCTTATTAACTGAGAGATATGGTTCACACTTCATGTGTTTTTAGAGCAATTACCAAAAATAAGCTCCATTCAAGCTGCAAGATAGCATTTAGTATGGATGTTGTTATAATTATCACCATTATGTGCTTATTTTAGGATTTCTTGATCAACTACCTTAAATATGATGAAGGAGCTTTGGTATCTCGCGACGCCATCATGGTTATGATTGAAAAAAAGTAGGAACGACCTGCAGTTTCTTCACCCTCGGAAAAGTTCTGAAGAAAGACTGCTGGTACTCCAAATTTTATTTGTGTCTTTTTTTTTAAAACAACCGGTTCTGGCTTCACTCTTTGTGGTTATAAAAGTGAGGGGTACAAAAGTTGTATCAACTTGATAAATTCACAAGACCTTTTTATTACTACATGGATATTACCGTGATGTGGCTCACTCATAATTTATGATATTGTCTTATATATATTATCGGGTGTGTATATATATATATATATATATACTATGGCTAGTGGAACACAGTATCATGAGGTGAGCGTAGCCTAAGCCATTAGGTCGGGAGAAGAAAATTGTGATGTCAAGAATGGATAGGTTCAACGTCCACAATTCTTCCCATCACAATCACAAAATTTTGGCCAATTGATCCAGTCTTGATTAATTGTTATTTACATGATTACCCATCAAAATATTATTTCAATTGAGTGACATTGTAATGTTATTTTTTACTAGCAAAGACCAAAACAAGAACATATCCTTCCACAAAATGCCAATGCCAAGAAGAGGACTCAAGTTTTCACCTGATGCCGCACCATCAACATCTGCTGCAAGTCAAGGAAGTTTCAATGGAGACAATCCTAACAACTTCCAGAAAATCTGATTCTGAACATCCCTATGAAATGGTAAATGATTGCCCTCATTAGAAATACATCTAGCTGCCGCATTCATAGCAAAAATGCTCTGCTGACTATTACCATATATTCTGTGAAATGTACCATATATCTTTATTATGTATATCTTGTTGCCTGCATTGGTATGATTATTACTTTTACTTAATTGACAGCTCTTTGTGACGACAATACCAGATGCATTCAACTGTCTGTGGTAGGTATTGAACAGGCTAACTTTTTATATGTATGCTTCATTGGCTATATGCTTGACTTTTCACCTGAATCATACGATTGACAAAAAGTATTGACAGATCCTGCCACCATAGTAAGATAACAATGATTGTTGGTATGACATAATAGATAGGCTGATGACAGGCCACCTCGAAGTCTGAGTTCAGGTCAGCTAAATTCAACCACGTATTTCAACACTCCCACTTAGCTATGTGTATTTAAAAACCTTACATATAAACACAGACTTCAAAATACACTCTCCGTCAAATCACACACCAACAAACTCGTGGGCGATCCAAACCCAGTCAGCTTTTAATATTTCTCAAATAACATTCTCATCGAAAGTAACTGAATCCAGTTATGGCTAGTGGTAAGGATAAGGTATCTGTTGACAAGTTTAGCAGCAAGAACTGCAGCCCCTGTTGCTGAGTCAGAGTAGAAAAGTTTGATTCAGAGTAGAAAAGTTTGATTCAGAATAGAAAAATTTTATTCAGAGAGAAAAGTTTGATGCAGAGTAGAAAAGTTTGATGCAGAGAAGTTTGCTGCAGAAAAGTTTGATTAAATTCAATGAAATGTTTAATTCAACTCGAACCTTTTAATTAAATTCACAGCAGATAAGTTTAATTCTTTCCGTCTTTCTGGGCCATGGTAGCTACCTGATGCAGCTACATTCATACCTTTGATAAAAACCCTCTCAGTCACCTGTGATTCAAACATCGATGTATTTAAACTCTACATCAATGTATTTATAATCTTTGACATAATAAGCAAAAGCTGACACGTGCTGAGGAAAGAAAATTAATTATCAATGCAAAATCCTATACACAGTTGTGAGTGACTGTTTATGGGATTTAAGTTGATTATTAAAAATCAATTTTCTTTCCAATGCACATTTTAGCTTCTGCCAAATGCTTCATTATTAATCTAGTAAAGTCAGCAACTAATTTATTAGCAAGATTAGGTCACTGGTCTTGAAATAAATATATGTTGGTTGTGGCAACTTGAATTTGGTGTTTGTCTGGCTTTCCGCTGTTGATGCTGCTAAATTGGTCTGCCAGGTACCAGAGCTTTGCATCATGAGCCAGTTGTCAGATGTTACCTAGCCCTATATTTTGGCTGGCTTTGGAGGGAGACTATGTAAAGAAGAGTACGTGCATAAATGATAGCTAGCCTTATATTTAGCTATTTCAAGCGTATGAAAATGGCAAAATTTTCCGCTAACAGGCTTGTAGTAGTGTGGAAATGGTGTTGTGTATATGTCTGTGAACATGTTGTGGGTGTGCAACCGTAAAGTAATATTGTAAAAACTATAGCTATGAAAGATCAATTTAGCCAAGTTGGAGCTAACATATCTTGTTATTGTTCCAGTGGTTCGGACAGCCCTACGCTATATACAACTTGTTATTAATGTGAAATCCAATTATGCCTACTAAATAACTCGTACCGAAACAAGAGAAAATTTTTAATTATAATGCTCAGTATCTTACCACAAAAAAGGGCACCAAATTACTGAATGTCAGCAAAAAGTATATTTGTACTTATTTCTCATCTATTGCAGAATCTCAGCAGAAGTGAAACTATTTGAAGCCTTTCGGAACGACGACCGCGTGTATCTAAAGAATGAGTTACAGGGAAAAGGATACGGCAAACTCATGATAGAATCTTTATGCGCAAAAGTAAAAAAAGAGATTAGTGCATACTCACAGGACCCTCTATCTAGTCTGTACAAATCAAAGGCGGACCAGCTAGCTGACTTTTCATTAGCAGATTTAGTGACAGAACTCACGCAAAAACTCCCTACTCTGATGGGCACTATACTAAAGCTTATGCAAAAGGAATATAATAGTAAGCCTGAAATTGTTGCCGTAACAATTGTGGCCAAGATTCTAACAACCCATAACCAAAGGCTATCTGCCTTAAGATATGTGAACGCTCTTGTTCTAGATTTAATAAGGACAGTTGAGTTAGTAGAGAGTGGTAGGTAGGGTTTGTGAACACTTATTATACTAGTTTGATATTTGTTGGATAAGAGAAGCATGCACCTTTCCAGCTGAGAGTAGGCATAGAACAGACAGTAGGACAGTTGTAGAATCGAGTAAGCTACAGGTAGTTTGTTCCAACTTAAAACAGACACTGAGCTAAGAGTTATTTCTATCTCTGAGAGAGCAAGAATTGTACTGATATTTACAAAAGCAAATGCATTGTGGGAGATTATCAAAACCCAAGTTGTGTTCTCTTGCTTGTTTTATTCATGGGCGGTGGGAGGTAATTTCAACAGATAGCATGAATGTTCTTGATCCCTTTTTCCTTCGGCGTGTCAGTAGAGGGGGGGGGGGGGGGCAATTCCAACGGGGGAAAAATGGAGCAAACTTAAACTTAAGATTGATCATGTGTGTCAAGACTGGGCTGATAGCATCGAAAACTATATCGCATGTATGTATGTATGTGTTTTGATTTTCAAATTTTTGGAATTGTGCTAACCCACAAGTGAGAAGTGTCAGAATCAATCCGAAAGGTAAACACTGGCTACCACAATGTAATGCAATCTGAATGCCTTTCAGTTCTCAATGGAAATTGTTTTCAAGAACCATCTCACATCTCTGTTACATTTTATTAGGAATCAATCTCAATTTGGCAAACTCAATGTTTAGCCCACTGTACACTGGTTACATCACTTCCAGAGATCGATGGAATATGTTGAAATTTTAAAGACTATACTACCTTCAAAACATTCATGGAATTTGAAAATGCCGCAAAACGGCGCCATAATGTGGAGTTGATATACTAGATATCAGAGTGTTTACCATAATAAAGGTAAATTTATCCCAAATGAGTAGGGCAGCTGCCATTCAGTTTTGTAATATCATTACTGGATGGCAGTGGAATTGCTGATATTAAATCAATGAAAATTGCCTCCGTTCAGAAGCTATACTATAATATCGTCCAGCAAAGTAAAACTACAAGTTATAAGTTACGACCCCATTAAAAGGTTTAAATTTTGTCAGAAAATCAGGCTCAGGCGATACTAACATGAGTATCTTCGCAGTGCAAACAAAATCAAGGATTTGTCAAAATATATTTGGACTTCGGTGACGGCAAATGGATGGAACAGTAGTATCAAATCTTTCACACCAAAAGATCAAAATTTAATCCCTGGGTTGACTTGATCACATAGTATAATCATCAAAGTTTGCAAAGTTTAACAGGTGTAAGATAAACACCTGAGCAGCAAGCATTGAAATCATTATCCTTTAAAATGTGATCTGGAGTTTAACTCGGGACGATGATGTATTCCTGTTTTTAATTCATTCAAACAAAGTTGCATAAAACATATAATTATGGTTGTGCTGTTTGCCTTTCTCCTGGAATCCAAAATGATTGCCGTTGACCTAAGTCATTGATGGAATTAAACTATTGATGATATTTTGACCGCATAAGGAGTCAAAAACTTAGTATCAATGTCAATGTTGTATACAAGATGTCTGCTAAGCAAGAATGTCGCAATTTGTGGTGGATGTTTGATGATAACTCAATATGTAACCGGCATGGTATTTTGTGGAAGATATCAGCCCTAACTCGCCCGATCTCCTACCCAGGAGAGGATCCAAGGTAGAGAGGTTCCAAGTTGTTTGATGGGGCAAGCAACCCTATGGATTGGTCGGATTTGGGCTCTCTTGCATTTAATTGGAATTTCCGATGTAGATTGCATCAAATTCAATATGTCATTGAGAGGCGAGCAAACATCTTCTTCACCCTCCACTGAGATCCATGTCCGGAAGTCTTCAGATGATGTTGACTTCTCAACATCCAGCTTATACATGAGATGGGATTTCCCCTAGACTGAGAGGCTCTAAATACATATCTGACTCCAGGCTTGAACAGATTATAGTAGGCAACATACTGAGAATTTGAATATTTGAAATCCGGAACAACATCTCTGCTGTAGCCTATTAGTCTATGAGTCATATTTGACAGCGATCTGTGTGCTGGTAGCAACAGTTTAGTATAGATTTCAATACTGTACTCCAAGGTAAAACTGGCAAACAGACTAAAATTTTAGAGAGCTGTGTGAGTTCACTGTAACTCCAAGCGCCCACTCATCTCTAAGGTAGCCCGTCCAAACACAAAGACCATCAGCCAGTGTCAATATTGTTTCATCTTGGCAAGCTTACTCAGGAGGTAATAATAAACAAAATGAGATCCAAATTGAAAGACGTAATAGAGCCTGTTTGCTTACAAGCCGCACATTGGGACAGTTGACGCCTTTATCAAACTGCTCAATGATTTCACATCGGAGCCTGACACCCCAAATTTAAAGTACATTCAAACTGCCGCCTTGGACCTTTTGGAGGCATTCCATTGACTGCTGTACTTCTCCAGAAATTAGAGGGTTACAATTTTAACCCTCATACCCTCCCTCTTATATCTAAATCTTTGGATAACCGACTACAATGTTTGAAATATGGTAATGAGCAGCAGCACTAAGGTTGGCGCTCCTCAAGGTACCAAACTAGGACCAATTTTATGGCTCTTGTATTCCAACGACCTGGCTGGGATGGCATTAACCACATCAAATATGCTGAAGATACAATGTTTTACACCTGGTGGTTGACCTCAGTCACACATCACCGGTAGCCACCTCAGTATTAAGGACGCAGTGATGGGCTGCTGATAATAACATGCAGCTGATTTTTGCAAAGACTGAGTCATAAACACCAATCTTAGCTATAGGTTTAAGTATAAACAGGATGTAGTGATTAATGATTTTTCAATGTCCCCTAGTGCCTACACAAGATTCCTCAGAGGTTGTATTGATAAAAAGCTATCATGTTACAAACATGAAGAATTATTAATGACAAAGTACAGCTCTAGACTCTAGTGAGGAAATGTAAGACTATTGTATAGACAAGTGTGGATTATTGACCTTTTACTTGACTAACATCAGGTCAATACTTGGCTACGCGGCTCCAGCCCAGTACTTTCTTTCAGGAGATCACAACTGCGAACAGCCAAAATCGTCTCACCCTCTCTTTAGTAAGCTTGAGATTGACCAAAGAATATCGTATCGAAAAGCAGTGTAAGAGCTCTTTTGACTTTTTCATGACTTTCTATGGCAACTAGATTGATCTACAAGGAATAATTGTGTATTTGCTTTTTTTAAACTTTTTCACTAACCATGCTACACTATCGTACACAATATCACTATGGAAGCTTTATCTGATAATCCCTGTAACACAAGTTGTCTCCTCACATAATCAAGGATCATAAATTGACAAACAGGACAGCTTTGACGGGCGGCTGTTTTGCATTTGTCAATTTAAAGTTAAAATACACCAACATTAAATGTTGGTGTATTTTAACTTTAAATTGACAAATGCAAAACAGCCGCCCGTCAAAGCTGTCCTGTTTGTCAATTTATGATCCTTGATTATGTGAGGAGACAATAATTATGTGATTAATAATTATGTGAGGATAATAATTACTCATTACACATTACTCATTGGTACTGACATCTACTACTTGTTTACAAAACTCTCGTACCATTTCCATGTTATATTTTGATCGTATGCGTATATATTTTATTTTATTACCAACTGGGCTTTTAGTGCAAAAATATAACATGGAAATGGTATGAGAGTTTTGTAAACAAGTAGTAGATGTCAGTACCAATGAGTAATGTCTAATGAGTAATTATTATCCTTCTAAGATTATTCAGTGCTAGACACTAGCCGCCGTTGAGATCAAGTTTTAAAGTTAGAGTGTCACATAATCAAATTATTAATGTGATTGATACGATGGGCTGAAAGATATTTATAAATCTTATGAATTGATTTTCTATTGTTAACCACCTATTTTTGTCCGCATCTCCCATCCCCCCACCCCCAAAGCAAGTCCCAAAGTCAGGTCAATTATGTTCCCAGCCCAGATAGAGTAGTCGTACTCGTTACCTTCACCCTCAGATAGAGTCGTCGTACTCGTTACCTTCCCCCTCAGATAGAGTCGTCGTACTCGTTACCTTCCCCCTCAGATAGAGTCGTCGTACTCGTTACCTTCCCCCTCAGATAGAGTCGTCGTACTCGTTACCTTCCCCCTCAGATAGAGTCGTCATACTCGTTACCCCTCCTCAGATAGAGTCGTCGTACTCGTTACCTTCCCCCTCAGATAGAGTCGTTGTACTCGTTACCTTCACCATCAGATAGAGTCGTCGTACTCGTTACCTTCCACCTCAGATAGAGTCGTTGTACTCGTTACCTTCACCATCAGATAGAGTCGTCGTACTCGTTACCTTCCCCCTCAGATAGAGTCGTCGTACTCGATATATTTCCAGGCAGATACAATCGGCGTACTCGTTTTAGAGAGTCGGCGTACTCAGTATAAATAGGCAATGTGCGTGGTTGCAGTGGCGGGTATCACCGCCTTAGGGTAACCTCCTCAACATCCTCTACAGGACACAGGACTCAAAGGACCAGATTAACATAATTAAGGAGAAGAAATATTCAAACACAAAAAGAGAAGATAAGTGGGCGATGACAAATTGCCTAAAAATCTGTTCAGGGAGGAAAATAAGACAATTGAAATAGAATATTGCAATGCTGACATAAGCTTACATGACAATGAACACCACCTTTATAAGGCAGAGGCACACAGGTAGCAAACCAAGGAGCCAGCCCCAAGGACCAGATGATGACAGTACAGAATATGACAGTATAGAGACGATAGTAGTATATCACAGTACAGTGAAGATACCAGAATACGACAGCACCTTCAAGAAAGGACAGTATTTATCCGAGAGTTGCATTGAAGATTATGATTGATTGGCTACAAGGAGCCTGACACACAGCCCTCTTCAGTTAGAGGACATTGCAGAATAGGACAGCACACAGAGACGATTAAAGTGCACTTTTATTTCATAGACGATACAGGAGCTCATATCTGAGGCCTACACTTCGGGAGAGCGGTTCACATAGCTACTCACAGCACAGAAAAATTGAGGCTGAGTCACAGAAGAATCAGACACCATAGCCTAACAGTGCCTACAAACAATAAGAAGAATAGTAAATCAAGGTGAATTAGGTGAACAATACAGAGGAATTTACCACTTGGCTAACAGAGCCCACTGACAAAATTGATGCAGTGAAGGAAGCAGTGGAATTCGACACTTGGCTAATATACCCCACAGACACACAAAGATTCTGTTATGAAGTCGACAGAAAAGGATCACAACTTGGTTAACAGAGCCAAGATATATAAGGACACAGAATCTATACTTTAAGCTGCACTGGCTAACGACAGCACACATATTAGGACGGCTTGACATATAGAGGCCCTAGACACAAGGATTCAGAATCCATACTTTGGGCTGCACTGGCTAACGGCAGCATATCTACTTGGATCACTTGACTCAAGAGGCCACAGGTATAGGAACATAGAATATACACCTTAAGCTGCACTGGGCGACGGCAGTAAATTGAGATATTCACAGAGCAGATGATAGCCAATATTACCACAGAAATATAGTTCAGGGCATCAACATACAGAACCACAGTGACATTAACCCTACTCTGACAGGTATCCAGATTTAGGTTGAGGGATATTAATGACATCCAATTATTTGAATATTTGAGCCAAGCTTAAGGCAAAACACTAAATTAGTATTGAGGTATTTGTCTCCATATCATTGGACATGAAATGAGAAAAACTAGTATTTAAATACCACCTTATAGTGAAACACAGCGTGGGACTGTTTCACCAATTTTCTGAAACCAAAATGCTGTACAATTTTATGAATCAAAGTAGAAACAAGTCAAAATACTTGACAACAAAACCAAATTGAAACCAGTGCTCAGCAATATTACTTTTGCACATTGTACACTAGTCGTGCTGCTTACCGCTGAGGTCTTGTTGATTAATTGTTAGAATCATCTATAGTCTCATATCCCAAGTTTAATATTGTCAGCCAGTCATTTTTGTTGAGCATTTCTCATGGCCATCATCTCATTTACTCTTTTGCTTCCGGTTTCAGCAGAGGAGATAAACCTGGGAAGCCCTTTTCAGGGCACCGCATATTTTTAAGATTTGAAATCCTTTATGGTCTGTATGATGCCCATAAGGTCCCTATATTGATCGTAGATCGGCTTTGGATATATGGTTAGGATCTTTGATAAACAGACTGAAATGTTTTGGTAGAAGTCTCCCGAGGCATACTAATAGATAGAAGAATGTGATGTTAGGCACAGTTTATACTAAATTACACATGATGACTTCAAAACGTCAAATAAAATGGGAGAATATATTCAAACATTGGCGCAGATATTACCAAATCATTCATAAATATTAAAAATAGAATTGGACCTAATACACATCCCTGAGGAACTCCTATATCGACCTTTTTCATTGTACTGGAATGATCGTTGATTTTGACAAATTATTTTCTGTTTTCTAAATAAGATTTTATCAAGTCACATGCATCATTTGTAAAATTCTAAAATGGCAAATCTTTTCATTTAAAATATCATGGAATCCAAACTGGCTGTCAATAAAAATATTAGAATTTGCCAAATAAGATCGAAGTTGGATAGCTAATACTTTTTCTGTAACTTTGGATATTGCAGTTAATATCGATATCGGCCGAGAGTTGTTACAGTCAAAATTATCACCTTTTTTATGCAGTGGTCGTTCTCTGGCAATTTTCTGGCTATCTGGAAATTCTGATGTTGGAACAATAAGATTGATCATGTGGGTCAAGGTTGGGCTGATAGCATTTTTATTTTCTTTAATGATTTTCATGGAAATCCCATCGTACCCAACTGCTATTTTTGCAGAGGAATTATTTATGACAGTCTCTGTAATGTCGTTTGTAATTTCTAAGAAGTCAAAATTGTTAATTCTGTCGTATTTTGATAGGTATGATAACGGGTCAGCTCCACATTCAGGTAATTTAGCTGCCAAGCAAGGACCTACACTCGTAAATTGTTTCTAAACTTTGATCGAAAACAGTCATCATAAACGCAAAGGAATATTTAGGTTTTTGTTTTATTGTTGGGTAGTGAGCGCTAATATGCAAAAGTTTTGTTTGCATTGCTCTGTTGAGAAACCGAAAAGCAAAAACATTACTTATATGATTTTATTCATGGTGTTGATACATCATACTAATTTTTAAGAAAATCAAAACATTACCGCCTTAATTTTTTTGTAAACCCCAGTTTCTTGTATGTTTTGTTGTCGACACAGCCAAAGCTAAGATAACTCCAAGATGAGGGTATTGTCAGCATATATAATAATATTATGTATATTCTGTGATGTGCTGCTAAGCCCACCTGCGGGCTAACCGTAGATGTTATGATAGAATCTGACTTCTTTCCTGATGATATTACTCGTTGTTGGCAAGTGTGGGGCAATTGTTAGATAGCTGTATATCCAATCGATGATGTTTGGGTGAAGGTTGGTGCTTATAAGTTTGTTTTTGAGTACTGTTGAGGATATCGTATTAACGGTGCTTTGAAATCAATAGAGAAGGATTTTAAACAGTCCTAGGGTTTAGCATCAAGATATTGTGATAGATATTGTGTGACTGTGTCGAAAGTAAGCAGTTGAACATCCTCGGTAATCGGTATATCGGCTTTGGAGATATGGTTAGATTCTTTGATAAACAGACTGAAATGTTTAGGCAGAAGTATCCTGAGGCATAATAATAGATAGAAGAAAGTGTTGATAGGCACAGTTTTTACTGAATTACACATGATGACGTCGAAACGTCAAATAAAATGGGAGTTGCGCCATCTCTAAACGTAGTTTGACAACTTCCATATTAAAAGCAATGAGAATGAATTTTTGAGTCTCAGTGTCATCCTAATAAAAAAAAACTAGGGCCAATGTAAGAGAGTTATCAAATTGTTGATAATTGATTATAATTGTACTAAATGACATTGAGGTTGCTCGCCATCCTCTTAATACCTGATGGTCGCCTGAATATTGCTGTTCTGTTTTCAATTGTCTGCCATTCTGCTTGCAGGATAGCCTTGTGACATAGTCTATCTCTGCAGCACAGCAGTGGTGGCGCTGCCTTCCATCAAGAAAGGCAACTCCCAGGATTCAAGGTTATGAGATATCAAAACCAGTGTTCCATTTAGGCCCAAATATTTCCAAATTATGGGTTTCCATTGTTTTCCCAATTATGGTACTCAGACTAGGTGAATTAGTTCAAGCCCTATGCCGCAGAGACGAACGTATGCCTCAACAGTTCGCACATGCGCAGACTGATTGTCTGCAGTAAACCACTATCTACAATTAATCTGTTTCACTCATTTAGCATAGTCACTGATTACTATAGTTGATTTCCTCTAGTGGATAATTCATATTGTTTTATAATTTTTTCATTGGATGCTCCCAAGCTGACCCCAGTCCGTGACTATGATTAAATTTGTACCTAGATTGAGTTTTATGCAGTTTGCCCGTCTTGAGAAGTTTTCCGTTTTCCCCTCACTTGATAGCCGGCTACCTCTCCCGATCTCCTACCCAGGAGAGAATCCCAGGTAGAGAGGTTCCAAGGTGAAACAATATTGACACTAGCTGATAGTCTTTGTGTTTGGTGGGGCAAGCCACCCTATGGATTGGTCGGATTTGGGCTCACTTGAATTTAACTGGAATTTCCAATGTAGATTGCATCAAATTCAATATGTCATTGAGAGGCAAGCAAACATCTTCTTCACCCTCCACTGAGATCCATGTCTGGAAGTCTTCAGATGATGTTGACTTCTCAACATCCAACTTATACATGAGATGGGATTTCTACCAGATTATGAGGCTCCAAATGCATATCAGACTCCAGTATTTGAACAGATGGTAGAGGCAACGTCCTGAGATATTGAGTTTCTAAACTGCTCTCTGCTATAGCGTATTATTCAATGAGTCATAAACGACAGCGATCTGTGGGCTGGTTGCTGCATTTTAGTATAGGTTTTAATACTGTACTCAAGGGTTAAACTGGCAAACAGACAACAATTGTAGATAGCTGTGTGAGTTCAGTCTTGTGCTGTTTGCCTTTCTCCTGGAATCCAAAATGATCGCCGTTGACCTAAGTCATTGATGGAATTGAACTCAAGAACTGTAGAGACATTGTCCATTGTCATACAGTTTGTCAATACAATTCCGACCTATATCAATATGGATCGATGATATTTTGACCGCATAAGGAGCATAAGAATTTTAGGAAGGCACATTGGTCATCATCATCAGTTTAGATTATCCTGAGCAACAACTATCCAAACATGTACTTTGCCCAGTGAATATGAGAATACAGGTTTTAGCTATGTGCTTTCTTTATTTATGTATCTACAATTCTGTGAAAATTACGAATATAAAACAGGTATGCTAATAAAACAGGTAGGCTAATAAAACAGGTAGGCTAATAAAATAGTGTACAGACCTTTAAAAAGTTCAATTAAAAATTCATGTAAAGTTATGTAAAATTTTCATGAGAGATAATGTCATCACTTTTGAATCTTTTGAACCATCCTGCTATAAATGACAAGTGCAGGGTCACCAGCTCAATAAGTTATACGCACTTGTAGGTTCTCAAGATGCTCACAAATTCTCAGAAGGTTTAGGAATCTTATGAAAACATGACTTTTGATTTTTGAACCTCAACTGTAGGTTCCAAGACAGCAGTAGAGGCAGTTTGGAAATTACATTCAATCCAAAGTGATCTAGTATTATAAGGCATTCATGTCAGTTCATTTTTGTTGCACATTTCTCATGGCAATCATCTCATTTACTCTTTTGCTTCCAGTTTCAGCAGAGGAGATAAACCTGGGAAGCCCTTTTCAGGGCACCGCATATTTTTAAGCTTAAGGTTAAGATCTTTGATAAACAGACTGAAATGTTTAGGCAGAAGTTTCCCAAGGCATACTAATAGATAGAAGAAAGTGATGTTAGGCACAGTCTTTACTTAATTACACATGATGACGTCAAAACGTCAAATAAAATGGGAGTTGCCCCATCTCTAAAGGTAGTTTGACAACTTCCATGTTACAAACCTGGTTAAAAGCAATGAAAAGGATTTTTTATGAGTCTCAGTGTCATCCTAATAAAAAGAAACTAGGACCAATGTAAAATAGTTATCAAATTGTGGATATTCGAATATAATTGTACCAAATGACATTGAAGTTGCTGCCATCCTCTTAATACCTGATGGTCGCATGAAAATTGTAGTTCTGTTTTCAATTGTCGGCAGTAAATCACTATCTACAATTAATTTGGTACACTCATTTAGCATAGTCACTGATTACTATAGTTGATTTCCTCTCGTTGATAATTCATAATTTTTTATAATTTTTTTATTGGATGCTCCCAAACTGACCCCAGTCTGTGCCTATGATTAAATTTGTACCTAGATTGAGTTTTATGCAGTTTGCCTGCCTCGAGAAGTTTTCCCTTTCCTTCACTTGATAGTCTGATAAACTGGCAAACAGACAACAATTGTAGATATCTGTGTGAGTTCAGCCTGTCACTCCGAGCGCCCACAGTTTGCTTACAAGACGCACATTGGGACAGTCGACGCCTCGATCAAACTGCTTGATGATTTCACATCAGAGCTTGACAACCATAATGTAAAAGTGGCGCATTGAACTTTTCAGAGGCATGCAATCAACTGCAACCTTCAACATCTTATTATCAATGTCGAATTCAGATTTCACCACTCTCTGTTTTGAACAAATTTCAATGTTTAGTTGGTACCTTGCAGCATTTCAAAGATGGTATCACTGAGGGAGCTGTATGTCAGTTACAACTATCTGAGTACAGAAGATCAGATGAGTGATACGCTATCAGGACTTACAAGACTAGAGAAACTGGATATGCGTCATTGTGATCTGGTCGAGTTACCTTCAGGGTATGTTCAGTTTGTTTGTTTGATTATGCTATTGAAATAACACATCAAAAACTATATCGCATGTATGTATGTATGTGTTTTGATTTTAAAATTTTTGGAATTGTGCTCACCCACAAGTGAGAAGTGTCAGAATCAATCCGAAAGGTAAACACTGGCTACCACAATGTAATGCAATCTGGATGCCTTTCAGTTCTCAATGGAAATGGTTTTCAAGAACCATCTCACATCAATCTCTGTTACATTTTATTAGGAATCAATCTCAATTTGGCAAACTCAATGTTTAGCCCACTGTAAGGAAAATGGTTACATCACTTCCAGAGATTGATGGAATGTGTTGAAATTTTAATAACTACACTACCTTCAAAACATTCATAGCATTTGAAAATGCCGAAAACCGGCGCCATAATGTGGAGTCGATATACTAGATATCAGAGTGTTTACCATCATAAAGGTAAATTTATCCCCAATGAGTAGGGCAGCTGCCATTCAGTTTTGTAATATCATAACTGGCTGGCAGTAGAATTGCTGATAATAAATTAATGAAAATTGCCTCCGTTCAGAAGCTTCACTATAGTATCGTCCAGCAAAGTTAAATTACAAATAATAAATTACAACCCCATCAAAAAGTTGTAAATGTTGTCAGGCTCAGGCGATACTAATATGAGTATCTTCGGGATGATATATTCCTGTTTTGTAATTCACTGAAACAAAGCTGCATTAAACATATAATTATGGTTGTGCTGTTTGCCTTGCTACTGGAATCCAAAGTGAGCGCCTTTGACCTAAGTCATTGATGGAATTGAACTCAAGAACTGTAGAAATATTGTCCATTGTCATACAGTTTGTCCATACAATTCCGACCTATATCAATATGGATCTATGATATTTTGCCCGCATAAGGAATCAAAAACTTAGTATCAATGTAAATGTTGTATACAAGATGTCTGCGAAGCAAGAATATCGCAATTTGTGGTGGAAGTTGATAACATGAGATGATAACTCAACATGTATCCGGCATGGTATTTTGTGGAAGATTATCAGCCCTAACTCCATTGTGTGTACGGACGAACTTCAAAACTCAATGCTGTGTATTGACATTACTTTTGCCAGAGTTAAATGAAGCCTATTTCATGGGAAAATTATGCTATTCACGCAGTAAAACCTGGCTGTATTGTCTTTAGCTATCAACAATGTTTAATATTGAGATTTTTTTTTATTTTGACACAATGAACTCAAATTTTGGCTGTCTGACTGTATTCTTGCCAGTAATTAATTGTTGTAGCTGTAATTATAGGAATTAATTATATACTTAGATCCATTGCCTATGATAATTATTGTGCATAAACATGGAATAGGCTCCACTACAACTACTTTAGGTTTTCAGGTATTATCAACTGTTACGCTGCAAATGCCCACACCACTAAACAAATTATAATCACTCAACCAAGGACAAAACTGAATTTTGGCAATAGTACTTGAGAGCCTTTATGAAAATCAAAAACGGTATGGCTACTATATCACTGGCTGTGAATAGGATTGATTTCATCAAACTGCTGCAGGATAGTGATTGCATATTTGAGAGCTGACTCTGAATGTAAATTTGGCAGTCCTCATTACTGATCAGGCCTGCCATAGTTTGTTATCGGCAACTTTTTTGACTTCAGCTTAATACCTATCAAGTGGCAAGGTTGTTGGGAGGTAGTGAACGGTCATACACATTTATGAATTTTAGGAAGGCACATTGGTCATCATAATCAGTTTAGATTTTTCCTGAGCAACAACTATCCAAACCTGTACTTTGCCCAGTGAATATGAGAATACAGGTTTTAGTTATGTGCTTTCTTTATTTGTGTTTCTACAATTCTGTGAACATTACGAATAAAAAACAGGTATGCTAATAAAACAGGTAGGCTAATAAAACAGGTAGGGTAATAAAACAGTTAGGCTAATAAAACAGGTAGAGTAATAAAACAGATAGGCTAATAAAACAGGTAGGGTAATAAAACAGGTAGGGTAATAAAACAGGTAGGCTAATAAAACAGGTAGGCTAATAAGACAGATAGGCTAATAAGACAGATAGGCTAATAAAACAGGTAGGCTAATAAAACAGGTAGGCTAATAAACAGGTAGGCTAATAAGACAGATAGGCTAATAAGACAGATAGGCTAATAAAACAGGTAGGCTAATAAAACAGGTAGGATAATAAAACAAGTAGGCTAATAAAACAAGTAGGCTAATAAAACAAGTAAGGTAATAAAACAGGTAGGCTTATACAACAGGTAGGCTTATACAACAGGTAGGCTAATAAAACAGATAGGGTAATAAAACAGGTAGGATAATAAAACAGGTAGGGTAATAAAACAGGTACGCTAATAAGACAGATAGGCTTATAAAACGGGTAGGCTAATAAAACAGGTAGGCTAATAAAACAGGTAGGCTAATAAAACAAGTAAGGTAATAAAACAGGTAGGCTAATAAAACAAGTAAGGTAATAAAACAGGTAGGCTTATACAACAGGTAGGCTTATACAACAGGTAGGCTAATAAAACAGATAGGGTAATAAAACAGGTAGGATAATAAAACAGGTAGGGTAATAAAACAGGTACGCTAATAAGACAGATAGGCTAATAAAACAGGTAGGCTAATAAAACAGGTAGGCTAATAAAACAGGTAGGCTAATAAAACAAGTAAGGTAATAAAACAGGTAGGCTAATAAAACAGATAGGGTAATAAAACAGGTAGGGTAATAAAACAGGTAGGCTAATAAAACAGGTAGGCTAATAAAACAGGTAGGCTAATAAAACAGGTAGGCTAATAAAACAAGTAGGCTAATAAAACAAGTAGGCTAATAAAACAGGTAGGCTAATAAAACAGGTAGGCTAATAAAACAGATAGGGTAATAAAACAGGTAGGGTAATAAAACAGGTAGGATAATAAAACAGGTAGGCTAATAAAACAGGTAGGCTAATAAAACAGGTAGGCTAATAAAACAGGTAGGCTAATAAAACAAGTAGGCTAATAAAACAAGTAGGCTAATAAAACAGGTAGGCTAATAAAACAGGTAGGCTAATAAAACAGATAGGGTAATAAAACAGGTAGGCTAATAAGACAGATAGGCTAATAAGACAGATAGGCTAATAAAACAGGTAGGCTAATAAAACAGGTAGGCTAATAAAACAGGTAGGCTAATAAAACAGGTAGGCTAATAAGACAGATAGGCTAATAAGACAGATAGGCTAATAAAACAGGTAGGCTAATAAAACAGGTAGGCTAATAAAACAGGTAGGCTAATAAAACAGGTAGGCTAATAAAACAGGTAGGGTAATAAAACAGATATGCTAATAAAACAGGTAGGCTAATAAAACAGGTAGGCTAATAAAACAGATAGGGTAATAAAACAGATAGGCTAATAAAACAGGTAGGGTAATAAAACAGGTAGGCTAATAAAACAGGTAGGGTAATACAACAGGTAGGCTAATAAGACAGATAGGCTAATAAAACAGGTAGGCTAATAAAACAGGTAGGCTAATAAGACAGATAGGCTAATAAAACAGGTAGGCTAATAAAACAGGTAGGGTAATAAAACAGGTAGGCTAATAAAACAGGTAGGCTAATAAGACAGATAGGCTAATAAAACAGGTAGGCTAATAAAACAGGTAGGGTAATAAAACAGGTAGGCTAATAAAACAGATAGGCTAATAAAACAGGTAGGCTAATAAAACAGGTAGGGTAATAAAACAGGTAGGCTAATAAGACAGATAGGCTAATAAAACAGGTAGGCTAATAAAACAGGTAGGGTAATAAAACAGGTAGGCTAATAAAACAGATAGGCTAATAAAACAGGTAGGCTAATAAAACAGGTAGGGTAATAAAACAGGTAGGCTAATAAAACAGGTAGGCTAATAAGACAGATAGGCTAATAAGACAGATAGGCTAATAAAACAGGTAGGCTAATAAAACAGGTAGGCTAATAAAACAGGTAGGGTAATAAAACAGGTAGGCTAATAAAACAGATAGGCTAATAAAACAGGTAGGCTAATAAGACAGATAGGCTAATAAAACAGATAGGCTAATAAAACAGGTAGGGTAATAAAACAGGTAGGCTAATAAAACAGATAGGCTAATAAAACAGGTAGGCTAATAAAACAGGTAGGCTAATAAAACAGGTAGGCTAATAAGACAGATAGGCTAATAAAACAGGTAGGCTAATAAAACAGGTAGGCTAATAAAACAGGTAGGGTAATAAAACATGTAGGCTAATAAGACAGATAGGCTAATAAAACAGGTAGGCTAATAAGACAGATAGGCTAATAAAACAGGTAGGCTAATTAAACAGGTAGGGTAATAAAACAGGTAGGCTAATAAAACAGGTAGGGTAATAAAACATGTAGGCTAATAAGACAGATAGGCTAATAAAACAGGTAGGCTAATAAGACAGATAGGCTAATAAAACAGGTAGGCTAATAAAACAGGTAGGGTAATAAAACAGGTAGGCTAATAAAACAGGTAGGGTAATAAAACAGGTAGGCTAATAAAACAGGTAGGCTAATAAGACAGATAGGCTAATAAGACAGATAGGCTAATAAGACAGATAGGCTAATAAAACAGGTAGGCTAATAAAACAGGTAGGGTAATAAAACAGGTAGGCTAATAAAACAGGTAGGCTAATAAAACAGGTAGGCTAATAAAACAGGTAGGCTAATAAAACAGGTAGGCTAATAAGACAGATAGGCTAATAAGACAGATAGGCTAATAAAACAGGTAGGCTAATAAAACAGGTAGGCTAATAAAACAGGTGGGGTAATAAAACAGGTAGGCTAATAAAACAGATAGGCTAATAAAACAGGTAGGCTAATAAGACAGATAGGCTAATAAGACAGATAGGCTAATAAAACAGGTAGGCTAATAAAACAGGTAGGCTAATAAAACAGGTAGGCTAATAAAACAGGTAGGCTAATAAGACAGATAGGCTAATAAGACAGATAGGCTAATAAAACAGGTAGGCTAGTAAAACAGGTAGGCTAATACAACAGGTAGGCTAATAAAACTGGTTTTTGTATGAACACCTGTTTTATGTATTTTTGTTGTCGAGACAGCCAAAGCCCCTTATTTAACTCTGTAAGACGAAGTACCAAGTTTGGTCCATCTTCTTGCATTCAGAGTTGCTCTCCTATGAGTTCAAACTTAATACAAGAGAATAATGAATCAAACTTGATCTTAGAATACACTGCATTTTAGGGAGTTCCTGTGAGGCGAGAGATCAGAGTAGCTCTGGGCTATCCGAATAATAATTGTATAAAGCTGGGAATAATGTGAAGATTGTATTTCTTTTTTTGCAGCATTGCTAAGATGACATTGTTGAAGGAGCTGATGTTATACCGTAACAATCTAAGTAGAGATGATCAGCTGAGTCAGACATTGTCAGCACTCACTAATCTGGAGAATCTGAACCTGAGCTGGTGTCATCTGACTAAGATACCTGACAGGTAATGACACCAATTGGCCTAAACCTCAGTATGTTCATCTTCATCCTACTGTTGTCATAACCCAGGTCAATGTATGTATGTCTATCTTGATTATGGCACTAAAACCACATGCTGCAAGAAAAAATGTGTATCAGATTGTTTAATTGATTGGGAGTGGTCTCATCACTTAAAATTGTCAAAAGATTTCCAGGGTTCTCTACTTTAGTGAACTAATCATGCGTTTAATCGCTTGCCAAACATAAATTGTTTCTAAACTTGGATCGAAAACAGTCATCATAAACGCAGAGGAATATTTAGGTCTTTGTTGTACCTGTTTTATTGTTGGGTAGTGAGCGCTAATATTCAACAGTTTTTTTGCATTGCTCTGTTGAGAAACCGAAAAGCAAATACATTACTTATTTGACTTTGTTTGTCGTGTTGTTACATCATACCAAATTTTAAGAAAATCAAATCATTACCGCCTTAATTTTTTTTCGTAAACCACTGTTTCTTGTATTTTTGTTGTCGAAACAGCCAAAGCTAAGATAACTCCAAGATGAGGGTATTGTCAGCATATTTTATAATATTATGTATATTGTGTGATATACTGCTAAGCCCACCTGCGGGATAACTGTAGATGTTATGAATCTGACTTCTTTCCTGATGATATTACTGGTTGTTTGCGTTGTGTTAGATAGCTGTAGCCTACATCCACTTGATTGGTCTTTATAAGTTTGTTTTTGAGCACTGTTGAGGATATCGTAATAATGGTGCTTTAAAGTCAATCGGGAGGGATTTTAAACATCCCTTGGGTTTAGCATCTAGATATTGTGTTACTGCGCCAAGAGTAAACAGTTGAACATCCTCTGTATATCGACTTTGGAGATATGGTTAGGATCTTTGATAAACAGACTGAAATGTTCAGGCAGAAGTATCCTGAGCAATGAAATGATTTTTTTATGAGTCTCCGTGTCATCCTGATGAAAAGAAACTAGGGCCAATGTAAAATATTTATCAAATTGTTGATATTTGATCATAATTGTACTAAATGACTGCTGCTGGTTGCTGCCATCCTCTTAATACCTGATGGTCGCCTGAAAATTGCTTTTCTGTTTTCAATTGTCCGTAGTAAATCACTATTTACAATTTTTGTTTTTTTTGTTTCTGCAACAATTTTTTGTATTCAAAATCAAAGGACTAAAATAGTGTAATAAAATAAGGCAGCGGCATGGTCAGATTAGTCCTGGACTAGTATGGCGACCATCCGATTAGCCGGAAAACAAAGGCTACTGTCCCCAGGGCGAGCCCAGACACGCAGCCTACACGACAAGAAGCGATCCACACCCCCACAGCGAGGACGCCAACCTCCCACGCAAAGCAGAAGGAGCCGCCCCCCTCCTCCCCCAGTAGGTGTGAATTTCACAGGTTTATACCTGTGGTTAACAGTGACCTCTCCCTTCTACAGATGTTGGCTCTCTTTGGGGCTAATTTTTCCTTCGACCTAGTGGCTGTAATGGCAGGGGCTTGAATTTCTAACTCCCCATGAAGGTTAGTATTATTAAAATGTAACAAATAGCGGTGTTTCAATGGGCATAATTTGATACTCGGAGAAGAAAGAGGTCACATGACCACGTGGGCGGATTTTGAGTATGACACGGAGATCTGACTTTTGAAGTAAATAGATGTCATTAAGATTACAATTTGCGGCATGACCATGAAACTCAATACCATAGATTAAATGTGGAAAAAAGAATGTGCAACACAAATTGATCATCGTAGGAATATTGAAATATGGTCGTACACTACGCATTAAAAATAGGACGTAGTTCAATTTCCGACAAACTTCTAAAATATGGGTTTTAAAAATAATGCTCTCATCCAGGTGAATGCCGAGAAATTTGTCTCTAAAGCCTGATTACCAATTTAATTTGGTACTGTTCGGGGTCTAAAATTTGCTTATTTTGGAATTTAAAAATTACCTGAATTGTTTTTGTATAGTTTAAAATCAATATATTACTCAAGCATCATTGTTCAATTTTTTGAACATTTGATTTTAAAATTTCAGGATCATTGGAAAATATATTTTGTGTCGTCGGCAAAGAGAATATATTTAAACATTGGCGCAGATATTACCAAAACATTGATTAATATTAAAAATAAAATTGGACCTAATACACATCCCTGAGGAACTCCTATATCGACCTTTTTCATTGTACTGGAATGATCGTTGAATTTGACAAATTATTTTCTGTTTTCTAAATAAAATTTCAACAAGTCACATGCATCATTTGTAGAATTATAAAAAGGCAATTTTTTGATTAACATATCATGGTTGATGGTATCAAAAGCCTTGCTGAAGTCTAAAAATATTCCTTGTGTAATTTTACTGTTATTGAAACTGTCGTACAGGTGTTCCATTAGTCTAGATAAAGCAGAAGTTGTGTTCCGTTTTTCACGGAATCCAAACTGGTTGTCAATTAAAATATTAGAATTTTCCAATTAGAATCGAAGTTGGATAGCTAAAACTTTTTCTGCAGCTTTGGATATTGCAGTTGATATCAATATCGGCCGATAGTTGATACAGTCAAATTTATCACCTTTTTTATGCAGTGGTCGTTCTCTGGCAATTTTCTGGCTATCTGGAAATTCTGATGATGGAACAATAATATTGATCATGTGGGTCAAGATTGGGATGATAGCATTTTTATTTTCTTTAATGGTTTTCATGGAAATCCCATCGTACCCAACTGCTATTTTTGCAGAGGAATTATTTATGACAGTCTCTGTAATGTCGTTTGTAATTTCTAAGAAGTCAAAATTGTTAATTCTGTCGTATTAGGTATGATAACGGGTCAGCTCCACATTCAGGTCATTTAGCTGCCAAGCCAGGACCTACACTCGTAAAAAATTTGTTAAAACATTCAGCAATTTCAATTTCAGATGTGTACCTTTGTCCATTTGTTTCAATACAACTTGGTGATGAAGACTTGTCTGCTTTTCTGTTTAAAAGCCCATCTCTCATTTTGATTCGATTTTACATTTTCAAATTCAGTTTTGTAAAAATGTCAGATTACATGTCAAATTTTTTATCTTAAAATATTTTTGATGAAGTTTACTGTTGAAAGGCTCTCTTAAATTTTTGGGCAAGTTTTCTCGCTGTTGAATCAATTTGACGATTTTGAGCGTCATCCAAGGCTTTTTAAAAGTGAATTTTTTGCTTAGCTTTTTAGGTTTAGTTATGAATGACTCAGCTACGAATTTCTGTAGAGTATTTTTAAAAATTTCAAAGGCGTCATTTGGATTACTGCTATTGAGCACTCCCTGTCATACTTCAGGGTCATTAACTTTTTTGTAAAGTGTGTTTGGATCAAGCTTAGTAATTAAAATTTGGTTAGCTTGGTTTGGCTTCCATGTGTTTGGAGAAGCAATGGAGCTAATAAAGCCTTGTACCCACCAATGTGCTTTTTTAATCTCAGGAATTTCTAAGATTTTGCACTGGCAATCATTAAAGAATTTGTGGGTACCACAAAATGCAGCACAACATATCGCACAACATATCGCACGAAAGTAGAATCAATTCTATTTTCGTACGAAGGTATTTGTAAACGCACGATCTCTGTGTATTTTGTACCCACCAATCACAGCAATGCACAAGTGGTCGTGCATGATCGCAGATGAGTTACTGGGACAGTTATGCAGTTGATGGGTACCAGGCCTAACTGTAAAATGGTCAGCTATCATGTCAGTCTTAACTGTACATGACAAAATTTCATTACTGGTGTTGATGACCAGAATATGATCTAAAATTCTGTCTTTCGTGCGGCCGCTCCGTGTTGGCGACTCAATAATATCAAAGAAGCCATTCATGCTCATAATTCTCATATAGTCTAGGGTAAAGTTTTCAGTTTCATTTGAAAGATTTACGTCAAAATTTAGATCACCAACAACTATAGAGTTGATAGAGAGCGAAGGCAGCAGCGCCTCCCAGTCCACCAGGATTTTCGCCGGCCCCACCGAAGGGGTGCGATAGACTGCCAGCACAGAGCAGACTGGGCGGCCAGAACAAATCATACGAACCACCATAGCCTCCGCTCCAGACAACCGAACATCCGTCACACTAGCCTCAAACTCCTCTGATACATACATAGCAATTCCACCGCCAGCGCCATGGAATCGAGATCTGCAAAACATTTTATAGCCATATAGTGAAAAGTTCTCTAAAAATTCCTTTTGTGAAAACCAAGTCTCTGAAATGACAATACATGAAAAATGAACATTGAGTTGAGCTAGCAGTACTTCAAACAAAGGCATTTTGTTGATTAGACTACGCATATTGATGTGTAAAATTGTAAAGGATCTG
This sequence comes from Membranipora membranacea, assembly GCA_914767715.1. Lineage (NCBI taxonomy): Eukaryota > Metazoa > Bryozoa > Gymnolaemata > Cheilostomatida > Membraniporidae > Membranipora > Membranipora membranacea. The sequence continues at coordinate 20,683,763 of OU612072.1, forward strand.
GTGCTAAAATTGTTAAAAACGGTATTCGCAGATCCTTGGCTAAGATTTTGAACATCGTTAAAAAAGTCAATGATTTGGTGATCCGTTGGCTTAGCCATCCTGTTTTGGTGTTGTTACTTGGTGCTAATTTGTTTCACTCATTTAGCATAGTCACTGATTACTTAAGTTGATTTCCTCTGGTAGATAATTTATCATGCGTTATGACTTTTTCATTGGATGCTCCCAAACTTACCCCAGTCCATGACTATGATTTAATTTGTACCTAGATTGAGTTTTATGCAGTTTGCTGTCTTGAGAAGTTTTGCCTTTTCCCTTCACTTGATAGCTCGCCCGATCTCCTACCCAGGAGAGAATCCCAGGTAGAGAGGTTACAAGGTGAAACTATATTGACACTAACTGATAGTCTTTGTGTTTGGTGGGGCAAGCAATCCTATGGATTGGTCGGATTTGGGCTCTCTTGCATTTAACTGGGATTTCCGATGTAGATTGCATCAAATTTAATATGTTATTGAGAGGCAAGCAAACATCTTCTTCACCCTCCACTGAGATCCATGTCTGGAAGTCTTCAGATGATGTTGACTTCTCAACATCCAACTTACACATGAGATGGGATTTTTCCGAGATTATGAGGCTCCAAATGCATATCAGAATCAATTATTTGAACAGATGGTAGAGGCAACGTCCTGAGATTTTGAGTTTCTAAACTCCTCTCTGCTATAGCGTATTAATCAACGAGTCATAAACGACAGCGATCTGTGGGCTGGTTGCTACAGTCCAGTAAAGGGTTAAATACTGTACTCAATGGTTAAACTGGCAAACAGACAACAATTGTAGATAGCTGTGTGAGTTCAGCCTGTCACTCCGAGCGCCCACTCAGCTCCAAGGTAGCCCTCCCACACACAAAGACCATTGGTCAGTGTCAATATTGTCACCTTGACAAGCTTACTGAGGAGGTTATAATAAAATAAATGAGATCCAAATTGACAGAGGTAATAGAGCCATCACAGTTTGCTTACAAGACGCACATTGGGACAGTCGACGCCTCGATCAAACTGCTTGATGATTTCACATCAGAGCTTGACAACCATAATGCAAAAGTGGCGCATTGAACTTTTCAGAGGCATGCAATCGACTGCAACCTTCATCATCTTATTATCAATGTCGAATTCAGATTTCACCACTCTCTGTTATGAACAAATTTCAATGTTTTGTTGGTACCTTGCAGCATTTCAAAGATGGTATCACTGAAGGAGCTGAATGTCAGGAAAAACGATCTGAGTACAGATGATCAGTTGAGTGATACGCTATCAGGACTTACAAGACTAGAGAAACTGGATTTGAGTGATTGTCTTCTGGTCGAGTTACCTTCAGGGTATGTTCAGTTTGTTTGTTTGATTATGCTATTGAAATAACACATCGAAAACTATATCGCATGTATGTATGTATGTGTTTTGATTTTCAAATTTTTGGAATCGTGCTCACCAACAAGTGAGAAGTGTCAGAATCAATCCGAAAGGTAAACACTGGCTACCACAATGTAATGCATTCTGAATGCCTTTCAGTTCTCAATGGAAATTGTTTTCAAGAACCATCTCACATCAATCTCTGTTACATTTTATTAGGAATCAATCTCAATTTGGCAAACTCAATGTTTATCCCACTGTCAAGAAAATGGTTACATCACTTCCACAGATCGATGGAATGTGTTTAAATTTTACCTTCAACATATTCTTGGAATTTTAAAATGCCCAAAAACATCGCCATAACGTGGAGTCGAAATACTAGATATCAGAGTGTTTACCATTATAAAGGTAAATTTATCCCCAGTGAGAAGGGCAGCTGCCATTCAGTTTTGTAATATCATAACTGGCTGGCAGTAGAATTGCTGATATTAAATCAATGATAATTGCCTCCGTTCAGAAGCTATACTATAGTATCGTCCAGCAAAGTAAAATTACAAATTATAAATTACGACACCATCAAAAAGTTGTAAATGTTGTCAGAAAATCAGGCTCAGGCGATTCTAACATGAGTATCTTCGCAGTGCAAACAAAATCAAGGATTTGTCCAAATATATTTATACTTCGGTGACAACAGAATGGATGGAACAGTAGTATCAAGCCTTTCACACCAAGAGATCAAAATTTAATCCCTGGGTTGACTTGATCACATAGTATAATCATCAAAGTTTGCAAAGTTTGACAGGTGTAAGAATTACACATGGACAGCAAGCATTGAAATCATTATTCTTTAAAGTGTGATCTGGAGTTTAACTCGGGATGATGGATTCCTGATTTAATTCATTCAAACAAAGCTGCATTAAACATATAATTATGGTTGTGCTGTTCGCCTTCCTCCTGGAATCCAAAATGATCGCCGTTGACCTAAGTCATTGATGGAATTGAACTCAAGAACTGTAGAAACATTGTCCATTGTCATACAGTTTGTCAATACAATTCCGACCTATATCAATATGGATCGATGATATTTTGACCGCATAAGGAGTCAAAAAGAAGATATCAGCCCTAACTCCATTTTGTGTACGAAAGAAATTCAAAACTCAGTGCTGTGTATTGACATTAATTTTGCCAGAGTTAAATGAAGCCTATTTCCTGGGAAAATTTATGCTATTCACGCAGTAAAAGCTGGCTGTATTGTCTTTAGCTATCAACAATGTTTTATTATTGAGATTTTTTTTATTTTGACAAGCTTACTTGTTCAGGCAATGGTACAACACCAACATCTTTTTCTCAGGTGTTGTTACTTGGTGCTAATTTGTTTCACTCATTTAGCATAGTCACTGATTACTTAAGTTGATTTCCTCTGGTAGATAATTTATCATGCTTTATAACTTTCTCATTGGATGCTCCCAAACTGACCCCAGTCCGTAACTATGATTAATTTTGTAACTAGATTGAGTTTTATGCAGTTTGCCTGTCTTGAGAAGTTTTCCCCTTTCCCTTCACTGGATATCCGGCTAGCTCGCCCGATCTCCTACCCAGGAGAGAATCCCAGGTAGAGAGAATCCAAAGTGAAACAATATTGACCCTGGCTGTTAGTCTTTGTGTTTGGAGGGGCAAGCATCCCTATGGATTGGTCGGATTTGGGCTCTCTTGCATTCAACTTGAATTTCCGATGCAGATTGCATCAAATTCAATATGACATTTAGAGGCAAGCAAACATCTTCTTCACCCTCCACTGAGATCCATGTCTGGAAGTCTTCACCGCATCAAAAAGTTGTAAATGTTGTCAGAAAATCAGGCTCAGGCGATACTAACATGAGTATCTTCGCAGTGCAAACAAAATCAAGGATTTCTCAAAATATATTTAGACTTCGGTGACGACAGAATGGATGGAGCAGTAGTATCAAACCTTTCACACCAAGAGATCAAAATTTAATCCCTGGGTTGACTCGATCACAAAGTATAATCATCAAAGTTTGCAAGGTTTGACAGGTGTAAGATTAGCACCTGAACAGCAAGCATTGAAATCATTATCCTTTAAATTGTGATCTGGAGTTTAACTCAGGATGATGGATTCCTGTTTTTAATTCATTCAAACAAAGCTGCATTAAACATACAATTATCGTTGTGCTGTTTGCCTTCTTCCTTGAATCCAAAATGATCGCCGTTCACCTATGTCATTGATGGAATTGAACTCAAGAACTGTGGACACATTGTCCATTGTCATACAGTCTGTCAATACAATTCCGACTTATATCAATATGGATCCATGATATTCTGACCGCATAAGGAGTCAAAAACTTAGTATCTCAATGTAAATGTTTTATACAAGATGTCTGCTAAGCAAGAATATCGCAATTTGTGGTGGATGTTGAAAACATTAGATGATAACACAACATGTAACCGGCATGGTATTTTCTGGAAGATATCAAAACTCAATGCTGTGTATTGACATTAATTTTGCCTATTTCCTGGGAAAATTTATGCTATTCACACAGAAAAAGCTGGCTGTATTGTCTTTAGCTATCAACAATGTTTAATATTGAGATTTTTATTTATTTTGACACAATGGACTCGAATTTGGGCTGTCTGACTGGATTCTTGCCAGTAGTTAATTGTTGTAGCTGTAATTATAGGAATTAATTATCTACTTAGATCCATTGCCTATGATAATGGATTAGGTCCCACTACACCTATTACTATAGGTTTTCAGGGATTATCAACTGTTAGCTGCAAATGCCAACACCACTAAACAATTTATAATCACTTAACCAAGGATAAAAGTGAATTTTGGCAATAGTATTTGACAGACTTTATGAAAATCATAAAAGGTCTGGCCACTATTTCACTGGCTGTGAATTGGATTGAATTCATCAAACTGCTGCAGGATAGTGATTGCATATTTGAGAGCTGAATCTGCTGAATGTAAATTTGGCAGTCCTCAATACTGATAAGGTCTGCCATAGATTGTTATTGGCAATTTCTTTGATTTCAGCTTAATACCTATGAAGTGGCAAGGTTGTTGGGAGGTAGTGAACGGCCATACACATTTATGAATTTTAGAAAGGCACATTGGCCATCATCATCAGTTTAGATTATCCTGAGCAACAACTATCCAAACCTGTACTTTGCCCAGTGAATATGAGAATACAGGTTTTAGTTATGCGATTTCTTTATTTATGTTTCTACAATTCTGTGAAAATAACGAATATAAAACAGGTATGCTAATAATACAGGTAGGCTAATAAAACAGGTACGCTAATAAAACAGGTAGCTAATAAAATAGTGTACACACCTTTAAAAAGTTTAAAGTAAAAAAATCCTGTAAGGTTATGTAAAATTTTCATGAGAGATAATGTCATCACTTTTGAGTCTTTTGAACCATCCTGCTATAAATGACAAGTGCAGGGTCACCAGCTCATAAAGATATACACACTTGTAGGTCCTCAAGATGCTCACAAATTCTCAGATAGTCTTATGAAAACACGACTTTTGATTTTTGAACCTCAACCGTAGGCTCCAAGACAGGAGTAGAGGCAGTTTGGAAATTATATCCAATCCCAAGTGATCTAGTATTATAAGGCATTCATGTCAGTTCATTTTTGTTGCGCATTTCTCATAACCATCAACTTCTGGTTTCAGCAGAGGAGATAAACCTGGGAAGTCCTTTTCAGGGCACCGCGTATTTTTAAGCTCAGAGTTGAAATCCTTTATGGCCAGTATGATGCCAATAGGGTCCCTTTATTGCCACTCACAATATTTTGATATAATTATAATTACACCTGTCATTTCTGCTTTGACTCATCCATCAATCAATTAATTGTTTGAAGAATAGGGAAATCTTCGATAGCTTGAAGGATCTAGGTACTATAGTGATCGCTATGTAAAAAGGGGTGGACATATCTTCTGTTCATATCAAAGCCCCCTTTGAGATGTTAGCATTCGATAAAAGGAATAATGTAAAGCTAATTGACTCATTATGTTGCTTGACGATAATATGTAGTAAATCTGATTACCTTGAAGTGTTATATTTGGAAGTGGAGCTTTTACTGATTAACTGGTGATAGTGAGTTGAAATTTCATCATAATTGTCAGTGTTTGGACATGTAATCCTTGACTGACCGCTGGTCTATCTCTGCTTCTTCTGCATCAATTTCTGCTATCTGTTGCCCTCTACTGTTTGATATTCATCTTCTGCACTGCCATAGTTCTCCATTGACGTATAAGGGCACCATGACTATTGTACCACCAATGTTTCTGGTTGAGTTAGTTCCCAATGAAGGAGTGAGCATTGATGTGAACTCGTAACTGGGGGCTTAGAAGCTTGGTCAAAGCGGAATAGGCTAGTGTTGGTCCTCAGGCTAGTCAATATTGATGTCCTCTTTATTTGGCTGATGCTGATGATTTGGTGAAGTGTCATAATCTATGGCCTATGTTCTCGCCACCGGATAACTGTGTTATCAGTTGAAACTGTAACTGACACGGTTTTTGCAACAGGGGGTGTCCAATGAACCTTTTATGCTGGTTTCCTGTGGGGGCCGCTAGCTATGACTATCTGATTCCTTTACTGGTTGAGAAATAGAATGGTTAATGTCCTATACGGTTAGCTTTAGCAAATATCTTGTGATTCATCGCACAGCGTTCTGACCTATGCTTACAGTCAAAAGATTGCACAAATACATTTACAAGTAGTTTTATCCTTGAACCTTTTCAGAACAATAAGGAAATTTTGAGAACCCAAGTTATCCCCACATCTCGAAATGACAAAAGAACAAATAAATTAATTGTAAAGAGAAATCTTCTTTTGTGGTTGAGATGTGTTGTGAGTTATCGTGTTGCAGACCTCAGAATTTCAGGACACACTCAAAAAATGTATTTCTTTGACCTCCCCTGTAAAAGTGGAATAATTGCATACATAAGCCGGCAGCAGGGCAGCAAGGCAGCAAGGCAGCAATTTATATCATTTTTTAACTGTTTTTCAGTAAAACTTTCGATATGTTGGCAAATGTTTTCCTTGTTTACTAAAAAAATAACCACTATGTTCCTCAGGAGATGAGCAATCCGATGATATAAAAAATTGAGCTGTCAGACCTTTTGAAGCCATGCGGCTGCTCAAAAGAAAATGATTTTACTGATTTGTAATGCTTTTGAGAAAGCTTCTTCTCTTGCTGGCATAAGCAATTATGGAGCTACAGACCTCAGTTGCCCACTCCTGTATAAATCTTTAAACAATGCGATTGCTAGATGATGCGGCCATATTTTTATTTAGCTTTCAGAAATCAATTATTTCAAATTAGTAAGACCACATATTAACCATCCATGGCCAAAAACAAAGGAGTAGTTACACCTTTGTTTACCTGCAAAAAACAATGATACTTAGAAGTTGAGTGGTGAATTGGTTATGCTAAACCTGCACAGTTGAAGGTATAATAGATGATTCATTTTTTGGATGAATTAACCGATGTTTAATACTTTCACATCACCTTAGCCTCTCGTGTTAAAAATCTCTCGTCAGCTATTCTGCTTCTTTGTCACCTGATATCAATGCTCTCGTTTTATTATTGTTATGCGCTAAGGGTAGACCACTCTACAATTTGCAAAAAGACACAAAGATTAATAATAGAAAACAATGAGATCAATGAGTCAAAAGAGAGTTAATTGATTTCCCGATCTTCTCGGTTTCATTTCATTCCTAATTAAATTTACGCTTTCCAGGGGATAGAAAAATAAATAGGATAACCACCTCACCTTCAACTGTGTTTTCTGAATGCATTCTTGAAGAAAGGGCTGGTATTTAGCCATTTTTTTGATTTTCTGATTTCTTCTTCTTTTTGTAAACATGTTATGAGGCTTAGGATGTAAATGTAAAATTTAAATGTAAATCACTGTTCATTAGCAGCTCTACGGCTGTCTTTAAAGGACATGTAACATAATCACGATGTAGGTTCTCATTAGTCAGAATTGGCTATGGAGTGCTTGGGCCCAGTGACCGGGCGGTATTGATGTAGTGTTCACCGCATAGAAGTACCCATTGTGGCTTACATTGGGCAGTATATAAATGAACTCATAATAATATGTAACAGCATTACATTGATATTGGTTTCCGTATAATAGTTTTACCTTTGGTTATTGCTATAGTATTTATGAAAAATGGATAATTCTATAATACTTATACTAATGATACTTAATATGTTATGAGAAATACAATAAATTCCTTTTGGACTCATAATTTTTATGGGAATTAAAATCTAATTTAGGTATGAAATGACAGAATTTATATTCCACAAGCTAGTTTTGTATTTCATCAACAATCTCTGAAATTTTCAAAAAGTACAAGGTGAATCAGTGAACAGTTTCTTCTCTGTAACTTGTGATGGCAGACAGATGAAAATTGAATTATCAGAACCGTCCAACAACATTAGAATCATGACCACAGAGTAAATATTCACGATACTCACATGGCACATGTTAATGTCTTAAAACACAAGATTTTGTTTCCATTTAAGACAATTAACAATAAAAACATGCAGGGTAGATAAATGATAGATCATCAATATCTGAATGATATTTATAATTTATAATTTCTAATTCATAGTTTCATAATTAGATGCTTCACTTTCTATTCCTTTCGTTAGAATAAGACAATGTTAAAACATTATAATATACATGATGTTACTGTAATAAACACAGTAAAATCAAGGCAACCGCTTACAAAAGCCACTACTAACAACCATAATCTCTAGTCAGCTAACAGCTAGGAGTTATTTGGTTTCTTAGGGAACCTTAATATTGCTTTATTTTTTTGCTTTAAAAAGTTCTGAAACTATTTCATTTTTTTATCACTTTCCCTTGCTTGAACCAACTAGTCGCTTAGTATATGCAACATGATGCGAAGTACATTATCACCATTACATTGCACATTTATAAATAGAAACGGAAGATAGGGGGGGGGGGCTGCCACACGACTAGTCCAATAGCATCAATTATGTGATTAGTCACACCGCATTTTGTATCGCATGTCTACACTACTTAATTCACATATTAGGAGTTATGTTCCTTTGCGTTTCAGTGTTCTATTAATGCCTGGGAATAATGGAAGAAATTTAATCCTATTATGTAGTTGTACATTAGCAAGTGACACATTCCATGATTGCAAGGCAAATGCAATACCTTACTCTCAGCCATTTGTCCATAGAATTAGAAATCAAAGTTCATTTTCACAGTGGCACATAGCTACCATTTTTTAATTCGGTAAAAAAGTAATTGGTGTAATGGTGGAATGAGCAATTGCGGATTCATCGACTGTTGGTATTAGGATATGAAATTCCTCTGTCATAAAGTCATTGGCACCCATAAACTAATTTCAGGGTGTAATTCATCATATGTGATAAATTGTTTAGGGTTTCAACTACGGAGTATGAGGCGGCTCAGCTGGTTAAGGCCTTCCACATGTAACTGTTAAAGGTCGTGGGTTAAAATCCTACTGCAGTCCATCGACTACTGGGGTTGGGTTGGCCGCCGGGTTTGCTTCGACCTATCTGCAAACAGAGAGCAACCTAGAACAGATATTGTGGCATAGCTCCTGAGGCAAATACCAAGCTTTGATTAACTGAAGCAGCGAAATTTTGAGATTAAATTTCCTGCGCTCACCTTTTAGATTTGGACTATCATATTTCTGTCTCAGAGGATTATAAATTCCTAATAATAGTAATGTAGTCTACAATTGTAGACAACAATTATGATTTTTACTGAAATTTTAAGGGTATTTATCAGATTACTGTTCATTTACATTCTGATTAATTATAAATTTGTGCAAGAAGGATTAGACGAGGATGTAAAACCAACATGTTATGCAGAATGTCTAGAGTGGTGACAAATTTTATGAACGCAGCATTAAATTCCGGCCTGCTATATCATCAAAAAATGTTGCTATGTTATTATAGTATGAATCCCTTTGTAAAACTTTCAACATAATTGTTAATAGCAGAGAACTTGCCTTTCGCCTAGTTAAAGTTATTTACTGCATGAAAATATAAATGAATATAAGAGTTTTTATTTTATCATGTGTACTTGTCTACTGACTGACTCATGGAAAGACATGTGACAGCATAGAAAGACATGCTGACAAGCTGGAAAGACAGCTAAACCTACTACAAGGGGTCCCAGCAATGGGCCATGTAACGCCAATAACCCTAACACGTACGCTGTGTTTCATAGGGTGGCAATGGTGGATTGGAATGTGCTGTGGGATGAGAGAACACAACTCCGAGTAGTGAATAGCGGGCTATCTAATTAGCGCCATCGACCCATTCGTTTTTGGGGATGGTGAGATGGCGCAATCGGTTAGCGCGCTTGCTATTCACTATCAGGCGATTAGTGCCGCTGGAGTTGTGGGTTCGAGCCCCACTGGGGGAGCTTTCATTGTTGATTGTTCCAGCCCCCAGCACCCTCGGGTGTATACCTCTCCTGTGAACTCGTCTACTGACTGACTCATGGAAAGACATGTGACAGCATGGAAAGACATGCTGACAAGCTGGAAAGACAGCTAAACCTACTACAAGGGGTCCCAGCAATGGGCCATGTAAGGCCAATAACCCTAACACGTACGCTGTGTTTCATAGGGTGGCAATGGTGGATTGGAATGTGCTGTGGGATGAGAGAACACAACTCCGAGTAGTGAATAGCGGGCTATCTAATTAGCGCCATCGACCCATTCTTTTGGCGCAATCGGTTAGCGCGCTTGCTATTCACTGCCAGGCGATTAGTGCCGCAGGAGTTGTGGGTTCGAGCCCCACTGGGGGAGCTTTCATTGTTGATTGTTCCAGCCCCCACCACCCTCGGGTGTATACCTCTCCTCATGTGCCCCTCTAGATTAGCTGCCTTTTCAATTTATTTTGAATCTAGCAAAGACCAAATCCGTTTGTTCTAGAAGCAACTCTGCCAACCCTGAGTAACTACAAATTTCATGAGGCATTCCTGTTTCACCATGCTATGGCCATCTATTTAGCTTGAAGTAAACAAAAATATTTTTTGTGGAAAATTTCTTCGAGAAATTTTAAATGGACAAAACAATCTAATTTTGAAGTGGTATTGTGGCTTGTCCAAAACATTGACTATGTGTTTGGGCTTTGCGCTTCTAGTAGAGGTACAAGGCAATGCAAAAGGGTGCAGCAGAGAGGAGATCGTTCCTATTAACATATGGTATGGCGTTACGATTTTGGTCATAAAAATTCCATAGTGATTAACAGAAATATCACATAATTCTGAAATTTGCTGCAACAACTTGAAGATGATTTCTGTTTGGCAGAGCAAATTAAGATTCTGGGTTGACGAAATCTAAAACTCCCTCATATTATTTTCTTTATCTCAACCATTTGTAATGATGATGGGTTATAATAATGCAAGGTGGATGTAACAAAGTTTCTAAAATCCTTAATATGTTTTGAATTTCACACCAAAATCTAAAATGAATGGAGAGTTTGGCTTGAGAAAACTCACAAAGAGAACAGCTATCATCTATAATCTATATAACTTATATGTATAATTACTATCAAGTGTATTGCTTTAGAAATTTTAGTGACACTTCAAAAATCCAATCATCATTGTTTAAAATTACATGCCGTTTGGTCTTAAGGGGATGCAACTCCAATATGTCATTGAGAATTCTTAGTGTAGATATGCGATACTGAAAGCGGTGTAAGTATCTCGATTATTGATATTAGCAATATGTGATTATGTGATCAACATAATTTGATATTAGAATTATGTGATATTAATTTATGCTATCTGCCTTATGTGCCTGTGTGATATCAGCATCTAAGTAACGGTTTATCAACTTTTTTACCACACTTAACGCAGGCCTAACTCAAAAGGTGTCATCGTATCTTTCAGGCATATATTTGGAATACAATGTATATTTTGGCTAGTATATTCTTTACAAATTAAAATTAATATACATGTCAATGAAGACTGTGTTATGTTGCTTAAAAATCTCAATTTGCATCAGCTCAAACAAAATACTAATGATTCAGGTTTTCTTGGAAAACGGAAATAATGATAATCAGCACAGAATAATGTTAGTTCATGTGTTCAAACTCAACCCACTTTCCTTTATCCTCCTTCATGTCTGTCATCAAATATACTTGATTCATTTTATTTTCTTATCTTCTTAACTTACAGAATTGGTGGTATGAAGTATATACCTTGATAAATTAAACATATTATGAGGGAATGAAATCAAGCATGTGCATTGCATAATTGGAGAACAATGAATGTTTTGGCCAGTTTGATTTCTTACAAATTAAAACTGATATCTGTGTAAATAAAATCTGTGTTATGTTGCAAATAACATCAACTCGCATCAGCTCAAAGAAAATACTCATTCTGAGTTCCGAGTTTTCCATTGAAAAAGCAAAGAATGCTACTTGGCACAGAATAGTGTTAGTTCATGTGCTCAAACTCAACCAACTTTCTAGCTTTCTCTTTCAGGTCTGCCATCAAATATACCTCATTCATTTTATTTTGTTATCTTTTTAAATTACAGGATTGGTGGTATGGAAGACCTTGTCGTACTGCAAATAAGCGGGAATGAAATCGAGCACATGCCAGCCTTCATTGGTAACCTCAAATGTCTTCGTAACCTGTATCTCTCAAACAATCAAAGTCTTCTGACCATAAACCGTAATATATCCAACATTCTGTCTTCTCTGCAGAAACTTGATTGCAGGGGCTGCAGTAGTTTAGTTCTTCCTCCTCTTTCAGTCTGCCAATCAGGTCTACAAGATGTTATACAATACTTCAGTGACTTGATTCATGGTGAATTTTCCATCAACTTGGCAACGGTTGTCGTAATTGGCAGGAAAGAAGTTGGGAAGTCCACACTTGTGAGCGCCATGAAAAACGAATTCACATATTCGGATGCGAAAACAGCAAAGACAAAGGTCTTCGAGTTTCAGGAACTTTCTCTTGACACCGGAACAGGCCAGCAGACAACGATTCGGTTGATTGATTTTGGTGGTGATGCCGTCTATCAACATGCTTACCAACTTACTTTTCAACAAAGTTGTGTCCCCCTGGTAGTAATCAACATTGAAGAGTTTGACAGGGTGAGTGAAAGGCGCGGGAAGAGAGAAGCTGCCAGATTTGTCGCCTTTGATTGGTTTTCTTATATGGTGAAGGCTGATATCCAAGAACCACTTCTGGTACTCACTCATAAAGACAAGTTTGAACAGGAAAAAATCGAGCGATTAGAAAAGGTGTTGATCAAAACCCTAAAAGCCCTTACCAGAGATCTTATCGAGGAAAACAGCAGTGTCAAAAATCTCGCTATAGCAAAGTGGAGTAAAGAAGACAGTCAGCCATTTATATGCTCAGTTGGATTTTCAGATAAAGATGCGTCATCTGATACTTTGAAGCCACTACAGGACAAACTCAAAGCAAATCTGAGAAAAACTAACTGCTCCATTCCAGTGGAATGGGGGAAGGAGGTGAAAAAAATCGAGACGAGGCGAGAAGAGTCGTACCTAGAGGTCAGCAAAGAACTGGAAGATAAAGTGAGGGATAGCAAGCCGCAGTTTCATGCTATACTTAATTTCATGCGACGATCAGGGCGAATTCTCACGTACAAAGGGCCTGGACTTGATGATATAGTGTTTCACAACATTCCGAGAGTTGCTTGTCTCATCAATTCAATATTCAATCATAAACCAGTAGAGGGAGACGCTCGTGTACCTCCAGGTTCGGTTGAAGCTGTTTACTTGCCTAAGGGCGTTCTCCGAAGAGATGATCTCGAGAAGCTGATCGAGAAATCAGAAATACCTTTGAGTATTGCAGTAGAGTTACTGGAAAAGTACAAGCTGATATACAGTCAGAAAGCTGTTGGGGATTTTCCTGAGTGTTTCCTTGTCCCTTACTTCATGCAAAACCATTCCTTCCCGAATACAAAGGCTGATATTTGCCTAAAGGCCACCTACAGCTTCTACGGAATGAAATTACCTGAATATGCATTTCATCAGATGATGTTGACGGTTGTAGACAGTTTCCCTTCTGATACGTTATCAGGCTCATCATTCAAGTTTAAGAATGGCGCATCAGGAAAGATAAATGATGACACTCATGTTCACTTCATTCATGAGTTTGATTCCCAGAGAGTGATCATACGAGTTGAGGGCGATGCCTCTAGTGTAAGTGAAATGTGGGACAGCTTCATCAAACTGCTCAAGGGTCTTAATGACCATCTTTCCTCATCATCGCATGCAACTAAGACTGACATGGTCATCCCCTGTCCCCACTGCCTGTTCCTGAAACGGTCAAACCCAGCCTGTCTTGACCCTACAGTCATCACTGCTCCTGACACATCTTTGCAAGAAAATTCAGCTCAATGCTGCGGAGATAGCATTCCTGTTCTGCTTAGAGGACCATGTATGTGGTATTTTATTAAACTTTGTATGTTCCATTTGCAAGGAAATCGATAGGATTATCCCAAATAATATTTTGGGTTGAATTTTGAGACTATTATGATTGTTAGTATATTGGATATTGGTTGGTTGCTGATCACCCAAGTTTAAGATTCATCAAACAGTATTAATGATTACTACAACTTTTAGACATTATTACAATTTCAAGGTCGAGAAGATTTGGCAAAGCACAAGGCTGCCCTTGGCAAATATATCCAGGAGAACACAGTAGATGTCATGAAACAGATCAAGCTTCTTGTTAAAGATCATGCAAGAATAAGGGAAAAACCAGTACCCCAGCAATCTCCATATCCTGTGGAAAGGATTTCAAAGGTTTGAACTTAACTGGGAAATGATGATGAATGTGTTATACAGAAGTTTGCTCATAGTAACACTATTTTGAAAAGTACTCGGATCTGATGAAAATTCAATTCAAAAAGAGATGGTTATGGTATTCTGATTAATCATGTTTGGATTTTAGTTGTATGAGATGACCCCCATAAGAGGAAGAGTATTGATCATCATTGACTCAGGACTGAAGGGAGGAAAACACGACTATGATAACCTAAGAGAGATGTTTGAAAACTTTGGTTTCATCATAAGTGGCTACAGTGCGCATAAATCCTGGAGTCCGAAGGTAATTTTCATCTATACATGCTCACCTTTGACACAAAAAGGCTAGCATTCGGCGGTTGGTTTCATCTTCTGTCTCTTCTAAATTTCATTTATTATCTGCCATATAGCATTATGCAGGTGTTTTAAGTGTTAATGAGAACCACCACATCACCTACTCCTCTATATCTAATGAATGGAGTCGAGCAACTTGATGCAATTACCATCATCATGGTTACATGTTAGCAATCAGAAGAGGAATCTGCAGCTAGTAGTTTTGATTGTCCATATTTGAAGCACAGTTGGTGGATTAGGCCAAACTCAACTGTTAAAAATAACAATCGCAATCCTCTTCTCCCCTTCCATCGAGTTAGTCATGCAAGATATGAACACAATGTTGAGCCGGCTGAGTTTTGGGAAAGGTTAATAATGATGTTTAAAGATTGGCCATCCTCTTGGTTATGATACTCAAATATACCTGACCAGTTCAAATAATTTATGGAGTTACACTTGTGGGTTAAATCTTAATTTTATTTGGTGATATGTAGGAGTCGGCTTCACAAAAAAATGATGGAAGAAATATGTTGCTTTTGTTTTGGACAGGAATTAGTAGATGCAATATGGAAAGAGATACATTATGAAGATGAAAGGACAAAAACGTCAGTACATTCCAATCTTGGAATGTTCGCTCTTGTAATCAATGGGCATGGTGATTATGGTACAATCCAATGTCATAGTGATGATGATGAAGAGGGTGTGCATGTCAGGAGAGTTGATGTGCTGCGTATGCTGTCACCTCAGAACTTCCCAGCTATGAGAAGGAAACCAAAGATGGTCATATTTGATTGCTGCTCTGGAGGTAGGTCTCAAAGAAGAGGGTGCAGTTGATTATTGTCTTCCGATTGTGTTTTATGCCTTTTGTAAAGATCTCTTGGCGTCTAAGTGTGACAGGTAATAATTCATAATGAGGTTTTTATTCTGACATCAGCTGAGAGTACTGCTTTAAACTGCATTGCAGTTATGGGTTTGTTAGTGGTTGGTTGTTAGTGGGTATTGTTGCTTGTTGTAGGGTTGCTGGATAAGGCATAATTAGTAGTTTTGACTTTTGTGCAACACTGCAACAACAAAACTATACTGTCAAATAACCAATAAAACACACAGTACTCCGTTAACAGTAGTATGTTAAGGCGCAATAAAGACAACTTGCAACCATTTTAAAATTACACTATCAATCCAGAGGTTAAAAATGATGCTGCTTTAACTGCATATTATTGTAGGGCTCTAGTGACTACTGATTTTTATTGTGCTTAAATGCTGTGCTTGTCGCCATGATTTACTCCTACGGTTATAGCCACAATAACTCACAAAAATGCTTCACAATCTGTGGTTGAATTTTGCTTGTTTGTAGACCATGTGATGTCGATGACTTCAACAGGTGTGCAGAAGTCTCTAAGTGCCGGATCAGGTGAGTACTATGACAGTTATTTTGTCCCATCCAGTCCAATGCAACAATAAATTTAATGTTGCAAACACTGCCATGTCTAGGCTTTAGGATTGAGATCATATTTATCATGGTATGATTATCTTCTGTACACGTATTAAGAATAAGCTTTTACCTGTGAAGCTATGTTCTCATCTAGTGTTTTATTATGATTTAATTCGCAATAAAATTTTAGACTAAGACAAATATAAAGTGATAATAAACAAAGATATATTAACATATTAAGCTAAATTAAGCTAGGTCAGGCAGGCTTAGGATGATAAGCTTGCTACTGGTAAACACTGTAACCCAGTACCACCTGCCACATGGTCAAGGCCCCCGCCGACTAAGCCGGAGTACTCACTGGCTTAACAGGAAGTGGGAGGGTGGGTAGACACCCTGGTAGGACAAAAACAAAACCTGCCTCTAAGAGCGCATGCACCTTGGGTCTTACGCTCATCTTCCAGCCCAGTACCCTGCCGTTTGCAGCCGTCCCCTTTCAGGACAAAGGCTAAGAGAGCACACCCCAACAGAAAACCCAGGGAAAGTAGCACCCTGACTCGAGGGTGGTATGAACTCCATGTATCTTCCGGCCAGCCTAGTCTAATACCTTGCCAGCAATCTCTATGAATAATGACAACGACAACGAACACTCATACCGGCTTGGACGTCGCCTGGATTAACAAGGTCCAATCATAGAAATTGAAACTAGATGAATGGAATGTCAGCCATGTGTTGGACAGGATATTAGCTTGCAGACTGGAACGGAGAAATGCTATCATAGCAAATGAACTCAGGAAATACAATATCGACAAAGCTGCACTAAGTGAGGTGAGGTTCCCTGGGTGCGAGAGTATACGAGAAGAAGCTTCAGGGTACACCATATTCTGGAACGGAAACCCATCAACTGAACCAAAGCAGGCTGGTGTAGCTATAGCAATCAGTAACATCACAGTCACTCAGATGGACGAGGAGCCCAAAGCCATTAACGATAGAATAATATTTCTACGAATACCACTGAAGCACAAAAGGCACTGTACTAACATAAGTGTCTATGCACCAACCATGACAAACCCACCGGGAATCATTGAGGGGGTTCTATGACAAGCTCAGCCAGGTGCTCAAAGACAATCCGAATGCAGTAAAAATTATAATGCTAATTGATAGATGCATCCAAGGTCTAAGCAATTGCACCTGATTGACTTTTTAATCACCCGTCAATGAGATATCCAAGATTTCCAGAACACCAGGGCAATGAGAGGTGCAAACTGCTGTTCACATAATGATAGTTTCGAAAGTAAACCTTATCATTCGCAAATGAATGTCATAAAGATCAAGTATTAAATTGAAGCTGGATGTTAAAGGGCAACCAAGGTTTCGCAGCAATGCATTAATGGGTAGTAAATGATGTGCTAGGCAGCATCAACTTTGTGCATTACGCGATGCAAAACTCAAACTATACTGGGTCAAGGATTGATAGGGGGATGGGAATGTGGTATATATAAAGCTTAAATTCATTTGACTGAATAAAGTTTTCTGCATGGGTATGTAAAATAGACTCCCCCAACTCACCTAAGTGCCACTCACGTTATTGAACCACTTTTATATACTCTTCATGTGGAGTCAAACTCATATAAAAAACAATGGGCTGTATGAGTTATCTGCTCTCAATTTGCTAAAATAATTCATTTGACCTTTTACCTGCAAGCTTTTTTTTGGGACTATGATCAACAATGGAGATATTCAAAAATGCAGAAATTCTCAACTACATAGGAAAATAATTTTAATCTTGGCATTTCTTAGTTAATTTTGACCATCAATCATTGTGAACACTCTTATTCAATGCCGAGATTATTCCAGATTGACAAATAATAAATGTTACAAGAGTTAGTAGTACAGATCATGAATAAATTAGAAATTGCCTTCCCCTGGTTAACTCTTGATGGAGTATAGTTGCTGACTCTAAGCTGGGTAACACTTCGGTTTAGGGAAGGTTCCAAGACATTGCTGTAATGATGATAGAGGACAAGCTAAATAATAACAGGAACAGGAAACTGCTCTGTGGTATTTTATTTTAGCTGAGTTTGAGTACCTGATATATGAAATGTTTCAGAAGAATTCTGGCTGAATAATCATCCGAATTAGATTTTGTCTTTTTCCCTCTGCAGAAGGTGCAATCTGCTACTCAGTTCATTAAAGTCAATTTGGGCAAATCTTGGGCTAAGAAGTTGTCTTCTCTTATTGTTGAAATTTGGTGGCTCATTTGCAGTATCGAGTTATCACCCCATCTATCTATCTGTGTAAAACATTTTAGTTTCAAGCATGTGGATAGACTGCTTCACAGAGTAAAGGGATTCAGAGTAAATTTTTTAACAATAGTCAAGGAAAGAGTTTTTTACTCCTTGGTCAAGGTACCTGCGAGCTTTGCATCAATGGGAAAGTTATGGGAAGCTTGATGCCAAAAACTCCTTTCATCTATTTGTCACAATTATAGGGTTCTGGAGAATGAACTGAATTCAAAGTTCTTGATTACAGTAAAAAATAGAATATGCAGGCTCTCCCGTAAAAATTTCTCTTTGTACAGCCTTACTCCACAATTAGACATGAAGTTTTATGCTTAAATTACACCTAACTATCCTAGCTAAATTGATACTGTGGGTATAGCTAGGAAGGCAGTATTGTGGCAGTTTTTACAATCGTTGAATGATGCTGCCACAATGTACCCTTGGTCTGTGCAATCATTGAACCTTAAATTTACCGAAAGGGCCTCATATCAAGTGTGTCTGCGGTCCATCGTCTACTGGGCTTTGGTTGGCACCCAGGTGTGCGCCGACCTGCCCGCAAACAGAGAGCAACCTGGCGCAGATATTGTGGCCTGGCCACTAAGGCAACGAATTTCGCCACCTATGCTCCGGGATGTGGCTTGTGACAAGACATCTGATTAAAATCAACCTTCAATTTTAATCAGTCTTGAGACACAAAGGTTATCCTCAGGTTTTGATATTCTAATATTACATTGCCTTTAATTTGGAAAAGATAAACAAGGCACAACAGTAACAAATTCTTTCCCTGTAATGAAACACAGAGACTGCAATACAACTGGTTGTTTACAAATAAGATTTTCTTGAGGGATTAGAAAATTTACTGTGAGAAAACAATGTCTGTAATTGCTCTATACTGATATCTTCATCCAGCTTAGGTCTCAATTGTACTTGGATCGTTTCAATGCACCGCATGGAGAATTGCTTCAGATTTTGTTTGGAGGCCATCTCAGATTTGTTGTTTATTGAGGCAGCCCACCTGTTTGGCTAACCGAATCCTCAAAAGTAACGACATTATAACTTGTTGCAGTATAGATGCAGTCCCAGGGCACCCTCTACTTGATTGTGCAATAACTCCCGGAAGAAGGTTTACCCGGCTAACCAAGAGTGAAGTGATTGCAACATTGTATAACATTTTAGAAGCATGGACCATGTTTTTGTTGAGTAAAGAGAGTGTGGATAATTGAATGTCGACAAGGTGTCATGGTCGATTGCAAAAATGTAAATATATGAGTAGCCAGCCACTAAAGCCTATTGATTCAACATAATAAGATATGATATTTTAGATGCAATAAAATTGGTATAAAAAAACGGAGCACCCAATATGGGCTAAATTTTTTGTATCAGAACTGGGGTTTCGGGCTTGGAATGCTGGTTGGAAAATATATTTGGACTGAGCAGGATTACAAATTGTCTAGCACTGGGCTATGGTTGGAACCCAGGTGTGCTCCGACCTGCCTGCAAACAGAGAGCAACCTGGCGCAGATATTGCGGCCTGGCCACTAAGGCAACAAATTTTGCCGCCTATGCTCCAGGATGTTGCTTGCGACAAGACATCTGATTTAATTCAACCTTCAGTTTTAATCTGATGTAATAATGCTATAATACATAAATATCATAAGAAGCAACAAGTCTGGAGACACAAAGGTAATCCTCAGGTTTTGATATTCTAAAATTACATTGCCTTTCAATCCTTTGGAAAAGATAAACAAGGCACAACAGTAACAAATTCTTTCCCTGTAATGAAACACAGAGACTGCAATACACTGGTTGTTTACAAATAAGATTTTCTTGAGGGATTAGAAAACTTACTCTGAGAAAACAATGTCTGTAATTGCTCTAACTGATATCTTCATCCAGCAGAGGTCTAAATTGTACTTGGATCGTTTCAATGCACTGCGTGAAGAATTGCTTCCAATTTTGTTTGGAGGCCATCTCAGATTTGTTGTTTATTGAGGCAGCCCACCTGTTTGGCTAACCGAATCCTCAAAAGTAACAACATTATAACTTGTTGCAGTATAGATGCAGTCCCAGGGCACGATTTTTAAACAAATGTACAAATTCAACCGTAACATGAATGCTGTCAATGGTTATTTCAGGACTGCAATTCCTTAATGGTGATAGATACACCAAGGTCGAACATGCAGAAACCAGCTCACTGAAAATACAGCAGAATATTTCACATAGATTACATGTGTGTTAGTAAGGGTGAGCCCTCCAGACACACAGTTTTCATAATCCTATACGCATCCAGCATAGTTACATTAGTGTTTTTTTTAATAATAAAAATATTGGGATGACATTCGAGTAAAATTGAAGCTCAAACATTTGGGTGTAGTTTGAAAATGCTATCATTGAACATTATCCACTGAAAAAGCCAAATCCAAACCATGTTTCGGAATATTAATAATATTAATTATTTTGAGGTCTATAGTCATTCTGATAGAATTTGATGGGTGACTGATGGGTCACCACGATCTATACTGAAAACTTATATCAACCAACAGAAATATTCTTTTGTTTAAGTTCAGTATAGCATCTTCATTGTCATTTGTAAATTGCTCCACTCCTTTGATAAAAGGCAATTAGAATTTGTTTGAAACTGTACACAATTGCATAGAAACTACAAATATATAGGCTCTTTGCACTGCCTTGCTTAACATTGCCACTGCACTGATGGATGAAATAAACACCGTAATGAAAAAGTAAATCGCAATTTTAAATATGTTAAAAAAATATTTCAAACATGCCCTCAAAAGCTCATTTAGATAATGTGATGAACTGATGCTCCAAAAAAAACCAGATCTCTGTCAGTTACCATGTCGAAGTGTAGTTCTGCCCAAACAGAAAAACACGAACTTGGAGATTTTTTGTCAGATTTGGAGTTTTTTGCAGAAAGAGATAAATGAATAGTTAGCTGATTGACTAACGATCCAGGTGACCAAATGTGGTTATTCTGAATTAAAAACTGTAGGAAGGAGATAGCTTTTGGAAAAGTAAGGAGGAGATAACTACAACTGAGCATTTTTGACTTTAAATAACTGAGTATTAATCAATGATTGCCTATGAGAAGTTGTTTGAAACCCTGGTTGCCCTTTAACAAGTTGATGTTCAATCTGTAAAGGCAGAGCTGAGAGAGGTAATATCTTTTCTAAAGCATTCAACACTGAGAATAGAACTGCCCTATGGGAGCTGCTTAATAGATATGGCTGCCCAAAAAGGTTCACCAACCTCATCAAAGCCTTGCATGCAAACATCCATGCCAGAGTAAGCTTGAACGGCGAACTCTCAGATCCGTTTACGGTATCAAATCGGGACAAACAAGGATGTGTTCTCGCACTGACACTCTTTTCTTTATTCCTCGCTTCAACTCTAACCCATGCATTCAATGACTGTAACAAGGGAGTCCTAGTCAAAAGCCACCAAAACGCAGATCTCTTCAACGTCAACCAGTTTAAATCAACACTCAAGACCAAAGATATATTAGTGAGAGAATTGATGTTCGCGGACAACACAGCCTTCAAGGCTCACAGCTTTGATGATGCACAAGCAATCATCACAAGGTTTTCAGATGCAGCAAAGGCATTTGGACTTAAGATCAACATCAAAGAAACAGAGATGATGTACCAACCAGTCCCAGGATCTAACCCTGAGGGCTTGAATATCAAAATTGATGATCAAGATCTAAATAGAGTAAGCCACTTCAAATATCTAGGGTCAACAGTGTCAGACACGAACAAGCTAGACGAAGAATTGAAATCAAGGCAGTCGAAAGCATCCACTGCTTTTGGGAGGCTGCGAGAACGAGTATGGGATAATAAACACCTCACCATCAAGACCAAAGCTGCAGTTTACCGTGCAATAGTGCTATCCACGCTACTGTATGGTGTGAAATCATGGAGTGTGTATTGGATTACATCCAACAGGCTTAGCACGTACATGATGAGGCACCTGAGGTACATTCTCAAGATAAAATGGTGGCACCGCATTAGCAACAAGAAAATACTCCAAAAAACGGGCTAGGCCAGCGTGTATGACATCCTTAGACAAGGAACACTGAGATGGACCGGTCATGTCTGCAGGCAAAATGAAAACAGTTTACCAAAACAAATACTCTTCTCTCTACTGAAAGTCGGATCTTGTAGCAGAGGGTGACCAAAGCTGCGATACAAGGGTACAGTCAAGAGAAGTCTCAAAGATCTCAACATACCAACAAATGGTTGGCAGACGCTGACAAAAAACAGAGCGAGTTGGCACAAATGATTCAGAAGCAGAAGTCATCATCGGAACCGATGGATTGCCAGTAGTAGTAGTAAGCTAATTGTAATAAACAACAAAAGGTTTGGGTGTTCAAAATAGTGACATCTTGAACACATCATCTATGGCGAGAAAGAATGTATTGCCACATGACCACAAGATCCAATATGTCCTGCTGATTTACTAACTTACCAACTGACTTTAGTGACTTACCAAACTAACTAAGGATATCTAGCTTTTAGGACAGTGGCAGACTCCTATGACATAAATTGTGATCATGTGAGTAATACCGCTTCTAGTTTCAAAATGTTTTTTTTTTCAGGGAGTAGAAGGGATTCGTATGACAAGTTCAACCAAAAGATGCATGATAAAAGCTCAAAGCCTAGTGGGAGGAGTAAGTACTTATATACCCACTGCTACACATTGCAATTGACCAAAATATTGCCAATGTACTTTGTGAGAATAGATGGATGACGAAAGCCCATTATTATGCAAATTTCCCAAAACTGGCAAATATGAATATAACTTCCATTTGACAGCTTACTGCATTTTCTATGTTTGATGTTGGACGGGGCTGTAAGGGACTAGCTCACTGAACCTGTTTCAAGAAGATCTTTGTTGTGACAAACATTCGTAAGAATGACTTTAAAACCAAAAGAGATAAGTTGGAGCATATTAGATGAAACTTTCTATGTTGTGAATCACAAATTTGTCATATTATGTGTCACTTTTTCACTTGAGATATACTGGCTGATCCCAAACTTAAGTCTGATTGAGTTCAGCATATTCATTTATTCTATTCTGTTTGACAGTTATTACACAAACCATTATCAATTGTCGATTTACCATACAATCGTTCATTTATGCAGACCATGGAAGGGGAAAAGCGAAAGCCTCTAGGATAAAGCAAGCTAAACAAGACACTAAGCAAACCTCTGCAAGTTAGTACTATAGAATATCCAAATTTCTGTAGTCGGCATTATCAGTGATTGCCTTGCCAAAAAATTATGCCCCGAGTTATGCTAGCCTACTCACATCTTGACATTTTTTATCACTTCCTATCAACCTTGAAAGCCCACCCCCCCCCCCTTTTTGTTACTTGAAACAAATCCATTGGAACGCAAACCCATTGTGAAACCTCACCATCACCAAAAACAATTGATTGATGGTGCGATACCCAAGTCAGGTCACTACTTGCCACCTGATAACCATAAAAACCGGTGACACCTGTGGCATGGGTCAAGCGGTCAGTGACTAAACCGACTACCAGGGTAAGAACGCACATCCATGTCTTAAGTGGACCATGGCAGTCGGTTTAAGTTGACACACACTCCAACGAGAGCTGGGATAACATACTTATCTTCTGGTCAGTCACTGCAACAGACAAGGGGCTCTGTCTGTCTAAACCGGTCCTTGGCACTGGTCATCCCTCTTGCTGCCAAGTGAGTGCTTCTAGTCGAGCATAAGCTAGATGTTGGTGTAACCTCCTTGCAAGCAGTTTTCATAAATAGTCAAACAAAAACAAGCTCATGCTGGCTCAGATGTAGCCCAGAAAAACCAGCGAGTAGTGTGCTAGGGGAATGAAGGAAGAAATACGGAGATGCAGCTTGATATGTAGCAGAATTTAATCTACTGAGTTAATGCATAGGTCAAGATGACAGCTTCCAGAGAGGCAGACCGTACTTGGCCATGGAGTTAGATATGGTGTAGATGTGGCAGCACTCAGCGAAAGATGATTGCCAGGATATGATAGCTTGGAAGATCATGGGTATGTTTTCTTCCGGAATGGAAAGTTTGCTGAAGAAAGGAGAGACGGAGGAGTATAACTTCCACCTTGTATGAAGAACCAACACCGGTCAATGACCGTATAGTGACGCTAAGACTGCATCTTCAGAAGAAACTATTCGCTACCTTCATTAGTGCATATGCTCCCACAACGACCAATACCAATGAAGTGAAGGAACAATTCTACAGTCATCTGAGGAAAACAATTAACCGCGTTCCAGCTGGTGTTAGACTGATACTGATTGGTGATTTCAATGCGCGAATAGGCTCAGACTCAGAAAATTGGAAAGGAGCACTTGGCAGTCAAGGAATAGGAGAGTGCAACACAAATGGAGAGGTTCTCTTAGCTCTTTGCTCAGAACACAGCCTTGCGATAACCAATACCACCCTTAATTATGCACTAGGAGGCACACAAGAATACATGGATGCACTTGAGGTCCAAACACTGGCACATGTTGGACCACATCATAGACCTAGTCGTGTTAGGATTTAAAATAAGGATAAAAACGAAGGTGTAGGAAATCTGGTTCTAAACCACAATGGAAAGTAGACACAGGTACACTGAAAGATCAGAAGAAGAGAGAGCAACTAAGGATGGAATTGGATGCCAGTCTAGAGCACTGGGATGCAGAATATGGTGACTTTGAACAATGATCGGAAGACTTGAAGGAAAGGGCCGATTCAACTGCCGACAGAGCTGGAAACACCATGAGGAACTGATGCAGTTGATTGAGGATATAAACACGCAAAGGAGAGTTTCCCTGCAGAATAATACATGATCCAAGAGAAACACTTACTCAAAAACACAGAGCAACCCTCAGAGGTATATCAGAGAGATGAAGAGTAGACGGTTGGAGGACAAAACTAGGGAACTGCAAAATGCAGCAGACAGGCGGGACCCTCAGCATTCTATACAAGCTTCAGGGTCCATCCTTTCTGCTGCATTTTTGAGCTCTCTAGCTTTGTCCTCCATCCTTCTGCCAAAAACCAAGAGGACTGATTCAGCTCCGTGACCATGATGAGAGAAGGACCAAATCTTGGGAATACTTTCTGACTACTTTAACCAACTGTCAAACATACCAGGAGAACCAAACTGACTGACTCACTAAAATAGAAATGTGATCTATTGCGTATTGCATGATATTATTGTGCTCTGACTGGGGATCAAACTCATGCACTTTGCTCCAGTTACCTGGTAACAAGGGAGCTGCACAAACAAGGCTTGTTTGTAGATCATGGTATACCAAAAATCTAACAGTTAAGTGCAAAAAATGATCATGAGTAATCTCAGCAATTCACAGACATTGTAAAGTGGCGTCCATTTGTTCCTCTGCTTGAGGTACAGTAGACTGCCCTTTGTAATCTTTGAGCAGCATTTGAATTCCAACTGAGTCTGTAAACCAGGTATATTAGTCAATTTTGTTAACAATGGCAATGCGCCTCTGATGACAACTCACTGCTCTACAAAAACCTTCACCTTCACTGATATAAATGACAGCTATGCGAATGGCTTAACGCAGCTGGCTGATTCAGTTTCATCATTATAGTCCATATTATTGGCCATTGTTTTTCTTCACTAACCTAGGAAGAGGCGAGTCTGGAGCAATAAAGGAAGTGAAAGATAAAGCAGTTGGAGCAGGGAGTGTAGAAAGTAAGCACCAAATACCCCAGCATTCCAATCACTTTTATGACTATCATAGATAGTTTTTGCAACAGATCCTTGTTAGAGATATAGAATGTGAAGCCTGGTGTGCAAAGAATCGACATAGCTTCATAGCTGTCTACCAGAACATCACAACCAAAAGCATAGGTTCACAGGGCAATTATCCGTATACTGGTTCTGTAGGGTTTCAACAAAATACTAATTAATTGAGCTGATCCCAAACAGATTTTTGTGTGACTGTTCTACTTCTCATGATGCAATCTTCCTCAATGACCGCGAATCAAGTCAATCATTGCCCTTATATCTCTTCAGCTGCATGGTAAGGGCTTATTTAATGTTATAAACGCCCGGCTTGCATCAATTTGGAAGGAATGCAACAAACTTCAAACAATGACTACCAAAGAAGACCACATTTCTAACATTAACAACCAAATTCATTGATAAAACGATTTAAATTCTTGTTGAATAATAGATATTATGATTGTATCATTTTATTAGTGATATTTTGGTTGAGGAAGTTATCAAGAGGCTGAACAACACTCTATGGAGTCTTAAAATGATTTTCGTGATAAGCTAAGAATAGAAATTCATTTTCTATTTCCTAAATTATATAACAAAAATCAACTGGTTTTGAGATTGAATATATTTCATACAATAGGATAATATGAGTTGATTGATAATGGAAACATAGGTTATGCTATAAAGTATTAGGGAACTTAGTACCCTGACGGTTTTGGTCAACAAATCACCACCCCGCTATTATAAGTTGGTTAAGAAAAAAATGTTGGTTAAAATCACACGGGTTAGTCACTCACCACATTGTGGCGGTGAACTTGTGTGTGCCTTAAGGGCGAAGCTGCAATGACTGCGCCAATTTGCTCTCAGTTTGTAGGCAGGTCGGAGCACACCTGGGGGTACAACAACTCCCAGTAGTCAGTGGACTGCAGTGGGATTCGAACCCACGACGCTCTAACCAATGAGCCACCTCTTATTCATAATGAAGCATAGTTCTTTGCCATGTGAAAATATTAATGGTTTATGATTTTTAATTTTAATACAAATTGTAATTTTAATCTTAATAATTCTTCAAATCCTTCATGGCCTGGCGTTTGAGGTTTGCTTGAGAGAATAGGAGCGCCCCTATCCAATCAGTTTCTACATTATGAAACGAAAACTAATGTGATAAAAGCCAAAGTCTGACCAATAGCCATAATGTGATGAGGTTTTATATTCACGCAAACAGACTCACAGAAGTGACAGAACTGATGGAATTTCTGGATTGCTTTCAGCTTACATGCACTATCAATGTAACTGGTTTTAGTATAAATGTAGAAATCAACCTTTCATGGAAAACAGTGATATACAGCTGTAAGAGAAGACAAATACCATCATATTGTTTTGATTCTAATAATGCATAAGAATCTCAATATTCATAAATGTAGATGCATATGAATCCCGATAGTCATTAATATAGCTTGGGTATAATTTAAGTAATCATAATTAATTTTGATACAAAAAACCAACTGTTTTTATTTCTACTAAAAACAATCAACAACCAACAAATCATATTGCTTTCGATATTATTGTAGACATCATTCCTACAAGAGAAGACAGTTATGATTGTATGGATGATCTGATAGTGTTTGACTCTACAATGAGTGGTGAGGATCGAATTTCAAAATGCTGTTTGACATAAAAATATCATTCCACCAAAATGTTGAGGAATTACTAATTTACTTAACTTTGTCTGATCTGAAAAATCCACAGTAAGATATACAATATGCAAACATGACACGATACATAAATGCAATAACCACTATAATCTCTGTAGATTATGCTGGATGGAGTAGTGATAGACTAGGATCACTCTTTACGAGAACATTCATAGCGGTGTTGATCAGGTTAGCTGGAGAAATGCATATGGAAGATCTCAGTAAAAAGGTACGAACCCACCCCTCTCTGTAATAGGTAGTATCACCCTACTGTTACATGAAATGCTCGTTAATGACGCAATTACAAGGTACTGAGGTTGTGGCATAGTTTTTGACTTGGAATTAATGCACAGAAATTGAGATCGGCCGCTAACCCCCGATCTGTCAATGGATTGATCTGATCTCGTCACCAAATAAAACTGCATGCAGGTTATTCACTAATATACCTTATATGTGAGCAATTCCAATAACTCGTTGTTTAAATATCACACTTTATGAATGCATTTGCAGCAAAATATAAACTAATCCTGAGATACCCAGAGCAGATAATATTCCTTACATGTACTGAACTTCTATTTCATTGATGATTACCATAATAATCACAGTTCTTAATAATGAAGGTACAAGAAGTTGTGAGGACGGTCAGTGCAGAAAACACACAGCTACCGGTTACCATTAGCACGTTTACTAATGAGCGCAGATTGTTTCTCTTCCCTGGGATAAATGTGAGCGCACCCAATCCTGGGAATCAAGAGATGGCGGAGGGACAAGGAACACCGAAGGGTCTGGAGATGCCTCAATGTAAAGGTAATTGGGGCGTCAATTGAGCCCAGTAGTCGGTAGACTGCAGCGGGATTCGAACCTGTGACCTCCAACGCTTGCGCGTCAGAGGACAGGCGCTCTAACCAACTGAGCTACCACCTACTACTAGCTACCTCCTACTCCTACTGTTGCAATACAATATAGTGCAAAATGATCCAGGTAGATAAAATCTCAGTAGACTTGTGAACGCTCACTTGATGTTGAGATTATTTGGTGTTTTTGCACTCCTAGCAGCCAATTCCTGAAAATAAATGCCAAACATTAATTTGTACTAAATCCTCTTTCTTGTCACAAAACAGCACCATCTAGTCAGCCTATGGATATCTGCAAGCAATTGGTATGCAGGCAGCCATCAACTGAGCTTCACAATGTGTTGCAGAACGGCTGAGCCCTGCATCTCAATCACAACACATGGTATCACAATTATCATGCAAGCCTAAGTTCTCATAAATACTTTCAAGCCATACAAAAAGATGGCTGTGTGAATTTAGGATCTAAATTGAGGTAGAGACTGCACCAGGATTGAAAGAACATGTGAAAACCATTCCATTGCTTAACAATAAATGCTCTTAATTAGCATTGGAGAGTCTTATGGTTAATCAACGATCTTTGCAGAACATGCAAGAAGTCATATCAGTATTATTATTCATGATTTTTGTTTAAATTTGTTTGCAGATTTGGTTCATACGAAGTCGTTATCAAATAATGAAGAAATCAAGCTACAGATGATCACATTACCTAAAAGACCCACTTCTACCACATGATAGTGGCCAATGGAAAGACACAAGTGACCACATGTATCAAACCAGGTCAAACAGGACCTACAAGCCCTTCAACACAGGCTACAATATGTTTGCCATTCGCCTTAGAGTGTCAGTTATATAAGGAAGTTGTGACTTCGGCAGACATATATTCGATATTTTTATTGTATTCAACTGTTAGATATTTACTAAATAGATTGAGTTGACTATTATTTTTATGAAACCTGATCACAATCATATTTACAATCACATACACACTGTCAGCTGGCGTGTTTACCTCACTCTCTGGTACTTTCGGATACTAGATAACAGAATGAGTGACTTACATATTTATATTATTATTAATACTAACACTGATGTTACAGTCCAACAGATAAAACCTGTGTGTATCTTATAGTTTCATATTATTCCTACACCGTTACTGATCCCTCTGAGTTTTTCTCATCACTTATAACTCTAGCATACTATGCTAGTGTTATTAGATTGATTTAATTGACAGGACGTGACTTCATTCTTGGGTTGAACCCCACAGCACATCATCTTATATTTACATGTTGTGAAATAAGTTTTATAGCTATATGCATATTTATTTGTACTGACCTTTTGAACCATCATCTACTGATATGGAATACTTATAATGTGAT
Organism: Membranipora membranacea; assembly: GCA_914767715.1. Lineage (NCBI taxonomy): Eukaryota > Metazoa > Bryozoa > Gymnolaemata > Cheilostomatida > Membraniporidae > Membranipora > Membranipora membranacea. The sequence continues at coordinate 20,713,738 of OU612072.1, forward strand.
ATTGTACATGATGATTGTATCAAATTAGTTTCATCTAACAGACGCCCTGACATGAAGTTGAACAATTTATCATTTGCCTACAACATATTTTTCAACATTACGTATTTGATAATATAATGGAAAAAAACAAAATAGACATAATATTATGTTATGTATACATATATGTATTTATAAAACTCTGATACCAGTCTCCTCCTGAAAAAACCCACATGATGAACTCTCTGTAAAATCACCAATACCACACCATAGTCAATAAATGGATACACACATCATCGGTTTAATATACTGATGACCCTGACCATAGACAAAACACACAACACTAGACTGGACACTGTGTAGTAAATAGCCTAATAAAAAGTGTCCTCATTAAATACTGTGACGCAACGACATCTCACTGTGATCAGTTGAGCATTGAACCATGGTTAGTTAATGAAGAGATGCATGTTTTGAGCCTTGCCTGGTATGGAAGAGAGGCAGCAAACTTCTGCAGCAAAGGTAAGAGCTTTTTCCATATTTTGTCCATCTCATCACTTAATTTGAGCGAGCAAAATTGTCAATTTACAAACAGTGATTGTACATAATAGTTATATTGATAGTATATTTTGAGTTTGGTACCTATTGGAGCCTAAATTTAGTACTGAACATTTTAAATAGTAACATGAACCTACCTGCACGCTACACTGACATCTTGTTGAAGTCCATTATACTGTATTATTACCCTATTCAAATCAATCCGAGCATTGTTGTTTTTTTGATTATCCATGGTCGAATCCATCTGTGTATATGATTTGTTTTATTTCACAGTTATCCACAATCATCTCATTACAATACTATTACATAGTAAGACAACTCTGTGTTGACACATTATTGTTGTCTCACTTTCACAGCCATGTCAGAGCAGAAGCTGCTGCACTGCTTATTGATGCAGCAATGGTCCACAACTAGGCCAGACCTTAGCTACCGCTGGTTCCCTAAAGAAGAAGAAAGAAAAATAAAATAGTCACTAGCTTTCTACTATGCAGGGGGGGGACCACAAATGTCGACAGAGCACTCATTCCTAAATTGAGAAAGTCTGTCAATGCTTTGAGGGAGCAGGTGTATCATCTGAGGCGTAGGTTCAAATTCAGAAAAATGTACTGAAATTGCTACAAAAGAATGCAACGATTAATCAATCACAGCTGGATGCATTAGATGGCTGCCTAGGTGAGCATGTGGTAAACCAAACCTTTGGGGCTTTGGATAATAACACTATGATAGGATTTAGGTGTCAGCTATTGTGGACCATTTCAACAACACCCACACTCAAATTGCAAATTGATATACCTAGTTCACCTGTTACATAACACAAGTAGGGGCTACAAGAGTCCTGTTAATCGCCAAAACATCGAGAACATATCCCGTACTCTAGATGCCTTATTGACATACTTAGAACGGCTATGGAATGTCTGATGGTTGACCTGTGAATACAAGTAGACAGAAGGCGTTTGTGATTGAGCTTTCTACTGCTGCAAATTCTCAGATCCGATTCGCCGATGATGTTTTGTGTCAGATCAAAGTGTCAAATTTTTTCTCTCGTTCAAATTCAGCCAGGACCACCTAGACAATCTTTTCAGTAAGATACAAGCTAAAAATAGATTTACCGATATTATATGCTTCAAATCTGGACTGAAAGCTCTTCTTGTCAAATCTGACATCACACCTAGTCGTTATCCCAACTGTATCAACTCGAACAGTGGAAGACAACAAAACGGCTCTTACCTTCTGACAGCACTAATCAAAAGAAGAATATCGATGAGCTAGATGAAGAAGAAGACGATTTCAGTGACAACTCCTACATGGAAACACTGATTATATCCGTACAAATCGGGGACTAAGCCATAACATAGGTAAGTGGACTATTCATTAACACGTACAGTACGGAGTCATATAAAGCTCCAGTATTACTTTCACCATAAAATAATACAAGATTATCTTGTGTATTGGAGTAGTCAACACATCAGTTTAACTAACCCTGACCCCTCCCTTCTCATAAAAAAAGCTTGTCAAGACAGGCTGGTCCACCACACGCTAGTTTAATTATTACCAACAAAAACATGACTTGTGTGGTCGGTATATACCTTTTTGCTATCGATATCTCTGGGTGTATCAGGATCGTTTGTCATTCTCATGCCTTGTCATTTTGAAGGTGAATAAGTTATACGAAGCATTAAGCTTACATGCTCTGAGCTTCTAAGTGCAGCTTCATATCCCTCAGCATTGGACTGCTCTCTCATCGGCTGCAAGAATTGGGAGGCCTCAAATTACAAACTCAGTTGCGTGGATAAAATCATGCTGGGCCGTTTCTTTGGAAAAATTAAAATTTTTTTCAAAAACATAAGTTTGTTGACTAAGCTTGTTTTTTAGAGGTTTTGGGTCATGACGAACTCAAAAACCATACTGGGCCGTTTTTTTGAAAAAACTTTAAAATTTAAATTTTTTCCCAAAAATTTAAGTTTCTTGGCTTGACTCGTTGTTTAGAGGTTTTGGGACTTGGAGAACACAAAAACCATGCTGGGCCGTTTTCTTCCAAGTGCCATTTTGGGCGTTTTCCTCTATCAGGCATACTTTTGATACCGCTGGGGGCAAAGCTAACAAATATGGTGGTCACCCGTACCTAATCATAATATGAATTACTTAACAACATTCGTTAAGGGTCATGCCTCGCCTAGGATACTAACTTAAGAACTACTGGTTCGATTTCCTTAATTTTTCATTCTAATTGTAGCTATTCCTTGTTTGGCAATTTCCGAGCCCTCAATTATCTTGAATACAATTTATTATGATGGTGATTTCAATTTATAAAAATTAAGCAACCGGTGCACATGCAAAAGAATAGGAGCTGTCAATAACTAGGAGCATCTGGCTCAGACGCCTCACAACACAACCATTTATTCGTATCAAACCAGGATCAACCAGTATCAACTTGTGATAACAAATCGTAGCAACAAGCATTGACATGAATGTCAAGTACTAGAGAAGAAGAATTAATTTATAACAGACAAAAGTTAACGAGCCGGCTTGTGAACTATTGTAAAATACACTAAAATGACTGGATTTTAGAGACTCTATTACTACGCCAAATCTGGTGCAGAAATAAATCAGGCAAAAAGCCATGAATGGTTGGATTTTCCTCTGTAATCATGAGACATTTAATCAATTTGGGTAAAGATTTGGATTCAAAACTTGGGAATATACAAAAAGGATATGTTTGTAGGTAATTCCCATGCAGCTGTTCACTCAACATATAATTTATGTGAAGTTAGCTGGACAAAATGAATATGGAGTTTACAGACTGCTTCTGGAAGACTGCATGGGAGGCACACTTATTATATTCTTCTCCAACACAAAAGTGTCATTTGGTTCAAAAATGTATGCTAAGTGCCCTAGCCAAGGCTTTAAAGGATGCCCCTATCAGAAAAAAATATTTCAGTCTCAGTACGGTTTTCACATAATTTAATTTTAACTAGTATTGACGTCAGATAATTCCAAATTGCCAACTGGCACATCCATTTTTCTTCATCAATATTGGTCAGCAGTGGGCTAGTGGGGGCACTAAGGTAATCACATTTGTCCACCTTGGACAAGAGTTGATACAGCTCACTTTCTTTTTAGCATTGTCAACACTGATGGTTTAGCTATCAGTATGTGAATTTGAATGGCATTATTTTTCAAGTCGAATCAAACATTGAACATTCTTGTTGTTATGGCTGCATGATTTAACGGTGGTCTTTATGTTTTAACTGCATCTTTTGCTCCATGAACTTGCGATAGTGACAATAGGTTTTGACATGTTGCTGAAATTCAGCGCCGCGCTATGACATTACGTCGTGGCGTAACTTTGTCAAATTTTTGGTTTAGACATTTTTGATCCTGAGGATTGACAGGACCCAAAAAATTTTATGGCGAGGCATGACCTTAAATGTGCATCCCACTGTAACTTTCACATAAAAACTCTCCGTCTGTGGTATGCTCTGATTTGCAGCCATCAAGGCTAGACAACAAAGACAATGGGAGGCAGAATCTCAGTAAGTTTATTCCATTTAATCACGTCTAAGACAATATTGAAACATAATCAAATATTTTGCATCATTTTTTCATACAAACCATTGGTGTTGCTTCTATAAATAATAAAGGACAGGTAAACACATCACTGACACCAAATTCAAGGAAAATTGAAAGGAAACAATCATAAGTTTTGCTAAAATCAGCAGGCCAACAATGCTGCTAAATACTGTGAATTTGTAATCGATTTATGTACAAGTGCTATGCACTGATTAAATTTTCTACCACAGTGAGACGTCGCTTTTTGATGCTCAGTGTCCAGTCTAGTGTGATTTGTCTTCGACCCTGACCTCCATTATTGGCTGCAGAATGTGACACAGGGCACCTGGGTTTCAGTTGCTGGGTCATGATAGGCTCTCAAATAAAATTATCATATTGACTAAGTCGACAACCAAATTCAAATCCCCCAACACCCTTTGTAATTGCACATAAAACATACTATTGTTATTCCAACTTTTAATGTTTGTTAGCCGGCATGATTCTGAGAAATGCTTTTCTGGATAACACTGAGTGTGGGACCTTAAGCCATTAATGGTTCTGCCAGTCATCAGAGTACAATTGTTATTATTTATAGGCTTCGCAAAAAATTATGGCAAGGACCTCATACAATGATGATTGATGAGTGATAAGCAGTAGGGGGCTGAGAGTTGTCCTCTCTCGATAGAAGGGAATACAACTAAAACAGCTAAAATACCCAAATAACAAATTTGTTTTGGATAGAGGAATAAACAGATTCAATAACACCATAAATATCTGTGCTTAGGATGAATAATCGAAAGGGGGAAGTGATCATTAAGCATTAAAAGAAAAATAATAAAGGAAAAGTTATCCCAGACTGTCAATCAGTTGTGTAACAGAGTACTTCCTGATTCGGTATTACATATGTGTGTGTATTCTATCTCTGCCACATGTGTGAAATAATCAAATGTTTTGTCGAGCTAAAACAGGTTTGGTACTAATTCCCTAAAAAATGATGTACATAGTAAAATATATAAAATTGATCTCTTAAAGAAGACTGAATTTAAAAACTGTTGGTGGTCACCTGATAGCAGAGTATCTAAGGTCAGTAGGGGTGAGGAGTCAGTTGTATACATACATACGCCTAGGACAGTATCGGGAAAGTTTGACACTTACAAATTTTCTAGATAATATCCCAGACTGACCCAGAGAGATTATGATTGAGTCATTTTGTCACATTGAGTCACATTGACTGCCATGGCTGTCTTGGATGGCCGTCAATGTGCGCCAGTCATTAGATATGCTCTTGATCGATTTCGTATTTGATATATGCTGCTCTCTACGTTAGTGCTGTCGATTACGTACAAGTTACACAATGATCATCAGAAGACAGAAGATATTATGTGGATTGTCGCTTTCAATATTACTCTCTGTCACGTCAGCCAGCACACTACTCGGCAGACTGATGATCTTGATGACACTGTACTGAATTACGGTCTTGATGCTACCAAACTTCTTGACAGTCGTAATGCCACTGACAGTAGTTCTAAGTGCTGCATATACTTATTGCTGTGCCAATTATGTACGTGTGACACAGGTTTTGTAGGCATTTTCACTTTGATGATTTTAGTGTTGTGTGAATCACTGAAGTTGGTAATATATTGTAGTGATATTATCTTGCTTATTTTAACAGGAGTGATGGTGGCAGTCTTGTGTTGTACGGGTCAAGTAGTGTGCAGAGAAGGTATGGGGTATTTGGTATGATCCTACTTCAATCTTCTCACCATTATCAAATTGTCAATCGCTCTGGAGTTCAGGTCATTACATATTGAAGAAGGCCGGGAAGCAGTAATAGGCTGATGCTCAAAATAGGATTTCCGTAAAGCGAAAATCCTATCCAATGATAGGCTGTTAGTCATGCTGCGCATACTAAAACCAAGGTTAGTCTTATAATAAAATTCCCATGACCTTGAAATTTTAGATATAATACAAACTCGTTATCAATTGTAATGAAACTGGATGACAGATAATTCTACATGGAGGCGATAAAAGAATTAGCAACTCATGCTCGGCCACATCAAGATATAGATACCCTTGATGGACTATAAAAAGTCTAATCTCCTCTCGGTGTTGAAAACGAGGCAAAAATCCTGTGGAGGATGCTGTCAATTTGATGTCAATTGTGATGGAAACTTAACGCACAAAGTATGGTTCATAAAAATTGAATTTTACTTTCTTGCAATGAAGAGTGGTTTAAGATGTCACTTGTCAGGACAATACTAATGATGTATCTGCAATAACAATTCACACACCACAAAAAATACAAAAATTGGGATAGCGTAGGATGATATTTATGTTGCTGATTATTGAATTTGTGTGTCTGCGGCATGAACTTATTTGAGGAGTAAATCTGTCACTTATGAAAAGTCTGCAACAATCGCTGCAAATGATTTGACAGATGCATGGAGAATACTTTCTGGGATGTCGTAGGATGATATTAATGCTGTAAATTTATTATTTCCACAAAAAACCATGATATATTCATCATGACTGATCCATAAATTTATATCAATAATTTGCGATTGTGACATGATTTTGTCAATAGATTTTACATAGGTGATAGGTAAAAACACATCCAAGGAAAACATATAGAAACAGCGAAATTCAATTGGCTCTGAATTATGAATAACCAAAAACGATGAGTACAAGTACTATCACTTGTAAATATTAATCAGTGGCAGGCTTACTGTGACTTAGAATTGCATTTGATACTCACAGCTTTGTTTGTAATCAACCACTGTTTAATGCTTTACATCATGGGTGGGCAACCTTTTCTTGAAAAAGGACACATTTTAGACCGGCTCAACTCAAAAGGCTGCAACATATATTTCAGGGATAAAATTGGAGCTGGAATAGCATATTTATGTCTATAAACTGCAGTGTGTTGCGAAAACCATCAACTCAGCAGAAATACTAGTTCATCTAGTCTTCTTGGGTTTTGTGACATCATTTTACCTCAAGATTTTATTGTGCACATGTCTGCATCCCGTTGTTTCAGTGTATGACAAAACGCAGGGTGGGTGCGGGAGGGATGCGGGAGGGTGCGGGAGGGGTGCGGGAGGGGTGCGGGAGGGGTGCGGGAGGGGTACGGGAGGGGTGCGGGAGGGGTACGGGAGGGGTGCGGGAGGGGTGCGGGAGTGCTGCGGGAGGGCTGCGGGAGGGGTGCGGAAGGGGTGCGGGAGGGGTGCAAGAGGGGTGCGGGAGGGGTGCTGTAGCCCCTCCCAGGAGTGAAAGTGTAAATAATGTTTATACAGGGACTGTTGTGATGGAAATGTAGGTATTCTTTCGCGCAAGGAAACAATTTTTTGAACAGCTTTCGCGCCCTGTTATACTGTTCACCTTACAGCACCCACCCTCACGCAAAGGGGGAAATTTTCGCAAATGATCGTGAAGTGAAAAATTCAATATTGTACATTTCAGCCATAATGCAGGAGCACTTGTCACAAAGGGAATTTTTGATATAAATATGCCTTTTGTTGACAATGACTGTTTTGCAAGAAAAAATAATCATTATAATGTTGGAGAAAATTGTAAATTTTGTGTTATTTCAAAAGACAGAAACTTGAAAAAGTAGTTAGTATGGCTGAGAAGCTTAGCTACATGCATACTACAGACTGACCACTATTTTGAAATATCTTGAGCTTACAGAGTGTTATGAATACTCGGTTCTCCACATAACATAAGGGGAATCAAAAATAATGTGTAATAACTTTTACAGGCATGGGGCCACAATTAGGCCGCAAAATATTACCAATTAGCCCCCCCCAAAATATTACCAATTAGGCCGCAAAATATTACCAATTAGGCCCCCGCAAAATATTACCAATTAGGCAGCAAAATATTACCAATTAGGCCGCAGGTTACCCACAGCTGCTTTACATTATAGTTGCATGTTGTTGGTAGGAAATGACCTCTTGATAGTCGAGTCAGCTGGGGGAGAAAAGGAAAGAGGGGTCAACGTGGTAGGGTCTGTGACTTACAAGCCTTTTGTCATCTACTGGCATTCTCCAACCAAATCCGACAGCCTACTGGAAAATCCATTCAACCATCCATCTCACACGACTCATCGCCAATTAAACTATTCAAAAATATTGAGTTTATTTTTCTTCCCCCTGAGGTTTTGTGGTATTTGTTCATGTGGCATTTCTAGTTCTTATCAGTAAACAGAGAAGACAGTCATGCGGTCAAAGTGTGATGCCTGTGTAACCCAGTATCAAGAGTTAAATTCAAGAGGTCAACAACATCTTACTTTAATTGTACAAAAATGTAGCCCGAGGCCCTGCCGAGTAAAAGGTTTGTGCGTAGCTGCTGCTACTTGATATCCTGATATAACTAAAAAATTTGTTGGCATCAACTTAACAGGAAAAAATGTTGAAGTGACAGATTTTAATCCACATGATTGTTTTAGGCTGGCAGGCTGCCAGATAAAAAGCCATTAATAACTACTGTCATCCAACAATATCAGATTAATATCAAGGCATTAGATTCCTACACAGCAGGGAGCGAGGAAGTTCAGCATTTACTAAACTTATCTGGTCGGTAGGAGAAGCACATCACATCACAAAATAATATCTTAAAACCAGAACTAAAGCCAAAGGAATCAGAACGCAGTGCAATGCCTGTAGATAAGAGACTATAATGTAAATGAATGAATGAATGAATTAATTAATTAATCTGTAAATATTACACAGATTACTGTCTAAGGAGGAGAGATTGACCGGAATCTTATAAGCTTTACTTGAGGGATCACAGGGGACCAGCTCGATACTCTGAAGGATCACAGGGGACCAGGTCAATACTCTGAAGGATTCAAGCCTCGATTATCTGTTAAGGTAAGTGTAGTGAAACATAGCTGCAAACGTTGATAGTGCAGCACTCTACACCAAAGCTGTAAAGAGTCCCAAGCCAAGTGACTAAGTTTTCTGCAGGAAAAACAGTGTGGAGTGAGCGATGGATACATTAAACAAGCTTGATCTGCTAGTTTTCTGATCTAATGTTGCCATCAAATTCTTATCACATTGAAGTCAGTAGCTTCCTCTTTTGCTGTTTTGGCACTAGAGAGCCCTTTGTATATAAAACATTCTGCCATTTCACGTAAGACAAACTCTCTCTCAGATAAACACCAACCTCCAAGATTACTTATGTAACATACTGCTGTTTTTTATAAACTTAAATGTTGTTAAATGGCATGATTCTGCTGAATACTATTCTGGTTAACACTGACGGTGGTACCCGAAGCCATCAATGGTGCAGCAGGACACTACAAATATAGCCATTCCAAGGCTACACACAAGTTCAGGTGGAAATATGGCAAGGACCAAATACAAGTGCGATGTATCATAAATGTGCATGATATCGTTGAGAGTTGTCCTCTCACAATAGAAGGAAAGATAACTAAATTGCCTAGAGGATGTTGTGATGGTATTGTGATTGGAGGGTAAAACATATATGGAAGCATAACTACGTTTTGCTTAGGATGAATAAGCAAGGAAAGCAGTGATCAGAAAGCATTAAAATACGGATAAAATAAGGAAGGAATTATTGTCCCAGACTGTCATTCAGTCGTCTGATAGATTTTTCCCTATTTCAGTATTTAAATATGAATGACCATCACAATGACATGCCTGGGATATCACTAGTCAATATTATTAGTGCCAGTCTTATGTGACTTTGAATTTAATCAGTTACTCACAGCTGTCTTTTTAATCAACCACAGTTTAATGCTCTACATGTCAGGTTCATGTTGTTTATGAGAAACGACCTCTGGGTTTTAAGATTTTTGAATTAGCAGGCTACATTTAACTGACATCATATTGGGGTAACATAACAAATGTATTTTTCGTAGGCTATGGGTTTTGGTTTCGCCCTTTGTATATAAATTATTCCAATATTAGATTGTATATGAGGTGGCATTTCATCTTGAAATAATCTAATAATATTATAATGCAATAATAGTTTCTGTCATTGATGAACAGAAAAATGTGTCATGAGGTCAAAGTGTGATGTCTGTGTTTCGTTTAATCAAGTCAAAGTCAAACTGTAACTAAATCTGAATAAACATGTATATAAAAAGCCTTAGATACTTAACAAGCCAATAGAAATATCAGGTTACTTGGCATCAATTTAACAGGAAAAGATGTTGTTGTGACATATTTTGAGCTGAATCATTTTTTTAGACTGGCAATCGGCCAGATGAAAGGGTTTTGCAACACAAGTGTGCAGCCAAGCCATTAATATCTATTGTCATCCAACAATATCAGATTAATATTGAGGCATTAGAGTCATACACAGCAGGGAGCGAGGAACTTCAGCAGTTACTAAACTTATCTGGTTGATAGGTGAAGCACATCACATCACAAATTAATATCTTAACACCAGAACTAAGCCAAAGGAATCAGAACGCAGTGCATTGCTTGTAGATTAGAGACTATAATGTAACTATGAATATTAATCTGTAAATATTTTACAGATTACTGTCTAAGGAGGAGAGACTGAGCAGAATCTTTTAAGTTTACCTGAGAGATTACAGGGGACCAGCTCAACACTCTGAAGGATCACAGGGGACCAGCTCAACACTCTGAAAGATTCAACTATCAAATGTCTGTTTAGGTAAGTAGCATAAAACTTAGCTGCAAACATTGATACCATAATTTAGTAAAACACGCTACAGCAAAGCTGATTGAGTCAGAAATCATGCGTCTAAGTTTTCGGTAGATAAGAGCAACTGCTCTGCCGAATTTCTGATCTAAAGCCCTCTTCTCCTGTTAACAGGTTGAAATCAAATTTCATAAGTAGCCGTTTTGGGCAGTCCCAAGCGTGTGATGTGCATATATCTCTGTATCAATAATCAAAGTCAACAATGTAAAAATACCTGACATGAAATTGTATGGCTGTAGCCTTTGGCTTTTGAGAAAGATATGTTTATGCGTAGCCGCTGCTACTAGACTAAGCACCCCAATAAAAATGTCAAGGTTTTGGCAATTAGGTGACAGAAAAATGTTAATGTGACAGATTTTGACCCGCATGATTAACTCGGATTGGCAAGTGGCCAGATGAAGTGTTTGTTGATATCAACTGCAATCTAACAAAATCAAGCTAAAATTTTAATATCAGATTTATCACATAGCATGGAGCGAGGAATGTCAGTTTCATTATTTGGCAAATTTTTTGGTAGGAAAAAGACAAGAGTTCAACGTGTGATGATTTTGTATCATTATACCAAAAGTCAAAGTCAAACTTTGTGTCCTTAGCAGCTTGGGCAGGTTATGGTTGTTTCGATCAACCACTAATTATCATACAGAACCTATCAGACTAATATTTTATCAAAAGACAGAGTGACCAGTGATGGTAGATATCAGTATTTAGTGATGACCATAATATGACCTAGAGTTTGTAAATTTTGACTTAATTAGTTACTAACAGCTGTGTTTGTTTTTATTGGCTAATCCTTGTGATCTCATGGTCTAGTGGATATATAAGATTTTTTTACGATTAACTAATACTTTCTTTGTGGCCTGATGATGTTTAATTCAGCTGCCTATTGAATGATTCACAAGCTGAGGTTATATCATTTGTGATTTGTATAATATGACAAATCATTCAGTTGGCATAAGAGAACCCTTGCAGGGCCGTAGTTTAGAAATAAACTGTAGGAGAGACAAAAGTGTGAGGCTAGTCAAAGCATCACCAGGAGGGGTGCTGTAAGCTCCTCTCTGAGCAATTTAAGGAATACAATTAGCAAATGGGAATCTCAGACGAGCTGATTCTGACATGGAATATTCAATTATAGTTTTGTGTAGGAGAGACAGGGTGGGGTGAGAGGTAGATACACTAAAAGAAATTGGTCTGATAGTTTCTGGTTTTAATGCCGTCATCACCTAGTTAGCACACTGAAGTAAGTGCAAACCATCAGTCGTTTTCTCTCTTGTTGATTTGTTCATTAGACCCAAACATTTCTCAAAGAAATTTTCTTTTTAACTAAAACATTTACATTTGGTAATGCTATCCGATTTGAATCCCCCCCCCCCCCCAACAACCTAGCAAATTACTCATGTAACACACTGCTGTTGTTTTTTGAAACTGAAATGATTTTTAAATAGCATGATTCTGCTAAATACTATTCTGGTGTACACTGAAAATGGTAGCTGAAGCTATAAATGGTGCAACAGGTCATCATACAACAGTTAAAACTATTCATAGGTTACACAATAAGCAAAGGTGGATATTTGGCAAGGACCAAATACAAGTAGGATGTATCATATTTATGATATAGTTCAGAGTCGTCCTCTTTCAATAGAAGGAATGACAACTCAATTACCTAGGATGTATAAGCAAGGAAAGCAGTGATCAGAAAGCCTTAAAATACAGATAAAATAAGGAAGGAATTATTGATCCAGACTGTCATTCATTTGTCTGATAGATTTTTCCCTATTTCAGTATTTAAATATGAATGACCCATCACAATGACATGCCTGGGATATCGCTAGTCAATATTATTAGTGCCAGTCTTATATGGCTTTGATTTTCATTAGTTACTCACAGCTGTCTTTTTAATCAACCACAGTTTAATGCTATACATATCAGGTTCATGTTGTGTATGAGAAACGAACTCTGGGTTTAAGATTTCCGAATTAGCAGGCTACATTTAAAAGACATCATATTGGGGTAACATAACAAATGTACTTTTTGTAGGCTATGGGTTTGGTTTGACCCTTTGTATATAAACTATTCCAATATTAGATTGTGTATGAGGTGGCATTTCATCTTGAAATAATCTAATAATATAATAATATAATAATAGTTTCTGTCATTGATGTAACAGAAAAATGTGTCATGAGGTCAAAGTGTGATGTCTGTGTTTCGTTTAATCAAGTCAAAGTCAAACTGTAACTAAATCTGAATAATCATGTATATAAAAAGCCTTAGATACTTAACAAGCCAATAGAAATATCAAGTTATTTGGCATCAATTTAACAGGAAAAGATGTTCTTGTGACATATTTTGAGCTGAATCATTTCTTTAGACATGCAATCGGTCAGATGAAAGGGTTTTGCAACACAAGTGTGCAGCCAAGCCATTAATATCTATTGTCATTCAACAATATCAGATTAATATTGAGGCATTAGAGTCATACGCAGCAGGGAGCGAGGAAGTTCAGCAGTTACTAAACTTATCTGGTTGATAGGTGAAGCACATCACATCAAAAATTAATATCTTAGCACCAGAACTAAGCCAAAGGAATCAGAACGCAGTGCATCGCTTGTAGATTAGAGACTATAATGTAACTATGAATATTAATCTGTAAATATTTCACAGATTACTGTCTAAGGAGTAGAGATTAAGCAGAATCTTCTAAGTTTACCTGAGAGATCACAGGGGACCAGCTCGATACTCTGAAGGATCACAGGGGACCAGCTCAACACTCTGAGGGATTCAACCCTCAATTATCTGTTAAGGTAAGTAGCGTAAAACTAAACTGCAAACATTGATACCATAATTTAGTAAAACACTCTACAGCAAAGCTGATTGAGTCAGAAATCATGCGGCTGAGTTTTCGGTAGATAAGAGCAACTGCTCTGCCGAATTTCTGATCTAAAGCTCTCTTCTCCTGTTAACAGGTTGAAATCAAATTTCAGCAGTAGCAATTTTAGGCAGCCCCAAGCGTGTGATGTATATATATATATATATCTCTGTAACAATAATCAAAGTCAACCATGTAACAAAATCTTACATGAAATGCATGGATGCCTGGCCTTTGGCTTATTAAAAAAATATGTTTGTGCATAGCCGCTGCTACTAGACTAAGCACTCCAATAAAAATCTCAAGTTTTCGGCTACTATGTGACGGGAAAAATGTTGTTGTGACAGATTTTAACCCACATGATCAACTCAGATTGGCAAGTGGCCAGATGAAGTGTTTGTTCATATCAACTGGCATCTAACAAAATCAAGCTAACACTGTAGCATCAAATTCATCACATAGCATCGAGCGAGGAATGTCAGTTTCATTATTTGGCAGATTTTTTTGTAGGAAAAAAATGAGCTCCACGTGTGATGTCTGCGTATCATTTTACCAAAAGTCACAGTCAAACTTTGTGTCCCTCAAGCTGCTTTGGCGGTTATGGTTGTTTCTAGCAAACACAAATTATTTCACAGAACCTGTCAGAAAAATAATTCATCAAAGACAGACTTACCGAGATGAAGTTTAATCCAACTTCCTGCATTCCCGTTGCTCCCTCTCACTGGTCTCGCTGCAGGTGTGACCGGCGGTGTGACCGGTGGATCGACCGGCAGTGTGACCGGCATCGTGCCCGGCAGCTTGACCAGCGGCTGCCCAGTGTGGTGACCAGTGACCAAAGTCAATATTTAGTGCCTATCATAAATAACCTTGAATTCATCTTGAATCGATGAATGTTAACTTATTATTTACACCCAGTGGTGTTTTTAATTATTAGCCAATGACGTGACATCACATATCAGTGATATAGATCAGATATGTTACAATTGTCTAATAATGACCCTGTGGCCTGATGATGTTCAATTCAGCTGTCCATAAAATGATTCATGGCGAATTGTTGTATATAATTTCTGCTTTTTAGCGGTAGATAGCCCTTTGTATAGAAGCTAATCTGATATTACATAGCCAGTGTGAAGCATTCTATCACAGAGTAAGGATATCATTTCTCTGTTTTTCCTTCTTAATATAATCTGCTATATGAGCGATGTATATGTGTATTACTAGTATTCGGATGGGACAGTCATTGGGTCAGAGTTTGATGTATATATATGTATCAGGAAACAAAGTATCAAAATCTGAATGAAGCTGTATGAAAATATAGCCTTAGGCGCTTAATCCTAGCGGGCGGTTACTTGACATGCCACTATAAATAAACCGTTTCTGGCAAACCATTAACAGCAAAATATTGTTGTCATTTCAGACTGGCAGGCAGCCAGATTAAATGGTATTTTCAACACAAGTGTGCTGCCAAGGCTATCAATATGAACTAATATCAAACAGTATAAGACTAACATTGAGGAAACAAATTCATAGCATAGCGGTTGCAGATAGCAGATTTAAGTTATTACAAATTAGTGTACTTCATATCTCCATATTAGCAAATAAATTAGTATCTGGTAATGCTTACATACATCCTCATTATGAGCATGTGCTATTCATTCTCAACATGACACTTCCTTGCCCATCTGTCTCAATCAACCAATAGTGTGATAATCCAGGTGATAAAATCAAATAAACCCTAATATGAATTTTCAATATAAATCATCCTATTGAAATCCAATTATGCTAATTCATTTGCATAGAGGAATCCAGACCTGGGTCCAAGTCATGGTAAGTCAACTCATCTTCAAGTCAAGTCAAGTCAAACTCACGACTTGACTTGACTTAACAAAATTATGACTTGACTTGACTTGATGTCGAAAAGAAATAGACAACACTTGACTTGACGAAAAATTGACTTTGACTTGACTTGGAAGTTGTCCTGACTTTGGTCAAGTCAACATAAGTCAATGTGTGAAATTTTATAACATAATGTAGAAAGAGATATAGGAAGGATAATCATGACTGAGAACCCCAACTCTGAAACCCAACTCTGAAACCCCAACTCCGAAACAGAAAACCCAACTTCTCAGCTATGGGTAAGTAGTCAGAGTTTCTGCCTTACATATTAGTTGTCTTCTCTTGTTATCTTGTAATCAGTAAAATGAAAAATGTATCCCAAGATGCAATATTAATATAGTCTGATCATAAAGTGCAAGTTTATTCAGAAGACTGCTTGTATCATCATCAACATCATCATCATCATCAGACAGAAATCCTTCTAGTCTAAGGATGTTTCACACTTTTTCTTTTTGTGCTTCTCACAACAACAGAAGGCTGGACTTTCTTTTTTGAAATTCACTTCCAAGCAATTCCATAACATACACCACCCATCGTGAACTGAAATTAGTTTATGGATTGCACATAATGTATTGTTTGATAATGATTGCATTCTCTGGGTGCTCCATTCCATCAGTCAAGGGATGTAGAGCAGTAGAGCAACTCCTGAGGACCTAACTAACTCCTCGACAAAATTCCGAGTTGATTTTCACGGTTAATGAGCGTGACTTTGCCATGACTTGTAAGTCACCCATCTTTGACTTGACTTGATTTACAAAAATCATGACTTGACGGCGAAAAAAAAAAGACACCAATTGACTTGACTTGACTTGGTGTAAATGTGACTTGACTTGACTTAGCATCGACAATGACTTGACTTGACTTGCGATGACTTGGACCCAGGTCTGGAGGAATCCATTTGTTTGAGACATGATCCAAAGCCAATCAATGGTCACCGATGCCATCGTCAAGGAGATGGATGTAACCATTTCAAAACAGGAAGCAAACCGTTAACTGACTTCCTATTGATCAATTCCCAGATCTCAAGAAGAGTGGATTTCACATTTTTATAAGTGGTTATTTGTTTGATTCATACAATGACACCACACATAGCAGTGCAGAATGACACCAAACGATCTTATCCACTCCAACTAAAAGGAGGTTTGGAACAAATATCAGATTCTGACGTTTTTGACCGATGGACTCGTATTAAACATCTAGTGGTGGGAGACCAGGTGAGAGTGTTAAAGCTGAGAGCTACTCCCAAATTGAACTGAAGAAATATGTGTCATCGAATCAGTAAATATCACCTCTGACATATACTCTGGTTGACTACAGCGTAAACTTCATCAGAGGTTCATGGGATTCATGGGAGAAGTTGGAAAACCTTACATATATAGGATAGAAAAGTTTATCAGGAAGAAAAAAATTGGTAGGAAATGGAAACATCTTGTCACGTTTGCTGGCTACAGTGATGCATTCAGCTCATGCGTTGATAACATTACTATGAACTGCAACCGATGTGATACAATTACAATTTGCAGATTTGTTAAAGACTAGTTAAAGGGAAATATTGAGCACTGAGGAGCATACATCAGCCTGGTCCACTCCATTGTCTCCTGTAACCAAACATACCCTACCACCTTTAAGTTCGGCTTTTACGTAGTCCGTTGTGAATGCTTAAATACAACATACAGTGGTGCGCATACCACTGCACAAAACATCGGTCTTCAGGTCTTTTTTAGAAACCATGTGCCAATCCATGTTTTCCGGCCCTCAGTGCAAATTGACAGTTTTGGTATTTTTACATAATCAATATTTTTTAGCTGTCGCGCAACCAGGGAGGCTCCAACTCTTCAATGTATCAGTGCATCAATGTTCACCTCGTCACTCGATGTTTGTACTTTTAGCCAAACTAGTGCAGGGAAGTTTGCTTTCCATCAAATTATCGGCACAAAGTCGCCATCCTCATGGCAGCCGCCCCTCGCACCTTATACCAATACTCAAATTCACCACATTGAGCATTACAAATCAGGGACTTGTTTGCGCTACAGCCAATGGGCGGACTGTGACCTCAATCTCACTCAGCCTGCCTTTTATACGAGGTCCAACCTAGTAAGCCTATGTTCGCATTTCCTAAGATCTAACTCACACAGAGATTAAACTGCTTCAATTTGAGTATTAAAGGCATAATCCCAATCAGCCTTCTACCCATGTAGTTTGCTAATCATCATCTTATTATTTTATTTCAGCGTGCTGACCCTGTTTATCTATGTGACTAACGTCTTACTACTATTATGGAGCCTGTCAGAGAAGAAGTAAATGAGAGCAAACAAAAAAGTGAGTTCTGAAACAAATCTAGAGAGATATGAGTCAGTTAGCATGTTATTGTGTTACTATGTCTGATGTCTAAATTACACACAAAAATCTTACGACACTATTGAGACATAATGAGATTTGTCTGGAGTAAATTCTTCTCCTGGAGATCAACAAAGCTGATAGTGCTGGGCCTGAAACTATCAACCTTGTACTTTGTCTAACCTACCACGCCCTCCCCAGAACAGATTGGATTGATGGCGCTAATTAGCATGTTTCACTTTTCACTTGGCATGCTTTTTCAAGGTCATGTCTTGTCATGTCATGTCCAGCATGGGCCTAGTTTGCAAATATAATTAGTGTCTGCACTGAAAAAATCTATTATGTGGATCTGTGACTGCACGACTGACATAATTTATCGAGTTAATCTAAACCAAACTATGAGGAGCTTTACCGTGAAGACATGAGCTTGTAGTATCATAGAATTGATAGAGAGATGATACTGGGAGGATAGTGGTATGAAGAAATGGTTCAAACAGTGATCCTGGTTTCTTTGTTTCAACCTTCGTGTCTGGTTATTGTAAAAACCCAGTCAACTGCCTCAAACCTATTTTATAGAGAGAGTTTTTGGTTGACGCGTTTCTGATTTTTGATACAGCATGAGTACACAACTCAAAATTGAAATGATTTTTTTGTTATCACTTGCGTTGCATCATGAGAAAATTGATTTAATCAAAATCTTCTCCTCATTAACCGATTATGCTTACATGGATGGCATGAGACAACTCACTCATGCCCTGTCTGTATAATACAGGTAGAATTTGTTAAAAATGTAAAAATTTGAACAGCATTTTGATCATAAATGTTGAGCATCTTCACTTAACGTGATATATCGCCTTTTTCAGTTTCTCAGTAACTATTTGTCCCATCTCAAAAATTCCATCACTGATGCGATGCCAGTAGTCTGACTTATGTTAAATGACGCAATTTTTTTTAAACCGCATGTTTCTTACTTGATTAATTGAACATGAACTAAAATACATTGAAAACATATAGGCAGCAAAGGGCAAAATGATGCAGTAAATTACATTATGCAAAAGCGTGATGAAAATCTATGGAGTATTAAATGCAAAGCACATTGTGTACAACAATTGATCACCTCTTTTGGGTGATTGCTTAGCATTGCTAGAGAAATGTTTATGCTCGTAACTTCTCAACTATTGAATTTATCATCAAACGCCAATGACAAAAACCTCGGAAATACTCTCTAGGTTAATGGAAGCTAATGTGTATAACATGTTCTTTAACCTATTTTCAGCTTTTTGGCTGGAGAGGAGTGCATGTTTTGGACCAAATAAAGCTGGTTTAGCCTCAAAAATCCAAATATCTCAAGATGTAAAGCCATAATCAACAATCACTTCGATCAAAACCTAGACCATCTCCTGCTGTTCATCATGCTTATAACAAATTTGACTGACATCTTTCTGAATTTCTGAATTTTGGCTGGAAAATTTTGAACTAAATTAGTTAAAATTTCGATTAATTATTTGTTACAGTTGTGACAACGAGGATCTGTAATGTGGTAAGATTATTGATTGAAGTGACAGTACAAGACCAAATTGGTATAATAAGTTGGAAATTTCAGTTTCTGCATTATTTGGGTCGCATGTAATGAGGGGTCAGAGATGGCCCTATTACTACTGCAAAAATAAATTTCAAGTCTCAAAGACAGGAGGCCTAAAATCATAAAGTTTCACTAAAATGTCACTCCTCTAGTTAGTGCCATGGCTCCTCTATGCGGTGAAAGCATAAACTAATAAAATACCTCAAAAACAAGGCACAAAGTGCTCAATTTAAAAAGGGCACTTTTTGCCCCAAAATAAACTTCCAGATTCCAGAGGTCAGTGCGACTCAACGTCAAATATTTGTGAGGTTTCAGCTGTGAAAATAACTATAAGACATGATCTCCGTTACAATATTAAAAAGTTTTAAAAAGCAATATATCACGTAATAGTTATCCCTTGATTATAGAGGTTTATTCATGACCATTTTTATTTTGTTTCATCTTATTACAGGATACTGGGTAGCTTGGGAGGAGCAGGGTGACAGTAACTGGGATGATCCTGATGTCCGGAAACAAACCTGGACACGATTATTAGGAATCTGTAGAAAGCTGACTCTAGTAGAGCTGGAGAGTGAGACAGCTTCAGCTGGTCAGATAGCTTTATACTTTATTGATGATGTACCTGCAGTGTTATGTATAAGGCTATCTAAATCAGTGAAATGGCTGATACTTAAACAAATAAAACAAAGTAGCCTTAAAAGCCTGAGGTTAGTAAGCTCAGTTATTGATAAGAATTACTTTAATTTGAGATCTAATTTTGATCCAAAAAAATCTCTCACATATTCCCCCTTCAGAATAATGCTGACTTTACTGTTAAAATCAGTACCAAGTTTGCATGCAGAGTTTGATCAAACCATGTTAGTCACCATTCTCCAAGGGTAGGAAAATTGATGTGAGGTTCTAGTGTAGGCTCTAATGCGATTGAAATACTTGAAGTATGTATATCTGTATTGGTATGTTATAGGTTATCAGAGATGACATCACTGAAGCGTCTATATGTTAGCTTGTATGATGGTGATGAGCTGAATCAGCGTTTATCCACACTAACTGCAGATCTGGTATCTCTGACTCTGAGGAACTGTTATCTGATTAAGATGCCTGACAGGTAAATATATCATTAATATAAGCAGAATGTTAGATTACCATGTCATCTCATTATATACTAATGACTATGAATCTTATATAATACAGACCATCTGTAACCTCCTATTAAACTTACTATGGTACATATTCTGTGTGGGCTATTTAAGTTGTCTAAAGCTGCGTTTACACAAATTATGAATCCGCTCTATGATCATTGTCTGTCAACATGTCAACGATACACTATTTACACACTGTTCATGCCTAACCGATTTCAACACAAACTTCCAACCTAACTTGTCTCTGATTGGCTAGTGAGACAACTAGAATCACTGCTGCGCTGTTATTGGCTGAACCATTCATAATCGTTAAGATTTTTTTCGTTCACTTGTGACATTGTCACAAGTGAATGATTTTGAACAATACAAGTTTAAACAGTGATTAAAACACAGAATAACTGTTTACACGGTCAGTCAAATCTGTGACCTGTGTCGGAGTTGTTATTTTAGCCGATTTGTCGCACGTGTAAACGCAGCTTTAATGTTGATTTTTTAATCTTGCATGTGATCTTTGTATCGAAAGTGAATAAAGTGTTTGGTCAATCAAGGGAGACAACCCTGAACTCTATATAGTTATAGTTTGGTGTAAATATGGACAATTTCTAAAATTTCTCGGCTCCTTGCTAAAAAAATTCAAGATTTTAAGTCCTCATACTTAGTTCCATACAAAAGATGCCATTCAAATGCTGCAATGCCAAAAAAATTCAAGTGTCCACCAACTGTCCACATAGCATAGGACAACCCCAACGAATAGCGTGAAAGTTCATGATCCCTTTTGCCTTCAGCGCAAAGCCTAAACGCAGGCAAATTGGATCATGCTTGATCTAGAGAGTAGTACAGTGTTGCTGATATATTTGCAAATCAACCAACCAGAATCTTCTTTACAGTTACATTTGCCTATTTGGCCGGTCACCCTGACGATATTACTATTTTATATCTTTACCAAAGTCTTAAATTCCCATTTATCTTTTTCCAGTGTCATTGTTAGAAATTTTATTGAATGAAGAGTCAGTTTTTGTACTTGTTCATTCTTTTGCAACATGAATGGGTATGGGATACAATCATCAATAGGAGCAGCCTAATTAGCAATTTTCAAATTCAAAATCCAGTATCAAGTATTTGAGTTTCTCATGATGTCAGGTCAAATGCTGCCATCAGTCAGTGGATCAATTAAGACAATTTGCATTGCATTACTCAGTTTCTTGAGGATTTATTACCCCATTACTTTTCTTTTCGTCTGTTTGCTAAGCATTTGAGCTTTTCTTGATCTCGTGCCAAATGCTGCCATAGCTCGGCAGCAGCCAATTGATTCCATAAAAAACCTTCAGTCTAGCTCACCATGCTTGAAAACCCCTACAAACCTAAATACATTGAATTCCAGCATGTTTAAAATTTTGACAAAAATAAGCCAGTGTGTTGCAAATTAAATAAGCTTACCCGTATAACCAAATCGAGCAACTCTTTTTTTTAATCCGAATTCACTACTGTAACAATTTTTTTTCGAGTTGCTCTCTCTTGACAAATGGATATACCCAGACTGAACAGTAATATGCAAAAGGTTTTTATGCATTGCGCTGCTGGGAAATTTTTGATAGCTATAGAAACTTTGTTTGTTTTTGTACTTCATCATTTTTGTACATTATTTATGTATTTTTATTGTTTAAGCAGCCAAAGCTCCTTATTTAACTCTGTAAGACGAATTCCGAAGTCTGGTCCATTTTCCTGCATTCAGAGTTGCTCTCCTATGAGTTCAACTTTAATACAAGAGAATAATGGATCAAACTTGATCTGAGAATACACTGCATTTTAGGGAGTTCCTGTGAGGCGAAGAAATCAGAGTAACTCTGGGCTATCCGAAAAATAACTGTATAAGAAATCATATTTTCTTTTCTCCAGCATTACTAACATGTCCTCACTGAAAGAGCTTGACTTGCACGGTAGCAAACTAAGTGGAGATATTCAGCTGAGTCAGACATTGTCAACACTCACTAATCTGGAGATACTGCACCTGGTCGGCTGTGAGCTGACTAAAATCCTTTACAGGTAATGACACCAATTGGCCTAAACCTCAGTATATTCATCTTCACCTACTGTTATCATAATCCAGGACAAGGTATATGAAAGTTTATCTTCAACAAACCAACATGAATATAATTATTAAATTGTTTGGGAGTCGTGTCATCACTTAAAACTGTCAAATGATTTCTCCGGAGAACTAGTTATGCGTTCAATTGTCCGACGAATAAAAAGTGAATCTAAATTTTTGTCAAAGACAGTCATCATATATGCTGAAAATTATTTAGGTTTTTTTATTTCCCTGTTTTAGTGTTGGGTATTGAATGCTAAACTGCAACAGTTTTTTTGCACTGCTCGGGCTAACTGTAGATGTAATGATAGAATCTGACTTCTTTCCTGATGATATTACTGGTTGTTGGCGTCGTGTTATATAGCTGTAGCATACATCCACTTGATTGGTCTTTATTAGTTTGTTTTTGAGAACTGTTGAGGACATCGTAATAATGGTGCTTTAAAATCAATCAGGATGGATTTTAAACATCCCCTGGGTTTAGCATCTAGATATTGTGTGACTGCGCCAAGAGTAAGCAGTTGAACATCCTCTGTATATCGGCTTTGGAGATATGGTTAGGATCTTTGATAAACAGACCGAAATGTTTAGGCTGAAGTCTCCCGAGGCATACTAATATACAAAAGAAAGTGATGTTAGGCACAGCTTTTACTAAATTACACGTCATGATGACTTCGAAACATCTCTAAACGCAGGTTGACAACTTCCATGTTGTGAACAACATTAAAAGCAATGAAATGAATGTCTCTCAGTGTCATCCTGATAAAAAGAAACTAGGCCCAATGTAAGAGAGTTATCAAATTGTGGATATTCGAATATAACTGAATGACATTGGTTGCTTCCATCCTCTTTATACCTGATGGTCACCTGAAAGTTGCTGTACTATTTTCAATTGTCCACAGTAAATCACTGTCTACAATTAATTTGTTTCACTCATTCAGCATAGTCACTGATTACTATAGTTTATTTCCTTTGGTGGATAATTCATAATGTTGTATAATTTTTTCATTGGATGCTCCCGAACTGACCCCAGTCTGTGACTATGATTAAATTTGAACCTAGATTGAGTTTTATGCAGTTTGTCTGTCTTGAGAAGTTTGCCCTTTTCCCTTCACTTGATAGCCGGCTAGCTCGCCCGATCTCCTACCCAGGAGAAAATCCCAGGTAGAGAGGGTCCAAGGTGAAAAAATATTGATACTGGCTGATAGTCTTTGTGTTTGGTGGGGCAAGCAACCCTATGGATTGGTCGGATTCGGGCTTTCTTGCATTCAACTGGAATTTCTGATGTAGATTGCATCAAAATTTAATATTCATCAAGATGCAAGCAAACATCTTCTTCACCCTCCATTGAGATCAATGTCTGGAAGTCTTCAGAAGATGTTGATTTCTCAACATCCAACTTATACATGAGATGGGATTTCTCCCAGAGGCTCCAAATGCATATCATACTCCAGTATTTGAACAGATGGTAGAGGCAACGCCCTGAGATTTTGAGTTTCTAAACTCATCTCTGCTATGGCGTATTATTCAACGAGTCATAAACAACAGCGATCTGTGGGCTGGTTGCTAAATTTTAGTATAGGTTTAAATACTGTACTCAATGGTTAAACTGGCAAACAGACAACAATTGTAGATAGCTGTGTGAGTTCAGCCTGTCACTCCGAGCGCCCACTCAGCTCCAAGGTAGCCCTCCCAAACACAAAGACCATCGGTCAGTGTCAATATTGTTTCACCTTGACAAGCGTTACTGAGGAGGTTATAATAAAATAAATGAGTTCCAAATTAACAGAGCTAATAGATCCATTTTTGTTACAAGCCGAACATTGGGACAGTCCGTTGACGCCTCCATCAAACTGCTTGATGATTTCACATCAGAGCTTGACAACCATAATGTAAAAGTGGCGCATTGGACTTTTCAGAGGCATGCAATCGACTGCAACCTTCAGCATCTTATTATCAATGTCTAATTCAGATTTCACCACTCTCTGTTATGAACAAATGTCAATATTTTGTTGGAACCTTGCAGCATTTCAAAGATGGTATCACTGAAGGAGCTGAATGTCAGCAAAAAGGATCTGAGTACAGATAATCAGTTGAGTGATAAGCTATCAGGACTTACAAGACTAGAGAAACTGGATTTGAGTGATTGTCTTCTGGTCAAGTTACCTTCAGGGTATGTTCAGTTTGTTTGTTTGATTATGCTATTGAAATAACACATCGAAAACTATATTGCATGTATGTATGTATGCGTTTTGATTTTCAAATTTTTGGAATTGTGCTCACCCACAAGTGAGAAGTGTCAGAATCAATCCGAAAGGTAAACACTGGCTACCACAATGTAATGCAATCTGAATGCCTTTCAGTTCTCGATGGAAATTGTTTCCAAGAACCATCTCACATCAATCTCTGTTACATTTTATAAGGAATCAATCTAATTTTGGCAAACTCAATGTTTAGACCACTGTCAAGAAAATGGTTACATCACTTCCAGAGATTGATGGAATGTGTTTAAATTTTAAAAACTATACTACCTTCAAAACATTCATGGAATTTGAAAATGCCGAATAACGGCGCCATAATGTGGAGTCGATATACTAGATATCAGAGTGTTTACCATCATAAAGGTAAATTTATCCCCAATGAGTAGGGCAGCTGCCATTCAGTTTTGTAATATCATAACTGGCTGGCAGTAGAATTGCTGATATTAAATCAGTGAAAATTGCCTCCGTTCAGAAGCTATACTATAGTAGCGTCCAGCAAAGTAAAATTACAAATTTTAAATTACGACCCCATCAAAAAGTTGTAAATGTTGTCAGAAAATCAGGCTCAGGCGATACTAACAGGCGTATCTTCGCAGTGCAAATAAAATCAAGAATTTTTCAAAATATATTTAGATTTCAGTGACGACAGAATGGACGGAACAGCAGTATCAAACTTTTCACACCAAGAGATCAAAATTTAATCCCTGGGTTGACTTGATCACAAAGTATAATCATCAAAGTTTGCAAAGTTTGACACGTGTAAGATTAACACCTGAGCAGCAAGCATTGAAATCATTATCCTTTAAAATGTGATCTGGAGTTTAACTCGGGATGATGGATTCCTGTTTTTAATTCATTCAAACAAAGCTGCATTAAACATATAATTATGGTTGTGCTGTTTGCCTTCCTCCTGAAATCCAAAATGATCGCCGCTGACCTAAGTCATTGATGGAATTGAACTCAAGAACTGTAGAAACATTGTCCATTATCATACAGTTTGTCAATACAATTCCGACCTATATCAATATGGATCGATGATATTTTTACCGCAAAAGGAGTCAAAAACTTTGTATCAATGTAAATGTTGTATACAAGATGTCTACTAAGCAAGAATATCCAATTTGTGGTGGAAGTTGAAAACATTAGATGATAACTCAACATGTAACCGGCATGGTATTTTGTGGAAGATATCAGCCCTAACTCCATTGTGTGTACAAATGAAATTCAAAACTCAATGCTGTGTATTGACATGAATTTTGCCAGAGTTAAATGAAGCCTATTTCCTGGGAAAATTTATGCTATTCACGCAGTAAAACCTGGTTGTTTTGTCTTTAGCTATCAACAATGTTTAATATTGAGATTTTTTTTTATTTGGACACAAAGAACTCAAATTTGGGCTGTCTGACTGTATTCTTGCCAGTAGTTAATTGTTGTAGCTGTAATTATAGGAATTAAGGATATACTTAGATCCATTGCCTATGATAATTATTGTGCATAAACATGGATTAGGTCCCACTACAACTACTATAGGTTTTCAGGGATTATCAACTGTTACGCTGCAAATGCCAACACCACTAAACAAATTATAATCACTCAACCAAGGATAAAAGTGAATTTCGGCAATAGTACTTGACAGCCTTTATGAAAATCAAAAAAAGGTATGGCTACTATTTCACTGGCTGTGAATGGGATTGATTTCATCAAACAACTGCAGGATAGTGATTGCAAATTTGAGAGCTGAATCTGCTGAATGTAAATTTGGCAGTCCTCAATACTGATAAGGCCTGCCATAGTTTGTTATCGGCAACTTTTTTGACTTCAGCTTAATACCTATCAAGTGGCAAGGTTGTTGGGATGTGGTGAACGGCCATACACATTCATGAATTTATGGAAGGCACATTGGTCATCATCATCAGTTTAGATTATCCTGAGCAACAACTATCCAAACATGTACTTTGCCCAGTGAATATGAGAATACAGGTTTTAGTTATGTGCTTTCTTTATTTATGTTTCTAAAATTCTGTGAAAATTACGAATATAAAACAGGTATGTGAATAAAACAGGTAGGCTATTAAAACAGGTAGGGTAATAAAACAGGTAGGCTAATAAAACAGGTAGGGTAATAAAACAGGTAGGCTAATAAAACAGGTAGGGTAATAAAACAGGTAGGCTAATAAAACAGGTAGGCTAATAAACTAGTGTACACACCTTTAAAAAGTTGAATTAAAAATTCATGTAAAGTTATGTAAAATTTTCATGAGATATAATGTCATCACTTTTGAATTTTTTTAACCATCCTGCTATAAATGACAAGTGCAAGGTCACCAGCTTTAAAAGTTATACACACTTGTAGGTTCTCAAGATGCTCACAAATTCTCAGAAAGTTTAGGAATCTTATGAAAACATGACTTTTGATTTTTGAACCTCAACCGTAGGCTCCAAGACAGCAATAGAGGCAGTTTGGAAATTATATCCAATCTCAAGAGATCTAGTAGTATAAGGCATTCATTTCAGTTCATTTTTGTTGCGCAGTTCTCATGGCCATCATCTCATTTACTCTTTTGCTTCCGGCTTCAGCAGAGGAGATATACCTGGGAAGCCCTTTTCAGGGCACCGTGTATTTTTAAGCTCAGAGTTGAAATCCTTTATGGCCAGTGTGATGCCCATAAGATCCCTATATAGATCGTAGATCGGCTTTGGAGATATGGTTAGGATCTTTGACAAACAGACTGAAATGTTTAGGCAGAAGTTTCCCGAGGCATACTAATAGATAGAAGAAAGTGACGTTAGGCACAGTTTTTACTAAATTACACATGATGATGTCAAAACGTCAAATAATATGGGTGTTGCCCCATCTCTAAACAAAGTTTAACAACTTCCATGTTGCGAACCAGATTAAAAGCAATGAAAATGATTTTTTATGAGTCTCAGTGTCATCCTAATAAAAAGAAACTAGGGCCAATGTAAAGTAGCTATCAAATTGTGGATATTCGAATATAATTGTACTAAATGACATTGAAGTTGCTGCCATCCTCTTAATACCGGATGGTCGCCTGAAAATTGCTGTTCTGTTTTCAATTGTCGGCAGTAAATCACTATCTACAATTAATTTGTTTCACTCATTTAGCATAGTCACTGATTACTATAGTTGATTTCCTCTGGTGGATAATTCATAATGTTTTATAATTTTTTCATCGGATGCTCCCAAACTGACCCATGTCCGTGACTATGATTAAATTTGTACCTAGATTGAGTTTTATGCAGTTTGCCCGTCTTGAGAAGTTTTCCCTTTTCCCTTCACTTGATAGCCGGCTAGCTCGCCCGATCTCCTACCCAGGAGAGAATCCCAGGTAGCGAGGTTCCAAGGTGAAACAATATTGACACTAGCTGATAGTCTTTGTGTTTGGTGGGGCAAACAACCCTATGTATTGGTGGGATTTGGGCTCTCTTGCATTTAACTAGGATTTCCGATGTAGATCGCATCAAATTCAATATGTAATTGAGAGGCAAGCAAACATCTTCTTCACCATCCACTGAGATCCATGCCTGGAAGTCTTCAGATGATGTTGACTTCTCAACATCCAACTTATACATGAGATGGGATTTCCCCCAGATTATGAGGCTCCAAATGCATATCAGAATCCATTATTTGAACAGATGGTAGAGGCAACGTCCTGAGATTTTGAGTTTCTAAACTCCTCTCTGCTATAGCGTATAATCCAATGAGTCATAAACGACAGTGATCTGTGGGCTGGTTGCTACAGTTTAATATAGGTTTAAATACTGTACTCAATGGTTAAACTGGCAAACAGACAACAATTGTAGATAGCTGTGTGAGTTCAGCCTGTCACTCCGAGCACCCACTCAGCTCCAAGGTAGCCCTCCCATACACAAAGACCATTGGTCAGTGTCAATATTGTTTCACCTTGACAAGCTTTACTGAGGAGGTTATAATAAAATAAATGAGATCCAAATTGACAGAGGTAATAGAGTCATCACAGTTTGCTTACAAGACGCACATTGGGACAGTTGACGCCTCAATAAAACTGCTTGATGATTTCACATCAGAGCTTGACAACCGTAATGTAAAAGTGGCGCATTGGACTTTTCAGAGGCATGCAATCGACTGCAACCTTCAACATCTTATTATCAATGTCTAATTCAGATTTCACCACTCTCTGTCATGAACAAATTTCAATGTTTTGTTGGCACCTTGCAGCATTTCAAAGATGGTATCACTGAAGGAGCTGAATGTCAGTCTCAACAATTTGAGAGCAGATGATAAGTTGAGTGATAAGCTATCAGGACTTACAAGACTAGAGAAACTGGATATGCTTGGTTGTGATCTGGTCGAGTTACCTTCAGGGTATGTTCAGTTTGTTTGTTTGATTATGCTATTGAACTAACACATCGAAAACTATATCGCATGTATGTATGTATGTGTTTTGATTTTCAAATTTTTGGAATTGTGCTCACCCACAAACGAGAAGTGTCAGAATCAATCCGAAATGTAAACACTGGCTACCACAATGTAATGCAATCTGAATGCCTTTCAGTTCTCAATGGAAATTGTTTTCAAGAATCATCTCACATCAATCTCTGTTACATTTTATTAGGAATCAATCTCAATTTGGCAAACTCAATGTTTAGTCCACTGTCAAGAAAATTGTTACATCACTTCCAGAGATCGATGGAATGTGTTAAAATTTAAAAAAAACTATATTACCTTCAAAACATTCATGGAATTTGAAAATGCTGAAAAACGGCGCCATAATGTGGAGTCGATATACTAGATGACAGAGTGTTTACCATCATAAAGGTAAATTTATCCCCAATGAGTAGGGCAGCTGCCATTCAGTTTTGTAATATCATAACTGGCTGGCAGTAGAATTGCTGATATTAAATCAATGAAAACTGCCTCCGTTCAGAAGCTATACTATAGTATCGTCCAGCAAAGTAAAATGACAAATTATAAATTACCACCCCATCAAAAAGTTGTAAATGTTGTCAGAAAATCAGGCTCAGGCGATACTAACATGAGTATCTTCGCAGTGCAAACAAAATCAAAGATTTCTCAAAATATATTTAGACTTCGGTGACGACAGAATGGATGGAACAGTAGTATCAAAGTTTTCACACCAAGAGATCAAGACTTAATCCCTGGGTTGACTTGATCACATAGCATAATCATCAAAGTTTACAAAGTTTGACAGGTGTAAGATTAACACCTGAACAGCAAGCATTGAAATCATTATCCTTTGAAAAATGTGATCTGGAGTTTAACTCGGGATGATGGATTCCTGTTTTTAATTCATTCAAACAAAGCTGCATTAAACATACAATTATGGTTGTGCTGATTGCCTTCCTCCTGGAATCCAAAATGATCGCCGTTGACCTAAGTCATTGATGGAATTGAACTCAAGAACTGTAGAAACATTTTCCATTGTCATACAGTTTGTCAATACAATTCCGACCTATATCAATATGCATCGATGATATTTTGACCGCATAAGGAGTCAAAAACTTAGTATCAATGTAAATTTTGTGTACAAGATGCTAAGCAAGAATATCGCAATTTGTGGTTGGAGTTGAAAAAACTAGATGATAACTCAACATGGCCGGCATGGTATCTTGTGAAAGATATCAGCCCTAACTCCATTGTGTGTACAAATGAAATTCAAAACTCAATGCTGTGTATTGACATTAATTTTGCCAGAGTTAAATGAAGCCTATTTTCTGGGAAAATTTATGCTATTCACGCAGAAAATGCTGGCTGTACTGTCTTTAGCTATCAACAATGTTTAATATTGAGATTTTTTTTTATTCTGACACAATGGACTCAAATTTGGGCTCTCTGATTGGATTCTTGCCAGTAGTTAATTGTTGTAGCTGTAATTATAGGAATTAATTATCATTTAGATCCATTGCCTATGATAATTATTGTGCATAAACATGGATTAGGTCCCACTACACCTA
The DNA here is from genome assembly GCA_914767715.1 of Membranipora membranacea. Taxonomy (NCBI): domain Eukaryota; kingdom Metazoa; phylum Bryozoa; class Gymnolaemata; order Cheilostomatida; family Membraniporidae; genus Membranipora; species Membranipora membranacea. Next base: position 20,744,654 of record OU612072.1, read on the forward strand.
CTATAGGTCTTCAGGGATTATCAACTGTTACGCTGCAATTGCCAACACCACTAAACAAATTATAATCACTCAACCAAGGATAAAAGTGAATTTTGGCAACAGTACTTGACCGCCTTTATGAAAATCAAAAAAGGTATGGCTACTATTTCACTGGCTGTGAACTGGATTGATTTCATCAAACTGCTGCAGGATAGTGATTGCATATTTGAGAGCTGAATCTGCTGAATGTAAATTTGGCAATCCTCAATACTGTTAAGGTCTGCCATAGATTGTTTTTGGCAACTTTTTTGACTTCAGCTTAATACCTATCATGTGGCAAGGTTGTTGGGAGGTAGTGCACGGCCATACACATTTATGAATTTTAGGAAGGCACATTGGTCATCATAATCAGTTTAGATTATCCTGAGCAACAACTATCCAAACCTGTACTTTGCCCAGTGAATATGAGAATACAGGTTCTTTATATATGAATCTACAATTCTGTAAAAATTACGAATATAAAACAGGTATGCTAATAAAACAGGTAGGCTGATAAAACAGGTACGCTAATAAAACAGGTACGCTAATAAAATAGCGTACACACCTTTAAAAATTTGAAGTAAAGAAATCATGTAAAGTTATGTAAAATTTTCATGAGATATAAAGTCATCACTTTTGGATTTTTTGAACCATCCTGCTATAAATGACAAGTGCAGGGTCACCAGCTCAAAAAGTTATACACACTTGTAGGTTCGCAAGATGCTCACAAATTCTCAGAAAATTTAGGAATCTTATGAAAACATGACTTTTGATTTTTGAACCTCAACCGTAGGCTCCAAGACAGCAGCAGAGGCAGTTTGGAAATTATATCTAATCCCAAGTGATCTAGTATTATAAGGCATTCATGTCAGTTCATCTTTTGTTGCGCAGTTCTCATGGCGGTCATCTCATTTACTCTTTTGCTTCCGGCTTCAGCAGAGGAGATATACCTGGGAAGCCCTTTTCAGGGCACCGCGTATTTTCAGGCTCAGAGTTGAAATCCTTTATGGCCAGTATGATGCCCATAAGGTCCCTATATTGCCACTCACAGTATTTTGAGCATTCCAATGGTTCGAAATAATTACATCTGTCATTTCTGCTTTGACTCATCCATCAATCAATTAATTGTTTGAAGAACAGGGAAATCTTCTATAGCTTAAAGTATCTAGGTACTATAGTGATCGTTATGTAAAAAGGGGTGAACATATCTTCTGTCCATATCAAAGCCCCCTTTGAGATGTTAGCATTCTATAAAAGGAACAATGTAAAGCTAAATGACTCATTATGTTGCTTGACGATAGTAAGTAGTTAATCTGATTACCAAGAACTGTTATAATTGGAAGTGGAGCTTTTACTGATTAACTGGTGATAGTGAGTTGAAATTTCAGCATAATTGTTGGTGTTTGTCCATGTAATCCTTGACTGACTGCTGGTCTATCTCTGCTTCTCCTGCATCAATTTCTGCTATCTGTTGCCCTCTGCTGTTTGATATTCATCTTCTGCACTGCCATAGTTCTCTATTGAAATATAAGGGCACCATGGCTATTGTACCACTAATGTTTCTGGTTGAGATAGTTACCAATGAAGGAGTGAGCATTGATGTGAACTCGTTACTGGGGGCTTAGAAGCTTGGTCAAAGCGGTATAGGCTGGTGTGGGTCGTCAGGCTAGTCGATATTGATGTCCTCTTTATTTGGCTGATGGTGATGATTTGGTGAAGTTTCATAATCTATGGCCTATGTTCTCGCCATCGGATAACTGGGTTATCAGTTGAAACTGTAACTGATGCGGTTATTGCAACAGGGGGCGTCCAATGAACCTTTTATGCTGATTGCCTGCTTGGGCCGCTAGCTATGACTATCTGACTCCTTTACTGGTTGAGAAATAGAATGGTCAATGTCCTATACGGTTAGCTCTAGCAAATATCTTGTGATTCATCGCACAGTGTTCTGACCTATTCAATAGATTGCACAAATGCCATTACAAGTAGTTTTATCCTTGAACCTTTTCAGAGCAATAAGGAAATTTTGTGAACCCAAGTTATCCCCACATCTCAAAAAGACAAAAAAAACATAAATTAATTGTAAAGAGAAATCTTCTTTTGTGGTTGAGTTGTGTTGTGAGTTATCGAACTACACACCTTGGCAGATGTTTTCCTTGTTTACTAAAAAATTAACCACTGTGTTCCTAAGGATATGAGCAATCCAGTGATATAAAAAATTGTGCTGTCAGACCTTTTGAAGCCATGCGGCTGCTCAAATGAAAATGATTTTACTGTTTTGTAATGCTTTAGAGAAAGCTTCTTCTGCTGCAGGCATAAGCAATTATGGAGCTACATACAGACCATAGATTTTCAGGACATACTTGACTCTGAGACCTGTGTCACTCTTTTTCACTCTACTCTAATCAGTGTAATTGTTGTGTTTACTCTACTCTTGGGCTTGGTAAATTATTTTTGACCATAATCCCTAACTCGAGTACGTGGAGTCAACTCAAGCTGCCCACTCTTGTATAAATCTTTGGACAAACTGATTGCTAGATGATGCGGCCATATTTTTAATTAGCTTTCAGAAATCTCTATTTCAAATTAGTAAGACCACATATTAACCATCCATGGCCAAAAAGAAAGGAGTAGTTACACCTTTGTTTACCTGCAAAAAAACAATGATACTTAGAAGTTAAGGGGTGAATTGGTTATGCTCAACCTGCACAGTTGTTACTTTTACATCACCTTAGCCTCTCGCGTCAAAAATCTCTCGTCTGCTTCTGTGTCACCTGATATCAATGCTCTCGTTTTCTTATTGTTATGCGCTATGGGTAGACCCTTCTACAGTTTGCAAAAAGACACAAAGATAAATGTTAAACAAATATGGAGATCAATGAGTAAAAAAAGAGTTAATTGATTTCTCGATCTTGTCACACGTGTAAACGCAGCTTTAATGTTGTATATAAGGATATCAGTACATTTTTAATCAGAGCCTATAACGCTAATGGCATAACTTACCATAGTAATTATGACAATTTTAAATAATCTGAGGTGTATAGATTATTTGGCCAACTTAATTGTATTACTATACTATATAGTGGTATCAATCCATATTCAATTGCCTATGTTTTCAAAACGCATCCTGCTGCACATCACTGATTTTTTAATCCTGCATGTGATCTTTGTATCGAAAGTGAATGAAGTGTTTGGTCAATCAAGGGAGACAACTCTGAACTCTATATAGTTATAGTTTGGTGTAAACATGGACATTTTCTAAATTTTTTCAGCTCCTTGCTAAACAAAATACCAGATATGAAGTCCTCATCCTTAGTTCCATACAAAATATGCCATTCAAATGCTGCAATGCAAAAAAAATTCAAGTGTCCACCAACTGGCCACATAGCATAGGACAACTACAACGAATAGGACGAAAGTTCATGATCCCTTTTGCCTGCAGCTCAAAGCCTAAATGCAGGCAAATTGGATCATGCTTGATCTAGAGATTAGTACAGTGTTGCTGATATATTTGCAAATCAACCAACAAGAATCTTCTTTACAGTTACATTGTTTTGCGATATTACTATTTTATATCTTTACCAAAGTCTTAAATTCCCATTTTTCTTTTTCCACTGTCATTGTTAGAATTTTATTGAATGAAGAGTCAGTTTTTGTACTTGATAATTCTCTTGCATATATGAATGGGTATGCGATACAATCATCAATAGCAGTAGCCTAATTAGCAATTTTCAAATTCAAAATCCGAGAGTTATGAGCGAAAAACCTAGATTATGGACAGAAAATCAATGATAACATCATCGGTTCTACACCTTCTTTACGTAGCCCCACAAATAACTGCCTCGCTTCTGTATATAGTGTCCTGTCTAGGTTTATTATTAAGTCTATGTGAGGATCAGATGGTGAAGGGCTGACATGAGACAATTACTTACTTAATTTGTGTATTTGAAAAGTTAAATATGAATGAAAAAAAACAATAAATATATCAAAATATACTCCATTTATTCCATGCTATCAGTTACGACAATTTTCAACGCTGTATTCTGTTCTCTGGGAGGTCTTCACCTCATTACCGGGGTATTTGTCTGTTTGTGAAGTATTTGGGTTTCTCATGATGTCACGTCAAATGCAGCCGGCAGTAGTCAGCGGATCAATTACGACAATTTGCATTGCATTACTCAGTTTCCTGAGGGTTTAGTACCCAATGACTTGTGTTTTCGTCTGTTTGCTTAGTATTTGAGCTTTTCTGGACCTCATGCCAAATGCTGCCATTTATTATTAAGTCTATGTGAGGATCAGATCAGAGAATAATGGATCAAACTTGATTATATTTCTTTGTCTGCAGCATTGCAAAGATGACATCGCTGAAGTACCTAAACTTAGACCGTAACAATCTAAGTAGAGATGATCAGCTGGGTCAGACATTGTCAGCACTTACTAATCTGGAGAAACTGCACCTGAGAGGCTGTCAGCTGACTAAGATACCTGAAAGGTAATGACACAAATGAAGGCTCTCGGCATGTTGAAGATAATCTTTATATAGATACAAAAGCCCACATGCAGCAAGTTAAAATGTATGTCAATTTCAATTGGATTGGGAGTTGTCTCATCACTTAAAACTGCCAAATGATTCCACATGTTCTCTTATTTTGAGAACAAGCCATGCGTTTAATTGCCTGACAGTTGAGAAATGATCCTTATATTTTTCTGAAGAGCATAAACCTTGTGAAATTAATGGGTCCAAACTTAAAACAAGGGAAAAATGATCAAAATTGATCTAAAAATATACTGCATTTCAGGATGATCTCGTGAGCCGATGAAATCAGAGTGACTCTGGGCTAACCGAAAAATAATTTAATAAAACAGGGAATAATGAGGAAATCATATTTTCTTTTCTCCAGCATTGCTACGATGACATCACTGACGGATCTGGACTTATACAATAACGATCTAAGTAGAGATGATCAGCTGGTTCAGACATTGTCAGCACTAACTAATCTGGAGATAGAAGAACATTAATTATTATGACCTTTTTTGTCGTGTTGATGCATCATCAAATCTTGCACAAAAAAAGAAAACATTACAGCCTTAATTTTTTTGTGAACACCTGTTTTATGTATTTTTGTTGTCGAGACAGCCAAAGCCCCTTATTTAACTCTGTAAGACGAATTACCAAGTTTGGTCCATTTTCCTGCATTCAGAGTTGCTCTCCTATGAGTTCAAACTTAATATAAGAGAATAATTGATCAAACTTGATCTTAGAATACACTGCATTTTAGGGAGTTCCTGTGAGGCGAAGAAATCAGAGTACTCTGGGCTATCCGAAAAATAATTGCGTAAAACTGGGAATAATGTGAAGATTATATTTCTTCGTCTGCAGCATTGCAAAGATGACATTGCTGAAGGACCTAAACTTAGACGGTAACAATCTAAGTAGAGATGATCAGCTGGGTCAGACATTGTCAGCACTCACTAATCTGGAGAAACTCCCAGCAAACGCAAAATGTTATTAAAATGTTTTGTACCTCGTGATAATGTTGTGATCGGGCAATTGCATTCAAGAGCATACTCCCTGATATTGTTGTATGATATCGGGTTGACTGGCTGAAACGCAGCTCATTGGAGATATCATATTATTGTGTTTAAAACATCGCCTCAAAATGTTATTCCCATCACCTCACAAAATTATTTTTTGTAACATTATCAGCAAGTTTTGACATAACGCTCTAACGACAAGCTATCCAAAATGTTCCCATAACTCCATTATACTATCTAGCAATATTGATATCCAATACCTATATTGTAACAATTTTGTGTAACATTATCCACCTGTTGTGACATAACGTTCTAACGAGAAGTTTTCCAAAATGCTATGATAACGCCGATATAATATCCAGCATGATTGATATGCCATGTCCTTGTTGTAACAGGGTGTACCGACTGTTACTGTAACATCTAGTGGAATTGACTATTTTATGGCAATTTGACCAAAATGCTTTCATGACACTCTGTTAATGTTCTGAATGACTTAGTGGAATGACATCACTACAACTTCTTGAAGCTTATCAAGCAATAATATCATGGCAAAACAGGTGTAAAATTGTTCTCTCAAAATCATTTTGTAACCTGATCAAAACAATATCAATGAATAATCATCAGTAATTCTATGATTACTGTGTCTCAGAGCTTTGCAGAATTTTATCAATAGATATTACAGATATTACATTTTATTATGTATGTATGTATGTATGTATATATTTGTATCAATTCTCATTATAAAATCAATGTTTCTCTTGTGCTCTGTGAATAAAAATAAAGTTTTAAAAATTATAATAAAACAATGACTAGATTTATAATAAATGAATCAAGCTATTCGATTGAGCAGTTTTACACATAATGAGCGAAAACAGTGTTTACGGCAGTTTACACGGTAGGCTGGCACTCTGTATCTACCAGATGGGAGTTGTTCTAGCGTTATGACAGTGTCTTTGCCCGAAGCGAACATTCTCAGGCATTTAGTTTTGAAGAACTTATCGAATATATCGTCTATGGTTGTAACTTCAAGCCTGCCTTTGCTTAGTCTACGTGCTGTGTTGATGAGGTGATTGTACTGGTTCTTAATATCAGATGAGAGGTGTCCGTATATAATACATAGGTGATATTGTAGGACGCTTTCGAGAAATGAGGTGTATGCCAGCTTAATGGTAGTTGTCTTGACATTCATAAAGGCTAGCTGCTTCATGATGAATAGTCGTTTGTTAGCTTTGCTGATGATGTTTTTGGTGTTCGTATTGAAGTTAAGCTTATGATTGATTTCATTTCATCTGTTTAGAAGCATTTAGTCTGGCTGCAACTTGTGAGTGAATAAGTGGTTTCCACCATTTGAATAGCATATTTTTAGTTGTGGGAGGATGTCAGGTTAATGAGGCTTGGGTCAACGTCCGGTTGAGTGTGGTTTACAGGATTGAACAATTTTTTGTGAAAGCTTGATAGTCATGCTGCGGCGCATCGTGCTGGGCTTTGACGATTGGCTGTATTTTGCTGCAAGGCATGCAGCTGAGTTTAACAAGGTTTTATGTTTGACTTGCGAGTTCATATCATGTTCACCGTCTACCATATGTCCACAAGCAGTGCTTAGAATAACAACCATTGCGGTTCTAATTTGTTCTGAAAAAATTGACATTTCTAACCCTCATTTTATGCGTATGTCACATGGGCTTATGCAAAATTAACATCCGATGATGAATTGGGAGTTGTTCTCTCATGAACCATGATGTCATTGGGACTGCATTTAATTTATCATCTAAGCATAACCCAGGAGTTATACACAGATGCTACAATACCGTATGCAAACTGGTTGGACCACATGCCATCGGAATTTTAGCTTCATGTAGGAAGATCATGTACAATAATATTAGCTGCTTTAAATTGGAAGATAGGAATCATACGATATGACTTTTTGTAGACTATGCAGGAATGTGCACAGCAGCGTATCAAGTTTGAAGACTTCCGCTATTACTGTTTCAAGGTTTAAAATCTGATGTCACAAAGACAATCAGCCATACATTTTAATAACAAAAATTACACCCCGTACACGTGGGCACAACAACTGCCCTATATTTAATAAATTGCTTTGCTTGCTTCGACATAAATAACTGTAGAATAGAAATCCTTGAATTAGGAGAAAAAATATTGTAAACAATTTTATGCACACGCTTAACAAAGAGTTGCTCCGTCTTGCATAAAAAATGACATTTCTACATTTTTCGAATAAATTCCTAAGGTCCAAGGATTCCACATCATGCAATAATTGTTCATCACCTGAGGGATTGCTCATTGGGCACTATTGAATTACTTTTAGGGCCTGGTGTTGTCTGAATAAGTGGAAATTATATAAAAAAATCGATGCTCGAAGCTTTTCTTGATCTATAGCGAGGAGAAAACTCTGAGAAGGGCACAATCGGATCGTTAATCCTGATTGACCACTATGGCTAGATTTGACCTGAAGGCAGTCAGGGTAGAAATAGTTTGCAGGCAAACCAATTCAATAAACAATAGTGATCACTACATCAGAGGTGCCCAAACTTGTCTTACCATTGGTCATATTTGCTGTTTAGAAAATGTCTGTGGGCACCACCAGATGCACTTGACTCAGAATTGATTCAATAACCTATAATGTTATTCGAGGCAGCCTCTTCCCAATATATATGTCAAATGATTCGATATCTCTGATTTTTGCAATACAATACAGTAGCCCAATCATCCGGGCGTTGTTGTAGTCGCAGGAAGGGATCATTATTATCAGCCAAGTCTATTTTTGACATTGCCTTGGAGTTGCGATGTCACGGGAAAGGGGTTGACAACTCCGACCATCTGTGAACAGTAATTGAAATACACCAGAAGTGCTGTCAGGGTGACAATTTTTAAAGCATGCACCAGTACTATAAACAAATTGATATATTATGTCAGGGTGACGATTTTTAAAGCATGTACCAGTACTATAAACAAATTGATATATTAGGTCAGGCAGACAATGTTTAAAGCATGCACCAGTACTATAAACAAATTGATATATTATGTCAGGGTGACAATTTTTAAAACATGCACCAGTACTTTAAACAAATCGATATATTTCTTGAGATTCGTTATCAGACAGGATAAATACCAGACAGAATAACTGTACCGAAGGAATGGCAAAAAAAAACCAACAATAGCAACTTTCTGCGGTGATAGCTCAACCAGAGAGAATGTTTTCATCACCATCTCTGAGGGTAGTCGCTACCATGATAAGCCGACAATAACAATTTTCCGCGGTGATAGCTCAACCAGAGAAAATGTTTGCATCACCATCTCTGAGGGTAGTCGCTACCATGATAAAAGCATATACAGAGATCTTAGCATTACTAAAGTTTTTTTTTTTGAGAGATCTAAGCGAACGCTTCCAACTGCATGCAAGTAACTGGGCTTGATCCATGGAAAAGAAGCTAGGGTGGTGAAAGTTGCTGACGTTTTTAAACGTGACAAAAAAATGAGACACACAACATCATCTTCCTTCAAACCTCATTTTGAACAAGAGGTGATGGTACAATCCATAAGTCCATAAATCCATATCCATATCTAAATCCATAAACCAATAATCTTATAAATAATAATGATTTTACATTATAGTTGAATTTTAAGGTGTTGGGATTTTATTGTGAAACTAACGTTGAGTTTAAAAGTACATAGAATTATTAACAGCCTATCAGTAGATAGGATTTTATTTAAAAAAAAAAAGAAAAACAAAACAACACTTAATGGTGTTTTATTACAACTGTAAATTAACCCTGGTTTGCAGAGATTTCTATTTTAGCATCAGCTTAGTACTACATCCCTACCTTCTGACATATATATATGATGACCTGAACGCCAGAGCTATGAACGAGAATCGAAATAATATCATACTACACACCATCACTCCTAAAGAAGAAAGAGAATACAATTACCAGTTACCATCAACCTCAGTAATACTTGCACCAGCTGCACCTGAGTGTACAACACTACATCATCAAACTGAAACTACCTGCTTGCACAACAATAACATCATCATCAAAGTGAAACTGCCTGACAAAGCTGCATCATGTATACACCATTGAACACACCAATAAAGATATGCAGCAGCCACAGCTTCAGAGAGTAGCAACAGGACCGTCGTCCTTTACGGTATCATTTTAAGCAGTTAGTATTAAGACAGCAAAGCAACAGGACGTTGTCCTATTTTAGCAGTGTCTTAGATTGTGAAGTAAAATAATTGATTGTATCATATAATATATTGTATTGTTGTGTAATTCGGAGTTATACCAACTTATCTGTGCGATCAGTGTTTAAACCAGCACTCATCTGGCATTCTGGCATATAACCAAGGATAAGAGTGCAAAGACCGTCAGGTTAGAATATTCAGAACGCCTTTTAATATTTCTAACCTTATATAAATATTTTATATGTGTATTTTGTCTCAATTGAATTAAATGGTCAGGGTAATTAAATAAATAGTCTTAGATTAGTTTTATGCCTGTCTGGTTGACACAAATAATTGGTAATCAAAGCCGCTTGACACTTTAGTAGTCATAATTGTGTATTCAAAGGCAATCCAAACCTCACGCACTTGTAGACGGCCTTGTCGGCGCTTTCATGTAATAGATCATAAACAGATATCAAAAGTTGCAATATATATAACTTGGGATGAATTAAATAGACTGTGTATTATAATAATCTTGAATTAAATTTAAGTTAACACTCGTGACGACGGCTAGTGAATTAAGCTCATGAGTAGATAAACAGTGCGTGTATTACATTTCGTCAGGGAATTAATTGATATCGTTCATTGATGAGCATCAGAATTTATCGCAACAGTGTATTGTGTATACCGTTTTCATTGCAGTTTCAAGATACCCATAACCAGATACACAGATTATGACTGTCACGTTGGTTTGCATACACTGTATTTTATTCAGGATACTGCATGTACCAGGATGGACCAGTGCCAGCTATCATGAATCTGTCAGATCTAACTACTGACAATGTCTACCATGCACAGCTCATTGAGGGCCTTCGAAAGACAGGACTTTACCAAGTATGTGTTAGAAACGATATTGGTCCACTTTAGTGTTTATAGTCCATTATAGCCCATTCACTTTACATTGAGAGTAACTATTATTGTGATTCATGGTTAGAAAGCTGACAATCTCACGAGTTTGAATCCACTGGTACACCTTAGATAATGTTGGGAATTTTTGAGGTACAGGGGTGGATATCAAGGGGGTAGGGTGCGCCAGGGTGTGCAATCTACATTGACCATCACTTTTTATGCTTCCCTCACAGGGCAGCTTCCTATGACCAGGTTTAGGATTTTTCTCCCCAGTATATGAAAATTGGTTATTTCTTGGCCTTGCTGCTCACTGAAAGAATAGTTTAGTCCTATTATGTTCTTAGAGAGTGGATGGAAATGATTCCAGTTTGGACACGATATAATTGGTTTTAGTTCCCCTCAACACTTTGGCTAGCTCTTTAAAAGACTAGTTTGTTTCCTGCTGCGATATTTCAACCTAAATTAAATCCCTGAAACTACACTTCTTTAGCTGGCTGTGGCAGTACCCAGTGTGATGAAGTGGTTGAGTGAGGCGTATATTCCGGAAGCCATTAAAGTGAACAACTTCCTGAAAATGTTCACAACAATGTACAGTGAGAGCAACATTCACAGTCGTGCTCAACGCCATGTATACTCTCAGTATGTTCAGTACTGCCGCCAAGCTTACAGTAAGTTCACGTAGACTAACCGAATTTATGTTGCTCTAAAAAATGATTGAGATTACTGGGTCGAGTCAAGTGTCTGGTCTTAGGTATTTTAGGTAGTTTTGGTAAATTTATTGGCCTTTCTTTAACAAATACTTTTAGGTATGAAGGCCAATTACTGACCCAAGGCTATTACTATGAGGTATTTCTTACCTAATACATTGGGTATTTCCATAGGTGTAAACAATAGATTTTTTAAATCTATGGTGTAAACCTTACACTTATGGGTATTCCTCGTCTATTGATTTGTTATGAGACAAAATACCTGCCATTTTCTAACATTTACTAGCAATATTTGACATGGTACTATCGATACTATTGTATAGGGTACCAGGGGCGTATATTCTAAAAAAATTCAGTCACTGACATTTCAGAGATGAGCATAATAATCGGGCGCAGCCCGATCCACACGCCGTAGGCGTGGCGGGGAGGGTGTGGGAGGGGCGCTTAAGCGCCCTCCCACCACGGAAACTTTTGCATATCGGTAGCAAAATAGTGCAAGCAGAGAGGTATTTCAATAGCTCACTGAGCTGTTGGGTACTTTCAGAAAACAACTCAATAGCAGTAGAAGATTACGGTAAAAATGCTCCAGTTTTAAAGCACCCATTTGAAAAAAAAAATTGACATTGATGGGACGCTCTACACACTGAGCTATTCAGCCACTCACAGATCCGTGGGCCGTGAGTGGTAATATACGCCACTGTAGGGTACTATTGGGTATATTGATCCCAATAGAATAGCCGGACGGTTTCCGAAATACAACAATATGCATAATTGCTCAAACGTTTTCCATGTGAACACGTTCAAGACTGTTAATTTTCTTCAATTACAGAAGGAGCAAGGGTGTCAGGAAACTGCTCGCTGGAGCAGATTTTGAGATTTGTAACTGGTATGATGTGGATGCCTATATTTGGCTACTCACTAACCCCCTCGATACACTTCAGTGAGAAGAATTCTAAAGAAGATATGTTCCCAACTAGTAGTACATGTGCAAATATTTTATATTTGCCCTACAGTCTAACCACCACTATTGGCGACGATGAACTTTACAATTAGATGGATCTAGCTTTCATGAACAGCTATTTTGGTCTGGCTTAGTCTGGTTCTGGGCCTACACAACAGAACAATGTAATTAGATTGATCTCTCCCTCTGAGCAACGACTTTGGACCGTCTCTTAGCCATGTTCTTGGCCTACATAGAAGTATTTGACATTACTTTGTTTTAATTTTTGTTTCTAGAAAATAAAAACCGTTTGATACAGCATCAATGACTCCACCAATGCTATATGAATCTGGAAATCACTGTTGACATCAGTGCAGTGAAACCTTATGTCAATGCTTGCATGGAGATTGCTTACATTTGTTAAAGCATCAGCTGATAAAGCAAACACAATGGATTGTCACTGGGTGCTGTGAATGCAATATATTTTGTACCTTATACCTACCAAAGCTATCAATCTAAATGGTATGACTTGACTAACCAATCACAAAGCGTTTGTGTAGCTCTAGCTTATCTTCGATAGCAGTTGAGTCCACACGGCTGAACATTTCTGTGTTTGAATGTGGCATAATTTAGAAGTTGCACACCCTTGACATTACTGCTTGTTGACAAGGTCAGCAACTCCAATCTGCATGCATCGCCAAACGATTGTTATTTAACGAACGGTCTGTAAAATAACAATCTCAATTGGATTAATGATAACCAAACTCTACATTATAAATGATGGCACTAACCTAGCCTGTCTTGACAAGATAGGCTAGCACCTACCAATCACAATGCCTCTATGCGTATCTGGTCCCTTGTGTTATGTGCAAAAAGGTATTTTTATTAATTGACAGCAGCGAGGTTGACATGCCTGGTCACCAAATGGTTAATTTTTCAATAACAAGTTATACACCCGTTGGTAATACTGCTTGTTGGCAAGGTGTGGGGGCAACTCCGATGAGCAGGTTAATCTGGTCATGGGTGCGGAGAATTGGTGAACTGCGAGGAGATTCCGACCCAAATGTTTGGATACTTGCTGTAAAATGTCTAAACCTGCCATGCAGGCTTATCTTCAGCTGCTTTCATTCATCTGACATTGACACTAGCCCTGTAGGTTTTTGTGGGGAAAAACTGTAACCGCATGTTCAGGCTACGTAGAAATACTGGAGCATTGGTAACTGCAGGAAGCAGCCAAAATTTAATCCCGTTGTCTCTCTTGTCCTTAGTCTATATCCTGCAGCGAATAGATGTTCTGTCTGCAGAGTTGCCTGTTTAATACAATGACAACTACAAACTTGTTTGGAAACCCTGAAATTTCACTTAGTCATATAATATAATTTCAGTTAATAATGATATATTAGGCACTCCCTGGTTTATTTAATGATTTCTCCATACCATTATAACAAGAGTATATAATTAATACTAAATTAATAAATTTAATATGTTAAGCGTTACATACAATACATACATGGTTCATTACAACAAAATACAACCTGATTAAGATGCATGGAGGTGGACATACTCTCTGACAGCTTGATAAACTGTGCATCCATGATCTTCATCAGCCGTTCGTGGTGGTACATTTTGTATCAAAAAGTCAAAGTCGTAATCTGTTAATATAGGTTGTGGTTGGTTGTCATGTAGCTGGGCTACTACTGCAGCATTGTCATGTGCTGGAACTACATGATTGTGAGTTGCTAGCATTTGATTTGGTGTACTATTGCCTTCTGTACTGATGCAGTGGTTATTATGAGCATTAGCCAACACACAAAGAGCATCATTGATTCTAGGTATGAAGACATAGTGTAACGAAAAGAGATCCAGTTCATCGTCGACACTAAGAAGCCCCTTGTTTTCAAGCGAATAAAATATTGCACTATATTTAATTTGTATGTTTCTATTGATTTCACCATTGAATCTCTCCACTCTCTGATTGTGAACAGAGCTTCCAAGTAGCACTGGTGGACTTGAAGCGTCTTGGTAAGTAGCTATCATGGCTTCCCAGACTAACACGTTTTCGGTACCATAGTCTGACCTGACATGTTGTGGTACAACATTGTACTTCGATACTGCATCTTGAAAACTGTGCAGCACTGTATCGGAGCGATTATTGTTAGCGCAATTTAAATATACACACGCTTGGGAATAGCCATCAATTCCGCAGTGGATGACCATTCCCCATCGGATTAGTTTATGATTCCCATCTATATGCCATAGATAGTGTGGGTTAGGAACTGAGTACACCCTACGCTTAACTCTACGCTGCAGAAGACTTTTTCGTTCATTCAATCCATCCGGATCCACCCTTCTAATAGCTTCTCGTAGACGACTACGTGGTATTTTCACTTTCTTGGAGCGCAAATATCCCCTGGCCATTCTTTCTCCAATACTTGGAAGAGTTGTCATTGCCATAATCAGCAACTCATCAATTTCCTTGTCAAGTATGTTAGACCTATTCAAGAAAAAATGAATAGATAATAGGTACAATGCCTAAGTCTGTCCTAACCAAACCAGATGCCATGGAAAATATTGTTAAATCTACAGAGCCAAAGCAGGATAGGCGCAAGCTTTTAGTGGGGAGCCACTCCGCACAAATGTTTACCCCATCCATCAGCATAATTTGTGGAGTTGTGAACAGATAGGTTTATGGGTCATTATAATATAGCCCTGCACCCTAGTCTGAACAGGCCCCTTGGTGGGACTAGAATCAGGCCAGTCATGGCTCTTTTACCAACATTGCCTGCTTTGGAGTTGTCCCTTCTCTGGGTCCAGAAAGGGACAACTCCAAAGCAGACAATGCTGGGAACACACCGCAGAAAATTTGCTACATTTGACAATAAGGGCTGCATTGAGAGTTGTGCGCTCCTTGTTCACAGACTGTTTTGACATCAAAACCAGTTCAGGCTACCAGTACCACACTGCTTTTAAAAATATCATGTCCCCGAACAACATCCCATACTATACTCCAGGTGCAAAAGGCTATCATCCCTTCAATAACGACTATCACATGCCATAAATGCTAAACCTAAAGCAGACCCACTGAAAAACAAAAGATCCGGCAAGTTGTCCATGATGTCAATTAGATTTGGCCCCGAATATAGTTTATTCCTAAAACATTTGTTTTTCACAAATTCATTTTTAGTTTTGCATGTGGGATCGCGATTAGGGATGAAGAAAAATCCGAGTTATTCTATGTAAAGCCACTGTGTGATATATTAATGTCCTTACCCCAATAATATCCCTAAAAACCCAAATATTACTGTAATTGAAAAAGACCAATACCAACACCATTATAATGATGACAGGATAATATCATTTCATCGAAACTAATGTAGTCGCAGCATTTAAGTCGCGGTATTAGACTATCATACTAATCACAATATTGAAGAAATATCACAATAGAAACGGCAGCTTGTCACACTGAAGAAGATTTTACTCACCATTCACACCTGTCTGTCAGTCCATGATCCCGTATAATTCTATCCAATGGTGGTCTGCATATATTGAAATGTTTGGCAACATCTGTCTTTGAGGTTCCTGTTTCTATGAGATCAACTAGACTATCAAGATTCACTTCAATCTTAGGCTGGCCAGCCATACTGCCTTGTGTATGCCCTGTAAGTTACAAGAAACAATGCACTTCATTCAAAGCTTGAGGTCACATAAATAGCTAGCATTTCACATGATGAGAACAGCGCATGACATGCTTCCTGACGTTGCCATGACTGAGTGTCTACCTGTCAGATCGCCCACAGACGGATGATTTGCATAATAGGTCAAAATGATGAGTGTGCAAGTCACACTTGCCTCCCTTGTGCAATAAATTCTGAAGCGGAAATCTCAGAAAAATGACTTAATTGAAAATCATCTGTCAAATTGAAACATTAATATGATCTCAAATTTGGTATGACTTTGTGTGAATTTCCACTTCTGAGTCTAGTTTGTGCAAGGAATAATTGGTTTCCTCCCTTGGTTTGTGTTAGCAAACTAAGGGAGGTAATTGAATCTTCAGTTTTGAACAAATCGCATAGCACTGCTCATTCTGAAAGAGTTGCATGATGGGGAAGAAGAGAGCTTGTCAACATCCACTTTCGAGACCCTCGAGATCAATGATATTAGGAGTTGCCTTTTTCATGAAATTCAATTTTCTCTGGATTTCCCGTCTGTGATTTATATCCCATTTGTGATAATTTGAGCCGTTTTTGTTGTTAAGTTACTATGGGGATATAAATCACAGACGGGAAAACCCAAAGAAATCTCATTTTCATGAAAGGGCAACAACTAATATCGTTGATCTCGAGGGTCTTAAAATTGGATGTTGACAAGCTCTCTTTGTTCCACCCACCCGAGAGAGCTTTTCAAGACAGGCTACAGCTTCCCATGTCCCACACCCCCCTCAAACTCTACTAAGGAGCCCTCTGCTAGACATGCTGCTAGTGCTATGAACCACAGGCAGGACTGCTAGCCTTCCAAACTACCTGTGATATGATCAAAGATAGCACGGAATAAAACTTTTATTCCATGCTACCTGTCCTTCATAAGCCATTGAAGGACTTGCTAGCATCTATTCTTCCCACCCAACTGACTACTACTCAAAATGATAAACAGAGTAAGACGCACGGAGGAGCCCATTTTGGTACTACTATATTTCCTGTATAGAATATACAATTTACCAGTATAGAATACCTCACTCCAACACCGATCATTTTTTGCCAAGGGCTGGAATGAACTTCCAACCACCAGCAAGTTCATTGAGCCACCAAATGTCGCTAATCTGTTGCATAACCAGTCCATGATATACGGTTTATTTGACATTGGTACGTTAAACGATTAATGGCATACCAGTTTCAGTCACAATCACCGAATCGGAGTTGGAGACGAAATTGACAGAGGTAGTACCTCTTTTATATTGCAGGACACATCAACAGAATTTCCCTGACAAGCTCTGCTGGAGACAGAACTCAAAATTATACAGACTTTGCAGACCAAAACTTTCATTCCAACTGACCGGAATCAGAAGAATCAATATATTTCAATATGATTTATGGATTTTCAGTGAGAATGCAAGTTTTGGTCTGCAAAGTCTGCATCATTTTGAGTTCTGTCTCCGGCAAAGCTTATCAGGGGACTTCTGTTGGGTTCTGATGCTGTGTCATGCATATAAAAGAGGAAAATATAGTACCAAAATGGGAGTCTCCGTGTGTCTTACTCTGTTTATTATTTTGAGCAATGTTTTGAGTAGTAGTCAGTGGGCAGAATGGATGCTAGGAGGTCCTTCAATAATGCAATGGCTCATGCTGTCCTTTGATCAAATCCTTACCTTAGCCAGGCAGTTTGAGTTTGAAAGGCTAGCACTCCTCCTGCTCCTGCCTAGGGCCTGTGCTAGCAAGCATGACCTTATAACTTGTTTGTCAGACTTGTATTGAGACTAATAAATCAGTATGAAATGCAGCAGCAGTTTTCACAACTAATTGTATTATATTATGATACTAATAATAATTACTAATATCAGCCTTCCTGGGAACTGATTTGAAGAAGACTGGAATGTTTAATTAATGACAGCATTTTGATGTTAGTGGCCTGGTACTCCTACTGGAATGTACTTTTCCAGCTTCACTGTGACCTGCTTCTACAATGATAGCTATCAAAGGGTAGGAAGGGGTCAGAGTGGGAGGGAAATTAAAAGAAAAAGCTCTGTTATTTTGCTGAACCTAAAATTTCATGGGGGCCGCCATTTTGACCTTTTATTAAAGCGGATGCCCACTGAACAATGAACACTATTGTGCAAAACTAACACCGAGCAAAATCAAGGAGTAGAAAGGGAATCTAAGACCCAAGGCTAAGTGCATGGGAATGCAACTCCAAAATACACAATACAGAGTCCAAAGGTCAAAACTGACATATAAAAAATAAAAAAACTGACATAACAAACATGAAAACTGGCATAGAATAAATGAAAAAACTGGCATATTAAACATCAAAACTGACATATTAAACATGAAAATATTGACATACTTCAAATGAAAACTGCAATACCAAACACCAAAACTGACATATTAAACATGCAAACTGACATATTAAACACACAAACTGACATATCACACATGAAAAATGACATAATAAGCATGCAAAATGACATACTACACATACAAAATGACATAGCAAACACACAAACTGACATATTAAACACACAAATTGACACATCACACATTAAAACTGACACTATTAACATGCGAACACATTTCTGACATAGAATACTTTTACCAACGGCACTCCATAATATATACAGCGTACTCACAAATGAACTGCTGGATCCTGTTGTTTTGTCCGACATACAGAAAAGTGTTAGTGATAATAAGAGACCAGGGAGATATCAGACATCCTGAGCAGAGATCCAGTGTGGATACTCTGTCTGAGTTCATGTCTACGAGTCGGATCCTGTTATTGCCCTCATCAGCCACAAGTAGTGTCTGATTACCTATGTACAGGAAATTACATGGGTTGTAGAACAGAGAGTTTAGGAGAGAGCTGTCTCTGTATCCTGAGCTCCCTGGTGACCCGGAGATAAGTGTTATTATCTTCTTTCTGTATGCAATACGGTAGAGAGCCCGATGCACTGCTATGACATACAGATCCCCGTTGTCATCCTGTGTTAGGTGTGTGATATACTGGAGGAGGTCGGACTTAATGAATGTACAGACAGAGGCTGAGCTTACATTGACTGTCCTCACAGCTTTGTTATCATGGTCAGTGACGAGAAGCTGAATGACATCCATATGGTCTCTTATTACAGAACAGTGACGGGAGAACTGACCGGGGTGACCTTCTGTGTATCCTGGTGACTGACACTGTCCAGAGAAGACGGAGGTGATCCCTGTGATGCGGTTAATCTCTCTCAGACAGTAATTACTATAGTCAACTACAGCCACACGCCTATCTGTGACTTGTGTGAATCCATAGATATAATCAAACCGAGCCTCAGATCCTCTCCCCTTTATGTATCCACTCTTAGAAGGGTTCCCGGCTATGGTTGTGGATGTTGTACCGTCACTGGTCTTCAGTGAGTGCTTGTCAGTGTACAGGATGTTACCGGGTTTGAAGAGATCTTTTTCCATGTGATAAACATAGAAAGAGGTTGTGGTGGTGAAGTTTGTAGCTGTAGATCTCTCTAATCTGTAAAATTAATATTGTTATGTAAATGGACGATGCTGGTTAATTTGATCGTATTAACGCAGTAATTATTGAACAAAAAAGCCACAGATATTGCAAATGCGATATTTTAAATTCTTAATTTAAATGAAGTGTATTTTTCGTATTCTAAGTATTCATGTGCTTGTGGGTGAATCAAATATATCAGAATTATTAATTTTTCCCAAAACTGATTCAAATAGATAATTGTGTTTTCTATCAACCAATTAAATTTAAATGCAGGTTATGTACCAGACACTAAAATATGTGTAATATCACAAATCACAGGAAGGAATGAAACGATCAAATGATTAGCTCACTGTACATTGCCTACCCTGAATCTGATATTTTTACTAAAGGCTATTCTAGCATAGAACTCAGAAGGCTTTCAAACCCCTATTTATTATCAAAGTGACCTGGATAGGTATATAAACATCACATCAATGGAAATTCACTCACCGATCAACTAGAGACTGCGTGTCCTGATCCATACACCACCCAGTATTTAGTATCACACAACATAACGCCTGTCAAAACAATGATAGTATTAATTTAGTTTCTCACAAAAGAAATAAACAAGGTTCTTTAGGTTAGGGAGAGGGAACATCACCCATATAAAGAGAATACTGATTCCCAATTGAGACCCTCTGCGCAATCCTCCTGTAGATGTTATGTCAGGGTTAAATCATGTAAACGCTTGTAATCTTATGTACTATCGCTACTTCTATTTTTCAGAATTATTACATATCAATTCTAAGGTTATAATTGAATTGCAATTCTCATTGTACTTACAAGGAAAAGTGCCAGTCTCAGCTCCATGATTTTCAACAGGCCGAATATGATCATCGGACTTTAGCAATATTAATTCTACGCCTCTAGGCTCCCCTCAGTACGGTAAGTGAATGAACTGGCAGTGAACATAAACCCGCTGCAGATGTATTTAGCTACCGGCAACTATATATAACTAGTTATCTTTTATGTGCGTCAATCTTCAGATAAGAGAGCCGAGTAAACCTTTCCCCGCTTGACGTAAGAGTCTCTTATCAGTGTAAATATTTAAGGTTGCTAAATCGGAAAAAGCCGTGTTCCTGGGATCCGATACACTCAAATCAGAGACTGTTTGGATCATTCCTGTGCACCAAGCTGTCAACACTGCCTCATCTATTGGAGCTGATGTTATTGGGCATACTTTAGATTCAAATGTATGTTGCATGCGGCACATCCTTGCTATCAGGTGTGGCAGCTCACGATTTATAATGTAATAGAATGGTTTTCACCTAATTCATAACTGCAACCCCGTTTATGTAAAGGAGTCAATGAGTCTTACAACAGTGAATAAACTAATCGTGACCGTTACCTGATTTCAAATTACTTCCCCGTGACTGCAGCTAAAACTCCAGTGATATGAGTTTTGCAGTATCTAACTATAATTCGGAAACTGCCGTATATTATGCCGTATACTTTTAGAAACCAGTAATGATGATTTCATATACCCAATCAAAGTTACACAATTAAATCATGTGGAAGCTGAATTGGTTGACGCAAGCTATACAAGTACTGCTGGCCTTCTGCTTTTTATTGGGGCGGCGCCATAGCTATGCCCCTTCCTTATTTAATCAACATCAACCCTTTGAATGTTATGAATTATAATTCACAGGCACAACCTAACAACAAGATACTATTTAGCGAAGACTTCTGACTAATTCTTCAGATACTTCAGCTTGTTATCAAACAATATATCCATAGTATGCAAATGTGGGGATGGCTGGATTAAATACATTGAAGGATGCTAGGGATTGTGTAGAATCGAGAATTGCTTCCCAATTGAACACTAATGATCCTTGCCACCCGTCGCCCGGCAGTAATTCCCAAGGGGGTTGAACATTTAGAATTTCTTCGTGAACATGGGATGATGGGGCCGCTAAGAGCCGTTTTTCCTAAGCTATGGGTAAAATCCAACTTTAAAACAAACAGCTTACTGTGTGAGCACAATCAAGCAGTATAACTTGTGCTGCAGTGTTATGTGGCTTGTACCAACTATATACAACCTGGTATATTTCATGTGCCTCCCCTTGCATATGTCATACAGAGACCATATCTGCCATGTACAACAACGGTAACTAGTTGATACACAGTCATTCAGAAGAGCAGTTTCACTTTACATTAATTTTAAATGTCAGGGCTGATATCTTCAAAATTTTATTCGAGGCGGCCGTTTGTCTCAAGTAATAATAATCTGTACAATTTTACCAAGCGACATACATAGTATTAGGAAAAGCAGCTAACTTTTGTATTAAGGCTGCCTGCACATAATTTTTAGAAGTCTGTGGCACCTATGGATTGTTATAAGAGAAAATAATTCAATAATTAAAAATAACTTCATGTGTCCTCAAAAAAGACCGTCATTTTAGCAGTTCTTACCATTATACAAAGCCTCTGTGATTATTTAGTACATGATTGATTGATAATTTTTCATATTATCTGTAACAGGCTTCATTATTTATTTACATGGCGTCCCAGGTTTTTACAAAGCTAGTGGTATAAGGGTTCGAGTCCCTCTGTTGACTAAGAGTAAGGTATACCAGTTGTGTGAGGGTTGTGCCGCTGTGATTCAACCAATGCCATGAAAGCAGAAGCAGTGGTATGATGACTGATAGACTGAGGGACTCTGCTTACAGAGTACGGAAGTAGCTTAAGGTATAACACCATCTCTCTTAATTTACAGTTTAAAATTTGCCTAGCAGCTGCCTTCTGGTTTTCATACACTAGTAATTGTTGTCTATGTCAATAAGAACTTAAATTGTTTGTAAGGTAACAAGGCATGGTTAGTACAACTAATCCCCATGACAGCGGGATTAACTCTGAATCTCTTAGTTCATGATATTGAATACGTTATTCGTTTGAGTTTGATTAAAATTTCCGCTAGTGGATATGAACTTTTTTGACGGCTTTTGTTAATCACAACACCAGCATGCAATTACAGGTTTAGATCATGTATGTAATTTAAGTTATATAACAAATTTATCAGATAGTATAAGGGAAAGATGGTAAAGTTAGTGAACCAGCAGGATGAGGGCCAATGAGCTGTATCCAGCACAGCTTACTTCTACAATGCAATCTAAATTTAGCAACTAGTCTTGGTATCTCAAGGTACAAGGACACCTTGTGAAAATCATCATGACATGATGTCACATATACTTGTCAGGACATTTTAACCTCTAGTAGTTTGACCCGCCCATACTTTTGGAAAGTGGTGACGATGCCGTCATAAACCCAGACTTTGTTTTAGTTTTAGTTTAGAAAGTCATACCAGACCCTCCACCCTTCAAGGCTATTGTAAATTATCCCTGCTTTTGTCAACGGAGTAAACTAAGATTTTGTAATATGGCAATAGCCTAGTTTCTCTTTTGTGAGCCAAACCTCTGATACGTGAGGGAAGTAAGTATTTCACTGCTTAGTAATCCTAGGCTGTTGGCATATTTCTCTTCTCACATATCATTCAGAGATCGCAGGCCAGTGGCTTTTAAAAAGTATTTCGATAATAGTGAAGACTATAATTATTAACGACTACATCAAGCTATATTTTTATTGGATATGTTCAACTGCAATGCATCTGTCTTGTGACCGATAGTGATGGTGCTGGTAGGGCATGGCCGTCACATCCAACTTTGATTTGATTTGTGACCAAAAAAATGCGTATTGGAAGGCAGACTCTCATAATTACTTTGTATTTACACAATTACTATCCTATCTCGATCCTTAGTACCATGAAGAGTGAAGGAAAGAATGCATGTGTGCATTGCATTGTGGGATACATAATAATTTAGTTATCACAATTTTGTCAGTTAAAAAGCAAAATGATTGAAAAAAGGAAGACCAAAGTTGTGTCTTCTCCCACTAGCAATGGCAAGCCTTTTATCCAACCTTACCCAACGGCAGTCATTATTTGGAGGCCTTGAATAAATACAGACGCTGTTTGGGACTAGGGAACTAATACAGAAATTCTCCTCGATAATACTCATGATATTCATAAACTGATTGCCTTGGCCTGAAGCAGAACATCTGACCATTCATTGCATCAAGACAAAGGGTAGGTGTATGAAGCTAAATATGCAGCCTGTTAACATATTTTGATCTGTTCCTGCAATACACCGTAATCGTTTAAAGTAACGCTAAGTGATTGCTTAGAATTATCAATTTTATAGAGCAGCCTACACAGCTTTGCTATTAAATCAAAGTCATGCTTAACAAAGTGTGTATCTCTTATCAATCAAGTTTCAGAGAAGCAAAATTGGACCGACTCATGCTCCTCGTAACTAACTAAATTCCTTATATAGCTTCAAAGCTGAGTGGTGCCAAAAGTAGGTGATAAGAGCACCAAGTTAGCTTTATACTGCTTGGCACTGAACCCTGCTAATGTGAATGTAGGCAGATAATCCCATTTTTTGCTATCTTTGTCGCATAATCGACCCACTAGGGGCCGAATACCCAAGCAGAACAGACACCTCTCTTTTACTCATTATTGCTCATGCTTATTTTGTATGGAGTTAACTTCTTCCTGTTAAGGAAGAAGGCAACTCCATACAAAACGTGTTTTGTTTATCTAATCAAATTTATCCCCAACATTTGTTTGAAGTTTGTTACAAGTAGGTATTAATTCAATTTACTAATGACTCATAGTTGAGATGCCTTTTTGACATTAAATTCACTTTTTATTCTTGAATAATAAACTAGGTTGAATACCAGAAAAGCAATCTATACCATACCAGAAAGAACATGCTCCAAGGGATCTCCCACCAGAACTGATCAGCCTTGATGTTCCCCCGGTCTAATATGCACTGGAGGTCATCACTGTTGATAGGCATGGCCAAAACATTTGGAGAATGCATTGGCCCATCGATCACTTTAAATTTGAAAATAAAAATGCAAATAAACTGACTTCCTTTTGAAAAAATGGCGATAGGATTTTGATTTTCGTCTGAAAAAAATGATCTAATTATACATTGATTATATCACAGCGATTGAACCTCCCAAAAAGGTAGAGATGGGATGTCTGATAGCTGACAGTAATTTAATTACGCCCAATACACAACAGATTTCCTAAAAAGATAAAACTGAGATTGGTCTCTGATTTGAAGTGGTTGTCACTGTCTGTTATCACTTTCTCCCATCTTCTTGGTTTTATTCTCTCCATCCGAAATCCCCTGAGCCTGAGCTGTGAGAACTTGAGATCTCACAGCTTCTGCTCCTCCTGCTCCTTGACTCTCCTGAGTCATCCAAGTAAGCTGTGAAGTTATATCACATGTTCTCATGAAATCATTTTTATAACTTCCTAATGTACACAAAAGTGTCCTACCATATCATCCATTCTAACTAGGGTGGGCAGTGCTTGGATGTATGAAAATAGTAGGGCAAAAGGTGTAATTTCTGTACCAAGTATATGGTACCCAAAAACGCCTTGATATGGACAATATCACCAAGCGCGCCGAGAAGCTCTCCAAAGCAGACACTGCAAAACACAGATTGAAAACCGAATCCCTCAGAATGGTGGCCATCAACGCAACAAACCATTTCTGCCCTCTGCTGGTAAAAAGCGTTATCTCATATTTTAATAATTCAGAGGTATCCAACTTTAGATTAAATTTCCTTGAGAGTAAACAATTATTAATTAGTTTACATTATCCCATTATGTCATGTCACTAATCCTTTATTTAATTTCCAAAAGAAGAATATTGTTGGATAATTACTTTTCATTTAAATAAGGGATTAGTTTAATTGAGTTGAAATTATCAAAATATGAGATAACGCATTTTACCAGCAGAGGGCAGATTTAATCTCCTTTGACATGCTACTATCCGGTTGCTTTACGTCTCTGCGCCACTGCATTAATCTTTGTAGAGACTGTTTTAGATCACAGGCTATCCTTATTTTCTATTACTGTATATATGTACACTGAAAATAGAATTTATGCAACAGTTTTAGACAGCTGAATTTTCATAAACAAATTTTACTACAGGCAAACCAGTTTTTTTTTTCTCAATCGCCCCTTGTGATAATTGAGGTTCGTACATACGTACATAAAAACATACATACGTACGAACATACGTATCTACGTACATTAGTAAGCACGCACTCACACGCGCACGCACGCACGCACACACACACGCACACACACGCTTACATTTACATACACATACATACACACACATACATACTTACCTCTATCATGGTAAATTATAAAGGTCCTAACATGGTTGACATGCAAAAAGCGGCATTTTGCAGCTAATTGGCAAATAATTTAGACAAACAAGGAATTATTTGCCACTAAGAATGAGATATAGGTAGGCAAGCAAATTAGTGCATGGACAATTGATACCAACATTCAATCATCTGGAGGACATACTATCTTGTAAAAATCAACCAAAGTAAATAAGTTTTTGGTTCACCAGACCTTATCAATCTGAAGATATTGCAAGTAGGGTCCTTTTTTCTCAAGGTTACTCATCTGTCACATTAGCACAAGGGAGAATAAAAACCAACTGTTTGTATATTGCATTGTGGGATACTAACAAAACTCATTATTAAATATTTGGAAGCTTTTTTTCCCTTAAACTACCTGCCCCTCCCACCCAAAAACCTGTTCAGCCGTTCTAATAGCGCCCTCTAAGCCTTTTTCGAGGACCACAGAAGGGCATTGAAATTTAAGGGAGAAAGGGTTTTAAAAATCATCAAAATTCATATTGAGCTATGTTGTTTAAACATGTTGAACTGTAATTTTCGGACTGAAAATTGATGATGCAGGGGGTGACCGCTGACTTAGGTACAGTCGGGTTGGAGCCACTATGGGCAAATATTGGCCTGGCTAATTATTTTAAAACAACCCCAACCATAGGACGAGATGGAATAGAAAACAAACTTCCTGCGCGTTGCATTGTGTGATATTCATTCACTTATCTAAGAATATTTGGAAGCCTAAAATCTATTTGATCAAAAGTGAGGAAAAGGATAGACATATATAACTCTCTCCCCTGTTTATGACAAAACAGAGGGTTGGCTGCCCCTAAAGAGGTACGCAAGTTGCCCGGAGTCCTCATACTGAGAGTGTGATACATCCTAGCAAGCTAGAATGCAGCCTAGAGGTGAGGCCATGGTGGACCTCCTAATCGTGAGTGTGCAGCAAGCTGCCAGAAACTGAAACAGGCACTAATCAGCCAATAGCCATGACACTTTGATCTTAGCCAATAGGCCGAGAAGCATATATAACTCTCTCAAAATAAAGGAGAAGATTGCGATTGTGTGTGCCACCTGTGAACGTTAGGCTGTCATATTCAATCCAATTGCAAATGGGTGTCAAAAGTATTGCGCAGCATTGTCCCTCAGATAAAAGCGTTCTATTCAAATATTTCATGAATTGAATTATTTTTTCTACACATCGTAGCAAAAGCCTAAGCGAACCAAGCTGTCAAGTTTCGGGAAAATTGGAAAGTTCAGTATCTACATTGCATTGTGGGATATCACATAATTGCAGGACTATAAATTATGGTGTCGGGAGGTGCATATGTCTGTTGTTTTTATATTTTCTACTTCAAAGAGGAAGGGTGGGCTCGCGCACGCACCCCGTTCCCTGTCTTTGTTAGTGGTTGCCGCTCCACGATGCAGAGTAGAGCCTTGTGCGCCGCGCGCAGAAGCATCATGCACGCAAGTAAGACCAACATGCAAAACTTGCCGACGCTGTCATTAACTAGCACACATGAGACTAGTCGCGAGGCCTGCGCATGACACTTTGAAGTTTGAACTGTGATAGGCTGCTGAAATTGATGTGGCAGTGCCAGCTTGGAAAAGCAGCCTTCGGTTTTGACTCCCCGGAGACCGAGTGATTTTGCTAGAGAGCACTTGTATGGCAATGCACGGCGCTGACAATAGACATCGACAGAAATTTTCCGGGCGAACATAGGAGCCGATGGAAACATTTTGCCCGCTGCTAAGATGGGAGACGGTGTGCCCTACAATGAACAAACATGCATTTAGAAGACACAGCTGGATGCACTGCTGCAATAGATTATCTCCTCATGGATCAAAGGCCTCAACGTCACTCTCTCCGACACCGATCGCCGGCGCCGGCACTCCTCAGCCAAAAACGAGCTTTTGCATTTGCGCGCGCTGTCAATCGACGCTGCACAGCAGGGCCGCCATCAGTACGTTAGTGCTTCTCCAAGCTCAAAATTAAGTAAGTTGAAGCGCGCGGCTCGCGGGACCGTCGATGATTGCAAGTGATCCCCGACACTGTACCAGCTTGGCGCGCATCCGCGCTGCGGCGTCACAATAAGATCGTTACCATGATACATGCCCCGATATTGTGAACCCGGCCTGCCTTGCCAAACAGCTTGGCGGGTGTGTACCGGTTGGGCAGAAGCTTGCACAAATAGCATGGTTGCGACAAAGTCAATCATGTGCCAAGTGGCATCAGTCACGGCGGAGGAAAGCAGGCAAATGCGGTCGCGCGCGATAATGAATGGCACTGGAGCTGCCTTTTATCGTCTATAGCCGTTGTCATCGTCAGCGCTCATGCGCAGCAGAGCTCAAACAAATAACACAGTATGACACGACAACCCTTGGTATCGGCCTGCACGTCGGCGCCTGGTCAGTCATCTCCAAAAACTGGCAGCCGCGCAGTAGAACACGCCCATGTCATAAGGCGATCTTGGTCACTGTGGAACAGGCCTGCGTCACCTCCTTGGAGATGATGGCATTATCTGGTTGATCCTGCCAGTAATTATAACAAAATCGATTCATCAACCACCTGGTTTAAACAATTGATATGTCAAGTTTGTGTCGAATTTCAAAATTAAAATTTAACATAACTGTATAACTCAGGGCTCTCAATTACTGAGATTTAGTCCCAGTTGCTTAGATTTTTGGGCATGAATATGAGTGAAAAACTTGGATTTCCCCTCATATTCATATCCATAGAGAGCTATTTGTTTGAACACCGAACCACCACCATGTTCCTGGCTCTAGGACTTTCAGATTTTGCAGCTGGTTACTAATGAAAAATGCTTTGTTGGTGGATGACGGAAGATTTAACGATATCTATTAGCTGGCAGAATAGATAAAATGGTGGAATAATTTGTGAGTTCATCATTATTATTATTCAGTTTCTTTATTCTGTGAATATTCTTTCTCAGCTCAGATCAAACATATCGGTGACAATATCCACAGTATAAGGCCAGACAAGCTTCAACATCTTCACTGTATATCTGTCAGGTCCTGTACTTTTACTAACAGGAATGTGGAACAATATACTTGAACATGTGAAAGGGGTTAATTGTGGTATGTCTGACAATTATGTTCTGATACAGAAAATGTCATCTCATCCGTTACAACAAGCTTCTTTGTGATTGATTTTGCAATGGATGTGAAATGGCTGTCAAATTGATCTGCACTCAAATTTGTCGCAGGGAAAGTCTCCTTCTTTTTATTCTTCAAAACATCCCAAACGGGTTTTGTATTACCTTTAGATTCTTAAATAGTATTAGCGTTAGCTCTTTTCTTCTTTTGTCTGATCATATTAGTGACATTACTTCCCTGTTATTTATATCCTTCCCAATCACCGTTTTGTTTGAGTTGATCTCTGATAATAATGTCCATTTTTACCTCATAATCCAACCATTGTTGAGGATTACGCGTTCAGACAAAAGGAGTCTTCTTAAACACGAGTTTTGATATAAGATGATTCAAACTTCTCAAACATTGAGTCTATTTTTCTATCATACAACACAGTATTAGTACTCATGAGCTGAATTCAATACAGCTTCCATTTACACTGTCAGTTAAAGTCCGCAGTAATTTCCCTAACTCAGCAATCTTATGCGAGACATTTTCCATAGAATTATCATAGCACGCAACTTAAGGTACGATGTAAAGCTGGGAAAATCATTTTGTGACCTTAGGAACCAATTGATGTAGCACCCCTGACAGTTATATACAACTTACCATAAGGTTTCCATCATTATGGCTGGCCAGTGTTCATGTGTTGCAAAATACACAAAGAGTTTTGGACAGTGCTTTCTTGCACTTTTGCTTTACAACTTAATTCCTCTCAGTGCCAATTCGAGGCATTTGCTATGTCAGCAAATTCATTACTTAACTCATACTCAAGAGTCATCATACCCAGCCCCGTCCTTAAATGCTATTGTAGGAGGTGCAATAATATCGTCTCAATTCATCAAGAGTTTTGTGAAAACAAGGTAGGGGTCTTAACGGGTTAGCGGCAGAAAACGTTTTTGAACGGCCCGAATACCTTTTCTCCTGAGTCCAAGGATGGCCAGCCTTAACAACAACCCAAAGTAAGTTTGCCTTGCGTGGTAGTGGGACCCAGATGTTTGTCACTAGAAACTATAGTTAAAATGCATGGCAAGTACTAGGAGAGGCAAATCCAAAGTTGAACTACAAATAGATAATACACCAATGAATTATTATTGAGAAGTAGCCTGAGTGCAAACCGTTATGAGAGCCAAGTTCAGAACCATTATTAGAAGCAAATTTAAAGTAGAAGGATTTTGTAACCTACCTACAACAGAGGTTAAGTACCGTTTCGGATACTCACACTTCCCAGTGTATATTGATCCTCCTGTTGTCCACTAGTAGTTGATTAGAATCCATGGATCATTTTACACACTGCATACCATATCCTGTGCTGTTGCCTCGGGATGGACCAAAAATTACTGTGCCAGATCATACTCTGCTTGTAGGCAGGCTGGAGCACAAACCAAAACCTATAACCATCCTTTGTGGTAGTATAATGTTCTTATCAATGGCTGATATTTTATTTAGACTTTAATATTTGTAACCATCCAGAGGTGATACATTTGGTGCTCAAAATTTAGGGCTCATCATAATCATATCGCATAGACATTTTCTCATCTATCAGCTAAACACCTCCCTAATGTACAAGGACAATAAACATGCCAGGCCCTGCACAACACTCAACTATCACAACAAAATTTTGGCTCGAGTAACAATATATAAAATAAATTAAAAGATAACTTCCAGACAAGGTTCAAGATGGGTTGTGTTGTACCCACAGATGTCAAGACATCACAATCTAGAGTCGCAATAATGATTATTATGAGTGTTGCAAACCAACTATCGTCCCAAATTATGACCGCTGGAAAGGCTCAAACCAAAGTTGCAGACAGAATTCAGTACACTTCGAGGAGTTGAACTTGAATGTTGAAATATTGTGCTATATCATTGTGCTATATGAAAGATATCTTACAAAATGAATCGACCATAGACATTCTTGAAATCATCAAACATTTGGAACACGACATACTATTCTCACAAATAATGATTGCAGATATCCATAATATATTTTTACTTTTTCTTTTGCCATATTGATTGCAACGCATATGCCAGAGGTGCTGTCATTACACAGTGTATGAGGTCGTGCACTCACATTCTATTATATCCCTGATAGGTGGTGAAGCAAACCAGCTTCTCTTGAGGTATCAAAAAATGCTATGCACCCTACCTAAGCGATCAACTGCACAACTGTACTCTGTCACTTACTTATCTTAGTGGGGTCCTCCAGCAGATATAAAGACGTTGCCTTAGGTTGAGCAATGAGTGTCATCACAAAATTATATATTGTAGATAATCCCACCTCCCTTAGTTACATCTAGCTCTGGAGTGACAATCAAGGACTGGAGGACTGTTTTGTTGGCCCAACTGTAAATCTACTGGGAACACCCACCACTTAAACAATATCATTACAAGTGATGGTATATATATAATCTGAATAAATTATTTTCAGAAATTGGCGGCACTCAAACCAATAAAGACCTAGAGAAAATATTTTAATCCCTATCGCACTCATCACTGACCGTGACACCACGGCAGGGAAGGCAATGGCTTCAGGATATTAATACCAAGAAAGCTACAAACTCTCAAGACTTCTCGCTGTTGGTGACACAGATGCGCCTTGATGATTTGGATAAGCCACTGCGCCATATCATCACTCAGTTCATTAAAAGTATTGGCTGAATTTAGTGATTATCTCCTCCTGACCAAACTTTGAACTTCACTCTAGGGAAGTGTATTTAGTGAATTAGACCGACATGTAATTATGTATTATACCAATATAAACCCAATGAGCAACAATAATATTTGAAAATATTATTTCTTAAGGAA
Organism: Membranipora membranacea; assembly: GCA_914767715.1. Lineage (NCBI taxonomy): Eukaryota > Metazoa > Bryozoa > Gymnolaemata > Cheilostomatida > Membraniporidae > Membranipora > Membranipora membranacea. Next base: position 20,776,368 of record OU612072.1, read on the forward strand.
ATCTACAAAAAAACAGCCTTTACTAACAAGGTAATGTATCGCAAACCTACTTCCAATAGTCCGATTTCTTCCAAATTTGTTTGGTCGTTTAGAATAGGGCTGTCTAAAAATTGCGATTTTTGCATCATTGTAAATTGCATACAAGCAAAATGTAACATGTATATCTATTTTTTTAAAGTATGCCTGATGCATGCTAACGATTGCGCAATACACCAGAGACCTTAGCCTTTGATATACTGTCTTTGTCTAAACAAAGATCCATCTATAACAAGTGTTCAATTCAATCAATGTATGAGGCACAATAATCCTTTGTCCCAAATGCCACAAATACAATTATAATCCACTACAGTTTGCCTAATACTGTTAATACCGAAGATTATAAATTGTTACTACATTTTACAAAATATTCTGATTATAAAATAATTTATTGATGGTGCTGATTCGAATCGAGTAATTTAGCAGAAAATCTCATCATCAACATCAAATGTGGAAATGAGTCTTGGGCACAATTGGTCTTGTTTGGTTTCCCATCTTTGTTCAATGTTTAATATCTCAACAAGGTTTTTTATCCATGTGTAGTTATGTTGTAATTTCCATGTATATATAGGGTAGCTCACCTTTGTCAAACAACAGATTGTCAGGGAAAGTGCATGAGTTTTATACTATTCAATTGACTTGCTCCACGACCAGCAGAGCCTCCCTGAGCCAAGCATAGCAAGCCAGTGAAACCGTGACATGAATGGTTATTAATATTATTATAATCTCATATGACACATGCCTCCACAATATACTGACTCTGTCGGTCCGAAAAGATCTTCCTTGTACTTTTGTGATGGCTTATTTAGTCAAATGCAATGCATCTTTAAATTTAGAGATTGTGGCTAAAATAGATTATATTTTAGTTGCTTTGATTATTTATTAATGCAGAAAGCGTGCTAAGAAGAATGAAATTGAATTAAGAGTTGGTGGTATACACTAAGAGTGTCAGTCGCTAAGCACGCATGTATTGGAGGTCATGGGGTTGGTTAGTCCCCAGGGCTTGACAATAGGCAGGCATGGGTAACTCTTTGATTACAGATTTTTGCAAAAAAAAATGATCTATGAATACTGAATTGCAATCTATCTATTATGATAAAGGGAAGGTTACCAAAATATGTGCATGTTTGGGTACTGAGCATAGGGATTCGTAAGTTAAAATTGAGATAGGAGCTGGACAATGTTTAACACAGCATAATTTATTATTCTAGCAATTTCAATTGTAAGCAGAGGCTGTACACACAGCATTCTTCTCATATAGGGTTATCATGTGCTGCTTTTCATAATGATGTGTAGTTGTGTGGCTTATTAAAAAGATTTTAAAACAGGCGCTTGAGCTATAGACAGTTTTCTGAGCTCTTATTTATGCCTCAAATCAGAGTTTTCCTTTCTCCAGTTTGGTACTTTTAACCCACGCCGCATAGGAAAAACCTGCTGAAAGAGGGTTATCCTGAAAACCGCTTATATTAGGATAAAAATGATTTTTGATTCAGAGTCTGCACCATTGAAAACCCTGTGATACAGGGTTTCCAAATCATTGGAGGCTTGAATGTTGATAAATCTTAATTTTAGTGACGAAACTCGTGAAAAATTCTGCCAAATTGTCCGCAAAACAGGCAGAAAATGCTATAATTGACTATCCAAATACTAATATTATTTCCCAATCTATGTCCATATGAGTTTTCAATGTTGCAGATTCTGAATCAAAAATAATTTTCATCCTATTATAGGCGGTTATCAAGATAACCCTCTTTTCAGCACGTTTTTCCTATGCGTTTCGGGTTAAAAGTACCAAACTGGAGAGAGGACAACTCCGAATTGAGGCCTAAATCAGAGCTCAGAAAACTGTCTATTGTTTGGTGACAAGATTAAATGGACATAATCTCATAGTTGTGTTGGTTTGCGTTTTCGCAATGCCCCTCTGTCTAGTCCTACAATCAAATTATTTGCTATGTAGCGCTCTCATATTTACAGGTAGGCATACCAGGAGTCATTGCTGGCATTAGGCTTACCAAACAATGGCGAATAATTAAGGCTAGCGCCATATAATTTTGAATATAATCATGGGCCCCTGTAACTAGTGCTGTCACGATACAATATTCATATCAGGAATACCTAATCGATCACACCTCATTATCACGATTTAATAAGGTGACAGCTGAAGTTGATTGCACAGCGGTAAATTTCAGTGTCATGGTTACTATGGTCGATATGGTTATTACGATTCCTCTTTTCATTCACACAATACCTTATCACACTTCATATCACTCGCTAACTAATCTCAAAGATTATAACCATAGATACCTCAAATCGAAAATACCGATAAGAAGAAATCGAAAATTGAAATTGGGACAAGGTTTGGTTGAATGCGAAGGTGTAAAATCGAAAAATCGAAATCGGGAAAATCGATGCCAAAATCAGAATCGAGGCGGTCCTAGCCAAACACAAAATCGTGACAGCGCTACCTGTAACTCCTTGCTCTCTGTATGGCATCACAGCCCTCAACACAATGAACAATAATATCCTCATGACAGGTAGATAACATAGTAAATACCTTTCATATCTTGATTTATCTGGATACCCAACTAACAATATTGACTTCATGCTGTTGATGGCATATGGCCAAGGAGCTATTGATGACTGCATTTGGGAATATTTTAGCTCAAATTAAGCTGCAAAATGAAATTCCTCTCATGCCTTCTCTGGTGTTTACCTGGTCATAATCGAATAGTAACTAGAAGGTATTATATATCTGATATAATATGCCTCTATAATATCAATACTTCTACTATTAGGGCTTCTTTGAGGGGAGGATTTTGGATTTGAACGCGACACTTATTTTTGCTCAAATCAGAAGCACTGCCCAATCTACTCTTAAGCATTTTGCTTGAAAGACAGTAATTTATTTTTGAAACAACCCTGATAAACTTCACTAATTTTTAATTGACATTGTTGTTTCCTCGACTAATCCTTGTTTGAAATGTGATAGTGTCAGGCCTTCTTGTGTATTTCGTAGGATTAAAATATTTTATAATTGTTTGATGGGATCCCTGGCTCAAACTTTGTTCATATCACTGGTTAAGGTGGGTTGATTCAAGTAGCAGTAGATGAATTATGCGACCTCATTGAATCCATCCGCACAAAAACTATTACCCAGTCTAGCAAAAATTAAAAGCAGTAGTATTGAATTTGGATTGGAAATTGTAAATCAAATATCTACAGCTATCTATTCTATTATTATCTTGCAAGTATAAGGGTTTATGGAGAGTTTTTTAACGACATTAACACAATTGATTGATCTGCTTGATGCTTGGAGTTTGAAATAATACCTGTATACAGGAAGAACTTGTATGCTGATAAAATTTCTAATGTTTGGAGACATTCATTGTTTGATCCTAGATTCTTCTTCTGTAAAGAATTCTCTATGTTTAGCCGGATACAAGGACGGGATATGAAAAATTGGGCAAAGTGGGATAACTTCTAGTTCATAATAAGAACAAAATTGCACAAAAATGAGAAGATAACTGTACAACAACTTGAATCCAAAATACTTTTAATGAACTGAGCTGCAACTTATTTATATGGTAGAAAATATTCTAATATAGACCAATGATATTTGCGACCATGCGGACATGTTAAATAGTATCCTACAATGTGTGTTATGGGGATAACCAGACACACACTCAATGATAGCATGATATTCTGACAGAGTATTTCCGAGAATTCTGGTCCAAATCTTGATTGTTGGAATGTCATGAACCCTCCCTTTTTCTGATTGATCTTTATTTGGGCCAATGTTCATTACAAAATAAAGCACAGTTGTTAAATACCCTTTACCAGTGGCTCCTACATATCGTAGCAGCGGGTGGATTGTGTATACCCACAAATGAGTGTAGCGAAAATGGAGAATTGAGCCTAGCATACACGCGCCCCAGCATGCAATCACACGAATCCGACATGTATTCAGACAAGCACACTTTGCCTGCCATTGTACTCCTTTGTTCATCTAACAAAAGGCCTTTTGTTACACAACTCTCATAGGTGCATTGGGGCATGTCTCCCTGACATCGGCCCCCAGGGCCTATCCAACATACTACAGCACAATTACTGTACTTTACTGTGTAATGTTATAAAGGCATTTAGGACCCAACGCAGATACCTTTATATACTAAGGCCTACTAGCCAGAAATGAAGATAGATAGAAATGAAAAGTTCAATTGGTGATTGCTTATAATGTGAACTGAACTGGCTGAACTGTAGACTGCTACTCACACAAATTAAAAATAGATACATATGTTATTAAATACCACATGCTATGTTGTTTGTTGTGGATAGGTGACAGTGAAAGCTCAATATAACTGTTGTCAATTAAGTGTTTGACAATCATCTTAATCTCCCGACTATGCATTAAATCAAGGTTGCTTCTTTGTTGTAGACATGATGAAGGGAGAGAAATTATGTAAGAAATGTTCAGAATTAGTGATGACGGCGGCCAAGAAATGCAAAAAATGCAGTAAGTGAGCATCATAAATATACTTAAATACTAATACATGATTGTAGTTGGTACAAAGGTATAATACGATTCCTCAGTACAAAATGTAAAAGTAGTCTGTACTATCTGTTTGCCGCTATGTGACTGAGTGGTTTCTAGCTGAGTCATGTATTTGTTTACCTTAGTTCTCCAACTGCATGTGAAATGAGAGTTGCTTTCACTTTGTATGTGGCTGGGCAACTCCAAAGTATTATGTGATGGCCATCAGAATTTGGTCACTAGTCAAAATAGCGCTGCATAACAGTGCACCAATTTGCATAATTTAGTTTGATATCAATTTAACTAACGACTGAATTCAGGAATTGTCACCCTCTATAATCTCACCTAATTCCCAAACCAGAGGTAACTATTTCATTATTTGCCATCCCCTTTGCTTCCATGCCCTCTATTAGGCAAGCTAGATGAAAATACATTGAACTACACGACTTGGTTTAATTCAAGAGTTGAGGAATCGTTGTATATCTAATTTCCTAATACTAGGATGCCTACGCCATTTGACTTGCCCTAACTCATGTGGGGTCTGTGAAGAGAAAAACACTGGAGAAGATATTTATTTTTATCTCCTTACTATTACTATCTTTCTCTAGCCGGGATAGGTGTAATAATTCTCAGATAGGCTGCATTGGGGTTCGTTGTAAAATTGTCCACTCACTCCCTGACAGTAGTATGTAGAATCTGACCAAACGGTTTGAATTTGATTCGTCATAAATGATACGCTATTTATGGTATAGCTAATTGAAAGACCCACTGTTTTCTATTTAATCCTAGGCTGTTCATTTTCCCGCAGAGGCAAATAACAACCCATTCCCATGCTTGCAAAGAGATACGATTGCTCGTGGTCACAGTGCAATCCCTAGTGAAATTCTCTCATCATCAGAGATAGCACACAATCAAGCAGTTGCCTTCTAGAATGATTGAAAGCACCCCTTTTTTCTTAGGGTCTTGATTACACAATTTGTGTTTGGGTTTTATTTCAAGGGCAACGGAGTACTAGTTGGTTAGTCTGGTCTAAATGTCTTTAATAGGTATAATAAGGTCATCAATGAGACTCTTTGGAAAGACAAAGACAGAGCACAATTTTGGATCTCATCTTGTTTGGTTTACCAAAGACAAAAAAAACTAAATTTGAGGTTAGCATACAGGAATACATACAAAGGCCTATAAATAATTATTTATTAAACAGGGTTAAGGTCATTCAACAATTTTGTGAGAGTGAGACTGCTACTGAGTGCGTGGAAGTGTTTATAAATACAAAAATTATAATAAATTAGGGCAAGGGGTTTTTGCTCCTTGATATAGCCTAGGCCTACTAAGGAAGCAATCAATTCAATGACTGAATAAGTGGATGAGTTAGATAGATGACGCTCCATTTCATGGGCCCATGTTAAAAGTGTTTACCATAATGAAGTTGTTATGAATACTTACATTGTCTACTGACACTCCCCTTCTCTAGTGGAAAACAGAAAAGGAGAGTTCATAAGTAGTGTAACAGAATGATGGTGGCAATCATGTACAGCCAAACCTACTAAATTTGATTACGCTTCTTACTACTATCTATCTATTATCATAGATAGTAGTAAGTAGCTACAGCTAAGGACTGAAGCAGGTTAACCTCCTTAGTTATAGAGATACTAACCTCTTTGGCTCCAAGAGTGTTGGCTACAATACTGGTGATTTGTGATATATTATATCGTATCCTAAATGCTTCTTTATTTCTTTGTTTGCTGCACTTTGAAAATTTGCACACTAAACATTTATAACAAGACCGGAAACAGTATATATGATGCATCCAGTTAACTCCCTGATATCACATGGCAATTTACTCCCTGATCCCACCGGAGAGACTTAAATCCCTGTTCACATAAGAAGTTTGGGACAATATTTAGTCGGAAGGTTTGAAACAAAACTTGCTTTAATCATTTCCTAAAAGCCACACCTTTTGAATGATAAAGGTGACTATATTGAACTAAGATGGGACTGGCACTATTCTCACAGAACATTTTCTGAAAACTTCATGTTGCATTCCGACAAGTAAAGAGGGTACAACTCCCCATTATCTAAACCTATTGGCCCAAAAGCAAATAAGGTAACCTATGAGGTAGAATGAAATTGCTTTACAAATAGGGTAAACTGGACTGAAAGAATTAACTCAATTTGTATACTTCAATTCCACCTCATGAGTAAAATTTTACGCAGTATGGGCATCTCCTATATATTTCGTTGTTTTAGTTCACACAAATGTTTGCCATGAAATTGAAACTATGTGAGAAGTAATCTTTTGTTGATGATTTTTCCAGGTAACTGAAGTATCTGATCTTTCTGGTGAATTTTCTAATAAAGTGACGACTCGGTCCATTTTGATGACTGGTACTTTTATTTGCTCTAGTGTGTTTATGATTTATTTTATGTCCTTTAAATGGCTCATCGTGGGTACGTTCTCAGTCATAACAGTTCTTAAACATTTCTTCTCTAAGAATAAAACGACAATAGTCAAAGAGATCAAAGGATAATAAACACCTAAATCCTCCTTCGAAAATTGAAACATATTGTATATATGGTGATCATAAAGGTCACATTGTTGCAATTGAGTTTGTTGTTGTGGCTGATTATTTTAGAATTTATAAGAATTATGCTACCCTGAGGTGGCAACAATTACTTTCTGCGCTCAAGCAATATGTTTAACTAAACTCCCAACAATAGGCATTCGCACATGCTGTTGCGCCATTTACTAGTAGTCATAATTACTTCTGAAGAAATGAAGCAGGCAGTCAGCTAGGATGCAGTTTCTAAAAGTTGTGCTAGTTTTGGGATTTACTGGTGAGGTCAAATATAATTTAACTTGATTTGATATATTTGTAATGAAGCTGGAAAAGCGATCATGCCAAACTGCCATGTTTCTTGAGCAATATTGAATTATGTACTTCTTATAGGAGATTTCTTATATACTTTAGATAAGTTATTTCAGTTAAATTACTAGATCAAATCGATATCATGTTATTTAGATTGACAGAACATCTCTTGTGCAAGATTCATATGATAAGTTATTGCTCTACGAAACCTGAAGTCAAAGCGACCTCGGAAAATTTTGATTTTTTGAAGCATTCACCCTTCAAAATCGATGCGCGACTGTAAACTTGATCAGAAATGTGTTCTGATTGAATCAGGAGGATAACTCCAACAATCCTCGCACAATATGTTCAATTTGCAGAGAGTGCTTGTCATAGACCAGGTGTAGTATTCACTGTGCAAAATCAGTTCCTATTCAATGATTATACACTGGGCATAAGTTTGAATAATCATGTTTATACCATCATTATTCCACTTTATACAATGATTATGCCACATTCCTTGGAAAATTATGTAACTATAATTATTCAATGTATGGTATAAGTAGACAACTTATTCAATGAATTGAATAATTAAGTCAATAATTTTGTGGAGTTGTCCCCTTTTTTCCCGTGTCACGATAACTCTGCTGATAATTTCATCTGTCCATGCAATAATAATGCCTACCCGCCTGCAATCCCCTCCTGTGCCTACGCATCGCTCTACTGCATAGTGAATAAGCGACACTATCATCACACATGGGTCCCAACCACGAGTTTTGGGTCTGTGATACGAAACTCTATTCACTTAACAGAGTTGAGATGCGTGTGAGTCAATCCAGGTATGTGGTGAGGTGAGTTGTATGTATGTATTGATAATTTATGCAACTTGCAAAAACATGAGCAAGAAGTCATCACCACAGGGTGACACTAATTGTTTGAGTATAACATAGTAAAAATCACCTAAACTTAGCATAGGTAGTCGCTCAGTCTCGCTTTGGGGGAGGTGGGGGAGGGGGCATATGAAGAACAAGAAATTGAATTTTACAGAGATTTATTACTCATGGTTTGCGGAGAGGTCTTAGAAAAGATAAAGATCATTATATCAGCGTAACACAGCAGAACTCAATACAAGTCACAGATTCGTAAAATTGATACCATAAACGCCAGTAGCATAAGCTTGTCAGGCTAAAAATTGATAATTGGAGCGCATGCTAGTAAAATGGGTATATTAGCTGTAACACGGTATGTCAACCAAGCAAAGTGACAAAAAGGTAACGACAAGACATCAGGTCTACGGCGAACAATCAATCATAGCTATCTCATCTAGCGGAAGCTATATACAAGATAGGTGAGAATAAAATAAAACAAAAGTGTTTTTGTAATCGTCTATAGAAAATTAAAATTGTGATCAAACAGTCGTCGTCGGGCTTCGTCGTCGGGAGGGCGGGGGGGGGGGCAAAAGTCTGGGAGGTTCAGACTAAAAAGATAGCCGAAACTCACTGGATTGGATAGAATCAATAATCATACATCTCCCTTTATTGACTCATTTTCATACACATAATATTGTGATCCTGCATTAACTGGTAATGATCAACAACGATAGGATCCAACTGCCATGTTCCTTCTTTTAATTAATTGAGTTGATCGGGTCCACTGGAACGTTGGCAATGACTAGAGCGTAAATCAGTCTGACGATAGCAGGTTTGGATGAAGATATGGCGTTACAGGTAGAAGAGGAGCATGTACTTGATCCTTTCGTTTGACATATTTATGCGTCCTCTGTGTCCAGAGCTTTTAAATCCCACTTTTATCTTTATCTTAACCTGCAAAAAATCAGATTAAAATTAAGTTATGCTACAAATCCTCCTATAACTATTTGAGCCATGGAACTGCCTATTAGCTTGATCTCAGTGAGAACGCTGGGCTATCAGTTATCATCCAGAACTTGTACAAGGTCAACTGAATTTATGAGTGGTTCAATTCAAAGCCTTGCATTACTTCATTACGGAGGCCTGGGGCAATTGGTTTTGAACGTCCAGGCAAATCTCAGACACTAGGCATGAAAGCAGTTCATAGACGCAAACCAAGAGATGGCCACTCAGTTTGATCTAGCATGAGCTTAAAATACCCATATAAACGTAGTGAATTGCACTGAATGCGCCTGAAATATTCCTGTCCAAATACATGTTTTGCAATGGAAACTAGTAAATCATCTTTAATTTCAGGTAGACTGAAATATTTCAGTGATGATATTCAGCTGTAATACTCACATGAGACTTGTAAATCTTGCTGACCGATGGCAACTCGATATGATGATGCGCATCAGAAGCCATTAGACACCTCTGCCTATCACTTTTTAACAGCATATCACCTGTAAATAGTTAAACATAAGCTCTATTGATTCAGCAACATGCTGTGAATTTAAGATTAGCATTATCCATGGAACCTTTTCTAGGAAATGGCCAATCTGATAGCGAAAATAATTTCCACAAACAACATCACGCTAGGGCCACTAGCAACCAGGGACAAATGTTCTTTAACTTAGCCCATATCACAATCACAATAAACAGAACTCAAAGGCTAATTTACACTACCATGCGTACTTGTTTTGAATTTTTTTCTATTGTTAGGGCAATTTATATTGAACTCATGCAAATTCCATACATTATCCTATCAGAAATAATTTGCCGAATCAATCAATACTGAGCTAATCTTCCGTTCAGAGGGTCATGAGCAATATTTCTCTGTTACTTAGCCCCATACAGTTGCAGAGAAATTCCACAGCGAGAATGAACCCAAAAAAAACAAGATGGAGAGCCTTGAAAACCTCGTTAATTTGATCCACACAATCAATACTGTACAAGCCTGATATTGGTCTTGTGCATCAAATATTGACTAATTCCTAGTCATTCGAAGAGTTATGTTACAGCAACTTGGCAACTCATTGGTTACAGCGGGACAGAAATATTACTTCGTACTTACTTACTCCTTTTCTTGCAGGTATGCTGTATCTTTTTTAGGGCCAAAGTAAATCAAGTACCTCAAAGCCAAATTCAGAATGATCTCTCTCTTACAGCCTAACTGCCAAGATCTGAAACACAAATAAGTTGACATATTAAAATAAAATATATGTGTGTTTTTGGTTTCAACAACTTTTGCCAAACAGGGACAGTGCTATGGTGGATTTCAAGGTCTATACTGGTTCTGTATCAGTTCCGAGTAAAATTCTCGAATACATGTTGATTCACTGTCAGCCTAGACTAGAGGACTTTATATCGATTCAAATACGCAAACAAAAAAGACAAGCCACACTTGATATTTCCCCTGCTCATTGTCTGCCCAGAAAGAAGAAGTTACAATAAATATACTGTGATCAAAGAAAACAAAAATTAATACATCCCTTACAAATGTGATTGTAATGATGTTCAAGACTTACACAAAGTTTTCGGTTCACACTGATCACGTCTTGAAGCTGTGCTAATGTAGTCTCTACCTCTTCTGTTGTGCTTTGTTACTATAAACATGAGTTCTATCCTCTGTCTCCTTGTCATGAAGTCCACAGATGAATTTTGGTAAAAGAGGCTTAATTCTAGATGACTTCATCCTATGCGGAAGATAAGGTTTCACTAAATGACCAATGTTGCGCTGATAGCCTGGTCCCCCTCTTTTATTGGCTAATCTGCTAACAATATTTCAATAATAGTAGTACCATTGATGGTACATCTAAAATATTTGAGCGAATCGCATTGAATATTTTTATGGGGTGCTGTCCAATCCTGGCAGGCTTTTCAAATGGAGAGGGAAATTTGACTTATCAATTTTCAATAAATCAGAGAAAATCTGCAAGATCGTTCACTTTCTAACACAACTTCTGCAAACAGACATCATGAGTGGAGACCGAATAGATATTGCTGATGCTTCAATGATCGCTGACTTTTTGAGTTCATCAGGAAATGAGGAAATTTTTTCAACGAGCAATGTTGAAACGTCACACCTATCCAATCCACAAGCAGCATCTTCATCTTTTGAAGGTAGGCAAGATATCATTTAGGATTTATTTTAATATTTCATCATAGATTCTCTCTACTGATAGCTGGTAAATAGGCCATACAACAATTTTTGTATACATTTAGCTATAACTATACACCTGGAAACAAAACTGACATCTCATCTCTTTTGCATCTATTCTGAAGATAATTAACTAGAAATCAATTTAAATATGTTACATCCTGACTGGCTGCTGTTAACCAAATAAATACCAATTAAATTTTTATTGAATTTCATCATTGGCTTACTTTGAGCTATCTCCTTCAAATTATACCACTTAAATTGCAGCAAGTAATGGCCAGTTTTAATTTTCAGAGGTTGTCCACGATTCACGGAGCAGTGAGACTCAGGCCAACACACAAGAGTTTGTTATGATCATTAAAACGCTCACCGACGAGCTAAGTTTCAAAACACAAAAGATTAAGGACCTAGAGGATGAACTAAAAAAGGCTATGGTAACGATAGAAGATTTTAAATCACGACAAACTAAGAGTCAACTGTCAACTCAAAACATCAGCGGCCAACTGTCAAAAATTGTAAAGCTACTTTACAATTCACTCGATAGAAGTGAGAAGTTCGTCATAACAGAAGGATTTACAAGTGCTGCCAATCAAGGCATAAAGAAAAATTTGATGAAAACAATTAAGGAGGCAAACCCGTCCTTCAGTGACAGAGAATTGAACAATGCCCTCCACTCTAGATACACAAATGAGAAGAGAAAGGAGGGCAAAAAAGAAAATGCATCATTTATAAATTATAATCGACGCGTTGCACTACGTCACAGTGTTTTTGAAGCACGGCGTAAAGCAAGCCGTGATCACAACCTACACAGAGACATTATGGATAACATGACCTCAACCGGAATTTCTGACTATGAATCTGACAACGAGGGTGGCTTAATCCCGGTAGACTCCCTGAGATAAGTCAAGCGATGATAGACCTCGATATCCATATCAAATATCGTAAACCCAGACGGAGACTAACTGAGCATGTAACTAATAATTAAAATGAGGCGTCAAATCTAACACATCAATATTGATTGATCAGAGAAGCAAGATATCTTTGCGCATCATGATGGTGATAATATTTTATTTTAAACAAAAAATAGTTATTAAGTACCCAAAATTCTTGTGTGTATGTATATATATAAAGATTTATAGGGTCTATCTCCTTTGTTATAATTTGTAATTGCGCCATCGTAATGCTTTGTGATGAATAGTCTTGTTTTATTTCCTCATGATTAGGACGAGCACCATCGTGGAACATTCTGTCACTTCTTTTAGTGCCCTTATTCATATTTCTATGTCAGATGTTTTATAACTCAATATTTTTTTAATCTAAGTCCCCAAAATATTTTTTCAGATACATTATAAATCATTCACAATAAAACTTGCATACGAGCAACTCAAAGTCTGGCAATTAGAGTTGCAAGCATGTATAACTTTGCTGATTGCAAAAATATATGTGGATACAATGATCAAAATAATTTGCTTCCTGGAAAAACTGCCAAGCTATAGTTTGATTACTTAAAAAACATCCAATGATATTCTACGCAATATTATTGCTATTAGCGCTTCACTCCAGTATAACCCACTGCTGATTTTAGGAGGAACATAAATACTTACATACATACATACATATATACATTCATACATAAATACATATGATTGTCTAGACCATCATAATATCCAGAGTCTAGCCATGAAATGAAACAGAGACTGAGAAATTAGCCGCTGCGAAAAGTTCTATTTATACTTGGAGAGAATATGCTGAGTATTTACCCACATCTAGGCAGAATCAAACAGGACTGTGGATTAACATTTTGTTATTGATTTTGCTACTTGAATGCTTCCGTTCAAGCGGATGAGAACTGTAAATGGAAATAAACTCAAGCCAAAAGGGAGAAGTAAAGTTCTAACATCAATGCTTAGAATATTCAGACTGTGTTTGTTGACCACAATATTACACATCAGGTCAAGGTGTCAGGCACATCACAGAAAGTTTTGAGCCATAGCCAATGGCTGATATTTTAGTAAATTTGCTCTGGCTTTGATGCAGTGTATGCTTTTTTTCTGGAGCAGAGCCAATATGTTCTAGTTTTCCTGCTCAAAGACAAACAGCGCAAATATTTGTTCATTCCGTGAGGCAGACTGTTTCTATTGCTTCCGCTGAGCCAAAGATACTAAACACACTGTGCAGTGCAGTTACACTCTTTGATGAAGATGCTTTCTAATCAGCCTAAGGCCTTTGACAGTAAATTGAATGAAAATATACTAGTGCGCCAGCTCAGGCAGGTTTCACTTCTCACAAATTAATATTGAATTAGTTCTAGAGGGCATGATACCACAAAGTAAACAAATGTATTTGTGAAAGGAAATTGATTATGTAATTTAAATTGACAAGTCATGAAGCTCATTCTGTTTTCGCAGTTTGAAAGATGATCTTCTGCGATCAGATGCCTTTGTCATTACATATTTATGATAGACATGGGGTTCAATTAGATTTCATGGTATAGATTTCACTCATGATGAATCATGATGAAGGCATTTATTTGATCTTAGCTCTATAAGCAAATATTATAAATACTTGTTATTAGGGATTCAGAGATTTCAAACTAAGTATAAACACTCAGTGAAAGCTATTTTACTGGCAGTGATAAAAATGATATTCAAGATTTATGAAATTCATATCACAAAATATTATGATGAATGTATTGGTATGATCAAGTCATACAAAAGTATTTAAGGCATTTAACCAGTAAAAATGTAAAAGTATGATTAGAAAATTCATAGCCCCCATTGCCCAGCTAGAGGGATCACCAAGAAAACCTCTATATTCTGGTAGTTTATCTTCCTCAGTGCACATTTAGAAATTACACGCTGAATAGGTACATAGCTATGTTTACCTTCAAAGAAATAAGTCTTGTGGTATATCTGTGTATGGCTACCCATCACATAGGGAGTATCGTGCATATTGAACCAGTCAACCTTCAACCATATGACTGATCCAGTTGTACCGTCTGCCATTGAATGGTTTGTGACAATAATCTCACGCACTGCGCCAGCCCTTGCTAGTTTTTCTTTTGGGTCAATAATACCAGAATAATCTGCCTTCAGCCAGCGTGCACGAATTATGTTGCAGTTTACTCTGGTTTCCTGATCAGGCTGAAACTGCTCACCCATGTATACAACAGAGCGGACAGTGTCAAATTTCCTGTGTAAGTTTGGCAGATTGTAGGGAATTGGAAATATTGTCTGATACATTGACAAAAAGAAATTTAGCTTATCCAGGTTAAAAAACTGGCTTGAACTGAACCCTAAGTATATCTGGGTTAGTGATACCTGATCAAGTGAGAACTGACTGCCACAAAAACTGTCACTTAATGCAATGCAAGCATGCGCAGTGATATCATTTCCGACTGTTGATATGGTGCCTCGCACTTCATTATTGGCAAGCGAATCCATTATGTCTTGAGTGGTTATTGGAGGCCACAGAATGCTGCACAACTCTCTGTTTGCAAGAAATCTCCTCATCATTTGTGTTGATATGTCGTGAGAATTCACTGCAAAATCCCCGAGCATTCCGTTGTACCTAAAGTATAGTATAATAAAATGTTAACAAAATTAAACCTTTTCACTCATGTTATCAGGAATTTCACGCTGGTTGATTGCACCATTTCAAGCACTCTACTCAGTTATCACTTTGATAATTGTCTTTCTCATTGCTCTTAAATTATGAACTTTCTAGTCTGAAACTTTGGCGTATTTATATATATGGGAATCTTGATACATTTTTAGGCTACTACTTTGATTGATTAATTACAGGGGATTACCTCTCAAAGCTGTAGCACCAAAATGAATAGACTGGGCCGTACTCCTCCATTACTTTTGCGAGATGGCAGGCCATATGGAAGTTTGGTTTAATGAACTCCTTTCCACAGAGATTTTCAACTTCGGTGCAGAATGTGACGAGTAGTTGATCTGCCATCCTGAGGTCAGTCTTGCAAACCACCTTCTTTGTGAGCATACGGACAGCATTCACAAACATCATCCATACTTGGTAGTGGCGGTTGCCAATCAGTGGTTTCAAAACAGTGGAGCTGTAAATTAAAGTCCAATTCTTCCATTGGTCTGCAGTAAAACTCGCAAAGCCACTAGCGATTTTCCGTGGTATTCTGCCGACCGTCTGAGGAACGCGTATTTCATCCATCATTCGCTGTATTTCTTGTACACTATTCTTATCAATGATCTCTGATTTCAAATAATATTTGGTCATTGTCTTGGCAATCCCCAGATATAGGCAGTGCATAGGGTCAATCAGGTGATTTGTTATCGGGCAGAAGTATTCAAGATTGTACAGCTCAGTCCAGCGAGCACCAGTTGACTCGAGATTTTGGCGATCGGCAACTGTTTTGGCTGATTTTGTGGCTTTAGCTGCTCGCTTATGATCAGCACCATTACGCGGAATCCAATGATTTCTATCGAATCCAGAATAGTCGGGTTTTTGACCACCACTTGCTGTTGGAATACGCGGAAACTGTTTGAGGCACTTACTGCAACCTAAGACAAGAAAGAAAACTATCTTTTTTAGGGGAAAATGAAGCTTGGTTATAAATATACAAACATGTTTCAAATTTTAATGAAGCAATGTTACAAGACATACGTGACATCCCAATTATTGATGGGATTAACTTACAACAATAAACTATACAAATTTTGTTCTAACATAAACCCAATTATTGTAGCCCCCCCCCCCCCATGAGGTTAACTTCACTAACTTTACATCTGCTAAAGAATGTCACTCAGTGCAATGATTAATATCAAAGCTTTGATTTCTTCTGCTTTTATTTTGGGGAGATGAAAGATCAGATATTTTTGAGACACTCTAATCCAGCGCTGCCCAAACTTTTTCTCATGGGCCAAATGTAATTTGGGTTGGTTATTATTGATAGCGCTAGAAGAAAAATTTTTCCTAAGGGCTAGTTTGATGTGTTGGAAGTTCTAATATTTGCACACAGACTAATAATCACAAGTTCATGTTCTGAATAAGGAAATACGACACTGCTGCTAATTATCATTCATTTGGAATAATAGCAATTTAGAAAATAAGAGGGAGAGCTTGTAAAATTTTGGAGGATCACTCCATTCAGGGGCAAAACTGTATTTGAACAGTGGAACCAATATTTGGTGTTCTCTACTTGCAGACTGATGTACTCTAGTTCTGTTCTCTAGTCAGAAGTAAGCAATTCCAGTTTTGTCAGAATAAAGACCATATTGTATTTTTGGCTGTAGCACAGTGCAATGACTTATCAGAAATACATTCACGCCATGCATGAATCAATCAAGAGGCACTAGCACCAAGCGAGGGCAAAGGGGGTCACTTAAAATTTAGTAATGGGCCACATTTAACCAACGGGACCTGGTTTGGGCATCCCTGCTCTTCGCCTATCAGGTTATACGTTAAACCTCTCACAACGAGACTTTGAGTTTTACAAATACTATTTATAAAATCTCACCGTGGTTTGCCATGAAGGAAAGAAATCCACCAAGTTTTCTTGTAGCTGGCAAGTCTGAGGAACAGCAAAGCAAACGAAATCGATAAATACTGTGTCTTGTTTCAGTGCTGTCTACCATTAGTATGCCGCGATCTAGGTTGCTGAGGTCTGTGACAATTGAAGACAAATAGGAGTTAATGGTCAGGTGTGGTTCAGATGGTCCTGGAAGTATCCCTATCAACATAATATTTTCCTCTTTAAAGCGTTCTGAACGAGGGAGATTCAGGATAACCATATATATTGCTCCTATGGAGTGCTGGGTGTGTTTATAAGGCTGGAACCAGTCTATATTTACCATCCCGTACAGGTTGCTTCGTGAGGATAAGTAGCCTGTTACCTCTGACTACCACACTGAACCATCATAAATGTCAGCCATGTAGTTCTCTCTGACCTCTCTATCCCGCCATGCGTTGCATTTTTCTAAGAAATTGTTTTGTAAGACAAATTCTTGAAGGTATTTTGAGACAGGGCGATAACAATAGGTGCCTTTCACTTTGAAAGGTTTATTTATGCGGCCAGTGTGAAGTTTGACTTTACATTGTTGTCTTCTTTGAAGATGGGGATGCTGCGGCCAGCGTATAAATGAGCAGAGTTCCACCCTTCCACTGGTAACATCTATTTTCCTGTACAATGAGTGACACTCTAGACATGTTGCATACTCTTGGAAGTCATTGCGACTTAATGAAAGTTTTGTGCATAGTGTTTCATGGCTGCGTGGTATCAGTCTCACAAAGTCTCGAAGAATCTCTAAGGCCAGAACTTCTGCCATGAGACTGAGAAACACAAGAAGAAACTTGACGATAGCCATCAATGTTCTATCTGACATGTTGCATTTACTCTGGAGGCTTAGAAAACCTGCTATAAATATTCTCTGCAGCATCACCAGCAGTTCAGGTGGAGTGTGTCGTCTATAAATAAAAAAACATTGGTCAGGTTGGCATTGCAGAATGCTACTGGCCACTTGGCACCAATACTGCTGAACACATATAATACTGGGGATCCTTATAGCTTGTATGAGCTATACAAGCTTACCCAAAATATATCAACACCTTCCTTTACTTTTTCCCTGAATTTGATATAAATATTACAGAAGCAGGCTTGTAAAACAGGTTTGTAGTAGCAACCCACATCTATCAACTTAAGTCATCACATCAGCTAGGGGGATGGGCATTATGGGATAGTGATGACCTTGTCTTTGGACCAGTGCTGTTTAGTTGGGAGAGTAATGATCAGTGTGTCTTTTCTCCACCAAATGACAAATCTCTCACTCGCTTTCAATAATTTCAGTCGGGCATTATATGTTACTTTATATAACATATTACACATATTTACTAACCTCTGGTTATTCTCCTCAGCATTTAGATCCTCTTATCTAGGCCTCTTTGGGCGGCAGTTTCTTTTTCTTTGATGCCTGTAATATGTTGTCTTACACAGCATCCCGCCACAGCCATTAAGTACCGGGCATCTTCGCAAATTTTCGTGCTCGAAATTGTTCTCTGCCATCAGTATTACAGGCGTCAATAGCACTGTCTAATTTCTACTGAACGGGTGAACTGAGTGCAATTTGTAATCTTGTATCAATGGACTGTTCTTGGTAATGAAGCTTAGTACTTAGTCCTTGCCTGTTTGGCTATCCAACTATTCACACTGTTTGCTTGTGTTATAATGCTACTGTTTTGCAATGAGTGTGGATTATCAAAGGGGAGGCAACTCATAATTGCTTTCAATTATGCATGAAATTATACAATGTCGGTATAATTTGCATGTAGAATATTACAATTATACAATGTAGGTATAACTTCATCTATTTATACAATCATTATCCCGCTTGGAATAAGCTCTGAATAGGAACTGATTTTGCACAGTGATTGTAAACTGTCCCCCGCGCGAAAACAACCCCGGGACACTTTACAATATTGTAAACTGTCCCGGGGACACTTTACAATAAAAACAGGCCTATTGTAAACTGTCCCCCCCTATTGTAAACTGTCCCCCCCTATTATAAACCGTCCCCCCCTATTGTAAACTGTCCCCCCTATTTGTGACTGTCCATATCGAGAGCCCAGCTGTTTATCACCATTCTAAATGGGTCAGATCATCTAAGTGGAGCATACCATGATGTTCTGGCTGCCACTATGATGCCCAAAGTTGTACCATGGGGATGGTGGTGGTATCTCATTGAATGAGTGTATAAAGCCTCTTTTTCATATGGTACTTTGGGGATCTATTTTTCGCAAACACTAGTTATTTCAAGCTCCTATGATTTAGAGATGTCTGGTTTGCGAAGAAAGGTGCACTAAGCCAGCAGTGGATAGATGTGTAGTTGCCACATCACAGAACACACATACTTTCATTGCAGGTTCATGAGCCGCTCGAAAACAACCACCCCATTCATTCATCATAAAATCTACCTCCGTCAATCATTTGCCTAGGAGTGATGGCAGTCAGTCACAAGTGTGAGCGGGAGAAATAATTACTTTTGAGTTTTTCATATTGTGAGGATGGGTATTGCACTGTAAAATATTGCTTAAGCCGCGCGAAAACAACCACCCCCCAAGCTGTCTTATAAAGATATCTGTTAAAAAGTCTCAAACATAATGAACCGTGATTTTGCATCCATAATGCGATTATCATAAGGTGACTGTGTACCAAATTTCAGATTAGTAGGTCAGAACTTAATGACACAACGGATGATATGTCGTTCTTTGCAAGTTCATGAGCCGCGCGAAAATAACCACCCCATTCAGTCATCTTGAAATCTACCTCAATCAAGCATTTGCCTGTGAGTGATGAAAGTCAGTCACATGTGAGACCTGGAGAAATAACGACTTTTGAGTTTTTCATATTGTGCCGCCTGGTATTGGACTGTAAAATATTGCTTAAGCCGCGCGAAAACAACCACCCCCCAAAGTGTCTTATAAAGATTATCTGTCAAAAAGTCTCAATCATAATGAACCATGATTTGGCAGCCATAATTCGATTGTCATAAGGTGACTGTGTACCAAATTTCAGATTAGTAGGTCAGAAGTTAATGACACAACGGATGATATGTCGTTCTTTGCAAGTTCATGAGCCGCGCGAAAACAACCACCCCATTCATTCATCTTGAAATCTACCTCAATCAAGAATTTGCCTGTGAGTGATGACAGTCAGTCACAAGTGAGAGTGGGAGAAATAACCGCTTTCGAGCTTTTCATATTGTGCGGCCTGGTATTGCCCTGTAAAACATCGTCTAGGTCAGATGGCTAAGAGCTCCACTGTGAATTATGTATTAAGTTTGGCCGGAAGTCACTGTCAGAATTGTGACTGTATTTTCTAGCTATAAACTTTATATCTACAACTATTCCTGATATACATCCAGTATCCCTAGTTTTAGTTTCTAGTCATTGGCATTGTATTATTCATGTTACCCATGTTCAACATACACATACAATATACACACTATAACTCAATCAACCAAACAAAAGCAAGAGCAACAGCAACAGAGCAACGGTCAGGCACTGTCAAACAAAGTTATGTGTGTCAGATTTTTGTGCATAGTGCTAGAATCTAACTGCTTGTGTTTGGGGTGGGGGGGGGGTTGCGTTTGTACAGCTTAAGCAATGGGTTTATATGCAGGGTAACAGTGTTTAGTGCAACAAGTAATGTAGCAGTAATAATTGCAGGACTCGCACAAAAATCACTGAATTACTGTGCAGTTCTATGCAGATGTGCTGTTGGGGATTGTCTTTGTGCAGCTAATTGAGCTACTGTGTAACTAATATCAGCTGTTCGGCACATTACATTGCAAACCATCCAGAAACGAACAACTGGTATCAGTAGGACACTTACACTATGGCTGTAAAATAATATATATTAGGATTCCATTAATGATCTATTAGGATACAGTTTATATGAACTAAAGTGGGAGTCGTTGTTTTTGCCTGGCTCCAGCAATCATTTACAGTGCAAAAGCATGGCTCTCACTATGAGGAGCTCAAATTGATTATTTCTTGGTGTCACACTTGTGACTGAAAAATCATGCACTATATGAAAAGCTCAAATGTAATTATTTCTCCCGCTCACACTTGTGACTGACTGCCATCACTCCCAGGCAAGTGCTTGATTGAGGTAGATTTCAAGATGAATGAATGGGGTGGTTGTTTTCGCGCGGCTCATGAACTTGCAGAGAACGACATATCATCCGTTGTGTCATTAATTTCTAACCTTTTAATCCAAAATTAGGTACACAGTCACTTCATGACAATCACATCATTGCTAGAAAATCATGGTTCATTTCGTTTGAGACTTTTTGACAGATAATCTTTATAAGACAGCTTGGGGGGTGGTTGTTTTCGCGCGGCTTAAGCAATGTTTTACAGGGCAATACCAGGCCGCACAATATGAAAACCTCTAAAGTGGTTATTTCTCCAGGTCTCACATGTGACTGACTTTCATAAATCATAGGCATGTGCTTGATTGAGGTAGATTTCAAGATGACTGAATGGGGTGGTTGTTTTCGCGCGGCTCATGAACTTGCAGAGAACGACATATCATCCGTTGTGTCATTAATTTCTAACCTTTTAATCCAAAATTAGGTACACAGTCACTTCGTGACAATCACATCATTGCTAGAAAATCATGGTTCATTTCGTTTGAGACTTTTTGACAGATAATCTTTATAAGACAGCTTGGGGGGTGGTTGTTTTCGCGCGGCTTAAGCAATGTTTTACAGGGCAATACCAGGCCGCACAATATGAAAACCTCAAAAGTGGTTATTTCTCCAGGTCTCACTTGTGACTGACTGTCATCACTCACAGGCAAATTCTTCATTGAGGTAGATTTCAAGATGAATGAATGGGGTGGTTGTTTTCGCGCGGCTCATGAATTTGCAAAGAACAACATATCATACGTTGTGTCATTAAGTTCTGACCTACTATTCTGAAATTTGGTACACAGTCACCTTATGACTATCACATTATGGTTGCCAAATCATGGTTCATTATGGTTGAGACTTTTTGACAGATAATCTTTATAAGACACTTTGGGGGGGGGGGGGTGGTTGTTTTCGCGCGGCTTAAGCAATGTTTTACAGTCCAATACATACCAGGCCGCACAATATGAAACCCTCAAAAGTGGTTATTTCTCCAGGTCTCACTTGTGACTGACTTTCATCACTCACAGGCAAATGCTTGATTGAGGTAGATTTCAAGATGAATGAATGGGGTGGTTGTTTTCGCGCGGCTCATGAACTTGCAAAGAACGACATATCATCCGTTGTGTCATTAAGTTCTGACCTACTAATCTGAAATTTGGTACACAGTCACCTTATGACAATCACATTATGGCTGCCAAATCATGGTTCATTATGATTGAGACTTTTTGACAGATAATCTTTATAAGACACTTTTGGGGGCGGTTGTTTTCGCGCGGCTTAAGCAATATTTTACAGTCCAATACCAGGCGGCACAATATGAAAAACTCAAAAGTCGTTATTTCTCCAGGTCTCACATGTGACTGACTTTCATCACTCACAGGCAAATGCTTGATTGAGGTAGATTTCAAGATGACTGAATGGGGTGGTTGTTTTTGCGCGGCTCATTAACTTGCAAAGAACGACATGTCATCCGCTGTGTCATTAAGTTCTGACCTACTAATCTGAAATTTGGTACACAGTCACCTTATGACAATCGCATTATGGATGCAAAATCACGGTTCATTATGTTTGAGACTTTTTAACAGATATCTTTATAAGACAGCTTGGGGGGTGGTTGTTTTTGCGCGGCTTAAGCAATATTTTACAGTGCAATACCCATCCTCACAATATGAAAAGCTCAAATTAATTATTTCTCCAGGTCTCACTTGTGACTGACTGCCATCACTCCTAGGCAAATGCTTGACGGAGGTAGATTTTATGATAAATGAATGGGGTGGTTGTTTTCGAGCGGCTCATGAACCTGCAATGAAAGTATGTGTGTTCTGTGATGTGGCAACTACACATCCATCCACTGTTGGCTTAGTGCACCTTTCTTCGCAAACCAGACATCTCTAAATCATAGGAACTTCAAAAAACTAGTGTTTGCGAAAAATAGATCTCCAAGTACCATATGAAGAAGAGGCTTTATACACTTATTCAATGAGATACCACCACCATCCCCATGGTACAACTTTGGCCATCATAGTGGCAGCCGGAACATCATGGTATGCTCCAGTTAGATGATCTGACCCATTTAGAATGGTGATAAACAGCTGGGCACTCGATATGGACAGTCACAAATAGGGGGGACAGTTTACAATAGGGGGGGACTGTTTACAATAGGGGGGGACAGTTTACAATAGGGGGGGACAGTTTACAATAGGCCTGTTTTTATTGTAAAGTGTCCCCGGGACAGTTTACAATATTGTAAAGTGTCCCGGGGTTGTTTTCGCGCGGGGGACAGTTTACAATACTACACCGGTAAATTAATCGAGATTTTGGAAAATTCACCCCGAACGATACAGTAAATATGGGAATTATTTGAATTAAGCATAATAATAATTATGTGGTATTATATAATACATGACTGATGTACTGTATATTTTAGTTCCTGTGCTGACACAAAGCAATACCTGCTCTTCGAAATGAAAAATATACCCAACTGTAAACATCAGGAACGAAACTGAACCAAAAGCACAAATCAAT
Organism: Membranipora membranacea; assembly: GCA_914767715.1. NCBI lineage: Eukaryota > Metazoa > Bryozoa > Gymnolaemata > Cheilostomatida > Membraniporidae > Membranipora > Membranipora membranacea. The sequence continues at coordinate 20,800,046 of OU612072.1, forward strand.
GGGGAGATTTGGGCTTACGGTGACGGTGACAAGTTGAAATGTGAAGGTGAATAGTTCTTACTCTTACTTGATTTTTATATATAATAATTTGTACATAATATGTTTCATAAGTAAATGATGTAAAAGACACTGCAGCAGGTAATCGATAGCTTGTTATCTAAAGAACAGAAATGATTTGTGAAAGCATTAAATAGTTCATGTAATTTTTTATCGGGAATGATTTAGTTGGTGAGCCTTGTAAAGTTTCATAATTTGATAATTCAAATTCAATTGTATGTGTTTCATTTCGATGTATTTCTTTTTAAAACTTGTCTTTGCCTGTGTTATATTCGGATATTTCCTTGGTGTGGTTGAACAGGGCCTGGAGAAATGTTCAAATGTCTCAGTATGGTCTTGCGGAAAATTGCAAGAAATTGAAGATGATAGATGGGCTATAAGAGATAACGGTTCGCTGATGTCGAAAACCCATCCAACTATTGCAGTTTATGATGAAAACCTTGGTCCTTAAGATACACTGAGTTATTAACATTCAGGTTTTGTCATATGCCTTGCCTGAGAAATCACAACACAGACCCTCTACATTTCAAATTTAGTACCTACCCGCTATCCCTGTAAGTATCAACTATATACCTCACTCCAGCAAGAAGGAAAAACCTACCATTTTTGGAATAGGTCCTTCTAATCTGATCTTAATCTTTTTTGTGCGCGAGAGCTTCTGTAATGCCAAAAGTATCGTTTACAGATACCACTTATCGGTGAGTTTTTTGAGTGGCTGAAATTATTCAGGGCATAAATTGCGCTACTTTATAAAAAGGTATAGGCTGAAAATATTTAGGCAAAAAAGTACACTAAGAAGGTTAATATATAATGGCTAAATTTAAAGGGTCGCACCAACCGCACTCCACCGCACAGCCTCCTGTAAAGCTGAAAATATGTAGGCGATAAAGTACACTAATAAGGTAAACATATAATAGGCAAAATTAGAGGGTCACACCCGCCGCACTCATGCGCTCAGCCTTCTGAGAGGTTGAAAATATTTAGGCGAAAAAGTACGCTAATAGGTAAAAATAGAATAGCCCAAATTAGAGGGTCGCACCATACGCACTCGTGCGCTCAGCCTTCTGAGAGGTTGAAAATATTTAGGCAAAAAAATACGCTAAGGTTAATTAATATATAATAGCCAAAATTAGAGGGTCGCACCAACCGCACTCTTGCGCTCAGCCTTCTGAGAAGTTGAAAATATTTAAGTGAAAAAATACACTAGGGTAAATATATAATAGGCAAATTTAGAGGGTAGCACCAACCGCACTCATGCGCTCACCCTTCTGAGAGGTTGAAAATATTCAGGCGAAAAAATACACTAAGGTAAATATATAATAGGCAAATTTAGAGGGTCGCACCAACCGCACTCTTGCGCTCAGCCTTTTGAGAAGTTGAAAATATTTAAGTGAAAAAATACACTAAGGTAAATATATAATAGGCAAAATTAGAGGGTCGCACCAGCCACACTCATGCGCTCAGCCTTCTGAGAGGTTGAAAATATTTAAGTGAAAAAATACACTAAGGTTATATAATAGCCAAAATTAGAGGGTCGCACCAACCACACTTGTGCGCTCAGCCTTTTGAGAGGTTTTATTTGCAACACACTGGCTTATTTTTTGTCAAAATCTTATTCATGCTGGATTTTAATGGAAATAGGTTTGTAGGGGTTTTCAAGCATGGTGAGCAAGAATATGAAGATTATTTATGGTTTTCATTGCCCGCTGCCGAGCTACGGCAGCATTTGATGTGACGTCATGAAAAACTCAAATACTTCACAAACAGACAAAAACACTAGTTATGGGGTATTAAACCCTTAGGAAACTGAATAATCTGTTGAAAATGGTCCCAATTAATCCATTGACAACTTGCGGTAGCATTTTACACGACATCATGAATAACTCGAGTACCTAGCAAACAAACAGACACACCGGTAATGAGGTGAAATACGCTCAGGGAACAGATTACAGCGTCAAAAATTCTTAATTGACCTGCTGAAGACTCACGGCAGCATTATACATGGCATTTTTATAAATCGATTGTATGACGAAACCAACGGTGTCTGATTCGATATCTAATAATATATTGCAAATTGCCTTTGTCTGCTGGCACAGAATAAAAGAAGCCGCAGAAAAGACCTAAAATCAGAAATCATTTGTGTACTTTGGCTGTTTGAATGGTGGTCAGTAGGTAGTATGGTACGAATGGAGTATGTTTTGATGCATTTATTGTTTTATTTCTTTCATATTCAATTCAATTTTTTAAATACACAAATTAAATAAGTATTCATCTCATGTAAGCCCTTTACCATCTGATCCCCAACTCTGTCTTCTTTATAACGCTCCCTGTAAATACAAAGAAAAGAATATTTAGAGATGCTTCTTGCTCCTACTTATCTAAGGCCTACACAGCCCCAGCAAACTCCATCATCAACTACTAATGAATTATTGGATGAAATAGCATTGGCCATCTTCTTTGTGGATCATTTGAGATAAATAAGAAGAAATACAGCACATATCAGACAGAACATTCAATAAATGAGAGATTCATCGCACAATTGTTCCTAAAAAACAATCCTAGCAACTTGCAAGCCTCATTCTCAGCATGTTATAGTGCATAAATTATAAAAGATATGTATGTCATATTTTCACAATTGTCTGATTGTTTTCGAGTCATATCACTACTCACAACAGCTAAATTTGTGCAAATCAACTTCTATGGGCATTTAGGCCATCAACTATAATGATTTGTATGGCCATGAGCAGTCAATAGCATCTATTTGAAAGATCGGATCAATCAAAATATCCTATAAAAAGGTCAGAAAAACTGAAAGAAAAAATTAATTCACAAACAGGAAGTCGCCATTTTTAAGGTTATATCTGTATGAAAAACGGGTGAATCCCACAGAAATACTAAGGCAATGTTGCGGACAGTGTTCGGTCACGGGAACTATTTGACAGCAGCTGATTAATTGCCTAATTATAAGCACTAATCCTGCAGTAAACCATCAACACAGCATATCAATGTGATAACAAGACATAGATCTATAACGTACTTACATTGGATATCCAATTATGTGATCCATGTTCTGTGTGTAGAGCTGAGAACAGTGAACAGCCTCTTAATCAAAACCCATGAATGCTTTTTTGATGAAAAATTCACAATACAATCATGATTTTTTATGTATTTATAACTTGTGTTGGACATAACTTTACATTTTGTGGTGTAGTCTGTAGTGCTTTTATGTCATGAATCATCATGTCGTTGATACGCTTATTATTCTTATACAAAGTTGTTTACCTTGCAGCTGTCAAAGCAATTATCTTGTGGTTTGCATTTATGCTGTTTTGCCCATTATCAACTTTATCTAGATAGTCAGTTAGCTTGTAGTGCATGTACAATAAAGTAGCTCAAATATGCAGAGTTTATGAATTGATGAACAGTGCGAATTATATCAGACAATAATACCGGATAATGATACTACAAGCTATTTCGGCACTATTAACATTGAGACAATGGCATCAGTGAAACTGACGGATATAATAAGCAGGTATGAGGATAGCTCATCGGGAGATTTCACAGAGTGGTTAGAAAAACTGGAGTTAGTTGCAACTCTGCAGAAGGTAACGGAACTGAAAACATTCCTGCCCCTATTCTTGCATGGGCCAGCCTTCGCTGTTTACAAGCAGCTAAGTGATGAGGAGAAAAATGACTATGACAAAATGAAAGCACAGCATTATTGTCAGCATTTGGAGTGAATCGCTATGCAGCTTATGAGATGTTGCAGCGGAGAGTCTTGCAAGATGGTGGGACGGTGGATGTCTTTTTAGCTGACTTGCGAAGGTTGGTAACGCTGATAGGGCAGGGCTCCGCAGAGCCACTGTTGAAATGCTCATTTATGGCAGGTCTGCCATCAGATGTTTCTGTTCAGCTGAAATCAATGGCTGCAGTAGAGAAGCTAGGATTAGATGGCAAGAGTAATGCTCTCAACACGGAATGCAGACCTGGCCTGTGCAGTGGGCTATCCGAAGCAAAAGTATGCCTGCTTCACTTGTGGCTCTACCGCGCATATGGCCCGTGAGTGCCCCCAGCAGTCGACCCGTAGATCAAATCAGACCAGAGGTGTGAGAAGATGTTTTGTGTGCAATGAGACTTCTCACATTGCAAGAAACTGCCTAAGCAAGCATGGAAAAGAGCAGGGGGAAGCATCAGCACCGGATGCTTCCCCAAAACATCAGTAGCTGAGAAGGTGCTTCCATTCATACACATTAGAAATCCACATTGTAACCGTTCTCTGAAAGCGTTGATGGATTCAGGCTGCCAACAGACGGTGATTAGTCAAGCTGTGTGTATAGAGAGCGGTGAGAGGCCCAAGGGGCCACGTCAAGTTGTGACTATGCTGAATGGTGAAAAGACAGAATGTGGAGGAGAGGCAACGGTGGAGTTGGAGGTTGATGGGGTACAAGCGCGGAACCGCTGTTTGGTTGCACCAATGTTGGTCTGCGGTGCTGATGTCATTCTGGGTATGAACATCATTAAGCGGTTGGGCAGAGTATGCATAAGCCAGGACAGTGGTGTCTCTTGGGGTGGAAAGCATTGCGCGGTGGGAGTAAGTTCCTCTGGTGGAGACCGCTCTCTGTTGAAGATTGAGGAAAGTGACTTCACAGCAGAGTTTGATGGGTGCCGGTGGATAGTAGAATGGAGATGGCAGAATGGAGAGCCATTACTAAACAACAAGTGTGCACAATATGCCATGCCGGGAAAGTACCTAAGTGAGTACGAAGCTGAGTTGGATCAATGGGTAGCCGATGGATGGCTTGAGCTGCATGATCCACATGTACATGGTGATGTTGACGGCGTCATACCACTGATGGCGGCCAGCCAACCAAATAAACCAAAGAAGGTTCGTCCAGTGATGGATTATTGTGAGCTGAACAGTTATGTTGAGAGTAAGCCAGGACAGGACACCGCCGTATGTCAAGAGAACCTGAGTGAATGGAGAAGGCAAGGTACAGCGGCTTCACTGTTGGATTTGAGGAAAGCTCATCTCCAAGTCCATGTGAGTAAAAAGTTGCAGCGGTTTCAAACGGTCAAGTACAAATGTCAGCTGTACGTGATGACAAGAATGGGATTTGGGCTGAATGTTGCCCCAAAGATAATGTCAAAGATTTTCAGTGCAGTTCTGTCACAGGATGCCGAGGTGAAGGAGGGAACCGATCGTTACATTGATGACATATTGGTCAATGAAAGTGTGGTTCCAGTAGATAAAGTGAAAGAAATCCTACTGCGCTATGGGTTGGTTACTAAGGAGCCAGAACCCCTTAGTGACACACGTGTGCTAGGTCTGAGGGTGAAAGATTCTGGCGTTGGGACGTTTATGTGGAGTAGAGATAGTGAACTTCCTGTTATGCCCGACAAGGTGACCAAGCGAGAACTCTTCTCGGTGTGTGGGAAGCTAGTTGGCCATTACCCAATAGCAGGGTGGCTGAGGACGGCCTGTAGCTTCATCAAGAGGACAGCCAATGACTCCAAGTGGGACGAGAAGATCCCAGTTTTTGCAGAGGAAATGATAAAGGAGGTGCTGATGAGAGTGTCCAAACAGGATCCAGTGAAGGGTGTGTGGGAAGTCAGCATGCAGAACAGTGGCATAGTGTGGTGTGATGCCAGCAATTTGTCAGTTGGCTGTTGTTTGCAGATAGATGGTCATGTGGTGGAAGATTGCGCATGGCTGAGGAAGGATGTTGCACACATTAACGTAGCGGAATTGGAAGCGACCATAAAAGGCATAAGCCTTGCACTGAAGTGGAAAGTTAAGGAGTTGCAGCTAAAGACAGACTCTGCAAGTGTTTATGGTTGGCTTCGCTCAATTTTGGAGGACACAAAAAGACCAAAGGTTAGTGGTTTGAGTGAGATGGTGATCAAGAGGAGACTCGAGACTGTCAGTCAGTTGATCGAAGAGTATGGACTCAGGTTGTCACTTGAGCTGGTTCCATCTGAAAAGAATATCTCAGATGTTCTCACTCGTGTCCCAAAAACTTGGCTTCGAAAGGTTGCGCAGCTAGAGGTTCCCAGGCAGCAGGAGGAAGGTAACATTGTCGCATTTGGTGTAGTGGAACAGAGAAAAAATTTTACAGAGCTTCACAATCGGCACCACTTGGGATTACAGGAAACAATGTGTCTGGTAGAGAAGATGCAGATGATAGCAGATCGGGCTCTTGTGGCAGATGTAGTCAGATCGTGCCAGATGTGCAAGCAGATATACCCTGCACCGGTAGCCTGGGAACATGGAAGTCTAGACGTGAGCCTGGATTGGCAGAGAATAGCAGCAGATGTAGCATACGTAGGTGGCAAACCATACCTCACTGTGGTGGATTGTGGACCTAGCAGGTTGATAATCTGGATAGCGCTGAACAATGAGACAGCAGACCAAGCGATAAAGCATCTACGGAGAATCTTTCTCGAGAGGGGTCCGCCCCAGGAACAATGTGACTATGGACCCTGCTTTAAGAGCAGAGAGACTAGAGGTTTCCTCAAGAACTGGGGTGTGTCACTCATATTCTGTTGTGCATACAAGCATTCTGGCAACGGAATAGTAGAGAGGAATCATAGAACAATAAAGAGAATGGTAGCAAGAACTGGCAAATCTCCTGAGGACATGGTGTTCTGGTACAACAACACTCCCAGCTCTGCCAATGTTATTCCTGCTGCAGCCACTTACCGATACCAGACGAGGTTACCAGGAGAACCTGTTGTGTCAGGTTTACCATGAGACCGTCGTGCTGTGAAGGCAAAAGCCAATCCCTACCGGGCCGGGGATTCGGTCTTTGTGAAGCCTGGCAAGGCCAGATGCGACACTAGGTGGAACCGGCAAAAAGTCACGAAGATAGTATCCTACACTGTGATTGAGGTGAACGGCATAAACAGGCACATAGCTGATGTGAGACGAGACGGTACGGACATGGAATTTGAGACACATGGAGGGCATAGAGACATTGAGATATGTATCGGCAATATGAATGACCGACATGAACAAGACAATGAGAATTTAGTGCACAAGAATAACCCAGAATATAGTGATAGTGAGAGTGCTAGTAGTGACAATGACAGTAGTGACCAAGCAGATGAGGAGAGGCCAGACAGAGACAGGCGGCCCCTAGATGGCTAGCAGACTTTTATGTTGATTGATTGCATTTTGTATAAACGATGATCTTGAGATCAAGGGGGAATGTAGTCTGTAGTGCTTTTATGTCATGAATCATCATGTCGTTCATACGCTTATTATTGTTATACAAAGTTGTTTACCTTGCAGCTGTCAAAGCAATTATCTTGTGGTTTGCATTTATGCTGTTTTTGCCCATTATCAACTTTATCTAGATAGTCAGCTAGCTTGTAGTGCATGTACAATAAAGTAGCTCAAATATGCAGAGTTTATGAATTGATGAACAGTGCGGATTATATCAGACAATAATACCGGATAATAATACTACATGTGGTAGATTGAACCTTACTCTCCTTGAAAACACCTATATATTCCTGTTTACTTGTGATTTATTGGGTGAAGTATGCACTTTCACCTTAATTTACTGTGTGTTGCAAATGAAAAAAACTGACCATATATATATATAATATTGGATACAACATACCTACAGTGGTGCGAATACCACTGCACAACACACAGGTCTTCAGCTAGAAACTATGAATCAAGCGCTGTTTCGAAGCATTCTCTAGTACAACCTTCTCATGGCCGGCCCCAGCAGCATGAAGCCACCCCTGTGTGTTGATGAGCTTCTCAATCAATCTCATTGATCCCTCAGTGCATTTTGTTAGTTTCGGTGGTTTGACATAAATTGGTGTGTTTAGGCTGTTGCGCAACCAGGGAGGCTGCCAACTTGTCATTGTTTCAGCGTAACAATGTTCGCCCCATCACTCTCATGCTTATACTCTTAGCCAAACCAGTGCAGGGAGGTTTGCTTTCCATCAACCATCGGCGCAATATCGCTAATCGTCAAGGCACCCGCCACTCGTGCCATAGTTCACTACTCAAATTCACCACATTGAGCATAGTACAACTCATACACAAGTCAGAGAGATGACTTGTTTGCGCTACAGCCAGTGGGCTGACTTTGATCTTCTGTCTCGCTCTGCCTGCCTTTTATGCGATGGCCAAGCTTTCAATATTTTATAGAAACAGGTGATTTGGCTCTATATAATTGTATCATACTCTCTGTCGTCATACATGTTTTTTGTCAGATTGATGGAGTGCACATGCAAAGAAATTGTTGCTTTCGTCATCGATACTTAAATCATAACAGCATTTTTTTAACATCCTGCTAAACACAGTTGCTGTATCTCCCTGTATTGCTCAAAGATCATTATTGCGAAAAAATAAACCTATGATGTTCATTAATCATTGATCATTTTATCTGATTTCCAACTTCTCACAAGGTAGTTTAAGTGCTCAAACTGTTTGCTGTGTTGTTAGGGTGCGACCCTCTAATTAAGGCTATTATATATTAACCTGAGTGTATATATATTTTTTGCCTAAATATTTTCAACCTCTCAGAAGGCTGAGCGCAAGAGTGCGGTTGGTGCGACCCTCTAATTTAGGCTATTATATATTAACCTTAGTGTATATTTTTTTTGCCTAAATATTTTCAACCTCTCAGAAGGCTGAGCGCAAGAGTGCGGTTGGTGCGACTCTCTAATTTAGGCTATTATATATTAACCCGAGTGTATTTTTTTGCCTAAATATTTTCAACCTCTCAGAAGGCTGAGCGCAAGAGTGCGGTTGGTGCGACCCTCTAAATTAAGCTATTATATATTTACATTAGTGTACTTTTTCACTTAAATATTTTCAACTTCTCAGAAGGCTGAGCGCAAGAGTGGGTTGGTGCGACCCTCTAAATTAGGCTATTATATATTAACCTTAGTGTACATTTTCACTTAAATATTTTCAACCTCTCAAAAGGCTGAGCGCATGAGTGCGGCTGGTGCGACCCTCTAAATTTGCCTATTATATACTTACCTTAGTGTATTATTTCACTTAAATATTTTCAACCTCTCAGAAGGCTGAGCGCAAGAGTGCGGTTGGTGCGACCCTCTAATTTAGGCTATTATATATTAACCTGAGTGAATTTTTTGCCTAAATATTTTCAACCTCTCAGAAGGTTGAGCGCAAGAGTGCGGTTGGTGCGACCCTCTAAATTAGGCTATTATATATTTACATTAGTGTACTTTTTCACTTAAATATTTTCAACTTCTCAGAAGGCTGAGCGCAAGAGTGGGTTGGTGCGACCCTCTAAATTAGGCTATTATATATTAACCTTAGTGTACATTTTCACTTAAATATTTTCAACCTCTCAGAAGGCTGAGCGCAAGAGTGCGGTTGGTGCGACCCTCTAATTAAGGCTATTATATATTAACCTGAGTGTATTTTTTTGCCTAAATATTTTCAACCTCTCAGAAGGCTGAGCGCAAGAGTGCGGTTGGTGCGACCCTCTAAATTAGGCTATTATATATTAACCTGAGTGTATTTTTTTGCCTAAATATTTTCAACCTCTCAGAAGGTTGAGCGCAAGAGTGCGGTTGGTGCGACCCTCTAAATTAGGCTATTATATATTTACATTAGTGTACTTTTTCACTTAAATATTTTCAACTTCTCAGAAGGCTGAGCGCAAGAGTGGGTTGGTGCGACCCTCTAAATTAGGCTATTATATATTAACCTTAGTGTACATTTTCACTTAAATATTTTCAGCCTCTCAAAAGGCTGAGCGCATGAGTGCGGCTGGTGCGACCCTCTAAATTTGCCTATTATATACTTACCTTAGTGTATTATTTCACTTAAATATTTTCAACCTCTCAGAAGGCTGAGCGCAAGAGTGCGGTTGGTGCGACCCTCTAAATTAGGCTATTATATATTTACCTTAGTGTACTTTTTCACTTAAATATTTTCAACTTCTCAGAAGGCTGAGCGCAAGAGTGCGGTTGGTGCGACCCTCTAAATTAGGCTATTATATATTAACCTTAGTTTACTTTTTCACTTAAATATTTTCGACCTCTCAGAAGGCTGGGCGCATGAGTGCGGTTGGTGCGACCCTCTAAATTTGCCTATTATATATTTACCTTAGTGTATTTTTTCACTTAAATATTTTCAACTTCTCAGAAGGCTGAGCGCAAGAGTGCGGTTGGTGCGACCCTCTAATTTTGGCTATTATATATTAATTAACCTTAGCGTATTTTTTCGCCTAAATATTTTCAACCTCTCAGAAGGCTGAGCTCATGAGTGCGGCGGGTGCGACCCTCTAATTTTGCCTATCATATATTAACCTTATTAGTGTACTTTTTTGCCTAAATATTTTCAGCCTATACCTTTTTTTTAAAGTAACGCAATTTATGCCCTGAATAATTTCAGCCACTCAAAAAACTCACCGATAAGTGGTATCTGTAAACGATACTTTTGGCGTTACAGAAGCTCTCGTGCACAAAAAAAATTTACCCGCTATGTTCTGTTACGTAACAGAATTAGATGCGATTAAGATCAGATTAGAAGGACCTATTCCAAAAATGGTAGGTTTTTCCTTCTTGCCCTCACTCCAGGTGAGGAAGTTACATTGTTACGTTGAAAAGATTGGTGAATTAATTGAGTGTTGCTCGCCATAACTGCAAAACATCATCATCTTCCTTTTGCCATTCTTGTTAGGCTTGTTCACAGTCGAGATGCCCTTAAGGTATTGGATAAGCATTTCATACTGAGTTATAAAAAATAGTGAATCATATTATTGAATTAAGCACCTAAGCTCTTCTATGAGATTAAACCTAGCTTAACTGTAGAAAAATAAAACCCCTATGGTTCATTGCTACCCATGACTGTTACTAGATGAGTAATACAAAGTGGTTTGCTCAGTGGTTGCCATGTTCTCTACTGATTCATTATTATCTCTCTCTTCTCAAGTTTACAGCGTAGTTGATCACAATTACCAGCAGTCCGATGAAAATATATGCTGTCATCCATGTTTCAAACGTGACTGTGCCCCCCATCTATTACTCAATGATAGTGATGTGGTTTGGTATTCAGACACTCTTAAAGAGACAAAAAAAGGTACATGAACTTGCAGAATTTCCCCAGCTAGTATTCCATCCAATCCCAAACCCAGGCCTCAAACCACTAGGTGCATTTCCTTTAATTAGATTTCTTATGACTGTGACTTTTAACTGGGAGCATCTGGCTCAGATGCCTCACAACCACTCATTCCTATCAAACCAGAATTGGCAGCGGAAATTAGTCCCAATAGAATCAACTTCTGATACTTAATTGTAGTAACAAACCTTGACATGAACTTTAAGTTCTAGAGCAGGAAAATCTTAAAATAACATATAGGAATTAACAAGACAGCTTTTTAACTATTGTAAAATACACTAAAATTACTGGCTTTTAAAGACTTATATTACTATGCCGAATCTGGTGCAGAAATATTGCAGTAAAGAAACCAAAAATGGATGGATTTCATTTTGCATCTGTGAGGCCTTTATTTCAATTCGAGTAGAGATGTTGATTCAAAACTATATAAGGATATTTGTGTAGGTAGTTCGCATGCGATTGTTTACTCAACATGAAATACTTTGTTTGGAATAAGCCAGGCAAAATGATACACTTTCTTATTATACTCATTTTCTTTGTATATGGACAATAATCGCAATTGGTATTGATATGTTACTGAATTTCAGTGTCACGCTATGAGGTTATGTCATGGCGTACATCGTTTAATTTCGAGTATAGACTTCTTTGATCATATGGATGGAGAAACCCAAAAAATAGATTATGGCGAGATTTGACCTTAACTATTCTATGCTAAAATCCAACTTGAGTTTAAACATGCGCTACAACTCAAACAAATGTGTGCTTATTGAATTCTATATGGCTAAAAGACTCAATGTTTTTAAGGCTCAAATATCGAAATTGTCACCTAATAGGAAAATATTATGACATGTCCGAACTGATCCTAAAAATCAGGTTATGAAATCAATGCACCTGGTGATGACATCATTATTGTCAACTAGTAAGGTGGGAACCATTTCACTCTGTCCGCTAGCTTATTCTCTTAACACCCTGATTTGGCGAACAGTTTGTGCAAATTGTTTGCTGATTAGGTGACAATGCCAAGATTACAGCCTCATATCTCGAGTTTTAAGCTATACAGAATTCAATAATAGTGGCTTAAATATGCAAAAAAAAGCTATTGATAAATTAAAGGTATTTCAATGCCCTTAAACTGATTAGAATTACTACTACATGCTAGCTGAGAGCACATATCCGGTACCATCACATACTTTAGCCTGTTTGGATGTTTTAAAATTTGAAGTGCAGACAGTTTAACTGCATTTTATTAAGTGATTCAGAAAAACCAGAGCTTTAGTTTGAGCAATTGTTTTGCTAATTTGCAAATTGATACCGCTATACCAAACATGGTAAGTTGGACTGACACATTTTAAGTGTTTTGATGGCTGCTAGTCATCATAATGAAGACTTTGATAGTGATTTAAGACATTGGGGAAACTGAATCTAATGATTACATTGATGAGATCCTGAATGAAATTGCGGATGTCTTTTTTTTCAGGTTTGGTTTACTGCCACGAGAAAAAGTTTAAACCAAATTCTGCAAGCTCGCTTCATTGCGGCGTGCGTGCAGGCAATGGACTTTCTAAAAGCAATGATAGCTACCCTTATGGCATCCGTGTTTATGAGACTCCTTTCTCTCATAAAGTAGAACAAAAAGGATGTGATATTATAACTCATGAGTCACATATTTCACCTATGCTTGGTAGGTGGTAAGCATATAATGCTACATTACTATTCTGGTTGATTTTGCCAATTCATCAATGAAACCCTATCTAATGAAATACCTTTTGACTTGGAGAACTGAATATTAGCATGTGGCCGTTCTTACTAGAGATTATTTTGATGTTTACAAACATATCAGACCGAACCTACAATTGTCAATTATCATCTCTGTAGATGGACTGTGTTTTTACCGAAAAAAAGTCTGCGTAATATTTTTTTTGTCTTAGGGACCATCAACTTCAACAGAAATAACGAGGTAACATCAATTACCACAAAAAATCTTGAGTCATAAAAATGTTCAGAGTTCAACATTCTGTTTCAGTTCCAGAGATCATGTATGAGGAGTGTTCAATAACACTTGAGCCTGGAGAGTATATCCTTAATGATACGAACATCAGGCCTGCAGATAATCTTGCTGAAGCCCATTGGTATTATACTAAATTGGGCCAACCATTCCATCATTATGGTGAGCATGAATAGACCTAGCCTGTCTCAACATGCTTTGTTCGGTGGAGGGGTAGAACAAAGTTTGTCAACTCTTGCGCTGCTCGATGTCGATCAGCTGATATTAAATATAGTCTTCTCTTGCGAATTGGTAGATAACTTCTATACCACACTAATCAATTTGTATGGGCAAACGAAGTTGTATTCCCGAAAGATATCTGCGTCTTCCTATACAAATTGATCCGTGTGATAAAGATGTTATGTACCCAGTCGCAAGAGAAGACAGTATTTATTATCGGCTGCTTGACATTGATCAGTGCAAGGGTTGACAAGCTCTCCCCCCCCCCCCCACACCGAACAAAGCTTGTTAAGACAGGCTAGAAGAGACCATCCAATTCGATGGACAGTTTTCTGAGCTCTGATTTATGCCTGAATTTGGAGTTGCCCTCTCTCCAGTTTGGTAATTTTAACCCACGCCGCATAGGAAAAACTTGTTGAAAGAGGGTTATCTTGAAAACCGCTAATGTAAAGATAAAAATGAATCAGAGTCTGCACCATTGAAAACCCTGGCAGGGTTTCCAAATCATTGGAGGCTTGAATATTGATCAATTTTAATTTTAGTGACGAAATTCATGTAAAATTCTGCCAAATTGTCCGCAAAACAGCCAGAAAATGCTATAATTGACTATCCAAATATTAAAATTATTTCCCAAATTATGTCCATATGAGTGTTCAATGGTGCAGATTCTGAATCAAAAATCATTTTTATCCTACCTTAAGCGGCTCTCAAGATAAGCCTCTTTTCAGCACGTTTTTCCTATGCGGATTGTGTGTTAAAAGTAATTAAACTGGAGAGAGGACAACTTCAAATTGAGGCCTACATTCGAGCTCAGAAAATGTCTATTGCATTAATCTTAACATTCACTAATTGGCAAGCTTAGGAAAGAGCTACAAAAAGTCCAATAAGTTTCGTGTTAGAGCTTTTATTGTGCCTCCGCATATTTGTTTACATATTGAATGTCTCATTTACTTTAGAGATCCAGATTAGACACAGATGAAACCAGGGTCTTTAAAAAAAATGTAGATTCTGTTTCAACTGTTCACAACCACTAAGGTTGGCTCCCTTGATGATCTACAATATAAAAAAATTTATTTAACCTTTTGGTAAAGCTACTGGTTTCATTTGTGTCCATAGGCCAGTCAAAAGTTTGCAATGCTGCTCATAATTAACTGAGAGCTTCAAAATGATATGAAATATGGGGCGGCGCAACTGCTTCAACTTTGCATAATGTCAAACAGGATGTCAATAATACCATAATCGTGTCTGGAAATATTTTTAAGGTCTTTGCATATAACGCCACTTTGATTAATTATCGAGCACACAGGAACTTGATAGAACAAGATGCCCACAAGTTAATTAAAAGAACCTGTTCAACTCTGCAGTTGTTCGTCTATCTTTTGTGCTCAATTGTTATTAAAATAGCTTGGTATGTTAAATCTTACAAAACAGTTGTTATGTTTACAAAATGTCTTCTTAAACTACTGTTGCCACGCAGGGAAATGTATATTTTTTGAAATTTTAATAGCCCAAAACTTGAAAATATCAGGCCGCTATCTCAGCATTGTCACATAATGGGCAAATAATTTGCACAAACTCATCTTCAAAATAAGGGTACAAGATTAATTATGTAGCTCATATAATGCCGTAGTTACCTTCATATACATAAAAATATTGATGCCATGACCAAGTGCGTCATATTAGTATCCCGATTTTAACAATGAGTTTGTGTACAATATATGCCAATTAGTTGACTATTCTGAGATTGAAGCCTCGAATAGTTTTCTTTGAGCTAAACAGTATTGAAAATGCTTAAATTATGGACAGCAGCAGCCTAAAAACATCGTTTCGGATATTGACTATGATTGGTAACTGAACATGAGCTATATCTAAAGTCCTAAATGTGGTGTGGTATCTATTGTCTGTCAGACACTCTCTTTAATTCAAGATAGTATTGTGACATTGATGTCTTTATGGCAACATACAAGAAATTTGCTAAGTTCTAAGAGTACTAATCAATCTGTATTCAGGAAGAAACCTTTCATTCGACTCACCAAATAATAGCTTGAAGGAAACACAAATATTGTGCTGTTCGGAACTTGGGAAAAACAAAGCTTAATTGTGTAAAAGTGAAGGCCAAGTTTGCCGTGGAAGTGGAATCCATGACAGCTGACAATGGCAAGTTTGTGACAGATGAAGAAGCGATGACAACCGATGGAACAGGCAAAGGCGGTAATATGCTATAAATGTCAACACCTGGAATTTGTGTTTTCATGAATACTTGTTTACACCCCAAACAACATGAGTAATGACTCAACAAAACAATTACCTGAATATGATAAGCATCTGTTAACTCTGTCATGTCAGAATTGCTGACTTTACAGCGTTTTACTGATCTTCTTGATGTTTGCCATGTACATTATGGTGACAAGAGCAATTTTTGAATCTTTGTTAATATGAATCAAGTTGACAATGAGAATTGTTTTAACAAAATGATGTAGGTATTGTACGAAGTTATTTTCTTGAACAGGAATAAGCACTGCAACGACTATAGCCATCACACTGGTACTGATTGCTCTGGTGGTTGGGACAGCTGTCCTTTTGGCTGTGAAATATAGATCAAATGGGGCTAAGGCACGACGTGGCCAGATTAAACCGAAGACAAGGGCAGCTTTTGAACCCAAAAATAATACCAACCCTGATAAAAAAAGGAGTCGATTGTCCAAAGACAAAAAAGGAATGTCAAGTACAACTACCAAATTTGCTTGGCAAGCTGATCAACCTCACCGAAAAGGAAGGAGTAAGACGCCTGGAGAAAGCAAAGGAAAATCATCAAAGCTCAATCACTAATTTTGGCTATCAATCCTATCACATACAAAAAACCAAAAACAGAGCAGAGAGCAATGACAAAATCGGTCTCTTGCTATTATAACCTGACTGAAATGTCTTGAAGGCGCTATATATAACTACATTAATATAATTAAAATAACATTATACCCATTTGTTATTATTCTCTCAAATTTATTCTGGATACTTTGCATCCCTCTTTATTTAAGCCCACTCTATTGTTTCACTATCGAATTGTGTTTTGCAGGATCTGACATCACAATGTGTCTCATAAAGAATCGAAACTCACAAGCAATCACTTCCTCATTCAACAGCATTTCAAAACGTAGCTGTCACAACATGTTCTAAGTAATGCATCCTAACTAATTAAAATAAACTCAAGTTTCAGGAATTCACAAGTATTGTGATCTTTACTCGGGAGCTTAGAATACAGGAAATAAGAAGGCAGTAGTAAACATTAGCATGGTAAAGATTAAGAATATATTTACTCCGATGAGGAAGAAGGAACCACTAACAATAGCATTGCAGGGGGAAGCCTGGTATGACTTCAAACCAAATCCAAGTATTTGTATATGAATGCAATATTACTTTTTACCACAATTGTAAGGCTATGTCGAAAGGCAACTAGTTAAATGTCCTGACAAACTTTCCAGTCGTGGACCAGATCAAGTCATCGTAAATATTTAGGCGGATGGGAGGGGAGGGAGATAATACAGTACAGATAAAGTTTTCGCAAGAAAGTGCAACATCTAGGACATATAGGGCCGGAAGCATGTTGCTGTGTTCCCAACATTGCAGCACATCAGCAACATATTGCAGGTAGTATGTATGTGTAGCTGTAGCTACGCAGTAGTTGTGTACAATTTTTCAAGCATCATAAACCTTCTATCAGTTCGGGCTTGTACCCATGGGTAGACCATCCAGCTTTAGAGTGTTGGTTAAACCATGTTGAATCATGGTGCTCTATAGTCGAATATTGCGTAAAAATAGGTGATTATGAACTCAGAACATGTAAATTTCAACCAATCAATCAATTTCGAATCAAAATTGGTCGTGACGGCGGTGCCCTTCCGGCACCACTACCTTTCTGTCACAAGACAGGTGCATTACCCTGCAGTTCAAGACGTCTAAGAACTAGGTACAAGGTAGTCTTTAGTTAAAGTCTTTATTTTTCTCTGACATAAAGGTGATATAGAAGCGCACCAAAAGCCTAAGTATCCCATTGAAAACTACATCGCATGTAAGTAGTATTTAAACATGAGTCTAACTTGGAGTTATGCTTCCACAGTTCTATTATGCAAGTGTCAAAAGATGTGATTATAATTACAAGGACCTGCAAAGTCAACAAACCATTGTCAATTATATGTATGTACAGATTATGTGGAGTAGGAATATGCCATATGCTCATGACTAAAATCGATAGCTAAAGATAAATGAGGAAATTATGAATGAGTATAAAAAGGAAGGTGGTATGGTGCAGCACATGTTTGATATACTGAATACAAACATTGATGAGACTCAGATACTATCATGTTCCATGAATTTCCTGTAGCCTATGACTATCTGTGATATGAAAACATGTAACATGTAAATAAAATACATGAAAAACAACATTCAGACACTGGGAAGCTGCTGTAGCAGACCGACGTAACTTATTCAATTTGGATGGATATCGGTGCAACCTGCACTTCCACCTCTATCAACATGACAACGATAACAACAAACGCAATATCACAACCCTGATTACTACTGATGGCCAACTGTGCCTCAACTGCGCCGGCGGCTTGGCCACCGTTGGGTGCGTTGGCCTGATACACCACCGCATCACCCAACAGCATGCTAAAAAGAGCGTCCGCTGCCCCACCCATTCAAGCGCCACAGAACAATCAAGGCAAAACAAACAAACAAAAATTTTCTGGCAAATCAAACTTAAACAGCAAACCAGATAAATGGAGACATCAGCCTATGTCCAATTAACCCTTCACCTCAACATTTCTGCATTGACCAGTCTGGCCCAAAACGAAACCCTCACAGGTGTTTGCCTCACCTTTCCATTTGCCCGAGTAATCATTTCAAAACAATACACCAAAGACAAGTAATATAAATTTCCACATGTTCCATGACTACCCTTTGGCAGATTGAAAAAAATAAATCCTTTGCCCACAATGTGAAAAAGATGCAAACGCTGCAAAAGTAGTAATGCCAATATTCATGTTTATTCACAATTCAGTGATGATGATATATTTTAATGTTAACAGCTAACTGGTAGCGCTACAATTACCTATCCTATCCGTTACCTATCCACATTCATTAATTTGCAGTGGTGCCTAATCCAAGTTAATTTACAAGTTAGAGCAGTTATTTTCATTGGCAATAGTTTGTTGAATTTACAGTAGAAAATGATTCCGTCAATTACAGAATCTAAGAAAACAAAGTCAGCAAGAATCAACGATATGTCAGATAGCCAAAACTTGGTTTAAGAGGCATAGAACGGTCACAGTTATATTTAAGTAGGAAGCATATAGTGGATAAAAGCTGATTTTATTCTAAACAAACTGTTGAATAGGTTGTGGGCGTTTATTAGCTGCTGACAGTGTTCTCCCAACCAGTGTGTTATATGTCAATTAACCAGCTCGTATTGATTAGTGAAAACACCGTTTTATTGAAAACCATTTTAAGCCAATGTTTGAATTGGGGTTAAGATTCGGAGTTGCACTGACATGGGATAAAAGGAGACAACTCCTGCCAATTCAGACCTTATTGCTGAACAAATTACACTGAGTTCCAGATATATCATTTCAAACTCGCTGATTAAATCATTCTGCAATATTGTTTAAATAATATTTTAATACGATACTGTCTCATAATGTTCAAGGCTGTTATTTAACTTTAAAAGGTAAGTAGAAAGCGCATCTGCATCAAATTTAATTGAAGAGCTTTTTAGCACACCAAAAAAACTATGTATAATCATATAAAATAACGAGTCAATTTTATTGATATTTTCAGACCCAGGTGATGAAGGCCATAAAAGGATCATCTACAAGTGAGATGATCCAGCGTGTTATGCGCCACTATGACAGCAGCAAATTATGGTTCCAGTTTTCGGGTCAGGGCTGCAGCGGCAAAATGAAAACGGTGGAAAAAAAGTTCTATCACTGCCTCGGAAGTAAGTTTATCGTCATAATTGTCTGCAGGTGTGTTTTAGGGCACAATAAATATATGAATACTTGCGTACCACAGCAGCCAAGATGCTTTCAATATTAGCTTTGTAAGTAAGAACAGTAAATACAAAGTGAGAATTAACCCTCAATCCTCTCATCCAATACGACAAACATCCCATCAATGCCCTCAGATAATCTAAATTTAATTGATGGAGTCTCTAAGCTAATTTATGATATTTTCATGTTAATAATATTTTAATATCCTTTGTTTTAGAGGGGTTGCAGAGCAGAGTAATGCCCACGCCCAATGAGAAGACATTTGAACTCCAAGTTGGAGTATTTCTGACAAGGGAAGGCTATACAGGTGGAGCGAGTAAGGTAATGCACAACAATGAAAGTATGTTTGCGATTGAGATCATGAACGATGCTGCTTTTGGTATAATGCTGCTGTTAACTTTGATACATATTTTGGTAATTGGTTTTCAAACTCTATTCATCGTTTTTGAGGTTCACATTAATTCTATTTCGCATGATGGCTGATATGAATTCTCTATGACAAGAGAAAACATAGTATGAGCGGGAAACTCGAAGTTGCAGCGATTTCGAAAAAACTATCTTGTTATTGACGATCAAGCAAAAAATCAAGCTTATGACTCATATAACCTATATTTCTTTTCCATATATTTACAGAAGAAGGATGAAACCAGCAGGTTTGAACAAAGTGACAGCGATGATGCTCGATGTCTTTTTTTTAACTTTTAAATTCTTATCAAATAAAATCAAACATGTGAAAAACGCGCTTTGCAATTTATTCCACAGCAAAACAAATCCAAAGATTGAATGGGTCAATATTAGCGTGAGCCAATACTACCAAGAATAATTCTATAAGGACTATTTATACCTGCTACACCTATTTCGTTTAAGGTTATGATTAGGGGTGGAACGACCTCTTGAGGTTGGAGTTTAATTTCGGATATTTGACCGAGGATTCAACCACAAGCCGGATCGGATATGTGTTATGTCTGATCCGAGATGATACGTTTTTAATCAACACTTACTAAGCATCATTTATCTCACTAAAAATGACAAGGAAAGAAGTATGATAGTCATTAATTTGTGGTTCAGATTAGATAATGGAGTTTGGCTGAAAGCACTCAGTGGTGATCAATAGGCAATCAATACCTATCTTATTTTCACAGCTAATTATATTGTTGCTGATTAAATTTGATGGATGTGTTTTTCTGCTGAAATTGAGAGAAGCATCTTTACTCAGATCGTTGTGAGTAAGGACATAATTTTTGTCCAATGATGTTACCTGTAACAAACAATTCCTATCCTATGTGCAGGGAGTTTGTTCAAACTCAGTGATTACAAACATCGGGGTTTGAGCAATGAACTAAACGTCGTTGGTTTGAGTGATCCTGGCATATTGAGTCAAGAGATCAATGTACTCATTAAATGATACTTTCAAATAAACTGTTTGTGTGATCCTTGCACCCTGGCTGTTTGTGTGATAAGTTGGTCCTTGTAAAGTATTATATCCAAGCAGATACATGCACATTTAAATTAGGGTAATGGTTCAGGGAAAAGATTGTTGACGCTGTTTATCTCTGTATTCAATGACCTTAACTGTTTATTACGGTGCAAAAGTACAGCTGTTTGGACATGGCGCTTGTACGCGTTATCCGAATCCGGATCCGATCCGAGGTTGAATTTATCGACCGATCCGATATATGATCCGAGGTTGCCTAACCCTGATCCGTTCCACCCCTAGTTATGATACCAGCGTTGTCCGATTTTGACATTTAATATATCGTTGGAAAGAAAATCGAACACTGATTCTGAAAATATTGGTTTCGACATGACGTCATGTCATGGTGTTGCGCTAATTTGATAAAATGCAGGATAACCGCCTTTTAGGAGGATTTTTTAGGACGATGTGGTGCAGATACTATTGTGCATATCATAATTTCAACTGCAAAATCTTGACAAGAAGCCTCTGAAGCACCCATGAGGGGCAATTGCTGGATCCTGTGGCATTAAACACCAGAGGATAAACAATCTTTTTATCATTGGTTATTAGCCTTTTTAGTTTGCTTTGGTTAAATTGATGAGGATTCGATGTAATAATAATAATACAGTTTATTTATGAAACGCTCAATAAAGTTGTTTATACCGTAATACCTCACCTATAAGTCACCGGACTTATAAGTGAATCACCCCCTTCAGAAAAAATAAAAATGCTCCAGTTATAAGACACCCCACAGCTATAAGACACCCCACAGCTATAAGACACCGTGTCTTATAACTGAATGATATCAGTAGTTGATGTTTGGAAGCTCTCCATGGGCTCCATCCTTGAATCAAGCGTCTATTAATGTTCAATTCCCTTGCAGTCTTGTCAAGGTTGTTATTCTTTTCAACTGTTCTCAATACTTCCAGTTTCTGCTGAATGGTGTATGAGGTTCTTGGCATGTTTTATTTATTTTGAAAGACTGTGAGAGAGATATGATATGCTGATTGTTGAAAAATTTGAATTTTGTGGCACACAATCACTCACTACAAATGAGTAGTTTTGGCAAGAAAACTGCCAACAGTAGGTTTTGAACTCGCAACTTCATGCTTACAAGTTGCACACTTTACCACTGGGCTATTCAGCTTCAATGATTGTCATAGGTTTTAGTCCAAACTAAATATGAAAATGCTTCAAGTGATAGTCGCGTCTATATGCTACTCTCTTACAGCCGCCTTCACTTATAAATCCGCGATCTATAGGTGAGGGATTACGGTACAATAAAACAATGATTTCTAAGCGTTGTACATGATCAAATGTGAGATGAAATATTCAGTGTAGAATAAAAAAAAATAAAATAAAAGTGCACATAAAATCTGACAATGAGTTAACGGAAAGATAAAATTATAGTAACTTCTAATAAAATACATGTATGTACACATTATATTTAGTTAAATATGGCCACCTGCCAGGCAAAAACAGGCAACAAGCCAGGCTAAAATTAAACGTCATTAGTAGATTTAAATAAGAAGGTTTTTTAGTTTGGATTTGAAGAGGGAAGTTGAAAAGATTGAGTGTGGGCAACTTAATTCAAAGCAGGAAATCGATCCATGGAAATGGATGAAATGAACTGTCCGAGAGTTATCATCAATCGGCTGGTCCGTTGCGCTCATTGAAAATTTCAAGTTCCAGAAAAGGTATGCCAAGTTTGTGTCAATATAGAACTTTCAAAGATGATTAAAAATGAAACATAAATGAATAGCTGCGCAGCTCTACCTTTGTTTTATTAATAAGTTTTGAGAGGAGTGGAGACAACACCCGGACATGATCAGGATATATATGACTAACTCTGCCGGTGCAGTAAAGTCCAAAAATGAAACAGGAACAATTGCAGTGTGCCTGGCTCAGATTTCTTACTCACTCTAAAGTGCAGTATGTTAAATTGATGCGCTTTATTTATTTTTAGATGTCGACCCCCCTTGGTTGGAAAATGGCCCGCTTATCTCCCTAGTATTGGCCAGGATACAAAGTTAAATCAGGAAATATCAGACCAGGATGTTAATGTGACTCCTTCTCATTATATAATACTGAGATAGAAGTGATGTTGTATTAACCAGACTTATTTTGATATACGCTGACGGAATCGCCGAGTTTGACCGATCTGACTGTTATTGTATTTGATAATTAACATTTTTATGTACAGTGAGCATCTAAAAAACAATTTCGCACACACTTACCCAAATTCACAGTCTATTGGCGATGTCTTGGAAGTTGTACCTCTTGTTTTAATAAAATATCGGTATGGCGAGCTTAATAATATCCTCAGACAGCGATGATAAACTCTCACCGAACTAAACCAAACCATGTCCCTGGCTCTAGGACATTCGGATTATGCAGCTGGCTTCTAATGAAATATGCATTGTTGGAGGATGACGAAATTGGCCGCACCGATAGTCATTCCTGAATCGGTACTTGCCCACCACTGCCTTGGATAGGTCTTTGCGGAAGGGGATTCAACTTACCGAAGGCCAACTATATGTTTGCAATGAAAATATCCCTTCCTTATGAAGTAACACAATATACTGAGTTCCTTTAGGTTGGGGTACATGGATCAGCTCGCAGACTATCAGGCCCGGCAATCATTCTCAAGAGCAGATTAATCTCTCTGCGTTTTAAGCATGAATGGTATCAGGCCAGGGGGGCGTGGGTCACCCTCCCACCCGCCGTTATCAGCATGTTGTAAATACAAACTTTTGCGTCTGCAGTGCAAATAAAATAGAGCATTTCAATATTAGATGCTTTGTTTGACAGAAACTACTTCATTTTTCTCAGTAGCAGCAATGTGATGACGGCATACTTTCTTTCCGGCAGCTCTAAACATATCACATACAATGGTCAATTGTTACATAGCAGGTTATATATATATATTATATATATCACCTTGTTGTATATTAACGTAGTCAGCAATGCGGTCTGTTGGGTATTGTCTAGCTGTAGTGTCAATCCAGTGTAGAATTCTTAAGTAGGCTGTCAGCAACCTGCTGTGGAATGTCGGTAATTACCATCGATACTGATAGTAGCAGGGGGACATATCCATCTAATGTATAACCTCAGTAACCAGCCTATCTGGAATGGCTATACCCATCAGTTGTTCTAAGAAGTAAGAAAGACATTTCCCTTTTCTTTCATTGTTTAATTCAATTTAATTTAATTTTAATTTAATTCAAGTTTATAATTAAGCCTCAACCTTGGTTGCTGAGTCGATTGTTTGTGCAAGCAGATGGGGAATAATATTGGCGGTCACTGAGATCATGGTACTGATACCGTGGTGTTAGCAAAGGTGTTAGACTACAGTTGCTTTCGCTACAATTCTGCAGACCATCCAAAAAACCCTTCACTGGAAACAGTGTGTCATGGAAATTAACAATCGTGACCTCAAGAGTTTGATTTTGGGATCGTCGATGAGTGCATATTAGTAGATATACAGTACTGACCAACTTCCTTGTCGGAAATCAGTCCTATTATGAAATATCAATTGTAGCATATAATAAAACACCTGTGTGGCCCAGTCAAACATTATAAGACACAGAGCCTAACACAGGAGTGGCATGCCATCTCTACTGTAACAGGGGTGTATTGCAAACATCCCGGATCCCCAGATGATCTTCGATTGAAGTATCGCCTGAAGTTGAGATGTGACTCATCCAAGAATTTTAAATCTCTTTCCAGCTTTTTTGGAATCAATTTATTTTCACTCACATTTCTTATCATTGGTATAAATTTGGGAGACGATGTTACAATACGCCCCTGCCTGGGCTGTTATTTCATTTCCCTTACGACATTAGGATATGTGTAGAAAATTTTCTAAGCATTCTATTCTGTCAAGCCTAAACAGTGAAATTATTAATAACCAAGTAAAATATGTATAAATCAAACATTTGACTGTTAGATTTATAAGAACAAAGAGGCCTTCATCGAGCTTGATGTATCGCAATCATGTTTTGAATTTGTGAAATTCTTTTAGTATCTGCTCTTTTGCTTGAGTATGAAAGTTTACACATTTGTTTAGACAAGTCACACCTGTTTGAAAGGCCAAGGATGGGGGGAGGGAGGGAGGGAGGGAGGGAGGGAGGGAGGGAGGGAGGGAGGGAGGGAGGGAGGGAGGGAGGGAGGGACGGAGTCCACTGGTGACTATAACTTCACCTCAGTGCGGCTGTCATGTATGATTGCGGAAAATGCTGACATATCAGAATTACACGCAGTTTATTACCTGACAGATTAATTTTGTGAATATTTTTTTCCCATCTGAGATAACATTATTTTAGATCTCACTTGTACTGACATCATCTCTACCTTGTTCTACAAGGTCGTTCATTGACCCAAAATTCTAATAATGTATTTTTTTAAAATAGAAATGATCGAGAAGGATCTGGACTAAAAATAGGGATCCTAAAGAATGTATCTCCAAATATATACTTCAGAACATCTCAAGCGTCTAATTGATGAGCTGGCCGCTTTGTACATACTTCTCTATGAATCACAAAGTTTATGCATCGTAGATGAGTTTAATGTAACTGATTTACTGAAAGGACTTACTATCTAACAGTCTGGCCACTTTTTAATAGTTCCTGGTACAGAGTGGACTGTGGGTAGTTCTTATGATGAGGCTTAGCTCCATATCCTGTAACGCAACACGAGAGAGTACTGATATCCGGCTTTAGGATGCAGTCTTCCCTAATTGGTTACCGACGGCGATATCCTTTACTAGATATCACCATTCAATTCTTCGAATCACACAACCAGCAAGGTGTACTATAACTCATTGTTTGAGAGATGGTATTCTGGTGACAAAAAAATTTGTTGACTGATATCGCAATACCCTACTTACGCTAAGTAAGCCACGCAGGCACATAGACTAAAGGGAATGAGCAGCAGTGCTTTGACAGTAATTGGTTGATGACCGGCTCAAGGCAACCATTTCATCATGAAATATGTGTAAGTTGATCTGGGAGGGAAATGTCAGGGGGAGGTATATGTTTACTGTTTATGTAGCTGACGATAAATCTGTACCAGAAAACCATGTTCTTGCGCATATAAAGAAGCCAAATTGAGCGATAGAAACCATCACTTCAACTAAGAAAAGTGTTTGATTATTTTGAAAGTGAGTTGGGGTGAAGAATTGTACTGCTTTTTTAAATAGAACATATCACATATCAAACTGCTTTGATAACCATACATTTCATGAACTTCAGTTATAGAATTGAAACTCTAGTGTATTTTCTCACTCCATGTATTTATGATCTCACACCATTCTTAGTCCTTAAAAAGATGAAAATTGACACCCTCCGTCTCATTAAGATGTTTAGGGAGTTGTGCTCTCAGAGGAAAGGAGGGGATAATTTCTTCAATCTTTTAAATAATCCGATAGAGAGAGGATGTTATTGGCATAAAAATATGACAAGGTTTTGTCACTCACTGCATCCCGGAGAATACATGGTGAGGTAGGGGGTATGCTTTGAGGAATATTATCCCTGGAAGAAAATGCCAGTTACAAATGATTCTCAGGAGTGTACACAGTGAGCTCACTCATCTCCAGCAGCTTGTGTGATCTGACATCTATTTCTCAGCTAACCATTAATTGGATTTCAATATATGTATCCTGGCGATGATTAATCACATCACAATTATGATTAGAGCATCAACTCCACATGTCACTGCGGGAGTTTAATTGCATTGTTGACATGAGGATGTGTTATCAATGCTAAGTTCCCATGGCTGGGAATACTGACAATATGAGGTCTCATGGCCGATAATTCGCAATATACAACCAGACACGGATGTTTGTGTCTCACATCTGATAAAAGAACAAAATTGACCACTCACAATATAGTTGATGAGTGTGTCTTAGCGGTCTAGGTGGGAACTAGGAACACACACCGTGTTTTGATTGTTGGCATTAATGTGCCTATCAATATGTTTAACTCAAACATATGCTTCATCCTCTACTGATTTATGAATTGTGATACATTATAAAATGCACTGTTCGTAGAATTGAATAGCACTGGATGAACCCTTGTCACCCGGCTTCATAAGGGCCACAGCTACTTTTTTTGTGGCTGCGCAACAAGCCTAGAGTTTAGGCGAATAAGACCATAAGGGTAGAATAGTAATATGATTCAGGATAAATTTGGCAAATAATTAGATGGGTTGTATGTCTCGCATATGGGATAAATCATGAAGGTTGAGGGTCTAAAATACACAATGATTAGGAATAAATTGTAAGGGCACAACTCCTACGTTAATCGGTTTTAGTTTGTAATCGAGTTGGAGAATGCAAGCAGTCACTCAGTGTAATTTTAAACATCTCCCTTGACGATATCATAAGCAATGTAACCTGGCGAGGAGTACTTGCAGGATAGTAACGATAAGAGTGCCAAATACGCACTCCGCGGCGGGAGTACTAAACATTGGTGACATGAGAAGGTCTTATCAATGCTAAGTACACGGAAAGCGGCCTATTAAAAGTCATGCTTGTTCTACGTAAGTTCCAAATATTCACCGCTTGTGACGCGTCAAACATTCGATAGGAAAAACTTTCACTGGATATTATTGAATACTGTTACTTGAGTTTCCCTTATCTATGTAAAGATTACAAGGTCAGTAATACAGACAAAGTCACGTCTCATGGTCTTCTATGAATAAACATACATAACCAGATGCGACGATTTGGGTCACACAACTGATAAGAGCACATAATTTACTATTCATTGTCTGTAGCTGAATATATAGTTCCTGTGACTGTGTCTTAGTAGGGATAGTAATTGGTAACCACCAAAAACATCACTGTGTTATTATCATAGCCTACATGTGCCTAACACACATCACATCACACACTAACCTTACATCTAAGTACAACACTTAGCTTCTTAGTCTAATGTATTATGATTTTAATTACATAATATGTATTGTTTGTAAACTTGAAGGACAGCTGACGAAGCTTTGGCACGCTGCCACAAGATAATAACCTAGTGACAGGGTTACAGTGAATGCAGGTAGGATCATATATCCATCACAGATAAGCTTAGAATAAGAATAAAATCCTGCACACATTTGGTCTATGCATGGATGAGTTACATATTTTGAATAGAGCATGAAAGGCCAGTACGCCGGAAGGGCACAGCTGTTTTTATGTGTGTTGGAGAATACCTGGATCCAAGCAGTCAGGGTACTTTTAAAATGTTTTCGATTGAATTAATAATTCACATTTAATTGGACATGGATTATTATGCATCACAGAGAGGAGAGAGGGGTAAGAATTGGGAGCAGCCCTCTCCCATCCTCCTTTTCGAAGTAATTCATCATTCTCAGGGGTGTATACAACAAGTTCTCATCCCTCCCCTCTTTCTCGGCTATTCCTCATTGAATTCTTAACTGCATAAGCTTGCAAAGAGGGTTTGCATCATAGTTATGGTCAAAGTGTCGAATACACGTTTCAATGCGGAAATACTAAGTGTAATAGAAATGAGAGGGTCTTTTTAATGCTAAGCCAAGGAAACAGTTCCCTATTAAAAGTCATACTTCTTGTTCTACCCGAGGTTCTAAATATGTTACCACTTATGGCTAGATGCCTCTAACAATTGATAAGAAAACCATAAACTGGTCATTATTGAATATTGATGACGCAAGTTTCACTTGTCAATGTAAATATTGCAAGGTCAGTAATACAGGCAATGTTACGTCTCACGGTCTCCCGTGATTAAACATATTATCTTTAATCACGGGAGACCGTGAGACGTGACATTGCCTGTATTACTGACCTTGCAATTTTTACATTGATAACCAGATGGTGGCTGTTTGTCTCACACAACTGATAAGACCATGCAATTCACTGTTCACTACCTGTAGCCGAATAAATAATTCCTGGGCCTGTGTTTTAGCAGGGAATTAATTGATACATGACAACAGCACTGTGATGTTATCATAAATCCTGCATGCGTCTATTAATATATCACACGCAAACCTTACATCTGACTCAATTGACAAGCTTCTTTGTCTACTATATTATGATTTGAATTACATTACATGCATTGTTTGTATAATTGAAGGACAGTGGACGAAGCCAAGTCAAAATTAAACGGAGACGAGACTATACAGTCAATGCATGTAGGACAGCTAAGGGTAAAATTCACACTTCTTGTTCTACATGAGTTCTAAATACTATGTAACCACTTATGGCTAAATGCGTCAAACATTTGATAAGAGAACCTTTCACTGGTTGTTATTTAATATTGTTGACACAGGTTTCTCTTATCAATGTAAATATTAAAAGGTCAGTAATACATGCAAATCCAGGTCTCATGGTCTCCCATGATCAAACATATATAACCAGATGTTGGCTGTTTGCGTCACACAACTGATAAGAGCACCCAATTAACCACTAACTGCTTGTGGCTGAATATAGTTAATGTGAGTGTCTCTTATCAGTGTAGTTCACATCACACATCAACATACACTTGAGGGTTACTAACAAAGCCTGCATGAGCCTGTGAAAATATTACACACTTTTCTTACATCTACCAGGTGGAATTTGTCCACAGCTGACTAATTCAGCTTAGACCTGCCGTCCGTATTTAAGCTTATAAGATGGTTGGTGAGAACTTGCTTCCAGACAGTCAGACAGGGGTTAAGGAAAATTGAAGACTACAGCGGGGGGGGACAAAAAATTTAATTTATATCAGATGATGAGATAAACTAGAATGACACTATGTAATTGAGTAAGGAAGTCTGCAATACCATGTGTTACAATCAGAAAGCGATGGGGTTTAGGAGGCAGGCACAGGGTACAGCCCCCAACCCTCTTATCCTACAAAACTTTTCTTTATTTTCAGAGCTCACTAGAACTAAAGTAGCATATGTCAGCCAACCGGTCTTTCATTACTATCCGTCGTCTTACTTTCGTACTACCTAACCTGGCAACCGCATCATATACATAATAAGTGCGTCAAACCCTCGATTCACTGTGATAGATCTTTACATTGTTGCATGAGAATGTCTTATCAATGCTAAGTTCAATAGGCAGTGAATTCAGTAAAGTCACACATTCTGATCTACATAAAGTATAAATACTTTACGCACTTAGTGTACACGCGTCTGACTTCTGATAAGAGCACTGAGCGGGCCTTTCACTTGTTGTTTTGGAATAATGTTGAGGCACGTTTCTCTTATCAATGTTATTATAGCAAGGTCAGTAATAAAGACAACATCCCATCGCATGGTCAATAATTCAGCATTATTATATTACCAAATGGCTTGCGTCACACATCTGATAAGAGCACAGTATTAACCACGCACTGCTAGTTGCTGAAAATAGTTGCTGCGACTCTCTCTTTATCAGTACAATTAATAGAACTTGGAAATAGCACACACTATCCTCCATCTAACCGCCTAGCATGGCATAGCTCCTTTCTCCCTGGTTTAAAGTTTGCATTGTATCATAGGCCCAAACAAATACTTGCTAAAATTTAAAGGTGTACCTTCTTTTGAAAACTGAAAGTGACAGACAGGCAAATTCGCATTAACAAGCCTAAGCGTGCCTTTACAGGCAGATCGAATTGGTATTTATCACCCGAATTAGTCAAACGACTGCTGCGGATTCATTAATCAAGTAACTAAATCATAATATACCCTAATATCAACTATAGCTTCAGGCAAATGGGGTATCTCAGAATAGGTTGCTTTGTGCAAACACAGTGATATCCTTCTTGATTTTCCGAGCCAAAACATATCTCAGGATTAAATATGATTCCACAGAACCCGACCAAAGAGATCACAGGTCCTAGGTATGACGAGAGGGTTCTTGACCTCCCTGATTCTCTTCGACACGACATCATTTGGGTACAGGGGAAATCCCTGACAATTAGTAATCTTCAATGGTTTTGTTATCATTGAGTTTTGTATTAAGATTGATTATAAGGTAAAATATAGGACAAAAATTCATTCCGACAACATCAGCTTTACTGCAAATGTTGCTGTAAATTTCCTCTGCTATTGATTAAGGAATAATAGCATGTTGTAAAACGAAAGGAAGTAGGGGTTCTTAGAAGTAAGTAGGGTAGCACAGCCCCCTGACTAACCTCTGCTTCTATCCCCTATGTAATAAATTTGAATCAAGCATCACACAATGAATCAATGGGATCGTGAGGTATATAAACTATTTAGGTAGCTTCTGTCATTATAATCGCTAAAGGCCAACACTGTAAAGTGATGCAACCTGGTTTAACTCGTTACTTTGTTAGACACAAGAATCTGTTCTCTTGTCATACTTCTTATTATGAAGACATGTCGAAGTCAGAACCAGCTCAGCGTACGCTCCTGCCTTAGTCTTAGTTGGATAAACCACCCTGTTGAATCATAGAAAGAGAGAAAGGTCTTGATACTGCTCAGTTTGTCTCTATATTACTCCCTTCAGTTAGATAAAGAAAAAAAGATCTGAGACTGGCCACAGCAAGTATCATTAACTGGGGATTCCATAAGGATCCATTATGGCAGATAATTACAAGTATGATTAAAACAAAGCTCGGCTAAATGAAATCACTCACGGTGGTATCCTAGTGATGAGAAGCATAGTCAGAATTGGGTATCTGCTCTCTTCAAGGAGGTTTTCTGTTAGTCTCTGCTTCAGTTCTACGGGGATTTCTGTAACTGTTCCGTCAAAAGTGACATCAGTAGACCAGGTTACTCTCAGAGTGTCATTCTCACAGCTCAGCTTAGCCTGAGAACTGACCTTAGGGTTGCAGTCTACAAACAATATTATAACAATGTCAGGAGGGCACTAAGCGTACATAGATACATATCAAAGAAGTTATAGGCATGACATTCGAATACACTCATTAGCATACTATATTTTATATTTATTGTTTGCTCTATTTTGTATTATTGGGCGATTTAAGGTGTGATGGGGAATGATGACGTCAGTATTTGTAATTTCCTGTGACACATTAATACTGTGAAACTCAAACCATGAAGACGTCAAAGCACTTACTGTGTTGACATATTGCCTTTATCTGGTTGACATTGCTATTAGCGAGGCTTGTTAGAGTGGCGAAGGCAACCTTATCAGTTAGTACTGTACACTTTATATCATACTCAGCAACCAGCTCTATCTGTCTCAGCAACAAGTAATCTAAAATGTCAATAAATTATTAGTGATACCAGGTATTAAACTACTGCAAATGTTGAGTTCACCATCTTACTTAGTATCTGCACAATTTTGACTGAATAAGTTCAAACATGAGAGAATGAGTTTACTTGTCGTCGAAACTTAACCTACATAGAGAGCCCAATAGGGCAAGGATTAATGAATATAGCAAACATTGTGAGTTAAACTAAGTTAATGAAAATCATATTCTGGCTAGATTACAGAGAGTTGCTCAAATTATCTGTCAAATAAAACTAAATTGATTGAAAATCTACAGGAACCTTCCAGAGGCTTTGAACTATGCAAGCAAAGCTTAACAAACTATAATACCATAAGAGTTTGTTCAGAGCTCCGGTTGAAATATATAATTGGGAAGGCTGTGAGTATGTTATGTTTTGTGTACAACAAGGTATTAAATTGACAAGCTCAAATTAACTCACCATTATTTATTACTATAACATTTATAGTACAGTTGTCTTCATAAATCACATGAGTACCGACAGCTAAACTTGTGTTTACACTTGGAGTCACCTCGATAAACGCTCTCTCCTCATCAGATGTCACATACAGTGTCATGTTTCTGTCCTGACAAGGCACTTTAGTTGTAGTTCCTAAAGATTAAAGTGAAGTTTCATCATTTGCGTGAGGATACTATTCAATATAGGAGGACAAATAATGTCAGGTACAAATGCATTAAGTTTCAGATTTGAATTTAGGTACTTGTGTACCGAGTATTGAAGTGGTGTCTTTCATATAACAGGCAGCAAGGTATTTCACTGGGTAGCCCGAAATAGCAATCAACTATTTATATTCATACCCACCGTTGTTTAAGACTATAATGTTTATAGTACAGTCGCTATTTTGGATCACATGACTACCCACAGCGAGTCTAGTCTGTATGTCAGGAGTTATGTCCACTTGTGCTTGCTCCTCATCGGTTGTCACATAGACTGTCATGTTTCTGTCCTGACAAGGGGCTTTGGAGGTGGTCGTCTGTGTAGTTGTTGATGGTGTGGTAGTTGTAGGTATTGGCGTAGTTGTCAGTCTTGGATCTAGAATGTTGGAATATTTAGTATTGTGGAGTCAATTTTGAAACACCTTTCAAACAAAATCAAAAGAATTTTAAAAATTGTGGTTTCAACAGGGATATAAACAGAATTTCCAAGGCCGCTTCTCTACTTTATAATTTAATTATTTCATCTCATTCATTGGAGTAATCTTATTATGTGAGGCAAAAGTGGTAAACTTGATCATTGACAATATTATATTTAGTAAAATCAGCTATTTGTTGTCTCACAAGATTATCAGGCGGGAATAGCTAAAGTGATAAAATGGACCAGCAAATATCACCTAAAAATTTAACTTGAGATAACAGAGATATATATATACAGCGTACTCACACATGAACTGCTGGATCTTTTCGTATTGTCCGACGTACAAAGAACTATTAGTGATGAGCAGAGAGGTGGGAGAGCTCAGACATCCTGAGCAGAGATCCAGTGTAGATACTCTGTCTGAGTTCATGTCTACGAGTCGGATCCTCATATTGGCCCAGTCAGCCACCAGCAGTGTCTGATGTCCGATGAAAACGAGGCCATGTGGGTTGGAGAATAGAGAGTTTAGTAGAGAGCTGTCTGTGTAGCCTGAGTTCCTCGGTGACCCGGATATAAGTGTTATTATCTTCTCTCTGTATGTGATACGGTAGAGAGCGTGGTACGCTGCTGTGACATACAGATCCCCGTTGTCATCCTGTGTCAGGTGTCTGATATGCTGGAGTCGGTCGGACTTAACGAAAGTACCGACAGAGGCGGAGCTTACATTGACTGTCCTCACAGCTTTGTTGTTGAAAACAGTGACGAGAAGCTGACTGACATCATTCATGTCTCGTATTAAAGAATAGGGACTGAAGAACTGACCGGGGCGACTGTCTGTGTATCCTGCTGACTCACACTGTCCGCTGAAGACAGAGGTGAGGCCTGTGTGATGGTTAATCTCTCTCAGACAGTGATTGTTATGGTCAGCTACAATTACACACTTATCGCTGATCTGTGTGAATCCTGTGATGAAGTCAAACCTAGCCTCAGATCCTCTCCCCTCTCTATATCCAATCTCAGCAGTGTTCCCAGCTATGGGCGTAGATGTTGTACCATCGCTGGTCTTCAGTGAGAAGCGGTCTGTGTACAGGATGTGACCGGGTCTGAAGAGATCTTTTTCAATGTGAAAAACATAGTAAGAGGTGGTGGTGATGTTTGTAGCTGTAGATCTCTCTAATCTGTAAGATTAATATTGTTATGTAAATGGATGATTTTGGTTAATTTGATTGTATTAACGCAGTAATTATTGAACAAACAAACAAAAACCACAGATATTGCAAATGCAATATTTTAAATTCCTAATTTAAAAGAAGTGTATTTTTCGTATTCTAAGTATTCATGTGCTGGTGGGTGAATCAAATATATCAGAATTATTAATTTTTCCCACAATTGATTTGAATGGATAATTGTGTTTTCTATCAACCAATTAAATTTAAATGCAGGTTATGCACCAGACACCAATATATATAATATTTTACACACGGCTTTTGCTCACAGTAAATTTTGGTTATGTGGCGTTGTCTCATGTTATACATCATCAGGAGGCAATACACAAAATTTCAATTGAGCGACCTAAATTCAAAATCTTGAGTAAAACAGATATTTGCTTCAATTAATCAAAAAAAATGTTTGAAATGTATAAATTACAAAAAATTAACAGTTTGTACCATAAGTAATCTGTAATATCACAAATCACAAGAAGGAATGAAATGATCAAATGATTAGTTCACTGTACATTGCCTACCCTGAATCTGATGTTTTTACTAAAGGATATTCTAGCATAGAACTAAGAAGGCTTTCAAACCCATATTTATTATTAAAATGACCTGGATAAGTAGATAAACATCACATCAATGGAAAGTGACTCACCGATCAACTAGAGACTGCGTATTCTGATCCATACACCACACAGTATTTAGTATAACACAACATAACACCTGTCAAAGCAATGATTGTATTAATTAAGTTTGTTACAAGAGAAAATACCAAGGTACTTTAGGTTTGGGGGAGGGGACATCACCCATATAAAGAGAATACCGGGTCCCCATCGAGACCCTCTGCGCATTCATCCTGTAGATGTTATGTCTGGATTAAAGCAAGCCATGCTTGTATTCTCATGTACTAAAACTACGTCTTTTTTTCAAAATTATCACCTATCAATTTTGAAGTAATAGTTGAATCAAAATTCTTAATGTACTTACAAGGAAAAGTGTCAGTCTCAGCTCCATGATTCTTGACAGGCCAAATATTTTCATAGGAATATAACAGTATTTGCTCTACACCTCTAGTCTCTCCTAAGTACGATAAGCGAATGAACTGGCAGCAAACATAAACCTGCTGCAGAGGTATTTAGCTAGCGACAACCATATATAACCATGCCAGTTATCTTTTATGTGCGTCAAGCTTCAGATAAGAGAGTCGAGTAAACCTTTCTCTGCCTGGTACTAAATACTGTTGACGTAGGAATCTCTTATCAGTGTAAACATTCAAAGGTAGCTATATTGGAAAAAATCATGTATCCTGATTTAACAAAGTCCTCAATATTGAACCTGGGTACTGCTGTGTGCGTCAGAGACCTGAATAAGAAGGACAAGCGAAACTTTCACTGCTCAGTACTCAATCACGCTAATACAATGATTCGTATATCACTGTAAATGTTACAGGAGGCGACAAATTTAAATTCTACGAAAAGAAATGTAAATGTTGACATGCCTGCCTGCGTTTCACTTGATGAGGCCTGATGATTACAAGTCTGAGTCTGTTGCATCAATTGAGCTAAAAAGATAATAAGGAATGACAACTCTTTGTTTGTCATCAATATCTCTCTAACGGCACACGATTCTTGTGGTGGTATTAATGGTGTATCAATTATACCTGTACCTGTAATTGTTGCTGAGGTTTATCAAGGGGCCTGATGTTTACAAGTCTGAGCCGGTTACATGAACTGAGCTACATTGATAATAACGAAGGATGACTGCACACAATTCTTGCGTGTATCAATTTTAGCCAATTTATTATTAGCTAATTTTTATTCAATTGCATTGCATGGATCTCATGACAATTACATGACATATGATTAATACCAAAGTGACGCAACTCAATCAACTCATCAAGCTGTGAATCTTGAATTTGTTGAAGCAAGCTATACAAATACTGCTGACCTTGTGCTTGTTATTGGGGCGGCGCCATAGCTAAGCCACTCTCCTATTTAATCAACATCAACCCAGTTAATGTTATGAACTCTTAATCTCAGGCACAACCTAACAATAATATAATATCTATAGATAAATTTTTAGTTGCTCTTCAGATATCTCAGCCTGTTATCAAACCGTATATCCATAGCATGCATGTGAGGGGATTGCAGGACCAAAAGTAATGAAGGAATGGAATAATCAATTGATTAGTGTGGTACCCATTGAGACATCTGATTCTTGAGCCGCCTATCCCCTTGTAGTAAATTGCACATTGCAATGTTTCGTAAGCATTGGATGATTGAGCCGCCTTGAGAGCATGTTGCCTCCTGCTATAAGTCAAATTCAACTAACTTACTGAGACCGCACAACTCTAACAGCATAATTCCGCCTGCAGTGTAATATGGCTAGTACCAGCTATATATAACATGGTAGCTTTTATGCTGTCCGCTTGCATTATAGATTTTTCACAGAGATCATACCTGCCCTGTATTATAATGGTGGTAATTTTTATATGTACAGTCATTCAGAAGAGCAGTTTCATTTAATGTTGATTTTGTATGGCAAGTCTGTTATCTTCAAAGATTTAACAAAGGCAGCTTGTCTCAGCTATCAATAAGCGTACATTTTTAACAAGTGACATAATATAAGGAAAAGCATCTAAGTTTTGTAGGACAGCTGGCTGTATTGTAATCACACAAACTGACTTGAGTTTAGACTGAATATGCCGAAGTGGGAGTTATCTGACTGGTGCGTCGAGGGAGGATAACTCCTATTATGGTCCAAGTTAGTCAATTAGCTGAATAGTATATATAATATGCTATAATATAATATAGATCCCAGTCAGCAGAAGGCTCGCAATCTATATATTATATAGATTGTGAGCATTCTGTTGACTGGGATTAACATGTACTTATGTCATAGCATAGGATTGCGGAGCTTGGTTATTAACCAGCGGATGGTTGATTCAATACACAACTTGTGTGAGTGTTAACTCCAGCGAGGTTAATCACAACATGTGCATGTCGCGAGCTGTCATTCTGACTGGTGCTTTGTTTATAGTAATTGAGTGAACTAGCGGATATGTCTGATTAACTTGTGCAGTATTAATTCTGCGTGGCTAGCGCATAGGAATTAATACTGATAGTTATTTAGTATGAATGTCAACTTGTGCGGCTGTCACTGATTCTTGCTAATTCTGGGGTAGGGTAAAGTGCAAGAGTTGTATTGAGTTCGTATTGACTCTGAGTAACCCACCACGTAATAAAAAGGTGGGTGGGCTTTAGCGTATCACTACGTAATGAAAACAGTAACACATGTATTAATGGCTTGATGAAATCTATGATGCTTGTAAAATAAAAACGTGTTTAGGGGGGGGGGGCGTTTATGACAGCTGCACATTATTAGGGAGCATGATGATTGTCTTTTTTTAGAATTCACAGGCACCTATGGGTTGGTATAAGGCAAAATAGTTCAATGAGAAAAAGTACTTTATGTGTACGTACAAAAACCCGTCAATTTAGCATTGCTTTTAATTATACAAAGCCTCCGTGATTATTTAGTACATGGTGGATTGATAATTTCTTATATTTGTAACAATCTTCATTATATATTTTCTTGGCATCCTGGATTTTTACAAAGGTATTGGTAAAGGCGCTCACCTCTCAACGCTTCTGAAGTGAATGGGTTTGAGTCCCGCCGCTGACTAAGAGTAGGATATACTGGTTGTGCAAGGGTTGTGCCGCACAGCTCATCCAATACCATACAAACAGAACCAGTGGTAAGATGAGTGATAGACTAAGAGACTCTGCTTGCAGAGTACGGAAGTAGCAAAAGCTACAACAAATTCCTTCTTACTTTACTGTTTAAGGTTTGCCTAGCTGGCTGTCCTCTGGTTTTTAAAAAACAAGACATTGTCTATGTCAATAACATCAGGTGTATTTGCAATAGAATCTAATTGACATGAATATTAAAATTCTTTTTGCAAAATCATTTGGGATGATCATTGAAAAATTCAATGGTCTCATATATTGGGCCACTGAAAAATTCTGACACGTCAACATAGTTTGCATGTAAAGCGATGGGGAAATATATACAGGTGTTGACCTAATAGTAGCACTAGCAGTCAACTTGCACAATCAGTTGATTGCAGTAAATATAGCAACTTCAAAGGAAAAATATTTTTCAGTGGCCTGGCTGGGTAGGTTATGGAGCATTTAAAGGTTGGGGTTTGGTTCTGAGATTATATGTGTTGGAAAACAGTGATAGGTTAGTTGAGCAACAATTCATCGTGTTGAACCCAAACTGTTGACCCCTGAATCCACTTTTGGACACCAAAAACCCAAAACTGTCATCTGCAAACCTAAAACTTCAAGCTGCAAACCCCAAACTGCGAGCTGCAAGCCCGAAGTTGCGAGCTGAAAACTCCAAAAGGTTGACCCTCAAACCCCAAAATCTGACCCCCAAACCCCAGAACGTAGGCGGTGAACCCAACAGTGTAGACTGCAAACCCGAAATTTCAAGATGCAAACCCCAAATTTTGACCCCGAATCTGACCCTTAAACCCCAAAAGCTGACCACGAAAGCCAAAATTTTGATCATATACCCCAGGCTGCCAACCCTAAACCCCAATATCACACCTCAAACTTCAATTAATATGACTATACTATATCTTAACGTCAAAAAACGTCTGGCGCTAACAGCACATGGATTTGTACCTGCCTGGCGAGACCGAACTTGCTCTATCTTCTTCTTTATAAGACTTTAACTAAGTTGAAGCGTGTTGAATTATTGAGTGTCACCTTGAATGTATTTTTAAAGGTCAGGTCAACACCCCACCCATCACTCAATAAACACTATATCTTCAGCCAATGGGTAATTATTTATAATAATTATTATTATTATCTCCCTGCTTGACAAGGAAAAGTTACTTCCAAATGGCATGTATACGTCACACTGTAGCTTAACATCTCTTCTGTCTTATGCTTGTAGACAACCTGAGCCATCGCTGCAGAATTTGCCGATGATGGTCAGGAACATGGTATACCTGTAAGCTGCAACCTAAGGAAGATACCATTTTAGAGACCAATCAGGGAGCAAAGCATGACAAGTTTTGAGGGCAACAGTCCTATGCTCAAATGGCTGTAGCCTGTCAAGTTATGGATGGATCGCCTCAGAATTTTGCGACCTGCTAGCGTATCAACAGAGGTCTTGTACGACCGATTTTGAATACCTTTTACCGTCAGTCCGGAAACTATCAGGTAGTACGCCCGAAATTCGGTCAAGGTCAACTTGTCGCACCCATCCTCATTTAATTTGCAAAGTAGGTCTGATGACAAATGAGGCTGTAGCCAATTCAAAAGCACTGCTATCGGTGATATTGAACCCTGTAAATATATTCAGGTGTATTTGCAATAGAACTCTATTGATTTAAAGTTTTTAATTCTTTTTGTAAAATCATTTTTGGACATTCAATGCGTAGGGTGAGTTAATGTATATTAGACCGGAAATTTGTGAAAAGTGCAATTG
This sequence comes from Membranipora membranacea, assembly GCA_914767715.1. Taxonomy (NCBI): domain Eukaryota; kingdom Metazoa; phylum Bryozoa; class Gymnolaemata; order Cheilostomatida; family Membraniporidae; genus Membranipora; species Membranipora membranacea. The sequence continues at coordinate 20,839,956 of OU612072.1, forward strand.
TCTTATATATGGGGCCACTGAAAAACTCTGACAAATAGTTTTCAACCCATAATCAGCAATATGAAGATTGGCTCATTTTGTTGTATTTCTATATTTCTTAACATGATCCCTTCACTCGATGATTAAACAAATAAAATTCAAAACTTGCGCTTCAAAGTTACAGATTAAAAAAAACTCCTAACTTAATTGAATGACACGACATCGTAAATGTCACATAAGCAAGACTAAAATTATGAATAAAGCTTTTCTTCAAGATGTTATTTAATACGATATTGTAGTATGGTATTCAATTTTTTTATATATTCTGTTTCATTGAATTGCTATGCCGGTGCATTATCAATATGATCATCATGGAATGTGTCCACGCCCAAATCAGCGCATGTCTCATCTTGGCTATTCTCCTTACCAGATTGATTCTCCCTGTTGCGTCTTTTGCCCCTGGCAACATTGATCCCGATGCCAGCTGAACTGTAATCAGTATAAGTAGGTGTGTGGAAGTCAATTTTAGTCAAGAAGCGCACGTTAAATACAGTACACTTGTGATATCAAACCATATACACGCCACATCAGTATACCAATCTCATATCACTGTTGAATGAAAGTAATCTCCAACCAGAAGTAATGTGAATTGAAACAATGTCTCAAGCCTGTTTTCAAAGGTTTGGTCTTGCTTAAGATTCTATGGATCAAAACTTACTTTCCTTCTCCTTTCAAAGGATGTCGGTAAATATTCTTACCTTTCATTCCTTTTGTTGGTGATGGTCCTCAGTCTGACGACATAAGCGGCAAATACTAGAACAGAAATCACCACTATAATCACAACAGTTGAAGGTATTAATGCAACATTTAGATTCGATATGCCAGGTTGTTGTGCAGACTTTCCGGCTGTGATTGCGGGGTTTCCCTCTGGAAATAAAGAAGGAAATTATTTATTGAGTGGGTTCGCTATTTTCCATTTTATTTCACAGATTGAATCATAATTTAGCGATATTTGTGCATTCAGGGAGATCAACATTTGTTATTCATTGATAATATGTCATTTTTTATTTAGTTTTCCACTGAAAAGTGAGTAAAAATGACTCATTAGCCTAAAAATAAAAGATTTCTACCATTTTGCCTACAGTTGGGTAACAATGCGTGTAGAGGGGAAGAGAGTCTTGAGCCAGAAATAGTAAATACGAGTAATAACCTTCTGTAGATTGTGGATCCGGTGTAACATATGATGTAGTTTTAGCGGTCCATCTCCTCGGCATCCTCCCAGGCAAAGTTACAAAAGTAATTGGTGTGTCCATCGTAGTAGCTGTTGGTAAAACATCAAAGAGTGTTATGACTTTTATTGATAAAATAATTTAAAACACCAGCATGAATAAAAAACTAACATAAATTTCATGACGACAACAAAGAAGTAATTCCTTCATTCACAGCAGACAGCGTTCTTGTCTACCGACCAGGCTATTGATTACAATATCAATGCATTCTTTTATGGATGCTTAAAATTGGTAATAAACCACTTATGGTGTTGCTTGCAATTATGAATGACTGTAATAATAATAGTACAGTTGCCTCTATGAATCACATGACTACCGACAGCAAATCCAATCTGTTGATAGGGACCTGCATCCACAAACGCTTTCTCCTCATCAGATGTCACATAGAATGTCATGTCACTGTCAGGACAAGGTGTTCCGGAGGTAGTTTGCAGAGCAGTAGTTGATGTTTCTGTGGTAGTTGTAGTTATTGGCATGGTCGTCGGTTTTTGATCTAACAAATAAACAAGTTTGATATGGTTGGGTTGATTTGAACACCTCATTCCTCATAAAATAAAAACTGTCTTGAAGATATGCATATAATATGTGTCATCCAATGATTACTGCTCTGCTAGTGTCACCAAGGCCAGTCATATGAGGAGGCAGCAGAAGGTTCTTTATAAATTTTTAAAATTCATGTCTCCATTTTCGGAGTTATCTTTTCATGCGAGGTACATCGACATACATTTTATCCAAGATATATTTTAATATCAGGTTTTATTCAACTTCAAAGTAATAGGCAAAGTAAAAATTTTGACCAGCATACCTACCTGTGAATTCAGATCGAGAAAACATAGATAATCATTTTTTATTAGTGTATAAACAGTGTACTCACATATAAACTGCTGGATTCTCCGACGTTGTCCGACATACAGAGAAGTATGAGTGATTAGTAGAGACCAGGGTTTCCTCAGACATCCTGAGCAGAGATCCAGTGTGGAGTTGAATAGAGAGTTTAGGAGAGAGCTGTCTCTGTAGCCTAATGACATTTCAATGATAAGCGTAATTATCTTCCCTTTTTATGTGATATGGTAGAGAGAGTTAGTTACTATGACATACAGGTCACCTTTGTCATCCTGTGTCATCTGACTGATTTCCCAGAGGATAACATCTCTAACAAAAGTACCAACAGCTTTTGAGCTGATATTTCTGTACTCACAGCCATGTTAAAGCTGTCGGTGACGAGAAGCTGCATGTCATCATTATTGTCCCTTATTACAAACCAGGGACTGTTGAACTGACCAGGTTGACCATCTGTGTATCCCTGTGACCCACACTGTCCAGAAAACTGTGAGGTGGCTCTTGTACCACGATCAATCTCTCTCAGACATCTATTACTTATGTCAGCTACAATGTCACGTTGTCTCTGTATCCTCTCATTGTAGTGTTCCCTGCTATGGTGGTAGAGGACGTACCATCGCTAGTCTTTAGTGAGTTCTGAGGTCACATGGCTGATAAAGGTCTACCTCCATGTGATAAACAATGTTCGAGGTGGTTACTGTGAAGTTTGTGACTGTAGACCTCTCTAATCTGTAAAATTGATATTGTACCGGTATGTTAATATATCAGGAGAGTTTTAGCAACACAGACGTTTATTTGTGTAATATCACGAGCTGGTACCCTGAATAATAAAATTCAAAGTAAATAATAAAACTGGCATAGTGTGGTGATGATACAAAGCAAAGGTGCTATATGTATGAAAAATCAGCCTCAGCGAAATACAATTTGATATTATTAATTATTATGCTGTCAATAACGTTAGGTGTTGCTTGCTATTCGATTCGATTCATATTGAATGAAACATTTGAATGCAAAGAATGATGTTACATGATAATTATTATTACACTTACAAAAATACTGCCCTTCCGTTAACATACAGTAGGTAGGATAAATAGTTAAGATCTGGTCTAATGATTAACGTATAGATGTAGATCTTTATCTGAAAGAAATGGTTACAAATCCTAAATACATGCTTATTTGTAAGCGCAATAAATTTACACAGAAATACAAAGTGAATCTCAGTGTTTTAAATGATCAATTCAAGTATCATATTATCAAACACATTGCGTTAATTGAAAAGCAACAATAATTGGTAAAGGTGAATTTACTGCTGACGTGCTGTCAATCTGTCCTCAAGTATTGAAGATGACAAAAAACTACTAGAGCAAAATAATCATATCAAACAAATATTCTAGCTGCACTTACAACTATTGTAGATGTTATCCGTTTGGTAGAATAGAAACAGTACGGTTAAATAGAATGTTGAGTATGATCTGCTGACATAGTAACAAAGTCAGCGTCTGCTGTACTGGTGTAAGATATTGTATCTCATAAAATCAGTGGTGTGATGGTGGCGTACACACTAGAGTGCCCACTTCGGTGGCTAAATTGACACTAGCACATAATTGCCTTGCTGCATATGACTGGGTGTGTAACAGTGTATGGATAAAAGAAAGCTAAGTAATTATGGTGCTACAAGTGTAAAATGGTTAGAATCAGATATTCTGAATATACTGATACATCACATACCTAGGGTTTTGACAGATTATGTCTGTCAAAAGTATAACATAATCAAAGCTACTTAAAATAAGGCTCATCTCCGAAGCCAAATGATGAATGGCTCCGAACAGCAGCGCGGCGCGAGTCAAGAAAAAACAGTAAATGATGCGTGGCCGCCCACCCACAGCAGACAGTTCACATCCCTCCAACCAGAGAGGGTCCCGATAACTTACCCTTGTTATCTACTGCGGTTTCACCTGGTTTTATCTTAACCATCAACGGGGACAAGAAGTGCTAGTCTATGTACACTCCTTGTAATAATCATGTCCCCACCACCTGAATACTCAATGGTCTTACCTTGCACCTTATAGTTCTTATAGCATAAAGCAACTTTTCTTACCTGGCCATCTGCACTGGGGAACACTTCTTGTACCCGTGCTAGGCGATACTGTTTGCGGAGTTGGTTTGAATCAGTGACGAGAACTGTATCACCTACTTTGAAGTTCCTAGACTGCTTGTGCCACTTGTTCTGAGCTGCCAAGGTCGGTGCATATAACTCCATCCACTTTCGCCAAAAGTCGTCTACAATGCTCACCACCAGATTCAGTCTGTTCTTTAGGGAGTCATCATCTCTCCACTCTCCAGGGTTTCGTGAAAATGGTCGTCCTATCAGAAGGCAGTTCGGGGTGAGTATCGACACATCGGAATCCTCTGAGGGTAGAGTGCCTAATGGTCTCTCATTGACTAGATTTGCTACCTCATAGCAGACTGTCATAAACTCACTAGCAGACAGACGATTGTGTTCGACTGAAGGTTTCAGACACTTCTTTACAGTCTTGATAAGAGACTCTGCAGCGCCCTGGTACCAGGGGCTATCTCCAGGTCCAAACCGCCATTCAAGTCCATTCTCTATACCAACTTTCTTCATTCTCACTTCATCGAGACTCCTCCATACATCCTGTAACTCCTTCTCAGCAGCCACAAGTTGAGTTCCCGTATCCGAGAATATCAGTCTAGGCCATCCCCTCACACTAACAAATCTCTTCAGTGCCAGTAGAAAGGATTATGTGCTGTATCCAAAAACTGCCTCAATGTGCACAGCACGTGATACCAGATCTGTAAATAGCACTCCATAGGCCTTGCCGGATGTGCGCTTTTGGACTTCGCCTCTGATGACAAAGGGTCCAAACAAATCAAGCATTGTGTGATTGAATGGTGGTCCAGCTGTTAATCTTTCCACTGGTAGCTGAGCCATATTCTGACTGAGAAGTACCGGATTGTGGAGTTTGCAGTGTTGACATCCATGGATAACACTACCAACTATCTTTGTGCCTTGAGATATCCAGTATTCCTCTCGGAGTCGAGCGAGCGTCGCGTCACGACCTCTATGTCCGGAGTCGATGTGAGCTTGCATGATAGCTAAATTTGTGAACTCATGAGATGATGGTAGGAACTTCTGTAGATTTGTCTTGATAGCAGTCATGGGATTTCTCTTAAGGAGCCGAGAACCCATGATCCATACCCCCTCTTCAGTCTTGATAGGGTTGAGTTTCCAGTAGCGTCCTTTTTTGTCTTCCAGATCTCTCACCATCTCCTTCTGTACATCTTTCACGATCCAGAGCAGAGCATCTTTAAGATCCTGAACACAAGTATTGACGACTCGTCCATCTTCCCATTTCCCTCTCTTAGCCAGGTTTCTTAGTCGAGCGACAGTCCAGAGCAGAGATTTTAGCGACTTGAAGTTAGCATAGTTGAATATCTGTACAACAGGAGCAACTTCAGCTGCATTACAGATCTTCTTTTCTCCAGGAAGTGTTACTACAGGATCAACTTCACTCTTTGTACCCCACTGTTCTTCTGGTAGATAGAGGAATGGAGGTCCACGCCACCACTCTGATTCCGGTCCGATGTCCTTAGCTGGTTTTCCACGAGTGAGCCAGTCTGCTGTGTTGTCTGTGCCTTTGATCCACTTCCAGCTCGACAGATCTCCCTTTGTAGCGTTCTGTATTTCTCCCACACGAATTCCCTCATAGAGCTTGAACCTTATAGACTTGCGATTGAGCATACATAGGACAGTGGCTGAATCTATCAGTTGATGGATACTTTCATACTGAAAGCGAGTCTCCTCCTCAATGACTTTTCTGCCCCGCTTGGACAGGACAGCTGCGTTGAGCTCCATTTGGGGTATACTCAGTTTCTGTTTGATAGGAGCGATTCTGCACTTGGCCATAATCAGACGGCACCGATACTCTCCATTAGTTAGCTTCCATCGAACATAAGCACAGAATCCATATGCGTCTTGGCTAGCGTCAGATAGGATGATCAGTGATGGTTTTCCTACCGCGTTGTCAGGTTTTAAGCATCTGTCATACTGCTGTTGCTCTATGTGAAACATCTCCTGGAAGAGTTGGATCCATTTCTTTCTCATGTCTGCGGGTAGGTGTTGGTCCCAAGCTAAGTCTAGGCACCAAGTTTCACGTAGAAGATACTTAGCTCTGAAGGTGAATGGACACAGGATGCCAAGCGGATCGTAGACTTTCATAGTTTGCTCTAACACGATCCTGCGAGTCAGCACATCAGGTATGGATTGAGGTATCTGGCCGATAGTAAGATTAGGCTCTGTATAGACACCCCGCTTCTTCTGCGAGAAATTGAGACTGGTAGTGAATGTAATCTTGTCATGTAGAGGGATCCAGTGCACTCCGAGAACTTGCATGCTGAAAGGCTGGTCTCCGGGCACAGGAACATCACTCAAATCAATTCTCTTTCCATCTTCACCACTAAAGATAAATCACTTGATCCTGCATCCAGTGAGCTCCAGTACGGTCTTTGTGTCCTTAGCAGTAGTTTCAGCTATCTCTTTCGATGGAAATGAGTCGATAATGTCGTCAACATAAGTGTTGCTCTTCAGCAGCTGAGCAGCCCTCGGGTATTGTCCTTGGAAAATCTCTGCAGATTTCTTGATGGCCTCCGAGCTTATCGCTGCAGCCGGTCGATCTCCCATATTCACTCTTGTAATGGCATACACATCTGGTTTCCTCTGCTCAAAGTTACGCCAGAGAAATCTGTGTGTGTGTTGCTCGACATCACCAGTGAATATTGAATTGTACATCTTTGTAATGTCTGCTACTACAGCGACTTGCTCTTCTCTCCATCGGAGAAGTATCCCAAGAATGTTACTCAAATATGAGTCTGGCCCTTTAGCTAGGCAGCTGTTGAGTGAGACTCCTTTGTATAGCTGGGAGGAGTTGAATACTATTCTCACGGGTGTTGATTCGGATTTGGGATTCTGCACTGCGAGATGGCTGATGTAATACACTGGCCCTTTCCATTGAGATATCTCGTCCTGAGTGAGTTTACGAGCAACTTTCCTACTGATCATATCTTGGATCTGATCCGAGTAGATTTGAGCCCATTGCTTGTGTTTCGCTAGAGTTGTCTCTGTACTGCGTAAAGTAGCAAGAGCTGAAGAAAAGTTGTCAGGAAGAGTTGAAGGATCAATCAGCCAGGGATAAGACGTGGTAAATCGTTGGTTAGCTTCATCATACTTCAAGTTGGCTTGGATCATCTGTAGTTCTTGTTCTTCTTTGAAGGAGAAGTCTTGACCTTTGATAGGGCACTTTCCACAGCGGCACGCTCCACATCTAGGCTCTATCTCTATTCCGAGTTCTTCACCTTGCATGAAATCTCCAAGAGCAGCTCGCTCAGCTTTGGTCAAACATGTGATGACTCTATCAAACAGGATATGCTGGGGACTGATTGGTGAGATTGGTTGAATGCGTTCAGTGATAGTGGCATGAGCTAATATAGAAGAATGAGAGCTCATATTAGACAGGGCGGGGTGACTTCCTTGTAGGCACAACCCAAACGGACTCCGTAGTACACTCAGATGTTTTCCGGCTGTTGCGACTTCGTTCTTTGGGTGCAGCCCAAAATAGTCGTTACCAACCAGAATGTCGACTTGACCAGCTTCTCTCATCAGTAGATTGACATTGATAGATGGAAATAGATTAGAGAGCGTATTCAGGTTCAGCTCCTCAACTCGAGATGTAATCTGCTCCATGCTATATGTCTTTATAGAAACCGTAGTGTTGTCCTCTGTGAGTAAATCAAGTGAGTACAGATAAGACAACTCCGTCTTGCTACAGTTGCCTAGTGTTGTGACGTCTAGATCAACCTGGTGTAATCTCCTAGCGCCGAATCGCTTGACAGCATTATTAGAGATAAATGACGCATTCGACCCTCCATCGAAGAAGACAGTAGCCTTTCTGTTACTCTTGACAACTCCGACATGCTGAATGGGAAACACTGAAGAGTTCCTTTGAAAGCTTCCATGATTGTTGCTTGCCTTGACTGTACTCTTGGAATCTTCCTGCTTCGCCTTGTCTTTGTATGAGTCTTTAAATTTATATGACGATCCTGTTGAGGTCGGCCTCTTTACATTACCTGATTTACTACTTGTACTTGTTGATTCTTGCTTTCCTCGACACAGTAAAGCATGGTGGCCCTGTTTGTCACACTGGGGGCAGAGCTTATCAAGTGTACAGGCGTCTCTGGGGTGTTGACCAAAACATTGAAAGCATAATGAATGAGATCTCAAGATATCATATCGCTGTTTAACATTGAACCCTAGGAAACTTTGACATTTATCTAATGAATGAGACTGAGTTCTATGTAATACACAGTATGCTGATGGGTGCTTACTGGCATCACTCATTGACCTACTACTAGACTCGTCAGGATCTGACTCGCCATAAAAAGCATTGACGCTACGCTTTTGAGGTTTTTGAATGGACTGCCTGTTGTTACAGTTATGGGACTTCTCACGCTCTGCCCACCGTATGACCATGCTTCGCTCTGTCTCAAGGAAAGCCATAAAATGTCTGAAAGGTCTGGTCCTGTCATCTGGTGTCATTGTTGATACAGTTTTCATCCAATCCCGTGAAGCATCATGGGTAACATGTCTGCTAGCCTATCGATGTGAGGCATGGTGATAGTTGAAATGTGTCCTACTTCCCCTAGCTGACAATAAGCTGCCTCCACAGAATTGATGAAATTCACTAAACTAGAGCGATCATTATCCTTTACTGGGCGAACCTGGAGCAGGTCTTCGAGAACTGAGTCAACACACAAACCTGCATCACCATAATGATCATCAAGCTTTGATAGTATACGAGAATACGCCATGGGCTGTGTGGCATATATACACTGTACAAGTTGCTTGGCCTCACCACGTAATAGCTCTTTGAGAGAGACTACCCTATCATAATCATCATATAACTCTACACTAGCATATCTCATCCACATTGATCTAAATTCGTACCACTGTTTCCTGTCACCAGTGAATGGTGATGGTGGAATAATACGCTTATGTCTAACCTGTGCAGAATATTGCATATCATTGGATTGCGTGGTAGCCATAGGTACATGAATGGGTGAATGTAAAGAGCCATGTGGTAATTGATCATAGGCACTAACGACTGATGACATAATATTGCCTGGCTGTGCCATACTCTGATTACTATCATTGTGATTGATATCAGTTACATGTAGAATAGAACGCAGTGGCGGGGCACTACGTGTTATACTTACTGGTGTAGATGTACCATGAGTGATAGTCACATCTTGGCGGCCATCACTCACAGCACTAGTGCTCACTGGTGCACTATTATGTATGGTGTCTTGTGTAGAAGTAGCTAATGACTGAGTAACATCATTATTAGAGCTCACTGGGGGGAGCGATGCTCCCTGTCCACCAGGGGGAGACGACCCCACCTCACCCCCGCCCTCCCAGGACCCCGGCCGCCTGCGCGCTGTGTCATCAACGCCATCATCACTAAGCTGCGGGTCATGAGCATGAGGGGCAGATTTATCTATACTGTTAGTTCTAGTATTAAGACTCATGCTTAGCCTAAATAAAATTGAGGTAAGCTCTTCTATTTTAACATCATAATCATTGCTACTGTTATGAGATTTTAGAATAGATATACACTGTTCACACTGTTTGACAATAGTAAAAGCATAGCTATCATTCCCTATAATAGTTGAAGACAAAACACCATTAGCTTTGATAATAGCCAGATCACAATCATTGAGAGTATTACTGATTGTGTTGGAAAGCTGAAGCTCGTTATATTTCTTACAGGCTGAGTCATACAATGCCTGAGCTTCAGAAAAATACTGATCAGGGTCTTTGCCACCAACTTTTTCAAGACCAGAAAATTTCTCCGATGATGTTACACATTCAGTGAATTCTACATGGGTTTCACTGAATAAATCGAATGCTGTATTTAACTGGTCACTCAGTGATTTCAGATCAACATTGTTAGATGGTGACAATATTCTATTAGCGAGAGTAGTCACTTTAGCTTTGTGGCGTGTTCGCTGCTGTTTGAGTTGGTAAATACCTTGCTCATCCATGACGACGAATACCTGTAGGCTGAGTTGACGTAGATCTCTGAACTGGGCGTGTCACGGTCACTGCGGAGGGGCAGTATTTTTGGTACTGTACCGGTATGTTAATATATCAGGAGAGTTTTAGCAACACAGACGTTTATTTGTGTAATATCACGAGCTGGTACCCTGAATAATAAAATTCAAAGTAAATAATAAAACTGGCATAGTGTGGTGATGATACAAAGCAAAGGTGCTATATGTATGAAAAATCAGCCTCAGCGAAATACAATTTGATATTATTAATTATTATGCTGTCAATAACGTTAGGTGTTGCTTGCTATTCGATTCGATTCATATTGAATGAAACATTTGAATGCAAAGAATGATGTTACATGATAATTATTATTACACTTACAAAAATACTGCCCCTCCGTTAACATACAGTAGGTAGGATAAATAGTTAAGATCTGGTCTAATGATTAACGTATAGATGTAGATCTTTATCTGAAAGAAATGGTTACAAATCCTAAATACATGCTTATTTGTAAGCGCAATAAATTTACACAGAAATACAAAGTGAATCTCAGTGTTTTAAATGATCAATTCAAGTATCATATTATCAAACACATTGCGTTAATTGAAAAGCAACAATAATTGGTAAAGGTGAATTTACTGCTGACGTGCTGTCAATCTGTCCTCAAGTATTGAAGATGACAAAAAACTACTAGAGCAAAATAATCATATCAAACAAATATTCTAGCTGCACTTACAACTATTGTAGATGTTATCCGTTTGGTAGAATAGAAACAGTACGGTTAAATAGAATGTTGAGTATGATCTGCTGACATAGTAACAAAGTCAGCGTCTGCTGTACTGATGTAAGATATTGTATCTCATAAAATCAGTGGTGTGATGGTGGCGTACACACTAGAGTGCCCACTTCGGTGGCTAAATTGACACTAGCACATAATTGCCTTGCTGCATATGACTGGGTGTGTAACAGTGTATGGATAAAAGAAAGCTAAGTAATTATGGTGCTACAAGTGTAAAATGGTTAGAATCAGATATTCTGAATATACTGATACAGATATTATTTTGTAAATGTAATGTTACTAGTCCAATAGTTTTTGAACGATGAAATTTCATATTCTGGTGATACAATGTTTTATAAATGAAATTAAATAATCAAATGTGATGTTTTACAATTGAGATTTTGATGAAGGGTGTTTCAGTATATGATAATTGTAAAAGTGATGTTTTTAAAGGAAAATTTTCAGGGTTTCATGATATAATACTATACTTTTAATAAACTGGCCATTCAAATATGACCACAAAAACTTTTTCATGCAATTAATACCAATGAAGAATGCAGCTTTTTCCAAATAACTAAATTGGGCAAACGCATTAGATATATAAAATATAAACATTTCACAGGCAATTTTTTTCACAATACATTTTGGTTATTGGGCGTTGTCTTCTCCCATCAACAATCAGCAGTAATTTGGTATCACGGCTAACAAGGAGTTCTGGTTTTGAACCAATACCATTTACGGCCGGTTCCCTCAGCATGGCCTACTCTGAATCTGCTTTTAATAGAGGGTCTTTTAGAGTCAAACTTTGAAGATATTCAAACTCATATTTATTATCACAGCGTCCTGGATACTTGAGTAGAATTTACATTGACTGAGAGTGACTCACCGATCAACTAGAGACTGCACATCCTGATCGTTACACCACCCAGTATCCAGAGTCACACAACATTACACCTGTCAAAATGATACCCTTGATTTAGTTTGTTACAAGAGATATTACCAAATTTTTTTTTGTTCAGGGGAGGGGACAATTCTGATAATTCATTTGAATAAGTTTTATGTCAGGGTTAAAGCAAACCTGCTCAACATCTCAAGTGCTTCAACTACGTTTTCTTCTTCAGAACTCGTATTAATTTCCAGGTTATAATGGAGTCACAGTTATTATTGTCCTTACAAGGAAAAGTGTAAGTCTCAGCTCCATGATTGTTAAGACCGAATGTGTTTATGGTACTGTAGTAAGAATTGATTTATACCTCTAGGCTCATCTCAACAAGGAGAGCAAAGAAAGCTCATTGAACCACTCTTCTCCCAGAGAGTAGCGTGGAGCGGATTTTAAGGGGGTCGCTCTGGAATTGCAACCACGCACATTGCCTGTTTCTTCTGAGTACGCCGACTTTCTATACCGAGTGCAACGACTCTGTTTTATATGGAAATAACACGGGTGCACCGATTCTATCTTACTGGGAAGAGTATTGACCTGACTTTGGGGAGGGAGGGAGGTATAGGTAAAAAAGGAATAGCCTTATTTATCAGGGGCTTGAAGAATAAATTACCTAATTTGTAGGGCGAGAGAAATGGGAGGGAATGGGTATAGATAAAATAAATAGAGAAATGGGGGGAAGGGAATGGCTCTGAGTGACAACTACCTTTGCAAGATAGCTGGGAGGATAACTGGACTGGGAATCAGGTCAATGGTTGCAGTGGTGCAATGGGGGTTTTCACTACCCAAGAGAGGCTACAGTCTATCAACAGAGTGCAAACAAGGCAACATTATATGAAGGCAGGGAGGGAGGCAGGGAGGAAAAGTTACTAGAATGCTGATATGGGAAGACAACTCATAATAATAATAAAGCATGTAAAATGAAATTTTGGATGTTTAGCTGTGGTGAAAATCCACCACAAGAGGACCAACAAAGGATAAAATCCACTTTGAACAGTGATCATGCCCTTTGCTATAATTATATTATAAAATTTATGTTAACTAGTCTTGGCATGGTCTGCTTAAAACCAAACCACTTATCAACCAATATCAGCTTATCTGTATTACCAAATACTGTCTCACTCAAAAAGTGCTACATTCAAGAACCCAATTAAAAGGTTATGAACAGTTTTTGTTTTTAAGTTTTTTTTATGTTAGGTTTCTGCAATAACTTAATGATAACAAGATCAGATTCTAATAGTGAGTGGTCGGTAACGGAATGCTGCTCCCAGCACTCCTGGCTCACAAATAGTCTTGTGCTTAGTTGATGGGTTGTTTTACTATAAAATGCTGTTAGATATTTTATTGAAAAATTATAGACTTTGATAATTTAATAATCGTTGAGTAATTTTGAAAATTTAAATATGATTTATATAAACAGTTTCCATTTGTATATAAAACAAGTTTTAGAATAAATTTTACCCAAGAAACGGCAAAGGGCCGTTTGGACGGTAACTCAGCATGGGTGAATCATGGTGGAAAAACTTAGAAAAATTTTTGCGAAAAAATAAAGTTATACAAATATATCATAGCCATGCAATGAACAAAAGACAATCATTATTTCGAGGCCCTGTGGCGTTACAGACTCAGATGGGATATACACAGATGGGTAGGTACCTGGACTAGCAGTAATATGAGCAGCAGAAAGGAAAATAATGGAGATGGTTGTAATAAACCCTAAAACAAAATTTCTAGGAAAGCAAGCATTCAAAAAAATTCAACCAAAACATACAAAATCCAAAATTTAGTAATTCAATTGTATTGCTTACTTAGCAGTAAAAGTCTATTGGTGATGTTTTACGTACTGACAAAAAGTTGTACCTGCAACAGCATTATTTTGGGGCCACAGTCCTAAATCTACTTTGAAACCCTTATTAATTCACCTAGGAAATGGCAAATGAAGGAAAAAGGTGCAAAATTGTTCTAAAAGAATTACAACATGAAAAACACGAGCAGAAAACTTTTAAGCGAACAGTCACCTAACCTGCCTCTAAGTAGGAAAGTTGGAACCCTGTTTATGACAAAAAAAAGTTGCCCTGAGTCCTCGTACTAAGAGTGTTATACATCCTAGAGGTGAGGCCATAGTGGAACTCCTAATCGTAAGTGTGCAGCAAGCTGCCAGAAACTGAAACAGGCACTAGTCGGCTATTGGTAGTGACACTTTGATCTTAGCCAATAGGCTGAGAAGTTGAACTTCTTGTAGGGTCTTGTTGACAGTTGCAGTACCGGCAGACTTAAGTGCCTGATCGAACTCACATGGCAACATTGCCATGTGTGAAAAAAAATTGACACAACACAAGTAATGTCAGGTAAGACAATACGGCGATTGGTAAAATATTGTTTTCAGTACAGAAATAAGAAACTGCCGATAGAATTAAACAAATCTAGGAGACTTACCATACAGGAGTGCAGGCCATGTGTCAGGGGGACAATCGCCAGTACAATAAGAATAAAATGAAACACGGCTGTGTACACATTTTCAAATGAATAAACTTGTTCTCAATTCTCAACATGTTCACATCTGGAGTTGCCTGGTCACATGTAATACATTACGTTATGCTGTGACTTGACCCTGTTAGTTATTAATCAGTGAAATGGAGATGATTATTCCTTTTATATCCGGTCATCAGTTACCTTGACCTTTTACTCATATATTAGGTAGATGCTTCGTCTTAGCTCCCTACAAGCAGAATTAAAGGCATGTCAATAAATAAAACCTTACGCCTAGTGACAAACGAAAAGTTAGCTACACACTACAGGTCCGGTGTACTTAGCCTCAGGGTGACAATCGTATGTGAGATTGAGAGCACTAACCCTCCCCCCCCATAAGACAAGCCTATATGTGACACATAGCATCCAAAATGGCTACACAAGCTAAGGCGGAATTTTGCTGGCTGAATTAAGTGCAAGCGCATTACTCCTAATGGTAACTAGAAGGCATACAAAATAGTGCCGTATGTCTACTTAAGTCCATGAATTGTACTGCCAGGAGGTTGGCGCTTCAGGAGGAAATGTTGGTTCGAGACCAATCAATGAAGTGGTTTGTGAACAACTGTTCTAACCGCATTAACATCGACTGCATCTATTCTCATGAGTACTGCTCTACTGACACATGGGAAGAGGGGTGACTACCTTGTAAGAGGTTGCTAGACACTCCATAAGTCCAGAACTGATATAAGTAGGCTACATAACATATGATGTGCTATAATTGAGAAGCATGCTTGAATTATGCTTCCAGCCTCAAACCATCCTTAGACATTATGTGTTCCTTACTCAATCCTCAAGAACCTTTACTTTGTGTGGGTATAACATTCAATTCACATAGCCATTATGCAGGTTTTGGTTTCTTAGTAAGTACTATTACAAAACGGGCTGATTTAAAATTTGTCTCGGGAAACCTGATTTTAGTACGGTTTTTGACATTTTAGTTACGTCCCATTATGCTGATTTTTTTTGAAACGTTGTTTTCTGCTTGACTTTAAAGGTTAGAATATTATAGAAAATATCCATGGATAAAAAATTTTGGTATTACTCTCTAGGAGTTAATAAAAGTCTTTTATGTATTTGGGTACTTAATGTTAGCTAGGCACTCAATTCTGGCTAGCTGAGGCGGGAGTCCATGTAAAAGAGTGTGCTAAAATATTAACTAGCACATAATTTGGCTATTTCAAGCCGATGCAAAACGGTCAAGTTTCTAGACGTGTGTTGTTTACTTCTCGATGGTAAAACACTCAGAATGAATAGACAATGATAGCTGTTCAGTTTGTATTAGTCTCATCCTCTGAGTAAAGTAAAACATAAACCAAAATGGATGATCTGGACGAAGTGATGGTTTGTATTCTACTCATTTCTGAGAAATAAAACAAACGCCAGAATGGACATAAGTAATAGCGGCTATCTTAGTCATATGGTACTGCTGTCCTTACCTTATTCTGATGGTACTGCTGTCCTTACCTTATTCTTATTGTACTGTTGTCCTCTATTCTGAGGCTGCTTGTGGGTTAGTACTGGGGATTTTGATTGATGCGGGTAACCAGAGATATTCGGTAGATTCTAAAATACACAGATCAAGAATATTAGTCATCAGGTTGATTATGTTTTGAAGAAATAAATTCAATTTTCAGGGCCGAAAGCTTCATGGAATCGAAATACATTAAACATGAATAGCTTATGTAAATCATTATAAATTTAAAATGAGAGTTTCAGTTTAGTGCACAAAGAAGTTGTCCCCTCCTTGATGTAGAGTGGACAACTCTTATTAACTAGATGAAATCTCAACTATTGTCCCACCCTCCCTGCTAGAGGCAATCATAAACCCAAACAAGATCGGTGATGCTGTCACAAAGGTGTTGTCGTTGATTTGAAGCCCAAAGTCCAGATATTTGGTGTTAACTCGATCAATTTTGATGGCATTTCAAGTATGAAAATTGAGTTCTAAACAAGATACCTGAACTAAAGACTGCACTTAATATGAACTGTCAATGATGCTATCATTGTGACTATGCACAAACAAATGGGAAGATCAATGTTTGTTTTACGGTCCTATATCATGGAATCAGACAAGTCAAGAACACGCTTCATGTTAAGATTCTCACCGCTCATGCGTCGGGAAGTAGCATGTGATAAAAACCCCTGATTTTAATCAATTTAGTCATATGGGAGCATACACCAAACTCAAATGAGCAAGAGCATGCTTTATGATGATATAGTGAACATACGTGTGAGCGAATCAGGGAGGGAATTATATAAAATTACCTCAATTTTCAGTATTATTATGTGATAATTTATACTACAGCATGATAATATATTTTTTACAATATAGCATCTTAACTTAATATTCAATATTCGAGCTTAATAAAAAAAATAATGATACATTATAATATAAAACAATACGTAAAAATACATATTATTATGTATTATATTATATTATTGATCTCTCTCTCCTCGTGGCCTGATGCTCTTGTCAGTCATTATAAGTGCAAATTAAAATTAAAATTTCCTTTCCATACCACCTATGAGGTAGACAGCCATCAGTCAAATGCGTTGAAGCTGGCAGAACTTTAGCTAGATCCAATTACCGACACAAAGTTATAATATATACTAATGAAATTCTTGCGTGTATCAATTTTAGCTAATTTATTATTAGCTATTTTCTATTTTGTTGCGTTGCAAGGACGTCATTACCCCAAATTACTTCAACTTCTCATACTAGTGATATGAGTATGGCAGTATCTAACTATATCAGTACACTGCAGTAAATACACACTGCCATGAACTTTTAGAAACGCGTAATGATGAAGTCATATCCGAATCTCAGCGACACAATTGAATCATGTGCAAGCCGGGAATATTGATTCCGTTGGTACAAGCTTACAAAAATTGTTGACCTTTCACTAACTATCGGGGTGGCGTCATTAGCCTTGTCACACAGCTATCTAATAAGTAGCCATGTGACAAAGCTATGGCCTCAGAGCTATGCCCCTTCCGCTCTATCAATAACTCCACCTCAACCCTGATATATTATGAAGTTTTGTCTCAATGAAAATCGAACACCAAGATATACGGTGTTCTTTCGGCTTGTTGTTCTGAGATCTAATCCTGTCATCAAAATATATATCCATAGCATGCATCTATGGGAATGGCAGGACTGGGATAATCAACTGACAAGTGCTGCACCCATTGGCCATAAGTCATTCCAATTTTTATACAAATAACTCGCTGAGAGTGCACAACTCTAACGGTATAGTTCCGACTGCAGAGTTATGTGGCTAGTACCAACTTTATATAACCTGGTTTTTTTATGCCCCATCTGATTGCATGAGAGATGTTATACAGAGAGCATATCTGCCATGTAAAACAATGGTAACAAATTGATACACAGTTGTTCAGGAGATCAGTTTCACTTTACATTAATTTTGCAAGGCAAGTCTGTGATCTTCAAACACTTAACCAAGGTCAGCTTGTCTCAACTACAAATATGCTATGCGTACATATTTAACAAGTGACATAATATTAGGAATAGCATCCAAGTTTTGTAGGACGGCTGGCTGCACCTTATTAGGGAGCATGATGTATGATCTTTTAAAAAAGTCAGTGGCACTTATGGGTTGCTATAAGAAAAAGTAGCTCAATGAGAAAAATGAAGTTTATGTTTCCTAAAAACGACGGTCGTTTTAGCATCGCTTACATTCATACGTGATTATTAAGTGCGTGATGGAGTGATAATTTTTTATATTTGTAACAGGCCTCATTGTTTGTTTACAAGGCACCTTGGGTTTTTACACAGCTGCTCTATTGAAATTTGTCTAGCAGCTGCCTTCTGGGCTTCAAAAACAAGACACTGTCTACACCAATAATAGGTTTAATAGTTTGTAAGGTAACAAGTCATCGTTTGTACAACTTATCCCTGTGACAGCTAGTGATGGCAACGAGACGGGACAATTCCCGGTCTCGCGCTCGGGACAGTATCTCGTCTCGTCGAGACAGACAACTCTTACTACAGGTCGAGACCACTGGCATTGTAAATGGTAGTAGCTGGTCAAAACATTGCCTTCACCCAGACTCGAACCAGTGACCTAGTGATCAGCAGTTCATGCTCTTACCCACTACACCACGGTTATTATGTGATGTCACATGTAATTCTGACTATGATATAATGGAATGATAGTTATTAGTCATGCTTTTGCTGCAATTATTTAACGGAAATGTTATCTGATTGGCTGTCAGATTTGATTGATTGGCTGTCTGTTTTGATTGATAAGTCAAGGCCATATCTATGTAAACAACTTCTGTTAAAAAGACGGAATGGATGATCAATGTGGAGCTTTCTCATTGATTTGGACCTGGGGCAAGAGGGAGAAAGTATACAATGACTAATGGGGTATCAAAGTGTATAAATATGAGGAGATAGTTGAGCCTAAGCATATCCAGAAGCTGAATCACTTGACTGGTTGGTATAATAAACAAGAAGAAACAGCTTCTCCTTGGTTTTACTATTTTATTTAGTTATCACTATAGATAGGCCTATGTTTTAGATTGGCTGAGGAGGATTACAGTAGGATTACACCCATAAATCATGAGTATAAATTTGGGCAATGACAATCATGTGTGGCAGGCTGATACTCATACAAAATTTAATTTGCAAGAATTAGTGGAAATCTGCACGAGCGTGTGGCTTTCTATAATTCAATAAATACTTGACAGAATTTGATGAAACTTGGTTTCAACATAGATCCTTATTGCTATAGATCATAAGTTACAACTTGAATGAAATGTACTATAAGCTGATTGCACTAGTGATAGTGAATGAATATCCGCCATTCTTTTAAATTGTGATATCTGAAGAATGTTTTATCGGCATCGTTATATGTCTCGGTCTCGTCCCGGTCTCGTCCCGAATTTTCTTGCTGTCTCGGTCTCGTCCCGTCTCGCCAAAATCTGACAATTTGCCATCACTAGTGACAGCGGCTCTAAATCTGAACTTCTAAATTTGTGATATTGATACATACTTGCCTCAATATTGATCAACATCATGGCTAATGTCAGTTTGAAATTCATGACAGCATATGTTAACCACAACACCAGTCACGTACAGGTTTGATTTGATTTGTCTAAAAAAACGGCATTGGAATGCAGATTGTTCTGAGGTCATAATAGCTTTGTATTCACGTTATTCCATCCTATCTCCAACCATAGTACCACGAATAGTATAGGAAACAAATAATGTGTACATTGCATTGTGGGATACATAGCAACTTGGTTGTCACAATTTAGTTATCACAGTTCTGACAGCCCAGAAGCGACAGAAGAAAGGATGGGCAAAGATGTATATTCTCCCACAAGCACTGGTAAGCCTCATATCATACCTTACTTAAGGGCATAAATATTTGGAGAACTTGAATGAACACAGACGCTGCTGGGAACTCAAAAACTAATACAGAAATGCTTCCAAATATTACTCATGCTATTCCAAAACTGATCGCATGTATCTGAAGCATTGCACAAAACAAAGGGTGGGTTTATTAAGCTTAATAGGCAGCCTAACATATGTTGATCTGTGCCTGCCATACCCTGTGTATGACGAACAGAGGGTGGGTTGCCCCTAAAGACGGACGTAAGGTGCTCGAAGTCCTCGTACTGAGAGTGTGATACATCCTAGTAAACTAGAATGCATCCTAAAGGTGAGGCCATGGTGGACCTCCTAATCGTGAGTGTGCAGCAAGCTGCCAGAAACTGAAGCAGGCACTCTGATCTTAGCCAATAGGCCGAGAAGCGATCTGTGCCTACCATACACCGCGAGTTGTTTGGTACAATGCTTAGTGATTGCTCACTGTCAAAGAGCAGCCAAAACTATCAGTGCTATAAAACTAAAGTCAGGCCTGTCAAAGTTAGTATCTCTTATCAGATAAAATACTTGGAACTAAAATTGTACAGAGTCATGTTCCTTGCTGCTAACTATATACCATATATATCCTGAGAGCTGCATGGTGTGAATATCATGTGACAATTCTAATGCGGGCGTAGGGACGACAACACCAATTCTTGCAATTTTTCATGAAATCATAATTAACTGCTCCTAATACGCACAATAAATATCTTAAGGTCTGGAAAATCTACCATTTTTTCCGTTCTAACTAGGGTAAGCAGTGTTTGGATGTATGAAAATAGTAGAGCCGGAGGTGTAATTTCTGCTATGTACTAGCATCGACTTTGGCAAATTAAAAGAGTCCTAACATGGAAGACATGCAAAAAGCAGCATATTGCAACTTATTTTGCAAGTAATTTAGACATTACGTGTTCCTAAATAGGGATTATTTGTCAATAGATTAAGAGAAAGGAAGGCCAGCAAACTAGAAAAGGGATGATTGATAGCGTCATTCAATCATCTGTCATCGCCCATGACTATCTTATGAAATCAACCAAAAATTAGAACTTTAAAGATATTAGCAGGCCTTACCAATCTAAAGATGTTGTAAGCAGTGTCTTTGTATTAGGAGCGATACAAGACTGAGTAATTTGGTGAGAGCCGTGTAGTTAACAGATTAGGAAATATAGGAATATGATCCAATAAAAAATGTCGCAACTTTGTATGGTTGAATCACATACTATCGGATAGGCTATTGAACATGCCTGAATCTTAATGTGTGCCATGATTAATTATATCCTGTGTTTAGCTTAAATCCATGCTCTGTTTATATAAAGGTCTAGGAATACCCGAGTACAGGTAGTATGTCAGTGTTGAGGTAGACTGGAAAGTAAAGTATAAACATTGCATTGTGGGATACCATATTACTGCTGTACTATTGGGTCTGGGAGGCCAGCACCGAGGAGAGCACAGCACACACCCCCTCCTCCCCCACAAAGCTCACTGAAACTCCAGCATATTGTGTGATCCAAGCTCTCTTTCTCAATTTCCTCTATTTGGATTTCAATATATGTATCCTGGCGATGATTATTCGCATCATAATTATGATAAGAGCATCAACTTCACGTGTCGCTGCGGGAGTATTATAGCATTGTTGACGTGAGGACGTCTTATCAATGCAAAGTCCGTAGCCAGGGAATTAGGAAAAGTCACACTTTTTGCTCTACATATATTCTTATTATTTCACCACTTTGCGCTAAGTTCACTAATCACCTGATAAGAGTACCAGGTGAACCTTTCACTTTGTGTAGTTGAATACTGATGACTCAAGTACCTTTTATCAATGGTAATATTGCAAGGTCATTAATACAGACAATATGCAGTCTCATGGTAGATAATTCACAATATATAACCAGACCCGGATATTGGTGTCTCAAATCTGATAATAGCATGAATTTAACCACTCACAATATGGCTGATGATTGCGTCTTATTGGTCGAAGTCTGCATACATGGCAACACACGCTGTGTTTGACTTTTGGCTTTAACGCGCCTATCAATATATCTAACTCTATTATAATGATTCATCCTCTACTGTATTAGGAATTGTGTTACGCTATAAAATGCACTCTTCGTATAATTGAATAGCAGTGGATGAACCCTTGTCACGTGGCTTCATAAGGGCAACAGCTACTTTTTTGTGGCTGCGCATCAAGCCTACAGATGCGAATAAGACCATTAATCCATGCCTGTTAAGGGTAGAACAGTAATAATATGATTCAGGATGAATTTGGAAAATAATTCGATGGGTTGTATGTCTTGCATATAGGATAAAGCATGAAGGTCGAGGGTCTAATACACAATGATTAGGAATTTACTGTACCCTGAGAGGGCACAACTCTTACGTTAATCTGTTTCAGTTTGAAGGCCAGTTGGAGAATACCTAGATACAAGCAGTCACTCAGGGTACATTTTAACATTTGTCTTTCTCGACTATACCATAGTTGAATTTTAAACAATATAACCTGGCAAATCGTACTTGCAGGATATTTATGTTAAGAGTATCAAATACGCACTTTGTGGCGGGAGTATTTAATATTGGTGACGTGAGAAGGTTTTATCAATGCTAAGTGCATGGGACCGCGCCGAATTAAAAGTATAAAACTTGTTCTACGTAAGTTCTAAATATTCACTGCTTATGACTAGATGCGTCAAGCATTTGATAAGAGAACCTTTCACCGGATATTATTGAGAACTGTAGCACAAGTTTCTCTTATCTATGTAAATATTACAATGTCAGTAATACAGACAATGTCACATCTCATGGTATCCCATAATTAAACATTCATAACCAGATGGCAAGCATTTCCGTTGCACAACTGATGAGAGCAAGCAATTCACTGTTCACTGCCTGTAGCGGATTATATAATTCCGGGACTGTGTCTTTGCAGGGGAATTAATTTATACATGACAACAGCACTGCAATGAATCATAGCCTGCACGCGCCTATGACACAACACAAAAATCATAGCCACACAAAGACCTTATATCTGACGCATATGCCAAGCTTATCGATCTACTGTATTATGATTTGAATTACATTATATTCATGCATTGTTTGTAATTGAAGGACAGGGGATGACGCCAGGTCACGCGGCCGCACACAAAGTAAACACGTGACAAGGCTGTACAGTCAATGCAGGTAGGAGAATGACATCATGACAGCTAAGGGTAAAATAAAAACAAAATCCATGACAGTGTTGGTGAATACATTGATGAGTTACATGTCTTGGATATGTTATATAGCAGGTGTGCAATATGCAATGATTAAGGATTAAGAATACCTGATAGGGCAGAGCTTTTATGTTCTGCTTGAATCTGTCCTCAATTTGTAAGCAAATGGGCGAATACCTGGAATTAAGAATTCAGGGCTCAGTGTTATCTATTAGGTTGATGAATTCAAATTTTTGCTTGAGATAAACTAGAATGCAATGTCATACAGCACGGAGAGGAAGCAATAGTATCTAAGAGGTCAGGGGCGAGATTGGGAACAGCTTTTCCCCGTCCGAAGTGATTCATCAATCTCAGGGGTGTATACAACAGGCTCACAGGGACCTCAGCAGTAAATCTCATCCCACCCCTCTTTCTTGACTATACGTTATTGGATGTTTAACTTCATAAGCTTGCAAAGAGTTTTGCATCATATTTATGATGCGAGATTGAAATACACGTTTAATGGCAAGAATACTAAATGTTTTTGACATAAGGTCTTATCAATGCTAAGATGACAAGACAGCTCCCTAATAAAATTCATACTGTTTGTTCTACATCAGTTCTAAATAATATATCACCACTTACGGCTAGATGCGTCATACATTTGATAAGAGAACTTTTCCCTGGTTACTATTGAATATTGTTGACGCGAGTTTCTCTTAGCAATGTAAATATTACAAGGTCACTAGTACAGACAAATTCACGGGTCATGGTCTCCCGCGAATAAATATATTATAATCAGAAGACAGCTGTTTACGTCACACAACAGATAAGAGCACCCAATAAACTACTAACCTTGATTTTTCCTGATTTTAGGGCTGGGCCAATACCAAAATCTTATCCAGCTCATACTGTGCAAGTCAATACAAGTTCATTGAACAATGCTTATAAACTACTGGACGTAAACTCAAATATCCAAGAATTTGGGAATAAGTCTAAATCAATTTCTTTTCATAATGTAATGCCATAAGGAAAAAGTATCTATTGCAATGCTCAGCCCTAATCTTGGGGAAAAATGGCATGTAATTTACTGTGTAAGATAAAACTCAGAGACACAAAGGTATTGGTATGTAATATCATGCATTACAGTGATGAACCAATGACATCCAGGAGACATGACCTGATAGCACAGCCCAACTCTCCACCCTGAAGTTAATCATCATTCACAGAGGTGTAAACAATGAGCTCACTCTAACTTCAGCAGCGTGTGTCATCCGACCTCTCTTTCTTGACTATACCTTATTTGAATTTCTAACTATATAGCCTGGAAAAATTGTTTGCATCATCTTTGTGATAAGACTGTCGAATTCATATTTCGCTGTGTGAGATCTAAACCTTGTTGAGGTGAGAAGGTTTTATCAACGCTAAGTTCAAATGGTTGTGAGATAGGAAAAGTCACACTTCCTATTCTACATATATTCTAAATTTTTCACCACTTACATGCAGTGAAGTGAATGATACATGGCAACAAACACTGCTTGGATACAATGTTATGTGATTGCTTTTGATTCATAAAGTTCATAGCAGTGCATTACAACCAAAGTCAGGCCTGTTGAAGCTTGTAATTCCCATCATATATTATAGTGAGATATGGAAGCAAAATTGTGACGCTCCCTGCTAACAAAATTTCAGCCTGGCTTGAAAAGTTTTGTTCGGTTGGGGGGGGGGGGGGGGTGGAGGGTTCAAAATGCTTTTCAAGGCAGGCTAACAAAATTTATAATGTGTGACAAGAGCAACAAATTGACCTTATAGTGCTTGGCGCTGCACCCTTTTAATGTTAGCTTAGGGGGATAAATCTATTAGATGAACTCATGATACGAAGTGATTATTTTTACAGCCCCCAACCCTCTCTCCCTACCAACATTTTCATTATTTTCATAGCTCACTAGAACTTCGGTAGCACATGTCAGCCCATCAGTTTTATTTGACTATCCCTCGCTTTACCTAACCTTGGAAAGATTATTTGCATATTATTTATGATAAGTTCGCCGAATACATATTTAACTGTTGACGTGAGGATGTCTTATCTATGCTAAGTTCATGAAGCAGTGAAATAGGAAAAGTCACACTTTTATTGTGCATTGCTAAATATTTCACCACTTACATGCAGTGTACGTGCATCAGATAAGAGCACTGAGTGGGCCTTTCACTTGTTGTTATGGAATACTGTTGACACAAGTTTCTCTTATCAAAGTTATTATTGCAAAGTCAGAAATAAAGACAACGTCCCATTGCATGGTCAGCAACTCAATACAAATATACCCAAATGGCTCGCGTCACACATCTGATAAGAGCACAGTATGAACCACACACTGCTAGTCGCTGAAAATAGTTGATGCGACTATACCTTTATCGGTGCAATTAATAGTACATGACAATAGCACACACAATCCTTCATCTAACTGCCAAACATATATATACTTTTTATTGGCATCAAAAGTCATCTCATTCGAAATGTTTTGCACTCAGTGCCAGAAAACAATTTTTTTTTATAACAAAAAAGAGAAACAGAAGGGAAATAATATCATCAATGATGTTGGTCAAGTCGATAATATATGGTTGAAAAGTAAAGTTTTGAATGAACTGAACTTCTCTTTAGATCTCAAATGTAACGGTAAAGAATTGTATGTAGCAGAAACTTTGTATCTTAGATTGTCTGTATGATATAAAAGTAAATGTTTATCACGAAAATTGAACTTGGTAGTGTTTTTAAATCCTCTATATATAAATGGAGGTGTTAAAAAATTGTTTATCTTATGCGCAAAAAGTGAAGTGAAATAACAAACAAGCTTAGGAAGAGGTAGGAGTTGTAATGATTTTGTAATGGATTCGGTTGAAATGAGATAATATGGGATGTAATGCACATTGGCGATAATGCGTAAAGCCCGTTTATGCAACAAAAATAATCTATTGAGGGCATTATTGCAGGACAAGTTGCCAATGATATGGATACCATATATAAGGTGACAATAGATAAACTGGAAGTAAAATGTGCGGGCACTTGCTATATCCAAGAAGTATCTCAAATTTTGAAGTAGGTAAACATTCCGTTGTACCTTTTTATATACATACTCTAGATGATCCTGCCATGAAAGCGAGTCATTCAACACAAAACCCAGAAGCCTTGTAGTTCTCTGTCTGTTTAGTTTTTCATGCCCTATGTACAGTTCCAGGTCATAAAGCGGATCTGAGATGTTAAGTAGCATGTAATGAGATTTCTGAACATTTATAACCATCCGGTTACGATTGCACCAATCCAAAATGCCACTTAAATCTTCAGATGCCTTTGCCTTTAGTTGCTGAAGGTTTTTATTAGATGACAGGAACACTGTATCATCAGCATATGCATATGATGATGAGTCTGATTTTGATGAAGTTAATAAATCATTTATGAAGATGAGAAACAAAGTTGGTGCTAGGATTGAACCTTGAGGGACCCCTATTGTGATAGGCAATCTACAAGATTCAATATTATTGAGTTTAACAAACTGCCTTCTGTCTGTCAGAAAGGTGTCAAGAAGTTTTAACATATTTCCTCCGATGCCGCAAGCCTTCAACTTGTTGTGTAGTAAAAAATGGGATACACAGTCAAATGCCTTTTTAAAATCCAGAAAAAGTAATGTCATAACATTTCCATTAATTTTCTCCACCAAAGAGTCTGAAATAATTTTAAATAAACTGTCTGAACAAGAATGGCCTTTTCTAAATCCACATTGAAGCTCATGGATGATTTTGTTCTTAGTGAGATATTCTTGCAGATGGTGATTAATGTGTTTCTCAAATATTTTTGAAAGAACAGGCAAGACTGAAATTGGCCTATAATTTGATGGGTTATTTATATCCCCAGATTTATGTATTGGTGAAACTCGAGCTAGTTTCCATGTTGAAGGGAACTGTCCTTTGCTTAAAACCCTGTTAAACATATCGGTGACAATATCCACAATATAAGGCCAAACAAGCTTCAACATCTTCACTGTAATTCTGTCAGGTCCTGTACTTTTACTATCAGGAATGTGGAACAATATTCTTGTACATGTGAAAGGGGTGAATTGTGGTATGTCTGTCAAATTATGTTTGGATACGGGAAATGTCATCTCATCTGTTACAACAAGGTTCTTTGTGATTGATTTTGCAATGGATGTGAAATGGCTGTTAAATTGATCTGCACTCAAATTTGTCGCAGGGAAAGTCTCCTTCTTTTTATTCTTTAATACATCCCAAACAGGTTTTGTATTACCTTTAGACTCTTTAATAGTATTAGAAATAGCTCTTTTCTTCTTTTGTCAGATCATATTAGTGACATAATTTCGCTGTTTTTTATATCCTTCCCAATCACCGTTTTGTTTGAGTTGATCTCTGATTTTGATGTTCATTTTTACCTCATCATCCAACCATTTTGGAAGATTATGCGTTCTTACAAAACGAGTCTTCTCAAACACGAGTTTTGATATAAGATGATTCAAATGGCTATAGAACTTCTCAAACATTGAGTCTATTGATCTTTCATACAGTACGTAACCAAAATTTTCCCTTGAGAATGTGTTAAAAATGTTTTCAGGTGTTGCAAATGAATAATCCAAAAATGTTACCTTACATCTTTGTTTAGATATTTTAACATTTCTATCAATCTCTCTTGAAGCTACTATCATGAAATGATCACTCAGTGAATATTTGATGACACCAGATTTAGCAATATTGTCACTTTTACTTGAATAGATGTGGTCAATTAGTGTCCTTGATGAATTAGTTATGCGAGTGGGTTCAGATATAAGTTGATTCAACAGTAGTGGAGAGGTAACATTATCTAACCACCTGTTTTTCGAAGTTGGATTCAGCAAATCAATATTGAAATCACCAAATATTATAATTTCATCGTTCAAACCATAACAACGCTCGACAAACTCTGAAAAGTCTGTGTTCCATGATGCTTTTGATTGGGGAGGACTATATAAGTATGTGACCAAAAAACTCTTTTGGCTTCTGGGTCTGACCTTGACTGTTATACTCTCATCCATGTAAAGATCTAAATTTTCCAGATGTTCAATGACCAGTGAATCATGGACATAGCAGAGTAATCCCCCACCATTGTTACAGAGCCTATCCCTTCTTATCATCGTATATCCTGGTACCTCATATAGGCAGCTGTCATCATTTTCATTCAAAAATGTTTCAGCCAAACACAGTATACTAAATTTGTGATCACTAAGAATTAAACGAACCTCTTCCAGTTTGCTTGCCAATCCACGGATATTAAGATATGCGCTATGAAAATTCATTGCCATCATAGAAGTTTTTCAAAATGGCATTTAAGTTTAAGTGAGTCTAAAATCATACCTTGACTGAGGACCATGTTGTATTGGTCCTGAGTGTCAAACTTTACTTTAAAGATGCGCATTTTCTTTTCCCCTTTGTAAATCCTTATAGCTGAAGAGTTGGGGAAATTCTGTGATATCTCTTTTATTACAATTTCATCATCAGCATCGATAGGAATGCCTCTCAGCATACCAGTGTTGACTTTTGCTGATTCTGGATTGATTGTCTTTCTTACTTGCGAATTTTCAAATACTAATGTATTCCAAGTGTTTATCAACTTGGTCACTGTCTTTTCATCGCGAAGGTGCAGCATAATTTTTGGAGATTCTGTCTTGAAATTGTAGGTTGTTATGTTTTCTATGATTGTTGGGCCGAATTCACGGTTAATCTCACGTCTGATGTTGTCTTGATTATAGTTTTGGTAGGTTTTTGATGACTTGTTGATACTTATTACGATGCAGTGCTTGGGGTTGAAGTTGTTTGGACGAGCTGTTTTTGTAATAGATGGCATGTGATCTGGTGTGTTGGATGTAGTTGCCGGTGAACTTGGTGTTGGTGTGTTTTGATGTGTTGTTGATGAAGGAATATTTCTGTGGAGTTGTCTACTGCTGCTTGCAACTGATGACCATTGTTGTGTGGTGTTAAGAGTTTGAGTTGGAAGATATGTTTGTTGTACGGTATTTTTGGAATTTGATGGACATTCCTTTGTACTAGGGCTCTCAGAAAAAGCACTAGTAAATTTATCCAATTTAACCTGCATGCTGTCCATCTTCTCCTGCATGCTGTCCATCTTCTCCATCATAATAGAAAGCACGCCATGTAGAGTTCTGCATGACGCACATCCGGGACTCTCCCCACAATCTCTGTCCCTGGAATGACTGGGAGCGCTGTCGACGAATGGAGCAGAAGTCTCCATTGTCTCAGACAGGGAACACTGAGAAGACTCTGGCAGTGAGACTGTAGATCCCCCTAGAGCACCTTGTGTGCTTTGTTGTTGAGTTGTGCTGCTGTTGGCATTGGTTTGTTTACTTTTCAGCGATTCCATTGCATTTGAGCATGAGGAACGGACTTTCTCGTTTAAATTGGCAATTGTTTCTGGCTGTAATTCATCTACCAGCTTAGAGTAGTGACTTATAAACACATCCACATCTTTGATAGCATTCACCAGTATTCTAGAGGTGGTATGGTAAAAGTTTGCAGTATAAAGGCGTCTATCCGATTTCTTCTTGTTTTTAACGGTGAATATGGTGGCTGTTGTGTTTTTGTCCTTATCTTTATTCATTTTCCTAGTTACATAAAGATATTGCTCCTGAATTGATGTTTGAAATATAGATCTGACAAGCTCAAAAACAGCTGTGCTGCAGTCAACGACAATTTGGATGTTTCCCGGATTACCTTTTATGGTGATAGACTCATCAGTGGTAGTAGAGTCGATTTTCTTTTGTAATGCCTTCAACTTGTTGAGCGAATAGGTGAAGATATTATCCTCAGCATCATCCTCATCAGGATCATTACTGGAAATGAGTTTTCTCTTCTTGCCTTTGTTCATTTTGGGTGAAAATTACCCCGATTTATTGTCAATTTTTCTGGAGCTCAGATTTTTTCAGCCTTGCGCTTCAAGAATTCAACAATCAACTATTACATGACCTATTACAAGAATTACAACTATTACAAGAATTCAACAATCAACATGACCTAGCTCCTTTCTCCCTTCTTTAAAATTTGCATTGTATCATAGGCATAAAGAAATACTTGCTAAAAATTGAAGATGTAGCTTCCATTGACTAATCAAAAACTTAAAGTGACAGCTGAGCAAATTCGCAGTAACAAGCGTAAGCATGCCTTTAAAGGCATATCAAAACAGTGTTCATGACCCGAATTAGGTCAAAGACCAATCATAATATACCCCCATCTCCACTCTAGCTTCTTTGTGCTATACACAATAACATCCTTCTTGATAGCAAAATTCCTGAATCATCAAGTTTTCCAAGCAAAAACATACCTCTGGATTAAATCTGATTTCATATGTATATTGAATCTGGCCATGGAGATCACAAGTCTCAAGAGCTAAGAGGGCTTTTGATCGACCTGGTTCACCGGGTACAAAGGAAAAGCTGAGAATTTGTAATTTTCAGTGGTTGTGTTATAACTAAGTTTTGTATTTTGATTGATCATAATGAAAATTATAAAAGAGTACATCTTTTTCTACAACTCTAAGTTTACTACCAGTGTTGCTGAATACTTGTTTTTACATTTGATTAGAGAACAATACCGTACATTATATTATGAAAAGTAAGGACGTAGGGGTTCTAAGAAGAGAGTAGGTTAGCACAGCAACCTGACTAACCTCTGACACTATCCCCAATCATCTAAATTTTAATCAATCGATGGAATCGCCAGGTATATTAACTATTTAAGTAGCTTCTGTCCTTGTTATCACTACTAAAGGCCACACTGTAACGTGGTGCAACCTGGTTTAACTCGTTACTTTGTTAGACACAGGAATCTGTTCTCTTGTCATACTTCTTATTACGAAGACACGAAGAAGTCAGCACCAGCTCAGCGTACGCTCCTGTCTTTGTCTTAGTTGGATAAACCACCCTGCATGAATCATAGAGAGAGAGAGAAAAGTCTGGATACTGCTCAGTTTGTCTCTATATTACTTACTCCCTTCACTTAGATAAAAAAAATCTGAGACTTGCCACAGAGAGTAATCTTTGCATAAAATTCCATAAGGATCCAACCTCATTGCACAATTAATACAATTGAAATCAAAATACCACGCTTCTAAATAAAATCACTCACGGTGGTATCCTAGAGATGACCAGCATGCTCAGAGTAGGATATCTGCTCCGTTCAATGAGTCTGTCTGTCAGTCTCTGTTTCAGTGCATTCGGTATTTCTGTTACTGAACCATCAAATGTGACATCAGTAGACCAGGTTACTGTCAGAGTATCATTCTCACAAGTCAGCATAGCCTGAGAACCCGCCTGTGACCTGCAGTCTGCAAAACGGAATTTGATATAACAGTAGTTACAGAAGAAGATATTCAACATGTCCAGAGAGAGACAGAGTGACATGATGGGCATAATGAGAACTTTGACCTCTTGATCTTTCGAGCTAATAATTGTCATCATTATGCGGTGATTTTTCTAAAGACCTACGCAGGTAGCATCATCCATTTGTATTTGGTCAATGATGAGCAAAAGTAGCGCAGCGAATTCAAAACTAACATCGCCTAAATTTTCAGTTTTCAGTTGACAAAGTAGCTGCCACAGTTTTTATCCCCATGGTTAAACAAGGAGGAGTTTATGATGGGATTTTGAATTGGCCTGTCCCTTATTATGTTTGGTCATTATCAACATTGCAGTTACAATAATTAAGCCCAATATTTATCTTGATAATAAATTAACTTACTGTGTTGACATATATCCTTTATCTGGTTGACATTACTATTGGCGACGCTTGTAAGAGTAGATAGAGCAACATTATCAGTCAGCACTGTACACTTTATATCATATCTAGCAACCAGTTCTATTTGTCTCAGCAAAAGGTAGTCTGAAAAATCAAAGGTTGAATATCATAGCGGGTAGAGGCCTACTTCAGACATGAACTTGCAGAAAAACATTTTAGCTGACTGATAACCGTGGTAACAAAATTCCATTCTAGTGTGTTGAACACACCAATAAAGACAACTATAACCTATGAAGCAAATTGGCAATAATCAGCAATAACAATTCTGAATGATAATGGTCATATCAAATTGACTCAGGCATACTTTGTGTGCAGTCAATTAAATGTGATTTTTTCATATATGCTTTTTTTATTTTGAAGGTTTCGAAGTTTAAATTTGAGGTCGATCCTGACATCATCAATGTTTTGAGCATCAAGCCTCAAGATTGCACTTTCAACCTCAATCTATCAACATACCTTTAATTTCTACAGTGACATTACAGGGATTATTTCCACCGACTATCTCATACTCATAACTACCGACTGGTAACTTCATTCTGTGTGTGATACCTTCTATAGACAGATCTACATCAGCTAATCCAGTAGCAGGAGAGACAACTTCTCGTATCGTATCCGGGCAGGTCATATGTAGTTTTGAGGTGCCTGTGAAGTATTACATAATACCTTCTGATCACAAAGATTTTTGTGGTACTAATTGACTAGGTATAAAAAACTTTAAATTTGAGATTCGAGGAGGAATTGACTTGAGGCAATGTTGGGATTTTCATAAAGGTGTTTGTATACCAAGTTTGATAGTGATATCGTCATTGCATAGTGTGTTCTGTGACCACTGTGTAGTTCTTTTACAGTTTTACAAGGTATGACAATGAGCGCCTGAAAGCAGCTAACAAAATCAGCTATATGTATACTCACCATTGTTCACTACTGTTATAGTTATAGTACAGTTGTCTCTATGGACTACGTGACTGCCTACTGCAAATCCAATCCGCTGGTCAGGAGCTGTACCCACAAAGGCTTTCTCATCATCAGACGTCACATACAGTGTCATGTTGATGTCCTGACAAGGTGGTCTGGTGGTTGTCTCTACAGGTAATAATAGATATTCATTTTGATGTGATATTTTTAATTGATGAAGTTTAAAATGTGACAGCTGAAAATACATTTAGACAACTACAAGTACAGCAAATTATGATGAAAGGTTTCTTAACTTGGCAATATTTATGACGTATATTCATACTCACCGTTTTTTATAACTTCGATATTCACAGCGCAGTTGTCTTTATAAATCACATGACTACCCACAGCGAGTCTAGTCTGTATGTCAGGAGTGATGTCCACTTGTGCTTGCTCCTCATCGGATGTCACATACACTGTCATGTTTCTGTCCTGACAAGGGGCATTGGAGGTGGTCGTCTGTGTAGTAGTTGATGGTGTGGTAGTTGTAGGTATTGGCGTAGTTGCCAGTCTGGGATCTAGAATGTTAAAATATTTAGTATCGTGGAGTCAATTTTAAAATACCTTTCAAACGAAATCAAGAGAATTTTAAAAATTATGGTTTCAACAGGAATATGAACAGAATTTCCAAGGCTGCTACTCTTCTTTATGATTTAATTATTTCATATCTCATTTGTTGGAGTAATTTTTTTATGTGAGGCAAAAGTGGTAATTTTGATCATTGATATAATATTTAGTAAAATCAGCTACTATGTTGTCTCACAAGATTATCAGGCGGGAATAGCTAAGGCGATAAAATGGATCAGCAAATATTACCTATAAATTCAACTTGAGATAACAGAGATAGCATTAAACTATCAATAAATATATACAGTGTACTCACACATGAACTGCTGGATTCTGCCGGTTTGTCCGACAAACAGAGAAGTATTAGTGATAAGTAGAGACCTGGGAAAGCCCAGACATCCTGAGCAAAGATCCAGTGTGGATACTCTGTCTGAGTTCATGTCTACGAGTCGGATCCTTTTATTGGTCTTATCAGCCACAAGTAGTGTCTGATGACCTATGAAAACGAGGTCACGTGGGTAGTTGAATAGAGAGTTAAAGAGGGAGCTGTCTGTGTAGCCTGAGGTCCCTGGTGATCCTGAGATCAGTGTTATTATCTTCTCTCTATATGTGATACGGTAGAGAGCGTGTTCCCATGTTGTAACATACAGGTCCCCGTTGTCATCCTGTGTCAGGTGTGTGATAGATTGGAGTCGGTCGGACTTGGCGAAAGTACCGGCAGAGGCTGAGCTTACGTCGACAGTCCTCACAGCTTTGTTATAGTAATCAGTGACGAGAAGCTGATCAACATCATTATTGTCTTGTGTTACAGACCAGGGACCGGAGAACTGACCGGGGTGACCATCTGAGTATCCCGATGACTTACACTGTCCGCTGAAGACAGAGGTGATCCCTGTGTGACGGTTAATCTCTCTCAGACAGTGATTATTAGAGTCAGCTACAATTACATGCCTATCTGTGACCTGTGTGAATCCTTGGATATAAAGGAACCGAGCCTCAGATCCTCTCCCCTCTCTGTATCCGTACTCAGTATTGTTCCCGGCTATGGACGTATATGTTTTACCATCGCTGGTCTTCAGTGAGTAGCGGTTTGTGTACAGGATGTGACCGGGCTTGAAGATATCTTCTGCCATGTGGTAAACATAGTAAGTGGTGGTGGTGAAGTTTGTAGCTGTAGATCTCTCTAATCTGTAATATTAATATTGTTATGTAAATGGACGATGTTTGTTAATTTGATTGTATTAACGCGGTAATTATTGAACAAAAATACCACTGATATTGCAAATGCAATATTTTAAATTAAGAATTTTAATGAAATGTATTTTTCGTATTCTAAGTATTTATGTGCTGGTGGGTGAATCAAATATATCAGAATTATTAATTTTTCCCAAAATTGATTCAATTTGATTCAAATGGATAATTGTGTTTTCTATCAACCAATTAAATTTAAATGCAGGTTATGCACCAGACACCAAATTATATAATATTTTACACGCGGCTTTTGTTCACAGTAAATTTTTGTTATTCGGAGTTGTCTCATGTTACACGCCATGAGGAGGCAATACACAAAATTTTAATTAAGCGACCTAAATTCGAAATCTTGAGTAAAACAGATATTTGCTTCAATTAATCAACAAAAATGTTTGCAATGTATAAATTACAAAAAAGTAACAGCTTGTACCAAAATTAATGTGTAATATCACAAGTCACAAGAAGGAATGAAACGATCAAATGATTAGTTCACTGTACATTGCCTACCCTGAATCTGATATTTTTACTAAAGGATATTCTAGCATAGAACTCAGAAGGCTTTCAAACCCCTATTTATCACATCAATGGAGAGTGACTCACTGATCAACTAGAGACTGGGTATCCTGATCCATACACCACCCGGTATTTAGTGTCACACAACATAACACCTGTCAAAACAATGATGGTATTAAATAAGTTTGTTACCAAAGAAATAAGCAAGGTACTGTAGGTTAGGGGGGGGAGAGACACCTCTCATGCAAAGAGAATACTGATTCCCCATTGAGACCCTCTGCACACTCATCATATAAGTGTTATGTCAGGGTTAAAGTATGTCATGCTTGTAATCTTATGTACTATAACTACTTCTTTTTTTTCCAGGATTATTACATAATATCAATTTTAAGGTTATAATTGAATTGCAATTCACATTGTACTTACAAGGAAAAGTGCCGAATATCTTCATTGGACTATAGCAATATTAATTCTACAGCTCTAGTCTCTCCTCAGTACGGTAAGTGAATGAACTGGCAGTGAACATAAACCCGCTGCAGAGGTATTTAGCTAGCGGCAACTAATATTTAACCAGTTATCTTTTATGTGCGTCAAACTTCAGATAAGAGAGCCGAGTAAACCTTTCTCTGCCTGGTACTGAATACTGTTGACGTAGGAATCTCTTATCAGTGTAAACATTTGAAGGTAGCTATATTGGACAAAATCACGTATCCTGTTTTAACAAGGTCCCCAATATTGAACCAGGGTACTGCTGTGTGCGTCAGAGACCTGATAAGGAGGACAAGTGAAACTTTCACTGCTCAGTACTCAACCATGCTAATCCGATGATTCGTATATCACTTTAAATGTTACAGGAGGCAACAAATTTAATTTCTACGAAAAGGAATGTAAATGATGGCATGCCTGCCTGAGTTTCACTTGATGAGGCCTGATGTTTACAAGGCGGAAAATGATAACCAGGAATGACAACTCTTTGTTTGTCATCAATATCTCTCTAACGGCACACAATTCTTCAGTTAGGTGCAGTATCAGAGATTTTTCAGCTTTTCTACGTTCTACAATCGTGTTTGTAGATCGAAGATTTGTAGATGGTCGGAAACGTAGATATTACAGAAATTTTTGTAGAATATCACATATCAACTGTTTCAATGAAGGGTCGTCCCCTCACAATATCGGGTAGATAACTTCTTAATAACACTAATCAAGTTGTAGAAACAATTGGGAAGACAACTCCATTCCCCTTATAGTTATCTACCCTTGGAAATTTGACATCGATATTGGCAATAGGCATTTAATGTCTATGTGTTTAAAAGCTCCGCCCTTATTTCAGTCCAATACTGTGGAATTGTTAGAAACGTAGAAAATCCATTATAGCATATATGAATTGTTAGCAGCAATCTAAGATTTTGTAGAAAATGATTATCACCTTCACTTCAGAGAGTGATTGAAAAAGTGACTGAATTATTCTTCTCTCTACATTATTTATCAAGAGGTAAGTGTTGACTATGTGATAATTTGGAAATAGTGGAGTGTTGAACTGAGCAATGAACTGAGAATGAATGAAACTAATAAATATAATATAATGAGATGAGATGAGGGGAAAATTGGTAGGACAGGTGGTTGGGGTAGTGAGACTCATAGCAATGAACTCCCTCTCCCTCAAGAGGGAGTTCATTGCTCAGAGAGGGAGGGAGAATGTTAAAAAGAATAAGAAGAATGTCAATGTGATTGAATTGATTGATGGTGGAAGGGAAAGTATGAGTTAGGTTCAAGGGTAAGGCCTTGGTTGTTTGATCATCATGATCATGATCAAGGCTAAGCTGTGTGTAGGCCTACTAGTACTACTACTACTCTACTGGCTAGCTAGTAGTCTAGTCTACCACTCTTCTCTAGCCACCTCATCTGGCAATGAAATCTCTATTTGATAGACAAGTTTTATTCTAGCTAGCTAGGACCAAACTGGACCTAACATGCAATCATTAATTAGTCTGGGCCTAATGATGTATCCACTGACTGATTAGCCTAACCCCTAATCCATAATTTATTGCTCATGGGGCAGTACTAATTTCCTACTAAATCTACTAAATGAATTGATTCTTAGCCTGGCTTGGAAAGCTTTGTTGAGAGGGATGGGTGAACAATCAAGGCTTGGTTAAGTGGGTAACCCGAGTTGTTCACCATGCAGTGAGTGTGTACAGTAGCGTGTATACAGTAGTGTGTGCATAGTAGCGTGTGCGTAGTAGCGTGTGCGTAGTAGCGTGTGCTTAGTAGTGTGTGTAGCAGGTGAGTCTCTGTAGCAGGTGAGTCAGTGTAGCAGGTGAGTCTGTGTAGAAGGTGAGTCTGTGTATCAGGAGAGTGTGTGTATCAGGAGAGTGTGTGTAGCAGGTGAGTCTGTGTAGCATGCAGGAGAGTGTAGCATGCAGGAGAGTGTGTGTAGCATGCAGGAGAGTATGTGTAGCATGCAGGAGAGTGTGTGTAGCAGGTGAGTCTGTGTAGCAGGTGAGTCTGTGTAGCAGGTGAGTGTGTGGTAGGTAACTATTAAAAGGTGAGTGTTAATGAGGCGAGTGTTAACTACTATTTATTTCAATTTGGAATTACTGGAGTGTGTTATACAAAACTGAGAATCAGAGTGGAACATAGCTGAGGCGAAAATTTGGTAGACCTAAGAGTAAGAAGTGGTTGAGTAGAGAGAGAGAGAGAGTTGTGTGGATAATAATCATAGGACAACTGCATTTCCTGACAAAGCCCTCAGTCAGGCAATGCAGTATTCCTATGATAAGAATTGATTGATGGATGGACTTGGAGCACAGGCCTTCTGTAGTTGGTGCAAGTCCACTGGTCTAGTGCCTCAGTGGACAAGGCCTTGATCACTAGGGCAATTGACCACTGGACTTGCACCAACTACAGAAGGCCTGTGACTTGGCAGCATGGAATTAATGAATTGAAAGTATAAGGCTCAAGGATCTCGGGATTTATTCATAACAGTTGTTGATTTAACTTTTTGGATAGTAACTGCTACTACTGAGTGATTGGTTTGACATCATATAATCATATTGATTTGAGTGGATAAAAAGTATCTACTTTGATTAATCCTGTTGTTTATTTTGCCTTGTTTTCCTTTACCCTCAGAAGCTGTAGGCCTACTAGTCATGAGTCTAAATGATTGATTTCTTGTCAGCTTGGATGAATGGCCCACTCTACAGGGCTCCTGATGTTGATGCAAGTCCAGTGGTCGAGTGCCCCAGTTGATGAGGCCTTTTCTCTCTCAAATCTCAATGTGAGTGGAAGTTCTAACCAACTAGCTAGGGCCTTATACGCATTCATTAGCCTAATGCTGTAACCACTTACTGACTGATACGATACAGTTGAAACTTGGTCTAACGGGAATTACATAGTCGAAAGTTTTGACATCAGGAAGTGGTCGCCGATTAGTAGTTCTTATCCTGCGCTTAGGTTAAAACTTAGAATAAGAGGATTATGACACATATGGAATCTTATGACATTGTTAATTTGTATGTCACATCATCTCAAACTCTGATATGGACGCCTTAAATAGTCAATTGCTCCCTACTTCAAGTTCCCATCATGCGATACTGTTGAAACTCAGTGTATAGGGGTAATCAGAATATATAAAAAAAACTTGTGAAATCATATATTTTGATGTCACATGACCTTGAGATCAAATATGGCTGCTGTAAACAGGAAGTGGCTGATCAACAGTTCCTATCATGCGATTGATGACGATGGATGAATAAACTGCATCATCATAATATTATGATGATGCAGTTTATTCATCTTCTGTGAAGCTTGGTACAAAAGGTCTCCTGAATCATGCCATCTCTTTTTGGGACACAGATACTTTTGTAATCCCTTTCTAGGCTCATGTCCTCCTGAAAAAGATTGCTGAAAACATGCAATGACAATTTATCTAGGCATTGTCCTGCATATCTAGAAGCAGAACGAGTCACGTCATTTCAACTAAGTGAGCGTTCAATTTCAATTGGATGATCGTTTTAAAAATGTCTATTTATTATTTTTGTAGCAGTGAAAGATTTGCTCTCGCCCCTACCTCATTACCTGACAGTAGCTGTGATATACTATCATATCTCTACAAGTGAGCATATTATTAATATACATATTTTCAAAGCAGCCATAGACTTAATAACAAACCTGGACAGGGCACCATATCCAGCTTAAGTGAGGCACTGGATGGGTGACATTACGACAACTAATTGATTAGTGGCAAGTATGATATCATTTGTTGCTGTCCACAATCCAGGTTTAACACTCTGCATCATCTCGTTATCAATTTGATGATGTAAACTCTTCACAACAAGCAGTTAAACTTTTTACAATTTTCATAATCCGATCAAAATTGATCGAGTTCTCAGTTGAAAACCCTTGTATGTAGACCGCAAGACAATGATAACACCAATACTACTACAATGTTCAGTGTCTTATCAACCACATATATATGCCTCGTTGCCTCAATCCTAAGGCTCAATATTACTGTTCTGTCTAGGATTATTAATCTTGATCGGCGATTGTAGTTGTTACAACATATTGGAGCACCAGTCACAAGTAGTAGATAGAATCATCGTAATCACTAGATGTCCTTGGTATCCGAAGACGACTGCCGTTGAACCGATTCTCTCCATGTATTTCATTTTATGCTGAGTCTGCCAACGTCCAATGGGATCATCTTGTCTTTTAGATTTCTTTTAACAATATCTTGAAAACTCATTCCTAGTCGACCAATACCCGCTTTCCTTCTCGAAGTTGATAGTATAGTGTTTGCTTAGGAATTCTGTTATTGTCCATCATTCACATGAAAAACCCATCTCAGGTTTCTCTGGATGAGGAGCTCACACATACTAGGTGAGATTGCCTGTAAGAGGATGTGTTTGATTGAAACAAAATCCCACCACTTGATGATAAGAATTTGTCTTAGATGTCTCATCTTGTAGGTGTTGAATTTATGTATTTTTTATACTCGCCAAGCTTCTGCTTCATATAGCAAGGGGCACAATACAATGATACGGTAAATAGAGCATTTGGTTTTAAAGATGATATCCTTGTTGTTCCACACTTTAGAGTCAGTTTTCTGAGCTCTTATTCGAGCCTCTATTTGGAGTTGTCCTCTCTCCAGTTTGATACTTTTAACCCACATCGCATAGGAGAAAGGAGCTGAAAAGAGGGTTATCTTGAAAACCGATTATAATAGGACAAAAATGTGTCTAGATGCAGTATCCGAGGACCCTCAGGGACAGGGTCTCCAAACACTTGGGGCTTGAATGCTGAAAAATCGCCATTTTAGTGAAAATTTTCATGAAAAATTCCATGATATTTGTCCGCAAAACAGGCGAAGATTGATAAAAATGACAATCCATGTACCACAACTATTAAACAAACTATTTCCCTATGAGTTTTAAATCATGTGGATTCTGTAATTAAAAAACTGTTATTTTATTATCAGCAGTTTCAAGACAACCCTCTATTCAGCTCCTTTTTCCTATGTGGCGTGTGTTATAAGTATGAAACTGGAGAGAGGACAACTCCGAATAGAGTCTCAAATTAGAACTCAGAAAACTATAAAGGCTGGTATAACAAGGATTTCGCATTTAAAACCAAATGTTCTATTTACCATGCCATAGTATTGTCCTCCTTGCTATATGAAGGAGAACCTTGGCCAGTATACAAAGAAGCAGCTCATGAATTCAATCATATAGGCAGTTTTCTGAACTCTGATTTAGGCCTCAATTTTGAGTTGTCCTCTCTCCAGTTTGGTACTTTTAACCAACGCCGCATAGGAAAAACGTGCTGAAAATAGGGTTATCTTGAAAACCGCTTATAATAGGATAAAAATTATTATTGATTTAGAATCTGCAACATTGAAAACTCATATGGACATAGTTTGGGAAATAATTATAGTATAGTATTTGGATAGTCAATTATGGAATTTTCCGCCTGTTTTGCGGACAATTTGGCAAAATCTTTCATGAGTTTCGTCACTAAAATAAAGATTTATCAACATTCAAGCCTCCAATAAATTGGAAACCCTGTCTCACAGGGTTTTCAATGGTGCAGACTCTGAATCAAAAATCATTTTTATCCTAACATTAGCTGTTTTCAATATAACCCTCTTTTAGCAGGTTTTTCCTATGCGGCATGAGTTAAAAGTACCAAACTGGAGAGAGGAAAACTCCGAATCGAGGCATACATAAGAGCTCAGAAAACTGTCTATTCTTTAACCTGCCGTCGGAGATTGAGGCATTAGATATTCTTGGGTTGTTCTCTTCGTCAATTCTGTTGTTGAACATTATTGTTGATGCGAGATACTTTTGAACACTGAAAATCTCTTAACTGTGTATTCAAACAGGTTGACGACTATCATATGAGCCAGGAAGCAGCTGGTAGAGAATCTATGGTTGCTTAATGTTGATTTACCGCCCGACTGCTGGCTGGATAGGGCAAACATGTTGGTTATTTCCTAGGTATCCTCAAAGTTGTGTACAACAAACGCATTGTCATCCGCAAACATGAGTTTCCCAACAAGGGCTTGTCGAATTCTTGTTGCAGATTTATATTGGCTGACATTGAAAAGATCTGTTCCAGGCCTGCTCTGTACCCACACACCCCTTCACTTAGTAATTCTGCAGGCTCTTTGATCTCTTTAATCTCAGGGCATTTCTCCATCCCATTTTGTACAGAGGACAGCCTCAGACCTGCAAAAGCTTAGTGGTTGACCACAGGGGCCTCGTTCAAGAGCCTGCTGAAGTGCTCTATCTGATGTAATAATTTAGATGAAGATTGGCCATAAAAATATAATATTTATAATTTTTATGGATACTGTATGAATGGGCATATTTTCAGTTCAGAGGAATTTTAAAATGTTTTCAGGATATATACAGCAAGAGCCGATAAAAAGCAAGTATGTAATAGGGGATGTGGATGAATTACTTGACAGACATTGGTTTTCTGTGATGAAAGGCTGGAGGAAAGTCTGTTTTATTGAAATAGGAAAGAAATCAAACAAATAAAACAGCCTGGCCATGACAGTGTACAAGACTCACCACAATAAAAAACGACAAGGTGAGAAATGGATTTATTGGAATTATTGGAACTCACAACACTGTGAGGCAATTGAAAATTGAACATCGCTAATGACTTAATCAGCCTCAATTTGGAGCCTAGCTCAACCCGCTCACTGATGAACTTGTGGGTGGGGGCGAGCTCTTGTCTCGGTCGGTGCGCAAGGACTAGTATGTAATCATGATACCATTTGACGGGCTCTCTATCAGAATCCTAGTAAGGATTTGGTCAATTGGGTTTTCTCATAGTTCTCTCTAGAGTAATCCACCGAGTAAAGCGAGAGCAGGTAACAGTATTGTTTGCTTATAGTGACTTCTCTGATATAGCTAAGATGACCACGTTAACACAAATTTTGTTTTTCTCCTATAGAACAAGCATGTTCTGTCAGTACAAGCTTTCCCGTGAGGTGGGAGCTGTCTTTGAAAAGTTTTTGATGGAATGGAAGACAATTGTGACAACATTTCAGCTCGAGGAAACATCAAGGCACTGGGGATGACTGAAAAATATGCTGTAAGTACATTAAGTGTTACTTAACCGCTGCCTTGCTGATCACACAACACAGTTTAAGCGTCTCGCACGGCACACGCAGGATATTTTTTAATACACAGCTCAGTGATAGCGCAATATGTGTTGTTCAACAGCTTCCAACATATTTATAACAGCCCAAACATTGCTGAAAATGAGTGTTCAAACTTCTAAAAAATCGGGAATGATAGGAAATCTGTAAGATCAATGCTCCATGGAAAGTAACCAATGAATACCTTGGCAGAAATAGTTGGCGGTTCTACAGTTTGACTTGATTATCTGGCATCTGTAACTCACATAAACAATTATAAATACTATTAGTATTTATATGTTTATGGTAACTCCTAACAACTCATCATTATCCAGCTTCATTATCGGATGTGAAAAAAACAGCAAAATCTCACCAATATACCTCATAGAAACATAAAATATATTTTTGGGCAAATAAAAGATAGTTTGGGGCCAAGGGATACCTGTGTTGTACAATATAATTGATACATTTTACATGGTGCTATGTCAAAGCTATGTAAGGCTTTATAAGCCATTAATCATGCCTTGATCCCTGGGGGCATGGCAGTTGTTGTGATGGAACAGGTAGCACTGGAGACAGTGAGGATGATGGGTATTATGATGAGGGAAAAGCATATCCTGATGAAGCAGAGGTAATGCTCCCCAGAATTATTTTATCTATATGAAGTTAGTGTTTACCACCTTGGTTTACACAAATGTAATAGTGTGTTGCCTATAATTGAGTTGGTAAATCCCCCCTCCTTT
This sequence comes from Membranipora membranacea, assembly GCA_914767715.1. Lineage (NCBI taxonomy): Eukaryota > Metazoa > Bryozoa > Gymnolaemata > Cheilostomatida > Membraniporidae > Membranipora > Membranipora membranacea. Next base: position 20,883,548 of record OU612072.1, read on the forward strand.
TCGGATCAATATTTGTGACCCCTACATGATGTCAATATTATCCCGTTTGTAAGTGTAATCACCCTATCATGTCTGGCCACATTTAAATCTGTAAAAATGGCTCAAATAGTTCTGCATTTCTTGAATTGTCTACGTAATCCGCCATATAGTTTCTAAGTTTAAAAAGCAGTCATTTCACTGATAAAACATTGTTGCTGCAACTGGGCTGCTTGATCTGCAGCATGTTCTACACAATGTTCAATGGGATTGACCATCTATGGAGTACTTAGTTTCTCATGTAGTCCAGAAGACACCAATACTTAATTTTTAACCCAAAATAATAAGAGGAGGTTATTCTCAATAATAATAATAATTCTTAATGGGTACTCATTTTCTGTGTGAAGTGTGACTATCCAATAGTCTGGGCAACTGGGGTTTAGGAGAGGACTAACTGGTAATTTAACAGATATGAATTTAAATAGGTATGATTGAGTGCTATTATTGATCATTCTGTAGGTTTGTCATGGTGCGATGCTGTTTCTTGTAATTTAAATTCAAAAGCCAGTAATGTATTCTAATTTAGGTAATACCACTGATTACGTTTTTTTCCTCACTCAGCAGTAGAGGATGCAATCTATGCATATACATATCAAAAGACCTTCACGCTTAATTAGCTGATTTTTCTGGTCAAGATATTTGCAAAATTAGTTTTAGCGCATAAAATTTGAGACCGAGTGGACTTTCAGAGATAAACATGCGCTTATTTTTCAAAGCCGTCACACAAGGAGGGGAAACAATTTTTATAGTATTAACAGAGGGAGATTGAATGTGATTATAATACCTCAAAGTCGAAAACACATGCGAGTCGAGGATCCCATTCAGATTCATGATATGTGCCATCCAGGCCTATCATACAGAATGGAATCCTTCTTTGCATCTTTTTTTTATTGGCGATAGTACAAATTTCCTAGGGAGACAAAGTAACAGAATGTACTCCCATTCGACTCATTCTGGTTCCCCTCTACAGTTCGCGCGGCAGCCAATGTCATCGAATACATTATATCCACTGATTTGATAGAAGTTGAGCTACCAATTCTTCCCGGACCTTGTTCAACGCCGTTGTCAGAGGCAATCAGTCTAATATAATTAAATTTGTATTGAGCAAGTCGGAAGGTTTTGGTTGGATGCATGCTCTAGTGGTTTTTTGACCAAGCGGTCGATGTAGGTATATAGGTACACATTAGTTTATATTATATATAATATCAGGGCACAAATGGTGAGGTTTCTTTAATCAGGACAGTACACTACAGGCTATACCTGGGCAAAACAATTGGATTATGTAGGCAATTATAAGAATTATCTCCTCCTTTTTTGTTGGCAAACTGATAGGTGTAGAACTATGACATAGTATTTAAGCAACCTATCTACACATATAAATGCTGTCAAACTGTTGTCCTCCTTCTGTTTAGGTAAACTGAATGATAACTTTTGGTGTCTTCTTGACTATAACCCTGAATAACTTTTCAACTGGAAGACTGGGAGCTGAAGAAACCAGAGATTTAAAATCAGCACAAAATTCTGGGCGAGATAAATGTAACTCAGTGTTGCCCACCTTTTTTGAGCTCTCATAGCTAGGGGACTGATGGGTAGTAATAGTAAGCCGATTTAATTTAGCATTTTGGTTTGGGCCACGACGACCGATGCAATGCAATGGTCATAATCCCCAGACACGGCCTAGATTATATATTTGAGATCATTTAGGTTGATATAGCCATATGCAGATATTTATAAAAAAATTTTGTGTATTTGCAGCAGAATGGTGTAGTGGATGACCTTCTGGACAAACAACTCATTGTGCGTTGTGCTATTATGAGTCGTCTTTGAGGAGGATTTTTTAGGACACTATGGTGCAGATACTATGATTCCAATCAGACTCAACTGCATAATGTTTACAAGAAGCCTCTGAAGGACTCATGAGGAGAAATTTCTGGATCCTGGGGCACTGAGCACAAGAGGAAAAACCATCTATTATGCATCAAATATTAGCTTATTCAGGTCGCTTCGGATTAATGAATGAGGCTCCAATGTGATGCAAGCCACATGACAAAAATACATGTTATTTACTGTGGGAAGACCCTATGCTACATGTCATAACTAATAAATAACAAGGGTGCTTCATAGGTGTCTTGTAAAAATTATTCAGTTGAAAGTCTGATATGAACCATTGTGTCTGCACCACATCGTTCTAAAAATCCCTCCTCAAAGACCCTTATCCTGCCTTATATCAAAATAGCACAATGCCATGACATGACGTCATGCTGAAATCAAATTATTTGCAATCAGTGTTTGATTAGCTTTACAATGATATATAAAATGTCAAAATCGGTCAACGTTGGTATCATAACCTTAAACCATACATTAAACCTATATTTATACTCTTTTCTCATGCTCATACTCTTATTTTATGCTATGTGTTTGTCATCATAGCCTAGATTATTCATAAATTTTGTGTTTGAAAATTAATAATAATACTAAATTTAGCTGTCAGCAAGTTCTAGGCATTCTACTTTCTGGTAACACTCTATCTACACTGAGCGTTTACAATGGAAACACAATCATACATTCTTGCAAGAAAATTTAGAAAACTCTGCATTGATCTCTGACATGCCAGAATTCCAGAAACTTGACCCAAAATTGACCTGTCACCATTGCCAAGTTATGATTGAGAGTTTGAGGATAAATAGACAAGGAATAGGTTGAGAGACTAGTCGATGCCAGATATCATAGGTATCATATTCTAGAAGTTATTCCGAAAAGTGCGGAAAAAATGAGTTATGTGGAGATAAATCTGAAAATTCAATGACGTCGATAGAGTTCAATGATGATGTGTCATGATTATAATGTGAGTTACCTATATCTCAACACTGGATAGCAGAAGAGTGATAGAAATTGGAGGGCATATGTATGAAGCATGGAGATTCAAAATCAGGCAACCATAAGGCTCTCATATTATCCTGTCTATGTCTCTTTGTTCTCTAAGTTTATTGCTTTCTCTAACGCTTCTATGTTTTTTCTACAAAATTTATATAACAGCTTTGCAATGATATTTTACGTTGCAACGTTTCTACGATCCTGACCCAAGTCAGGGCTGTCAACGTTTTCATTCTACGTTCTACGATTGAGAGTTTATTGCTTTCTCTAACGATTCTACGTTTTTTCCATAAAGTTTATATAACTTTGCATTGATATTCTACGTTTCAACGTTTCTACGATCCTGACCCAAGTCGGGGCTGTCAACTTTTTCATTCTACGTTCTACGATTGAGAGTTCATTGCTTTCTCTAACGATTCTACGTTTTTTCTACAAAATCTTTATAACTTTGCATTGAAATTCTACGTTTCAACGTTTCTACGATCCTGACCCAAGTCGGGGCTGTCAACATTTTCATTCTACGTTCTGCGATTGAGAGTTTATTGCTTTCTCTAACGATTCTACGTTTTTTCTACAAAGTTTATATAACTTTGCATTGATATTCTACGTTTCTACGTTTCTACGATCCTGACCCAAGTCAGGGCTGTCAAATTTTCATTACACATTCTTCAATTCAGAGTTTTCTGCTCAATGTAATAATGCTCTGCTAACATTTCTACGATACAATATGCTACGTATTTCTACAAAAATCATATATGTTATAATGAACGGAGAAATTTTCAAGTTAGATAGGAAATTAACATGGGGAGTTTCTCAAAATCTCCGATGCTGCACCTGCCTCCAATTCTTGTGGTGCTATTAATGGTGTATCAATTATACTTGTACCTGTAATTGTTGATGAGGTTTATCAAGGGGCCTGATGCTTACAAGTCTGAGCTGGTTTGATCAACTGAGCTACAATGCTATTAACGAAGGATGACAGCACACAATTCTTGTGTGAATCAATTTTAGCCAACTTATTATTAGCTATTTTTTATTCAATTGCATTGCATGAATCTCATGACATCAAACTACCTCAACGTTACATACTAGCGATAAGAGTTTTGCAGTGTCTAACTTCTATCCGTAATCTGCCGTAAATACCTGATGCCGTTAACTTGTAGAAACCATTAATGATGAGATCATATGATTTATACCAAAGTGACGCAAGTCAATCAACTCATCAAGCTGTGAATCTTGAATTTGTTGAAGCTAGCTATACAAATACTGCTGACCTTGTGCTTGTTATTGGGGCGGCGCCATAGCTAAGCCACTCTCCTATTTAATCATCATCAACCCAGTTAATGTTATGAACTCTTATTCTCAGGCACAACCTAACAACAAGATACTATCTATAGATAAATTTTGAGTTGCTCTTCAGATATCTCAGCCTGTTATCAAACGGTATATCCATAGCATGCATGTGAGGGGATTACAGGACCAAAAGTAAGGAAAGAATGGAATAATCAATTGATTAGTGTTGTACCCATTGAGACATATGATTCTTGAGCCGCCTATGCCCTTGTAGTAAATTGCACATTGCAATGTCTCATAAGCATGGGATGATTCAGCCGCCTCGAGCGCATGTTACCTCCTGCTATAAGTCAAATTCAACTTAAATACAAATAACTTACTGAGACCGCACAACTCTAACAGTATAATTCCGCCTGCAGTGTTCTGTGGCAGTACCAACAATATATAACATGGTATCTTTTATGCCGTCCGCTTGCATCATAGATTTTTCACAGGGAGCATACCTGCTCTGTATAATGGTGGTAATTTTTTGATACACAGTCATTCAGAAGAGCAGTTTCACTTAACATTAGTTTTGTATGGCAAGTCTGTTATCTTCAAAGATTTAACCAAGGCAGCTTGTCTCAGCTATCAATAAGCGTACATTTTTACCAAGTGACATAATATAAGGAAAAGCATCTAAGTTTTGTAGGACAGCTGGCTGTATTGTAATCACACAAACTGACTTTAGTTTAGACTGAATATGCGGAAGTCGGAGTTATCTGACCGGTGCGTCGAGGGAGGATAACTCCTATTCGGGTCTAAGTTAGTCAATTAGCTGATTAGTATATATATATAATATAATATTATATAGATCCCAGTCAACAGAACGCTCGCAATCTATATATTATATTGATTGCTAGCGTTCTGTTGACTGGGATTAACATGTACTTATGTCATAGCATAGGATTGCGGAGCTTGGTTATTAACCAGCGGATGGCTGTTTCAATACACAACTTGTGTGAGTGTTAACTCGAGTGAGGCTAATCACAACATGTGCATGTCGAGAGCTGTCATTCTGACTGGTGCTTTGTTTATAGTAATTGAGTGAACTAGCGGATATGTCTGATTAACTTGTGCAGTATTAATTCTGCTTGGCTAGCGCATAGGAATTAATACTGATAGTTATTTAGTATGAATGTCAACTTGTGCGGCTTTTACTGATTCCAGCTAGTTCTGCGCAGCTAGCGCATAGGAATTAAGGGTAGGGTAAAGTGCAAGAGTTGTATTGAGTTAACATTGAGAATAAGAACTGATGAAAAAGACCTGTGCACGGGCTTTTATGCCCTGAATGGTAACATATAGGCTACATAGAAAATAGAGTAAATGGCCAATGAACTTGGGCGAAAATCCTCATGAGTCTGAGTAACCCTACACGTAATAAAAAGGTGGGTGGGCTTTAGCGTATTACTACGTAATGAAAACAGTAAAACATGTATTAATGGCTTGATAAAATCTACGATGCTTGTATAATAAAAGCGTGTTTAGGGGGAGGCGTTTATAACAGCTGCACATTATTAGGGAGAATGATGATTGTCTTTTCTTAGAATTCACAGGCACATATTGGTTGGTATAAGGCAAAATAGTTCAATGAGAAAAAGTACTTTATGTGTACGTACAAAAAACCCTTCAATTTAGCATTGCTTATAATTATACAAAGCCTCCGTGATTATTTAGTACATGATGGATTGATAATTTTTTATATTTGTAAAAAACTTCATTATTCATTTACAAGGCATCCTGGATTTTTACAAAGGTATTGGTAAAGGCGTTCACCTCTCAACGCTTCTGAAGTGAATGGGTTTGAGTCCCGCCGCTGATTAAGGGTAGATATACTGGTTGCGTAAGGGTTGTGCCGCACAGACTCATCCAATGCCATACAAACAGAACCAGCGGTAAGATGAGTGATAGACTAAGAGACTCTGCTTGCAGAGTATAGAAGTAGCTAAAGCTACAACACCTTCCTTCTTACTTTACTGTTTAAAGTTTGCCTAGCTGGCTGTCCTCTGGTTTTCAAAAACAATGACAATAATATCAGGTTTATATGCAATAGGAATTAATTGACATTAAGTTTGAAATTCTTTTTGCAAATCATTTTAGGATGATCAATGCACACGGGTGGGTTGATGTAAATTTGACCGGAATTATGTGAAAATTGCAATGGTCTTATATATGGGGCCGCTGCAAAATTCTGACAAGTAAACATAGTTTGCATATAAAGCAATGGGGAAATATATAGAGGTGTTGGACCTAACAGTAGCACTAGCAGACAACTTGCACAATCAGCTGATTGCAGTAAATATGGCTACTTTAAAGGAAACATATTTTTCAGTGGCCTGCCTGGGTAGGTTACGGAACATTTAAAAGTTGGTGAAACTGTGAGCACTGGTAGGGCTGGGTGGGGGGGGGGGGGGGGCGGGCTGGTGGCTTGTCCTTTATTAACTAGGTAACATAAGCATAATTCTTGGTTCTGAATAGATATGTGTTGGAAAAGAGTGATATGTTATTTGGGTACTATGTCGTTGTGTTGAACCCAAACTGTTGACCCCTGAATCCACATTTGGACCCCAAAAACCTAAAACTGTCATCTGCAAACCCAAAACTTCAAGCTACAAACCCCAAAATGGGAGCTGCGAACCCTTAACTTCATTCATGGTGCAAACCCCAAACTGCGAGCTGCAAGCCCGAAGCTGCGAGATGAAAACCCCAAATGTTGTCCCTCAAACCCCAAATCTGACCCCCAAACCCAAAAAACTGACCCCTAAACCCCAAACTCTCTTTATTGATCCCCAAACCCCAGAACGTAGGCCGTGAACTCCAAAGTGTAGACTGTATACCCCAAACTGCAAGCTGCAAACCCCAAATTTTGACCCCGAACCTGACTCCTAAACCCCAAATGCTGACCCCGAAAACCAAAATTTGTATTCCATACCCCAGCCTGCCGACCGTAAACCCCAATATCACACCTCAAACCTCAATTAAGATGACTATACTATCTCTTAACCTCATAAAACACTTCGTCTGGTGCTAAGCTAACAGCACATGGATTTGTACCTGCTGGGCAAGTCCGGACTTGTTCTATCTTCTTCTTTAAAAGACTTTATGTAGGTTTGAGCGTGTTGAATTATTGAGTGTCACCTTGAATGTATTTTTAAAAGTCAACACCCCACCCCATCACTCAATAAACACAATATCTCCAGTAAGTGGGTAATTATTTGAAGTTAGTCCCTGCATGACAAGGAAAAGTTGCTTCCAAATGGCATGTATACGTCACACTGTAGCTTAACATCTCTTCTGTCTTATGTCTGCAGACAACCTGAGCCATCGCTGCAGACTTTGCCGATGATGGTCATGGACATGGTAGGGAGAGAGAGGGAGAGAGAGAGAGAGGGAGAGAGAGAGGGAGAGAGAGAGGGAGAGAGAGAGGGAGAGAGAGAGGGAGAGAGAGTGGGAGAGAGAGAGGGAGTGAGGGAGGGAGGGAGGGGGGGGGGGAGGGAGGGAGGGAGGGAGGGAGGGAGGGAGGGAGGGAGGGCGAGAGAGGGCGAGAGAGGGCGAGAGAGGGCGAGAGAGGGCGAGAGAGGGCGAGAGAGAGATGATCGTCAACTTTGGCACCCAGAAACTTAAAAAACTTTTATGCATTGATACAAGCGTCTTTAAAAAATAACAGGATTTAAGATAAAATTCATTACTTCAGTTTTGTCATGTGATGTAAATTGACATACATTTTATCAAAGATATATTTTAATATGAGGTTTTGTTCGATTTCAAAAGACTACCCACCAGTAATAGGCAAAGTAAAAATATTGACCAGCATGTACCTACCTATAAAATCAGATCGAGAAAACATAGATAATCATTATTTATTAGTGTATATACAGTGTACTTACTTATAAACTGCTGGATTCTTCGTCTTTGTCCGATATAAAGAGAGTGATTAGTGTTAAATAGAGAGACAGGACCTTTTAGACATCCCGAGCAGAGATCCAGTGTGGATACTCTGTCTGCGTTCATGTCTACTAGTCGTATCTTGTTGTTGTACTCATCAGCCACAAGTAGTGACTGATTACCTATGTACAGGAGTTGACGTGGGGAGTTGAATAGAGAGCTTAGGAGAGAGCTGTCTCTGTAGCCTAATGACATTTCGATGATAAGTGTAATTATCTTCTCTCTGTATGTGATATGGTAGAGAGCCTCCTTTACTATGACATACAGGTCACCGTTGTCATTCTGGGTCAGCTCTTGGATAAACCAGAGGATGTAGGCCTCAACAAAAGTACCAACAACTCGAGGTTATATTTACTGTTCTCACAGCCCTGTTCCACGTGTCGGTCACGAGAAGCTGCATGTCATCATTGTTGTCTCTTTTTACAAACCAGGGACTGTCGAACTGACCGGGGTGACCAACTGCTAATCAATGTGTCTCACACTGTCCAGAAAACTGTGAGGTGGCTTTTGTATCACAGTCAATCTCTCTCAGACAGCAATTACCTATGTCAACTACAATGTCACGCTGATCTTTAATCTGTATGAATCCTTTTGGCGCGCTGAACCAAGCCTCAGATCCTATCCCCTCTTTGTATCCATCCTTAGTAGTGTTCCCGGCTATGGTGGTAGAGGACGTACCATCGCTAGTCTTTAGTGAGTTCTGATCGAGGTAGATCACATTGTTGCAAGTGGGGGTGTTAAGGTCACATGGTTTGTAGAGGTCTAACTCCATGAGATAAACATGCCAAACGGTGGTTGTGAGGTTTGTGGCTATAGACCTCTCTAATCTGTTAAATTGATATAATTTTGTAGATGCAATGTTACAAGTCCAGTAATTTTTGACCAAAGATATTACATATTCTGGTGATGCAATGGTATAATTAAAATTAATTAATCAAATGGGATGTTTCATAATTATAATTTGGATGAAGGGTGTTTGGCATATGATAATTGTAAAAGCGATGTTTTCAACGGGAACAATTCAGGGTTTCATGATATATTACAACTCATAAGAAACTGGCAATTCAAATATGACCACAAAAACTTTTTCATGCAATTGATACCGATGAAGATATGCAACTTTTTCCAGACAACTAAATTGGGCAAACGCATTAGATATATAAAATATAAACATTTTCAAGCAAATTTTGATCACCATGCACTTTGGTTATTGGGCGTTGTCTTCTCTCATAAACAATCAACAGTAATAAGGTATCACAGCTAACAAGGAGTTCTGGTTTTGAACCAATACCATTTATGGCCAGTTCCCTCAGCATGGCCTACTCTGAATCTGATCTTTTTTTTAGAGTCAAACTTTGAAGATTTTCAAACTCATATTTATTATCACAGCGTCCTGGATACTTGAGTAGAATTTACATTGATGGAGAGTGACTCACCGATCATCTAGAGACTGCACATCCCAGTGGCGTATATTAGCACTCACGGCCCACGAATTTCCGTGAGTGGCTGAATAGCTCAGTGTGTAGAGCGTCTGCCTATTATTCACTGTTAATAAGATTGTCGTGTGTTCGAATCACGACGAGGTCAGTTTTTTTTCAAATGGGTGCTTTATAACTGGAGCATTTTTACCCTAATCTTCTACTGCTATTGAGTTGTTTTCTGAAAGCACCCAACAGCTCAGTGAGCTATTGAAATACCTCTCTGCTTGCACTATTTTGCTACCGATATGCAAAAATTTCCGTGGTGGGAGGGCGCTTAAGCGCCCCTCCCATACCCTCCCCGCCACGCCTATGGCGTGTGGATCGGGCTGTGCCCGATCATTATGCTCATCTCTAAAAAGTCAGTGAGTAAAATTTATTAGAATATACGCCCCTGGCACATCCTGATCGTTTCACCACCCAGTATTCAGAGTCACACAACATAACACCTGTCAAAATGAAACCCTGATTTTGTTTGTTACAAGAGATATTACCAATTTTTTTTTGGTTCAGGGGAGGGACAATTCTGATAATTCCTTTGAATAAGTTTTATGTCAGGGTTAAAGCAAACCCTCTAAACATCACAAGTGCTTCAACTACATTTTCTTCTTCAGACCTCGTATTAATTTCCAGGTTATAATGGAGTCACAGTGATTATTGTACTTACAAGGAAAAGTGTAAGTCTCCATGATTGTTAACAGACCGAATGTGTTTATGGTACTGTATTAAGGTTTGATCTACACCACTAGGCACACCTCAACAAGCAGATCAAAGAACGCTCATTGAACCACTCTTCTCCCAGAGAGTAGAGAGGAGCGGATTTTAAGAGGGTCGCTCTGCAATTGCAACCACGCACATTGCCTGTTTCTTCTGAGTACGCCGACTTTCTATACCGAGTGCAACGACTCTATCTTATATGGAAATAACATGAGTGTGGCGACTCTATCTTATCTTGAAATAACACGGGTGCGCCAATTCTATCTTACTGGGAAGAGTTTTGACCTGACTTTGGGGAGGGAGGGAGGTATAGGTAAAAAGGAAAGAGCCTTATTTATCCGGGGCCTGGATAATAAATTACCTTATTTGTAGGGCGAGAGAAATGGGAGGGAATGGGTATAGATAAAATAAATAAAGAAATGGGGGGAAGGGAATGGCTCTGAGTGACAACTACCTTTGCAAGATAGCTGGGAGGATAATTGGACTGGGAATCAGGTCAATGGTTGCAGCGGTGCAATGGGGGTTTTCACTTAGCCTCTACCTACTACACAAGGGAGGCTACAGTCTATCAACAGAGTGCAAACAAGGCAACATTATATCAAGGCAGGGAGGGAGGCAGGGAGGAAAAGTTACTAAAATGCTGATATGGGAAGACAACTAATAATAATAATAAAGCATGTAAAATAAAATTTTGAATGTCCAGCTGTGGTGAAAAATCCACAACAAGAGGACAAGCAAAGGATAAAATTCACTTTGAACAATGATCATGCCCTTTGCTATAATTATTATTATAAAAATTTATGTGAACTGGTCTTGGCATGGTCTGCTTAAAACCAAACCACTTATCAACAAAAATCAGCTTATCTGTATTACCAAATACTGTCTCACTCAAAAAGTGCTACATTCAAGAACCCAATTAAAAGGTTATGAACAGTTTTTGTTTTTAAGGTTTTTTTATGTTAGGTTTCTGCGATAACTTAATGATAACACGTTCAGATTCTAATAGTGAGTGGTCGGTAACGGAATGCAGCTCCCAGCACTCCTGGCTCACAATTATTGTTGTGCTTAGTTGATGGGTTGTTTTATTATAAAATTATGTTTGATATTATATTGAAAAATTATAGACTTGGATAATTTAATAATCGTTGTGTAATGTTGAAAATTTAAATATGATTTATATAAACAGTTTCCATTTGTATATATCAACTTTTAGAATACATTTTAAACTAAGAATCGGCAAAGGGCCTTTTGGACGGTAACTCAGCATGGGTGAATCACGGTGCAAAAACTTGAAATATAATTTTGCAAAAAAATAAAGTTATAAAAATATAGCATAGCAATGAAATGAACAAAAGACAATCATTGTTTCGAGGGACGGTGGCGTTACAGACTCAGATAGGATATACACGGACGGATAGGTACCTGGACTAGCAGTAATATGAGCAGCAAAAAGGAAAATAATGGAGATGGTTGCAATTAACCTTAAGACAAAATTTCTAGGAAAGCAGGCATTTATGAAAATTCAACCAAAACATACAAACCCAAAATTTAGTTATTCGATTGTATTGCCTACTTAGCAGTAAAAATCTATTGGTGATGTTTTACGTACTGCCAAAAAATTGTACCTGCAACATTATTTTGGGGCCACAGTCCTAAATCTTTGAAAGCATTATTAATTCATCTAGGAGAATGAAAATGAAGGAAAAAGGTGCAAAATCTTTTTATAAAAAATACAACGTGAGGAACATGAGTGAAAAAAACTTATAAGCGAACAGTCACCTATGCTGCCTTAAGGTAGGAGAGTTGGAACTTATTGTAGGGTCTTGTTGACAGTTGCAGTACCGGCAGACTCAAGTGCCTGATTGAAGTTTCGCAACTCCCACAGCAACATTGCCAAGTGTGAGAAAAAGATTACACAACACAAAAGTAATGTCGGGTAAGACAATACGGCGATTGGTAAAATATTGTTTTCAGTAAAGAAATAAGAAAAAGCCGTTAGAGATAAACAAATCTAGGAGACTTGACATCCCAGGAGTGCCGACCAAGTGCCAGGGGGACAATCATCAGTGCAATAAGAATAAAAGGAAACACAGCTGTGTACGCATAGTCAACTGAATCAACTTTTTCTAAGTTGTCCACATGTTCACATCTGGAGTTGCCCTCTCACAAGTGTACTTGAATATTGTAAGACATTACATTATGCTGTGACTCGACCCTGTTAGATATTACGGAGTTAAATGGAGATATCCGGTCATCAGTAACCTTGACCTTCTACTCATATATTAGGTAGATGCGTCGTCCCAGCTCCCTACAAGCAGAATTAAAGGCATGTCAATAAATAAAAGATAATCGTTTATCTAAATAAATGGATAGCTTTACACTACCAGTTCCATATATTATACAGCCTATTTTTCTGCAGGGTACGGTCTCACACCACTACCCCTCCTCCCCCCCACAAATAATGCAAGACAAGATATTGTACACAGCCTCTGATCAGCCTTATACAAATGTATTATGTCAAAAAGATTGGCAAAGGTGAAATGAAGTTGGCTTTGGTGTTAGCAATAGGTGCAAGCCCGCTACCTCCGAGATGTGATAAGCAGGCATGCAACATAGTGCCATTAAAATACTGGAGTCCTTGAATTTTACCTGTTACTATTATTTCTAGCCGCATTACCCTCGGCTGCATCAATTCTTAAGAATATACTGCTCTACTGACACATGACACTAGTAAGTACTCAATTCTAGCTGTCTCAGGTGGGAGTTTGTATGAAAGAGATCAAATTTAGCTAACATTCAAATTAGTTATTCCACGGCAATGCAACAGTGTGAGCTCTTCCTGGCACGACTATTTTACTTCTCTAGGGTGATTTTACTCCGGATAAATAAAATTGCCTTCGTCTGATTCTCTGGACACAAACTTGAATAGATGCTTGGTTTGGGTGAATTGATTGTATGTATTCCTACTTATTTCTGAGAAGTGAAACAAACACCAGAAGGGAAGGATGGAGTAATGGTTACCTTAGTCTTATGGTACTGCTGTTCTTTATTCTGAGGCTGCTTGTGGGTTAGTACTGGGGATTTTGATTGTTGCGGGTAACCAGAGATATTCGGTAGATTCTAAAATACACAGATCAAGAATATGAGTCATCAAGTAGGTTAAATTTTTCAAAGAAATAAATTCAATTCTTGAAGCCATAAGTTTTCACATGGCCTTAAAGCTGTCTTATTGGCATTTAAGTGCAAAGAGACATGAATAGCATATTTACATCATCATAAATTTAGAAATGACGGTTTCAGTTCAGATACAACATACAGTGGTGCGCGTACCACTGCACAACACACAGGTCTTCAGCTAGAAACCATGAGTCAAACGCTGTTTCGAGGCCTTCTCTAGTACAACCTCCTCATGGCCGGCCCCAGCAGCATGAAGCCACCCCTGTGTGTTGCTGAGCATCTCAATCAATCTCATCGATCCCTCAGTGCATTTTGTAAGTTTCGGTGGTTTGACATAATTGGTGTGTTTACGCTGTTGCGCAACCAGGGAGGCTGCCAACTCTTCATTGTTTCAGTGCAACAATGTTCGCCCCATCACTCTCATGCTTATACTCTAAGCCAAACCAGTGCAGGGAGGTTTGCTTTCCATCAACTCATCGGCGCAAAGTCGCTATCGTCATGGCACCCGCCCCTCGTGCCACTCGTTCACTACTCAAATTCACCACATTGAGCATAGTACAACTCATACACAAGTCAGAGAGATGACTTGTTTGCGCTACAGCCAGTGGGCTGACTGTGATTTCCTGTCTCGCTCTGCCTGCCTTTTATGCGAGGGCCAAGCTTTTAATCCTATGTTTGTAAAACCTTAGATCTAACTCAGACTCACTTTGATTTTCACTCTGCAGAGATTAAACTACTTTAATTTGAGTATTAAAGGCAAAATCTTGCTTAGCCTTCTACCCCAAGCAATTTGCTTATCATCACTTAATCCCCTCATTCTAATCCTTACAAGGATTATAACAAAAGGAATTAAATGCTGGCCAACTCCACAAAACAAAGTGAGTGTGTTAAACCCCAGCTTACAAGTAACAGAAGTTGTCCCTTCTTTGATGTAGATTGGACAACTTCTATTTACGAGAAGAAATCTGAACTATATCAACCAGGAGGCAGGGAGGGTTGGGGGTCAGGGCGGAGGGTGTCCCACCCTTTCTGCTAGAGGTAATATTATACCTAAACAGGACATGGTGATGTTGCACCATTGAATTGCGTAGTACCAAAGGTGGTGTTGTTGATTTGAAGTCAAAAGTCCAGATTTGTTAATAGCTATATCAATTTTGAAGGCATTTCAAGTTTGAAAATTGAGTTCTATACAAAATACCTGGACTGAAGACTGCACTAAATGTGGACTGTCAATGATGATATCATTGTTACTATGTACAAATAAATGGTACTATAACTTAGTGCCATAGAGCTAATGCTCTATATAAGACCCTGTCAAAGTTTATTCTACGATCCATGATCTTGGAATCAGACAAGTCAAGAACACACTTTATGTTAAGATTCTCACCGGCCATGCGTCGGGAAGTGGTATGTGATTATAATACAATATTATACGTAATAATATAATACTTAATAATATAATACGTAATAATATGATATAATATAATTACCCTCTGATCTCTCTGTCCTCGTGGCCTGCTGCTCTTATCAGAGTAAATCCCATATCTATCAAAGTATGGATGATTGAGCAGCTGCTCACAGGTCAGTCTCTGGGGCGGGTCCATCGCAAAACAACCCTGTAAATAATAACAAAACAACCCTGTAAATAGTAACAAAACAACCCTGCTAATGGTAACAAAACAGCCCCTTGAATGGTAACAACCGGGTGTTATATTCGCAAATAACCCCTACCAAAACAAGCCTGCAAATAATAACAATCGTGGGCTGATAGATTGCAAAAAGTCCCTGTTAAAATACAGATTATACCTGTTTGAACATGAAAATCCCTGCAAAAAAGTATATTGCTTTGTGAGATTTTACAGTGTAAAACCACCATATGAAAGAAGTGGAGATATCTTGTGTGACACATTTCACTGAAAACATTGTGCAACTGGAACCGATTCCGTGGGTCTAACATATGTCTATCATCGATACTGAACAATGGCTTTATCCAAATGCGCCCTTTGTTATGTCAGTTTTTTTCAAGGAAAGCTCTAATAATGCCTTCTATCTGCAAATTTTCCATAAGATCCCTAATCTTCACAATGGTTAGGACGATGGGCTAAATTTCAAAATTAAATTCCCATGCCATGCAAACATCACGTACCACATAATATTGACATATCACAATTGAGGGCTCTCTCAACTCAGAGATAAGTCAGTAAGAATCAGATAAAAACTTTTGGTGAAAGTCGGGGAACGTCAGTGAACATCAGTGAATGGAGGGGGATCTCGGTGAATGTTGGTGAATTCTTAAACCCCAACTAAACGTACCTCTAGGAAATCCATAGCCTGGGAGCTGATATTTGGTACTTTAGCCCTCAGAGGCTCCGTTCTCTCTGGTATCGGTATTGTCATACCTTTGAAGAATAAGTTATTACTGAACACCTCCATGTGCCGCTGTAACAGCTCACCTATTAAAGAAAATTCAATAAAATTAAATTAAAGTCGAGACAAAAATTTGAATTTTAAGGACACCTACTATAATTCTTATTCAAGCAATTGATAGTTTGTGATTCAGTTGTTTCCATTAAGTGGCAAACATCTAAACTAGGAAGGGAGCGAAACCTCCATTATGATTGTCGCCTAGGTCGCAAGAAACATAAACTAGATGAGAGTAACCTATATGTTGTGTCAGCAAACTAACTTACTATCAGAATTTTCCTCTCCGTCAAATATATGTTGAAGGGAGTTGTTTCCAGTGTTTTTGGGTCAAACCACACAAATGAACTGTATCGCGAACCTCTAAAAGTTGTACGAAATATCGTCCCATATTAAATTGGAGTTGTGCTTACTTTGGGATTCGCTGATTTTATGACTAACCGTCTCAATGACTTATCTATTTACTTACTGACATGATGACTTACAGACTTGCTGAATTAATGAATTATCTACTTACTTACTGACTCAAAGACTTACCTTCTTGCTAAATTGGTGACTCATCTACTCACCTTTCTGATGACTTAATGACTTATCTTCTTACTTAATGACTCAATGACTTACCGAGAGTTTTCCTGATTAGATAGAGCTGATCTACATCCGATCTGCCCGGCCACAGGGGCTGTCCTGTAATCAACTCATAGAATACACAGCCAATAGCCCATATAACTACTGGAGGTCCGTACTGTGTATCCCCTACTAACAGCTCAGGGCTTCTGTACCATCGAGTAGCCACATAGTCTGTGTAATCGCCATCAGGCCCAGCTAAAAATAGAGGATATACATTACAGTGCTACACAGATGGATGGTACACATGGAAATTCATGAATTTGTAGAATAGCTCACGATTAGTTTCCTCAGCTACTTGTATCGCTACCCGAAAGCTTTTACCACAGCAGCCAATACTTTCACCAGACTGAAATAACGTTACGTTACGAACCATCAAAACAAGCAAATAAACAGAATTGAGAGGAGATCTTTTTATCTGGCTATATCTCAAGAAGTTATGTGTAATTTGAGACATTGATGGACATAATGCGAAAATAAGAAGGTCATTGACCAATTAGCCCAGAAGTTGTAAGTGAAAAAACAAGGAGAGAAGCATGGTGGTTCTAAGATATATACTAGTGCAGCTGACTCTTCATGGCAATCATCAATTCTCCAAGCTGAAAGGAACTGCGACTTTCTCAAAAGGTTTGATCTGAGTCAGTTAGCCTAAGCTCACAGGCAAATCGTCATTTTTACTATCAAAGTATCAAGTTATTGGCAATCCCCGCCATAAGTTCGGTTGGTGAATTTAACTGAAGTCTTTTACTATGAGGTTCGATAAAACTACGCTATCTAAACCTCCTAATCTACAAAATATTGCTTGCTATCCCAAATAAATGTACTGTCAATGAAAAACATAATATCACACTGGCAAGACGAGGACAAAATTTGAGCTTATTAATTGTGATGAAATATAACACAGTTATTGTAATATAAACTAACATATTAAGTAAATAAATTGATTTTGATAATCAGCTCATTATTGTTTGGATCAGTGTTTTGACTACCCGGATATGTAAAGGTTAAAATACTGGCAGAGACAACAACCAACAGTGGAATCTATTATCATGTCCTGAGCATAAACCTCAGCCCAGATCACTCAAACTCTCTCCCTCTTTCTCGACTCCCTCCTCCCACATTGGCCCCGAGCAGTGCTTGCTGGTTAATATGGGGTAAATTATCATAACTTTCACATGTGCTTTCCTCAGAATCCAAAAAACTGGCCACTGAATTTATTGCATTGTGGCCTAGTTAGGTTGACTAAGCCTGGAATTGTCGAAGCAAAAAATCATGTAGAAAGCCTATCATCATAGTAATCAGTTGGAAAGAACCATTTGACATTAAGTGCTTAAAAACTGAAAGTTTGTGTCTTTGCTGTCTTTCTGCTAAATCTAGACCTTTGGGGCTCGGGTGACGGTTGGTGTCGGCAGTTTCAGTTTTAATTTGTCAAGAAGCTTGCCTGAGTTTTTAAAGTTTGTACTGGGACATCAGTCAAACGCGTTAAAGCTGCCAGAATTTTAGCTAGATCCAATTACTGACACAAAGTTATTTACTGACGAAACTTCTCCAGAAATAGCCATACAATGTATTCTACCACTAATCCATGAATTTATATCGATGGTTGTAATGCATCAAACGTAGCTGTATGGTAAGCAGGACCTTCTTCAGTTATCTCTACAGTGGAATAATTAAGGGGAAAACAGAAGGACATGGGTAGGGGAGATATTCCTCATCCTGTCCGACAATTACTGACAGAATTTTGTGGGGCTTTGAAGACCTATTAATTAACCCAATAAGACATAAAGCTGTAACTTCAAGGAGTTCAATGTATTGTTTAGTAAGTTGGTCAGATAGAGCTAACGACCTGTCACCACTGATATAACCTGATAGCCGGCAGCAGCAAGGTATTCATTATAACAACAACACCCGTATTGTGTATCAAAATAGGGTTTGTGTCAACAACATTCAAGAAAGTGGGATAATGGAGCTAGCATAAGATCCTGACTGTATAGGCCTCTGAGAGATTCATAGCTTTATAGCTGAATGGAGTAAAAGACAAAGCAAGTAACAGGTGGAGATCTGATTAATAACTGCAAAAGGTTTAAAAAAAATAACAACTTATTGATGACAAAAAAATTTGTAAAAACTTAGTATTTTCAAATTTTATTTGTGATCACTAAGTTGATATGAATGAATGGACAAATGAGCTGAAGATGGGCCATACTCCGCTAGCCGCTACATTGCCGGCTGCAAGCGCCCCTTCCCTACTAGTCAATCAATTACCGTTCCAAACCCTTTCCTCCTATGTGCGCAACAATAATTAAATATTTTTGTAGCTGGGTATCATTCGGCACATCAACCTAACAAACTTATTTACAATGATTTAATCTTGTACAGAGATTTCACCTAGTATGGGGTTGTGTTTTTTCCAAGTTATCTCCCTTGATGATCTCCCCTGACAGATGGGACCATACTTTTGCAAAATTTTATATAAGTCATAAAAGAAGCAGATGAGACTTTTGTCTACAAAAAATCGTAGGTTTCAGCTCACCCTAATTTTCGACTTTCATGGTACAAGGATGTGATTGTGGGTGCGAGTCTTGCTGGCGACATCAGTATGGATTGGCCTCATTGACTCAAACCTACCATCTTCACACTTCATCAGCTCTCAACAAAACATCGCTAATTGTCCATTGATCTTAGCATGTCAAATTTTTCTTTCTTTTAATTTCATCAAAAGCTGATCAATGTTTTGAACGCCTACCTATTTTTTATCGAACAACAACAGCTATTCTCTGATTGGAGGATAGCCAAAGCTCTGCAAGATAATTGGATGATGTTGGTTTAATAGACCTGGTCATTGTTCACAGACAAGCGCTTGTTTTAGAAAGGCCCACTTGATAGCTAGTAAGGATGTACATCAACTAAACAACAAATTGTGTTTTATTGATTTACCGGGATGATAAAGGCCTATTATCAGAGATACTAGATAATTATTGTTATAATTGGTCAATTTTGTAATAATATAAGAATGGAAAGCTATATTTAATATTTATTATTAGTTTGATTAACAAAATCCCACAAGTAAAACCAAACAAACTCAGGCTTCTCCAAGCTATTGTTCCAAACCGAATCTGCGCTCTTGTTTTTGTGTACCATAGTTTACCCACCTACTATAATCATTTCCAAGCTACCTGTTATTTGTGTGTATTTTAATTTTCTTCTAGAACATTCACTAAACAGTTGATCTTTCTGCCAATAATAGCAAAAAACAAGAGATTGAAACGAAGTATTGATAACGAGTTGCACTAGATGTCTAGTTTATCAAATAATTACAAATTGTCTACAACCAGCAGAAAGTCGGATGACATCGCTAGACTCAGTATATTAGCGGCAGCCTGATGGATGTATTTAGAGTAATTTTCAATAATTTATTATCATGTTTAAGCTCAGGTTCTGATGTAGCTACAGGAGTGACCCGACACAAACCTGACTCATAGTAATCTAGCTGAATCTAACCTCATGAACAGACCTGTCTACATATATACCCAGGGGATCGTACGGTTGGTAGTAGTGCAACATAAGTATCAACTATTTCTTTTTAAATATATTTTGAGACCAGGTATCAGCATTTTATAATCTATCCAAACAGTTGATCAATAATTGTAGCCCGCTATCCATAATTTGATTGAAAATATGTTGCAAAATGGGCAAGATGAAACATGGCCAAGAATGTCGGGCTATCAGGCTGTCGGACTACCTTAGAATATCCACTATTTGTCCTGCCTCAGGTATTAGAGAATCAGACCGTATCAACTTCTGTCACCAAAGAGACATGGATTTTCACACAGAAGCCCTATAGCAATTAGCAATGTGATATCAGCCTAGCACAAAGTAGGCCCACTTGTATGGGTGTACTTTATCAAAAACTGAACCAGTCTAAACTGTTTGCTAACAAATGTAATTAAATGTAGCCAGCGGCAAGCTCAAAGCTGGTTGAAAATGCTCAAAGACTTTTAATATTGATTCTAGAATTTTTCTGCAAACAGGTGTTAAAATACAGTCTGCACACAATCTACTTAACACACAGGTGTGAGGGAGATGATTGCCTGAGCTGACTGTTCCAGACTACCATTACAATCAAAATATAACAGATATTACTGATGTAAATTTTTCTCAGCTATATCAAGTGAGTTTCCATACAAAAACTTTAGATCCATTTTCACTCTTGTAGATGCAAAGCCTGCCAAAAGCTCCCCTGTGAACCCCATGACAAAGGATGGACCTGAAGACACCAGCTGAAAACATTGGGTGGAAGGAAGTATCATATCTGATGTTTAATGGATAGTAGTTGACAAGTTGCCTGGACTAGATAGGCCTACTTACATTGATATGGATTTATGGATCAGTGATAAAATACATAGTGTGGCTATTTGTGGATATATGCCATCAGTATAAAGCTTTATGTCAAGATCTAAATAAAGCTATAAAGCTTTTACATTATGCATTGATTGACATTCCAGTAACAACCTTCAAAAACTTCAAAAAGATGAGAAATACGATCCAGCAATCATACATGAAAAGCCATATACATCCTCAGGGTCAGATATGTACCCCTCATCCATATAATATAATATATATCAATGGATACTTAGTTTGCATGGACTGAGAATGTTGATTTATTTGGACTGCGACAAAAGTCCTTCTAGCTTGCTGAATCAAAGCCTAATACAATCAAACTGGCTATGCAAGGGCATATGGAGCATCCAATTGCGATAAGATAAGGGCTGATTCAAACTTGGCCTGGGTTGCTGGTAGGAATTTTCCTCTGGACACAACAAGTTCTTTGATAGTGGAATAATGTCACAATCCAGCAGCCCGAAATAGTTTGAGCACTTGAAACTAAGCTTTCATCTAGGATTCAAGAGGAGTTTGAGGGCTTCTATCGGCAAGTCGAAACTTTAAAAAATCCAACAACCTTTCAGGGTAATTCGATGCTGCAGAGTCCCTCTTGTGGTTGTGGAGATCTGAAGATAGCCTGAGGTTGGCTTGTTTACCTTGCAACCCCAGGCTAATCAGAATACCCACACCCTTTTCAATTTCTATGAATTATGATTTCTCCATGCTCCACTTTTGGCACTATGCAGTATTTATGTTTGGTTCACTTTAATGTAAAGAAATTCAACACTCACTTAGAAGACGAGCGAATCCGAAGTCGCAGAGTTTGACTTTTCCAGACTTTGTGATGAGGATGTTTTCAGGTTTAACGTCTCTGTGGATGCACTGAAAATAAAATAAATTACAACTTTAACCTAACCACAATACAATTCTGGTAATCCCAGCATGGGATTGCATCATGGGATACCATAAATCTTAAGTTTTATTTGAAAAGGTAATTATATATTGAGAAGTTTTGGAAGTTGAATACACAAAATTGGCCCTCTCTCCACTCATTTGAAAGCGCAAACTTTGCTTGGATAGCTGGTAGTAACATTTCATTATCAATAACTTTCCCAAAAGTGGTTGATAATGAAATGCTACTACAAGCTATCCCTGTACAGTTTGAGTATATATTGTTACAACCATCAATGTGGGTGGGCACAATTCTTAATTAAATAACACAATGCAAATCGACACAAAGTGGTTCCGGTCAATATCTGTTATTTTGAAAGTCTCAGTACTTAAACTATCTCTCCACCGTTTTTCTAATCTGGCCTGTAAGGTTGTTCAAAGTTTTGGTTTTGTTACTATTTCATCGAACAAGTTAAGATTTAGGAAACTACAAAATATGAGAAAAAAAGTGGTGATGAGGCCCACATCTGCAATAGCTTTGACAATGTTGCAGCTGGTCGAGGCGCAATGCCAAATTGCCAAAGCATTGAGTGGTATTATAGAGATCTGCCAATAAAGTTCCAAATACATAATAACTAGTAAAATTAACGCTCATGTTTTGCAACTTTCAACAGCAGTGCTTTATAGAGTTAAGCCTGGTAACCAGTGTCATCAACACTGTAGGTATATATACATTATCAGGACCAATATGTGTTTCTTTAATTGTGCAGGATGAAGTCGTATTAATTAACAGACATCTATTTCAGATAATTTACTGATTTTTATTGAGTGAACATCTTTGATTGTCTTCGAGCAATGAACTGTATATGACTGCGTACGGATCAATACACAAACTTATACAGCATCATGACTACCAACATCTATATTAGCAACAGAAAATAAAGCTTGGTACCCAACCCCCTCAAAACGCGTCAGGAGCAATTAGATTTTTGAGCAAACTGGCTTTGTATATGAAATTGTTGACCATCGCAGGAAAGTGAAGCCAAAGTTTACTTTCCTGTCATGAATTACAGCAATTTTGAGTGTTTTCTGGCACTGTACTAAAAATGATAGGATTCCATGTTTTCTATGCATGAACCAGGTATTAGAATCAATCATAGCCACTGTTTAAATAACAATATGCCAGTTCAGGCAAAATGAATAGGCAATAAGGTGTGCTGTCTCCAAAAGTACAAATGGGGCGATGTCATCGCAGTACAGAACCACACCCATAACCTGTCCTACTAAAGGTATTTAGCCCACTTAGTCGCCTAACAGTTTAAGGTTTGCCTTTGACGGCGTGGGAGCAAAGGGTCTGCTCTAAATCAGACTTTGAAATTGTGGTTTTATTTTAGGTATATAATGTGCATTTAAATTTATTCTAATTAGAAGGCATGTCTCGTAAGTACGTGACCTTCATGTTTGGTTACTGCATATACTAGTTCAGTCATACGAGGGTGATTATTAACTGCTGACTACCATCTCCGTCACAAACCAGACGGTTATTTAACAGCTACAGCAGCGATGCAGTACACAAGAATGGTCCCAAAGTAGATCATAGGTAACACTCTTGTGAGATTTCCAATCAATTAGTTCTATAAACAACTGAGCGAATTCTAGTTTCTATTATTTTAGCAGTGGTAAGACTTAAACCCAATAATTGCTCGCTACAGCTTAGCGGAACTAAATAAATGATCCAAAGGATGATATTCAGACTGAAAGGTGGGACAGAATCTATAGACTACTATAAGTTATACTTCTTCATTCGAGGGTAAAAACTACATGTGTACGCTTACAAAAAATAGTTTTACAGATTTCATATTTCAAAGACAGCAAATAAATATGACCATAACATCAGGCTTTCTGATTTTGTATCGTAGTTGAAGAGTTACCCATCCTGATATCAAATATCTGGTTACATGGCTGACAAGTTTATATAGCTACCAAATTTAAATTGAGAGCTGTCTCATATTTGCTCAGATTTACAGAATTCAAATCAGATTTGTAAATATAAAAGTTTTTACCTCACAGTAGACCACCAAAAATTGAATTGTATATGGTGAGTATAATTTCAAAAGACAAACCCTTTGTCACATTCGGGTCTTTTCTCTGATATAAGAAAATTGTTTCCTGCTATCTATTCGCCATGAAAACGGTCGAACAAACTTTGTATTCAGGGTTTTTGCCTAACCATCGTTATTGTAATCATTTAGCGCTGACCATCACATTTTTATTTATGTATTAATTACCATAACGACTATACTTACATTGTGTTGATGACAGATGTTAACTGCTTGAAGAGTATGCCAGATTATCTTCTTTGTATAAGATTCCGGAACACTAGAAAGAAAATTAGCATGGCATTTATCACATATTATTATTATTAACATATGTTTGAAATTCCCAGAATAAAATAGCTTTCATTTAATAGTTTTGTCAATTCAAAGGCGGTGATATACAACTTAACCTAAAGAGTACTCAATGTTGCTGGCATAAGAATGATAGCTTTACAAAGTAGGTAATTCAAAAAATTCATGCTTTCTGTTCTAAATAAGTTCTGTATATTCTGAATATGAGTACCAAGTTAGCCTTACACTTATGTTATTGAATACATTTGACGTAAATATCTTTTATCAACGTAAATATTACTAGGTCATTGACGTATGCAAATTCCAATGTCATGGTCTTCCAGGGTTTAAAATATATAACCATGTTCACTGTGTAGGTCACACATCTGACAAGAGCACAAAATTAACCATTCACGTCCTGTCGCTGAATATAGGTATGCTATCCTTACATACAATCATCCAAGATGACCTACCCTCTTTCTCTACTGAAAAAGCTCATGTCAAATGTATTATCAGATCTCAGTCTATAGGAATGTCGGAAAATACTTGTGTACAAGTAGTCTGTCAGATTTCAGAATTTGAAAGTACATCATCAACATTGCATTGTGGGATACCATAATTAAAAATTACTAGGTTTTCACACCTGACGTCTATGTTGTCAGGAACTCCAAGTGGATGTTGTTTACGTTTTCTACTGCATGTTTGATGTTCAATCAATCAGGTGCCCTACAAATTAGTCTGACTCAACAAGGCATGTTACCACCAAATCACAATGATTGCAAGCGACTGAATGGAACAACAATCACAATGACAGCCTTTTAAAATGATAACTTCTGGATTCGATACACCACACCTGCTCAAACGTTGCTGATATGCAGTAATTTTGTAAACACAAAAACAAGCTTACGAACCAATGTCAATTGGTAACAGCGATACTCAAAACAAAAAGCCCAGCCTAAAATAGTAATGGATTCTTGCAGGGAACGAAAAATGTTATCTATAGCAAATGCGAATGATGAGATAGAATATAATGACAACACGTAATTGAGTGAGGATGTATGCAATGCCATGCATCACAGTCTGAAAGCGATGGGGTTTATGAGGCAGGCACTCAGCAAAGCCCGCAACCCCCTCTCCAAACAAAACTTTTCATTATTTTCAATGCTCACCAGAACTTCAGTAGAACATGTCAGCCCACTGATCTATCCATCATCTTAGTTTAAAACTACACAACCAGGCAAAGATCATTTGCATCATATTTATATCAAGTATGTCACACCCTCAATTCGCTGTGGTAGATCTCTACAGCGTTGACGTGAGAATGTTTTTCATCGATTGAGTTGCAGTCACGAGTCAGATGCCTCACCTTGCCATATATGGCCTATCATGATGGAACAACATAGTTTGATATGACCAAAGACAGTTTCTCAAACTGTTCTCAAATAGTTATTAGGCTGTCACATTATCTATAGACAAATTGACAGGTATCCCACAATGCAATTTGCAAACAGTTTATTTTCTACCCTCCCGCGTGCAATGGTTGGGGTTAGTATTGTAATTGTGTTAGGGTGTTATAATTATAATTAACCTGGCTGCAATCTGACGCAGGAGCGCTCCAACCTGACTGTTATTTCATAGAGTACAAATTCAGTGCTCCTTCCTGCACCAATAAATTCCAGTCAAAAGTCAGATGCATCACCTTGCAGTTTAACATGTTTTAACATCATAGTTCAATATGAATTTTAATGAATTTCTAATCGTTTAATCCCTAAAATGTTATTGCCTTACTGCCCTCTAAGAAAAGTTTAAGAGGGTACTTTTACAACAACAGCTGAAGAGGTTCTCGGGTGGGATGGGCAGGTAGTTTAACACAAAAAAAAATTTGTGTTCTTCACTTAATCAAATAGCTATTAAGCTGTCAAATATTTCGTAAATAAGAATATGGGTATCCTACAATGCTGTTGGTCGTTTATTCTCGCTTGTGCTACTGTGACAGATGAATTACCTTGAAAACAAAACACCACTTGCAATATATTCAGATTGGTAAAGTCTGGTAAAATCACATACTTCGGTAGATTTTTACACGACAGTCAAGGAACTTCGGGGCTAAAATCTCCGAGAAATCCTCAAGATGATTGATTGTTGGTATCGATCATCCCCTCTACTAGTTTGATCTCCTACCTATCTCTTTTTCTTAGTGGCAAATAATTCCTTTTCTGGAACATTTTATGTCCAAGTTACTTGCTAGTTTGTTGCAAAATACAACTTTTTGCGTTTTACCATGTTATCACCCTTACAAATTTACAAAAGTCGATGCTGGTACATAGCAGAAATTACACCTCAAGCCTACTATGTTTATACATTCATACTTACCCTTGTTAGAATTGTTGACATGGTACCTTGAGGAATTTTATTTTGTACACATTTTGGATATTCTTTAAATGATTTCATAGAAAGATTGCAACAAATGGAGTAATCGTCCCTACATTCACATTAGCAGGGTTCAGTGCCAGGGAGCAAAGGCTGACATAATTCTTCTATCACTTGATTGATGCACCGTGCGCTCTCAGGCTATAATATAGACTTTAAGTTAGTGATGAGGAACATGACTCAGTACACTTTTGCTTCTTTGTAGTTTTACTGAGGAGAGATAAAAACTATGACAGTCCTGACTTGGGTTTTATAGAGCTGCTATATTTGGCTGCTCTGTGAAAGTAGGCAATCACTAAGCATTGCTTCAAACAGTTGCGGTGTATGGCAGGCACATATCAACATATGTTAGGCTGCCTACTTAGCTTAACAAACCCTCCCTTTGTTTCATGCAATGTATCATCGGATTTCCTGCTTGAGATACAGGTGATCAGTTAAGGAATAATATGAGTAATATTTGGGAGTATTTCTGTATTAGTTCCCAAGTCCCTGGCATCGTCTGTCTTTTTCGAGTCCTCCAAAGTAATTACTGCCCTAAAGTAAGGAAGGATTTAAGGCTTACCATTGCTGGTGGGTGAATACACAAATTTGGTCTATCCTTTCGTTGTCCATGTAGGTTTTGGGTTGTCAAAATTGTGATAACTAAATTTTGATGTATCCCAGAATGCAATGTACACATGTTTTGTTTACATTTCTCCATTTCTCTAATTTTTCATTGCATCTTCATTTTTTTTTAATTCAACGCAAAAGAATGCCAAAAAACACCTCAAAAGTCCTTAAAAAGACCTCAAAAGTCCCTTAAAATAGCTGTTTTTTGGCATTCTTTTGCGTTAAATTAAATAAAAATTAAGATGCAATGAAAAATTATGTTTGCATTTCCTGTGTGCACCATGGTTAATGAAAGCGGCTTCGTATGTGAGAACTTTCAAAAAAACTTTGTTTGGCCACAATAATGGTTATTTTGACAGCATGTTTGACGTTATGCAAAGGTGGCGAAAATATTAGCCGTATTCGAGAGTCTACTGTCATTGCAATATGCAAGCTAATTTTTTGAAAGTCAATGTGTACGACATTTGAAGAGTACTCTAAGAGAAAATCATAATTAATCTTGATTCGAGCCTATGATCTGTTGTGAATTTATGATTGAAATTTCACATATTTTAACGGCTTCACAAAAAAAATGCGTTGTATGGTGTGACGTAAAAAGTCAATTTAGACTAGTCATATATCAAAGAAAATCAAATTTTACAATGAAAGCAATATCTAAGTATACATGCCACCTGATTTGAAATTTCTTGCAATTAATTTGACTGCTCAATCTGCATCGACAAAAAGAGCGTTTTCTGCCTCATTTCCTCCCTAAAATGACACAACGTCATCGGATCAAGTTTTTGTTTAGGTATTCATTTTCAGTAGCTCGGCCGCTTTCCAACGGTATATGATATGTTGATATTCGGATCAGTCTTTGACATTACCTTAAAAGAAAATATGATTAAAATTACGTACAAGGTGGCGTAAAAAACTATCTCTGCCCCATGCTCCTTTATATTTAATGGTTCTATATCGTCCAGAGGGGCATTGACTTAAAAATTCATTTATGGATTCATCAATCATCCCTTCTACTAACTGGCTCGCCTACCTCTCTCTAAATGTATGTATGTAGGTATTTATGTACCGACCTTTATTACCGCAAGGGGTCTGAAACTGTTAATGATTGCATAAAAAACTGTTTGTAGTGTACATATATCCAATTATACAACAAAGGGTTGAAAATAATGATAGCCTGTGATCTAAAACAGTCTTTACGTAGATTAATGCAGTGGCACAGGGACCTAAAACAACCGAATGGTAGCGTTTCAAAGGAGAGTAGAGGGTTTGGTGCGTTAGTGGCCACCATTCTGAGAGATCTGGTTTTTAATCTGCGTTTGGCAGTATCTTTGGAGACCTTCTTGGCGCACTTGGCTATCTTGGTTAGATATACTTGATACAGAAATTAAACCTCTGGCGATACTATTTTCATACATCAAAACACTGCCCACCCTAGTTAGAATGGATGATAGTTAAAAAAAAAGATTTTATGAAAAGATAGCAAAAATGGAGTTATCTGCCTACATTTACATTAGCAGGGTTCAGTGCCAAGCAGTAGAACACTGACCTGGTGCTCTTATTTGAATCACCATGCAGCTCTCAGGCTATATATTATATAGTTAGCGACGAGGAACATGACTAAGTGCAATATTGCTTCCTTGACTTCCTTTGACAGACGTGACTACGATTATATTGCACTGCTAGAGTAGGCGTGTCTATGAAATTGTTCATTGAAAGCGATCACAAAGCATTGTTTGCTATGGTTATGGTGACTGGCAGGCACAGATCGTCAGGCTGCCTTTTAGCTCAAACATCCTACCCTTTGTTCTGATGCAATGTATCGTTTGATATCCTGTTTCAGATTCAGGCGACGTCAGTTTAGTGATCATAATATTAGTATCGTCGGGAGTACTTCTATATTAATATCTGAGTCCCAAGCATTGTCTGTATTTATTCGAGTCCTTGAAAAGAAAGGTTTGATATAAGGCTTACCATTGCTTGTGAGTGAAAAACAACGTCGGGCATCCTTTTGTCATTCATTTAGTTTGGGCTGTCAAAATTGTGATAACTGAATTATTATGTATCCCACAATGCAATGGACATTTCTTTTTGTATACTTTTCTCCATGCTGCTGTGGTTGAAGATAGGATAGCTTTTTGCATAAAGTCTAACATATTATATTGTCAGATAAATCTGCTTTCTAAGGTGCGTCTCTGCCTGCCTGGAAACAAATTCAGAGTTTGACAAGACAGTGGTGACCTCCCGGTGTATGTATGTATGTTTATATTTGGTCTCAATCTCTGAGAAATAAAACTGTCTCTGTAGGGTGCTCTGTAAAAATTATTAAAACTGTTGATTCTGTAAAAATAAATAAAATGATAAGACCATAAAAAATACTATTACTTTTTGAAGACACTATTTAGGTATTTGATACATTCTGCTCTAAAACATTTGCAACGGATCTGCACGCGGAACTTGACTGATTGATATCTGCTTGACGGCAGCTGGTTAAGACGCAGTAGTGGTTCATCTTCGGTGGCAATCATACGGAGGCTCTTTATTTTCAGTATATTAGAGTAAAGGTCGTCTACGGGTGTGAACGTAAGTTCGCCTGATAGGTATCCTGCAGTTCTTATCACAGATTGTAACTTTTTCTTATAGAGTCTGCGCTCAGATGACTATATAGCACAACCAGGTGGTAGGTGATTACTGACTCTATGAAGGACTTGTAGCAGGTCGTTATTAGTTGTAAACTGTCCCCCGCGCGAAAACAACCCCGGGACACTTTACAATATTGTTAGGTTCTGTGAGCAAAACTGCTGATAAGAGAGGGAGGTAAGCCTTTCACTGCTCAGCAACACTAGGCTGTAGGCATTTGTTTCTATATTCACCAAAAATATCAGAGGATTGCAATGGGCGGGCATGTATAGTTTTGTTTGGTGATTCAAAATAACTACTTTGCACTGGGAATAGATGACGTGCATATTCCTCAAAAGCATAAATTTTGGGTGGTAAACAACACTCCCACAATTTTGACACTGCCTATACAGGCTTGTGAAAGGATGACAACAAGATTGTTTGCCTCAGTCCATCGAATCTGTCTAATAATTAAACTCTGTTGTTTCGAAATGTTAAGCTGCAAGGTGATGCCATCTGTCACAATGGCACCATACCATACAATACCATGCCATGCCATGCTGGGAAACCAAAAAACCAGCTGGTAGTCATTTGCATTGCGGATAATCATTGACTTATATGTGAAATATTTGATAGCCTAATAACCGCCTGAATAAAGTGAGGAAGACGAATGACGTGTTTTGTTTTAAATTTCTGCCCCATCCATCCAAAGAACCTATTAGGCTGCTGTCGGAGTCGTCCCTATTGCCTTACTGGAGAGCACAGACAGATTTCTTCAGGAAGATGTTTGGTAAATCATCTGAAGTTATATTGCGTTATTTTGATTCAACAGAAAGACCTACATGTAAGTGCGTTGGTGTTATGACAATAAACACAAATGGTGCAGGAAGGGCCCACTGACTACAGTCGTATACAAACATATCTGATTCAAAGTTTATTATCTCCCCTGTTACAAGTTAACTTAAAATTACTCTGCCCAGGCTATCATTGTCCAGTCAGCCAGGGTTCAGGGAAACTTGACAGTATGATAACGACATTGCATTGTGGGATGTAATAACGCAGCGTAGCATGTCTTGACAAAGCTTGGACATACAGGAAGCACAGCACAGCACTTCTTAAAAGGCTATTTATTCTCATTGTTTACTGCGGGAGTGCTAACCATTGTTGAAATGAGGACATCTTATTGATGCTAAGTTCACAATGCAGCACCATAGTAGGAAGTCACAACACTTGTTTTACATGAATATGAATATTTCACCACTCAGCGCTACATGTGTCAATCAACTGATAAGAGTACATGGTGAACATTCCACCTGTGATGTGTCATAAAACAAAGTATTACTCGGCTTCTCGGCCTATTGACTAAGATCAGGATGCATTCTAGCTTGCTAGGGTGTATCACAGTCTCAGTATGAGGACCCCGGGCAACTTGCGTCCCTCTTTAGGGGCAGCCCACCCTCTGTTTTGTCATAAACAGGACAGGACATTCCACCTGTTAATATTTAACACTGTTGATGCTAGTATATCTTATCAATGTGAATATTACAAGGTCAGTAACAAAGGCAATGTCCCATCTTTTGGCCTTTGGTGATTTAAAAATATCTATCTAGATGGCCACTGTTTGTGTCACACAATTGATTAACAAGACTGCTGCAGTCCATTATTCAAATACCTCACTGCAAATAATGTCATCCAATATAGCCATAGCTTGAGGAAAATCTTTAATGATAATATGAACTTTGCATTGTGGGAAACTCAAAAACATCCTGTCAGCAGCATTAAATGCAGCTTTCCGCTCTAGATATAGGCTGTGGTTGTCAAGCTCGCTGGACTTATGGAGCTTTTGACATCGGCTCTCTCTTTCTTGACCAGCCATTATTCGACCTTCAAATTTTATAACCTGGCAAAGATGATTTGCATCAGATTTATGATAAGGGAGTCAAATACACATTTCACCGAGGATGTACTAAACAATGAGTACATTAGAAAGTTTTATCAATGCTATATCCACAAAGCCATGCCATAGGTGAAGGCACACTTCTTGCTCTACATAATTGTATTTATTTATCCACTTAACGCTACATGCGTCTAACACGTGATAAGAGTACCAAGTGAACTTTTCATTGGTTTTATTCTATACTGTTGATGCCAGTATCTCTATCTTTGTAAATATTACAAGGCCAGTAATACACACTACGTCCTATTTAATCGCCTTCCATCATCCAATACAAAAATATTAAATATTTCCACACCTAGGGCTACATACGTCAAACATTTGATAAGCGAACCTTCAACTGGTTATTATTGAAATCTGTTGGCGCAAGCTTCTCTTATCAATGTAAACATTACAAGGTCAGTAATACAGAAATATTTGAGTCTCATGGTCTTTAATCATGAAAATATATAACCAGCTGTTTGTGTCACGCATCTGATAAGAACAAACAGTTAACCATCCACCGCCTGTTGCTGAGGTTGACTGTGTCTTATCAGTGTAATTAGCATTACACTGCAACAAGCACTTTTGTGTTTTAACATCGCCTGCATGGGTCTAAGAAAATAGCAAACACTATTCTTATATATGTAGGTCAAAGAGGCTTTCGATGAATTTGGAAGAACAGTGTCAGCATAGCATTGCGGGATACCATATTACGACAGTATCACAGTCTGCCTTAGTACACATTTGGTCAACAGGTGCAAGTGATGCATTTTTACACCACCACAACACCATCAAAGTTAACACTGTACCTGCTTGAATGACGCTGATGGGCCGCAACCATAGAACACACATCAACAAGCTTATGTAACCGTGTCTAAAGATATTGGTACTGCCCGGAAAGTTCTAAGAATGAGAATATCTCATTATAATTTTTATTAAATGGATACGTTAAATCAAAACATGAAGCCTAGCCTAAATATTTAAGGAGTTTTGTGAGCAAAAAATCTGTGGTCTTTAATCAAAGGTGGATATTAAGATAAAATATAATGCTGCGGTGTAATTGAGTAAGAAATTAAACAATATCGTGTAACGGAACGATGCAACATTTGGGGGGGAGAGGTTTAGGAAGCATGCACTGGGAGCACTAAGTAGCTTCTGTCATGATAATCCCTACTAAAGGCTCATACTGTAATGTTTGCAACCTCATTTAATTCGTTACTTTGTTAGACACAGGAATCTGTTCTCTTGTCATACTTCTTATTATGAAGACATGAAGAAGTCAGCACCAGCTCAGCGTACGCTCCTGTCTTTGTCTTAGTCGGGTAAACAAGCCTAATAAATAAAAATTGAATCAAGTCAGGTGCCTGCTGAGAGTATGCTTGATTTGACACCGTCAGGTGCCTGCTGAGAGTGCGCTTGATTTGATACCGTCAGGTACCTGCTGAGAGTGCGCTTGATTTGACACCGTCATGTTTATGGAGCAGATCAAAGGAAAGTCTGCAAATGAATACAATAAAATAGATGAAAATCGCTCACGGAGGAATCCTGGTCATGACAAGCATGGATAGCATTGGATATCTGCTCTCTTCAACAAGTCTGTCTGTCAGTCTCTTTTTCAATTCATCTGGTATTTCTCTAACTGTACCATCAAATGTGACATCAGTAGACCAGGTTACTGTCAGAGTGTCATTCTCACAGCTCAGCTTAGCCTGAGAGCCTGCTTGTGAGCTGCAGTCTACAAATCATATAATATTGTCTTCGATAGTCTCCTCATAACATAACATTTAAACATAACATGTCATTACATAACATCATTTTCTTCAAAACTGACTCGGTGATGAAGCTTCATGTGTTTCAGTATGTTCGGCATCCCACCAGCCTTAGAAAACGGTTTACTCTGCTTTGTATGGGGTTTGATATGAAAATGACCAGAAATGATCAGTCGTACCTGTTTCAATCGAGGAAAAACTCACAAGATATTTGAAGAAGTCGACTATACTATTGACTTTGCACACGCTATAACAAATTTGTTTAACCTGAAGGTGAGGTAGTGATTATCTATCCAGAATCAATATCGCTCCATTAAAACTGAAAGCGATAACATCTTTCTCCACAAGTCATAAGGTAATTAAGGTTATACCACCCACCTTGATGACATATTTTCTTGATCTGGTTGACATTGCCATTAGCGAGGCTTGTTAGTGCGGAGAGAGCAACCTTATCAGTCAGTACTGAACACTGTATGTCATACCTTGCGACTACTTCCACTCGTCTCAGCAACAAATAGTCTAACGTATAGATGACTGATGATTAATAACACGTATGGATTGTCTGCACAGATTGAATAAAGGTGAGGCCACGGTCGACTTCTCCAGGAATTTTTGACTTGGACAAGAGAGAAGGGTTGTTATGGTTTAGAATAGTTGAGGAGGATCAGACACTGAAATCTTTTGTAGAAATTAGTTGAAATATGCACAAGAGTGTGGCCTTAGCTTTAGGTTTGTACCCATAAGACTGATGTTAAGTAAGAGGCTAGTCCTATAAAACTGCACGTGTCCAGTGTCAAGTCATTGTTTTGTAACGCAAACCTTCATAAACTCAACATACCTTTGATTTCAACAATGACATTACATGGATTATCTCCTCCGACTATCTTATACTGATAACTTCCGACCGGTAACTTAATTCTGTGTGTGATACCTTCTATAGTCAGATCTACATCAGCTAATCCAGTAGCAGGAGACACAACTGCTCTTATTGTATCAGGGCATTTCACATCCAGGATTGAAGTGCCTTTGGGATAGAAATACAACAAATTATGTACGGTATAATATATCTCAATCACTTGTCAAGTTGCTTACTTATTGACTAGTCTATTAACACCAGCAGAAACTCATTTATCTGATTAAGAATTCACACCAAAGACCTACCTGTTATCAGTGCTGACATGCTAAAATTGATGGTTAAATTAAGTGGTAAAGTCTAAATTGTAATTGTTGAAATTGGAAACCTAGATTGAGAGGGTATCTTGAGATATGGAGCCACCATACAAGAGAAATTGAACTGTCTCCCAGTTAAGTAAGTGGTGATAATCTGGAGCTACAGCAATTTTTTAGGAAAGAATCAACCTTACCCAATGAATTTTGCACTAACCATTATTTATGACCGTTATAGTTGTAGAACAGTTATGGGAGGATGTGACTACCCACAGCTAACCCGGCCTGTTGGTCGGGATGTGTATCAACTAATGCTCTCTCCTCATTATTTGTCACATACAGTGTTATATTTCGGTTCTGACAAGGTCGTCTGGGGGTAGTTCCTGTAGGATAAGAGTTATTTTTGTCCTTAGCTTTCAGATATTGATAAAAAAGTCTATATCAAGTAGAAATGCATTGAGGCAAAGATTGGAATTCTGCCAAGGTAGGATAATGATAGTTATTTCAACAAAAACTGATACATACATTCTGTGATAACTGTGTCTTATTGTTACAGTACTACAAGGTTTGACTAGGATGAGAGAACACGACTCCGAGTAGTGAATAGCAGGCTATCTAATTAGCGCCATCGACCCATTCTTTTTTGGGGATGGTGAGATGGCGCAATCGGTTAGCGCGCTTGCTATTCACTGCCAGGCAATTAGTGCCGCAGGAGTTGTGGGTTCGAGCCCCACTGGGGGAGCTTTCATTGTTGATTGTTCCGGCCCCCAGCACCCTCGGGTGTATACCTCTCCTAACAAGTCATGACACGCTATGAAAGTAGTGACAGGTTATGACAGGTAATGACGAGGGATGACATGAATGTGCTGACAACAACCAGCTATATGTATACTCACCATTATTTATGACTGTAATAGTTGTCGTGCAGTTGCCTCTATTGATGAAGTGAATACCCACAGCTAACCCGGCCTGTATGTCGGAATGTATGTCCACTAAGGCTCTTGCATCATCACATCACATACAGTGTCATGTTTCTGTCCTGACAAGGGGGAATGATGGTTGACCCTATAGGTAATAATATAATATATTCTATTTGGTGTGACGGTATTATCAAACTGATGAATTACAAACTGTGACAGCCGAAAGAACATTTAGGCAATTGCAAATACAGCAAGATATGATGATATGTACCTTAGATTGGAAATAAAAAATGCATATTTATACTCACCGGTTTTGATTACTTTAATGTTCACAGCGCAGTTGTCTTTATAAATCACATGACTACCCACAGCGAGTCTAGTCTGTAAGTCAGGAGTTATGTCCACTTGTGCTTGCTCCTCATCAGATGTCACATAGAATGTCATGTTTCTGTCCTCACAAGGTGCTCTGGTGGTGGCTATCTGGGTGGTAGTTGACGGTGTTGTAGCTGAAGGTCTTGGCGTAATTGTTAGTTTTGGATCTAAAAAGTTAAAATATTTAATATTGTTCAGTCCATTAAAAAAAACTCCTTTCAAACATAATAAATAAAACTAGAAATGCCGCGATCATAAATGCTACAAAACTTCAGGGGTGTGGATGATATACACTCAGGTTGACAATTGAGTTTATGATTGTGGCCAATTGGCGATGTCATTATAAGTGCAAATTTAAATAGCTGTCTTTTCCATGCAACCTATGAGGAAGACAACCTGAGTATCGTTGACCTATTAGTGGTAAGCAGTGAAAGAGATGATATGTAAAAACAAATCTGTCTTCACCGGGATTTGAACTCAGGCCTCTCGCACAACAAACATGTTATAATTGTGGTATAAACGACCAAGTAGTGAAAGAGATTATAAATGTAAAAAAGAAAAATCTATCTTCACCGGAATTCCAACTCGGGCCTCTCACGCAACAAGCATGTTATAGTATATATAAATATATTAGATAAGGCACATTTACTTTTTTGGTTTTTGTTGGTCACAACCGGGAATTGAACTTGGACCACTTGTGCTGTGACTAGCCACTCGGCCACCCATGTTGACGGAAAGAGGGTACAACTCCTCTAATTTGAAAAAACAAAAAATGGAGAAAGGACATCGTTGGTTTAACGAAATCGAAAGGTTTCATCCCTCACCGCATCCGTGGAATTGCTGGTGTGTCGTGACCACAAATTTATTACCGATTGTCGCAAGTTCTATCCCAATTGTCGCAATCAACCACAATTGTCGCAATTTCAATCACAATTGTTGCAGTTAGTTAGGGGTGGTTCTAGAATCAGGCTGCAAAGTCTGCGCCAATTTGCTGAAGAAAATAATTTGATCCCATGGACTAAGGAAGTAAACAATATCTAGGAGGCATGGACTAGAGGCACAGCAACCCCCCACCCAATTTATTAAAGTTAGCTATTATTCTGATGTGTGTAGAGAAGGAGTGTAATGATACTAGACAAGAGGTAGCACCAATGGTGCTGGACAACATGCAATCCACTCTGCAACGGTTTGCAAGTGCATGCCAGACCGTCCATAAACACTTTCACTCTAATGTATGTTTGCCTCATTTGCCATTTATGAAAATGAATTGTTCTGTTGCCCTGTCCCCGTATTATATGCCCGGTCTGACTGATGTACCGCCCTCGGCCTTAGTTAGGATATATATATATATATATTATACTTTTTTTATGTTAATCATGCTGTATATAAACCGATGCACATACTGTTTGAAAGGATTCCGGAGTGCGCTGGTTATTATTAACCATTTTAAATTGAGTAAATAGACCGTTTTTATTTCTAGATTAAATACTTTTTATTGGGCACATTTTTATGTGTTAGGACTCTGTCTCTTATTATACAAATAAATAAACTGGAATCATCGCTGCAATTCAACTTGAGTATTCAATTTAGTTAGGAGTATCGATAATGAGAAACATGTAAGCAATCACCATCACTCAATACTTGGTGCGCCCTGCGCTGGCCGTGCTACTTGATTAAAGGTGGAACGGTCCCACCATCATTAAGGGTGCCTACCGACTACAAAGAGCTCGCATGAACTTCGGCAGCTTGCGTCATCTGTACCATCTTTTTCAATTAGCCCTTATTTGGATTTCAATATATGTATTCTGGCAAAGATTATTTGCAATCATAATTTATAAGAGCATCAACCTCGCCTTTCACTGCAGTATTATTCATTGTTGATGTGAGGATGTCTTATCAATGCTAAGTTCACATGGCAGCGACTTAGGAAAAGTCACACTTTTTGTTCTACCCAATTTCCTATTATTTCACCACTCAGCGCTTCATGCCTCAATCACCTGATAAGAGTACAACAGGTGAGCATTCATCTGCTTGTTTTCGAAAATTGTTGATATTAATATCTCTCATGTCATAAAAATTACAAGGTCAGTAATAATGACATTGTCCAGTCTCTTGGCCTTCTACGGTTTTAAATATTATACCAGATGCTCACTGTGTGCGTCACAAATCTGATAAGAGAGGGAAGTAATTCTCTTACTGGCAAGAAACCGCAGGCTGCCGACATGTGTCTCTCTATTATATCAAGGCAATAGGTTGCGGGCTTAATCATGTATTTAAAGAGGAACTTAACATAGATTGAACGCATCAACCTTGGACCTTCATTTTACTGCACACTATACTTAGGACATGGGGGAGGAATGTTATGAAAATTAAAATTCAATCCGTGCAATGTAAAGCTTCTTTATGGGAGAATTAAAATTAGCAATAATTAGTGACATCATTGGAAAAAGCAGACAACTCCATTACAAAGATAGTAAATATTGCTGGTGCATATGTACTGTCTCATTCAAAGCAGGCAGTATAATTTCGCAGCAGTATGGCAATTTATTTATGGCTCACCGCACACACTAATTTAAGGGGCATTGTATCCCCAGCATGAGTCAGTATGCATTCTATTGCTCATCTAAACAGTTCACATACTAAATCTGTCTGTGTCAATCAATAATGTAATAGTAGTGGATGGATGAGAACAGTCAAATATATTGATAGCATTTAGAGATGGAAATGTTACAAGAAGAAATGCTTCAAGTTTCACGGCAACAATATACAGGTTGATCTCTCAGTTAGCTCTCTATAACACTGATATGCTGTATTGTCAGCACAGAAAAAAGGAAAACAACGCTAAAACACTGCCATTTTGAGTTACCGCAAATGCTTATATACCCAGCTAGATTTTAGAACAGCAGGTATAAATAACATCCATGGTTTATGGCAAAGAATCATTGTTACATTGCGTTATTTAGATATTTTCACATTTGAATCATACATTAAATTTACTTCAGCGTAACATCGTTAATAATAATGTACTACGGCAGAACAGCTTAACAAATATCAAAGCCTTGAATAAGCTGCCAATTAACATGATGCTTAGTCATAACAAGCTAAACCTTTATTTATGATTTATCGCTGTACATTTTATCCGATGATGCTGAAATTTGGAAATCTAAATCAAACCAGGAAATTAGACTACCTAAAAATTACTCGAAACCAGAAGCCAATGGCATCTAGTAATACCGCCACATTTGAAAAACAACTAAACAAAAACTCTAGTTAAGTATAATAAATTATGATCGTTAGTAAGACTGAGAAAATTATAGGAAACTGGGAATTCCAGTTTCCTAGAACTAATTAGGCCACAACATAATTACTCACATATGGTGAAATATTAAGACTAAGATAACATGTTTTATTTTATAGAGAAAAGCAGTGATGGCTCCGAGGAAAACACCAGATGATAAAAAAAACCCAGCTAAAACCAGTTTGAACCAGTAAATACAGAACACCCTAGAACATCATAGAACGTCACAGAACAGCAGTTATGAACACGTGCTGCTATTACACACATGGTGGCAACACGTGCTGGAAAACCAAAATTAGAACAGCAGGTATAAACACGAGACGATATTACACACATGTTAGCAACACGTGCTGGAAAACCAAACAAAGGGTATAAAAGGAGTGAAGACCCGTCACTAACACACACACACAC
Source organism: Membranipora membranacea (assembly GCA_914767715.1). Lineage (NCBI taxonomy): Eukaryota > Metazoa > Bryozoa > Gymnolaemata > Cheilostomatida > Membraniporidae > Membranipora > Membranipora membranacea. Next base: position 20,923,341 of record OU612072.1, read on the forward strand.
ACAAACACACACACACGACACACAACGAGAGAGTACACACTCACAGAACACTAATTAATACAATTATAAGAATTGTATTGCAAACTATATTTGAATCATTTTATCAAAAGCTAAATTATTTAAGTACACCTTATACTTTGAATCATATTTTTTCTACACACATCTTATAAGGATTTATATTGGACATTAACTACTACTGAAGAAAGGCTAACGGAAGGATTTTTTTGGTAATTACTATCTTTATATTTTTTTACCATATTATATTTTGACATCTCAACATTATTGGAATTTTTAGAAATACTTTCAGAAAAACAAACTAAATAGAATTATTTAACCTCATTTGACACCCGTTTGATATTCCAAATCAGTTATTTTAAACAACACCAAGTTTCAGGATTCAAGAGTCATTTATAAAATTAACTTTGCAAAATTCAAATCAGACACAAAATAGGAGTTGTATTACCTTTGAATAATCAAAGATAGCTCCAATTATAAATCTACTGCGAAATTTGAAGCGACCTAAAGCTACTCTTGGTCCCAAAGGGAAGTGGATTGAAGTCTATAACGAACATTAAGTTATAAGGCCTGTGATTCTGATTAAACTGCCTAAGCTACCTAATTGGGCTTCCAGGTACTATACAAAGATCAATTTTAGCGTTAAAGTTATTAATCCATAAAATACTTGAGACTGCAAGATATTTTGGAGTATAAAAAAAAAACCTATCTTCTAAATAGCAGCCTCCCTCTTTATTTTCAATTAACCGCACGCTCATATCCCAAAAAGGGTTATATAATTGCTTTGTGGTGCATGAATATTTTCAACTCCACTCGAGTTACTGCTAGAACAACCAAGGAGTTTCGGCAGTATATCGGCAGGAGCCACTCTTTAAAAAGGCTAGGAGCCAATTTCTCCGAAGTCCAAGAGGGGTCAGACTTAAATAAAACAATTCTAAGGCTTACTCTAAACTGGGAACGGGGAGCCAGCTGTTCGTCGTTTTAAATTTTGTTAAGGTTAATTTGCTACATTTGAATTAACGTGCTACCAAAATTTTACACAAGAACCTTAGTAAGTTGTAGTTATCTTCCATTGTTTAGGAAGAAAGTTCAAGGAGAATACAACTCCAATTATAATCAGAACTAGACAAATTATACATTAAATTACGTGTTGGAACCTTGAATATTATAAGTATTTAGTATACGATTTTGGTATATTACTATACTAGTACTAATTCCGTTCCTCACAGCATACTTTCAGTTGCACACATGTTGTTATGAGCATGAGTTAGGAACTACCTTTGCTTAGTATTCATACTCCAAGCTCCGCCAACCAAAATTCAAAATAGTATTATTATTGAGATATTTCAGTAATTATTAGTTTAATTATATTTAAAATACTCACTGTTATGGCAGAGTTTTTAAATCAAAATAAAAAATACTATATTTACTGAGAAAATATTATATGAATATCTATGAATCATTCACATGATACAATCAATACTATGAGGATCAGGTGAGTGATGTCACAGCTCTGATGAATTGCTAGGTATGAGGTGAGTGATGTCACTAGGCGGGAAATTTCACACATGACCAAAGTTGGAACATGACACTCTATATGACTGTGAACATTTGGGCAAATTTGGGCAAATATGGATTTCAAGTTAAGTTCCTCTTTAAGCTTAAATCTTCTTAAAATTCTTCAAGAATTCATCTAAGGTCACAGTTAATCGCATACACCAACACTGCCTGCCTGCCTCTTGTCAATGTATTCTATATAGACATTTTTTTGAGCTCTGATCTAGGCCTCAATTTGGAGTTGTCCTCTCTCAAGTTTGGTACTTTTAACCCATGCCGCATAGGAAAAACGTGCTGAAAAGAGGGTTATCTTGGAAACCGCTTATAATAGGATAACAATTATTTTTGATTCAGAATCTGCAACCATGAAAACTCATATGGACATAGTTTGGGAAATAATTTTAGAATATGGATAGTCAATTATAGCATTTTCTGGCTGTTTTGCGGACCATTTGGCAGAATTTTTTACGAGTTTCGTCACTCAAATTAAGATTGATCAACAATCATGCCTCCAATGATTTGGAAACCCTGTCAGGGTTTTCAATGGTGCAGACTCTGAATAAAAAATCATTTTTATCCTAACATAAGCAGTTTTCAAGATAACCCTCTTTCAGCAGATTTTTCCTATGCGGCATGGGTTAAGAGTACCAAACTGGAGAGAGGACAACTCCGAATTGAGGTATAAATAAGAGCTCAGAAAACTCTCTATTACATGAGAACAAGGGCTTGCATGTGTCTAACATCACCTCCAGTGGACCATTAGACTATCACACACGATACAAACATATATAATTGCCTATCATGACTAAGCTTCTTTCTCTGTACCAGATCATGACTCGCATTATATTACAATCATTAGAGATACTCTTGCTTAAAATGGTATTACCACCTAAGGTATAACTTTAGTCTGACTATCAACATTAAGTGATACCGGAAGGGATGTAGCTGCAGTGTTTAGCTCCAATCATTCGTCCGTTTACAAGCAGATACTCAAGATGGAGGTCACGATATTGAATAATCAATGCTATACAGTAAGTCATTCCACGATATACCTGAGACATAGTGGTTGGTATTGTAACTATTATACGTGATAACCACTACCAAATATTTCAACTATCACAGAGCCAGTATTAGGTTGTCGGCCTCGAACCCGAGCTTATCTGACTCTACTCATTTTTTCGATGACTGGAGTGAATATACAGAGTATGATGCGGACTCAATAAATATATATCGTAATAATATAATAATATATTCTCCATTAATACAAACTTTTTGAACCCTGTTTATGTGAATATTGAGAAAACAATTCCCAAACCTTACCAACTATCACATAGCCACAGCTATTTATATAGAGTAGATTGACAGCTTCAAACTCAATCCTAGCTGAGAATAATTTGTTTGATGACAGGAGTGATAACACCTTGGAATGCTGAGGATTCAGAAGCTCACTAGAGTGATGTTTAACTAAAAGGACCCTTGTGATCCTAGAACCAATCGCCTGGCATTGAATCAGAAAGTCAATTGCATTACGTCATCTGCCAGAAAGAATTAATTGCTTGAGCAAAAGAGAAAATAATAATAATGCAATGTAATGTTATTATGTAGAGCTATACAATAAGGATGATATCTTACGGTTTCGGTATGCCATACCATGCCCACTGTGTGCGTCACACATTATGATAAGAGAGGGAAGTAAACATTTCACTGCCAAGTAATTGCAGGCTGCTGACAACTGTATCTCTCTTATCATGGATTAAAGCTTAAATCTTCTTAGGTCACAGCTAAGTGCACACACAAACACCGCCTGTCTGGCTCTTGTCAGTGTTGTCTATATTACATGAGAAAAACAACGCACTGCATCTAACATCTAACTACTTCACACACGATACAACATAATATATAATTCCCAAGCATGACTCAACTTTTTTCTCTGTACTACATTATATGACTCGCATTATATCACAAGCAAAAATATACCAGATTTCCCTAGGACTTAGTGGGTCATAATGTAATGTCACTGGCGAGGTTCTGGGTTCAAGAGTTCTTCACAGAGTCCACAAATGATGCCTGAATAGGTTGCCTTGATGTGAAACAGGATATCTTACTACATTGGGAGTATGGAAGGGATTACCTTCAATTGTCAATTTCATACATAAAACAATCGTTTTCTAGCAGTGTTACGAGATAGTATTAAGCCTGTTGACATAGTATCTTTTATCAATAAATGTTCTACAAGGAACCAATTGCTATTATGACATTTTAAATATGTGCCCTGATAACTGGTGTGTGCGTCAAACTTCTGATAAGAGAGGGAAGTGAACCTGTCACCATCAAGTAACTGCAGGCTACTGACAATTGTGTCTCTCATATCCAGGTAATTAGTCCAAGAGCTTAATACTTGATAACTTACCACTGCCAAGTTACTGCAGACTGTTGATGTATGTCTCTCTTATCAAGATAAATAGCTTAAGGGCTTAACTGTGGATTTAAAGTATAAATCTTCTTAAATCCTTCAAGAATTTATTCAAGGTGATAGTTATGTGAAAACATTAGCAAAATGTAGTTCCCTGGTTTTCTTAAATCAAAATGTTGTAACTATGCAAGCTATGTCCGTCAAAAATCAGCTGAGACTACCAAGTACACTCTTCACTATTAAGTTCTAAGACATTTTGCTATAAATATCGATTCCAAGCATAAACATTGGTTGGCAGCATACACCTTAATGTTAACAACATAGCGGGCAAAGGCCGATGGAAATTTTACCGGACAATCTTGCGAGAGGTTTGCTGAATACAAATCAAACAAGTTACATTTATAAATAAGGCCAAAAATAAGCACATACTTTATTATGCTATGTCATATCACATATTTTTAAGTTATATTACCTAATCTTATACTATATGTAGTATTACTATATGTCAGAGTTATTTATATGTTGTTTCCTCGGATCGTTATGCCGGTACATTATCAATATGAATATCATGGTATGTGTCCATGTCTAACATAGGATATGTCTCATCTGCTGTTTCCTCCTGACCAGCTTGATTCTTTCTGTTGCTTTGTTTGCTCTCAACAACATTCATCCCAATGCCAGCTGTACTGTAAGAAGTACAAGTAGGCTATACAGATCAATATTTAATCAAGAAAGCCTTTATTGCTTTGAGTAAACTTGTGATATCAAACCGTATATTCACCAACATCAGTATACAAATCTGATATCAATGTTGAATGAAGGTCAACTGCAGACCAGAAGTACTGGGAGCTGAACCACGAATAAAGTCTGTATTTAAAAGTTTAATCTTGCTGAAGATTCTAAGGAGCAAAACTTCCTCCTTGCCTTTCAAAGGAAGTCAGTAACAATTCTTACCTATCATTTCTTCTGCTTGTGATGGTCCTCAGTCTAACGATATAAGCGACAAATACCAGAACAGAAAACACCACTATAATCACAACAGCTGAAGATATTAATGCGACATTTAGATTTGATATTCCAGGTTGTCCTGTGGTGTTTCCGGTTATGATTGCGGAGGTTCCCTCTGAAAATAAATGAGGAAATTAATTAGAGAGTGAGTTAGTTAATTTTCGACTTATTTGACAGATGGGATCATAATTTCGCAAGATTTGTGCATTCGGGAGATCAATATTTGTTACTCACATTCATAATGTCATTTTTGATATAGTTTCCATTGAAAGGAGTACAAGAAATGACTCAAAAGCCCAAAAATAAAAGGTGTCTACCTTTTTCGAAGCATTTGGGTAACAATGATTGTAGAGAGGGGGTGAGGAGAATCTTAAGCCAGAAATAGTAAATACAAATAATAACCTTCTGTAGATTGTGGTCCCGGTGTAACATGTGATGTACTTATAGCTGTTGATATCATCGGCAGCCTCTCTTTGAAAGTTACCATAGTCATTATTGGGTCTATTGTCGAAGTTGTATGTGGTCCAGCTGTTAGTTTAGGATCTAAAACATTAACAGTTTGTATGTTGTTATATTGTTTTAAACAGCAGACGAGAATAAAAAATAAGGTTAGTTTGGTGACAATATAGAGCTAAACTAACATCAGACTGCAATAACAGTGTTCTTGTGTACCAACAAGGTACACAAGAACACTGTTATTGTTGCCCATATCAATGCGTATTTTTTAAATAAATGAAATAAAACTTCATCATTTGCCTGGCGCTACTATTTTTGGGACTACAAAAACTGTCTGGTGAAAAATATTCCAGGGAGCTTTGGGATTGGGGCTTAGGTACTTGTGTACCAAGTAGGATTATGATTGCCATTTAAATGCAGTCTTACGTTAAATGAAAAACGAGGTATTAAATTGACACCTCAAATTAGCAATGAATTATTCATAATTATACTCACCATTATTTATGACTAAAACATTTGTAGTACAGTTGTCTTCATAAATGACATGAGTTCCGACAGCTAAACTTGTGGTTACACTTGGAGTAACCTTGAATAATGCTCGCTCCTCTTCAGATTTCACAAACAGTGTCAGGTTTCTGTCCTGGCAAGGCACTCTAGTGGTAGTTCCTACAGAGTAAAATGAAAAATTCATCATTTGTGTGAGGATACTATTCAATATAGGACAAATAATGTCAGGCACAAATACATTTAGTTTCAGATTTTAATTTAGGTACTTGTGTACCGAGTATTGCAGTGGTGTCTTTCAAATAACAGGCGGCAAGGTATTTCACTGGGTAGCCCAAAATAGCAATCAACTATTTATATTTATACCCACTGTTGTTTATGACTATAATGTTTATAGTACAGTTGCTTTTACGGATCACATGTCTACCCACAGCGAATTCAGACTGTTGGTCCGCAGATGTATCTACTAGTGCTCTCTCCTCACCTGATGTCAAATAGAATGTCATGTTTCTGTCCTGACAAGGGGCCTTGGAGGTGGTCATCTGTGTAGTAATTGATGGTGTGGTATTTGTAGGTATTGGCGTAGTTGTCAGTCTTGGATCTGGAATGTTAGAATATTTAGTATCGTGGAGTCAATTTTAAAACACCTTTCAAACAAAATCAAAAGAATTTTTAAAATTGTGGTTTCAACAGGAATATGATGAGAATTTCCAAGGCTGCTACTCTTCTTTATGATTTAATTATTTCATATCTCATCTATTGGAGTAAATTTTTTATGTGAGGCAAAAATGGTAAATTTGATCATTGATATTATATTTAGTAAAATCAGCTATAAATGTTGTCTCACAAGAATATCAGGCGGAGATAGCTAAAGTGATAGATCAGAGATAGCATTAAACTATCAATATATATACAGCGTACTCACACACGAACTGCTGGATCCTGTGGTTTTGTCCGATGTACAGAGAACTATTAGTGATGAGTAGAGAAAAGGGCAGGCTCAGACATCCTGAGCAGAGGTCCAGTGTGGATACTCTGTCTGTGTCCAAGTCTACTAGTCGGATCTTGTTATTGTTCCTGTCAGCCACAAGCAGTGTCCGATGTCCTATGAACACGAGGCCACGTGGCACGTAGAATAGGGAGTTTAGGAGAGAGCTGTCTGCGTAGCCTGAGGTCCCTGGTGATCCTGAGATCAGTGTTGTTATCTTCTCTCTGTATGTTATACGGTAGAGAGCGTGTTCCCATGTTGTAACATACAGGTCACCGTTGTCATCCTGTGTCAGGTATCTGATATACTGGAGTTTGTAGGACTTAACTAAAGTACCGACAGAGGCTGAGTTTACATCGACTGTCCTCACAGCTTTGTTAAAGTAATCAGCGACGAAGAGCTGATCGACATCATTATTGTCTCTTATTACAGACCAGGGATAGGAGAACTGAGAGGGGTGACCGTCTGTGTATCCTGATGACTTACACTGTCCGCTGAAGACAGAGGTGAGGCCTGTGTGACGGTTAATCTCTCTCAGACAGTGATTATAAGTGTCAGCTACAACGACACGCTCCTCTGTTATCTGTGTGAATCCAAAGGTATCGGAGAACCGAGCCTCAGAACCTCTCCCTTCTCTGTATCCGCTCTCAGTGGTGTTCCCCGTTATGGTCATAGATGTTGTACTGTCGCTAGTCTTCAGTGAGCGGCGGTCGGTGTACAGGATGTTACCGGGTTTGAAGAGATCTTTTTCCATGTGATAAACATACCAAGAGGTGACGGTGAAATTTGTTGCTGAGGTTCTCTCTAGTCTGTAAGATTAATATTATTATGATAATAGTCGATGTTGGCTAATTAGATCGTATATGTGTAGTAATTATTGAACAAGCGAACCACAGATATTGTGAAGGCACTGCTTTAAATTCATAACTTAACTTCAGTGTATTTATGCGTATGATAATTTTAAATCCTTTGTATTCATGTGCTGGTGGGTTAATCAAATATCAGAATGATTTTTTCACAAAATTGATTCAAATGGAGAGTTGTGTTTCAATTAAATTTACATGCAGGTTATGCACCAGATATCCAAAACTTATTATAGTTGACAAGCACCATAGGCTAACAATAAATTTTAGTCATTTGGAGTTGTCTCATTTTCAAAACCATCAGGAGGCAATACGCAAAATTTCAATTAAGCGACCTAAATTCAAGATCTTGACTATCATGATTGCATAACAATTCAGTTAATCAGCAAAAGTGTTTGCAAGGAATTAATTACAAAAAAGAAGCATTTTATACAAGCAGTAATGTAAAGAAGCACAAATCACAAGGTGGAATGACATGCTCGAATGATTTGTTCACTGTGCATTGCCTACCCTGAATCTTTTTTACTAGAGGATATCCTAGCATTGAACTCAGAAGGCTTTCAAACCCTTATTTATTATCAAAGCGACTTAGATACGTATATACACCTGACAACAATGGAAAGTGACTCACCGATCAACTAGAGACTGTGTATCCTGATCCATACACCACCCAGTATTTAGTGTCGCACAACATAACGCCTGTCAAAACAATGATGGTATTAATTAAGTTTGTTGCAATAGAATCCTATAGGATCAGGGGAGAAGACGATCCTGATATAAAGGGGAAACTGATCCGCCTTTGAGACCCTTTACCCCTTCATTGAATTTAGTGTAATGTCAGGGTTAAACTATGTCATGCTCAAAATCTCATGTATTATTATTATTGTTGTTTTTTTAGATGTTTCAACGGATCAATGTCTACATTATTATAAAATCACAATCCTCATTGTACTTACAAGGAAAGTTGCCAGTCTCAGCTCCATGATGCTTAACACGTCGAATATCTTTATGGTACTATACTAAGATTTGTTATGCACCTCTAGTCTCTCCTCAGTAAAGTAAACAAATGGAGTTTCAGTAAACAAAAACCCGCTGCTAAGGTATTTGGCTAATGCAAACTATGTATAACCAGTTATGTTTTATGTGGTCAAACCTGAGATAAGAGAGCCGAGTAAACCTTTCTCTGCCTGGTACTAAATACTGTTGAAGTAGGATTCTCTTATCAGTGTAAATATTATAAGGTAGCTAAATGGGACAAAGCCTTGTTTCCTGTGTAACAGGAGAAGAGAGCTTTAGATCAGAAATTCGGCAGAGCAGTTGCTCTTATCTACCGAAAACTCAGCCGCATGATTTCTGACTCAATCAGCTTTGCTGTAGAGTGTTTTACTAAATTCTGGTCGTCTTAGACATATTAAATATCGCAGCTCATGGGGCAAAGACTGTTTTCTGAGGCAAATGTGCATCACACTTAATGAGATTCTTTTTAAAAAAAAAAGTCCATAGTTCCATGCACCGGTAGCAAGCTCTTATTATGACAAAGTATATGCATCCATTTTTCGCAACATTTAATCTTTGTGATAGCTAATAAATCAATCAATCAATCAATCAATCAATCAATCAATCAATCAATCAATCAATCAATCAATCAATCAATCAATCAATCAATCAATCAATCAATCAATGTTTGCATTTTAGTTTTACGCTACTTACCTTATCAGATAATTGAGGGTTGAATCATTCAGAGTGTTGAGCTGGTCCCCTGTGATCCTTCAAGTATCGAGCTGGTCCTCTGTGATCTCTCAGGTAAACTAAAAAGATTCTGCTCAATCTCTCCTCCTTAGACAGTAATCTGTAAAATATTTACAGATTAATATTCATAGTTACATTATGGTCTCTAATCTACAGGCAATGCACTGCGTTCTGATTCCTTTGGCTTAGTTCTGGTGTTAAGATATTATTTGATATGTGATGTGCTTCTCCTACCGACCAGTTAAGTTTAGTAACTGCTGAACTTCCTCGCTCCCTGCTGTGTATGAATCTAATGCCTCGATATTAATCTGATATTGTTGGATGACAATAGATATTAATGGCTTGGCTGCACACTTGTGTTGCAAAACCCTTTCATCTGGCCGATTGCCAGTCTAAAAAAATGATTCAGCTCAAAATATGTCACAACAACATCTTTTCCTGTTAAATTGATGCCAAATAACTTGATATTTCTATTGGCTTGTTAAGTATCTAAGGCTTTTTATATACATGTTTATTCAGATTTAGTTACAGTTTGACTTTGACTTGATTAAACGAAACACAGACATCACACTTTGACCTCATGACACATTTTTCTGTTACATCAATGACAGAAACTATTATTGTATTATTATATTACTAGATTATTTCAAGATGAAATGCCACCTCATACACAATCTAATATTGGAATAGTTTATATACAAAGGGTCAAACCAAACCCATAGCCTACAAAAAGTACATTTATTAGGTTACCCCAATCAGATGTCTTTTAAATGTAGCCTGCTAATTCGGAAATCTTAAAACCCAGAGGCCGTTTCTCATAAACAACATGAACCTGATATGTATAGCATTAAACTGTGGTTGATTAAAAAGACAGCTGTGAGTAACTAATGAAATTCAAAGCCACATAAGACTGCCACTAATAATATTGACTAGTGATATCCCAGGCATGTCATTGTGATGGGTCATTCATATTTAAATACTGAAATAGGGAAAAATCTATCAGATGAATGAATGACAGTCTGGGTCAATAATTCCTTCCTTATTTTATCCGTATTTTAAGGCTTTCTGATCACTGCTTTCCTTGCTTATACATCCTAGGTAATTGAGTTGTCATTCCTTCTATTGAAAGAGGACGACTCTGAACTACTTGTATTTGGTCCTTGCCAAATATCCACCTTTGCTTATTGGGTAACCTATGAATAGTTATGACTGTTGTATGATGACCTGTTGCACCATTTATAGCTTCAGCTACCATTTTCAGTGTAAACCAGAATAGTATTTAGCAGAATCATGCTATTTAAAAATCATTTCAGTTTCAAAAAACAACAGCAGTGTGTTACATGAGTAATTTGCTAGGGTGTTGGGGGGGGGGTTCAAATCGGATAGCATTACCAAATGTAAATGTTTTAGTTAAAAAGAAAATTTCTTTGAGAAATGTTTGGGTCTAATGAACAAATCAACAAGAGAGAAAACGACTGATGGTTTGCACTCACTTCAGTGTGCTAACTAGGTGAAGACGGCATTAAAACCAAAAACTATCAGACCAATTTCTTTTAAAGTATCTACCTCTCACCCCACCCTGTCTCTCATACAGAAGACTTAGTCACATGACCTCTGGCTCTATACAGCATTGATGAAGAGTGATGTGTACTTTACTAGAGTATCCATGTTTGCAGCTTAATTTCAGGTAGCTTACCTTTAACAGATTATTGGTGGTTGAACCCTTCAGAGTGTCGAGGTGGTTCCCTGGATCTGTCCTCCTGATACAGTAATCTGTGTAATATTTACAAATAAGACATAGTCACATTATTCCCTTTCACCTACAGATGTGTGCTGCATCCTGATGGATATCAAGTTGCAATATTTGTTGGATTATATTACCAATGTGCTTCTCTTACCAATCGAATAAGATCAATCAAGTATTTTAGCTGAACTTCCTTACTCCCCGCTATGTTAAAATATACTGCTTTGAATACAAGGCAGGCCCGTTACGGTTGTAGGGGAGGCAGGGAGGCACTGCCCCCCCTAGAAAGCTAAACACAGTTGCCTTAAAACAGTATAATTGAATATTCCATGTCAGAATCAGCTCCTCTGAGATTCCCATTTGCTAATTGTATTCCTTAAATTGCTTAGGGAGGAGCTTACAGCACCCCTCCTGGTGATGCTTTGACTAGCCTCACACTTTTGTCTCCCCTACAATTTTTTCTAAACTACGGCCCTGCAAGGGTTCTCTTATGCCAACTGAATGATTTGTCATATACAAATCACAAATGATATAACATCAGCTTGTAAATCATTCAATAGGCAGCTGAATTAAACATCATCAGGCCACAAAGAAAGTATTAGTTAATCGTAAAAAAATCTTATATATCCACTAGACCATGAGATCACACGGATTAGCCAATAAAAACAAACACAGCTGTTAGTAACTAATTAAGTCAAAAGTTACAAACTCTAGTATAGGTCATATTATAGTGATCACTAAATACTGATATCTACCATCACTGGTCACTCTGTCTTTTGATAAAATATTAGTCTGATAGGTTATGTATGATAATTAGTGGTTGATAGAAACAACCATAACCTGCCCAAGCTGCTAAGGACACAAAGTTTGACTTTGACTTTCGGTATAATGATACAAAATCATCACACATTGAACTCTTGTCTTTTTCTTACCAAAAAATTTGCCAAAAAATGAAACTGACATTCCTCGCTCCATGCTATGTGATAAATCTGAAATTAAAATTTTAGCTTGATTTTGTTAGATGGCAGTTGATATTAACAAACACTTCATCTGGCCACTTGCCAATCCGAGTTAATCATGCGGGTCAAAATCTGTCACATTAACATTTTTCTGTCACCTAATTGCCAAAACCTTGAGATTTTTATTGGCGTGCTTAGTCTAGTAGCAGCGGCTACGCATAAACATATCTTTCTCAAAGGCCAAAGGCTACAGCCATACAATTTCAGGTCAGATATTTTTACATTGTTGACTTTGATTATTGATACAGAGATATATGCACATCACACGCTTGGGGCTGCCCAAAACGGCTACTTATGAAATTAGATTTCAACCTGTTAACATGAGAAGAGGGCTTCAGATCAGAAATTCGGCAGAGCAGTTGCTCTTATCTACCGAAAACTTAGACGCATGATTTCTGACTCAATCCGCTTTGCTGTAGCGTGTTTTACTAAATTATGGTATCAATGTTTGCAGCTGAGTTTTATGCTACTTACCTAAACAGACATTTGATAGTTGAATCTTTCAGAGTGTTGAGCTGGTCCCCTGTGATCCTTCAGAGTGTTGAGCTGGTCCCCTGTAATCTCGCAGGTAAACCTTAAAAGATTCCGCTCAATCTCTCCTCCTTAGACAGTAATCTGCTTAATATTTACAGATTAATATTCATATTTACATTATAGTCTCTAATCTACAGGCAATGCACTGCGTTCTGATTCCTTTGGCTTAGTTCTGGTGTTAAGATATTATTTTGTGATGTGATGTGCTTCTCCTATCGACCAGATAAGTTTAGTAACTGCTGAACTTCCTCGCTCCCTGATGTGTATGAATCTAATGCCTCGATATTAATCTGATATTGTTGGATGACGGTAGATATTAATGGCTTGGCTGCACACTTGTGTTGCAAAACCCTTTTATCTGGCCGATTGCCAGTCTAAAAAAATGATTCAGCTCAAAATCTGTCACAGGAACATATTTTCCTGTTTAATTGATGCCAAATAAATTGATATTTCTATTGGCTTGTTAAGTAGCTGAGGCTTTTTACATACATGTTTATTCAGAATTAGTTACAGTTTGACTTTGACTTGATTAAACGAAACACAGACATCATGCTTTGACCTCATGACAACATTTTTCTGTTACATCAATGACATAAACTATTATTAGATTATTTCAAGATGAAATGCCACCTCATACACAATCTAATATTGGAATAGTTTATATACAAAGGGTCAAACCAAACCCATAGCCTACGAAAAGTACATTTGTTATGTTACCCCAATATGCTGTCTTTTAAATGTAGCCTGCTAATTCGGAAATCTTAAAACCCAGAGTCGGGTTCTCATAAACAACATGAACCTGATATGTATAGCATTAAACTGTGGTTGATTAAAAAGACAGCTATGAGTAACTGATTAAATTCAAAGTCACATTCGACTGGTACTAATAATATTGACTAGTGATATCCCAGGCATGTCATTGTGATTGGTCATTCATATTTAAATACTGAAATAGGGAAAAATCTATCAGACCACTGAATGACAGTCTGGGACAATAATTCCTTCCTTATTTTATCCATATTTTAAGGCTTTCTGATCACTGCTTTCGTTGCTTATTCATCCTAAGCAAAAGGTAGTTATGCTTCCATATATTTTTACCCTCCAATCACAATACCATCACAGCATCTTCTAGGCAATTTAGTTATCTTTCCTTCTATTGTGAGAGGACGACTCTCAACTATATCATGCACATTTATGATACATCACACTTGTATTTGGTCCTTGCCATATTTCCACCTTAACTTGTGTGTAGCCTTGGAATGGCTATATTTGAAGTGTCCTGCTGCACCATTGATGGCTTCGGGTACCACCGTCAGTGTTAACCAGAATAGTAGTTCGCAGAATCATGCCATTTAACAACATTTAGGTTTATAAAAAACAGCAGTATGTTACATAAGTAATCTTGGAGGGTGTCAGGGGATTTGGATGCGTGGCAACTAAAGCCATATGATAATCATATCTGAGAGCCTTTCATGACCCAGCATTCAGAACCAAGTTACGCTGTATTACGTCCGGCAGCTTTTTATAGAGGTCAGTGTGTTTATCGAAGTCTTCATCTGAGAGAGAGAATTTGTCTTACATGTAATCACAGAACATTTTATATACAAAGGGCTCTCTATTGCCAAAACAGCAAAAGAGAAAGCTACTGACTTCAATGTGATAAAAATGTGATGGCAACATTAGAGAGGAAAACTAGCAGATCAAGCTTATTTAATGTTTCCATTGCTCACTCCATACTGTTTTACCTACAGAAAACTTAGTCACTTGGCTTGGGACTCTTCACAGCTTTGGTGTAGAGCGCTGCACTATACTATGGTATCAATGTTTGCAGCTAAGTTTCACTACACTTACTTTAACAGATAATCGAGGCTTGAATCCTTCAGAGTATTGAGCTGGTCCCCTGTGATCCCTCAGGTAAAGCTTAAAACGATTCCGCTCAATCTCTCTTCCTTAGACAGTAATCTGTTTAATATTTACAGATTAATATTCATAGTTAAATTATAGTCTCTTATCTACAGACGATGCACTGCGTTCTGATTCCTTTGGCGTAGTTCTGGTGTTAAGATATTATTTTGTGATGTGATGTGCTTCTCCTACCGACCAGATAAGTTTAGTAACTGCTGAACTTCCTCGCTCCCTGCTGGGTATGAATGGAATGCCTTGATATTAATCTGATATTGTTGGATGGCAGTAGATATTAATGGCTTGGCTGCACACTTGCATTGCAAAACCTTTTTATCTGGCAGCCTGCCAGCCTAAAACAATCATGTGGATTAAAATCTGTCACTTCCTTCAACATTTTGTCCTGTTAAGTTGATGCCAACAAATTTTATAGTTATATTGGGATATCAAGTAGCAGCAGCTACGCACAAACCGGCAGGGCCTCAGGCTACATTTTTGTACAATTAAAGTAAGATTTTGTTAACCTCTTGAATTTAACTCTTGATACTGAGTTACACAGGCATGACACTTTGACCGCATTACTGTTTCCTCTGATTACTGATAAGAACTAGAAATTCCACATGAACAAATACCACAAAACCTCAGGGGGAAGAATAATAAACTCTATATTTTTGAATAGTTTAATTGGTGATGAGTCGTGTGAGATGAATGTTTGAATGGATTTTCCAGTAGGCTGTCGGATTTGGTTGGTGGATGCCAGTAAATGACAAAAGGCTTGTAAGTCACAGTAGGCCACAGTAAGTTGACACCTCTTTCCTTTTCTCCTCAAGCTGATTCGACTATCAAGAGGTCAAGAGGTCATTTCCTACCAACAACATGCAACTATAATGTAAAGCTGCTGTGGGTAACCTGCGGCCTAATTGGTTATATTTTGCGGCCTAATTGGTAATATTTTGCGGGCCTAATTGTTGCCTTATGCCTGTAAAAGTTATTACATATTATTTTTGATTCCTCTTTTGTTATGTGGAGAACCGAGTATGCATAGCACCCTGTAGGCCAAGATGTTTCAAAATAGTGGAGTGGTCATTCTGTATTATGCATGTAGCCATTCTTACTACTTTTTCAAGTTTCTTTCCTTTCAAAATAACACAAAACATTAACCTTTGAATGTTAAATTTACAATTTTCTCCAACATTATGATCATTATTTTTTCTTGCAAAACGGTCATTGTCGACGAAAGGCAGATTTATATCAAAAATTCCCTTTGTGACAAGTGCTCCTGCATTATGGCTGAAATGTACGATATTGAAATTTTCATTTCACAATCATTTGCGAAATTTTCCCCGCTCGCGGGAGGATGAGTACTGTAAGGTGAACAGTATAACAGGGCGCACAAGCTGTTCAAAAAATTGTTCCCCTGCTCGAAAAAATACCTAAATTTCCATCACAACAGTCCCTGTATGAACATTATTTACACTTTCACTCCTGGGAGGGGCTCCAGCACCCCTCCCGCACCCCTCCCACACCCCTCCCGCACCCCTCCCGCACCCCTCTCGCACCCCTCCCGCACCCCTCCTGCACCCATCCCCCACCCCTCCTGCACCCCTCCCGCACCCCTCCCGCACCCCTCCCGCACCTCTCCCGCACCCACCCTGCGTTTTGTCATACACTGAAACAACGGGATGCAGAAATATGCACAATAAAATCTTGAGGTAAAATGACATCACAAAACTCAAGAAGACTAGATAAATTAGTATTTCTGCTGAGTTGATGGTTTTCGCAACACACTACAGTTTTTAGACATAAATCTGCTACTCCAGTTCAAATTTTAGCTCTAAAATATATTTTGCGGCCTTTTGAGTTGAGCCTGTGTGTCTGTTCTGCTTGGGTATTCGGCCCCTAGTGGGTCGAATATGCGATCAAGATAGCAAAAAATGGAGTTATCTGCCTACATACACATTAGCAGGGTTCAGTGCCAAGCAGTAAAAAAGCTAACTTGGTGCTCTCATCACATACTTTAGGCACCATGCAGCTTTGAAGCTATATAAAGAATTTAGTTAGTGACAAGGAACATGAGTCGGTCCAATTTTGCTTCCTTGAAACTTGATTGATAAGAGATACAAACTTTGTTAAGCATGACTTTGATTTAATAGGAAAGCTATGTAGGCTGCTCTATAAAATTGATAATTCTAAGCAATCACTTAGCGTTACTATAAACGATTACGGTGTTATGCAGGAACAGATCAAAATATGTTAACAGGCTGCATATTTAGCTTCAAACACCTACCCTTTGTCTTGATGCAATGAATGCTCAGATGTCCTGCTTCAGACCAAGGCAATCAGTTTATGAATATCATGAGTATTATCGAGGAGAATTTCTGTATTAGTTCCCTAGTCCCCAGCATCGTCTGTATTTATTCAAGTCCTCCAAATAATGACTGCGGTTGGGTAAGGGTGGATATTAGGCTTACCATTGCTAGTGGGAGAGGACACGGCTTTGGTCTTCCTTTCTTCAATTGTTTTGTTTTTTGGCTGTCAAAATTGTGATAACTAAATTATTAAGTATCCCACAATGCAATGCACACGTGCATTCTTTCCTTCACTCTTCATGGTGCTAAGGATCGAGATAGGATAGTAATTGTGTAAATACAAAGTAATTATGAGAGTCTGCCTTCCAATACGCATTTTTTTTGGTAACAACTCAAATCAAAGTTGGACGTAACGGCCATGCCCTACCAGCGCAATTACTTTTTTAATCACAAAACAGATGCATCGCAGTTCAACATATCTAATAAAATTTTAGTCCAATGAAGTCTAAAACCTAGTCTTTATTTTCCTGAAATACTTTTTAAAAGAGACTGGCCTGTGATCTCTGAATGATCTGTGATAAGAGAAATACGTAAACAGCCTAGGATTACTAAGCAGTGAAAGGTTTACTTCCTTCTCTTATCAGAGGTTTGAAGCACATTAGAAATTCAAGGCTATCGCCAAATTAAAAATATGTGTTAATTTACTCTGCCGCGAGAAGCAACGACCACTGAGAATAACATTGAAGGGGGAGGGTCTGGTATAACTTTCTAAACACAATAAAATAAAGTCATGGTTTATTGCGGCATTGTTACTGCTTACCAAAAGTATGGGGGTGTCAAACTACTAGATGTTAAATCTCCCAATAAGTATTTGTGATATTGCGTCATGATGATATTTACAGCGTGCCCTTGTACCTTGAGACACCAGATTTGCTCCTAAATTTAGATCGCATTGTTGAGGTTAGCTGTGTTGGATACAGCTCATGGGTCCTCATCTGGCTTGATCAGTAACTTTACATCTCTTTCCCTAATATTATCTCAAATACTTGTTATATAAACCAAAATACATCAATGATCTAAACCAGTAATTGTGTGCTAGTGTAGTTGTGGTTAACAAAAACTGTCAAAAAGTTCAATTTGACATGGGCCAAAATTTTAATCGAGATGAAGCAAATGGCATACTCAATAGCGTGAAGTTAGAGATTCATAGTTAATGCCGCCTTCACAGGGATAAGTCGTACTAATGATTACTTGTTACCTTACAAATTAGTAAGATAATTATTGACATAGACAACTATGTCTTGTTTTTGAAAACCGGAAGGCAGCTGCTAGGCAAATATTAAACAGTAAAGTAAGAGGGACGGTGTTTTAGCTTTAGCTACTTCCGTACTCTGCAAGATGAGTCCCTAAGTCTTTCACCTGGTTCTGCTTTTATGACATTGGAGGGTGGATGTGGCGCAACGCTTACACAACTGGTATACCTTCTAGAAAGAGAAAGCCACTCACTCTTGCTTAGCAGCGGTACTTGAGCCCTTGACCATTCACTTCAGAAGCGTTGAGAGGTGAACGCCTATACCAATAGCTTTGTAACAACCCTGGCTGCCTTGTAAATAAATCATGGGGCCTGTTACCGAAACTTACAGTTATCGATCCATCATCTTCTAAATAATCACCGAGGCTTGGCATAATTGTAAGCAATGCTAAGATGACTGTCTTTTTCGCAGAACCATAAAGTTATTTTTTCTTATTGAACTTTCATGTCTTTTAACAACCCTTGGATGCCACAGATTACTAAAAATGATCAAGCTCCCTAATTATATGCGGATAGCCATCGTACAAAATTAGCTGCTTTTCCTAATACTATGTCACTTGGTAAAAAACGCACAGATTATTAATAGTTGAGACAAATGGCAGCCTTGGATAAATTTTTAAAATAACAGACTAGCCATACAAAATTAATGTAGAGTGAAACTGCCCTTCTGAATGACTGTGTATCAATAGTTGCAGTCGTTTTACATGGCAGGTATGCTCTCTGTTTATGATACCAGGTTATATATAGTTGGTACCAGCCAAATAACAACGCAGCATGAATACTGCTAGATTGCGCAGTCTCAGTAAGCTGTTTGCTTTAACGTTGAATTTTACCCATAGCTTCGGGAACATGCTCTCTAAGCAGCCCCATCATCCCATGTCGATGAAGAAATAGTAGTTGTATTACCCTATGTGACATTAACTGCCAGACGATCCGTGGCTCTGGGATCATTTGTGTCCAATTGGGAGGCAATTCTTGATTGACTATTCAATCCCTCGCACCCTTCAATGTCTTTAATCCTGCCTTCCTTATATATGCATTCTATGGAAATATGGTTTGATATCCGATATCTGAAGAGTGAGTCAGAAGTTATCTCTAGATAGTATCTTGTTGTTTAGTTGTGACTGAGAATAAGAATCCACAACATTCACTGGGTTGATATTGATTAAATATGGGAGGGGCTGAGCTATAACACCCTCCCAATATTAAGCACAAGATCAGCAGTATTTGTATAGCTTGCGTCAATGAATTCAATATTCCCAGCTTCCACATGAGTGAGTTGAGTCACTTTGATATCAATCATATGATCTCATAATTAATATTTTCCACAAGATAACGGCATTAGGTATTTACAGCAGTTTAAGGATAGAAGTTAGACACTACAAAAATCTTATCGCTAGTATGTAAGGTTGAGATAGTTTGATATCATGAGATCCATGCAATGCAATTGAATAAAAAATAGCTAATAATAAATTGGCTAAAATATATACATGCAAGAATTGTGTGCTGTCATCCTTCGTTAAAATCATTGTAGCTCAGTTGATCAAACCAGCTCAGACTTGTAAACATCAGGCCCCTTGATAAACCTCATAAACAATTACAGGTACAGGTATAATTGTTACACCATTAATAACACCACAAGAATTGTGTGCGGTTAGACAGATATTGATGACAAACAAAGAGTTGTCATTCCGTATTATCATTTTAGCTCAATTGATGCAACAGACTCAGACTTGTAGATATCGGGCCTCATCAAGTGAAACTCAGGTAGGCATGCCAACATTTACCTTCTTTTTCATACAATTTGAGTTTGTTGCCTCCTGTAACATTTACAGTGATATCTGAATCATTGCATTAGCATGATTGAGTACTGCGCACTGAAAGTTTCACCTGTCCTTCTTATCAGGTCTCTGACGCACACAGCAGTACCCTGGTTCAATATTGGGGACTTTGTTAAAACAGGACACACGATTTTGTCCGATATAGCTACCTTTAAATGTTTACACTGATAAGAGATTCCTACGTCAACAGTATTTAGTACCAGGCAGAGAAAGGTTTACTCGGCTCTCTTATCTGAAGTTTGACGCACATAAAAGATAACTGGTTAAATATTAGTTGCCGCTAGCTAAATACCTCCGCAGCGGGTTTATGTTCACTGCCGGTTCATTCACTTACCGTACTGAGGTGAGACTAGAGGTGTAGAATTAATATTGCTATAGTCCGATGAAGATATTCGGCCTGTTGAAAATCATGGAGCTGAGACTGGTACTTTTCCTTGTAAGTACAATGTGAATTGCAATTCAATTATAACCATAGAATTGATATTATGTAATAATCCTGAAAAAAAAGAGGTAGTTATAGTACAGAAGATTACAAGCATGGCATGCTTTAACCCTGACATAACACTTATATGATGAGTGTGCAGAGGGTTTCGATGGGGAATCAGTATTCTCTTTATATGGGAGGTTTCTCCCCCCCCCCCCCCCCTTACCTACAGTACCTTGCTTATTTCTGTTGTAACAAAATAAATTAATACCATCATTGTTTTGACAGGTGTTATGTTGTATGACACTAAATACCGGGTGGTGTATGGGTCAGGATACGCAGTCTCTAGTTGATCGGTGAGTCACTTTCCATTGATGTGATAAATAGGGGTTTGAAAGACTTCTGAGTTCTATGCTAGAATATCCTTTAGTAAAAATATCAGATTAAGGGTAGGCAATGTACAGTGAACTTAATCATTTGATCGTTTCACTCCTTCTTGTGATTTGTGATATTACACATTACGTTTGGTACAAGCTGTTACTTTTTTGTAATTTATACATTGCACATATTTTTGTTGATTAATCGAAGCAAATATCTGTTTTACTCAAGATTTTGAATGTAGGTCGCTTAATTTTTTTTTTGTGTGTATTGCCTCCTGATGGTGTATAACATGAGACAACTCCAAATAACCAAAATTTACTGTGAACAAAAGCCGCGTATCAAATATTATATATGTTGATGTCTGGTGCATAACCTGCATTTAAATTTAATTGGTTGATAGATAACACAATTATCAATCTGAATCAATTTTGGGAAAAATTAATAATTCTGATAAATTTGATTCACCCACAAGCACATGAATACTTAGAATACAAAAAATACACTTCATTAAAAATATTGCATTTGCAATACCTGTGATTTTTTTGTTCAATAATTACTCCGTTAATACGATCAAATTAACCAACATCGTCCATTTACATAACAATATTAATCTTACAGATTAGAGAGATCTACAGCTACAAACTTCACCACCACCTCTTACTTTGTTTATCACATGGAAGAAGAGCTCTTTCAACCCGGTAACATACTGTACACTGACCTCTATTCACTAAAGACCACCGACGGTTCAACATCTACGACCATAGCGGGGAACACTGCTGAGAGTGGATACAGAGAGGGGAGAGGAACTGAGGCTCAATTCAACCTCATCACAGGGTTCACACAAGTCACAGATAGGCGTATAATTGTAGCTGACTATTATAATAACTGTCTGAGAGAGATTAACTGTGTCACAGGGATCACCTCCGTCTTCTCTGGACAGTGTCAGTCAGCAGGATACACAGAGGGTCTCCCCGGTCAGTTCTCCCGTCCCTGGTCTGTAATAAAAGACAAGAAAGATGTCGATCAGCTTCTCGTCACTGACATGTTTAACGAGGCTGTGAGGACAGTCGATGTAAGCTCCGCCTCTGTCGGTACTTTCGTTAAGTCCGACCGACTCCAGTATATCAGAGACCTGACACAGGATGACAATGGTGACCTGTATGTCCCAGCAGTGAATCGGGCTCTCTACCGTATCACATACACACAGAAGATAATTACACTTATATCCGGATCACCAGGGACCTCAGGTTACGCAGACAGCTCTCTACTAAACTCTTTATTCTACTACCCACGTGACCTCGTATTCATAGGTAATCAGACACTACTTGTGGCTGATGAGGGCAATAACAAGATCCGACTCGTAGACATGAAGTCAGACAGAGTCACCACACTGGATCTCTGCTCAGGATGTCTCCGGAGCTCTCCCAGGTCTCTATATATCACTGATACATTTCTGTTTGTCGGACAATACAAGAGGATCCAGCAGTTTGTGTGTGAGTACGCTGTATATATATTGATAGTTTAATGCTATCTCTGTTATCTCAAGTTGAATTTATAGGTGATATTTGCTGGTTTATTTTATCACTTTAGCTATTCCCGCCTGATAATCTTGTGAGGCAACATATAGCTGATTTTACTAAATATTATATCAATGATCAAATTTACCACTTTTGCCTAACATAAAAAGATTACTCCAATAAATGAGATATGAAATAATTAAATTATAAAGTAGAGTAGCAGCCTTGGAAATTCTGTTCATATTCATGTTGAACCAAATCTTTTTAATATTCTTTTGATTTTGTTTGAAAGGTCTTTAAAAATTGAGTCCATGATATTGAATACTCAAATTTTCTAGATCCAAAACTTACAACTACGCCAATACCTACAACTACCACACCATCAACTACTACACAGATGACTACCACCAGAGCCTCTTGTCAGGACAGTAACAAGACACTCTATGTGACATCTGATGGGGGGAGAGCACTGGTTGATACAGCTCCTGGCCAGCAGACTGCATTTGCAGTGGGTAGTCATGTCATCTATAGGGACAACTGTACTATAAACATTATAGTCATAAATAACGGTGGGTATAAATAAAGAAAGTCGATAGCCAATTTGAGCTAGCCATTAAAATAACTTGCTGTCCGTTAAATGAAGGATACCACCTCAAATACTCGGTACACAAGCACCTAAACTGGTATCCAAAACTAAATGTAATTGTACCATGCATTATTTGTTCTCCAATATTGAATAGAATCCTCATGCAAATGATGAATTTTTATTTTAATCTGTAGGAACTACCACTAGAGTGCCTTGTCACGACAGAAACATAACATTGTATGTGACATCTGATGAGGAGGGAGCATTAGTCGAGGTGACTCCGAGTGTAAACACAAGTTTAGCTGTGGGAACCCATGTGATTTATGAGGACAACTGTACTATAAATATTTTAGTCATAAATAATGGTGAGTACAAATATGGTTAATTTATTGCCGATTTAAGATTTCCAATTTGATACCTTTTCATACATTAGACATAATATACTCACAGCCCCCCCCCCCCCCCAAATATATTGCTACCAGATATTGTTCTTACTTCCATATTAAATATTATCGTCACACATATGATTAATATGTATTTCAATATGTAGTAACTACCACTAGAGCGCCTTGTCAGGACAGAAACATGACATTCTATGTGACATCTGATGCGGAGAGAGCACTGGTGGGTACAGCTCCTGACCAACAGACTGAATTTGCAGTCGGTAGTCACGTCATCCACAGAGACAACTGTACTATAAATATTATAGTCATTAATAATGGTGAGTATGCATCTAACTGACTGGAATATATTTTAAGCTCCTCATCCTCATACCTGTAAGTAGGTTAAACCGTAGGACACTGTCATCAATGACCCATACACACAGTACACATGCACCTGGGGCTCCGAACCCACTCTTATGGTATTATTGTTCTTCAAGCTTAGCTTGAATAATTTGAAGCCCTTGGGTTGCTGTAGCTTTTCAATCAATTCTTTGTTATTTGTTGACACATAATTTGAGCAATTCTCTTTGATCCAGCCAGTTGATTTTTTTAACAATAGCATCTTTTATTGATTAAACAGGCACAACCTCCAAATCCAATGAGTGTCCGGAAGAAATAAGAGGAGTTGTCTCTGCCTCTACTGGGTTATCAGCACATGATCTCACACTAGATGGCGCCGTACATCGACTGGAACTACCTGTTGGGGTCTACAATTATCACATATATAGAGAAGATGGAAACTGCTCCCTTAAAGTTGAGATAAAAGGTACAGCCTATGATTTTCATTAACTTAGTTTTAAATCACAATGATTGTTATACTCATCAGTCTTAGTCTATTGAGCTCTCTATGGAGGTTTAATTTCAACAACAAGTCAACTCATTCACTTATGTTAGAACCCATCCAGTCTAAACTGTTCAGCTATTTTAATAAGACTGTAAATTCAACATTTGCAGTAGTTTAGTACCAGTCAACACTAATAATTTATTGACACTTTAGATCACTTGTTGATGAGACGGGTAGGGCTGGTAGCTGAGTATGATATAAAGTGTACAGTACTAACTGATAAGGTTGCCTTCGCCACTCTGACAAGCCTCGCTAGTAGCAATGTCAACCAGATAAAGGCAATATGTCAACACAGTAAGTGCTTTGACGTCTTCATAATTTGAATTTCACAGTATTAATGTGTCACAGGAAATTACAAATACTGACGTCATCATTCCCCATCACACTTTAAATCGCCCGATAATACAAAATACAGCAAACAATAAATATAAAATATAGTATGCTAATGAATGTATTCGAATGTCATGCCTATAACTTCTTTGATATGTATCTATGTACGCTTAGTGCCCTCCTGACAGTGTTATAATATTGTTTGTAGACTGCAACCCTAAGGTCAGTTCTCAGGCTAAGCTGAGCTGTAAGAATGACACACTGACAGTAACCTGGCCTACTAATGTCACATTTGATGGCACAGTTACAGAAATCCCAGTAGGACTGAAGCAGAGACTGACAGACAAACTTCTTGAACTGAGCCGATACCCGATTCTGAATATGCTTGTCATCACTAGGATACCACCGTGAGTGATTTTGTTTAGCCGAGCTTTGTTTTAATCATACTTGTAATTATCTGCAATAATGGATCCTTATGGAACCCCCAGTTAATGATACTTGCTGTGGCCAGTCTTACACTTTTTTTTTCTATATATAACTGAAGGGAGTAATAAAGAGACAAACTGAGCATTATCCAAACTTTTCTCTCTTTCCATGATTCAACAGGGTGGTTTATCCGACTAAGACTAAGGCAGGAGCGTACGCTGAGCTGGTTCTGACTTCGACATGTCTTCATAATAAGAAGTATGACAAGAGAACAGATTCTTGTGTCTAACAAAGTAATGAGTTAAACCAGGTTGCATCACTTTACAGTGTGGGCCTTTAGCGATTATAATGACAGAAGCTACCTAAATAGTTAATATACCTCATGATCCCATTGATTCATTGTGTGATGCTTGATTCAAATTTATTACATAGGGGATAGAAGCAGAGGTTAGTTAGGGGGCTGTGCTACCCTACTTACTTCTAAGAACCCCTACTTCCTTTCTTTTTATAACATGTTATTATTCCTTAATCAATAGCAAAAGAAATTTACAGCAACATTTGCAGGAAAGCTGATGTTGTAGAAAGGAATTGTTGTCCTATATTTTACCTTATAATATATCTTAATACAAAACTCAATGATAACAAAACCATTGAAAATTAATAATTGACAGTGATTTCCCCTGTACCAAAAGGATGTCATGTCAAAAAGAATCAGAGAGGTCAAGAGCCCTCTCATACCTCAGATCTCTATGGTCAGGTTCTGTGTAATCCTATTTAATCCTGAGATATGTTTTGGCTCCGAAAAATTGATGTTTCAGGAAAATTGCTATCAAGAAGGATATCACTGTGTTTGCACAAAGCAACCTATTCTGAGATGCCCCATTTGCCTGAAGCTATAGTGGATATTAGGGTATATAATGATTTAGTTACTTGATTAATGAATTCGCAACAGTCGCTGGACTAATTTGGGTCATAAATACCGCTTCGATCTGCCTGTAAAGGCACGCTTAGGCTTGTTAATGCAAATTTGCTTGGCTGTCACTTTGGTCAAATGGTCAAAAGAAGCTACACCTTTAAATTTTAGCAAGTATTTTTTTATGCCTATGATACAGTGCAAATTTTAAAGCAAGGAGAAAGGAGCTATGCCATGTTAGGCGGTTAGATGGAGGATAGTGTGTGCTATTTCAAGGTTCTATTAATTGCACTGATAAAGAGAGAGTCACAGCAACTATTTTCAGCAACTAGCAGTGCGTGGTTAATACTGTGCTCTTATCAGATGTGTGACGCAAGCCATTTGGTAATATAATAATGCTGAATTATTGACCATGCGATGGGATGTTGTCTTTATTACTGACCTTGCAATAATAACATTGATAAGAGAAACGTGCCTCAACATTATTCCAAAACAACAAGTGAAAGGCCCGCTCGGCGCTCTTATCAGAAGTCAGACGCGTGTACACTAAGTGGTAAAGTATTTATACTTTATGTAGATCAGAATGTGTGACTTTACCGAATTCACTGCCTATTGAACTTAGCATTTATAAGACATTCTCATGCAACAATGTAAAGATCTATCACAGTAAATCGAGGGTTTGACGCAGTTATTATAAATATGATGCGGTTGCCAGGTTAGGTAGTATGAAAGTAAGATGACGGATAGTAATGAAAGACCGGTGGGCTGACATGTGCTACTTAAGTTCTAGTGAGCTCTGAAAATAAAGAAAGGTTTTGTAGGATAAGAGGGTTGGGGGCTGTACCCTGTGCCTGCCTCATAAACCCCATCGCTTTCTGATTGTAACGCATGGTATTGCAGACTTCCTTACTCAATTACATAGTGTCATTCTAATTTATCTCATCATCTGATATAAATTAAATTTTTTGTTCCCCCCCCGCTGTAGTCTTCAAATTTCCTTAACCCCTGTCTGACTGTCTGGAAGCAAGTTCTCACCAACCATCTTGTAAGCTTAAATACGACCGGCAGGTCTAAGCTGAATAAGTCAGCTGTGGACAAATTCCACCTGTTAGATGTAAGAAAATTGTGTAATATTTTCACAGGCTCATGCAGGCTTTGTTAGTAACCCTCAAGTGTATGTTGATGTGTGATGTAAACTACACTGATAAGAGACAGTCACATTAACTATATTCAGCCACAAGCAGTTAGTGGTTAATTGGGTGCTCTTATCAGTTGTGTGACGCAAACAGCCACATCTGGTTATATATGTTTGATCATGGGAGACCATGAGACCTGGATTTGCATGTTTTACTGACCTTGTAATACTTACATTGATAAGAGAAACCTGTGTCAACAATGTTGAATAACAACCAGTGAAAGGTTCTCCTATCAAATGTTTGACGCATCTAGCCATAAGTGGTTATATATTAGTTAGAACTTATGTAGAACAAGAAGTGTGAATTTTACCCTTAGCTGTCCTACATGCATTGACTGTACAGCCTTGTCTCCGTTTACTTTTGACTTGGCTTCGTCCACTGTCCTTCAATTATACAAACAATGCATGTAATGTAATTCAAATCATAATATAGTAGACAAAGAAGCTTGTCAATTGAGTCAGATGTAAGGTTTGCGTGTGATATATTAATAGACGCATGCAGGATTTATGATAACATCACAGTGCTGTTGTCATGTATCAATTAATTCCCCTGCTAAGAGACAGTCCCAGGAATTATTTATTCGGCTACAGGTAGTGAACGGTGAATTGCATGGTCTTATCAGTTGATTGAGACAAACAGCCACCATCTGGTTATCAATGTAAATATTGCAATACTGATAATATGTTTAATCAAGGGAGACCGTGAGACGTAACATTGCCTGTATTACTGACCTTGCAATATTTACATTGACAACTGAAACTTGCGTCATCAATATTCAATAATAACCAGTTTATGGTTTTCTTATCAATTGTTAGAGGCATTTAGCCATAAGTGGTAACATATTTAGAACCTAGGGTAGAACAAGAAGTATGACTTTTAATAGGGAACTGTTTCTTGAGCTTAGCATTAAAAAGACCCTCTCATGTCTATTATACTTAGTATTTCCGCATTGAAACGTGTATTCGACACTTTGACCATAACTATGATGCAAACCCTCTTTGCCAGCTTATGCAGTTAAGAATTCAATGAGGTATAGCCAAGAAAGAGGGGAGGGATGAGAACTTGTTGTATACACCCCTGAGAATGATGAATTACTTCGAAAATGAGGATGGGAGAGGGCTGCTCCCAATTCTTACCGCTCTCTCCTCTCTGTGATGCATAATAATGCATGTCCAATTAAATGTGATTTATTAATTCAATCGAAAACATTTTAAAAGTACCCTGACTGCTTGGATCCAGGTATTCTCCAACTCCCATAAAAACAGCTGTGCCCTTCCGCCGTACTGGCCTTTCATGCTCTATTCAAAATATGTAACTCATCCATGCATAGACCGAATGTGTGGAGGATTTTATTCTTATTCTTACCTTATCTGTGATGGATATATGATCCTACCTGCATTCACTGTAACCTTGTCACTAGGTTATTATCTTGTGGCAGCGTGCCAAGTCTTCGTCAACTGTCCTTCAAGTATACAAACAATACATATTATGTAATTCTAATCATAATACATTAGACCGAGAAGCTAAGTATTGTACTTACATGTAAGGTTAGTATGTGATAAATATCTATAGGCGCATGCAGACTATGACACCGTGATGTTTTCGGTGGTGACCAATTACTATCCATACTAAGACACAGTCGCAGGGACTATATGTTCGGCTACCGGCAGTGAACGGTGAATTATGTGCTCTTACCGGTTGTCTGATGCAAATCGTCGCCATCTGGTTATATATGTTTAATCATAGAGGGCCATGAGACGTGACTTTGTCTGTATTACTGACCTTGTAGTCTTTACATAGATAAGAGAAACTCAAGTAACAGTATTCAACAATATCCAGTGAAAGGTTTTCCTATCAAATGTTTGACGCGTCATAAGCGGTGAATATTAGGAACTTATGTAGAACAAGCATGACTTTTAATAGGCCGCTTTCCGTGTACTTAGCATTGATAAGACCTTCTCACGTCACCAATGTTTAGTGCTCCCGCCGCGGAGTGTGTATTTGGCATTCTTATCGTTACTATCCTGCAAGTACTCCTTGCCTGGTTACATTGCTTATGATATCATCAAGAAAGAGAGATGTTAAAAATTACACTGAGTGACTGCCTGCATTCTCCAACTCGTTTACAAACTAAAACCGATTAACGACAGAAGTTGTGCCCTTACAATTAGTTCCTAATAATTGTGTATCTTAGACCCTCAATTTATCCCATATGCAAGACATACAACCCATCAAATTATTTGCCAAATTTATCCTGAATCATATTTCTATTCTACCCTTATGGTCTTATTCGCATAAACTGCAGGCTTGTTGCGCAGCCACAAAAAAGTAGCTGTGGCCCTTATGAAGCCGGGTGACATGGGTTCATCCACTGCTTTTCAATTATACGAACAGTGCATTTTATAATGTAGCACAATTCATAATTCAGTATTCATAGTTCAGTAGAGGATGAAGCATATGTTTGAGTTAAATATATTGATAGGCATATTAATGCAAAAAATCAAAACACAGTGTGTGTTCCCATGTATCCATCACTTCGACCGTTTAGACACACTCATCAACTATATTGTGAGTGGTGAATTTCATTCTTTTATCAGATGTGAGACACAAACATCCTCGTCTATTTATATTATCGACCATGAGACCTCATATTGTCAGTATTAATGACCTTGCAATACTTACATTGATAAGTGATACTTGAGTCATCATTATTCAACTACACTACAAGTGAAAGTTTCACCTGGTGCGCTTATCAGTTGAATGACGCAGGTAGCACTAAATGGTGATATATTAATTTATGTATAACTAGAAGTGTGGCTTTTCCTTATTCCCAGTCATGGGAACTTAGCATTGATAAGACATCCTCATGTCAACAATGCAATAAAACTCCAGCAGTGACATGTGAAGTTGATGCTCTAATCATAATTGTGATGTGATTAATCATCGCCAGGATACTAATATTGAAATCCAATTAATGGTTAACTGAGAAATAGATGTCAGATCACACAAGCTGCTGGAGTTTGAGTGAGCTCACTGTGTACACTCCTGAGAATAATTTGTAACTGGCATTTTTTTCCAGGGATAATATTCCTCAAAGCATACCCCCTACCTCACCATGTATTCTCCGGGACGCAGTGAGTGACAAAACCTTGTCATATTTTTATGCCAATAACATCCTCTCTCTATCGGATTATTTAAAAGATTGAAGAAGTTATACCCTCCTTTCCTCTGAGAGGACAACTCCCTAAAAATCTTATTGAGACGGAGGGTGTCAATTTTCATCCTTTTAAGGACTAAGAATGGTGTGAGATCATAAATACATGGAGTGAGAAAATACACTAGAGTTTCAATTCTATAACTGAAGTTCATGAAATGTATGGTTATCAAAGCAGTTTGATATGTGATATGCTCTATTTAAAAAAGCAGTACAATTCTTCACCCCAACTCACTTTCAACATAATCAAACGCTTTTCTTAGTTGAAGTGATGGTTTCTATCGCTCAATTTGGCTTCTTTATACGCGCAAGAACATGATATCCTGGTACAGATTTATCGTCACCTACATAAACAGTAAACATATATCTCCCCCTGACATTTCCCTCCCAGATCAACTTATACGTATTTCTTGATAAAATGGTGGTCCTGAGCCGGTCATCAACCAATTTCTGTCAAAGAAGTGCCGCTCATTCCCTTTAGTCTATGTGCCTGTGTGGCTTACATAGTGTAAGTAGGGTATTACGATATCAGTCAACAAATTTTTTTGTCACCGGAATACCATCTTAAAAATAATGAGTTATAGCACACCTTGCTGGTTGTGTGATGCGAAGAACTGAACGGTGATATCTGATACCTAATACCTAATATCTAGTAAAGGATATCACCGTCGGCAACCAATTAGAGAAGACTGTATTCTAAAGCCGGATATCAGTACTCTCTCCTGTTATCTCATCAATTAGAATCTTGAGATGTTCTGAAGTATATATTTGGAGATACTTTCTTTAGGATCGCTAATTTTAGTCCAGATCCTTCTCGATTGTTTCTATTTTAACAAGACAGTATTCACATTGTGGGTCAATGAATGACCTTTTAGAAAAAAAAAAGGAGATGATGGCAGTACAAGTGTGATCTAAAATAATGTGATCTCAGCTGGGAAAAAATATTCACAAAATTAATCTTTCAGATAATACACTGAGTCTAATTCTGATATGTCAGCATTTTCCGCAATCATGCCTGACAGCTGCACTGAGGTGAAGTTATAGTCACCAGTGGGCTCCGTCCCTCCCTCCCTCCCTCCCTCCCTCCCTCCCTCCCTCCCTCCCTCCCTCCCTCCCTCCCTCCCTCCCTCCCTCCCTCCCTCCCTCCCTCCCTCCCTCCCTCTCTCCCTCTCTCCCTCTTTCCCTCCCGGGATGGACAACACAAGTCTCACACAAGCATTTCATTTTCTTCAATCTAACCCTTTGCTGGCCATATACCTTATAATATTATAACACCGCTGCTCTCACCTAAAGCCTACGTTGCTCAGAGTCTTTATATCTGACAATCATATTAGACAATAGAACATTATTCAGTTGCCATAACCAAACACTTCCAGAAACATTCAAAAAAAATATTTCTACACAGTTACAGTACTGATCACTACAATCGACACAATACTATATATCTCCATAGAGGAGCCCCACACTCCGATCGAGATTAGAAAGGATTGGAATGGAATGGAATGGAACTAAAACATTTGTGTTCAACAAGTTCATTAGAAGCCAGCTGCATAATCCGGAAGTCCTAGAGCCAAATAGTTCTGCATGGATTGATGAATAAAAGGGGAAATCCAAGTTTTCCGCTCATATTCATGCCAAAATCTAAATAACTCGGGCTAAATCTCATTGGTTGAGGGCCCTGAGTTTTACCGTTACGATCAATTTCAAAATTAAATTTCAAAATTCAACACAAACTTTGCATACCAATTTTTCAAAACCTTTCCAATGAGCGCACCAGGTGAGTGATGAATTGATTATAAATGATAACTGGCAGGATCAACCAGATAGCGTCATCATCTCCAAGGAGGAGGTCACGCAGGCCTGTTCCGTAGTGACTGAGATTGCATCATGACACAGGCTTTTTCTACTACGCGGCTGCCAGTTTTCAGAGACGGCTGACCTGTACCAAGGGTCGCAGTGTCGTACTCGCTAGAAGTAGACGCTCTCATCTGATGAAAGGCAGCTCCAGTGCAATTCATGATTGCAACCGGCCGCCTTTGCCTGCTTTCCCCTGCTGTGCCTGCTGCCACTGGACACGTGCTTGTCTTTGTAGCCTAATCCTAATTTGTGCAAGCTTCCAACCAACCGGTACACGCCGGCCAGGCTAGGCAGGCTGGGTTCACAATGTCGAGGCAAGCTGTATCATGGTAAATCTTTTTGTGCCATTGGGAGCAGTCATGTGCTGATGGGGGCACTGCTACTGCAGCGTCGATTGGCTACGCGAGAGAGTTGCCTTGAGGCCTATGACCCATGTTGAAGCAGCGCTATCAAGTCCATCAAGGCAATGCATCTAACTATTGCTTCTTATGCATGCTTGTCCATTGTAGGGTGCACCATCTCATTTCTTAGCAGCGGCCAATTGTTTCCATCGGCTCCCGTGTTCGACCGGAAAACTTCCGTCAAAGTCCAGTGTCGCCGCCGTGCGTAACCATACAAGTGCTCTCAAGCAAAGTCATTTGGCCTCCAGCGAGTGAAAACCAAAGGCTGTTTTTCCAAGCTGGCATCGCAACGTCAAGCTGAGCGGCCTGTCGCATTTCAAACTTCAAAGTGTCAAGCGCAGTGCAGCGGGCAGTGCACAAGCTGCTTCTCTGCTACTTGCAGCGGGACTAGGTGGAATATGGTTAGTTCAACCGCACCTGCTCTGGCTATCCGGCACCCTGGCCCATCTGGTTTTCAGAATGCCCGTACAAGCCACGTGACACTCATAACAATAATAATACGCTAAGTAATCTTACCTTGTTGCTGACTCACCTTGTCGCTCGCTCTCCTCACCCAGCTCAGTATCCAGCCGGGAGTGTGACTTAAACTTGCTCAGCACTTTGAGGTAAAACCCCTCACGACTGCACGCTTCTTTGGGAGGGGGAAGGTGGTATTATCGCTTTTAAAGCAGTATATGACTTTCATCAATCTCTCTGTATTCAAAAAATATAACGCTGTAGAAATTCTTTAAATGAGTTATTGAGTATCCCACAATGCAATGCACAATCGTTTTGTGTTTTCTATTCTCCATGGTGCTGTTGTTTGAGATAGGAGGATTATTCTGTAATAAACTCAGATACAGGCTGATCTCAAAAGATTGTTCCAATCTGTCTGCCAAAAAAGAGTGGTGGCCTTCAGACACTTTTATTTCATTTCAGTCACAAGGTAGATGTATTACCTCGCAGTTAAACGTATCTGACAAACATAGTCTTATAGTTTAATGTAATCTATAGTCAAAGCATTTGTATTTCTCATACATTGTGATCCCTAAAAAGGCAATGGTGTGGTGGGAGTATGAGGTGCAAACAAGGGGTATGCTGCCAAGGCAGGAGGTCTGCTTTTACTTTTGACCCGCCACAATAGCCATCAGATTGACTACATAGAGTATTGTCTACTATGAACTTTATAAATTAGAACATGTAGGCTACCAAAAGACAAAAGCACGTTTTAGGGGTACTGTGATATCATAATGCAGGGAATTAGAGTTACCTTCTCTTATGAAAGGCACTCTTTCCACCATCAATAGTTCATGTCAAGAAGAGCATTTAATTTTTTACTGTGCAAATCTGACACAATTTTATCATAGGTAACTGCCTGACTTAAGAAATGCTTTAGTCTTTAGACCTTCATCTTCTCATGTTACTATGGCAATGTGAACAAAAACTCGCTGATTTACTCTGAGACATTACGCTATAGAAATCCAAGAGCAAGTTTGTGATACCCGAATCTAGCGCAGGGATGGGAAGGGTGGTACACCAACCAGACTTTGCCATATTATTCTCTTGTTTATTCATTCTCCTTTGAAAACGATGCATTTTTATTGTCTTACCTGGGGGTAGGGTATTCGAATGAAACCGCACTCACCAGAGAACAGGTGATTGATACCCCTAGTGCTCAAAGACCCTGGACAGTTTGTATTATTACTGATAGTACACATCCCCTTTGTCGGTTTTACAAATAATGAGAGTTTGAGATGTGTGAGAGTTGTTGGCTGAATTTGAAATCGGGTTTTGTGCTATGCAGGTAGGGAAAGCCAGGGTAAATCCCTCGAGAAGAATACAGGGATTGAACCCAGGACCTCTTGCTTGATAGCAGAGGATGTGATTATTTGCGCAATCAAAGCCTGATATAAATTTTAAAATAAATCAAAATCGTGATTTATAACTTTATTATTAAATGATGTGGGAGGATTCTTATTAATCCAGTCCTTCATTCGCTTACTTAGCATGTGTCTCCAATTAGTACTGAGAGGAACTAAGAATAAAGCAGAAGAGTAAGGAAGCACTGGTGCCTTATAAGTGGTGCCATTCTAAGCTGCCAATGTCAAACCTGTTCTTTCCTACGCCTGCCCAGTATGGTTTCAGTTTATCTCCGAAGCCGATAAAGAGAAACTAGAGAAAGTGCAGAGATACGCTCCACAAATGATGATGCCACACATAGAGCACTATGACGATAGACCGACCAAGCTAGCCTTACCCTATATATCCGACTTCTTAATGTCTCTATGCAGCGAACACTTTTTAAAAATTTCAACCGATAATACCCATCCGCTGAACAATAGAATCAGACCTAACACTCAAAGAAAATCCGCCCGTAAAGCAGTAATCGACAAATACCGACCAAGCAAATGCCGCACTGTAAAACGGCAGAACAGCTTTTTTGAATTCTATTTCAACTAGTGCAATATTTTTCCGTCAATTTTTATGTAAACATTTCAATTTTGTCAACCTTTTTAGGAGTGATACCGGAAATGTCTAAATAAACAAACATCAAATGTATCAAGGTATTTCCTTGCTAAATTTCATTGCATCATTATAATATATCTTAATATCTGTCTTTGATATAAATGGAGTTTTTTTGCCTCTCATACAACTCTATAATAATTTGGGCTAGGCTTCATGTTTTTATTTTCAAAATCTTTAGTCATTGGTTCATAAGGTTGCTGCTGTGATTCAAATATTGCAGTACATTGACCACATTTGATCAGGTTGTGATCTGTGTGGACTTTGTTTAATTCTGGTTCTGCTGGCAGTCATTGTGATTTTGTGTATCAGGTGTTGTTGAGTCAGACTATTTATCAATTCCCTTCCTATTTGAAGTAAGAAATATAAAAAAAACAACAGCCATTCGCACCTCAAGACACCATATATTATAGTCCTGCAGTTATATGATATCCCACAATGCAATGTATATACTGAAATTTCCTATTTTTCGGAAACTTGACATATTGGTTCACTAAGACTTTTGCTACGATGTGTAGGACAAATTATTCAATTCATAAAATATTTTTATAAAACAATTTTATAGGCTCTTTGCACTGCCTTGCGCAACATTACCACTGCACTGATTGATGAAATAAACACCGTAATGAAAAAGTAAATCGCAATTTTATATATGTTAAAAAAATATTTCAAACATGCCCTCAAAAGCTCATTTAGATAATGTGATGAACTGATGCTCCAAAAAAAACCAGATCCCTGTGAGTTACCATGTCGAAATGTAGTTCTGCCCAAACGGAAAAACACGAACTTGGAGATTTTTTGTCAGATTTGGAGTTTTTTGCAGAAAAAGATAAATGAATAGTTAGCTCATTGACTAATGATCCAGGTGACCAAATGTGGTTATTCTGTATTAAAAACTGTAGGAAGGAGATAGCTTTTGGAAAAGTAAGGAGGAGATAACAGCTACAACTGAGCATTTTTTACTTTAAATAACTGAGTACTGGGGATTGGTTGGTCCCCCAGGTGTGCTCCGACCTGCCTGCAAACAGAGAGCAAATTGGCGCAGATATTGCGGCCTCGCCAATAAGGCAATAATATTTCACCGCCCATGCCTCGGGATGGGCGAGTGATAAGACATCAGATTTCAATCAACCAGATAATTTGTAATTCCTGCTCAGTCCAAATATATTTTCCAACCAGTATTCCAAGCCCGAAACCCCAGTTCTGATACAAAAAATTTAGCCCATATTGAGTGCCCCGTTTGTTTATACCAATTTTATGGCATCTAAAATATCATATCAAATTATGTTGAATCAATAGGCTCTAGTGGCTGGCTACTCATATATTTACACTTTTACGATCGACCATGACACCTAATCGACATTCAATTATCCACGCTCTCTTTACTCAACAAAAACATAGTCCATGCTTCTACAAAGTTAAAAAAGGTTGCGATCACTTCACTCTTGGCTAGCCGGGTAAACCTTCTTCTGGGAGATATTGCACAATCAAGAAGAGGGTGCCCTGGGACTGCATCTATACTGCAACAAGTTATAATGTTGTTACTTTTGAGGATTCGGCTAGCCAAACAGGTGGGCTGCCTCAATGAACAACAAATCTGAGATGGCCTCCAAACAAAGTTGAAAGCATTTCTCCATGCGGTGCATTGAAACGATCCAAGTACAATTGAGACCTAAGATGGATGAAGATATCAGTTAGAGCATTTACAGACATTGTTTTCTCAGAGTAAATTTTCTAATCCCTCAAGAAAATATTATTTGTAAACAACCAGTTGTATTGCAGTCTCTGTGTTTCATTACAAGGAAAGAATTTGTTACTGTTGTGCCTTGTTTATACTTGTCTACTGACTGACTCATGGAAAGACATGTGACAGCATGGAAAGACATGCTGACAAGCTGGAAAGACAGCTAAAACCTACTACAAGGGGTCCCAGCAATGGGCCATGTAAGGCCAATAACCCTAACACGTACGCTGTGTTTCATAGGGTGGCAATGGTGGAATGGAATGTGCTGTGGGATGAGAGAACACAACTCCGAGTAGTGAATAGCGGGCTATCTAATTAGCGCCATCGACCCATTCTTTTTTGGGGGATGGTGAGATGGCGCAATTGGTTAGCGCCATTGAATTGTACTATTCTTAGAATAGCATTTTCAACTCACCATTCTCCAATCAGGGAGCTGTATTTTCCAATAGACATTCTCACAATTTTCATTTGACATTGAGCTCAGTCCCTAGTAGCTTTTTGGAGTTTGCGCAATGTTTGTTTATTAAAAAAATCGATTTTCTGTGAGCAACAATTTGTATAAACGAGTGTCTTTTTCTTTTATTTGGTTGTTATTTCGAACATAACAACTTTTATTTATGCCTGTCTTGATAATATAAAACAATAAAACACTATGAAACAAATCCATAAATCAATGAATATTTTATTAGAGACTGCATTATATCCGGAAGAATGCATCTTGTTGTAATGGTTTAAGTCAGGTGACTGTCACGTGGTCATACAGTAAAGATGGCACCCTCTACTAGGGACAGCCAATCACATAGCATTTCACATAGCAAATCACATAGACATCTAGAAACTTAAATTATTAGAGGATTGAGGAGTTCATAAAATCAAGTAAGTATTCCTAAATTGAGTGGTTACTGATTATAAGGCTATGAGTGAGCTGCTGTTCCAGGATTGAGTTCAGTGGTTAGCGCGCTTGCTATTCACTGCCAGGCGATTAGTGCCGCAGGAGTTGTGGGTTCGAGCCCCACTGGGGGAGCATTCATTGTTGATTGTTCCAGCCCCCAGCACCCTCGGGTGTATACCTCTCCATCTTTTCCAAAGGATTTAAAGGCAATGTAATATTAGAATATCAAAACCTGAGGATAACCCTTGTGTCTCAAGACTGATTAAAATTGAAGGTTGATTTAAATCAGATGTCTTGTCACAAGCCGCATCCCGGAGCATAGGCAGCGAAATTCGTTGCCTTAGTGGCCAGGCCACAATATCTGCGCCAGGTTGCTCTCTGTTTGCAGGCAGGTCGGAGCACACCTGGGTGCCAACCAAAGCCCAGTAGACGATGGACCGCAGATACATTTGATATGAGGCCCTTTTGATAAATTTAAGGTTCAATGATTGCACAGACCAAGGGAACATTTTTGTGGCAGGATCATTCAAGGATTGTAATAGTTAATCCTATTGTAAAAACTGCCACAATACTGCCTTCCTAGCTATCCCACCGTGTCAATTTAGCTAGGATAGTTAGGTGTAATTTAAGCATAAAACATCAGGTCTAATTGTAGAGTTAGCCTGTACAAAGAGAAATTTTTGTACGGGAGAGCCTGCATATTCTATTTTTTACTGTAATCGAAAACTTTGCATTCAGTTCATTCTCCAGAACCCTATAATTGTGACAAATAGATGAAAGGAGTTTTTGGCATCAAGCTTCCCATAACTTTCCCCGTGACACAAAGCTTGCAGGTATCTTGACCAAGGAGTAAAAAACTCTTTCCTTGACTATTGTTAAAAAATTTACTCTGAATCCATTTACTCTGTGAAGCAGTCTACCCTTATGCTTGAAACTAAAATGTTTTACACAGATAGATAGATGGGGTGATAACTCTATACTACAAATGAGCCATCGAATTTCAACAATAAGAGAAGACAACTTCTTAGCCTAAGATTTGCCCAAATTGACTTTAATGAACTGAGCATAGCTCAATATTAATTTTGATGAGTTTCCAAAGTGCTTCTCCCTTAAATTTCAATGCCCTTTTGTGCTCCACGAAAACGGTTTAGAGGGCACTATTAGAACAGCTGAACAGGGTGGGAGGGGCAGGTTGTTTGAGACAAAAACTTAAGCTGTCAAATATTTAATAATGAATTTTATTAGTATCCCACAATGCAATATACAAGCAGTCGGTTTTTATTCTCCCTTGTGCTAATATGACAGATGAGTAACCTTGAGAAAAAAGTACACCCCTTGCAATATCTTCGGATTGATAAGGTCTGGTGAACCAAGAACTTATTTACTTTGGCTGATTTTTACAAGACAGTTTGTCCTCCAGATGATTGAATGTTGGTATCAATCATCCATGCACTACTTTGCTTGCCTACCTATATCTCATTCTTAGTGGCAAATATTTCCTTGTTTGGAAGACGATATGTGTAAATTACTTGCAAATTAGCTGCAAAATGCCGCTTTTTGCGTGTCAACCATGTTAGCACCTTAATAGAGGTAAGTATGTATGTATGTATGTATGTATGTGCGTGCGTGAGTGCGTGCGTGCGTACAAATGTACGTAGGTACGTATGTATGTATGTATGTATGTGCTGACCTTTATTATCACAAGGGGCGGTTGAGAAATATAAAACTGGTCTGCCTGTAGTAAAATTTTTTTATAAGAATTATGATGTTTAAAACTTTTGCATAAAATCTATTTGTAGTGTACATATATATAATAATAGAAAATAAGGATAGCCTGTGATCTAAAACAGTCTCTACACCTAAAAAGTTTTCGGTCACAACTGGTAGATCACTCTTAAACTTACCCACCCTAAAAAGTAGAAGACATTACCTATTTCACAAATTTACACATAAAAAATTATTCAAAAATAAAGCATCAAAGCATATTCTTCGCCTGGTGCAAAAGTCCAATAAACACCAAAGCTCCCTTAGAAGTAAATGTTCAGTAATAAAATCCTCTTTTAGGACACATTTTGGCAAAACAGCTCTCTTAAATCCGCTGCACAATTTCAGACTGAAATGCAAAACGGCTGACAGCCTACTATCTTTTAACTAATGATTTTTATAATAATTGTCACAGGGACAATAATTCTATATATATATACCATTTTATATTTCTATAAAGCCATATATAACTTACTTACTTTCCAATTTCTAGAACATCGTCATTTATTTATGTATAATCCCTTTTTTTGTGTGTATTTAACTGTGTGTAGAGGTCAACAAGTTACTTTTTAACTACTCTGTTATCTGTAAACTTTCTAGAAAACCTCTTTAAACAAATAAATATAATGCAGTGGCACAGAGACGTAGAGCAACCGGATAGTAGCATGTCAAAGGAGATTAAAGGGTTTGGTGCCTTGATAGCCACCATTCTGAGGGATTTGGTTTTCAATCTGTGTTTGGCAGTATCTGCTTTGGAGGGCTTCTTGGCGCACTTAGTGATATTGTCCATATCAAGGCGTTCTTGGGTACGATATACTTGGTACAGAAATTAC
Organism: Membranipora membranacea; assembly: GCA_914767715.1. Taxonomy (NCBI): domain Eukaryota; kingdom Metazoa; phylum Bryozoa; class Gymnolaemata; order Cheilostomatida; family Membraniporidae; genus Membranipora; species Membranipora membranacea. The sequence continues at coordinate 20,963,822 of OU612072.1, forward strand.
ACCTTTTGCCCTACTATTTTCATACATCCAAGCACTGCCCACCCTAGTTAGAATGGATGACATGGTAGGACACTTTAGGACAGGTATTTAGTGTACATTAGTAAGTTATAAAAATATTTCTTGAAAACATGTCAGGTAACTTCACAGCTTACTTGGATGACTCGGGAGAGTCAATGAGAAGGAGGAGCAGAACCAACCACATCAAATCAGAGACCATTATCAGTTTTATCTTTTGACGAAATCTGTTGTGCATTAGGCATAATTAAATCACTGTCAGCTATCAGACATCCCATCTCCGCTTTGATCAGTTCTGGTGGGAGATCCCTCAGAGCATGTTCTTTCTGGTAAAGTATAGATTGCTTTTCTGGTATTTAACTCAGTTTATTATTCAAGAATACAAATTGAATTTAATGTCGAAAAGGCATCTCAACTATGAGTCATTAGTAAATTGAATTAATACCTACTTTTAACAAACTTCTAAAATCTAATGTTGTGGATAAATTTGATTAGATAAACAAAACACTTTTTTGTATGGAGTTGCCTTCTTCCTTAACAGGAAGAAGTTAACTCCATAAAAAATAAACATGAGCAATAACGAGTAAAAGAGAGGTGTCTGTTCTACTTGGGTATTTGGCGCCTAGTGGGTCGAATATGCAAAAGATAGCAAAAAAATGGAATTATCTGCCTACATTCACATTTATTAGCAGGGTTCAGTGCCAAGCAGTTAAAAGCTAACTTGGTGCTCTTATCACATACTTTAGGCACCATGCAGTTTTGAAGCTATATAAGGAATTTAGTTAGTGACGAGGAACATGAGTCGGTCCAATTTTGCTTCTTTGAAACTTGATTGATAAGAGATTCAAACTTTGTTAAGCATGACTTTGATTTAATAGCAAAGCTGTGTAGGCTGCTCTATAAAATTGATAATTCTAAGCAATCACTTAGCGTTACTTTAAACGATTACCGTGTATTGCAGGAACAGATCAAAATAATTTAACAGGCTGCATATTTAGCTTCATACACCTACCCTTTGTCTTGATGCAATGAATGGTCAGATATTATGCTTCAGACCAAGACAATCAGTTTATGAATATCATGAGTATTATCGAGGAGAATTTCTGTATTAGTTCCCTAGTCCCCAGCATCGTCTGTATTTATTCAAGTCCTCCAAATAATGACTGCCGTTGGGTAAGGTTTGATATAAGGCTTACCATTGCTAGTGGGAGACTACACGACCTTGGTCTTCCTTTTTTCGATCATTTTGTTTTTTAGCTGACAAAATTGTGATAACTAAATTATTATGTATCCCACAATGCAATGCACACGTGCATTCTTTCCTTCACTCTTCATGGTGCTATGGATCGAGATAGGATAGTAATTGTGTAAATACAAAGTAATTATGAGAGTCTGCTTTCCAATACGCTTTTTTTTTTGGTAACAAATCAAATCATAACTAGATGTGACGGCCATGCCCTACCAGCACCAGTACTATTTTAATCACAAGACAGATGCATTGCAGTTCAACATATCTAATAAAATCATAGTCGAATGTAGTCTAAAACATTTATAGTCTTTACTTTTCCAGAAATACTTTTTAAAAGAGACTGGCCTGTGATCTCTGAATGATCTGTGATAAGAGAAATATGTCAACAGCCTAGGATTACTAAGCAGTGAAAGGTTTACTTCCTTCTCTTATCAGAGGTTTAAAGCACATTAGAAACTCAAGGCTATCACCAAATTAAAATATATTTATTAATTTACTTTGCCATTGAAGGGGGAGGGTCTGGTATAACTTTCTAAACAAGATAAAACAAAGTCTTGGTTTATTACGGCATTGTTACTGTTTACCAAAAGTATGGGGGTGTAAAACTACTAGAGGTTAATGTACTGATAAGCATTTGTGACATCACATGACTTGTTAAGCGTGCCCTTATACCTTGAGAGACCAATAATAGCTGCTAAACTTAGATGGCATTGTAGAAGTTATCTGTGTTGGATACAGCTCATGGCCCTTCAGCCTGCTGGTTCAGTAATTTTACCCCTCTGTCCCTAATACCATATTAATTAATAACCTAAAATACATCCAAGATCTTAACCCATCATTGCATGCTGGTCTTGTAGTTAACGAATGCTGTTAAATAGTTCAAATTGACATTACAAAAATGATTCAGAGGTACAGGGAGAAGTTATACTAAACTAACGATGACTCGGACCTTACAAATTAGACATGGACAACAATATCTTGTTTTTGAAAACCAAAAGGCAGCTGCTAGGCAAACTTTAATCAATAAAGTAAGAGGGACGGTGCTGTAGCTTTAGCTACCTCTGTACCCTGCAAGCAGAGTCCCTAAGTCTATCATTCATCATACCGCTGGTTCTGCTTCTATGGAATTTGATGAGTCTGTGCGGCACAACCCTCCATCAACCGATAAGCCTTACTGTTAGTCAGCGGCGGGACTCGAACACATGACCATTGACTTCGGAAGCGTTGAGAGGTGACGCCTATACCAGTAGCTTTGTAAAAGCCTGGAATGCCATGATAATATATCATGAAGTTTGGTACGAATATCAAAAATTATCAATCATTCAAGTTACATGACAGTCTATTTTACGGACACATAAAATCATTTTTTCTCATTGAACTATTTTGTCTCATAACCACCCATCGGTGCCACTGACTACTAAAAATCATAAAGCTCCCTAATTATGTGCAGGCAGCCTTCCTACAAAACTTAGCTGCTTTTCCTAATACTATGTCTCTTGGTATAACTGTTCAGATCATTAATAGTTGAAACGAATGGCCGCCTTGAATAAATTTTTGAATTTAACAGACTAGCCATACATAATTAGTGTAAAGTGAAACTGCTCTTCGGAATGACTGTGTATCAAAGAGTGACCACCGTTTTACATGGCAGGTATGCTCTCTGTTTAGGATACCAGGATATATATATAGTTGGTACTAGCCACATAACACTGCAGCACAAATATTGCTAGATTGAACGGTCTCAGTAACTGTTTGACCCATAGCTTAGGGAACAATCTCTCTAAGCGGCCCAATCATCCCATGTTTATGAAGAAAGCGAGATCGTTTACTCCGCAAGAGTTAACTACCAGGCGATGGGTGGCTCAGGGATCATTTGGGCCAAATTTAGGAAGCGATTCCTGATTAATTATTCAATCCCTCTCACCCTTCAATGTCTTTAATCCCACAATCCCTATATAGGCTTACTATAAATATACGGTTTGATATCTGATAGCTGAAGAGTGAGTCGGAAGTTATCTCTTGATAGTATCCTGTTATTAGGTTGTGCCCGATATTAAGAAATCATAACATTCACTAGGTTGATGTTGATCAAATACGGGAGGGGCTTAGCTATGACGCTGTCCCAATAATAAGCACAAAGTCAGCAGTATTTGCATAGCTTGCTTCAACGAATTGATCTCATCATTAATGGTTTCTACAAGTTAACGGCATTAGGTATTTGCGGCAGTTTACGGATAGAAGTTAGACACTGCAAAACACATTTTCTAGTATGTGAGGTTCAGGTAGATTGATGTCATGAGATCCTTGGATTGCAATTGAATAAAAAAAAACTAATAATAAGTTAACTAAAATTGATACACGCAAGATTTGTGTGCTCTCATCCTTTGTTATTATCAGTGTAGCTCAGCTCAGATTTGTAAACATCAGGCCCCCTGAAAAACCTCGTCAACCATTACAGGTCCAGGTATAATTCATACACCATATTTTACGCCACACGAATCGTGTGCCACTAGAGAGATATTGATGACAAACAAAGAGTTGTCCTTCCTTATTATCGTCTTAGCTCAGTTGATGCAACAGACGCAGACTTGTATACATCAGGCCCAATCAAATGAAACTTAGGTAGGAATGCCAACATTTACATTCCTTTTCATAGAATTTAAGTTTGTTGCCTCCTGTAACATTTACAGTGATATACAAATCATTGTATTAGCATGATTGAGTACTGAGCAGTGAAAGTTTCACTTGTCCTTCTAATCAGGTCTCTGATGCACACAGCATTACCCTGGTTCAATATTGGGGACTTAGTTAAAACAGGATACATGATTTTGTCCAATATAGCTACCTTCAAATGTTTACGCTGATAAGAGATTCCTACGTCAACAGTATTCAGTACCAGGCAGGGAAAGGTTTACTTGGTCCCTTATCCGAAGCATGCATGGCTGGCATGGTTATATATAGTTGCCGCTAACTAAATACCTCTGTTCGCTGCCAGTTTATTCGCTCACCGTACTTAGGAGAGACTAGAGGTGTAGAGCAAATACTACTATATTCCCATGAAAATATTTGGCCTGTCAAGAATCATGGAGCTGAGACGAACACTTTTCCTTGTAAGTACATAAAGAATTTCGATTCAACTATTACCTCAAAATTGTTAAGTGATGATTTTGAAAAAAAGACATAGAGAAAACAAGCATGGCTTTCTTTAACCAAGACATCACATCTACAGGATGAATGCGCAGAGGGTCTCAATGGGGACTCGGTATTCCCTTAATATGGGTGATGTCCCCTCCCCAAACCTAAAGTAACTTGGTATTTTCTCATGTAACAAACTAAATTAATACCATCATTGTTTTGACAGGTGTTATGTTGTGTGATACTAAATACTATGTGGTGTATGGATCAGGATACGCAGTCTCTAGTTGATCGGTGAGTCACTTTACATTGATGTGATGTTTATATACCTATCCAGGTCACTTTGATAATAAATAGGGGTTTGAAAGCCTTCTGAGGTCTATGCTAGATTATCCTTTAGTAAAATTATCAGATTCAGGGTAGGCAATGTACAGTGAACTAATCATTTGATCGTTTCATTCCTTCTTGTGATTTGTGATACTTCCCATTACTTTTGGTACAAACTTTTACTGTAATTTATACAATGCAAACATTTGTGTTGATCAATTGAAGCAAATATCTGTTTTACTAAAGGTTTTGAATCTAGGTCGCTTAATTGAAATTTTGTGTATTGCCTCCTGGTGGTGTATAACATGAGACAACTCAAAATAACCAAAATTTACTGTGAACAAAAGCCGCATGTAAGATATTATATAATTTGGTGTCTGGTGCATAACCTGCATTTAAATTTAATTGGTTGATAGAAAACACAAGTATCCATTCGAATCAATTTTGGGATAAATTAATAATTCCGATATATTTGATTCCCCATCAGCACATGAATACTTAGAATACGAAAAATACACTTCATTTAAATTATGGATTTCAAATATTGCATTCGCAATATCTGTGGTTCTTTTGTTCAATAATTACGGCGTTGATAATTAACCAACATCGTCCATTTACATAACAATATTAATCTTACAGATTAGAGAGATCTACAGCTACAAACTTCACCACCACCACCTCTTACAGGATTTATCACATGGAAAAAGATCTCTTCAGACCCGGTCACATCCTGTACACTGACAACAACTCACTGAGGACCAGCGATGGTACAACATGTACGTCCATAGCGGGGAACACTACTGAGAGCGGATACAGAGAGGGGAGAGGAGCGGAGGCTAGGTTTTACTATATCCGGGGATTCACACAGATCACAGATAAGCGTCTAGTTGTAGCTGACTTTTATAATCACTGTCTGAGAGAGATTAACCGTCACACAGGCCTCACCTCTGTGTTCTCTGGACAGTGTCAGTCAGCAGGATACTCAGACGGTCTCCCCGGTCAGTTCTCCCGTCCCTGGTCTGTAGTAAGAGACAAGAATGATGTCGATCAGCTTCTGGTCACTGGTTACAGTAACAATGCCGTGAGGACAGTCGATGTAAGCTCCGCCTCTGTCGGTACTTTCGTGAAGTCCGACCTCCTCCAGGATATCAGACACCTGACACAGGATGACAACGGGGATCTGTATGTCACAGCATTGGATGACACTCTCTACCGTATCACATACAGACAGAAGAAAACAACACTTATCTCAGGCTCACCAATGAACTCAGGCTACGCAGACAGCACTCTACTAAACTCTCTATTCTACAACCCACATGGCCTTGTATTCATAGGTCATCAGACACTACTCGTGGCTGACAGGAACAATAACAGGACCCGACTCGTAGACATGAACACAGACAGAGTCACCACACTGAATCTCTGCTCACTATGTCTGAACTATCCCATGTCTCTAATCATCACTAACACTTCTCTGTTCGTCGGACAAAACAAAAAGATCCAGCAGTTCAAATGTGAGTACCCTGTATGTATATTGATAGGCTAATGCTATCTCTGTTATCTCAAGTTGAATTTATGGGCGATATTTGCTTCTCCATTTTATCACTTTAGCTATTCCCACCTGATAATCGTGTGAGACAACATATAGCTGATTTTACCAAATATAATATCAATGATCAAATTTACCACTTTTGCCTCACACAAAATAGATGGAATGAACTGAGTCATCAATGGCCATCAATACTGTTTTTTTTTGTTGGACTACTCTGCTGTTTAAAACAAGTTTAACAATATGAAAACTGTTGATGTTTTAGATCCTAAACTAACAGCTGGACCACAAACAACTTCTACAATAGACCCAATAATGACTATGGTAACTTTCACAGAGAGGCTGCCGATGAGATCAACAGCTATAAGTACATCACATGTTACACCGGGACCACAATCTACAGAAGGTTATTATTTGTATTTACTATTTCTTGCTTAAGATTCTCCTCACCCCCTCTCTACAATCATTGTTACTCAAATGCTCGCAAAAAGGTAGACACATTTTATTTTTGGGCTTTTGAGTCATTTCTTGCATTCCTTCCAATGAAAGACTAAATCACAAATGACATTATGGATGTGAGTAACAAATATTGATCTCCCGAATGCACAAATCTTGCAAAATGATCCCATCTGCGAAGTAAGTTGAAAATTAACAAACCCACTCAATAATCAATTTCCTCATTTATTTTCAGAGGGAAACTCTGCAATCATAACCGGAAACACCACAGAACAACCTGGCATATCAAATCTAAATGTCGCGTTAATATCTTCAGCTGTTGTGATTATAGTGGTGATTTCTGTTCTAGTATTTGGCGCTTATATCGTTAGACTGAGGACCATCACCGACAGAAGAAATGAAAGGTAAGAATTGTTACTGACTTCCTTTAAAAGGCAAGGAGGAAGTTTTGCTCCATACAATCTTCTGCAAGATTAAACTTTTAAATACAGACTTTATTCATTGTTTCAGCTCACAGTACTTCTGGTCTGGAGTTGACAACATTGATATCAGATTTGTATACTGATGTTGGTGTATATACGGTTTGATATCTCATGTTTACTCAAAGCAATAGAGGCTTTCTTGATTTAATATTGATCAGTACACGCCTACTTGTACTACTTACAGTACTGCTGGCATTGGGACGAATGTTGTCGGGAGCAAACAAAGCAACAGAGAGAATCAAGCTGGTCAGGAGGAAAGCCCAGATGACACATATGCTGAGTTAGACATGGACACATACCATGATAATCATATTTATGATGTATCGGCATAACGATACAAAGAGACAAAATATAAATAACTCTGACATAAAGTAATACTACATATAGTATAAGATTAGGTAATATATCTTAAATATGTGATATGACATAGCATAATAAAGTATTGGCTTATTTTTGGCTAAGTTATAGTGGCTAGTAGATTTTAATCCTTAAGTAATTGGTACTTTTATTCATAAAAGGACTACCAAAATTTGGCCCTATATATAAATGTAACTTGATTGATTTGTAATCAGCAAACCTCATGCAAGATTGTCCAGTGAAATTTCCATCGGCCTTTGCCCGCTATGTTGTTAACGTTAAGGTGTATGCTGCCAACCAATGTTTATGCTTGGAATCGATATTTATAGCAAAAGGTCTCAAAACTGAATAGTGAAGAGTGTACTTGGTAGTCTCAGCTGAATTTTGATGGACATAGCATGCATAGTTACAACATTTGGATTAAAGAAAATCAGGGGGCTACATTTTGCTAATGTTTGTGCATAACGATCACCTTAAATAAATTCTTGAAGGATTTAAGAAGATTTATACTTTAAATCCACAGTTAAGCCCCTGAACTATTTATCTTGATAAGAGAGACATATGTCAACAGCCTGCAGTTACTTGGCAGTGGAAAGTTATCAAGTATTAAGCTCCTGGGCTAATTGACTTGATATGAGAGACACAATTGTCAGTAGCCTGCAGTTACTTGATAGTGACAGGTTTACTTCCCTCTTTTATCAGAAGTTTGACGCACACAGTAGTTATCAGGGCACATATTCAGAATGTCAGAATAGCATTTGGTTCCTCGTAAAACTTTTATTGATAAATGATAATATGTCAACAGGCTCAATGGTTTTATGTATGACATTGACAATTGGATGTAATCCCTGTAATAAGATATCCTGTTTCAGATCAAGGCAACCTATTCAGGCATCATTTGTGGACTCTGTGAAGAACTCTTGAACCCAGAACCTCAAATATGATATTACATTATCACCCACTAAGTCCTAGGGAAATCTGGTATATTTATGCTTGTGATATAATGTTGTAATGTTGCGAAAAAAGTTGAGTCATGCTTGGGAGTTATATATGTTGTATCGTGTGTGAAATTAGTTAGATGTTAGACGCAGTGGGTTATTTTGTCATGTAATATAGACAACACTGACAAGAGCCAGACAGGCGGTGTTTGTGTGTGCGCTTAGCTGTGACCTAAGAAGATTAAAGCTTTAATCCATGATAAGAGAGACACAGTTGTCAGCAGCCTGCAGTTACTTGGCAGTGAAAGGTTTACTTCCCTCTCTTATCATATGTGTGGCGCACACAGCGGGCATGGTATGGCATACTGAAACCCTATGATATCCTCCTTATTGTATAGCTCTACATAATAACATTACATTGCATTATTATTATTATCTCTTTTGCTCAAGCAATTAATTCTTTTTGGCAGAAGACGCAATGCAATTGACTTTCTGATTCAATGCCAGGCGATTGGGTCTGGGATCACTAGGGTCCTTTTAGGAAAACATCACTCTAGTAAGCTTCTGAATCCTCAGCATTCCCAGATGTTATCACTCCTGTCATCAAACAAATTATTTTTCTCAGCCAGGATTGAGTTTGAAGCTGACAATCTACTCTATATATATAGCTGTGGCTACGTTATATTTGGTATGGTTTGGGAATTGTTTTCTCAATATTCACATAAAAAGGGTTCAAAAAAGTTCCTATTAATGGAGAATATTTCTAGTGTTTTATTGACTCCGCATAATACTCATATATATTCACTCCAGTCATCGTAAAAATGAGTAGAGTCAGATAAGCTTTGGTTTGAGGCCGACAACCTAATACTGGCTCTGTGATAGTTGAAATTGTTTGGTAGTGGTTATCACGTGGATATCAACCACTATGTCTCAGGTATATGGTGGAATGACTGTACAGCATTGATTATTCAATATCGTGACCTCCATCTTGAGTATCTGCTTGTAAACGGACGAATGATTGGAGCTAAACGCTGCAGCAACATCCCTTCCGGTATCACTTAATGTTGATAGTTGGACTAAAGTTATACCTCAGGTGGTAATACCATTTTAAGTAAGAGTATCTCTGATGATTGTGATATAATGCGAGTCATAATCTGGTACAGAGAAAGAAGCTTAGTCATGATAGGAGGCAATTATATATGTTTGTATTGTGTGTGATAGTCTAATGGTCCACTAGAGGTGATGTTAGATACATGCAAGCTCTTGTTGACATGTAATATAGAATACATTGACAAGAGGCAGGCAGGCAGTGTTGGTGTATGCAATTAACCGTGACCTTAGATAATTTTTTTGAAGGATTTTAAGAAGATTTAAGCTTAGCTCCATGATTAAGCCCGCAACCTATTACCTTGATATATAAGAGAGACACATGTTGGCAGCCTGCGGTCTCTTGCCAGTGAGAGAATTACTTCCCTCTCTTATCAGATTTGTGACGCACACAGTGGGCGTCTGGTATAATAGTTAAAACCGTAGAAGGCCAATAGACTGGACAATGTCATTATTACTGACCTTGTAATATTTATGTACATGAGAGATATTAATGTCAACAATTTTCGAAAACAATCAGTGGAATGTTCACCTGTGGTAATCTTATCAGGTGATTGACGCATGAAGCGCAGAGTGTTGAAATTATAGGGAATTGCGTAAGACAAAAAGTGTGACTTTTCCGAAGTCGCTGCCATGTGAACTTAGCATTGATAACACATCCACACGTCAACAATGAATAATACTGCAGAGAAAGGCGAGGTTGATGCTATTAAAAATTATGATTGCAAGTAATCTTTGGCATAATACATATATTCAAATCCAAATAAGGGCTAGTTGAAAAAGATGGTACAGATGACACATGCTGCTGAAGTTCCTGCGAGCTCCTTCTCTACACACATCAGAATAATAGCTGACTTTAACAATATGGGTAGGGGGGTTGCCTCTTAGGTATTGTTTACTTCCTTAGTCCATGGTATCAAGTTCTTTTCTCCAGCAAATTGGCACAGACATTGCAGCCTGGTTCTAGAACCACCCCTAACTAACTGCGACAATTGTGATTGAAATTGCGAAAAGTGTGGTTGATTGCGACAATTGAATTTGAAATTTTCGACAATCGTACGAAATTTGTGATCAAAACACACCAGCAATTCCCCGGATGCGTGAGGGATGAAACCTTTCGATTTCGATAAACCAACGACGTCCTCCCTCTATTTATGTTTTTTTCAAATTAGAGAAGTTGTACCCTCTTTCCGCCAAAGAGGAAAACTCCTTATAAATTAATCTTAATCTATCGATGGGATAAAAGATGACACAACTGCCTCGTGTTATTTACTGCACTACTAGGCAATTGATGCCAAAGAAGTCATTGATCTGTTAATCAATCAATATCAACTGTGAATGAAAAAAGTAGTAATGCACAACCATCAACACCAAAATCAATATTATTATTCATTATAGGGATAAACAGCTTTTGACTTAACTACGCAATGATACAAACTTGGTAAATACCCTACTGATTTTTTGGTTTAATATTTCGATTTTAGTGATGACAGAAACCCCAAATAGCTAAAGCTAGCTAAATACTTTAATATATGTCAAGAGGCTGAATAGCTCAGTGTGCATAGGGTCTGCCTTGTAATCACATTAGGATGTTGTAGGTTCAAATCCCTGAGAGCTCTGCTAAATTTTGAATAGAATAATATTACTACTATAGAGGAGTTATCCTCTCAATTTCGCGGGCCTGAGATCCGTGAATAATTAAGACTAGTGAAAAATGTTGGAGTTGTGCCCTCTGCGAGTTAGGAGCCCGAGAATTATTAAGGTCAGTAGGGTAGTTATACTAATGATCTGTTGTATTTCAAGATCTGTATTGATCTGTATAGTAATGGTGTATTTCAAAGATTGCCATTATCTATCTTCACCTTTATACAAAAATGTAGGGTTAAAATTGCAAGTATGTCTCTGTTCAAAGACTGACGAATAATAGTGCCTTGATAGGCATTGCCGCAATATTTGGCCTCAATTTTTTTCTCAGTTTCAAAGTTGATCAGAGTACACCTCGGGTGTCAATTGAGTCCAGTATTCGGTAGACCGCAGCGGGATTTAAACCCAGAACTTCCGACGCATGCAGGAGGCGCTCTTACCAACTTTCAACGGAGTAAGAATGGTGTGAGATAATAAATACATGCGGCGAGAAAATACACTAAAATTTAAATTCTCTAACTCAAGTGCATGAAATGAACGGTTACAAATACAGTGTGATATGTGATATGTTCTATTTAAAAGCAGTACATTTCTTCACTCAACTCACTTCTAACATGATCATCTGCTTCTGTTAGTTGAAGTGATGATGACGTGGTATTCTGGTACAGATTTACCGTCAGCTACACAAACAGATATCAGTCATCAGCAGTGTTTTCACCAGAAAACAATCTTCAAAAATAAGTCATTAGACCAATTAGAGAAGACTGCATTCTAAAGCCAGATATCAGTACTCTCTCCTGTTGCGTTACAGGATATGGAGCTAAGCCTCGTCCTAAAAACTACTCACAGTCCACTCTGTACCAGGAACTATTATAAAGTGACCAGACTGTTAGATAGAAAGTCCTTTCGGTTAATCAGTCATTTCAAACTCATCTACGATGCCTAGAGTTTGTGATTCATATAGAAGTAATTACAAAGCACAAAACTTCTTTGGCTCATCAATTGGACTTTTCAGATGTTCTGAAGAGTATATTTGGAGATATGTTCTTCAGGATCTTCATTTTTAATCCAGATCCTTTTCTATTATTTTGTATCTTTTAACAAAGTTGCATTGTGGGTCAACGAACGACCTTATAAAAAATGTAGAGATGATGTCAGTACAAGTGTGATCTAAAATAATGTTATCTCAGCTGAGAAAAACGATTCCAAAAAGTAATTAACTTTCCGCAATCATACATGGCAGCTGTACTGATGAGAAGTTATAGTCACCAGTTTTTACAATTATTCGATGAGTAGCATTATTAGTTTGTATGAGTGAATAACAATGATCCCAGAAACGGCTTGATAGAATAACCAATCGGGTCCAGAACAGAATCGCTCACGACAGAATTACAACAAGAAATAAGTGATAACAGTCAGAATGACACACTGTATACCCAAAGAGATTAAGAAGTGGTGTTTCAAAATGCCAAAGATACTGGTACGTTGGTACAGCCCTGTATACGAAGTGTAAGCTTGGCCTTTCAAACATGTGTGAGATGTCTAAACAAATGTTTTAAAAGTTTCATACTCAAGCAAAATAGCAGATACTGAAAGAATTTCACTAATTCCAAACAGGATTGCGATACATCCAGTACAATGAAGGCCTCTTAGCAGTCAAATGTTTGATTTATACATATTTTACTTGGTTATTAGTAATTTCATTGTTTAGGCCTGATAGAATCGAATGTTTAGAAAATTTCCTTTACATATCCTAATGTAGTTTATGCACTCTGCAGGTTTTGTTTGGATATTTCCTCTCATTACTTCTAAAATAATCTTACTTCGTATAGCCTAGGGTCCAATAATACACATTGTATGACCCTTTGTCAATCTCATGAATGACGCCCTTATTGAAAATGAAAAACATTCTGGCTGACCATCTTTTCACTACTTGGCAGTGAATATCTCTGCTCATGGGTATTGCCCAACAACATGATGAGGCCAATCTTCCCAGAGTCTGACTGGAAAACTCTCATACCTGGAACAATATAGTAGGTGGCATGAATAGAAATCAACAGATATTGCAGTTGTAGTGCTCCCCTTGATTAACTTATAACACTAAGGAGCAGACAACTCCAGCAAGATCCTGCATTGTTCTCAGACTGAACCATCAGGTCCCTTGACATGTTCAATTTTAGCTTCATTCCTTTCTACATGGACTGACAACTACTGACTAGAAGCTGACTGAATTTATCATGAAAACCTTGCATGCATGCTTTAAAATAAGAAAATTTAGTACCTGCTGCATAAACGTCTGGGAAGTATGCGAGCAAAGACTATCTGATGGATAATGTAGAGTGAGAGGTACTCCGGGTCAGCATTGAAAAAGTAAAAAAATTAGATTTAAAATAAGAATTAATGTTCTTAAGTCCAATTAAAATTTTATTCATATTCACAGCCTTGCAAATAGTGCTACAGAAGTTTTGGGTTATTGACTCACAGTAGGAGCTTTATATATTGATTGTTCTGCCCCCAGCACCCTCAGGTGTATACCTATCATTTCAAAATATCATTTTAGCCAATGCCACTGATGATCAAATTACAAAGAATTAAATGAGTTTTAGGTGAACAGGAGATGTGACAATCTTGTAGTGATGTATCAGCAGATATCCAAACATCAAAGAAGTCTTTATATCAGTTAACTCACTCACCGAGCTTCATATGTGCCGTCCACACTTATCAACAGACCAAGTCAGTCCAGAATTGAATAATTGTTTTGTAATGTCCGGTGATGTCATTGCAATGTGTGGAATTCCAACCAAGAGAAAGCTAAACATTGAAGCCTGGAAGTTATGTTCACATCAATAAAGTCTTTATTCAGCTGAACATTTATAAATTGCAAAAACCAAAGCCTTTATTGGCAAGATATATCGTCTCCTAAAACATCTAAAAGAAGATAAAATTTTCCTAAAGTTGTGATTCAGATTGAAATCAATCCAAAACCAATGATCAGGTATCTTATCGCATCTCCAATATTTAGAGTCGTCTGGCCTCTTCAAAAAGCCTCGTCAACTCCAGGAAGTCATGTGATCCCCATATACAGAATTGCAGAAAACTTGACCTTACATATATTTCTTGCTAGCCTTGAGACTGAGCACCTGTATGCTGTGTTTGCTGAAGTTTGAGAAAGCTTATCTTTTTCTTCTCTGAGAAAGAAGAATAACTTCATAGGAAGAGGAGGAGGAGGAGGAGGAGGAGGAGGAGGAGGAGGGGGAGGAGGAGGGGGAGGAGGAGGGGGAGGAGGAGGGAAGGAGGAGGAGGGAAGAAGGAGGAGGAGGAAGGGGAGGAGGAGGGGGGGAGGAGGGGGGAAGAGGATGAGGAGGGGGAGGAGGGCAGGAGGAGAAGGAGGACGAAAGAAGGAGGAGGGGGAGGAGGAGGAGGGAAGGAGGAGGGGGAGGAGGCGAGGAGGAGGGGGAAGAGGATGAGCAGGGCAGGAGGGATATTATGCAGTAGAGACTTGAGTCCTCTCACTGATGTTACAATCTATAGAGGAGGACGGGTAACTAATCACTCAAATTTTCAAATCATAAGTAATGAGCAAAAGTTTATCTAGATTAAACAGCTTACCTCCCTTGGTATATCATATATTTATAATATTTATAAGAGATCCTTTACAATTATTTGCAGGCACGACCAGACAACTAGGAAACTTGAGTTACAGAGCCTGGGGCAGGATATTGAAAAGGCATCATGCCTCATCATAGTGACCGACCCTCTACCAACAGTAGCTGCACCTCTGCCGCCTACTGAACCAAAAAACCCATTACCGGTAACTTTACCAGCTATAGCCGGGCAAGCAAAGCTCTCGCTACCACAAAGCAGATCCACAATCTATAAGCGTAAGAGAGCAGAGGCTGCTGGTAAGCCAACAGGTCAAAGAAAACAGTTCTTATGCTTGTGATGGCTGTAACCTACAACAAAAACAACTGGGCATCGCCAACATGATCTCGTAAAAGGCAAGACGTTCTGCCCTAAAGAAGATGGAAGCTATGATGTGTCGGCTTCTATAGTTAAATCTAGGAAGCGTGATTAACTCCATACGTTTGCTACGTTTTATCACAATCAGTATTGCTCTCAATATCAATTTTATTTGCCTCTTTCTAGAATTTCTTGATGCCTGATCACAATAACTATTATTCTGTTCCAAATTCAGTTTCCTTTACTTCTAGGGAAAATAATTATTTTTATTTCATTTTGCCACTCATAAATCACAACACTTATTTTTATATCAACAGTTTTGTATGCCTGAATCTCATCCTTACATATTTACACCTGTATTTCAAGAATTGTCCGCCAAATATAATTTTATATTTACGCTGAGCTTATGTGAGCTGATTCACTGACTACTCAGTTATAAAAAGTCAACAATGCTCAGTTGTAGTTATCTCCGCCTTACTTTTCCAAAAGCTATCTCCTTCCTACAGTTTTTAATTCAGAATAACCACATTTGGTCAGCTGGATCGTTAGTCAATCAGCTAACTATTCATTTATCTTTTATTGCAAAAAACTCCAAATCTGACAAAAAATCTCCAAGTTCGTGTTTTTCTGTTTGGGCAGAACTACATTTCGACATGATAACTCACAGAGATCTGTTGTTTTTGGAGCATCAGTCCATCACATTATCGTGGAGAGGTATACAACCGGGGGTGCTGGGGGCTGGAACAATGAACAATGAAAGCTCCCCCAGTGGGAGTCAAACCCACAACTCCTGCGGCACTAATCGCCTGGCAGTGAATAGCAAGCGCGCTAACCGATTGCGCCATCTCACCATCCCCAAAAAAGAATGGGTCGATGGCGCTAATTAGATAGCCCGCTATTCACTACTCGGAGTTGTGTTCTCTCATCCCACAGCACATTCAAATCCACCATTGCCACCCTATGAAACACAGCGTACCTGTTAGGGTTATTGGCCTTACATGGCCCATTGCTGGGACCCCTTGTAGTAGGTTTTAGCTGTCTTTCCAGCTTGTCAGCATGTCTTTTCATGCTGTCACATGTCTTTCCATGAGTCAGTCAGTAGACAAGTACACAGGAGAGGTATACAACCTAGGGTGCTGGGGGCTGGGACAATCAATAATGAAAGCTCCCCCAGTGGGAGTCGAACCCACAACTCCTGCGGCACTAATCGCCTGGCAGTGAATGGCAAGCGCGCTAACCGATTGCGCCATCTCACCATCCCCAAAAAAGAATGGGTCGATGGCGCTAATTAGATAGCCCGCTATTCACTACTCGGAGTTGTGTTCTCTCATCCCACAGCACATTCAAATCCACCATTGCCACCCTATGAAACACAGCGTACGTGTTAGGGTTATTGGCCTTACATGGCCCATTGCTGGGACCCCTTGTAGTAGGTTTTAGCTGTCTTTCAAGCTTGTCAGCATGTCTTTCCATGCTGTCACATGTCTTTCCATGAGTCAGCCAGTAGACAAGTACACAGGAGAGGTATACAACAGAGGGTGCTGGGGGCTGGAACAATCAACAATGAAAGCTCCCCCAGTGGGAGTCGAACCCACAACTCCTGCGGCACTAATCGCGTGGCAGTGAATAGCAAGCGCGCTAACCGATTGCGCCATCTCACCATCCCCAAAAAAGAATGGGTCGATGCCGCTAATTAGATAGCTTTTGAGGGCATGTTTGAAATATTTTTTAACATATTTAAAATTGCGATTTACTTTTTCATTACGGTGTTTATTTCATCCATCAGTGCAGTGGAAATGTTGCGCAAGGCAGTGCAAAGAGCCTATATAGTAGTTTCTATGCCATTGTGTACAGTTTCAAACAAATTCTAATTGCTTTTTATCAAAGGAGTGGAGCAATTTACAAATTACAATGGAGACGATGGAGTTTTTTGCAGAAAAAGATAAATGAATAGTTAGCTGTTTGACTAACGATCCAGCTGACCAAATACGGTTATTCTGAATTAAAAACTGTAGTAAGGAGATTTACAAATGACAATGGAGATGCTATACTGAACTTAAACAAAAGAATATTTCTGTTGGTTGATATAAGTTTTCAGTAAAGATTGTGGTGACCCATCAGTCACCCATCAAATTCTATCAGAATGACTAGACCTAAAAATAATTAATATTATCAATATTCCGAAACATGGTTTGGATTTGGCTTTTTCAGTGGATACTGTTCAATGATAGCATTTTCAAAATACACCCAAATGTTTAAGCTTAAACTTTACTCGAATGTCATCCCAATATTTTTATTATCGAAAAACACTAATGCAATTACGCTGGATGAGTATAGGATTATGATAACTGTGTGTCTGGAGGGCTCACCCTTAATAACACACATGATATTCTATGTGAATATTCTGCTGCATTTTCAGTGAGCTGGTATCTGTATGGTCGACCTTGGTGTATTTATCACCATTAAGGAATTGCAGTCCTGAAATAACCATTGACAGCATTCATGTTATGGTTGAATTTGTACATTTTTTTAAAGATCGTGCCCTGGGACTGCATATATACTGCAGCAAGTTATAATGTTTTTACTTTTGAGGATTCGGTTAGCCAAACATGTGGGCTGCCTCATTTAACAACAAATCTGAGAGGGCCTCCAAACAAAATAGGAAGCAATTCTTCACGCAGTGCATTGAAACGATCCAAGTACAATTGAGATCAAAGCTGGATGAAAATATCAGTTAGAGCAATTACAGACATTGTTTTCTCAGAGTAAATTTTCTAATCCCTCAAGAAATTCTTATTTGTAAACAACCAGTTGTATTGCAGTCTCTGTGTTCCATTACAGGGAAAGAATTTGTTACTGTTGTGCCTCGTTATCTTTTCCAAAGGATTTAAAGGCAATGTAATATTAGAATATCAAAACCTGAGGATAACCTTTGTGTCTCAAGACTGATTAAAATTGAAGGTTGATTTAAATCAGATGTCTTGTCACAAGCCACACCCCGGAGCATAGGCGGCGAAATTCGTTGCCTTAGTGGCCGGGCCACAATATCTGCGCCAGGTTGCTCTCTGTTTGCAGGCAGGTCGGAGCACACCTGGGTGCCAACCGAAGCCCAGTAGACGATGGACCGCAGATACATTTGATATGAGGCCCTTTCGATAAATTTATGGTTCAATGATTGCTCAGACCAAGGGTACATTGTGGCAGCATCATTCAAGGATTGTAATAGTTAATCCTATTGTAAAAACTGCCACAATACTGCCTTCCTAGCTATACCCACCGTATCAATTTAGCTAGGATAGTTAGGTGTAATTTAAGCATCAAACTTCATGTCTAATGGTGGAGTAAGGCTGTACAAAGAGACATTTTTACGGGAGAGCCTGCATATTCGATTTTTTACTGTAATCAAAAAATTTGAATTCAGTTCATTCTCCAGAACCCTATAATTGTGACAAATAGATGAAAGGAGTTTTTGGCATCAAGCTTCCCATAACTTTACCCTTGACACAAAGCTTGCAGGTAGCTTTGACCAAGGAGTAAAAAAATCTTTCCTTGACTATTGTTAAAAAATTTACTCTGAATCCCTTTACTCTGTGAAGCAGTCTATCCACATGCTTGTAACTAAAGTGTTTTACACAGATAGATGGGGTGATAACTCTATACTGCAAATGAGCCACCAAATTTCAACAATAAGAGAAGACAACTTCTTAGCCTAAGATTTGCCGAAATTGACTTTAATGAACTGAGTGAGCCAGCAGTTGCATAGAACATTTCGTTCTTAGTTTCAAAGACTAAGCTTTATTTTCAACAAATTTCATCGGTCAATAATTATCCTGTCAGATCATGATAGGACATATTCCACTAAACTTTAGTGTCTTCAAAATAAACTAGACCGTTGAGAAGCTGTTAATGATCCTGATCATAACTATCCATAGCTACACCAGAGAGGTTTACACCAAAATACTCAAAAATATGCAAAACAGATACGGAAGAGTTTTCTCCCATACAACATGAGAAGACTTCTCAATATACAATTCGTAGAAAGCTTAGCAGGTAGATAGCAGTAGATAAATTCGTGTAAATTGATGGGAATTTAGCAGATTAGCAGTTATTTTTCTTTCTTTTTCCTTTTTTTTCCTCCCAACTTTTCTTATTCTCTTCTTTTTTCCTCCTTTTTTTTCTTTTTCCCCTTTTCCCCCCTCCCACCGAGAACATTATCCCCCTGCTTCA
The DNA here is from genome assembly GCA_914767715.1 of Membranipora membranacea. NCBI lineage: Eukaryota > Metazoa > Bryozoa > Gymnolaemata > Cheilostomatida > Membraniporidae > Membranipora > Membranipora membranacea. The sequence continues at coordinate 20,983,268 of OU612072.1, forward strand.
ATCTGCTTGCTTGACAATTCAGCCCCTAATGCAGCTTTCCACAGTCTTCATAGTTAATAATAATACTCAAGTTAGACATCATCCATTCACAGATAACAAAAGTGGAGATAAACCTGGGAGTTCTTTGTAGACAGTTGAGAGTTGACATAGCTTAGGGATTTGGTCTGGGATGGTAATGAATGCAAAAGAGTAGTTTGAGGTATGACTGTACCTTATGGAGAAAAGCCCCACTCATGGTAGAGTTACTCATCGCAACAGCCATATCAGTCATATCAGGACCTGACAGAATTACAGTGAAGATGTTGAAGCTTGTTTGGCCTTATATTGTGGATATTGTCACCGATATGTTTAACAGGGTTTTAAGCAAAGGACAGTTCCCTTCAACATGGAAACTAGCTCGAGTTTCACCAATACATAAATCTGGGGATATAAATAACCCATCAAATTATAGGCCAATTTCAGTCTTGCCTGTTCTTTCAAAAGTATTTGAGAAACACATAAATCACCATCTGCAAGAATATCTCACTAAGAACAAAATCATCCATGAGCTTCAATGTGGATTTAGAAAAGGCCATTCTTGTTCAGACAGTTTATTTAAAATTATTTCAGACTCTTTGGTGGAGAAAATTAATGGAAATGTTATGACATTACTTTTTCTGGATTTTAAAAAGGCATTTGACTGTGTATCCCATGTTTTACTACACAATAAGTTGAAGGCTTGCGGCATCGGAGGAAATATGTTAAAACTTCTTGACACCTTTCTGACAGACAGAAGGCAGTTTGTTAAACTCAATAATATTGAATCTTGTAGATTGCCTATCACAATAGGGGTCCCTCAAGGTTCAATCCTAGCACCAACTTTGTTTCTCATCTTCATAAATGATTTATTAACTTCATCAAAATCAGACTCATCATCATATGCATATGCTGATGATACAGTGTTCCTGTCATCTAATAAAAACCTTCAGCAACTAAAGGCAAAGGCATCTGAAGATTTAAGTGGCATTTTGGATTGGTGCAATCGTAACCGGATGGTTATAAATGTTCAGAAATCTCATTACATGCTACTTAATATCTCAGATCCGCTTTATGACCTGGAACTGTACATAGGGCATGAAAAACTAAACAGACAGAGAACTACAAGGCTTCTGGGTTTTGTGTTGAATGACTCGCTTTCATGGCAGGATCATCTAGAGTATGTATATAAAAAGGTACAACGGAATGTTTACCTACTTCAAAATTTGAGATACTTCTTGGATATAGCAAGTGCCCGCACATTTTACTTCCAGTTTATCTATTGTCACCTTATATATGGTATCCATATCATTGGCAACTTGTCCTGCAATAATGCCCTCAATAGATTATTTTTGTTGCAAAAACGGGCTTTACGCATTATCGCCAATGTGCATTACATCCCGTATTATCTCATTTCAACCGAATCCATTAGACAATCATTACAACTCCTACCTCTTCCTAAGCTTGTTTGTTATTTCACTTCACTTTTTGCGCATAAGATAAACAATTTTTTAACACCACCATTTATATATAGAGGATTTAAAAACACTACCAAATTCAATTTTCGTGATAAACATTTACTTTTATATCATACAGACAATCTAAGATACAAAGTTTCTGCTACATACAATTCTTTACCGTTACATTTGAGATCTAAAGAGAAGTTCAGTTCATTCAAAACTTTACTTTTCAACCATATATTATCGACTTGACCAACATCATTGATGATATTATTTCCCTTCTGTTTCTCTTTTTTTGTTATAAAAAAAACTGTTTTCTGGCACTGAGTGCAAAACATTTCGAATGAGATGACTTTTGATGCCAATAAAAAGTATATATATCAACTATGCGCGTAGGGATATTTTAAATGGCACATTGAATATGTACAATGGAAAGCTGCTGATGCATTGATGCTGAATCGCCATTAGCAAATATAGGGACTAGAAAGGATTTAATCCTCCAAACTCATCCGAAACTAGAAATACTTGTTTGTGGAGGAATTTCATGAGCCAGAAGTGAGCCGGTAACGCCCCTCTAGTTGTACAGACGCCACTCAATATGTTAAAGGCTGCACAGTTTTAGATATCAAAATCACGACCGTATTTATACAAATTTAGATAAACGCTGCCACAAATTCTAGTAACAGTTAATGATGAAGAACCATAATCAACCAGCATCGAAGAATCGAAACAAAGCGGGGGGGAAACAAAAATCTGGGGGGCTGAGACAAGATGTTAGGCAGCGGTGCAATAAAACCAAAAATATATAGTCGCTAAATGTCACAACGCCAGAAGGCGTAATTGAGTAGGCTACTACTGGGTTTTACTTACAGCAGGATGGACTTCTTCCGTCTTCCGGTTTTCTTCGTCATAAACCGCATGTCGCAGCGTTCACAAATAAACATGTCGGTCACCTGAGAAAGAGATCAATAATATACTCAATGCAAACAAAATAAATACATTGTGTCAGGCAGAGGTCTTATGTAGGCCTACACATCAGATCTTGATCGGAAGCCACGGCCTAGGGTTTTTATATTATTATTATGAAGATGGGTTTAGCCTGATGTAATGTCACAATACGACAAAATCAAAACAACGATCTGCATTGGGATGACCGGCAGTGGGTCGCTGTCAATTCCTCTATCATGTCATCAATTGGGGTTAGTGCGGTGTAGCCAGCCCACGTAATCTTCCGCTCATAGTCGATGATTACAGATGGCTCGATTTTTTTTATTTCTGGCAATGATGACAATGGGATTTTTATTTGTTGAACACATGAGACTCGAACCACCATTTTATGCAGTGCTTTTTGTTAGATCTTGAATTCAGTTTTTGAATATTGACTATTTTTTTATTTTTATTAGGTTTTGATGAGGTTGCTAATGATAGCTTACAGCAAGGAATTTCATAAAGATTGTCACCTATATCTTGACCCTTAATGTCAGCAATTGTTGGCCAGGATCCTAAATTAACTCTCGAAGCTTAAGCACAAACTGGGTAGCTTGCTGAATTGTTTCATTGTCCGTCTCCAATAATACCAAAGCACCATGGAGCAGTTCTTAGCCTGACTTTGACTTGCAGTTGTCCCTGTGTTATAATCTCAAGGACAACTAATGGGTAGCCAAATTGGTAAGCGGACTCGTAATGATGGATCTTGTGCGGATGTAACAAACCATCTATCACCAGTTTTTTCCCTCCTGGTTATTCCTCCCCTACCCGAGCATTTCACATCCTTGTATCGGGCGATTCAAGCCCAAGTCTGCCTACAATGAACAGGAATCCGGAAACACTGGAGCACCAATTTTAAGATTGAGCATGTCGGCCAGATAGACATATTACACCAGCATCAGCAGCATTGCGCAGTATCTTGTCTACAATATTTCTGCATCGACCTTGGCGATGTAGTGATGCTTGATGACATCTTCCCTATGCATTGCTCATTGCTTCTGCCAGATATGCCAGAAAAGTCTAAATACTTCAGTTTTGTAAGATCATACAGCTTTTCCCTGTGGGCAGAGCGCCTTTCTTGACAGATTGTCGTAGCTTGTTTGTTAGCGATTTATAACAAAGCTGCATCAGCGGACAAGTCCCCACTTTTTGCAACTCAACTTCTTTTTTCAATGATGGCGCATCGCAGTTAAGAAACTATAGATCAACCAATAAGGCATTTTCACCCCTAACTAACAAAGTTTTGACAGCCATGAGCGAAAGAAATTCACAGTTTCTTTTTTTAAAGCTTTTGATACCTTCCATCGGCATGTCCTACTCTCAAAATTATCCCAAATGAGCTTGCACAATACCTCCTAGCATAACTCATATTACCAAAAAATTAAGGTGATCAATATAAACACATGTTCTGAGGTGAGGCAGGTACTATAAACGCTTGGGTTTGACAGTTATTTTGAAGTTCTGGTCTTTATTTATTTCAAATTTATCTCAAATTTGAATTTACACTGCCCTGCAATCTGTACCAGAATGATGGGATAAACTCAAATCAACTTTGTATTCAGAGATAACCATTTAAATTTTTTTTTTTAAAATCACCAAGCCATGCGAGATGAATCATGATTTTGGATCAGCCTTTGGAATGTGTTAAAACGTGATGGTTATCTTCGATTATATGGATATGTATACTGTATTTAAAAACTTCTCACAACTATTTAAAACTCAGAAATATTGGCTCCATCTGCTCCCCTTTTTAATAGATCAAACTTTATATAACTCAAACTTGAGTTTGTTCACAGAGCACATTTTACTCACCTAATATAACTTCATAAACTTAACCCTACAAGCATGAGCCTCTTATGAAAAAGCAGCCCTGTCGAACAAACTGTCAGCAAACCTGGGATACAAAAAGAGTCAGGCCGCCTGTGGCTCTCAGGTACCAAGTTTTGTCTTGAGGTGTTGAATTTATCCATCACAATTTTGTCACATCTCGTAAAACATGTGGACTGGTACCTCAACGAGCTGCAACCGCAACAAAGCTGTTTCAAAACTTGTTTTCACCTTAGAGGAAATTATTTTTGGCAAGAAAAACATGCTGTAGGCTTCATCTTCACTGTCATTAGGGGTGGAACGGATCAGGGTTAGGCAACCTTGTTCGGATATCGGATCGGTCCATAAATTCAACCTCGGATCGGATCCGGATAACACGTACAAACGCGAAATTTACCAGTCCCAGCAGCTGTACTTTTGCACCATAACGTACAGTTAAGGTCATTGAATACATGGATAAACACCATTATCCTAAGTTAAATGTGCATATATCTGCTTGGCGATTAGTGCCGCAGGAGTTGCGGGTTCGAGTCCCACTGGGGGAGCTTTCATTGTTGATTGTTCCAGCCCCCAGCACCCTTGGGTGTATACCTTTCCTGTGTACTTGTCTACTGACTGACTCATGGAAAGACATGTGACAGCATGGGAAGACATGCTGACAAGCTGGAAAGACAGCTAAACCTACTACAAGGGGTCCCAGCAATGGGCCATGTAAAGCCAATAATCCTAACACGTACCCTGTGTTTCATAGGGTGGCAAAGGTGGACTGGAATGTGCTGTGGGATGAGAGAACACAACTCCGAGTAGTGAATAGCCGGCATTCTAATTAGCGCCATCAACCCGTTCTTTTTTGGGGATGGTGAGATGGCGCAATCGGTTAGCGCGCTTGCTATTCACTGCCAGGCGATTAGTGCCGCAGGAGTTGTGGGTTCGAGTCCCACTTGGGGGGCTTTCATTGTTGATTGTTCCAGCCCCAAGCACCCTCGGGTGTATACCTCTCCAATGGGCATATATCTGCTTGGGTATAATATTTTACAAGGTGCAACTTATCACACAAACAGTCAAGACCCAAGGTTCACACAAACAGATTATTTGAAAGGATCATTATCAACGAGTACAAGGACCTCTTGACTCTGAGCATTTGTGCATAGACACTCAATATGCCAGGTTCACTCAAACCCAGATGTTAATAATCAGCGAGTTTGAACAAACTCCCTGCTCCTCTCAGGGAGGGTGGGAGACCTCCCTGCTCCTATGTCCCAAACCAAACTCCCTGCTGTAATTAGGATAGGAATTGTCCTCCTACTTTGAAGAAGCAGAAGAGGATAACCTTGTACATCAAACTATAGACAGTTTGTTACAAGGATCATCATTGGATAAAAATTATTCACTACGATCTGAGTAAAGATGCTTCTCTCAATTTCAGCAGAAAAAATACCTCTAATAACAAGTACTTTTAGGACCTACGTGATACTATTAAATCGGAGGGAAGGACAGTCATATGTATCTGCAAAAAATACTTCCAATAATCAACTATTCAGTGACTTTTGAAGGGACATAATAGTACATTTTGAAAGTTTTCCCGATAAAAAATTGTAGCAGCAGCAGTAAGTTATTTATTCTATATCTATTGATGAGAAAACAATTATATTCAGGGATTGGAAGATGAAAACCATCTGAAATTCTCTGTCAGGACAACTCCGAATGAATTCATCAGATTTAATAAGACAATAGTTTTGAAATTATTTGGGTTGCAGTTTCAGAACTTTCAGGAAGCCATGCAGGCATGTGTATCTAGACTCTGTGTTATTTTTGGGTGGATCTGACAGACAGAAAAAAAGTAGCAGTCTACAGCAAAGCCGATTCATACCAATTTGTTGGTGCCCTTGGAATATCCAGCAGCATAAAAATCAGAGAAAGTTGTTCAACTATTTTTATGTCACCTACTATGTTTTTATCTATACTAATTGTTAAATTACATTTATTGTTACAGAAAGACTTTGTGTGATGTCTAATGCGAATAGGCAAATGTTTGGCAAATTTGTAGTTTTCACTTCTTTAACCCTCTGATAAAGTCAAAAATCCACAAGAACTGAAACAATATAGACCCATCGCTTTAACCGGCTGCCTGTGCAAGATCATTGAACGCCTCATTAAACAATATGTTATCTCTCATACGCCTTTGGACAGTCATCAATTTGCATATAGATCAAACCGATCTACACAAAATGCCATTCTCTGCTTGACTACCACAGTAACCACTTTCATAGACAAACTAGCCACCAATTATGCAAGATGCTTATTTCTAGACTTTTCGTCAGCCTTCAATACAATCAATGTCTCCAGTCTCATATCACAACTCCAGCACCTCGACTCTGCAGTCACTGAGTGGATAGCTAGCTTTCTCAGTGACAGAGTACAAAGAACTATGGTAGACGGCAATCTATCTCGACCCATCAAGACAAACACTGGTACACCTCAAGGCTCCGTTCTAAGTCCTCTTTTGTTTTCCATATATTCGGACTGGATTACATCTGAATTGAGCAATGTTACCATAATCAAATATGCTGATGACACCTGTATCATTGGCTGCATTTCCAATCAACAAGATCTAGACTCATACTTTAACGAGATAGACAGGATTTCTAAGCAATGTTCTGATTATGATCTTTTATTGAATGTCAGCCAAACTCAGGAAATATTATTTTCTACTCAACGAACTAAGCCCCATACCCCTCCTATTGTTTGAAATGGTGAAAGCATTACTATGTGTGACAAAGTCACTTATCTTGGTATTATGTTAGATCAAAAGCTGCGCTTTGAAGAACACATTCAGTCTGTTGTGAGTAAAGCTGAGCAGCATATGTATTTTGTCAGGAATTTTGTACATCTTAGCACCGTACCCCTTGCCACTATGTTATTTAAAAAGTTTTATTGTTTCCCTGCTCACTTATTGTTTACCAGTATTATACACTACTATTTTTTGCTGAGGAAAAGAAACGTTTGAGCAAGTTTTTTGATCAGGCCTCAAAGCTCAAGCTCCAAGTAGGTGATCTCGACAGCCTTATGACTAAGCGTACCAAAACACTTGCCCTCCGATATATCTATGACGATGACCACTTTATGAACAACTTTCTTGCTAAATGCCCCTCAGGCAGGTATCGAACAATTAAACACAGAAGTGCCCTTGGTAAAGACTGTTTTTCGAGGCAAGCCATCCCTAATTTGAATGATATTCTCTTTTAATCATCCATCAGTGTTTCAACTTATTTTTCCTTGTATGTGCTGGCTCCTTTTCAGTATGAACACCCTTATCTCGCAACATATTATTTTATGTTAGTGATAGAATACAATCAATCAATTACATTTTTTACTACCAAGATATTCTATTTTCTAGAGTCTTAGCTTTGACTTGATATATAGTGGTGCTTTTTTTCATCCGATATCACAAAACGCCTAAAGGGAGCCGTTTTAAAACATCCTCTCGTAAACCTGTAATATCAAATTACCATCCTGAGAAGTGTCGAACTGAGAGGTGCGAGTAGAGTTTTTTTCAGTTTTTCATGTGGCATTATAATGCATGAAATACTTTTTTTTCTATAACCAACCTAGTTTTATTATTTCTTTCACTGGAAAATGATATTTTGGTTGTGAAATCATCACATACATACACATACATTTTTTTTTTATCTGTCCGTTGACTATATACTCCCATATGCGTCATACCTCTACATTACCTATATGGTTGTATAATTTTGAGGGATAAACTGCCAATATGATGCAAGTAATCTAAATTGAAATCCAAATAAGTGTTAGTTGAGAAGGATGGGTTATATCACATAATCTGTTGTTCCTACCCCGAGAGTAAAGAATTACCTCAGTGAAGGGAAGGGGGGGGGAGGGTGGTGGTGCTGAACTCCTAGTGCTTGTCTCCCAGGCCCAATTTCTTCCTCATTGTATGGCATGAATTTTCATAGATCCTTACTAAAATTAATTTCATCATTACAAGTCTGACGGTTGAGGGTATGGACTTGTTCTCTTTGATCCAGGTTCGATTCCCAGCGCTGGCTGTCATTTCTGATCTGGCACTGACAAGCCATTCATCCTAGCCAGGTGTGTTCGGATCGGGACCATAAATACAGGAGGTCTACTGTGTGCTTGCATGCAGTATAAACATCCCCCTCTGCCTTTTCAAAAAAAGAGTAGCCGTTAACGGCGGGCAAGGGTATAGGGTACTACCCCACACAAGCCACCCGAGCTTAAGGGGCCCGTTAAATAGGGTGGTCAAATATGACCTAGTCCATAGCAGATAAAAAAAATTCATCTCATTATCTGTCTGTGATATTATTTTACTTTTTCGGTTCTTTCAAAACTCCATAAAAATCTTAGGCTTGGCTTCCAGTTTTGATTTTAACGGTATCCAATTGATTGAATAATTTATCAATATTCTAAAAAGTGCAAAACATCTTAAGACATGGGTTTGTAATGTTTGCTACTCAAAGAGTGCAGTACATTGACATGACTTCATTCAATTCCGGTGCTGCCAGTCATTGTAATTTGGAGGAATCAGGCCTCGCTGAGCCTGACTAAATGTGTGCACACCATCTACATGCAGTAGATAATGTAAAACACAACCATTTGCAAATTCCTGACACCATATATCATAGTGCCACTGCATTATTATATCCCACAATGCAATGTTGATACTGAACTTTCCAATCTACTCTTAGGCTATCACAGCGATGTGTAGGAAACATAAATCGATTCTGAAAATATTTACAACACGTTTATCTGAGGGTCCATGACACCCATGTGCAATCAAGTTGTAGATTAAAATTGTCAGCCTGCCGCAATAATAATCACAGTTTGCACACACAATCCTCTTCTTGGGATGGATGTCATAAATGTGTAGGTATTTATCGGGCTTCCTATTACCAATCAACACTTTATGGAGTATTTATCCTTATTCTCATCATATTACAACTTGACTTTACAAGTCCTGCTTAGCTTCTTCTCTTCAGCTAACTCATCTTGCACCAAAAATCAACCAATCAAAACTAGTTATGGCCAGTTAAAACAGGTCAACCATACAAAAAAAATATAAGTCAAAGGACACACAATATGATTTATCAGAATATAAATGCTCATAGTATGCATGTGTATGCTACGTAATGACTCATTGTACCATAAAACAGTGTCACCACAAAATCATGAAATCTTAAATGATGGGTTTGTGACAATGGGAAAGTAGTTGTTAAAAGGACAATTGTATTTGTCTTTCCTTTTCCTCCCTTCTTTCGACTATTTATTAGGATGCCAAATATTTTCTGGATATGTTGAAGAGTATCCCACAATGCAATGCACAATATATTTGCTTTTCATTTGCCACCGTTCAACAGTTTCGGATAGGATTGTAACTTACAAAGGGTTTGAGAATAATGAACCTGGCTACAGTCTGCCTAAGGTGTGTTGTGTTCCATCCTGACTGTAATGATTGATCGACTTGAACTCAGCGGTCTCTTCCTGCACTATTGATTTACAGTCACAAGTCAGATGCATTACCTTGCAATTCAATATTTTAAAACAGCACAGTTCAATATATCTTTTGATTATTTTCATAACATGTTCTCTATGAAATTTCAATACCTTTCCATGCTCCGGGGAACAGGGTAAGACAGCACTTTATACAACAGATCATTGAGAGGTGGTAGTATTAGGGAATAATTCCGTCTTCCTCAAATCATCAAATATGTATTAGGCTATCAAATATTTCCTAGATAAGTTGTTTAGTATCCCACAATGCAATGCACAAGCTGATTGTTTTGTTTGGAATATTAACGAATGTGTGCCTTGGGAGGGTTATGTGAAGTAATCTAATCTAATATAGGGATTCTCCATGTCTTATTACATCTGTAGATCCATGTTTCAAGTCTCTGTGACCATCCTGTGAGGAATGATGACCTGAAACAGAAGTGCTCACTCTATTGGTTAGAAAACCTTTATTTTTTGAATCCCTATTTCAAGATGACGTAGGCCCGGGACATACCAATTTACCTAATATGATTCATAGACTGAGCTTCATAATTTTCTAAGGAATAGTATAGGGACGGCCAGTGTAACAACCAATAAATATTCAACATCAGTTCCTAACTTGAGGAAGGGAGTGTCTCGGTTCCCTTTATAAAAACACAGTGTAGTTAAAGGGCAACCAAGGTTTCGCAGCAATGCATTATTGTGTAGCAAATAATGTGCTGGGCAGCATCAGCTTTGTGCATTACACGATGCAAAACTAAAAGTAGTTGCTGACTCTAAGCTGGGTAACACTTCAGTTTAAGGGAGGTTCCAAGACTTTGCTGTAATAATTATAGAGCACAGGCTAAATAATAACAGGAACAAGAAACTGCTATGTGGTATTCTCTCTTAGCTGAGTTTGAGTACCTGATGGAAGAAATGTTTCACAAGAATTCTGGCTGAATAATCATCAGAATTATATTTTGTATTTTTCCCCATGCAGAAGGTGAAATCTGCTATTAATCAATGGACATCAATGAGAAGTTATTTGAAACCTTGGTTGCCCTTTAAGGTCAGATCGTTGGCCAAGATGAGAAGTTTTGAAGCTTTTACCTCGAATACAAAAATCCCTTCCCTACCTGGGAGTCGAACCCAGGTAGGGAGTCGAACCCAGGTAGGGAGTCGAACCCAGGTAGGGAGTCGAACCCAGGTAGGGAGTCGAACCCAGGTAGGGAGTCGAACCTAGGTAGGGTGTCGAACCCAGTACCTTGTGCATGCTATGCCAAAGCCATACCACTGCGCTGTGCTGTACTTGATTGACACAACCTTAGTGTATATACATAATAGGTTGACACATTGTTCTTTTTTGGCACAGTTCCAACATGCTATCACGACACAAGCAAATACACAGCATAACGTCCAAGTGATGATCTCCATACAAGTACTTGTGGTAAGAGCATTGTGGTTAGAGCATTGTGGTTAGAGCGATGAATAGTTGTGGTTGTGGTTCAGCGATGAATAGTGATGAATAACTATGATCTGAAGCTTACGCTTTGAAATATTTTGTGAGCAGTGATATTGAAAAATGTTTGCTTTTGTCTGGCAAGCTGTGGTATGATACCAGAGACTATTATCTATAGTCTCTGATGATACTACGAGCAAGCAGTGACCATTAAACTAAGATACCAATCTTCAATCGGACAAAACAGAATCAAACAGTCTTCCTACCCAATGACGGTGTTGCCTTGGAAAACGCACAGCCTAGCAGCAAACAATTAGTGGCAGGCCAGTCTTAGGTAAACGGTATCAAAAATACTGACCCCCTTTCCCCTTGTCTAGTCAGACTAACATGCCAAACCTCGTGGTAAATCTAAACTACATGACAAATGATAATCCCTCATATCACCAACTCCTATCATCAGATTTGACGTAGACCAAGCTTGGTCCATTTGCCTGCATTCCGAGTCGATCCCAATCCACTGGTCACGCCGCAGGCCTGCAGCGTTATCAGTGGAAGGGAGCAACAGGAATGCAGACAATTGGATTATTCTTGTTCTAGAGTTGACATGACAAAACTAAATCTGAATCAAAACCCTAGAATATCGTTGTCTGACTATATAATACTAAGATTTATTTGCTGAATATGGAGAAAATAGAATAGTGAATATGGATAAAAAACTATATATATACATATACTTCTAGAGAAAGTTTAGCTCAATAACTGGCAGTACCTGCTAATAAGGAAGTCATAGTAATATAATAAGTTGCAAAGTTTTGTAAGACAGCTAACATCGAGCAAAGAAAACACAGCCTAGTCCCTTGTAGAAGCGTCTTTTATGCAACAAAATTACAGCCACTTGCAAAAAAACAGGGCCAGGCATAGGGAGTGGGAGTCGTTCGAGCAGCATCTTGAGATGAAGTCATTCATCGGGAGCACTGTAAAGGCTTTGTTTAGGCAATAGAGTAATCGATCTCGGCTCTAGCACAGTACTGTTTTTCTCAAAACGCAATAGGTCCAGTCATATAAGATGTCCACTAAAATCTCAATCTATGAAAAACAACATCATACAAGGAATTACCTCACCAGTTCATTCAAAAAATATGCAAAAACAATTCTCATGGGCATTGACCATTGGACTACACACAGTATTCGTGTGCGTGTCCTCTCGCTTTCAACATGATAGAAATCTCCCCAGCGGCCCAGCGGTAAGTCAAGTTATTTATAAATCTGAACAATAGTTAGTGAAGCACCCAGAGTTAAATAATACTAAATTCTTTATGACAAGACTGTTTTGCTGAACGTAAAGGACGTGCCAAGTGGCGTTGTTGCTCTGCTTGGCCTGCATTACTTTTTTGATATACAATACAAGTTAAACCTGACATACAACCTGCTAGAGTGGTATCTGGGCATATCATCCAGTTCCCAGATACCACTCCCTCAGCCTGTTCGGACTCTGATCACAAAATTATCACTCAAAAGGTGCTCAGACATTTGAAAATAACCCTGCAAGAATATCAAACAAGTAATGCAGGGGAGCTAGGTCTTGAAGTGATATTTGACATTAAATTTATTTTAACTACAAATCCGCAGGAAAAAATACTTTTTTGAAAAAGATTTAACCTGCTCTTGATTCCCTAATTATCACCTTAAAACTGATCATAACGACACCCATTTCTTGTTTTAATCTCACGCTATTTCATTTGAGACCAGAAATCTTTGTGAGTGAATTTTCTTTTCCAATAAGCTCCATATTCATGTTTCATGTTAGTCTGAGAGTTATCCTTCACCGAGCTGAAGGTGGACAACTCCCAGATAAAGGACTTAAGTCTTGTCAGTTCAAGCAAAACTTGTCAGGAAGGTTTCATTGATGAACTCCAAGTTCTGGATATGGGAGTCGTCCACCTCCAGCTCGATGTAGATGTGCTTTTTTTTCACAAGTGATAATATTTTGTGTTGATGCAATAAACAAAACGTTTTTCTAACATGCAGAGATATGCTATCAATTTTGGTGCACATATTATACTTTTTTGAACAGTGAGTTTGACATCTTCCCTTTTCCTGTCGATCAATAAAATATAAGCTTAAATAACTAAACAAAACACATGCCTCATGCCGCATCAAACATATATCGTTTTACATTGGTTAGACTGCGAGAAAATTCTAAGCTTGAATTTGCACCTGTGAAATGAAGACACATCTGTACCCTTGAGGAGTGCATATGCACCCCCTAAAATGCACCTGTACCCTGAAACGTACCATAATATGGGGTACAAATGATACACAAAGGGTACATATGGGCTTTATAAAGGGTACTTATTGTGGACCCTAGGGGTACATATGTAAAGGGTGCGCTTACGCACCCTAAGGGTACCTATTTAGACATGTTGCATGTGTACCCCTAAGGTGCGCCTGCTGTACCCTTTTGACCCTCATATGTACCCTTTTTGCTGAGGGTGTATTTTATGTTACGTTGCTTATAGGTCTATGATGTTTGACCCACAGGGGCACCAACTAGTTACATCATTACGAGAGACATTATATTGACCCTTATTGCATCACCGTGATATTTACATTAAAAATTGAAACACTTGATTACAGCCTTCAGTTACTAAGCATTGAAAGGTTTACTTCCCTGTCTTATCAGGACTTGAATAGCAAACTAAATACAAGGCTCGCTGCAAATTATAAAATCTCAATTTTGACCGTGATCAAAATCAGGTACCCTTACAACAGCTTTCGGAGGGGAAGACATGCTATGATTTATGCAAGGACATGAACACTAAACTGCTGATGGACTCGATTTATAAAAAGGAAGAAACATTACATTTTTCAGAATTTATTACCAAGTAAACTTTTTATTAACACCTTACCATAATATTGCCATGCTCATAACTTATACCAGATTAAATCGAGCTGATAGAGTTTTAATTTGTTTTTGTGTTAATTTTAAGAGCTTCAGATGCTTCGATGAGATAGGCAAACATAAGAATCAACAATCTTGCACTGCAAAAGAGTTTGTTGCCATTCAATGGTTACGCAGAAAGGAGGTATACGTGGGTCTTCACACCTTGCTACCAAGCAGACAAATGTAAACTTTCAACTGATATTTGACACACATAGTGTTTATTGGTCAAAATAATTATAATTTTGTCCAAGATTGTGCCCCTGTGATATTTAAATTCATAAATATAAAACTTGTCAACAACCTTCAGTTACTAGGCATTGAAATGCTTATTTCCCTATCTAGTATTTTGTCAAATCTAACACAGTTTTGGTCGCCATATAAACAAGTGAAGAATCTCAAATTGTTTCGGCACCAATTAGGTTTGGTTTTGTTATTGAACTAATTTAGCATAGCTGAGAACAAAAAGCCATTATACTTATATGTCCCTTTGTCCACCCCTGTGATATTTGCATTAAAAAGAGTAACACTTAGTTTACAGGTTTACAGTATGCAGTTACTAAGCATCAAAGGGTTTACTTCCCTGTTTTATCAGGGTCTAGAATAGCAAAACAAATACAAGGCTCGCCGCAAATTGCAAAATCTCAGTTTTCGCCTGTGCAAATTGCAGGTACCATTTACAACAGCTTTCTCAGGGGAAGACACTACATGATTTGCAACGGGACATGAGCAGTGAACTTCTGATGGATTGGATAATAATTGGAAAATTTTAATGATTTTAACTGCAAACTCTCTCCCACCATTTTGATTTAGTAACGGGATTACCCAAGATGAGGGCCAAGCGGTTGATACTCTCAAAATAAATTTATTATTGGAAAATGTTTATAGATTAACCATTTTTCTCTTGAACTGAAGCATATAACTTTTGCTAGTTTCAACCTTAAGCAAGCGTTAGAGGTCCTGGGTAGGAATCCCGCTGCGGTCTACTGACTACTGGGCTCATATAACGCCCCAAGTGTGCTCCCACCTGCCTGCAAACTGAGAACAGCTTGGCGCCGAATACGGCGGCCGCGCCCTTAAGGCACTGATACTTCTCAGTCCTCGGTGACAACACTTGCAATTTTAACCCACATTAAAAAAATACATAAACCTACATCTGTGTAATTTTATTGGATAATTGACCCACAAGTGTAAATTGGTCATATTATACATTATTTTTTGACCCTGATTGCGTTCCTGTAATATTTACATTAATGAGAGTAACACACATCAACATCACTTTCTAAGCCTTAAAAGGGTTACTTCTCCATCTCTAATGTTTTAATAAATCCACTAGAGTGTTGGTCGCGATATAGGAAAGTCTGAGCATGTAAACATTTCTGGGCTCTAAACAGTAAAGGATATACTCGGTGCCTTTATCAGATTTGTGACGCACGTTGGCACACTATTAGGTTAATGGTTTATATTAGAGTTGTTAAGCATAGCAGAGAACTAAATGACTTTATATAAGTACTGATTTTGCCTCTGTGATAATTACATTCATGTGAGTTACACACTTCACCAGCTTTCAGTTACTAAGCATTGCAAGGTTTATTTCCCTATCTTATGTTTTTTTTTTCAAATCTACCACAGTGTTGGCTGCCATAGACAAGCTAAGCATGTCAAAACATTCCAGCACCAATTAGTGAAAACTGTACATGGTTACCTTATCACTAGTTGAAGCACATAGCACTAACTTGGTATATCTTTAAAGTAATTTAACATAGCAGAGGACTGATAGACATCATGCCAAATTGTCCCTGATAATGTCCCTGTAATATTTACATTAAACAAAACAGTTAAGGGTAAATTTGGTGCTTGTATCAGATGTTTGACCCACAGTGGCACTAACTGGTTAAATTATTACAGAGGCATTATATTGACCTTTATTGCACCCCTGTTATATTTACATTCATAAGAGAAACACTTGTCAAACAGCCTTCAATTGCTAAGCATTGAAAGGTTTACTTCCCTTTCTTATCAATGGCTGAATAGCAAAATAAATACAAAGCTCTTCACAAATTACAGAACCTCAATTTGCGACGAGGAAAGCAGACACACTTGACAACGGCTTTCAAAGGGGAAGGTGAGAGTTGCACCACATAGTTAATTCCTTAAATGTCTGCCCTATTTAATCTGGTATAGGTTGTGAGCAACAAATTTGTTGCAAGGTGCAAATTAAACCCCTCACTGAGGATGTCTCTTCAATGTAAGTTCATTTGGTGACAAATGCTCATTTTCCTCATGAAACGTAATGGAGTAACATCAGCGCAAATACCCCGAGCTCATGTCTTATTGAAAATTTTGAATGCTTTCCCTGTAAAATCTGTTGTGATAGGTCCCTGTTTATTACTGGAGTAAATTGGGGTTCTGTAATTTGCAAAGCCCCTGATAAGGGAAGTACCTGAAGGCTGTTTGACAAGTGTTACTCTTATTAATGTAAATATCACAGAGGTGCACTTTCCTGGTTCAGTGCTATGCCAAATAAACATGTGCGTCAAACATCTGATAAGAGCACTAGGTCATTAGGTGCTGAAAAGTGTTATAATGCTTAGCCTCATCTAACTGTGACCAACGCTCTAGTGGATTTATTATAACATATGAGAGGGAAGTTATCGTTCCAATGCTTACTACCTGAAGGCTGCTGACATATGTTACTTTCACTAATGTAAATATTACGCGGACCCAATCGGGGTCAAAATATTACCTTTTGGTTCACTTGAAGTTATGAATAATATAACAAATAAGCACTATGTGTGTCAAATATCCGACAACAGTACACCTTTCACTGTTTGGTAGCAAGGTTGAATATTGTTGATTTCCGTGTTTGTCTACGTCGTTGAAGCTTTCAAAAATAACTGCACCACAAAATGAAACCCTATCAGCCACATCTCACCTGGTGTAAGTTATGAGCAAGCCATTTGCGGCAACATGACAATTAAGCCCCTAACCAACGAAAGTTAACATGGTAATAAAATAAGAAAAAGTAACATTTCTTTCTTAACAAAATTATCCAATCCACTAGCAGTTCAGTGCTCATATCCTGGCTCCAATCATAAGAGAGGGAAGTAAACCTGTCACTATCCAGTAACTGCAGGCTACTGACAATTGTGTCTCTCATACCAAGGTAATTAGCCCAAGAGCTGAATATTTGATAACTTTCAGCTGCCAAGTAACTGGTGCAGGCTGTTGATGTATGTCTCTCTTATCAAGATAAATAGCTTAGGGGCTTAACTGTGGATTTAAAGTATAACTCTTCTTAAATCCTTCAAGAATTTATTTAAGGTGATAGTTATGCGCAAACATTAGCAAAATGTAGTCCCCTGGTTTTCTCAAATCCATATGTTGTAACTATGCAAGCTATGTCCGTCAAAAATCAGCTGAGATTACCAAGTTCACTCTTCAATATTAAGTTTTGAGACCTTTTGCTATGTATATCGATTCCAAGCATAAACATTGGTTGGCAGCATACACCTTAATGTTAACAACATAGCGGGCAAAGGCCGATGGAAATTTCGCTGGACAATCTTTCATGAGGTTTCCTGAATACAAATAAAACAAGTTACATTTATAAATAAGGCCAAAGAAAATTTTGGTAGTCCTTTTATGAATAAAAGTACCAATTACTTAAGGTTTAAAAACTACTAGCCACTATAACTTAGCCAAAAGTAAGAACATATTTTAATATGCTATGTAATATCACATGTGTTTAAGATATATTACCTAACCTTATAATATATGTAGTATTACTTTATGTCAGAGTTGTTTATATTTTGTTTCCTCTGATCGTTATGCCGGTACATTATAAATATGATTATCATGGTATGTGTCCATGTCTAACTCAGCATATGTGTCATCTGGGCTTTCCTCCTGACCAGCTTGATTCTCTCTGTTGCTTTGTTTGCTCTCAACAACATTCATCCCAATGCCAGCTTTACTGTAAGTAGTACAAGTAGGCCTGTACATATCAATATTAAATCAAAAAAGCCTTTATTGCTTTGACTAAACTTGTGATACCAACCGTATATACACCAACATCAGTATACAAATCTGATATCAATGTTCCTTGAAGGTCAACTCCAGACCAGAAGTACTGTGAGCTGAAACAATGAATAAAGTATGTATTTAAAAGTTTAATGTTGCTGAAGATTCTATGGAGCAAAACTTCCTCCTTGCCTTTCAAAGGAAGTCAGTAACAATTCTTACCTTTCATTTCTTCTGTTGGTGATGGTCCTCAGTCTAACGATATAAGCGACAAATACTAGAACAGAAATCACCACTATAATCACAACAGCTGAAGATATTAATGCGACATTTAGATTTGGTATGCCAGGTTGTTCTGTGGTGTTTCCGGTTATGATTGCAGAGTTTCCCTCTGAAAATAAATGAGGAAATTAATTATTGAGTGGGTTTGTTAATTTTCAACTTACTTCACCGATGATGATGACATAATTTTGCAAGATTTGTGCATTCGGGAGATCAATGAATTATTCATAATCCTACTCACCATTATTTATGACTATAACATTTATAGTACAGTTGTCTTCATAAATCACATGAGTTCCGACAGCTAAACTTGTATTTACACTTGGAGTCACCTCCACTAATGCTCGCCCCTCATCGGATGTTACAAAGAGAGTCATGTTTCTGTCCTGACAAGGTGATCTGGTGGTAGATCCTAGAGATTAAAGTAAAGTTTCATCATTTGCGTGAGGATACTATTCAATATAGGAGAGCAAATAATGTCTGGTGGAAATACATTTAGTTTCGGATTTGATTTTAGGTGCTTGTGTACCGAGTATTAGAGGTGGTATCATTAATCTAACGGACAGCAAGTTATTTTAATGGCTAGCTCAAATTGGCAATCAACTATTTTTATTTAAACCCACCGCTATTTATGACTATAATGTTTATAGTACAGTTGTCCCTATAGATGACATGACTACCCGCTGCAAATGCAGTCTGCTGGCCAGGAGCTGTATCAACCAGTGCTCTCCCCTCATCAGATGTTGCATAGAGCGTCATGTTTCTGTCCTGACATGGGGCCTCTGAGGTGGTCATCATTGTAGTAGTTGATGGTGTGGTAATTGTAGGTATTGGCGTAGTTGAAAGTTTTGTATCTAAAAAGTTTAAATATTTAGTATCGTGGAGTCAATTTTTAAACACCTTTAAAACAAAATCAAAAGAATATTAAAAGAATTGGGTTCAACATGAATATGAACAGAATCTCCAAGGCTGCTACTCTTCTTTATGATCTAATTATTTCATATCTCATTTATTGCAGTAATCTTTTTATGTGAGGCAAAAGTGGTAAATTTGATCATTGATATATTATTTAGTAAAATCAGCTATATGTTGCCTCACAAGATTATCAGGCGGGAATAGCTAAAGTGATAAAATAAACCAGCAAATATCACCTATAAATTCAACTTGAGATAACAGAGATAGCATTAAACTATCAATATATATACAGTGTACTCACATATGAACTGCTGGATCCTCTTGTATTGTCCGACATACAGAAATGTATCAGTGATAATTAGAGACATGGGAGAGCTCAGACATCCTGAGCAGAGATCCAGTGTGGATACACTGTCTGTGTTAATGTCTACGAGTCGGACCCTGTTATTGTTCCTGTCAGCTACAAGTAGTGTCTGATTACCTATGAATACGAGGTCACGTTGGTCGTAGAATAAAGAGTTTAGTAAAGTGCTGTCTGTGTAGCCTGAGGTCCCTGGTGATCCTGAGATCAGCGTTATTATCTTTTCTCTGTATGTGATACGGTAGAGATTGTGACGCTCTGCTATGACATACAGATCCCCGTTGTCATTCTGTGTTAGGTGTGTGATATACTGGGGGAGGTCGGACTTAACAAAAGTACCGACAGAGGCTGAGCTTACATCGACTGTCCTCACGGCATTGTCAGCGAAATCAGTGATGAGAAGCTGACTGACATATTTCTTGTCTCTTATTACAGACAAGGGATGGTAGAACAGACCGGGGTGACCTTCTGTGTATCCTGATGACTGACACTGTCCAGAGAAGACGGAGGTGATCCCTGTGACACGGTTAATCTCTCTCAGACAGCTATTTTCAAAGTCAGCTACAATTACTCGCCTATCTTTGACTTGTGTGAATCCATAGATATCAGAGAACCGAGCCTCAGATCCTTTCCCCTCTCTGTATCCATATTTAGAAGCGTTCCCGGCTATGGTCGTAGACGTTTTACCATCGCTGGTCTTCAGTGAGTGCTTGTCAGTGTACAGGATGTGACCGGGTCTGAAGAGATCTTTTTCTATGTGAGAAACATAGTAAGAGGTGGTGGTGGTGAAGTTTGTAGCTGTAGATCTCTCTAATCTGTAAGATTTATATAAATATTTATATAAATTTATGTAAATGGACGATGTTTGTTAATTTGATTGTATTAACGCAGTAATTATTGAACAAAAAAACCAAAGATATTGCAAATGCAATATTTTAAATTGATAATTCAAATGAAGTGTATTTTTAGTATTCTAAGTATTCATGTGCTGGTGGGTGAATCAAATGTATCAGAATTATTAATTTTTCCCAAAATGAATTCAGATGGATAATTGTGTTTTCTATCAACCAATTAAATTTAAATGCAGGTTAAGCACCAGACACCAACATATATAATATTTTACATGCGGCTTTTGTTCACAGTAAATTTTTGCTATTTGAAGTTGTCTCGTGCTATACACCATGAGGAGGCAATACACAAATTTCAATTAAGCGACCTAAATTCCAAATCTTGAGTGAAACAGATATTTGCTTCAATTAATCAACAAAAATTTTTGCAATGTATAAATTACAAAAAAGTAACAGCTTGTACCAAAATTAATGTGTAATATCACAAATCACAAGAAGGAATGAAACGATCAAATGATTAGTTCACTGTACATTGCCTACCCTGAATCTATTAATTTTACTAAAGGATATTCTAGCATAGAACTCAGAAGGCTTTCAACCCCCTTTTTATTCTCAAAGTGACCTGGATAGGTAGATAAACATCACATCAATGGAAAGTGACTCACCGATCAACTAGAGACTGCGTATCCTGATCCATCCACCACCCAGTATTAAGTATCACACAACATAACACCTGTCAAAACAATGATGGTATTAATTAAGTTTGTTACAATAGAAAATACCAAGGTACTTTAGGTATGGGGGAAGAGACACCTCCCATATAAAGGGGATACCAAATCCCCATCAATACCCTCTGCGCATTCATCCAGTAGATGTTATGTCTGGATTAAAGCAAGCCATGCTTGTATTCTCATGTACTATAACTACGTATTTTTTTCAAAATTATCACCTATCAATTTTGAGGTAATAGTTGAATCGAAATTCTTAATGTACTTACAAAGAAAAGTGTCAGTCTCAGCTCCATGAATCTTGACAGGCCAAATATTTTCATGGGAATATAGAAGTATTTGCTCTACACCTCTAGTCTCTCCTAACTACGGTAAGCGAATGAACTGGCAGTGAACATAAACCCGCAGTGGAGGTATTTAGCTAGCGGCAACTAATATTTACCAAGTTATCTTTTATGTGCGTCAAACTTCAGATAAGAGAGCCGAGTAAACCTTTCTCTGCCTGGTACTGAATACTGTTGACGTAGGAATCTCTTATCAGTGTAAACATTTGAAGGTAGCTATATTGGACAAAATCACGTATCCTGTTTTAACAAAGTCCCCGATATTGAACCAGGGTACTGCTGTGTGCGTCAGAGACCTGATAAGAAGGACAAGTGAAACTTTCACTGCTCAGTACTCAACCATGCTAATCCGATGATTCGTATATCACTTTAAATGTTACAGGAGGCAACAAATTTAAATTCTACGAAAAGGAATGTAAATGATGGCATGCCTGCCTGAGTTTCACTTGATGAGGCGTGATGTTTACAAGGCTGTTGCATCAATTGAGCTAAAATGATAATAAGGAATGACAACTCTTTGTTTGTCATCAATATCTCTCTAACAGCACACAATTCTTGTGGTGTTATCAATGGTGTAACAATTATACCTGTACCTGTAATTGTTGATGAGGTTTATCAAGGGGCCTGATGTTTACAAGTCTGAGCCGGTTTCATCATATGAGCTACATTAATAATAACGAAGGATGACATCACAAAATTTTTCCGTGTATCAATTTTACCCAATTTATTATTAGCTATTTTTCATTCAATTGCATTGCATGGATCTCATGACATCTAACTACCTTACATACTAGCAATTACAGTTTTGCAGTGTCTAACTTCTATACGTAAACTGCCGTAAATACCCGATGCAGTTAACTTGTAGAAACCATTAATGATATATTATAATCATATAATTGATATCAAAGTGACGCAACTCAATCAACTCATCAAGCTGTGAATCTTGATTTTGTTGAAGCGAGCTATACAAATACTGCTGACCTTGTGCTTGTTATTGGGGCGGCGCCATAGCGAAGCCACTCTCCTATTTAATCAACATCAACCCAGTCAATGATATGAACTCTTATTCTCAGGCACAACCTAACATCCAGATACTATCTATAGATAAATTTTGAGTTGCTCTTCAGATTTCTCAGCCTGTTATCAAACCGTATATCCATAGCATGCATGTGAGGGGATTGCAAGATCAAAAGTAAGGAAGGAATGGAATAATCAATTGATTAGTGTTGTACCCATTGAGACATATGATTCTTGAGCCGCCTATCCCCTTGTAGTAAATTGCACATTGCAATGTTTCATAAGCATTGGATGAATGAGCCGCCTCGAGAGCATGTTGCCTCCTGCTATAAGTCAAATTCAACTAACCTACTGAGACCGCGCAACTCTAACAGTATAATTCCTCCTGCAATGTTATGTTGCTAGTACCAACTATATATAACATGGTAGCTTTTATGCGCTGTCCGCTTGCATAATAAATTTTATACAGAGAGCATACCTGCCTTGTATAATGGTGGTAATTATTTGATACACAGTCATTCAGAAGAGCAGTTTCACTTAACATTAATTTTGTATGACAAGTCTGTTATCTTCAAAGATTTAACCAAGGCAGCTTGTCTCAGCTATCAATAAGCTACATTTTTAACCAGTGACATAATATAAGGAAAAGCATCTAAGTTTTGTAGGACAGCTGGCTGCACATTATTAGGGAGCATGATGATTGTCTTTTTTTAGAATTCACAGGCGACTATGGGTTGGTATAAGGCAAAATAGTTCAATGAGAAAAAGTACTTTATGTGTACGTACAAAAAACCCGTCAATTCAGCATCGCTTACAATTATACAATGCCTCCGTGATTATTTATTACATGATTGATTGATAATTTTTTATGTTTGTAACAAACTTCATTATTCATTTACAAGGCATCCTGGATTTTTACAAAGATATTGGTAAAGGCGTTCACCTCTCAACGCTTCTGAAGTGAATAGGTTTGAGTCCCGCTGCTGACTAAGAGTAGGGTATACTGGTTGTGTAAGGGTTGTGCCGCACAGACTCATCCAATGCCACACAAACAGAACCAGCGGTAAGATGAGTGATAGACTAAGAGACTCTGATTGCAGAGTATAGAAGTAGCTAAAGCTACAACACCTTCCTTCTTACTTTACTGTTTAAAGTTTGCCTAGCTGGCTGTCCTCTGGTTCTCAAAAACAATTACAATAATATCAGGTTTATATGCAATAGGAATTAATTGACATAAAGTTTGAAATTCTGGAGAGAGAGGGAGGGAGGGAGGGAGGGAGGGAGAGAGAGAGATGGTCGTCAACTTTTGCACCCAGAAACTTAAAAAACTTTTGAGAGAGACTCTTGCATTGATACAAGTGTCTTTAAAAAAACAGGGATAAGATAAGATAAAATTCATTACTTCAGTTTAGTCAGTGTTCAGCGTTTAACATTTGATAAGAGAGGGAAGTAAACCTCTCATTGTTCCAAGAAACTGTGGGCTGCAGGCGGGTGCCTCTCTTATCAAGGTATTTAGCTTGGGGGCTTAATCATGGATCTCAAGCTTAAATCTCCTTAAAATCAGCTAAACCTCCAACTTTTGTAGTCAATATTGCTATCAAGCAAGAATATTAATTGGTATAAAACACTTCAATGTTTACAAAATCGCAGGCGTGCGCCTGCAACAATTTACTAGAAAAACTTTCATTTAGAATACAAATTAAACAAAGTTCATTCATAAATAAGGCAAGATAATCATTTGGTAACCCCTTCTCAAAAAATACCTTCTTTCATATGTATGCAATCCGTATAAAATTACAAGATTTTGATCAGCAAATAATGCTAAAGATTTTATGTTTTTAAGTGATTTGAATCGCTACTCATTGGTGGATTTGTTTATCTGCGCCAAGGAAAGATTGGCAACTGCGCTGTTTTATAAGAAATGTGCCCATAGTATAGGCGAACTGCATTCTAAGAAAACTTACAATGAAGATTGGCTCACTTTGTTGTATTTCTTTATTTCTTAACTTGATTCCTTCACTCGTTGATTAAACGAATAAAATTCAAAACTTACGCTTCAGAGTAACAGATTGAAAACAAAAATTAATCAATTAACTAATTAATTGAATGGCACGACATGGTAAATGTCACATTAGCAAGACTTAAATTATGAATAAAGCTTTTCTTCCAAAGATATCTACACATGAAGTTTAGAAAACAGGATAGAATTAAATGGAGGAAAAGAGAGGTGTGCAGGGAGTAAAATACTTTGCGAGTCATGGCAAAGAAAAAATATATTTGAAGCTATATTTCACTCTAACCTATCATATTATCACATACCTCAAGATGGTATTTAATACTATATTGTAGTATGGTATTCGATTTTTTATATATTCTGTTTCATTGAGTTGCTATGCTGGTACATTATGAATATGATCATCATGGAATGTTTTCACGCCCAAATCAGTGCTTGTCTCATCTTGGCTATTCTCCTGGCCAGATTGATTCTCCCTGTTGCGTCTTTTGCCCTCGGCAACATTCATCCGGATGCAGCTGAACTGTAATCAGTACAAATCAATTTTAGTCAAGAAACCCGCATTAATTACAGTACACTTGTGATATCATACCGTATACACACCAACATCAGTATAAAAATCTGATATCACTGTTGAATGAAATCCAAACCAGAAGTCCTGTGAACTGAAACAGTGTCTCAAGTCTGTTTTCAAAAGTTTGGTCTTCCTGAAGATTCTATGGCTCAATATTAACACACAAACACGCCTTTCAAAGGAAGTCAGTAAATATACTTACCTTTCATTCCTTTTGTTGGTGATGGTCCTCAGTCTGATGACATAAGCGGCAAATACTAGAGCAGAAATCACCACTATAATCCCAACAACTAAAGATATAAATGCAACATTTAGATTCGATATGCCAGGTTGTTCTGCTGACTTTCCGGCTGTGTTTGCGAAGTTTCCCTCTGAAACTAAACAAGGAAAATATTTATTGAGTGGGTTTGCTATTTTGCATTTTACTTCACTGATGGAATCATAATTTAGCAAGATTTGTGCATTCAGGGGGAACAATATTTGTTATGCATTGATAATATGCCATTTCTGATTTAGTTTATTTCATTGAAAAGAGAGTGAAAATGACTCATCAGCCAAAAGATAAAAGGTTTCTACCAGTTTGCCTACAGTTGGGTAACAATGCGTGTAGAGGGGAAGAGAGTCTTTAGCCAGAAATAGTAAATATGAATAATTACCTTCTGTAGATTGTGGTTCTGGTGTAACATATGATGTACTTTTAGCTGTTGATATCCTCGGCAGCCTCCCTGGCAAAGTTACCAAAGTCATTGTCGTGTCCATCGTAGTAGCTGTTGGTAAAACATAAAAAAATGTTATAACTTTTATTGATAAAATAAATTAAAACACAAGCATGAATAAAAAAATAACATAAATTGCATTGCGACAACAAAGAAGTATTTCCTTCATTCACAGCAGACAGCGTTCTTGTCTACCGACCAGGCTATTGATTACAATATCAATGTATACTTTTATGGATGCCTAAAATTGGTAATAAACCACTTATGTTGTTGCTTACAATTATGAATGACTGTAATATTAATAGTACAGTTGCCTCTATGAATCACAGGACTACCGACAGCAATTCCAATTACCTATGTACAGGAGGCTATTTGGGGAGCTGAATAGAGAGTTTAGGAGAGAGCTGTCTCTGTAGCCTAATGACATTTCGATGATAAGTGTAATTATCTTCTCTTTGTATGTGATATGGTAGAGGGAGTTAGTTACTATGACATACAGGTCACCTTTGTCATCCTGTGTCATCTGACTGATTTCCCAGAGGATAACATCTCTAACAAAAGTACCAGCAGCTTTTGAGCTAATATTTACTGTTCTCACAGCCATGTTAAAGCTGTCGGTGTCGAGAAGCTGCATGTCATCACTATTGTCCCTTATTACAAACCAGGGACTGTTGAACTGACCGAGGTGACCATCTGTGTATCCCTGTGACCCACACTGTCCAGAAAACTGTGAGGTGGCTCTTGTACCACGATCAATCTCTCTCAGACATCTATTACTTATGTCAGCTACAATGACACGTTGATCTGTAATCTGTATGAATCCTATGGGTCCTTTGAACCAAGCCTCAGATCCTATCCCCTCTCTGTATCCTCTCATTGTAGTGTTCCCTGCTATGGTGGTAGAGGACGTACCATCGCTAGTCTTTGGTGAGTTCCGAGGTCACATGGCTGAAAGAGGTCTACCTCCATGTGATAAACATTGTTCGAGGGGGTTACTGTGAAGTTTGTGACTCCAGACCTCTCTAATCTGTACAATTGATATTATTTTGTAATTGTAATGTTACTAGTCCAATAGTTTTTGAACGATGAAATTTCATATTCTGGTGATGCAATGTTTTATAATTGAAATTAATTAATCAAATGTGATGTTTTACAATTGAGATTTTGATGAAGGGTGTTTCAGTATATGATAATTGTAAAAGTGATGTTTTCAATGGAAAATTTTCAGGGTTTCATGATATAATACTACTTTTAATAAACTGGCCATTCAAATATGACCACAAAAACTTTTTCATGCAATTAATTCCAATGAAGAATGCAGCTTTTTCCAAATAACTAAATTGGGCAAACACATTAGATATATAAAATATAAACATTTCACAGGCAATGTTTTTCACAATACATTTTGGTTATTGGGCGTTGTCTTCTCCCATCAACAATCGGCAGTAATTTGGTATCAAGGAGTTCTGGTTTTGAACCAATACCATTTATGGCCGGTTCCCTCAGCATGGCCTACTCTGAATCTGATTTTTTAATAGAGGGTCTTTTAGAGTCAAACTTTGAAGATTTTCAAACTCATATTTATTATCACAGCGTCCTAGATACTTGAGTAGAATTTACATTGACTGAGAGTGACTCACCGATCAACTAGAGACTGCACATCCTGATCGTTACACCAGAGTCGCACAACATAACACCTGTCAAAATGATACCCTTGATTTAGTTTGTTACAAGAGATATTACCAAATTTTTTTTTGTTCAGGGGAGGGGACAATTCTGATAATTCATTTGAATAAGTTTTATGTCAGGGTTAAAGCAAACCTGCTCAACATCTCAAGTGCTTCAACTACGTTTTCTTCTTCAGAACTCGTATTAATTTCCAGGTTATAATGGAGTCACAGTTATTATTGTCCTTACAAGGAAAATTGTAAGTCTCAGCTCCATGATTGTTATAAGACCGAATGTGTTTATGGTACTGTAGTAAGAATTGATTTATACCTCTAGGCTCATCTCAACAAGGAGAGCAAAGAAAGCTCATTGAACCACTCTTCTCCCAGAGAGTGGAGCGGATTTTAAGGGGGTCGCTCTGGAATTGCAACCACGCACATTGCTTGTTTCTTCTGAGTACGCCGACTTTCTATACCGAGTGCAACGACTCTGTTTTATATGGAATTAACACGGGTGCGCCGATTCTTACTGGGAAGAGTATTGACCTGACTTTGGGGAGGGAGGGAGGTATAGGTAAAAAAGGAATAGCCTTATTTATCAGGGGCTTGAAGAATAAATTACCTAATTTGTAGGGCGAGAGAAATGGGAGGGAATGGGTATAGATAAAATAAATAGAGAAATGGGGGGAAGGGAATGGCTCTGAGTGACAACTACCTTTGCAAGATAGCTGGGAGGATAACTGGACTGGGAATCAGGTCAATGGTTGCAGTGGTGCAATGGGGGTTTTCACTACCCAAGAGAGGCTACAGTCTATCAACAGAGTGCAAACAAGGCAACATTATATGAAGGCAGGGAGGGAGGCAGGGAGGAAAAGTTACTAAAATGCTGATATGGGAAGACAACTCATAATAATAATAAAGCATGTAAAATGAAATTTTGGATGCCCAGCTGTGGTGAAAATCCACCCCAAGAGTACCAACAAAGGATAAAATCCACTTTGAACAGTGATCATGCCCTTTGCTATAATTATATTATAAAATTTATGTTAACTGGTCTTGGCATGGTCTGCTTAAAACCAAACCACTTATCAACCGGTATCAGCTTATCTGTATTACCAAATACTGTCTCACTCAAAAAGTGCTACATTCAAGAACCCAATTGAAAGGTTATGAACAGTTTTTTTTTTAAGTTTTTTTTATGTTAGGTTTCTGCAATAACTTTATGATAACAAGATCAGATTCTAATAGTGAGTGGTCGGTAACGGAATGCTGCTCCCAGCACTCCTGGCTCACAAATAGTGTTGTGCTTAGTTGATGGGTTGTTTTACTATAAAATGCTGTTAGATATTTTATTGAAAAATTATAGACTTTGATAATTTAATAATCGTTGGGTAATTTTGAAAATTTAAATATGATTTATATAAACAGCTTCCATTTGTATATAAAACAAGTTTTAGAATACATTTTACCCAAGAAACGGCAAAGGGCCGTTTGGACGGTAACTCAGCATGGGTGAATCATGGTGCAAAAACTTAGAAAATTTTTTTGCGAAAAAATAAAGTTATACAAATATATCATAGCCATGCAATGAACAAAAGACAATCATTATTTCAAGGCCCTGTGGCGTTACAGACTCAGATAGGATATACACAGACGGGTAGGTACCTGGACTAGCAGTAATATGAGCAGCAGAAAGGAAAATAATGGAGATGGTTGTAATAAACCCTAAAACAAAATTTCTAGGAAAGCAAGCATTCAAATAAATTCAACCAAACATACAAAATCCAAAATTTAGTAATTCAAT
The DNA here is from genome assembly GCA_914767715.1 of Membranipora membranacea. Taxonomy (NCBI): domain Eukaryota; kingdom Metazoa; phylum Bryozoa; class Gymnolaemata; order Cheilostomatida; family Membraniporidae; genus Membranipora; species Membranipora membranacea. The sequence continues at coordinate 21,012,764 of OU612072.1, forward strand.
TGTATTGCCTACTTAGCAGTAAAAGTCTATTGGTGATGTTTTACGTACTGACAAAAAGTTGTACCTGCAACAGCATTATTTTGGGGCCACAGTCCTAAATCTACTTTGAAACCCTTATTAATTCACCTAGGAAATGTCAAATGAAGGAAAAAGGTGCAAAATCGTTCTAAAAGAATTACAACATGAAAAACACGAGCAGAAAACTTTTAAGCGAACAGTCACCTAACCTGCCTTTAAGTAGGAAAGTTGGAACCCTGTTTATGACAAAACAAAGTTGCCCTGAGTCCTCGTACTGAGAGTGTTATACATCCTAGAGGTGAGGCCATAGTGGAACTCCTAATCGTAAGTGTGCAGCAAGCTGCCAGAAACTGAAACAGGCACTAGTCGGCTATTGGTAGTGACACTTTGATCTTAGCCAATAGGCTGAGAAGTTGAACTTCTTGTAGGGTCTTGTTGACAGTTGCAGTACCGGCAGACTTAAGGGCCTGATCGAACTCACATGGCAACATTGCCATGTGTGAAAAAAAATTGACACAACACAAGTAATGTCAGGTAAGACAATACGGCGATTGGTAAAATATTGTTTTCAGTACAGAAATAAGAAACTGCCAATAGAATTAAACAAATCTAGGAGACTTACCATACAGGAGTGCAGGCCATGTGTCAGGGGGACAATCGCCAGTACAATAAGAATAAAATGAAACACGGCTGTGTACACATTTTCAAATGAATAAACTTGTTCTCAATTCTCAACATGTTCACATCTGGAGTTGCCTGGTCACATGTAATACATTATGTTATGCTGTGACTTGACCCTGTTAGTTATTAATCAGTGAAATGGAGATGATTATTCCTTTTATATCCGGTCATCAGTTACCTTGATCTTCTACTCATATATTAGGTAGATGCGTCGTCCCAGCTCCCTACAAGCAGAACTAAAGGCATGTCAATAAATAAAACCTTAGGCCTAGTGACAAACGAAAAGTTAGCTACACATTACAGGTCTGGTGTACTTAGCCTCAGGGTGACAATCGTATGTAAGATTGAGAGCACTAACCCTCCCCCCCCCCCCCATAAGACAAGCCTATATGTGACACATAGCATCCAAAATGGCTACACAAACTGAGGCGGAATTTTGCTGGCTGAATTAAGTGCAAGCGCATTACTCCTAATGGTAACTAGAAGGCATACAAAATAGTGCCGTATGTCTACTTAAGTCCATGAATTGTACTGCCAGGAGGTTGGCACTTCAGGAGGAAATGTTGGTTCGAGACCAATCAAGGAAGTGGTTTGTGAACAACTGTTCTAACCGCATTAACATCGACTGCATCTATTCTCATGAGTACTGCTCTACTGATACATGGGAAGAGGGGTGACTACCTTGTAAGAGGTTGCTAGACACTCCATAAGTCCAGAACTGACATAAGTAGGCTACATAACATATGATGTGCTATAATTGAGAAGCATGCTTGAATTATGCTTCCAGCCTCAAATCATCCCTAGACATTATGTGTTCCTTACTCAATCCTCAAGAACGTTTACTTTGTGTGGGTATAACGTTCAATTCACATAGCCATTATGCAGGTTTTGGTTTCTTAGTAAGTACTATTACAAAACGGGCTAATTTAAAATTTGTCTCGGGAAACCTGATTTTAGTACGGTTTTTGACATTTTAGTTACGTCCCATTATGTTGATTTTTTTCGAAACGTTGTTTTCTGCTTGACTTTAAAGGTTAGAATATTATAGAAAAATTCCATGGATAAATAATTTTGGTATTACTCTCGAGGAGTTAATAAAAGTATGGTCTTTTATGTATTTGGGTACTTGATGTTAGCTAGGCACTCAATTCTGGCTAGCTGAGGCGGGAGTCCACGTAAAAGAGTGTGCTCAAATATTAACTAGGACATAATTTGGCTATTTCAAGCCGATGCAAAACGGTCAAGTTTCTAGACGTGTGTTGTTTACTTCTCGATGGTAAAACACTCCGAATGAATAGACAATGATAGCTGTTCAGTTTGTATTAGTCTCATCCTCTGAGTAAAGTAAAACATGGATGGATGATCTGGACGAAGTGATGGTTTGTATTCTACTCATTTCTGAGAAATAAAACAAACGCCAGAATGGACATAAGTAATAGCGGCTATCTTAGTCATATGGTACTGCTGTCCTTACCTTATTCTTATGATACTGCTGTCCTTACCTTATTCTTATTGTACTGTTGTCCACTATTCTGAGGCTGCTTGTGGGTTAGTACTGGGGATTTTGATTGATGCGGGTAACCAGAGATATTCGGTAGATTATAAAATACACAGATCAAGAATATTAGTCATTAGGTTGATTATGTTTTGAAGAAATAAATTCAATTTTCAGGGCCGAAAGCTTCATGGAATCGAAATACATTAAACATGAATAGCTTATGTAAATCATTATAAATTTAAAATGAGAGTTTCAGTTTAGTGCACAAAGAAGTTGTCCCCTCCTTGATGTAGAGTGGACAACTCTTATTAACTAGATGAAATCTCAACTATTGTCCCACCCTCCCTGCTAGAGGCAATCATAAACCCAAACAAGATCGGTGACGCTGTCACAAAGGTGTTGTCGTTGATTTGAAGCCCAAAGTCCAGATATTTGGTGTTAACTCGATCAATTTTGATGGCATTTCAAGTATGAAAATTGAGTTCTAACAAGATACCTGAACTAAATACTGCACTTAATATGAACTGTCAATGATGCTGTCATTGTGACTATGCACAAACAAATGGGACGATCAATGTTTGTTTTACGGTCCTATATCATGGAATCAGACAAGTCAAGAACACGCTTCATGTTAAGATTCTCACCGCTCATGCGTCGGCAAATAGCATGTGATAAAAACCCCTGATTTTAATCAATTTAGTCATATGGGAGCATACACCAAACTCAAATGAGCAAGAGCATGCTTTATGATGATGTAGTGAACATACGTGTGAGCGAATCAGGGAGCGAATTATATAATATTACCTCAATTTTAAGCATTATTATGTGATAATTTATACTACAGCATGATAATATATTTTTTACAATATAGCATCTCAACTTAATATTCAATATTCGAGCTTAATCAAAAAATAATGATACATTATAATATAAAACAATACGTAAAAATACATATTATTATGTATTATATTATATTATTAATATAATATTATTACGTAATATAATACATATTAATATGATATAATATAATTACCCTCTGATCTCTCTCTCCCCGTGGCCTGATGCTCTTGTCAGTCATTATAAGTGCAAATTAAAATTAAAATTTCCTTTCCATACCACCTATGAGGTAGACAGCCTGAGTGTTGTTTTCCTATTATTTGGCAGAACTCCCCCATAATTATGCAACACCAATGTCATAATCATGGTATATCAATGTATATATTATATAAAGATACGGAGTCGTCTTCATGCTCCTCCTTGCTTTTTTTAATCTTGCCTCACAGGAATTCAAACTCGGGCCGCTCGCACTGAGTTCTAACACTCTTACCACTCAGCCACGCTGGCCTGCTGAAGATTGCAAATGTCAGTGCGAAATATGCAGGTCTACTGGGTGTAAGTACTAATAAATAGGTACCGTAACAAAACAGTTAAACCACCAATAAAATCTGGCTTCATTGGGATTTGTACCTGGGCCTGTTGATCTGAGATCGAGCACACCAGCCACTGAGCCACGCATGCCCGCTGAAGCTTACAAACTTAAGTTGGACATGATCGGGTAAAGTTACTTATTTTTTTCTCTCTTTCTTTCAAGCAAGGAAGGCAGAAAATGTGTAAAAACTTATATGCACACGCGCAACTGGATTTACTACAAATATGTGGTTGAAGAGAGGACTTTGATTCAGCCATTTCTCCTCTTTTCCAAAAAAATCCTTTTTGAAAAAAGTGTAACGAGGCACTGGATATGGGGTTCTTTTCTTTTATATACACATGCGTTTATCATAAACACAAAACTGAATTTTTGCAGAAAAACTGAAATTTTTTGGATACAAATTGAGACAAAAATTAAAATTTTTGGAGACCTACTAAAATTTTTGTTTATAGTGACAGTCCTACTAGGCCATGTTTGGTATGGTTTTAAAGATCTCAGGCTGAAAAGTACCGTGGCCCAGAAAGCCGGATAAAATTAAACTTATCTGCTGTGAATTTAATTTAAAAAAGACCTGAATTGAATTAAATATTTCAGTGAATTTAATCAAACTTTTCTGCATTAAACTTTTCTGCATCAAACTTTCAAGTTCTGCATCAAACTTTTCTCCTCTTAATCAAACTTTTCTACTATGAATTAAACTTTTCTATTCTGCATCAAACTTTTCTGTTCTGCATCAAACTTTTATACTCTGCATCAAACTTTTTGTTCTGCTGCACCAAACTTTTCTACTCTGAATCAAACTTTTCCGCTCCACTGATATCAACCACCCTATATACTATGTATTACTGTATGCAGGTCCTCAATCTACAAATTTGCCTTACAGAATATTTTGGTGCACATTTTGTTAGAAGGAAGATGAAAGATGGGTAACCAGCTATTTTTGGGCGTTCCCAGTACAAATATTTTATACCATACATGCAGGTCTATTATTTAAGATTTGGTACCATACAGGCTGTTATCCTCAGCTTTATAAACTACAAGTTTTTAAGCAGGGAATTTCAATAATACACAGGTATAAGAAATCAATACATTATAAATATTTGTTGAATTCCCAAATAGCTTTTACAGCAAATGGAAAATCCTTACAAGTGGGACCTTTTGTCGTATACAGTCACAATGAAACTTCAATTTCATTTGTGGGCCTAACCACTACTCTTATCATTCTTGTTAGTCAGCAAACAAGCCTAGTTTTTGGGAACAAACTTTAATAGCCACCTTTACTATACTAAGGGCAACAGCTTATCACCAGCCCTAGACTGACTGGCCCCCGATCTTTCTTATACTATACAAAAAGGGAATTTTCATTGCTATCTTACTAATGGTAAAGTCATAAAATTTATTCTTCCACTCATTACCAATAATCGATTTCCATGAAATTTCTATAGTAACCAATATAACATTTAAAAAAAATGAAGCAATTAATGTATGGATATTGTTTTATGCTAGCTTGACGATATGAACTCTGCAGCAATCTAAGTGAGGTCACTACAAATAAATGGGCTTATGGTTTTGCTGGCCACAATCCTCACCTGAAAACCTAATTCATTCTGTTAGCACGAGTCTGACCTAATACCACAATTTCAAACAATATGTCAAACTTTTAATTGATACTGATACAAACATGACAATTCACACCAGTGGGTTGCTGGCTGCATAACCACACAGGAGATAATACTACTTTGATAATATGGACAGGCTAAAACTGCAGTTCAAGAAAACATCCCAATACATTAGAGAAATTTACTGGGAGTTTTTACCTAGGTAATACATACACATGTAATAATAGTATTCCAAGTGGTGCGGAGGTTTTTGCAAGGGCCAGCCTCTACTAGGGTAATTATTTTAGTAAGAGCGGGTGTCATGAAATAGAATTGAATCTGGTCAGATGCCAGCTCTTTGTTTTCTATGAGGTTTTATTGCTTTGCATCAGCAGAATGTTATACATTTTTGTTAGCAATCTGACTCATACATACTCAGACTCATACATGATAATAGCTTAGCTTCAGCGTATAGCCTAACGAAATTTGTGAAAGGATGGGTCCAAAGAGAATGAGACTTTCTGTCTGTTGAGGCAATCAACAATTTTTATGATGATTCACTTTTCACATTTATGTGCTGGATGGGTTTAGAATCCAACATACATGAAGAAATAATAATCTGTCTAGAAAAGCAAACAGTCTGGGGAAAAACAAACAGGGTCTCCCAGTATAAACCAGTTTAAATAGAGATTTCTGATATACCCTATAGGAGTTTAATTTAGCTAGAGTCTAATTTCGCTATCTTGACCTGGTACTAAATTTCACTAGTACTTAATTTCGCTAGTAGGCTTACTAGTGAAAATTAAAATAAACGTCCTAGCTGGGATACGAACCCAGGGTATAAATCTCCATCTGATTGCTAGGCAGGCACTTAGACCCCTACACCACGCTAGCTTGCATGCTTAGGGAAGGCGTATTCCTGTATAATTCTACATTGTTTATGAAACTATGGTGAGTGAGTTTAATTTAAGTTACACTAAATTTTGCAACCTAGACAATAACCGAAAAGCGAATCCTAAATGCCGCGAAACTAAACTCCTATAGGGTAGCTGTTCGAAATGTTTGGGAGAAACGTATTGTCCATGCTGTGTGACTGTGGCCTTGATAAAGACCGCCATGCAGTTCTATTGCAAATCATTGATGATGGATTGAAATGAAAGCCTATTGACTATGAACTATTGGTAGACTGAGGACCTACATAAATAGCAATATATAATACAGGGTGGTTGATATCAATGGAGCGCAAAAGTTTGATTCGGAGTAAAAAAGTTTGATGCAGAGTAAAAAAGTTTGATGCAGAGTAGAAAAATTTGATGCAGAACAGAAAAGTTTAATGCAGAACAGAAAAGTTTGATGCAGAGAAGTTTGATTAAATTCACTGAAATGTTTAATTCAATTCAGGCCTTTTTAAATTAAATTCACAGCAGATAAGTTTAGTTTTATCCGGCTTTCTGGGCCACAGTAGAAAAGTCATTAGGAGATATGAAATAAAACAGCCTGTGAACCAGTAAAACTGCTGCAAAGTCTGAAAATTTGGATCATAGCGGATCAAAGTGAATTATTGCCTCCCCCTGACCACTATGATCCCCTATGATCCTTGCTAAAATAATTGAAAAAAAACTAATTGCTATACCACTTTTCTAATAGGACTGACCGTTTAAGGAGTTGATAGTTTGAGATTCAGTTGTTTCCATCAAGTCAAGTGGCAAACATCAAAACTAGGAAGCGTGCGAAACATCTAACATGATAGTCCTTTAGGTCACAAGAAAAAGAAACTAGATGAGAGTAACCTTTATTTTGTGTCAGCAAACTCACATGCTATCAGACTTTTCCTCTTAGTCATATACATGTTGAAGGGAATTACTTCAAATTTTTTTTTGGACCAAGAACATAAATGAACTGTATCGCAAACCTCTAAAAGGTGTACGAAATATCCTCCCATATTAAATTGGAGTTGTGCTTACTTTGGCATTCACTGATTTTATGACTTACTGCCTCAATGACTCACCTACTTAGTGAACTGGTGACTCATCTACACACCTATCTGATTACTTAATGACAAATCTTCTTATTTAATGACTCGTTGACTTACGGAGAGTTTTCCTGATTAGATAGAGCTGATCTACATATGCCAGGCCCGGCCACAGGGGCTGTCCTGTAATCAACTCATAGAATATATAACCAATAAACCAAATCTCCACTGAGGGTCCGTACTGTGTAACCCCTACCTATTTTGACTGCAAATTGTCAGATTTTGGTGAGACAGGGCAAGACCGAGACAGCGACAAAATTTGAGATGAGACCGAGACGAGACCGGGATATATATCTATACTGACCATTTTGAACACTTCCACTTTATTGGCATCGGCCACGGTTTTTGATTTTTTCGTTTCAAGAAACCAAAAACCTTAGCAAAAACCGTGGCAATAACGGTGGCAAACACAGTGTTTGTGATGAAAAAGTCTCGACATTTATCAAGACTTCTGTCTTGACAAAACGAGACGGTGTCTCGAGGGGACTTGTCTCACAAGACCGAGACTGGGACCGAGACTTTGCCATCACTACCTACTAACAGCACATGGCTTCTGTACCATCATGTAGCCACATAGTCTGTGTAAACGCTATCAGACCCAGCTAAAAATAGAGGATATACATTAGATACCAGCTCTACTGACTCTTCATGGCAAACATCAATTCTCCCAGCTGAAATGAACTGTGACTTTCTCCTCAGGTTTTACCTGAGTCAGAAGCCTAAGCTGACAGGCAAATCATCTTTTTAACTATCAAAGTATACAGTCATTGGCAATCCCCGCCATAAGTTCGGTCGATGAATTTAACTGAATTTTTTGACTATGAGGCTCAATATAACTACGCCATCCAAACCTCTTACTCTACAGGATAATGCCTGCTTTCCCAGAGCAAGTGCAGTCGATGAAAAACATAATTTCACACTGACAAGGACAAAATTTGAACTTATTAATTCTGATCAAATATAACATAGTTGTGTACCGTAAACTAACATGTTAAGTAAATAAATTTATTTTAATAATCAGCTCATAATGATTATTTCATTGTTTTGATCGGTGTTTTGACTACACAGATATGATAGTGTTAAAATACTGGCCAACAACAACGACAGTGGAATGTATTATCATGCCTTGACATGTACCTCAGCCAAGATCACTCAAACTCGCTCTCTCTTTCTCGACTCCCTCCTCCCTCCTCCCACATTGGCCCCGAGCAGTGCTTGATGGTTAATATGGGGTAAATTATCATAACTTTAACACGAAAAAGAATCCACTGAATTTAAGACATTGTGGCCTAGGTAGGTTTTTTAGGTATTGAATCGTTGAAGCGAAATTTCATATAACAATTAAATCATCATAATAATCACCTGACATTGAGTGCTTTGCTGTCTTTCTGTTACATCTAGGCCTTTGGGGCTCAGGTGGTAGTTGGGGCGGGAAGTTTCAATTTTCATCTGTCAAGTAGCTTGCCTAGGTTTTCAAAAGTAAGTTACTAGGACATCAGTCAAATGCGTTGAAGCTGGCAGAACTTTAGCTAGATCCATTTACCGACACAAAGTTATAATATATACTAATGAATTTCTTGCGTGTATCAATTTTAGCTAATTTATTATTAGCTATTTTCTATTTTGTTGCGTTGCAAGCACGTCATTACCCCAAATTACTTCAACTTCTCATACTAGTGATATGAGTTTGGCAGTATCTAACTATAAGCAGTACACTGCAGTAAATATGTACTGCCATGAACTTTTAGAAACCAGTAATGATGAAGTCATATACCGAATCACAGTGACACAAAATCATGTGCAAGCCAGGAATATTGATTCCGTTGGTACAAGCTTACAAAAATTGTTGACCTTTCACTAATTATCGGGATGGCCTCATCAGCATTGTCACACAGCTACCTAATAAGTAGCCATGTGACGAAGCTATGGGGTCAGAGCTATGCCCCTTCCCCTCTATCAATAACTCCACCTCAACCCTGATATAATATTATGAATTTTTGTCTCGATGAAAATCGAACACCAAGATATACGGTCTTCTTTCTTGTTGTTCAGAAATCCAATCTTGTCATCAAAACATATATCCATAGCATGCATCTATGGGAATGGCAGGATTGGGATAATCAACTGACAAGTGCTGCACCCATTGGACATAAGTCATTTCAACTTTTATACAAATGACTTGCTGAAAGTGCACGACTCTAACGGTATAGCTCTGACTGCAGAGTTATGTGGCTAGTACCAACTTTATATAACCTGGTATTTTTTATGCGCCACCCGATTGCATGAGAGATGTTATACAGAGAGCATACCTGCCATGTAAAACGATGCTAACACATTGATACACAGTTGTTCAGTAGATCAGTTTCACTTTACCTTAATTTTGTATGGCAAGTCTGTGATCTCCAAACATTTAACCAAGGTCAGCTTGTCTCAGCTATCAATATGCTATGCGTACATATTTAACAAGTGACATAATATTTGGAAAAGCATCCAAGTTTTGTAGGACGGCTGGCTGCACCTTATTAGGGAGCATGATGTTTGATTGTTTTTAAAAGTCAGTGGCACTTATGGGTTACTATAAGACAAAATAGCTCGACAAGAAAAAACAATATTATGTTTCGTAAAAACGACGGTCATTTTAGCATCGCTTACAATCATATGTGATTATTTAGTGCATGATGGATTGATATTTTTTGATATTTGTAACAGGCTTCATTGTTTGTTTACATGCTCCGTTTATATAAAGGTCGAGGAATACCCGAGTACAGGTAGTACGTCAGGGTTGAGGTAGACTGGAAAGTAATGTGTAAACATTGCATTGTGGGATACCATATCCCTGTTGTACTATGGGGTCTGGGAGGCCAGCACTGAGAGCACAGCACACACCCCTCCTCTCCCTACATTGAAGTTATTATTTATTCTCAGGGGTGTAAACACAAAGCTCACTCAAACTCCAGCATATTGTGTGATCCGACCTCTCCTTCTCAATTAACCCTTATTTGGATTTCTACATATGTATCCTGGCGATGTTTTTTCCCATCATAATCATGATAAGAGCATCAACTTCACTGTCACTGCGGGAGTATTATAGCATTGTTGGCGTAAGGATGTCTTATCAATGCAAAGTCCGTAGCCAGCGAAGTAGGAAAAGTCACACATTTTGCTCTACATGAATTCTTATTATTTCACCACTTAGCGCTAAGTTCACTAATCACCTGATAAGAGAACCAGGTGAAACGTTCACTTTGTGTAGTTGAATACTGATGAATCAAGTATCTATTATCAATGGTAATATTGCAAGGTCATTAATACAGACAATATGCAGTCTCATGGTAGATAATTCACAATATATAACCAGACCCAGATATTTGTGTCTCAAATCTGCTAACAGCATAAATTTAATCACTCACAATATTGCTGATGAGTGCGTCTTATTGGTCGAAGTGATGCATACTTGGCAACACACACCGTGTTTTGATTTTTGGCTTTATCAATAATATATCTAACTCAAATATAATGCTTCATCCTCTACTGTGTTATGAAGTGTGTCACATTATTAAATGCACTCTTCATATAATTGAAAAGCAGTGAATGAACCCTTGTCACGCGGCTACATGAGAGCCACAGCTACTTTTTTGTGGCTGGGAAACAAGCCTACAGTCGCGAATAAGACCATTAATCGATGCCTGATAAGGGTAAAACAGTAATATGATTCAGGATTAATTTGGCAAAAAAATTGATGGGTTGTACGTGTTGCATATGAGAGAAAGCATGAAGGTCGACGGTCTGAAATTTACGATGAATATAAACTAGTTGTACCCTGGAAGGGCACAACTCTTACGTTAATGTGTTTGCTAGAATACCTAGGGTACATTTTAACATTTGTCTTTCTAGACTATACCATATTTGAATTTTAAACAATGTAACCTGGCAAAGAGTACTTGCAGGATATTTATGATAAGAGTGTCAAATATGCACTTTGTGGCGGGAGTATTTAATATCGGTGACGTGAGAAGGTCTTCTCAATGCCAAGTGCCCTATTAAAAGTAATGCTTGTTCTACGTAAGTTCAAAATATTCACCGCTTATGACTAGATGCATCAAACATTTGATAAGAGAACCTTTTACTGGATAGTATTGGCAACTGTTGCACAAGTTTCTCTTATCTATGTAAATATTACAATGTCAGTAATACAGACAAAGTCACGTCTCATGGTCTCCCATGATTAAACATTCATAACCAGATGGCGACGATTACCGTCACACAACTGATGAGAGCAAGCAATTCACCATTCACTGCCTGTAGCGGAATATATAATTCCTGGGACTGCATCTTTGCAGGGGAATTAATTTATAAATGGCAACAGCACTGCGATGAATCATAGCCTGCATGCGCCTATGACACAACACAAAAATCATAGCCACACACAAACCTTGCATCTGACGCGATGCCAAGCTTCTCGATCTACTGTATTATGATTTGAATTACATTATATTCATGCATTGTTTGTAATTGAAGGGCAGTGGATGAAGCCATGTCACGCGACTGCACAAAAAGTAAACGCGTGACAAGGCTGTACAGTCAATGCAGGTAAGAGAATGACATCATGACATCCCGGAGAAATTTGGTGAATAAATTGATGAGTCACATGTATTGGATATGTTATTTAGCAAGAGGGGCCAGGGTCTTGAAATGTGCAATGATTAAGGAATAATAATACCTGATAGGGCACAGCTTTTATGTTCTGCTTGAATCTGTCCTCAATTTGTAAGCAAATGGGAGAATACCTGGAGATAAGAATTGAGTTAAAACTTGGGATTTGGGGGTTTTGACTTATACCGAATCTAATGATATAATCAATTTTCATGTCACATGACCCGATATACAAAATGGCCGCCATAAACAGGGAATTGCTGCCGATTAACAGTTCTTATCTTGCGATTGAGTTAAAACTTGGGGTATGGGGGTTTCTATATATACCGAATCTTATGACATCATTAATTTTCATGTCACATGACCCGATATACAAAATCATTGTAATTCATAATACAAACGGATAATGTTATAATGGAAAAATTGCGAAAACACAAAAGAAGGGAGTTGTCATAGCTGAGCATGCAGGCTAATTGTGGATTGCGTGAGCTTACGAGGGAGGGAAGGAGGGACGGTGGGAGGGAGGGAGGGACGTAACCCACTGGTGCCTATAACTATGCCTCAGTGCAGCTGTCATGTATGATTGCGGAAAATGCTGACATCTCAGAATTACAGTCAGTTTATTATCTGATAGATTAATCTTGTGAATATTTTTTCCCAGTTGAGATCACATTTTTTTAGATCACACTTGTACTGACATCATTTCTATCTTTTGTCTACAAGGTCGTTCATTGACCCACAATGGGAATACTGTTTTGTTAAATCGAGAAGGATCTGGACTAAAGATAGCGATCCTACAGAAAGTATCTCCAAATATATACTTCACAGTGTAGTTAAGGTCAGATTGTTGTCCAAGATGAGAAGTTTTGAAGCTTTTACCTCGAACACAAAAATCCCTTCCCTACCTGGGAGTCGAACCCAGGACCTTGTGCCTTCTCAGCCAACGCCATACCACTGCGCTATACATGACACGCTATCACAAGAAAAAATACACAGCATAACGTCCAAGTGATCATCTCCATACAAGTACTTGTGGTTAGGGCATTGTGGTTAGTGCTATGAATAGTTGTGGTTGTGGTTAGAGCGATGAATAGCGATGAATAACTACGATATGAAGCTTACGCTATGAAATATTTTGTGAGCAGTGACATTGAAAAATGTTTGCATTTCCCTGGCAAACTGTTGTTTGATACCAGAGACTATTATCTATAGTCTCTGATGATACTACGATCAAGCAGTGACCATTAAACTGAGCTGGAAAGTCGTGGGGTCGATTGTGTTGAAATGCTCAAGCCAGAGATGAAACTGAGGCTCTTAATAAAAACTCTCTGGCATCAAAAGACCGCCTGCATTGCTCTGAGGGCCGGATGGAAACAGGGATCTAGTATTGGAGTATGAGGTTGCCCAGTTAAAACCTCTTCATGATCTGAAGACAATGATAGGTATAAATCAGTTATAATCCTACACTATGCGAGTTTTTGAGGCTGTTTGATTGAAATCTCTTTTATTGTGTATAATATTGGTGACATTGAAAAATGTTTGCTTTTGTCTGGCAAACTGTGGTATGATACCAGAGACTATTATCTATAGTCTCTGATGATACTACGAGCAAGCAGTGACCATTAAACTAAGATACCAACCTTCAACCGGACAAAACAGAATCAAACAGTCTTCCTACCCGGTGACGGTGTTGCCTTGATTCCAGCCAAGGTTGTGGCTAAAGAAAACGCACAGCCTAGCAGCAAACAATTAGTGGCAGGCCAGTCATAGGTATACGGTATCAAGAATACTGACCCCCTTTCCCCTTTGTTTAGTCAGACTAACATGCCAAACCTCGTTGTAAATCTAAACTACATGACAAATGATAATCCGTCATATCACCAACTCCTATCATCAGGGTTGACATAGACCAAGCTTGGTCCATTTGCCTGCATTCCAAGTCGATCCCAATCCACTGGTCACGCCGCAGGCCTGCGGCGTTACCAGTGGAAGGGAGCAACAGGAATGCAGACAAGTGGATTAATCTTGTTCTAGATGACAAAACTAAATCTGAATCAAAACTCGAGAATATCGTTGTCTGACTCTATAATACTAAGATTTATTTGCTGAATATGGAGAAAATAGAATAGTGAGTATGGATTTAAAAAAAAAAAAATATATATATATATATATATATATATATATATACTTCAAGAGAAAGTTTCGCTCAATAACTGGCAGTACCTGCTAATGAGGAAGTCATGGTAATATAATAAGTTGCAAAACCATTTTCATATTTTCATTGAACAAGTTTTGTAAGACAGCTAACATCGAGCAAAGAAAACACAGCCTAATCCCTTGAAGAAGTGTCTTTTATGCAACAAAAGTACGGCTCCTTGCAAAAACACAGAGCCAGGCATAGGGAGTCGTTCGAGCAGCATCTTGAGATGAAGTCATTCATCGGGAAGCACTGTAAAGGCTTTGTTTAGGCGATAGAGTAATCGATCTCGGCTCTTGCACAGTACTGTTTTTTTCAAAGCGCAATAGGTCCAGTCATATAAGATGTCCACTAAAATCTCAATCTATAAAAAACAACATCATACAAGGTATTACCTCACCAGTTCATTCAAAAGATATGCAGAAAAAATTCTCACGGCATTGACCATTGGACTACACACAGTTTTCGTGTGCGTGTCCTCTCGCTTTCAACATGATAGAAATCTCCCCAGCGGTCTGTCAAGTTATTTATAAATCTCAACAATAGTAAGTGAAGCACCCAAAGTTAAATAATACCCAGCCCTAACTTCTTATGATCTTAGTAGCTGCAAAAAAAAAAAGATAGCGCGTCTATTTGACAGAGAGGTATTATTAAATTGCGCAAGCACTATGAAAAGAAAGTCAAATATTTACTATATTATCTCAGCATGATTCCTGTTGAACTGTAATAGCCAAACTGTTATTGGAAAACGATCAAAGGATGCCAAAAAACTCTCCCCTAATTAACAGAAATAGACCTGAGGGCTTGTTTATTTATGTATGTCATTCAAAAATAATTGTGATTTTCTCTTCTCTGAGACAGATATAGCTCCGTGGCTTTTTTTCATGGTACATGGTACAATGGTTTTAGTTTTGAATTCCTCTGTCCACCAATTACTGATAAGGGTGCTTTAGTCCGGATTTTACAGAGGTTTATCTATGTCATGGTAGATCCAATTAACAAGCACCGGATCGTAGATGAGTTTGATCACAAAAAAACAAATGCCTGATGATTTTTCCTCCCGCAGACGATAACCAATACTTATTTACGAATGGTGTCAGGGCTTCATGAAATGTAAATAAAGTTTTTCAATTGCTGATAGAAACAAAAATGAATTCGCATAAATGGTTTCTGAAATATTCAGACGCAAAGCCAATTTCTCCACTAGAGTAAACAACATCGATGTACAGCAGGGATCAAGTTGAAATCTGGATAGAACACCGCTATCTGCATCCCATAGATGTAGGTGATCACAATAGTTAAATTGGAAAGGAGTGGTAAACAGTATTCAGCCAATGCCACTTTTTCTAAAATTACCAGCATTACAATGTTCCCATTAACCTGGTCTCTCTATAAAATCCAGAGAACTGTGTTACAAGTTATATCAAAATATTCCTATAATGGAATTATAATTAAGTTATAAATGTGAAAAGATAAGTTGCAGGAGAAAATACCTCTACAGAAGTTTTCTGCTTTGTAGTTTGATTACATACCCTTATACGCAAGGCCGAGTGTATCAGAAATCTTTAGTGATTGCAGCTGCGCCAGAAGTTCTTCCGAGCCTCATGTCCTCAGCCTAAAGATATATAAAATACCCATCATCATAACATTTAGAAATGGAAAAAAAAAGCGAGAAAATGTAACTAATCATGAAGAGAGCAACGATATGTTCATCATAGCATGGATGCCCGGGAGATGTCAATGCCCTTATCAACAACAAGATGGACACTACCGCTACAAGTTCATACCAGTGAAAAAAAACAAATTGATTTGTTAAGGCTCATAAAATCGATAAGCATCCTTTTAGCAACTTTGTATTTAGAGCTTATGAGTGGCACTGTCACTGTGAAAAAGGCAGGCTCCGTTCCAAAGATCTGAACCTGTTTATGTTTGTTCTCTACATACATGCGAAATTGCGATCTGGCAGCAACAGCTTCACTTCTCAGTTGGATACATCATATTATATGGTGTCAATGCTCACGTAAAAAATGATGACTATCAATAAATGTTTAATTGAGGAAACTTCTATATTAAAATACAATTTAATAGTAGGCCTGCGATTCGACTGTCCTAACATTTGATTCAGTTTGTCATTGTACTTACCCTGAAATTGGTACATCCTCCACTGATCTGATATCATCATGAGACTCGATATGATTGCCCGGTGGTGTACTGTATTTAGTAAGAAGAGCCATCCCATACAAAACATACATAGTTCCTAGTTCGTAAAATCCGATTCAATCTATATCAGCAAGTCAGAGTACAATCGTTCTCAATTTATAGCAACTTCCCTATCCATAATCAGTGATTGCTGGAGCAATTTAAGTTCTTCCCTGAGCAGCCGGCCTAAATACTGTAGAATGATTATCACCACTGGACAGTCTTGCAAAATAGGCAGTTACTAGCTGCATCTAGCATGCTCTGCAAGTGTGATCAAGGATGATCAACAAGTGCTCAATGGACCATGAATTAACACACCACTTCAGTTACAGCATATAACGCATTCAATAGGCAGGCGTGCTACAATATAAATTATCATTGCCCAAATAATGGCTAAAAAATTTATCATGAAAAAATGGATGTTACTCACCTATGAAAGCCTCTCACCCCTTCAATATTATATCAAATGGCATAAGATTAAAAAATGTACAAAAGATAAATATGTTTACTACCATCTGAGAAACATCCATAGTTATAAGTTCAACAGGAAAGAAATTAAATCAGGTGGGTTAAAGGCATGTTTTTTGACCCTAAAAATACCCTTTTTCCCCCAAAAGTGATAAAAATATTGGGTCAACCCTCATGAAAGACAAAATGTACAATGACCCATTGAAAAACCCTTCGAATGATAGCTCAAATGTCCAAATCGGACAACAACTGCTCAAGTTATCGCAGGTGGGTTAATCTCCATTGAAGTCTATATGTCGCAAAAAAAGGCACAGATCTGACCTTAAAGGGATAATACACTTCTGATCTCTGTTTGGCAGCCAATGGAGCACAGAAAAATGTATGTACATACAAAAACTCCTTATTTGTAATTCAAAACCCCTTGTTCTGCTCAAATGTGCATTCTAAATTGTAGTTGTGCATCTCCAACAAGAAATAAGACAACTAACAGAATTGCTTGTGATCTGAAAAAAGCTGATTTTGTGAGCAGTTGTGTGCTCCTACCTCTTGGTTAGTGTTTCAATTGTCCAGATACTCAAAGTGCGCATGTGCAATAAGGATGACCTTTTGACTTTAGCTTGTTATTTTCTAACAGCCCAGCTTAACACTATTATTACCATATCCGGTTATGGTAGTAAAAGTGTTAAGCTGGGCTGTTAGAAAATAACAAGCTAAAGTCAAAAGGTCATCCTTATTGCACATGCGCACTTTGAGTATCTGGACAATTGAAACACTAACCAAGAGGTAGGAGCACACAACTGCTCACAAAATCAGCTTTTTTCAGATCACTGGCAATTCTGTTAGTTGTCTTATTTCTTGTTGGAGATGCACAACTACAATTTAGAATGCACATTTGAGCAGAACAAGGGGTTTTGAATTACAAATAAGGAGTTTTTGTATGTACATACATTTTTCTGTGCTCCATTGGCTGCCAAACTTAGATCAGAAGTGTATTATCCCTTTAACTACACTGTGTTCAGAACATCTCAAGAGTCTAATTGATGAGATAAAGAAGCTGGCTGCTTTGTAAATACTTCTCTATGAATCACAAAGTTTATGCGTCGTAGACGAGTTTAATGTAACAGATTAACCGAAAGGACTTACTATCTCACAGTCGGCCACTTTGTAATAGTTCATGGTACAAAGTGGACTCACTGCGTTTCATACCCAAGAATTGTCTGACAATTCTGTACAATTCTAGAATTGTCAGAAACTGACCTATATATCATTACCCAACCAGCAACCATTATTGTGTAATTTACCCTGCCTGCTAAATAAATTACTTTCATTATTGTTATTATATAGTCATAGTATAAGCCTTTACAGTTCTAGTCAATATCATACAATTGGATTGACATTGTATTCAATGAGTTTGTATTTAGATGACCAGGCAAGATATGCTGTAATGAATAGATATTGCTGTGCAAGGTAGCATCAAAATCTGTATTGCGGGAGGCCTAGGTTCAAATCCCGCCAGGGCAAATCTTTTCCTTTTGTTTCATCATGATGGAAAATGAAAGCATTCCCTTCGAATTGTTGGCTCACAATTTTTGTAAGCACAGAAAACTCTTAATAATGAGTATGATGACCCGACAAAATACTTATTTTCAACTCTTCTGTGTTGTACCATACCCTATGTTATATTTTGTGCAATCTGTTAATATTGGCAGCAACTGCATAAATATAATACATCAGCTAAACTATGCTAGCAGAATTATCAGAAAACTTTGCTACTAATATAAATGTACAACATCGCTCCCAAGATGAGCGAGGAATTACTTTGTATCAACCGTCCTACATGCCTAAGTGGAGAGAAGTGATATGTGAATGAGGCCATATTATCCACAGAACCACTGACTACTGAAAACATGCTGACTGATGCTTAAAAACTCAAACTTGGTGTCACAGCAAGTAGTATGAGTACTGATTATTGGCATAGTCTAAACTACGCTCCTTGTGATTATTGAGAGTGAATGGGTTTCAGCTATTTCTATTTGTTGGCCAAAGATGCTCTGAGCATGGAGTTAGCTCTGAATGTTATGGTATGTGGGCTGAGGGAGGCAAAGGTAAATCAACTATCGTAAGCCTGGTATATATTCATTACCTGTCTACAAAGGAGCTCTTGATGTTATACTATATCATTCCCAGCCATCTCAGTTATATGGTGTACAGGAAGCAATGTTGGCATATTTCTTTCTCACTCTTGGATGGTAGTTCCCTAGTAGGTGTTGGCACTAGTACAGATAGTATTAAAATGTTAGACTAGTGCCAACACCGTTTAAAGTAATAAATTTTAATCTGTCAGCTTGAGAGCCACAACCAGGGAGGTTAGCCAATAACAGGCATAATTACATAATTAACTTGATATATTTGTTGTCAAAATTTTTAATTGTACAATTAAGTATAATTAACACTGTTTGTTAATCCTTCATACACATTCCATTGCGCTTGTAACAAGTCATCATGTCACACTTGTGGAATCAGAGAGACAGGAGTCATTGTAAGCTGACCTAACTTCCTGTCTTTTGCTGCTGATAATGAATGCGGTGAGTTTTGAATTTCGCGAACATTCATTTTTATAATGATGGTTGTTTGGGTGTAATTGCAATCATAAGCATTCTTTGTCAGAAGAGTGAGGGAGGGGCGGGAAGTTGTAACATTTTATGCAAAGAGCTAGATAATTGTCCAAATTACATTTGTATAATTTTATCAAATTATTTCATCAAACTCTGCTTCAAAGCTCATCATTGTACAGAGTTATTATGTCAAGAATGAGATTGCCTCGCAAAAAAACCTTAAATTCTCTGGCGCCCTTATTCTCCAGTATTTACAGAAAAGTTTCATTGATTTTCCGCGCTTCTTGGTCAACTTCAAGAGTTGAGCCAGCATTTACCCACAGGGTTGTCCATTTTAAAATCTACTGGTACCTTATAAGTTCTGTGAAGGTTGCCTATGAATGCCAGTGTAAACAAAATGAACATTCTGACTGGCTTATTTTGATTATGACTTCATGGGTAAATAACTTGGATACCAACAATACATCCAATTATGCTTGGCTAAGATGTTGATGTCAATTGAAAGGTAAACAATTATTGGCAAATGGCACTGTGAGAATCTTGTTCAAATTCAATAAGCTAATCTCATTGAAAATGATCAGGCAGATTAAACTGTACATTGTAGCCATTAATTGAATTTTATGGTATATGAGTAGAGAGAAGCATGAGTAAATCAAACAGGCCTATCATTCAATGACACAATAGAACTCGTTTGTATAGAATGTCTGGTGGTCACTGGAAATTCTAAATTTATCAATGCAGCTGATAATAATAATCTGAGAGCTTTGAAAGATTATCTGCCAAGAGGCTGTCCAGGCAATAATTTATCGCTTTAAAATTTAACAGCTGTAATGGCCCTGCAAGCCCCTAATGTGAATTTGTTGAAATGATTGGAATTTCAGGCTGATAGAACCTTTAACATACCAAACTCTTTGATGCATGCAATTAATGGCTACAGTGTACAGTTTGAACTGTCTGTCTGTCTGATCATTTTCAATGAGATTAGCTTATTATTGAATTTGAACAAGATTCTCACAGTGTCTATTTGCAAATTGTTTACCTTTCACTTGACATCAACATCTTAGCCAAGCATAATTGGATGTATTGTTGGTATCCAAGTTATTTACCCATGAAGTCATAATCATGATAAGCCAGTAAGAATGTTAATTTCGTTTACACTGGCATTCATAGGCGACCTTCAAAGAACTTATAAGGTACCAGTAGATTTAAAAATGGACAACCCTGTGGATAAACACACAGATTATCATATAATGCCGGCTCAACTCTTGAAGTTGACCAAGTAGCGCGGAAAATCAATGAAACTTATTTGTAAATACTGGAGAATAAGGGCGCCAGAGAATTTAAGGTTTTTTTTGCGAGGCAACAATCTCATTCTTGGCATAATAACTCTGTACAATGTCGAGCTTTGAAGCAGAGTTTGGTGAAATAATTTGATAAAAATAAATAAATGGAATTTGGACAATTATCTTGTATTTTGCATAAAATGTTACGACTTCCCGCCCCCTCACTCTTCCGTCAAAGAATGATCATGATTGCACTAACACCCAAACAACCATCATTATAAAAATGAATATTCGCGAAATTAAAAACTCACGGCATTCATTATTCGCAGCAAAAGACAGGAAGTTAGGTCAGCTTACAATGACTCCTGTCTCTCTGATTCCACAAGTGTGTCATGATGCCTTGCTACAAGTGCAATGGAATGTGTGTGAAGGATTAACAAACAGTGTTAATTATACTTAATTGGACAATCAAAAATTTTGACAACAAGGAAATCAAGGTAGTTATGTAATTATGCCTGTTATTGGCCAACCTCCCTGCTTGTGGCACTCAAGCTGACAGATTAAAATTTATTACATTAAACGGTGTTGCCACTAGTCTATCATTTTAATACTATCTGTACTAGTGCCAACACCTACTAGGGGACTACCATCCAAGAGTGAGAGAGAACTATGCCAAAATTGTTTCCTGTACACCATATAACTGAGATGGCTGAGAATGATATAGTATAACATCAAGAGCTCCTTTATAGACAGGTAATGAATATATACCAGGCTTACGATAGTTGATTTACCTTTGCCTCCCTCAGCCCATATACCATAACATTCAGAGCTAACTCCATGCTCAGAGCATCTTTGGCTAACAAATAGAAATAGCTGAATGTCATTCACTCTCAATAATCACAATGAGCGTAGTTTAGACTATGCCAATACTTGCTGTGACACCAAGTTTGAGTTTTTTTTAGCATCAGTCAGCATATTTTCAGTGGTCAGTGGTTCTGTGGAAAATATGGCCTCAATCACATATCACTTCTCTCCACTTAGGCATGTAGGACAGTTGATACAAAGTAATTCCTTGCTCATCTGGTGAGTGATTTTGTACATTTTTAGTAGTAGCAAAGTTTTCTGATAATTCTGCTAGCATAGTTTAGCTGATGTATTATATTTATGCAGTTGCTGCCAATATTAACAGATTGCACAAAATATAACGTAGGGTATGGTACAACACATAGGAGTTGAAAATAAGTATTTTGTCGGGTCATCATACTCATTACTAAGAGTTTTCTGTGCTTACAAATATTTTCAGCCAACATTTCGAATGGAATGCTTTCA
Source organism: Membranipora membranacea (assembly GCA_914767715.1). Lineage (NCBI taxonomy): Eukaryota > Metazoa > Bryozoa > Gymnolaemata > Cheilostomatida > Membraniporidae > Membranipora > Membranipora membranacea. The sequence goes on from OU612072.1 coordinate 21,034,764, forward strand.
ATTTGTATCATAATGAAACGAAAAGAAAAGATTTGCCCCGGTGGGGGTTTGAACCTGGGCCTTCTGCAATATAGATTTTGATGCTACCTTGCACAGCAATATCTATTCATTACAGCATATCTTGCCTGGTCATCTAAATACAAACTCATTGAATACAATGTCAATCCAATTGTATGATATTGACTAGAACTGTAAAGGCTTATACTATGACTATATAATAACAATAATGAAAGTAATTTATTTAGCAGGCAGGGTAAATTACACAATAATGGTTGCTGGTTGGGTAATGATATATAGGTCAGTTTCTGACAATTCTAGAATTGTACAGAATTGTCAGACAATTCTTGGGTATGAAACGCAGTGACTGTGGGTAGTTTTTATGACGAGGCTTAGCTCCATATCCTGTAACGCAACAGCAGAGAGAACTGATATCCGGCTTTAGAATGCAGTCTTACCTAATTGGTTACCCACGGTGATATCCTGATTTAGATATCACTGTTCATTTCCTCGGGTAACACAAAAGCCAAGGTGTACAATAAATCATTTTAAAGACTGTTTCCTTGTGAAAAAAACGATTGATGACTGATATTGTAATACCATACTTATGCTGTTTAACCCACACATGTACATAGACTAAAGAAAATGAGCCATACCTCTTTGAGAGAATATGGTTGATGATCAGCTCTGGACGACCATCTCATCATCAAAAAATACATGCAGTTGATCCGGGAGGGAAATGTTAGGGGGAGATACATGTTTACTGTTTGTGTAGCTGATGTAAATCTGTACAAGAATACCATGTTTTTTGAGGTATAAAGAAGCCGAATTGAGCGATAGAAACCATCACTTCATCAAAAAAATACATAAAATGATTAATTTGAAAGTGAGTTTGTGAGAAGAAATGTACTGCTTTCAAATACAACATATCACATATCACACTGTACTGATAACCATACATTTCATGAACTTCAGTCACAGAAGAGTCACCTAGTGTATTTTCTCTCTCCATGAATTTATGATCTCCCACAACTTTTGGTCTTCAAAAAGATTCAAATTGTCTTCCCCTATCTCATTAAGATTATAGGGAGTTGTCCTCTCAGAGGAAAAGTGGGAATAACTTCTTCAATCTTTCAAATACTCCAATAGAGAGAGGACGCTGTTGGTATGAAAAGAAGGCAAGGTTTCGTCACTCACTGCATCCTGGAGAATGCATGGTGAGGTAGGGGGTGTGCTAACCATTATTTGGATTTCAATATATGTATCCTGGCGACGATTAACCGGATCATAATTATGATAAGAGCATCAACTTCACGTGTCACTGCAGGAGAATTATAGCATTGTTGATGCGAGGATGCCTTATCAATGCTAAGCTCGCATGGCTGCTAATTAGGAAAAGTCACACTTCTTGTTCTACATGAACTCTTAATATTTCACGACTTAGCGCTAAGTTCACCAATCACCTGATAAGACTGCCAGGTGAACCTTTCACTTTGTGTTGTTGATTGCTGATGACGCAAGTATCTCTTATCAATGTAAATATTGCAAGACGCGGATGTTCGTGTTACACATCTGATAATAGCATAGAATTCACCTCTCACAATACGGTTGATGAGTGCGTCTTATCGGTCGAAGTGCTGGATACGTCATGGCAACACACGCTGTGTTTGCTTTTTGGCTTTAGCATGCCTATCAATATATCTAACTCTAATATCATGCTTCATCCTCTACTGTATTATGAATTGTGTTACGCTATAAAATGCACTGTTCCTACAATTGAATAGCAGTGGGTGAACCCTTGTCACCCGGCTACATAAGGGCCACAGCTATTTGTTTGTGGCTGTGCAACAAGCCTACAGTTTATGCGAATAAGACCATTAATCCATGCCTGATAAGGGTAGAACAGTAATAATAATGATTCAGGATATATTTGGCAAATAATTTGATAGGTTGTTTGTGTTGCATATGGGATAAAGCATGAAGGTCGAGGGTCTAAAATGCACAATGATTAGGAACTAATTGTACCCTGAGAGGGCACAACTCTTAGGTTAATCTGTTTCATTTTGGAGGTGAGTTCGAGCATAGCTAGATTCAAGCAGTCACTGAGGGTACATTTTAACATATCCCTTTCATGTGTATACCATATATGAATGTTAAACAATGTAACCTGGCAAAGGGCGTGTTTTTGTTGTTGGCAAAAAGTACTTGCAGGATATTTATGATAAGAGTGCAAAATACACACTTTGCGGTGGGAGTACTAAATATTGGTGACATGAGACGGTCTTATCAATGATAAGTGCGCAAGACAGCGCCCTATTAAAAGTCATGCTTGTTCTATGTAAGTTCCAAATATTCACCTCTTTTGGCTAGATGCGTCTAACATTTGATAAGATATCCTTTCACTGGATATTATCGAATACTGTTGCACGAGTTTCTCTTATCTATGTAAATTCTACAAGGTCAGTAATAAAGACAAAGTCACGTCTCATGGTCTCCCTTGATTAAACGTACATAACCAGATGGTGACGATTCGCGTCACACAACTGATAAGAGCAAGCAATTGACCACTAACTTTGATTTTTTCTGATTTTAGGGCTGCGCCAATACCAAAATCTTATTCAGCTTATACTGTGCAACTCACTTCAAGTTCATTGAACAATGCTCATGAGCTGCTGGACATAACCTCCAATATCCAAGGAATTGGGAAGAAGTCTAAGTCAATTTATTTTCAAAATGGTATGCCAAAGGGAAAAAATATCTATTTCAATGCTCAGCCCTAATCTTGGGGAGAAAGTTGCAGTTAACTCACTGTGTTAGATTAAATTCAGAGTCACAAAGCTATTGGTATGTAATATCATGCATTACAGTGATGAACCAATGGTATCCAGGAGACATGAACTGATAGCACAGCCCATCCCTCCACCCTCTGAAGTTATTCATCATTCTCAGAGCTGTAAACGATGAACTCACTCTAATTTCAGCAGAATGTGTCATCCCACCTTTCTTTCTTGACTATACCTTGTTTTGATTTCTAACTATAATCCTGGTTGAATTGTTTGCATCATCTTTGTCTTAGGAGTGTCGAATTCATATTTTGCTGCAGGAGATCTAAACATTGTTACGTGAGAAGGTCTTATCAATGCTTAGTTCAAGAGGCACTGAAATAGGAAAAGTCAAAGATTCTATTCTACATGAATTCTAAATATTTAACCACTTACATGCAGTGTACATGCATCTGACATCTGATAAGCTCACCAAGTAGGCCTTTCACTTGTTCTTATGGAATACTGTTAATCCTGTTGACGCAAAGTTTCTCTTATCAATGTTATTATTGCAAGGTCAGAAATAAACACATCGTCCCATCGCATGTTCAGTAATTCAATATATTACCAAATGGCTTGCGTCACACATTTGGTAAGAGCACAGTAATTAACCACTCATCGCTAGTTGCCGAAAATAATTGATGTCTCTCCTTATCAGTGCAAATAATAGCACATTCCTTCATTTAACTGCCAAGCATGACTAAGCTCCTTTCTCCCTGCTTTAAAATTTGCATTGTATCATAGGCATAAAGTTGTGACCATCGAGTCTTGTATTTAGATTGATTATAAGGTAATATAATATAGGTAAACATTTTTTTCCTACAATTAATTCAGATTAACGGCCAATGTTGCTGGAAAGTTTTTATGCAAATAATTAAGGAATAATCACATGTTATAAAAAGAAAGGAAGTGAGAGTTCTAGGATGTAGGTAGGGTAGCACAGCCCCCTGACTTACCTCTGCCACTATCCCCTATGAACTAAGTTTAAATCAAGCATCATGCAATGAATCAATGTAATCACAAGGTAGATTAATTATGTAAGTAGCTTCTGTCATTTTAATCCCTACTAAAGGCCCATACTGTGAAGTGACGCAACCTGGTTTAACGTGTTACTTTTTAGACACAGGAATCTGTTCTCTTGTCATACTTTTCATTATGAAGACATAAAGAAGTTAGCACCAGCTCAGCGTACGCCCCTGTCTTTGTCTTTGTTGGATAGACCAGCCTACAAGATGGGAAAACAGAATAACATCAATTGACTGTTGGGTTTGGTGTTTCAGAATTATCAGAATCTGACTAGCATATCTTTTCATGACAAATATAAAAGAAAATAAAGTGAAATTCGGGACAACAATATTAGAATCACTCACGGAGGCGTTCTACTGATGACCACAATATTCAGTATTGGGTATCTGCTCTCTTCAAGGAGACTGTCTGTTAGTCTCTGCTTCAGTCCTACAGGGATTTCTGTAACTGTGCCATCAAATGTTACATCAGTAGACCAGGTCACTGTCAGGGTATCATTGTCACAGCTCAGCTTTGCCTTAGAACCAACCTTAGGGATGCAGTCTACAAATCAAATTCCATACAATATGGATGGTCTGGTATTAAAACATACACTGTTTGATTCTTTTTGCCTGCTCCATCATTCAACTCCTCCAAAGCCTAATTACATGTTCAACACTGGCTTTGAGTTTGCTAGTTCTGGCTCTGAAGATTTTAACCTTTGTAATATCTATATTGCCATTTATATGCAGTTTTGACATTGTAAACAAATTGTTAGCTAGCATGAAAGGTAAATTAACCATTCGTTTCAATATTAGGTATCAACCAGTCTATAATCATTCTTTGTGAACGTATGATAAGGTATATCCTTCGTAAATAAAAGTACTGAGGTTTAGTCTGAAGGTAACGGTCATGTTCTATGTCCTATCCTGTGTATTTGCTAAGTGAAGATATCTGTAATGAAGCACTTACCCTGTTTACATATTTCTCTTATCTGGTTGTCATTACCATCGGCGGTGACTTTTAGAGTAGATAGCGCGACCGTGTCAGTCAGTACTGTACACTTTATATTATCATACCTAGCAACGAGATCTACTCCTCTCACCAACAAGTAATCTGCAATATTACTAAACCATGGTTAATACCACTCAGGGCATGACTGTAAGAATTATACAGGGATTTGCAGTTTTCTGTATGGTATTGGAGCTATTTTCAATAAACTGGCACTACCTTGGAATATAATACTGGCATTAGGTATTGAAATAAATACTGCATTCTCTACCTTTGATTTCTACTTCTAGTGAACAGTTGGTATTTCTCCCTTTTATACGATAATTGTAAACCCCCACAGGTAGTTCTAGTGTATGAGTAGTGCCATCCAGTGTGAGGTCAAGCGCTGATAACCCAGTAGAAGGAGAGGCAACTCCTCTGATTACCTCTGGACACTCTTCATTCTTAGATATTGTACCTGTAAAATTATATTACTCATAATAAAGGTTGAACAACATCTAGTAGATATAGGTAATGAAAAGTCACCAATTTTGTCCTAAAAGGAACAAAAAACACATGGTCTTGGCGGCTACCAGCAGTATTTAACATATAGCTGAGCTACATTATGATACTGATAAGTTATTAAAGCCCAAATGGCCAGTAAGTCATATCGGATTAGGTGCATGTGTACCGAGTTATGCAGGCCTAGATGACTGTGTCTTTGTTTTCAAGCACAAAAATGGATGATCATGAGCGGCCAAAAATTTGAATATGATGAGGTATGTGTATAATCACCATTATTTATCACCAAAACTTTTATGGGTGGCTTAAAATGGCTATAAATTATTTATATTATACTCACTGTTGTTTATGACTATAATATTTATAGTGCAGTTGTCTTCATAAATCACATGAGTACCGACAGGTAAACTTGTGTTTACACTTGGAGTCACCTCGACTAATGCTCGCCCCTCATCAGATGTCACAAAGAGAGTCATGTTTCTGTCCTGACAAGGCACCCTAGGAGTAGTTCCTGCAGTTGAAATAAATATTGATTATTTCTGTGAGGATACTATTCAATATTATAGGAGAAAAAATAGTGTCTGGTAGACATACATTTAGTTTGGGTTCTGAGTTTAGGTACTTGTGAACCAAGTATTTGAGATGGTATAATTCATTCAACGGGCAGCAAGGTATTTTAATGGATAGCTTGAATTAATTGGCAATCAATTATTTATATTTATACCCACCGTTATTAATGACTATAATGTTTATAGTACAGCCGCTTATATGGATCACATGTCTACCCACAACAAACTCAGTCTGTATGTCAGGAATTATGTCCACTTGTGCTTTCTCCTCATCGGATGCCACATAGAGAGTCAAGTTTCTGTCCTGACAAGGTCTTTCGGTGGTAGTTATATGGGTAGTAGTTGATGGTGTGGTAGTTGTAGGTATTGACATAGTTTTCGGTTTTGGATCTAAAAAATAAACGAGTTTGATTTGGTTGGGTTGGTTTGAACACCTCATTCAAATAAAACAAAAATGTGGTGAAGTGGGATTTTTACATGCTCCATCCACCGATGACTGCACTGCTAGCCGGTCAGTCACATATCGAGGTACCAAAAATTCACCACATACTACTCTGCTTTATGATTTAGTTATTTCCAATATCCTTTTATTGAGTTATCTTTTCATGTGAGGCAATGAGGTAAATCTTATCGAATATCTACTATTTATTGAAAAGATCTATTTTCCTCTAACATGAATATCAGGCAGGGATAGGTAAAGTAATAGAAATGACCAGCATGTACTTACCTATAAACTCAACATGAGATAGCAATATATATATTGTGTACTCACATATGAACTGCTGGATCCTCTTGTTTTGTCCGACAAACAGTGAGTTATTTGTGATGAGTAGAGACCAGGGGAAGAACACACATCCTGAGCAGGGATCCAGTGTGGATACTCTGTCTGTATTCATTTCTACGAGTCGGATCTTGTTATTGCCCCAGTCAGCCACAAGCAATGTCTGATTACCTATGAATAAGGGGCCACATGGGTAGTTGAATAGTGAGTTTAGTAGAGTGCTGTCTGTGTATCCTGAGGTCCTTGGTGATCCTGAGATCAGTGTTATTGTTTTCTCTCTATATGTGACGCGGTGGAGAGCGTGATTACTGTATGCTGTGACATACAGATTCCCGTTGTCATCCTGTGTCAGGTATGAGATAGACTGGAGGCGGTCGGACTTGACGAAAGTACCAACAGAGGCTGAGCTTACATCGACTGTCCTCACAGCCTTGTTAAGCCGGTCAGTGACGAGAAGCTGACTGACATCTTTATTGTCTCTGATTACAGACAAGGGATAGTAGAACTGACCGGGGAGACCGTCTGTGTATCCTCGTGACTGACACTGTCCAGAGAAGACAGAGGTGATCCCTGTGTGACGGTTAATCTCTCTCAGACAGTGATTACTATAGTCAACTACAAGTATACGCCTATCTGTGACTTGTGTGAATCCTCGGATATAGTTGAACCTAGCCTCAGTTCCTCTCCCCTCTCTGTATCCACTCTTAGAAGCATTCCCGGCTATGTTCGCAGATGTTGTTCTATTGCTGGTCTTCAGTGAGTGCTCGTCAGTGTACAGTATGTGACCAGGTTTGAAAAGATCTTTTTCTAGGTGATAAACATAGTAAGAGGTGGTGGTGAAGTTTGTAGCTGTAGATCTCTCTAATCTGTAAGATTAATATTGTAAACATATAAATATATGTAAATGGATGATGTTGGTTAATTTGATCGTATTAACCCAGTAATTATTGAACAAAAAAACCACAGATATTGCAAATGCAATATTTTAAATTCATAATTTAAATGAAGTGTATTTTTCGTATTCTAAGTATTCATGTGCTGGTGGGTGAATCAAATATATCAGAATTATTAATTTTCCCAAAATTGATTCAAATGGATAATTGTGTTTTCTATCAACCAATAAAATTTAAATGCAGGTTATGCACCAGACACCAAAAAATAAAATATTTTACATGCGGCTTTTGTTCACAGTAAATTTTGGTTATTTGGAGTTGTCTCATGTTGTACACCATGAGGAGGCAATACACAAAATTTCCATTAAGCGACCTAACTTCAAAACCTTGATTAAAACAGATATTTGCTTCAATTAATCAACAAAAATGTTTGCATTGTATAAATTACAAAAAAGTAACAGCTTGTACCAAAAGTAATGTGTAATATCACAAAACACAAGAAGGAATGAAACGATCAAATGATTAGTTCACTGTACATTGCCTACCCTGAATCTGATATTTTTACTAAAGGATATTCTAGCATAGAACTCAGAAGGCTTTCAAACCCATATTTATCACATCAATGGGAAGTGACTCACCGATCAACTAGAGACTGGGTATCCTGTTCCATACACCACCCGGTCTTTAGTGTCACACAACATAACACCTGTCAAAACAATGATGGTAATAATTAAGTTTGTTACAAAAGAAATAAGCAATGTACTGTAGGTTAGGGGGGGGGAGGCACCTCCCATATAAAGAGAATACTGATTCCCCATTGAGACACTCTGCACACTCATCATATAAGTGTTATGTCAGGGTTAAAGTATGTCACGCTTGTAATCTTCCGTACTATAACTACTTCTTTTTTTTCAGGATTATTACATAATATCAATTTTAAGGTTATAATTGAATTGCAATTCACATTGTACTTACAAGGAAAAGTGCCAGTCTCAGCTCCATGATTTTCAACAGGCCTAATATCTTCGTCGGACTATAGCAATATTGATTATAAACCTCTAGTCTCTCCTCAGTACGGTAAATTAATGAACTGGCAGTGAACATAAACCCGCTGCGGAGGTATTTAGCTAGCGGCAACTAATATTTAACCAGTTATCTTTTATGTGCGTCAACCTTCAGATAAGAGAGCCGAGTAAACCTTTCTCTGCCTGGTACTAAATACTGTTGACGTAGGAATCTCTTATCAGTGTAAACATTTAAAGGTAGCTATATCGGACAAAATCGTGTGTCCTGTTTTAACATAGTCCCCATTATTGAACCAGGGTACTGCTGTGTGCGTCAGAGACCTGATTAGAAGGACAAGTGAAACTTTCAGTGCTCAGTACTCAATCATGCTGATACAATGATTCGTATATCACTGTAAATGTTACAGGAGGCAACAAACTTAAATTCCATGAAAAAGGATGTAAATGTTGGCATGCCTACCTGAGTTTTACTTGATGAGGCCCGATATTTACAAGTCTATGTCTGTTGCATCAATTAAGCTATAATGATAATAAGGAGTGACAACTCTTTGTTTCTCATCAATATCTCTCTAACGGCACACAATTCTTGTGGTGTTGTTGATGGTGTAACAATTATACCTGTTCCTGTAATTGTTGATGAGGTTTATCAAGGGGCCTGATGTTTACAAGTCTGAGCTGGTTCGATCAACTGAGCTACAATGATATTAACAAAGGATGACAGCACACACTTCTAGCGCGTATCAATTTTAGCCAATTTATTAATAGCTATCTTTTATTCAATTGCATTGCATGGATCTCATGACATCAAACTACCTTAACCTTACATACTAGCAATAATAGATTTGCAGCGTCTAACTTCTATACGTAAACTGCCGTAAATACCTGATGCCCTTAACTTGTAGAAACCATTAATGATAAGCTCAATGAGAAAAAGTACTTTATGTGTACGTACAAAGAACCCGTCAATTCAGCATCGCTTACAATTATACAAAGCCTCCGTGATTATTTAGTACATGATGGATTGATAATTTTTTATGTTTGTAACAAACTTCATTATTCATTTACAAGGCATCCTTGATATTTACAAAGGTATTGGTAAAGGCGTTCACCTCTCAACGCTTCTGAAGTGAATGGGTTTGAGTCCCGCCGCTGACTAAGAGTAGGATATACTGGTTGTGTAAGGGTTGTGCCGCACAGACTCATCCAATGCCATACAAACAGAACCAGCGGTAAGATGAGTGATAGACTAAGAGACTCTGCTTGCAGAGTACGGGAGTAGCTAAAGCTACAACACCTTCCTTCTTACTTTACTGTTTAAAGTTTGCCTAGCTGGCTGTCCTCTGGTTTTCAAAAACAATAACATTAACATCAGGTTTATATGCAATAGAAATTAATTGACATAAAGTTTGAAATTCTCTTTGCAAAATCATTTTAGAATGATCAATGCATACGGATGGGTTGATGTAAATTTGACCGGAAATATTTGAAAATTGCAATGGTCTTATATAAGGGGCCACTGAAAAATTCTGACAAGTAAACATAGTTTGCATATAAAGCAATGGGGAAATATTTAGAGGTGTTAGACCTAACAGTAGCACTAGCAGACAACTTGCACAATCAGCTGATTGCAGTAAATATAGCTACTTTAAAGGAAACATATTTTTCAGTGGCCTGCCTGGGTAGGTTACGGAACATTTAAAAGTTGGTGAAACTATGAGCACTGGTAGGGCTGGGTGGGGGGGGGGGGGGGGCTGGTGGCTTGTCCTTTATTAACTAGGTAACATAAGCATAACTCTTGGTTCTGAATAGATATGTGTTGGAAAAGAGTGGTAGGTTATTTGGGTACTATGTCGCTGTGTTGAACCCAAACTGTTGACCCCTGAATCCACATTTGGACCCCAAAAACCTAAAACTGTCATCTGCAAACCCAAAACTTCAAGCTACAAACCCCAAAATGGGAACCGCGAAAAAGGGGAACTGCGAACCCTTAACTTCATTCATGGTGCAAACCCCAAACTCCGAGCTGCAAGCCCGAAGCTGCGAGATGAAAACCCCAAATGTTGTCCCTCAAACCCCAAAATCTGACCCCCAAACCCAAAAAACTGACCCCTAAACCCCAAACTCTCTTTATTGATCCCCAAACCCCAGAACGTAGGCCGTGAACTCCAAAGTGTAGACTGTATACCCCAAACTGCAAGCTGCAAACCCCAAATTTTGACCCCGAACCTGACTCCTAAACCCCAAATGCTGACCCCGAAAACCAAAATTTGTATTCCATACCCCAGCCTGCCAACCGTAAACCCCAATATCACACCTCAAACCTCAATTAAGATGACTATACTATCTCTTAACCTCATAAAACACTTCGTCTGGTGCTAAGCTAACAGCACATGGATTTGTACCTGCTGGGCAAGTCCGGACTTGTTCTATCTTCTTCTTTAAAAGACTTTAAGTAGGTTTGAGCGTGTTGAATTATTGAGTGTCACCTTGAATATATTTTTAAAAGTCAACATCCCACCCCATCACTCAATAAACACAATATCTTCAGTAAGTGGGTAATTATTTGAAGTTAGTCCCTGCATGACAAGGAAAAGTTGCTTCCAAATGGCATGTATACGTCACACTGTAGCTTAACATCTCTTCTGTCTTATGTCTGCAGACAACCTGAGCCATCGCTGCAGACTTTGCCGATGATGGTCATGGACATGGTAGGGAGAGAGAGGGAGAGAGAGAGGGAGGGAGAGAGAGAGGGAGGGAGGGAGGGAGGGAGGGAGGGAGGGAGGGAGGGAGGGAGGGAGGGAGGGAGGGAGGGAGGGAGGGAGGGCGAGAGAGGGCGAGAGAGGGCGAGAGAGGGCGAGAGAGGGCGAGAGAGGGCGAGAGAGGGCGAGAGAGGGCGAGAGAGGGCGAGAGAGAGATGATCGTCAACTTTGGCACCCAAAAACTTAAAAAACTTTTATGCATTGATACAAGCGTCTTTAAAAAATAACAGGATTTAAGATAAAATTCATTACTTCAGTTTTGTCATGTGATGTAAATTGACATACATTTTATCAAAGATATATTTTAATATGAGGTTTTGTTCAATTTCAAAAGACTACCCACCAGTAATAGGCAAAGTAAAAATATTGACCAGCATGTACCTACCTATAAAATCAGATCGAGAAAACATAGATAATCATTATTTATTAGTGTATATACAGTGTACTCACATATAAACTGCTGGATTCTCCGACGTTTTCGACATACAGAGAACTATTAATGATTAGTAGAGACCAGGGTTTCGTCAGACATCCTGAGCAGAGATCTAGTGTGGATACTCTGTCTGCGTTCAGGTCTACTAGTCGTATCTTGTTGTTGTACTCATCGGCCAAAAGTAGTGACAGATTACCTGATGTGCAGGAGGCCATTTGGGGAGCTAAATAGAGAGTTTAGGAGAGAGCTGTCTCTGTAGCCTAATGACATTTCGATGATAAGTGTAATTATCTTCTTTTTGTATGTGATATAGTAGAGGGAGTTAGTTACTATGAAATACAGGTCACCTTTGTCATCCTGTGTCATCTGACTGATTTCCCAGAGGATAACATCTCTTACAAAAGTACCAACAGCTTTTGAGCTGATATTTACTGTTCTCACAGCCATGTTAAAGCATTCGGTGACGAGAAGCTGCATGTCAACATTGTTGTCCCTTATTACAAACCAGGAACTGTCGAACTGACCGGGGTGACCATCTGTGTATACCTGTGACCATCACTGTCCAGAAAACTGTGAGGTGGCTCCTGTGAGACGGTTAATCTCTCTCAGACAGCTATTACTGATGTCAACTACAATGACATGTTGATCTGTAATCTCTATGAATCCCATGGGTCCTTTGAATTAAGCCTCAAATCTCTGTATCCTCTCATTGTAGTGTTCCCTGCTATTGTGGTAGAGGACGTATCATCGCTAGTCTTTAGTGAGTTCTGATCGAGGTAGATCACATTGTTGCAAGGGGGGGGGATGAGGTCACATGGCTAATAGAGGTCTACCTCCATGTGATAAACATTGCTCGAGATGGTTACTGTGAAGTTTGTGGCTATAGACCTCTTTAATCTATAAAATTGATATAATTTTGTAAACGTAATGTTACAAGTCCAGTAATTTTTGACCAAAGAAATTGCATATTCTAGTGATGCAATGATATAATTAAAATTAATTAATCAAATGGGATGTTTCATAATTATAATTTGGATGAAGGGTGTTTGGCATATGATAATTGTAAAAGCGATGTTTTCAACGGGAACAATTCAGGGTTTCATGATATATTACAACTCTTAAGAAACTGGCAATTCAAATATGACCACAAAAAACTTTTTCATGCAATTAATACCGATGAAGAAATGCAACTTTTTCCAAACAACTAAATTGGGCAAACGCATTAGATATATAAAATATAAGCATTTTCGAGCAAACTTTGTTCGCAATACACTTCTCTCATCAGCAATCAGCAGTAAATAGGTATCACAGCTAACAAGGAGTACTGGTTTTGAACCAATACCATTTATGGCCAGTTCCCTCAGCATGGCCTCCCGAATCCGATTTTTAGTAGAGGGTTTTTTTAGAGTCAAACGTTGAAGACTTTCAAAAAACTCATATTTATTATCACAGCGTCCTGGATACGTGAATAGAATTTACATTGACGGAAAGTGACTCACTGATCAACTAGAGACTGCACATCCTGATCGTTACACCATCCAGTATCCAGAGTCACACAACATAACACCTGTCAAAATGATACCCTTGATTTAATCTGTTACAAGAGAAATTACCAAATTTTTTTGTTCAGGAGAGGGGACAATTCTGAAAATTCATTTGAATTAGTTTCATGTCAGGGTTAAAGCAAACCTGCTAAACATCACAAGTGCTTCAACTACCTTTTCTTCTTCAGAATTACCAATTTCAAGGTTATTTTGGAGTCTCAGTTTATATTGAACTTACAAGGAAAAGTGTAAGTCTCAGCTCCATGATTGTTAACAGACCGAATGTGTTTATGGTACTGTAGAAAGATTTGATCCACACCACGAGGCTCACCTCAACAGGGAGAGCAAAGAAAGCTTTAGCTATTGTCATTGTTAAGCAAGCACTTATGACACGTACAGTTTTGGTTTCATAGAACACTGTTATTCCGGTTTTAGAGCATCACGGTATTGGCAATGAGTCAGAATAGCTCAGAGAGCGCACAGCTCTGGCTGTGATATTAATTGATGTACAGACTTCATTAAATGCTGTTGTTGTGAGCTTGTTTATATAATTCATGCCTAGTGTGATGAAAAGTGAGAGGTAACTAGTGGGAGCTGAGTAGAACTACGGAGGAACTACTGGAAAACAATTGTCATCGGATTCTTTACAAAAAATGTGTAAAAATGATTGATCATATCCAGATATCGATAATATTACAAATCTTCAATCATACTATTACAGATCTATTTTTCTGCATAAATGTTATGATCATCATGCACATATTTGCATAATTTGATAATGCAAAATAACTCAAAGGCCCTTCGGCGGAACTTATTGGACATGGTCTGCTTAAAACGAAACCACTTATCAACCGGTATCAGCTTATCTGTATTACCAAATACTGTCTCACTCAAAAAGTGCTACATTCAAGAACCCAATTAAAAGGTTATGAACAGTTTTTGTTTTTAGTTTTTTTTATGTTAGGTTTCTGCAATAACTAAATGATAACAAGATCAGATTCTAATAGTGAGTGGTCGGTAACGGAATGCCGCTCCCAGCACTCCTGGCTCACAAATATTGTTGTGCTTAGTTGATGGGTTGTTTTATTATAAAATTATGTTTGATATTATATTGAAAAATTATAGACTTGGACAATTTAATAATCGTTGTGTAATTATAAAAATTTGAATATGATTTATATAAACAGTTTCCATTTGTATATATCAACTTTTAGAATACATTTTTAACCAAGAATCGGCAAAGGGCCGTTTGGACGGTAACTCAGCATGGGTGAATCACGGTGCAAAAAACTTGAAAAATTATTTTGCGAAAAAATAAAGTTATAAAAATATATCATAGCAATGAAATGGACAAAAGACAATCATTGTTTCGAGGGACGGTGATGTTACAGACTCAGATAGGATATACACGGACGGATAGGTACCTGGACTAGCAGTAATATGAGCAGCAGAAAGGAAAATGATGGAGATGGTTGCAATTAACCTTAAGACAAAATTTCTAGGAAAGCAGGCACTCTAAAAAATTACACCAAACATACAAAATCCAAAATTTAGTTATTCGATTGTACTACTTAGCAGTAAAAATCTATCGGTGATGTTTTACGTCCTGCCAAAAAATTGTACCTGCAACAACATTAATTTGGGGCCACAGTCCTAAATCTAGTTTGAAATCATTATTAATTCATCTAGGAGAATGATAATGACGGAAAAAGGTGCAAAATCTTACTATAAGAAATACAACATGTAAAACATGATCCAAAAAAAACTTATAAGCGAACAGTCACCTAAGCTGCCTTAAGGTAGGAAAGTTGGAACTTCTTGTAGTGTCTTGTTGACAGTTGCAGTACCGGCAGACTCAAGTGCCTGATTGAAGTTTCACAACTCCCACAGCAACATTGCCAAGTGTGAGAAAAAGATTACACAACACAAAAGTAATGTCGGGTAAGACAATACGGCGATCGGTAAAATATTGTTTCCAGTAAAGAAATAAGAAAAAGCCGTTAGAGATAAACAAATCTAGGAGACTTGACATCCCAGGGGGACAATCACCAGTACAATAAGAATAAAAGGAAACACAGCTGTGTACGCATAGTCAACTGAATCAACTTTTTCCAAGTTGTCCACATGTTCACATCTGGAGTTGCCCTCTCACAAGTGTACTTGACTGTGACTCGACCCTGTTAGATGTTACGGAGTTAAATGGAGATGATTATTCCTTTTATATCCAGTCATCAGTAACCTTGATCTTCTACTCATATATTAGGTAGATGCGTCGTCCCAGCTCCCTACAAGCAGAATTAAAGGCATGTCAATAAATAAAACATAATCGTTTTTCTAAATAAATGGATAGCTTTACACTACCAGTCCTTATATACAGCCTATTTTTCTGGAGGGTACGGTCTCACACCACTACCCCTACCCCTCCCCCCACAAATAAGGCAAGACAAGATATTGTACACAGCCTCTGATCAGCCTTATACAAATGTTTCATGTTGAAAAGATTGGCGAAGGTGAAATGGAGTTGGCTTTGGCGTTAGCAATAGGTGCAAGCCCGCTACCTCCGAGATGTGATTAGCAGGCATGCAACATAGTGCCATTAAAATACTGGAGTCCTTGAATTTTACCTGTTACTATTATTTCTAGCCGCATTACCCTCGGCTGCATCAATTCTTAAGAATATACTGCTCTACTGACACATGACACTAGTAAGCACTCAATTCTAGCTGTCTCAGGTGGGAGTTTATATGAAAGAGATCAAATTTAGGTAACATTCAAATTAGTTATTCCACGCCAATGCAACCGAGTGAGCTCTTCCTAGCACGACTATTTTACTTCTCTAGGGTGATTTTACTCCGGATAAATAAAAATGCCTTCGTCTGATTCTCTGGGTAAAGTAAAACACAAACTTGAATAGATGATTGGTTTGGGTGAATTGATTGCATGTATTCCTACTTAATTCTGAGAAGTGAAACAAACACCAGAAGGGAAGGATTGAGTAATGGTTACCTTAGTCTTATGGTACTGCTGTCCTTACCTTATTCTTATGGTACTGCTGTTCTTTATTCTGAGGCTGCTTGTGGGTTAGTACTGGGGATTTTGATTGTTGCGGGTAACCAGAGATATTCGGTAGATTCTAAAATACACAGATCAAGAATATGAGTCATCAAGTAGGTTAAATTTTTCAAAAAAATAAATTCAATACTTGAAGCCATAAGTTTTCACATGGCCTTTAAGTGCAAAGAGACATGAATAGCATATTTACATCATCATAAATTTGGAAATGACGGTTTCACTTCAGTGCAAACAGAAGTTGTCCCTTCTTTGATGTAGATTGGACAACTTCTATATACGAGAAGAAATCTTAACTATATCAACCAGTAGGCAGGGAGGGTTGGGGGTCAGGGCGGAGGGTGTCCCACCCTTTCTGCTAGAGGTAATATTATACCTAAACAGGACATTGTGATGTTGCACCATTGAATTGTGTAGTACCAAAGGTGGTGTTGTTGATTTGAAGTCAAAAGTCCAGATTAGTTAATAACTATATCAATTTTGAAGGCATTTCAAGTTTGAAAATTGAGTTCTATACAAAATACCTGGACTGAAGACTGCACTACATATGGACTGTCAATGATGATATCATTGTTACTTTGTTAAAATAAATGGTACTGTAACTTAGTGCCATAGAGCTAATGCTCTATATAAAACCCTGTCAAAGTTTATTCTTCGATCCATGATCATGGAATCAGACAAGTCAAGAACACACTTTTTGTTAAGATTCTCACCGGCCATGTCGGGAAGTGGTATGTGATTATAATACAATATTATACGTAATAATATAATACTTAACAATATAATACGTAATAATATGATATAATATAATTACCCTCTGATCTCTCTGTCCTCGTGGCCTGCTGCTCTTATCAGGGTAAATCTCATATCTATCAAAGTATTGATGATTGAGCAGCTGCTCACAGGTCAGTCTCTGGGGCGGGTCCATCGCAAAACAACCCTGTAAATAATAACAAAACAACCCTGTAAATAGTAACAAAACAACCCTGTTAATGGTAACAAAGCAACCCCTTGAATAGAAACAACCATGGTGTTATATTCGCAAAAAATCCCTACCAAAACAAGCCTGCAAATAATAACAATCGTGGGCTGATAGATTGCAAAAAGTCCCTGTTTAGATACAGAATATACCTGTTTGAACATGAAAATCCCTGCAAAAAGGTATATTGCTTTCTGAGATTTTACAGTGTAAAACCACCATATGGAAGAAGTGGAAATATCTTGCGTGACATTTCACCGAAACTGTAACTGCAACTGCAACTGTAACCGATTCTGTAGGCCTAACATATGTCTATCATCAATACTGAATAATGGCTTTATCAAAATACGCCCTGTGTTATGTCAGTTTATACAAAGAAAGCTCTAATAACGCCTTCTATCTGCAAATTCTCCATAAGATCCCTAATCTTCACAATGATTAGGACTATGGGCTAGATTTCAAAATTAAATTCCCATGCCATGCAAGCATCATGTACCACACAATATTGACATGTCACAATTGAGGGCTCTCTCAACTCAGAGATAAGTCAGTGAGAATCCGATAAAAACTTTTGGTGAACGTCGGGGAACATCAGTGAACATCAGAGAATGTAGGGGGATCTTGGTTAATGTTAGTGAATTCTAAAACCCCAACTAAACTTACCTCTAGGAAATCCATAGCCTAGGAGCTGATATTTTGTAATTTAGCCCTCAGAGGCTCCGTTCTCGCTGGTATCGGTATTGTCATCCCTTTGTAGAATAAGTTATTACTGAACGCCTCCATGTGCCGCTGTAACAGCTCACCTATTAGAGAAAATTCAATAAAATTAAATAAAAGTTGAGACAAAAATTTAAATTTTGGGAGACCTACTACAAGTCTTATTGATAGTTTGAGATTCAGTTATTCCCATCAATTGTCAAACATCAAAATTAGGAAGGGAGCAAAACCTCCATCATGATTGTCCCGTAAGTCGCAAGAAACATGAACTAGAGGAGAGTAACCCGTATGTTGTGTCAGCAAACTAACATACTATCAGACTTTCCCGCTTTGTCATATATATGTTCAAGGGAGTAAGTTCCAATTTTTTTGGCCCAAGAACATAAATGAACTGTTTCGGGAACCACTAAAAGTTATATAAATTAAGCTCCATTTAATTGAAGTTGTGCTTATTTCGGGATTCACTAATCTTATGACTTACCGTCTCAATGACTTATCTAGTTACTTACTTACTCAATGACTTACCGAGAGTTTCCTGATTAGATAGAGCTGATCTACATCTGATCTGCACGGCCACAGGGGCTGTCCTGTACTCAACTCATAGAATACGCAGCCCGTACTGTGTATCCCCTACTACCAGCACAGGGCTTCTGTACCATCGAGTAGCCACATAGTCTGTGTAATCGCCATCAAGTCCAGCTAAAAATGTATATACATTAGATATACATATACATATATATGCATTAGATACCAGCTCAACTGACTCTCCAAGCTGAAAAGAACTGTGACTTTCTCCACCTGAGTCAGTAGCCTAAGCTCACAAGCAAATCATCTTTATAACTATCAAAGTATCAAGTAATTGGCAATCCCCGCCAAAAGTTCCGTCGATGAATTTAACAGAATTTTTTTACTATGAGGCTCAATATAACTACGCCATCAAAACCTGTTTCTCTAAAGGATATTGCCTGCTTTCCCAGAGCAAGTGCAGTCGATGAAAAACATAATTTCACACTGAGAAAGACAAAATTTGAACTTATTAATTGTGATTAAATGTAAAATAGTTGTGTACTATAAACTAACATGTAAAGTAAATAAATTGATTTTAATAATCAGCTCATAATGATTATTTCATTGTTTGGATCAGTGTTTTGACTACACAGATATGATAGGGTTAAAATACTGGCCAACGACAAACACCAACAGTGGAATCTATTGTCATGCCTTGAGCATGTACTTCAGCCAAGAGCACTCAAACGACTCCTTCCTCCCACATTGGTCCCGAGCAGTGCTCGATGGTTAATATGGGGTAAATTATCATAACTTTTACACATTGTTTTCTCAAAATACGAAAAACAATCCACTGAATTTAAGACATTGTGGCCTAGGTAGGTTGATTAGTCCTTGAATCGTTGAACAACCAACAAAATCATCATAATAATCAGTTGGATATAAACATCTGACATTGAGTGCTTTGCTGTCTTTTTGTTACATCTAGGTCTTTGGGGCTCAGGTGGAAGTTGGGGCCGGAAGTTTCAATTTTCATTTGTAAAGTAGCTTGCCTGAGTTTTCAAAAGTTAGCTACTAGGACATCAGTCAAAAGCGTTAAAGCTGGCCGAATTTTAGCTAGAGCCAATTACTGACACAAAGTTATATTATATACTAATGAAATTCTGGCGTGTATCAATTTTAGCTAATTTATTATTAGCTATTTTCTATTTTGTTGCGTTGCAAGGACGTCATCACCCCAAATTACTTCAACTTCTCAGACTAGTGATATGAGTTTGGCAGAATCTAACTATAATCAGTACACTGCAGTAAATATGTAATGCCATGAATTTTCAGAAACCAGTAATGATGAAGTCATATCCGAATCTCAGCGACACAATTGAATCATGTGCAAGCCGGGAATATTGATTCCGCTGGTACAAGCTTACAAAAATTGTTGACCTTTCTCTAATTTTCAGGATGGGGTCATCAGCCTTGTCACACAGCTATCTGATAAGTAGCCATGTGATAAAGCTATGGAGTCAGAGCTGTGCCCCTTCTCCTCTATCAATAACTCCACCTCAACCCTGATATAATATTATGAAGTTTTGTCTCAATGAAAATCGAACACCAAGATATACGGTCTTCTTTCGGCTTGTTGTTCAGAAATCCAATCTTGTCATCAAAACACATTTCCATAGCATGCATCTATATTCTATGGGAATGGCAGGATTGGGATAATCAACTGTCAAGTGCTGCACCCATTGGACATAAGTCATTTCAACTTTTATACAAATAACTCGCTGAAAGTGCACGACTCTAACGGTATAGTTCCGATTGCAGAGTTATGTGGCTAGTACCAACTTTATATAACCTGGTATTTTTATGCGCCAAACGATTGCATGAGAGATGTTATACAGAGAACATACCTGCCATGTAAAACGATGGTAACAAATTGATACACAATTGTTCAGGAGATCAGTTTCACTTTACATTAATTTTGTATGGCAAGTCTGTGATCTTCAAACATAATATATAACCAAGGTCAGCTTGTCTCAGCTAAAAATATGCTCTGCGTACATATTTAACAAGTGACATAATATTAGGAATAGCATCCTAGTTTTGTAGGACGGCTGGCTGCACCTTATTAGGGAGCATGATGTTTGATTTTTTTTTAAAGTCAGTGGCACTTATGGGTTGCAATAAGACAAAATAGCTCGACTAGAAAAAAAGAATTTTATGTTTCGTAAAAACGACGGTCATTTTAGCATCGCTTACAATCATATGTGATTATTTAGTGCATGATGGATTGATAATTTTTGATATTTGTAACAGGATTATTTATTTGTTTACAAGGCACCTCGGGTCATTACACAGCTGCTCGATAGAAATTTGCCTAGCGGCTGCTGTCTGGCCTCCAAAATATAGACATTGTCTACGGCAATGATAGGTTTAATAGTTTGTAAGGTAACAAGTCATTGTTTGTATAACTTATCCCTGTGACAGCGGCTCTAACTCTGAATCTCTAAATTTGTGATATTGATACATGCCTCAATTTTGATCAACATGATCGCTAATGTCAGTTTTAAATTTGTGACAGCATATGTTTACCACAACACCAGTCACATAAAAGTTTGATTTGATTTGTCTGAAAAAAAACGGCAAGGTGCTCGAAGTCCTCGTACTGAGAGTGTGATACATCCCAGAAAACTAGAATGCATCCTAGAGGAGACGCCATGGTGTACCTCCTAATCGTGAGTGTGCAGCAAGCCATTGGCAGTGACACTTTGATCTTAGCCAATAGGCCGAGAAGCGATCTGTTCCTACCATACACCGCAAGTTGTTTGATACAATGCTTAGTGACTGCTCACTGTCACAGAGCAGCCAAATCTAGCAGTGCTATAAAACTAAGGTCAGGCCTGTCAAAGTTAGTTGCTCTTACCAGATAAAATACTGGGAACTTAAATTGTACAGAGTCATGTTCCTTGCTGCTATATACTATATATATCCTGAGAGCTGCACGGTGTGTATTTATCATGTGATAATGCTAACGCGGGCGTAGGGACGACAACTCCAATTCTTGCAATTTTTCATGAAATCATAATTAACTGTTCCTAATGTGCACAATAATTATCTTAAGGTCTGGAAAATCAACCATTTCTTCCATTCTAACTAGGGTAAGCAGTGTTTGGATGTATGAAAATAGTAGAGCCGGAGGTGTAATTTCTGCTAAGTACTAGCATCGACTTTGGCAAATTAAAACGGTCCTAACATGGAAGACATGCAAAAAGCACCATTTTGCAACTTACTTTGCAAGTAATTTAGACATTACATGTTCCTAAATAGGGATTCTTTGTCAATAGATTAAGAGAAAGGAAGGCCAGCAAACTAGAAAAGGGATGATTGATAGCGTCATTCAATCATCTGTCATCGCCCATGACTGTCTTATGAAATCAACCAAAACTTGTAACTTTAAAAATATTAGCAGGCCTTACCAATCTAAAGATGTTGTAAGCAGTGTCTTTGTTTTAGGAGCGATACAAGACTGAGTAATTTGGTGAGAGCGGTGTTGGGAAATATAGGAATATGATCCCAAAAATGTCGCAACTTTGTATGGTTGGATCACATACTATTGGATAGGCTATTGAGCATGCCTGAATATTGAAGTGTGCCAGGATTAATTATATCCTGCGTTTAGCTTAACTCCATGCTCTGTTTATATATAGGTCGAGGAATACCCGAGTACAGGTAGTACGTCAGAGTTGAGGTGGACTGGAAAGTAAAGTATAAACATTGCATTGTGGGATACCATATTACTGTAGTACTATGGGGTCTGTGAGGCCAGCACTGAGAGCACAGCACACACCCCATCCTCCCCCTTCATTGAAGTTGTTATTATTATTCTCAGGGGTGTAAACACAAAGCTCACTCAAACTCCAGCATATTGTGTGATCCGACCTCTCTTTCTCAATTAACCCATATTTGGATTTCAATATAATAATAATAATATGCATCCTGGCGATGATTATTCCCATCATAATTATGATAAGAGCATCAACTTCACGTGTCACTGCGGGAGTATTTTAGCATTGTTGATGTAAGGACGTCTTATCAATGCAAAGTCCGTAGCCAGCGAAGTAGGACAAGTCACACATTTTGCTCTACATGAATTCTTATTATTTCACCACTTAGCGCTAAGTTCACTAATCACCTGATAAGAGTACCAGGTGAAACTTTCACTTTGTGTAGTTGAATACTGATGACTCAAGTATCTATTATAAATGTAAATATTGCAAGGTCATTAATACAGACAATATGCAGTCTCATGGTTGAAAATTCACAATATATAACCAGACCCGGATATTTGTGTCTCAAATCTGATAATAGCATAAATTAACCACTCACAAAATAGCTGATGAGTGTGTCTTATTGGTCGAAGTGATGCATACATGGCAACACACACCTGTTCTGATTTTTTGGCTTTATCAATATATCTAACTCCAATATAATGCTTCATCCTCTACTGTCTTATGAACTGTGTCACATTATAAAATGCACTCTTCGAATAATTGAATAGCAGTGAATGAACCCTTGTCAAGCGGCTACATGAGGGCCACAGCTACTTTTTTTGGCTGCGCAACAAGCCTACAGATGCGAATAAGACCATTAATCGATGCCTGATAAGGGTAAATCAGTAATATGATTCAGGATTAATTTGGCAAATAATTTGATGGGTTGTATGTCTTGCATATGAGAGAAAGCATGAAGGTCGACGGTCTAAAATTCACAACATATGAACTAATTGTACCCTGGAAGGGCACAACTCTTACGTTAATCTGTTTTCTAGAATGCCTAGGGTACATTTTAACATTTGTCTTTCTCGACTATACCATATTTGAATTTTAAACAATGTAACCTGGCAAAGCGTATTTGCAGGATATTTATGGTAAGAGTGTAAAATACGCACTTTGTGGCGGGAGTATTTAATATTGGTGACGTGACAAGGTCTTATCAATGCCAAGTGCACGGGACTGCGCCCTATTAAAAGTAATGGGTGTTCTACGTAAGTTCCAAATATTCACAGCTTATGACTAGATGCGTCAAACATTTGATAAGAGAACCTTTCACTGGATAATATTGCCAACTTTTGCACAAGTTTCTCTTACCTATGTAAATATTACAATGTCAGTAATACAGACAAAGTCACGTCTCATGGTCTCCCTTGATTAAACATTCATAACCAGATGGCGATGATTTCTGTCACACAACTGATGAGAGCAAGCAATTCACCGTTCACTGCCTGTAGCGGATTATATAATTCCTGGGACTGGGTCTTTGCAGGGGAATTAATTTATACATGACAACAGCATTGCGATGATTCATAGCCTACATGCGCCTATGACACAACACAAAAATCATAGCCACACACAAACCTTTCATCTGACGCGATGCCAAGCTTCTCGATCTATTGTATTATGATTTGAATTACATTATATTCATGCATTGTTTGTAATTGAAGGACAGGGGATGAAGCCGTGTCACGCGGCCCACACACAAAGTAAACACGTGACAAGGCTGTACAGTCAATGCAGGTAGGAGAATGACATCATGACAGCTAAGGGTAAAATAAAAAAACAAAATCCAGGACAGTTTTGGTGAATACATTGATGAGTTACATGTCTTGGATATGTTATATAGCAAGAGGGGCCAGGGTCTGGAATGTGCAATGATTAGGGATAAATAATACCACATAGGGCACAGCATTTATTTTCGGCATGAATCTGCCCTCAATTTGTAAGCAAAGGGGAGAATAACCGGAATCAAGCATTCAGGGCTTAGTGTTATCAATTGAGTTAATAATTAAAATGTTTAGCTTGAGGTAAATTTGAATCCATTATCATGCGGCACAGAGAGGAAGCAATGATATCTAAGAGGTCAGGAGCGAGATTGGGAACATCCTATACCCGTCTGAAGTAATTCACCAATCTCAGGGGTGTTTACAACGAGCTCACAGGGACCTCAGCGGCAAATCTCATCCCACCCCTCTTTCTTGACTATACGTTATTGGATGTTCAACTTAAGGTCTTATCAATGCTAAGCTGACAGAACAGCTCCCTAATGAAATTCACATTGTTTGTTCTACATCAGTTCTAAATAATACATCACCACTCATGGCTAGATGCGTCATACATTTGATCGAGAGAATCTTTCACTGGTTACTATTGAATATTGTTGACGCAAGTTTCTCTTAGCAATGTAAATATTACAAGGTCACTAGTACAGACAAATTCACGGCTCAATAAACAAATTATAATCAGAAGACGGCTGTTTGCCTCACACAACCGATAAGAGCACCCAATAAACTACTAGCCTTGATTTTTCCTGATTTTAGGGCTTGGCCAATACCAAAATGTTATCCAGCTCATACTGTGCAAGTCAATACAAGTTCATTGAACAATGCTTATAAACTACTGGACGTAAACTCAAATATCCAAGAATTTGGGATTAAGTCTGAATGAATTTCTTTCAACAATGTAACGCCATAAGGAAAAAATATCTATTGCAATGCTCAGCCCTAATCTTGGGGAAAAATGGCATGTAATTGACTGTGTAAGATAAAACTCAGAGACACAAAGGTATTGGTATGTAATATCATGCAATACAGTGATGAACCAATGGAATCCAGGAGACATGACCTGATAGCACAGCCCATCTCTCCACCTGAAGTTAATCATCATTCACAGAGGTGTATACAATGAGCTAACTCTAACTTCCGCAGCGTGTGTCATCCGACCTCTCTTTCTTGACTATACCTTATTTGAATTTCTAACTATATAGCCTGGAAAAATTGTTTGCATCATCTTTGTGATTAGACTGTCGAATTCATTTTTCGCTGTGGGAGATCTAAACCTTGTTGACGTGAGAAGGTTTTATCCACGCTAAGTTCAAATGGTTGTGAGATAGGAAAAGCCACACTTCCTATTCTACATAAATTCTAAATTTTTCACAACTTCAGTGAAGTGAATGATACATGGCAACAAACACTGCTTGGATACAATGTTATGTGATTGCTTTTGATTCATAAAGTCCATAGCAGTGCATTACAACCAAAGTCAGGCCTGTTGAAGCTTGTAATTCCCATCATATATAGTGAGACATGGAAGCAAAATTGTGACGCTTCGTGCTAACATAATTGCAGCCTGGCTTGAAAAGCTTTTTTTGGTTGGGGGGGGGGGTGCAGTGTACAGGCATCTAACATCAGATAAGAGCACTGAGTGGGCCTTTCACTTGTTATGGAATACTGTTGACACAAGTTTCTCTTATCAAAGTTTTTATTGCAAAGTCAGAAATAAACACAACGTCCCATTGCATGGTCAGTAACTCAATACAAATAAACCCAAATGGCTTGCGTCACACATCTGATAAGCGTACAGTATTAGCCATGGCGCTTTGCTAGTCACTGAAAATAGCTGATGTGGTTATATCTTTATCTGTGCAATTAATAGTACATGAAAAAAGCACACACTATCCTTCATCTATAGAAAAAGCCTTTTTTATGAATACACATAGATACGTCAATGGCTTCTTATTGCTTCTTTTCTTTTTTGTTTTTCTTTTCACATGGTCTAATTTGCTTCATGCATTGATCGGTGGTTAATAAAATTCATAATAATCTAACCGCCAAACATGACTAAGCTTCTTTCTCCCTGCTTTATAATCGGCATTGTATCATAGGCACGAAGAAATGCTTTCTAAAATTTGAAGACGTAGCTTCCATTGACTAATCAAAAACTGAAAGTGACAGCTGAGCAAATTCGCAGTAACAAGCGTAAGCATGCCTTTATAGGCAGATCAAAACAGTGTTTATGACCAGAATTAGGTCAAAGACCAATCATAATATACCCCCATCTCTTACTCTAGCTTCTTTGTGCTATACACGAAAACATCCTTTTTGATAGCAAACGTCCTGAATCATCAAATTTTCCATGCAAAAACATATATCTGGATTAAATCTGATTCCATATGTATACTGAACCTGGCCATGGAGATCACAAGTCCCAAGAGCTAAGAGGGCTTTTGATCGACCTGATTCTCCGGGTACAAAGGAAAAGCTGAGAATTTGTAATTTTTTTTGGTTGTGTTATAACTAAGTTTTGTATTTAGATTGATCATGAGGTAAAATTTAAGAGAGTACATCTTTTTCTACAACTCTGAGTTTACTGCCAGTGTTGCTGTAAAGTTATTTTTGCATTTGATTACGGAACAATATAGTGCATTATATTATGAAAAGTAAGGAAGTAGGGGTTCTAAGAAGAAAGTAGGGTAGCACAGCAACCTGACTAACCTCTGACACTATCCCCAATGATCTAAATTTTAATCAAGCATCACACAATGAAACAATCGAATCGCGAGGTATATTAACTATTTAAGTAGCTTCTGTCCTTTTAATCACTACTAAAGGCCCATACTGTAAATTGGTTCAACCTGGGTTAACTCGTTACTTTGTTAGACACAAGAATCTGTTCTCTTGTCATACTTCTTATTATGAAGACATGAAGAAGTCAGCACCAGCTCAGCGTACGCTCCTGTCTTTGTCTTAGTTGGATAAACCACCCTGCATGAATCATAGAAAGAGAGAAAAGTTTGGATACTGCTCAGTTTGTCTCTATATTACTTACTCCCTTCACTTAGGTACAAAAAATCTGAGACTTGCCACAGAGACTAATCTTAGCATAGAATTCCATAAGGATCATTGCACAATTAAAACAATTGAAATCAAAATACCACGCTTTTAAATAAAATCACTCACGGTGGTATCCTAGTGATGACCAGCATGCTCAGAGTAGGATATCTGCTCCGTTCAATGAGTCTGTCTGTCAGTCTCTGTTTCAGTGCGTTCGGTATTTCTGTTACTGAACCATTGAATGTGACATCAGTAGACCAGGTTACTGTCAGGGTATCATTGCCACAGCTCAGCCTAGCCTGAGAGCCAGCCTGTGGACTGCAGTCTAAAAAATGTAAATTCAACCATCTTAAGAGAGTTTCTTGAATGAATGACAAAAGATGATTGTCACCATATCAGTATACAGTCAGTAGTATACTCATACTTTTCAAAAACTGAGTCTAAGACA
Source organism: Membranipora membranacea (assembly GCA_914767715.1). NCBI lineage: Eukaryota > Metazoa > Bryozoa > Gymnolaemata > Cheilostomatida > Membraniporidae > Membranipora > Membranipora membranacea. Next base: position 21,062,486 of record OU612072.1, read on the forward strand.
TTGCGTAGCTTGTTGTACTATTTTATATAGATAGCACACATTGCTGAAGAGAGCTACCTTATTTAACACTATCTCATAAAACGAGAAAGTCATAGCACCATGCATGAAATCGACCGAAGTTAAGACTTATGGGTGTATTTGAGTCATATTTAAAGATCAGTGCAGTGTATATTACAAAGAAACAACATAACACGGTGGACTTAGCACAGGCTTATTTAAACCTATGCAACAACTTCTTCTTTGCCACATGGTGTAGCTTGGCAGCAATCATTTACTATCAGCAATTTATAGCTCTATTTATAATTTCGCGATTATGGGAAATTTGGCACGGTTGCCTTCAAACTAGAATTGCCTCGGTAAGATTATATCTTTAGTTCAATTGGTAAGAAAGCACTTACTGTGTTGACATATTTCCTTTATCTGGTTGACATTGCTATTAGCGAGGCTTGTTAGAGTGGCGAAGGCAACCTTATCAGTCAGCACTGTACACTTAATATCATACTCAGCAACCAGCTCTATCCGTCTCAGCAACAAGTAATCTAAAATGTCAATAAATTAGTGATGACAGGTATTAATGTTCTGCATAATATGTTGAATTCACAATCTGCCCAGTTTTGACTGAATAGGTTCAAACATGAGTGAATGAGTTGACTTGACGTCAAAACTTACTCTACCATAGAGAGCCCAATAGGCCAAGATTGATCATATTCTGTACCTTTGATCTCTACTTTCAGTGAGCAGTTTCCATTTTCTCTATATATGTGATAATTGTAGACCCCAACAGGTAGTTCCAGTCGATGTACGGTGCCATCTAGTGTGAGATCAAGTGCTGATAGCCCAGTAGAGGCAGAGACAACTCCTCTGATTACTTCCGGACACTCATTGGATTTGGAGGTTGTGCCTGTTTAATCAAAAAACGATGCTGTTGTTAAAAAATTCAACTGGCTAGATTACAGAGAGTTGCTCAAATTATCTGTCAAATAAAAAAAATTGATTGAAAATCTACAGCAACCTTCCAGAGGCTTTGAACTATGCAAGCTAAGCTTAACAAACGATAATACCATAAGAGTGGGTTCACAACTCCGGTTGAAATATATTTGAGAAGGCTGTGAGTATGTTATGTTCTGTGTACAACAAGGTATTAAATTGACAAGCTCAAATTAGCAATGAATCATTCATAATTATACTCACCATTATTTATGACTTTAATATTTATAGTACAGTTGTCTTCATAAATGACATGAGTTCCGACAGCTAAACTTGTGTTTACACTTGGAGTCACCTTGAATAGTGCTCGCTCCTCTTCAGATTTCACAAACAGAGTCATGTTTATGTCCTGGCAAGGCACTCTAGTGGTAGTTCCTACAGAGTAAAATAAAAAATGCATCATTTGTGTGACTTTATTGTTTATAATGGGCCCAGTGCGAATAATATCTACTAGTAATATTTTCGATGGGGTGTGGAATTTGAGAATATGTGCTTTTGTACCAAGTAGGATTATGATAACAATATCAATTTTGTCTGTATCTGACCTTCAATGAACGAGGAGGTATTAAACTGACAAGCTCAAATTAGCAATGAATTATTCATAATTATACTCACCATTATTTATGACTATAACATTTATAGTACAGTTGTCTTCATAAATCACATGAGTTCCGACAGCTAAACTTGTGTTTACACTTGGAGCCACCTCGACTAATGCTCCCTCCTCATCAGATGTTACGTACAATGTGATGTTTCTGTCGTGACAAGGCACTCTAGTGGTAGTTCCTACAGATTAAAATAAAAATTCATCATTTCGATGAGGATTCTATTCAATATAGGAGAACAAATAATGTATGGTACAATTACATTTAGTTTTGGATACAAGTTTAGGTGCTTGTGTACCGGGTATTTGAGGTGGTAGGCTTCATTTAACGGACAGCAAGTTATTTTAATAGCTAGCTCAAATTGGCAATCAACTATTTTCATTTGTACCCACCGTTATTTATGACTATGATGTTTATAGTACAGTTGTCCCTATAGATGACATGACTACCCACTGCAAATGCAGTCTGCTGGCCAGGAGCTGTATCGACCAGTGCTCTCCCCCCATCAGATGTCAAATAGAGTGTCTCGTTACTGTCCTGACAAGAGGCTCTGGTGGTAGTCATCTGTGTAGTAGTTGATGGTGTGGTAGTTGTAGGTATTGGCGTAGTTGTAAGTTTTGGATCTAGAAAATTTGAATATTCAATATCATGGAATCAATTTTTAAACACCTTTGAAACAAAATCAAAAGAATATTAAAAAACTTGGTTCAACATGAATATAAACAGAATTTCCAAGGCTGCTACTCTACTTTATAATTTAATTATTTCATATCTCATTTATTGGGGTAATCTTTTTATGTGAGGCAAAAGTGGTAAATTTGTTCATTGATATAATATTTAGTAAAATCAGCTATATGTTGTCTCACAAGATTATCAGGCGGGAATAGCTAAAGTGATAAAATGGACCAGCAAATATCACCTATAACTTCAACTTGAGATAACAGAGATAGCATTAAACTATCAATATATATATACAGCGTACTCACATATGAACTGCTGGATCTTGTTGGATTGTCCGACGTACAGAGAAGTATCAGTGATAATTAGAGACCTGGGAGAACTCAGGCATCCTGAGCAGAGATCCGGTGTGGTGACTTTGTCTGAGTTCATGTCTATAAGTCGGATCCTGTTATTGTAACTGTCAGCCACAAGCAGTGTCTGATTACCTATGAATACGAGGTCATCTGGGTAGTAGAATAAAGAGTTTAGTAGAGAGCTGTCTGCGTAGCCTGAGTTCCCTGGTGACCCGGAGATAAGTGTTATTATCTTCTCTCTGTATGTGATACGGTAGAGAGCGTGGTACGCTGCTGTGACATACAGATCCCCGTTGTCATCCTGTGTCAGGTATGTGATAGACTGGAGTCGGTCGGACTTAACGAAAGTACCGACAGAGGCTGAGCTTACATTGACTGTCCTCACGGCATTGTTACCGTCATCAGTGACGAGAAGCTGATCGACATCATTCTTGTCTATTGTTACAGACCAGGGACTGGTGAACTGACCTGGGAGACTGTCTGAGTATCCTGCTGACTGACACTGTCCAGAGAAGACAGAGGTGAGGCCTGTGTGACGGTTAATATCTCTCAGACAGTGATTATAAGTGTCAGCTACAGTTACACGCTTTTCTGTTATCTGTGTGAACCCTTTGATAATTTTAAATCTAGCCTCAGATCCTCTCCCCTCTCTGTATCCGTACTCAGCAGTGTTCCCCGCTATGGTCGTAGATGTTGTGCTATTGCTGGTCTTCAGTGAGTAGCGGTCTGTGTGCAGGATGTGACCGGGTTTGAAGAGATCTTCTTCCATGTGATAAACATAGTAAGAGGTGGTGGTGAAGTTTGAAGCTGTAGATCTCTCTAATCTGTAAGATTAATATTATTATGTAAATGGACGATGTTTGTTAATTTGATCGTATTAACGCAGTATTTATTGAACAAAAAAACCACAGATATTGCAAATGCAATTTTTTAAATTCATTATTTAAATGAAGTGTATTTTTCGTATTCTAAGTATTCATGTGCTGGTGGGTGAATCAAAATAATACAGGATTATTAATTTTTCCCAAAATTGATTCAAATGGATAATTGTGTTTTCTATCAACCAATTAAATTTAAATGCAGGTTATGCACCAGACACCAAAATATATAATATTTTACACGCGGCTTTTGTTCACAGTAAATTTTGGTTATGTTGAGTTGTCTCGTGTTATACATAATCAGAAGGCAATACACAAAATTTCAATTGAGCGACCTAAATTCAAAATCTTGAGTAAAACAGATGTTGCTTCAATTAATCAACAAAAATGTTTGCAATGTATACATTACAAAAAAGTAACAGTTTGTACCATAAGTAATGTGTAATATCACAAATCACAAGAAGGAATGAAACGATCAAATGATTAGTTCACTGTACATTGCCTATCCTGAATCTGATAATTTTACTAAAGGATAATCTAGCATAGACCTCAGAAGGCTTTCAAACCCCTATTTATTATCAAAGTGACCTGGATAGGTATATAAACATCACATCAATGTAAAGTGACTCACCGATCAACTAGAGACTGCGTATCCTGATCCATACACCACCCGGTATTTAGTGTCACACAACATAACGCCTGTCAAAACGATGATGGTATTAATTAAGTTTGTTACAATAGAAACTAACAAGGTACTTTAGGTTTCGGCGAGTGGACATCACCCATATGAAGAGAATACTGATTCCCCATTGAGACCCTCTGCACACTCGTCATATAAGTGTTATGTCAGGGTTAAAGCATGCCATGCTTGTAATCTTATGTACTATATCTACTTCTTTTTTTTCAGGATTATTACATAATATCAATTTTAAGGTTGTAACAGTATTGCAATTCACATTGTACTTACAAGGAATAGTGCCAGTCTCAGCTCCATGATTTTCAACAGGCCGAATATCTTCATCGGACTATAGCAATATTAATTCTACCGCTCTAGTCTCTCCTCAGTATGGTAAGTGAATGAACTGGCAGTGAACATAAGCCCCCTGCCGAGGTATTTAGCTAGCGGTACCTAATATTTAACCAGTTATCTTTTATGTGCGTCAAACTTCAGATAAGAGAGCTGAGTAAACCTTTCTCTGCCTGGTACTAAATACTGTTGACGTAGGAATCTCTTATCAGTGTAAACATTTAAAGGTAGCTATATTGGTTTTAACAAAGTCCCCAATATTGAACCAGGGTACTGCTGTGTGCGTCAGAGACCTGATTAGAAGGACAGGTGAAACTTTCACTGCTCAGTACTCAATCATGCTAAACAATGATTCGCTCATCACTGTAAATGTTACAGGAGGCAACAAACTGAAATTCTATAAAGATGAATGTACATGTTGGCATGCCTACCTGAGTTTCACTTGATGAGGCCCGATATTTACAAGTCTGAGTCTGTTGCATCAATTGAGCTAAAATGATAATAAGGAATGACAACTCTTTGTTTGTCATCAATATCTCTCTAACGGCACACAATTCTTGTGGTGTTATTAATGGTGTAACAATGACACCTGTACCTGTAATTGCTGACAAGGTTTATCAAGTGGCCTGAGATTTACGAGTGTGAGCTGGTTTGATCAACTGAGCTACAATGATATTAACGAAGAATGACAGCACACAATTCTTGCGTGTATCAATTTTAGCCAATTTATTAATCGCTATTTTTTATCTAATTGCATTGCATGGATCCCATGAAATCAAACTATCTCAACCTTACATAGCAGCGATAAGATTTTGTAGTGTCCAACTTCGATCCTTACACTTCTGTAAATACCTAATGCCGTTATCTTGTAGAAACAATTAATGGTGAGATCATATGATTGTTATCAAAGTGACGCAACTCAGTCATGTGGAAGCTGGGAATATTGAATTCATTGACGCAAACTATACAAATACTGCTGATCTTGTGCTTATTATTGGGAGGGCGTTATAGCTCAGCCCCTCCCATATTTAATCAACATCAACCCAGTGAATGTTATGGATTCTTATTCTCGGTCACAACTAAACAACAAGATACTATCTAGAGATATCCTCTGACTCACTCTTCAGATATCAGATATCAAACCATATATCCATAGAATGCAGGATTAAAGACATTGAAGGGTGCGAGGGATTGAATAGGCTATCAAGAATTGCCTCCCAATTGGACACAAAATTATCCCTGAGCCAGCGATCGCCTGGCAGTTAATCTCACGCAGGGTAAACAATTACAATTTCTTCATAAACATGGGATGATGGGGCTGCTTAGAGAGCATGTTGCCGAAGCTATGGGTAAAATTCAATTTTAAAGCAAACAGTTTACTGAGACTGCGCAATCTAGCAGTATTATTGCTGCAGTGTTATGTGGCTAGTACAAACTTTATATAACCTGGTATCTTAACCAGAGAGCATACCTGCCATGTAAACCGATAGCAACTATGTGATACACAGTCATTCAGAAGAGCAGTTATTTTAAAAATTTATTCAAGGCTGCCGTTTGTCTCAACTATTAATAATCTGTACGTTTTTACCAAGTGACATAGTATTAGGAAAAGCAGCTAATTTTGTATGACCGCTACGCGCGCATAATTAGGGAGCTTGATCATTTTTAGTAATCTGTGGCATCCACGGGTTGTTGAAAGACATGAAAGTTCAATAAGAAAAATGAACTTTATGTTTCTGTCAAAAAGACAGTCATCTTAGCATTCCTTACAATCAGTGGCGTATATTAGCACTCACGGCCCACATGATGATGCAATATAACAAACACTTATTGGGACATTTAACCTCTAGTAGTTTGACACCCCCATACTTTTGGTAAGCAGTAACAATGCCGTAATAATCCAAGACTTTGTTTTATTGTGTTTAGAAAGCTATACCAGACCCTCCCCCTTCAATGTTTGTGTCAGTGGTCCTTGCTTTTCGCGGTGGAGAAAATTAATATTATGTATTTTTTAATTTGGCGATAGCCTTGAATTTCTAATGCGCTTCAAACCTCTGATAGGAGAAGGAAGTAATCCTTTCACTGCTTAGTAATCCTAGGCTGTTGACATATTATTTCTCTTATAACAGATCATTCAGAGATCACAGACCAGCCTCTTTTAAAAAGTATTTCGGGAAAAGTAATGACTATAAATGTTTTAGACTACATTAGACTATAATTTCATGAAATAATGTTGAGCTGCGATGCATCGGTCTTGTGATTAAAAAAGTAATGGTGCTGGTAGGGCATGGCCATTACGTCCAACTTTGATTTGAGTTGTTACCAAAAAAATGCATATTGGAAGGCAGACTCTCATAATTACTTTGTATTTACACAATTACTATCTTATCTCGATCCATAGCACCATGAAGAGTGAAGGAAAGAATGCATGTGTGCATTGCATTGTGCGATACATAAAAATTTAGTTATCACAATTTTGACAGCCAAAAAACAAAATGATTGAAGAAAGGAAGACCAAAGTCGTGTCCTCTTCCACTAGCAATGGTAAGCCTTATATCCAACCCAACGGCAGTCATTATTTGGAGGACTTGAATAAATAGAGACGATGCTGGGGACTAGGGAACTAATACAGAAATTCTCCTCGATAATACTCATTATATTCATAAACTGATTGTCTCGGTCTGAAGCAGGACATCTGACCACTCATTGCATCAAGACAAAAGGTAGGTGTATGAAGCTAAATATGCAGCCTGTTAACATATTTTGATCTGTTCCTGCAATACACCGTAATCATTCAAAGTAACGCTAAGTGATTGCTTAGAATTATCAATTTTATAGAGCAGCCTACACAGCTTTCCTATTAAATCAAAGTCATGCTTAACAAATTTTGTATCTCTTATCAATCAAGTTTCAAGGAAGCGAAATTGGACCGACTCATGTTCCTTGTCACTGACCAAATTCTTTATATAGTTTCAAAGCTGCATGGCGCCTAAAGTATGTGATGAGAGCACCAAGTTAGCTTTTTTACTGCTTGGCACTGAACCCTGCTAATGCGTATGTAGGCAGATAACTCTATTTTTTGCTATCTTCGTCGCATATTGGACCCACTAGGGGCCGAATACCCAAGCAGAACAGACACACAGGCTCAACTCAAAAGGCCGCAAAATATATTTCAGGGCTAAAATTTGAACTGGAGTAGCAGATTTATGTCTAAAAACTGTAGTGTGTTGCGAAAACCATCAACTCAGCAGAAATACTAGTTTATCTAGTCTTCTTGAGTTTTGTGACGTCATTTTACCTCAAGATTTTATTGTGCATATTTCTGCATCCCGTTGTTTCAGTGTATGACAAAACGCAGGGTGGGTGCGGGAGGGGTGCGGGAGGGGTGCGGGAGGGGTGCGGGAGGGGTGCGGGAGGGGTGCGGGAGGGATGCGGGAGGGGTGCGGGAAGGGTGGGGGATGGGTGCGGGAGGGGTGCCGGAGGGGTGCGAGAGGGGTGCGGGAGGGGTGTAGGAGGGGTGCGGGAGGGGTGCTGTAGCCCCTCCCAGTAGCCCCTCCCAGGAGTGAAAGTGTAAATAATATTCATACAGGGACTGTTGTGATGGAAATTTAGGTATTTTTTCGCGCAGGGGAACAATTTTTTGAACAGCTTTTGCGCCCTGTTATACTGTTCAAGTTACAGCACTCATCCTCCCGCGAACGGGGAAATTTTCGCAAATGATTGTGAAATGAAAAATTCAATATTGTACATTTCAGCCATAATGCAGGAGCACTTGTCACAAAGGGAATTTTTGATATAAATCTGCCTTTCGTCGACAATGACTGTTTTGCAAGAAAAAATAATGATTATAATGTTGGAGAATTTTGTAAAATTAACATTCAAACGTTACTGTTTTGTGTTATTTCGAAAGGACAGAAACTTGAAAAAGTAGTAAGAATGGCTGAGAAGATTAGCTACATGCATAATACAGAATGACCACTCCACTATTTTGAAATATCTTGGCTTGCAGAGTGCTATGCATACTCGGTTCTCCACATAACAAAAGGGGAATCAAAAATAATGTGTAATAACCTTTACAGGCATGAGGCCACAATTAGGCCCCCGCAAAATATTACCAATTAGGCCGCAAAATATTACCAATTAGGCCGCAAATTATTACCAATTAGGCCGCAGGTTACCCACAGCTGCTTTACATTATAGTTGCATGTTGTTGGTAGGAAATGACCTCTTGACCTCTTGATAGTTGAATCAGCTTGAGGAGAAAAGGAAAGAGGTGTCAACTTACTGTGACCTACTGTGACTTACAAGCCTTTTGTCATTTACTGGCGTCCACCAACCAAATCCGACAGCCTACTGGAAAATCCATTCAACCATTCATCTCACACGACTCATCACCAATTAAACTATTCAAAAATATAGAGTTTATTATTCTTCCCCCTGATGTTTTGTGGCATTTGTTCATGTGGCATTTCTAGTTCTTATCAGTAATCAGAGGAAACAATAATGCGGTCAATGTGTGCTGCCTGTGTAACTCAGTATCAAGAGTTAAATTCAAGAGGTTAACAACATTTTACTTTAATTGTACAAAAATGTAGCCTGAGGCCCGGGCCGGTTTGTGCGTAGCTGCTGCTACTTGATATCCCAATATAACTATAAAGTTTGTTGGCATCAACTTAACAGGACAAAATGTTGAAGGAAGTGACAGATTTTAATCCACATGATTGTTTTAGGCTGGCAGGCTGCCAGATAAAAAGGTTTTGCAATGCAAGTGTGCAGCCAAGCCATTAATATCTACTGCCATCCAACAATATCAGATTAATATCAAGGCATTCCATTCATACCCAGCAGGGAGCGAGGAAGTTCAGCAGTTACTAAACTTATCTGGTCGGTAGGAGAAGCACATCACATAACAAAATAATATCTTAACACCAGAACTAAGCCAAAGGAATCAGAACGCAGTGCATCGTCTGTAGATAAGAGACTATAATGTAACTATAAATATTAATCTGTAAATATTAAACAGATTACTGTCTAAGGAGGAGTGATTGAGCGGAATCGTTTTAAGCTTTACCTGAGGGATCACAGGGGACCAGCTCGATACTCTGAAGGATCACAGGGGACCAGTTCATTACTCTGAAGGATCACAGGGGACCAGCTCATTACTCTGAAGGATCACAGGGGACCAGCTCAATACTCTGAAGGATTCAAGCCTCAATTATCTGTTATGGTAAGTGTAGTTAAACTTAGCTGCAAAGGTTGATACCATAGTATAGTGCAGCGCTCTACACCGAAGCTGTGAAGAGTCCCAAGCCAAGTGACTAAGTTTTCTGTAGGTAAAACAGTATGGAGTGAGCGATGTAAACATTAAACAAGCTTGATCTGCTAGTTTTCCTCTCTAATGCTGCCATCACATTCTTATCACATTGAAGTCAGTAGCTTTCTCTTTTGCTGTTTTGGCAATAGAGAGCCCTTTGTATATAAAACGTTCTGTGATTACACGTAAGACAAATTCTCTCTCTCAGATAAACACTTCGATAAACACACTGACCTCTATAATTAGCTGCCGGACGTAATACAGCGTAACTTGGTTCTGAATGCTGGGTCATGAAAGGCTATCAGATATGATTATCATATGGCTTTAGTTGCCACGCATCCAAATCCCCTGACACCCTCCAAGATTACTTATGTAACATACTGCTGTTTTTTATAAACCTAAATGTTGTTAAATGGCATGATTCTGCGAACTACTATTCTGGTTAACACTGACGGTGGTACCCGAAGCCATCAATGGTGCAGCAGGACACTTCAAATATAGCCATTCCAAGGCTACACACAGGTTAAGGTGGAAATATGGCAAGGACCGAATACAAGTGTGATGCATCATAAATGTGCATGATATAGTTGAGAGTTGTCCTCTCACAATAGAAGGAAAGATAACTAAATTGCCTAGAAGATGTTGTGATGGTATTGTGATTGGAGGGTAAAAAATATATGGAAGCATAACTACCTTTTGCTTAGGATGAATAAGCAAGGAAAGCAGTGACCAGAAAGCCTTAAAATATGGATAAAATAAGGAAGGAATTATTGTCCCACACTGTCATTCAGTGGTCTGATAGATTTTTCCCTATTTCAGTATTTAAATATGAATGACCAATCACAATGACATGCCTGGGATATCACTAGTTATCACTATTATTAGTACCAGTCTTATGTGATGTTGAATTTAATCAGTTACTCATAGCTGTATTTTTAATCAACCACAGTTTAATGCTATACTTATCAGGTTCATGTTGTTTATGAGAAACGACCTCTGGGTTTTAAGATTTCCGAATTAGCAGGCTACATTTAAATGACATCATATTGGGGTAACATAACAAATGTACTTTTCGAATGCTATGGGTTTTGGTTTCGCCCTTTGTATATAAACTATTCCAATACTAGATCGTGTATGAGGTGGCATTTCATCTTGAAATAATCTAATAATAGTTTCTGTCATTGATGTAACAGAAAAATGTTGTCATGAGGTCAAAGTGTGATGTCTGTGTTTCGTCCAATTGAGTCAAAGTCAAACTGTAACTAAGTCTGAATAAACATGTATGTAAAAAGCCTTAGATACTTAACAAGCCAATAGAAATATCAAGTTATTTGGCATCAATTTAATAGGAAAAGATGTTGTTGTGACAGATTTTGAGCTGAATCATTTTTTAGACTGGTAATCGGCCAGATAAAAGGGTTTTGCATTACAAGTGTGCAGCCAAGCCATTAATATCTACTGTCATCCAACCATATCAGATTAATATCAAGGCATTAGATTCAATGATTGATTGATATTGATTTAATTTGCCACATAGGAATGCCTAGCATTATATAAATGTGTGTGTACAATAAAAATTTAAACTTTTGGAAAAAAGGAGAAAAAAACAGTTGTATTAAAAATGATTGGATCAGGCGGTGAAAAACGATAAAATCCATGCTGCATGAGAAAGAAATATATTGTTGAGACATTACAGGCGCCTGTTCATACCAGAAACTGAAAACGAGTTCTTGAATCTCTCCTTTCTACATATTGGTGGATAGAAAATGTCAGATTTGTCCTTGTGACGTTGGCGCCTGACTAAGAATTGTTGCAACGGATGGCTTGGGTTTTTGGCGACTTTGTCAAAGTGCCTGTCAGTTAAAACCTGTAGAAAATCTAAAATCGGAACCACATTTGATTTGGCTAGTCTCTGACGGTAACAGCCCAGTTCACACACAGCAGGGAGCGAGGAAGTTCAGTTACTAAATTTATCTGGTCGATAGGAGAAGCACATCACATCACAAAATAATATCTTAACACCAGAACTAAGCCAAAGGAATCAGAATGCAGTGCATGGCCTGTAGATTAGAGACTATAATGTAACTATGAATATTAATCTGTAAGTATTTCACATATTACTGTCTCAGGAGGAGAGATTGATTTTAAGGTTTACCTGAGAGACCACAGGGGACCAGCTCAACACTCTGAAGGATTCGACCCTCAATTATCTGTTAAGGTAAGTAGCGTACAACTAAGCTGCAACCATTGATACCATAATTTAGCAAAACACTCTACAGCAAAGCTGATTGAGTCAGAAATCATGCCGAATTTCTGATTTAAAGCTCTCTTCTCCTCTTCTCCAGATTGAAATCAAATTTCATCAGTAGCAATACCTCACATGAATTGTTTGGCTGTATAGCCTTTGGCTTGTAAGAAAAATATGTTTATGGGTAGCCGCTGCTACTAGACTAAGCACACCAATAAAAATCTCAAGTTTTTGGCAATTAAAATGTTGATGTGACAGATTTTGACCCACATGATTAACTCGAATTGGCAAGTGGCCAGATGAAGTGTCTGTTAATATCAACTGCCATCTAACAAAATCAAGCTAAAATTTTAGCATCAGGTTTATCACATAGCATGGAGCGAGGAATGTCAGTTTCATTATTTGGCAAATTTTTTCGTAGGAAAAAGACATGAGCTCCACGTGTGATGTCTGCGAATCATTATACCGAAAGTCAAAGTCAAACTTTGTGTCCCTCAAGCTGCTTGGGCAGGTTATAGTTGCTTCTATCAACCACTAATTATCATACAGCACCGGTCAGACTAATATTTTATCATAAGACAGAGTGACCAGTGATGGTAGACCATCAGTATTTAGTGCACACCATAATATGACCTAGAGTTTTTAACTTTTGACTTAATTAGCTACTAACAGCTGTGTTTGTTTTTATTGGCTAATCCTTGTGATCTCATGATCTACTGGATATATAAGATTCTTTTAGGATTAACTAATACTGTCTTTGTGGCCTGATGATGTTTAATTCAGCTGCCTATTGAATGATTTACAAGCTGATGTTATATCATTTGTGATTTGTATGTGACAAATTATTCGGTCGGTATGAGAGAACCCTTGCAGGGCCGTAGTTTAGAAAAAATTGTAGGGGAGACAAAAGTGTCAGGCTAGTCAAAGCATCACCAGGTGGGATGCTGTAAGCTCCTCCCTAAGCAATTTAAGGAATACAATTAGCAAATGGGAATCTCAGAGGAGCTGATTCTGACATGGAATATTCAATTATAGTTTATTAAGGCAACTGTGTTTAGCTTTCCAGGGGAGACAGTGCCTCCTTGCTTTCTTGCCTCCCCTACAACTAGGAGCCTGCCTTGTATTCAAAGCAGTATATTCTAACATAGCAGGGAGTAATGAAGTTCAGCTACGATACCTGATTGATCTTATTCGATTGGTAAGAGAAGCACATTTGCAATATAATCACACACATATCGCAACTTGATATCCATCAGGATGCAGCACACATCTGTAGGTGAAAGGGGATAATGTAACTATGTCTTATTTGTAAATATTACACATGTTACTGTATCAGGAGGACAGATCCAGGGAACCACCTCGACACTCTGAAGGATTCAACCATCAATTATCTGTTAAAGGTAAGCTACCTGAAATTAAGCTGCAATCATGGATACTGTAGTAAAGTACACTTCACTCTTCATCAATGCTGTGTAGAGCCAGAGGTCATGTGATTTAGTTTTCTGTAGGAAAGACAGGGTGGGATGAGAGGTAGATACACTAAAAGAAATTGGTCTGATAGATTTTGGTTTTAATGCCGTCTTCACCTAGTTAGCGCACTGAATGAGTACAAACTATCAGTCGTTTTCTCTCTTGTTGATTTGTTCATTAGACCAAGCATTTCTCAAAGAAAGTTTCTTTTTAACATAAACATTTACATTTGGTAATGCTATCTGATTTGAATCCCTCCCCCCGACACCCTAGCAAATTACTCGTGTAACATACTGCTATTGTTTTTTGGAGCTGAAATGATTGTTAAATCGCATTATCTGCTAAATACTATTCTGGTTAACACTGAAGTTGGTAACTGAAATGGTGCAACAGGTCATCAAACAACCGTTATAACTATTCATAGGTTACACAATAAGTAAAGGTGGATATTTGGCAAGGACCAAATACAAGTAGGATGTATCATATTTATGATATAGTTTAGAGTCGCCCTCTCTCAATAGAAAGATTGACAACTCAATTACCTAGGATGTATAAGCAAGGAAAGCAGTGATCAGAAGGCCTTAAAATATGGATATACTAGGGAGGAATTATTGTCTCAGACTGTCATTCATTCGTCTGATAGATTTTTCCCTATTTCAGTACTTAAATATGAATGACCAATCACAATGACATGCCTGGGATATCAAAAGTCAATATTATTAGTGCCAGTCTTATGTGACTTTGAATTTAATCAGTTACTCACAGCTGTCTTTTTAATCAACCACAGTTTAATGCTATACTTATCAGGTCATGTTGTTTATGAGAAACGCACTCTGGGTTTTAAGATTTCCGAATTAGCAGGGTAACATAACAAATGTACTTTTTGTAGGCTATCAGGTTTGGTTTGACCCTTTGTATATAAACTATTCCAATATAAGATTGTGTATGAGGTGGCATGTCTTCACAAAGTAAGGATATTCAAAGGGGACACTTCAATGATAGTTATAGTGCCTGTGGTTTTTGATTCACTGGGGGAAAATTGTGCACAGCTAGATGCCAAAAACTCATTATCTCTATATGTAATAATGGCATATTTCTTGCAGACTCCCTACCTTTGATGGGCCATAATTCATTCTGTATTTATCCTAAAGACTGATTTCCATCTTTGTTGGAATATCCAACCTTCAAGCTATACACCTTATTATTGTCATTTTTTGCTAGGATACATAGGCTATGAGCTATCTGTGTTTTTAAAATGAGTTATATCATATAGACTTACGTGTGGCCTAGGTCAATACATGGACATTTCCTAATTTTGATGACCCGAAGTTTATCAATTGTCACATGTAAATCTATATGATAAAACTCATTTTACAAATGCAGGTAGCTCTAAGCCTATGTATCGTAGCAAAAAATGACAATAATATTGTATTGGGATGGGATGGGATTTGGATCGTAGACTGTCCACAGGAAATGAGCTTTGTAGCGATTCATTTTAATTGTAACCTGCAATCACGTAAAAACAATGCATAGAAACTATTCCCATTTGAGTAGGAATTAACTTGCTTCTACATCAAATAAACAAGAGTAAAATGTGACATCAAAGTTACAGGTACATGCATAGAAATCAAATGCACCAGTTATCCGGAAAAATACTTACAAGTTTTTGATCCAATATGCATTTGATAATCCGCATCCACAGTAGGAGTATATAAAAAACTCTCACTTTAAAATAGACGAAGTGATGGCAGGCTAAACTAATAGTATCGCCATCTGAGCCAACACTGATTTAACCAAGAAAAATTGTACCAGAAAGTATTAGTCACAAATAGCTAGGAATAACAGAAAGCTGTACTCTTGGTTACAAAAGAAAGCAGGATAATTAAGTGTTACTGTTAACAAATTTCTATATCCATCAATACAATAATAATCGTTCATGCTTGTCAGGGCATAGTGAAACAAATATGGTGTATAGCTTGAAGGTTGTACATTCCAACAAAGTCAGTCTTACTTAGGATAAATACAGAATGAATTACAGCCCATCAACGGTAGGGATGTCTGCAAGGGAAATGCCATGGTAACATAATATAGAGATAATTAGTTTTTGGCATCGAGCTGTGCACAATTTTCCCCCAGTGAATCAAA
This sequence comes from Membranipora membranacea, assembly GCA_914767715.1. Classification (NCBI taxonomy): domain Eukaryota; kingdom Metazoa; phylum Bryozoa; class Gymnolaemata; order Cheilostomatida; family Membraniporidae; genus Membranipora; species Membranipora membranacea. The sequence goes on from OU612072.1 coordinate 21,078,194, forward strand.
AACCACAGGCACTATAACTATCATTGAAGTGTCCCCTCTGTATATCCTTACTCTGTGTTTTCATCTTGAATTAATCTGCAACATGATCCATGTATCTGCATAGTATTGTCATTGAAACCAGTTTGTGCATAGCTTCATGTACTGAACAAGCCAAAAGAAAAATCATGTTTCTGGCATCATAGTAACAGAAAAATGTTGTCATGAGGTCAAAGTGTGATGATGTCGGTGCATTGTTATATCAATTCTAAGTTGAACTGTAACTAAGCCCATATTAAAAATAGCCTTAGGTCCTTCAGGAAAACAGGTTTGGGCGTAGCAGTAGATACTTGATAAACCAATAGAAATATAAATTTTGTTGGCATCAAACTAACAGGGAAAAATGTTGAAGTGACAGATTTTAACCCGAATAATTATTCTAGACTGGCAAGCTGCCAGATAAAATGGTTTTGCAACACAAGTGTGCAGCCAAGCCATTAATATCTACTGCCATCCAACAATATCAAATTAATATCAAGGCATTCGATTCATACCCAGCAGGGAGCAAGGAAGTTCAGTTACTAAACTTATCTGGTCGGTAGGAGAAGCATTCACATCACAACATAATATAGAACTAAAGCCAAAGGAATCAGAACGCAGTGCATCGTCTGTATATAAGAGACTGAATGTTACTATGAGTATTAATCTGTAAATATTAAACAGATAACTGCCTAAGGAGGGGAGATTGAGCAGAATCTTATAAGCTTTACCTGAGGATCACAGGGGACCAGCTCATTACTCTGAAGGATCACAGGGGACCAGCTCAATACTCTGAAGGATTCAAGCCTCGATTATCTGTTAAGGTAAGTGTAGTGAAACTTAGCTGCAAAGGTTGATACCATAGTATAGTGCAGCGCTCTACACCAAAGCTGTAAAGAGTCCCAAGCCAAGTGACTAAGTTTTCTGCAGGTAAAACAGTGTGGAGTGAGTGATGGATACATTAAACAAGCTTGATCTTCTGGTTTTCTGATCTAATGTTGCCTATACATCTCTCTCTCTCTCTCTCTCTCTCTCTCTCTCAGATAAACACTTTGATAAACACACTGACCTCTATAATTAGCTGCTGGACGTAACACAGCGTAACTTGGCTCTGATTGCTGGGTCATGAAAGGCTCTCAGATATGATTATCATATGGCTTTAGTTGCCACGCATTCAAATCCCCTGACACCATCCAAGATTAATTTTGTAACATAATCCTTTTTTTTATAAACTTAAATGTTGTTAAATGGCATGATTCTGCGAACTACCGAACACTGACGGTGGTACCCGAAGCCATCAATGGTGCAGCAGGACTCTACAAATATAGCCATTCCAAGGCTACACACAAGTTAAGGTGGAAATATGGCAAGGACCAAATACAAGTGTGATGTATCATGAATGTGCATGATATAGTTGAGAGTTGTCCTCTCACAATAGAAAGAAAGATAACTAAATTGCCTAGAGGATGTTTTGATGGTATTGTGATTGGAGGGTAAAACATTATATGGAAGCATAACTACCTTATGCTTAGAATGAATAAGCAAGGAAAGCAGTGATCAGAAAGCCTTAAAATACGGATAAAATAAGGAAGGAATTATTGTCTCAGACTGTCATTTAGTCGTCTAATAGATTTTTCCCTATTTCAGTATTTAAATATGAATGACCCATCACAATGACATGCCTGGGATATCACTAGTCAATATTATTAGTGCAAGTCTTGTGTGACTTTGAATTTAATCAGTGACTCACAGCTGTCTTTTTAATCAACCACAGTTTAATGCTATACATATCAGGTTCATGTTGTTTATGAGAAACGACCTCTGGGTTTTAAGATTTCTGAATTAGCAGGCTACACTTAAAAGACATCTTATTGGGGTAACATAACAAATGTAATTTTCATAGGCTATGGGTTTTGGTTTCGCGACTAAGTTTTCTGTAGATAAGAGCAACTGCTCTGCCGAATTTCTGATCTAAAGCTCTCTTCTCCTAGTTAACAGGTTGAAATCAAATTTCATCAGAAGCCGTTTTGGGCAGCCCAAAGCGTGTGATGTCTATATATCCCTGTATCAATGTAACAATATCTCACATGAATTGTATGGCTGTATAGCCTTTGGCTTTTAAGAAAAATATATTATGTTTATGCGTAGCGAAGCGTAGCGGCTGCTACTAGACTAAGCACTCCAATAAGAATCTCAAGTTTTTGGTAATTAAGTGACAGAAAAGTGTTGATGTGACAGATTTTGACCCACATGATTAACTCAGATTGGCAAGTGGCCAGATGAAGTGTTTGTTGATATCAACTGCCATCTAACAAAATCAAGCTAAAATTTTAGCTTCAGATTTATCACATAGCATGGAGCAAGGAATGTCAGCTTCATTATTTGGCAAATTTTTTTGTAGGAAAAAGACAGAGTTCACCGTGTGATGATCGCGTATCATTATACCGAAAGTCAAAGTCAAACTATGTGTCCTTAGCTGCTTAGGCAGGTTATGGTTGTTTCTAGCAAACACAAATTATTTCACAGAACCTGTCAGACTAATATTTTATAAAAAGACAAAGTGACCGGCAATGGTAGATATCAGTATTTAGTGATGACCATAATATGACCTAGAGTTTGTGACTTTTGACTTAATTAGTTACTAACAGCTGTGTTTTTTTTTTATTGGCTAATCCTTGTGATCTCACAGTCTAGTGGATATTTAAGATTTTTTTACGATTAACCAAGGAGTCTCTGTAACTCCCTGGATTAACTAATACTGTCTTTGTGGCCTGATGATGTTTAATTAAGCTGCCTATTGAATGATTTACAAGCTGAGACTATATCATTTGTGATTTGTATACGACAAATCATTTAGTTGGCATAAGAGAACCCTTGCAGGGCCATAGTTTAGAAAAAAATTGTAGGGGACACAAAAGTGTGAGGCTAGTCAAAGCATCACCAGGAGGGGTGCTGTAAGCTCCTCCCTAAGCAATTTAAGGAATACAATTAGCAAATAGGAATCTCAGAGGAGCTGATTCTGACATGGAGTATTCTATTATAGTGTTTAAGGCCACTGTATTTAGCTTTCTAGGAGAGGCTGTGCCTCATTGCCTCCCCTACAACTACGGGCCTGCCTTGTATTCAAATCTGTATATTTTAACATAGCAGGGAGTAACGAAGTTCAGCTACGATACGTGATTGATCTTATTCGATTGGTAAGAGTAGCACATTGGTAATGTAATCCAACAAATATTGCAACTTGATATCCATCAGAATGCAGCACACATCTGTAGGTGAAAGGGAATAGGCCTAATGCAACTATATCTTATTTGTAAATATTACAGAGATTAGTGTATCAGGAGGACAGATCCAGCAGGATCTCATAAGGTTTACCCGAGGGATCACAGGGAACCACCTCGACACTCTGAAGCATTCAACCATCAATTATCTGTTAAAGGTAAGCTACCTGAAATTAAGCTGCAAACATGGAATCTGTAGTTAAGTACACATCACTCTTCATCAGTGCTGAATAGAGTCAGAGGTCATGTGACTTAGTTTTCTGTAGGAAAGACAGGGTGGGGTGAGAGGTAGATACATTAAAAGAAATTGATCTGTTAGTTTTTGGTTTTAATGCCGTCTTCACCTAGTTAGCACACTGAAGTGAGTACAAACCATCAGTCGTTTTCTCTCTTGTTGATTTGTTCATTAGACCCAAGCATTTCTCAAAGAAATTTTCTTTTTAACTCAAACATTTACATTTGTTAATGCTATCCGATATGAATTCCCCCCCCCCCCGACACCCTAGCAAATTACTCGTGCAACATACTGCTGTTGTGTTTTGGAACTGAAATGATTGTTAAATAGCATGATTCTGCTAAATACTATTCTGGTTACTCACAGCTGTCTTTTTAATCAACCACAGTTTAATGCTATACATATCAGGTTCATGTTGTTTATGAGAACCCACATCTGGGTTTTAAGATTTCCGAATTAGTAGGCTACATTTAAAAGACATCTGATTGGGGTAACATAACAGATGTACCTTTTGTAGGCTATGGGTTTGGTTTGACCCTTTGTATATAAACTATTCCAATATTAGATTGTGTATGAGGTGGCATTTCATCTTGAAATAAACTAATAATAGTTTCTGTCATTGATGTAACAGAAAAATGTTGTCATGAGGTCAAAGTGTGATGTCTGTGTTTCGTTTAATCAAGTCAAAGTCAAACTGTAACTAAATCTGAATAAACATGTATATAAAAAGCCTTAGATACTTAACAAGCCAATAGAAATATCAAGTTATTTGGCATCAATATAACAGGAAAAGATGTTGTTGTGACAGATTTTGAGCTGAATCATTTTTTTAGACTGGCAATCGGCCAGATAAATGCGTTTCGCAACGCATGTGTGCAGCAAAGCCATTAATATCTACTGTCATCCAACAATATCAGATTAATATCGAGGCATTAGATTCATACACAGCAGGGAGGAGGAATTTCAGCAGTTACTAAACATATCTGGTCGATAGGAGAAGCACATCACATCACAAAATAATATCTTAACACCAGAACTAAGCCAAAGGAATCAGAACGCAGTGCATTGCCTGTAGATTAGAGACTATAATGCAACAATGAATATTAATCTGTAAATATTTCAGAAAAATTTTGTTGTGGCAGATTTTAACCCACATGATCAACTCGCATTGGCAAGTGGCCAGATGAAGTGTTTTTTCATATCAACTGCCATCTAACAAAATCAAGCTAACATTGTAGCATCAGATTCATCACTTAGCATCGAGCGAGGAATGTCAGTTTCATTATTTGGCAGATATTTTTGTAGGAAAAAGACATGAGCTCCACGTGTGATGTCTGCGTATCATTTTACCAAAAGTCAAAGTCAAACTTTGTGTCCCTCAAGCTGCTTTGGCAGGTTATGGTTGTTTCTAGCAAACACAATTTATTTCACAGAACCTGTCAGAAAAATAATTTAACAATAACAGACATATCGAGAAGAAGTTTAATCCAACTTCCTGCATTCCGGTTGCTCCCTCTCACTGGTCTCGCTGCAGGCGTGACCGCTGGTGTGACCGCTGGTGTGACCGGCAGTGTGACCGGCAGTGTGACCGGTGTAGCGACCGGTAGAGTGACCGGCGGCGTGACCGGCGGAGTGCCCGGCGGCGTGCCCGGCTGCGTACCCGGCTGCGTACCCGGCAGGGTGACCAGCGGAGTGACCAGCGGTGTGACCAGCGGCGTGCCCAGTGTGGTGACCAGTGACCAATGTCAATATTTTGTGCCTGTCATAATTAGCCTTGAATTCATCTTGAATTGATGAATGTTAACTTATTATTTACACCCAGTGGTGTTTTTTTATTAGCCAATGATGTGACATTGTTATTTTTAGCCGATTTGTCGCGCATGTACACGCAGCTTAATAATGACCCTGCGACCTGATGATGTTCAATTCAGCTGTCCATAAAATGATTTATGGCGAATGTATTATAATTTCTGCTTTTTAGTGGTAGATAGTCCTTCGTATTGAAGCTAATCTGATATTACATAGCCAGTGTGAAGCATTCTATCACAGAGTAAAGATATATCCTTACTCTGTTTTCCTTCTTAATATAACCTGTTGTATGAGCGATGTATATGTGTTTTACTAGTATTCAGATGGGACAGTCATGGGGTCAGAGATTGATGTCTATATATGTATCAGGAAACAAAGTATCAAAATCTGAATGAAGCTGTATGAAAATATAGCCTTAGGCACTTAATCCTGGTTGGCGGTTACTTGACATGCTACTATAAATAAACAGTTTCTGGCAAACCACTAACAGCAAAATGTTGTTGTCATTTCAGATTGGCAGACAGCCAGACTAAATGGTTTTGCAACACAAGTGTGCTGCCAAGGCTCTTAATATGAACTAATAGCAAACAATATAAGACTGACATCGAGGAAACAAATTCATAGCATAGCAGTTTGCAGATAGTAGATTTAAGTTAGTACAAATTAGTGTACTTCATATCTCCATATTAGCAAGTAAATCAGTATCTGGTAATGCTTACATACATCATCATTATGAGCATGTGCTATTCATTCTCAACATGACACTTCCTCGCCAATCTGTCTCAATCAATCAATAGTGTGATAATCCAGGTGACAAAATCAAATAAACCCTAATATGAATCTTCAATATAAATCATCCTATTGAAATCCAATTATGCTAATTCATTTGCATAGAGGAATCCGTTTTTTTGAGACATGATCCAAAGCCAATGGTCACCGTTGCCATCGTCAATGAGATGGATCGTAACCATTTTAAAACAGGAAGCAAACCGTTAATTGACTTCCTATTTATCAATTTGATCACAAGAATAGTGGATTTCACATTTTTATAATTGGTTATTTGTTTGATTCATACAATGACACCTCACATAGCAGTACAGAATGAGACCAAATGATCTTATCCACTCCAACCAAAAGGAGGTTTGGAACAGATGTCAGATTCTGAAGTTTTTGACCGATGGACTCATATTTAACATCTAGTGGTAGGAGACCAGGTTAGAGTGTCAAATCTGTGAGCTACTTTCGAGGGAGGTGGCAGTGGTATTCACTAGTATGTCCGGCATGGCCTAAAATTAGTCATCCTTTGATCTGAGTTACAATTTATTATTAAACTTACACAGATCATTAATTTTATGATAGAACTTTCTGAATACTTCCTCGATAAGATATGAAGGTTGGGGAAATGGTCACCGTTGCCATCGTCATTGAGATGGATCGTAACCATTTCAAAACAGGAAGCAAACCGTTAATTGACTTCCTATTTATCAATTCTCAGATCTCAAGAATAGTGTATTTCACTCATCTAGCCTCTGTTGGTACGTCCTGGTGTTTTGTTCAAGCAGCCTATGGCGGCGTTCTTGGTACTCTGCTCTAACTTCCTCTAACGCCCTTTCCATCTCTTCTCGATTACTTCTCCTGATGTTTTCTTCCTCTCTATCTCTTTCTCTCCTTGGCTCCTCTCTGTCTCTTCTTGCTACCAGTTCCTGCCTAACTTGCCTCTCTTGCTACCGGTTGGCCTTAATTCTATCTCTTGCATCCTCTCCTTCTCTAATTGCTGGTGCTCTCGCTTCTCCCCTCTCTCTTAGCCTTCTTTCTCTAGTCCTGATAAACTGCTTGATCGTGTCGGACATTTACCTTGCTAAAAATTGGCCTGGGTGGGCCTCGTCCCTTAGTTTTTCTGGTGTAAAATATAAGTCCTGGCTGCCGCTCTGCCTTCCGAATTCTCCCACTGTGAGGCAGGGAGTCCCTTCATCTTTTCGCGAGTTAAGATCTCAGATCATGTGATTTAATCTGTTCACTACCCAGTGATCGGGTGTGAGTGATCGGGTGGGGGGGATAAAATATCATGGGGCCCGCTGCGTTGGTTTCCCCCTTCATACAATATCTGGTATCCCTGATACCAACAGCTTGATTCCCGGTTGGTCTAGGTATTGTCTCATGTGAAATAGTTTAGACCCTGGGTAGCTAAACGTATCGATCTCAGGGAGTTCCAGGTATCTCACGATGCTGTTACCGATGTCAACATAGGTGTTGTGAGTTGCCATCTCTTCCTTTCTAAATCTCACAAGTCCTTTCTATATCTCTCAAGCCCTTCCTAAATGTCACAAGTCTTTCCTAAACTCTTAATTCCTTGCTAATTCCACTATCCTTTCCTTTCTCCTATGTTGTCCTCTATCCACCTCTGTTCCTTCGACTCAATTCTACAACATAATAAGTTTTAATTACCATCAATCCTAATATTACACAAACGACGGGTCTTGTTTCTTCTTTGCATTTCTACCGGGCCTCTTAGGTTGTACTAGTTGCTCCTTGCTACCCGAATAACTCTCTTTATTAATTTCTCCTGTCTTCTGCTATTGCAGTTGTTGGGCCTTCCGCTGGTAGTGAGCGTAAATGTTTTCTAGTCCGCCGTAATAGTCTCTTCTCTGTTTCAACCCAGTAACTGTTAGGTTCTTCCGCCTGGTATTTAATCACTCCCTTCTTTCCTTTATCTTCATGGCTAATCTTTATCCACACTAATTGGCCTTCCTTCAGCTCCTTCTTTAGCTCTTCTTCCCCGGTCAAAGTTCAACTTTGTTCTTCTTTTCAAATGTGAGTCTCGCTCCTTAAATGAGCCCTTGTCTGCTTGTTGTTCATGTTGTATTGGCAACTCTTTTCTCATTCTACGTCCGTAGAGTAACTCACCGGGCCGGGACCCACTTTCCAGTGGCGTTGTTCGGTAGGCCAAGAGTGCCTTGTCCTTATCCGCTTCCTTTTTCCACAGCCCCTTTACGATCTCTACTCCTCTCTCTGCTAGTCCATTCGCCTGAGGGAGATGTGGACTGTTTGTAGAGTGTATTATATTATACTCTTCGATAAGTGGTCTCCATCCCTGAGATACATAACAAGGGCCGTTATCTGTTCTAATCCTATTTGGTGCTCCTAATCTTGAGATGACTGCTCTAAATTTCTCATTCTTTTTCTGCTCCTGTTAGTCCCTTCATCTCGACCACCTCTATCCACCTTGAGTAATAATCTATGAAGAGTGCATAGTTCCTTCCCTCTAATTTGAATAAATCTGACGCTATATGTGTCCAAGGCTTGTCTGGCAGCTGGGTCTGTTTCAGCGGCAGATTTTGCATTCTCCTAAATTGAATGCACTTGGGGCATCCTTCACCCATATCTTATGACATTAAAAAGATTAGTGGATTACCTACTAATAGCCCAAAACCAACTCAACAAAATCCATTCAACTCAGATGACCTTAACACCTTCTTCACAAGATTTGAGAAGCCTCTCGCTGACCGTCCTGACATCAATAACAACGCCACCATAGCACCACCTTTAGAAATAGAAGAGGCTACTGTCTTAAAGCAGTTGAAATCGTTGAACTCGAGGAAAGGTCCAGGCCCTGATGGCCTCATCCCCAAAGTACTTAAGCTATGTGCCTATCAACTGGCGCCTGTCATAACGAAACTTTTCAATTTATCTTTCACGTCTAAGTCAACCCCTACTTCCTGGAAATCGGCCATTATCAAACCCCTACCCAAAGTTAAGAATCCCAATCAACTTAAACAATACAGACCAATAGCGCTCACCAGTTGCCTGTGCAAAATGATGGAGAGACTTGTTAAACATTACATTATTACTCATACAGCTATGGACCACCTTCAGTTTGCTTATCGTGCAAACCGCTCAACTCAAGATGCCCTTTTATGCCTCACTACTACCATCACAGATTTCATTGACAAGAAAGCTTCAAATTATGCCAGGTGTCTGTTCCTTGACTTTTCTTCTGCATTCAACACAATACATGTTCCAGACTTAATCTCGCAACTATCACATCTCGACTCCAATGTCACTGAATGGATATACAGCTTCCTAACGAATCGCACCCAAAGAACAATAGTAGATGGCAATATCTCAAAACCCTTCATAACCAACACTGGCACTCCCCAGGGTTGCTGTTTATCTCCACTTTTGTTTTCAATATATACCAATAGGATTACCTCAGACTTGAGCAATATTGCTGTCATTAAATACGCAGACGACACCTGTATAATTGGATGCATATCAAATCAATCAGATCTTAGTGCCTATCTTGATTAGAAGAATTTCAAAGCAATGTTGTGATTAAAACCTATTGTTAAACGTCTCCAAGACTCAAGAAATGATGTTTTCTACTCAGCTTGTTAGGCCCATTACCCCTACTCTTATCCTTAACGGCACGGAAGTTGATTTTTGTGACAAAGTAAAATACCTTGGTGTTACTGTGGACGATAAACTCCGCTATCATGATCATGTGCAATCCATAGTGACTACTGCATCTCAAAGCATGTATATTGTGAAAAATTTTGTATACTATAGCTCAAAGCCCCTTTCTCATATGTTATTCAAGAGTTTTATTGTATCCCTCATCACTTACTGTCTCCCCATACTTTTTACAAGCATCCATGCAAGCGACAAGAAGTCCTTACGCAAAATATTTAAAGATGCCGCCAAGTTAGGGATTGAGCACCCCGATATATAGATGCTCTGGTGGCCAACCAGATCAAGACACTTGGACTACGGTACATACACGATGAAGAGCACTTTATCAATGACTTTCTAACTAAATGCCCCTCAGGTTGCTACCGCACCGTTAAATATCGGGGTACTTGGGGTAGAGACAGCTTTTTAAGACATCTCATACATACACTTAATAATATACTATTCTAAAAAACTTTTTATACAACAGAGATCTGATTTTTCCATGTTTTTCTTTCTTGTCAGTATTAACAACGTATTTCGTGCTGAATCCATCCATCCATCCATGATCTCTCTCCTAATGGTGGGCCACCAGATTGAATCCTGGCTTTTGCGGTATGTTTTTACTATGCCTTGGTGCCCCGAATGCAACTTTCCCAAAATTTGAGTTCTCATCTTCTTTGGAATGTATAACAAATTATTCATCATCACCAAGCCGTTTTTCTCGCTTAATAGGTCTGCACTACCCTTAACTTGCCTCATTTCCCCTTTCAATTCACCGGGCCACCCTTCTCTTATAAATTTGACAATATCCTGATACTCCTTATCTAATACGCTTTCGACCTTTATCTCCTCAATAAGATTATCTTCCTTGGCTGATAGTAGGCTCTGTATATGCATCTCCACTCGTGATATCTTATCTGCTTCATCTTTGGTTGGTGGCCTTGACAAGAGATCTGCTATAAACATCTTGTTCCCGGGAAATGGAAAATGTTGTAGCAGTATCTCATCAACCTCATTTTAAACCTCTGGATTCTTAAGGGAAGCTCTGAGAGGTCCTTGGATCCTAGTAGCGCTATCAACGGTTTATGGTCCGTTTCTATCTCAAACCGCCTTCCCACCAAATAGAAATCAGACTTTCCACATGCCCATGTGATTGCTAAGCCTCTTTCTTGATTTGACCGTATCTCCTCTCTGCATCTGTCAGTTTTCGTGACGCATATGCCACTGGTCTCCATTCTCCATTACCTTGGTTTTGTAGTAATGCTGTACCTAGTGAATAGCAGCTAGCGTCCGCTGTCACCCTATGTTCCTTATTATAGTCGAACAGGGCCAATAGCGGAGCAGACGTTATCAAGTCCTTAACTACTTCAAAACTTCTCTGATGAGTTTCCAGCCAAATCCATTCATTTTTCTGTTTATCCAGCTCTCTGAGGGCCACTTCTGCTTCAGACAACTGTACCTACTCAAATAATTGACCATTGCCAAAAATCTTTGGAGACCTTTTCTGTCTGTTGGGGGTGGCATCTCTCTAATTGCTCTCTCTTTCTCGGGGTCCACACTTATCCCCTTCGTGCTGAGTATGTGCCCCAAGAACTTCACTTCCTTAACGCCAAATTCACACTTGGACTTATTTGAGGTCATACCATACTTTTTCAATTACTCCTAAGCTTTCCATCCTCTCTAATTCGTCTTGTGTGGCCTGCCTCAAGCCAATCGGTAGCCTCCTTGGGACATTAAAGGGATTATACACTTCTGATCTCTGTTTGGCAGCCAATGGAGCACAGAAAAATGTATGTACATACAAAAACTCCTTATTTGTAATTCAAAACCCCTTGTTCTGCTCAAATGTGCATTCTAAATTGTAGCTGTGCATCTCCAACAAGAAATAAGACAACTAACAGAATTGCTTGTGATCTGAAAAAAGCTGATTTTGTGTGCAGTTGTGTGCTCCTACCCCTTGGTTAGTGTTTCAATTGTCCAGATACTCAAAGTGCGCATGTGCAATAAGGATGACCTTTTGACTTTAGCTTGTTATTTTCTAACAGCCCAGCTTAACACTTTTATTACCATATCCGGTTCCACCACAGGAATAAGGATATCTAACAGTACACAGCCTACGGAAAAGAGAAAACAATGTAACTATGAATATTAATTTGTAAATATTACACAGATTACTGTCTCAGAAGGACAGATCAAGCGGAATCTCAAAAGGTTTACCTGAGGGATCACAGGGGACCAGCTTGATACTCTGAAGGATCACAGGGGACCAGCTCGATACTCTGTATGATTCAACCATCAATTATCTATTTATATAGGTAAGTGAAGTGAAACTTAGCTGCAAACATGGATACCATAGTTTAGTAAAACAATCTACAGCAAAGCTTATTGAGTCAGAAATCATGTGACATAGTTTTTGTAGGCGAGACAGTGTTGGGTGTGGTGTGTGGTGTGGGGTGTCGGGTGTGTGGTGTGTGGTGTGGGATGAGCGGTGCGGGGTGTGGGGTTTGTGGTGTGAGGGGTGGGGTGTTTGGTGTGTGGTGTGGGGTGTGGGATGAGGGGTGCGGGGTGTGGGGTGTGTGGTGTGGGGTGTGTGGTGTGGGATGAGGGGTGTGTGGTGTGTGGTGTGTTGTGTGTGGTGTGGGGTTTGAGGTGTGGGGTGTTTGGTGTGTGGTGTGGGGTGTGGGATGAGGGGTGCGGGGTGTGGGGTGTGTGGTGTTGGGTTTGTGGTGTGAGGTGTGGGGTGTTTGGTGTGTGGTGTGGGATGTTGAGCGTGGGGTGAGGGGTGTGGGGTGTGGGCGTTGGGGTGTGTTGGGTGTGTGGGGTGTAGCGATAGATACTTTTAGCACGCTTTTTCTGCTGCCCATCTAAAGATATCTTCACAAAGTGAACAGATTATACGCAGTACAAACAATCAGCAGTCTTCTCTTCGGTGTTGAGACCCAACGAGGACACAATGAAACTTCTTTTTTGACCAGGAAATCAACATCTGGTAACGCTTTAATATATCATTATTACTGTTTTGTACTACATACCATTCATAGCGGGAAGTGACCTTCCTCCTCTATCTAAAAACCAAAAGGTGCAATTAGTTATTGCATTGATTCTAAAGGAATGTAGGAATCTTCATTCTGATGTAACTCTGGCCGCTGTCACTGCATGGATCTAAATCTAGCAATATATTGACCTAATATGGATTTCACCAGCCGTGAAATTAGGTAGATAATCCGGTTAGTTTACAAAAGAATAGCTACTTATTTCTGCACAATATTCAACGACAAACCAAAGCAGCAAGATATCAGTTTGACGGAACAAAATATGAAAAAATGACGCTTTGTAATAGGTGATTAATTCAGATATGCTTCACCTTCCTAAGTCTTTTCCACTGCTTTTCGATGGGATATCTCGGTTATATACGAGAAACTAACAGCTGTGTTTGTTTTATTGGCTAATCCTTTCTTATGATTAAATAAAACTTGCTTTGTGGCCTGACATGTTTAAGAGAATATAATGAAACTATGAATATTAATTTGCAAATATTTTACAGATTACTGTCTCAGGAGAACAGATTGAAGATAATCTCAAAAGGTTTACCTGAGGGATCACAGGGGCCCACCTCTATACTCTAAAAGGATTTAATCCTCAATTATCTGTTTAGGTAAGTAAAGTGAAACCATTCTGAAAACAAGTTTTCTCTAGGTAAGAAAGTGTGGGGTGAGGGGTTTAATTTAATTGCCTGCACTCCAGTTGCTCCCTCTCACTGATGTCACCGCAGGCGTGACCAGTGTCGTGACACGCAGCATGACCTGCGGCGTGACAGGCGGCGTGACCGGTGGCGTGACCGGCATCGTGACCCGCGGCGTAACCCGCGGCGCGACCACTTGTTCTGGAGGAACTCTGAATGCAGGAAAATGGACAAACTTTGTCTAGACATACCTGGGATGTGAGAAAAGATGTCAATATTTAGTGCCTGTCATAATTTACCTTGAATTCATGAATTTTAACTCATTAGCTACTACCAAAGATTATAAATACTAAGATATGACACTCCTATCAAACTGCGGTCTTCAGTTGAATAGGCAAGCGGCCGCATGAAAACTAGTGTTACGCTTCAATTATGAGCTTTATGATTAGTGGCTTTCAATAGAATTTCAATAGGAAATTCAAAATTTACACAGGTAGCCTGGTTGTTTTTCATGAAAATTATGTATTTCCAAATTTCACTGAAACTTCAAATAAAAATATTTTAGATCTAGACATTTCAGGCATCTCAATGATGTACAAATCAAATTCATGTGATGATTACTAACAAGTGATTTTGAGTTTTGAGGATTTTGTTTAGCAATCTTTACAAACTTTAAGATGTTTTGACACACAAGACTTACTCAGATAAACAGTTCTCTTTACATCAAAAACTAGTATTTGCATGACTTAAAGTTGATCCATGTAAATAAATGTGTTATCTAGTTATTTCAGTCTTCAGGGTGATAAAAAATCCAAATGAATTTGACGGCCTCCTAGAGAGTAGTATTGAAATGTGTTAGCAGTGGGTGACTTGGAGAAGCTTTCTGTTTTGTGGCATCAGATCTTGTCCATTTGTGCACCACAGTTACTCAGCACATCTAAACATGGACTATCAATATTACTAAATAAGTGCAGTCTATGTCAATGCACAGATCAGTTTCTATGAAAATGAATTCAAATTTTTGAGTATCGAGTTAATATGGATCTTACTCGAGAGGATATCGTAGGATCTTATTGCAAGATTTGGTAAAAAACTATAAAGTACACTGTAGGATCAACTAAGTGACATTGGCCTTATCATAGCGTTTGAGGGGAAACATGACTAACGATAGTGTGACTACCAAGGGAAGGTGATATAAATGCAACTGTGGTGATCTTACCACTTACTATTTTGCCAGCGACTAAACGCCTGGTAGGTTAACTATATGTTAGCTGTGATTATGGATGGAGTTTCACTGATGTAGTTGAGTACTAGAGTATGGAGCTGAGTTTTCATGCTATAACGCTAAGCTCAATCTAAAATAAAGATCTTGATTGAGGTGATTGGTAATAATGATTATTTTCATGGTTCACAAAAAGATTATGTTGGAGGGGGAGGGAGAAAAGAAGCCTGTTTTTGGGCTGTTTTTATCTAGTTTTCAGCTTGTGAATGACAAATTCCATAAATCTGACACCTTCCTTTGGTCAGCTTAGAATGACTGTTGGTCATAGGAAACTTTGTTTGATGTAAGGGTTATCTAGTATGGTGTGTACCTTGTCTTACTCATCTCACAAAGGAATGTAAGCCACTAAATCAAATATATCTGCAAAATCCATTGAATGACTACATGAATAAATGCCTAGACTGTGGCCCATATGTTCTAGTAACACATGTAAAAAAAATCAAGAGAATTGCATGAACCATTCTCAGGCAAATCTGAAACAAGTAAGGCTATGTCTGCAGAAAGAAATCATTTCTACATTGTAATCTTATATAAACAGAGCAAGCGAGCACAGCATCCTAAAATGACAAACACTCGTTTTCACGCTTGAATTGCTGTGGACAGGGAACAGCAGGAGTGTCATGTCATAGGCATTGCTACTACCAGTGGTGTTTTTAATTATAGGCTAATGCTGTGAAATCACACATTGCAGTGCTATAGACCAGATATGTTACGATCATCTAATAATGACCTGGGAGGTGATGATGTTTTAATTAAGCTGTTTATTTGATGATTTATGGCAAGTTGTGGTATTACAATTTCAGCTTATCAGCGGACTGTTCATTTTTTGCAGATAGACAGCCCTTTGTATACAAACTATTCTGATATTACATAGCCAGTTGAAGAAGAAGCATTCTGTCAGATGACATTTTCTTATGTAATCATCATAAAAAACATCACTTTTTTATAATTACCTTAGGGTATAAGAGCAGCCATATTTTCTTCCGAATGTGCAATGATCACTTACACAACACCGTATTGAAGTATCCTTATTCTCAAATTATTTATTATTAATAAGTGAAGTGTACTGAGCTTGTGTCAACTAATTATGATTGATGGATCTTGAGTGCAAAATTCAAGGGTTAAACACATTTGTCATTTGTCAAATTGACACAATAAGCTGTCAATTAATTATCTATTATTGTCTTTTTATTGTTTTCAATAATCTTGAAAAGGTTAGGAATTAGAACCAAGAGTTCATCTCAGGTCACCAGACATGGAAAATTAACTTTAACCAAATGATACAAAATTAAACAAAACTCAAGGACTTTAAAGTTATAGATATGAGATGAGTTCTAGCAGTAGTGTGGTAAAGTATTCTTTAGAGAATAAAGGTTGCACACTGTAATGTGAAGACAGGAAATCACCATTAACCCACACGACCTGTAAACAAACAAACAAAGTAAATCAAAATTAGTTTAAAACCAACTTTCACTTATAGGGTAAACTGAGACCAAACATACTTAGGCATTCAGGGCATGGTGACGGGTAGTTTTAGTTTCAAATTGAATTAGTTAGGCGCTTACTACATGGTGATTGGAATAGAGGACTAAGTAGAGTGAGTGATACACCGAATTAGTATTGAAATATAGCTAACCATTATTTCAAAGTCATGAGACATCTGGGCACTTGTGACAACCTGACCAGATTTACGCATTTGGAAAGCCAAACAGATTACACCATAGAAATGGCATTCATAATAATTGTTTCTTTAACTTCAGATTGCTGCCAAAGCTGTCCTGTGAATCCCACAACTTGCAGCTTTCAATCATGGAGCAAGGCAGAGAAGAGGAAAATCTTAGCACAGACAAAAGTGAGTTCTGAGATTGATTCAGCATTTAAAGGGTGAATACAGCATATCAAATTGTGTACATGGCCTCATAAGGGGTCCGTAATGTTCATTGCTTTCGCTGATTAGTTGGTTCGAAGTCCGAAAAAGTTTAGGGTACTGACCTAGTTTTTTTGACAGTCTACGGACTGAGGTCTCATCTACTGTGTACCAGTTCCACAACAACTAGAATCTCGAGGATGTGTGACTGCATCAGCAACATTATGATCTAACAAGTAAATCTCTTCAACCACACTATGAAGAGCTTCACTGTGATGCTATGAACCATCATTTTATTGATATGAGATGATACTGGGAGGATATTGGCAAAAAAACAGTGCACACAGTCTTGGTCTTAATTTCAACCTTCACTCCTAAAGAGAGAGTTTGCGGTTGACTATTGATACAACAAGAGTATACAACTCCAAATTGAACATCAATTTTGGTAGTAAATTGCATTGCTCATTGCAAACTATTTGCACAAGAATCATCTCCTCAGCAAATAATATAACTATGCTCAGTTCGTGGGATGGAATCATTAGCTGATGCCATGTGTGTGTAATGCATGTAGTATTTGTTCCAGATTTCAAAATTTTTACAAAAATTAGATAATGAATGTTGAGAATCGTCACTTAAAACATAATAATTATATTACCTTTATTTCAAAGGTTCATTCATGACCATTTTATTAGTTTGCTTCTGATTATTTCAGGATACGATGTGGCTTGGGAGGAGCAGGGTAACAGTAACTGGGATGATCCTCATGTCCGGGAACAAACCTTCATACGATTACTTGTAAGCCATAGATATCTGACTCTAGTAGAGCTGGAGAGAGAGACAGCTTCAGCTGGTCAGCCAGCTTTAATCTTTATAGATGACACACCTGCAGAGCTATCAGAGAGGCTATCTAAATCAGTGAAATATCTGATGCTCCGAGAGATACCAGAAAGTAGCCTTAAAAGTCTGAGGTTGGTGAGCTCAGATTTTTATCAAACTGATTTTAATTTTATAGATCCAAACTAATTTCTCACATATTCCCCCTTCAGAATAATGCTGACTTTACCGTAAGTATCAGTACCAAGCTTGCATGCAGAGGTTTGATCAAACCATGTTAGTCACCATTCTCCAAGGGTAGGAAAAATTGATGTGAGGTTATAATGTAGGCTCTAATGCCATTGACATACTTGATGTATGTATATCTGTATTGGTATGTTTTAGATTATCGGAGATGAGATCACTGAAGCATCTGTGGGTTAACGGGAGTGGAAGTGATGAGCTGAATCAGTGTCTATCCACACTGACAGATCTGGTATCTCTGCGGGCCTGTATGCTGACTAAGGTACCTGACAGGTAAATATATCATTACATCATTAATATAAGCAGGATGTGAGATTAACACGTTGTCACATTATTCACTTATGATTATTAATATTATATAACACAGACCATCTGTAACCTCCTATTAAACTAACAATGGTACACATTCTGTGTGGGCGATTTAAGTTGTCTCAGTAAACTTATAAACTGAGTGAGCCTATAAGGTAATGTCAAAGATCGATCCGAATATCAACACATCATATACCGTTGGAAAGCTGCAGAGCTACTGAAAATGAATACCTGAACAAAAACTAGTTTCGATGACTTGTGTCATTTTACGGAGGAAATGAGGCAGAAAACGCTGTTTTTGTCAATGCAGATGGCGGAGCCAAATTAATTTCAAGAAATTTTAAAAACAGGTGCAATGTATACTTAAAGATTGCCTTCATCGTAAAATTTGATTTTCTTTGATATATGACTAGTCTAAATTGACATTTTGCGTCACGTCATACAATGCATCTTTTTTGTGAAGCCGTGAAAATATATGAAGTTTCAATCATTTATTCAGAACAGATCATAGGCTCAAAACAAAATTCATTATGATTTTCTCTTAGAGTATTCTTCAAATGTCATGCATATTGACTTTCAACGAACCAGCTTGCATATTGCAATGACATTAGACTTTCGAATACAGCTAATACTTTCGCCACATTTGCATAACATCACACAAGCTGTCCAAATGACCATTGTTGTGGCCAAACGAAGTATTTTTGAAAATTCTCACATACAAAGCCACTTTCATTAACCAGGGTGCACACAGAAAATTTTAACAGAACTTCTCATTGCATCTTCATTTTTCTTGAATTTAACGCAAAATAATGCCCAAAAACACCTCAAAAGTCCCAAAAAATAGCTGTTTTTTTGGCATTCTCTTGCGTTAAATTATAAAAAAATGAAGATGCAATGAAAAATTCTGTTAAAATTTCCTGTTTGCACAATGGTTAATGAAAGCGGCTTCGTATGTGAGAACTTTCAAAAAAACTTAGTTTGGCAACATCAATGGTCATTTGGACAGCATGTTTGACGTTATGCAAATGTGGCGAAAATATTAGCTGTATTCGAGAGTCTACTGTCATTGCAATATGCAAGCTAATTTGTTGCTAGTCACAATGAAATTTGTTCCGAGCCCATGATCTCTTCTGAATTAATGATTGAAATTTTACATATTTTCACAACTTCACAAAAAAATGTATTTAGTCAAATGTAAAAAGTCAATTTAGACTAGTCATATATCAAATAAAATCTAATTACACGATGAAAGCAATCTCTAAGCATACATTCCACCTGTTTTGAAATTTCTTGCAATTAATTTGACTCCTTCATCTGCATTGACAAAAACAGCGTTTTCTGCCTCATTTCCTCCGTAAAATGACACAAGTCATCGAATCAAGTTTTTGTTCAGGTATTCATTTTCAATTGCACGGCAGCTTTCCAACGGTATATGATATGATGATGTTTGGATCAGTCTTTGAAATTACCTCAAAGCTAATGGCATAACTTACCATAGTAATTATGACAATTTTAAATAATCTGAGCGTATAGATTGTTGGCCAACTTAATTGTATTATTATACGTCAGTCAGGCCTCAGTAAGGTAAATGATAGTCTTGTGTTTTCTGTTTTGATAATTATTCAAAATTTACATTGTACCATCACATATAATGAGGTATGTTAGGGTGATTATGTCTTTGTATTATTATGTGAAATACAGTGTTGATGATACCAAACCATACCATAATTTTCTTTACAGTTACATTCGCCTATTCGGCTGGTCACCCGACGATATTACTATTTTATATCTTTACCAAAGTCTTCAATTCCCATTTATCTTTTTCCAGTGTCATTGTTAGAAATTGTATTGTATGAAAGGTCATTCTTTTGCATGCATGAATGGGTATGCGATACAATCATCAATAGAAGTAGCCTAATTGACAATTTTCATATTCAAAATCCGATCAAAATTGCTCGAGTTATGAACAAAAAACATGGATTATGGACAGTAAATCAATGATAGCATCATTGCTTCTACACCTTCCAATGACGTTATGAAGCCCCAAAAATAAGTGCCTCACTTCAGCTGTATATAGTTTCCCGTCTAGGTTTATTATTAAGTGAGGATCAGATGGTGAATGGCTGACATGAGACCATTACTTACTTAATTTGTGTATTTGAAAAAGTTAAAAATGGATGAAAAAAAACAATAAATATATCAAAATGTACTCCATTTATTCCATGCTATCAGCTACGACAATTTTCAACGCTGTATTCTGTTTGTGAAGTATTTAAGATTCTTATGATGTCACGTCAAATTCTGCCGTCAGTAGACAGCGGATCAATTGAGACAATTTGCAATGCATTACTCAGTTATCTGAGGGTTTATTATCCAATGACTTGTTTTTTCATCTGTTCGCTAAGTATTTGAGCTTTTCCTGAACTCATGCCAACTGCTACCATAGCTCGACAGCAGGCAATTGATTCCATAAAAAACCTTCATATTCTTGCTCACCATGCTTGAAAACCCCAACAAACCTAAATACATTGAATTCCAGCATGTTTAAAATTTTGACAAAAATAAGCCAGTGTGTTGCAAATTAAATCAGCTGACTTATATAACCAAATCGAGCAACTCTTTTTTTTAATCCAAACTCACTACTGTAACAATTAATTTTCGAGTTGTTCTCTCTTGACAAATGGATATACACAGACTGAACGGTAATATGCAAAAGTTTTTCATGCATTGCGCTGCTGGGAAATAGCTATACAAACTTTGTTTGTTTTTGTACGTCATCGAAATTTGCAAATCATCAAAACATCACAGCCTTAATTAATTTCTAGACAATCATTATTTATGTATTTTTGTTGTCACTTATTTTACTCTGTAAAAGGAATTACCAAGTGTGGTCCATTTTCCTGCATTCAGAGTTGCTCTCTTATGAGTGCAAACTTGATACAAGAGAGAAATGGATCAAACTTGATCTAAGAATACACTGCACTTTAGGAAATTCCTGTGAGGCGAAGAAATCAATGCGACTCAGGGCTAAACGAAAAATAATTGTATAAAGCAGGAAATAATGTGAAAATCATATTTCTTTGTCTGCAGCGTTGCAATGATGATATCACTGAAACAGCTACACTTACATGATAACTATCTAAGTAGAGATGATAAGCTGAGTCGGACATTGTCTTGACATTGCACGCTGTGTGGATACATCTAAAGTGGGAATAATGTGAAGATTATATTTTCTTTGTCTGCAGCATTGCAAAGATAAAATCGCTGAAGGAGCTGGACTTATACGATAACAAACTAAGTAGAGATGATCAGCTGAGTCAGACATTGTCAGCACTAACTAATCTGGAGATACTGTACCTGGGATAATGTGAGCTGACTAAGATACCTGAAAGGTAATGACACTCATTGGCTGATACCTCAGTATACTCATATTTATCCTACCGTTATCATCATTTAGGTCAAGGTATATGAAAGTCTATCTTTAAAAATCACTAAAACCCACAAGCAGCAAAACAAACATGAATATAAATATTAAATTGATTGGGAGTCGTGTCATCACTTAAAACTGTCTAATGATTTCCCAGGGCCCTCTAATTTTAAGAACTAGTCATGCGTTCAATTGCCCAACAAATAAAAAGTGTTTCTAAATTTTTGTCAAAGACAGTCATCATATATGCTGAAAATCAATTAGGTTTATTATTTCCCTGATTTAGTGTTGGGTAGAGAACGCTAATATGCAACAGCTTTTTTTGCATTCCTCTGTTGAGAAACCTATAGAAGCTATACAACATTTCTGTCTTTGGTTGATAAAATGGATTTAACAAGTGTACAGACAGCACCTTAATAGAAGAACATTACTTATTATGACCTTTTTTGTCGTGTTGATACATCATCAAATCTTGCAAAAAAAAAGAAAACATTACAGCCTTAAATATTTTGTAAACACCTGTTTTATGTATTTTTGTTGTCGGGACAGCCAAAGCCCCTTATTTAACTCTGTAAGACGAATTACCAAGTTTGGTCCATTTTCCTGCATTCAGAGTTGCTCTCCTATCAGTTCAAACTTAATGCAAGAGAATAATGGATCAAACTTGATCTTAGACACACTGCATTTTAGGGAGTTC
Organism: Membranipora membranacea; assembly: GCA_914767715.1. Classification (NCBI taxonomy): domain Eukaryota; kingdom Metazoa; phylum Bryozoa; class Gymnolaemata; order Cheilostomatida; family Membraniporidae; genus Membranipora; species Membranipora membranacea. The sequence continues at coordinate 21,100,324 of OU612072.1, forward strand.
CTGTGAGGCGAAGAAATCAGAATAACTCTGAACTATCCGAAAAATAATTGTATAAAACAGGGAATAATGTGAAGATTATATTTCTTTTTCTGCAGCATTGCAAAGATGACTTCGCTGAAGGACCTAAACTTAGACGTTAACAATCTAAGTAGAGATGATCAGCTGAGTCAGACATTGTCAGCCCTAACTAATCTGGAGATACTGAACCTGGGAGACTGTCAGCTGGTAAAGATATCTGACAGGTAATGACACCCATCGCCCAAAACCTCAGTTTATTTAGTTTATTCATCTTTACCCTTTTGATTTCATCATTCAGGTCAAGGTATATGAGAGGTATATAAGGTTTACTAAGGGCACTGTAACCCCAATTCAGCAAAAAAAAAACAAATGTCAGACTGTTAAATTGATTGGAAGTCATCTTATCATTTAAAACTGTCCAATGATTTCTTAGGGTTCTCTACTTTTTTTAGATTTGGTCTTGGTTTACTTGCCCAAAAATGAAAAGTGTTTCTAAATTTTTGTCAAAGACAGTCCTCATATAGGCTGAAAATTATTTAGGTACTTTTATTTCCCTGTTTTAGTATTGGGTAGTGAATGCCAAAACGCAACAGTTTTTTTGCATTGCTCTGTTGAGAAACCTATGTAGCTATACAATATTTCTGTCTTTGGTTGATAAAATGGATTTAACAAGTGTACAGACAGCACCTTAATAGAAGAACATTACTTATTATGACCTTTTTTGTCGTATTGATACATCATCAAATCTTGCAACAAAAAAAACAATACAGCATTATTTTTTTTTTGTAAACACCTGTTTTATGTATTTTTGTTGTTGAGACAGCCAAAGCCCCTTATTTAACTCTGTAAGACAAATTACCAAGTTTGATCCATTTTCCTACATTCAGAGTTGCTCTCCTATGAGTTCAAACCTAATACAAGAGAATATTGGATCAAACTTGATCTTAGAATACACTGCATTATAGGGAGTTCCTGTGAGGCGAAGAATTCAGAGTAGCTCTGGGCTATCCGAATAATAATTGTATAAAACTGGGAATAATGTGAAGATTATATTTTTTTTGTCTACAGAATTGCAAAGATGAACTCGCTGAAGAAACTAGACTTATGCAATAACAATCTAAGTAGAGATGATCAGCTGAGTCAGACATTGTCAACACTCACTAATCTGGAGATACTGAACCTGACAGGGTGTCATCTGACTAAGATACCTGACAGGTAATGACACCCATCGGCCAAAACCTCAGTTTATTTAGTTTATTCATCTTTACCCGTTTGATTTCATCATTCAGGTCAAGGTATATGAGAGGTATATAAGGTTTGAAGGCACTGAAACCCCAATGCAGCAAAAAAATGTATGTCAGCATGTTAAACTAATTGGGAGTCATCTTATCACTTAAAACTGTCCAATGATTTCCCAGGGTTCTCTAATTTTTTTTAGATTTAGTCATGCGTGTACTTGCCCAACAAATGAAAAGGGTTTCTAAATTTTTGTCAAAGACAGTCCTCATATAGGCTGAAAATTATTTAGGTATTTCTATTTCCCTGTTATAGTATTGGGTAGTGAATGCTAAAACGCAACATTTTTTTTGCATTGCTCTGTTGAGAAACCTATAGAAGCTATACAACATTTCTGTCTTTGGTTGATAAAATGGATTTAACAAGTGTACAGACAGCACCTTAATAGAAGAACATTACTTATTATGACCTTTTTTGTCGTGTTGATACATCATCAAATCTTGCAAAAAAAAAGAAAACATTACAGCCTTAAATATTTTGTAAACACATGTTTTATGTATTTTTGTTGTCGAGACAGCCAAAGCCCCTTATTTAACTCTGTAAGACGAATTACCAAGTTTGATCCATTTTCCTGCATTCAGAGTTGCTCTCCTATGAGTTCAAACTTAATACAAGAGAATAATGGATCAAACTTGATCTTAGAATACACTGCATTATAGGGAGTTCCTGTGAGGCGAAGAAATCAGAGTAGCTCTGGGCTATCCGAAAAATAATTGCATAAAACTTTGAATAATGTGAAGAATATATTTCTTTGTCTGCAGCATTGCAAAGATGACATCGCTGAAGGACCTAAACTTAGACGTTAACAATATAAGTAGAGATGATCAGCTGAGTCAGACATTGTCAGCACTCACTAATCTGGAGAAACTGAACCTGACAGGGTGTTATCTGACTAAGATACCTGACAGGTAATGACACCCATCGGCCAAAACCTCAGTTTATTTAGTTTATTCATCTTTACCCGTTTGATTTCATCATTCAGGTCAAGGTATATGAGAGGTATATAAGGTTTGAAGGCACTGAAACCCCAATGCAGCAAAAAAATGTATGTCAGCATGTTAAACTAATTGGGAGTCATCTTATCACTTGAAACTGTCCAATGATTTCCCAGGGTTCTCTAATTTTTTTAGATTTAGTCATGCGTGTACTTGCCCAACAAATAAAAAGTGTTTCTAAATTTTTGTCAAAGACAGTCATCATATATGCTGAAAATCATTTAGGTTTTTTATTTCCCTGTTTTAGTGTTGGGTAGTGAATGCTAAAATGCAACAGTTTTTTTTGCATTGCCCTGTTGAGAAACCTATAGTAGCTATACAACATTTCTGTCTTTGGTTGATAAAATGGATTTAACTACTGTACAGACAGCCCCTGAAAAGAAGAACATTACTTATTATGACCTTGATACATTATCAAATCTTGCAAAAAAAAAGAAAACATTACAGTGTGAAAGTCAACAAGAGTCCGGAAACTTGATACTATCACTGGTCGACAGCTGAAGTCGGCTGCACCGGTCCTAGCTGAGCCGTTGAACACCATATTCAATAGATCAATCCAGCAGGGTACTATGCCTCAGATATGGAAGACGGCGACGATCAAACCCATACCAAAATGTGCAGGTGCCGTTGAACCAAAACACTTTCGTCCAATAGCGTTAACTTCTGTAGTTGGGAAGTGTCTTGAGCAACTAGTAATGAAACGCTTAGCCCCTAACCTTAACGATCCCACTCAGTTCGCATATCAGCCTAACAAATCCACTGAAGATGCGTTGATATCTCTATTAGACACTGTTACCGAACACCTAGACAGAAATGCTAAGAATAGTGTGAGAGCACTCTTTATAGACTTCTCCAGCGCATTTAACACCATAAACCCGGCTACCATGATAAGAAAACTCCAAACCTATGACATTCATCCAAACATCACTAATTGGGTATTCGAATAATGGATCAAACTTGATCTTAGAATACACTGCATTTTAGGGAGTTCCTGTGAGGCGAAGAAAACAGTGTAACTCTGGGCTACCCGAAAAATAATTGTATAAAACTGGGAATAATGTGAAAATTACATTTCTTTGTCTGCAGCATTGCTAAGATTACATTGTTGTTCATCTTTATCCTACTGTTGTCATAATCGAGGTCAGTGTATATGTACCAGTTTGATAGTTTGATCCCCTAGTCCCTTGGAGAAAAGTTTGTTAACGAGAATATTAGGATCCATGTTATCAAAGGCTTTACGATTGTCAATGAGTAATACGTGAATACCTTTGACTTGTTTCTTATCCAGTCTCAGGGCAGCGTCAGTGATAAATCTGACAAGAGCATCTGTACATCCTTTCCCAGGTGTATATGCAAACTGGTTAGGCTGGATTGAGACTAGTCGCACCTGTTTGACGATAAAATGTTCCATAATTTTCCCACTGTGCCATAGGAGTGAGATCGGTCTGTAGTCATTGTGGGTTTAGGGTGACGTCGTTTTCGGTATCGGTAGGATCTTAGCTGTTTTCCAGAGTGAAGGGGACACTCCGCCTTGGAGGCAGCAGTTGATGATGTGTGTCAGCGGTTCACTCAGAAATTCAGCATTGTTCTTGCTGATCCATGATGGGAAGTCGCTACTGTGATTGGCTTTCTTTGTGTTGAATCGGCGGAGCTGGTTGTAGACTTCTGCTTCATTGGTGGTGGCAGAAGTGAGGCTGATTTGATCTGGTTGGTTGATGGTTACAGTGGATGGTGTAGTAAGTGTAGCGTAGTAGTGGTGTTGCTTTCTTGGTCAATCATCCATGTGTCGTTTAGATATCACCTGGTTGGAGCAGCAGATGATGTAGAATCTGGGTTGGTTAACTGTTTGACACTGTGCCACCATTTCCTAGAGCCCTGTGTGATGCTGTTGATTTCTGTAGCAGAGAAGGAGCGGCGTTGGTTGCGTAGCCCTTTGATAAGTGTTTTATTTATCACTTTTTCCCTTCTGATGGAGTTTCTCCTTTAATCGTCTCAATTTTATTGTTTTGGGATTCTCTAAGAGGGGTTTCCCAGCTTTCACCTTAACATTCCTTTTCGGACAGTGTTTAGTGAATATTAAATGAATTGTTTGTTGAAAGCGCTCTACTTTTGTACTCACATCATTTGTATTATATATGACAGACCATGATTGCTCATTGAGTTCTCTAGTAATTAGCGCTTTTGCCTTCTGCGTGACCATGTGTTATGTTTTGGTGACATATTTAGATCGCAATTGTTTGGGTGCATCTATTTGTATTACACAGTGGTCATTAGATCCAATGGGGGCAAGCTTTCTGATGTTGGAATTTCTGTACTCATTCACATTGGTCATATCGAGATCTAGCGTAGCATTACCTCTCGTAGCAAAAGTGATTAGCTGATCTAGATCGAAGGTTTGGCAGATTGGTGTTACATCTAGGTCGTTAAAATCCCCATGTATCAGCAGTTCAGCGCTTGAAATTTTTGTGAGGCATATTGTAATGCATTCGTGGATGTGGTCTCTAAGATCTGCCTTCTGGTGTTTATTGAATCCTCCTGGATAGTATATTACTCCATAGATAATGGCTGGTAATTTATCCTCTCGTTCCAATTTTATCCATAGAGATGAGACAGTGGTACTTGTGTATTTGTGAACTAGTTTGGTGGTCAAACTGGGTTTGCAGTAGATGGCTACTCATCCTCCAGTTCGGTTGCTGACACGATTTGATGTGTAGAGATTGTAGTCTGGTAAGGTGTAGATGTTTTCTTTCCCGCTAGTGAGCCAAGTTTCGGTGAGCATTATAATATCATTTCATGGTGTCAATTGTAGTAGTTCCTAGTGCTTGTCGGCAGTGATGAATCTCATGTTAGTGGCAAGCACACCAGGCAGTTGTCGTTCTGGTGGAGTTGGTTTGGTGATTCTCGTTCAGTGTACTCGTTTCAGGTTTGGTCGTTTTGATGCTGATTTGGTAGACTGTCGACGGCTGTTGCCAGACTCTTGCTGCCAGACATCTTCTTCTTCCCTAATACTAGAATTCAGACATTGTGCGCCTGTCAATAACTTTGGACCATAGCCATGGTGGGAGATCGACCAAGGTACATGATGATGCACTCCTGCTTCCCCATTCACACCGTCATGGGTTCTCATCTGCAGAGAGAAAACTTTACATTGTGTAATAGTTAGAAATGCAACATTGATTGATGAGTCTATGTAATGAGCAACAGGCTTGTGGGGTTTAGGCCAGAAGCAGCCTAGCTGTAACTGCTCTTCAGAATAATGGCACTGACAATTTTTGATGACAGGAAACTGATCACATATTATACTTCATTGATGTTTCTTCTGTAAAATTCACCGGGTGTACCCAGTTGTGGTGGTCATATTTAGAAATTAAAAGGTGTTTTGTTTTTTGCATTATATGTGTGGGGACATAACTCCTATTCTGTGTAATCTTACTAATCTAATCTATAGGGAATTCCAGGTTGAAACTGCATTGTGGGGATTTTGTTGACTTGCCAATTTATTTACCAAGTAAACTTGCAGAAGTCTGCTCGTGTTAGATCAGGACAAATTTAAAATTTTCAATAAGTATAATGTCAGATCTTTATGAAGTTAGTATGATACTGTCTTGCGGCAGCATATCCGCAATATTTCTCAAAATTGCATATAATAAGTGAAATGTTAAGAATTCAATAAAAGGTGTTTCTAGGTTGGAACAACGTGGTGAATCCAAAATTAAGGTTGTACCCAGTTGTAGCGATCATGTCAGCGGCAGCGCAGCAGCATATCCTAATTTCTTCTTAAAATTGCTTTTAATGAGTGAAATATTAAGAGTTTAATTAAAATGTGTTTCAAGGGTATAAAAACGTGCTGAATATAAAGACATAGGGTGTAACCTAGAACAAGTTTTATCCAATTGCCTGCATGCCTGTTGCCCCCAATCCATTGGTCACGCCATGGCGTGACCAGTGGATCGGGAGCCACAGCTCGGAATGCAGGCAAATGGACCAAACTTGCTCTAGTGTACCCAGTAGTAGCAATCATGTCAGCAGAAGATCGGCAGTGCGGCAGCATATCAAGATCGCTAAAACAAAGGTATGTCTAGGGTAGAACAACGTGCTGAATCCAAAACTGAGAGTGTACCCGGTTGTAGCAATCATATCAGCGACATCGCGGCAGCATACCTGCAACTTCCTTCACAATCGGTTAGGTAAGTGAAATGTTATCGATTAATATGGTCAGCAGGAAACACGACTATATGTATGTTTAACAAGATATTATATCACATCATTTTAAAAGGTGGTCAGCGACAGCACTAGATCTCAACGAGAACAAGACAAAAAGCAGCCTAGACATAAGACTGCTCAAAACATGATAGCGTGAGACAAATTTGATGTAGGAAAAAAGTGTGTACCCAGTTGAAGAGGTCAGCCACAGCACTACTGCATATCCCAAATATTGACACTATCGATATGTGATTAGTGGGAAGTCAAGAGTTTGATGCAGTTGGCACAAGTCAAGACTATAGTATTAAGTTCTACATTGTATATGTTTTATCATTGCATGAGATGGTTGATGAGAGACAGCGCTACCGCATATCCCCATATCATGTCATTAGCATGTTAGGAAAGTATGCGAAGCTGGCATATCTTTTTTCAGACTATGGCAGTTTGGTTTCTTTCTGAAAATTGAGGCACTCATTGAACTCTTTGCTCATGTGTTATGCAAAAGATATCCAGCCAAAAATGACATAAGAGGCAATTGAAACGTCAAAAATGTTGTTTGTAATTGCCCCAAGACAGTGGTCTTAGGACCATACAATATCATACTAGCATCAAAGTATCCTGCCATCAAGTATTTATAATCTCTGATACTAGTCCCATAAGAAGTTTGACATAATTCAATTGAAATTTTTCAATTTGTGCTGGTCTGATACGAGCAGCCTTCTCTCCAAGTTTACTTGGTGAATTAATTGCCATGTCAACAAAATCCCACAATGCAATTTCAACCTGGAATTCCCTGATGATTAGATTACTTAGATTACACAGAATAGGAGTTATTTCCCCACACATATAATGCCAAAACAAAACACCTTTTAATTTCTAAATATGACCACTACAACTGGGTAAATTCAAGACAGCAGTGTGTCAAGTTTTCTGGACAATTTTCCCATACAAGCTCATTGATGTTGGTGCACCACAAGGCACTAAGCATGGGCCTATTCTCTGGCTGATATACGTTAATGACTTGAAAGCTGAAGGTTTTAATTGTGTGAAGTACGCAGATGACACCACATTTTATAAGCCTATTGTAAACCTCACCGATGACAATGTCTCTGATGCTATATCAAATGCTAATAGTTGGTCTTTAGAAAACAGTATGCTTCTCAACTCAAGTAAGACTGTTGTATTGAATATTGCTTTTTCTGACCGACCTGGTATGAACCTCGATGTAAACCCCAGTGATTATACTTTTATCTCCCCATCTAAATCTGCTAAACTATTAGGAGTCACTGTAGACTCTCAACTGTCTTTTAGTGACCACATAGACTCTGTCGTGAGCAAATGCAATAGCAGACTGTATCTGATGAAGCAGCTTAAGACCATGGGTATGAACACTGCAGGACTGATAACATTCTATGCTGCCAATGTCAAACCCGTTCTTTCCTACGCCTGCCCAGTATGGTTTCAGTTTATCTCCGAAGCCGATAAAGAGAAACTAGAGAAAGTGCAGAGATACGCTACACGCATGATGATGCCACACATAGAGCACTATGACGATAGACTGACCAAGCTAGCCTTACCCTATATATCCGACTTCTTAATGTCTGCGAACACTTTTTAAAAATTTCAACCGATAATACCCATCCGCTGAACAATAGAATCAGACCTAACACTCAAAGAAAATCCGCCCGTAAAGCAGTAATCGACAAATACCGACCCAGCAAATGCCGCACTGTAAAACGGCAGAACAGCTTTTTTGAATTCTATATGAGATTTTTCAACAAGTGCAATATTTTTCCATCAATTTTTATGTAAACATTTCAATTTTGTCAACCTTTTTAGGAGTGATACCGGAAATGTCTAAATAAACAAACATCAAAACATACACCCGGTGAATTTTACATAACATACACCAATGAAGTATAAAACGTGATCAGTATCCTGCCATCAAATATTGTCCGTGCCATAACAACTTATGCTATAGCTGCTTCTGGCCTAGTTGTGATATTACCTTGGATGGTGTTTGAGTTTACCTTTTTTCACTCGATTTCCACAATTTATGGTGTGTTCAACTAGTTTATCAGAAAACTAATTGCAAATCTGGTCGGAACTCTTGAAATAAAAAATGTCATTAGTGTGAAATTTTGAAAAATTAGATCTGAATTATACCATCCACTCATAGGTTGGTATTGACCAATTGTTCAGGCAATGGTACAAGACCAACATCTTATTGTCAGGTGTTGTTACTCGGTGCTAATTTGTTTCACTCATTGAGCGTAGTCACTGATTACTTAAGTTGATTTCCTCTGGTACATAACTTATCAGGCTTTATAACTTTTTAATTGGATGCTCCCAAACTTACCCCAGTCCGTGAATATGATTAAATTTGTACCTAGATTAAGTTTTATGCAGTTTGCTGTCTTGAGAAGTTTTCCCTTTTCCCTTCACTTGATAGCCGGCTAGCTCGCTCCATCTCCTACCCAGGAGAGAATCCCAGGTAGAGAGAATCCAAGGTGAAACAATATTGACCCTAGCTGATAGTCTTTATGTTTGGAGGGGCAAGCAACTCTGGGATTGGTCGGATTTGCGCTGCCTTGCATTTATCTGGAACATAGATCGCATCAAACTTAATATGTTATTGAGAGACAAGCAAACATCTTCTTCACTGAGACCTATGGCAGAACTCCCCCTACAACTATTTTCAGTGAATACAGCCGTAGAATATAGCGCAACAAACATGAATTGTGGTATATTTGTATATATTATATAAAAATAAAAAGGTCATCCCATGCTTCCTCCTCACGGTTTTTAATCTGGCCTCACCAGAATTTGAACTCTGGCCTCTGGTGCTGAGATCAACCGCTCAGCCACGCTTGGCCGCTGAAGCTTGCAAAGCTCAGTGTGAAATACTCAAGATGTTTAAATTTAATGATGTAGTGGGTGTAAGTAGTAATATATAAAAAAGTGGGTTATACCCATCCACCTCCTTGCTTCTTTGGGTCTCAACAGGGATTTGAACCTGGACCACTCACTGTGATCGAGCACGCTAGCCACTCGGCCACGCCGTCCCGCTGAAGCTTACAGATTTTCATTGATTTATCTTTGAGATACGTGGGTAAAGTAAGCATACCCTCATCTGGTTTTACTACGCATATGTGGTAGGACACAGGACTGTGTTTCAGCCGTTTCTTCTATTTTTTTCCAAAAAGCTTTTTGAAAAAGTGATATGAGGCACTGGATATGGGTTTTATATTCACATTCTGCAGTTTCGTGGATTATATCCTGCTCAGATATCAAAAAATCATAAATTAACACCGCTACTCCTCTCAACAAATGACATGTGCTAATAAAGTCTGTATATTAATTAGTGAATCTATTGAAGTAAAACTGCTATCACCATCAATTAAATAGGACACATATTTGTTGAATCTGGTTTTTATTTTAAAACAGTTCAAATGATCAAAGCTCTGCAGAAAATTTACAATACCAATTGCCATCCTCCCCCTATCAATATTCTGTGCATGATGTCTGGGCAAGATTGCAGTCATCCCGTTAATCCGAATAGGAATAAATTATTTCATAGTAGACCTGGAGCAACCGTAAATCCAACATAACAATAGGTAGTCCGATGAAAGCAACTAATAGCTAACTTTCAGTTTCATGATATCTCTTCGAAGCTTCAATTTGAATGTTTACAGTTCATCAGAAAGCTTAGGAATGTTCAAAACCGCAAAATTTACACCTCTCAGTGTACACAATAGAGAGATGGGGCCGTTTTTAGGGGGCAAAAAATATTACATTAGGAGAAAACTATCATAAGAAATGGGAGAACCCCTACTATTGTAATGGAAAATCCAGGTCACATGATGTTGTGTACAACTTTGACAGTGTATTAGTAAACAGTGTAACATATTTGTGTGGAATGTGGTAACAGAGAGCAGACTCACAGAATTGTAGTCTTTACTAGATCTCAGAAGAGGAAAAGTAATGATGACATTTTTATAATGATTATGAAAAACATAAAGCAGTCAGCTGGTCTATCCCCGAATTTCTCCGGGATATGTAATTCCCGTTAACTGCTGCCTCAAGAGAACCCTCTGATTTCTTATATTCACCTTCAATGCGGCCACACAGTTCTCAATCGAATTGTTCACTTCCACAGTGATTGTGATTTATACGGGCGCCATGATTTTTCGAGGATAATTCAAGGTGATTTGCCCGTTGGGTTCAGTTACAGTTTTCAAATATTGGACACTACTGTGCCTAGTTTCTTTCTAGTAAAGGTAGTTCCCAGTGAGGGGTGAAGTAGGTTGGTAAATTCCCGCCGGCTATTTGATGATATTGTCTTCTCGTTTTCGCCGATTTAATTTCTCATCAGGTGAAATGAACGTTGAGGTGCCATTATTTGTGTCTCAATCTCCCCAACAACACCTTCATTGGGGCCGATAGACATAGCTTCAGAAAATGAAGGCATTGGATATGGTGAAATATATTGTATATATTATTGTGGTATTTTATTTGTGTCAAAATCACAGATGACGCACCATTTAACTACATATTTCAAGTGAGCCTACAGGCGAATCAAATTTCAATTTTATATTGACATTTTTATGACTGTGACTGATGGGAAGGGGTTTGCAACACAGAACTCTCATTTAAGACAACTCTGAAAAAGATGAAAATACAATCCATTTCACTCATAATTGCCTAGCAATAATCCCATTCAGATTATTAGTTTATTTTAACATCGACGACTTACCTAGTGGTACATTGATCCACATTTATGCTGTGGAATGCTCAAATATATTGGCTCCCAGCTGCAGGTAAATCCATTGGATGCCGCATATACTGTTGAACGAATAACTGAACTGATCTCGGTATTTGGAGAGCAATAAATTTGACCAAAATGAAATCAAAATGAGATAAATAATCATAATTATCTGATTAGTATAATATACACATAAATATCTCATCTTATTCAGTATAAGAACCATGGGGAGACTGAAACAGCTGGCGTTGCGCGATAATAACATCAAACAGTTACCTGAATGGATCGGTGAACTAGTCTCTCTAACTTATCTGAACCTTGATGAAAACTCTGATCTCATCCGATTACATTCCAGTATTAGTTCGCTGAATCTCTCCACATTCAGCTGTAAGAAGTGCAACAAGCTAATAGAGCCACCCTATGCTGTGTGTGAAGGAGGTTGGAGCGACATAAAACACTACTACACAGACATGGAAAGTGGAAAAGAAGTCATCTCTTTAACACCTATTGTCCTCATTGGTAGAAAAGAGGCAGGGAAGTCTTCTCTTCTAAGTGTCATGAAGCATAAGTTCAAAGCTCGAAGTCCACATGATGCAAGCGTTGAAAAAACAAAGGTTTTTGGTTTTGAGAAGGTACAGATTCAAGGCCCTGATTCAGAGAAAAGTGATGTCGAGGTTATTGACTTTGGAGGTGATGAAATTTACCATCACGGATACCACCTGACAATGCGTGAAGACTGCATACCAGTAGTTGTGGTGAATATGTCAGAAATTGAAGAAATAGCCAAAAAGCGAGGACCACGTGAAGCCACTAGAAAGGTGGCATTTGATTGGGTCGCACACCTTGGCTCAGCAGTTCAGAAGATACAGGACCCAATCGTAGTTCTCACCCACCGTGATGAATATGAAACTGAATCAGACCTGTATGAAAAACTAGCAGTGGATTTCACAGACACTCTAAAAAATTTGACTGGTGAGCTTCTAAAAGGAAACAGTCAAATAGAAAGGCTCGCTGATCGTTCTGACGGGGATCATTTTTTACCCGTGTTCAGCCAGGAAAATGTGTTCTCAGTAGGCTTTTCTCAAGATGAAGTCTATTCATCAGTATTCCAGAGGCTAGAGAGAACCCTCTACAACAGAGTAGAGGGTTCAAAATGCTCTATTCCCAGGGATTGGCTTTTTCCCTTCACCAAGAATAATGACAGCTATCTCAAATATGACCTTATTTCTCCTTCTCTGAAGCACCCTCGGACTGTTTTTGACTTCATGAAGCGATCTGGTCAGATATTGTGGTACCCAGATTCCTCTTCCCCTGGTCTGGCAAATACTGTGTTCCACAAAATACCAGTTTTAACAGAGCTCATAGAATCATTGTATAGTCACACCATGATTCCTGATATCGTCATGCAGCAATCAGCAGATGGAATAGTTACTTCAGGACCCAGCAGCTATCAGAGAAATGGAATTATGAGCAAAGCTGACCTTCATTCCCGCATTTCTACCCTCTCCTCTAAGATACCGTCTGATATTGCTATTGCGCTTTTGGTAAAGTTCAAACTTCTGTTTGGCCCAACTGTAATCAATAATCAGGATGAATGCTATCTGATGCCATACTTCATGCCTGAACATTCATTTTCTCATCATAGAGCTGAGTTTCAGCTATATGCATCTCTGAGTTTTGTTGGATTGAAAGTGCCTGACTATGCATTTCACCAGCTGACAGTGACATTCCTTGAGCTTATGCAGGAAAGTTATCAAATTTACCCGTATGGTAATGGAGCATCCGCAAAAGTACACGGTCAAAGATCTAATCAACTGGATGTTGATGTTCACTTAGTTGCTGAGAAAGAAGCACAGAGATTGATTATTAAATTAGATGGGTCTGTATCTGTGATTCCGGAATGCTGGCAGATATTCTATTTGCTTCTCAGAAAACTGTCATCTGCAGCGAAGGATGCCTGGCCTGCAACAAAGATAGCATATGAAATTCCCTGCCCACATTGTTGCATGAATGAGAAATCCAATCCAGCACTGATGGACTACCCACCTACAGCCAGAAAACCAGCGGGGAAAACAGGTTCATGTAGTGGTGAAACTGGGATACCATCTGCACTTTTAGGACAATGTAGGTTCAATTATCTGTTACGTTTAGTTTGTTAGAGGGTGATGGCAAGGAACTACCAGGCTGATCAAACTCAATATCACAATATCATTGGTAACCATATGTATGATAACTTACAAGTTAAACTACCATTCCCTTGCTTTGCAATGAACAAATAAATTCATCAACAAATTATTGTATTGTTACCAGGGACCATTTATTTTTTGTGGTTTTAACCAAACTCAAAAAATTTTGCCTGGTGCACATCGCACACTCCAAATCTGAATCCTCTTTTCGTTTTTGATTTAGGTTTCCTCAAAGAATACAATGATTTGAAAGATTATATCCTCAGGAAAGGACTCAATGTGAAAGCAGAGTTAAAGCGACTGGTTGAAGAACAGGAAGGAATTATAGACATGGTGCCTGAGTATCAGACGTCATTGTATGGCACACCTTATACTGAAAAGGTAGTAGGCATGCTAATCTTAGGTTCAGAATTTCATGACTGAATAACATAAATAATTCCATTCCTGGAATGCGTCTGCAGTTTACAATAATTTTGAGGTCCCAGCATTCAAAGCCTCGTTGATCATTATTGCTATACATAAGATTCCATTGAATAGATGTTTCCATCGAACCAATCTAATATTTATCCTTTAGCATTTTCGTATCATTGTATACAACAAACACTTGAATCTTTTAAGGTTTACAGAATGACAGCCACTCGGGGTAGAGCCCTTATCCTAAATTACAGCATAACAGGAGAGAGAAAAGGTTCCCAGTATGACTATCAAAATCTCATAACAATGTTCAAAAATTTTGGATTTATCATCAGTGAACAGAGTATGAACAAGGATTGGAGCCATCAGGTACGATTTTTGTGCCATTATAGGTACTTAGCTAGGATAAATATAATTGAATGACTTCTCTATGACTGGAATTTTTCCTCACAAAGTGTATCTGGTTAGAGCCAAAGATAAGCTCTGAAATTAGTCATATTGATTGTTGCTATGAATGAGCTCTGCGATAATTAATTTCATGACTTTGATGTTTGATCGCATTTAATGGTCATTTTGAATTGCCCACAGGAACTGTATGAAGCGATTGCATATGAGACCAAGTATGTAGACAAGGAGACAGGAAGGTCAGTTCATGCTAGTCTTGGAATGTTTGCACTGGTGCTGATGGGTCATGGTGGATATGGATATATAAAGACTAAAGAAACGGACATGCATCTCGAAGATATATACAGACTTCTGGCACCAGATGAATTTCCTGCCATGAGGGGAAAGCCAAAGATGATTATACTACAAGCCTGCTCGGGAGGTGAGGTTTGCTAAATAAATGCTCGTATTCTTTACTTCTTTGCACATGAATCATCAAAATTGTGTAACTGTGATGCATGTGTTTGAAGATTTTAAAAATGCTATTAAACATAGGTGAACTTAGTTTACTTATAAGGAATGTTCACATGGCTTCGCTTACTTTTTTTGAGGCTGTGGCGTTAAGTAAAAAAGGTCATTCCAGCAACACTGCTTTCTTTACTAAGATTACTTTGCATATGAAACACAGGAAGGTGTGAGTCATCAAAATACTAACACCTAGTGTTACTAGATATATCAGCAGGGTATATTCACACTTATGGAGCGGTAATATAATTTCAAAATGCAGGTTCAAAGTGCTAGGACCACGTTTTGCAGGGTACTTGAAACTTAAAGACTGCTTTACATTTCAGAAGAGAAGATGAAGCTAGAGCGGGTACCCACAAGATCGACAGGTACAGATACTCTGGCTGGTAAGTAGAATCCCCTGTATGCTATCTGATCAGCTCATGTGATCACTTATATGTGGGTGAGCACTGTGTATTATGTTTATACTTTTTTGCAGAAAATTGCAGTAGTAGTAAAAGTATTTAATTGAGTTGAGACTGTGTATTTATAAGAATTTGGACATTGATGAAGCTAATGAAATATAAAAAAATTTCGATTAATTAAAAAGATTTTCCCATTGCAGTGTCAGTATAATACATGTTCTCACTAATCAGACTTAATTATTAACAATATTAAACGTTGTCCATCACCCTAGGATAAAATATCAGTTTGATCTAAATGCTTGAGTATGTGAAATTAATATCAAAGTATATAATTGTGCCCTTATATTTGCAAATAATGAATGATGAAATCTATTTTAGAGAACCAAGATATCCAGCCAATATCTGCCACAACATTGTCAGACGGAGATATGCCTTCAACATCAGATGGACAGTACAAAAAGCGAACACAAGACACGACACCAGGTCCTGCTCAAAAGAAAAGGAAAACCACAGGTACCTGTCATGCCTCCTCACTATTATAACTGTCAATCAAAATTAAAAGATCTGATGTATTCATGTTAGCCCATTGCTGAAAAGAAAATCAACACTTGTAGGGGGTCTGAAGTCATTCAAAGAAATCTGTAACATACTTAACATTAAATGGTTTAATGAAGATGCCGGATACACAATTGCAACTAATTTTGGCCATCATTGAAAAAATTTGGTGTGCCTTTTTAGTGTGCCCTGCACTGGCCGATTCACTTGTCGCAGGTAACTGTAATGATGCTATTTTAAAGTTATTAAGTTGAAATTGCTCCGTAGTGCCTCAAGGAGACACAATTGTAAAAGCTCTTCATTGTAGTAACTAAGTCGAATCAAAATCTGATGCATTCATATGCAGACAAGTTCATCACATACAAAAACATCACATACAAAACGAACACAATCTATATATTATATAATATATAATATACAGTGTAAGCCGGTTAATTCGAATCCTGATAATTCGAAATTCCTATTCATTCAGACAACTGAGTGTGGTCCCAGCTCAGCCAATGATTTTTAGACTCGTTTAATTCAAAAATGTAACTGTAATTCGAAATTGTCTTCCCCTACCCAGGAAGAAAATAACTCCATAAATTCAGAGGGTTTATGATTCGGAGGTGTCTTTACTAACCAAGGAAGATTGTAACTCCGGAAGTGATCAATATCTGGACTTAACATTTTTAAACAAAGCTGCCAACTCCGCATATCCAATTCCGTGGTTACTACAGTTCACTAGTCATCAGTGTTTTATTTCCATTTTCACTTGCATTGCACAATACAAAAAATAAAAAGTTGATGCTTGTCAAACCCCTGAAATACGCCCCACATTCGTTGAATTTAAACAACTCTTAATTAGAACTGATTTCTTGGGTCCCATGGAGATGAATTAAGTGACTTACATGTAATATGTATTAGATTATGATTATAGCTGGAGCCTGGCTTAAATTGCTTGTTGATAATCACTTTTTTCACTCATGGTAGATCAACATTCACACAAGGCTGATAGTACCAGAAGAGACCAAACCAAGTATACAGAGGACTTTCCAGACGACAGTCATCTGTGTATGGATGATCTAATTATCTTCAAGCCTAGCTTTCCTGGTAATAATTTAGCTACAATAGTAAAGACATAATGTTATCAAAAGTACTCTCCCATTTATATGCACACTTAATTTTGATATTAAAGCTGATATATCATTAATACTATCAACAATGGGATGCAGACACACAGTGTGTCTCTATTCTCGCATACAAAGTCGCATATGCTGGCAGAAAGACTGTAATTGTAGCCGTGCAGACTCCATTACAATTTTTTGCATACAATCAAACATATATCAACCAAAGGAAATGCAAATCAAATTCTGCACTGCAAATCTGGTTTCCCTGAAAATGATGCAAAAAATGCTTAGAACTGTGAGTGTTTCAGAATTTTCTGAGTTGTGATGGCCTTGACATCAAAGGTTATAATATTATGACATTTTGATATTGAACTGGTGAGTGGCATTACCTGATTCATAGAGCGTTGACTGTTAAAAACCACAATACAAAAACATCCATTAACATATTTTCATTGCTATTCATCATTTTTATAGATTATGTTGCAAACAGGGATGAAACAGGGTCAGTCTTTATTAAAGCTCTTGTTACAACATTCTACAAGCAGGCGGGAAATAAGCATGTAGAACAACTGAGTAAACTGGTAAGTTTTCTCTCTATGTTATTTTAATGTTGGATATGATTCTTAAGGCGGCACCCGCCGAACTCGGCGCTTAGACTGCAGCGGGATTCAAAGCCTAGTGTTTGACAGGTCAGGTCCTCTAACCAGCTTACAAACATTCTATTACAACATGCTTTGTCAGTTGTTCAACATTAATGCTCACAATAATTTATCTGACAAATTAGTGATGATATTTGAAAATAGTGGGCTCCGCATCAAAAAATTAAGGAAAACTAAAAAATGTGACTACTGATATGTAGCTTTTGAGAAAGAAAACGACACATCAGGTCCATGTCAGGTGAAAATACCACCGATAAACTGTTATACAGGTTATACACCAAATGATGCTTGCTATGAAACACACCGATGTAGAGGTGAAGTTTTATTTTGATGTTATGTCCAAATTGTAGATTGATGGAACTGTTTTCTGACATTGACTCAAATACGTGAATGCCTGATTGGCATATTTTGTTCAGCCTCCACAAGTTTTATGATCGAAAACCTGATTTAAATATGTTGTAATATTCTAGATTCAGTCGATTGTGAGGGAGACTCCACCATTCAAAGATGAGGATAAAGGGGATCGGCAGATTCCTGTAACAACCTGCACTTTCACTAACGACAGGAAGCTCTTCCTATCACCAGGAGTTAATATGAGAACAGAACATCCTAAAGAACTCACTGAACCAGTACTACCTCCAGGTCTAAATACACCAAAACAGGATTCTCCGAACTGAACAACCAAATAACAAAACGCTACCATAACATCCATATAATATTATCTGTCAAAAGGGCAGAACGAAGACAGATACTCCTTCTCGGAAGCAGGTTTGACTGACATGCTTGTACATGATGCCTCTCCTTTCATGAAAAACTGCAAGACTTGCAATATACTTGGCGTTTTAGATATTCCTCTATTAATTGTAACATCAGGATTTTCTTTCTTATACAAGAACTATCGTCAACCTGTTTCGTTACCTGTATGTACAAATAAGAGCAGCTGACTAAATCCTCCAAAATATGGCATATTTGTAAGCTAACTATCCATAGAGGTATACATTATACTTAAGGACACCTAATATTTTCATGTGATCTGTAATTTTGTGATTGATATAAATTATTACTAAGTATCATCATTTTATATCATATTTATCTATTCTTTATTGTTTTGCCTCCATCCTGCACATGATTGGGACAGTGGATGCAGACTGCTCTGCACCTGGAGCTGATAGTGATGTGTACTATTTACTATTGTTAATTTTGATGAGACATTATCTCTCACAGCTATCACACAGTGTCAGTCAGGGCCATAGAGTTGGTAGCTGTAAAACAGTATCAGATGATCATTCAGAAATATCGCAGCACCCATAATGATGCACAATGTTTTAGATTGAATTGAACTAGTGCGGAAAATTTTGAAACTTGCTAAAAACTATTCTTAACTGCTCTATTAAGAAGAATAAGAACCCTGGTATAAGTTACTGTTAACAAAATTGCTCAAAGCTAGATTGAAGTGGCCACTCAATAAGCTTCAGATTTCCATATACTTATACTATATATTGCATCTCGTGACTTTGGGTTTATGCAAAAAGGATCTGTGTTCTATCATCTTTTCAAAACAGGAGGGATTAGTCAGTAGGCTAGCTAATGGTATTGGAGGTGAGTAGACATCCGCTAGTTTTGTTGATAGTGCATCACTCGTGACTGTCATTGGTTTTATGGATGCTGTTATACTCTCATCGCTACATTCTAGGATACGATTGAATATGGACTACAATTAACAGCAAGATGAACTTGTCACTGACACTATTACCTGGATTATGCTTGGCCTATATACCTTGGAGTTGTAATGCCGTGCTTATTCAACAGATTCTTTCTGCTTACAAAACAATTTCACATTTGAGGGATCTTCCAAATTATACTGCTCATCAATTTTGCATTAACATCTTTGTGACCTCATATTTTCCTATCATTTTCTTGGGTTTATGTAATACTCAACTAATGAGTAGGCCCCATCGGTTAGTGTACAAGATACATAATGCAGATGAGTTATATGGTCAGGGTTCTTCTCCACCAATACTCCCAGGTGGGCCTGATTATGCTTAATTCTCAAAATACTGCTATTCCCATTGAATTTTGTATACTTTAATGTTAACAGAAGGCTTAATCTTGTAGCCTGAATAATAGGGAAATTATAAGCAGAAAGTTGCTCTCAAAATCCGGAAGTGAAATAATTGTTATTATTTTTTTCAAACTAGAAATACCGTCACATAGTTCATTAATTCCACACCCTGATTCTGACAACCAGATTAAGGTAATGTCAAAGACCGATCCGAATATCAACATATCATATACCATTAGAAAGCTGCCGAGCTACTGAAAATGAATACCTGAACAAAAACTTGATTCGATGACGTTGTGTCATTTTAGGGAGGAAATGAGGCAGAAAACACTCTTTTTGTCAATGCAGATTGAGCAGTCAAATTAATTGCAGGAAATTTCAAAACATGTTGAGTGTATACTTAGAGATTGCATTCATCGTAAAATTTGATTTTCTTTGATATATGACTAGTCTAAATTGACTTTTTACGTCACGCCATACAACGTATTTTTTTTGTGAAGCCGTGAAAATATGTGAAATTTCAATCATTAATTCACAACAGATCATAGGCTCGAAACAAAATTAGTTATGACTTTCTCTTAGAGTACTCTTCAAATGTCATACACATTGACTTTCAAAAAATTAGCTTGCATATTGCAATGACAGTGGACTCTCGAACACGGCTAATATTTTCGCCACCTTTGCATAACGCCAAACTTGCTGTCCAAATAACCATTATTGTGGCCAAACAAAGTTTTTTTTGAAAGTTCTCACATACGAAGCCGCTTTCATTAACCATGGTGCACACAAGACATGCCAACATAATTTTTCATTGCATCTTCATTTTTCTTGAATTTAACGCAAAAGAATGCCAAAAAACACCTCAAAAGTCCCTAAAAAGACCTCAAAAGTCCCTAAAAATAGCTGTTTTTTGGCATTCTTTTGCGTTAAATTCAAGAAAAATGAAGATGGAATGGAAAATTATGTTGACATTTCTTGTGCGCACCATGGTTAATGAAAGCGGCTTCGTATGTGAGAACTTTCAAAAAAACTTGGTTAGGTCACAATAATGGTTATTTGGACAGCATGTCTGGCGTTATGCAAAGGTGGCGAAAATATTAGCCGTATTCAAGAGTCTACTGTCATTGCAATATGCAAGCTAATTTTTTGAAAGTCAATGTGTGTGACATTTGAAGAGTACTCTAAGAGAAAATCATAATTAATTTTGATTCGAGCCTATGATCTGTTGTGAAATAATGATTGAAATTTCACATATTTTCACGGC
This sequence comes from Membranipora membranacea, assembly GCA_914767715.1. Classification (NCBI taxonomy): domain Eukaryota; kingdom Metazoa; phylum Bryozoa; class Gymnolaemata; order Cheilostomatida; family Membraniporidae; genus Membranipora; species Membranipora membranacea. Next base: position 21,121,163 of record OU612072.1, read on the forward strand.
TTCACAAAAAAAGTATGTTGTATGGCGTGACGTAAAAAGTCAATTTAGACTAGTCATATATCAAAGAAAATCAAATTTACCGATGAACGCAATCTCTAAGTATACATTCCACCTGATTTGAAATTTCTTGCAATTAATTTGACTGCTCAATCTGCATTGACAAAAAGAGTGTTTTCTGCCTCATTTCCTCCCTAAAATGACACAGCGTCATCGAATCAAGTTTTTGTTCAGCTATTAATTTTCAGTAGCTCGGCAGCTTTCCAACGATATATGATATGTTGATATTCTGATCGGTCTTTGACATTACCTTAAGCCAACTAGTTGGCCATGAGATAAAAATTCTGAAACATAGCATATTTTCATGTTAACTTTTTGTCCACTGGCGATAAAATCATAATTGTTTCAGTATTCGCACCTCTATGTTGCACTGGATCAAATTTGACCATAACTTCCTCATTATGGAGTATATTCTCAGATTTTGGGACATTCTCATCACATCTTAGTGGAAACAGGAGTGCACAAATCATGAATTAGCTTGAACTGGCCCTATGACAAAGCTCAAATGGCTAAGATTATGGATCTGATAAATCACTCTGTATATTGTGTTAGACGAAAAAAACCCTAAATAGGACATGGAGTTTTGAAAGGCTGAAATATTTGTGTCTTGTTGATTATTTTTCTTATGACTTGATAGCTATAAGAGCAATCCGAAGCACATCTTGTGATAGGGGTTAATAGTATATAAATTCCTCCCCAAAAAAATATGGTATTGAGCACATTCTCAAAAGGATTCTTTTTATAATTATTAATATCAAAGTCTGATCATACCATCTGTCTCGTGATATCCAATGTAACAACAAATACTATCAAGGAAAATAGATACAAATGGGAATTGATTGAAACAAGTGTCCAAGCCTAAAAATCAACCGAATATACTGACAAGTCACATGAAGGGTTTGGTAACGAGGCTGATAACAAAATAAAGACTGGTGCATCTCCGAATAATAAAATCAGTTTTTTGCTTGAAAACAGCATGATATAATCCTCAGTATAATTGAAGTACCAATCGTCGCAAATTTTCCTCTATATAGCTATTGTCACACGATGGCGACATCGATACTTTATCATCCCTCCCTGCTGTCTAAATGTCGCAAAAGCAAGTGGTGATTGATTTGTCAACAATAATCTACCTTTAAAATTGGAGAAGGGAAGCCTGTTCTCCTCATATACACCTGTAGCCTACCATAAAATACCATCAAACCAGCCAAAGGCCACCTCCAAAATGAAGGCAGTAAATAAGCCTATGAGCGTTGCTGTTGATCAAGTTTTTCATTGGATTGCTGCAGATGTGCACCAAAATGGTCAGACAATACTAACAACCAGACCACTGACCATACACGGCATATTTTATTTCATTTTGCTGGCAGAATTCATGAGAAGTTGACCTTCTCACAATAGCTGTAAAATAATAAATGCTTAAAATAATTTTAAGATAATCACTAATTTAGAATATTGTACCAAAAAAAGCACTTGATCAATTTGAAGATCTGGGAGCGTTGCAAAGCTTAGTCTGTGTTTAAGAGGCTTCACAGAAGTCTTCACATTCCATTCTCTATTAAAGCAACTAAGACGCCATTTATGCTAAAATCAGTCAATATGATTAATGTTACCAACAGCTAAATTCCTCCAACTAGTATCTCCTTTTGATATGGGACTCAATACCATTCGGCTGTATATATACATAGGGCTAGTTCACATAGCTATAACATGGTTAGTCTAAGTGCTCAGACTATAACATGGTATACCTGTGAAATGGATGATCCTGACAGAGAATTTATGTCAATGGGTCTATTAGGTTAATGGAAAGGGTTTTTGACGAATTAGCAAACCATAGATTTTGTCACTAATCCATATCACTGTAACTATTTTATGCTGGGAGAGTCTTTTGACAAAGCGGGCAATGTGACTGAATGTATCAGTTCAAGACATCTGATTTACTTTATATTATAGTGCTAACTTCTAAATATCCCTGTGAAAAAATCCATAAATAGGGTGGATGAGATAAATTAGGAGCCGCCCCGTTCTTTCCTGTTGCAGAGCGAGCTATGAAGCCCATCGTTGACTGGTCTATTCTGCTCATGAGATCATTCAAATCGACAGGTGTACCCCTATAAATAGAACGTCGAAAGTTTGTGCCTTGTAGATAAATATTGGAGTTGCTCCTCCTATGCCAAAGAGGGCACAACTTTTGATGTTTTGTGTGAATATATACTAGCAGAAGTTATGCAAAAATGATGAAGGTATTATGATTAATTAGACCAAGTCTGGACAAGGATTAAAGAATCCCGCTAGATAAACCACAAAAAAGGATGATAAAGACTGCTATTCCTAATGCTTAAGAGAATAAAATGGCATTAGTTTATAGACAAAGAATAACTTTCATATACCCAGTATCAGTAGCAGCTCCGGCAGGTCAGAGAATCGTTTGAATGGGGTATAAATCCTCACTATGAGTCAGCGGTGCCTGTAAGTAAATTTTACAGTCTGGTCCCATAACTAAATTATACCTCATAGTCTGAGAACCACAGCCTGTACTCGTATGTTATGAGTTAGAGATCATACTTGATTGATTACCGGTAGCAGAGATCATAGGGCCATCCTAAGACGCACTCAAACTTGAGCCACCTGAGCGATCATGGCTTGGTCGAATCATGTGAGATAATGTCCAGATAAAACAGCAGATTTAGGTAGGGATTTGATGTCAGAGTTTTTAGCTAGGCTGATGCTAAATTCTACATGCAGAATTGGTAGAGTCTCCATCTAAGAATAGTTTGACCTGAAATGTATACATTGTTGTGATTTAAATTATCTTGTCCACAATGTAATTAGAAATATACTTGCTGATTAAGAAACATCGATGTTGCTGGCCGACATCGTGAAATGATGAAAGTCTTTTATGACATCCAATAATTAAAGTAGGCATCTGACTGCCAGTGTAACAAACCTTAGTACTCAACTCAGACTGAACTCTGGCGGTAGATAGGGTTAGGGAGAGGTCGTTGACATGGTGAGGTATATAGGGGAGCTGGACTCCACTCGCTTTAAAGCTAGCTGATTTTCAAATGCTCAGAGCCTTGTTTCTCTATTTCAATTGATGTTAGCGGAATTTCTGGCTAGTGTTACATTTAGCGCTGTCAAAGAAAAACAAAAGACAAAGATAATACATTGACAACTTTAAAATCAAATTTTCCACTCAGAAGAAAGGAATGTAGAAGGCAAAGAAGAAAAGTGATTTGCCATGCTTTCAGACAAGATGTTTGAAGTGATTTGGGTCACAGGGCCAAGCTACGGGCGTAAAGTCTTTGCCTGGACATACTGCAGTAAAGTTTACAGGAAGCTCTGATCAGCTCAGTTTGGGACTGATTACCTGCATACAACTGGGCAGCAGATCAACATCAGCTCACTAGAGCGACTGTTATAGACAAAAAATTATTTTTAGTACGATTAGTTATCTCCCCTGCTCATACATGAAAAAAATCTTATACATTCTCCATCCCTTGCCATTAGAGGTCTATGTCTGCTTGGTGAGTTTGATGCGAAAGTGTCAATAGACAGAGATGGGGAGAGGGTCTGAATCCCTACTTGTTAAATCCCTACAAGCAAACTGTAGATGACTTTGTCTTCTCGAACTTTGAAGTAATTTTTTAAATCTCACTTTAACTTTCAAAATCCTTAAAATAAAATCACCAGTTTTGCAGGACTTGACGCAGTCAGCAATAGAAACAAATAAATTGATCTCCTAAATTCTCACTTATCCACAAATAATTTTTTCAAAATGTCGGATTTGTTGGAGCTCTGCCAAAGTGTCTAAACTCATTATTATGGGAATTCTCCAAAATTCCTCCCTGATCACCTCCGATAACTAACAAGCTTGAGGCAGAGAGTTTTCTGTTGTTGATCTAGGCACATGCATGTTTCAACCAAGATACTAAAAACCATACGACATTTATGAATATATTTCGCTTTGGGTTGTAGCCTTCAGAGCTGGTTGTCATCAAATTACCCTACATGAAGCTTGATATAGCAGGCTTGACTATGATAATTTGTTTTCGATCTGAACTTGTCTAGTTTGTCACATAAATTGGTGAGGTGATATTGGTAATACAGTATCATAAATAATTCCAAGCTTTACTGGATCGTGACAAAATACTGAAAAAACAAACAAATCATCTTCAATTAATCTGAATTGAATCATTCGGCTGCACATTCATATAATCAGCCTATGAGTATGCAGTGCAGTGCTGGCTTCACTGGTAAAAAAGAAAATAACTTTCAAAAGAGGGCAACTCCTGTTACTAAGAACGAAGATGAGAAGCAGTCTGGAAGTGTTGCTCGACTTTTCTGGGTAATTTATCCGCACTCAAATATTCATATATTTATAACAATCAGATAAGTGACCATATGTGGTATATCACCTGATAGTATATCACATGATGATATATCATGTCAGGCAGGGTACATGAGGTTGGGCTAACACTAGCCTGTCATGACAAGCTTTGTTCGGTTCGGTTCTGCTCTCAACCTGATCCAATAAAATAAGCTGTATAGTTGTCACCAAGAGTACTAAACAAACTGTGAGCATTACTGGTGATTTATTGAAACTAGACAAAGGCCAGCGTCAAAATTAGACCAATATCACAGCCTATGAGCTTTGCTGGGCTAATGAACCAGTTTGCCGCAGATGTTCACCGGAATGGTCAGATAAATATTACAACCATACCGGTGACCATACATGGCATATCATGCTGGGTATAAATAACAACACAGACCATAAGACTATCAAGGTCAAGGTGAACAGTGGTACGTCATCAAAGGTACAATCCTGCTATCAATGGTTAGCAAAGATATGGAGGCCACTGCGTAGTGATCGCCCTGAGGTAGTATTCAAATTGCTCCACAGAGTATCCCAAACCAATCAAACCAATCAAACCAATAAAACCATTATGGTTACACCGAGTAATATGCAAGGAGATGAACCCCTGACTTACATTGATACAAAATAAAGGAACCTGATTACCAAATGTTGCCAGCATTTAGGCGGCTCGATTCAACAAGATCCACTTCCAGACGAGAATCTGTAACATTGGCGGTGGTGGGGAAATAATAATATAATAAACCTATAATCATTGAAAGGCTCCAACCAATCATGGAACATGATTAGAGCAAGGCCAAACAGTATACAAGATCAAAGAACTGTAACTTGAACTTATGAATTAATCATCATCATCATCATCATCAATCATTTATCAACATATTAAGTGGCGGATCTAGAGTTTTGGCTTGAGGGGGTCTGTATGGCCAAACGGTTGTAATGTGTGACGTTGTTCAGCTATCGCCACCATACAAGTATCAGTTGGTGGTGATTTCACATTTATCAACTGGGACAACAGCAGGTTGAGATGATTTTCTTCTGCTCTTGAAGATTTATCGTTAAGATATGGGGGAGGGGGGAGCCTGTGCCCTTTAGATCCACCACTAGCTAACACATAGGCAGCAGACATTGTGTTATAATAGGAAAGGCTTGCGACTCTCATACCTCATAACATGATAGGCATTTGATTTTCCTGCTCGGCTGTAGGGAATAAAGATTTAGCTGGTTGATAACAATGAAGCGTGGGTATATGGATCATAAAGTCACCACCAGGAACGCTCAATTCATACGATATGTAGTGCTACCGTCAGCTCAATGCCTTAGACTGGTATACGCCCTAAGGATATAGGGCCACGTACCAGCAGGCTATATATATATATATATACAGAGGGCTATGTGATATTACTTAAACAAGGTATACTGAGAAGTGAATGATTTCTCCACTAATGCTATGATACACTCTGGGTATAACTCGATCTGAGTCTCGGGAGTGGACTGTTTAACCAATTAGCAAACCCTAGATTTGGTAACTTTTTCGAATCACTATAAATTAATGCTGGGAGGGTATTTTGAACTTTCCCATCACACTGAAAGATGTAAACTGACTGAAAGTATCAACTTTGGACTTCGGATTTCCTCTATATGTTTAGTACTGGCCTCTAAATATGACCCTTCTGAAAAAATCCTGGAGGTAAAAAAAATCTTATTGAAAGGTCAGACATACCCCGTTCTTTTCTCTCACATGTTGTTGGTGCCACTGGTTGACAGGCGGCAGGCCAGCAAAGCTTCTGTTCATCAGATTTCTGTCCCCACGGGGATCCATGAATCAGAGGCAGTCATCATCGGTGTAACAGCAGGTGACTTGGTGTTACTGTCATACGAGGCTGCTCATAAAAAGAAAACGAAATGAATAATCTTTTATTACAGAAAGCGATGTGCTTATTTCTAGTGACTTGCTAAGGGACAGTTTGACCTGCAATGAGGTTTCTTAGCTCACAGTACTGACACATAGATAGTTCCTGAGTGATGTGGCATATCCTAGTTTGCTGGTAGGGGCATTCCATCATCATTCATCACCAGTCAATAATGGAATACAACTACAAGCAACTCTGGCAAAGTTTAACAGAGTAAATGTACAATTTTTATTAGAGAAAATTAAGTGACTAGGCTCCTCAAGTTAGCCTTGTCCTGGTGCAAAGTTATCGATTATCCTTACAATTATTGCTGACGTTATCATAATCAGAGCCTATTCTTGATCTGTATTTTCTCTCAGAGGTTGAGGGTGGATGAGATAAATTGGGGGCTCTCCCCTTCTGTCCTGTAGCAGAGTTAGCTATGTAGCCCATCGTTAACTGGTCTATTCTGCTTGTGAAATCATTCAAATCGACAGGTGCTCCCCTATGAACAGAAGGATAAAAACGCATGCATTGTAGCTTTATGTTGGAGTTGCCCCCCTTAATATCAAAGAGGGCATAACTTTTGGTTGTTTGGTGTAGCAAGTCAATAAGTTGAATGTATACATATAGTTATGCAAATAATGATGAAATTAACTTAGCTAGAGCAAGTGCGAATGAGGCATAAACAAACTAAATATACCACACAAACTATCTCAATGATAATGACTGCTAGTCCTCGTTCCCAACAGAATAAAATTACATCAGTTTACACACAAATAATAACTTACATATATCCAGTACCGGTAGCAGCTCCAGCAGGTTTGAGAATCGGTTGTATGGGGGGACAAATCCTCGCTCTGAGCCAGCGGTGCTTGTAGGTAGGTTTTACCATCTGGTCCCATAACTACATTATACCACTTCACATGTAAACTCTGTGAGGTCATCTACTGATGTCTCGATACCTCGTATCACTCTCCTGTCATCATTGTAGAAATCAATTAGAAGTTTCAACCAGTATAATATATAATTTATCCAATGTGTTGGAATGATTGGTGCCTGGGATAACTAGTAGCTAAGGAATGCAAAGCAAACATTTTGAACTCATGTTATAATACAGTTATATTGACTTGTGAATTTCAAAAACAAGAGCCAAAGTAAGGAACTACTAAGGACTAATAATTATCTTAAGGGACCTTCGTATATCAACGATATCAATTCTCAAATCGTTATTGCATTGCTTACAAGTTGCAAAAAAAGCAAACCGGGTTCTGTAGATGAGGAAACTAGATGTCAACAATGCAAAGTGAGTCAGGGTTCTGAGAACCCTGACTCACTTTGCATTGTCGACATCTACCAACTACCAACCACCAACAACAGCTCTAATTGTGACCTAAACAAAGTTAACTGCTAGGGAGCTGATTGTGGGGGAGTGGCGAGGTAGAGAGTTTGACAGAGTTTCAGGGTGCGACGTGACATCATTAACCAGTGGATGATAGAGACGCCTGCAATCCTCCCTGACTGGGTTTTTTAAATTGAGATGAGAGCTTGATAAATTATGAAATAAACAGTTCCATTATCTGCGCTGCACATCTAGATGATCTGACTTTTCATTGAATTCACTGTCGAAGCTCTAGCTGCACGGAACCAAACTACGGTTGATACTCTACCATGTTGAGGTACCCTAGGGTTGCCATTCCGTGTTGAAGCCCCCTAAAGCCTCCGTTCCTCACTTACCTGGGATCCTCATTAGACATAAGACCAGTGATAAGAGTGATAAGTCCGAATATCTCCTCCAGAGCTACCGTAGCAGAGCCTGGTAATAATATCATGTTACTCTTATCTATAGCAAAGTTTATATACTTGAGAGCCTGAGTTACCTTCCTCTTTTCATTCTGAACCTTCCTGACATTCTACAAGGACACAATCAGTGTATGAAAACTACGCTCTCGCGATGCAGCAAGTTATTTTTAAAAATAATCATAACTAGGTACCAACATTTGCACCAGCTGATATCTTTCGGACGGCGAGATTATGGGATAATATTTCTAGCCTATTCTAGCTGTCCTTTCCTGACACCAAAGACATAGAGGCTGTGACACATAACAATAATAGTCCCGCAGAGCATTTTAAGATCTGAATTTCTGAGTAATGATACGCCCAGTATAAATGTAGTTAGACTGTGCTCAAACTAGCTCGGACTAGCGTCCATGTTAACACAAATATGAAACTCTTAAACTAGATTCAGGAGGGTTATATCTAAACAGGAAGATGGGATGTGGTCCCTAATTCCTCTAATTTATAGGTTATATACTACCTACTATGAGCCACGAAATTTTAACTCACTACCCAAACTCTAAAATTAAGCCAGCACAGTACTGCCTGTAATACACATCCCAATGGAATACAAGGAGGAAGTTATCTAATTGTACGCCTACTCAAATAGATAGGTCATATTAGAGTTTTATGATATCTTCAGTGTTTCTCAAAGCTCAAAGGTAGATTGTTGTGGATAGAAAGTTTTACTTCTAACAGTTATTTATTTCCTCTTCACTTTGCTCTCTTATTTCAGTTTTTGTATTACATGCAGATAAACTTCCCCGAAACAAGCAGGAATATCATCTTCATCACTAATACCACTACGATGTTTAACATTACAAACTTGTTTGCCAATTCTCTCTATCTATCGAGGAAGGTCAAGTGGCATTCCTTAATTCCTAACAACCAGTCTATAAGAACAAAGGAGACAACTCCCAGTACTATATTTGGGTTTTTATTCACCCGCTGACTGTCTGACTGAGTGTTTGCGATATTCATACCCTGTAATCACTGATCATACCTACAGATGTCTGTACTGACACTGCAGAATGTGCTGGGTGACATCATCTAACTGTATGAGTGTGACAATGTTACAATGTGACAATGTTATATAAAGTCATAACTAGCTATGTGATATTATGACGCTATTGCAAGTAGCTGATTGAGGCCGCTGCTGTGACCCAGGATAGGGTCTACTACCTAACAGGATTAACTTTGGGGTGCTGATGTGTAACTTTGGCTTATAAGGCCATTGTCATAATAATCCTGCCTAGGCTGTTATATTGCATGACAAATGGCACTGTTTGAGGAGTTCTAGGCTGCTACAAAAAATGCCACTCCTATATTGTATCAATATAACTAGTATACTATATCTCAGTTTGAGGAGTTGTGTCTGAATTACTTTTTAGTGCCATGTCAAAGTTATATGTGCAGTCCTACATTTTGTGCACAGTACTTAAGCTAGCTGTTCCAATGCACCATGAGAGCATATGATTCCCAAGAAGACTCTATGGCAGGGGTACACAAACTAATGGTCAGTGGACCGAATTTGGCCCACTTGCCATTTTTAGGTGGCCCACTTGCCGATATTAAAACTCACCCGTTGCGACTGGTTTATTTAGGCTGAAAGTTAACTAATGGCGCAGATGTTGGGTTAAATAATAAACTCAATTTTTACGCCCCTGACTGACAGCCTGCTATCGGCCCACTTCAATTTGTTTATTTTTAAAAGTAGCCCGCTGGCAAAAAGGTTTGAGCACCCCTGCTCTATGGAATATATGGTATTCAATTCAAACAGTATGTAATATCTATTGAGAGGCAATCAAACCATTAGAATGGCTCACAGATCGATTGATGAACCGATCAGTGATAAAATCATCTGAGAGTCATTCAATGATCTATAAAATGAGACTTACCGGATGTACAGACTCAGCATTCAGCAGACTCAAACTCTTCTCATCAGGGCAGAGCTTGGTAGGCCTAGTTCCTCCTCCAGCCACCTCTCCATTTTCTGTCTGCTTGTCGGGGGTACCTGCACCGCCCCGCTTCCTGTCCTTACCAGTGATAGAGAGACTTCGGGCTAGTGTTGCCCTAAGAGCAGAGGTTGATGCTGAGGCCCTGTTGAGAGCGCCTCGTCTAAACTTTTCTCGGAATGAATTCGCCTTCTTGAGCATTCTACAATCATAAGTTCCACGAAAACAATTAAACTAAATATAGGCACACTATATTAGACCAGCACATCCTAGAAAGCTGTGCTAAGCCATGGCTAACGAGCCCCAATGGCTCATTTTGAAATATTGGTGGCTCATTCACTTGATTCGCATTTGAGATAAAAAGTCACAGTAATAGCCTAGACTTTTCCGTTTGCCAAAATTTTAGTCCTTTAGCTCGGCCACCCAATGTTCAGCATAAGTTCGGAAGATCAGCTCTTAATCAAAACATCAGATTCAGCTTAAGTTTTAACATTCTAAACAAGCCACAGATCAAAAACACAAATGACATATAATATCTCAGTGCAGCTAGGACTCAGGACCCCCCCCCCCTCCCTCCTGTTAGACTACTGGTACCTTATTACTGAGCGATAGACAATGTAGAGGGTTTATGACCCACAGATTGAATCGGGTACGAATTTATTTCTGTAGCTTTTCACCACTGTATACTCACATATTTAGCTTTGATCAGGACAAACAGATATTACCTGAACTAAATAAGTTTCTGTGTGACAATGGCTAAAAGCCAAGCTGCTTGAATACGTCATCCTAACCTCAGATTTATGACCAGCACAATATGTTGGTGATTTACAAATCTATTAACTTTTGAAGTATAGTGACTGATTCAACTTTGGTTCTTCACATTCTGTTGACCTTTTATATCGGTAACTAACTTAGTGTTAAGATGGTAAGCAAGTGGTACTAGGTCATCCTCTATAATACTGAATGGGACCTCATCTCAAATCAGCTCGCTCAGTGGTAGATTTAAGTATCAGAGAAGTAAGAAGGCAAGAATTTAATAGCAGCTTTTGAAGGATCGGTTGGGTCAGTCACCTACTACAGGGATATCAATAGCTTAAGAAATGAGAAAGCAAGACACCAGAGGTCACACCATCCAACAACTTTTGTTCTGTGCGGCTCTGAGTAGAGTAGAACTAACTAAACTATGGCATGATACATTGTATAGAAGTGGCAAGACAATCTTCCTGGTTCAAATTTCTCCATGATGATGGACCGTTTTCTATCATATGGCCGGGCCGGACCTCAGTCCCAATGTCAGAGGACTGTCTTATCACTTAGCTGTAGTATGAGGGTATGTGTCCTGCTGGAGAAAATAACTCTAATGCCAATTTTGCCAGTTTTGGTTGTGAACTTGCATGTGAAGTCCTCTATGTACTGGAGCAAGAAAGCAAACACTGTCCAGGTGTAAGGCCTACCTACTGCAGTCACTACTACATGATATAATTTTTTTTATGATTAATGGGCCCTAGAACTCCATGCTCAAACATTCCTTTAAGTCATACAGAGTCATAGGAGTGTGCACTCTAAACTAATGAAGTTACAATCAATGTCTGTATTATTTATTGAATACAAGAGAAGACAATCAATGATAACAACGTCTCTATTGTACACAAATAAATAGGTGTGTGAGATGGCTGTGTACCTAACAAGATAAAGGTATAAGAGGTGTGGTATCTTATGATCTTGTTTTTGTCTGGATTACTTATTATGAGCACACCCATATAACTACCTAGTCCTAGGCCTACAAGAATAAAATAAGAATAATAGGAAAAGATAATAAATAAATTGTTTTCAGTCAGGGTGGAAACTGGAGGGATTTATTGTTCTAAGACTCTAACTCACCTCAGTTGTTACCTAAGTCTTCTACTTAATCCAGTCTTTGTTGTGAAGTCAAACAATGTGAGCTCCCATTACATTAAGGCCGAGACTTGCATCCTGCTTGCATCAACCAAGTGGGTGCAGGTCTATGTTCCGTTCGGATCTATGTTCCGTATGGGTCTATGTTCTGCTGATTTTTGGGTCTTTAGTCCGCTGCTCCTGCCTATACTCAATGCCCATATTATGTTTCGCCCCAACTGATACTTGATAACTCCAAAAAAAGGCAACTCCCTATAATAAAAAAGAGAATACAGGGAGAGTGGGAATCATAGCAAAACCCAACTGTTATCAATGAACCAATGAGTTGGTAATACACTTGAGCTCAACCATTTAAGTTAGGTTTGGCAATATGCCTTATCTTCTCATGGGATTTATCAACCTTGACAAAAGTTAGCATCACGCCATTTTTAATAACCGATGGAATTTGCATTACAAAAATTTATGCTGTTCTGAATGGGCATTAAAAACAGGCGCTGGCAACAGGTGTTGTAAGACGTGTGGCCTGTGCTGTATGGGACACGTCTTACAGCACTCAAGGCCTATACAGTTTTGTTGTGTTCCATACAGCACCTGCCACAGGTCTTATAACACCCATTGCACCTCAGGAAGTTGTATGAGTGTTTAATGGAACTGAGTACTTAAAATGCATTTAGTACGCAACACTGCCTGCACCATCAAACTCTCTAATATGATATTTTTTTATAAGATTGGGGACACAGTTGAAACTAACAGTTGGACAGCATGATATGAAATACAGATCTGATAATTTCACGCTGGTTATCGTTATGCCGGCTGTTGCTGCCGAGTGGTGAAGCCTTTTTAGAAAAATCCTGACAAACAAACGTTGCTCAAAATCCTCGCTCCTTAAGTCTTTCAATTTAGACAAATTCATTTCCAAATTGTCCATTCAGAATATGGTTCCATCATCCAAAAAGCAATATGACTTGCAATTTGACATGTTACAGGCGGAATAATCAGATAGCGATTTTAATGCTTTTTAATCAAACACCAGTTGTCTCCTCTCTCTCCATGGATAGACAACTAGCTGATAATTATAATAATAAAATTCATTATTAAAAACACTCGTAAAAATTTTTGATTACTAGACATTGAACATTCAACATTATCAATATAAATCGTTTTCATTGATACTTATCACTGAGTTAAATGAAAAATCTAGCTTAGAATTATTATGAATAGCTTGTCAACTTTAGTGACTTAAGCGGTAAAATGCCCCTTTTTGCAGGCGAAAAGATGGTACACAATTATTATATTGTTAAGCAGTGAAACAGGAAAAGTTCCATCTAACATTTGATGTTTTTTGATGTGACTGCAATTATAATAGTATAATCAATGAGTTTTCAAACACTAAATCAACAGTTTGTGTCATCATAGTCTCTGAGAGAAAGGTTTCAGAGATAGGCACACTCTCTAATGTAGCTCAGCCACTCTAAAAATCACCTGCAAAAAATTGTCTCGCTTCTATTCCTAAGTACATAAAAAATGTCATGAGATTGTTTGGAAATAGGGTAACCGGTTCACACATATTCTGAACTGGGTAAAAACTGATCCAATATAATTGAACAGTGAAAACGTATTTAATCGATAAAATCAATCTACACTTTTTCCCATGTTTTGAATTCAGAGTTTTGGCCCCTTATCAGTTAGGAGCGGAATGATTCAAGGACCATACATGTTCCTCTGTTATAGATTTGTATGTCTATATATATATATATATATATATACATGATATATATACACATAGTATTTATATGAAACTTAACTCTACAACAATGGACTAATTGGGTTTCCCTAGATCATGTTTATGAATGAATGTGATAGGTTACCAAAAGTTGAGATGTAGGAATTATGTTTATTAAGTTTTTGAGATATAAATTAAATATTGAGGAGGGGCACCTTGTTTATATCAGTCAACATGGTAATGAATATGCGGAATGTTTTCAGATTTGCCATGTTATCACTGTTAACAATATACTGTTACCCCTACAGATGTCACAGCTATTGGGGGTAGTTACATGTTGAGTTGGTGAACTGAAAAATCTAGAACCTGACAAGACCAAACTCATGAGTACTAGTGCTGCGGATCTGTATTTTTATTATCATAACAGCATCATCCCCGTTTACTGTTGGAATTGTCCAAACAGTGTGATCATGAATTTACGACAGGCGAGCTCTATGTTAAAAGTATGCATGTAATTGCAGTAATTATTGACAGGGCACAATTAAACTAAGACAATCTGCTTGAAAGAGACAGCTGACAGCGCAACCTTGATGGTGAGCTTTCTGGTCAAGGAACCTGATATGAGCGCCCCTACATTTCTTTTCTTGTTTGAATATGAACTTGCTTGACATGAAGGAAACATTGTTGCTGCCGATTTTTGCTCTGATCTGTTTCATTTTATTGTTTAATTTTAAATATACGGAGGCGTGTATATTGAAAATTAGATCATTTTTGGAAGTAGAAACTCTATTTATGATGATCTCTGCAATCAATAGATTCAGCAACACTAGCTGAAAAAGTTGCCAAGTTGAAGATGTATCATTTACCAATCGTCATTTGATTATAGAACCATGGTATAACTTATCATATCAATTTGAATCACAAGGTACTGGTGTGAGTGTATTTGTAGATTTCAAGATCAAAGAAACTAATAAAAATCAAACGCGATACTAGAACAACGCTAAAATTGCAAGAATCAAATCTACTCATTGGATCGAACGAAACGATGAACAGGTCTTCAAGAAGCTCAAGCCGGAGTAGTGTATCTGGTTGCTCATTTTAATACATGAAGATTTTTTGCAAGGGTCATTTCAGGTAAACAGTATCACCTACTTAACTCGACAACTCTGCTGTTTGCTGCGTCGCAAATGATGCTGGTGGTGGCGTCAAAACCATTTTGATTGCACAGTGAAGTGCATTGAATTCAATTCAATTTCTCTCAATTTTTTCTAGACCACATAACGCTATACTTTGGCACCCTGCAGCGAATATAACATAATGCCCTGATGTAGTATATTTTTTGATGTTGGTGAGGTGCTCCAAAACCGGGGCAAATCCATTGGAGAAGGCCATCATTAACATACATAATATGAAAAACAATTCAAGTTCCCAGGTTTCAGATATCAATTGTCATTTAATGAGGTTGTATTTTACGACATGGTGAGCTATGTTGGAATTGAAAGATCAGTAGTTCTTCTATAATATTTCAATAAGCAAAAATCAATGCCCATAATGCGGCAGACGAAATACATGTAATGTCTGATTGCCAAAACTATGTTTATAAAAGCAATTTCACATGATACTTTTTTATGTATACCCGAACATAATTTAGGTTCTTACTCCTTAGATGGCTGCAAGTGCGAGTTTGTGGCATCACATTACAACTATTCACTTTGGTTTGATAATGTTTGTAAGGAATTTGATGATGTGATGCCTCAAACTTGCATATACAGCTATCTGAGCACTTTTAACGCATCAGAATGTCTCTTAAAGTACAAATTGGAGTTGTCTGCTACGGGTTGTTGAGCAGACAATCTGAAAGAAGCTTGGCTTTAGCTGCACAGCATATTCCCGAGATCAATTGCTGCGGGACTCAGGCCAAAAGCAAGAGCTAAAATTGACAAAAATTTGTCGTTGGGTGATAGCTCGGCCACCAGACTACCTGTCGAGCAGCTCTGCAGGTTTAGCAGTACCCTTGTGTCCAGCATGTGCATGTGCAATATAGGCACTACGCAAACTAGCAGGTACATCAAGTCTATCATTAAACATGAGACATGCAATTTATGACTGCTTGTTTCTTCGCCAACCCTCGACCAAATACTGCTTGAATTTAACTGCGACATCGTCAGTCACGGTGGCTTCAAACGCCTCTATTTCATGTATATCAGGGACTAAGTCCTCACAAATACTGTCAATAAAGTACTCAACAGCTGCACAGTGCTTCACACTGGCTGCACTGTAAGCCTCGTTGGGTCGGCTCAAACTATCGGCAACAAACATCTTAACACCAAAATTTTTATATCCATACCTCATTATCCTCATTTTGAACCTTTGCACCCTCGGTGGTAGATCACTCAGATCTTTACCAACTAGAATTTGTACCAAGGGTTTATGGACCGTTTCAACTTCAAACTTTGGACCTATCATATAATAGTCAAACTGCCCACATGATGACAAGAGTTTCCTTCTCTACCATCGAAGAGCGTGTCTAAGTGTCAGTCATCTTACGCGAGGCATATTCCAATGGTTGCCAGATATCTTTACCAGATTCCTGGAGCAAAACAGCACCAAACGCGCTGGATATTGATAACAATCGCAACTTGCATATTATTAGGAAGTTGCTTAGTCCTTGGTTTAAAAACGACAAAATTTTGGTTATCCATCACTCATTACATTGTATTGAAGCTGTTATACTTTATCAAAATACACCATAAAATAATCGTATAAAATGAATTTTAAGCTTTATTCTCAGGGAGAGGAATAAATAATTACCGGAAAATACATTTGAGGTTTGGCTGAGATCTATGGGAGCACAGAGGATCGAGTTCCATTTTCCCCTATGGGGATTATATAAAAATTATGGAAATGGACCAAAATATAAATCCTCGTTCTTAAATCATTATAAATGGCTACAACGCCCATTAATTTTTTTTAAATCACAACACTGATGCTTCAGTAGGTGTGGTTATTTGTTTGCTTGTAGCTGGTGAATGGTACTGAGTTTCTTTAAGATGCTCTGTCTTTCTATGGCAGTCTAAAAAATAAATAAAGATTACAATATCCAGAAAGCTAGCTGCAACATTGATTGGCATCGCAAAGCAGCCAGAAAAATAACTATTAGTATTAGGTTATTATGGGATTATCATGTTAAAGGTGCTATGCAATAACTAGCCACTAAAGATGCATGTAGTTTTAGCTACCGAGTGGGTACTAGTGTAAAATTAGGTCATTAGGTCATTCTGTGTATAGGTTTGTCATAATTATTTATATGGGTATTTCTATCCCTTGTCCGATATGAGGGAGGGTAGTGGTGTGAGACTGCACATTTCAGAGAGGTAATTGACACCCTAACTCGAAGACTGTTAGACAATTTTTTCTTTCATGTGTGTTTATTGCTAGAGATAAAATTGATAACATAATATATAGATAAAGTTCAATTGAGTAAAAAAAAGATTTAATCAAAAATTGTAGATAATTGCAATAGAAACATGTCAAAAGCAAAGGGACAGTCTTATAGCCTGCGCTAGGGCGTAGACAGCCCAATTGTAAAGCTTGAAGGTCAAATACGAGACACACGTACAGGACAAGTGCCCCTTCCAGCTGCAGTCATCACTGCCCCCCAGACAGGAAGCCAGTGGGTAAAAACAACGGTAATACAGGTCAACCATTGTTTTGCTATCAAAATAAGGGAGAGCTGCCCTAATCAATGTTAAAATTAGGTTGAATTTTCGGCAGTGGTCCACGAGGTAATTCATATCAGTTATATTAGAGTCAAGAATAATGCCTAAAAAATTGTGTTTTACAGCTGAGATCAATTTTATATTCCGCCAAAACAATTTGCTTTTTTGGCGATTTTAAAATAATTTGGAACGTTTTTGAATAATTTAGAGTGAGCCTGTTGGCCATGCACCAAGTTTCAACTTTTGAAATTTCTTGTCTTCATAGGTTTATTACTGATAGACAGCCTCTTTGATGTCGGTAGACTAAGAATGTTCCACACAGTATAGTTGTAGAGTCGTCGTTAGAGAAGTGGCGACTTTTGAGTCAGTTCAGTTGGTGTTGGTCGGCGTGTTATGGGATATGAGCAGGGAGATCTCTCATAACAAGAGGGGAAATTGAACCCAGGACCTCTTGCTATCAAAACTTATAACAACTGACAACAAATTTAGGTATTGTGATTGTAAAAATACTTTCTTTCTGGGGAAAAAAATTTGCTGATTGCTATAAATAGAAATATAAACACTTCCACAGAGAGAAGCTATTTTTTGGTTACAGTACTTATGGAATGAAAATGAAAGTAACACCTTTGTACATACCCATATCTCGATACGCGGTAGGCATGATGGACACTACCTCCAAGCGGCTCAACACCTCAGCTGATAGTTCACATCCCCGTACATATCAATTCTATTTACCAACCAGCACTGTAGGTCACTCTGAAATAGTGTGAAGATTAACAGATGGACACTTTCTCATCTTAGCACTGGTATCCTGTCATTAGGGATAGGGTGATGGGTTGATGCAGACCTCCCAATCAGGACATATTATGTTTTTCGGTACAAAATTACCTTGATTGAAACTTGGAACCAAAATAGTTTATCCGCAAGGGTAGTTGATATGATGTACATTCAATGTCAATATTTTTACTGCCCAACTGCGAATTACCATATGCATTATGTCTTTCAGCTTTGTTTTTTTTTCAATCCTCATATTGTACCTTCTGGGCTCACTTATGGGGCAAAGGCAAGTGGTATTTTTCACGTTCATGATAACTTAACAAACCTGATGTAGATTGGTGGAAATCATCTCAAGTCGCAGCCAAATGCACAACTAATTTTCTCCGCATAGGATCTGATAAAAATAAAGCAAAATAATTATGTACTTTATGTATATACCTACATGTCCTGGTGTGCTATGGCAAGTGACCAATTCTTAGCTGGAACAGGTAGGGGGCAGGATAAAATATGAAAACTAGCAAAAAAGTCAAGAACAAGACCAACAGTTATTTCTGCAATAGAGGTCGTTGTTTTGTAGATATTATGATATTATGAAAAATTTGCTTGAGGAATGTACAATCCGGTGCCAGACTCAGCCAGTCCCAATCCTGGATAGAGACGGGTTCAGCGACAGGCAGAGCATCCGGCCGGAAAAACTATGCCACAAACTGTAATAAAACCAGAGAGAACCAGACTATGCCAAGGCATCTCCCTTGTTGGGGACCTTGTGGAAAGTAGGCGAGCGAGGTAGACGATTATCAAGCTAGCGGCCCTAAACATTGCTACACTCACAAATAAGAGTAGAGAGATAGCTGATACGATGGTGAGGCGTAACATATGCCTACAGGAGACCAGATGGGAGGAGAAAGGCCTGGAGGAAAGGCAAGATACATTGACGATGGCGTCAAGCTGTACAACAGTGGCGGGATAAGACCGAGGAATGGTGTGGGATGAGTCATGTAACCAGGTAATCTGAGTGGATTATCAATTTGAACTTGGTGACCAAAAGGCAGACCTATAACATCGTTTCTGCCTATGCGAACAGCAAGACTGTGACGAGGAGGCCAAAGAAAGATTTTGGACTGTTTGTTGCAGTGCTGCAGATGTGCTTATCTTGGCCGGAGACATGAACGGGCATACTGGAAGTGCAAGTTGATCGCTTAGAGACAAATGTGCAATAGCCATCAAAAACAGTGGAGTTCGAACAGAGATAAAATCGCATAACACAATGAACTACTTCCAGAACCAGGTATAAACAATATGCTAAATTTTTCTTCTCGGACTTTGATAGCTATTCTGCGATGAGAACCTACTATTTGGCAGCCGTCGGTTGCCCAACGGACAAATAGGCTTCCGGTTGCTTTTAACGCTACCGGACATAAAATTCATGGGACAGGATTGGTTTGTATCAGATGCAAATGCACTTTAGACAGAGATGGGTTTTGTTACGGTGGAGTTTGCTGTGAAAGAAACCCATCAGGACGCCTATTTGGTGTCCAACGGTTGCCAAATAGCCATCCGGATGGGTCTGTTTTACAATTGACATCTGCCATGAAGCCATCTGGTTGCAAAATTTGCAACAGGATTGGTTTGTGACTGCCGAGCTTTGAAATTGATATAATGTGAAATGGATATTTGTCATGAGTGGATGGACCTTTAACGTAAAGATTTGTGGTGGACCGGCCACATTTTTCGCATTATAGCTGCAACAAACCCATCCAGACAGGCTTGGAATAGTAATGTTTGCTAAATTAACTCCATCCGGGTGGGTTTTGTTTGAGCAGTAATATTTGCTGTAACCATTCTTCCAGATGAGCCAAATGTGTCCGGTAAATGGCCATCAGCAACATATCTCTATAAAAGGGCCATCCGCTTATGACGAATACCCATGCGGCAATGCTAACTGGCCATCCATTTCACCTTGTATCAATCTCGAAGTGTGACTGTAACAAACCCATCCGAATGGCCATATGGCAACTGATGGTTGCCAACTACTCATCCATATGGGCTTGGAGCAGTAACAAACTCATCTGCATAGGCTGAGGATAGACCAGAGATGTGTGGCGGATGGCCATTTACAGAAAACATTTTTAGTACAACAGCTTGTAGCAGTAATACTTTCTGTAACAAACCCATTTGTATGGGCTTGGAGCAGAAATTTTTGGTGTAACAAACCCAACCAAATGGGCTTAGAGCATTAATATTTGCTGTTACAGCCCTATTCAGATGGGGTTGTCGCCCCGATGATGAGTGACCACAATCCATCCTCCTCTGCTACATACCAATCCACCTTTGTCAAATACGTGCCTGGATGCCTTTTATGTAACCGGATGTCTATTTGGCAACTAACAGATGTCGATGCCAGGCAGACATCTAGCGGCTGCAAATAGCAGAAACAGAGAGAAAGCATTTCTCTTTGCCGACATGCCTATATATAGGCGCGAAGTTACCACTGAACTCAATTAAGCATACCATACTTACTTGATACTTGTAGAGTAATCGTTTCTTCATCTGAAGTTTCCAGTATTTTTTCAGGCTCGTCTATCGGTATTAGCCCGTGTCATAGATCGTATAACCAGATTTTCACCATTTACTGTAACCTTAACCTGCCACAGGAGGATCTACAAGTATCAAAGAGTGATAAAAAAGATCATTTCACAATTTAGCGGGGAGACAAAGAATCTCTTTTTGTGGAGGTCAGGGCTGCAGTGAGGTATTAGGTACTGTGGGTTGTGCCTTCTAGAACTGCCAGGATGTGGGTGAAGTTGATGTAATCTCCCATGTCAGTCTCTACTTTACCAAAGTGGATGGCTCGGAAGAGTACAATTCTTCGCCATTCTGGTACTTAGGTTTTTCCATTCTAGTTGTTCAATCAGCTGCGAGGTGCTAGTTGTGTGGTCTGACCGCGGAACATTGTAAACACATGCGCACGGCCTTGCGTTACACAGCTTCGAGCTTTGTTGCTTGTGCTTGCGTCAGGCTACCATCCCATACTGATGATGTGTATTCTAGAATGGGCCTGACGAGTATGGGGCATACATGACATGTTACCCTATTTGGTAGGGTAACACCAGATATAAGGGCTGATTACCCTATGAGACCAGATGATCCCATAACCACCCCACTTTTGCACCTAAGAGCTTAGTGAAGTTTTATATGCTTATTTTGCTGTCATGAGGTCTAGTTTTCAACCTATTATAACAAATTGCATTAGTTTAAACATTAATACATAGTAAAATTCTGTGTAACACTTGCTAGAATTTGGTATATTACAGTTATCTAACAATAAAACTACAGAAAATCAAATATTTTAAGAGCATGGGCGGCTCGGGTGTTACCCGGGGCCGGCGGCGGGAGTATTTTAGGGCCCCCTAGGGCCCCCAGACCAACCCAGCCTTCAAGTTTATACACCACCAGATATAGAGCCCAGCTAACTTGTCATGTATGGTATGGGGTAAGCTTTTGCTCTGAGATGTTTTAGAAAGTATGGTATTGTGTGCTCTTCTTATGAACCCTCACCTTATGCTGGCTGCTTTGTTGGTAATATAGTTGAAGTTTTCGTTCCATCTAAGAGAGCTCTCCAGCCTTAATCCTAGGTATTTTACACCCTTTGTCTTTGGGATATCTGTTTCATTATGTATGTGGTTGTTGTTGGCTCCTTTAGTTCTTTTTTGGGTAAATTTAACATGTTCGCATTTGAGAGGATTGAACTCTATCTTCCAACTACTCTCCCATACTTGGAGGGCATCTAGATTTTTTTGGAGCTGGAAAAAGTTTTCACCGGTCGAACAGATGACGTATCGTCTGCGAACATGCGGGTTTTGGATATGACTGAGTCAGCTAGGTCGTTTATGTAGACCAGGAACAGGATTGGGCCAATTACTGAACCCTGGGATGACCTTGGCGTGGGCTATAACTATGGCCATCAACTGTAAATACTTGGGATTGACCTTCTAGTAGACTCTGTACCTAGAAAGTAGCTCGAGGGGTAACTCCGATATAAGCGAGTTTCTGAAGAAGTTATTGTGGTCAACTTGGTCGAAAGCTTTACTGAAGTCTAGGAAACCGGCATCCGCTTCCTCTCCTTTGTCAAACTGTTGTGAAATGTCGCAAATCTGTTCTGTCAGCTGGCTCTCATAGCTTCTGAAACCATGTTGGCGCTTGCTTATTTACCTGCGTATTTACCTGCATCTTCTTCGTCTCAAGCGCCAGCTCTCCAGCTGTGACTTTAGAAACTTCTGCTCAAAATCGGTTTAACATTTCCGGGTCATTAACATGTGCTTAATTTGTTGCTTTAATCGAGGAATTTTGGAATCTGACTGGCAGCAATGACAATGCAAAAACAACAAATTAAGCAAGCGCCAAAATGGTTTCCAGAAAATACAGAAGCTATGAAAGCAGGGCAGTCATATAGTTCCATAAGTTAGGGTTTGCATCACAGGCCTTCTATAGTTGTAGCAAGTCCAGTGGTAGAGTGCCCCAGTGGTCGAGGCCTTTTCTCTCAAGAAAAGGCCTCGGCCACTGGGGCACTCGACCACTGGACTTGCACCAACTACAGAAGGCCTGTGGTTTGCATGTCATCAGCAATGATGTCCTATGCAATAAGTGTACATTCAAACAGGGTTAAATTGATTCAAATCACTTACTCATTGTTCCAATGCACTTAAATAGTCCATCATTAGATAATGTAAGAGTTAAAGTCAGTACATGGACTGGTGACTCAGTGGGGAATATCTTCACAATCTATAGATTCAGCTGTGGAGTTCAGTAACTCCTTGGTTTAGTGGTCTATAATGGGCAAGAAGGTCTAGTCCTATTGATTAATTTAGTCCTTGATAATGGGCTAAACTAACATGGAGCAGTTTGTATGGATGAATAAGGATCGATACAGTGGTCTAAAAAACAGCGGACTATAGACCCATTTCAAGCGGAACATAGACCAGCGGAACATCGGCGAAGCGGAACATAGAACGCACCCGCAACCAAGTACCAAGTACAATTATCCAAAGAGTCTGTACCTCCCTGAATAATCTAATTGGTTCAATTTGGTCACATGGTAACTCTGATGTCATAAGGCGCCAAACCTTTCACATGCTCAATGCATGTAGCAGTTTCGCTTTCATATGGTAGCCTGTGTAATATATTACACACCTGCGATGTGTTAGAGTTGACTCTATGAAAGAAAGAGCTGAGTCCATTTGCAGACGAAATTGATCTGTCCATTGTCACTAAGGATTTTCACTTAGAAGATAAAAATGATAATTCAAGAATCAGACTGCGCTCAATTCAAGTAAAAACATGTTATTTGAGCCTTGGCGGGCTGTAGCTGGAATGGGTGGAGGGAGGGGGCAGGGGCTAACTTTCAATGGTGTAAATATGAGGAGAATATCGAAACATTTAATTCTATCTTTTGTGGAGGAGTAAGTTTTAGCAGTAAGACATACGGTCCAAGATGTGCTGATCCCTCATATGTTCTATGAAATCGAAATCACTTAATCAAGATAGCCAGTCACTGTAGGCATCAGTTCCACACGCTAGTCCCTGAGGACAGTCATCACCGTATAGACGCTCTAGTCAAATGATGGACAATTTTTTTTTGAGGGAAACACTATAACACAGAAAATTATTTTTCCTTGATGGCGACAAGAGATTTTTATGAAATCCAATTCCAACTTTACCAGTGTTCGCCAACTGTTTTATGTAATACCCCGCGGTATTTCAACAGTGGAATATAAATAAATCTTCGAATCTGTAATTTGTAATCTGAATCCTTTTGTTACAGGGAAATCCTATGCATGTTCACCCCTCTCCACGTAGAAGGGATCTACAACAAAGCCAATTAGCCAAAACCACCACAACAGTCCAAAGTCCCAAATAAGAGCATCAAATGGACACCGGAACTCTCTTTGAGATCTCGCTCCTAACACCACATACCAGTACCGAGTACATGTTATAGTCAAATAGACTTTTACTGGCTTTTAAATGACAAACTCTATACAGACTATTTGTGAAAAGCTTCTTAACGTCATATCTGATGATGCTGTAGCCATGATCACCAGGTTGTAACCTGAGTTCCGAGGCTCTAGCCAGGCTTTCCTGGCTGCAGCCTTGGTTCAAAGGCTATGACCAGGGTTTGCTGACTGTAGCCAGGGTTCTTGAGTTGTAGCCAAGGTGTCCGGGATTGCTACTCTGCCTTATATTTTAATCATGGAGTCAGGAGTTGTCTGATGGTTAAGGGTAAGGACTTGTGATTGTGATTTATGGCGCTGGCTATCATTTCTGATTTGGCACAGGCAAGCCCCTCACCTTAGATCCATAAATACAGGAGGTATTTTTTGCACTTGAGATCACAGGGGACCAGATTGATACTCTGAAGGATCACAGGGGATCAGCTCAACACTCTGAAGGATTCAACCCTCAATTATCTGTTAAGGTAAGTAGCGTAAAACTGAGCTGCAAACATTGATACCAAAATTTAGTAAAACACTCTACAGCAAAGCTGATTGAGTCAGAAATCATGCTGCTAAGTTTTCGGTAGATAAGAGCAACTGCTCTGTCGAATATCTGATCTAAAGCTCTCTTCTCCTGCTAACAGGTTGAAATCAAATTTCATCAGTAGCCGTTTTGGGCAGCCCCAAGCGTGTGATATATATATATCCCTGTATCAATAATCAAAGTCAACCATGTAACAAAATCTTACATGAAATGTATGGATGTATGGCCTTTGGCTCATAAAAAAATATGTTTGTGCGTAGCCGCTGCTACTAGACTAAGCACTCCAATAAAAATCTCAAGTTTTTGGCTACTATGTGACGGAAAAATGTTGTTGTGACAGATTTTAACCCACATGATCAACTCAGATTGGCAGTTTCATTATTTGGCAGATTTTTTTGTAGGAAAAAAATGAGCTCCACGTGTGATGTCTGCGTATCATTTTACCAAAAGTCAAAGTCAAACTTTGTGTCCCTCAAGCTGCTTTGGCAGGTTATGGTTGTTTCTAGCAAACACAAATTATTTCACAGAGCCTGTCAGAAAAATAATTTATCAAAGACAGACTTACCGAGATGAAGTTTAATCCAACTTCCTGCATTCCCGTTGCTCCCTCTCACTGGTCTCGCTACAGGTGTGACCGCTGGTGTGACCGGCGGTGTGACCGGTGGATCGACCGGTAGAGTGACCGGCGGCTTGACCGGCATCGTGCCCGGCGGCTTGACCAGCGGCTGCCCAGTGTGGTGACCACTGACCAAAGTCAATATTTAGTGCCTATCATAATTAACCTTGAATTCATCTTGAATCGATGAATGTTAACTTTTTATTTACACCCAGTGGTGTTTTTAATTATTAGCCAATGACGTGACATCACATATCAGAGATATAGATCAGATATGTTACAATTGTCTAATAGTGACCCTGTGGCCTGATGATGTTCAATTCAGCTGTCCATAAAATGATTTACGGCAAATTGTTGTATATAATTTCTGCTTTTTAGCGGTAGATAGCCCTTTGTATAGAAGCTAATCTGATATTACATAGCCAGTGTGAAGCATTCTATCACAGAGTAAAGATATCCTTTCTCTGTTTTTCCTTCTCAATATAATCTGCTATATGAGCGAAGTATATGTGTATTACTAGTATTTGGATGGGACAGTCATTGGGTCAGAGTTTGATGTATATATATGTATCAGGAAACAAAGTATCAAAATCTGAATGGAGCTGTATGAAAATATAGCCTTAGGCGCTTAATCCTAGTGGGCGGTTACTTGACATGCCACTATAAATAAACCGTTTCTGGCAAACCATCAACAGCAAATTGTTGTTGTCATTTCAGATTGGCAGGCAGCCAGATTAAATGTTTTTTTTTACACAAGTGTGCTGCCAAGGCTATAAATATGAACTAATATCAAACAATATAAGACTAACATCGAGGAAACAAATTCATAGCATAGCGGTTGCAGATAGCAGATTTAAGTTATTACAAATTAGTGTACTTCATATCTCCATATTAGCAAGTAAATCAGTATCTGGTAATGCTTACATACATCATCATTATGAGCATGTGCTATTCATTCTCAACATGGCGCTTCCTCGCCAATCTGTCTCAATCAATCAATAGTGTGATAATCCAGGTGACAAAATCAAATAAACCCTAATATGAATCTTCAATATAAATCATCCTATTGAAATCCAATTATGCTAATTCATTTGCATAGAGGAATCCAGACCTGGGTCCAAGTCATGGTAAGTCAAGTCATCTTCAAGTCAAGTGAAGTCAAAGTCACGACTTGACTTGACTTAACAAAATTATGACTTGACGAAAAATTGACTTTGACTTGACTTGGGAGTTGTCCTGACTTTAGTCAAGTCAAAATAAGTCAATGTGTGAAATTTTATAACATAATGTAGAAAGAGATAAAGGAAGGATAATCATGACTGAGAACCCCAACTCTGAAACCCCAACTCTGATACCCCAACTCCGAAACAGAAAACCCAACTTCTCAGCTAGGGGTAAGTAGACAGAGTTCCTGCCTTACATATTATTTGTCTTCTCTTGTTGTCTTGTAATCAGTAAAAGGAAAAATGTATCCCATGATGCAATATTAATATAGTCTGATCATATAGTGCAGGTTTATTCAGAAGACTGCTTGTATCATCATCAACATCATCATCATCATCATCATCAGACAGAAATCTTTCTAGTCTAAGGATGTTTCACACTTTTTCTTTTTGTGCTTCTCACAACAACAGAAGGCTGGACTTTCTTTTTTTGAAATTCACTTCCAAGCAATTCCATAACATACACCACCCATCGTGAACTGAAATTAGTTTATGGATTGCACATAATGTATTGTTTGATAACGATTGCATTCTCTGGGTGCTCTATTCCATCAGTCAAGGGATGTAGAGCAGTAGAGCAACTCCTGAGGACCTAACTAACTCCTCCACAAAATTCCGAGTTGATTTTCACGGTTAATGAGCGTGACTATGCCATGACTTGTAAGTCACCCATCTTTGACTTGACTTGATTTACAAAAATCATGACTTGACTTGACTTGACGGCGAAAAAAATAGACACCAATTGACTTGACTTGGTGTAAATGTGACTTGACTTGACTTAGCATCGACAATGACTTGACTTGACTTGCGATGACTTGGACCCAGGTCTGGAGGAATCCATTTGAGACATGATCCAAAGCCAATCAATGGTCACCGATGCCATCGTCAATGACATGGATGTAACCATTTCAAAACAGGAAGCAAACCGTTAACTGACTTCCTATTGATCAATTCCCAGATCTCAAGAAGAGTGGATTTCACATTTTTATAAGTGGTTATTTGTTTGATTCATACAATGACACCACACATAGCAGTACAGAATGACACCAAACGATCTTATCCACTCCAACTAAAAGGAGGTTTGGAACAAATATCAGATTTTGACGTTTTTGACCAATGGACTCATATTAAACATCTAGTGGTGGGAGACCAGGTTAGAGTGTTAAAGCTGAGAGCTACTTTCGAGAAGGACTCCCTCCCAAATTGAACTGAAGAAATATGTGTCATCGAATCAGTAAATATCACCTCTGACATATACTCTGGTTGACTACAGCGTAGACTTCATCAGAGGTTCATGGGATTCGTGGGAGAAGTTGGAAAACCTGACATATACAGGATAGAAAAGTTTATCAGGAAGAAAAAAATTGGTAGGAAATGGAAACATCTTGGCACGTTTGCTGGCTACAGTGATGCATTCAGCTCATGTGTTGATAACATTACTATGAACTGCAACCGATGTGATACGATTACAATTTGCAGATTTGTTAAAGAGTAGTTCAAGGGAAATATTGAGCACTGAGGAGCATACATCAGCCTGGCCCACTCCATTGTCTCCTGTAACCAAACATACACTACCACCTTTAAGTTCGGCTTTTACGTAGTCCGTTGTGAATGCTTCAATACAACATACAGTGGTGCGCATACCACTGCACAACACATCGGTCTTCAGGTCTTTTTTAGAAACCATGTGCCAATCCATGTTTTCCGGCCCTCAGTGCAAATTGACAGTTTTGGTATTTTTACATAATCAATATTTTTTAGCTGTCGCGCAACCGAGGCTCCAACTCTTCAATGTTACAGTGCATCAATGTTCACCTCGTCACTCGATGTTTGTACTTTTTAGCCAAACTAGTGCAGGGAGGTTTGCTTTCCATCAAATTATCGGCACAAGGTCGCTATCCTCATGGCAGCCGCCCCTTGCACCTTATACCAATACTCAAATTCACCACATTGAGCATTACAAATCAGGGACTTGTTTGCGCTACAGCCAATGGGCGGACGGTGACCTCAATCTCACTCAGCCTGCCTTTTATACGAGGTCCAACCTAGTAAGCCTATGTTTGCATTTCCTAAGATCTAACTCACACAGAGATTAAACTGCTTCAATTTGGGTATTAAAGGCATAATCCCAATCAGCCTTCTACCCATGTAGTTTGCTAATCATCATCTTATTATTTTATTTCAGCTTGCTGACCCTGTTTATCTATGTGACTAACGTCTTACTACTATTATGGAGCCTGTCAGCGAAAAAGTAAATGAGAGGAAACAAAAAAGTGAGTTCTGAAACAAATCTAGAGAGATATGAGTCAGTTAGCATGTTATTGTGTTACTATGTCAGATGTCTAAATTATACACAAAAAACCTTACGACACTATTGAGACATAATGAGACTTGTCTGGAGTAAATTCTTCTCCTGGATATTAACAAAGCTGATAGTGCTGGGCCTGAAACTATCAACCTTGTAATTTGTCTAACTATTCACACCATCCCCAGAACAGATTGGATTGATAGCGCTAATTAGCATGCCCATGTTTAACTTTTCACTTGGCATGCTTTTTCAAGGTCATGTCTTGTCATGTCATGTCCAGCATGGGCCTAGTTTGCAAATGTAATTAGTGTCTGCACTGAAAAAATCTATTATGTGGATCTGTGACTGCATGACTGACATAATTTATCGAGTTAATCTAAACCAAACTATGAGGAGCTTTACCATAGAATTGATAGAGAGATGATACTGGGAGGATAGTGGCATGAAGAAATGGTTCAAACAGTGATCCTGGTTTCTTTGTTTCAACCTTCGTGTCCGGTTATTGTAAAAACCCAGTCAACTGCCTCAAACCTCTTTTATAGAGAGAGTTTTTGGTTGACGCGTTACTGATTTTTGATACAGCATGAGTACACAACTCCAAATTGAAATGAGTTTTTTGTTATCACTTGCGTTGCATCATGAGAAAATTGATTTAATCAAAATCTTCTCCTCATTAACCGATTATGCTTACATGGATGGCATGAGACAACTCACTCATGCCCTGTGTGTATAATACAGGTAGAATTTGTTAAACATGTAAAAATTTGAACAGCATTTTGATCATAAATGTTGAGCATCTTCACTTAACGTGATATATCGCCTTTTTCAGTTTCTCAGAAACTATTTGTCCCATCTCAAAAATTCCATCACTGACGCGATGCCAGTAGTCTGACTTATGTTAAATGACGCAAATTTTTTTAAACCGCATGTTTCTTACTTGATTAATGGAACATGAACTAAAATTCATTGAAAACATATAGGCAGCAAAGGGCAAAATGATGCAGTAAATTACATTATGCAAAAGCGTGAGGAAAATCTATGGAGTGTTAAATGCAAAGCACATTGTGTACAACAATTGATCACCTTTTTTGGGTGATTGCTCAGCATTGCTAGAGAAATGTTTATGGTCATAACTTCTCAACTATTGAATGTATCATCAAACGCCAATGACAAAAACCTCGGAAATACTCTCTAGCTTAATGGAAGCTAATGTGTATAACATGTTCTTTAACCTATTTTCAGCTTTTTGGCTGGAGAGGAGTGCATGTTTTGGACCAAATAAAGCTGGTTTAGCCACAAAAATCCAAATATCTCAAGATGTAAAGCCATAATCAACAATCACTTCAATCAAAACCTAGACCATCTCCTGCTGTTCATCATGCTGATAACAAATTTTACTGACATCTTACTGAATTGCTGAATTTTGGCTCGACAATTTTGAACTAAATTAGTTAAAATTTGATTAATTATTTGTTACAGTTGTGACAACGAGGATCTGTAATGTGGTAAGATTATTGATGGAAGTGACAGTAAAAGACCAAAATGGTATAATAAGTTGGAAATTTCAGTTTCTGCATTATTTGGGTCGCATGTAATGTGGGGTCAGAAATGGCCCTATTACTATTGCAAAAATAAATTTCAAGTCTCAAAGACAGGAGGCCTAAAATCATAAAGTTTCACTAAAATGTCACTCCGCTAGTTAGTGCCATGGCTCCTCTATATGGTGAAAACATAAACTAATCAAATACCTCAAAAACAAGGCACAGAGTGCTCAATTTAAAAAGGGCACTTTTTGCCCCAAAATAAACTTCCAGATTCCAGAGGTCACTGCGACTCAACGTCAATATTTAGGAGGTTTCAGCTGTGAAAATAACTATAAGACATGATCTCCCTTACAATATTAAAAAAGTTGAAAAAAAGCAATATATCACGTAATAGTTATCCCTTGATTATAGAGGTTTATTCATGACCATTTCTATTTTGTTTCATCTTATTACAGGATACTGGGTAGCTTAGGAGGAGCAGGGTGACAGTAACTGGGATGATCCTGATGTCCGGAAACAAACCTGGACACGATTACTAGGAATCTGTAGAAAGCTGACTCAAGTAGAGCTGGAGAGTGAGACAGCTTCAGCTGGTCAGATAGCTTTATACTTTATTGATGATGTACCTGCAGTGTTATCTATAAGGCTATCTAAATCAGTGAAATGGCTGATACTTAAACAAATAAAACAAAGTAGCCTTAAAAGCCTAAGGTTAGTAAGCTCAGTTATTGATAAGAATTACTTTAATTTGAGA
The DNA here is from genome assembly GCA_914767715.1 of Membranipora membranacea. Classification (NCBI taxonomy): domain Eukaryota; kingdom Metazoa; phylum Bryozoa; class Gymnolaemata; order Cheilostomatida; family Membraniporidae; genus Membranipora; species Membranipora membranacea. The sequence goes on from OU612072.1 coordinate 21,152,372, forward strand.
TCTAATTTTGATCCAAAATAATCTCTCACATATTCCCCCTTCAGAATAATGCTGACTTTACTGTTTAAATCAGTACCAAGCTTGCATGCAGAGTTCTCCAAGGGTAGGAAAATTGATGTGAGGTTATAGTGTAGGCTCTAATGCGATTGACATACTTGAAGTATGTATATCTGTATTGGTATGTTATAGGTTATCAGAGATGACATCACTGAAGCGTCTATATGTTAGCTTGTATGAAGGTGATGAGCTGAATCAGTGTTTATCCACACTAACTGCAGATCTAGTATCTCTGACCCTGAGGAACTGTTATCTGATTAAGATGCCTGACAGGTAAATATATCATTAATATAAGCAGGATGTTAGATTTCCATGTCATCTCATTATATACTAATGACTATAAATATTATATAGTGCAGACCATCTGTAACCTCCTATTAAACTTACTATGGTACATATTCTGTGTGGGCTATTTAAGTTGTCTAAAGCTGCGTTTACACGTCCGACAAATCGGCTAATAATAACAACTCTGACACAAATCATGAATCCGCTCTATGATCGTTGTCTGTCAACATGTCAACGATACACTATTTACACACTGTTCGGTGGGGGGGGGAGGGAACAAAGCTTGTCAACTCTTGCATGCTCAACTGTCGAGCAGCCGATATTAAATATTGTCTTCTCTTGCAATCGAGAAGATAACTCCTTTACCACTCTAATCATTTTGTATAGGAATGTATACAAATTGTTTAGTGTGATGAAGGAGTTATCTTCTCGATCGAAAGAGAAGACAATATTTAATATCGGCTGCTCGACAGTCGAGCATGCAAGAGTTGACAAGCTTTGTTCCCTCCCCCCCCCCCCCACCGAACAAAGCTTGTCAAGACAGGCTAACACTGTTCATGCCTAACCGATTTCAACACAAACTTCCAACCCAACTTGTCTCTGATTGGCTAGTGAGACCACTAGAATCACTGCTGCGCTGTTATTGGCTGAACCATTCATAATCGTTAACATTCGTCTTTCACTTGTGACATTGTCACAAGTGAATGATTTTGAACAATACAAATTTAAACAGTGATTAAAACACAGAATAACTGTTTACACGGTCAGTCAAATCTGTGACCTGTGTCGGAGTTGTTATTTTAGCCGATTTGTCGCACGTGTAAACGCAGCTTTAATGTTGATTTTTTAATCTTGCATGTGATCTTTGTATCGAAAGTGAATGAAGTGTTTGGTCAATCAAGGGAGACAACCCTGAACTCTATAAAGTTATAGTTTGGTGTAAATATGGACAATTTCTAAAATTTCTCAGCTACTTGCTAAACAAATTCCAGATTTGAAGTCCTCATACTAGTGATGGCAAATTGTCAGATTTTGGCGAGACAGGGCGAGTCCGAGACCAAGGAGTAAAAGAGAGGAGTGGCATCTAAGCTTTGTTTACAATGAGGTGTAATGGCACTTCCGGTTCTTCATGGAACCACGGGAGCAAAGAAATTTGCTAATTTTCCCACTTGAGAAATATTGGCTGATATCTCCCCAAATATGATTGATGAGCTAATAAATACATTGACAATCCATTAGAGATATGTAAATGAGCAGAATTATCTATCTAGATGTCATGATTGAGCTCTAATAAGGCTAAACATGATTATAGATGGCGGCCATTATGTAAATATTTACGATATGATAATAAGTGTTAACCATTCAGTAAATACCTCCACACAAGCTCTGATCTTATGATAAGATGATACAAATAAATATTCTGCTTGATCCAAGCCTTCAATCACTTAATTTGGCACTGTTGGTGTTGAGAAAACTGTACATTAGTACACCATGATACCTTAATTCAGTGTTTTTGCTATGCTCAAATATTCCTCACATCATGCTGTAATGTCCAAATTTTGTTCTCACCCTGACCTTTACATATTAGTCTCAGTAAAAAGACCAGTGAGGGTCCTCTGTGAGCTCCCCAAACCTAATTTTAAAGCATTGTAACTTTGCTAAAAAATGAGTCAGATCCAGTAGAGTTAAAATAATTGGCCAATTCTGATTATGACATCATATGGCGCAAAATTTATACTGTGTTTATATATACGTTGTAAGGAGTTGTGCCCACTATTAACTATAGCAGCAGAGGCAACATAGGGTAACTGAAATGCTTAGTTTTCACTCCTCTCTTTTACTCCTTGCCGAGACAGCAAGAAAATTCGGAACGAGACCGAGACATATACAATGCCGATAAAACTTTCTTCAGATATCACAATTTAAAAGAATGGTTGATATTCATTCACTATCACTAGTGCAATCAGCTTATGGTACATTTGATTCAAGTTGTAACTTATGAGCTATAGCAGTAAGGATCAAGGATTGATTGCATTATAGAAGGCCACACGCTCGTGCAGATTTCCACTAATTCATGCAAATTAAATGTTGTATGAATATCAGCCTGCCACACATGATTGTCATTGCCCGAATTCATACTCATGATTTTTGGGTGTCATCCTACTGTAATCCTCCTCAGCCAATCTAAAACATAGGCCTATAGTGATAACTAAATAAAATGGTTAAACCAAGGAGATGCTGTTTCTTCTTGTTCATTATACCAACCAGTCCAGTGACTCAGCTTCTGTATTTATGCTTAGGCTTAACTATCTTCTCATATTTATAGAATTCGATACCCCATTAGTCATTGTATCCCTTCTCCCTCTTGCCCCAGGTCCAAATCAGTGAGAAAGCTCCACATTGATCATCCATTCCATCTTTTTAACAGAAGTTGTTGACATAGATATGACCTTGACTTATCAATCAAAACAAACAGCCAATCCATCAAATCTGACAGCCAATCAGATAACATTTGCATTAAATAATTGCAGCAAAAGCATGACTAATAACTATCATTCCATTATACCATAGTCAGAATTTCATGTCACAACATATAAAAACCCTGGTGTAGTGGGTAAGAGCGTGGACTGCTGATCACTAGGTTCGAGTCTGGGCGAAGGCAATTTTTTGACTAGCTACTACCATTTACAATGCTAGTAGTCCCGACCTGTAGTAAGAGTTGTCTGTCTCTCGAGATACTGTCTCGAGGAGACAAGTCCAGCGAGACCGGGAATTGTCCTGTCTCGTTGCCATCACTACCTCATACTTAGTTCCATACAATAACTGCCATTCAAATGCTGCAATGCCAAAAAATTTCTCAGTCCTATTTTTTATACCCTATTTAAGGTAAGAGTGAAGTGCTAATAAATAACTAAACATAGGAGATATCAACCGTAATTCAAGCAAGTGTCCACCAACTGTCCACATAGCATAGGACAACTACAACGAATAGGACGAAAGTTCATGATCCCTTTTGCCTTCAGCGCAAAGCCTAAATGCAGGCGAATTGGATCATGCTTGATCTAGAGATTAGTAGTGTTGCTGATATATTTGCAAATCAACCAACCAGAATCTTCTTTACAGTTACATTTGCCTATTTGGCCGGTCACCCTGACGATATTACTATTTTATATCTTTACCAAAGTCTTAAATTCCCATTTATCTTTTTCCAGTGTCAATGTCATTGTTAGAAATTTTATTGAATGAAAAGTCAGTTTTTGTACTTACTTGTTCATTCTTTTGCAAAATGAATGGGTATGGGATACAATCATCGATAGGAGCAGCCTAATTAGCAATTTTCAAATTCAAAATCCAGAGAGTTATGAGCGACAAACCTGGATTATGGACAGAAAATCAATGATAGCATCATCGGTTCCACACCTTCTTCACGTAGCCCCACAAATAACTGCCTCACTTCAGCTGTATATAGTGTCCTGTCTAGGTTTATTATTAAGTCTATGTGAGGATTAGATGGTGAATGGCTGACATGAGACAATTACTTACTTAATTTGTGTATCTGAAATAAATAAAACAATAAATATATAAAAATGTACTCCATTTATTCCATACTATCAGTTACGACGATTTTCAACGCTGTATTCTGTTCCCTGGGAGGTCTTCACCTCATTACCGGGGTATTTGTCTGTTTGTGAAGTTTTTGAGTTTCTAATGATGTCACGTCAAATGCTGCCATCAGTCAGCGGATCAATTAAGACATTTTGCATTGCATTACTCAGTTTCTTGAGGGTTTATTACCCCATGACTTGTGTTTTTGTCTGTTTGCTAAGCATTTGAGCTTTTCTTGATCTCATGCCAAATGCTGCCATAGCTCGGCAGCAGCCAATTAAAAACCTTCATATTCTTGCTCACCATGCTTGAAAACCCCTAAAAACCTAAATACATTGAATTCCAGCATGTTTAAAATTTTGACAAAAATAAGCCAATGTGTTACAAATTAGATAAGCTGACCCATATAACCAAATCGAGCGACTCTTTTTTTTAATCCGAATTCAATACTGTAACAATTTATTTTCGAGTTGCTCTCTCTTGAAAAATGGATATACCCAGACTGAACGGTAATATGCAAAAGTTTTTATGCATGGCGCCGCTGGGAAATCTTTGATAGCTATACAAACTTTGTTTGTTTTTGTACATCATTGAAATTTGCAAATCACCAAAACATCACAGCCTTAATTAATTTCTAGGCGATCATTATTTATGTATTTTTGTTGTTTAATCAGCCAAAGCCCCTTATTTAACTCTGTAAGACGAATTACCAAGTTTGGTCCATTTTCCTGCATTCAGGGTTGCTCTCCTATGAGTTCAACTTTAATACAAGAGAATAATGGATCAAACTTGATGTTAGAATACACTACATTTTAGGGAGTTCCTGTGAGGCGAAACCCATTTTCTTTTCTCCAGCATTACTAAGATGTCCTCACTGAAAGAGCTTGACTTGCACGGTAGCAATCTAAGTAGAGATATACAGCTGAGTCAGACATTGTCAACACTCACTAATCTGGAGATACTGCACCTTGCCGGCTGTGAGCTGACTAGTATCCTTGACAGGTAATGACACCAATTGGCCTAAACCTCAGTATATTCATCTTCACCTACTGTTGTCATAATCCAGGTCAAGGTACATGAAAATTTATCTTCAACAAACCAACATGAATATAATTATTAAATTGATTGGGAGTCGTGTCATCACTTAAAACTGTCAAATGATTTCTCAGGGTCCTCTAATTTTGAGAACTAGCCATGCGTTCAATTGCCCGACAAATAAAAAGTGTTTCTAAATTTTTGTCGAAGACAGTCATCGTATATGCTGAAAATTATTTAGGTTTTTTTATTTCCCTGTTTTAGTGTTGGGTAGTGAATGGTAAACTGCAACAGTTTTTTTGCATTGCTCGGGCTAACTGTAGATGTCATGATAGAGTCTGACTTCTTTCCTGATGATATTACTGGTTGTTGGCGTTGTGTTAGATAGCTGTAGCATACATCCACTTGATTGGTCTTTATTAGTTTGTTTTTGAGTACTGTTGAGGATATCGTAATAACGGTGCTTTAAAATCAATCAGGATGGATTTTAAACATCCCCTGGGTTTAGCATCTAGATCTTGTGTGACTGCGCCAAGAGTAAGCAGTTGAACATCCTCTGTATATCGGCTTAGGAGATATGGTTAGGATCTTTGATAAACAGATCTAAATGTTTAGGCTGAAATCTCCCGAGGCATTCGAATATGTAGAAGAAAGTGATGTTAAGCACACAGCTTTTACTAAATTACACGTCATGATGACTTCGAAACATGAAATAAAATGGGAGTTGCCCCATCTCTAAACGTAGTTTGACAACTTCCATGTTGTGAACGACATTAAAAGCAATGGAATGAATGTGTCTCAGTGTCATCCTGATGAAAAGAAACTAGGTCCAATGTTTGGTGGGGCAAGCAACCCTATGGATTGGTCGGAGTTTGGCTCTCTTGCATTCAACTGGAATTTCCGATGTAGATTGCATCAAAATTTAATAGTCATTGAGAGGCAAGCAAACATCTTCTTCATCCTCCACTGGGATCCATGTCTGGAAGTCTTCAGAAGATGTTGATTTCTCAACATCCAACATATACATGCGATGGGATTTTTCCCAGAGGCTCTAAATGCATATCATACTCCAGTATTCGAACAGATGGTAGAGGCAACGTCCTGAGATTTTGAGTTTCTAAACTCCTCTATGCTATGGCGTATTATTCAATGAGTCATAAGCAACAGCGATATGTGGGCTGGTTGCTAAATTTTAGTATAGGTTTAAATACTGTACTCAATGGTTAAACTGGCAAACAGACAACAATTGTAGATAGCTCTGTGAGTTCATGCTGTCACTCCGAGCGCCCACTCAACTCCAGGTAGCCCTCCCAAACACAAAGACCATTGGTCAGTGTCAATATTGTTTCTCCTTGAAGCTTACTGATGAGGTTATAATAAAATAAATGAGATCCAAATTGACAGAGGTAATAGAGCCATCGCAGTTTGCTTACAAGACACACATTGGGACAGTCGACGCCTCGATCAAACAGCTTGATGATTTCACATCAGAGCTTGACAACCATAATGTAAAAGTGGCGCATTGGACTTTTCAGAGGCCTGCAATCGACTGCAACCTTCAACATCTTATTATCAATGTCGAATTCAGATTTCACCACTCTCTGTTATGAACAAATTTCAATGTTTTGTTGGTACCTTGCAGAATTTCAAAGATGGTATCACTGATGGAGCTGAATGTCAACAACAACAATCTGAGTACAGATGATCAGTTGAGTGATACGCTATCAGGACTTACAAGACTAGAGGAACTGGATATGAGTGATTGTCATCTGGTCGAGTTACCTTCAGGGTATGTTCAGTTTGTTTGGTGGATCATGCTATTGAAATAACACATCGCAAACTATATCGCATGTATGTGTGTATGTGTTTTGATTTTCAAATTGTTGGAATTGTGCTCACCCACAAGTTAGAAGTGTCAGAATCAATCTGAAAGGTAAACACTGGCTACCACAATGTAATGCAATCTGAATGCCTTTCAGTTCTCAATGGAAATTGTTTTCAAGAATCATCTCACATCAATCTCTGGTACATTTTATTAGGAATCAATCTCAATTTGGAAAACTCAATGTTTAGCCCACTGTCAAGAAAATGGTTATATCTCTTCCAGAGATTGATTGAATGTGTTGAAATTTTTAAAACTATGTCACATTCAAAACATTCATGGAATTTGAAAATGCCGAAAGACGGCGACATAATGTGGAGTCGATATACTAGATATCAGAGTGTTTACCATCATAAAGGTAAATTTATCTCCAATGAGTAGGGCAGCTGCCATTCGGTTTTGTAATATCATAACTGGCTGGTAGTAGAATTGCTGATATTTAATCAATGAAAATTGCCTCCGTTCAGAAGTTATACTGTAGTATCGTCCAGCAAAGTAAAATTACAAATTATAAATTACCACCCAATCATAAAGCTGTAAGTGTTGTCAGAAAATCAGGCTCAGGCTCAGTGCAAACAAAATCAAGGATTTGTCAAAATATATTTAGACTTCAGTGACGAAAGAATGGATGGAACAGTAGTATCAAACCTTTCACACCAAGAGATCAAAATTTAATCCCTGGGTTGACTTGATCACATAGTATAATCATTAAAGTTTGAAAAGTTTGCAAAATTTGACAGGTGTAAGATTAACACCTGAGCAGCAAGCATTGAAGTTATTATCCTTTAAAATGTGATCTGGAGTTAAACTCGGGATGATGTATTCACAGTTTTTACTAAATTACACATGATGACTTCGAAACGTCAAATAATATGGGAGTTGCCCCATCTCTAAACGTAGTTTGACAACTTCCATGTTCCGAATGAGGTTGAAAGCAATGAAATGATTTTTTTATGAGTCTCAGTGTCATCATAATAAAAAGAAACTAGGGCCAATGTAAGACAGTTATCAAATTGTTGGTATTTGATTATAATTGTACTAAATGACATTGAGGTTGCTGCCATCCTCGTAATACCTGATGGTCGCCTGAAAATTGCTGTTCTGTTTTCAATTGTCCGCAGTAAATCACTATCTACAATTAATTTGTTTCACTCATCGAAGGACTCAGAAAGTGAAATAAAATAAGGGGGCGGCATGGTCAGATTAGTCCAGGACTAGTATGGCGACCACCCGATTAGCTGGAAAACAAAGGCTACTGTCCCGAGGGCGAGCCCAGACACGCAGCCTACACGACAAGAAGCGATCCACACCCCCACAGCGAGGACGCCAGCCTCCCACGCAAAGCAGAAGGAGCTGCCCCTTCCTCCCCCAGTAGGTGTGAATTCCACAGGTTATCACCTGTGGTTAACAGTGACCTCTCCCCTCTACAGTTGTTGGCTCTCTTTGGGGCAAATTTTTCCTTCGACCTAGTGGCTGTAATGGCAGGGGCTCGAATTTCTAACTCCTCATGAAGACGAATATGATTAAAATGTAACAAATAGCGGTATTTAAAAAGCATTTCAATGGGCATAATTTGATACTAAGAGAAGAAAGAGGTCACATGACCACGTGGGCTGATTATAAGTATGACACAGAGAGCTGATTTTTGAAGTAAATAGATGTGATTAAGATTACAATTTGCGGCATGACCATGAAACTCAATACCATAGATTAAATGTGAATAAAAGAATGTGCAACACAAATTGATCATCGTAGGAATATTGAAATATGGTCGTACACTACGCATTAAAAACAGGATGTAGTTCAATTTCCGACAAACTTCTAAAATATGGGTTTTAAAAATAATGCTCTCATCCAAGTGAATGCGGAAAAATTTGGTGCTATTTTTTGTCTCTAAAGCCTGATTACCAATTTTAATCTGGTACTGTTCGGGATCTAAAATTTGCTTATTTTGGGATTTAAAAATTACCTGAATTGTTTTTGTATAGTTTAAAATCAATAAATTACTCAAGCATCATTGTTCAATTTTAAGAACATTTGATTTGAAAATTTCAGGATCATTGGAAAATATATTTGTGTCGTCGGCAAAGAGAATATATTCAAACATTGGCGCAGATATTACCAAATCATTGATAATTATTAAAAATAAATTTGGACCTAATACACATCCCTGAGGAACTCCTTTATCGACCTTTTTCATTGTACTGGAATGATCATTGATTTTGACAAATCATTTTTTGTTTTCTAAATAAGATTCCAGCAAGCCACATGCATCATTTGTAAAATTCTAAAATGGCAAATTTTTTGATTAAAATATCATGGAATCCAAACTGGCTGTCAATAAAAATATTAGAATTTTCCAAATAAAATCGAAGCTGGATAGCTAATACTTTTTCTGTAACTTTGGATTTTTCAGTTAATATCGATATCGGCTGATAGTTGTTACAGTCAAATTTATCACCTTTTTTATGCAGTGGTCGTTCTCTGGCAATTTTCTGGCTATCTGGAAATTCTGATGTTGGAACAATAAGATTGATCATGTGGGTCAAGATTGGGCTGATAGCATTTTTATTTTCTTTAATGATTTTCATTGAAATCCCATCGTACCCAACTGCTATTTTTGCAGAGGAATTATTTATGACAGTCTCTGTAATGTCGTTTGTAATTTCTAAGAAGTCAAAATTGTTAATTCTGTCGTATTTTGATAGGTATGATAACGGGTCAGCTCCACATTCAGGTAATTTAGCTGCCAAGCCAGGACCTACACTCGTAAAAAAATTGTTAAAACATTCATCAATTTCAATTTCAGATGTGTACCTTTGTCCATTTGTTTCAATACGGCTTGGTGATGAAGACTTGTCTGCTTTTCTGTTTAAAAGCCCATTTCTCATTTTGATTCGATTTTACATTTTCAAATTCAGTTTTGTAAAAGTTCTATTTTTGCATCTTTGATGGTATTACATGTCAGATTTTTTATCTTAGAATATTTTTGAAGAAGCTTACTGTTGAAAAGCTCATCCCTAAATTTTTGGGCAAGTTTTTCTCGCTGTTGAATCAATTTGACGATTCTGAGCGTCATCCAAGGCTTTTTAAAAGTAAATTTTTTGCTTAGCTTTTTAGTTTTAGTTGTGAATGACTCAGCTACAATTTTGTGTAGAGTATTTTTAAAAATTTCAAAGGCGTCACTTGGATTACTGCCTATTGAGCACTCCCTGTCATACTTCTGGGTCATTAACTTTTTTGTAAAGTGTGTTTGGATCGAGCTTAGTAATTAAAATTTGGTTAGCCTTGTTTGTCTTCCATGTGTTTGGAAAAGCAATGGAGCTGATAAAGCCTTGTACCCACCAATGTGCTTTTTTAATCTCAGGAATTTCTTAGATTTTGCACTGGCAATCATTAAAGAATTTGTGGGTACCACAAAATGTAGCACAACATATCGCACGAAAGTAGAATCAATTCTACTTTCGTGCGAAGGTATTTGTAAACGCACGATCTCTGTGTATTTTGTACCCACCAATCACAGCAATGCACAAGTGGTCGTGTATGATCGCAGATGAGTTACTGGGACAGTTATGCAGTTGATGGGTACCAGGCCTAACTGGAAAATGGTCAGCTATCATGTCAGTCTTAACTGTACATGACAAAATTTCATTACTGGTGTTGTTGACCAGAATATGATCTAAAATTCTGTCAATGTGCGGCCGCACCGTGTTGGCGACTCAATAATATTAAAGCAGCCATTCATGCTCATAATTCTCATATAGTCTAGGGTAAAGTTTTCAGTTTCATTTGAAGGTTATGAGTCAAAATTTTGATCACCAACAACTAAAGAGTTGATAGGGAGTGAAGGCAGCAGCGCCTCCCAGTCCACCAGGATATCCGCCGGCCCCACCGAAGGGGTGCGATAGACTGCCAGCACAGAGCAGACTGGGCGGCAAGAACAAATCATACGAACCACCATAGCCTCCGCTCCAGACAACCGAACATTTGTCACACTAGCCACAAACTCCTCTCATACATACATAGCAATTCACCTCCAGCGCCATAAAATCGAGATCTACAAAACATTTTATAGCCATATAGTGAAAACTTTTCTAAACATTTATTTTGTGAAAACCAAGTCTCTGAAATAACAATACATGAAAAATGAACATTGAGTTGAGCTAGCAGTACTTCAAACAAAGGCATTTTGTTGATTAGACTACGCATATTGATGTCTAAAATTGTATAGGATCTGGTGCTAAAATTTTTAATAACGGTATTCACAGATCCTTGGCTAAGATTTTGAACATGATTAAAAAAAGTCAATGATTTGGTGATCCGTTGGCTTAGCCATCCTGTTTTGGTGTTGTTACTTGGTGCTAATTTGTTTCACCCATTTAGCATAGTCACTGATTACTTAAGTTGATTTCCTCTGGTAGATAATTTATCATGCTTTATAACTTTTTCATTGGATGCTCCCCAACTTACCCCAGTCCGTGACTACGATTATACTTCTACCTAGATTGAGTTTTATGCAGTTTGCTGTCTTGAGAAGTTTTCCCTTTTCCCTTTACTGGATATCCGGCTAGCTCGCCCGATCTCCTACCCAGGAGAGAATCCCAGGTAGAGAGGTTCCAAGGTGAAACAATATTGACCCTGGCTGATAGTCTTTGTGTTTGGAGGGGCAAGCGACCCTTGTGATTGGTCGGATTTGCGCTTCCTTGCATTTATCTGGAACGTAGATCACATCAAACTTAATATGTTATTGAGAGACAAGCAAACATCTTCTTCACTGAGACCTATGGCAGAACTCCCCCTACAATTATTTTCAGTGAATACAGCCATAGAATGTAGCGCAACAAACAAGTTATAATTGTGGTAAATTTATATATATTATATAAAAATAAAAGGGTCATCCCATGCTTCCTCCTCACGGTTTTTAATCTGGCCTCAATAAAGTTTGAACTCTGGCCTCTGGTGCTGAGATCAACCGCTCAGCCACGCTTGGCCGCTGAAGCTCGCAAAGCTCAGTGTGAAATACTCAAGACGTTTAAATTTAATGATGTAGTGGGTGTAAGTAGTAATATATAAAAAAGTGGGTTATACCCATCCACAACCTTGCTTCTTTTGGTCTCCACCGGGATTTGAACCTGGACCACTCACTGTGATCGAGCACGCTAGCCACTTGGCTACGCCGTCCCGCTGAAGCTTTAGATTTTCTTTGATTTATATTTGAGATATGTGGGTAAAGTAAGCATACCCTCATCTGGTTTTACTGCGCATATGTGGTAGGACATAGGACTGTGTTTCAGCCGTTTCTTCTATTTTTTTCCAAAACACTTTTTGAAAAAGTGATAAGAGGCACTGGATATGGGTTTTATATACACATACTGCAGTTTTGTGGATTATATCCTGCTCAGATATCAAAAAATCATAAATTAACACTGCTACTCCTCGCAACAAATAACATGTGCTACTAAAGTCTGTATATTAATTAGTGAATCTATTGAAGTAAAACTGCTATCACCATCAATTAAATTGGACACATATTTTGTTGAATCTGGTTTTTATTTTAAAACAGATCAAATGATCAAAGCTCTGCAGAAAATTTACAATACCAATTGCCATCCTCCCCCTATCAATATTCTGTGCATGATGTGTGGGCAAGATTGCAGTCATCCCGTTAATCCGAATAGGGATAAATTATTTCATAGTAGACCTGTAGCAACCATAAATGCAACATAACAATAGGTAGTCCGACGAAAGCAACTAATAGCTAACTTTCAGTTTCATGATATCTCTTCGGGGCTTCAATTTTAATGTTTACAGTTCATGAGAAAGCTTAGGAATGTTCTAAACCGCAAAATTTACACCTCCGAGTGTACACAATAGAGAGCTGGGGCTGTTTTTAGGGGACAAAAATATTACATTAGGAGAAAACTATCATATGAAATGGGAGAACCCCTACCATTGTAATGGAAAATCCAGGTCACATGATATTGTGTACAATGCTAACAGTGTATTAGTAAACAGTGTAACATATTTGTGTGGAATGTGGATGCTGTCGGTAACAGAGAGCAGACTCACAGAATTGTAATCTTTACTAGATCTCAGAAGAGGAAAAGTAATGATGACATTTTTATAATGATTATGAAAAACATAAAGCAGTCAGCTGGTCTATCCCCGAATTTCTCCGGGATATATAAGTCCCGTTAACTGCTGCCTCAAGAGAGCCCTCTGATTTCTTATATTCACCTTCAATGCGGCCATACCGTTCTCAATCGAATTGTTCACTTCCACAGTGATTGTGATTTATACGGGCGCCATATTTTTTTGGAGGATAATTCAAGGTGATTTGCCCGTTGGGTTCAGTTACAGTTTTCAAATATTGGACACTATTGTGCCTATTTTCTTTCTGGTAAAGGTAGTTCCCAGTGAGGGGTGAAGTAGGTTGGTAAATTTCCGCCGGCTATTTGATGATATTGTCTTCTCGTTTTCACCGATTTAATTTCTCATCAGGTGAAATAAACGTTGAGGTGCCATTATTTGTGTCTCAATCTCCCCAACAACACCTTCATTGGGGCCGATAGACATAGCTTCAGAAAATAAAGGCATTGGTTATGGTGAAATATATTGTATATATTATTGTGGTATTTTATTTGTGTCAAAATCACAGATGATGCACCATTTAACTACATATTTCAAGTGAGCCTACAGGCGATTCAAATTTTAATTTCATTTTGACATTTTTATGAATGTGACTGATGGGAAGGGGTTTGCACAGAACTCTCATTTAAGACAGCTCTGAAAAAGATGAAAATACAATCCGTTTCACTCATAATTGCCTAGCAATAATCCCCTTCACATTATTAGTTTATTTTAACATCGACGACTTACCTAGTGGTACATTGATCGACATTTATGCTGTGGAATGCTCAAATATATTGGCTCCCAGTTGCAGATAAATTCATTGGATGCCACATATACTGTTGAACAAATAGCTGAACTGATCTTGGTATTTGGAGGGCAACAAATTTGACCAAAATGAAATCAAAATAAGATAAATAATCATAATTATCTGATTTGTATGATATACACATAAATATCTCATCTTATTCAGTATAAGAACCATGAGGAGACTGAAACAGCTGACGTTGCGCGATGATAACATCAAACAGTTACCTGAATGGATCGGTGAACTAGTCTCTCTAACTTATCTGAACCTTGATAAAAACTCTGATCTCATCCGATTACATTCCAGTATTAGTTCGCTGAATCTCTCCAAATTCAGCTGTAAGTGCAACAAGCTAATAGAGCCACCCTTTGCTGTGTGTCAAGGAGGTTGGAGCGACATAAAACACTTCTACACAGACATGGAAAGTGGAAAAGAAGTAATCTCTCTATCACCTATTGTCCTCATTGGTAGAAAAGAGGCAGGGAAGTCTTCTCTTCTAAGTGTCATGAAGCATAAGTTCAAAGCTCGAAGTCCACATGATGCAAGCGTTGAAAAAACAAAGGTTTTTGGTTTTGAGAAGGTACAGATTCAAGGCCCTGATTCAGAGAAAAGTGATGTCGAGGTTATTGACTTTGGAGGTGACGAAATTTACCATCACGGCTACCACCTGACAATGGGTGGAGACTGCATACCAATAGTCGTGGTGAATATGTCAGAATTCGAAGAAATAGCCAAAAAGCGAGGACCACGTGAAGCCACGAGGGAAGTCGCTTTCAATTGGGTCGCACACCTCGGAACAGCAGTTCAAAAGATCCAAGAGCCCCTCATAGTTCTCACCCACCATGATGAATATAGAACTAAGTTAGACCTGTATGAAAAACTAGCTGGTGACTTCACTCGCACTCTACAAGATTTGACTGATGACCTTCTAAATGAAAACAGTCAAATAGAAAGGCTTGCTGTTCATTCTGACGGGGATCATGTTTCATCTGTGTTCAGCCAGGAAAATTTGTTCTCAGTAGGCTTTTCTCACGATGAAGTCTATTCATCAGTATTCCAGAGGCTAGAGAGACACCTCTACAACAGAGTAGAGGGTTCAAAATGCTCTATTCCCAGGGATTGGCTTTTTCCCTTCACCAAGAATAATGACAGCTATCTCAAATATGACCTGATTTCTCCTTCTCTGAAGCACCCTCAGACTGTTTTTGACTTCATGAAGCGATCTGGTCAGATATTGTGGTACCCAGATTCCTCTAACCCTAGCCTCGCAAATACTGTGTTCCACAAAATACCAGTTTTAACAGAGCTCATAGGATCATTGTATGGTCACACCATGTCTCCTAATATCGTCATACAGCAATCAGCAGATGGAAATATGACTTCAGGACCCAGCAGCTATCAAAGAAATGGTATCATGAGCAAAGCTGACCTTCATTCCCGCATTTCTGACCTATCCTCCAAAATACGATCTGATATCGCTATTGCTCTTTTGGTAAAATTCAAACTTCTGTTTGGCCCAACAGTTATCAACAATCAGGATGAATGCTACCTGATGCCATACTTCATGCCTGAACATTCATTATTTCATCATAGAGCTGAGATTCAGCTATTTGCATCAATGAACTTTATCGGATTGAAAGCACCTGACTATGCATTTCATCAGTTAACAGTTTCATTTCTCGAAAATATGGATGGAAGCTATCAAATTTTCCCCTATGGGAATGGAGCAGCTGCAAAGCTGCAAGCACAAACCAGATCTGGCAATGAGAAGAGGGAGCAGTTTGATGTTCATTTCATACATGAGAGGGATGCGCAAAGGGCAATCATCAGAGTTGACGGATGTGCAACCACTATATCTGAATGTTGGGCAAAGTTCTCCACCCTCCTCAAAGTGTTATCAGGGAAAGCAAAATCAACATGGCCTGCCACAAAGATAGATTATGACATTCCTTGCCCCCACTGCCTCATTCTTGGTAGGCCAAATCCAGCACTGTTAAAGTTCCAGACGGTAACAGCTCATCCACAAAGACTCTCTACAGAGACTGCTGAATGTGGCGATGAAAGGGATGTACCAGCTTTGCTCAGAGTACCATGTGAGTTCTTCATTTTTTTGCAAAGCTTCTTCGTTTCAACAACACTCATCTTTGTTGGATATCTGTGTACAACTAGCACTCACTTTTCTAATTCATGAAATACATGTTTTGGATATATCCTCAGTACTTATCTTGTCTGCAGTAGTTTGTCATCTTGATACAAAAAATAGAGGTAGTGATTAATGACCTGATGTGTATTCTAGGTACTTACCCAGGAGAGGAGGGGATCAGATTACTCACAGACTATATCAATAAGAAGGGGCTGAATGAGGTGACAGCAATAACACAGATTGTTTTTGAGAGAGAAAAGGAGATCGATATGCATCCTGTCTTTCAAACATCATTGTACAGAACATCCCTAATGGACAAGGTAATTAGCAGCTAGAATTCAAGGAAAGTACCAGAAATTTATCAAAATAAGGAAAATAATTTTGGTATGATGCAGGAAATGTTTTGTATTTGACACCTATCTCATTTTTTTTGACAAAATATTAGTTGGCGGTGAAAGATGTTTCCTTTTTTAGATGTATGTCCCTTTAACTCATGCGGGGTGTATAAATATCAAAGATTTTGATGAGGATTGATTAATAAGCGCATATTATTGAACCATCGTTCTTCTCAGGATTGACGTCAATTTAAGTATCTCAATAAGACTGCAAATATGTTTATGTGCACTTGCCTTTACCACGCATAGAGTGATCAGTTGCATACAATGAATTCTTTATTCAAAATCTAGTGGTAGTAACATAAGTTGCAGTTATCTATTTGTTGCCTTTACTTGCAGGTTTATGTGATGACTGCGACACGAGGAAGAGCTCTGATAATCAACAATAAAACAGATCGAGAAGGTTCTCAGAATGACTATGCTAACATAAAGAGGATGTTAGAGCGATTCGGTTTTGTCATAAGTGATTTGTCTAAAGACAAAGAATGGCATGCAAAGGTACTTATACCATTGTTTATATTTGGCTTTCATATTTCAGGCTTTGAGCCTCTCTTGTTAGACATTCTTGGATGGTTATGCCATTAAAAATCATACGATTGCTGAAATTTGAAAAATACCTGATGATCAACGTTACTTCCGATCGAATTTTACTAACTTTCTTTTCTGAAGGAGCTGATAAAGACAATCCACAGTGAGACTCAGTATGTGGATAGAAGAACTCGTACATCTGTACATGCTAATCTGGGAATGTTTGTACTGGTGCTGATGAGTCATGGAGGAAGTGGTACCATCTCTGTTGGTAACGAGATGATCAGATTGGTGGATATCTACAGACTTCTCTCACCTCAGAACTTTCAAGCTATGAGAGGAAAACCAAAGATGATTATACTACAATCATGTTCAGGAGGTCATATTCTTATGTTTTTTTCTGTACAACTATGTAATGAACAGTCACTTGTTTTGAAAATCAGATGCATCCTTAGCTTATTTCTCTTACCAATACTGAACCATAAAAATCTCTTTTCCAAACGCAAAATGCATTTGCAATATAATCTTCTTGTGCATGCTCAGCCACCATATTACATATTAATATGATTTGTATATGCTCAATCTACTCCCTTCAGCAAATATCATGAAAGTGGATCCTATTGTTACACTGAGTGAAGGATCAGCAACCAAGAGAAGAAGAAGTAAGTGATCAACTCACTATATAAACAAACTTCAGTTAAACACCTGCAAAAGGCAAATCTTTGTTAACTCGGTTTATGAAAAAAGTGTACAATAATCCAGATTTGGCAAACTTTTTGAGCCATTTCTAATCTTGAAACATGAGAACTTTTCCATTGTCATGTTACATCTGGTGAATCAAGGATTACAATAAACATCTTATCAACGATCTTATATACCTCTGGGAATGAAAACATCTGCATGATTTTTTTTAGAAAGTGTTGGAAGTGGTTTGACCTCCTGTGTCAGTAGCTATTTTTTGACATATTTAATTCATCATAAATCTCATCGTTGAAACCTATGGACCCATCTATCTATCTATCCATCTATAGACTATATGTTTAGAACTCTCCAACAGCTCTGCCCTCTTGCTATCCAGAATGGGTTCTGGTTCTCACACTCTCTCAAGTTCAGATATCTCTTATTGCCAGATGTTTGTTTCGTTGACAGAGAAAATGTGCAATTAACCTAAATTGTTCTCTTCTTCCTATTTTTAAATAATTGCTCACTAAAACTATTTTACCCGATTTTCAGTACAACTACCTCAGGGCATGGCAGCTGATCCTGCTCCTACCAATCCTAGAGATATACCGAGAGAAGATAGCCACTTATGTATGGATGATCTGATTGTCCTCCACCCAAGTTTCCCAGGTGAGAAGACATTGAACGCTATTCATGCAGCGATTAGCTAATTATTGCATTCAACAGAAAAACCATAGTGATATCAATGCCTAATTTTTCACTGCCCATATAAATTACAGGAATAAACTGTTTATTTGCGTGGCTGATTTTTGTGTGATATCAGGTGTTTCCTAATAAACATAAACTCAAACACCCCAAAGGTGAGCACATACCTAAGTGCATAGCATACCCTTTATTTAAAGTGAAGGATGAAATTCCTACTATAAATAAGCAAGCCGTTTCCCCTATAATAGTTATTGAGAAATTTTTGAAAAGTTTCATCCATTCATTTTAGGCCAATTATATCGAATCAGCATTTTCATCAAATGTTTTTATCCTTGCTCTTTTACCCTTTGCCCAGAGTATAAAGCCTTCAGAGGTCAAAAATACATTCAGTGTTCATCAGAGCTTTCGTAGCAACATTCTATCAACAGGCCGGAAGTAAACATGTCGAAGAACTCAGTAAACTGGTAAGTGCTTCACCAAACTCTGATGACTCATCGACAAAATTTGACTCACTTGATTTGACTCACTAGAATAATTTGATTTACACTTCAATGTAAAGTAATATGGTAAGAAAATCAGCTGCTCATGTTTTTCAAAGGTCATTAAATTTACAGTGATATACGAAACAAATTATACACTCTCATATTGATAGCTTTACAAAAGATAAACATGTCAATACATTGAATTTAATCTTCAACTAACGCTTACTTTAAATTCTGAGGTTACATCTGATTGTAAAGTTTTTCCGTCGTCGAGATAAGGCATGGTCTCAAATTTAGGATAACCATCTTGATCCTCTTTTTGAAGCAGATCAAAAATAATTAAATCATGGAAAAACCAGGGCAAGGGGATTTCAGATAGACTGATTCCTGCCGGTGTCTAATACATTTTTGACAAACACTTGCTCCATTTTGTAAAGTATTTCAATCTTTGACATAAGACATATCGTCAATACCAATCATGCTCCTCTCTTTGAACTTATCGAAATAACCAAAATATTACCATTTGAAGAAAAGGACAAGGGAGTGTCAGCAAGACTCCCTGCTGCTGGTGTCTAATGCCTGATATTAATCTGAACCAGTCAATCAGTTTAATTTTCCTTATTGTTTAGATCCAATCAGTTGTGAGAAACTCAGCACCTGCTGAAGGAAGACCTGAACGTCAGCTACCTGTCACCATCAGTACATTCACTAATGATAGGAAGCTCTATCTATCACCAGGAGTTAATATGAGAACTACTCATCCAGATGAGCTGGTCAATCCTGTATCACCGAATCCTGCTAAGAGTGAGGTGGTGTTTCAAGGTCAGTCAGGTTCTTCAATGTTTGTAGAAGTTTATAAATAATATCCCACACGCCCACAACATGTGTCTTTTGTTTTTCCCCATTTTCTAATTACCAAGTAAATTGGAAATAAATCGATGCCAAGTTACAAGGATGGCATCAGCTTTCCATTGTGAGCTTAAGTAGCGCTTTGTGGGTGACCAAAACCTAAAGCTAATTCATGAAACTTAGTACACTAAAAACTTGTTTCTTGATACATCTATGTGATTTTCACTGAAGTGATACTGTCCTTTTCGGTCCTGCTGGTTATGCCACTTGCATCAAGGTCAAGCAATAGAAGGTTATGTATCACTACAGTTGGGGTTGATATTTGTTGATATAATCGAATAATGCGGCATGTTAGTTTACATTACTCAAAACTTTATGATACAGAAAGAGTGTGGTATCAAATCCCGGCCATACGTAAATTACTTAGTCAACTATTTTTTTCATTTTGGAACTACCAAGCGATTAGAGCATTACACTTTTGCAACCACAGAAAAAGCATACAAGTCTTATAATGTGTCAAACATTTAATAATACGGTTATCAAGAGATGTTAGGTTTGATTAATTTTTTTTTTAAATCGCAAGGCTTAATCAAACATTGGTAATATAGTTATTCAATTTATTTTTTTTTCACAGGCCGAAATAGTCGTGGGGATCTTAATTTCGTCGTGCAGAAATCAGACAACTATTAGACACCCAAGACAAGGCAGGTATTTCAAGGGATCTCCAGGACCATAAGAAGTATTACTATTGACCCTTATGGAACTGACTTTGCCGTGCTGATTGATATATATATATAATATAAAGTAATTAGTAGTATTACCGGCTGGCTAACAACCATATATAAATGGTCTACCTTTTGTCTGCTCATATATTTACATATCTAATTTACTGCTATTATGTAGGCTTATAGATTTTATTTAATTTCTTATTACCAAGTATATGAACCACCAGCTACCTAGAGAAAGGTTGTCATTTAGTTATTCATTATTTCAGATCGATATGAATGTTTTCTTGCCCAACTGGTCAGACATCACATCGTTTTGAATTACCTGCTATTAACAAATCAGTAGATGCTTCAATCTGTTGTCGAGATAAGTCACGCATTTAATATTATCATTAACCTTGAATTACAGTTTTAAGGATTCTATTACGTAAGCTCTTCTATTTAGACCGAGTTTCCTTTTTTGAGTGGCCGTATGAACCACCTGGTGTAATATTTGGAACTTTAACGCATTTTTTTCAAATTCAGGATGTGGATGTTATTTATTCTTATGGTAACCTGCTAAAATGTATGAATGAATGAATGAAATTTCTACAGTAGTATCTAAGAGATGACTTTGCCGCTTTAGCCATGTTTTTTTATAATAGCACCTAACTATATACTCAGCAGTTTTTGGCTCGGAGTCTGAGATATTTTATTGACTGAGTCATTATAACTCAACAAGATAACGCAACTTTTAGAATTTTCGGAAAACGCCCAAAACGGCCCGCGGCCCAAAACGGCCCGAAGCCCAAAACGGCCCGCGGCCCAAAGCGGCCCAGCATGATTTATGAGTTCTCCAAGTCCCAAAACCTCTAAAAAAGGAGTTAAGTCGACGAACTTAAGTATTTGGGAAAAAACTTAACTTTTTGGGAAAAAAACTTAAGTTTTTAAATTTTTCAAAAAAACGGCCCATCTTGATTTTTCAGTTCTCCAAGTCCCAAAACCTCTAAAAAATGAGTTAAGTCAACAAACTTAAGTTTTTTTGGGAAAACACTTAAGTTTTCAAATTTTTCAAAAAACGGCCCATCTTGGTTTTTGGGTTATCCAAGTCCCAAAACCTCTAAAAAATGAATTAAGTCAACGAACTTAAGTTCTTGGGAAAAAACTTAACTTTTTGGGAAAAAACTTAAGTTTTTAAATTTTTCAAAAAAACGGCCCATCTTGGTTTTTGAGTTATCCAAGTCTCAAAACCTCTAAAAAATGAATTAAGTCAACGAACTTAAGTTCTTGGGAAAAAACTTAACTTTTTGGGAAAAAACTTAAGTTTTCAAACTTTTCGTAAAAAACGGCCCATCTTGGTTTTTGAGTTATCCAAGTCCCAAAACCTCTAAAAAATGAGTTAAGTCAACAAACTTAAGTCTTTGGGAAAAAACTTAGGTTTTCAAATTTTTCAAAAAAACGGCCCATCTTGGTTTTTGAGTTCTCCAAGTCCCAAAACCTCTAAAAAAGGAGTTAAGTCAACGAATTTAAGTTTTTGGAAAAAAACTTAAGTTTTCAAATTTTTCAAAAAAATGGCCCATCTTGGTTTTTGAGTTCTCCAAGTCTCAAAACCTCTAAAAAATGAGTTAAGTCAACGAACTTAAGTAGTTAAGAAAAAACTTAACTTTTTGGGAACAAACTTAAGTTTTCAAACTTTTCAAAAAAACGGCCCATCTTGGTTTTTGAGTTCTCCAAGTCTCAAAGCCTCTAAAAAATGAGTTAAGTCAACGAACTTAAGTTTTTGGGAAAAAACTTAGGTTTTCAAATTTTTCAAAAAAACGGCCCATCTTGGTTTTTGAGTTCTCCAAGTCACAAAACCTCTAAAAAATGAGTTAAGTCAACGAACTTAAGTCTTTGGGAAAAAACTTAAGTTTTTGGAAAAAAACTTAAGTTTTCAAATTTTTCAAAAAAATGGCCCATCTTGGTTTTTGAGTTCTCCAAGTCTCAAAACCTCTAAAAAATGAGTTAAGTCAACGAACTTAAGTAGTTAAGAAAAAACTTTTAGAATTTTCGGAAAACGCCCAAAACGGCCCGCGGCCCAAAACGGCCCGAAGCCCAAAACGGCCCGCGGCCCAAAGCGGCCCAGCATGATTTATGAGTTCTCCAAGTCCCAAAACCTCTAAAAAAGGAGTTAAGTCGACGAACTTAAGTATTTGGGAAAAAACTTAACTTTTTGGGAAAAAAACTTAAGTTTTTAAATTTTTCAAAAAAACGGCCCATCTTGATTTTTCAGTTCTCCAAGTCCCAAAACCTCTAAAAAATGAGTTAAGTCAACAAACTTAAGTTTTTTTGGGAAAACACTTAAGTTTTCAAATTTTTCAAAAAACGGCCCATCTTGGTTTTTGGGTTATCCAAGTCCCAAAACCTCTAAAAAATGAATTAAGTCAACGAACTTAAGTTCTTGGGAAAAAACTTAACTTTTTGGGAAAAAACTTAAGTTTTTAAATTTTTCAAAAAAACGGCCCATCTTGGTTTTTGAGTTATCCAAGTCTCAAAACCTCTAAAAAATGAATTAAGTCAACGAACTTAAGTTCTTGGGAAAAAACTTAACTTTTTGGGAAAAAACTTAAGTTTTCAAACTTTTCGTAAAAAACGGCCCATCTTGGTTTTTGAGTTATCCAAGTCCCAAAACCTCTAAAAAATGAGTTAAGTCAACAAACTTAAGTCTTTGGGAAAAAACTTAGGTTTTCAAATTTTTCAAAAAAACGGCCCATCTTGGTTTTTGAGTTCTCCAAGTCCCAAAACCTCTAAAAAAGGAGTTAAGTCAACGAATTTAAGTTTTTGGAAAAAAACTTAAGTTTTCAAATTTTTCAAAAAAATGGCCCATCTTGGTTTTTGAGTTCTCCAAGTCTCAAAACCTCTAAAAAATGAGTTAAGTCAACGAACTTAAGTAGTTAAGAAAAAACTTAACTTTTTGGGAACAAACTTAAGTTTTCAAACTTTTCAAAAAAACGGCCCATCTTGGTTTTTGAGTTCTCCAAGTTCCAAAACCTCTAAAAAAAGAGTTAAGTCAACGAACTTAACTTTTTGGGAAAAAACTTAAGTTTGCAAACTTTTCGAAAAAAACGGCCCATCTTGGTTTTTGAGTTATCCAAGTCCCAAAAACTCTAAAAAATGAGTTAAGTCAACGTACTTAAGTTCTTGGGAAAAAACTTAACTTTTTGGGAACAAACTTAAGTTTTCAAACTTTTCAAAAAAACGGCCCATCTTGGTTTTTGAGTTCTCCAAGTCTCAAAGCCTCTAAAAAATGAGTTAAGTCAACGAACTTAAGTTTTTGGGAAAAAACTTAAGTTTTCAAATTTTTCAAAAAAACGGCCCATCTTGGTTTTTGAGTTATCCAAGTCCCAAAACCTCTAAAAAATGAGTTAAGTCAACGAACTTAAGTTTTTGGGATAAAACTTAAGTTTTCAAATTTTTAAAAAAAAACGGCCCATCTTGGTTTTTGAGTTCTCCAAGTCTCAAAACCTCTAAAAAATGAGTTAAGTCAACGAACTTAAGTATTTGGGAAAAAACTTAACTTTTTGGGAAAAAACTTAAGTTTTTAAATCTTCCAAAAAAACGGCCCATCTTGGTTTTTGAGTTCTCCAAGTCTCAAAACCTCTAAAAAATGAGTTAAGTCAACGAACTTAAGTATTTGGGAAAAAACTTAACTTTTCGGGAAAAAACTTAAGTTTTCAAATTTTTCAAAAAAACGGCCCATCTTGATTTTTCAGTTCTCCAAGTCCCAAAACCTCCAAAAAACGAGTAAAGTCAACAAACTTAAGTATTTGGGAAAAAACTTAAGTTTTCAAATTTTTAAAAAAAAACGGCCCATCTTGGTTTTTGAGTTATCCAAGTCCCAAAAACTCTAAAAAATGAGTTAAGTCAACGTACTTAAGTT
The DNA here is from genome assembly GCA_914767715.1 of Membranipora membranacea. NCBI lineage: Eukaryota > Metazoa > Bryozoa > Gymnolaemata > Cheilostomatida > Membraniporidae > Membranipora > Membranipora membranacea. Next base: position 21,176,580 of record OU612072.1, read on the forward strand.
CTTGGGAAAAAACTTAACTTTTTGGGAACAAACTTAAGTTTTCAAACTTTTCAAAAAAACGGCCCATCTTGGTTTTTGAGTTCTCCAAGTCTCAAAGCCTCTAAAAAATGAGTTAAGTCAACGAACTTAAGTTTTTGGGAAAAAACTTAAGTTTTCAAATTTTTCAAAAAAACGGCCCATCTTGGTTTTTGAGTTATCCAAGTCCCAAAACCTCTAAAAAATGAGTTAAGTCAACGAACTTAAGTTTTTGGGATAAAACTTAAGTTTTCAAATTTTTAAAAAAAAACGGCCCATCTTGGTTTTTGAGTTCTCCAAGTCTCAAAACCTCTAAAAAATGAGTTAAGTCAACGAACTTAAGTATTTGGGAAAAAACTTAACTTTTTGGGAAAAAACTTAAGTTTTTAAATCTTCCAAAAAAACGGCCCATCTTGGTTTTTGAGTTCTCCAAGTCTCAAAACCTCTAAAAAATGAGTTAAGTCAACGAACTTAAGTATTTGGGAAAAAACTTAACTTTTTGGGAAAAAACTTAAGTTTTTAAATCTTCCAAAAAAACGGCCCATCTTGATTTTTGAGTACTCCAAGTCCCAAAAGCTCTAAAAAATAAGTTAATCAACGAACTTAAGTTCTTGGGAAAAAACTTAAGTTTACAAATTTTTCAAAAAAACGGCCCATCTTGATTTTTGAGTACTCCAAGTCCCAAAACCTCTAAAAAATGAGTTAAGTCAACGAACTTAAGTTTTTGGGAAAAAACCTAAGTTTACAAATTTTTCAAAAAAACGGCCCATCTTGGTTTTTGAGTTCTCCAAGTCCCAAAACCTCTAAAAAATGAATTAAGTCAACGAACTTAAGTTTTTGGAAAAAACTTAACTTTTTGGGAAAAAACTTAGGTTTGCAAACTTTTCGAAAAAAACGGCCCATCTTGGTTTTTGAGTTATCCAAGTCCCAAAAACTCTAAAAAATGAGTTAAGTCAACGTACTTAAGTTCTTGGGAAAAAACTTAACTTTTTGGGAACAAACTTAAGTTTTCAAACTTTTCAAAAAAACGGCCCATCTTGGTTTTTGAGTTCTCCAAGTCTCAAAGCCTCTAAAAAATGAGTTAAGTCAACGAACTTAAGTTTTTGGAAAAAAAAGTTTTGAAACTTTTCAAGAAATTGGCCCAGCATGATTTTTGAGTTCTTCAAGTCTTGAAACCTCTGTAAATCAACAAGTCAACAAAGTTAAGTAAATTCTAACCTGATAGAAATAAATGTAACAGTTGACATGGCTTAGGACAATAAAATACTATGTAAATGCAAGGGTGTCTAACTTACGTGCAGAATGTGTTTGTTTTCGTAGTACATTTCTCAATGTAGTTTACACCAGTGTATATTTCGTTTATTTTTCATCAGAGCACTCACAGAACAATGATTGGATAATAAAATATTGACAAAGATTGAACTAGACTATGACAAACATACAGTGCAGTGATGTTTAACTAATCATATTCCGTTTCTTCCATCGTAATTGCAGATATGCCTAGCTCATCAGCCTGATATGCACTGAACCGTAGTAGGTCTTTGAGGTTTTTCGTACGATTAAATTTATCAAAGGCTGAAAAAATTGACCTATTTATTTTAAGAAAACGTTTATTCCTGATCCTGGTGGCCTCTCCCACCTTCACCAGCTGCACCTGTCTCAAGGCCTCCTTGGACTCTAAAGCAAGCCTTGCCATGAGCTTCCACGTGTTTGATTTTGCTTTGGTCAGGTCATTCAGCCGTTTGTGGTAGCCTATGGAAGAATGTTACAACCAAATGACAGTATACAAATTGGCAGTTAATCACAAAATTATTAATACCAACACACCGGCAGATCGTCAGGTCCTCAGTTACTTCAGCATTGTTAGAAAAGATGCTAAATATTATTATTGTGTTGATCTGGAAGGTGTTCAGTAAAAAATAAACAAATCAAATCATTTTTTGGAATGAGAAAAAAAAAACTTGTAGATAAATACGCAACAAGCATTGTAAACATGCGTTGCATTCCCTTTGATGATCCTTGGATTTTCCCTACCTTCCAAGTCATTATTGGTACGTATCTTTCGGCCAAATACTGAAACCTCTGATGGCTTCCATCTCCTTGTCCAAACATTTTCATAATACAACAGCAATTCTTTGGCAGGGGCTGACTTTGCCATTTCTCTTAGCCAACCTAGTGCTGGAACCACTCCCTCAGGTGGAAGTAGCGCTAGTCCCATTACCATCTGGACAAATTGTTTGGTCTCGCTATCCTGGCAATATTTCCTGTACCATCCTGTGTTTCAAAATATAGGGGATGTTTAGTTTTAAGCGTGACCAGTTATAACATAATCCGGGCTAGGTGTTTGATTGATTTTGTACCTGTTGATAACTGCTTTATAACTGGCACAGGCTTATCTATGACCAGAGCAGCATAGATTAGGCCCAGCGACTTAACATATAGGTTACAAACCTTTAAGTTTTTGGAAAACTGCATTCTACGATCAGTAATTAGATTTTGGCGTCGTATTTAAATGGGACTACTGGATTGTAAACCAACACTGAGTACCAACATTTCCAGTCGATGATATTGATAGGGTGCTACCATAGATATAAAAACTGTTTTTATGTCTATAGGTGCTACATATAATACTTACATTATTTTAATATAATGTTGATTCAAAAAGAGATAAACCTTGCCGTCTATCATAAAAACATAACCTCCTTGTGAAAGCATTTTTATTTTAAAGTACAGTTATATGTAACAGAAATGATAATTTATGTGAAGTTCATCAGAGACATAGTCGACCAGATGTAATATTTCCTGAAACCTGAACACCAACCGCCCAGTCCAAACCCAAACCTATAACCTAAACCAATAATTAATTAGATAGAACACATGTATGGTGTGTATACAATAGATGATGGGCTTTTAGAAAGATACTGAATAGTACAATATGTATATATGCCTAGTTTCACAATAAATGCTTGCGGCCCACTTGGTATAAGTGAGACAGAAATGGAAAGATCCCGGTCTTCATAGACAGATATATATCACACATTGAATTTCTCAAAGGAATCAAATATACTTTAAAAAATGCTAAAATATTGAAAACTAATCAAATCAAATATGTATTTGATGATTGTAGTTGTTGTTAATTTAGGATTTGGCCTCTTATATTGTGAGTCTATTAAGATTACAGGCTAAGAGAGACCAGAGTCCTTAAGTGATTTATTTTGCCTTACTTTGAACCTGATTACCTAAACGTAAACTTTCACAAGGAGGTTATGTTTTTATGATAGACGGCAAGGTTTATCTCTTTTTGAATCAACATTATATTAAAATAATGTAAGTATTATATGTAGCACCTATAGACATAAAAACAGTTTTTATATCTATGGTAGCACCCTATCAACATCATCGACTGGAAATGTTGGTACTCAGTGTTGGTTTACAATCCAGTAGTCCCATTTAAATACTACGCCAAAATCTAATTACTGATCGTAGAATACAGTTTTCCAAAAACTTAAAGGTTTTTAACCTATATGTTAAGTCGCTGGGCCTAATCTATGCTGCTCTGGTCATAGATAAGCCTGTGCCAGTTATAAAGCAGTTATCAACAGGTACAAAATCAATCAAACACCTAGCCCGGATTATGTTATAACTGGTCACGCTTAAAACTAAACATCCCCTATATTTTGAAACACAGGATGGTACAGGAAATATTGCCAGGATAGCGAGACCAAACAATTTGTCCAGATGGTAATGGGACTAGCGCTACTTCCACCTGAGGGAGTGGTTCCAGCACTAGGTTGGCTAAGAGAAATGGCAAAGTCAGCCCCTGCCAAAGAATTGCTGTTGTATTATGAAAATGTTTGGACAAGGAGATGGAAGCCATCAGAGGTTTCAGTATTTGGCCGAAAGATACGTACCAATAATGACTTGGAAGGTAGGGAAAATCCAAGGATCATCAAAGGGAATGCAACGCATGTTTACAATGCTTGTTGCGTATTTATCTACAAGTTTTTTTTTTCTCATTCCAAAAAATGATTTGATTTGTTTATTTTTTACTGAACACCTTCCAGATCAACACAATAATAATATTTAGCATCTTTTCTAACAATGCTGAAGTAACTGAGGACCTGACGATCTGCCGGTGTGTTGGTATTAATAATTTTGTGATTAACTGCCAATTTGTATACTGTCATTTGGTTGTAACATTCTTCCATAGGCTACCACAAACGGCTGAATGACCTGACCAAAGCAAAATCAAACACGTGGAAGCTCATGGCAAGGCTTGCTTTAGAGGCCAAGGAGGCCTTGAGACAGGTGCAGCTGGTGAAGGTGGGAGAGGCCACCAGGATCAGGAATAAACGTTTTCTTAAAATAAATAGGTCAATTTTTTCAGCCTTTGATAAATTTAATCGTACGAAAAACCTCAAAGACCTACTACGGTTCAGTGCATATCAGGCTGATGAGCTAGGCATATCTGCAATTACGATGGAAGAAACGGAATATGATTAGTTAAACATCACTGCACTGTATGTTTGTCATAGTCTAGTTCAATCTTTGTCAATATTTTATTATCCAATCATTGTTCTGTGAGTGCTCTGATGAAAAATAAACGAAATATACACTGGTGTAAACTACATTGAGAAATGTACTACGAAAACAAACACATTCTGCACGTAAGTTAGACACCCTTGCATTTACATAGTATTTTATTGTCCTAAGCCATGTCAACTGTTACATTTATTTCTATCAGGTTAGAATTTACTTAACTTTGTTGACTTGTTGTTTTACAGAGGTTTCAAGACTTGAAGAACTCAAAAACCAAGATGGGCCGTTTTTTCGAAAAGTTTGAAAACTTAAGTTTTTTCCCAAAAACTTAAGTTTTTTCCCAAAAACTTAAGTTCGTTGACTTAACTCATTTTTTAGAGGTTTTGGGACTTGGATAACTCAAAAACCAAGATGGGCCGTTTTTTTTCGAAAAGTGAAAACTTAAGTTTTTTCCCAAAAACTTAAGTTCGTTGACTTAACTCCTTTTTTAGAGGTTTTGGGACTTGGAGAACTCAAAAACCAAGATGGGCCGTTTTTTCGAAAAGTTTGAAAACTTAATTTTTTTCCCAAAAAGTTAAGTTTTTTCCCAAATACTTAAGTTTGTTGACTTTACTCGTTTTTTGGAGGTTTTGGGACTTGGAGAACTCAAAAACCAAGATGGGCCATTTTTTTGAAAAATTTGAAAACTTAATTTTTTTCCCAAAAAGTTAAGTTTTTTCCCAGTTAAGTTTTTTCCCAAATACTTAAGTTTGTTGACTTTACTCGTTTTTTGGAGGTTTTGGGACTTGGAGAACTGAAAAATCAAGATGGGCCGTTTTTTTGAAAAATTTGAAAACTTAAGTTTTTTCCCGAAAAGTTAAGTTTTTTCCCAAATACTTAAGTTCGTTGACTTAACTCCTTTTTTAGAGGTTTTGGGACTTGGAGAACTCATAAATCATGCTGGGCCGTTTTGGGCCGCGGGCCGTTTTGGGCTTCGGGCCGTTTTGGGCCTCGGGCCGTTTTGGGCCGCGGGCCGTTTTGGGACCGAACCGAATTTTCTATAGATAATAACCACATGTTACGAAATATAGGGGGATTAACTTTTGACACATAGTTGAACTCCCCAGGTAATCCTAAATAGAGTATTATGTTTATAGACCACCCATTATAAAGTTGTATAAGTAGATGTTTGCTTATCTTCTCTTAATTGATCAGCACTTTTATAATAAAAAAGATTTAGTAAACTCAACACTTTATTAGCAATCATTTCATGAGTGTGTGAAGAATAGTGAATAGTGTATCAAAGACATTTGGCGTTTCTGCTGATTGATCTATTACAATTATTTCAAAGAAATTATAAGCGAATGTGCATCATAGATCATGTAATTTCGAATGGAAGGGAATGGATTTTGACACAATTAATATTATTAACAGATGAGTTTGAAGTATAGTTAGTAGCCATATGTTTGAAAGAAACTGGGATTACTTCAATGTCAGAGTGTTCTGATAAGTATTCTACAGTTTTACCTTAGGTCACAATATCATCCTTGAAGATCTTTGAACTGATATTTATGACTTGAATAATCAGGTTCCACTGAGTATGATGGTATAATGACCTTGATACTCCCCTTCTTATCACTCTGTTCTGTAGGAGTTGCGTATCCTTGGTCAGTCAGGTATCGATAACTGTGACGGAGAAATACAAACTCGCTCTGTAAACTTGTGTCATTTAGTGAAAAATGATATGTAATATAATATAACCTGGCTGTCACATCTTTGTGTTAAGTTTCATATTGAGCATCATACAAGGAATACATACAGGAGCTCGAAAGAAGTTCCCTATTGACTGAAATGTTATCGCTGATACAAGCCCTGTGTTTTGTAACACTCATTTGCTCTGATGGTAAGACAGATGGTAATAAAATTATGAAAAACTTCACACAGACACAAATAACTAGTCTTGTATTGGTTTGTTATTAATTTTCCAGTGAGCATTAACTGGAGATTACTATGTTGCTACCATGTATATCAAGACATAAATCAAGGTAGTAATATGATAGTAACTGTATCTTTAAGATATGGCTTATGCATGTCGGCAAACCTTTCAACTTGATGACAATGTACCCAGTAACGGATAAACAAATCAGAATTTTTTACCATTGACTCTGATCCAACAATTACATTTAAACCCAGCCTATTATCATTCGATCTTATTTTCTGTAAACTGCAATATTGGCCGATTTCTTTATTGACAGCAGTAAGGTATTACTAAATTTTACACCTATTGGATAGAAATCATTCATCAACTTGGTTGGATCAGAAGGTAACACAGTGAATGGCACTTTTTTATACTTTATTGGCATCTATATCATTTTCAAGAAAATCTTTTCCAAGAGTGCCATTGAAAGAAACAAAATCTTTTTGAAAAAATAATTGAATGTTGACAACAATCTGTATTTTATTTACCACAAACTGAACTGAGACCTCCTTTTAATTCAAATTTTATTTAATTGTTATTACTCTGTGATCATCTTGAATTCACAGAGAGATACAGCTAGATAGTTTTTTTCGTCCTAAAATCTAGCTATGTCCGCTGTAGCTGAGTATAATTTGTCACTGCCAATTGTTACTGACATCAGTGAACATGCAACTGATTGGCATGCTGTTACTGGGATAAACAATGTATTATCACTGGTTTGGATAATCTGATTAGCAGCCCAACTGATTGTACTATGAGATAGAACATATCATATACATACCTGGATGTTCTTTGATCATAGCTGGTTAAGATATGGTGTTTTATTTGTAATCAGCACTGACTACTTTTAAACTATCCTAATTAATCTACACTTTATTGGGCTTTGAACAGTATATAGAAACTTTCTGTTTCTTAACAAAATAAGGTACATGCCATTTGTTTATTCCAGAAGATCGATAGAGAGAAAAGAGACACCATCTACCACTTGTTGTATCCGTATCCGGATCTGCGTCCATATCCGTTTCCGTAACCGCTGTATCCGTATTATCTACGTCCATATCCGTACCCGTTTCCATATCCGGAACGATATCCACCTCGGTATCCACCATAGCTTCTTACTCCTGTCAACAAATTTTCTTTTTCAAAGGGAAGATCATTGAAATGATTCTGTAACAAAACGTGAGCGCATTTTTTTATTTTTCAAACATGGTTTACATGAATTGGTTCTTTACTTTTGCATTATTACCCCGGGAAAGAGCTTGTAAAACTATAAGGCATCTTAAATTTCCAAAAACTAATTTCTTGCGAAGAACTAATGGAATTAACATGAGGGAAAACTTGCAAAAGAAAATGAGAAAACTCACCGTAACCCTTTTCATAAGATCCCCTGTAGGATCCTGGCCAGGCAGCGACAGCAGCGATAAGAACGGCGAGGAGCGCAATGATCTGCATGATTTCTATAAACGTCAGGGAAAACAGGTGGTTATCAATTTAAAGCGCCATAAATTGAAAGCATTCAGAAGTGACAAAAATGTTTCTGCAGAGAGATTTTTAATGAAAGGAAATAGGATTGACTGGATTGATCAGTAAACTACAAGTCAGGTTAAAAACTTTTGCATTATTCTGAGTTATCCTGCATTCAAAAGGACAGACAACAGATCACTATAGAGAACAAATTCAGAGGGAAAGCTGAGATGAAATGTCAAAAATATCACATAAGACATTGTCATTATATCTATCATATAGTCTTGTCTTTTAATCAGCTTCTCAAAAAAATACACAAAGCTAATAACCAGCTTGATTTTACTTTACTTACCTTGCAAAGAGAGTGAATGACTACCTCACATACGCGCTCCCTTTTATACCAAACACGGGGAGGAGACAGATTTATAGTGACCTTGTGATAAAGTGTGATTGTAAGGAGCCGGGAAGTCGAAAATTTGTAAAATTGGATAATTTTTGCAGAAGCTCCTATTTATAAATTGGCGCCTTTTAAATGTTTCTAGGGACCGACAGGGCTACAAATACACCAATTTTGCACAATGTTTGCAGGCAACCTAGGCATTATATTTGGGAAAGAATGCAGTATATCCAAAAGTTCAGTAGGCTGTATGCTAAATATTCATATAAATAGCGGATATAACGCTGGCAGCAGTTGAGATAATTCAACACCGACTATTGAAAACTGTGGGCCATAAAAAAATTCTGTCTGCAATACTGAGAACTTACTGTTGTCTTATAATTTCATATAATTATAAACACATCATTGATTGTGACATAAAATTTGGGTTACTTGACTTGTCAAAACAACAAAATCTCCAAACCTCTGATATGGGCCCAACTGCAGTCAACTGCAAATTGTCACCTGGATCTCAAACAACAAGGCACACCCACCTCCAAATGGTATCCAAGCTATCTGGGTGTGATTGGTTTTCAATCAGCCAACAACAGAAATGGAATGAGATTTGATATTGAGCTGCTTAGACTACTAAGGTTTTGTTCTTGGTAACTACTTTATTGTTGCATACATGTGGTGCTGAAAAATTTTCACCAAGCAAGATAAAAGAAGTGCAAATTGTGATTCTTTGCCTACCAAAAACAATACAGCTGCCATTGAAGGTTGAAAACAGCCAATATCAGAATGAGACTCAATGGACTCTTTGCTGGTTAGGTTAATTATTTCTTAGTGGAAACAAATTTGAAACTTCGATGAAGTGCAGTCTTGAGTGATAGATTGAGAAGTTAAATGCAAGTTATGAAAACTTGAACCAGCAACTTTGTCAAACTTAGTAAATGATACTTTCCAGTCCAATACCTGGATAAGTTTATTGAGAGGTTATTATTACCACGGTGGTGCTATTTTTAGTTAATAACCTATATTCGAAAATGAGACTTTGGAACAGTTGCTTATTTGATTGGCTCGGGTATGTAGCAGGGAAAATTTTGTCACACTGGCATCCAAGAACTTCACTATAAGACACAAACCAACAAACGAGACCATTCTTAATAAGAGAGCAACCCTAAGTCACTCACAAGCATATTCATTATTTTGTAGGTCATTTTATTTCTCATTAATATAAACCACAAACCCCAAACATCACACACCTATATTAAAGCAAATTCAACTTGCAAAAATACTGATACTCCTCAGCTACAGTGAGAAAGAAATCAAATCCTTCAACGTCATGATACCTTATAATGGTATGTATTTAGCTCCAAGTACTGTGCTACAAATATGTACAACACCGGGGTTAACAAATTAAACACATCGTCAATAATTATGTTGAATGTTTTAAATAAGGAACTTTGGGCGTATCACGGCAAAAGTTGAGGTGTTGCACATTATTATGTAGACTTCATGTGTCACTGTTTTCCCTAGTTTTGTGTGTCCCGATTACGTTCAGAGTGGCCTCCTTTGTCCGGCTGTGTAGGTTGGGTGGGGCTGACCTTATTTGATCCACTGCTATGCGCTTATCATAGTCACGTTGCGCAATCACCTGTAATGACAAAACATGTTTTGGTTATTGATCTTTCCTTGACAACATGTCATTATTACCATAAGTGTTATTACAAAGTAGATGGTAATTTTATAGCCCTCAGGTCTTGGGATGTTGAGATAACCGGGTGATTATAGTTTGTTTGTATGACTGATTCGATTTTCATAACTAATGTGTAGGTTATGTGTAAGTATATGTGTAAGTATATGTTTGTATCATGCAGTCATAACAACTCACATAATATTATGTTTCTTACCATCACCAGCTTGTGATTGCATTACTATTGCTATTCCGATAAAAGTGAGAGGCTTACCCTCAATAATGTATTGGTATATATAATGTAAGGTTGTTATATAGTTTGCACAGTTTGCACTGTTTAATATTGAAAGTAAACTTTAATCCATCAATGCATACATGTTAATATCACTGGAAATATGGAGGTTCATACATGGGGCTTCCTGTGAGAATTCTGTAAATATTTTACAGATAGAGATTTCCTGTTCAAAATCTTAACATTTCTGAGCATCTTTGAATATTTTTGTGCATAAAAGTAATTGTTTGTAACTGAGACATCTCACCTCAGAACCTAGACTTTCAGCGTCCCCTATTGGGTGTACCTGCCAGTTTGGTACATCTATGTTTGGGCAGTGCTGGACCCCAGTCATACGCTGGCCTTGCTAACTTTTTCTGCAACCAAAATTTCAGCATTACCGACAAATACCATCCAAACAGAATGTTTCAATTATCAGTTTCAAGGTTTCTATTATTATGGCCGGGAATGTTCTTTGATTGACAGGTATGGTAATGTTATTTAATCATGCAAAAATTAATTCACACAGAGGTACTATGTACTAAAATGTGCTATTCACATTATAGCAAAATTATCAATGTTGAAAATTTGGCAACAGTTCAGTTCTCATAATGTTGTAATAAAAATGGACCTGCGATAATGTGTGTCTACAAACTACACTACAGGTTAATATTTTCATATGGTTGTGAGTTTCTTCATGTTGCTAATAGTATACTGAGATCTTAACTTTTTAATCATCAGGACATTGCAAAATGTCCAATGACAACGCGATACCACGATATCTAACAAATCTTGCATAGGTTAACTCATTTAAGTATGTCATATGTATCCTGTATAGGGTATACTGGGTGTGCGTCATCATGTTGGAATATATCAATGTGGATGACTGTGTCTGATTTTCCTCAGTTTATATAAGACGGATGTACTGGAGTTAGGAGAGTAAAATATCTACTGATAATGCAAATTAAAGACACAATGGGTAAGAAGTAAGTGATGCTTCACATCATTTACTTACGTATGAATTAAAAGAAACAAAAACTTCTAATATACATACGATGCGGTCAAGCAGAGACTCTCCTTTTGTTCTCCCGACATTGACAGCGGCTTTGATTGGAATCGCTGCCACCACATAGATGGATATCCCCCAGCCTATTACATTAGCCCACATAGGACACTTATAGTTTCCATATTTCAGTGTTTTGAAGTCAGCCCAGTCGAATATTAGCACAAACTAGAGGAGAAAAAGAGAAGAAGATGTTGGTCAGAGCCTGTAGACGAAAAATTGAGCATTGCATAATTAATATCATTTCATTTGAATTTGGATCCAGAGTCCAAAATTTTCAGTGGTCAATGGTGGGTAGGAGTTGGACAAAATAGTGTTTGCTATTAGATACCAGATACCAGATTGATCATGAAGCGATTTCAAAGGTAGCTCTAACAAATGTGTTAAACAGTGTTGGAAGTGAGCACCCGCAAATATGTTTGGCGAGGGAACTCTTAGAACACATTTCTCACAGACCAGACATCAGTCCTTTTGAAAATGAGACAATTTCTCAGAATCCAGTGAGAAATGTGTTCTAAGAGTTCCTTCTCTGTATATTTTGTGGGTAATATCAATCATCAATCATCAATGATACTGATGCAGATCCATATTTCTGCATTTCGATGGAGTTAGGACCACTTCTGGATTCTGCGGGTTGTTTCATATATTATAATGTTCACAAAAAATCAACCATAATTCAAATTACAAATGGCTAAAAATTGAAGTTTAAATAAAAATTCCCTCTGTATCATTTATGCAATTCGGACACAAAAATGCCTTTATCCCAGTTTGACAAAAGCGCCAGTTAGTACTTTTTCGCACTGAGCCAGCAAATTTTTGCTCAATATGCCAATGCTTGTTCATAATTGGATGTCGAGCCAGAGATTTGTGTATCCACAAAGAAAGATTTCCACTTAGACCACTGGTCCTATGTCTACAGTATATACCAACCTTAGCTAATCGATTGTAATCACACCAAAAATCAGATACCAAAGTGATGATAGAGGTGACTTCAACGGTAACTCTAAGAAGTGTACTATGTCTACAAACCTAAAACAAGTTTGATTCAATTTGCCGGCCTTCCAGTCGCTCCCCTTCCATTGGACATGCATGCCCAGTGGAGGGGGAGCAACTCCAAATGCAGGCAAATCAACCAAGGTTTGTTTTCTACGAACCATACCAACCTTAGCGAATCGATCATAACCATATAGATAGGAGAGTACAGTAGTTTCAGTGAGGCAGATGATTATAACGTTCAATCCAGAAGCGTACCTGTCCACCATCTTTAGTATGTAGAATTACCTCCTTGTGTAACGTATATCAAACCTGGGATCAAGTATTATACAATATTTATAGTCAATTGTTATTCATATTGTGTTAAATAATTTTCAGAAAAAGCTGGAGGACAAATAGGAAGACAGAAAATGTACCAAGAGGGTTACGACCCCGTAGAAAATTGATGAACATAATAGCTGTGTGATGGATGGCAAATTTACAGCGACGTATTTTTTCCTGTTTTGATATGTTTCACAGTAGAAGATTAAGTTTACCCACAATACTTTTGTTATTGGTGTTCAAATTATAAAAAAAGGAGGAAATATTTTTCTCACTTATTCACAGACTTGTTTAGTAAGATTATTGGTAAATTTTAAATAGAATAAGGATTTGGGAAAATCAGTCCGATTTTCGCTAGAAGGCGTATTGGTTCAATCAGACACACATCGGTATACAAACCAATCAACAAAATGTAATTTGTTTTATCCCGCAACAGTCCAGACCAAACTTTGCTCGGCTGCAAATGACAAAAAATGGCTCACTGCTTCTCGTGTTGAATATTTAATAGTGCAAGATTCCTACTTGTTGCATCATACCTCGGAAGTAGAAAGCTACACAAAGCGCCAGAGTGACCAACATCTTCTTAGCGATGAGGTTGGGAAAAGCATCGAATATAGTCGTGCAAGCTGTCTCAATCAAAGCAAACTGAGTATCCAGTCCCAGTGTGAGGAGCATAAAGAAAAACAGAAACGCCCAGAAGGGCGATCCAGGAAAGTTGAGTACCGCCATTGGATAGATGACAAAGACAAGACCAGCACCTGAAAATAAAAAACAAAATACACAGTGACTTAAATCACAATATATCTGTTGGTGATTATCTCCTCCTGACACTTTTTATATACTACAATATGACTGACTCGTAATGTTTTTAGATATTAGTGGGCATTCATTTAATTTATGCTAAGTTGATCAAATATTCCAATAATTTCTTGTGTTGTCTTTGTAAACAGGCATGCAAAAGTTAACTGAACTGTCTAGCGTTCAGAATCTTAAAACCACCACCCTTAAAACTCTAGCCTTGATCCTATAAAACAAAATCTAGCACCTCTGTTCATGATGCTATGAAATACCAAAGATTTCGTGTAAAATCAAAATACGATGAACCTAATGATGAAAGCTCAATTTTTCGTAAAAAATATTTGTTATGGCTTGATGCATCGAGCTTTGTGGGAGTTGTTCACTTTTTGAGTAAATAATATACATTTGACAAAAGTCACTGCGACTTAAGCGCAACTTTCGCAAAGGAGTGAGGCTCTTTGCACTTGTGCAGAAATCTACTCGATGGCGCTTTTATATAGCAGAGATAATTGGCATTCTGTGTCCGAATTAAATATATATAGTGTAATGGAAAATTTTGCTTCCATAGATTTTTTAAGCGACTCGTTATTTGTCAGATTTCTTGTAGACTTAGACATGTGAATGGGACCAATTCCATACTTCTTTTTTTGCCAGTAAGTACTTAGCCGCGCATGGCCAGCAAAATCATAGTATTGTGCTGGAAATCTCCCCATCACAAGATCTGACTAACTGTCTTGAGAGACATCCTCGACCTTGACATTCATTGTATGTGCCAGATTACCGATATACGAATAGATCACAAATCTAGCGAATATCGATGTTCCACAGTTTCCTAATGCCACTATGTATGTATATCTGTAATGGTTGAGTGTTGAGAGTGACTAGTAGCAGTTTGATAAACTTGACAAATTCAAGCAAGAGATATGACAGCACAGAGAATACCACATAAATGTATGAGATATTGCTCCTATGGATTTAGAGGTGTTTATACGTTTTTGGAAATTTCTCATAACGATAAATGTAATGATAGCCACAAGTGCTGCCTATTTATGTCAGTGTATTGATACGAAAGTGAAACTGCATTGGTATTTAGTGATCCTACAAAATTTCATCCTGATCAAATATCCCAAAGCATGTCCTTGACATGTTCAGTCTTCAGTGATTCTAAAACCATGTACAACTTCTGTTTGGAGCATGATTCCTAAACATTCATAGAAATTTCTCAACTGGACATACAATGGAGCAAACAAATCTATTTTTACTTCACACAGTGCAAGTAAAACTCACCATAGCGTCTGACAGCCTGTGCCATTGTGGTGTGATGTAAAACCATATCCCTCTTGAGGCACCCAGGAGAGTGATTCCGTGGAAGAACAGAATAACAAGCACCAAATATGGGAATAAGGCTGTGAAATACACCACCTGAAGAAACAAAAATAGTAACGGGCTAAAAGTGATATTACATCATTTATAAGAATAAGTCCCTGCTAATAATTGTTGGGAGTAACAATGTCTTGACTGGGTTAAGGGGTAGGGAATTGATGTACGCAATCTCAAAATGATAGCTACAAATCTCGGTTGACGCGGCAAGTGATAAGTGAGATAAGCTACCCAAGTATTATCCCAGGTTTTCTCAGCGCAGGCCAGCTAAACATTTTACTATTAGCAATCTCATTAACTCCAATACTACCAGCTGTATGCAGTTACGCTTCTCAAGGTGAGATGTGTCTGAGTTGTCCTCTCACCGTTTAAGGGGCGATTACTCCAACTTGAAATATTATTGTGCACCCTTTATTACTTATTGATTGGACACAGCTAAGTTATTCAGCCCTCTCAAAATCTGATCGGCAAAAGAGCTGGCCGTGCGCAGCAATATCTCATCCCCCCTCCTCCCAAAACATGCCTTTTGGTTACGAAATTAGGGCATCATTGGTCTGCAAACTATATATTGATGCTAATCATGTTGTTTACATTGTTACAGAGACTTCTGGGATGAGTGAGTAATGTATACCAGCGCCAGAACCCTTTCTGATGGAAAATCTAATACCTATGTTTTGACTCATTTCTTCCCCGATTATTCCGGCCCCTATCAAATATATAAGCCTTTTGAGACAAATGCTTAAAGCACAGATTGGAAAATTTCGTAAAAAAAAATTCTTATCGGCCCACACGATGCCAAAATAAACTAGATATGATTTCATATCTTGCACTTGAACTAAGTACACTTGACTCAAGTTACTGGCACAAAGCGAGATGATGATATAACCTGATACCGCTCTACCTCCCCTAGAATGCTGAATAGAGTGTCCTTAAAATGTTATGATTGAAATTCTATGTCAGAATCAGCTCATTTAGGACTTCCATCTGCTATATAGAGCATTAAGAAGCTTTGGAGGCACGGGACTGGGGACACAGGAGGAGCTTACAATACCCAACCTGGTGTTACCCCACACCCTCAAGAATTGTTGCCTCCCCTATTGTTTCTCCTTAACTACAGCCCTGATAGCTGATGATACAGTCCGGCGTTAGTTGTCCTGTATTATCTGGATTAAGGAAACCGCAGGAAATATTTGTTTACTGAAGCGGAAAACCGACAAATCAGACTGCTGACCCCTAAAACTGAAGCTGGCAAAATCAATTAATAATTCTATTCTTGGTTGAAAAATATTTACACAACGCCATAGATGGATTCCGAATAATATCCATATCTGCATGATAAGAGAAAACAAAAATTTCTAATTTTACAAGGATGAAAATATTGGGTTTGGCACCTAACCCATTTTGTGATTCTGAATTTTCGTTGCTGGTCAAAGATAAAATTCTGTGTACACATTGCAGGCTGGCCATTGAATCCAAAAATGCCAACAGTTTCAACCATATCTCAATATGCCGTAGAGGTGTAGACCCAGATCTTTGTACACAGATATCCAAAGGCTCGGGTCGTGATAAAAAGACACTAAACCTTAGAATTTCAAGGAAGTAATGTTTTGCACCTTTCAGAACTGGGTTTATTTTGTAATGCTGATTGTTATTGGCTAAATCCTTCACACTATATTCATCTTTTAATTTTACGGATTAATCGCTGCATAAAATTTTTACAATGCACATTAAAATCAATCAATATAATATTGATAAACACATGGAACATAAAATACCCACATTAATACAATGATCATCGCTTCAGATGTTCCTTTCAAACTTTTGGCGAAAGGATATGTGCACTGCTAGCTCTAGGACACAGCAACGGACCTGACTGTCCCCTGCATTAAAAAGACATCCACGCCGCTAAGTTTCAAAATAAAAAAGAGAGAAAGAGGAGAGATGATCCAGTCATTTGCCAGCAGAGTCGCTAGTAATAACTTTTTTGTGAAAAGACCAAATCCTCGCTAAAACTCTAAGAGAACTATATCACTAGTGTTTATATGCAGTGCAGCACATGGACACATAGTGACCACTTCCAATCTGCATATCAGCCCGACAGGACATAAAATAGATATATTCAGGTCACAGCAGAAGAGTGAAGGCGAGGGACTATTACATGTCAGGGAGAGCTTTCCGGGACTACAGGCTTCTATAAAGGTAAGTTATCACTCTGTCCAAAACATGAATCACCGGCTTCTATGTTTTCGGTCACAACTTATTTATGGTTTTAGTTTGTGTTTCCAGTAAACTTAAGTTTTGATGGCAGAAATCTGATTCATCTGATAAATTCATTCCAGATTTTAAAAGAGGGTCTGGAAGTAAGCGTAAGACAATGTTGTCTTCACTGACTTTGAGGTGATTTGCAGATAGGGTATCTTGGAACAATTTTCATTTCAGATCCACCAATATTAATTTGCTGGGGTAGTTTGTAATATAACATGACATAACTTTGCTCGATTGATTGACAGTGAGAAAAGTACATTCCCAGATCACTGCTGGATATTGTGATAAATCAGAGTTGGTCAAATTTCAAGGCTCCTTCGGCATAAGCTAGTCCAATCGAAGTTAAATTTTATTGGGCTCTAGAACGAGGGAAACTGACTGTTGAGGAACATCATCTGTGCAGGAGATGCAAACTGTGATATTAATCCAGAAATAATCTCTACATACATATAATAGGGACTATAGAAAACAACTATCTTTGAATCAATCAAATAATTGAATTAATTTTAAATACCAATCCCCATTTACAGCTAACCACATAATTGTCAAAGACTCCAGCGATAAGCTGCTATCCTTGCCTCTCACAAACCAGGATTAATCAGGTCTTGTAATTGGTTTTGCTACAGATTTGTGTATGTGATTTTATAATTTTTTGTTTTCTGGATAAAAATATGTTGTTCGGTTTGCGTCCCAAACCCAGATGTTTTCTCTTCCTATTGGCAGCGATCGGTTTAACATTCATAGCCTCTGCCATAATAACAGAGCACACAACCATTCCGCCCCAACACACTGACAGACCAGCTGCTATAACATGACCCGGGAATCAAGCGAGCCCTCAAACAATAAAAGACAGTGAAGTAGGAGCAAAGGTCGGTCATTCAAACTCATGTCCTATCGATTTATGATTAGCCTGAGAACCAACACTGGTTCATTGATTCTGAAAGAGGGGCTAGTACCATCCCCAGTACAGTAGCTCTAGGACCCTGGTTCATTGCTCATGAAGTGAAAACTTCTGATAAGCTTGAAAAACCAAGACTGTTCATTGATTCTGGCAGTTGGGCCCTCGTATAGATCCCTAATACAGTAGCTCTACGACCCTGGTTAATTGCTTATGAGATGGAAACCAGGCGCAAACACAACGACAAAATATCATAACAATATTCAACAGATCATGATTATCTGTCACACACAAGCTCATATTTTTTTACAAATCTCTGTGCCGTCTACTATTGAGCAATATGTCCATTATTTATATACAGATGACACTCTGATCACGGACTGATGAACTATGATCGAATCTCTATCTTTACTTCATCGTAATAAGTCTAATATTATTATTATTATTATGGGAAAAAAGTTTGATTCAGCCTTTTACCCCTCTCCCTCTACCCAAAGGTTAAAAAAATCATACTACCTCATGTGTGCCTCTTGTTCTGAACGCAAAATTTTTAAGGCTGGCACCAGTTATGGCCTGGTAACTCATAACAGTTGGACCAAATATGGCATTGCATTGTGGGAAACTTGTTTGCGGCCTTTCGGGAAACGACCATAATTGAATATGGTACAATGATAGCAATAAAGGCTTACAGTAAATTTGTGTGGTCCTGCTGCAAAGGTAATATTACACTGAGATTGTAAAAGGATGACGGGTCGTGTACCTGTCACCATAATAAGGGATGTTAAGTGAGATTAGAAATAAGGGTATATTATCTGTATTGTGATTCGGCTATCAAGGGACGAGATGTTTGAAAGTTGAACTTTGCATCACACTGCATACATTTCCTATACTGCCTGCTTGGTTAAATAATTCCCTTAATAAGTAATTATAAAACCAAAATATCCTCTTAAACAAGAGAAGAAACAGCCAAGTGCCAAGAATTTTCTCATTCGCCAGTTTTTTTTATTTCCAATAATTCTGAGTTACCCCACCCTGTGAGCGGAACTAATATCTACTTTTGGCGCTTTCTATGAATTTCAATAACACAGGATAAAATTATCTGATGTTTGAATTCCTTGAATTGTAGTATATAGAAACAGCAGTCGCTTGCCTATTGCTTCATCACCCTATAATTATATTTAACTCATAACCCAGTTGCAACACATGACCTCATTAAACTGCAGACATAAAGCTTCAAGATAGGTTCAAAGGACATTGCGGAGCACATTTCCCATGTGTTGCTAAGAGGAATTTTTATAAGGTCCCACAATGCAATTTCTACCTGGAATTAAGGGCAATCTTAGATATGACCTCAATGACAATCCAGAATAATTTCATTGTGGGATACTCATGGTCGATTAAAATTGATTGATAAAAAAAGGTTGATTTAAAATCAGGCGTTCGTATGAGGGGCCAATCCCGAAGTGTATGCTCTAACTACCACATCCCGAAGTGTATGCTCTAACTACCCTGTTAAGTGGAATAATTGAGATATTTGTACCTTAAGTTGACCTTTTTTACCTTTCTGTTTCTTATTTTGACCTTATTTGAACATTATTGAGACCTAACACAGACCCCCCACCTTGACTCACCTTACCAGACAACTTGACACCTCTATATAAAGAGCAGAAGACGAACACCCAGGCTCCGAGCAGACACAGATCTTACTCCCAGCTAACACTACCGATCTCATGTATACCTCGTGACTCATTCAATACTCGCCTCCTACAAGCAACAGTCAGTGAAAGTGACTGAGAGGTTGGGGGGGGCCATAACCGCCCCCAGTGCAACGACTCTGGGTCCTGGTTAATTTCTCATGAAAATTACATAAACTTAATTTACTCAATCCACTGTAGGGTGGTTGTAGTGGCTTTCAATGACCAACCATAAATTGGGTGGTTGTTAGTAATAAGAATGCCACTAACAGCGACTGATACTGTTTGAGCAGGATTACTCAGTGATCAGTAATCTAGAAGTACATCATGGGTATCTCTTACATGTAAGGACAGTTATAGCCTTAGCATCTGATGAGTACTCTTCTTCAATTTTGGGAGACAAATCAAATCACTGAGGCTACATTTTTTGTCTATCTCTCAGAGCATGAGTTAATTAAAGTAGCTCGGGTACCATCAAGAAGATTCAGGTGTGATTTCCTAATGTCATTTTCTAGATTTAGGGGTGGGAACTCATATGGCACGGAGACTAAATTGACTCGATCAGAGAGACCAAATATTGTAATATCGGTGTCACTCTGATCCATTGTGATCTTAATAGTGCATCATAATTATGTTTGCCATCGTATGGATAAGTCTCACATGATTGGGCTAACTTTGCATTGGCGGAGGTAATATTAAAAATTGTTTAGTTGGTCGTCAAATTCCCAAGAGGTTTGGTTACATCACAAAATCTATCTTAGGATGATATAAGTAATCCCATCGAACCTCGCACGTTGGAGTAAACACGCTAAACATGTTGGAGCACATAATATTGCTAGCTTGTCATGGCAAGCTTCGTTCGGTATGTGGGGATGGCTGTCCAGACAGGCTAGCAATATGTGCGCGCCCACGTGCCATGCATGTTTGCTCCAAGGTGCAAGGCCCTAGGGATCACTTATAACGTTTGGTATGTGGGGATGGGTGATTCTCCTCGTATGGATTACTTATATCGTTTGGTATGTGGGGTGGGTGATTCCCCCCTTAGGGATTACTTATATCGTTTGGTATGTGGGGGTGAGTGATTCCCCTTGTAGGGATTACTTATATCGTTTCTTATGTGGGGTGGGTGATTCCCCCCTTAGGAATTACTTATATCGTTTGGTATGTGGGGGTGGCTGATTCCCCCGTAGAGATTACTTATATCGATTGGTATGTGGGGTCGGGTGCTTCCCCTCGTAGGGATTACTTATATCGTTTGGTATGTGAGGGGGTGGGTGATTCCCCCTACGACAAAGCTTTTCTAGGCAGGCTAACATATCGCCTACAACCCATGCAGAGATTAAATTGATCAAACCAATGATCTTTACACAGAGGTGCAGAGGAGCAACTACGGTTGACCAAAACCGCCAATTTTTCGAACATGATAGCCCCAGTGCCTGTAATTATGGCGGTTTTGGTCGACCAAAACCGCCACTGAAGCTGCAAATCATACTTGTTTTTTATTTTAGTGTGTGTATTGGCCGAGAAAAACCGCCACTGTTGCTACAAATCATACTTGTTTTCTTTTGAGTGGCGGTTTTGGTCGACGAAAACCGCCAAAGAAAAATTCTTATTTCAGACAGGTCAGGACAACTCCCACCATGAACAGACTGATTATGTGATATATACCAAGTTCTTCAAGACCGGAAACCTTGCCAGTGCTAGGTACTAGTGACTAGTGCTTTGCAATCAAGCTTGTATTAGTTAGGAAATAGAAACATGGCTAGTGCTCATGATTTCTACGATCAATGCCAATTATGTGACTGTTTTTACAGGGGATCAGCCAATCACAGCTATGGATGTGGTCATCCAGCATCTCATCATTCATGAAGTCAACTGCAGGACAGGTTTCACAATATTATCCCCAGGCGATAAGTGCCGCAGGAGTTGTGGGTTCGAGCCCCACTGGAGAGCTTTCATTGTTGATTGTTCCAGCCCCCAGCACCCTCAGGTGTATACCTCTCCTGTGTACTTGTCTACTGACTGACTCATGGAAAGACATGTGACAGCATGGAAAGACATGCTGACAAGCTGGAAAGACAGCTAAACCTACTACAAGGGGTCCCAGCAATGGGCCATGTAAGGCCAATAACCCTAACACGTACGCTGTGTTTCGTAGGGTGGCAATGGTGGATTGGAATGTGCTGTGGGATGAGAGAACACAACTCCGAGTAGTGAATAGCGGGCTATCTAATTAGCGCCATCGACCCATTCTTTTTTTGGGGATGGTGAGATGGCGCAATCGGTTAGCGCGCTTGCTATTCACTGCCAGGCGATTAGCGCCGCAGGAGTTGTGGGTTCGAGCCCCACTGGGGGAGCTTTCATTGTTGATTGTTCAAGCCCCCAGCACCCTCGGGTGTATACCTCTCCTCATAGTAATACTAATATAGTAAGTATGTTAAAGGGATAATACACTTCTGATCTCTGTTTGGCAGCCAATGGAGCACAGAAAAATGTATGTACATACAAAAACTCCTTATTTGTAATTCAAAACCCCTTGTTCTGCTCAAATGTGCATTCTAAATTGTAGTTGTGCATCTCCAACAAGAAATAAGACAACTAACAGAATTGCTTGTGATCTGAAAAAAGCTAATTTTGTGAGCAGTTGTGTGCTCCTACCTCTTGATTAGTGTTTCAATTGTCCAGATACTCAAAGTGCGCTCTTTTATTACCATAACCGGATATGGTAATAAAAGTGTTAAGCTGGGCTGTTAGAAAATAACAAGCTAAAGTCAAAAGGTCATCCTTATTGCACATGCGCACTTTGAGTATCTGGACAATTGAAACACTAACCAAATGGTAGGAGCACACAACTGCTCACAAAATCAGCTTTTTTCAGATCACAAGCAATTCTGTTAGTTGTCTTATTTCTTGTTGGAGATGCAAAACTACAATTTAGAATGCACATTTGAGCAGAACAAGGGGTTTTGAATTACAAATAAGGAGTTTTTGTATGTACATACATTTTTCTGTGCTCCATTGGCTGCCAAACAGAGATCAGAAGTGAATTATCACTTTAATATGTATGTATGATCAAGGAGTAACAGGACATCCTTGGTAGTCACTAGTACCTAGCACTGGCAAGATTTCCGGTCTTGAAGAACTTACGAATAGTATATATCACATAATCAGGATATTTGTAGTGGGAGTTGTGCTCACCAATCTCAAATAAGAATTTTTCATTTTTTTGATCAACTAAAACCGCCACTCCAAAGAAAACAAATGTGATTTGTAGCTACAGTGGCGGTTTTGGTCGACCAAAACCGCCATAATCACAGGAACTGGGGATATTATGTGGGAAAATCGGTGGTTTTGGTCAACCGTAGAGCAACACAATCGTTAGATTTTACCACAAACCCTTAGATTGTCTGTAGGGGGAAGGGTTGCTTGGACCATCATTTAAGTTACAGTAGCGCTTTTGAAATTGCGATGTTGACTCGGGTAAAAAAATTAGCAAATCAAAAGCCAATTATCATATCTTTCAAATTTTTTCCCCGACTTCAGGGGACCATGATCTTGAATTTTGAGCATTTTAGACTAGTTTAATCCTAAAGAGCAATAAAGAGGGGACAACCTAAGTGGTTGAGAAAAATTGGGAAACATTTTTTAGTTAACCTACTGGTTTCATCCGTATCGGAGGCTATTTTAAAGGTTGCCACAGTGCTCTCAATTAGACTGAGACCTTCTATAAGATACTAAAAATGGGGAGGCGCTACTCTAGCTTTAATTAGTCTTCTAAGCTCACTTGTAATATTCAGAGGCAGGTAATACACGCTTGTACCCAGCTTTCTCTGCCAGAGTAGCGTTCCAGATACCTAGTCGTCTCCCCGTGTTATCTGTACAGAATCCAGTAGAGAAGCCGCTGGTGTTCTGTAGACATCTCTCTGCAGGCATGTCAGGAGTCAGTAGTGAGCAGACTGGAAAAATAGAAAATAATAATAATGGACTTTTTTTTAAACTGGAAGACAGTCGAAAAACCAATTCTTTAATACAAACTGGGCTACAGCGCCCTAATTAAGTTGGATTGTGAACAATAAGACCAACATTAATTTAAGTGCTCAGCTCAAACATTGCCTAGTTGCTGGTATTGCCATTTCATTGATGTTCCCATCCCCGCATACGGGGTACAGGGTTGACTGGCCAGTCAGCCAATCACAGTTGACTGTGGGAAATTCCCGGTCTGAAAAGTCTGTTGTGACAATGTTCAAAACCGTATGCCCAAAACATGACCGGGCCGACTTTTCCTAGGTGCGGGTCGGTTCACCCATCAAAAAGCAGGATTGGCCGGTCTGTTTTGTCGGATTTCTCCCGGTTTGGACTGACCTTTAGAGTGTCTGAACGATGTCAGAGTTAAATGACAATAGGTTGTATCCTTTGATCAATGCACATCTCCGGACAGAAGGGCTTGGTAGCTAGCTGTGGTGCTATACTCCGATGGTCGAAGATACCCGTAGAAAGCTACTGCCATCATGCAGCAAAATTGGCACGCAACTCAAGGAGCAAGTATTTCAGCTGCCCTGTTAAGTCCGAACAGATGATTGGAAGACAATACAGTTTTCGTGCCTGCTGTAGACTCATTCCTAAACCATTTCAGCATCAGCTTGAGTCTTCCTGAGTCCACTGATACTTTACGGTCTAACTTGCGAAAAAGATGGCGCAGGGCGGAGATGTGAGTCTGTAATGTACCGCAAGCAAGGCCGTTTTTATTCAGATGTGCAATCCACAACTCCACTGAAGATTTACAGGCTTCTGTCTGGTAAGAAAGGCCCATGCCATCACAGGACTTTTTGAATTTATTAAAATAATTTTCCTTGGCGATAGTTTTGATAACTTGGGTGATAGTTTGGGTTGAATTGGTCATTTCTGACCTGATTGGGTGGAATGCTTTGTGCTGGATGGCCTTGATTTCCCTTGAAACCTTGATTCTGATAGTTATACCTTGGGCTGTTTGGCCTGTTTCCTTGGTTAGGATTGGTTTGATTAGGTTTGATTGGTGTATGAATGACGGTTCAAATCTTCTTGGGCAGGGTCTTGTTGTGATCGGATGCTGTTTAGTTGTTGTTCTTCTAGGTTAATGGCACAAATATTTCATTTTGTCCTTACTATCTTTCTAGAGTTTTCCCTTCTTTCAGCCATCAGGTAGGCGTCATGGGCAAAAACAGGGTCCCCGGTCCATAAAATATATCTGTGTTGCCTCATCGAGGGTAGAGTTGTTGGGCCAGAGTTTCGACCTTATTATAAAAAGAGCATATTGTTCGGTCCGGCCTCTTTGTTATGTTTGCCAATTCATTGGCGGGCACTCCACTCTTTTTGCCGAACTTGGCTTTCAGAGCAAAAACCAGCTTAGGATAATCATCCGCTAGCTCTGCTGCCTTATCAATAACCTTTTTGTAGACCAAAAGGGCACCATCTGAGAAATACATTGGCAGGAGGCGGGCCAAGTTTTGTCTTGGGATGCCTAACCCCAGGCAGTGAAGGTCAAACTGGTCAATAAACTCTGTGAAGTAGGTTTTGTCCAGATATGTGTTCGTGAACTTTTCGAGTTCAGGGGTGCGTCCATGAAAAGTGGTTAGGTTGAGCACGGAGCTCAAATTATCTAAGACTCTCCTATCCTTTTAATGTTTATTGTTATGACAACTATCATCGCTGTCATCTCCATCATCATCAGGCTCAGGCATCATTGGCTCTCATAATCACCCTCATATACCAGCCTAGAGGTGTGAAATGCCTAGAACACTTTGTGGATTATCAATCTCTGTCGGATATTAAAAACTCATTGAATCAACGTCAGCTAAAAGATATATGGAATATAAATTATAAGCAGCTAGTGAAAGACACTGCTCCTGAACTTTTACGATCTTCAAAGAGAGGTAGACGAGGCGGGGTGCGTGTGAACCATAGTAATAAAAATGGTAAGGTACCGCTGTTGTACTCACCAATGCACAATCGATTCGGAATAAGCTTGATGAACTGCACTCTCTCTTGAACACTAAGCGCCTAAAAAATCAATCTCAGCTTATCTGCATCACAGAATACTGGCTCAGCCCTGCTATATCAACCTCTCGTACTGAACTCGATGGATATGAACAATTTAGAAATGATAGACAACCTGACACTAGCGGTAAATCATGTGGAGGAGGTATTCTCGTCTACATCGACAGCAAATGGTCAACAAACAATAGCGTAATCTTCAATCATAATGACAACCACTGTGAAATCCTTACTATCAAATCCCGGCCACATTGGCTACCTCGTGAATTTTCTTCCATAATCTCTGTTTCATGCGACACTCCGTTTACCGGTAATTCCAGACTTAAACATAATGCTACTTCCACTGCTAAAACAATCTCTACACACGTTAAGGAACTGGAGAAAAATCACCCTGATTCTTGTATTATGGTAATGGGCGATTTCAACCAGCTTCCTTTCAGACTTGATGGATACTACCAGGTAGTTAAAACACTGACAAGAAACAATAGAATCCTAGACAAATGTTACATCAGACTCAAAGACGCCTTCAGCCATTGCCACCAACTTGCAAACCTCGGAGGATCTGACCATTACATAGCTCTTCTCATCCCAACATACACACCTCTCTCCAAATATAAACCTACCAGAGTAACCCGTCGTATGTTTACAAACGAAAACTGTGACAACTTGAAAGCAGCTTTGGATATTACACTCTGGGATAATTTACTTTCTGATGAGGATGATATCCACACCCAGACTGAAGTTATCTCAGACTATATCAATTTCTGTACAGACACCTGCATACCCACTAAAAGTTTCAGGATGTGTACCAACCAAAACCCGTGGATGAACAAGCATATATCAGAGATGTTGGAACAAAAACAAACTGCTCATGAAACTGGCAATCGTAAACTGTATAACAAACTTAAGCGTGATATAACCAAGGCAATAATTATCGCTAAGAAAAGCTACTCTACCAAAATTCAACAACAATTAGTCAAACAACCTGCAAAAGCATGGACGGATATCAAGAAAATTAGTGGGCTACCTACTAGCAGCTCCTAAGCAGAACCTATTTGCCCCAGATGACCTGAATACCTTCTTCACCAGATATGAGAAACCTATACCCGTCCCGCCTGTGATAAACAATTCTAACGCTACAGCACCACCACTAGAAATAAAAGAAGATATAGTCCTCAAACAGCTCAGTGGACTTAACCCTAGGAAAGGCCCCGGACCAGATGGCCTTATTCCCAAAGTTTTAAAGCTATGCTCCAACCAGCTGGCGCCTATCATCACTAGACAGTTCAGCTCCTCTATCAACTCTAAAACTACACCTGCTTCATGGAAATCGGCTATAATAAAACCTCTACCAAAAGTAAAAGACCCTGCTCAACTTAAACAATATCGACCAATAACGCTAACTAGCTGTCTCTGCAAGATGATGGAGCGGCTTGTAAAACATTATATTATGGCTCATACTCCTATGGATAGATACCAGTTCGCATATCAAGCTAATCGGTCTACACAAGATGCCCTGCTCTGTCCAGCTTCGACCGTCACCAGCTTTATTGACCAGAAGGCTTCACACTATGCTAGATGTCTCTTCTTAGACTTTTCATCGGCCTTTAATACTATACATGTTCCTGATCTTATCTCGCAGCTTACTCATCTTGACTCCAATGTCACTGAGTGGGTCTACAGCTTCTTATCTAACAGAGTGCAAAGAACTGTTGTTGATGGTAAAACTTCAAATGCTATTATAACGAACACTGGCACCCCCCAGGGCTGCTGTCTGTCTCCCCTTTTGTTCTCCATATATACAAACCGGATGACCTCAAACCTGAGTAATGTTACAATAATTAAGTACGCAGATGACACTTGCATCATAGGCTGCATAGCTAATCAATCAGATCTCAACTCCTATTTTGATGAAAAATATAGAATTGCTAAACAATGTGCTGATTTAAATCTTTTATTAAACCCTACTTAGACCCAGGAAATGATGCAATCCACCCAATATGTTAAACCTTCTACCCCTACACTTGTTTTAAATGATACTGCTATTGCTTTTAGTGATAAAGTTAAATATCTTGGTCTATTAGTTGACGATAAGTTTTAATGATCATGTGCATGGTAAAGTTTCAACCGCCTCTCAAAGGATGTATGTAGTCAGGAATTTTGTATTTTTAAGCTCTAAATCACTATCAAATATGCTTTTTAAAAGTTTTATTGTATCACAAATCTCCTATTGCTTACCCATTATTTTTAAAAGCTTGTATGCTGCTGACAAGCAACGCCTGTGTAAAATTTTCAAGGACGCTATTAAGTTAGGCATTGAACATCCCAATATTTATACCATGATGGACAATCAGACACGAACACTGGCCTTACGCTATATTCACGATGAGGATCATTTCATCAATGATTTGTTGAGTAAATGTCCATCTGGCAGATACCGTACAGTAAAACATAGAAGCTCACTGGGGAGAGACTGTTTTCTGCGTCATATCACTCTTATTTTAAACGAAATACTTTTTTAGACAGAGATTTGATTTTTTATTCCAAGTGTCTTCGCTTTTTCTTGCTGATTCAAAGTGCCAGCAATTACACTGTATTTCGCGACTCATTTTTTCTTTTAATAATGCCGTCAGTGATAGTAATAAAATCCATCCATCCATCCAGGACTATTATCGCCTGGTTGCGGCCTTCGAGAGGTGTTTAATTTTGATCTCTGATGTCTCTCACCATCTCGACTTCTACTATTATCACTCAGTGCACCGAAGTCACTTTTTGACCCAGAGAGGCGCTCTCTATCGCCGTGTCCAACATCGTTGGGCATTTGTGGGTTAGTAGGTGCTGAGCCAAGTTGAGGTTGTACATGGTTGTGTGAACTATAGTGTTGATTTCCTGCGCTATGGGCGGCTAGTGGTGGAAAGTCACCATGGCCGCCTTGTAGTGCGGGTAAACTTTTATTCTCTTTACCATAAGTGTCCTTCCTTTGCATCCAATGAGGGCTATTGAACACATCAGATTGAGTATGTGGGGGTAAATGGTCCCGTGAACTATGATGCAGAGGTTGCCAAGATGAAAATTCACCTGCGTCACCTTGAGCATCTATGTCAACCTCACCTTCGAGGTATTTACTGTAAACTCGGCCATCTGAGCTAGGAAGGTTTATCCTGGCATGTTGGGAAAATTCTCTCGGTCTATTGTTTGCCAACAATTGTACTAGGGGCTCTTGCCGAGCTGAAGGCACTTCACGATGATGCGTCTGTTGAAGCACTTGCTCAGGGCCGGATTCTCTGTTATATCCAGTAGCATGAGGACGTGACCTATGTGAGGATGGTCGGGATCTTCGAGTGAATGTTGGGAGTTCAGCAGCTGGGGTAAAGAATTGATCCTGAGCAGGACTTTAGAATCTGTGATGTGGGTTAGGTTCTATTTGGGAGTTTAGGTGAGTTGGGGTTAGAATATTTTTTGAAGCGGGGACGGGGGTTTCCATTAATAATTGGTCTTCTTTGGTATTCTCTTCAAAACGAATAGATTTTTGATTGGTTTCACCTCTGTATCAAAACAGCCATCTAATTGTTCCTCATCAAGTGGGTTCGATCTAATCCTTGTCTGAGACTTCAAAATAGTTTGTAGTGGGGTTGTCATGTTTTCCATTAGTGTATTCTGCTGCATGGGTGGGGGAGTTGGAGGTTTTGGAAGTTTTAGTGTTGGGGGTGTAGGGGGTCTGGGAGCTAACGGAGGTTTTCTTGTAGTGGTTTGTTTTGGTAGATCAAACTCAACTTTTCTGTCAGGTATAGGAGGGGTGGAAGCTTGGTTTCATATCTCTTTGGGATTGCACCACTAGCTTGTGCATCTGTTAAGGATGGCTCGGTCGGTGGTGTCTTGGGTGCTAGAGTTTCATTACTAGCGGACTGAGTTTGAATTGTATCTTGATCTTCTTGGTGTGATAGCGGGGTCGAGGTCAATTCTGTCCTAAAAGGATTTGTGACGTCAAATTCAAACTCGTTACTGGCTGTTGCAGCTCTTATTGTTGTATCAATCTCTTGATTGAACGGAGCGGATTGAGGGACAGGATCAGACAGCGTGGATGATTTTTCTTTAGACTTACGAGATCTTAAAGATTTGCCACCTATCACTGTTGTTTCTGAAAGGTCATCTTTACCCCAATGGTCTAGGGCTTTCAACTCTTTGGACCTCTCTTTTTCCTTCTTTGTCTTATGAGAAGAGGAAGGGGAAGCGAACAAACGTCCCATCGAATTGAAAGTGCTACGAAGAGCAGGCATACTCAAACTAACCTTAGCTTGACTTTTTGGCCTGAATACGATGGATGAATGTTGAAACAGGGGTATGGTAGATTGGGCACAATAAATCTAGATAGATATAATCGGGTAAAATGACTTGGGTAAGATTGAATGCGATAGCTGTAAATAGAATTTATGATTAGCCACAAAAGCGATATGAATGCCTTCAAGGGTCAAACACGATACAGCTGGGGTTAAAACAGTATGTATTACAGATTATAATGTGCTGTGAAGATTTAAATAAGTTTAATGACTGACCTATGATCTTTATCAGCAATACACTGATTTTTGGCTTATTATATAATCCAAATATTCACTTTATAATAGGTAAATAAAACCGTCAGCGCAGAAACTTTATAGGACGCTACTTCAAGCTAAATACGTTAGGAACTTTTCTTAAAATGAATTGTTAAATTATTTTGAGATATCAATGAATTTTATATGGGTATGACTTTTAATCCGAGTTCAACGCGGGACCTCCATGTGAGAAACGGACTGGGCCTTGTACACAACAAGGTGTAGTTAGCTTGCTTCGAGTCTTCTCTGATGAGCGAGAGGGCTTTTATATTCAGTTTAGGGTTCTATTTAGTTTAGCACCGAAAGCCATCGCTTGAATTATGAAATCATTATATAACCCACAGAAGGGTCTCAAAGATACACAGATATACGATACACTGATCTACCATAGGCTGATACACAATACACTGTTCCGATAAATTCTGATGGTCATCAATGAATGATATCAATTAATCTCCTGACAAAAATGTAATACACGCAC
Organism: Membranipora membranacea; assembly: GCA_914767715.1. Classification (NCBI taxonomy): domain Eukaryota; kingdom Metazoa; phylum Bryozoa; class Gymnolaemata; order Cheilostomatida; family Membraniporidae; genus Membranipora; species Membranipora membranacea. Next base: position 21,207,413 of record OU612072.1, read on the forward strand.
TGTTTATCTACTCATGAGCTTAATGCACTAGACGTCGTCACAAGTTTTAACTTAAATTTAATTCAAGGTTATTATAATACACAGTCTATTTAAATCATCACAAGTTATATATATTGCAGCTTTTGTTATCTGTTTATGATCTAGTACATGAAAGTGCCGACAAGGCCGTCTGCAAGTGTGTGAGGTTTTGGATTCCCTTTGAATACACAATTGTGACTACTAAAGAGTCAAGTGGCTGTGATTACCAATTATTTGTGTCAACCAGACAGGCATAAAACTAATCTGTTTAGACTAAGACTATTTATTTAATTACCCTGACCATTTAATTCAGTTGAGACAAAATACACGTATAAAATATTAATATAAGGTTAAAAATATTAAAAGGCGTTCTGAATATTCTGACCTGACTGTCTTTGCACTCGTATCCTTGGTTATATAGAATGCCAGATGAGTGCTGATTAAAACACTGATAGCACAGATAAGCTGGTTTTACTCGAATTACACAACAATACATTATATTATATGATACAATTAATTATTTCACTTTACAATCTAAGACACTGCTGAATAGGACAACGGTCCTGTTGCTTTTCTGTCTTAATACTAACTGCTGTCTATATGTATTGTTGTGCCACTGATGTACATGTGACATACTCTTTTGGTAGGTGGTTTCACTTTGATGATATAGTGTTGTACATTCAGCTGCAGCTGGTGCAAGTATTACTGATGTTGATGGTAACTGGTAATTGTATTCTCTTTCTTCTTTAGGAGTGATGGTGTGTAGTATGATATTATTCCGATTCTCGTTCATAGCTCTGGCGTTCAGGTCGTCATATATATAGCAGAAGGTAGGGATGTAATACTAAGCTGATGCTAAAATAGAAATCTCCGCAAACCAACGTTAATTTACAGTTGTAATAAAACACCATTAAGTGTTGTTTTTATCTAAATAAAATCCTATCTACTGATAGGCTGTTAATAATTCTGTGTACTTTTAAACTCAACATTAGTTTCACAATAAAATCCCATCACCTTAAAATTTAACTATAACGTAAAATCATTAATATTTATAAGATTTTGGATTTATGGATTTAGATATGGATATGGATATGGATATGGATATGGATTTATGGACTTATGGATTATAAATTGTGACATCACCTCATGTTCGAAATGAGGTTTGAAGGAAGACGATGTTGTGTGTCAAATTAATGATCCAAGGCTTAAAGAATACTGACTCTGTCATCTCATTTTTGCAACGCTCAAACACGTCAGCAACTTTCACCACCCTAGCTTCTTTTCCATGGATCAAGCATAGTTATTTGTATGAAGTTGGAAGCGTTGGTTTAGATCTCTCGAAAAATTCTAGTAATATTAAGATCCCTGTATAATATGATTTTATCATGGTAGCGACTACCCTCAGAGATGGTGATGAAAACATTTTCTCTGGTTGAGCTATCACCGCAGAAAGTTGTTATTGTCGGTTTATCATGGTAGCGACTACCCTCAGAGATTGTGATGAAAATATTTTCTCTGGTTGAGCTATCACCGCAGAGAGTTGTTATTGTCGGTTTATCATGGTAGCGACTACCCTCAGAGATGGTGATGAAAACATTTTCTCTGCTTGAGCTATTACCGCAGAAAGTTGTTATTGTCAGTTTTTTGCCATTCCTCTAGTACAGTAAGTCTGTCTGGTATTCATCCTGTTTGATAACGAATCTCAAGAAATATATCAATTTTTAATAGTACTTGTGTGCGCTTTAAAAATTGTCACAATGACAGTAGTAAGTAGCTACACCTAAGGACTGAAGTAGGTTAACCTCCTTAGTTGTAGAGAGACTAACCTCTTTGGCCCAAAGAGTGTTGGCTACAATACTGGTGATTTGTGATATCTTATATCTTATTCTAAATGCTTCTTTATTTCTTTGTTTGCTGTACTTTGAAAATTTGCACACTAAAAATTTATAACAAGACCGGAAACAGTATATACGATGCATCCAGTTAACTCCCTGATATCACATGGCAATTTGTCGCATACACTGTATGTGACACGCCTAGGTGCATGACTCTGCATGAAGTTAGGTGTTGTATATTGCACTGTCATGGTTGCCATGGTCCTAATCTGATTAATTGTTATACTCTTCCGCATTTACTTCCATTTTTTGCACATTTAATTACCATCTAAATGCGGAGGTTGGCCATTGAAATAATGACGTATCATCCCACCCGTTTCTATTTTTACGACCTATTTATACAGGTCAGTATAAAGAACAGTGGTTTTTGCTATGAAGAATCAGTTACAATTGCGAGTTACGATCGGGAGTTACGTGTGACAGTTACAGCTTGGCGTTGCAATTTATCAGTTGCCTGGGGCATTTGCCCCAGTGTGTAGTTCAGTAATATATTCATCAAACTGCCGAAAAACTGCATTCAGTATTATAAAGTAGTCTCATATGAACTCTGCCAGCAGTGAACTGTCGTGATCTTTCTCGATCCGACAAATTTACTCCCTGACCCACCAGAGAGACTTAAATCCCTGTTCACATAAGAAGTTTGGGACAATATTTATTCGAAAGGTTTGAAACAAAACTTGCTTTATTCATTTCCTAAGGGTCAATAATGGTTAGCCACACCTTTTGAATGATAAAAGTGACTATATTGAACTAAAATGGGACTGGCACTATTCTCACAGAACATTTTCTGAAAACTTTATGGTTGCTTCCCACAAGTAAAGAGGGTACAACTCCCAATTATCTAAACCTATCGGCCCAAAAGCAAATAAGGTGACCTATGAGGTGTAATTAAATTGCTTTACAAATAGGGTAAACTGGACTGAAAGAATTAACTCAATTTGTAAACTTCAATTCAACCTCATGAGTAAAATTCTACGCAGTATAGGTTTCTCTTATATATTTCGTTATTTGAGTTGCCACAAATGTTTGCCATGGAATGGAAACTATATGAGAGGTAATATTTTGCTGATGATTTTTCCAGGTAACTGAAGTATCTGATCTTTCTGGTGAATTTTCTAATAAAGTGACGACTCAGTCCATTTTGATGACTGGTACTTTTATTTGCGCTAGTGTGTTTATGATTTATTTTATGTCCTTTAAATGGCTCATCGTGGGTACGTTCTCAGTCATAACAGTTCTAAAACATTTCTTCTCTAAGAATAAAACGACACGAGTCAAAGAGATCAAAGGATAATAAACACCTAAATCCTCTTTTGAAAGTTGAAACATATTGTATATATGGTGATCAATAAGGTCACATTGTTTCAATTGAGTTGATTGTTGTGGCTGATTATTTTAGAATTTATAAGAATTATGCTACCCTGAGGTGGCAGCAATTACTTTCTGCGCTGAAGCAATATGTTTAACTAAACTCCCAACAATAGGCATTCGCTCATGCCGTTGGGCCATTTACTAGTAGTCATAATTAATTCTGAAGTAATGAAGCCGGCAGTCAACTAGGATGCAGGCTCTAAAATTGGTGCTAGTTTTGGGATTTACTGGTGAGGTCAAATATTATTTAAATTGATTTGATATATTTGTAATGAAGCTGGAAAAGCGATCATGCCAAACTGCTATGTTTCTTGACCATTATTAAATTCTGCACTTCGGTAGGAGATTTCTTATATACTTTAGATAACTTATTTCAGTTAAATTACTACATCAAATCAGTAGCATGTTTTTTAGATTGACAGTACATTACTTGTGCAAGTTTCATAGGATAACTTATTGCTCTACAAAACCTGAAGTCAAAGGGAGCTCGGAAAATTTTAATTTTTCGAAACATTCACCCTTCAAAATGGATGCGTGACTGTCAACTTGATCAGAAATGTGTCCTGATTGAATCAGGAGGATAACTCCAATAATCTTCGCATCATATGTTCAATTTGCAAGAGAGTGCTTGACATAGACCCGGTTAATTAATCGAGATTTTGGAAAATTCTTCCCTGTCAATACAGCAAATATGCGAATTATTTGAATTAAGCATAATAATAATTATGTGATGTATATAATAAACAACTAATGTACTGTATATTTTAGTTCCTGTGCTCACACAAAGCAATACCTGCTCTTCGAAAAGAATAATTTACCCAACTGTAACCATCAGGAACGAAAGTGAGTCAAAAGCAAAAATCAATGGGGAGATTTGGGCCTACGGTGACGGGATCAAGTTGAAATGTGAAGGTGAATATTTCTTATTCTTTTATGATTTTTATATATAATAATGTGTACATAATATGTTTCATAGGTAAATGATGTAAACGACACTGCAGCAGGTAATTGATAGCTTGTTATCTAAAGGACAGAAATAATTTGTGAAAGCAATACATAGTTCATGTACTTTTTTATCGGGAATGATTTAGCTGGTGAGCCTTGTAAAGTTTCATAATTTGATAATTCAAGTACAATTGTATTTGTTTCATTTCGATATATTTTTTTTAAAACTTGTCTTTGCCTGTGTTATATTTGGATGTTTCCTTTGTGTGGTTGAACAGGGCCTGGAGAAAAGTTCACATGGCTCAGATGGTCTTATGGAAAATTGCAAGAAATTGAAGATGATAGATGGGCTATTAGAGATAAAGGTTCGCTGATTTTGAAAATCCATCCAAATATAGCAGTTTATGATGAAAGCCTTGATCCTGAAGATACACTGGGTTATCAACATTCAGGTTTTGTCATATGCCTTGCCTGGGAAATCACAACACAGATCCTCTACATTTCAAATTTAGTACCTACCCGCTATCCCTGTAAGTATCAATTATACACCTCACTCCAGGTGAGGAAGTTACACTGTTACGTTGAAAAGATTGGTGAATTAATTGAGTGTTGCTCGGCATAACTGCAAAACATCATAATTTTTCTTATGCCATTCTTGTTAGGCTTGTTCACAGTCGAGATGCCCTTAATGAATTGGACAAGCATTTCATACTGAGTTATAAAAATAGTGAATCATATTATTGAATTAAGCACCTGAGCTCTTCTATGAGTGTTAGTATTTGAGATTAAACCTAGCTTAAAGGGCAACCAAGGTTTCAAACAACTTCTCATTGATGGCCATTGATTAATAGCAGATTGCACCTTCTGAATGGGGAAAAAGACAAAATATAATTCGGATGATTATTCAGCCAGAATCCTTGTGAAACATTTCTTCCATCAGGCACTCAAACTCAGCTTAAAGGGCAACCGAGGTTTCAAACAACTTCTCATTGATGGCCATTGATTATTAGCAGATTGCACCTTCTGCATGGGGAAAAAGACAAAATATAATTCGGATGATTATTCAGCCAGAATTCTTGTGAAACATTGCTTCCATCAGGTACTCAAACTCAGCTAAAAGAGAATACCACATAGCAGTTTCCTGTTCCTGTTATTATTTAGCCTGTGCTCTATAATTATTACAGCAAAGTCTTGGAACCTCCCTAAACTGAAGTGTTACCCAGCTTAGAGTCAGCAACTACTTTGAGTTTTGCATCGCGTAATGCACAAAGCTGATGCTGCCCAGCACATTATTTGCTACCCATTAATGCATTGCTGCCAAACCTTGGTTGCCCTTTAAAGAGAATACCACATAGCAGTTTCCTGTTCCTGTTATTATTTAGCCTGTGCTCTATAATTATTACAGCAAAGTCTTGGAACCTCCCCTAAACTGAAGCGTTACCCAGCTTAGAGTCAGCAACTACTTTGAGTTTTGCATCGCGTAATGCACAAAGCTGATGCTGCCCAGCACATTATTTCCTACCCATCAATGCATTGCTGCGAAACCTTGGTTGCCCTTCAACTGTTGAAAAATAAAACCCCTATGGTTCATTGCTACCCATGACCGTTACTAGATAATTAAGTGGTTTGCTCAGTGGTTGCCATGTTCTCTATTGATTAATTATTATCTCTCTTTCCTCAAGTTTGCAGCATCAACGAAGTTAACCACAATTACCATGAAAAGGATGAAAATATATGCTGTCATCCATGTTTCAAACATAACTGTGCACCCCGTGTATTACTCAATGATAGTGATGTGGTTTGGTATTCAGAAGCTCTTAAAGAGAGAAAAAAAGGTACATGAACTTGCAGAATTTCCTCAGCTAGTATTCCATCCAATCCCAAACCCAGGCCTCAAACCACTAGGTGCATTTCCTTTAATTAGATTTCTTATGACTGTGACTTTTAACTGGGAGCATCTGGCTCAGACGCCTCACAACCACTCATTCCTATCAAACCAGAATTAGCAGCGGAAAGTAGTCCCAACTTCTGATACTTAATTGTAGTAACAAACCTTGACATGAACTTTAAGTTCTAGAGCAGGAAAATCTTAAAATAACATATAGGAATTAACAAGCCAGCTTTTTAACTATTGTAAAATACACTAAAATTACTGGCTTTTAAAGACTTATATTACTATGCCGAATCTGGTGCAGAAACATTGCAGTAAAGAAATCATAAATGGATGGATTTCATTTTGCATCGGTGAGGCCTTTATTTCAATTCAAGTAGAGATGTTGATTCAAAACTATATATGATATGTGTGTAGGTAGTTCGCATGCGATTGTTTACTCAACATGAAATTTTTTGTTTGAAATAAGCCAGGCAAAATGAATATTTAGTTTACAGCTGCATCTGAAGGACTGCATGATACACTTTCTTATTATACTCATTCTCCAACACAAAAGTTTCATTTGCATTTTCTTTGTATATGGACAATAATCGCAATTGGTTTTGATATGTTACTGAATTTCAGTGTCACGCTATGAGGTTATGTCATGGCGTACATCGTTTAATTTCGAGTTTAGACTTCTTTGATCATATGGATGGAGAAACCCAAAAAATAGATTACGGCGAGATATGACCTTAACTATTCTATGCTAAAATCCAACTTGAGTTTAAACCACCGCTACAACTCAAACAAATGTGTGCTTATTGAGTTCTATATGGCTCAAAGACTCAATTTTTTTAGGCTCAAATATCTAAATTGTCACCTAATAGGAAAATATTATGACATGTCCGCACTGATCCTAAAAATCAGGTTATGAAATCAATACACCTGGTGATGACATCATTATTGTCAACTAGTAAAGTTGGAACCATTTCACTCTGTCCGCAGCTTATTGTCTTCACACCCTGATTTGGCGAACAGTTTGTGCAAATTGTTTGCTGATTAGGTGACAATGCCAAGATTACAGCCTCAAATCACGAGTTTTAAGCTATACAGAATTCAATAATAGTGGCTTAAATATGCAAAAGAAGCTATTGATAAATTAAAGGTATTTCAACGCCCTTAAACTGATTAGAATTACTACTACATGCTAGCTGAGAGCACATCTCCGGTACCATCACATACTTTAGCCTGTTTGGATGTTTAAAAATTTGAAGTGCAGACAGTTTAACTGCATTTTATTACGTGATTCAGAAAAACCAGAGCTTTAGTTTGAGCAATTGTTTTGCTAATTTGGAAATTGATACGGCTATACCAAACATGGTAAGTTGGACTGACACATTTTAACTGTTTTGATGGCTCCTAGTCATCATATTGAAGACTTTGATAGTGATTTAGGACATTGGGGAAACTGAATCTAATGATTACATTGATGAGATCCTGAATGAAATTTCGGATGTCTTTTCTTTTCAGGTTTGGTTTACTGCCACGAGAAAAAGTTTAAATCGAATTTTGCAAGCTCGCTTAATTGCGGCGTGCGTGCAGGCAATGGACTTTATAAAAGCAATCATAGCTACCCTTATGGCATCCGTGTTTATGAGACTCCTTTCTCTCATAAAGTAGAACAAAAAGGATGTGATGTTATAACTCATGAGTCACATATTTCACCTATGCTTGGTAGGTGGTAAGCATATAATGCTACATTACTATTCTGGTTGATTTTGCCAATTCATCAATGAAACCCTATCTCATGAAATACTTTTGACTTGGAGAACTGAATATTTGCATGTGGGCGTTCTTACTAGAGATTATTTTGATGTTTACAAACATATCAGACAGAACATACAATTGTCAATTATCATCTCTGTTACTGTAGATGGACTGTGTTTTTACCGAAAAAAAGTCTGTGTAATATATTTTTTGTCTTAGGGACCATCAACTACAACAGAAATAACGAGTTAACATCAATTACCACCAAAAATCTTGAGTCATAAAAGTGTTCAGAGTTCAACATTCTGTTTCAGTTCCAGAGATCATGTATGAGGAGTGTTCAATAACACTTGAGCCTGGAGAGTATATCCTTAATGATACGAACATCAGGCCTGCAGATAATCTTGCTGAAGCCCATTGGTATTATACTAAATTGGGCCAACCATTCCATCATTATGGTGAGCATGAATAGACCTAGCCTGTCTCAACATGCTTTGTTCGGTGGAGGGGTAGAACAAAGTTTGTCAACTCTTGCGCTGCTCGATGTCGAGCAGCTGATATTAAATATAGTCTTCTCTTGAAAATTGGTAGATAACTTCTATACCACACTAATCAATTTGTATGGGCAAACGAAGTTGTATTCCCGAAAGATATCTGCGTCTTCCTATACAAATTGATCCGTGTGATAAAGATGTTATGTACCCAGTCGCAAGAGAAGACAGTATTTATTATCGGCTGCTTGACATTGATCAGTGCAAGGGTTGACAAGCTCTCCCCCCCACACCGAACAAAGCTTGTTAAGACAGGCTAGAAGAGACCATTCAATTCGATAGACAGTTTTCTGAGCTCTGATTTATGCCTCAATTTGGAGTTGCCCTCTCTCCAGTTTGGTAATTTTAACCCACGCCGCATAGGAAAAACTTGTTGAAAGAGGGTTATCTTGAAAACCGCTAATGTAAAGATAAAAATGAATCAGAATCTGCACCATTGAAAACCCTGGCAGGGTTTCCAAATCATTGGAGGCTTGAATATTGATCAATCTTAATTTTAGTGACGAAATTCATGTAAAATTCTGCCAAATTGTCCGCAAAACAGCCAGAAAATGCTATAACTGACTATCCAAATATTAAAATTATTTCCCAAATTATGTCCATATGAGTGTTCAATGGTGCAGATTCTGAATCAAAAATCATTTTTATCCTACCTTAAGCGGCTCTCAAGATAAGCCTCTTTTCAGCACGTTTTTCCTATGTGGATTGTGTGTTAAAAGTAATTAAACTGGAGAGAGGACAACTTCAAATTGAGGCCTACATTCGAGCTCAGAAATTGTCTATTGCATTAATCTTAACATTCACTAATTGGCAAGCTTAGGAAAGAGCTTCAAAAAGTCCAATAAGTTTCGTGTTAGAGCTTTTATTGTGCCTCCCCATATGTGTTTACATATTGAATGTCTCATTTACTTTAGAGAACCAAGGCAAGATTTTGAATGACCTATAGACACAGATGAAACCAGGGTATTTAAAAAAAATGTAGATTCTGTTTCAAGTGTTCACAACCACTAAGGTTGGCTCCCTTGATGATCTACAATATAAAAAAATTTATTTAACCTTTTGGTAAAGCTACTGGTTTCATCTGTGTCCATAGGCCAGTCAAAAGTTTGCAATGCTGCTCTTAATTAACTGAGAGCTTCAAAATGATATGAAATATGGGGAGGCGCAACTGTAGCTTCAACTTTGCATAATGTCAAACAGGATGTCAATAATACCATAATCGTGTCTGGAAATATTTTTAAGGTCTTTGCATATAAAGCCATTTTGATTAATTATCGAGCACACAGGAACTTGATAGAACAAGATGCCCACAAGTTAATTAAAAGAACCTGTTCAACTCTGCAGTTGTTTGTCTATCTTTTGCGCTCAATTGTTATTAAAATAGCTTGGTATGGTAAATCTTACAAAACAGTTGTTATGTTTACAAAATGTCTTCTTAAACTACTGTTGCCACGCAGGGAAATGTATGTTTTTTGATATTTTAATAGCCCAAAACTTGAAAATATCAGGCCGCAATCTCAGCATTGTCACATAATGGGCAAATAATTTGCACAAACTCATCTTCAAAATAAGGGTAGAAGATTAATTATGTAGCTGATATAATGCCGTAGTTACCTTCATATACGTAAAAATATTGATGCCATGACCAAGTGCGTCATATTAGTATCCCGATTTCAACAATCAGTTTGTGTACAATATATGCCAATTAGTTGACTATGCTGAGATTGAAGCCTTGAAAAGTTTTCTTTGAGCTAAACAGAATTGAAAATGCACAAATTTTCTTTTATGGACAGCAGCAGCCTAAAAACATCGTTTCGGATATTGACTATGATTGGTAACTGATGGTAGATTTCAAATCATTTCAGCAACTAATAGAAATCAGTACAACATCATGTGCTCAGATCAAACACAAACCACCTAAACATGAGCTATATCTAAAGTCCTAAATGTGGTGTGGTATCTCTTGTCTGTCAGACACTCTCTATAATTCAAGATAGTAATGTGACATTGATGTCTTTATGGCAACATACAAGGAATTTTCTAAGTTCTAAGAGCACTGATCAATCTGTATTCAGGAAGAAACCTTTCAGTCGACCCACCAAATAATAGCTTGAAGGAAACACAAATATTGTACTGTTCGGAACTTGGAAAAACAAAGCTTAATTGTGTAAAAGTGAAGGCCAAGTTTGCCGTGGAAGTGGAATCCATGACAACTGACAATGGCAAGTTTGTGACAGATGAAGAAGCGATGACAACCGATGGAACAGGCAAAGGCGGTAATATGGAATTTGTGTTTTCATGAATACTTGTTTACACCCCAAACAACATGAGTAATGACTCAACAAAACAATTACCTGAATATGATAAGCATCTGTTAACTCTGTCATGTCAGAATTGCTGACTTTACAGCTTTTTAATGATCTCCTTGATGTTTGCCATGTACATTATGGTGACAAGAGCAATGTTTGAATCTTTGTTAATATGAATCAAGTTGACAATGAGAATTGTTATACCAAAATGATGTAGGTATTGTTTGAAGTTATTTTCTTGAACAGGAATAAGCACTGCAACGACTATAGCCATCACACTGGTACTGATTGCTCTGGTGGTTGGAACAGCTGTCCTTTTGGCTGTGAAATATAGATCAAATGGGGCTAAGGCACGACGTGGCCAGATTAAACCGAAGACAAGGGCAGCTTTTGAACCCAAAAACAATACCCACCCTGATAAAAAAAGGAGTCGATTGTCCAAAGACAAAAAAGGAAGGTCAAGTACAACCACCAAATTTGCTTGGCAAGCTGATCAACCTCACCGAAAAGGAAGGAGTAAGACGCCTGGAGAAAGCAAAGGAAAATCATCAAAGCTCAATCACTAATTTTGGCTATCAATCCTATCACATAGAGAAAACTAAAAATAGAGCAGAGAGCAATGACAAAATCGGTCTTTTGCTATTATAACCTGACTGAAATGTCTTGAAGGCGCTATATATAACTACATTAATATAATTAGAATAACATTATACCCATTGTTATTATTCTCTCAATTTTTTTCTGGATACTTTGAATCCCTCTTTATTTAAGCCCACTCTATTGTTTCACTTTCGATCTGACATCACAATGTGTCTCATAAAGAATCGAGACTCACAAGCAATCACTTCCTCATTCAGCAGCATTTCAAAACGTAGCTGTCACAACATGTTCTAAGTAATGTATCCTCACTAACTAAAATAAACTCAAGTTTCAGGAATTCACAAGTATTGTGATCTTTACTTAGGATCTTAGAATATGGGAAATAAGAAGGCAGTAGTCAAGATTAGCATGGTAAAGATAAAGAATATATTTACTCAGATGAGAAAGAAGGAACCACTAACAATAGCATTGCAGGGGGAAGCATGGTATGAGTTCAAACCAAATCCAAGTCTTTGTATATGAATGCAATACTAATTCTTACCACAATTGTAAGGCTATGTCGAAAGGCAACTATTTAAACGTCCTGACAAACTTTCCATTCATGGACCAGATCAATTCATCGTAAATATTTAGGCGGATGGGAGGGGAGGGGAGGGAGGTAATACAGAACAGATAAAGTTGTGGCAATAAAGTGCAACATCTAGGAGATATAGGGTCAGTAGCATGTTGCTGTGTTCCCAACATTGCAGCACATCAGCAACATATTGCAGGTAGTATGTATGTGTAGCTGTTTCACCAGCATCGTAAACCTTCTATCAGTTCGGGCTTGTTCCCATGGCAAGGCCATCCAGCTGTAGAGTGTTGTTTAAACCATGTTGAATCATGGTGCTCTATAGTTGGAGATAGGTCGAATATTGCGTAAAAATAAGTGATTATGAACTCAGAACATGTACATTTTAATCAATCAATCAATCAATCAATTTCAAATCAAAATTGGTCGTGACGGCGGTGCCCTTCCGGCACTACTACTTTTCTGCCACAAGACAGGCGCATTACCCTGCAGTTCACGACGTCTGAGAACTAGGTACGAGGTAGTCTGTAGTTAAAGTCTTTATTTTTTCTGACATAAAGGTGATATAGAAGTGCACCAACAGCCTAAGTATCACATCGAAAACTACATCGCATGTATGTAGTTTTTAAACATGTGTCTAACTTGGAGTTATGCTTTCACAGTTTTATTTTGCAAGTGTCAAAAGATGGGATTATAATTGCAAGGACCTGCAAAGTTAACAAACCATTGACAATTATATGCATGTACAGATTATGCGGCGTCGGAATATGCCATATGCTCATGACTAAAATTGATAGCTAAAGATAATTGAGAAAATTTTGAACGAGTATAAAAAGGAAGGTGGTATGGTGCAGCACATGTGTGATGTACTGAATACAAGGATTAATGAGACTCGGATACTGTCATGGTCCATGAATTTCCTCTAGCCTATGACTATATGTAATATGAAAGCATGTAACGTGTTAATGATTTACATGAATAACAACATTCAGACGCCGGGAAGCTGCTGTAGCAGACCAACGTAACTTCTTCAATTTGGATGGCTATTGGTGCAACCTGCACTTCCAGCTCTATCAACATGACAACGATGGCAACAGACGCAATATCACAACCCTGATTACTACTGATGGCCAACAGTGCCTCGACTGCGCCGGCGGCTTGGCCAGACACACCACCGCATCACCCGACTCTGGCTTCCAACAGCATGCTAAAAAGAGCGTCCGCTGTCTAACTCATTCCAGCGCCACAGAACAATCAACGGCCAAACAAAAAACACAAATCTTCTGGCAAATCAAACTAAAACAGTAAACCAGCTAAATGTAGACATCAGCCTATGTCCAATTAACCCTTCACCTCAGCATTTCTGCATTGACCATTGACAGATTTGCTTGGCTGGAACGTCTGGCCCAACCAACACGGAACCCTCACAGGTGTTTGCCTCACCTTTCCATTTGCCCCAGTAATCATTTCAAAGCAATACACTAAAGACAAGTAATATAAATTTCCACATGTTCCATGACTACCCTTTGGTAGATTGAAAAACATCAATCCTTTGGCCACACTGTGAAAAAGATGTCATTACTTATATTATTTTCCTAAACGCTGCAAAAGTGGTAATGCCAATATTCATGTTCATTCACAATTTAGTGATCATGATATATTTTAATGTTAACAGCTAACTGGTAGTGCACAATTGATTATCCCTAAATCTCTGTTACCTATCCACATTCATTGATTTGCAGTGGTGCCTAATCCAAGTTAATCTACAAGTTAGATGCAGTTAATTTCATTGGCAATAGTTTGTTGAGTTCACAGTAGAAAATGATGCCCTCAATTACAGAATCAAAGAATAACAAATCAGCAAGGATCAATGATGAGTCAGACAGCCAAAACTTGGTTTCAGAGGCATAGAATGGTCACAGTTATATTTAAGTAGGAAGCGCATAGTGGATAAAATCTGAATTTATTTTATACAAACTGTTGAATAGGTTGCGGGCGTTCATTAGCTGCTGACAGTGTTCTCCCAAAGGTGTGTTATATGTCAATTAACCAGCACGTATTAATTAGTGAAAACACTGTTTTATTGAAAAAAATTTCAAGCCAACCTCAAAACCTATGTTTAAATTGAAGTTAAAATTCGGAGTTGCACTGACATGGGAAAAAAGGAGACAGCTTCTGACAATTCGGTCCTTGTTGCTGAACAAATACACTGAGTTCCGGATATATCATTTTAAACTCCCTGACTAAATCATTCTGCAATATTGTTTTAATAAGGTTTCAATGCGATACTGTCTCATAATGTTCAAGGCTGTTGTTTAACTTTAAAAAGTACTTAGAAAGCGCATCTGCATCAAATTTAATTGAAGCGCTTTTTTCACACAAAAAAAAACAATGTATAATCATAAAATAATAAGTCAATTGTATTGATATTTTCAGACCCAGGTGATGAAGGCCATAGATGATAAACTCTCACTGAAGGATGCCCCTGGCTCTAGGACATTCGGATTATGCAGCTGGCTTCTAATGAAATATGCATTGTTGGAGGATGACGAATTTGGCCACACCCATAGTCATTCCTGAATCGGTACTTGCCCACCACTGCCTTGGCTAGGTCTTTGCGGAACGGGACTCAATTTACCGAAGGCCAACTATATGTTTGCAATGAAAATATCCCTTCCCTATGAATTAACACAATATACTGAGTTCCGTTAGGTTTGGGTACATGGATCAGCTCGCAGACTATCGGGCCCGGCAATCATTCTCAAGAGCAGATTAATCTCTCTGTGTTTTAAGCATTCCAATCCTAGATGCTTTGTTTGACAGAAACTACTTCATTTTACTCAACAGCAGCAATGTGATGACGTCATACTTTCTTTCCGGCAGCTCTAAACACAGCATATACAATGGTCAATTGTTACATAGCAGGTTATATATATATATATTATACATATATCACCTTGTTGTTAATCAACGTAGTCAGCAATGCGGTCTGTGGGGTATTGTCTAGCTGTAGTGTCAATCCAGTGTAGAATTCTTCAGTATGCTGTCAGCAACCTGCTGTGGAATGTCAGTAATTACCATCGATACTGATAGTAGCAGGGGGACATATCCATCTACTGTATAACCTCAGTAACCAGCCTATCTGGAATGGCTATACCTATCAGTTGTTCTAAGAAGTAAGAAAGACATTTCCCTTTTCTTTCATTGTTTAATTCAATTTAATTTAATTTTAATTTAATTATTTATTTTAGTTTATAATTAAGCCTCAACCTTGGTTGCTGAGTCGATTGTTTGTGCAAGCAGATGGGGAATAATATTGGCGGTCACTGAGATCATGGTACTGATACCGTGGTGTAAGCAAAGGTGTTAGACTACAGTTGCTTTCGCTACAAGTCTGCAGACCATCCAAAAAGTCCTTCATTGGAAACAGTGTGTCATGGAAATTAAAAATCGTGACCTCAAGAGTTTGATTTTGGTATCGTCGATGAGTGCATATTAGTAGATATACAGTACTGACCTACTTCCTTGTCGGAAATCAGTCCTACTATGCAATATCAATTGTAGCATATAATAAAACACCTATGTGGCCCAGTCAAACACTATAAGACACAGCGCCTAACACAGGAGTGGCATGCCATCTCTACTGTAACAGGGGTGTATTGCAAACATCCCAGATCCCCAGATGATCTTCGATTGAAGTATCGCCTGAAGTTGAGATGTGACTCATCCATGAATTTTAAATCTCTTTCCAGCTTTTTTAGAATCAATTTATTTTCACTCACATTTCTTATCATTGGTATAAAGTTGGGAGACAATGTTACAATACGCCCCTGCCTGGGCTGTTATTACATTTCCATTACGACATTAGGAACATTAGAACATGTAGAAAATTTTCTAAGCATTCTATTCTGTCAAGCCTAAACAGTGAAATTATTAATAACCAAGTAAAATATGTATCAATTAAACATTTGACTGCTAGATTTATAAGAACAAAGAGGCCTTCATCGAGCTGGATGTATCGCAATCATGTTTGGAATTTGTGAAATTCTTTTAGTATCTGCTCTTTTGCTTCAGTATGAAACTTTACGGATTTGTTTAGACAAGTCACACCTGTTTGAAAGGCCAAGGACGGAGGGAGGGAGGGAGGGAGGGAGGGAGGGAGGGAGGGAGGGAGGGAGGGAGGGAGGGAGGGAGGGAGGGAGGAAGGGAGGAAGGGAGGAAGGGAGGAAGGGAGGAAGGGAGGAAGGGAGGAAGGGAGGAAGGGAGGAAGGGAGGGACGGAGTCCACTGGTGACTATAACTTCACCTCAGTGCGGCTGTCATATCATATCATATCAGAATTACACGCAGTTTATTACCTGACAGATTAATTTTGTGAATTTTTTTTTCCCATCTGAGATCACATTATTTTACATCTCACTTGTACTGACATCATCTCTACCTTGTTCTACAAGGTCGTTCATTGACCCATGTTTTTTTTAAAAATAGAAATGATCGAGAAGGATCTGGACTAAAAATAGGGATCCTAAAGAAAGTATCTCCAAATATATACTTCAGAACATCTCAAGAGTCTAATTGATGAGCTGGCCGCTTTGTACATACTTCTCTATGAATCACAAAGTTTATGCATTGTAGATGAGTTTAATGTATGCATGTATGTATGCATGTATATTGTATTGTTATCAATACTTGATAAAATTCATTGTTGGTTTGCTCTGTGATGCCAAAAAAATATAAAATAAATTATAAATAAAAATATGAAAAAGTATCTATAAAAACGTCTAACTTATAAGATGGAATTAAGCAGCCGAGCACACTCTGTTCGGAAACAGTTTTTACGAATCTTTACTTGCTGCTTGGGAATACAGAATCTACCAGAGTGTAGTCTCACTAGCTCGATTGGTGGATCGAGGCTAGTATAGGTACGCAGACATTTACTTTTAAAA
This sequence comes from Membranipora membranacea, assembly GCA_914767715.1. Taxonomy (NCBI): domain Eukaryota; kingdom Metazoa; phylum Bryozoa; class Gymnolaemata; order Cheilostomatida; family Membraniporidae; genus Membranipora; species Membranipora membranacea. The sequence continues at coordinate 21,224,258 of OU612072.1, forward strand.
CGTTCCTGGTACAGCTCATCGAGGCTCTTACATTTGAGCTTTTTATTACTGAGTCTGTATACTGATTTTATGACATGGTTCAGCTCATTGCGGTTTTCGACTGACATATGGCCGTGGATAATACTGAGGTGAAAGGCAAGCACACTTTCTATAAATGACTCAAAGGCTAGCCGAATAGTGCTGTCCTTAACTTTCATTGATGATAAACGCTTCATTATATAGAGACGCTTGCTTGCCTTCTCCACAGTTAGAGCAGTATTCTCTGTAAACTCAAGTTTGGGTGTTAGGATTGTCCCGAGATATTTGTACTTGACTTCTCGCTCGATTACGCTTTGGTGAATAGTGACTGGGTCTGGAGTTGGGTTGTGACGCTGATTTGTAAATAGGAGCTCTTTGGTCTTATTGGAGTTTATGGTAAGGTGGCTATCGTCACACCATTTAGCTATTAATGTAACTGATTTACTGAAAGGACTTACTATCTAACAGTCTGGTCACTTTTTAATAGTTCCTGGTACAGAGTGGACTGTGGGTAGTTCTTATGATGAGGCTTAGCTCCATATCCTGTAACGAAACACGAGAGAGGACTGATATCCGGCTTAAGGATGCAGTCTTCTCTAATTGGTTACCGACGGCGATATCCTTTACTAGATATCACCATTCAATTCTTCGAATCACACAACCAGCAAGGTGTACTATAACTCATTGTTTTGAAGATGGTATTCTGGTGACAACAAAATTTGTTGACTGATATCGCAATACCCTACTTACGCTAAGTAAGCCACGCAGGCACATAGACTAAAGGGAATGAGCAGCAGTGCTTTGACAGTAATTGGTTGATGACCGGCTCAAGGCAACCATTTATTTCATCATGAAATATGTGTAAGTTGATCTGGGAGGGAAATGTCAGGGGGAGATACATGTTTACTGTTTATGTAGCTGACGATAAATCTGTACCAGAATACCACGTTCTTGCGCATATAAAGAAGCCAAATTGAGCGATAGAAACCATCACTTCAACTAAGAAAAGCGTTTGATTATTTTGAAAGTGAGTTGGGGTGAAGAATTGTACTGCTTTTTTAAATAGAACATATCACATATCAAACTGCTTTGATAACCATACATTTCATGAACTTCAGTTATAGAATTGAAACTCTAGTGTATTTTCTCACTCCATGTATTTATGATCTCACACCATTCTTAGTCCTTAAAAAGATGAAAATTGACACCCTCCGTCTCATTAAGATTTTAGGGAGTTGTCCTCTCAGAGGAAAGGAGGGTATAACTTCTTCAATCTTTTAAATAATCCGATAGAGAGAGGATGTTATTGGCATAAAAATATGACAAGATTTTGTCACTCACTGCGTCCCGGAGAATACATGGTGAGGTAGGGGGTATGCTTTGAGGAATATTATCCCAGGAAAAAAATGCCAGTTACAAATTATTCTCAGGAGTGTACACAGTGAGCTCACTCAAACTCCAGCAGCTTGTGTGATCTGACATCTATTTCTCAGCTAACCATTAATTGGATTTCAATATATATGTATCCTGGCGATGATTAATCACATCACAATTATGATTAGAGCATCAACTTCACATGTCACTGCGGGAGTTTTATTGCATTGTTGACATGAGGATGTCTTATCAATGCTAAGTTCCCATGGCTGGGAATAAGGAAAAGTCACACTTCTAGTTATACATAAATTAATATATCACCATTTAGCGCTACCTGCGTCATTCAACTGATAAGAGCACCATGTGAAACTTTCACTTGTAGTGTAGTTGAATACTGATGACTCAAGTATCACTTATCAATATAAATATTGCAAGGTCATTAATACTGACAATGTTAGGTCTCATGGCCGATAATTCGTAATATACAACCAGACGCGGATGTTTGTGTCTCACATCTGATAAAAGGATAAAATTGACCACTCACAATATTGTTGATGAGCGTGTCTTAGCGGTCGAAGTGGGATCATGGGAACACACACCGTGTTTTGATTTTTGGCATTAATATGCCTATCAATATGTTTAACTCAAACATATGCTTCATCCTCTACTGAACTATGAATTGTGCTACATTATAAAATGCACTGTTCGTATAATTGAATAGCAGTGGATGAACCCTTGTCACCCGGCTTCATAAGGGCCACAGCTACTTTTTTGTGGCTGCGCAACAAGCCTAGAGTTTAGGCGAATAAGACCATAAGGGTAGAATTGTGACGGCACTTAACCAGTGTGCCAATCACCAGTGGTGAAGATAAGACAATATATGTGCATAACTAAACTGTATTTTCTCTCTCAGTTAATACCAACTAAACAAGTTAAAAACCATCTCTTTATATAGCAAACAAAAGGATATGAAAATAGGATATCATGTGATGTCCATTAAATTATAACAAGCAGGCAATAGTAAAGCAATTAATAATTAGTTCGCATCCAACTGAAACGGCAAAGCACGACCACACACACCAGGATACAGTCCATTAGTTAATCATTGTTTATTGTTATTAATGTGTATTTGAATATAATTATTTCTGCCACTGGAAGTGAAATAGGAAAGTATTATTATTATGGCATTCCCAGTGACAGCCAGATGGTTCTTTGTGACAACCTGATACGTGATAGGTGATGGCTGTCACACCTCCCCTATTTTGATATTTCCTCCGTTCTTCAGATTGTTGCTGTCTTCTATTGTTTGTATGTAGGTCTATATGTATCTGTGTTGATGAAGTTTTTAGTTGTTAAAGTTTTTTGTTGTTGAGTATCTTGGGTACTTCTTTTTTATTGAGTATTGGTAGTTGACATTCTTTCTCTTTCTTGATATTGCTGGTTGAGTTCTGTATTGTCTCTGCCATTGTTTGTGAACTACTGTGCTGTAGTTGGAGTGTGTATGATCTCACGGTACCGGCTTACCAGTGCTGCGTGCGACTCTATCTAAATATAGGCTTTACTATTGCTTACTTTGGTGACACTGTTGAGTTGTAAATTGTAAATGTCGTCACCTTTCTATCTGAAACTAAATAAAAGTGAGAGCATGAATTAATAATTATTCTTAAGGTATGAAAACAAGAAAGTAAAATATTAAAAATCTCTGTGTATTTTTTTTTTCTTTTTTTTTGTCATGATTAAAATGAAAAGCAGTTAAATAGTTTTGTTAAATGAAGTAACGTGATAATTTTGAAGAGAAAGGAATTTTTTTTTTTTTTATATATTTATATCTCTCCCCCTCTTCACTATGAAGACACTTAACTTTGTCATAAATGTCTTGAGTAGACTCTAGTCTCCATAGCTGTTAAGTTTCCAGCTCCATCCTCTGTAAAAGTAAGTTTCTGTCGTCATCGCCATTCACCAAGCCTCCAGTTTACCAGACTTCCTTTCACCAGCCTTCCTTTCACCAGCCTTCCTTCCAACAGCCTTCCTTTCACCAGCCTTCCTTTCACCAGCCTTCCTTTCAACAGCCTTCCTTTCACCAGCCTTCCTTTCACCAGCCTTCCTTTCACCAGCCTTCCTTTCAACAGCCTTCCTTTCACCAGCCTTCCTTTCACCAGCCTTCCTTTCACCAGCCTTCCTTTCAACAGCCTTCCTTTCACCAGCCTTCCTTTCACCAGCCTTCCTTTCACCAGCCATCCTTTCACCAGCCAATTCAATCTCTGTGAGTGTCCGCCATTATTCATTGCCTCCTACTCCACCACAGTCAATCTTTATCAGTAAACTCCAGCCCTATCAGCCAGCACTCCATCAGCTCGCATCCCATCAGTCCACGCTCCATCAGTCCACACTCCATCAGTCCACACTCCATCAGTCCACACTCCATCAATCCACACTCCATCAGTCCACACTCCATCAGTCCACACTCCATCAGTCCACACTCCATCAGTCCACACTCCATCAGTCCACACTCCATCAGTCCACACTCCATCAGTCCACACTCCATCATTCCACACTCCATCAGTCCAATCAAGTCACCAAAAGTTCAAGAATCAGCACCAACAAGCGATCCCTCCAATGTGATTGAGACCATAATTTTGATCAACCAAATCAATATTAAAGCACAACCATAACTGACTGGTACAAATGCCAGCTTGAGACAAAAAGAGATCAATTACCTGAAGAAAATAAAAAAATGTTATCCTAAAAAGGAATAGTGTGATTAGTATGTATAATTGATAAGCTGATATGGGTAATAAGTGTGATACCACAGCAATAGTACTATATGGTTGCTTCAATGGATAACAATTAAATTGTGACAATCAAGAAGCAGGTCATCACCTCAACAACAATAGGGTGCATTATCTGGTCAACAATTCTGAGTGGCAATATAATTGTAGAAGATCTGGAATTTGATCCTGGCAATTTCAGCCTAGCCACCTCATAATCCGCTTTGAATATCGGATTTTTGTCTTGGGTATTCAGTAGCAAAAATGAGAATATGATTAACCAAACAGGCCACCTAGGGAATTGATATCGGCGTTCAAATTTTCTAATGGTGGTGACACTGTAATTCTCAAGTAAGTCATTTCCTTGTGGCGTATCAGGTCTTCTTGTAGTGTCCGTAATGGCAGTTGATAGCAAACAGTCATGAATGGTCATATTGTCAAAGTCATTATCCAAGTCTTCAATTTCTAATAGATCAGTATTTTCGCCTTCCCTGTCGCATTCTATGTCAAACCTTAATATCGTGTCCTCACAACCATTCCTATCAGTTTCAACAGTTGTTGTGAAGCAGTCATAAATTATCATATCGTTACGGTCATTGTCAGTACAGGGGTCATCAATTCCTAATTGATCAGCATTTTCACCCTGTCTGTCAAAATGTGAGTCATATCCAAATATCATATCACAACCACTAGTGTCAATACTAAGGTCAGATTCGGATTCCATGTCGTCGTCGTGTCCAAAAATCATGTCATTCTGAATATTAATGTTTTGATCAGGCACTAGTTGCAGGCTCATTGCATTAAAAACGGCATAATTTTCTGAAATCCCTTCATCATCTGAAGCCCTGCAATCTTGTTCTATTTCTTCATTAACGGTTACACCTCTATGTGGTAAATTTCTGGGTTCAGACATACCCCTCGAATGATTTATGGCTGTCTGGTTGTTAAATCCTTGGTGGCGATTACTATTGAAATTCCTATTATCCGAGTAGCCCCTGTTTTCATTGTTGAAGTTCCTACTGATGGGTCCATTTCTACGTGGGCAGTCCCTAGATATATGATTAGGTGCCCCACATGAAAAACACGACTGGTTAAACCTACGGTTTTGAGGAGGGCGGTGGTAACGAGGGTTTGAATCCCTCTGGAAAGCTGACACAGAGTTTGTTGTACCAGCCAACCCCGTTTCGACAGCTGTCGCTGCCTGAAAGAGCTCGCTGAGCGATCTTCCAGCCAGCTGCAACACTGCCTCCTGGATCCTAGGTTTAAGACCTGTCCTAAAATGAAGGAGAATAAAAGGACTCGTCTCCTCTAGATTGCTTTGAGCAATAGTTTTCCGAAAACATTCATAATACAATGAAACACTTTCCTCCACGCCCTGCCTCATTGCTGAGACAGTCATTGCTGTGTGTTCTGATCCCTTTCCAGCCCTGACTCTCAATTTGAGAGCTTGTTTTACTGTATTATAATCTGCTCCAGGACTGGATTTAATTATTTCCCTCAGATATGTTGCAGCCAGTTCTTTTACGTATAAACCCATAAGCATTACATATTGATTGGATGGTACTTCATGTAATTTACAGCATATCTCAAACTGTGATAAAAATGTTTCAAAATCTTCATCGGATTTGCCGCCATATCTGAGGTTAAATTTCACCCAGTCTTTCATACCTGAAACTCGCCTGTTATCTCCAGTTTCAGTTGTCCTCTGTCCATCATCAGCGTTCCACCTTGGGAGGTTAAGTTCCTGTAGTCCATAGTCCAGTTTGTCCGTCCATTTTCCAGTGTTTGATCTAGATACTCGCAGCGAGCTCCTCACATCCTGCTGTTCGCTGAGTACTGTTTTCAGAAGTTCCTGTGTCTCACCCATCATTTTTCTAAACTCTTCCCCATCACTCCTGGCTCTCCTTGTTATGCTCTTGAGCAGGTCTTTTATCTGGTCATTTTCCTGCTCCAGTCTTGTTAATTTTGTCCTCAACTCATCTTGTTGCTCGTGTTGCCGATCCATTTGATCCTTTATATATGCATTGAATGTTTCATCTCTGGCCTTGATTCTGCTGACCAGTCTGTCATTGTGTTCATTTACTTGCTTCGTTAACTTACTCTTGAATTCTTCAAAAAGATTATAGGTTGTCTGGTTTTCGGCTGCAGCTTCCTCTGCTCGCCTCTCGAATGCCTCAGTTCGCGTGCGGTCAGCATTCCATAATTCCTGCACTTCACTTTCTAATTGTGCGATGAGATCATATGCCTTCATAGTCTCCGGGGCCACATCAGTCACTTGCCCCACTCCTGTCTCTTCCGTCAATTCTTGTTGAGCTGCAGCTCCGTCATCCTTGCTGCTCATTCTGGCACACTCCTTCACCACTCAGGTACGTTGAATATACCCTACTCGAAGCGACAAATGTGACGGCACTTAACCAGTGTGCCAATCACCAGTGGTGAAGATAAGACAATATATGTGCATAACTAAACTGTATTTTCTCTCTCAGTTAATACCAACTAAACAAGTTAAAAACCATCTCTTTATATAGCAAACAAAAGGATATGAAAATAGGATATCATGTGATGTCCATTAAATTATAGAAAGCAGGCAATGAATATAATTATTTCTGCCACTGGAAGTGAAATAGGAAAGTATTATTATTATGGCATTCCCAGTGACAGCCAGATGGTTCTTTGTGACAACCTGATATGTGATAGGTGATGGCTGTCACAGAATAGTAATATGATTCAGGATAAATTTGGCAAATAATTTGATGAGTTGTATGTCTCGCATATGGGATAAATCATGAAGGTTGAGGGTCTAAAATACACACAATGATTAGGAACTAATTGTAAGGGCACAACTCTTACGTTAATCGGTTTTAGTTTGTAAGCGAGTTGGAGAATTCAAGCAGTCACTCAGTGTAATTTTAAACATCTCCCTTTCTTGATGATATCATGAGCAATGTAACCTGGCAAGGAGTACTTGCAGGATAGTAACGATAAGAGTGCCAAATACGCACTCCGCGGCGGGAGTACTAAACATCGGTGACCTGAGAAGGTCTTATCAATGCTAAGTACAAGGAAAGCGGCCTATTAAAAGTCATGCTTGTTCTACGTAAGTTCCAAATATTCACCGCATATGACGCGTCAAACATTCGATAGGAGAAACTTTCACTGGATATTATTGAATACTGTTACTTGAGTTTCCCTTATCTATGTAAATATTACAAGGTCAGTAATACAGACAAAGTCACGTCTCATGGTCTTCTATGAATAAACATACATAACCAGATGCGACGATTTGGGTCGCACAACTGATAAGAGCACATAATTTACTATTCATTGTCTGTAGCTGAATATATAGTTCCTGTGACTGTGTCTTAGTAGGGATAGTAATTGGTAACCACCAAAAACATCACTGTGTTTTTATCATAGCCTACATGTGCCTAACACACATCACATCACACACTAACCTTACATCTAAGTACAACACTTAGCTTCTTAGTCTAATGTATTATGATTTTAATTACATAATATGTATTGTTTGTATACTTGAAGGACAGTTGCCGAAGCCTTGGCACGCTGCCACAAGATAATAACCTAGTGACAAGGTTACAGTGAATGCAGGTAGGATCATATATCCATCACAAATAAGCTTAGAATAAGAATAAAATCCTGCAGACACCTTTGGTCTATGCATGGATTACTTACATATTTTGAATAGAGCATGAAAGGCCAGTACGCCGGAAGGGCACAGCTGTTTTTATGTGTGTTGGAGAATACCTGGATCCAAGCAGTCAGGGTACTTTTAAAATGTTTTCGATTGAATTAATAATTCACATTTAATTGGACATGTATTATTATGCATAACAGAGAGGAGAGAGGGGTAAGAATTGGGAGCAGCCCTCTCCCATCCTCCTTTTCGAAGTAATTCATCATTCTCAGGGGTGTATACAACAAGTTCTTATCCCTCCCATCTTTCTTGGCTATACCTCATTGAATTCTTAACTGCATAAGCTGGCAAAGAGGGTTTGCATCATAGTTATGATCAATGTGTCGAATACATGTTTCAATGCGGAAATACTAAATATATTTGACATGAGAGGGTCTTATTAAACATGCTAAGCTCAAGAAACAGTTCCCTAATAAAAGTCTTACTTCTTGTTCTACCTAGGTTCTAAATATGTTACCACTTATGGCTAGATGCTTCAAACATTTGATAAGAAAACCATAAACTGGTTATTATTGAATATTGTTGACGCAAGTTTCACTTGTCAATGCAAATATTGCAAGGTCAGTAATACAGGCAATGCGACGACGTCTAACGGTCTCCCGTGATTGAACATATATATTTAATCACGGGAGAACGTGAGACGTGACATTGCCTGTATTACTGACCTTGCAATATTTACATATATAACCAGATGGCCGCTGTTTGCGTCACACAACTGGTAAGAGCACCCATTTAACCACTAACTGCTTGTTGCGGAATATAGTTAATGTGAATCTCTCTTATCAGTGTAGCTTACATCACGCAGCAACATAAACTTGAGGGTTACTAACAAAGCCTGCATGAGCCTGTGAAAATATTACACACTTCTCTTACATCTAACCTCTAAATATGACTCAGCTACTTTCTCTACTGGATCATGATTTAACTTTATTGTGCGATTACGAGGCAGCGAATAGTACAGGGTTGCATCAACATTCTCTGAAATATTGTGGAGTATAAAATACGATTGAATCTAGGATAGTTTATTGAGAATCAGATGTCTGGTTCTGAAAAAGTGCTAAAAATAAAAAAATGGTTCTGGTTTGGCACAGCTGCAGCATTCAGCCCTTCGTCAGTATTTAAGCAGGTTGGGGAGCACCTGGGTTCAAGCAGTCAGTCAGGGTTCTGGAAAACTGAAAAGGAAAGCATCCAGGTTGCATAGTGGGATACCATAAGGCAACATAACCACATATATTATTATGTTATTGGCTTGGGCTCAACAAACCACTGAATTGACTGCCGGTTCCGTAATTGAAAAAAGACTGCTAAGATGGCCATCCATGATTCAATTGTTTGAAGAGGCAATCCATATTTTTGTAACCTTGACAACATGATAGCGCCTGATGGATATAAACCAAAATAACATCATGACAGAAAGGTTACGCTGCTGGTGAAATGTTACTAGCTACGCCAACACACCTGCTCAAATGTTGCTGAGGAGATGTGGCTCTTTAGAAACACACAGAAAGGCTAGCATATCAACAACTGCAGATATTTTTGGTCTCAAGAAAACCTTGAGGAAAAAATATTTTAATTAGTAATTTCTATTGAACAAATATGGTAAGAATCAAAACTTGAAGCCTAGCCCTAGTTTTTTTGGAAGTTTTACAGAGTGGAGAATCGTAGCTGGATAATACGATAAAAAGTAGCCCCCCCCCCATAAACTCCTCAGAAATTAAATGTTTACTTAGTATATTCAGGATAATTCATAAATAATTGTCCCTAATATGAACTCAAACTTAGAGCTCACTGAATTCTCAGCAGCATGGTTCATCCAGTTCCTCTTTCTTGTTATACCATCATCGGAATTTAAGTGAAGCAGCCAACATTTATTTCTGACTTTATTAGACACAGGAATCTGTTTTCTCATCGTAGCTCTTATTGTGGAGACATGAAGAGGTCAGCACCAACTCAGCATAAGCGCCAGCTTTAGTCTTTCTCGGGTAAACCAGCCTAAGAGTTCAGAAAACATAACAAATCAAGTGAATGCTGAATATTTTGTTATTCGATTTAATGCTTGAGCATGTATATTCATAAGGTGACCATTCTGTCTTGATTTGTATTACTTACTTATAATAATTTGTGCAGAGCATGTTTATTCATATGATCGGCAGCATGCTAAAATGATCATGTGACCTAATCTAGTGGTCACATATTATAAGGACACAACATTGGGGTTAGTCTGAGCCCCCCAGACTCTTGCCTCCCACCTGACCGACGGTCCCCTGGGGAAGACTCAGCCTAACAAGAACACAGCATGATAAAACACAGCATACATTTTTTAATTAATTTTAATATTACAACAAATATATATCCCTTACGGAGGCATCCTATTGATGACTACAATACTCAGGGTTGGATATCTGCTCTCTTTAACAAGTCTGTCTGTCAGTCTCTGCTTCAGTTCATCCGGTATTTCTGTGACTGTGCCATCAAATGTGACATCAGTAGACCAGGTTACTGCCAGAGTGTCATTCTTACAGCTCAGTTTAGCCTGAGAACCAACCTTAGGTGTGCAATCTGAAAAAAAAACAATTTAATGTGATCGCGCTTGTATCTCTTACAAAAGTTTTGCCTTTTGAAGCAGCAAAATTATCACCCCTCTGCGTTAAAATCTGATTACAGCAGCCATGGAGCCAAATAACATCCACATCAGCTTCAAATCTTATTCACCTCGAACCAGTGCTCGTTCAGAAAGGTTTATCACTGGTTTGAGGTCTTATATATGCAGCTTGTGATTAAACTGAATGAGTCAAATTGTCCCCCTAAACTAAAATGGTTATGAGACATTTCTCATCATATTAGTTATTGTCTCAAATTATTCTCAACATACTTATATTGGACTTCAAATATAAGATTTGTACGTTTACATTGTACATTTATAGGAAAATATTTGCAACAAACCTAACTGCTCACCTTGTTGACATAATTCTCTTATCTGGTTGACATATCCATTAGCGAGGGTTGTTAGAGTAGATAGGGCCACCACATCAGTCAGTACTGTACACTTTACGTAATCATACCTAGCAATGATATCGACTCCTCTCACCAACAAGTAATCTACAATATTAATAAATATTCTTTAGATGATGACTCTAGGCGTTATACATGGGCTTGGCAATTCTCAGTTGCTCTTTTCGCTATTTCCATTTATTAAATAAAAGATTTGAAGCCTTTTTGATTCTGCCAAAAAAAAGTTGGCAGCGTGAAAAGGCTATAACTTTAGCACTTCAACACTACGCAAGTGTTATATCTCAGTCTGTACCTTTGATTTCTACTTTGAGTGAACAGTTGGTATTTTTCCCGTTTATACGATACTTGTAGACTCCGACAGGTAGTTCTAGTGTATGAGTAGTGCCATCTAGTGAGAGGTCAAGCGCTGATAACCCAGTAGAATCCGAGACAACTCCTCTGATTACTTCTGGGCACTCTTCTAGCCCATATTTTGTACCTGATAACGCAGTCATAGTAGTTGTTGTAGTAAACTTAAAATGCTAGCAGATAGCTGAGTAGTAGAACGAGTATCAAAAATGGCAGCACAATCTCAAAGATGGTGTGGCTACATGCAATGAGAAACTATGGAGCTGAAATGATACCACAAATGTAAAAAGACTATCCAAGTAAAAATAAATACGGTTAGTAACGGAGTAGGGACCCCGGTGCTTGTGTGCTAAGTGTACGGGCTGAGGTCTTAGGCTCAAAGTAAATAATTGTAAATACTAACTTAAAAACCTCATATATGCTTATCAATAACCTATTTATATAAATACTCACCATTATTTATGACTATGATATTAACAGTGCAGTTGTCTCTTTTGATCACATGACTACCGACGGCATATCCAGATTGTACATCAGGAGTTATCTCCACAAACGCCCTCTCCTCAGCAGATGTCACATACAGTGTCATGTTACTGTCCTGACACTGGTTACCTATTGTAGTTCCTGCAGGATGTAAGAGATATTTAATATTTAGTTGTCGATACTAAACATTGATGAAGTTCAAATACTATCTGGTAGAAATAAATTGAGGCAAATTTAGGATTTGAAGGGGAGTACTTGTGCACCATGAAAGTTATTGATGATCGTATTTTTGCGGGTCCAGATCTTAAGATTATATTACTCCACTGGACTGTAATAAGAAGCTAAACTTGATGACAAACTATTTATAGATATACTCACCATTATTTATTACCATAATGTTGAGAGTACAGTTGTCCCTGTAAACTACGTGAGTTCCAACTGCATATTCAGATTTTATTTGAGGAGTTATCTCCACAAAGAATTTTTCCTCTTCAGATATTACATAGAATGTCATATTACTGTCCTGACAAAGTGAAGTTGTTGGTGTGGTTGTAGTTGTCGGTTTGGTAGTTTTTGGTGTGGTTGTAGTTGTTGGTTCGGTTGTAGTTGTCGGTTTGGTAGTTGTTGGTGTGGTTGTAGTTTTCTCTTTGGTAGTTGTTGGCGTAGTTGTAGTTGTTGGTTGGGTAGCTGTTGAAGTTGTAGTTGTCAGTTTGGTAGTTGTTGGTTTGGTAGTTGTTGGTGTGGTTGTAGTTTTCTCTTTGGTAGTTGTTGGCGTAGTTGTAGTTGTTGGTTGGGTAGCTGTTGAAGTTGTAGTTGTCAGTTTGGTAGTTGTTGGTTTGGTAGTTGTTTGTGTGGTTGTAGTTGTCGGTTTGGTGGTTGTTGGTGTGGTTGTAGTTTTCTCTTTGGTAGTTGTTGGCGTGGTTGTAGTTGTTAGTTGGGTAGCTCTTGAAGTTGTAGTTGTCAGTTTGGTAGTTGTTGGTTTGGTAGTTGTTGGTGTTGTTGTAGTTGTTGGTTGGGTAGCTGTTGAAGTTGTAGTTGTCAGTTTGGTAGTTGTTGGTTTGGTAGTTGTTTGTGTGGTTGTAGTTGTCGGTTTGGTGGTTGTTGGTGTGGTTGTAGTTTTCTCTTTGGTAGTTGTTGGCGTGGTTGTAGTTGTTGGTTGGGTAGCTGTTGAAGTTGTAGTTGTCAGTTTGGTAGTTGTTGGTTTGGTAGTTGTTGGTGTTGTTGTAGTTGTTGGTTTGGTGGTTGTTGGTGTGGTTGTAGTTTTCTCTTTGGTAGTTGTTTGCGTGGTTGCAGTTGTTGGTTGGGTAGCTGTTGAAGTTGTAGTTGTTGATGTGGTAGTCAGTTTTGGATCTACAAAGTTAAAAAATAATTTTGTGAAGAGATATTTACATCCTTAGGTAATATAGACTGAATTTTGTGGCCATGAAAGGAAACTATAGTCTTATTATTTATCAGTTATTTCTTCATGTGAGTGAAGGGATGGCACTTTTATCCACGATCAAACAAGAGTATTATCTATAAAGTGATCTTCCATTCAGACATATGCGCCGTGTTAGAATGGGTGACTCTCTACCTGCCAGTAAGTTCAAGTTTGGGCACCCATTCATTATATATTTATATATATACCGTACAAACAGGTATTTTCTCTATTAAGCGCTATATCGCTCAAGAATAGGTGCAGTATTAAAATAAAAAAATCTTGTTCCACCTATTAATTCAACTTGAAATAAGGTACAAAATACTCCTTTTGTAATTCTATGTAGTGTACTCACACATGAACTGCTGGATATTTTTGTATTGTCCGACGTACAGAGAATTTTTAGTGATGAGCAGAGAGGTTGGGCGATACAAATATCCTGAGCAGAGATCCAGGGTGGTCACTCTGTCTGTGTTCAGGTCCACTAACCGGATCTTGTTATTGTACTGATCAGCCACGAGTAGTGTCTGATTACCTAAGAACACGAGGTCAAATGGGAAGTAGAATAGAGAGTTTAGTAGAGTGCTGTCTGCGTAGCCTGAGGTCCCTGGTGACCCGGAGATAAGTGTTATCATCTTCTCTCTATATGTGATACGGTAGAGAGCGTGATCCCATGTTGTGACATACAGATCCCCGTTGTCATCCTGTGTCAGGTGTGTGATAGACTGGAGTCGATCGGACTTAACGAAAGTACCGACAGAGGCGGAGCTTACATTGACTGTCCTCACAGCTTTGTTATAGTAACCAGTGACGAGAAGCTGATCGACATCATTATTGTCTCTTATTACAGACCAGGGATCGGAGAACTGACCGGGGCGACCGTCTGTGTATCCGCGAGACTGACACTGTCCACTGAAGACGGAGGTGATCCCTGTGACACGGTTAATATCTCTCAGACATTGATTATATCGATCAGCTACAACTACATGCCTATCTGTGACCTGTGTGAATCCATAGATATAACCAAACCGAGCCTCAGATCCTCTCCCCTCTCTGTATCCTCTCTCAGCTGTGTTCCCGGCTATGGTCGTAGATGTTTTACCATCACTGGTCTTCAGTGAGTGCTTGTCAGTGTACAGTATGTGACCGGGTTTGAAGAGATCTTTTTCTAGGTGATAAACAGAGTGAGAGGTGGTGGTGAAGTTTGTAGCTGTAGATCTGTCTAATCTGTAAGATTAATATTGTTATGTAAATGGACGATGTTCGTTAATTTGATCTTATTAACGCAGTAATTATTGAACAAAAAAACCACCGATATTGCAAATGCAATATTACAAATTCATAATTTAAATGAAGTGTATTTTACGAATTGTAAGTGTTCATGTGCTGGTGGGTGATTCAAATATATCAGAATTATGAATTTTTCCCAAAATTGATTCAAATTGATTCAAATGGATAGTTGTGTTTTCTATCAACCAATTAAATTTAGATGCAGGTTATGCACCAGAGACCATAATATATAATATTTTACATGCGGCTTTTGTTCACAGTAAATTTTTGTTATTTGGAGTTGTCTCATGTTATACACCATGAGGAGGCAATACACAAAATTTCAATTAAGCGACCTAAATTCAAAATCTTGAGTAAAACAGATATTTGCTTCAATTAATCAACAAAAATGTTTGCAATGTATAAATTACAAAAAAGTAACAGCTTGTACCAAAATTAATGTGTAATATCACAAATCACAAGAAGGAATGAAACGATCAAATGATTAGTTCACTGTACATTGCCTACCCTGAATCTGATATTTTTACTAAAGGATATTCTAGCATAGAACTCAGAAGGCTTTCAAACCCCTATTTATCACATCGATGGAAATTGACTCACCGATCAACTAGACACTGCGTATCCTGATCCATACACCACACAGTATTTAGTGTCACACAACATAACGCCTGTCAAAACGATGATGGTATTAATTAAGTTTGTTACAACAGAAATTAACAAGGTACTTTAGGTTAGGGGGGGAGAGACACCTCCCATATAAAGAGAATACTGATCCCCCATTGAGACCCTCTGCTCACTCATCATATAAGTAATTATGTCAGAGTTAAAGTATGTCATGCTTGTAATATCATGTACTATAACTACTTCTTTTTTTTCAGGATTATTACATAATATCAATTTTAAGGCTATAATTGAATTGCAATTCTCATTATACTTACAAGGAAAAGTGCCAGTCTCAGCTCCATGATTTTCAACAGGCCGACTATTCTACACCTCTATTCTCTCCTCAGTACGGTAAGTGAATGAACTGGCAGTGAACATAAGCCCGCTGCGGAGGTATTTAGCTAGCGGCAACTAATATTTAACAAGTTTTCTTTTATGTGTGTCAAACTTCAGATAAGAGAGCCGAGTAAACCATTCTCTGCCTGGTACTAAATACTGTTGACGTAGTAATCTCTTATCAGTGTAAACATTTAAAGGTAGCTATATTGGACAAAATTGTGTGTCCTGTTTTAACAAAGTCCCCAATATTGAACCAGGGTACTGCTGTGTGCGTCAGAGACCTGATAAGAAGGACAAGTGAAAGTTTCACTACTAAGTACTCAATCACGCTAATACAACGATTCGTTTATCACTGTAAATGTTACAGGAGGCAACAAATTTAAATTCTATGAAAAAGAATGTAAATGTTGGCATGCCTACCTGAGTTTCACTTGATGAGGCCCGATAATAATTACAGGTCTGAGTCTGTTGCATCAATTGAGCTAAAATGATAATATGGAATGACAACTCTTTGTTTGTCATCAATACCTCTCTAACGGCACACAATTCTTGTGGTGCTATTAATGGTGTAACAATTATACCTGTACCTGTAATTATTGATGAAGTTTATCAAGGGGCCTGATGTTTACAAGTCTGAGCCGGTTTGATCAACTGAGCTACAATGATATTAACGAAGGATGACAGCACACAATTCTTGCATGTATAAATTTTAGCCAATTTATTATTAGCTAGTTTTTATTCAATTGCATTGCACGGATCTCATGATATCAAACTCTCTCAACCTCACATACTAGCGATAAGATTTTTGTAGTGTCTAACTTCTATCCCTAAACTGCTGTAAATACCTAATGCCGCTATCTTGTGGAAACAATTAATGATGAGATCATATGATTGATATCAAAGTGACCCAACTCAATCATGTGGAAGCCGGGAATATTGAATTTATTGACGCAAACTATACAAATACTGCTGATCTTGTGCTTATTATTGAGAGGGCGTTATAGCTCAGCCCCTCCCGTATTTAATCAATATCAACCCAGTGAATGTTATGGATTCTTATTCTCGGTCACAACTTAACAACAAGATACTATCTGAGATGACTTCTGACTCACTCTTCAGATATCAGATATCAAACCATATATCCACAGAATGCATATATAAGGAAGGCAGGATTAAAGACATTGTAGGGTGCGAGGGATTGAATAGCCAATCAAGACTTGCTTCCCAATTGGACACACGTCATCCCTGAGCCACCGATCGCCTGGCAGTTGATCTCACGCAGGGCAAACAATTACAATTTCTTCATAGACATGGGATGATGGGGCTGCTTAGAGACCATGTTCCCGAAGCAATGGGTAAAATTCAACTTTAAAGCAAACAGCTCACTGAGACTGTGCAATCTAGCAGTATTCATGCTGCAGTGTTATGTGGCTAGTACCAACTATATATAACCTGGTGACTTAAACAGAGAGCATACCTGCCATGTAAAACGACGGCAACTATTTGATACACAGTCATTCAGAAGAGCAGTTTCACAACACATTAATTTTGTATGGCTAGTCTGTTATTTTAAAAATTTATTCAAGGCTGCCGTTTGTCTCAACTATGAATAATCTGTACGTTTTACCAAGTGACATAGTATTAGGAAAAATTTAGTAATCTGTGGCATCCACGGGTTGTTAAAAGACAAGAAAGTTCAATAAGAAAAAAGAACTTTATGTTTCTGTGAAAAAGACAGTCATCTTTGCATTGCTTACAATTACGCCAAGCCTCGGTGATTATTTAGAAGATAATGGATCGATAACTTTAAGTATTTGCAACAGACCTCATGATTTATTAACAAAGCAGCCAGGGTTGTTACAAAGCTATTGGTATAGGCGTTCACCTCTCAATGCTTCTGAAGTGAATGGTCAAGGGCTCAAGTACCACTGCTAAACAAGAGTGAGTGGCTTTCTTGTTCTAGAAGGTATACCAGTTGTGTAAGGGATGCGCCACATCAACCCTCCAATGTCATAAAAGCAGAACCAGCGTGATAGACTTAGGGACTCTGCTTGCAGAGTACGGAAGAAGCTAAAGCTAAAACACCGTCCCTCTTACTTTATTTTTAAAATTTGCCTAGTGCAGCTGCCTTCTGGTTTTCAAAAACAAGACATAGCTGTCTATGTCAATAATTAGTTAACTATTTTTAAGGTAACAAGTAATCATTAGTACGACTTATCCCTGTGAAAGCGGCATTAACTATGAATCTCTAACTTCATGATATTGAATACGTCATTTGCTTCATTTCGATTAAAATTTTGGCCAATGTCAACTTGAACTTTTTGACATTGTTCGTTAACCACAACACTAGCACGCAATTACTGGTTTAGATCATGGATGTATTATGGTTTATATAACAAGTATTTAGGATAGTATTAGGGAAAGAGATGTCAAGTTACTGATCAAGCAGGATGAGGACCCACGAGCTGTATCCGACACAGCTAGCCTCAACAATGCGATCTAAATATAGGAGCAAATCTCGGTGTCTCAAGGTACGAGGGCACGCTGTAAAAATCATCATGACGCAATATCACAAACACTTAATGGGAGATTTAACCTCTAGTAGTTTGACATCCCCATACTTTTGGTAAGCAGTAACAATGCCGTTATAAACCAAGACTTTGTTTTATTGTGTTTAGAAAGTCATACCAGACCCTCCCCTTCAATATTATTGTCAGTGGTCCTTGCTTTTCGCAGCAGAGAAAATTAAAGCCTTGAATTTCTAATGCGCTTCAAACCTCTGATAAGAGAAGGATGTAAAGCTTTCACTGCTTAGTAATCCTAGGCTGTTTACGTATTTCTCTTATCACATATCATTCAGAGATCACAGGCCAGTCTCTTTTGAAAAGTATTTCTGGAAGTAAAGACTATAAATGTTTTAGACTACATTAGACTATAATTTTATTAGATATGTTGAACTGCAATGCATCTGTCTTGTGATTAAAAAAGTAATGATGCTGGTAGGGCATGGCCGTTACGTCCAACTTTGATTTGATTTGTTACAAAAAAAAATGCTATTGGAAGGCAGACTCTCATAATTACTTTGTATTTACACAATTACTATCCTATCTCCCAGTGGCATATATTAGCAATCACGACCACCCATATCCGTCAATCAAAATCTGTGCCAGCCAGGCTGAATAGCTCAGTGTGTAGAGTGTCTGCCTATTAAGAATGTTGTAGGTTCGAATCCCAACAATGGTAGGTTTTTTTCAAATGGGTGCTTTATAACTGGAGCATTTTTACTTTTCCCAAGGGGGGGGTGTCTTATAAGTGAGGAATTACGGTACATACAGAGTTTTACCTTTGTCCTTGAGCTGGACAAGCCAATCAAAAGCCCGGTGTATTGACACACACCCATACCCTCCCCGCCACGCCTACGGCGTGTGGATCGGGCTGCGCCCGATCATTATGCTCATCTCTAAAGAGCCAGTGAGTGAAATGTTTCAGAATATACGCCCCTGCTATCTCGATCCTCAGCACCATGAAGAGTGAAGGAAAGAATGCATGTGTGCATTGCATTGTGGGATACATAATAATTTATTTATCACAGTTTTGTCAGCCAAAAAACAAAATGATTGAAGAAAGGAAGACCAAAGTCGTGTTCTCTCCCACTAGCAATGACAAGCCTTATATCAAACCTTACCCAACGGCAGTCATTATTTGGAGGACTTGAATAAATACAGACGATGCTGGGGACTAGGGAACTAATACAGAAATTCTCCTCGATAATACTCATGATATTCATAAACTGTTTGCCTTGGTCTGAAGCAGGACATCTGACCATTCATAGCATCAGGACAAAGGGTAGGTGTATGAAGCTAAATATGCAGCCTGTTAAGATATTTTGATCTGTTCCTGAAATACACCGTAATCGTTTAAAGTAACGCTAAGTGTATGCTTAGAATTATCAATTTTATAGAGCAGCCTACACAGCTTTGCTATTAAATCAAGGTCATGCTTAAAAAAGTTTGTATCTCTTATCAATCAAGTTTCAAAGAAGCAAAATTGGACCGACTCATGTTCCTCGTCACTAACTAAATTCGTTATATAGCTTCAAAACTGCATGGTGCCTAAAGTATGTGATAAGAGCACCAAGTTAGCTCTATACTGCTTGGCACTGAACCCTGTTAATGTGTATGTAGGCAGATAACTCCATTTTTTGCTATCTTTGTCGCATATTTGACCCACTAGGAGCCGAATATCCAAGCAGAACAGAATCCTCTCTTTTACTCATTAATGCTCATGTTTATTTTGTATGCCATGCCATGCCAACGCTACTGTGACAGGGGTGTATTGCAAATATCCCGGATTCCCAGATGATCTTTGATTGAAGTGTCGCCTGAAATAGAGATGTCACTCCTCCATCAATTTTAACTATCATTCCAGTTTTTTTTATAGTCAATCTATATTCACTCACAGTTCTTACCATTGGTATAAAGTTGGGAGACAATGTTAAAAAACGCCCCTGCCTGGGCTGTTATTACCATTTCCCTTACGACATTAGGAGATGTGTAGAAAATTGTCTAAGCATTCTATTCTGTCAAGCCTCAACAATGAAATTATTAATACCAAGTAAAATATGTATAAATCAAACATTTCACTGGTAGTTTTATAAGAACAAAGAGGAGGGAGGGAGGGAGGGAGGGAGGGAGGGAGGGAGGGAGGGAGGGAGGGAGGGAGGGAGGGAGGGAGGGAGGGAGGGAGGGAGGGAGGGAGGGAGGTTGCTCATTGACCCACAATGTGAATACTGTTTTGTTAAATAAGAAAAAATCGAGAAGGATCTGGACCAAAAATAGCGATCCTGAAGAAAGATTCTCCAAATATATACTTCGGAACAGGAGTCTAATTGATGAGCTGGCTGCTTTGTACATACTTCTCTATGGATCACAAAGTTTATGCATCGTAGATGAGTTTAATGTAACTGTTTAACCGAAAGGACCTGCTATCTAACAGTCTGGTCACTTTTTAATAGTTCCTGGTACAGAGTGGACTGTGGGTAGTTTTTATGACAAGGCTTAGCTCCATATCCTGTAACAAAACAGCAGAGAGTACTGATATCCGGCTTTAGAATGCAGCTTTCTCTAATTGGTTACAGACGGTGATATCCTTTACTAGATATCACTGTTCATTTCTTCGCGTCACCACACCACGCAGGCACATAGACTAAAGGGAAAGAGCGGCAATTTTTTGACAGAAACTGGTTGATGACCGGTTCAGGACGCCAATTTCATCATGAAATACGAATAAGTTGATCTTGGAGGGAAATGTCAGGGGGAGATATAGGTTTACTGTTTTTGAAGCTGACGATAAAACTGTACCAGAATACCATGTTCTTGCGCGTATAAAGAAGCCAAATTGAGCGATAGAAACCATCACTTCAACTAAGAAAAGCGTTTGATTATTTTGAAAGTGAGTTTTGGTGAAGAATTGTACTGCTTTTTTAAATAGAAAATATCACATATCAAACTGCTTTGATAACCATACATTTCATGAACTTCAGTTATAGAATTGAAACTCTAGTGTATTTTCTCACTCCATGTATTTATGATCTCACACCATTCTTAGTCCTTAAAAAGATGAAAATTGACACCCTCCGTCTCTTTAAGATTTTTAGGGAGTTGTCCTCTCAGAGGAAAGGAGGGTATAACTTCTTCAATCTTTTAAATAATCCGATAGAGAGAGGATGTTATTGGCATAAAAATATGACAAGGTTTTGTCACTCACTGCGTCCCGGAGAATACATGGTGAGGTAGGGGGTATGCTTTGAGGAATATTATCCCTGGAAAAAAATGCCAGTTACAAATTATTCTCAGGAGTGTACACAATGAGCTCACTCAAATTCCAGCAGCCTGTGTGATCTGACATATATTTCTCAGCTAACCATTAATTGGATTTCAATATATGTATCCTGGCGATGATTAATCACATCACAATTATGATTAGAGCATCAACTTCACATGTCACTGCGGGAGTTTTATTGCATTGTTGACATGAGGATGTCTTATCAATGCTAAGTTCCCATGGCTGGGAATAAGGAAAAGTCACACTTCTAGTTATACATAAATTAATATATCACCATTTAGCGCTACCTGCGTCATTCAACTGATAAGAGCACCAGGTGAAACTTTCACTTGTAGTGTAGTTGAATACTGATGACTCAAGTATCACTTATAAATGTAAATATTGCAAGGTCATTAATACTGACAATATGAGGTCTCATGGCCGATAATTCGCAATATACAACAAGACGCGGATGTTTGTGTCTCAGATCTGATAAAAGAATAAAATTGACCACTCACAATATAGTTGATGAGTGTGTCTTAGCGGTCGAAGTGGGAACATGGGAACACACACCGTGTTTTGATTTTTTGCTTTAATGTGCCTATCAATATGTTTAACTCAAACATATGCTTTATCCTCTACTGAATTATGAATTGTGCTACATTATCAAAGTCACTGTTCGTATAACTGAATAGCACTGGATGAACCCTTGTCACCCGGCTTCATAAGGGCCACAGCTACTTTTTTGTGGCTGCGCAACAAGCCTAGAGTTTAGGCGAATAAGACCATAAGGGTAGAATAGTAATGTGATTCAGGATAAATTTGGCAAATAATTTGATGGGTTGTATGTCTCGCATATGGGTTAAATCATGAAGGTTGAGGGTCTAAAATACACAATGATTAGGAACTAATTGTAAGGGCACAACTCTTACGTTAATCGGTTTTGGTTTGTAAGCGAGTTGGAGAATGCAAGCAGTCACTCAGTGTAATTTTAAACATCTCCCTTTCTTGACGATATCATAAGCAATGTAACCTGGCAAGGAGTACTTGCAGGATAGTAACGATAAGAGTGCCAAATACGCACTCCGCGGCGGAAGTACTAAACATTGGTGACGTGAGAAGGTCTTATCAATGCTAACTACACGGAAAGCGCCCTATTAAAAGTCATGCTTGTTCTACGTAAGTTCTAAATATTCACCGCTTATGACGCGTCAAACATTCGATAAGAGAACCTTTTACTGGAAATTATTGAATACTGTCACTTGAGTTTCTCTTATCTATGTAAAGATTACAAGGTCAGTAATACATACAAAGTCACGTCTCATGGTCCTCTATGATTAAACATATATAACCAGACGGCAGCTGTTTGCATCACACAACTGATAAGAGTACATAATTCACCGTTCACTGCCGGCAGCCGAATATCAAGTCCCTGTGACTGTGTCTTAGTAGGGATAGTAATTGGTAACCACCAAAAACATCACTGTGTTTTTATCATAACCTACATGTGCCTAACACACATCACATCACACACTAACCTTACATCTAAGTACAACACTTAGCTTCTTGGTCTAATGTAATTATGATTTTAATTACATAATATGTATTGTTTGTATACTTGAAGGACAGTTGACGAAGACTTGGCACGCTGCCACAAGATAATAACCTAGTGACAAGGTTACAGTGAATGCAGGTAGGATCATATATCCATCACAAATAAGCTTAGAATAGGAATAAAATCTTGGACACATTTGGTCTATGCATGGATGAGTTACATGTATTGAATAGAGCATGAAAGGCCAGTACGCGGGATGGGCACAGCTGTTTTTATGGGAGTTGGAGAATACCTGGATCCAAGCAGTCAGGCTCCTTTTAAAATGTTTTCGATTTAATTAATAAATCACATTTAATTTGACATGCATTATTATGCATCACAGAGAGGAGAGAGGGGTAAGAATTGGGAGCAGCCCTCTCCCATCCTCCTTTTCGAAGTAATTCATCATTCTCAGGGGTGTATACAACAAGTTCTCATCCCTCCCCTCTACCTTGGCTATACCTCATTGAATTCTTAACTGCATAAGCTGGTAAAGAGGGTTTGCATCATAGTTATGGTTAAAGTGTCGAATACAAGTTTCAATGCGGGAATACTAAATATATTTGACAAGCTCAAGAAACAGTTCCCTAATAAAAGTCATACTTCTTGTTCTACCTAGGTTCTAAATATGTTACCACTTATGGCTAGATGCTTCAAACATTTGATAAGAAAACCATAAAGTGTTATTATTGAATATTGATGACGCAAGTTTCATTTGTCAATGTAAATATTGCAAGGTCAGTAATACAGGCAATGTCACGTCTCACAGTCTCCCGTGATTAAACATATTATCTTTAATCACGGGAGAGCGTGAGAGGTGACATTGCCTGACCTTGCAATATTTACATAATATATAACCAGATGGCCGCTGTTTACGTCACACAACTGATAAGAGCACCCAATTAACCACTAACTGTTTGTGGCTGAATATAGTTAATGTGACTGTCTCTTATCAGTGTAGTTTACATCACACAGCAACATACTTGAGGGTTACTAACAAAGCCTGCATGAGCCTGTGAAAATATTACACACTTCCCTAACATCTAATCTCTAAATATGACTCAGCTACTTTCTCTACTGGATCATGATTTAACTTTTTTGTGCAATTACGAGGCAGCGAATATTACAGGGTAGCATCAACATTCTCTGACATATTGTGGAGTATAAAATACGATTGAATCTAGGATAGTTTATTGAGAATCAGATGTCTGGTTCTGAAACTGTGCTAAAAATAAAAAAATGGTTCTGGTTTGGCACAGCTGCAGCATTCAGCCCTTCGTCAGTTTTTAACCAGGTTGGGGAGCACCTGGGTTCAAGCAGTCAGTCAGGGTTCTGGAAAATTGAAAAGGAAAGCATCCAGGTTGCATTGTGGGATACCATAAGGCAACATAACCACATATATTATTATGTTATTGGCTTTGACTCAACAAACCACTGAATTGACTGCCGGTTTCGTAATTGAAAAAAGACTGCTAAGATGGCCATCCATAATTCAAGTTTTTGATGAGGGAATCCATATTTTTGTAACCTTGACAACATGATAGCGCCTGATGGATATAAACCAAAAATACATCATGACAGAAAGGTTACGCTGCTGGTGAAATATTACTAGCTACGCCAACACACCTTCTCAAATGCTGCTGAGACAATGTGGCTCTTTAGAAACACACAGAAAGGCTAGCATATCAACAACTGCAGATATGTTTAGTCTCAAAATATTTTGATTAGTAATTTTTTTTGAACAAATATGGTAAGAATCAAAACTTGTAGCATAGCCCTAGTTTTTTGTTGGAAGTTTTACAGAGTGGAAGAGTCGAAGCTGGATAATACGATAAAAAGTAGAACAATGCATGTAATATAGCAAGGTTTATGTAAGGTAATGTAATAAGGAACCAAGGGGGAGGAGTGAAGCTCAGAAGCGAACCCCGGGGTTTAAGCCCCCCCCCCCCCTCCGTAAACTCCTCAGAAATTAAATGTTTACTCAGGATAATTCATAAATAATTGTCGCTAATATAAACTTAAACTTAGAGCTCACTGAATTATCAGCAGCATTGTTCATCCAGTTCCTCTTTCTTGTTATACCATCATCGGAATTTAAGTGAAGCAGCCAACATTTATTTCTGACTTTATTAGACACAGGAATCTGTTTTCTCATCGTAGCTCTTATTGTGGAGACATGAAGAGGTCAGCATCAACTCAGCATAAGCGCCAGCTTTAGTCTTTCTCGGGTAAACCAGCCTAAGAGTTCAGAAAACATAACAACTCGATTGAATGCTGAATATTTTGTGATTCGATTTAATATTTGAGCGTGTATTTTCATAAGGTAACCATTCTGTCTTGATTTGTATTACTTACTTATAATAATTTGTGAAGAGCATGTTTTTTCATATGATCGGCAGCATGCTAAAATGATCATGTGACCTAATCAAGCGGTCACATATTATAAGGGGAAGACTCAGCCTAACAAGAACACAGCTTACATTTTTTAATTAATTTTAATATTACAGTAAATCTGTATCCCTTACGGAGGCATCCTACTGATGACTACAATACTGAGGGTTAGATATTTGCTCTCTTCAACAAGTCTGTCTGTCAGTCTCTGCTTCAGTTCATCTGGTATTTCTGTGACTGTGCCATCAAATGTGACATCAGTAGACCAGGTTACTGTCAGAGTGTCATTCTTACAGCTCAGCTTAGCCTGAGAACCAGCCTTAGGTCTGCAATCTGAAAACAAACAAACAATTTAATGTGATCGCGCTTGTATCTCTTACAAAGTTTTGCCTTTTGAAGCAGCCAAATTATCACCCCCTCTGCGTTAAATTCTGATTACAGCAGCCACGGAGCCAAATAACATCCACATCAGCTTCAAATTTTATTCACCTCAAACCAGTGCTCGTTCAGAAAATTTTATCACTGGTTTGAGGTCTTATATATGCAGCTTGGCATTAAACTGAATGAGTCAAATTGTCCCCCTAAACTAAAATGGTTATGAGACATTTCACATCATATAAGTTATTGTCTCAAATTATTCTCAACAAACTTATATTGGACTTCAAATATAAGATTTGTGCGTTTACATTGTACATTTATAGGAATTTATTTGTAACAAACCTAACTGCTCACCTTGTTGACATAATTCTCTTATCTGGTTGACATATCCATTAGCGAGGGTTGTTAGAGTAGATAGGGCCATCACATCAGTCAGTACTGTACACTTTACGTAATCATACCTAGCAATGATATCGACTCCTCTCACCAATAAGTAATCTACAATATTAATAAATATTCGTTAGAGTATAACTGGAGGCGTTATACATGGGCTTGGCAATTATCAGGCGCTCTTTTCGCTATTTCCATTTATTAAATAAAAAATTGGAAGAATTTTTGATTCTGCCAAAAAAAAAGTTGGCTGCGTGAAAATGCTATAACTTTGGCACTTCAACACTACGTAAGTGTTATATCTCAGTCTGTACCTTTGATTTCTACTTTGAGTGAACAGTTGGTATTTTTCCCGTTTATACGATACTTGTAGACTCCGACAGGTAGTTCTAGTGTATGAGTAGTGCCATCGAGTGTGAGATCCAGAGCAGATAACCCAGTAGAAGCCGAGACAACTCCTCTGATTACTTCTGGGCACTCTTCTAGCCCATATTTTGTACCTGATAACGCAGTCATAGTAGTCGGTGTAGTAAACTTAAAATGCTAGCAGATAGCTGAGTAGAAGAACGAGTATCAAAAATGGCAGCACAATCTCTAAGATGGTGTGGCTACACGCAACGAGAAACTATGGAGCTGAAATGATACCACAAATGTGAATAGATTATCCAAGTAAAAATAAATACAGTTGTAACGGAGTAGGGACCCGGGTGCTTGTGTGCTAAGTGTAACGGTCCGAGGTCTTATGCTCAAAGGAAATAATTGTAAATACTAACTTAAATACCTCATATATGCTTATCAATAACCTTTTTTATATAAATCCTGACCATTATTTATGACTATGATATTAATAGTGCAGTTGTCTCTTTTGATCACATGACTACCGACGGCATATCCAGATTGTACATCAGGAGTTATCTCCACAAACGCACTCTCCTCAGCAGATGTCACATACAGTGTCATGTTACTGTCCTGACACTGGTTGCCCATTGTAGTCCCTGCAGGATGTAAGAGATATTTAATATTTAGTTGCCGATACTAAACATTGATGAAGTTCAAATACTATCTGGTAGAAATAAATTGAGGCAAATTTAGGATTTGAAGGAGAGTGCTTGTGCACCAAGAAAGTTATTGATGATCGTATTTTAGGGGTCCAGATCTTAAGATTATGAATACTGATGACCCAAGTATCACTTATCAATGTAAGTATTGCAAGGTCATTAATACTGACAATATGAGGTCTCATGGTCAATAATTCGCAATATATAAATAGACGAGGATGTTTGTGTCTCACATCTGATAAAAGAATGAAATTCACCACTCACAATATAGTTGATGAGTGTGTCTAAACGGTCGAAGTGATGGATACATGGGAACACACACTGTGTTTTGATTTTTGGCATTAATATGCCTATCAATATATTTAACTCAAACATACGCTTCATCCTCTACTGATTTCTGAATTGTGCTACATTATAAAATGCACTGTTCGTTCAATTGAATAGCAGTGGATGAACCCATGTCACCCGGCTTCATAAGGGCCACAGCTACATTTTTTGTGGCTGCGCAACAAGCCTACAGTTTATGCGAATAAGACCATAAGGGTAGAATAGTAATATGATTCAGGTTAAATTTGGCAAATAATTTGATGGGTTGTATGTCTTGCATATGGGATAAATCATAAAGGTTGAGGGTCTAAAATACACAATGATTAGGAACTAAATGTAAGAGCACAACTCTTACGTTAATTGGTTTTAGTTTGTAAGCGAGTTGGAAATGCAAGCAGTCACTCAGTGTAATTTTTAACATCTCTCTTTCTTGACGATATCATAAGCAATGTAACCTAGCAATGAGTACTTGCAGGATTGTAACGATAAGAATGCCGAATACGCACTCCGCGGCGGGAGTACTAAACATTGGTGACGTGAGGAGGTCTTATCAATGCTAAGTACACGGAAAGCGCCCTATTAAAAGTCATGCTTGTTCTACGTAAGTTCCTAATATTCACCGCTTATGACGCGTCAAACATTTGATAGGAGAACCTTTCACTGGATATTATTGAATACTGTTACTTGAGTTTCTCTTATCTATGTAAAGACTACAATGTCAGTAATACAGACAAAGTTACATCTCATGGCCCTCTATGATTAAACATATATAACCAGATGGCGACGATTTGCATCAGACATCCGGTAAGAGCACATAATTCACCGTTCACTGCCGGTAGCCGAACATATAGTCCCTGCGACTGTGTCTTAGTATGGATAGTAATTGGTCACCACCGAAAACATCACTGTGTCATAGTCTGCATGCGCCTATAGATATTTATCACATACTAACCTTACATGTAAGTACAATACTTAGCTACTTGGTCTACATACTGTATTATGATTATAATTACATAATATGTATTGTTTGTATACTTGAAGGACAGTTGACGAAGCCTCGGCACGCTGCCACGAGATAATAACCTAGTGACAAGGTTACAGTGAATGCAGGTAGGATCATATATCCATCACAGAAAAGCTTAGAATAAGAATAAAATCCTGCACACATTTGGTCTATGCATGGATGAGTTACATATTTTGAATAAAGCATGAAAGGCCAGTACGGCGGAAGGGCACATCTGTTTTTATGGGAGTTGGAGAATACCTGGATCGAAGCAGTCAGGGTACTTTTAAAATGTTTTCGATTGAATTAATAATTCACATTTATTTGCACATGCATTATTATGCATCACAGAGAGGAGAGAGGGGTAAGAATTGGGAGCAGCCCTCTCCCATCCTCCTTTTCGAGGTAATTCATCATTCTCAGGGGTGTATACAACAAGTTCTCATCTCTCCCCTCTTTCTTGGATATACCTCATTCAATTCTTAACTACATAAGCTGGCAAAGAGAGTTTGCATTGTAGTTATGGTCAAAGTGTCGAATACACGTTTCAATGCGGAAATACTAAATATATTTGACATGAGAGGGTCTTATTAATGCTAAGCTCAAGAAACAGTTCCCTAATAAAAGTCATACTTCTTGTTCTACCTAGGTTCTAAATATGTTACCACTTATGGCTACATGCTTCAAACATTTGATAAGAAAACCATAAACTGGTTATTATTGAATATTGATGACGCAAGTTTCACTTGTCAATGTACATATTGCAAGGTCAGTAATACAGGCAATGTCACGTCTCACGGTCTCCCTTGATTAAACATATTATCTTTAATCACGGGATACCGTGAGTTGTGTCATTGCCTGTATTGCTGACCTTGCAATATTTACATAATATATTACCAGATGGCCGCTGGCGTCACACAACTGATAAGAGCACCAAATTAACCACTAACTGCTTTTGGCTGAATATAGTTGATGTGACTGTCTCTTATCAGTGTAGTTTACATCACACAGCAATATACACTTGAGGGTAACTAACAAAGCCTGCATGACCCTATGAAAATATTGCACACTTCCCTAACATCTAATCTCTAAACATGACTCAGCTACTTTCTCTGCTGGATCATGATTTAACTCACACCTCTTGTAAATATGAAAGGGTAGCATCTTAATTACGTGTCATGATATAGTGTATATAATAGGATTATATCTAAAACAGATTATTGAGCATAATGTGCCTGGTTTCCGAAATGTGCCAAAAATTAAAACAGGTTGAATTTGGCCACAGATTCATTCAGCTGTGACCCGCCCTCTGTATTAAAGCTGATAAGGTGGTCGGTGAGATTTTGCTTCCAGGCAGTCAGACAGGGGTTAAGGAAAATTTAATTCATGTCAAACGATGAGATAAAATAGAATGACACTATGTAATTGAGTAAGGAAGTCTGCAATACCATGCATTACAATCAGAAAGCGATGGGGTTTGTGAGGCAGGCAGGGGACATCATATTTATAATAAGTGCATCAAACTCTCGATTCACTGTGGTAGATCTTTACATCGTTGCATGAGAATGTCTTATCAATGCTAAGTTCAATAGGCAGTGAATTCGGTAAAGTCACACATTCTGATCTATATATAATTTAAAAATACTTTACCACTTAGTGTACATGCGTCTGACTTCTGATAAGAGCACCGAGCGGGCTTTTCACTTGTTGTTATGGAATACTGTTGAGACACGTTTCTCTTATCAATGTTATTATTGCAAGGTCCGTAATAAAGACAACATCCCATCGCATGGTCAATAATGCAACATATATTACCAAATGGCATGCGTCACACATCTGATAAGAGCACAGTATTAACCACGCACTGCTAGTCGCTGAAAATAGTTGCTGTGACTCTAACTTTACCAGTGCAATTGATAGAATTTGGAAATAGCACACACTATCCTTCATCTAACCACCTTACATGGCATAGCTCCTTTCTCCCTGCTTTATAATTTGCATTGTATCATAGGCCCAAACAAATATGTTTTGCTAAAATTTAAAGGTGTAGCTTCTTTGGACCAATCAAAAACTGAAAGTGACAGACAGGCAAATTCACATAAACAAGCCTAAGCGTGCCTTTACAGGCAGATCGAAGCGGTATTTATCACCCGAATTAGTCCAATGACTGCAGCGGATTCATTAATCAAGTAACTTAATCATAATATACCCTAATATCAACTATAGCTTTAGGCAAATGGGGTATCTCAGAATATGTTGCTTTGTGTAAACACAGTGATATTTTTCTTGATAGCAATTTTCCTGAAACATCGACTTTTCCGAGCCAAAACATATCTCAGGATTAAATATGATTCCACAGAACCCGACCAAAGAGATCACAGTTCCTAGGTATGAGAGGGCTCTTGACCACCCTGATTCTCTTTGACATGACGTCCTTTGGGTCAGGGGAAAACACTGACAACTATCAATTTACAATGGTTTGTGACCATCGAGTTTTGTATTTAGATTCATTATAAGGTTAAATAATATAGGTAAACATTTTTTCCCTACAATTGATTCAGATTCACGGCCAATGTTGCTGGAAAGTTTTTATGCAAATAATTAAGGAATAATCACGTGTTATAAAAAGAAAGGAAGTGAGAGTTCTAGGATGTAAGTAGGGTAGCACAGCCCGCTGACTTACCTCTGCCAATATCCCCTATGAACTAAGTTTAAATCAAGCATCATGCAATGAATCAATGTAATCGCAAGGTAGATTAATTGTGTAAGTAGCTTCTGTCATTTTAATCCCTACTAAAGGCCCATACTGTAAAGTGACGCAACCTGGTTTAACTCGTTACTTTTTAGACACAAGAATCTGTTCTCTTGTCATACTTCTTATTATGGAGACATGAAGAAGTCAGCACCAGCTCAGCGTACGCTCCTGCCTTTGTCTTTGTTGGATAGACCAGCCTACAAGATGGGAAAACAGAATAACATCAATTGACTGTTGGGTTTGGTGTTACAGAATTATCAGAATCTGACTAGCATATCTTTTCATGACGCGTATAAAAGAAAATAAAGTGAAATTCGGGACAACAATATTAGAATCACTCACGGAGGCGTTCTACTGATGACCACAATATTCAGTATTGGGTATCTGCTCTCTTCAAGGAGACTGTCTGTTAGTCTCTGCTTCAGTCCTTCAGGGATTTCTGTAACTGTGCCATCAAATGTTACATCAGTAGACCAGGTCACTGTCAGGCTATCATTGTCACAGCTCAGCTTTGCCATAGAACCAACCTTAGGGATGCAGTCTACAAATCAAATTGCATACAATATGGATGGTATGGTATTAAAACATACACTGTTTGATTCTTTTTGCCTCCTCCATCATTCAACTCCTCCAAAGCCTAACTACAGGTTCAACACTGGCTTCGAGTTTGCTAGTTCTGGCTCTGAAGATTTTAACCTTTGTAATATCTATATTGCCATTTATATGCAGTTTTGACATTGTAAACAAATTGTTAGCTAGGATGAAAGGTAAATTAACCATTTGTTTCAATATTAGGTATCAACCAGTCTATAATCATTCTTTGTGAACGTATGATAAGGTATATCCTTTGTAAATAGAAGTACTGAGGTTTAGTCTGAAGGTAACGGTCATGTTCTATGACCTTTGCTGTGTATTTGCTAAGTGAAGATATCTGTAATGAAGCACTTACCGTGTTTACATATTTCTCTTATCTGGTTGTCATTACCATCGGCGGTGACCTTTAGAGTAGATAGCGCGACCGTATCAGTCAGTACTGTACACTTTATATTATCATACCTAGCAACGAGATCTACTCCTCTCACCAACAAGTAATCTGCAATATTATTAAACCATGGTTAATACCACTCAGGGCATGACTGTAAGAATTATACAGGGATTTGCAGTTTTCTGTATGGTATTGGAGCTATTTTCAATAAACTGGCACTACCTTGGAATATAATACTGGCATTAGGTATATGAAATAAATACTGCATTCTCTACCTTTGATCTCTACTTCGAGTGAACAGTTGGTATTTTTCCCTTTTATACGATAATTGTAAACCCCCACAGGTAGTTCCAGTGTATGAGTAGTGCCATCTAGTGTGAGGTCAAGCGCTGATAACCCAGTAGAAGGAGAGGCAACTTCTCTGATTACCTCTGGACACTCTTCATTCTTAGATATTGTACCTGGAAAATTATGAAACTCATAATGTAGGTTGAACAACATCTAGTAGATATAGGTATTGAGAAGTCACCAATTTAGTCCTAAGAGGAACAAAAAAACACCACAATGTTCTTGGCGGCTACCAGCAGTATTTAACATATAGCCGAGGTACATTATGATACTGATGAGTTATTAAAAGCCCAAATGGCCAGTAAGTCATATCGGATTAGGTGCTTGTGTACCGAGTTATGCAGGCCTAGATGACTGTGTCTTTGTTTTCAAGCACTAAAATGTACGATCATGAGCGGCCAAAAATTTGAATATGATGAGGTATCTGTATACTCACCATTATTTATCACCAACATTTTTATGGGTGGCTTAAAATGGCTATAAATTATTTATATTTATACTCACTGTTGTTTATGACTATAATATTTATAGTGCAGTTGTCTTCATAAATCACATGAGTACCGACAGCTAAACTTGTGTTTACACTTGGAGTCACCCCGACTAATGCTCGCCCCTCATCAGATGTCACAAAGAGAGTCATGTTTCTGTCCTGACAAGGCACCCTAGTAGTAGTTCCTGCAGTTGAAATAAATATTGATTATTTCTGTGAGGATACTATTCAATATTATAGGAGAAAAAATAGTGTCTGGTAGACATACATTTAGTTTGGGTTCTGAGTTTTGGTACTTGTGAACCAAGTATTTGAGGTGGTATAATTCATTCAACGGGCAGCAAGGTATTTTAATGGATAGCTTGAATTAATTGGCAATCAATTATTTATATTTATACCCACCGTTATTAATGACTATAATGTTTATAGTACAGTCGCTTATATGGATCACATGTCTACCCACAGCAAATTCAGTCTGTATGTCAGGAGTTATGTCCACTTGTGCTTTCTCCTCATCGGATGCCACATAGAGAGTCAAGTTTCTGTCCTGACAAGGTCTTTCGGTGGTAGTTATATGGGTAGTAGTTGATGGTGTGGTAGTTGTAGGTATTGACATAGTTTTCGGTTTTTGATCTAAAAAATAAACGAGTTTGATTTGGTTGGGTTGGTTTGAACACCTCATTCAAATAAAACAAAAATGTGGTGAAGTGGGAATTTAATATGCCCCATCCACCGATGACTGCACTGCTAGCCGGTCAGTCACATATGGAGGTATCAAAAATTCACCATATACTACTCTGCTTTATGATTTAATTATTTCCCATCTCCTTTTATCGAATAATCTTTTCATGTGAGGCAATAAGGTAAATCTTGTCGAATATCTACTATCTATAGAAAGGCAGGGATAGGTAAAGTAATATAAATGACCAGCATGTACTTACCTATCAAATCAACTTGAGATATCAATGTATATATAGTGTACTCACATGTAAACTGTCGGAGACTTCCGATTTGTCCGACGTAAAGAGAGTTATTAGTGATGAGCAGAGAGATGGGATCATACAGACATCCTGAGCAGAGATGCAGTGTGGATACTCTGTCTGAGTTCATGTCTACGAGTCGGATCATGTGATTTTTCACGTCAGCCACAAGCAGTGTCTGATTACCTATGAAGACGAGGTCTTGTGGCCAGTTGAATAGAGAGTTTAGTAGAGTGGTGTCTGCGTAGCCTGAGGTCCTTGGTGATCCTGAGATGAGTGTTATTATCTTTTGTCTGTATGTGATACGGTAGAGAGCGTGGTACGCTGCTATGACATACAGGTCACCGTTGTCATCCTGTGTCAGGTGTCTGATATACTGGAGTCGGTCGGACTTAACGAAAGTACCGACAGAGGCTGAGTGTACATCGACTGTCCTCACAGCCTTGTTATTCTCATCAGTGACGAAAAGCTGACTTTCATCATTCCTGTCTCTTATTACAGACCAGGGAGCGGAGAACTGACCGGAGCGACCGTCTGTGTATCCCCGTGACTGACACTGTCCAGAGAACACAGAGGTGAGGCCTGTGTGACGGTTAATCTCTCTGAGACAGTTATTATCATTGTCAGCTGCAATTACACGCCTATCTGTGACTTGTGTGAATCCTCGGATATAGCCGAACCTAGCCTCAGTTCCTCTCCCCTCTCTGTATCCATTCCCAGCAGTGTTCCCGGCTATCGTCATAGATGTTGTACCATCGCTGGTCTTCAGTGAGTGCTTGTCAGGGTACAGGATGTTACCGGGTTTGAAGAGATCTTCTTCCACGTGATAAACAGAGGAAGAGGTGGTGGTGAAGTCTGTAGCTGTAGATCTCTCTAATCTGTAAGATTAATATTGTTATGTAAACACAGATATTGCAAATGTAATATTTTAAATTCATAATTCAAATGAAGTGTATTTTTCGTTTTCTAAGTATTCATGTTCTGGTGGGTGAATCAAATATATCGGAATTATCAATTTTTCCCAAAATTAATTCAAATGGATAATTGTGTTTTCGATCAACAAATTAAATTTAAATGCACCAGACACCAAAATATATAACATTATGGTTATTTGGAGTTGTCTCATGTTGTACACCATGAGGAGGCAATACACAAAATTTCAATTAAGTGACCTAAATTCAAAATCTTGAGTAAAACAGATATTTGCTTCAATTAATCAACAAAAATGTTTGCATTGTATAAATTACAAAAAAGTAACAGCTTGTACCAAAATTGATGTGTAATATCACAAATCACAAGAAGGAATGAAACGATCAAATGATTAGTTCACTGAACATTGCCTATCCTGAATCTGATATTTTTCATAAGGATATTCTAGCATAGAACTCAGAAGGCTTTCAAACCCCTATTTACTATCAAAGTGACCTGGATAGGTGGATAAACATCACATCAATGGAAAGTGACTCACCGATCAACTAGAGACTGCATATCCTGATCGACACACCATCCAGTATTAAGTATCACACAACATAACACCTGTCAAAACAATGATGGTATTAATTAAGTTTGTTACAAGAGAAAATACCAAGGTACTTTAGGTTTGGGGGAGCGGACATCACCCATATAAAGAGAATACCGAGTCCCCATTGAGACCCTCTGCGCACTCATCATATAAGTGTTATGTCTGGGTTAAAGTATGTCATGCTTGTAATCTTCTGTACTATAACTACTTCTTTTTTTTCAGGATTATTACATAATATCATTTTTAAGGTTATAATTGAATTGCCATTCCCATTGTACTTACAAGGGAAAGTGCCAGTCTCAGCTCCATGATTTTCAACAGGCCGAATATCTTCATCGGACTGTAGCAATATTAATTCTACACCTCTAGTCTCTCCTCAGAACGGTAAGTGAATGAACTGGCAGTGAACATAAACCCGCTGCGGAGGTATTTAGCTAGCGGCAACTAATATTTAACCAGTTATCTTTTATGTGCGTCAAACTTCAGATAAGAGAGCCGAGTAAACCTTTCTCTGCCTGGTACTAACTACTGTTTACGTAGGAATCTCTTATCAGTGTAAACATTTAAAGGTAGCTATATTGGACAAATTCGTGAGTCTAGTTTTAACAAAGTCCCCAATATTGAACCAGGGTACTGCTGTGTGCGTCAGAGACCTGATAAGAAGGACAAGTGAAAGTTTCACTGCTAAATACTCAATCATGCTAAAACAATGATTTGCTTATCACTGTAAATGTTACAGGAGGCGACAAATTTAAATTCTATGTAAAAGAATGTAAAAGTTTTCATGCCTAAATGAGTTTCACTTGATGAGGCCCGATATTTACAGGTCTGAGTCTGTTGCATCAATTGAGCTACAATGATAATAAGGAATGGCAACTCTTTGTTGGTCATCAACATCTCTCTCATGGCACATAATTCTTGTGGTGTTTTTAATGGTGTAACAATTTAACTGTTTATCAGGGGGCCTGATGTTTACAAGCCTGTGCCTGTTTGGTCAACTAAGCTACAATGATATTTACGAAGGATGACAGCACACAATTCTTGCGTGTATCAATTTTAGCCAATTTATTATTAGCTTTATTTTTATTCAATTGCATTGCATGGATCTCATGATATCAAACTACCTCAACCATTCTTTGTAGTGTCTAACTTTTATCCTTAAACTGCCATAAATACCTAATGCCGTTATCTTGTAGAAACAATTAATGATGAGATCATACGATTGATATCAAAGTGACGCAACACAATCATGTGGAAGCTGGGAATATTGAATTTATTGACGCAAGCTATAACAATACTGCTGATCTTGTGCTTATTATCGGGAGGGCGTTATAGCTCAGCCCCTCCTATATTTAATCAACATCAACCAAGTAAATGTTATGGATTCTTATTCTCAGTCACAACTAAACAACAAGATACTATCTAAAGATAACTTCTGACTCACTCTTCTGATATCAGATATCAAACCATATATCCATAGAACGCATATATAAGAAAGGTAGGATTAAAGACATTGAAGGGTGCGAGGGATTGAATAGTCAATCAAGAATTGCCTCCTAATTGGACACAGATGACCCCTGAGCCACCGATCGCCTGGCAGTTAATCTCACGCAGGGTAAACAATTACAATTTCTTCATAGACATGGGATGATGGGGCTGCTTAGAGAGCATGTTCCCGAAGCTATGGTCAAAATTCAACTTTAAAGCAAACAGCTTACTGAGACTGCGCAATCTAGCAGTATTCATGCTGCAGTGTTATGTGGCTAGTACAAACTATATATAACCTGGTATCTTAAACAGAGAGCATACCTGCCATGTAAAACGACGGCAACTGTTTGATACACAGTCATTCAGAAGAGCAGTTTCACTCTACATTAAATTTGTATGGCTAGTCTGTTATTTTAAAAATTTATTCAAGGCTGCCGTTTCTCTAAACTATTAATAATCTGTAAGTTTTTACCAAGTGACATAGTATTAGGAAAAGCAGCTAATTTTGTATGACGGCTGCCCGCACATAATTAGGGAGCTTGATCACTTTTAGTAATCTGTGGCATCCACGGGTTGTTAAAAGACAAAAAATTTCAATAAGAACAAAGAACTTTATGTTTCTGTGAAAAAGACAAGAAAATTTCATCTTAACATTGCTTACAATTATGCCAAGCTTTGGTGATTATTTAGAAGATGATGGATCGATAACTTTAAGTATTCGTAACAGGCCCCATGATTTATTTACAAGGCAGCCAGGGTTGTTAAAAAGCTATTGGTATAGGCGTTCACCTCTCAACGCTTCTGAAGTGAATGGTCAAGGGCTCAAGTACCGCTGCTAAGCAAGAGCGAGTGGCTTTCTCTTTCTAGAAGGTAAACAAGTTGTGTAAGGGTTGCGCCACATCAACCCTCCAATGCCACAAAAGCAGAACCAGCGTGATAGACTTAGGGACTCTGCTTGCAGAGTACGGAAGTAGCTAAAGCTAAAACACCGTCCCTCTTACTTTACTGTTTAAAAGTTGCCTAGCGCAGCTGCCTTCTGGTTTTCAAAAACAAGACATAGTTGTCTATGTCAATAATTGGTTTACTAATTTGTAAGGTAACAAGTAATCATTAGTACGACTTATCCCTGTGTAAGCGGCATTATCTATGAATATCTCACTTCATGATATTGAATACGTCATTTGCTTCATTTCGATTAAAATTTTGGCCAATGTCAACTTGAACTTTTTGACGGTTTTTGGTAACCACAATACTGGCACGCAATTACCGGTTTAGACCATTATGTGTTTTGGTTTATATTACAAGTATTTAAGATAGTATTAGGGAAAGAGATGTAAAGTTAGTGATCAAGCAGGCTGAGGACCCATGAGCTGTATCCAACACAGCTAACCTCAACAATGCGATTTAAATTTAGGGGCAAGTCTTGGTGTCTCAAGGTACGAGGGCACGCTGTAAAAATCATCATGACGCAATATCACAAACACTTATTGGGAGATTTAACCTCTAGTAGATTGACACCCCCATACTTTTGGTAAGCAGTAACAATGCCGTAATAAACCAAGACCTTGTTTTAATGTGTTTAGAAAGGTATACCAGACCTTCCCCCTTCAATGCTTTTGTCAGTGGTCCTTGCTTTTCGCGGCAGAGAAAACTAATACATATTTTTTAATTTGGCGATAGCCTTGAATTTCTAATGCGCTTCAAACCTCTGATAAGAGAAGGAAGTAATCCTTTCACTGCTTAGTAATCCTAGGCTGTTGACATATTTCTCTTACCACAGATAATTCAGAGATCACAGGCCAGTCTCTTGTAAAAAGTATTTCGGGAAAAGTAAAGACTATAAATGTTTTCGACTACATTAGACTATAATTTTATTAGATATGTTGAACTGCAATGTATCTGTCTTGTGATTCAAAAAGTAATGGTGCTGGTTGGGCATGGCCGTCACGTCCGACTTTGATATGATTTGTTACCGGAAAAAAATGCATATTGGAAGGCAGACTCTCATAATTACTTTGTATTTACACAATTACTATCCTATCTCGATCCATAGCACCATGAAGAGTGAAGGAAAGAATGCATGTGTGCATTGCATTGTGGGATACATAATAATTTAGTTATCACAATTTTGACAGCCAAAAAACAAAACAATTGAAGAAAGGAAGACCAAAGTCGTGTCTTCTCCCACTAGCAATGGTAAGCCTTATATCCAACCTTACCCAACGGCAGTCATTATTGAGAGGACTTGAATAAATACAGACGATGCTGGGGACTAGGGAACTAATACAGAAATTCTCCTCGATAATACTCATGATATTCATAATCTGATTGCCTTGGTCTGAAGCAGGACATCTGACCAATCATTGCATCAAGACAAAGGGTAGATGTATGAAGCTAAATATGCAGCCTGTTAACATATATTGATCTGTTCCTGCAATACACCGTAATCGTTTAAAGTAACGCTAAGTGATTGCTTAGAATTATCAATTTTATAGAGCAGCCTACACAGCTATGCTATTAAATCAAAGTCATGCTTAAAAAAGTTTGTATCTCTTATCAATCAAGTTTCAAAGAAGCAAAATTGGACCGACTCATGTTCCTCGTCACTAACTAAATTCCTTATATAGCTTCAAAACTGCATGGTGCCTAAAGTATGTGATAAGAGCACCAAGTTAGCTCTATACTGCTTGGCACTGAACCCTGTTAATGTGTTTGTAGGCAGATAACTCCATTTTTTGCTATATTTGTCGCATATTCGACCCACTAGGAGCCGAATATCCAAGCAGAACAGACACCTCTCTTTTACTCATTATTGCTCATGTTTATTTTGTATGGAGTTAACTTCTTCCTGTTAAGGAAGAAGGCAACTCCTTGTTATATATTAACAAAGTCAGCAATGCGGTCTGTGGGGTATTGTTTAGCTGAAGTGTCAATTCAGTGTAGTATTAGTAGATATACAGTACTGACCTTCTTCCTTGTCGGAAATCAGTCCTATTATGAAATACCTAATATCTATACCAGGGGTGCCCAACCTATGGCTCATGAGCCACCTCGGCTCATTTTGGCTTTTTGGGTGGCTCATTTTGATATTTGCAAATTTCACGCGCTTTTTGGCGCGAATTTCATGCGTTCAATTCATACATGTACAATGTACATTAAATGTATGTATAGTGTATACAAGTTCATTGTACTGGGTGCCTGCATTGTAATATGTGTGTAGAATTGTCTTCTTGCAGACTTGCCAACCTACACTTTCCAAAATGCTTACAAAAATTTGCAAAATGCTTAAAATGCTTACAAAACTCCAGGGCGCCTTATATGACCAGAAATTGCCTCAAAAACTTTTTCGCGCTACGCGCATAATCTCACACAATGATTTTGCTTTGGAATTTTTGCCAACACTTATACATGAATGAATATGATACATATATATCACTGACTGTTTCCATGTTGTCTACACGCGACGTGGTCAGCTCATTTGGTTTAATTGATTCTTGAAATGGCTCATGTGAGAGAAAAGGTTGGGCACCCCTGATCTATACCATAATAAACCACCTGTGTGGCCCAGTCAAATGCATTAAGACAAAACACCTAACACAGGAATGCCATGCCAACTCTACTGTGACAGGGATGTATTGCAAATATCCCGGATTCCCAGATGATCTTTGATTGAAGTGTCGCCTGAAATAGAGATGTCACTCCTCCATCAATTTTAACTATCATTCCAGTTTTTTTTATAGTCAATCTATATTCACAGTTCTTACCATTGGTATAAAGTTGGGAGACAATGTTAAAATACGCCCCTGCCTGGGCTGTTATTACCATTTCCCTTACGACATTAGGAGATGTGTAGAAAATTGTCTAAGCATTCTATTCTGTCAAGCCTCAACAATGAAATTATTAATACCAAGTAAAATATGTATAAATCAAACATTTCACTGGTAGTTTTATTAGAACAAAGAGGAGGGAGGGAGGGAGGGAGGGAGGGAGGGAGGGAGGGAGGGAGGGAGGGAGGGAGGGAGGGAGGGAGGGAGGGAGGGAGGGAGGGAGGGAGTGAGGGAGCGAGGGAGGGAGCAAGGGAGGGAGGGAGCGAGGGAGGGAGGGAGCGAGGGAGCGAGGGAGCGAGGGAGCGAGGGAGCGAGGGAGCGAGGGAGGTTGCTCATTGACCCACAATGTGAATACTGTTTTGTTAAATAAGAAAAAAATCGAGAAGGATCTGGACCAAAAATAGCGATCCTGAAGAAAGAATCTCCAAATATATACCTCGGAACAGGAGTCTAATTGATGAGCTGGCTGCTTTGTACATACTTCTCTATGGATCACAAAGTTTATGCATCGTAGATGAGTTTAATGTAACTGTTTAACCGAAAGGACCTGCTATCTAACAGTCTGGTCACTTTTTAATAGTTCCTGGTACAGAGTGGACTGTGGGTAGTTTTTATGACAAGGCTTAGCTCCATATCCTGTAACAAAACAGCAGAGAGTACTGATATCCGGCTTTAGAATGCAGCTTTCTCTAATTGGTTACCGACGGTGATATCCTTTACTAGATATCACTCTTCATTTCTTCGCATCACCACACCACGCAGGCACATAGACTAAAGGGAAAGAGCGGCAATTTTTTGACAGAAACTGGTTGATGACCGGTTCAGGACGCCAATTTCATCATGAAATACGAATAAGTTGATCTTGGAGGGAAATGTCAGGGGGAGATATAGGTTTACTGTTTGTGAAGCTGACGATAAATCTGTACCAGAATACCATGTTCTTGCGCGTATAAAGAAGCCAAATTGAGCGATAGAAACCATCACTTCAACTAAGAAAAGCGTTTGATTATTTTGAAAGTGAGTTTTGGTGAAGAATTGTACTGCTTTTTTAAATAGAAAATACCACATATCAAACTGCTTTGATAACCATACATTTCATGAACTTCAGTTATAGAATTGAAACTCTAGTGTATTTTCTCACTCCATGTATTTATGATCTCACACCATTCTCAGTCCTTTAAAAGATGAAAATTGACACCCTCTGTCTCTTTAAGATTTTTAGGGAGTTGTCCTCTCAGAGGAAAGGAGGGTATAACTTCTTCAATCTTTTAAATGATCTGTTAGAGAGAGGATGTTATTGGCATAAAAATATGACAAGGTTTTGTCACTCACTGCATCCCGGAGAATACATGGTGAGGTAGGGGGTATGCTTTGAGGAATATTATCCCTGGAAAAAAATGCCAGTTACAAATTATTCTCAGGAGTGTACACAATGAGCTCACTCAAATTCCAGCAGCCTGTGTGATCTGACATCTATTTCCCAGCTAACCATTAATTGGATTTCAATATATGTATCCTGGCGATGATTAATCACATCACAATTATGATTAGAGCATCAACTTCACATGTCACTGCGGGAGTTTTATTGCATTGTTGACATGAGGATGTCTTATCAATGCTAAGTTCCCATGGCTGGGAATAAGGAAAAGTCACATTTCTAGTTATACATAAATTAATATATCACCATTTAGCGCTACCTGCGTCATTCAACTGATAAGAGCACCAGGTGAAACTTTCACTTGTAGTGTAGTTGAATACTGATGACTCAAGTATCACTTATAAATGTAAATATTGCAAGGTCATTAATACTGACAATATGAGGTCTCATGGCCGATAATTCGCAATATACAACCAGACGCGGATGTTTGTGTCTCACATCTGATAAAAGAATAAAATTGACCACTCACAATATAGTTGATGAGTGTGTCTTAGCGGTCGAAGTGGGAACATGGGAACACACACCGTGTTTTGATTTTTTGCTTTAATGTGCCTATCAATATGTTTAACTCAAACATATGCTTTATCCTCTACTGAATTATGAATTGTGCTACATTATAAAAGTCACTGTTCGTATAACTGAATAGCACTGGATGAACCCTTGTCACCCGGCTTCATAAGGACCACAGCTACTTTTTTGTGGCTGCGCAACAAGCCTAGAGTTTAGGCGAATAAGACCATAAGG
The DNA here is from genome assembly GCA_914767715.1 of Membranipora membranacea. Lineage (NCBI taxonomy): Eukaryota > Metazoa > Bryozoa > Gymnolaemata > Cheilostomatida > Membraniporidae > Membranipora > Membranipora membranacea. The sequence continues at coordinate 21,267,226 of OU612072.1, forward strand.
GTAGAATAGTAATGTGATTCAGGATAAATTTGGCAAATAATTTGATGGGTTGTATGTCTCGCATATGGGTTAAATCATGAAGGTTGAGGGTCTAAAATACACAATGATTAGGAACTAATTGTAAGGGCACAACTCTTACGTTAATCGGTTTTAGTTTGTAAGCGAGTTGGAGAATGCAAGCAGTCACTCAGTGTAATTTTAAACATCTCCCTTTCTTGACGATATCATAAGCAATGTAACCTGGCAAGGAGTACTTGCAGGATAGTAACGATAAGAGTGCCAAATACGCACTCCGCGGCGGAAGTACTAAACATTGGTGACGTGAGAAGGTCTTATCAATGCTAACTACACGGAAAGCGCCCTATTAAAAGCCATGCTTGTTCTACGTAAGTTCTAAATATTCACCGCTTATGACGCGTCAAACATTCGATAAGAGAACCTTTTACTGGAAATAATTGAATACTGTTACTTGAGTTTCTCTTATCTATGTAAAGATTACAAGGTCAGTAATACATACAAAGTCACATCTCATGGTCCTCTATGATTAAACATATATAACCAGACAGCAGCTGTTTGCATCACACAACTGATAAGAGCACATAATTCACCGTTCACTGCCGGCAGCCGAATATCAAGTCCCTGTGACTGTGTCTTAGCAGGGATAGTAATTGGTAACCACTGACAACATCACTGTGTTTTTTTCATAGTCTGCATGAGCCTATAGATATTTATCACATACTAACCTTACATCTAAGTACAACACTTAGCCACTTGGTTCACTGTATTATGATTTTAATTACATAATATGTATTGCTTGTATACTTGAAGGACAGTTGACGAAGCCTTGGCACGCTGCCACAAGATAATAACCTAGTGACAAGGTTACAGTGAATGCAGGTAGGATCATATATCCATCACAGATAAGCTTAGAATAAGAATAAAATCCTGCACATATTTGGTATTAGCCTGTCTTGACAAGCTTTGTTCGGTGGGGGGGGGGGGGGGTAACAAAGCTTGTCAACTCTTGCATGCTCGACGGTCGAGCAGCCGATATTAAATATTGTCTTCTCTTGCGAATTGTGTACATTCCTATACAGATTGATTAGTGTGGTAAAGGAGTTATCCTCCCGATTTCAAGAGAAGACAATATTTAATATACGCTGCTCGACTATACAATTTGATTAGTGAGATAAAGGAGGTATCTTCCTGATCGCAAGAGAAGACAATATTTAATATCGGCTATTCGACAGTCGAGCATGCAAGAGTTGACAAGCTTTGTTCCTTCCCCCCCTCACCGAACAAAGCTTGTCAAGACAGGCTAATTTGGTATATGCATGGATGAGTTACATAATTTGAATTGAGATTGAAAGGCCAGTACGCCGGAAGGGCACAGCAGTTTTTATGGGAGTTGGAGAATACCTGGATCCAAGCAGTCAGGGTACTTTAAATTGTTTTTGATTGAATCAATAATTTACATTTAATTGGACATGCATTATTATGCATCACAGAGAGGAGAGAGGGGTAAGAATTGGGAGCAGCCCTCTCCCATCCTCCTTTTCGAAGTAATTCATCATTCTCAGGGGTGTATACAACAAGTTCTCATCCCTCCCCTCTTTCTTGGCTATACCTCATTCAATTCTTAACTACATAAGCTGGCAAAGAGGGTTTGCATTATAGTTATGGTCAAAGTGTCGAATACACGTTTCAATGCGGAAATACAAAATATATTTGACATGAGAGGGTCTTATTAACGCTAAGCACAAGAAACAGTTCCCTAATAAAAGTCATACTTCTTGTTCTACCTATGTTCTAAATATGTTACCACTTATGGCTAGATGCTTCAAACATTTGATAAGAAAACCATAAACTGGTTATTATTGAATATTGATGACGCAAGTTTCACATGTCAATGTAAATAATACAAGGTCAGTAATACAGGCAATGTCACGTCTCACGGTCTCCCGTGATTAAACATATTATCTTTAATCACGGGAGACCGTGAGACGTGACATTGCCTGTATTACTGACCTTGCAATATTTACATAATATATAACCAGATGGCCGCTGGCGTCACACAACTGATAAGAGCACCCAATTAACCACTAACTGCTTGTGGCTGAATATAGTTAATGTTACTGTCTCTTATCAGTGTAGTCTACATCACACAGCAGCATACACTTGAGGGTTACTAACAAAGCCTGCATGAGCCTGTGAAAATATTACACACTTCCCTAACATATAATCTCTAAATGTGACTCAGCTACTTTCACTACTGGATCATGCTATAACCTCTTGTACGATAACAAGGCAGTGAATGATGCTATGACATATTATAGTGTATGAAATAGAATTAAATCTGGAATAGATTATTGAGAATTAGGTGTCTGGTTTGGAAAATGTGCTAAAGATCAAAAATTGTTCTGGTTTGGCACAGCTGCGGCAATCAGCCCCTCCTTTGTTTTATAGCAGGTTGGGGACCACCTGGGTTCAAGCGGTCAGTCAGGGTTCTGCAAAATTAAAAAGGAAAGCATCCAGGTCGCATTGTTGGATACCATAAGGCAACATAACTTCATATAATGCCTAAGGAAATACCAGTTATTGTGGTCAACATTTTCTTCTGAATTTCATGAAATAAAAATATGCAGGGTTTCGGTTATTGAGTTTGGCTCAAACAAGCCACTGAATTGACTGCCGGCACCGTAATTGAAAGAAGACTGCTAAGATGACCATACATAATTCAATTTTTTGAAGAGGGAATCCATGTTTTTGTAAACTTGACAACATGATACCGCCTGATGGATATGAACCAACAATACATCATGTCAGAAAGGTTATGCTGCTGGTGAAATGTTACTAGATGTCAGGACGGCTATAGCTATACCAACACAAGTGTTCAATTGCTGCTGAGGCGATGTGGCTCTTTAGAAATACACAGAAAGGCTACATATCGACAACTGAAGAATTTTTTAGTCTTGAGGACAAAACATTTTGATTAGTAACTTTTTATTTAATATATATGGTAAGAATCAAAACTTGAAGCCTAGCCCTAAAATTTTACAGAGTGGGAGAATCGAAGCTGGATAATAAAAATATAGAACGATGCATGTAAATATAGTTTGGATTATGTAAGGTCATGCAATGTAATGAGGTACCAAGGGGGGATTGAGGCTAAGATGCAAGCCTTGGATCACAGCACCCTCCCCCCAAAATTCCTCGGAATTCAAACTTTTACTTAATATAATCATCAAGATAACTCATAAATAATTGTCGCTAATATGAACTCAAACTTAGAGCTCACTGAAACATCAGCAGCATGGTTCATCCAGTTCCTCTTTCTTGTTATACCATCATCCGAATTTAAGCAAACAACCTGAATTTATATGTGACTTTATTGGACACAAGAATCTGTTTTCTCATCGTAGTTCTTATTATTGAGACATGAAGAGGTCAGCATCAACTCAGCATATGCGCCAGCTTTAGTCTTTGTTGGGTAAACTAGCCTAAACGATCAGAAAACATAAAAATATCAAATAACTGCTGAATTGCATGTTTATTTTGTGTTTTGATTTAATGTTGGAGGACAGATATTCATAAGGTGACCACTATGTCTTGAGTTGCAATAATGACTTATTATAATTTGCGATGAGCAGGTTTTTTCCATCCGATCGGCAGCATACTAAGAATGATCATGTGACCTTATCTAGGGGTAGACCTAAACTCAGCCCAAAACAGCATGTATGGATTTGATTACCAAGCCTCGTCATGGAGCGGAAATACCAATTACAAATTGAATTCCATATGGTAATAAATATGTATCACTTACGGAGGCATCCTACTGATGACTACAATACTCAGAGTGGGATATTTGCTCTCTTCAACAAGTCTGTCTGTCAGTCTCTGCTTCAGTTCATCCGGTATTTCCGTTACTGTGCCATCAAATGTGACATCAGTAGACCAGGTTACTGTGAGAGTGTCATTCTCACAGCTCAGCTTAGCCTGAGAACCAGCCTTAAGGCGGCAGTCTACAAATCAAAAACCACAAATATGATTGAGATTGTTATATTATATACTATGCACTGGTTTTTCTTTTGAAGCAGCCATCGTTGCTCTCTGTCGAAGCTTTGAAAATTTAAGCACTACCATTATCAATGTGGTAATACATTTCCCATTGCTTATCTTATTAAATAAATGATTTGTCCCATTAGCCGGTATTGCTAATGACCGCACTTTACACAAAATTAGAGATGGTGTATCTTATGGTATTCTAACTGTTTTTCTACGTCAAATATGAAAGTCATGTGTTGTAATAGGGACAGCATAATAATAAACCACTTACATTGTCGACATATCTTCCTTATCTGGTTGACATAACCATTAGCAAGGCTTGTTAGAAAGGATCTGCCAATCTTATCAGTCAGTACTGTACACTTTACGTTTCCATACCTAGCAACAACATCTACTCCTCTCACCAACAAGTTATCTACAAAATTAGTAAATCTTAGTAAAACTTATACAATGGTACTATAGGTGTTACGCGAGGTAGTTTCCATTCGGTAACGGATCTATTTCTACTTTGGTAAATGAAAGTGGCCCTACTACAGTACCACAAATTGGAATAACATTGACTTTTACCTTTAATTTCGACTTTGAGTGAGCAGTTTGTATTTTCTCCGTTTATACGATAATTGTAAACCCATACAGGTAGTTCGAGTGTATGGGTGGTGCCATCTAGTGTGAGTTCAAGCGCAGATAACCCAGTAGAAGCAGAAACAACTCCTCTGATTACTTCTGGACACTCTTCATTCTTAGATATTGTACCTGGATAATTGAAAGCAGATGTCACGGCGATGACATGAACGCATAGTAAAGGGTGATGACATCCAGTAGTACATTAAGCTACTGATTATAGCAACTAAAGCAACTATTGCCAGCTAGAATATTGATTTGAGAGCAGGTGCTCGTGTACCGAGTTTTCCAGGCCTGTGTCTTTTGTTTCAAGTACTACAAGGTATAAAACTAGAAAGCTCATCTCATTATTGTATCTCTATACTCACCATTATTTATGACTGAGATATTGATGGTACAGTTGTCCTTGTGAATGGCATGATTACCAACGGAGAACTCAGATTGTACATTAGGAGTTACCTCGAATAATGCTCTCCCCTCATCAGAAGTCACATACAGTGTCATGTTTCTGTCCTGACAAGGTGATCTAGTGGTAGTTCCTACAGATTAAAATAAATGTTCAACATGACAAATACTATTCAATAACAGAGCATAAAATAATGTCTGGTAGAAATACATTTAGTTTCGATTTGAGTTTAGGTGCTCATGTACTGAGTATTCGAGTTGTATCTTTCATATAACAGGCAGCAAGGTAATTAAATGGGTAGCTCCAATTGGCAATCGACTATTAATATCTATACTTACCGATATCTATGACGATAATAGTTATAGTACAGTTGTCTCTATAGATGACATGACTACCCACTGCAAATGCTGTCTGTTGGTCTCCAGATGTATCTACTAGTGCTCTCTCCTCATCAGATGTCACATAGAGAGTCATGTTTCTGTCCTGACAAGGGGCTTTGGAAGTGGTCATCTGTGTAGTAGCTAACGGTGTGGTAGTTGTAGGTATTGGCGTAGTTGTCAGTCTTGGATCTAGAATGTTAGAATATTTAGTATCGTGGAGTCATTTTTAAAACACCTTTCAAACAAAATCAAAATAATTTTAAAAATTGTGGTTTCAACAGGAATATAAACAGAATTTCCAAGGCTGCTTCTCTACTTTATAACTTAATTATTTCATCTCATTCATTGGAGTAATCTTATTATGTGAGGCAAAAGTGGTAAATTAGATCATTGACATTATTATATTTAGTAAAATCAGCTATTTGTTGTCTCACAAGATTATCAGGCGGGAATAGCTAAAGTGATAAGATGGACCAGCAAATATCACCTATAAATTCAACTTGAGATAACAGAGATATATATATATATATATACAGCGTACTCACACATGAACTGCTGGATCTTTTTGTATTGTCCGACGTACAGAGAACTATTAGTGATGACCAGAGAGGTTGGAAGGGACAGACATCCTGAGCAGAGGTCCAGTGTGGTGACTCTGTCTGAGTTCATGTCTACGAGTCTGATCTTGTTAGCCATGTCAGCCACAAGTAGTGTCTGATTACCTATGAACACGAGGTCATGTGGGTAGAAGAATAGAGAGTTTAGTAGAGAGCTGTCTGCGTAGCCTGAGGTCCCTGGTGACCCGGAGATAAGTGTTATTATCTTCTGTCTGTATGTGATACGGTAGAGAGCGTGATCCCATGTTGTGACATACAGGTCACCGTTGTCATCCTGTGTCAGGTGTCTGATAGACTGGAGGAGGTCGGACTTCACGAAAGTACCGACAGAGGCTGAGCTTACATCGACTGTCCTCACAGCTTTGTTAAAGTAATCAGTGACGAGAAGCTGACTGACATCATTATTGTCTCTTATTACAGACCAGGGACGGGAGAACTGACCGGGACGACCATCTGTGTATCCTGTTGACTTACACTGTCCGCAGAAGACAGAGGTGAGGCCTGTGTGACGGTTAATCTCTCGCAGACAGTTATTATCAATGTCAGCTACAATTACACGCCTATCTGTGACTTGTGTGAAACCTCTGAAAGGGGAGAACAGAGCCTCAGTTCCTCTCCCCTCTCTGTATCCGTACACAGTGGTGTTCCCGGCTATGGTCGTAGATGTTGTACCATCGCTGGTCCTCAGGGAGAAGACGTCTGTGTACAGAATGTGACCGGGTTTGAAGAGATCTTTTTCCATGTGAAAGACATAGGAAGAGGTGGTGGTGAAGTTTGTAGCTGTAGATCTCTCTAATCTGTAAGATTAATATTGATATGTAAATGGACGATGTTGGTTAATTTGATCGTATTCACGCAATAATTATTGAACAAAATAACCACAGATATTGCAAATGCAATATTTTAAATTCATAATTTAAATGAAGTGTATTTTTTGTATTCTAGGTATTCATGTGCTGGTGGGTGAATCAAATATATCAGAATTGTTAATTTTTCCCAAAATTTATTCAGATGGATAATTGTGTTATCTATCAACCAATTAAATTTAAAAGCAAGTTATGCACCAGACACCAAAATATATTATATTTTACACGCTACTTAAGTTCACAGTAGATTATGGTTATTTGGAGTTGTCTCATGTTATACCCATGAGGAGGCAATACACAAAATTTCAATTAAGCGACCTAAATTCGAAATCTTGAGTAAAACAGATATTTGCTTCAATTAATCAACAAAAATGTTTGCAATGTATAAATTACGAAAAAGTAACAGCTTGTACCAAAATGAATGTGTAATACCACAAATCACAAGAAGGAATGAAACGATCAAATGATTAGTTCACTGTAAATCGCCTACCCTGAATCTGATATTTTTACTAAAGGATATTCTAGCATAGAACGCAGAAGGCTTTCAAACCCTATTTATCGCATCGATGGAAAGTGACTCACCGATCAACTAGAGACTGCGTATCCCGATCCATACACCACCCGGTATTTAGTGTCACACAACATAACACCTGTCAAAACAATGATGGTATTAATTAAGTTTGTTACAAAAGAAATAAGCAAGGTACTGTTGGTTAGGGGGGGGGAGACACCTCCCATATAAAGAGAATACTGATTCCCCATTGAGACTCTCTGCACACTCATCATATAAGTGTTATGTTAGGGTTAAAGTATGTCATGCTTGTAATCTTCTGTACTATAACTACGTCTTTTTTTTCAGGATTATTACATAATATCAATTATAAGGTTATAATTGAATTGCAATTCACATTGTACTTACAAGGAAAAGTGCCAGTCTCAGCTCAATGATTTTCAACAGGCCGAATATCTTCGTCGGACTATAGCAATATTAATTATACACCTCTAGTCTCTTCTCAGTACAGTAAGTGAATGAACTCGCAGTGAACATAAACCCGCTGCGGAGGTATTTAGCTAGCGGCAACTAATATTTAACCAGTTATCTTTTATGTGCGTCAAACTTCAGATAAGAGAGCCGAGTAAACCTTTCTCTGCCTGGTACTAAATACTGTTGACGTAGGAATCTCTTATCAGTGTAAACATTTAAAGGTAGCTATATCGGACAAAATCGTGTGTCCTGTTTTAACAAAGTCCCCATTATTGAACCAGGGTACTGCTGTGTGCATCAGAGACCTGATTAGAAGGACAGGTGAAACTTTCAGTGCTCAGTACTTAATCATGCTGATCGATGATTCGTATATCACTGTAAATGTTACAGGAGGCAACAAACTTAAATTCTATGAAAAAGGATGTAAATGTTGGCATGCCTACCTTAGTTTCACTTGATGAGGCCCGATATTTACAAGTCTGAGTCTGTTGCATCAATTGAGCTAAAATGATAATACGGAATGACAACTCTTTGTTTGTCATCAATATCTGTCTAACCGCACACAATTCTTGTGGTGTTATTAATGGTGTAACAATTATACCTGTACCTGTAATTGTTTATGAGGTTTATCAAGGGGCCTGATGTTTACAAGTCTGAGCTGGTCTGATCAACTGAGCTACAATGATATTAACGAAGGATGACAGCACACAATTCTTGCATATATAAATTTTAGCCAATTTATTATTAGCTATTTTTTATTCAATTGCATTGCATGGATCTCATGACATCAAACTATCTCAACCTTACATACTAGCGATAAGATTTTTGTAGTGTCTAACTTCTATCCTTAAACTGCCGTAAATACTTAATGCCGTTATCTTGTGGAAACAATTAATGATGAGATCATATGATTGATATCAAAGTGACTCAAGTCACTCATGTGGAAGCTGGGAATATTGAATTCATTGACGCAAGCTATATAAATACTGCTGATCTTGTGCTTATTATTGGGAGGGCGTTATAGCTCAGCCCCTCCCATATTTAATCAATATCAACCCAGTGAATGTTGTGGATTCTTATTCTCAGTCACAACTAAACAACAAGATACTCTCTAGAGATAACTTCTGACTCACTCTTCAGATATCGGATATCAAACCATATTTCCATAGAATGCATATATAAGGAAGGCAGGGTTAAAGACATTGAAGGGTGCGAGGGATTGAATAGTCAATCAAGAATTGCCTCCCAATTGGACACAAATGATCCCTGAGCCACGGATCGCCTGGCAGTTAATGTCACACAGGGTAATCAACTACTATTTCTTCATCGACATGGGATGATGGGGCTGCTTAGAGAGCATGTTCCCGAAGCTATGGGTAAAATTCAACGTTAAAGCAAACAGCTTACTGAGACTGCGCAATCTAGCAGTATTCATGCTGCGGTGTTATGTGGCTGGTACCAACTATATATAACCTGGTATCATAAACAGAGAGCATACCTGCCATGTAAAACGACTGCAACTATTGATACACAGTCATTCAGAAGGGCAGTTTACTCTACATTAATTTTGAATGGCTAGCCTGTTATTTTAAAAATTTATTCAAGGCTGCCATTTGTCTCAACTATTAATAATCTGTGCGTTTTTTAATAAGTGACATAGTATTAGGAAAAGCAGCTAATTTTGTACGATGGCTATCCGCATATAATTAGGGAGCTTGATCATTTTTAGTAATATGTGGCATCCAAGGGTTGTTAAAAGACAAGAAAGTTCAATAAGAAAAAAGAACTTTATGGTTCTGTGAAAAAGACAGTCATCTTAGCATTGCTTACAATTATGCCAAGCCTCGGTGATTATTTAGAAGATGATGGCTCGATAACTGTAAGTTTCGGTAACAGGCCCCATGATTTATTTACAAGGCAGCCAGGGTTGTTACAAAGCTATTGGTATAGGCGTTCACCTCTCAACGCTTCTGAAGTGAATGGTCAAGGGCTCAAGTACCGCTGCTAAGCAAGAGTGAGTGGCTTTCTCTTTCTAGAAGGTACACCAGTTGTGTAAGGGTTGCACCACAGCAACCCTCCAATGCCATAAAAGCAGAACCAGCGTGATGGACTTAGGGTTCCGCTTGCAGAGTATGGAAGTAGCTAAAGCTAAAACACCGTCCCTCTTACTTTACTGTTTAAAATTTTCCTAGCGCAGCTGCCTTCTGGTTTTCAAAAACAAGACAAGACATAGACATAGACTATGTCAATAATTAGTTTACTAATTTGTAAGGTAACAAGTAATCATTAGTACGACTTATCCCTATGTAAGCGGCATTAACTATGAATCTCTCACTTCATGATAGTGAATACGTCATTTGCTTCTTTTCGATTAAATTTTTGGCCAATGTCAACTTGAACTTTTGCACGCAATTACCGGTTTATACCATTATGTATTTTGGTTTATATAACAAGTATTTAAGATAGTATTAGGGAAAGGGATGTAAAGTTACTGATCAAGCAGGATGAGGACCCATGGGCTGTATCCAACACAGCTAACCTCAACAATGCGATTTAAATTTAGGAGCAAGTCTTGGTGTCTCAAGGTACGAGGGCACGCTGTAAAAATCATCATGACCCAATATCACAAACACTTATTGGGAGATTGAACCTCTAGTACTTTGACACCCCTATACTTTTGGTAAGCAGTAACAATGCCGTAATAAGCCAAGACTTTGTCTTATTGTGTTAAGAAAGTTATACAAGACCCTCCCCCTTCAATGTTATTGTCAGTGGTCCTTGCTTTTCGCGGCGGAAAAAATTAATACAAATTATTTCTCATGTCGATTATTGCTGCCTAATCAATCAACGGGTTGCAACTTCATCATTTGATTCAGGTATTTATTTGTACCACATATCAAAACATTCCAGTAAAAGGTCATCATTCTTGAATAAAAATAATTCTGAGTAAGGTATTTTGGCTAAGAATAGGACGCCGAAATTTTGGTGAATACCGATTTCTCAATATTCTGAGCTCCACTGACGCTTGGTCAGAGGTAAAGCAATGAAAGGAAGGTAATGACCTTTGCACCTCAATATGCATGTAGTCGGTTGGCCAATCAGGACCACATACCAGACTTCGAAGTAGGTTTTTAGACATTAGTCTACATGGACTGTGCTCCATTACAGACACGCATATCAGGAGGGGGGGGCTGTGAATCAAGGAGGGCCAACTCCAAAATATACAATAATTTAAATCTAAAAAATCCATTTTGCAAAATGTTAATTTTTGGCGATAGCCTTGAATTTCTAATGCGCTTCAAACCTCTGATAAGAGAAGGAAGTAATCCTTTCACTTCTTAGTAATCACAGATCATTCAGATATTACAGGCCAGTCTCTTTTAAAAAGTATTTCGGGAAAAGTAAAGACTATAAATGGTTTAGACTACATTAGACTATTAATTTTATTAGATATGTTGAGCTGCAATGCATCTGTCTTGTGATTAAAAAAGTAATGGTGCTCGTAGGGCCCGGCCGTCACGACCAACTTTGATTTGATACAAAAAAAAAAGCGTATTGGAAGGCAGACTCTCATAATTACTTTGTATTTACACAATTACTATCCTATCTCGATCCTTAGCACCGTGAAGAGTGAAGGAAAGAATGCATGTGTGCATTGCATTGTGGGATACATAATAATTTGGTTATCACAATTTTGTCAGCCAAAAAACGAAATGATTGAAGAAAGAAGACCAAAGTCGTGTTTTCTCCCACTAGCAATGGTAAGCCTTATATCCAACCTTACCCAACGGCAGTCATTATTTGGAGGACTTGAATAAATACAGACGATGCTGGGGACTAGGGAACTAATACAGAAACTCCTCGATAATACTCATGATATTCATAAACTGATTGCCTTGGTCTGAAGCAGGGCATCTGACGATACATTGCATCAAGACAAAGGGTAGGTGTATGAAGCTAAATATGCAGCCTGTTAACATATTTTGATCTGTTCCTGCAATACACCGTAATCGTTATTCTGGGTTTCTGGGATCATTGCATCATATTACCCCCATACAAACTGATGATGTTGAAATCAAATAATAATAAAAACACAAAAGAAGGAAGTTGTCATTGCTAAGCAAGCAGGCTGAAGGGAGGGAGGGAGGGAGGGAGGGAGGGAGGGAGGGAGGGAGGGAGGGAGGGAGGGAGCGAGGGAGCAAGGGAGGGAGGGAGGGATGGACGGAGGGAGGGAGGGACGGAGCCCACTGGTGACTATAACTTCAGTGCAGCTGTCATGTATGATTGCGGAAAATGCTGACATGTCAGAACTACACTCAGTTTAATGTCTGACAGATTAATTTTGTGAATATTCTTTCCCTGCTGAGATCACATTATCTTAGATCACACTGGTACTGACATCTTCTCTATCTTGTTTTACAAGGTCGCTCACTGACCCACAATGTGAATACTGTTTTGTTAAATAAAAAAAAAATCGAGATTGATCTGGACTAAAAATAGCGATCCTGAAGAAAGTATCTCCAAATAATACTTCAGAACATCTCAAGAGTCTAATTGATGAGCTGGCTGCTTTGTACATACTTCTCTATGGATCACAAGTTTATGCATCGTAGATGAGTTTCATGTAACTGTTTAACCGAAAGGACTTGCTATCTAACAGTCTGGTCGCTTTTTAATAGTTCCTGGTACAGAGTGGACTGTGGGTAGTTTTTATGACGCGGCTGAGCTCCATATCCTGTAACACAACAGCAGAGAGAACTGATATCCGGCTTTAGGATGCAGCTTTCTCTAACTGGTTACCGAAGGTGATATCCTTTACTAGATATCACTGTTCATTTCTTCGCATCATCAAACCACGCAGGCACATAGACTAAAGGGAGAGAGCGGCAATTCTTTGACAGAATTTGGTTGAAGACCGGTTTAGGACGACCATTTCATCATGAAATACGAATAAGTTGATCTTGGAGGGAAATGTCAGGGGGAGATATAGGTTTACTGTTTATGTAGCTGACGATAAATCTGTACCAGAATACCATGTTCTTGCACATATAAAGAAGCCAAATTGAGCGATAGAAACCATCACTTCAACTAAGAAAAGCGTTTGATTATTTTGAAAGTGAGTTGGGGTGAAGAATTGTACTGCTTTTTTAAATAGAACATATCACATATCAAACTGCTTTGATAACCATACATTTCATGAACTTCAGTTATAGAATTGAAACTCTAGTGTATTTTCTCACTCCATGTAATTATGATCTCACACCATTCTTAGTCCTTAAAATGATGAAAATTGACACCATCCGTCTCATTCAGATGTTTAGGGAGTTGTCCTCTCAGAGGAAAGGAGGGTATAACTTCTTCAATCTTTTAAATAATCCAATAGAGAGCGGATGTTATTGGCATAAAAATATGACAAGGTTTTGTCACTCACTGCGTCCCGGAGAATACATGGTGAGGTAGGGGGTATGCTTATGAATATTATCCCTGGAAAAAAATGCCAGTTACAAAATATTCTCAGGAGTGTACACGGTGAGCTCACTCAAACTCCAGCAGCTTGTGTGATCTGACATCTATTTCTCAGCTAACCATTAATTGGATTTCAATATATGTATCCTGGCGATGAATAATCACATCACAATTATGATTAGAGCATCAACTTCACATGTCACTGCGGGAGTTTTATTGCATTGTTAATTTGACATGAGGATGTCTTATCAATGCTAAGTTCCCATGGCTGGGAATAAGGAAAAGTCACACTTCTAGTTATACATAAATTGATATATCACCATTTAGCGCTACCTGCGTCATTCAACTGATAAGAGCACCATGTGAAACTTTCACTTGTAGTGTAGTTGAATACTGATGACTCAAGTATCACTTATCAATGTCAATATTGCAAGGTCATTAATACTGACAATATGAGGTCTCATGGCCTATAATTCACAATATACAACCAGACGCGGATGTATGTGTCTCACATCTGATAAAAGAATAAAATTGAGTGCACGATATAGTTGATGAGTGTGTCTTAGCGGTCGAAGTGGGAACATGGGAACACACACCGCGTTTTGATTTTTGGCATTAATGTGCCTATCAATATGTTTAACTCAAACATATGCTTCATCCTCTACTGAATTATGAATTGTGATACATTATAAAATTATCTGTTCGTATATTTGAATAGCACTGGATCCCAGCAAACGGCAAACATTTCTATAACAGTATGATAACGTTGCTATAACATTCAAGATTCCTCGTCAGAGCGTTTTTGTGTGATGTTATAGTTGCGAAAACTGTGGACACGTTTTAACGTTATGGTCATGTTATTTTAAATATTACTGATTAACAGCTTTCAAACGTTGTTACCCGACATCGTGAGAGCATTATTTTATAACGTTACAATAACGCTAGGTGACAGCAGATTTCCATGTTATAAAAATGTTATGAAATAACATTGAAGAATGATGGTGCAGTATCGTCTTCATGAGGAAGCCTATTTATATGGCATGGTAACATTTTGGCAACATTGCCATATTATTACATGCATATTTTTTAATTGTCAAGAATTTAATCAAAATTATAACTTATCAAACTCTGCATCAAAGACAAGTAGTGTGCAACTTTATAAGATCATGAAATCTTGAAAGATAAATTTACAAATCATGTAATAATTCTGCATTTTATTAATATCCACAAAATATAATAAATCCACAAAAATAAGAACAAAATATGTTGTAATAACTGATGATGCATGGGGCATTCAATTGAAATGATGCAAAAACTTATGAAAATAAGGGAAGAAGATAAGAAAGTTTAGTATTGGAAAATGGGAGGAATATAGCATCTATCCAACAGAGTCATCCAATCATCTCGGGATTCCTTTGTGCCATGTTAGACAGAAGCTGTAACAGAAAATAGAAAAAAGGATATGTTAGATATATATTCACAATAAATCACACTTCAAATTCGTAGCTATATCATATTTGATGGATTATAGCGATGGTTTTTATGAATACCGCCATTAATTACCAAACAATTTCAGCAAATATTTCTAAGTGGTTAGGGACAATGTGAGAAAAGGTTTATTATGTGAATACTGAGCTGTCTTCCCTTTGTCAGTGTCACTACAACTCTAAGTTGAATTTAAATCTCAAATGCAAAATATTAAAAAATAATTGGTAATTCAGAAGTCAATCCTTTGAAATTAATTGTGCTTGCCAGAATATTTGCATGCAAAACATGTTTAGGATAATAAAAATTCAATTGAGGGAACTCTTATCATATATCAAGTCCTTCAAAAAGTTACCTTTTATTTTTTGCCACCCTTTTAGTGAGGGGCAGCTCTCAGTACGTCGGCTATTTTCATATCTATTTCCTTCTGGGTATAACACTGCTGTATCAGTGCCCCTACAATACAATAGAATATCAATTTGACAATGAATTTTTGCATCTCCTACACACACACACAGTCTTACTTCTTTCAACTTCCTACAGCCGACCATTGTAAAACTGAAGTCAAGTAGCTTGTTTGAGTTTTTAAAGGGTATTACTAGCATGTCAATCAATCAAGTAGAAGCTACCAGATTTTTAGCTATATCCAGTTACTGACACAGAGGTGCCAATACAATGAAAGTACGCTTAATACGATCATGCACTTTACAATCAAGCAAAACGCCCTCAACTTGCAATAAGGGTCAATCTCTTCACAATTCAAAACAACAGGAAGATAAAAAAAAAACTACGCATAAAAAATGGCACGCATATCACATTAATGATTATTGACATCTTAGGCGGCAACTTACCATTTTCTTGGAGTACTGACTGTTTCAATCCTTTACCGCGGTGAAATTAATCCGTTCAGAATTAATAGTGTACTAGTAGTAGTATAGAGACGCTAGGCTAGATAGCATACACATCGAAGGGGTCGGCAACGAACATTTTATTGGTTGTTGTACCCTGTGAATTAAAAACAATTCGTTTATGCATTGGAAAGAACATTCCTCGGAAAATTGTTTAAAATACAAGCAGGATATTTTTAGTAATTATCAAAGTCATTATTCGATAAAATTTAGTAGCCGATAAATTCCGGCCGTTACATAATGAAACACTGTGACATGACCATAATAAGAATGCGATGGGACAATGAACAGATGAACATAATGTGGTTAGGCTGCATGTAAATACACAATAAACTTACAAAATTATCGCCCTCTTACATATGTTGCGTAAATCTTCCTAGTTAGGATAACTGGTATAGAAGTAATAATCATCTCTACCTAAGGAAGTGAAATAAGTCTATAAGAAGCAGGAAGCACAGGTACTCAGTCCGTAATTGACATCAAATTTGACAACTTGAGATACTGGTAGCATATTACTATATGACATACGAGTTATTTCATAAAAATCAAACATCAAAGCAAGTGTATGGTATAAAATAATGCAAAACTTACAACTTGTGCGGTGACACTGCGTCTGTAATAATGCTGCAGGCTACATCGTAAGGATAAATTGGAGCGCAGCGTAAAACAGAAATATAAGTTGATACAAAATGGAGGCTCGTCAATTAGCTGGTTGGCTGTACGAGTCTTGACAAGAAAGTGGTGCATAAAATGATGACAAACAAGTCTATACTTAGAATTAGCGCGGTTAATAGTAATCAAGATTTCCATGTAGTGAAATGTAGGGCTGTGGTTTACAAAAAATGTCAGCATCAACATTTCTAATGAGTAAAACACTGCTAATAGGTAATTGCGACAGCATTGCTCCATCTGAAAATTTATCTGCATGAATCAGATCTATGATACTGATACAAATAGAGATTCGCCTAAGCTGAGATTGATCATGGCGAATTATCTAAGCTTTACTCCTTCTTTGGCTGGAAAACAAGCTTCTGACCCAGCTTATCTTGAGATGTGTGTAGTAATGTTCATTCAAACCTTGCTTCTCAAGAAAACATTATGTAACATTTTCAGTAATTAACAATGAACTGAGCACTGTTACTGTTAGTGAATAATTGTTATTGTTAGGGATTATGTGAATGGCTTTCACCAGTTAGGCACCGGTTGTCATCTATGGGGCATTGGGAACTGGCTCTTTTCAAACCTTTTGGATAACAAAGCATTACAGTCACGCTTTTAATTGAGAGGACAAAACAACATTCTCTTATCATTATGGTAATGAAGATGTGTAAGCATTATGATAAGAGAATACACTGAATGTTGTGACAGTGTTATGAAAAAACACTACTATGATACCTTTTGATTTTAGCGAGATCATTGGTTATAATGTGGTTGTCACAGCGTTATAAAATAATCCTCATAAGATGATCATAAAACAATGTTGTCATGATGGAAGAACTGTGATGCTATAACATTGTTACAATCAAATGTTATTTTATAGCATTATCATAACAACATTTAAGCGTTAATTATGAGCTGTTTTCTTGTCATTACATAATGAAGTTGTCATCACATTAAAAATAACATTTGACAAAATAATACTCAGATCTGAAGATTCTGCTATAACAGAATCTGAACATTGTGATTACCATTCCGTAACCTATTAGACAATAACCAAAGCCTATCATTTTTACACGATGTTAGCCTAACATTAGCAGAATGTAATATTAAATATATTTGTATGCAAAACATTGTCATAATGTTCACCGTTTGCTGGGAACTTATGATCACAAATAGAAAAGTTATGTAAGGACTTCACTGGTATCTTTGAGGAGGCTTGGGAGTTCAATGTTACAATCTTTGCTTACACTATTTCAGTCTCCAAACATAGGCTAGCCTTTACTTAAGACTTGACCTATATAGGAATGATTCTTTTTACTTATATCATAGAAAGCCACAAATTTGTAGAGGAAAATTGCTTTTATCGGCATTTACCACAATTTGTTCCATATATGACTCAATTTGCGCCTTTTTTAGATTTTGAACTTAACTCTTGAAACTGAGGACCTGTTGGTTACTGATTTGGGCTGAACAGAACTACAATACATGCTAACATAATATTGACCTTACCTTCAAGTCCAATTACCGCATAATTAGACCTAAAATAAAACCAGCCAAGCAAGTAATGACAATATTGTTGCCCTGATATATATTTTACCTGCTGTCTCTATTTTAGATTTCATGTATCAGGAGGCTTTTCTGACGACCTACAGGACATTCATCACACCAGAAGATCTCATAGATAAACTGCTATACAGATATAACAAGTTTGCTTACTCTAAAGATGTCTCTAAGAAGAGATTGTCTAGAAACGCCTTCTCCCTCCTCGTCAGAGTTCTGGATGAGCTGACGTAAGTCTCATTATTTCGTTATTCTCTTCTCTCATAAAAGTTGATTAGAACAATGATTCCTTATTTAGTCATTGCGGTGCTTAAAACCGGAGTTAAAGTAGCATTTGCCTGTAGTTGAGCAGGCTGTTAAGCCTAGTTCACATTGTCCATTGCAGCCAACCCAGACATTGTGAATATAAATACAACACGATCGCAACGAGTCTGGGTCAGCAACGGAAAAGTTTGACGCTTAGGAACTTTCCCGTTAATGACACAGACGCATTTCTCATCTTGGTACTATGTGAATACAACATTGGGATGATCTGGGACTATCTGGGATCAGTTTTGCAATGTAAACAAAAGACATACTCTTTCTGGGACCATTTGGGATCAGCATCCCAGATGCCATCCCAACGCTATCTGGGACAATGTGAACCAGTCTTTAGTCTCGATATGTACTTAGTAAATTTGAGACACCACAATGGATTTACAAGAGGCATAAATTGGCTGCAGAATCAGACATAGATGACAATGAAGGGTTGGTGGTAGCTTGTCACGTGGTAAAAAAAGTAGCTGTGTGACTAGGCTAGGTCGGTGTCAGATCATTTGTCATGCTGAGCAAGATTTCTTTGAAAAACAAAGATCGGAAATAACTTCAATGCTAATTTCACACAACGCTATTTATGTCATCTACCATTATACAGATCCAGCGAACTGAAAGAGGCTATTAGCCTGAGATTATTGAAGCTAGTCACAGAGTTGGTAAGGGAGGGAGAACTGACGCTCGCTAAGATTATGGGACGTAAAGTGCTTGAGAAATGTGACCCAAATCAGAGGCCTGTTCAGGAACTGCAGATTGTAGCTCCCTCGTCCGGCCCCAAATCTCCATCGTAAGTAAAAGTAGACTGATATACGCATGAGGAGTAAATATCAGCTGAGTTAAGTTCAGCTTCAGGTTTAGCTGACTAGGAAGAATGAAAGGAGCTGAATTAAGTCAGCCCCTTTCATTCTACCTATGCCGACTTAATGTAAAGGCACTAGGTTCTGGCTAATTTAGGTTGGAGTTTTACTCAATCTTTTTAATATATATAGTTTTAGCCAGCCTTGAATTATGCTACTTCAAGCTTCTTGGTAATGAAGAACCTTTTCTCTCGCGAATTCTTTACCCCCTCTAGGAAATTCATAATCCTGCTGTGCTCAAATATTCAGTCAATGCTTGATAGCACATGACTGGCGCAAATTGTCAACGATTCATGTGATTTTAATCACTCCTGGAATTGATCTTGTAATAAGCAATTGATGCTACCTAGCCTTGTTCATGCGAACACCACAAAAAACCAAACCCGTGGCCGCGTGAATAAGGCTAATGCTACTGGATCAAAGATCAGTATGTTTTTTTCTGCAGTTCATTTTCTCTCAAATTAATATATACTCTAAGCCCCTATCCAAAGTGCCAGACACATAATTACCTGCAGAAAAACTAGCTCAATATGATGAGCTCCCGAGAATATCGATTTGCATCTGATCCATCCGCAAAGGTTTCAGCATTCACCATGACCTAGCGTGATTGTGAATGAATAATACTACTGTAAATGCTATCATGAAAAGAGTTTCTCTGTAGTACCTTTTTAGTACCTTCACATCTCAACTGTGAAAATCACTAGAAACTGAGCTGCAGGCTGTTTATGAGCCTACAGCACTATTACAAATATTAGTCTAAGAACTCAGCATGCTACCAAAGATCTGATTCTCTCACAAGCACTATAACACATGTTCTGTTTGTATTTCCCAGGCGAGTTTTAACGCTGGTGGATTTCAAGTCACACGAGATTGCCCAGCATCTCACACATATAGAGACAGACTTCTATCAGAGGTTAGAATTACCTGAGCTTCTCACCTGGTCTAGAGAACAGAACGAAGAAAAGTAAGTTATACACTCACTAATATTAGACTAAGGACCAATGAGCAACAAAGCCACTGGGCGGGGTGGTCTACCCTCCGATCCTTCTGGTGCGACGTTGATTACGGGAAAGAAACCTATATATATATACAACACTCTACTAGGACACTTTGACATATCTTATGGGATATAAATACTAAGCATAGATATATTTAATGAACCCATCTTTGGTGAGCTTCTGATGGTAACTGAGGAGGTTTTGATCAGTTACACCGTCTGATTACAAGACCTGAGCAGTGCTCCATTTGACCTAGCCTGTGGTACAGGTGGACTCAATATGATAGATTGTACAGTAAGGTGTAGATTATATTCGCAAGTCACAGGTGCTGCTGCTAGTCAGTTAAATTTGTGCTCATTGAGTTCTGTTTATCTAAAATATTAATACTAATTGAGACTTCACTCTCAGAATGGTAGGTCATACTCCGGTCATTACTAAGTTCCTTGATTCCGAATTCTGATTTCAACTATCTTAATCTGAAAATAATATGCCCATTAGTTGACAGTTCATATATCGAGGTGTCATCTCTGAGCTTTATGTAGTTCAGTGAGGCCAGATTCCATCGAGATGGAAGCGGTTTTAAGCGTTTCAAACAGGGCATCGTTGACTTTTCCACCCCCACCCCACCATCAACCGTCAATGTACTGCCATAAACAGGCAGCAATAGGCAGAGACTCCAGGTGATATCCAATCATGATTGTCTGTCCATTTGGAGATGGCTTTCATAGAATCTTTTCAAGCAGGCAGGCTAGCAGTAGATCAATCATCTGACTACGATTCAAAAAATATGGCCTGTACAAAGTGACCTACACTCAGTCAGCTGTATAACGAGTATCAGTCATCAGTAATGTTGTGTTTACTTGCTCTCTACAGGTGCCCCAATCTGGTACAGTTTACGGAGCACTTCAATAAGATGTCATGGTGGTGTAGGAATGTAATACTCAAACCAGAAGATCAGGCAATCAGAGAGAAATACTTCATCAAATTTGTACATATACTCAAGGTGAGTGTGTAGGGAGAGATTTTATCATTTTATCAGCGTAGATTTGCGAATAGGAATCAATTATAAATATTCTATTTTTTATGGCTTAAATGACCAAGGCTAATGGACAAGGAATGGGTTGAGAGACTCATGGATGCCAGATGTAGAATCTCTACGCTTCATTACATTGCGTTTTTACATGCACCAGGCATCGCTACCTATATCTCAACACTGGATAGCAGCACAGTAAAGTAATGAGGCATGGAGATTCAAAATCTGGAATCCAATAGTCTCTCAGTCCATCCCTTGTCCACTAGCCTTAAAATATGGAACAGTTAAACACAGCAGGTTGTGAGCTTGGAGCATGTGTAGAGAATCAACAAATGGAGGGAGGGAGGGGGGGAATGGCAGCTAGAGTTTAGTTTAGCTAGATTTAGAGTGACTTAATTTTGGCTAGCAATAATTTTGGCTACTTGAGGTGGGATTCAATATAAAGTAAAGAGGGTGAGTCAATGTTAGCTAGATTTAGGGTTAGCTATCAGAGCTATTGCTAAACGCGAGCTTTTCCTCTAGGGTAGGGTGATTCAAAAACAAGATGCTCCAATAGAGTGCTCATCATGTAGTGAGATACGCCTGCCCATTATGTTTTGATGAGAGTGTCACATTTAGTGATCTCTGTGACAAAAGGTAGAAACACACTGGCGATTATTACTTACAAAGCAAACCTTCAAAGCGAAACAGTTGCATTAATGAATAGTATTTTAAATCTTTGGTTGCATTAGATGAAAGATCATTGTGTGGCTGGCAAATACGCTCAGTATCTACTCTTTCAAAATTTGAACAAGATCACCCGTTGTAAAATGATAACAACCATGTTTGCATAGACTTAATGTTTGGCTTAGCCAATTCTCTTGTAATAATTGCCTGTTATGTCCAAGTATTCAACTTAAATCAAGTGACTGTGCCTTGCGTAATTAAATTTTAATCTTATTCAGCATTTACAGAAACACAACAACTTTAACTCACTGCTGGCGTTACTGAGCGCGCTGGACTCGGCTCCGGTTAGTCGACTCGACTGGCCGAGACAGGAGAAGGATATGATATCAGAGTATTTCCATCTGATAGATTGTACAAGCAGCTTTAAATCATACCTTACAGCGCTCAGTGAAGCAGAACCTCCCTGTATACCTTATATGTAAGTTATATGTCCCTAGTAGAAGTGTGTGCAACTCGGTACTACCACGTTTAATGAATTGGAGCAAGCCTTGAAAAAGTGTGAATAATATGTATTGTACAGCAGTACACTCACCGCCGTTACAAAAGTATGCTAGTAGTGATACACGAGCCTTGTCACGCAGCCACTGTTTTTGGATTTTTTGGTTCTTTGGGTGGCCTTGTATTTCTCGGTATAGTGTCTGTAGTTGTCTTCTGCTATTTTAGCTCTAATCTTCACCACTTTGAGCTTTGACTTTTTCTCTGTTCCATAGGCAAATTAATTAACTTTGTCATTTGTCATATTCAAAATAAATATAAATAAGTTGATTGCACTAAGTATTGCAGTAATAATGTGAAAACATGGCTAAGTTAAAAAAAATTTAAAACAGCCGTGAGTAAGACCATGATCAAGGTCAAGGTCATGGTCATACTCATGGGTTTTTTAAATTTTCTTCAACTTAGCCATGTTTTCAAATTATTACTGCAATATGTAGTGTAATCAACTTATTTATATATAATTTATTTTGAATATGATAAATGACAAAGTTAATTAATTTGCCTATGGAACAGAGAAAAAGACAAAGCTCAAAGTGGTGAAGATTAGAGCTAAAACAGCAGAAGACAACTACCGATACTATACCGAGAAATACAAGGCCACCCAAAAAACAAAAAAAAACAAAACCAGTGGCCGCGTGATAAGGCTAGTGGTACACAACAATAAAAGCTTAATTATCAGTGAAACAGGTGCTTTGGTATCTTTCTAGAGTTCTCAGTTTATTTCAGAATACTAGCCTTAGCTCATAAACAGCCTCTGGCCCAGTTTCAACTGATTTTCTATCATAGTTGTAATGAGAAGGTCCTAAAATGGTTCTAATTTCAATATTTGGAAAAAGGAGTACCTTTTGAGTACATTGTCATCTCAACTTTGAAAACTGGGCCACCTTGAGCAGTATTCTAAACAAGGTGGAGAACTTCAGAATTACACCAAGAAACCTGCTGTTCCTCTCACAATCAATCTATTATTGTTGTGCACCACTAGAAGCATACTCGGGTAACAACAATAGTTAATGTAAGAAGCTGTGTGACAATCACTTAATATTAAGTGTCGAGTGGCTTATAATTTGGTGAGGTAAAAGTAAGGAAACAAACTTCCGTATCTGGAATTGCATAATTAGCTTTCTTTAACCAAACAAAGTGCTTGGAAAAATAGCCAGACCCTAGTAGATTTTCTAGAAAAGCCCAAAATCATTAACGCTGAAGGCACTTTCTCACTGTCGGCAGTTTTGTAAACAAGATAATTTCCCAGGCTACGTTATGCAAGCTAGTAGGGACAGCCAATGAGATCATTGTCAGATCAGCCCCTGTGTTGAGTGTTTTAATTGGATAGGGTTATGCTAATATTTCCATTCTATGAGAAGGGTTTAATTCTGTGAAACAAACTTTTACATTATAAGTATACCCGTGTCAGAAAATGGCTCACAACTCTCCAGGCTTCCGATAATTTATGAGCCACTTGTACTCTGCCGTTTCTCAAAGCTTGCTCGGCCTGTGCTAGTCTGATTCTAATGTAGTTGGTCCTGGATGTGTTGCTCATACAGTAGTCAGTCACATTTGCATTTATTTTGTGGTTTTATAATAACAAGGAGTACCAACGCTTTATGAGATGAAGGTTCTCATTAGTCAGGGTTGGCTATGGAGTGCTTGGACCCAGTGACCGCGCAGTAAACCGCTACCCATTGTGGCTTACATCAGGTGGTATATAAATAAACCCATTATTATTATTATTAACATAAGAACATTTTTTCTTACAGTGGTCTGATATTGAACGATATGACTATTATACACGTGGGTAACACGTCTAATCTCGCTGAAGGGAATATAAACTTTCAGATGAGGTGGCATCTGTTCAATGTACTCAAATGTCTGAGGAGATTCCGTAAACCGTAAGTAGATATCTTATAGAACTGGATTTGTACCTGCATATAATATGTGTTCTTATATATATATATATATATATACATATTGGTGTACTTATATATAAATGTAGGCTACTTATATGATGTGCAAATTTACATATAAATATAAAATTCTTCAAACACATCAACAGGTACTGATATAAGTGAAGGATGTCCAGATTTAGCCTTTCTTGATCAGCTTTGTTTTGGGAGACACAACTAGTCGTCATTTGCTTTGGAATATTAAGAATCAAGTTTTCCCCCTCCGAAAATGGAGGGACACCTCAGGGGTGAAACAAACTGTTACTTGCAATTACTTTCAAAAGTTGCAAAATTGAGTCACAGTTGTGGTAACACTAACATTATATGATCTTAGAATCACCATAACGGCTAAATAGGGGGAGTGGGTACCAAATCACCACTTGACAACTCAAAGGAATATTGGCAAGGTGTGTCAGTTGTTTCTATCATTAGAAATATCTATTTCTCACTTGCTTATATCGCTGTATATTGTAGAGTTTATCCGTTCAAGAAAGATCCGAAAATTCTGCAGTTTTGGATAACTTTAGTGATCACAACTCCAGCGATGATGAAATGTGGGAAAGATCCAAAGAGATTAAACCATCGGGTAACCGCTGAACGGGTAACCGCTGAACGGGTAACCGCTGATCGGGTAATCCTGAACGGGTAACGGCTGATCGGGTGTCCGCTGATCGGGTAATCCTGATCTGGTAATCTCTGATCGGGTAAACCTGATTGGTAGTCGCTAATCTGACAATGTCAGATCGGGTAATGTCAGATTATAAACAAACTCTATTCTGAGCTACGATAAGTTATTATGGATTGAAATCCTGGTGTATATATAGAGCTCTTATTATTTATGCTCTTATTCTGTATCTCCAATTGGTATTTTACAAACCTGATATGTTTCCTCTGTACATACATGTTATATATTTATGACTTACTGAAGACAATGAGGCTCTGCGCTTCAATTAAAATTTTCTTTACATAACAGATGATTTTTGGCTGACTCCCTATGCCTGCAATTATGGTTCCATTTAGTGTTTTTGGCTAAATCTGCGATTTCAAAGTGCGATTTTGTATGTATAGGTTGAATCATACTCGTTTTGTTCTCCATGAACGCTTGATCAAAGTCAATAATTACAATTCAGAATCAGTCTACTCGGCATTTTGTGGCATCAGACCTCAATCCAATCAGCACTGACTCGCCTCCATTCTATTTTCATATAATCATGCATTTTTGTAACGATTGATGCTGCTGTTGAGACGACAAAACAGACGTCAGGTGTTTTTTTATCTTTTTGGCATCCACTTTTTTGTGAGACATATTTGATAAATAACGAGCAAATGAATTTTTTTCTACCCAGGGATCGTATCATATCCATATGACCAGTTTTCAACCATATTAACTGTTCAATTTTTCATCCTTATTTCCATTTAACTCATTGTCATATACCTCTATAGTTACTGTGCAACATTTATGTAGACCACGATGTACATACCCAATAACAATCAGCCTTTCTCTACTCATTCATTTTCTTAAAACTCAATTTAATTTAGACACAACAATTATGACTTGCACATTGGCTTTGATCATAGCAAAACGCTATCAAATAAAATTTTGATTATATTTATCTGCGCTCAAATATTTAATAATTATGAGGAAAATCGGGGCCCGGGCAAGAGGCTGTTGCTGTTAAATATTTTTGGTATCATGCTTGGTGTTGCTCATCCATAAAAGTTGGCTGGTATGTACCAGAATGTCTCTTTTTGGGTCTCAAATTTCAAAAAATTTCCGTGGCAAGAGGGCCTCCCTTACCCTCCCCGCTTACACATGCCACTAACTACTCCAAAGCTAAAAGGAGCACCCCTTGGTAAATCCTTCTGATGCCCATGAGCTGAATTAATAGTAGGCCTCATGTTGTGGTTGTATTTACCTTCAATTTGTCAATAATAATAATGCTAATTTTATAAAACAAACATGAGACTTTTGTTGTGTGATATCGATTAGGAATCTGTTTCCTCTTGTAATCCCGAGTTGTTGCCCTTAAAACATCTTCTTTCTGCGCCTCAAGTTTTACTCTCATTACAAGAATTATGATTGTCTTGTGTGAAGATGAGCCATTCCAAGGTGAGTTTTGATTATGCTCACATTTATACATTGAAATGGGCTAATTTTGCACGAAAATGATCTTATAAATGCTGGGCTCCGGCGGCTGGGCTCCGGCGGCTGGGCTCCGACGGCTGGGCTCCGGCGGCTGGGCTCCGGGGGCTGGGCTCCGACGGCTGGGCTCCGGCAGCTGGGCTCCAGCGGCTGGGGGACACCCCCCAGACCCCCCGTAGGGGCTGCGCCCCAGCAGGGACCCCCCTTCAAATTCCTAGTGACGCCAATGCTTTGTGAGATCTGGATCATTGCGACAACTTGAGGACCTGGTTAGCTCAAAGATAGAGCGCGAGAAGGGTTCTTACACCGTATCTGATTTACTTGGCTTATATAATAAACTACGTGGAGATAACAGAGAAGATGAGACCAGGTAAGACTATGATATATATTTATATATACTAGTATCCCACAATGCAATTTCCTGGAATTCCCAGTGAGATCAGGGCGATAAAATCTTGCGAGACTGGGGTTCCCAGGTTGAAGTTGCATTGTGCAAGCATTATCAACCTGCCGTTTTGAGAACACTCAAATGCATTGATCAAACTTTGGCCTTGTTTGATTAGGATTAATTAAAAAAATATGAAAAAGTTATGTCAAAATCTTTTTCTTCCTCGGACTAACATGTATTGTGCTTTCAGACAAAACTATCATCTTTTTACAGCCGAAAAGCTTTTGTCTACCGCCTGAAGAGAGAGTTTAAAGGCCGCCTTAGTTTTCATCAAGCCTCTGATCCCTCTCATGGTGATATAGTGATGAGCAGCAATGTAGTTTTGACTGATTTAGTGACTGATACATCAGTACTCACAAACACATCCAGCCTCTTGAGCGAGGTTGACACTGCCAGCTCATGTGATGATGAAATCCCTTTTAATAGTGTGACCCAATCCAATCAATATCAACTCAATCAGGCAGCAATTTCAAACCGTTTGTATATAGATCAAACCAAAAAAGTCGAGATCCCCTGGCCAACTACTGCAGACAACCTTAACGCTGAGGCCTGTGTCGAATTTGTTCCGCCACCACTATTTAATTTTCTAGCTATGATGACAGGTCATGCTGATGTGGTCTGTGACTGGAACACCTACTATAATTTGGTCGCCTCTGTTCGCCTAAAAATTCTCAGCTTAGCCCAAGACATTGTACAGCTAAGCTCCAAAGGTGCTGCTGTTACTCCTAAGTCTTTAGCCATCGGCCTAACAGTGAGGCATATGACTAGGTCTAAATTGCTAGCCAAACTTATTCATGGATTTGGTCATTCTTGCAGCTATGACTCAATTATTAGGCTCGAAAAAGCACTTGCTTTGAAGCAAGCTGCAAATACAGCTTTCAGAGAGAACAGTCTTGATGAGGAGGAGGAGGAGGCTGGCGGAGACGAGAATGATGAGGATGAGGAAAATGAGTGACCAAATAATAAAAGTTCTTGTTGACTGTAACAAATACTACAATTTTCACTAACTAAAAGTGATTTTGTGAAAAATTTGTGAGATGCTGCCGCTGACAATGACTGATACAACCGGGTACACCCTTATTTGTTAATTCAGCACCCTTTTTTGTCTCTAGACACATTTATATTCTCGTTCTCTGTTGGCTGTATCAAACACTAAAATCTTCACTAACTTAAAGCTCTTTATTGAATAATTTGGGATATGCTGTCATATACTGCCACGCTGCCGCTGATGATGACCACTATAACCGGGAACACCCTCATTCAGCACACTTTTTTTACACTAGAAACATACTAATCTTGTTCTCTGTTGACCGTTGACTGTATCAAATGCCACAATTTTCACTAAGTAGAAGCGAATTTGAAAAAAGAATCGGATTTGCTCCCGCGCTGCCGCTGACAATGACTGATAAAACTGGGTACACCCTCATTTTTGAATTCAGTACCCTTTTTTACCCTAGAAACATATATATTCTTGTTCTCTGTTGGCTGTATCAAACACTAAAATATTCACTAACTGAAATCACTTGGTTGAAAATTTTGGGACATGCTGCTATATACTGCCACGCTGCCGCTGATGATGACCCCTACAACCAGGTACACCCTCCTTTTTGGATTCAGCACACTTTTTTACTCTAGAATCATTTTATTCTTGTTCTCTGTTGACCATTGACTGTATCAAACA
Source organism: Membranipora membranacea (assembly GCA_914767715.1). NCBI lineage: Eukaryota > Metazoa > Bryozoa > Gymnolaemata > Cheilostomatida > Membraniporidae > Membranipora > Membranipora membranacea. Next base: position 21,295,878 of record OU612072.1, read on the forward strand.
CTACAATTATAACTAACTAAATGAGAATTTGTAAAAGATGTGGCATATGCTGCCGTGCTGCCGCTGACAATGACCAATACAACCGGGTACACCCTCATTTTTGGATTCAGCACACTTTTTTACCCTAGAAACACTTGTTTTTTTCCTGCCATCGAAAATTGTCCGTGCCATTTTTTTTAGAGCACTTAGAGCTAAGCTGCTTTTGGCCTACCTGTTTCATCTTGAAATTGAAACACAATTCAGATAATCACAAAACAAAATCTTTCCCATTGAAGGAAATTTATTTTAAGGTATCCGTTTGGCCGTGATCGTACTAAACCACTATCATATCATGAGGCAGTACCGAGTACAGCTAACCCGGAAATCGTCCCAGACCGTGCTCAAACTCTCAGGTGTATTGGCAGCTATTCGGTATTCATGAATTTCTCATTTTAGTAATCAGTCAGAATTTTGCCCAATTCCTCTTACAGCTAAAATGTAAAGATTTGGAGAATACGTCGTCTCTTTAGCATTGACCATTACAAATTTACTTTTAATTGAATAACAATTGCTTACAATATCTCCATGAAGTCTAGCTCTTGTCAGCCATAATCAAGCGCACAGTCTAAATATTGGGACAATAAACGCAGGGTATGTGCTAAGTGCTATATTCCAAAATAACAATTATGTTGTGTGACAATCATAGTGAGTATAGTTATGGTTAGCGCTAGAATCAAAAACTTCAATCCAGTTATATGAGCAGGTATAAAGGCGATATGACCCAATACAGGTATGTCTAGTAGGCAGTTAGCAGCCTTTTGTACCTATTGTTGTTGGAATTTTTATAAAGAAGCTAAAACAAATACACTATCGGTTTTTAACAAAGACTATATGAGTTATAGAATTTATAAAGCCCTTTTAATAACATTAATGTTTTATTGATCTTGTTGCTCCTAACTGATGTATTATTCACGTACAGGTTCATAGCTATAGATCACAACTTACTGTACGGCATTTCATAACGTGAAGTCACTCGCTATCATGCACGCAGATTGGGACTTCCGCTAGTGTAGTTCAGTCTTGTAAAGGTAAGTTGCTATATATATGGTTTGATTATATGTTTCATACGATTTGGGCATTTAACAGCGTTTTGTCATAGTGCCCTAAGAGGAGAGGCTATCAAGGTATGAATCATAATCACAAGCTGTGCTTGTCCTCATAACTTAATACCATGAATGAGGCTGATTAAATAGTGATATGATGTAATCTTCATGTAAAAGAAGACAAAATGATTGGAATGAAATTAATTGTGGTCCAATAAATGTCCTACTCTCAAAGTTTACATTCGCTTCCTGACTTCTTCTCAGTTTTTGTTTATATCTCTCTTAAATTTTGTATAGCTCTAAGGAGCATACATCAGCTTGGCCCACTCCATTTCCTCCTGGTGACCCTTCCAAGACAGACTCTCATCTTTGCTTTTTTACATTGTCCGTATTATTTTACATAGTCCGTTTTGAATGGTTAGAAACAAAATACAGTGGTGCGCAACCACTGCGCAACACACAGGTCTTCAGCTAGAAACAATATGACAAGGGATTTTTCGAGGCCTATTCTAGTATGACCTCCCATGGCCGGCCCCAGCAGCATTTAGCCACCCTTGTGGGTTGATGAGCGTATCGATCCATGTCTTGCAGCCCTCAGTGCATATTGTCCGTTTCGGTAATTTTACATGATCTGTGTGTTTACGCTGTTGGCAACCAGGGAGACTGCCAACTCTTCAATCTCTCAGTGTAGGGAGGTTTCAACTGATTGGCACAAAATCTCGATCGTCATGGCACCCGCCCCTCGTGCCATAGTCCACTACTCAAATTCACTTGTTTGTGCTACAGCCAGTGGGCTGACTGTGACCTCCCATCTCGATCTGCCTTCCTTTTATGTGAGGGACAAACTTTTAGGCTATGTTTGTAATAACTTTGATCTTACTAGACTCACTTTGATTTTTACCCTTCTGAGATTGAACTGCTTTGATCTGAGTATTCAAGACATAATCCCAGCTAATCATCATCTTTTATTTTTCTATTTCAGCTTGCTGACCCTGCTTATCTACGTAGCTCCTAGTATCATGTAGCAAGTCAGAGAAACAGAAAGTGAGAGCAACTAAAAAAGTGAGTTCTGAAACAAAGCTAGAGAGAAATGAGCGATTAACACAACAATTTCTTATCGAGATTCAAGTATTCTCTGCTGCCTAAATTATAGATACAAAATCCTTACGATACTATTGAGACATAGTGAGACTCGTCTGGAATATCTGGAGATTAACAAAGCTGATAATGCTGGGGCTAATACAATCAAACTTGAAATTTGTCTATTCTATCTCACCATCCCCAAATCGGATTGATGGCGTTTATTAGCATACCCATGTTTCACTTTTCACTGGCAAGCTTATTCAAGGTCATGTCTTGCCATGTCACATCCAGCATGGGACTAGTTCGCAAAGATAGTTAGTGTCTGAACTGAAAAAATCCATTCCAATCACTGATGAGAGAAACATGCAATAACACAGAATATAAATACATTGTACTAGTTACGTATTGAATAGTATGTAATGGTTAAAGGTAATTTATGAAAGTGGCTATAAAAGGTTTCCCAACACGTTCTTAACCTACCAAAGACCAATTTTTTTATAATTGATTTTGCTATTGGGTTGTTCAACTATTGTTTTTATGTTCACAGTATTCTACCGGAGGATTTGAGAGGATAACTTACTAAATGTTGGTTAATGTGGGTTAAAATCGCAAGTGTTGTCTCCATCCGAGGACTGAGAAATATCAGTGCCTTAAGGGCGCGGCCGCCGTTTTCGGCGCCAAGTTGCTCTCAGTTTGCAGGCAGGTCGGAGCACACCTGGGGCGTCATATGAGCCCAGTAGTCAGAAGACTGCAGCGGGATTCGAACCCAGGACCTCAAACGCTTGCGCGTTAAAGGGCAGGCGCTCTAACCAACTGAGCTACCTCCTACTCCTACTAGATATGTATGATAACAAATGGAGCTTACTTATGTTGCAAGACCTGGCTACACAAAACTAAGGAACAATTAGGGTGAGTATACATGTACTTAAAGTGCAACCAAGGTTTCAAACAACTTCTCATTGATGGCCATTGATTAATAGCAGATTGCACCTTCTGCATGGGGAAAAAGACAAAATATAATTCGGATGATTATTCAGCCAGAATTCTTGTGAAACATTTCTTCCATCAGGCACTCAAACTCAGCTTAAAGAGAATACCACATAGCAGTTTCCTGTTCCTGTTATTATTTAGCCTGTGCTCTATAATTATTACAGCAAAGTCTTGGAACCTCCCCTAAACTGAAGTGTTACCCAGCTTAGAGTCAGCAACTACTTTGAGTTTTGCATCGCGTAATGCACAAAGCTGATGCTGCCCAGCACATTATTTGCTACCCATTAATGCATTGCTGCGAAACCTTGGTTGCCCTTTAAATATGGGTAGTGTGGTAACACAAACCAACCCTTTTCTCAAGTGGTACTATCATTATTAGAATAGAATAATAAAGTATAGACCGGTATGATAAGGAGGATATTACGATACCAACCACTCAAAACAGAAATGTTTCCTAAACATTACAAGGCATCGTTCTAAATTTTTCCCTATCAAGGCAATGGCGATTCATGGCCCCTAAAAATGATTAATCCATGTGCTTCTTGGCAATCTGAAAAAAAGCTGAGCTCTTACATAATTTATTATTTATTCATGATTCTCAAGAATTAAGATTCGTAACTGAGTCCAGTTATCTTCTGCGTTGTCAGATTAATTAAGGTATATGATCTCAAAAGGATGTAGGAGTTGAGTACAATCAAGTTTGATCCAGCTGTAGGATTCCGGGTTATGGGGGCACCACATTAACTCTCCGCTACTGAGATCTGTGCTCATGAGCTCGGCATGATGATTCTCACTATGTGACACTGACTTATTTAGATGTGATCACATTTGATGCAAGATTAAACACTTGACTCAAGAGCATGCCTTTTAATTCTTCAAGTTTAAAATCAAACGCAATTCAACTTAACAGTACATGTCTGATTTCAACAAGTTTTTCTTTCTAGTTGATGATGCCATGCATGCTCAATTTAATTCATTTAACTAAATTAATTGATGATACAAATAATCCAACCAAGTGTTATACTGTGCCATTATCAAATAATAAGGCAAGTTCTATTTCCCTATAAATATCACTAATGTAAATAAAAATATTATGATAAAAACTTTAAAACTTCCATGACTAAAAACTGACCTGTCTCCAAATGAAGTTGCAAACAAAGAGTAGCTGCATGTCGACCAGATGGTCGCCAAACAGATCAATCCTGCTTTTCCATTGGTGAACCATGCTCTTATATAGCATGGTTCCAGACACATAAAAAAACTGCTGACGCTCATCAGTAAACAAATACAAGAAAAACAACAAAACACATCTGCCCCAAGAGTGGGTTGATCGGTCCCGAGAGTGGGTACAGATATTAAAATTAGCACTTTGATTTAATTCAGTTGCCTTTGATCGATGTTCACTTTGATTCAGTTAACTTTGATCGAGGTTAAATGTCCTGTCTGTTACTAGCGTGTCCTCGAGCCGAGTTTGAGTGTACTGATGATGATGCTGGCTAAGATATTGGATGTTGTTATTGTGTCTGATGTTGGTATAGAAAATTCTCCTGTTTGCTGCTGCACTCCCTTGGTTGCAATAGTCCTCGATTGCTATGACATGTCACATGATCTGGCATCTGGATGCAAAACAGCTAACCTACATTATGAGTTGCTCCTCCTATACTCACAAACTGTAACAGTATATAAATGTTTATGACGATCCCTTTGCCTACAATGTGAACAGACAAGGGGAAGGAGACCAATGGATAAAAGTGAGCTCGCCCTCGCACTGAAGCTTTATTTACCTGAGTTTTTGCATCCAAATAGATGTTAAACCCTAAGTTAGCCTGTCTTGACAAGCTTGTTGTGGGGGGGGGGGGGCAAGACAAACAGGTCAACTCTTGCGGTCGAGCTGTCCCGCTGTCCCGCTGTCCCGCTGTTAAGAAACTGTGGAGTAAACTCTCCTAAAACCTTGCAACTTCCATTTTTCGATCCAATTGATCTTAAGATTGAATAAAGTATATTAAGAGCGGACACCTCATCTTCTTGACAGCTTGTTTGCATGAGTTGACAAGCTTTGTTGCCGGGTTGGGGGAGGAAGGGTTGGAAACAAAGCTTGTAAAGGTTTAAACCTTCCCCATGTGATTGGATGCTGCAACCAGTAGCCTGAACAATGATTGGGCACCTGAAATGGCCAACCTGATCCCACATAGAGGCCTCTATATACAATCTGGTAATAGCAATGCTTTCCTATTCCTATCATGCTGGTCATCTGCCAGTTTTGGCACCATCGACAATTTATTTTTGCTTTTTGATAGTAGAGACAAGGGGGTCAGCAAATACAGACTTTCTATACACGCTTCCGAGCCACCGATCGTTAATAGCTCATCAAAAATGTAATTGGATGACGTTGCGTCATTTTAAGGGAAAAATGAGGCCGTAAAGGTTGTTTTTAGCAAAGCGGATGGCTGAGCTATTTTGATTGCTAGAGACTTCAAAACAGGCTTGTATTATTCTTATAGATATATTCCATCTTAATTTTTGTTAGAAATAATAAAGTGGCTTTTTACGTCACGTCGTAAAGCGTGTGGTTTTTAAAATTTGATGATACAATGTGAAATTTTAAGCAGCAATTTGAGACAGATCGAGCAAGTAGGAGCCAATTTTTTTGCTTTTTTCCACTGGACTGCTGTTTGAATGACATACACATCAATTTTCAGCAGTATAACAAATGTATCAAGATCAGCATAGTCCATTAAAGATAAATACATATGGTGTCATTTTTCCATTATGCCAAACATGTTGTCAAAAGTACCGGCATTGAGGCCCGACAAACTCTTTTTTTAAATTCTCACATACGAAGCGCCTTTGATTAAGCATAATACAAACAGGAAATACCAACAGCATATGGCACCACGTATTAGTTTTCCCCGGACTGCGCACCGCAGAATGCCAAAAACAGCCAATTTAAGGGGCTTTTTAAGGTGTTGTTGGGCGTTCTGTGGTGTGCGATTCGGGAAAACTGATAAGTTATGCCGTACTCTGTTGCCATTTCCTATTCGTACAATGCTAGATTAAAGCGGCTTTGCATATGAGAATATTAAAAAAAAAGTGTCATACTTTAATTATGGTCCTTTTGACAACATGTTTGACGTTATGGAAAAATGACTCCAAATGTATCTACAATTGATGGTCTGTGCTGATCTTGATAGATTTGTTATACTGCTGAAAATTTGGGTATGTGTCATTTAAACTGCACTTCAGTGGAAAATAGCAGAAAAATTGGCTCTTACTCATTCTATCTGTCTCAATCTTTGCTTAAAATTTCAAATAATAAGAACCACACGCATTATGACGTGACGTAAAAAGCCACTTTGTGCTCATCTATGGAAATCAGGAGCGACATGCTAAATGCCAAATGCTGAATTTGCATAAATTCGAAATGCAAATTACTAAATTGATCAGAGGGGACACAACTCCCTTGATTCAGGTTGTAAATATGGTTATCTATCCTATAAAAATACAAGCACTTTTTGTCATTCATCTATTCACAAGCAGGCAACTATCATGGGTCAATGAAAAAGATTTTCCCCTCATCGTTTTATACACCTACCATAGTTGAAGCCCAGATCAATTAGAAGCTCCACATTGATCATCCATTCCATCTTTTTACCGGAAGTTGTTTACATAGATATGGCCTTGACTTATCAATCAAAACAGACAGCCACTCAATCAAATCTGACAGCCAATCAGATAACATTTCGTGAAAATTTATACGATTCGGATTCGTGCATCGTGAACATACAATGTTTCACAAAATCGTGAGAATCCCTTTTCGTACGAAATTATTCGTGAATAATTTATACGAATCGTGAGAAAACAGCCTCGTGGCGTCCGACTAAACCTGTATGAATAAATAGCCTTGGGTCCTCAGGGAAAAAGGTTTGTGCGTAATATATAAAGTGAATATCAAGTTTTTTGGCATCAAATTAACAGAAGAATGTTGTTGTGACAGATTTTAACCTGAATCATTTTTTTAGACTGGCAAGCGGCCAGATAAAAGGGTTTTGCAACAAAAGTTTGCAGCCAAGCGGTTGATATCTGCTTACGTCCAACAATATCAGATAAATATTGAGTCATTATATTCATTGCATAGCAGGGAGGTTAGAGGAAGTTCAGTTAGATACTTACTTACAGACAGATATTAATTCATTGGTAGAGAAATCACACTAGATCATTCTTCAAAAATATTCTGACATTAGGAATAAGGATATCTAACAGTACACAGCCTACAGAAAAGAGAAAACAATGTAACTATGAATATTAATTTGTAAATATTACACAGATTACTGTCTCAGAAGGACAGATCAAGCAGAATCTCAAGAGGTTTACCTGAGGGATCACAGGAGACCAGCTCGATACTCTGAAGGATCACAGGGGACCAGATCAACACTCTGAATGATTCAACCCATCATTTATCTGTTTATATAGGTAAGTGAAATGAAACTTAGCTGCAAACATGGATACCATAGTTTAGTAAAACACTTTACAGCAAAGCTTATTGAGTCAGAAATCATGTGACATAGTTTTTGTAGGCGAAACAGGGTTGGGTGTGTGGGGTGGGGTTTGTGGTGTTGGGTGTGGGGTGCGGGGTGTGGGTTGTTTGGTGTGTGGTGTGGGTTGTGGGGTGTGGGGTGTGTGGTGTGGGGTGTGGGGAGTGGGGTGTTTGGTGTGTGGTGTGTGGTGTGGGGTGTGGGATGAGGGGTGCGGGGTGTGGGGTGTGTGGTGTGTGGTGTTTGGTGTTTGGTGTGTGGTGTTGGTTGTTTGGTGTGTGGTGTGTGGTGTGGGGTGTGGGGTGTGGGGTGTGGGGTGTGGGGTGTGGGGTGTGGGGTGTGGGGTGTGGGGTGTGGGGTGTGGGGTGTGGGGTGTGGGGTGTGGGGTGTTGGGTGTGGGGTGTGGGGTGTGGGGTGTGGGGTGTGGGGTGTGGGGTGTGGGGTGTGGGGTGTGGGGTGTGGGGTGTGGGGTGTGGGGTGTGGGGTGTGGGGTGTGGGGTGTGGGGTGTGGGGTGTGTGGTGTCGGGTGTGGGGTGTTTGGTGTGTGGTGTGGGTTGTTTGGTGTGTGGTGTGTTGTGTGGGGTGTGGGGTGTGGGGTGTGGGGAGTGGGGTGTTTGGTGAGTGGTGTGTGGTGTGGGGCGTGGGGCGTGGGGCGAGGGGTGAGGGGTGCGGGGTGCGTGGTGCGTGGTGCGTGGTGCGTGATGCGGGGTTTGTGGTGTGGGGTGTGGGGTGTTTGGTGTGTGGTGTGGGGTGTTTGGTGTGTGGTGTGGGGTGTTTGGTGTGTGGTGTGGGGTGTGGGGTGTGGGCATTGGGGTGTGTTGGGTGTGTGGGGTGTAGCGATAGATACTTTTAGCGCGCTTTTTCTGCTGCTGATCTAAATCTTTCTTCACAAATTGAACAGATTAAACGCAGTACAAACAATCAGCAGTCTTCTCTTCGGTGTTGAGACCCAAAGAGGACACAAAGAAACTTCTTTTCTGACCAGGAAATCAACATCTGGTAACGCTTTAAAATATCATTATTACTGTTTTGTACTACATACCATTCTTAGCGGGAAGTGACTTTCCTCCTCAATCTAAAAACCAAAAGGTGCAATTAGTTATTGCATTGATATCTAAAGGAATGTATGAATCATCATTCTGATGTAACTCTGGCCGCTGTCACTGCATGGATCTAAATCTAGCAATATGTTGACCTAATATAGATTTAACCGGCGGTGAAATTAGTTAGATAATCCGGTTAGTTTACAAAAGAATAGCTACTTATTTCTGCACAATATTCAAGGACAAACCAAAGCAGCAAGATATCAGTTTGACGGAACAAAATATGAAAAAATGACGCTTTGTAATAGGTGATTTATTCACATTGCTGCACCTTCCTAAGTCTTTTCCACTGCTTTGCGATGGGATATATTGGTTTTATAATAGTAACTAACAGGTGTGTTTGTTTTTATTGACTAATCCTTGTGATCTCATGGTCTATTGGTATATTAGGCTATTAGATTTTCTTATGATTAACTAATACTTGCTTTGTGGCCTGACATGTTTAAGAAAATATATCCATGGTTCTCTAATTTGGATTGATGTAACATGAAGGTTTTATAGACTAAATCAAATTTCTTTTACATAAAATTATCTGTATGAAAGGTGTAGGAAATGACTATTAGAGAGCTAAGAAAGCCAACAATCATATACATTTCCTCAACTTTCGATACCAAATCCATTTATCATTCAACAGTTGAATAATGCTAGATAAATTTTTTCGCTAATCATGACCAAAGAACAAAGTAATACCTTTGTTCTCAGATTTGTTCACTTATCCACTAATTATAATTGTATCTACATCAGCTCACATCACTCCATTCCTTCCTGGAACGTACGTACAAAGACACTAACCATTTTTCGATTATTTGATAATTTTTTGATGGCATTCATAATTGTTTCTTTAACTTCAGATTGCTGCCAAAGCTGTCCTGTGAATCACACAACTTACAGCTTTCAATCATGGAGCAAGGCAGAGAAGAGGAAAATCTTAGCACAGACAAAAGTGAGTTCTGAGTTTGATTCATCATTTAAAGGGTGAATACAGCATATCAAATTGTGTACATGGCCTCATAAGGTGTCCGTAATGTTCATTGCTTTCGCTGATAAGTTGGTTTGAAGTCCAAAAAGGTTTAGGGTACTGACCTAGTTTTTTGTGACAGTCTAAGGACTGAGGTCTCATCTACTGTATACCAGTTCCACAACAACTAGAATCTCGAGGATGTGTGACTGCATCAGCAACATTATGATCTATCGAGTAATTCTCTTCAACCACACTATGAAGAGCTTCACTGTGATGCTATGAACCATCATATTATTGATTTGAGATGATACTGGGAGGATATTGGCAAAAAAACAGTGCACACAGTCTTGGTCTTAATTTCAACCTTCACTCCTGGTTATTGCAAAAATAGGCTAACAGTCAAAATCCTTTTTTTAAAGAGGGAGTTTGCGGTTGACTATTGATACAACAAGAGTATATAACTCCAAATTGAACATCAATTTTAGTAGTAAATTGCGTTGCTCATTGCAAACTATTTGCACAAGAATCATCTCCTCGGCAAATAATATAACTATGCTCAGTTCGTGGGATGGAATCATTAGCTGATGCCATATGTGTGTAATGCATGTAGTATTTGTTCCAGATTTCAAAATTTTTACAATATTTAGATAATGAATGTTGAGAATCGTCACTTAAAACATAATAATAATATTCCCTTTATTTCAAAGGTTCATTCATGACCATTTTATTAGTTTGCTTCTGATTATTTCAGAATACGATGTGGCTTGGGAGGAGCAGGGTGACAGTAACTGGGTTGATCCTCATGTCCGGGAACAAACCTTCAGGCGATTTTTTGTAAGCCGTAGATATCTGACTCTAGTACAGCTGGAGAGAGAGACAGCTTCAGCTGGTCAGCTAGCTTTAATCTTTAGAGATGACGCACCTGCAGAGTTATCAGAGAGGCTATCTAAATCAGTGAAATATCTGATGCTCCAAGCGATACCAGAAAGTAGCCTTAAAAGTCTGAGGTTAGTGAGCTCTGATTTTTATCAAACTGATTTTAATTTTATAGATCCAAACTAATTTCTCACATATTCCCCCTTCAGAATAATGCTGACTTTACCGTTAGTATCAGTACCAAGCTTGCATGCAGAGGTTTGATCAAACCATGTTAGTCACCTTTCTCCAAGGGTATGAAAATTGATGTGAGGTTATAATGTAGGCTCTAATGCCATTGACATACTTGATGTATGTATATCTGTATTGGTATGTTTTAGATTATCGGAGATGAGATCACTGAAGCATCTGTGGGTTAACGGGAGTGGAAGTGATGAGCTGAATCAGTGTCTACCCACACTGACAGATCTGGTATCTCTGAGTCTGCGGGCCTGTATGCTGACTAAGGTACCTGACAGGTAAATATATCATTACATCATTAATATAAGCAGGATGTGAGATTAACACGCTGTCACATTTTTCACTAATGATTATTAATATTACATAATACAGACCATCTGTAACCTCCTATTAAACTAACAATGGTACACATTCTGTGTTGGCGATTTAAGTTGTCTCAGTAAAATTATAAACTGAGTGAGCCTATAAGGTAATGTCAAAGATCGATCCGAATATCAACACATCATATACCGTTGGAAAGCTGCCGAGCTACTGAAAATGAATACCTGAACAAAAACTAGATTCGATGACGTTGTGTCATTTTAGGGAGGAAATGAGGCAGACAACGCTGTTTTTGTCAATGCAGAGGCGGAGCCAAATTAATTGCATGAAATTTTAAAACAGGTGCAATATATACTTAAAGATTGCCTTCATCGTAAAATTTGATTTTCTTTGATATATGACTAGTCTAAATTGACATTTTACGTCACGTCATACAATGCATCTTTTTTGTGAAGCCGTGAAAATATATGAAGTTTCAATCATTTATTCAGAACAGATCATAGGCTCAAAACAAAATTCATTATGATTTTCTTTTAGAGTATTCTTTAAATGTCATGCATATTGACTTTCAACGAACCAGCTTGCATATTGCAATGACAGTAGACTTTCGAATACAGCTAATATTTTCGCCACCTTTGCATAACATCACACAAGCTGCCCAAATGACCATTGTTGTGGCCAAACAAAGTTTTTTTGAAAATTCTCACATACAAAGCCGCTTTCTTTAACCATGGTGCACACAGGCAATTTTAACATAATTTCTCATTGCATCTTCATTTTTTTTGAATTTAACGCAAAATAATGCCCAAAAACACCTCAAAAGTCCCAAAAAATAGCTGTTTTTTTGGCATTCTCTTGCGTTAAATTATAAAAAAATGAAGATGCAATGAAAAATTCTGTTAACATTTCCTGTTTGCACAATGGTTAATGAAAGCGACTTCGTATGTGAGAACTTTCAAAAAAACTTAGTTTGGCAACAACAATGGTCATTTGGACAGCATGTTTGACGTTGTGCAAATGTGGCAAAAATATTAGCTGTATTCGAGAGTCTACTGTCATTGCAATATGCAAGCTAATTTGTTGCTAGTCACAATGAATTTTGTTCCGAGCCCATGATCTCTTCTGAATTAATGATTGAAATTTCACATATTTTCACAACTTCACAAAAAAATGTATTTAGTCAAAAGTAAAAAGTCAATTTAGACTAGTTATATATCAAATAAAATCTAATTATACGATGAAAGCAATCTCTAAGCATACATTCCACCTGTTTTGAAGTTTCTTGCAATTAATTTGACTCCTCCATCTGCATTGACAAAAACAGCGTTTTCTGCCTCATGTCCTCCGTAAAATGGCACAACGTCATCGAATCAAGTTTTTGTTCAGGTATTCATTTTCAATTGCACGGCAGCTTTCCAACGGTATATGATATGATGATGTTTGGATCAGTCTTTGAAATTACCTCAAAGCTAATGGCATAACTTACCATGGTAATTATGACAATTTTAAATAATCTGAGCGTATAGATTATTGGCCAACTTAATTGTGTTACTATACGTCAGTCAGGCCTCAGTAAGGTAAATGATAGTCCTGTGTTTTCTGTTTTGATAATTATTCAAAATTTACATTGTACCATCACATATAATGAGGTATGTTAGGGTGATTATGTATTTGTATTATTATGTGAAATACAGTGTTGCTGATATATTTGCAAATCAACCAACCATAATTTTCTTTACAGTTACATTCGCCTATTCGGCTGGTCACCCGACGATATTACTATTTTATATCTTTACCAAAGTCTTCAATTCCCATTTATCTTATTCCAGTGTCATTGTTAGAAATTGTATTGTATGAAAGGTCATTCTTTTGCATGCATGAATGGGTATGCGATACAATTATCAATAGGAATAGCCTAATTGACAATTTTCATATTCAAAATCCGATCAAAATTGCTCGAGTTATGAACAAAAAACCTGGATTATGGACAGTAAATCAATGATAGCATCATTGCTTCTTCACCTTCCAATGACGTTATGAAGCCCCACAAATAAGTGCCTCACTTCAGCTGTATATAGTTTCCCGTCTAGGTTTATTATTAAGTCTATGTGAGGATCAGATGGTGAATGGCTGACATGAGACGATTACTTACTTAATTTGTGTATTTGAAAAAGTTAAATATGGATGAAAAAAAACAATAAACATATCAAAATGTACTCCATTTATAACATGCTATCAGCTACGACAATTTTCAACGCTGTATTCTGTTTGTGAAGTATTTAAGTTTCTTATGATGTCACGTCAAATTCTGCCGTCAGTAGACAGCGGATCAATTGAGACAATTTGCAATGCATTACTCAGTTATCTGAGGGTTTATTACCCAATGACTTGTTTTTTCATCTGTTCGCTAAGTATTTGAGCTTTTCCTGAACTCATGCCAAATGCTACCATAGCTCGACAGCAGGCAATTGATTCCATAAAAAACCTTCTTGCTCACCATGCTTGAAAACCCCTACAAACCTAAATACATTGAATTCCAGCATGTTTAAAATTTTGACAAAAATAAGCCAGTGTGTTGCAAATTAAATAATCTGACTTATATAACCAAATCGAGCAACTCTTTTTTTTAATCCAAACTCACTACTGTAACAATTAAATTTCGAGTTGTTCTCTCTTGACAAATGGATATACACAGACTGAACTGTAATATGCAAAAGTTTTTCATGCATTGCGCTGCTGGGAAATCTTTGATAGCTATACAAACTTTGTTTGTTTTTGTACGTCATCGAAATTTGCAAATCATCAAAACATCACAGCCTTAATTAATTTCTAGACAATCATTATTTATGTATTTTTGTTGTCAAGACAGCCAAAGCCACTTATTTTACTCTGTAAGAGGAATTACCAAGTTTGGTCCATTTTCCTGCATTCAGAGTTGCTCTCTCATGAGTGCAAACTTAATACAAGAGAAAAATTGATCTAAGAATACACTGCACTTTAGGAAATTCCTGTGAGGCGAAGAAATCAATGCGACTCAGGGCTAAACGAAAAATAATTGTATAAAGCAGGAAATTATGTGAAAATCATATTTCTTTGTCTGCAGCGTTGCAATGATGATATCACTGAATCAGCTACGCTTACATGATAACTATCTAAGTAGAGATGATAAGAAGAGTCGAACATTGTCTTGACATTGCACGCTGTGTGGATACATCTAAAGTGGGAATAATGTGAAGATTATATTTTCTTTTCTCCAGCATTGCTAAGATGACATCGCTGAAGCAGCTAAACTTATACGATAACAAACTAAGTAGAGATGATCAGCTGAGTCAGACATTGTCAGCACTAACTAATCTGGAGATACTGAACCTGGGATACTGTCAGCTGACTAAGATACCTGAAAGGTAATGACACTCATTGGCTGATACCTCAGTATACTCATCTTTATCCTACTGTTATCATCATTTAGGTCAGGGTATATGAAAGTTTATCTTTAAAAATCACTAAAACCCACAAGCAGCAAAACAAACATGAATATAAACCTTAAATTGATTGGGAGTCGTGTCATCCCTTAAAACTGTCAAATGATTTCTCAGGGTCCTCTAATTTTGAGAACTAGTCATGCGTTTATCTGCCCAACAAATAAAAAGTGTTTCTAAATTTTTGTCAATGACAGTCATCATATATGCTGAAAATTATTTAGGTTTTTTTATTTCCCTGTTTTAGTGATGGGTAGTGACTGCTAAAATGCAACAAATTTTTGAGTTGCTCTGTTGAGAAACCTATAGTAGCTATACATTTCTGTCTTTGGTTGATAAAACGGATTTAACAAATGTACAGACAGCACCTTAAAAGAAGAACATTACTTATTATGACCTTTTTTGACGTGTTGATACATCATCAAATCTTGCAAAAGAAAAGAAAATATTACAGGCTTAATTTTTTTGTAAACACCTGTTTTATGTATTTTTGTTGTCGAGACAGCCAAAGCCCCTTAATTAACTCTGTAAGACGAATTACCAAGTTTGGTGCATTTTCCTGCATTCAGAGTTGCTCTCCTATGAGTTCAAACTTAATACAAGAGAATAATGGATCAAACCTGATCTTAGAATACACTGCATTTTAGGGAATTCCTGTGAGGCGAAGAAATCAGAGTAACTCTGGGCTATCCGAAAAATAATTGTATAAAACTGGGAATAATGTGGGAATCATATTTTGTTTTCTGCAGCATTGCTAAGATGAAATCGCTGAAGGAGCTGAACTTACCCAATAACAATCTAAGTGAAGATGATCAGCTGAGTCAGACATTGTCAGCACTAACTAATCTGGAGATACTGAACCTGGGAGACTGTCTGCTGACTAAGATAACTGAAAGGTAATGACACTCATTGGCTGATACCTCAGTATACGTATCTTAATCCTACCTAAACATTACAGCCTTAATTTTTTTGTAAACACCTGTTTTATGTTTTTTTGTTGCCGAGACAGCCAAAGCCCCTTATTTAACTCCGCAAGACAAATTACCAAGTTTGGTCCATTTTCCTGCATTCAGAGTTGCTCTCCTATGAGTTCAAACTCAATACAAGAGAATAATGGATCTAACTTGATCTTAGAATACACTGCATTTTGGGGAGTTCCTGTGAGGCGAAGAAATCAGAGTAACTTTGGGCTATCCGAAAAATAATTGTATAAAGCAGGGAATAATGTGGAAATCATATTTTCTTTTCTCCAGCATTGCTAAGATGACATCGCTGAAGGAGCTGGACTTACAGGACAACAATCTAAGTAGAGATGATCAGCTGAGTCAGACATTGCCAGCACTAACTAATCTGGAGATACTGCACCTGGGATACTGTAAGCTGACTAAGATACCTGAAAGGTAATGACACTCATTGGCTGATACCTCAGTGTACTTATCTTTATCCTACTGTTATCATCATTTAGGTCAAGGTATATGAAAGTTTATCTTAAAAAATCACTGAAACCCATAAGCAGCAATACAAACGTGAATATAAATATTAAATTGATTGGGAGTCTTGTCATCACTTAAAACTGTCAAATGACTTCTCATGATCCTCTAATTTTGAGAACTAGTCCTGCGTTACATTGCCCGACAAAAAAAAAGTGGTCCTAAATTTTCGTCAAGACAGTCATCATATATGCTGAAAATTATTTAGGTTTTTTCATTTCCCTGTTTTGGTGATGGGTAGTGAATGCTAAAATGCAACAGTTTTTTTTGCATTGCTCTGTTGAGAAACCTATAGTAGCTATACAACATATCTGTCTTTGGTTGATAAAATGGATTTAACAAATGTACAGACAGCCCCTTAAAAGAAGAAAATTACTTATTATGACCTATTTTTCCGTGTTGATACATCCTCAAATCTTGCAAAAGAAAAGAAAACATTACAGCCTTAATTTTATTGTAGACACGTGTGTTATGTATTTTTGTTGTCGAGACAGCCAAAGCCCCTTATTTGACTATGTGAGACGAATTACCAAGTTTGGTCCATTTTCCTGCATTCCGAGTTGCTCTCCCATGAGTTCAAACTTAATACAAGAGAATAATGGATCTAACTTGATTTAAGAATACACTGCATTTTAGGGAACTCCTGTGAGGCGAAGAAATCAGAGTAACTCTTGGCTATCCGAAAAATAATCGTGTAAAACTGGGAATAATGTGAAGATTTTATTTTTTTGTCTGCAGCATTGCTAAGTTGACATCGCTGAAGGAGCTGGACTTAAACGGTAACAATCTAAGAAGAGATGATCAGCTGGGTCAGACATTGTCAGCACTAACGAATCTGGAGAAACTGAACCTGCGCGACTGTAGGCTGACTAAGATACCTGAAAGGTAATGACACTCATTGGCTAATACCTCAGTATACTCATCTTCATCCTACTGTTATCATCATTTAGGTCAAGGTATATGAAAGTTTATCTTTAAGAATCACTGAAACCCACAAGCAGCATAACAAACATGAATATAAATATTAAATTGATTGGGAGTCGTGTCATCACTTAAAACTGTCAAATGATTTCCCAGGGTCCTCTAATTTTGAGAACTAGTCATGCGCTCAATTGCCCAAAAAATAAAAAGTGTTTCTTAATTTTTGTCAAAGACAGTCATCATATATGCTGAAAGTCATTTAGGTTTATTATTTCCCTGTTTTAGTGTTGGGTAGTGAATGCTAAAACGCAACAGTTTTTTTTGCATTGCTCTGTTGAGAAACCTATAGTAGCTATACAACATTTCTGTCATTGGTTGATAAAATGGATTTAACAAGTGTACAGACAGCACCTTAAAAGAAGAACATTACTTATTATGACTTTTTTTGTCGTGTTCATACATCATCAAGTCTTGCAAAAAAAGAAAACATTACAGCATTTTTTTTGTTGTAAACACCTGTTTTATGTATTTTTGTTGTCGAGTCAGCCAAAGCCCCTTATTTGACTATGTAAGACGAATTACCAAGTTTGATCCATTTTCCTGCATTCAGAGTATCTCTCCTTTCAGTTCAAACTTAATACAAGAGAATAATGGATCAAACTTGAAAATACACTCCATTTTAGGAAGATTCTGTCTGGGGGAGAATTCAGAGTGACTCTGAACTGACCACAAAAAAATGGTGTATAAGACAGTGAATAATGTGGAAATCATATTTCTTTGTCTCCAGCATTGATAAGATGACATCGCTGAAGCAGCTAAACTTAGTGGGTAACAATCTAAGTAGAGATGATCAGCTGGGTCAGACATTGTCAGCACTAATTAATCTGGAGATACTGTGCCTGGGATACTGTCTGCTGACTAAGATACCTGAAAGGTAATGACACTCTTTGGCTGATACCTCAGTATACTCATCTTTATCCTACTGTTATCATCATTTTGGTCAAGGTATATGAAAGTTTATCTTAAAAAATCACTAAAACCCACAAGCAGCATAACAAACATGAATATAATTATTAAATTGATTGGGAGTCGTGTCATCACTTAAAACTGTCAAATGATTTCCCAGGGTCCTCTAATTTTGAGAACTTGTCATGCGCTCAATTGCCCAACAAATAAAAAGTGTTTCTAAATTTTTGTCAAAGACAGTCATCATAAATGCTGAAAATTATTTAGGTTTTTTTATTTCCCTGTTTTAGTGATGGGTAGTGACTGCTAAAATGCAACAAATTTTTGAGTTGCTCTGTTGAGAAACCTATAGTAGCTATACATTCCTGTCTTTGGTTGATAAAACGGATTTAACAAATGTACAGACAGCACCTTAAAAGAAGAACATTACTTATTATGACCTTTTTTGTCGTGTTGATACATCATAAAATCTTGCAAAAAAAAAAGGAAACATTACAGCTTTAACTTTTTTGTAAACACATGTTTTATGTATTTTTGTTGTCGAGACAGCCAAAGCCCCTTATTTAACTCTGTAAGACGAATTACCAAGTTTGATCCATTTTCCTGCATTCAGAGTTGCTCTCCTATGAGTTCAAACTTAATACAAGAGAATAATGGATCAAACTTGATCTTAGAATACACTGCATTATAGGGAGTTCCTGTGAGGCGAAGAATTCAGAGTGATTCTGGCCTTCCGAAAAATAATTGTATAAACTGGCAATAAAGTGAAGATTATATTTCTTTGTCTGCAGCATTGCTAAGATGACATCGCTGAACAAGCTGGACTTAAACAATAACTACTTAAGAAGAGATGATCAGCTGAGTCAGACATTGTCAGCACTTACTAATCTGGAGATACTGTACCTTTTATGCTGTTACCTGACTAAGATACCTGAAAGGTAATGACACTCATTGGCTGATACCTCAGTATACTCATCTTTATCCTACTGTTATCATCATTTAGGTCAAGGTATATGAAAGTTTATCTTTAAAAATCACTAAAACCCACAAGCAGCAAAACAACCATGAATATAAATATTAAATTGATTGGGAGTCGTGTCATCACTTAAAACTGTCAAATGATTTCCCAGGGACCTCTAATTTTGAGAACTAGTCATGCTTTCAATTGCCCAACAAATAAAAAGTGTTTCTAAATTTTTGTCAAAGACAGTCATCATATATGCTGAAAGTCATTTAGGTTTATTATTTCCCTGTTTTAGTGATGGGTAGTGACTGCTAAAATGTAACAGTTTTTTTGCATTGCTCTGTTGAGAAACCTATAGTAGCTATACAACATTTCTGTCTTTGGTTGATAAAATGGATTGAACAAGTGTACAGACAGCACCTTAAAAGAAGAACATTACTTATTTTGACCTTTTTTGTCGCGTTGATACATCATCTAATCTTGCAAAAAAAAAGAAAACATTACAGCCTTAATTTTTTTGCACTGCTCTGTTGAGAAACCAAAAAGCGCAGACATTACTTATTTGACTTTATTTGTCGTGTTGATACATCATAACAATGAAGAGGGAGTTCATTGATCATACCAAATTTTAAGAAAATCAAAACATTACCGCCCTAATTTTTTTGTATTTTTGTTGTCAAAACAGCCAAAGCTGAGATAACTCCAATACGAGGGTATTGTCGGCATATCTAATAATATTTTGTATATTCTGTGATGTATTGCTAAGCCCACATGCGAGCTAACGGTAGAAGTTGTGATAGAATCTGACTTCTTTCCTGATGATATTGCTGGTTGTTGGCGTCGTGTTAGATTGCTGTATATCCAATCGATGATGTTTGGTAGAAGGTTGGTCTTTATTAGTTTGTTTATGAGTAAGTTTGGGGATATCGTATCAACAGTGCTTCAAAATCAATCGAGAGGGATTTTAAACAGTCCTAGGGTTTAGCATCTAGATATTGTGTTAGATATTGTGTGACTGTGTCAAAGGTAAGCAGTTGAACATCCTCGGTAGATCGGCTTTGGAGATATGGTTAAGATCTTCGATAAACAAACTGAAATGTTTAGGCAGAAGTCTCCTGAGGCATACTAATAGATAGAAGAAAGTGATGTTAGGCACAGTTTTCACTGAATTACACATGATGACGTCGAAACGTCAAATAAAATGGGAGTTGTCCTTTCTCTAAACGTAATTTGACAACTTCCATGTTGCCAACGAGGTTCAAAGCAATGAAATCATTTTTTATGAGTCTCAGTGTCGTCCTAATAAAAAGAAACTAGGGCCAATGTAAGAGAGTTATCAAATTGTGGATATTGGAATATAATTGTACTAAATGACATTTAGGTTGTTGCCATTCTCTTAATACCTGATGGTCGCCTGAAAATTGCAGGTCTGTTGTTAATTGTTGTCAGTAGATCACTATCTACAATTATTTTGTTTCACTCATTCAGCATACTCAATGATTACTATAGTTGATTTTCTCTGGTTGATAGTTCATAATGTTTTATAATTTTTTTATTGGATGCTCCCAAACTGACCCCAGTCCGTGACTATGATTAAATTTGTACCTAGATTGAGTTTTATGCAGTTTGCCCGTCTTGAGAAGTTTTCCGTTTTCCCTTCACTTGATAGCCGGCTAGCTCGCCCAATCTCCTACCCAGGAGAGAATCCCAGGTAGAGAGGTTCCAAGGTGAAACAATATTGACACTAGCTGATAGTCTTTGTGTTTGGTGGGGCAAGCAACCCTATGGATTGGTCGGATTTTGGCTCTCTTGCATTTAACTGGAATTTCCTATGTAGATTGCATCAGATTCAATATGTCATTGAGAGGCAAGCAAACATCTTCTTCACCCTCCACTGAGATCCATGTCTGGAAATCTTCAGATGATGTTGACTTCTCAACATCCAACTTATACGTGATATGGGATTTCTCCCAGATTCCCAGGCTCCGAACGCATATCAGACTCCAGTATATGAACAGATGGTAGAGGCAACGTCCTGAGATTTTGAGTTTCTAAACTCCTCTCAGCTATAGCGTATTATTCAATGAGTCATAAACGACAGCGATCTATGGGCTGGTTGCTTCAATTTAGTATAGGTTGAAATAATGTACTCAATGGTTGAAGTGGCAAACAGACAACAATTTTAGATAGCTGTGTGAGTTCAGCCTGTCACTCCGAGCGCCCACTCAGCTCCAAGGTAGCCCTCCCAAACACAAAGACCATTGATCAGTGTCAATATTGTTTCACCTTGACGAGCTTACTGATGAGGTTGTAATAAAATAAATGAGATCCAAATTGACAGAGGTAATAGAGCCATCGCAGTTTGCTTACAAGACGCACATTGGGACAGTCGACGCCTCGATCAAACAGCTTGATGATTTCACATCAGAGCTTGACAACCGTAATGTAAAAGTGGCGCATTGGACTTTTCAGAGGCATGCAATCGACTGCAACCTTCAACATCTTATTATCAATGTCTAATTCAGATTTCACCACTCTCTGTCATGAACAAATTTCAATGTTTTGTTGGCACCTTGCAGCATTTCAAAGATGGTATCACTGAAGGAGCTGAATGTCAGTCTCAACAATTTGAGAGCAGATGATAAGTTGAGTGATAAGCTATCAGGACTTACAAGACTAGAGAAACTGGATATGCTTGGTTGTGATCTGGTGGAGTTACCTTCAGGGTATGTTCAGTTTGTTTGTTTGATTATGCTATTGAAATAACACATCAAAAACTATATTGCATGTATGTATGTATGTGTTTTGATTTTCAAATTTTTGGAATTGTGCTCACCCACAAGTGAGAAGTGTCAGAATCAATCCGAAATGTAAACACTGGCTACCACAATGTAATGCAATCTGAATGCCTTTCAGTTCTCAATGGAAATTGTTTTCAAGAACCATCTCACATCAATCTCTGTTACATTTTATTAGGAATCAATCTCAATTTGGCAAACTCAATGTTTAGCCCACTGTCAAGAAAATTGTTACATCACTTCCAGAGATCGATGGAATGTGTTAAAATTTAAAAAAAAACTATATTACCTTCAAAACATTCATGGAATTTGAAAATGCCGAAAAACGGCGCCATAATGTGGAGTCGATATACTAGATGACAGAGTGTTTACCATCATAAAGGTAAATTTATCCCCAATGAGTAGGGCAGCTGCCATTCAGTTTTGTAATATCATAACTGGCTGGCAGTAGAATTGCTGATATTAAATCAATGAAAACTGCCTCCGTTCACAAGCTATACTATAGTATCGTCCAGCAAAGTAAAATGACAAATTATAAATTACCACTCCATCAAAAAGTTGTAAATGTTGTCAGAAAATCAGGCTCAGGCGATACTAACATGAGTATCTTCGCAGTGCAAACAAAATCAAAGATATCTCAAAATATATGTAGACTTCGGTGACGACAGAATGGATGAAACAGTAGTATCAAAGCTTTCACACCAAGAGATCAAGATTTAATCCCTGGGCTGACTTGATCACATAGCATACTCATCAAAGTTTGCAAAGTTTGACAGGTGTAAGATTAACACCTGAACAGCAAGCATTGAAATCATTATCCTTTAAAATGTGATCTGGGGTTTAACTCGGGATGATGGATTCCTGTTTTTAATTCATTCAAACAAAGCTGCATTAAACATACAATTATGGTTGTGCTGATTGCCTTCCTCCTGGAATCCAAAATGATCGCCGTTGACCTAAGTCATTGATGGAATTGAACTCAAGAACTGTAGAAACATTGTCCATTGTCATAGAGTTTGTCAATACAATTCCGACCTATATCAATATGGATCCATGATATTTTAACTGCATAAGGAGTCAAAAACTTAGTATCTCAATGTAAATGTTGTAAACAAGATGTCTGCTAAGCAAGAATATCGAAATTTGTGGTGGAAGTTGAAAACATTAGATGATAACTCAACATGTAACCGGCATGGAAGATATCAGCCCTAACTCTTTTGTGTGTACGAACGAAATTCAAAACTCAATGCTGTGTATTGACATTAATTTTGCCAGAGTTAAATAAAGCCTATTTTCTGGGAAAATTTATGCTATTCACGCAGAAAAAGCTGGCTGTACTGTCTTTAGCTATCAACAATGTTTAATATTGAGATTTTTTTTTTATTTGGACACAATGGACTCAAATTTGGGCTCTCTGACCGGATTCTTGCCAGTAGTTAATTGTTGTAGCTGTAATTATAGGAATTAATTATCACTTAGATCCATTGCCTATGATAATTATTGTGCATAAACATGGATTAGGTCCCACTACACCTACTATAGGTCTTCAGGGATTATCAACTGTTACGCTGCAATTGCCAACACCACTAAACAAATTATAATCACTCGACCAAGGATAAAAGTGAATTTTGGCAATAGTACTTGACCGCCTTTATGAAAATAAGAAAAAGTTCGTCTACTATTTCACTGGCTGTGAACTGGATTGATTTCATCAAACTGCTGCAGGATAGTGATTGCATATTTGAGAGCTGAATCTGCTGAATGTAAATTTGGCAATCCTCAATACTGTTAAGGTCTGCCATAGATTGTTTTTGGCAACTTTTTTGACTTCAGCTTAATACCTATCAAGTGGCAAGGTTGTTGGGAGGTAGTGCACGGCCATACACATTTATGAATTTTAGGATGGCACATTGGTCATCATAATCAGTTTCGATTATCCTGAGCAACAACTATCCAAACCTGTACTTTGCCCAGTGAATATGAGAATACAGGTTCTTTATTTATGAATCTACAATTCTGTAAAAATTACGAATATAAAACAGGTATGCTAATAAAACAGGTAGGCTAATAAAACAGGTACGCTAATAAAATAGTGTACACACCTTTAAAAATTTGAAGTAAAGAAATCATGTAAACTTATGTAAAATTTTCATGAGATATAAAGTCATCACTTTTGGATTTTTTGAACCATCCTGCTATAAATGACAAGTGCAGGGTCACCAGCTCAAAAAGTTATACAGACTTGTAGGTTCTCAAGATGCTCACAAATTCTCAGAAAATTTAGGAATCTTATGAAAACATGACTTTTGATTTTTGAACCTCAACCGTAGGCTCCAAGACAGCAGCAGAGGCAGT
Source organism: Membranipora membranacea (assembly GCA_914767715.1). NCBI lineage: Eukaryota > Metazoa > Bryozoa > Gymnolaemata > Cheilostomatida > Membraniporidae > Membranipora > Membranipora membranacea. Next base: position 21,320,039 of record OU612072.1, read on the forward strand.
TTGGAAATTATATCTAATCCCAGGTGATCTAGTATTATAAGGCATTCATGTCAGTTCATCTTTTGTTGCGCAGTTCTCATGGCCATCATCTCATTTACTCTTTTGCTTCCGATTTCAGCAGAGGAGATAAACCTGGGAAGCCCTTTTCAGGGCACCGCGTATTTTCAAGCTCAGAGTTGAAATCCTTTATGGCCAGTATGATGCCCATAAGGTCCCTATATTGCCACTCACAGTATTATGAGCATTCCAATGGTTCGGAATAATTACATCTGTCATTTCTGCTTTGACTCATCCATCAATCAATTAATTGTTTGAAGAACAGGGAAATCTTCTATAGCTTAAAGTATATAGGTACTATAGTGATCGTTATGTAAAAAGGGGTGAACATATCTTCTGTCCATATCAAAGCCCCCTTTGAGATGTTAGCATTCTATAAAAGGAACAATGTAAAGCTAAATGACTCATTATGTTGCTTGACGATAGTAAGTAGTTAATCTGATTACCAAGAACTGTTATAATTGGAAGTGGAGCTTTTACTGATTAACTGGTGATAGTGAGTTGAAATTTCAGCATAATTGTCAGTGTTTGTCCATATAATCCTTGACTGACCGCTGGTCTATCTCTGCTTCTTGTGCATCAATTTCTGCTATCTGTTGCCCTCTGCTGTTTGATATTCATCTTCTGCACTGCCATAGTTCTCTAATGACATATAAGGGCACCATGACTATTGTACCACTAATGTTTCTGGTTGAGTTAGTTCCCAATGAAGGAGTGAGCATTGATGTGAACTCGTTACTGGGGGCTTAGAAGCTTGGTCAAAGCGGTATAGGCTGGTGTGGGTCGTCAGGCTAGTCGATATTGATGTCCTCTTTATTTGGCTGATGGTGATGATTTGGTGAAGTTTCATAATCTATGGCCTATGTTCTCGCCATCGGATATCTGGGTTATCAGTTGAAACTGTAACTGATGCGGTTATTGCAACAGGGGGCGTCCAATGAACCTTTTATGCTGATTGCCTGTTGGGGCCGCTAGCTATGACTATCTGACTCCTTTACTGGTTGAGAAATAGAATGGTCAATGTCCTATACGGTTAGCTTTAGCAAATATCTTGTGATTCATCGCACAGTGTTCTGACCTATTCAATAGATTGCACAAATGCCATTACAAGTAGTTTTATCCTTGAACCTTTTCAGAGCAATAAGGAAATTTTGTGAACCCAAGTTATCCCCACATCTCGAAATGACAAAAAAAAACATAAATTAATTGTAAAGAGAAATCTTCTTTTGTGGTTGAGTTGTGTTGTGAGTTATCGAACTACACACCTTGGCAGATGTTTTCCTTGTTTACTAAAAAAATAACCACTATGTTCCTAAGGATATGAGCAATCCAGTGATATAAAAAATTGTGCTGTCAGACCTTTTGAAGCCATGCGGCTGCTCAAATGAAAATGATTTTACTGTTTTGTAATGCTTTAGAGAAAGCTTCTTCTGCTGCAGGCATAAGCAATTATGGAGCTACATACAGACCATAGATTTTCAGGACATACTTGACTCTGAGACCTGTGTCACTCTTTTTCACTCTACTCTAATCAGTGTAATTGTTTGTGTTTACTCTACTCTTGGGCTTGGTAAATTATTTTTGACCATAATCCCTAACTCGAGTACGTGGACTCTTGTATAAATCTTTGAACAAACTGATTGCTAGATGATGCGGCCATATTTTCAATTAGCTTTCAGAAATCTTTATTTCAAATTAGTAAGACCACATATTAACCATCCATGGCCAAAAAGAAAGGAGTAGTTACACCTTTGTTTACCTGCAAAAAAACAATGATACTTAGAAGTTAAGGGGTGAATTGGTTATGCTCAACCTGCACAGTTGTTACTTTTACATCACCTTAGCCTCTCGCGTCAAAAATCTCTCGTCTGCTTCTGTGTCACCTGATATCAATGCTCTCGTTTTCTTATTGTTATGCGCTATGGGTAGACCCTTCTACAGTTTGCAAAAAGACACAAAGATAAATGTTAAACAAATATTGAGATCAATGAGTAAAAGAAGAGTCAATTGATTTCTCGATCTTGTCACACATGTAAACGCAGCTTTAATGTTGTATATAAGGATATCAGTATAGTTTTAATCAGAGCCTATAACGCTAATGGCATAACTTACCATAGTAATTATGACAATTTTAAATAATCTGAGGTGTATAGATTATTTGGCCAACTTAATTGTATTACTATACTATATAGTGGTATCAATCCATATTCAATTGCCTATGTTTCAAAACGCATCCTGCTGCACATCACTGATTTTTTAATCCTGCATCTGATCTTTGTATCGAAAGTGAATGAAGTGTTTGGTCAATCAAGGGAGACAACTGTGAACTCTATATAGTTATAGTTTGGTGTAAACATGGACATTTTCTAAATTTTTTCAGCTCCTTGCTAAACAAAATACCAGATATGAAGTCCTCATCCTTAGTGTCATACAAAATATGCCATTCAAATGCTGCAATGCCAAAAAAATTCAAGTGTCCACCAACTGTCCACATAGCATAGGACAACTACAACGAATAGGACAAAAGTTCATGATCCCTTTTGCCTGCAGCTCAAAGCCTAAATGCAGGCAAATTGGATCATGCTTGATCTAGAGATTAGTACAGTGTTGCTGATATATTTGCAAATCAACCAACAAGAATCTTCTTTACAGTTACATTGTTTTGCGATATTACTATTTTATATCTTTACCAAAGTCTTAAATTCCCATTTATCTTTTTCCACTGTCATTGTTAGAATTTTATTGAATGAAGAGTCAGTTTTTGTACTTGATAATTCTCTTGCATATATGAATGGGTATGCGATACAATCATCAATAGCAGTAGCCTAATTAGCAATTTTCAAATTCAAAATCCGAGAGTTTTGAGCGAAAAACCTAGATTATGGACAGAAAATCAATGATAGCATCATCGGTTCTACACCTTCCAATGATGTTACGTAGCCCTACAATTAAGTGCCTCACTTCAGCTGTATATAGTGTCCTGTCTAGGTTTATTATTAATTCTATGTGAGGATCACATGGTGAAGGGCTGACATGAGACAATTACTTACTTAATTTGTGTATTTGAAAAGTTAAATATGAATGAAATAAAACAATAAATATATCAAAATATACTCCATTTATTCCATGCTATCAGTTACGACAATTTTCAACGCTGTATTCTGTTCTCTGGGAGGTCTTCACCTCATTACCGGGGTATTTGTCTGTTTGTGAAGTATTTGGGTTTCTCATGATGTCACGTCAAATGCAGCCGGCAGTAGTCAGCGGATCAATTAAGACAATTTGCATTGCATTACTCAGTTTCCTGAGGGTTTAGTACCCAATGACTTGTGTTTTCGTCTGTTTGCTTAGTATTTGAGCTTTTCTGGACCTCATGCCAAATGCTGCCATTTATTATTAAGTCTATGTGAGGATCAGATCAGAGAATAATGGATCAAACTTGATTATATTTCTTTGTCTGCAGCATTGCAAAGATGACATCGCTGAAGTACCTAAACTTAGACCGTAACAATCTAAGTAGAGATGATCAGCTGGGTCAGACATTGTCAGCACTTACTAATCTGGAGAAACTGCACCTGAGAGGCTGTCAGCTGACTAAGATACCTGAAAGGTAATGACACAAATGAAGGCTCTCGGCATGTTGAAGATAATCTTTATAAAGATACAAAAGCCCACATGCAGCAAGTTAAAATGTATGTCAATTTCAATTGGATTGGGAGTTGTCTCATCACTTAAAACTGCCAAATGATTCCACATGTTCTCTTATTTTGAGAACAAGCCATGCGTCTAATTGCCTGACAGTTGAGAAATGATCCGTATATTTTTCTGAAGAGCATAAACCTTGTGAAATTAATGGGTCCAAACTTAAAACAAGGGAAAAATGATCAAACTTGATCTAAGAATATACTGCATTTCAGGATGATCTCGTGAGGCGATGAAATCAGAGTGACTCTGGGCTAACCGAAAAATAATTGAATAAAACAGGGAATAATGAGGAAATCATATTTTCTTTTCTCCAGCATTGCTACGATGACATCACTGACGGATCTGGACTTATACAATAACGATCTAAGTAGAGATGATCAGCTGGTTCAGACATTGTCAGCACTAACTAATCTGGAGATAGAAGAACATTAATTATTATGACCTTTTTTGTTGTGTTGATGCATATATACTTTTTTTTATTGGCATCAAAAGTCATCTCATTCGAAATGTTTTGCACTCAGTGCCAGAAAACAATTTTTTTTTATAACAAAAAAAGAGGAACAGAAGGGAAATAATATCATCAATGATGTTGGTCAAGTCGATAATATATGGTTGAAAAGTAAAGTTTTGAATGAACTGAACTTCTCTTTAGATCTCAAATGTAACGGTAAAGAATTGTATGTAGCAGAAACTTTGTATCTTAGATTGTCTGTATGATATAAAAGTAAATGTTTATCACGAAAATTGAACTTGGTAGTGTTTTTAAATCCTCTATATATAAATGGTGGTGTTAAAAAATTGTTTATCTTATGCGCAAAAAGTGAAGTGAAATAACAAACAAGCTTAGGAAGAGGTAGGAGTTGTAATGATTGTGTAATGGATTCGGTTGAAATGAGATAATACGGGATGTAATGCACATTGGCGATAATGCGTAAAGCCCGTTTTTGCAACAAAAATAATCTATTGAGGGCATTATTGCAGGACAAGTTGCCAATGATATGGATACCATATATAAGGTGACAATAGATAAACTGGAAGTAAAATGTGCGGGCACTTGCTATATCCAAGAAGTATCTCAAATTTTGAAGTAGGTAAACATTCCGTTGTACCTTTTTATATACATACTCTAGATGATCCTGCCATGAAAGCGAGTCATTCAACACAAAACCCAGAAGCCTTGTAGTTCTCTGTCTGTTTAGTTTTTCATGCCCTATGTACAGTTCCAGGTCATAAAGCGGATCTGAGATATTAAGTAGCATGTAATGAGATTTCTGAACATTTATAACCATCCGGTTACGATTGCACCAATCCAAAATGCCACTTAAATCTTCAGATGCCTTTGCCTTTAGTTGCTGAAGGTTTTTATTAGATGACAGGAACACTGTATCATCAGCATATGCATATGATGATGAGTCTGATTTTGATGAAGTTAATAAATCATTTATGAAGATGAGAAACAAAGTTGGTGCTAGGATTGAACCTTGAGGGACCCCTATTGTGATAGGCAATCTACAAGATTCAATATTATTGAGTTTAACAAACTGCCTTCTGTCTGTCAGAAAGGTGTCAAGAAGTTTTAACATATTTCCTCCGATGCCGCAAGCCTTCAACTTATTGTGTAGTAAAACATGGGATACACAGTCAAATGCCTTTTTAAAATCCAGAAAAAGTAATGTCATAACATTTCCATTAATTTTCTCCACCAAAGAGTCTGAAATAATTTTAAATAAACTGTCTGAACAAGAATGGCCTTTTCTAAATCCACATTGAAGCTCATGGATGATTTTGTTCTTAGTGAGATATTCTTGCAGATGGTGATTTATGTGTTTCTCAAATATTTTTGAAAGAACAGGCAAGACTGAAATTGGCCTATAATTTGATGGGTTATTTATATCCCCAGATTTATGTATTGGTGAAACTCGAGCTAGTTTCCATGTTGAAGGGAACTGTCCTTTGCTTAAAACCCTGTTAAACATATCGGTGACAATATCCACAATATAAGGCCAAACAAGCTTCAACATCTTCACTGTAATTCTGTCAGGTCCTGTACTTTTACTATCAGGAATGTGGAACAATATTCTTGTACATGTGAAAGGGGTGAATTGTGGTATGTCTGTCAAATTATGTTTGGATACGGGAAATGTCATCTCATCTGTTACAACAAGGTTTTTTGTGATTGATTTTGCAATGGATGTGAAATGGCTGTTAAATTGATCTGCACTCAAATTTGTCGCAGGGAAAGTCTCCTTCTTTTTATTCTTTAATACATCCCAAACAGGTTTTGTATTACCTTTAGACTCTTTAATAGTATTAGAAATAGCTCTTTTCTTCTTTTGTCTGATCATATTAGTGACATAATTTCGCTGTTTTTTATATCCTTCCCAATCACCGTTTTGTTTGAGTTGATCTCTGATTTTGATGTTCATTTTTACCTCATCATCCAACCATTTTGGAAGATTATGCGTTCTTACAAAACGAGTCTTCTCAAACACGAGTTTTGATATAAGATGATTCAAATGGCTATAGAACTTCTCAAACATTGAGTCTATTGATCTTTCATACAGTACATAACCAAAATTTTCCCTTGAGAATGTGTTAAAAATGTTTTCAGGTGTTGCAAATGAATAATCCAAAAATGTTACCTTACATCTTTGTTTAGATATTTTAACATTTCTATCAATCTCTCTTGAAGCTACTATCATGAAATGATCACTCAGTGAATATTTGATGACACCAGATTTAGCAATATTGTCACTTTTACTTGAATAGATGTGGTCAATTAGTGTCCTTGATGAATTAGTTATGCGAGTGGGTTCAGATATAAGTTGATTCAACAGTAGTGGAGAGGTAACATTATCTAACCACCTGTTTTTCGAAGTTGGATTCAGCAAATCAATATTGAAATCACCAAATATTATAATTTCATCGTTCAAACCATAACAACGCTCGACAAACTCTGAACAGTCTGTGTTCCATGATGCTTTTGATTGGGGAGGTCTATATAAGTATGTGACCAAAAAACTCTTTTGGCTTCTGGGTCTGACCTTGACTGTTATACTCTCATTCATGTAAAGATCTAAATTTTCCAGATGTTCAATGACCAGTGAATCATGGACATAGCAGAGTAATCCCCCACCATTGTTACAGAGCCTATCCCTTCTTATCATCGTATATCCTGGTACCTCATATAGGCAGCTGTCATCATTTTCATTCAAAAATGTTTCAGCCAAACACAGTATACTAAATTTGTGATCACTAAGAATTAAACGAACCTCTTCCAGTTTGCTTGCCAATCCACGGATATTAAGATATGCGCTATAAAAATTCATTGCCATCATAGAAGTTTTTCAAAATGGCATTTAAGTTTAAGTGAGTCTAAAATCATACCTTGACTGAGGACCTTGTTGTATTGGTCCTGAGTGTCAAACTTTACTTTAAAGATGCGCATTTTCTTTTCCCCTTTGTAAATCCTTATAGCTGAAGAGTTGGGGAAATTCTGTGATATCTCTTTTATTACAAGTTCATCATCAGCATCGATAGGAATGCCTCTCAGCATACCAGTGTTGACTTTTGCTGATTCTGGATTGATTGTCTTTCTTACTTGCGAATTTTCAAATAGTAATGTATTCCAAGTGTTTATCAACTTGGTCACTGTCTTTTCATCGCGAAGGTGCAGCATAATTTTTGGAGATTCTGTCTTGAAATTGTAGGTCGTTATGTTTTCTATGATTGTTGGGCCGAATTCACGGTTAATCTCACGTCTGATGTTGTCTTGATTATAGTTTTGGTAGGTTTTTGATGACTTGTTGATACTTATTACGATGCAGTGCTTGGGGTTGAAGTTGTTTGGACGAGCTGTTTTTGTAATAGAGGGCATGTGATCTGGTGTGTTGGATGTAGTTGCCGGTGAACTTGGTGTTGGTGTGTTTTGATGTGTTGTTGATGAAGGAATATTTCTGTGGAGTTGTCTACTGCTGCTTGCAACTGATGACCATTGTTGTGTGGTGTTAAGAGTTTGAGTTGGAAGATATGTTTGTTGTACGGTATTTTTGGAATTTGATGGACATTCCTTTGTACTAGGGCTCTCAGAAAAAGCACTAGTAATTTTATCCAATTTAGACTGCATGCTGTCCATCTTCTCCTGCATGCTGTCCATCTTCTCCATCATAATAGAAAGCACGCCATGTAGAGTTCTGCATGACGCACATTCGGGACTCTCCCCACAATCTCTGTCCCTGGAATGACTGGGAGCGCTGTCGACGAATGGAGCAGAAGTCTCCATTGTCTCAGACAGGGAACACTGAGAAGACTCTGGCAGTGAAACTGTAGATCCCCCTAGAGCACCTTGTGTGCTTTGTTGTTGAGTTGTGCTGCTGTTGGCATTGGTTTGTTTACTTTTTAGCGATTCCATTGCATTTGAGCATGAGGAACGGACTTTCTCGTTTAAATTGGCAATTGTTTCTGGCTGTAGTTCACCTACCAGCTTAGAGTAGTGACTTATAAACACATCCACATCTTTGATAGCATTCACCAGTATTCTAGAGGTGGTATGGTAAAAGTTTGCAGTATAAAGGCGTCTATCCGATTTCTTCTTGTTTTTAACGGTGAATATGGTGGCTGTTGTGTTTTTGTCCTTATCTTTATTCATTTTCCTAGTTACATAAAGATATTGCTCCTGAATGGATGTTTGAAATATAGATCTGACAAGCTCAAAAACAGCTGTGCTGCAGTCAACGACAATTTGGATGTTTCCCGGATTACCTTTTATGCATCATCATTACTTTTTATGCATCATCAAATCTTGCAAAAAAAAAGAAAACATTACAGCCTTAATTTTTTGTAAACACCTGTTTTATGTATTTTTGTTGTCGAGACAGCCAAATCCCCTTATTTAACTCTGTAAGACGAATTACCAAGTTTGGTCCATTTTCCTGCATTCAGAGTCGCTCTCCTATGAGTTCAAACTTAATATAAGAGAATAATTGATCAAACTTGATCTTAGAATACACTGCATTTTAGGGAGTTCCTGTGAGGCGAAGAAATCAGAGTACTCTGGGCTATCCGAAAAATAATTGCGTAAAACTCGGAATAATGTGAAGATTATATTTCTTTGTCTGCAGCATTGCAAAGATGGCATTGCTGAAGGGCCTAAACTTAGACGGTAACAATCTAAGTAGAGATGATCAGCTGGGTCAGACATTGTCAGCACTCAATAATCTGGAGAAACTCCCAGCAAACGCAAAATGTTATTAAAATGTTTTGTACCTCGTGATAATGTTGTGATCGGGCAATTGCATTCAAGAGCATACTCCCTGATATTGTTGTATGATATCGGGTTGACTGGCTGAAACGCAGCTCATTGGAGATATCATATTATTGTGTTTAAAACATCGCCTCAAAATGTTATTCCCATCACCTCACAAAATTATTTTTTGTAACATTATCAGCAAGTTTTGACATAACGCTCTAACAACAAGCTATCCAAAATGTTCCCATAACTCCATTATACTATCTAGCAATATTGATATCCAATACCTATATTGTAACAATTTTGTGTAACATTATCCACCTGTTGTGACATAACGTTCTAACGAGAAGTTTTCCAAAATGCTATGGTAACTCCGATATAATATCCAGCATGATTGATATGCCATGTCCTTGTTGTAACAGGGTGTACCGACTGTTACTGTAACATCTAGTGGAATTGACTATATGGCAATTTGACCAAAATGCTTTCATGACACTCTGTTAATGTTCTGAATGACTTAGTGGAATGACATCACTACAACTTCTTGAAGCTTATCAAGCAATAATATCATGGCAAAACAGGTGTAAAATTGTTCTCTCAAAATCATTTTGTAACCTGATCAAAACAATATCAATGAATAATCATCAGTAATTCTATGATTACTGTGTCTCAGAGCTTTGCAGAATTTTATCAATAGATATTGCAGATATTACATTTTATTATCTTTCATTTCTTCTGTTTAGAAGCATTTATTCTGGCTGCAACTTGTGAGTGAATAAGTGGTTTCCACCATTTGAATAGCATATTTTTAGTTGTGGGAGGATGTTAGGTTAATGAGGCTTGGGTCAACATCCGGTTGAGTGTGGTTTACAGGATTGAACAACTTTTTGTGAAAGGTTGATAGTCATGCTGCGGCGCATCGTGCTGGGCTTTGACGATTGGCTGTATTTTGCTGCAAGGCATACAGCTGAGTTTAACAAGGTTTTATGTTTGACTTGCGAGTTCATATTATGTTCACCGTCTACCATATGTCCACAAGCAGTGCTTAGAATAACAACCATTGCGGTTCTAATTTGTTCTGAAAAAATTGACATTTCTAACCCTCATTTTATGCGTATGTCACATGGGCTTATGCAAAATTAACATCCGATGATGAATTGGGAGTTGTTCTCTCATGAACCATGATGTCATTGGAACTGCATTTCATTTATCATCTAAGCATAACCCAGGAGTTATACACAGATGCTACAATACCGTATGCAAACTGGTTGGACCACATGCCATCGGAATTTTAGCTTCATGTAGGAAGATCATGTACAATAATATTAGCTGCTTTAAATTGGAAGATAGGAATCATATGATATGACTTTTTGTAGACTATGCAGGAATGTGCACAGCAGCGTATCAAGTTTGAAGACTTCCGCTATTACTGTTTCAAGGTTTAAAATCTGATGTCACAAAGACAATCAGCCATACATTTTAATAACAAAAATACACCCCGTACACGTGGGCACAGCAACTGCCCTATATTTAATAAATTGCTTTGCTTGCTTCGACATAAATAACTGTAGAATAGAAATCCTTGAATTAGGAGAAAAAATATTGTAAACAATTTTATGCACACGCTTAACAAAGAGTTGCTCCGTCTTGCATAAAAAATGACATTTATACATTTTTCGAATAAATTCCTAAGGTCCAAGGATTCCACATCATGCAATAATTGTTCATCACCTGAGGGATTGCTCATTGGGCACTATTGAATTACTTTTAGGGCCTGGTGTTGTCTGAATAAGTGGAAATTATATAAAAAAATCGATGCTCGAAGCTTTTCTTGATCTATAGTGAGGAGAAAACTCTGAGAAGGGCACAATCGGATCGTTAATCCTGATTGACCACTATGGCTAGATTTGACCTGAAGGCAGTCAGGGTAGAAATAGTTTGCAGGCAAACCAATTCAATAAACAATAGTGATCACTACATCAGAGGTGCCCAAACTTGTCTTACCATTGGTCCTATTTGCAGTTTAGAAAATGTCTGTGGGCACCACCAGATGCACTTGACTCAGAATTGATTTAATAACCTATAATGTTATTCGAGGCAGCCTCTTCCCAATATATATGTCAAATGATTCGATATCTCTGATTTTTGCAATACAATACAGTAGCCCAATCATCCGGGCGTTGTTGTAGTCGCAGGAAGGGATCATTATTATCAGCCAAGTCTATTTTTGACATTGCCTTGGAGTTGCGATGTCACGGGAAAGGGGTTGACAACTCCGACCATCTGTGAACAATAATTGAAATACACCAGAAGTGCTGTCAGGGTGACAATTTTTAAAGCATGCACCAGTACTATAAACAAATTGATATATTATGTCAGGGTGACAATTTTTAAAGCATGCACCAGTACTTTAAACAAATTGATATATTTCTTGAGATTCGTTGTCAGACAGGATAAATACCAGAGAGAATTACTGTACCGAAGGAATGGCAAAAAAAAACCAACAATAGCAACTTTCTGCGGTGATAGCTCAACCGGAGAGAATGTTTTCATCACCATCTCTGAGGGTAGTCGCTACCATGATAAACCGACAATAACAATTTTCCGCGGTGATAGCTCAACCAGAGAAAATGTTTGCATCACCATCTCTGAGGGTAGTCGCTACCATGATAAAAGCATATACAGAGATCTTAGTATTACTAAAGTTTTTTTTTGGAGAGATCTAAGCGAACGCTTCCAACTGCATGCAAGTAACTGGGCTTGAGCCATGGAAAAGAAGCTAGGGTGGTGAAAGTTGCTGACGTTTTTAAACGTGACAAAAAAATGAGACACACAACATCATCTTCCTTCAAACCTCATTTTGAACAAGAGGTGATGGTACAATCCATAAGTCCATAAATCCATATCCATATCTAAATCCATAAATCAATAATCTTATAAATATTAATGATTTTACATTATAGTTGAATTTTAAGGTGTTGGGATTTTATTGTGAAACTAACGTTGAGTTTAAAAGTACATAGAATTATTAACAGCCTATCAGTAGATAGGATTTTATTTAAAAAAAAAAAGAAAAACAAAACAACACTTAATGGTGTTTTATTACAACTGTAAATTAACCCTGGTTTGCGGAGATTTCTATTTTAGCATCAGCCTAGTACTACACCCCTACCTTCTGACATATATATATGATGACCTGAACGCCAGAGCTATGAACGAGAATCGAAATAATATCATACTACACACCATCACTCCTAAAGAAGAAAGAGAATACAATTACCAGTTACAATCAACCTCAGTAATACTTGCACCAGCTGCACCTGAGTGTACAACACTACATCATCAAAGTGAAACTACCTGCTTGCACAACAATAACATCATCATCAAAGTGAAACTGCCTGACAAAGCTGCACCATTGAACACACCAATAAAGATATGCAGCAGCCACAGCTTCAGAGAGTAGCAACAGGACCGTCGTCCTTTACGGTATCATTTTAAGCAGTTAGTATTAAGACAGCAAAGCAACAGGACCGTTCTCCTATTTTAGCAGTGTCTTAGATTGTGAAGTAAAATAATTGATTGTATCATATAATATATTGCATTGTTGTGTAATTCGGAGTTATACCAACTTATCTGTGCGATCAGTGTTTAAACCAGCACTCATCTGGCATTCTGGCATATAAACAAGGATAAGAGTGCAAAGACAGTCAGGTTAGAATATTCAGAACGCCTTTTAATATTTCTAACCTTATATAAATATTTTATATGTGTATTTTGTCTCAATTGAATTAAATGGTCAGGGTAATTAAATAAATAGTCTTAGATTAGTTTTATGCCTGTCTGGTTGACACAAATAATTGGTAATCAAAGCCGCTTGACTCTTTAGTAGTCATAATTGTGTATTCAAAGGCAATCCAAACCTCACGCACTTGTAGACGGCCTTGTCGGCGCTTTCATGTAATAGATCATAAACAGATATCAAAAGTTGCAATATATATAACTTGGGATGAATTAAATAGACTGTGTATTATAATAATCTTGAATTAAATTTAAGTTAACACTCGTGACGACGGCTAGTGAATTAAGCTCATGAGTAGATAAACAGTGCGTGTATTTCATTTTGTCAGGAAATTAATTGATATCGTTCATTGATGACCATCAGAATTTATCGCAACAGTGTATTGTGTACACACTCATAAATTTTGGTTTAATATTGAAACGTTTTACATACCACGGTGGTTTCGCCCCAACAGATGCCACCGTGGTTTCAATGCAGTATCAAACTTAATAGGTGCTGTATTGTATTTAATCGCACGGTGGTTTCATTTTGATGCTAGGTCATCATTGTACCCAGTCCAGGCTAGTCAATGGCCCAATGTAAACAAATGCACAATTATAGTACTAATATAATCGCACGGTGATTTCAAAACTATCTCAATTGCTAATTATGTGTATACACTGAATGATGATCTATAATCGCACGGTAGTTTCATTTTGATACTAGTTCATAATTGAAACTAAAATACTGTGTGATGATTAGAAACCAACAAATGTGTAATGTAATAACACTGGTTTCATAAGGATTACAAATAATGGTCACTCCAATAGTATCGTGGTTTCATTACCAAACCACTCTTGAATGTAATTTGTTAGGCTGGAGGTTTCAGAGTAACTTTCTATATGATTTGTTCGAGTCAAGTAGGAGATGATAGAGACCTCGATTTGTCTGTTTACTTTTCTGCTTCCATGTAGTGCAAAATATTATACGATAAATTATTTGTAGTTCACACTTGCTTTATTTTTTATCAAAATTGAGTATGAATATGAAAAGAAAGGAGTAAAAATAAGAGATTTCGTTACAAAAGAAGGTATTATAGGGTTATAAAATGTATGAAAAAAATGCCTGAGTAAAAAATACAACTGCTGGTTAGCAGCCATGAGGAAGATTTTGGGAATGAGAAAATTTGGATTATAAAATTTAAAAATGGATTATAAAAAATATTAAAATGTTAGGTTTTTAACTAAATGGACTCTCTCATTACACGGCACATCGCGTCTCTCGCGCGTTGGCCCTGGTTTATTCTTTTTTTTATATATGATTCGACAAAATTTGTCTAGTACTCCATAAAATGATTTTACGCTATCTGGGTATTCGATGTTACACACCCAGAACAGCATAAACAACAGCCGGACTGCCTCGGCCATGGTCCTTGCCTTGAGTGCTGAGCCTCCAGGCACCACAACAGAGACCTTCCGGCTGAAGTACGTGAGCACTGGCACTTTAGTGCACAGCGCACTGCTGACAGGGTCAGCCTCCAAGATTAACTCCCTCTCCGGCTTTGCCTTCTGGCTTAGAAACTTTACCATCGTTATGAGATTCTCTAAAAGATAGAAGATTGCAAAAGATAATTTCACAATAATTTTGACAATTGTTAAATTGTCTGTAAATCTTGTACTGAAATGCTATTTTCAGCTATGTTAAATATTGTCAACCGGCTGGGGGGAAGAGATACCACAAATTGTAAATGTCTATCTGCTCTACCCTGATGCGGGGAATTTACCAGTCAAATGAATACAACTTATAGATAGATGTGGTTGATGGGAGCAACTACAATGCCTCAGGGGATGCCACAATTTTTCTAGAAACAGGTACTATGTAGGGATGGCATTGAGACAGCGAGATATATAACTGTGTGGGTGAGATACGGCATTGAAATGTCTGGTGGCAATGGTGTTATCATTGATTTGCAGCCAGCAATTCATATTTTTCGTAACTCAATCAATCTTGATCCAATTAAGAATGAGAAAACTGCAATAGGATCAGCTGCTTGTTGTGATAAATTTGGTGGTATTGATCACTGCATTTTTCAGTGTGTAGTTATAGTGCAAAAAATCATCAGATTGTTCATGACAAGCTGCTAAGTCTACTGCAATTCTTGAACTTGTAATCACAGATTGAAATTGAAGCGGTTATCATCAAAGATCTGAACTGCGGACTGCAAATACATTTCTAGTACACAAATTGATATCACTACATATCCCACGTTGTACTCAAATGTTGTGCTTGGTAAAGTATCATGTCAAGGTTTAATACTAATATGGCTATCGCATCTCAACATTCATAGACTATTGAGCAGCAGTCGTCCTAAACACTTTGATTCGATTTATTGGTAGGCTACAACTAGATTGAGTACACTAAGTTTTCACTTTAAGGAAAACATTGGCTTACCTGCAGTTTCAACTCTTTCTAGCCACTTTTCCACAAATCCTGTAAACTCCTCGAAGTCGACGGTGGGGAGAGTGCGCCCAAATTCTTTATGTATCTAGAATTAAAAGGAAGTCTAGTCACAAGTCATAACGTAACTAACTCAGTTTAATCACTGGAAAACTATTGAGAACTAGTGGCTGCATATCAAGTGGTATCATATTGACATTTGGCTGTCATCATCTGACTAGGGATTTGAAGCTTTGAGGTTACTTGGCAACTGATCATTTGGATGTTTTTTTTTCTTCATATTCAATTGGGAGTTGGCCCATCATGTTATGGGAGAAGACAACTCTAGTATTGCTTTAGGAGAGTATACATTCTGAACACATCATTATTGGGGTATATCATATCGGAGATTTAACATATTGATAATGGATGACGTTATTCAGAGTGATGTAAGTGGATGAACCTAAGTGTGCTAACATTCTACGGAGGGTACTTATTGTCTCCAACAGGTATCACCAAACAACAAAATCAAAATCAATCAAACATTGATGAAACTCATGAAGAAACAACAGCTAGAAGCATCCCTTGCATCGCATAGAAAAACTATTCAGGTTGAGACACAAGAAAGACAGAAGCCTTATTAGATTTTAACTAAGTAGCATGATTTGATAATCACAAATATGGCCACGGGAGTACTCAAATCTTGTAATATTCGCAGCAAAAGCTGCGCTATTTTATGCTGAACTGAGTATATTCTGGTAAGAATTCTCGATATAACATGTTTACCTCTATCGGATTCCGCATGAAGAGAGGAAACTTTTCGAGAACATCTGTCACCGTGATGTTAGGTTCTGTGGTGACCCATCGTCTGCGCTCATTAAATGTGCTTTCCATCTGTTTTTCCTCAGCTGTACTATATTCGGGGCTGGCTTGCATCTCCTCAACTGTTGAATATCAAGGTAGAAAATAGATTGGCATTGCCACATAAACTACGATTACTATGGTGGACAGAAATGTGCACACAATCAGCCAATAATGGAGCAAAGATTTAATTGTTCTGATTTTATTGCATACGATGCATTTGAGTCTTAAGACAAAATACAAACATCGGTCCTTACTCTTTGATTTTGATTAAAAGATAAGTGTGATGGTATATTCACACTATAGGATGTGCTTCCTTGCAAAACATCGGACTTACTTGCAATCCTGTAGTCGTCCACATCCATCACATTCTCATCAATTGCTACAGGGTTATTTCCTCTGGTTTTTGGTGATGCAGGTAGCCTCTTCCTGTGCTTCCTGTTTTTAAACAGGAAGTGCAGCACCCCATCCTGACGAGGAAATTCCCTGAAGAGACTTTCCTACAAAGAAATAAAATGCCGTGTCAAAATAAATCAGAAGAGAAACTAAATGAATAACCATTCAGGTTAGGAGAACCAATTAAACTGTGTTAAAGAAATGTATATTTGGCTGCATAATAATATACAGGGAGGCAATTTAATCATTCTGTTTACATATATGTCAATAGTGACAAAAGTAAAATTAAAATTGCACAGCAGTAGTTTTCTCCCCTCTGACTTCTTATAGACAACTTCTATCAGTTGTCGTGATAGTGCATTGTTTACATTTGTCACTGAACATAACTTATCATCTTAACTCAACTTACATGGCCAGACCTTGATGGATGTTTGTCACTCAGACATGGGAAGAATTCAACTAATTTCCGAGCAAGCACAGACTTCACCATATTGTCGATCAAACTGTAAGAAATGAAGTAGGAGTTATGCTTGTAAGTTTGAAAGTGATTGAGAATCTCAAAACACAAGGTAGTAGAAACACCCAAGGTGCTGAAAGTTGGGACAATCCACTTGTTAGATTGCTCACCCGATAGGTCCCTTACTAACTACTGCAATTAATCTCCTGACCGTGGATAATAAGCTTGCTAACCAATTGCACTAGACCACATTGAGCTTGATTCTATCAAAAAACAATTCTGATTAACTAGTATAATATACATAAAATATAAAGATATATATACATATATATTTCATGTTGATAATAAGGTAATAGATATTGGTCGCTTGCTCTACGATTTTTTTGCATTTTTCGTGGTTTCCAATAAATTCAAATTACAACAGAACTTTCTGATTGTCTACTGTCTACCTAAAAATTTACTCATGAAACTAAGTGGTACTTGTGCAGGTTTTAGCGGTGGAAGGCAGGACTTGAGAACCACATATTTCCTTTTGTTATAATATCCACTCACTATGTGCCGAATCTGTCATACACTTGGTTCTCCACATAAGCTGCTGATTGGTTGAGAACGTGACGCTTCTCCCAGCTCGGCATCTCTTCCGATTTGGCGATATCCCTCAGCTTTTGTAGCTCCAAGTTAACAATGACGGGATCGAGAATGCTTTTGAAGTCTAATCGGAGACTGGAACACTGTAACAAAATCCCCATGATACTTGAGAAGACTGACCAAAAATGAAAATACAGAATTGGCGAATCAAATCTCAGTGGTATAATGAAGGAATCAGGTTTTTAGTGACACTCTAGAGTTCTTAGCCTAATTTAGAAAGGTTTATCAACAGGAAGTGGCAAAGATTCCACTGATTTCAACTCAAAAGTTGAGATGGAAGGTACTAAAAGGGTACTATTTTGTATATACTATCATTATAGTAGTAACTTTCTAGTGCCTTCACATATCAACTTTAAGCGAAAATGAGTTTTCTAAATTAGACTGAGAATTCGAGAATGATACCAAAAATGTGATTTCTTAACAATAACTTTATCTCATACAGTTTCTATTGCACAATCTACGAAATTTGAAATGATAAGTTCAGTAAAAATCCTTTATGCATAGACACAATATGATTGCTTGTATACTAGATTAACAACAGCTACACAGGCAGTGCACAGGTTGGAACCCTGCACTGACAGTCAATATCGAATATATATTTATTCACTCACACCACAGCTTAAACAATATGATAATGATAAGCATAAGAAGAGCATAAGAAAAATGGAATTAGCAACACCTGTGACTATCTTCATAAGTTATTGTTTATTTCTCAACGAAAACAGAACAAAATACTACTTACAAACTGTGAGAGCAGGAAAGATTCAGGTTTTTTAGGTTCCTTTGGTGTACTGGGAGGAGTCTGACAAATCAGGGATGTCTTGGGCACCTTAGAAGTATGAGCTGCCTCAGTATTATGACTTTCGTCCGATGAGCACTGTAAGAAATACCACTTGCATTGAAGGTCTTTCAGAAAATATTACATTGATATATAATGAGAGGTTTATTTTGTCTGGAGTGTCTATGCTTGACAATACGTTTATCTTGGCAAGAATCAAACTGTTCGGAGTTATCCCCTTAATGTCAAGGGGGAAACAACTTTATACAGAGATTCATTGTAATGCTTATTACACCCTCCCTGCTTACATAAAACCATAATTGTGATTTGATGGACAATGGGGTGTTGCTTGTAGCGCAGGAACTCAGCAGTAATAATGGATAATCACCAATACATTGTAGACTAGACAATTTTTCCAAATTTTGAATACATGACATAAGTGAACAAATG
Organism: Membranipora membranacea; assembly: GCA_914767715.1. NCBI lineage: Eukaryota > Metazoa > Bryozoa > Gymnolaemata > Cheilostomatida > Membraniporidae > Membranipora > Membranipora membranacea. The sequence goes on from OU612072.1 coordinate 21,338,853, forward strand.
TTGGGTGGATTCAAGACTTTTATCTCACCGTTGTTGTTGGTTGGTAACTTTTACTTTGCTTTCTGACTCCATGCTCCATGATGCTCTGTAATGTGTCAGTAGTGAGTTTGAGTCTGCTGAAGTGATAGATTCTGATTTCATGTTTGGTCTGTTGAGAATACTTTCATTTGTCACCTACATCCAAACAAAATAATTTGTGTACTAACATATTGATGACACAGTATTTTTTTAGTTGCAAGCCTTGCTCGACCAACCTGATTGCTAGACTGGAGACACTTCATGGACAATTTAAAGCTCAAAATATCATAAACTCCAATGGTATTAGCCTGACCTGAGCACTGTCTCTTTGAAAATTGATAAAGTAAAGACCCTGGAAAATGTTCTCGACACTGCCACTCACCACATGTGGCATAAAAAATTTATATCGGTGTGTGTGCCACCAAAGGCAAACTGTTTAAATTGATCATTGGCTATTGTAACTATATAAATGAGGTCGATTAGCTCTATGAATTTCTTGACTGCTATTCACCCAGTCATAAATAATTTCCGATATCGCCAAGGCTAATGAGCTAATAACTGTGAGAATGTTTGATGCACCTGATATGAGATTGTAATTCACGTTGTACAAATGAATATTTTCTGACAAAAATATTCCATGTTGTTCTTGTCATCAAATAGCCTCCCCCTGCTCTGAGTTGTGACTTAACAATCTCTAGTTCATCAGAAGCATGTTTGATCAATCAAATATATCAAGGGGTTTATTATGATGCAAAATATATGTCACTTGAGTCAGATTGCAATATTTTCACAAACCAGCTTCAAATTCCGAAATAGCACAGCTTTTTATGGAATTGTTTTTGCGTGGCTATAAAATATGGACGACATGAACCTCGGCAAAATTACTTCAGGTGTATGTGGTGCCGATCCTCAGAAGAACAACATGGTTGAAAGTTTTAGTTCTCAAGGGTGACACTGTGTAGCTCTATTTAAAAAGACATATCCCATATGTACGAATAGCACTTCTGTCATACATTTATTAATCAAAATCAACCATTGATCAATAACATGAAAATAGCACAAGTTACATACCTGCAAACCATTATCATCATCACTCTCATCGTCTTTCATAAGATGTGGCATCTAAAACGAACCCAACAATATCCATCAAGTCAGCATGAATAGGGTTTCCAGAATACAGATGGAACAAAGAATTTTTATTGACAGATATGTATCTTCTTCTGTCATTGTGTATCAGTTACTGTAGTGGCAGAGACCGATGACAAAAGTGTATATAACGCTTGGTCAAATCAGGCTTGGGGAGTCAACAAACTTGAGGCCAACAGTAATTGATGTCATCCACTAAGTTGATCAAATGCTAGAGATTATGTTAAGTCTTCACAAAACAGGCAAATTTTGATGGCTGATTGACTCCTTGTGTTTCGTTTACAAGCAATTTAAAGTCAGAACAGTTTTCCAGCCATACAGATGTTTTACTGATCATAATGGGTCATTCACTCACCATAGGGGTTGAAGTGCTCAGTCGTTTTGATTGAGGACCACTCGGTGTCAAAGCCGGTGAGCTAGTTATTTTTTGTAAGACAGTTGAAGTCTGTTAAAGGAAGATTTAAATGGTTAGAGCTTCGCATCAACAAAGAGTGTTACAGCTTAAAATTGCCTGCTTGTTCAGTCATGGCCACATTTCCAATCATTCACATCATTGATCTACTGGTGATTGTGAGTTGACAAACTTGTCGGATAGGCTCATAGCCATATGGAGTGACAAGCATGTATACTTTGCCACTTTTGTCAGTACCAAAAATGGGCACTTGAGATATGTAGTTATATTCAGCCAGCCGCAGAAGTCAGAGGGTACAGATAGATGTGAAAACAAATGCACCCAGTAACCTCCATGGTATTTTTTAGTCACGAGCATACACAACGAGCAGAGAGACGCAGAAGTAATCCATCAAAGATGTAGCGAAGATAACCGCAGCATGCTAATCCGGTCAGAAAATAGGAATTCCAGTGACGCAGTAATTTGGTTTTCCAACACGTCATAGTACCAAGTACCAAGTAATCTCCAGGGTGACACGGAAGTAATTAATCTTGGTGTAACAACAACAAAGTCAGCCCAAAAATAGAACAATAGATTCCAGAAGGTAGACTGAGGAACAGCAGTCATATACCACGTGACGTGACCACAGAACGGTTTCATATAACAAAGCCACAAGAGACACTAATCCACTAATCCGCTGACAGCTAATCAAACGACAACAGAGTCAGCACAAAAATCGGCACCTATATAAAGGCCGAAATTTTGAACAGTAAATTAGTACAGTTTAATTTTTTGAGCAGCACAGTCAACTTTTTACATAGCTAGTAAAAGACATTATATTTTGATTTAATAATTGCTAGCTTTAAATCTGAGATCTTTGTTGGAACGCTAAAACTAAAGTGGAGTTGAAGGACCAATATATACTGTGAGTATCATTTGAATTACATTATCATTTTTTTATAAGTATCAAGACAATAAACAATAACTTTAGTGAATATACTGTTGTAATTGATTTCTATGCATATGGTAATTGGCAAAGTAATTAGGGACAGTATGTCAGGTACTCACAGAAAGATTTTTGGGTCTGTCCTTATGCATCTGCGGGCTATCGCTGTCTTGATATGGCCTCTGTGATTGGTCTTACTTTCAAAATAAGACCAATCACAGAGGTCATACTAATCTCTGCTCTACTATTCCTCCACAAAAAATTATTTAAGCCAAGCAATGTATTTTGTTGTGTTGTTGCTGATGGAGTTTCAGTGTAAATGACACCTGTATCCTCATACCATTCATCACTGAGTATGCATGGTAAGGCTATAACTGTCAAGAAGATGAGGCGTCCGCTCTTAATATACTTTATTCAATCTTGAGATAAATTGGATCGAAAAATGGAAGTTGCAAGGTTTTAGGAGAGTTTTCTCCACAATTTCTTAACAGCGGGACAGCTCGACCGCAAGAGTTGACCTGCTTTGTCTTGCCCCCCCCCCACAACAAGCTTGTCAAGACAGGCTAACTTTGGGTTTAACATCTATTTGGATGCAAAACTCAGGTAAATAAAGCTTCAGTGCGAAGGCGAGATCACTTTTATCCATGGGTCTCCTTCCCTTGTCTGTTCACATTGTAGGCAAAGGGATCGTCATAAACATTTATATACTGTTACAGTTTGTGAGTATAGGAGGAGCAACTCAAAATGTAGGTTAGCTGTGTTGCATCCAGATGCCAGATCATGTGACATGTCATAGCAATCGAGGACGATTGCAACCAAGGGAGTGCAGATGTCACATCTACAGCAGCAAACAGGAGAATTTTCTATACCAACATCAGACACAATAACAACATCCAATATCTTAGCCAGCATCATCATCAGTACACTCAAACTCGGCTCGAGGACACGCTAGTAACAGACAGGACATTTAACCTCGATCAAAGTGAACATCGATCAAAGGCAACTGAATTAAATCAAAGTGCTAATTTTAATATCTGTACCCACTCTCGGGACCGATCAACCCACTCTTGGGGCAGATGTGTTTTGTTGTTTTTCTTGTATTTGTTTACCGATGAGCGTCAGCAGTTTTTTGATGTGTCTGGAACCATGCTATATAAGAGCATGGTTCACCAATGGAAAAGCATGATTGATCTGTTTGGCGACCATCTGGTCGACATGCAGCTACTCTTTGTTTGCAACTTCATTTGGAGACAGGTCAGTTTTTAGTCATGGAAGTTTTAAAGTTTTTATCATAATATTTTTATTTACATTAGTGATATTTATAGGGAAATAGAACTTGCCTTATTATTTTATAATGGCACAGTATAACACTTAGTTGGATTATTTGTATCATCAATTAATTTAGTTAAATGAATTAAATTGAGCATGCATGGCATCATCAACTAGAAAGAATAACTTGTTGAAATCAGACATGTACTGTTAAGTTGAGTTGAATTGCGTTTGATTTTAAACTTGATAAGAATTAAAAGGCATGCTCTTGAGTCAAGTGTTTAATCTTGCATCAAATGTGATCACATCTAAATAAGTCAGTGTCACATAGTGAGAATCATCATGCCGAGCTCATGAGCACAGATCTCAGTAGCGGAGAGTTAATGTGGTTCCCCTATAACCCGGAATCCTACAGCTGGATCAAACTTGATTGTACTCAACTCCTACATCCTTTTGAGATCATATACCTTAATAAATCTGACAACGCAGAAGATAACTGGACTCAGTTACGAATCTTAATTCTTGAGAATCATGAATAAATAATAAATTATGTAAGTTCAGCTTTTTTTCAGATTGCCAAGAAGCACATGGATTAATCATTTTTAGGGGCCATGAATCGCCATTGCCTTGATAGGGAAAAATTTAGAACGATGCCTTGTAATGTTTAGGAAACATTTCTGTTATGAGTGGTTGGTATCGTAATATCCTCCTTATCATACCGGTCTATACTTTATTATTCTATTCTATCCTAATAATGATAGTACCGCTTGAGAAAAGGGTTGGTTTGTGTTACCACACTACCCAGATTTAAGTTCATGTATACTCACCCTAATTGTTCCTTAGTTTTGTGTAGCCAGGTCTTGCAACATAAGTAAGCTCCATTTGTTATCATACATATCTAGTAAGTTATTCTCTCAAATCCTCCGGTAGAATACTGTGAACATAAAAACAATAGTTGAACACCCCAATAGCAAAATCAATTATAAAAAAATTGGTCTTTAGTAGGTTAAGAACGTGTTGGGAAACCTTTGATAGCCACTTTCATAAATTACCTTTAACCGTTACATACTATTCAATACGTAACTAGTACAATGTATTTATACTCTGTGTTATTGCATGTTTCTCTCATCAGTGATTGGAATGGATTTTTTCAGTTCAGACACTAACTATCTTTGCGAACTAGTCCCATGCTGGATGTGACATGGCAAGACATGACCTTGAAAAAGCCTGCCAAGTGAAAAGTGAAACATGGGTAGGGGAAGGCAGGGCACGATGAGCCGTGGGGTACGTTGATCCACCCCACTTTTTTCAAATACCATTTTATGTTTTAAGTTTTCCCCTTCATCAGAGGTCAAGTGATTAACGGCACCCTTTTTGAGCACACAAAGAAAATGTTAGCTACTAAGGGAAGATAATTGTTTAGCTTTTCATCGTTTTTAGCGTAAAAAGTAAATAATGCGCATATCGACGAAAATGTCATCTATTCCCAACAAGGCATGACTGAGAAGCATCAACTTTTATTATGTGATAACATCATATTTAGTCTCAATTTCACATTATCTAAACTTATCTCTGATGGAGAGATTTTGTTTAACTCGAGTTGAAAGTGAAATACAGGCTGTTGGGGCACGTTGAGCCATGCCCGTTGGGGCACGTTGAGCCATGCCCCGCATATGAATGTTATATCATGAAAGTGTATATGAAGTTTATATTTTAAACTTTTTGACTACACTTACACATACAAAAACGAAAACATTGGAATTGATGTTTCTTTAATGAAATTAGCAATTACTCTGGGTTCAATGTTCTCTTCACTTATCATCAAGTTTGCCGTGTGCAAGTTTCCCTCTACCGCAAATGTTTCAGATATTTATTTTGTGTTGCAAATCATATTTTATAGTTCAATAGAGTGAAAAAAATGCGCTGTTGCAATGAATTTGGTGGCTTTCCTTTAATTCTTATGGTTGCAATGAATAAAAAGTTATTACCAGCAAAGAGATGACCATAACAGAGTGGCTCAACGTGCCCCATACAAAATGCGGACCCGGCTCAACGTGCCCCGTGCTTGGGGCACGTTGAGCCGCTTCCCAAACTATTTTAAAACAGCAGTATTTCATTTTCTTGCTGCAATATGTTTCTGACCTTACTCATGTTGATCGAAGACATGAAGACCAATTTCAGTGCCAAGTTTTGTTAATCTAGCACAATTCAACTTCATGTTACAATCAAATATTTAAAAACTGCCTTCCCCTATGCTAATAAACGCCATCAATCCGATTTGGGGATGGTGAGATAGAATAGACAAATTTCAAGTTTGATTGTATTAGCCCCAGCATTATCAGCTTTGTTAATCTCCAGATATTCCAGACGAGTCTCACTATGTCTCAATAGTATCGTAAGGATTTTGTATCTATAATTTAGGCAGCAGAGAATACTTGCGCATTAATAAAGGTGCTATGGGCCGCCATAGTATGGCGGCCCATAGCACCTTTATTAATGCGCATTAGTTAACATGCTAACTCGCTAACTCGCTAATGTGCATTAGTTAACATGCTAACTCACTAATGCGCATTAGTTAACATGCTAACTCGCAGTGTGTTTCTAATTAGACCTGTTTTGGGTAATGACTGTATTATCAAAGATGGGCTTTGTGATAGGCACTTACACCACTACCATACCTGCCAAGACCCTGGAACTATTTCAAACTACTTACATGGGAGATAATTGTGAGATGCCAATTCTTCTTGATCAATCATTGAGTCAATGTCTTAGGTCTGTTGTGTTATTATTATTTACATCACATGTTGGTCATGTGATCGCACTCTTATGTGGAGAACACAAATGGATTGCAGCTCTTTGGTTTTGGAGTTAGTTAGTGAATCACCACAAGGAGCCTGAAGCAGACAAATTAATTAAGAAACTTATACATAGATAGCTAAATGAGTTAGGCTGGCCAGCTATAAAGAACCACAAGAAAAACACTTACCAGGTAACATTACTTTACATCAAGGTATCACTCACTCATTTTGGCCAAAGTGACATGCATGGATAGCAATGGATTTACATGCAACACAACAGCCCATGGGAATGGGTCTTGATTGATGGATGGCCCTAGCCTAGACTGCTCTGCAGCCTTTCTATCCAACCCACAGGTCTACTCCAAAATGTTTACATTGCCAAAATCCCAGGTTTTGGAGTAGACCTGTGATCCAACCTGTGTTATTTGAGGTGTGAAAATAGGGTGACTCAAAATTAGTGACTGGAGTTTTGGCAGGTCTGGTACTTCATTACAGTCAATGTTGTATGACAAATTTCCATCAATCATTTTGTTATGCGCAGTTCTAAGAATGCGCAGTTTACGGAATGCGCAGTTTTAAGAATGCGCAGTTCTAAGAATGCGCAGTTCTAAGAATGCGCAGTTCTAGAAATAAATGCGCAGTTATAACAATGCGCAGTTCTAGCAATGCGCATTTCTAACAATGCGCATTTATAAAAATGTACAATGTGTTATGTTAACAAGTCCTAAAACGCAAAAATCTTTTGTGTACTTTTCATTCAGTGATTATTTTAATACGTATTTTGGTTTCTCACCTTATTCATGTTACTGTCATCTCAAGTGGATCACCTTATTCTTAAATTTATAGACAACTCTCCTTTAGTTGCCATACCTTTAGATTTTGTGTGACATATGATGTGATATTATTTCTTGGTAACAAAATTATGAAGGCTAATTTAGTCCAGCTCCAAACCTCATATTACGTTTGTCTTGGTTTGAAATATTGTTCCAATGTTCCGGGACCTAAATTGTTTCCGCTTACGGTTTTAATAATCTTTTATAGATATTCCATACTATGTCTCCCTTACATTAATCTTTGATAATCTTTTTCCCACAGTACAACCGCTGCATATAGTGTAGTGACTAGCACTGCGTTTCATACCCAAGAATTGTCTGACAATTCTGTACAATTCTAGAATTGTCGGAAACTCACCTATATATCATTACCCAACCAGCAACCATTATTGTGTAATTAACCCTGCCTGTTAAATAAATTACATTAACTATTGCTATTGTATAGTTATAGTATAAGCCTTCACAGTTCTAGTCAAAATTATATAATTGGATTGACATTGTATTCAATGAGTTTTTATTTAAATGACCAGACAGGCTATGCTGTAATGAATAGATATGCTGTGCAAGGTAGCATCAAAGTCTATATTGTGGGAGGCCCAGATTTAAATCCCCGTCGGGGCAAATCTTTTCTTTTCGTTTCATTATGATAAAAATCGAAAGCATTCCATTCGAATTCTCCGCTCACAATTTTTGTAAGCACAAAAAGCTCATAGTAATGAGTATGATGACCCGACAAAATACTTATGTTCAACTCTTCTGTGTTGTACCATACCCTACGTTAAATTTTGTGCAATCTGTTAATATTGGGAGCAACTGCATAAATAGAATACATCAGCTAAACTATGCTAGCAGAATTATCAGAAAACTTTCCTACTAATAAAAATGTACAAAATCGCTCACCAGATGAGCAAGGAATTACTTTGTATCAACTGTCCTACATGCCTAAGTGGAGAGAAGTGATATGTGAATGAGCCCATATTTTCCACAGAACCACTGACTGCTGAAAATATGCTGACTGATGCTAAAAAAAACTCAAACTTCGTATCACAGCAAGTATTGGCATAGTCTAAACTACGCTCATTGTGATTATTGAGAGTGAATGACTTTCAGCTATTTCTATTTGTTAGCCAAAGATGCTCTGAGCATGGAGTTAGCTCTGAATGTTATGGTATGTGGGCTGAGGGAGGCAAAGGTAAATCAACTATCAAAAGCCTGGTATATATTCATTACCTGTCTACAAAGGAGCTCTTGATGTTATACTATATCATTCTCGGCCATATCAGTTATATGGTGTACAGGAAACAATTTTGGCATAGTTCTCTCTCACTCTTAGATGGTAGTCCCCTAGTAGGTGTTGGCACTAGTACAGATAGTATTAAAATGTTAGACTAGTGGCAACACCATTTAATGTAAAAAATTTTAATCTGACAGCTTGAGTGCCACAAGCAGGGAGGTTGGCCAATAACAGGCATAATTACATAACTACCTTGATATCCTTGTTGTCAAAGTTTTTAATTGTCCAATTAAGTGTAATTAACACTGTTTGTTAATCCTTCACACACATTCCATTGCACTTGTAACAAGTCATCATGACACACTTGTGGAATCAGAGACACAGGAGTCATTGTAAGCTGACCTAACTTCCTGTCTTTTGTTGCTGATAATGAGTGCCGTGAGTTTTTAATTTTGTGAATATTCATTTTTACAATGGTGGTTGTTTGGGTGTAAGTGCAATCATGATCATTCTTTGACGGACGAGTGAGGGGGCGGGAAGTAGTAACATTTTATGCAAAATACTTGATAATTGTCCTAATTCCATTTGTATATTTTTATCAAATTATTTCACCAAATTCTGCTTCAAAGCTCATCATTGTACAGAGTTATTATGCCAAGAATGAGATTGCCTCGCAAAAAAACCTTAAATTCTCTGGCGCCCTGATTCACCAGTATTTACAAAAAAGTTTCATTGATTTTCCGCGCTTCTTGGTCAACTTCAAGAGTTCAGCCAGCATTATATGATAATCTGTGTGTTTATCCACAGGGTTGTCCATTTTTAAATCTACTGGTACCTTATAAGTTCTTTGAAGGTCGCCTATGAATGCCAGTGTAAACAAAATTAACATTCTTACTGGCTTATCTTGATTATGACTTCATGGGTAAATAACTTGGATACCAACAATACATCCAATTATGCTTGGCTAAGATGTTGATGTCAAGTGAAAGGTAAACAATTGGCAAATAGACACTGTGAGAATCTTGTTCAAATTCAATAATAAGCTAATCTCATTGAAAATGATCAGACAGATCAAACTGTACACTGTAGCCATTAATTGCATGCATCAAAGAGTTTGGTATATTAAAGGTTCTATCAGCCTGAAATTCCAATCAGTTCAACAAAAACAGATTAGGGGCTTGCAGGGCCATTACAGCTGTTAAATTTTAAAGCGATAAATTATTGCCTGGACAGCCTCTTGGCAGATAATCTTTCAAAGCTCTCAGATTATCATTATCGGCTGTATTGATAAATTTAGAATTTACAGTGACCACCAGACATTCTGTACAAACGAGTTCTATTGTGTCATTGAATGATAGGCCTGTTTGATTTACTCTTGCTTCTCTCTACCCATATACCATAAAATTCAATTAATGGCTGCAATGTACAGTTTAATCTGCCTGATCATTTTCAATGAGATAGCTTACTGAATTTGAACAAGATTCTCACAGTGTCATTTGCCAATTGTTTACCTTTCAATTGACATCAACATCTTAGCCAAGCATAATTGGATGTATTGTTGGTATCCAAGTTATTTACCCATGAAGTCATGATCAAGATAAGCCAGTCAGAATGTTAATTTTGTTTACACTGGCATTCATAGGCAACCTTCACAGAACTTATAAGGTACCATTAGATTTAAAAATGGACAACCCTGTGGGTAAAGACACAGATTATCATATAATGCTGGCTCAACTCTTGAAGTTGACCAAGAGGCGCGGAAAATCAATGAAACCTTTTTGCAAATACTTGAGAATAAGGGCGCCTGAGAATTTAAGGTTTTTTTGCGAGGCAATCTCATTCTTGACATAATAACTCTGTACAATGATGAGCTTTGAAGCAGAGTTTGGTGAAATAATTTGATAAAAATATAGAAATGGAATTTGGACAATTATCTAGTTCTTTGCATAAAATGTTACAACATGCCGTCCCTCACTCTTCTGACAAAATGATCATGATTGCAATTACACCCAAACAACCGTCATTATAAAAATGAATATTCGCGAAACTTAAAACTCACCGCATTCATTATCAGCAGCAAAAGACAGGAAGTTAGGTCAGCTTACAATGACTCCTGTCTCTCTGATTCCACAAGTGTGTCATGATGACATGTTATGATGATGTGTTTATTTGTCTCATCAATTAGAGAAATAAAATGCTTCATGTGAGTGCTCTCTTGTTAAAAGTATGGACGGTAAAAATAAATGGATAAAATTCATATAAAAAGTTTACTTTTTTGAAAAAACGCTATTTAGATAGTGAACACAGTTAGCTCTAAAACAAAGTTCGCGAAGGTTTACTCTGTACCGGATGGTAGAATATCGGCCTGATGGGCATTGAGTAAATGTCAACATGGGAGTTTGTTCGGTTGCCACCATGCGAAGACTCTTTGTAGCGAGTTTGTTGTGGTAGAGATCGGCTACTGCGGTGAAGGTGATATCTCCTGCGAGGCGACCGGCTGAGCGCACCACTCGCTGTAGATGTTTTTTAGAGTCTGCACTAAGATGAGAATGGAATGTGTATGAAGGATTAACAAACAGTGTTAATTATACTTTTGTACAATTAAAAATTTTGACAACAAGGATATCAAGGTAATTATGTAATTATGCCTGTTATTGGCTAACCTCCCTGCTTGTGGCAATCAAGCTGACAGATTAAAATTTATTACTTTAGACGGTGTTGCCACTAGTCTAACATTTTAATACTATCTGTACTGGTGCCAACACCTACTAGGGAACTACCATCCAAGAGTGAGAGAGAAATATGCCAAAATTGCTTCCTGTACACCATATAACTGAGATGGCTGGGAATGATATAGTATAACATCAAGAGCTCCTTTGTAGACAGGTAATGAATATATACCAGGCTTACGATAGTTGATTTACCTTTGCCTCCCTCAGCCCACATACCATAACATTCAGAGCTAACTCCATGCTCAGAGCATCTTTGGCCAACAAATAGAAATAGCTGAAAGTCATTCACTCTCAATAATCACAAGGAGCGTAGTTTAGACTATGCCAATAATCAGTACTCATACTACACTCATACTACTTGCTGTGACACCAAGTTTGAGTTATTTTAGCACAGTCAGCATATTTTCAGTAGTCAGTGGTTCTGTGGATAATATGGGCTCATTCACATATCACTTCTCTCCACTTAGGCATGTAGGACAGTTGATACAAAGTATTTCCTCGCTCATCTTGGGAGCGATGTTGTACATTTTTATTAGAAGCAAAGTTTTCTGATAATTCTGCTAGCATAGTTTAGCTGATGTATTCTATTTATGCAGTTGCTCCCAATATTAACAGATTGCACAAAATATAACGTAGGGTATGGTACAACACGGAAGAGTTGAACATAAGTATTTTGTCTGTTCATCATACTCATTACTAAGAGTTTTCTGTGCTTACAAAAATTGTGAGCCAACAATTTGAATGGAATGCTTTCATTTTCCATCATGATGAAACGAAAAGATAAGATTTGCCCCGGCAGGGATTTGAACCTGGGCCTCCCGCAATATAGATTTTGATGCTACCTTGCACCTTGCTACCTTGCGTCTTGCGCCTTGCACCTTGCTACCTTGCACTTGCTTGCACAGCAATATCTATTCATTACAGCATATCTTGCCTGGTCATCTAAATACAAACTCATTGAATACAATGTCAATCCAATTGTATGATATTGAGTAGAACTGTAAAGGCTTATATTATGACTATACAATAGCAATAATGAAAGTAATTTATTTAGCAGGCAGGGTTAATTACACAATAATGGTTGATGGTTGGGTAATGATATATAGGTCAGTTTCCGACAATTCTAGAATTGTACAGAATTGTCTGACAATTCTTGGGTATGAAACGCAGTGTAGCCTACGGAACTGTTGGGTTAGTCCAGAACATAAGACATGTCTATATACTTGGGTCGAAGTATGAAGAGAGAGTATCCAAGACTGCACAAATCCGCACAACACTTGTACAGTTTCTTCTCACAACGGGGAGAATTCTCCCTGCTCCAAAGCTAAATAATGATACTTTCAAATTTCAAATTAAACTCATTATCATTTTAGTAGGAAAGAGGGTGGTGATTTTTCAGGTTGTTTATTTATTGCAAAATACCTGTTTAATGATAAATATATACATATGATGAAAAATTTTTTTTATTAAAGGGATAATACACTTCTGATCTCTGTTTGGCAGCCAATGGAGCACAGAAAAATGTATGTACATACAAAAACTCCTTATTTGTAATTCAAAACCCCTTGTTCTGCTCAAATGTGCATTCTAAATTGTAGTTGTGCATCTCCAACAAGAAATAAGACAACTAACAGAATTGCTTGTGATCTGAAAAAAGCTGATTTTGTGAGCAGTTGTGTGCTCCTACCTCTTGATTAGTGTTTCAATTGTCCAGATACTCAAAGTGCGCATGTGCAATAAGGATGACCTTTTGACTTTAGCTTGTTATTTTCTAACAGCCCAGCTTAACACTTTTATTACCATATCCGGTTATGGTAATAAAAGTGTTAAGCTGGGCTGTTAGAAAATAACAAGCTAAAGTCAAAAGGTCATCCTTATTGCACATGCGCACTAGTTCAATACTGCTCAAGTCTCAAGATCAACTGGATACTGTATCTTTACTTACATGTACCAGTCGGTGCTTCTTGAGTAGAACTTATTGGCTTTTTTTTCTTTTTTTGGGGTCAAAATGAGTCCTTCATCTAAAGGCAAAATAATTTTGTGTTATCAATTGGTGAAATGTCGGGTACTAATTCTGAAGTCGCATTTTCACTCTTTCTAAAATTAACAACACAAGTGGCAGCTTATAATGTAACTATGGGTTAACAATGGATAGGATCCATGATATTCATCTTGGGCAGGAACCATCTCAAAATTGAAACCTTGGTGGCCAATAACTGTCAACAGATGTTAGTTGATATTGCAGATACCTAAAAAAATAACGTATAGCTGCTCATAGATGGTTGGAGTTGTCATCCCCTTTTCCGTGACATTGCAACTCCAAGACAATGTCAATAAAGTAGACCTGGCTGATAATGATGACTTCTTCCTGTGACGCCAGCTACCAAACTGGGCTACTTTATTATATTGTCAAAATCAGTGATGGCAAATCATTTTATCAGATGTTTTGGGAAGAGGCTGACTTGAATTTCAATATAATATTATATCTATTCTGAGTCAGATTCATCTGGTGGGCCCGCTACTATGATTATTCTTTGATCGGTCTTTAGGTTGGTAATGTATTTTATTTCATGAATAAATCTTAAATTGTGACTCACCAAAAGCAGTCTTTGGATCTAATGTTGGTAGTGATAAAGGTATACCATTGTCACCATGTCTACCATTGTTATCATTTGTACCATTGATCTCTTCTCCATCACCATCATCTTTAAAATATTACAATTGAATTATCTTTTCAGTCCAAGGATTTCACTGGGCACAAAATTGTTATTTTGAGGACCCTAACAAACCGCTGGTCATTTTTACTGTATTGCCAATTGTATTGACAAGGGGTTTGAGTGCAACAAATCTATGATAGTGTTCATTTTAGGATACATTTTAATATATATAATATTACAGTATAAAGCGGAAAATAGGGTGAATCAAGGTGTGAAGTAACTGTTTTTTTTACCAATTGCTGCGTCTATTCCCGCCAGCCGGATAATATTGGCAATTCATTATTAGGGCCCTGTTTTAATTAAAGTTGACAAAAGCCTGGTCTTCAGTCAGGGGTTCAAGACCGTTTCAATAAAAATAATTAAATCTTATTTGTCAAATCCAATACTCTCTGGGGACAGAGGACAAATTGTATCCGAACTGGGCTGGCCTCTACAATGACAATACTTTGACCAGATTGTTTACCAAACTTTCAACTACTAAGAGTAAAGGCTTAGAAACATGGGGGTCAGCAAATACAGACTTTCTATACACGCTTCCGAGCCACCGATCGTTAATAGCTCATCAAAAATGTAATTGGATGACGCTGCGTCATTTTAAGGGAAAAATGAGGCCGTAAAGGCTGTTTTTAGCAGCGGATGGCTGAGCTATTTTGATTGCTAGAGACTTCAAAACAGGCTTGTATTATTCTTATAGATATATTCCATCTTAATTTTTGTTAGAAATAATAAAGTGGCTTTTTACGTCACGTCGTAATGTGTGTGGTTTTTAAAATTTGATGATACAATGTGAAATTTTAAGCAGCAATTTGAGACAGATCGAGCAAGTAGGAGCCAATTTTTTTGCTTTTTTCCACTGGACTGCTGTTTGAATGACATACACATCAATTTTCAGCAGTATAACGAATGTATCAAGATCAGCATAGTCCATCAAAGATAAATACGTATGGTGTCATTTTTCCATTATGCCAAACATGTTGTCAAAAGTACCGGCATTGAGGCCCGACAAACTTTTTTTTTTCTAAATTCTCACATACGAAGCGCCTTTGATTAAGCATAATACAAACAGGAAATACCAACAGCATATGGCACCACGTATTAGTTTTCCCCGGACTGCGCACCGCAGAATGCCAAAAACAGCCAATTTAAGGGGCTTTTTAAGGTGTTGTTGGGCGTTCTGTGGTGTGCGATTCGGGAAAACTGATAAGTTATGCCATACTCTGTTGCCATTTCCTGTTCGTACAATGCTAGATTAAAGCGGCTTTGCATATGAGAATATTAAAAAAAATGTGTCATACTTTAATTATGGTCCTTTTGACAACATGTTTGACGTTATGGAAAAATGACTCCAAATGTATCTACAATTGATGGTCTGTGCTGATCTTGATAAATTTGTTATACTGCTGAAAATTTGGGTATGTGTCATTTAAACTGCACTTCAGTGGAAAATAGCAGAAAAATTGGCTCTTACTTATTCTATCTGTCTCAATCTTTGCTTAAAATTTCAAATAATAAGAACCACATGCATTATGACGTGACGTAAAAAGCCACTTTGTGCTCATCTATGGAAATCAGGAGCGACATGCTAAATGCCAAATGCTAAATTTGCATAAATGCGAAATGCAAATTACTAAATTGATCAGAGGGGACACAACTCCCTTGATTCAGGTTGTAAATATGGTTATCTATCCTATAAAAATACAAGCACTTTTTGTCATTCATCTATTCACAAGCAGGCAACTATCATGGGTCAATGAAAAAGATTTTCCCCTCATCGTTTTATACACCTACCATAGTTGAAGCCCAGATCAATTAGAAGCACCACATTGATCATCCATTCCATCTTTTTAACGGAAGTTGTTTAAATAGATATGGCCTTGACTTATCAATCAAAACAGACAGCCACTCATTCAAATCTGACAGCCAATCAGACAACATTTCGTGAAAATTTATATGATTCGGATTCGTGCATATTGAACATACAATGTTTCACAAAATAGTGAGAATCCCTTTTCGTACGAAATTATTCGTGAATAATTTATACGAATCGTGAGAAAACAGCCTCGTGTGGCCTCGTGGCGTCCGACTAAACCTGTATGAATAAATAGCCTTGGGTCCTCAGGGAAAAAGGTTTGTGCGTAATATATAAAGTAAATATCAAGTTTTTTGGCATCAAATTAACAGAAGAATGTTGTTGTGACAGATTTTAACCTGAATCATTTTTTTAGACTGGCAAGCGGCCAGATAAAAGGGTTTTGCAACAAAAGTGTGCAGCCAAGCGGTTGATATCTGCTTACGTCCAACGATATCAGATAAATATTGAGTCATTATATTCATTGCATAGCAGGGAGGTTAGAGGAAGTTCAGTTAGATACTTACTTACAGACAGATATTAATTCATTGGTAGAGAAATCACACTACATGTAAATAATAACAAACAACAAACAACAAAACAACCCTGTAAAAAGTAACAAAACAGCCCTGTTAATGGTGACAAAGCAACCCCTTGAATAGAAACAACCATGGTGTTATATTCGCGATTTTATAATCCCTACCAAAACAAGCCTGCAAATAATAACAATCGTGGGCTGATAGATTGCAAAAAGTCCCTGTTAAAATACAGAATATACCTGTTTGAACATGAAAATCCCTGCAAAAAAGTATATTGCTTTGTGAGATTTTACAGTGTAAAGCCACCATATGGAAGAAGTGGAAATATCTTGTGTGACATTTCACTGAAAACATTGAGCAACTGTAACCGATTCTGTAGGCCTAACATATGTCTATCATCACTACTGAATAATGGCTTTATCAAAATACGCCCTGTGTTATGTCAGTTTATACAAAGAAAGCTCTCATAACGCCTTCTATCTGCAAATTCTCCATAAGATCCCTAATCTTCACAATGATTAGGACTATGGGCTAGATTTCAAAATTAAATTCCCATGCCATGCAAACATCATGTACCACACAATATTGACATGTCACAATTGAGGGCTCTCTCAACTCAGAGATAAGTCAGTGAGAATCCAATAAAAACTTTTGGTGAACGTCGGGGAACGTCAGTGAACATCAGAGAATGTAGGGGGATCTTGGTGAATGTCAGTGAATTCTAAAACCCCAACTAAACGTACCTCTAGGAAATCCATAGCCTAGGAGCTGATATTTTGTAATTTAGCCCTCAGAGGCTCCGTTCTCGCTGGTATCGGTATTGTCCTCCCTTTGAAGAATAAGTTATTACTGAACGCCTCCATGTGCCGCTGTAACAGCTCACCTATTAGAGAAAATTCAATAAAATTAAATAAAAGTTGAGACAAAAATTTTGGGAAACTTACTATAAGTCTTATTGATAGTTTGAGATTCAGTTTTTTCCATTCAATTGTCAAACATCAAAATTAGGAAGGGAGCAAAACCTCCATCATGATTGTCCTGTAAGTCGCAAGAAACATGAACTAGAGGAGAGTAACCAATATGTTGTGTCAGCAAACTAACATACTATCAGACTTTTCCTCTTTGCCATATATATGTTCAAGGGAGTTAGTTCCAATTTTTTTGGCCCAAGAACACAAATGAACTGTTTCGGGAACCACTAAAAGTTCACTAATTTTATGACTTACCGTCTCAATGACTTATCTAGTTACTTACTTACTCAATGACTTACAGTACTCAACTCATAGAATACGCAGCCCGTACTGTGTATCCCCTACTACCAGCACAGGGCTTCTGTACCATCGAGTAGCCACATAGTCTGTGTAATCGCCATCAAGTTCAGCTAAAAATATATATACATAAGATATACATATACATATATATGCATTAGATACCAGCTCAACTGACTCTTCATGGCGATCATCAATTCTCCAAGCTGAAAATAACTGTGACTTTCTCCACAGGTTTTACCTGAGTCAGTAGCCTAAGCTCACAGGCAAATCATCTTTTTAACTATCAAAGTATCAAGTAATTGGCAATCCCCGCCAAAAGTTCGGTCGATGAATTTAACAGACTTTTTTTACTATGAGGCTCAATATAACTACGCCATCAAAACCTGTTTCTCTACAGGATATTGCCTGCTTTCCCAGAGCAAGTGCAGTCGATGAAAAACATAATTTCACACTGACAAAGAAAAAATTTGAACTTATTAATTGTGATTAAATGTAAAATAGTTGTGTACTATAAACTAACATGTTAAGTAAATAAATTGATTTTAATAATCAGCTCACAATGATTACTTCATTGTTTGGATCAGTGTTTTGACTACACAGATATGATAGGGTTAAAATACTGGCCAACGACAACAACCAACAGTGTAATCTATCATCATGCCTTGAGCATGTACCTCAGCCCAGAGCACTCAAACGACTCCTTCCTCCCACATTGGTCCCGAGCAGTGCTTGATGGTTAATATGGGGTAAATTATCATAACTTTTACACATTGTTTTCTCAAAATACGAAAAACAATCCACTGAATTTAAGACATTGTGGCCTAGGTAGGTTGATTAGTCCTTGAATCGTTGAAACGAAATTTCATATAACAACAAAATCATCATAATAATCAGTTTGGAAGTAAACATCTGACATTGAGTGCTTTGCTGTCTTCCTGTTACATCTAGGCCTTTGGGGCACAGGTGGTACTTGGGGCCGGAAGTTTCAATTTTCATTTGTCAAGTAGCTTGCCTGAGTTTTCAAAAGTTAGTTACGAGGACATCAGTCAAAAGCGTCAAAGCTGGCAGAACTTTAGCTAAATCCAATAACCGACACAAAGTTATAATATATACTAATGAAATTCTTGTGTGTATCAATTTTAGCTAATTTATTATTAGCTCTTCCTTATTTTGTTGCGTTGCAAGGACGTCATTACCCCAAATTACTTCAACTTCTCATACTGGTGATATGAGTTTGGCAGTATCTAACTATAATCAGCACACTGCAGTAAATACGTAATGTCATGAACCTTTAGAAACCAGTAACGATGAAGTCATATACCGAATCACAGCGACACAATTAAATCATGTACAAGCCTGGAATATTGATTTAGTTGGTACAAGCTTACAAAAATTGCTGACCTTTCACTAATTATCGGGATGGCCTCATCAGCATTGTCACACAGCTACCTAATAAGTAGCCATGTGACGAAGCTATGGAGTCAGAGCTATGCCCCTTCCCCTCTATCAATAACTACACCTCAACCCTGAGATAATATTATGAAGTTTTGTCTCAATGAAAATCGAACACCAAGATATACGGTCTTCTTTCGGCTTGTTGTTCAGAAATCCAATCTTGTCATCAAAACATATATCCATAGCATGCATCTATGGGAATGGCAGGATTGGGGTAATCAACTGACGTGCTGCACCCATTGGACATAAATCATTTCAACTTTTATACAAATAGTGAAAGTGCACGACTCTAACGGTATAGTTCCGACTGCAGAGTTATGTGGCTAGTACCAACTTTATATAACCTGGTATTTTTATGCGCCATACGATTGCATGAGAGATGTTATACAGAGAGCATGCCTGCCATGTGAAACGATGCTAACACATTGATACATAGTTGTTCAGTAGATCAGTTTCACTTTACCTTAATTTTTTATGGCAAGTCTGTGATCTCCAAACATTTAACCAAGGTCAGCTTGTCTCAGCTATCAATATGCTATGCGTGCATATTTAACAAGTGACATAATATTAGGAATAGCATCCAAGTTTTGTAGGACGGCTGGCTGCACCTTATTAGTGACCATGATGTTTGATTTTTTTAAAAAGTCAGTGGCACTTATGGGTTGCAATAAGACAAAATAGCTCAACGAGAAAAAAGAATTTTATGTTTCGTAAAAACGACGGTCATTTTAGCATCGCTTACAATCATACGTGATTATTTAGTGCATGATGAATTGATAATTTTTGATTTTTGTAACAGGCTTCATTGTTTGTTTATAAGTCACCATTGGTTTTTACACAGCTGCTTGATTGAAATTTGCCTAGCGGCTGCCTTCTGGCCTTCAAAAACAAGACATTGTCTTCGCCAATAATAGGTTTAATAGTTTGTAAGGTAACAAGTCACAGTTTGTACAACTTATCCCTGACACATCTGCTGTAACTCTGAATCTCTAAATTTGTGATATTGATACATGCTTGATCAACATGATGGCTAGTGTCATTTTGAAATTTATGACAGCATATGTTAACCACAACACCAGTCACGTACAAGTTTGATTTGATTTGTCTAAAAAAACGGCATTGGAATGCAGATTGTTCTGAGGTCATGATAGCTTTGTATTCACGTTATTCCATCCCATCTCCAATCATAGCACCATGAAGAGTATAGGAAATAAAGAATGTGTACATTGCATTGTGGGATACATAGCAACTTAGTTGTCACAATTTAGTTATCACAGTTCTGACAGCCCAAAATCTACAGGATCAGAAGAAAGGATGGCCAAATATGTATATTCTCCCACAAGCACTGATAAGCCTCATATCATACCTTACTCAAGGGCAGTGATTATTTGGAGGACTTGAATGAACACAGACGCTGCTGGGAACTCAACAACTAATACAGAAATGCTCCCCAATATTACTCATACTATTCCAAAGCAGATCGCATGTATCTGAAGCAGGAAACCCAACGATACATTGCATAAAACAAAGGGTGGGTTTATAAAGCTAAATAGGCGGCCTAACATATGTTGATCTGTGCCTACCATAACCTGTTTATGACAAACGGAGGATGGGGTGCCCCTAAAGACGGACGCAAGTCGGTCTAAGTCCTCGTACTGAGAGTGTGATACATCCTAGAAAACTAGAATGCATCCTGAAGTTGACGCCATGGTGGACCTCCTAATCGTGAGTGTGCAGCAAGCTGCCAGCAACTGAAGCAGGCACAAATCACCCATTGGCCATGACACCTTGATATTAGCCAATAGGTCGAGAAGCGATCTGTGCCTACCATACACCGCGAGTTGTTTGATACAATGCTTAGTGATTGCTCACTGTTACAGAGCAGCTAAATCTAGCAGTGCTATAAAACTAAAGTCAGGCCTGTCAAAGTTAGTACTTGGAACAAAAAATTATACAGAGTCATGTTCCTTGCTGCTAACTATATACTATATATATCCTGAGAGCTGCATGGTGTGTATATCATGTGATAATGCTAATGCGGGCGTAGGGATGACAACTCCAATTCTTGCAATTTTTCATGAAATCATAATTAACTGTTCCTAATGTGCACAATAATTATCTTAAGGTCTGAAAAATCTAAAATTTCTTCCGTTCTAACTAGGGTAATCACTGTTTGGATGTATGAAAATAGTAGAGCTGGCAGTGTAGTTTCTGCTATGTACTAGCATCGACTTTGGCAAATTAAAAGGGTCCTAACATGGAAGACATGCAAAAAGCAGCATATTGCAACTTATTTTGCAAGTAATTTAGACATTACATGTTTCTAAATAGGGATTCTTTGTCAATAGACTGAGGGAAAGGAAGGCCAGCAAACTAGAAAAGGGATGATTGATAGCGTCATTCAATCATCTGTCACAGCCAATGACTGTCTTATGAAATCAAACAAAACTTGTAACTTTAAAAATATTAGCAGGGCTTACCAATCTAAAGATGTTGTAAGCAGTGTCTTTGTATTAGGAGCGATACAAGACTGAGTAATTTGGTGAGAGCCGTGTTGGGAAATATAGGAATATGATCCCAAAAAAAATGTCGCAACTTTGTATGGTTGGATCACATACTATTGGATAGGCTATTGAGCATGCCTGAATCTTGAAGTGTGCCATGATTAATTATATCCTGCGTTTAGCTTAAATCCATGCTTTGTTTATATAAAGGTCGTGGAATACCCGAGTACAGGTAGTACGTCAGGGTTGAGGTGGACTGGAAAGTAAAGTATAAACATTGCATTGTGGGATACCATATTACTGTAGTACTATGGGGTCTGTGAGGCCAGCACTGAGAGCACAGCACACACCCCATCCTCCCCCTTCATTGAAGTTGTTATTATTATTCTCAGGGGTGTAAACACAAAGCTCACTCAAACTCCAGCATATTGTGTGATCCGACCTCTCTTTCTCAATTAACCCATATTTGGATTTCAATATAATAATAATAATATGCATCCTGGCGATGATTATTCCCATCATAATTATGATAAGAGCATCAACTTCACGTGTCACTGCGGGAGTATTATAGCATTGTTGATGTAAGGACGTCTTATCAATGCAAAGTCCGTAGCCAGCGAAGTAGGAAAAGTCACACATTTCGCTCTACATGAATTCTTATTATTTCACCACTTAGCGCTAAGTTCACTAATCACCTGATAAGAGTACCAGGTGAAACTTTCACTTTGTGTAGTTGAATACTGATGACTCAAGTATCTATTATAAATGTAAATATTGCAAGGTCATTAATACAGACAATATGCAGTCTCATGGTTGAAAATTCACAATATATAACCAGACCCGGATATTTGTGTCTCAAATCTGATAATAGCATAAATTAACCACTCACAAAATAGCTGATGAGTGTGTCTTATTGGTCGAAGTGATGCATACATGGCAACACACACCTGTTCTGATTTTTTGGCTTTATCAATATATCTAACTCCAATATAATGCTTCATCCTCTACTGTCTTATGAACTGTGTCACATTATAAAATGCACTCTTCGAATAATTGAATAGCAGTGAATGAACCCTTGTCAAGCGGCTACATGAGGGCCACAGCTACTTTTTTTGGCTGCGCAACAAGCCTACAGATGCGAATAAGACCATTAATCGATGCCTGATAAGGGTAAATCAGTAATATGATTCAGGATTAATTTGGCAAATAATTTGATGGGTTGTATGTCTTGCATATGAGAGAAAGCATGAAGGTCGACGGTCTAAAATTCACAACATATGAACTAATTGTACCCTGGAAGGGCACAACTCTTACGTTAATCTGTTTTCTAGAATGCCTAGGGTACATTTTAACATTTGTCTTTCTCGACTATACCATATTTGAATTTTAAACAATGTAACCTGGCAAAGCGTACTTGCAGGATATTTATGGTAAGAGTGTAAAATACGCACTTTGTGGCGGGAGTATTTAATATTGGTGACGTGACAAGGTCTTATCAATGCCAAGTGCACGGGACTGCGCCCTATTAAAAGTAATGGGTGTTCTACGTAAGTTCCAAATATTCACAGCTTATGACTAGATGCGTCAAACATTTGATAAGAGAACCTTTCACTGGATAATATTGCCAACTTTTGCACAAGTTTCTCTTACCTATGTAAATATTACAATGTCAGTAATACAGACAAAGTCACGTCTCATGGTCTCCCTTGATTAAACATTCATAACCAGATGGCGATGATTTCTGTCACACAACTGATGAGAGCAAGCAATTCACCGTTCACTGCCTGTAGCGGATTATATAATTCCTGGGACTGGGTCTTTGCAGGGGAATTAATTTATACATGACAACAGCATTGCGATGATTCATAGCCTACATGCGCCTATGACACAACACAAAAATCATAGCCACACACAAACCTTTCATCTGACGAGATGCCAAGCTTCTCGATCTATTGTATTATGATTTGAATTACATTATATTCATGCATTGTTTGTAATTGAAGGACAGGGGATGAAGCCGTGTCACGCGGCCCACACACAAAGTAAACACGTGACAAGGCTGTACAGTCAATGCAGGTAGGAGAATGACATCATGACAGCTAAGGGTAAAATAAAAACAAAATCCAGGACAGTTTTGGTGAATACATTGATGAGTTACATGTCTTGGATATGTTATATAGCAAGAGGGGCCAGGGTCTGGAATGTGCAATGATTAGGGATAAATAATACCACATAGGGCACAGCATTTATTTTCGGCATGAATCTGCCCTCAATTTGTAAGCAAAGGGGAGAATAACCGGAATCAAGCATTCAGGGCTTAGTGTTATCAATTGAGTTAATAATTAAAATGTTTAGCTTGAGGTAAATTTGAATCCATTATCATGCGGCACAGAGAGGAAGCAATGATATCTAAGAGGTCAGGAGCGAGATTGGGAACATCCTATACCCGTCTGAAGTAATTCACCAATCTCAGGGGTGTTTACAACGAGCTCACAGGGACCTCAGCGGCAAATCTCATCTCACCCCTCTTTCTTGACTATACGTTATTGGATGTTCAACTTAAGGTCTTATCAATGCTAAGCTGACAAAACAGCTCCCTAATGAAATTCACATTTTTTGTTCTACATCAGTTCTAAATAATACGTCACCACTCATGGCTAGATGCATCATACATTTGATAAGAGTACAGAAAAAGTCACGGCTCATGGTCTCCCGTGAATAAACATATATATAATCTGAAGACGGCTGTTTGCCTCACACAACCGATAAGAGCACCCAATAAACTACTAACCTCGATTTTCCTGATTTTAGGGCTGCGCCAATACCAAAATCTTATCCAGCTCACACTGTGCAAGTCAATACAAGTTCATTGAAAAATGCTTATAAACTACTGGACATAAACTCCAATATCCAAGAATTTAGGAATAAGTCTAAATCAATTTCTTATGATAATGTAATGCAATAAGGAAAATATATCTATTGCAATGCTCAGCCCTAATCTTGGGGAAAAATGGCATAAAACTCACTGTGTAAGATAAAACCCAGAGATGCAAAGCTATTGGTATGTAATATCATGGATTACAGTGATCAGGGGCGTATATTCTAAAAAATTTCACCCACTGACTTTTTAGAGATGAGCATAATGATCGGGTGCAGCCCGATCCACACGCTGTAGGCGTGGCGGGGAGGGTGTGGGTGTGTCAATACACCGGGCTTTTGATTGGCTTGTCCAGCTCAAGGTAAAAAGTCAAACTCTGTATGTACCATAATTCCTCACTTATAGGACATCTCCCCTTGGGAAAAGTAAAAATGCTCCAGTTATAAAGCACCCATTTGAACAAAATCTGTCATTGTTGGGATTTAAAACCCACAACATTCTTAATAAACAGCGATTACCAGGCAGACGCTCTACACACTGAGCTATTCAGCCTGGCTTGCACAACGTGATCAAGGATTTTGATACACGGATATCCCTGGTCCGTGATTGCTAATATACGCCACTGACAGTGATGAACCAATGGCATCAAGGAGACATGAACTGATAGCACAGCCCATCCCTCCACCCTATGAAGTTAACCATCATTCACAGAGGTGTAAACAATGAGCTCACTCTAACTTCAGCAGCGTGTGTCATCCGACCTCTCTTTTTTGAATATACCTTATTTGAATTTCTAACTAGATATCCTGGTTAAATTGTTTGCATCATCTTTGTGATAAGAGTGTTGAATTCATATTTCGCCATGCGGGAGATCTAAACATTGTTGACGTGAGAAGGTCTTATACATCTTAAGTTTAAGCGGCAGTGAAATAGGAAAAGTCACACTTTCTCTTCTACATAAATTCTAAATATTTAACCACTTACATGCAGTGTACATGCATCTGACATCTGATAAGCTCACCAAGTGGGCCTTTCACTTGTTGTTATGGAGTACTATTGACATAAGTTTCTCTTATCAATGTTAATATGGCAAGGTCAGAAATAAAGACAACGTCCCATCGCGTGGTCAATAATTCTATATATATAACAAAATGGCTTGCGTCACGCATCAGACAAGAGCACAGTATATTAACCACACACTGCTAGTCGCTGAAAACAGTTGATGTGACTATCCTTTTATAGGTGCAATTAATAGTACATGGAAGTAGCACACACAATCCTTCATCTAACCATCAATTATGACTAACTCATTTCATCAAAGTCAATTTGGGCAAGTCTTAGGCTAAGAAGTTGTCTTCTCTGACTGTTGAAATTTGGTGGCTCATTGGCAGTATAGAGTTATCTATCTATGTAAAACATTATAGGTTCAAGTGTGTGGATAGACTGCTTCACAGAGTAGAGGGATTCAGAGTAAATTTTTTAACAATAGTCAAGGAAAGAGTTTTTTACTCCTTGGTCAAAGTACCTGCAAGCTTTGTGTCGAGGGGAAAGTTATGGGAGGCTTGATGCCAAAAACTCCTTTCATCTATTTTTCACAATTATAGGGTTCTGGAGAATGAACTGAATTCCAAGTTTTTGATTACAGTAAAAAATAGAATATGCAGGTTCTCCCGTAAAAAATTATCTTTGTACAGCCTTACTCCACAATTAGATCTGATGTTTTATGCTTAAAATACACCTCACTATCCTAGCTAAATTGATACGATGGGTATAGCTAGGAAGGCAGTATTGTGGCAGTTTTTACAATAGGATTAACTACTACAATTAATGCTAAGCTCAAGAAACAGTTACCTAATAAAAGTCATACTTCTTGTTCGACCTAGGTTCTAAGTATGTTACCACTTATGGCTAGATGCTTCAAACATTTGATAAGAAAATCATAAACTGGTTATTATTGAATATTGATGACGCAAGTTTCACTTGTCAATGTAAATATTGCAAGGTCAGTAATACAGGCAATGTCACATCTCACAGTCTCCCGTGATTAAACATATTATCTTTAATCACGGGAGACCGTGGGACGTGACATTGCCTGTATTACTGACCTTGCAATATTTACATAATATATAACCAGATGGCCGCTGTTTACGTCACACAACTGATAAGAGCACCCAATTAACCACTAACTGCTTGTGGCTGAATATAGTTAATGTTACTGTCTCTTATCAGTGGAGTTTACATCACACATCAACATACACTTGAGGGTTACTAACAAAGCCTGCATGAGCCTGTGAAAATATTACACACTTCCCTAACATCTAATCTCTAAATATGACTCAGCTACTTTCTCTACTGGATCATGATTTAACTTTTTTGTGCAATTACGAGGTCTCATGGCCGATAATTCGCAATAAACAACCAGACGCGGATGTTTGTGTCTCACATCTGATAAAGGAATAAAATTGACCACTCAAAATATAGTTGATGAGTGTGTCTTAGCGGTCGAAGTGGGAACATGGGAACACACACCGTGTTTTAATTTTTGGCTTTAGCGCGCCTATCAATATATTTAACTCAAACATATGCTTCATCCTCTACTGAACTATGAATTGTGCTACATTATAAAATGCACTGTTCGTACATTTGAATAGCAGTGGATGAACCCATGCCAACCGGCTTCATAAGGGCCTGAGGTAATTTTTTTGTGGCTGCGCAACTAGCCTACAGTTTATGTGAATAAGATCATAAGGATAGAATAGTCATATGATTCAGGATAAATTTGGCAAATAATTTGATGGGTTGTATGTCTTGCATATGAGATAATACATGAAGGTTGAGCGTCTAAAATACACAATGATTAGGAACTAATTGTAAGGGCACAACTCTTAAGTTAATCGGTTTTAGTTTGTAACCGAGTTGGAGAATGCAAGCAGTCACTCAGTGTAATTTTTAGCATCTCTCTTTCTTGATGTGACCTGGCAAGGTGTATTTACAGGATAGTAACGATAAGAGTGCCAAATACACACTCCGCGGTGGGAGTACTAAACATTGGTGACGTGCGAAGGTCTTATCAATGCTAAGTACACGGAAAGCGCCCTATTAAAAGTCATGCTTGTTCTACGTAAGTTCCAAATATTCACCGCTTATGACGCGTCAAACATTTGATAGGAGAACCTTTCACTGGATATTATTGAATACTGTTACTTGAGTTTCTCCTATCTATGTAAAGATTACAAGGTCAGTAATAGAGACAACGTCACATCGCATGGTCTTCCATGATTAAACATACATAACCAGATAGCGACAATTTGCCTCACACAACTGATAAGAGCACCCAATTAACAACTAACCTTGACATTTGCTTTGATTTTTCCTGATTTTAGGGCTGCGCCAATACCAAAACTTTATTCAGCTCATGCTGTGAAAGTCACTACAAGTTCATTGAACAATGCTTATAAACTGCAAGACGTAAACTCCAATATTTATGAAATTCTGAATAAGTCTAAATCGATTTCTTTTCAAAATGCGATGCAAAAGGTAAAACATATCTATTGCAATCCTCAGCCCTGATCTTGGGAAGAAATTGCTTTTAATTCATTGCGTTAGATGAAATTCAGAGACGCCAAGCATGCATTACATTGATGAACCGATGGCATCAAGGAGACATGAACTGATAGCAAAATTTTAAGGTGTAACTTCTTTTTACAAATCAAAAGCTGTAAGCGGTATTCATGACCCGGATAAGTCCAATGATGGCTGCGGATTCATTTATCAAGCACCTAATTCATAATATACCCCAATATCCGCCATAGCTTCAGGAAAATGGGGCATCCCAGAATAAGTTGCTTTGTGCACAGTATTATCCTTCTTGATAGCAATTTTCCTGAAACATCAAAATATCCGAGCCAAAATATATCTCAGGATTAAGTATGATTCCATAGCAACAGGACCTGACCATAGAGATCGCAGGTCCTTACCAAAGCTATGAGGGGGCTCTTGACCACCCTGATGCCCTTTGACATGACACCCTTTGGGTACAATGAAAAACACTGACAATTATTAATTTTTAATGGTTTCGTTTCCATCAAGTTATGTATTTTGATTGATTATAAAGTAAAATATAGGACAAAATTTTCTTTCTACAACTTAAAATTTACTGCCAATCATGCTGTAAAGTTTTTATGCAATTATTTAAGGAATAATAACGTGTCAGAAAAAGAAAGGAAGTAGGGGTTCTGCGAAGTAGGTAGGGTAGCACAGCCCCCTGACTAACCTCTGTCACTATTCCCGATTAAATAAATTTTAATCAAGCATCACACAATGAATCAATGGAATCATGAGGTGTATTTAAGTAGTTTCTGTCATTATAATCCCTACTAAATACTGTGAAGTGGTGCAACATGGTTTAACTCATTACTTTGTTAGACACAAGAATCTGTTTTCTTGTCATACTTCTTATTATGGAGACATGAAGAAGTCAGCACCAGCTCAGCGTACGCTCCTGTCATTGTCTTAGTTGGATATACCAGCCTACAAGATGGGGAAACAGAATAACATCAATTGACTGTTGGGTTTGGTGTTACAGAATTATCAGAATCTGATTAGATTGCCTTTTCATGAAACGGATAAAAGAAAATAAAGTGGAATTTGAGAGAGCAATTACTCACGGAGGCATTCTACTGATGACCACAATATTCAGAATTGGGTATCTGCTCTCTTCGAGGAGGCTGTCTGTTAGTTTACGCCTCAAGTCTTTGGGTATTTCCGTAACTGTCCCATCAAATGTGACATCAGTAGACCAGGTCACAGTCAGAGTGTCATTGTCACAGCTCAACTTTGCCTGAGAACCAACCTTAGGGGTGCAGTCTGCAAATCAAATTCCATGGTTGGTTGGTATGGTATTTAAACATACAGTGTTTGATTTTTTTCTTGCATGCTCCATCATTCAACTCCTCCAGAGCCTAATTACAGGTTCAACACTGGCTTTGGGGTTGCTAGTGCTAGCTCAGAAGATTTTAACCCAAGCATTTCCATGTTGTAATTTATATTCAGCTTCGTGAACGTAAATTGTGCATCAAAGTTAAAGTTTACTCTTTCTAAATAGGAATACTGAGGTTCGGTTTTGTGTTGATGGTCATGCTCTATGTCCTCTGTCATGAGCTATGTATTTGCTCAGTAACGATATCTGTAATTAAGCACTCACCATGTTTACATATCTCTCTTATCTGGTTGACATTACCATTAGCGAGGGTTGTTAGAGTATCTAGAGCAACCTTATCAGCCAATACTGTACACTTTATATTGTCATACCTAGCAACAACATCTACTCTTCTCACCAACAAGTAACCTACAATAACAATAAATATTAGTTAAAGCATGGTATAGTATAACTGTAGGCGTTATATGTGGGCATTGCAGTTTCCATTCGGTATTAGGTAAATTCGCGACCTTGGTATATATATTAAATAATCAATAAATAATCAATGGAAATCCCATTTTCATTGGAAAATCCAACTGAATCCAACTTGAATTCAAGTTGTCTCCATATCACCAATGAGGAGATGATTCTAAGTTTCATGTCATGAAACTTAGAATTATCTCCTCATTGGTAATAGGGAGACAACTTGAATTCAAGTTGGATTTCCCAATGAAAATGGGATTTCCATTGATTATTTATTGATTATTTAATATATATACCAAGGTCGCGAATTTACCTATTGGCGACATTTCCAGTAAATAATACTGCCATGAATTAAAAAGTTGTCATTACTTTACAACATGAAATAAATAATACTGTAGCCCGCACCTTTAATTTCCACTTTGAGTGAACAGTTGGTATTTCTCCCTTTTATACGATAATTGTAAACCCCCACAGGTAGTTCTAATGTGTGAGTAGTACCATCTAGTGTGAGATCTAGCGGCGATAACCCAGTAGAAGCAGAAACAACTCCTCTTATTACTTCTGGACACTCTTCATTCTTAGGTACTGTACCTGGAAAATAATTAAATGCATAATGAAGGTTGAACAACATCTAGTAGATATAGGTAATGAAACATTACCAAGTTTGTCCTACGAGGAACAAAAAAACACCACAGAGGTCTTGGCAGCTGCCAACAGTAAGGAATATATAGCTGAGCTACATTATGATACTGATTAGCTATTTAAGCCCAAATTGCCGGAAAGTCTAACCGGATTAGGTGTTGGTGTACCGAGTTATGCAGGCCTAGATGACTGTCCTAGATGACTGTGTGTTTGATCTCACACACTAAAATGTACAAACATGAGCAGCTAAAAAATCTAAATATGATGGGTTATCTGTATACTCACCATTACTTACGACCGAAATATTTATTGGTAGCTTAAAATGGCAGTAAATTATTTATATTTATACTCACCATTGTTTATGACCATAATATTTATAGTGCAGTTGTCTTCATAAATCACATGAACTCCCACAGCTAAACTTGTGTTTACACTTGGAGTCACCTCGACTAATGCTCGCCCCTCATCAGATGTCACAAAGAGAGTCATGTTTCTGTCCTGACAAGGCACCCTAGTAGTAGTTCCTGCAGTTCAAATTAATATTTATTATTTCTGTGAGGATACTATTCAATATTATAGGAGAACAAATAGTGTCTGTTAGATATACATTTAGTTTGGGTTCTGAGTTTAGGTACTTTTGAACCAAGTATTTGAGGTGGTATCATTCATTCAACGGGCAGCAAGGTATTTTAATGGATAGCTTGAATTAATTGGCAATCAATTATTTATATTTATACCCACCGTTATTTATGACTATAATGTTTATAGTACAGTCGCTTATATGGATCACATGTCTACCCACAGCAAGTTCAGTCTGTATGTCAGGAGTTATGTCCACTTGTGCTTTCTCCTCATCGGATGTCACATAGAGAGTCAAGTTTCTGTCCTGACAAGGTGTTTCGGCGGTAGTTATATGGGTAGTAGTTGATGGTGTGGTAGTCGTAGGTATTGGAATAGTTTTCGGTTCTGGATCTAAAATATAACGAGTTTGATTTGGTTGGGTTGGTTTGAACACCTCATTCAAATAAAACGAAAATGTGGTGAAGTGGGAATTCAATATGCTCCATCCACCGATGACTGCACTGCTAGCCTTTAAAAGGTCAGTCACATATGGATGTATCAAAAATTCACCATATACTACTCTGCTTTATGATTTAATTATTTCCATTCTCCTTTTTTGGAGTTATCTTTTCATGTGAGGCAATGAAGTAAATATTATCGAATATCTACTATTTATAGAAAACATCTATTTTCCTCTAACATGATTATCAGGCAGGGATAGGTAAAGTTATATAAATGACCAGCATGTACTTACCTATAAAATCAACTTGAGATAGCAATGTATATATAGTGTACTCACATATGAACTGCTGGATCCTCTTGTTTTGTCCGACGTACAGAGAAGTGTTAGTGATGAGTAGAGAGCTGGGATAGCTCAGACATCCTGAGCAGAGATCCAGTGTGGTCATATGGGTTGTAGAATAGAGAGTTTAGTAGAGAGCCGTCTGTGTAGCCTGAGGTCCCAGGTGACCCGGATATAAGTGTTATTATCTTCTCTCTGTATGTGATACGGTAGAGAGCGTGGTACGCTGCTATGACATACAGATCCCCTTTGTCATCCTGTGTCAGGTGTGTGATATACTGGAGTTGGTCGGACTTAACGAAAGTACCGACAGAGGCTGAGCTTACATCGACTGTCCTCACGGCTTTGTTATGCCAGTCAATGACGAGAAGCTGACTTTCATCATTCCTGTCTCTTATTACAGACCAGGGAGCGGAGAACTGACCGGAGCGACCGTCTGTGTATCCCCGTGACTGACACTGTCCAGAGAACACAGAGGTGAGGCCTGTGTGACGGTTAATCTCCCTGAGACAGTGATTATAAGGGTCGGCTACAACTACACGCTTATCTGAGATCTGTGTGAATCCATAGATGAGTCCGAACCTAGCCTCAGATCCTCTCCCCTCTCTGTATCCACTCTTAGAAGCGTTCCCGGCTATGGTCGTAGACGTTGTACCATCGCTGGTCTTCAGGGAGAAGTGGGCTGTGTACAGTATGTGACCGGGTTGAAAGAGATCTTCTTCCATGTGAAAAGTGGTGGTGGTGGGGAAGTTTGTAGCTGTAGATCTCTCTAATCTGTAAGATTAATATTATTAAGTAAATGGACGATGTTTGTTAATTTGATTGTATTAACGCAGTAATTATTGAACAATAAAACCACAGATATTGCAAATGCAAATGCAATATTTTAAATTCATAATTTAAATGAAGTGTATTTTTCGCATTCTAAGTATTTATGTGCTGGTGGGTGAATCAAATATATCAGAATTATTAATTTTCCCAAAATTGATTCAATTTGATTCAAATGGATAATTGTGTTTTCTATCAACCAATTAAATTTAAATGCAGGTTATGCACCAGACAGTAAATTATATAATATTTTACACGCGGCTTTTGCTCACAGTAAGTTTCGCTTATTTGGAGTTGTCTCATGTTATATACCATGAGGAGGCAATACACAAAATTTCAATTAAGCGACCTAAATTCAAAATCTTGAGTAAAACAATGCTTCAATTAATCAACAAAAATGTTTGCAAGGTATAAATTACAAAAAAGTAACAGCTTGTACCAAAATTAATGTGTAATATCACAAATCACAAGAAGGAATGAAACGATCAAATGATTAGTTCACTGTAAATTGCCTACCCTGAAACTGATATTTTTACTAAAGGATATTCTAGCATAGAACTCAGAAGGCTTTCAAACCCCTATTTATCACATCAATTGGTAGTGACTCACCGATCAACTAGAGACTGCGTATCCTGATCCATACACCACCCAGTATTTAGTGTCACACAACAAAACACCTGTCAAAACAATGATGGTATTAATTAAGTTTGTTACAAAAGAAATAAGCAAGGTACTGTAGGTTAGGGGGGAGAGAGACACCCCCCATATAAAGAGAATACTGATTCCCCATTGAGACCCTCTGCACACTCATCATATAAGTGTTATGTCAGGGTTAAAGTATGTCACGCTTGTAATCTTCTGTACTATAACTACTTCTTTTTTTTTTCAGGATTATTACATAATATCAATTTTAAGGTTATAATTGAATTGCAATTCACATTGTACTTACAAGGAAAAGTGCCAGTCTCAGCTCCATGATTTTCAACAGGCCGAATATCTTCGTCGGACTATAGCAATATTGATTATACACCTCTAGTCTCTCCTCAGTACGGTAAGTGAATGAACTCGCAGTGAACATAAACCCGCTGCGGAGGTATTTAGCTAGCGGCAACTAATATTTAACCAGTTATCTTTTATGTGCGTCAACCTTCAGATAAGAGAGCCGAGTAAACCTTTCTCTGCCTGGTACTAAATACTGTTGACGTAGGAATCTCTTATCAGTGTAAACATTTAAAGGTAGCTATATCGGACAAAATCGTGTGTCCTGTTTTAACAAAGTCCCCATTATTGAACCAGGGTACTGCTGTGTGCGTATATCACTGTAAATGTTACAGGAGGCAACAAACTTAAATTCTATGAAAAAGGATGTAAATGTTGGCATGCCTACCTGAGTTTCACTTGATGAGGCCCGATATTTACAAGTCTGAGTCTGTTGCATCAATTAAGCTATAATGATAATAAGGAGTGACAACTCTTTGTTTGTCATCAATATCTCTCTAACGGCACACAATTCTTGTGGTGTTATTAATTGTGTAACAATTATACCTGTTCCTGTAATTGTTGACGAGGTTTATCAAGGGGCCTGATGTTTACAAGTCTGAGCTGGTTCAATCAACTGAGCTACAATGATATTAACGAAGGATGACAGCACACACTTCTAGCGCGTATCAATTTTAGCCAATTTATTTATAGCTATCTTTTATTCAATTGCATTGCATGGATCTCATGACATCAAACTACCTTAACCTTACATACTAGCAATAATAGATTTGCAGCGTCTAACTTCTATACGTAAACTGCCGTAAATACCTGATGCCCTTAACTTGTAGAAACCATTAATGATAAGATCATACGATTAATATAAAAGTGACACAACTCAATCAACTCATCAAGCTGTGAATGTTGAATTTGTTGAAGCAAGCTCTACAAATACTGCTGACCTTGTGCTTGTTATTGGGGCGGCGTCATAGCTAAGCCACTCTCCTATTTAATCGACATCAACCCAGTTAATGTCATAACCGCTTATTCTAAGGCACAACCTAACAACAAGTTACAATCTATAGAAAAATTTTGAGTTGCTCTTCAGATATCTCAGCCTGCTATCAATTCGTATATCCATAGCGTGCATGTGAGGGGATTGGGGGACCAAAAGTAAGGAAGGAATGGAATAATCAATTGATTAGTGTTGTACCCATTGAGACATATTATGATTCTTGAGCCGCCTATCCCCTTGTAGTAAATTGCACATTGCAATGTTTCATAAGCATTTGATGATTGAGCCGCCTTTAGAGCATGTTGCCTCCTGCTATAAGTCAAATTAAACTTAAATTCGAATAACTTACTGAGACCGCACAACTCTAACAGTATAATTCTGCCTGCAGTGTTATGTGGCTAGTACCAACTATATAATATAACATGGTAGCTTTTATGCGCATTAGATTTTATACAGAGAGCATACCTGCCCTGTATAATGGTGGTAATTATTTGATACACAGTCATTCAGAAGAGCAGTTTCACTTAACATTAATTTTGTATGACAAGTCTGTTATCTTCAAAGATTTAACCAAGGCAGCTTGTCTCAGCTATCAATAAGCTAGATTTTTAACAGGTGAGATAATATAAGGAAAAGCATCTAAGTTTTGTAGGACAGCTGGCTGCACATTATTAGGGAGCGTGATGATGTCTTTTTTTAGAATTCACAGGCACCTATGGGTCGGTATAAGGTAAAATAGTTCAATGAGAAAAAGTAATTTATGTGTACGTACAAAAAACCCGTCAATTCAGCATCGCTTACAATTACAAAGCCTCCGTGATTATTTAGTACATGATTGATTGATAATTTTTTTATATTTGTTCATTATTCATTTACAAGGCATCCTGGATTTTTACAAAGGTATTGGTAAAGGCGTTCACCTCTCAACGCTTCTGAAGTGAATAGGTTTGAGTCCCGCTGCTGATTAAGGGTAGATATACTGGTTGTGTAAGGGTTGTGCCGCACAGACTCATCCAATGCCACACAAACAGAACCAGCGGTAAGATGAGTGATAGACTAAGAGACTCTGCTTCCAGAGTACAGAAGTAGCTAAAGCTACAACACCTTCCTTCTTACTTTACTGTTTAAAGTTTGCCTAGCTGGCTGTCCTCTGGTTCTCAAAAACAATGACAATAATATCAGGTGTATATGCAATGGGAATTAATTGACATAAAGTTTGAAATTCTTTTTGCAAAATCATTTTAGGATGATCAATGCATACGGGTGGGTTGATGTAAGTTTGACCGGAAATATGTGAAAATTGCAATGGTCTTAAATATGGGGCCGCTGCAAAATTCTGACAAGTAAACATAGTTTGCATATAAAGCAATTGGGAAATATATAGATGTGTTGGACCTAATAGTAGCACTAGCAGACAACTTGCACAATCAGCTGATTGCAGTAAATATAGCATCTTCAAAGGATTGTATGTTTGATGACAAATGAGGCTGTGGCCAATTCAAAATTCAAATTTGTCTTATATATGGGGCCACTGAAAACTCTGACAAATAGTTTTCAACCCAAAATCACCAATGAAGATTGGCTCATTTTGCTGTATTTCTTTATTTCTTAACTTGATCCCTTCACTCGATGATTAATCAAATAAAATTCAAAACTTGCGCTTATAGCAACTTTAAAGGAAATATATTTTTCAGTGGCCTGTCTGGGTAGGTTACGGAACATTTAAAGGTTGGTGAAACTGGTGAGCACTGGAAGGGCTGGGTGGGGAAGGTGGGCTTGTGGCTTGTCCTTTATTAACTAGGTAACATAAGCATAATTATTGGTTCTGAATAGATAGATGTTGGAAAAGAGTGATAGGTTATTTGGGCACTATGTCGTTGTGTTGAACCCAAACTGTTGACCCCTGAATCCACATTTGGACCCCAAAAACCTAAAACTGTCATCTGCAAACCCAAAACTTCAAGCTACAAACCGAAAAATAGGAGCTGCGAACCCCAAACTTAATTCATGCTGCAAACCCCAAACTGCAAGCTGCAAGCCCGAAGCTGCGAGCTGAAAACCCCAAATGTGAGGGGAGGGGA
This sequence comes from Membranipora membranacea, assembly GCA_914767715.1. Taxonomy (NCBI): domain Eukaryota; kingdom Metazoa; phylum Bryozoa; class Gymnolaemata; order Cheilostomatida; family Membraniporidae; genus Membranipora; species Membranipora membranacea. The sequence goes on from OU612072.1 coordinate 21,375,741, forward strand.
TGGGAGGGAGGGAGGGAGGGAGGGAGGGAGGGAGGGAGGGAGGGAGGGAGGGAGAGAGACGGAGAGGGAGGGAGAGAGAGGGAGTGAGAGGGAGTGAGAGGGAGTGAGAGGGAGTGAGAGGGAGGGAGGGAGGGAGGGAGAGAGAGAGAGATGATAGTCAACTTTTGCACCCAGAAACTTAAAAAACTTTTGAGAGAGACTCTTGCATTGATACAAGCGTCCTTAAAAAAACAGGGTTTAAGATAAAATTCATTACTTCAGTTTGTCACCGTTCAGCGTTTAACATTTGATAAGAGAGGGAAGTAAACCTCTCATTGTTCCAAGAAACTGTGGGCTGCAGGCGTGTGCCTCTCTTATCAAGGTATTTAGCTTGGGGGCTTAATCATGGATCTCAAGCTTAATTCTCCTTAACATCAGCTAAACCTCCAACTTTTGTAGTCAATATTGCTATCAAGCAAGAATATTAATTGGTATAAAACACTTCAATGTTTACAAAATCGCAGGCGTGCGCCTGCAACAATTTACTAGAAAAACTTTCATTTAGAATAAAAATTAAACAAAGTTCATTCATAAATAAGGCCAGATAATCATTTGGTAACCCCTTCTCAAAAAATACCTTCTTTCATATGTATGCAATCCGTATAAAATTACAAGATTTTGATCAGCAAATAATGCTAAAGATTTTATGTTTTTAAGTGATTTGAATCGCTACTCATTGGTGGATTTGTTTATCTGCGTCAAGGAAAAATTGGCAACTGCACTGTTTTATAAGAAATGTGCCCATAGTATAGGCAAACTGCATTCTAGGAAAACTTACAATGAAGATTGGCTCACTTTGTTGTATTTCTTTATTTCTTAACTTGATTCCTTCACTCGTTGATTAAACGAATAAAATTCAAAACTTACGCTTCAGAGTAACAGATTGAAAAAAAAAAAAAATCAATTAACTAATTAATTGAATGGCACGACACATTAGCAGGACTAAAATTATGAATAAAGCTTTTCTTCCAAAGATATCTACACATGAAGTTTAGAAAACAGGATAGAATTAAATGGAAGAAAAGAGAGGTGTGCAGGGAGTAAAATACTTTGCGAGACATGGCAAAGAAATATATTTGAAGCTATATTTCACTCTAACCTATCATATTATCACATACCTCAAGATGGTATTTAATACTATATTGTAGTATGGTATTCAATTTTTTATATATTCTGTTTCATTGAGTTGCTATGCTGGTACATTATGAATATGATCATCATGGAATGTGTCCACGCCCAAATCAGCGCTTGTCTCATCTTGGCTATTCTCCTGGCCAGATTGATTCTCCCTGTTGCGTCTTTTGCCCTCGGCAACATTCATCCGGATGCAGCTGAACTGTAATCAGTACAAATCAATTTTAGTCAAGAAACCCGCATTAATTACAGTACACTTGTGATATCAAACCGTATACACACCAACATCAGTATACAAATCTGATATCACTGTTGAATGAAATCCAAACCAGAAGTCCTGTGAACTGAAACAATGTCTCAAGTCTGTTTTCAAAAGTTTGGTCTTGCTGAAGCTTCTATGGCTCAATATTAACACACAAACACGCCTTTCAAAGGAAGTCAGTAAATATACTTACCTTTCATTCCTTTTGTTGGTGATGGTCCTCAGTCTGACGACATAAGCGGCAAATACTAGAGCAGAAATCACCACTTTAATCCCAACAACTAAAGATATAAATGCAACATTTAGATTCGATATGCCAGGTTGTTCTGCTGACTTTCCGGCTGTGTTTGCGAAGTTTCCCTCTGAAAATAAACAAGGAAAATATTTATTGAGTGGGTTTGCTATTTTGCATTTTACTTCACTGATGGAATCATAATTCAGCAAGATTTGTGCATTCAGGGAGAAAAATATTTGTTATGCATTGATAATATGTCATTTCTGATTTAGTTTATTTCATTGAAAGGAGAGTGAAAATGACTCATCAGCCAAAAAATAAAAGGTTTCTACCAGTTTGCCTACAGTTGGGTAACAATGCGTGTAGAGGGGAAGAGAGTCTTGAGCCAGAAATAGTAAATAGGAATAATAACCTTCTGTAGATTGTGGTTCTGGTGTAACATATGATGTACTTTTAGCTGTTGATATCCTCGGCATCCTCCCTGGCAAAGTTATAAAAGTAACTGTCGTGTCCATCAAAGTAGCTGTTGGTAAAACCTGAAAAAATGTTATAACTTTTATTGATAAAAAAATTTAAAACACATAAATAATAATAAAATAACATAAATTGCATGGCGACAACAAAGAAGTAATTCCTTCATTCACAGCAGACAGCGTTCGTGTCTACCGACCAGGCTATTGATTACAATATTCATGCATTCTTTTATGGATGCTTAAAATTGGTAATAAACCACTTATGTTGTTGCTTACCATTATGAATGACTGCAATATTAATACAGTTGCCTCTATGAATCACATGACTACCGACAGCAAATCCAATCTGCTCGGGACCTGTATCCACAAACGCTTTCTCCTCATCAGATCTCACATAGAATATCATGTCACTGTCAGGACAAGGTGCTCCGGAGGTAGTTTGCAGAGCAGTAGCTGATGTTTCTGTGGTAGTTGGAGTTATTTGCATGGTCGTCGGTTTTTGATCTCACAAATAAAAAAGTTTGATATGGTTGGGTTGATTTGAACACCTCATTCCTCATGAAATAAAAACTCTGGTGAAGAAATGCATATAATATGCTTCATCCAATGATTACTGCTCTGCTAGTGTCACCAAGGCCAGTCATATGAGGAGGCAGCAGAATGTTCTTTATAAATGTCATGTCTCCATTTTCGGAGTTATCTTTTTATGTGAGGTACATTGACATACATTTTATCAAATATATATATATTAATATCAGGTTTTGTTTCAATTTCAAAAGACTACCCACCATTAGTAGGCAAAGTAAAATATTGACCAGCATATACCTACCTATGAATTCAGATCGAGAAAACATAGATAATCATTATTTATAAGTGTATATACAGTGTACTCACATATAAACTGCTGGATTCTCCGACGTTGTCCGACATACAGAGAAGTGTGAGTGATTAGTAAAGACCAGGGTTTCGTCAGACATCCTGAGCAGAGATCCAGTGTGGATACACTGTCTGCGTTCGGGTCTACTAGTCATATCTTTTTGTTGTACTCATCGGTAGTAGTGTCTGATTACCTATGTACAGGAGTTGGCGTGGGGAGTTGAATAGAGAGTTTAGGAGAGAGCTGTCGCTGTAGCCTAATGACATTTCGATGATAAGGGTAATTAACTTCTCATAGTATGTGATATGGTAGAGGGAGTTAGTTACTATGAGCTTTGGAGCCAATATTTACTGTTCTCACAGCCATGTTAAAGCTGTCGGTGATGAGAAGCTGCATGTCATCATTGTTGTCCCTTATTACAAGCCAGGGACTGTTGAACTGACCGGGTTGACCATCTGTGTATCCCTGTGACCCACACTGTCCCAAAAACTGTGAGGTGGAACTTGTACCACGATCAATCTCACTCAGACATCGCATACTTATGTCAGCTACAATGACACGTTGATCTGTAATCTGTATGAATCCCATGGGTCCTTTGAACCAAGCCTCAGATCCTATCCCCTCTCTGTATCCTCTCATTGCAGTGTTCCCTGCTATGGTGGTAGAGGTCGTACCATCGCTAGTCTTTAGTGAGTTCTGATCGAGGTAGATCACATTGTTGCACGCGGGTTGTTGAGGTCACATGGCTGATAGCTGTGTAGTTTGTGGCTATAGACCTCTCTAATCTGTAAAATTGATATAATTTTGTAAATGTAATGTTACTAGTCCAGTAGTTTTTGAACAATGAAATTTCATATTCTGGTGATGCAATGTTTTATAAGTAAATTAATTAATCAAATGTGATGTTTTACAATTAAAATTTGGATGAAGGGTGTTTAGGCATATGGTAATTATAAAAGCGATGTTTTTAATGGAAAATTTTCAGGGTTTCATGATATAATACTACTTTCAATAAACTGGCAATTCAAATATGACCCGTAAAAACTTTTTCATGCAATTAATACCAATGAAGAATGCAGCTTTTTCCAAATAACCAAATTCGGCAAACGCATTAGATATATAAAATATAAAAATTTGACAAGCAATTTTTTTCACAATACATTTTGGTTATTGGGCGTTGTCTTCTCCCATCAACAATCGGCAGTATTTGAGTATCACAGCTTACGAAGAGCCCCGGTTTTAAACCAAGGCCATTTATGACCACTTCCCTCAGCATGGCCTACTCTGAATCTGATATTTTTAATAGAGGGTTTTTTCACGTGAAACTTTGAAGACTTTCAAACTCATATTTATTATCACAGCGACCTGCATATGTGAATAGAATTTATATTGACGGAGAGTGACTCACTGATCAACTAGATCATGGGCGGGCAACTTTTTTTTGCAAAAGGCCGCATTTTGGCCAAGCTCAACTCAAAAGGCCGCAATTTTTATATAGGAATAATAAGGAATATGAGGTTTTAGTTGGTACTGTTTATTCGTACTGATTAGAACAGATTTACATATATCACATGTTTCAGTCAATGGGACTTTTGGAATTGGTCCATATCTTTCATGAGTGCATCAAAATCTGGCTCAATATCGGAATTGGATATGACGAGAATGTCCCTTAGGTGTTCATCCGTCAGCCTTGACCTGAATTTGTTCTTAGCATACTTCATTGTCGAGAATAATTTCTCGCACCTGTACGTACTACCAAACATGGCTAGCCATTTAGCAGCAAAACCTCTTAGCCTCGAATATCTTAGCGGCAGAGATTGATATGCTTTCACTATATCTGACCCAGGTGTAAATAATGGGGAGTACACCAGATCGTGTTTCAGATCCATGACTTCAATGCTGAGCCTAGTAGGTACAGTGCTGACAGAGAGTGGTGCGGTGAACATACAGAGATCATCACTGTGCTTTTTAAAGTCGGCAAAGCGTGTCTCAAACTCATCTCTGAGTTTTCCTAAGAGTTTGGAGTAGCTGTCTAACTTCAGATTCATATCATCTCTGCTAAAAAGATGAGGAAATGAATCGCTGTCTAGCTCTCCGTCCATAAACTGGTCCATCCAGATACCAAGCTTACCGCTGAAACCGCCAACATGATGGTAAAGATCGGCAATGACATTACTGTTTCCTTGGAGTCCTGTATTCAAGGAATTGGGCTGTGAGATAATGTCTACCGCAAATGCAAAATCATTGATAAATTGTTCATCGTTGAATTCTTCTATATCGGACCCCTGGGCTCTATAGAACTCGGTTATCACATCTTTGAGATCATAGACTCTGTTCATCATCCGGCCCCTTGATACCCAACGTACTTCTGCGTGATATGGGACATCCTCATACTCTGAATCAATATCCTCCAGAAACTTTCTGAACTGCCGATGTTTCAACCCTTTACGTCTGATGTCTTTGACGATGTTGTTTATGACACTCATAAGATTCTGGAACTCGAGGGTTTTGGCACAGAGATTTTCCTGATGAATGATGCAGCGGAACGTCTGAGGCAAAGGGGATATCCCGTTTTCTCGCATCTCATTCAGCAGCAGTGTAGTGAAACCATTTCTAACTCCTGTAAAATAAAGGTTTTTTCCATGATATATAAGTTTAAAACTATGCATCAAAATTGACATGTTTGGAAATTAATATGGTAATTTAATATGTATCTTGTTATCATGAGTCAGGATAAACAATACATGATGACTATTAACATCAGGAAGGGATATACTCTCCCACCCTCCCTATTAACATTATCAATGTCAATTAGCTATTTGGAGTTGTTTGTTTCTAATAAAATGAGATAACTCCTAATATTTTAATAGGCTAATATAATTTGTCTATCTATGCTATTGCCATATATACGTATAGTGCAGGTATAAGTGAGTATGTAGTTTGTACCTTTCATTGCTGGAGCTCTATCTGTGGCTATGGACACTAGTTTGGTTAAATCTAGCTGATGTTCTTCAATCACATGTTTTACCTCTCGGAGGATATCAGCCCCTGTGGTGGTATCCTTCAGGCTTTGGAGTGACAACATCTGTTCTGTTACTGCAAGGGAACTGTCAACACCTCTTATAAACATTGCTAACTGAGCTGTATCAACGATGTCAGTGGACTCGTCTAATGCAAGAGAAAAAGACACAAATGTCCTGATTTTTTCTGCCAGCTGAGTTTGTAGGTTTCGGCTTAGCTCCTCGGCCCTTCTTGTAACAGATCTCCGAGAAAGAGAAATTGACTTCATCGTATCCTTTGCTTCTCCGTTCAGAAGGATTGTATCGCCAACAACAGTGATACAGTCTTTGATAAGCTCTCCGTCCATATATGGTTTGCCTGGATAAAATTTGAATTGCATTTGAAATTTATAGTACAATCTATACATACTAGTACTCATAACATGAGTAGTAGTATGTACGTATTGTGTAAATTAAAAAGATGAAATATTATTTCATCTTTAAGTAACAATCTGTGCAGAATTTTGATCAATTGAGTATTTAGTCATCCCTAATTATGCATTAAAAAAACAACTACAATGCTGATAACATAAGTATTTAAACTAGCTGTTACCTCTTTTCATCATCAAATGAGTGATTCTGTAGCTGGCTAGCATAGCCTTTTCATTGCTCTCTACTGGGCCCCTCATCATCGTCTGCTGACGCCTTCGTTGCTGAAGTAAGGCAGCAACTCGCTCCCGCCTGAGCTCTGGTGCCATCTGGTCATATGTACCAGCATGTTTTGATGCGTAATGCGACTTTGCATTCACTCGCTTCAACGTTTTGAGGACATCGTTTCAGACCAAGCGTATCATGCCCTTCCCACCATTCCCAATCATCAAAAACTCGTCTGTCCAATCGTCATTGAATCGGCGATTTTCCTCTGATATTTTTCTTTTGGCAGCTGCCATAATATTCGAATTGGCAATTCTTTGACTGCTGATCAGATATAGGCCTACTAAATCTAGTTGAAGTTTTGTGACGTCAAGTAATGTTACGCTTGGATCGCTTCTGATCAAGAGTGGTTGGTATCCCCGCTGTGATTTGTTGAGTGGGGTGGCGTGGGAATTCCCCTAACATGCTTGTATGTTTGTTGCTTAGCTACACAAATGGAACAGAAAGGTCGAAAGTTTGGAGGTCCTGACAAAGTAGTGCTCCTATTTATACATGATGCGTACGAGTAATACAACATTTATACCTAATAATTTTTACAGACATAAGGCCCCAATTAGGCCGCATAAGATTGACCATTAGGCCGCACCGGCAAAAAGGCCGCAGTTTGCCCACAGCTGAACTAGATACTGCACATCGTGATCATTACACCATCTACTATCCAGAGTCACACAACATAACACCTGTCAAAATGATACCCTTGATTTAGTTTGTTACACGAGAAATTACCAAAAAAAACTTTTTTCAGGGGAGGGGACAATCCTGATAATTTATTTGAATTAGTTTTATATCAGGGTTTAAGCAAACCTGCTAAACATCACAAGTGCTTCAACTACGCTTTCTTCTTCAGAACTCGTATTTATTTCCAGGTTATTTTGGAGTCACAGTTTATATATTGTACTTGCAAGGAAAAGTGTAAGTCTCAGCTCCATGATTGCTAACAGACCGAATGTGTTTATGGTGCGGTAGAAAGATTTGATATACACCACTAGGCTCACCTCAACAAGGAGAGCAAAGAAAGCTTTAGCTATTGTCATTGTTAAGCAAGAACTTATGACACATATGGTTTTGGTTTCATAGATGAAATTCTGGTTTCAGAGCATAACGGTATTGGCAATGAGTCAGAACAGCTCACTGAGAGCGCACTGCTCTGGCTGTGATATTAAATGCTGTTGTTGTGAGCCTGTTTATATAATTCATGCCTGGGAGCTGAGTAGAACTACGGAGGAACTACTGGAGAACAATTGTCATTGGATTCTTTACAAAAAATGTGTAAAAATGATTGATCATATCCAGATATCGATAGTATTACAAATCTTCAATCATACTAATTACAGATCTATTTTTCTGCATAAATGTTATGATCATCATGCACATATTTGCATAATTTGATAATGCAAAACAACTCAAAGGCCCTTCGGCGGAACTTATTGGACATGGTCTGCTTAAAACGAAACCACTTATCAACCGGTATCAGCTTATCTGTATTACCAAATACTGTCTCACTCAAAAAGTGCTACATTCAAGAACCCAATTAAAAGGTTAGGAACAGTTTTTGTTTTTAAGTTGTTTTTATGTTAGGTTTCTGCAATAACTTAATGATAACAAGATCAGATTCTAATAGTGAGTGGTCGGTAATGAAAGGCCGCTCCCACAACTCCTGGCTCACAAATATCGTTGTGCTTAGTTGATGGGTTATTTATTTATAAAATTATGTTTGATATTATATTGAAAAATTATAGACTTGGACAATTTAATAATCGTTGTGTAATTATAAAAATTTGAATATGATTTATATAAACAGTTTCCATTTGTATATATCAACTTTTAAAATACATTTTTAACCAAGAATCGGCAAAGGGCCGTTTGGACGGTAACTCAGCATGGGTGAATCACGGTGCAAAAAACTTGAAAAATTATTTTGCGAAAAAATAAAGTTATAAAAATATATCATAGCAATGAAATGAACAAAAGACAATCATTGTTTCGAGGGACGGTGGCGTTACAGACTCAGATAGGATATACACGGACGGATAGGTACGTGGACTAGCAGTAATATGAGCAGCAGAAAGGAAAATAATGGATATGGTTGTCATAAACCTTAAGACAAAATTTCTAGGAAAGCAAGCATTCAAAAAATTCAACCAAAACATACAAAATCCAAAATTTAGTTATTCGATTGTATTGCCGACTTAGCAGTAAAAATCTATTGGTGATGTTTTACGTACTGCCAAAAAATTGTACCTTCAACAACATTGGTTTGGGGTCACAGTCCTAAATCTAGTTTGAAACCATTATTAATTCATCTAGGAGAAGGAAAGTGAAGGAAAAAGGTGCAAAATCTTTCTGTGAGAAATACAACATGAAGAACATGAGAGAAAAAAACTTATAAGCTAACAGTCACCTAAGCTGCCTTAAGGTGGGAAAGTTGGAACTTCTTGTAGGGTCTTGTTGACAGTTGCAGTACCGGCAGACTCAAGTGCCTGATCAAAGTCTCACAACTCACACAGCAACATTGCCATGTGTGAGGAATAAACTACACAACACTAAAGTAATCTCGGGTAAGACAATACAGCGATTGGTAAAATATTGTTTTCAGTACAGAAATAAGGAAAAGCCGATAAAAATAAACAAATCTAGGAGATTTATCATCCCAGGAGTGCCGACCAAGTGCTAGGGGGACAATCACCAGTACAATAAGAATAAAAGGAAACACAGCTGTGTACGCATAGTCAACTGAATCAACTTTTTCTAAGTTTTCCACATGTTCACATCTGGAGTTGCCCTCTCACAAGTGTACTTGAATATTGTAAGACATTACATTATGCTGTGACTCGACCCTGTTAGATATTACGGAGTTAAATGGAGATGATTATTCCTTTTATATCCAGTCATCAGTTACCTTGATCTTCTACTCATATATTAGGTAGATGCGTCGTCCCAGCTCCCTACAAGCAGAATTAAAGGCATGTCAATAAATAAAACATAATCGTTTTTCTAAATAAATGGATAGCTTTACACTACCAGTTCCATATATACAGCCTATTTTTCTGGAGGGTACGGTCTCACACCACTACCCCTCCTCCCCCACAAATAAGGCAAGACAAGATATTGTACACAGTCTCTGATCAGCCTTATACAAATGTTTTATGTTGAAAAGATTGGCGAAGGTGAAATGGAGTTGGCTTTAGCGTTAGCAATAGGTGCAAGCCCGCTACCTCCGAGTTGCGATAAGCAGGCATGCAATATAGTGCCATGAATATACTGGAGGGCTTGAATTGTGCCTGTTACTATTAGTTCTAGCTGCATTACCCTCGGCTGCATCAATTCTTAAGAATATACTGCTCTACTGACACATGACACTAGTAAGCACTCAATTCTAGCTTGCTCAGGTGGGAGTCCACATGAAAGAGATCAAATTTAGCTAACATTCAAATTAGTTATTCCACGCCAATGCAACAGAGTGAGCTCTTCCTAGCACGACTATTTTACTTCTCTAGGGATTTTACTCCGGATAAATAAAAATGCCTTCGTCTGAGTCTCTGGGTAAAGTAAAACACAAACTTGAATAGATGATTGGTTTGGGTGAATTGATTGTATGTATTCCTACTTATTTCTGAGAAGTGAAACAAACACCAGAAGGGAAGGATGGAGTAATGGTTACCTAAGTCTTATGGTACTGTTGTCCTGCGGGTAACCAGAGATATTCGGTAGATTCTAAAATACACAGATCAAGAATGAGTCATCAAGTTGATTAAATTTTTCAAAGAATTAAATTCAATACTTGAAGCGATAAGTTTTCACATAGCCTTAATGCTGTCTCATTGGCATTTAAGTGCGAAGAGACATGAACAGCATATTTACATCATTATAAATTTAGAATGACGGTTTCAGTTCAGTGCAAATAGAAGTTGTCCCTTCTTTGATGTAGATTAGACAACTTCTATTTACCAGAAGAAATCTGAACTATATCAACCAGGAGGCAGGGAGGGTTGGATTTCAGGGCGGAGGGTGTCCCACCCTTTCTGCTTGAGGTAATAGTATACCTAAACAGGACATGGTGATGTTGCACCATTGAATTTTGTAGTACCAAAGATGGTGTTGTTGATTTAAAGTCAAAAGACCAGATTTGTTAATAACTATATCAATTTTGATGACATTTCAAGTTTGGAAATTGAGTTCTAAACGAAATACCTGGACTGAAGACTGCACTAAATATGGACTGTCAATGATGATATAAATAAATGGTACTATAACTTAGTGCCATAGAGCTAATGCTCTATATAAAACCCTGTCAAAGTTTATTCTACGATCCATGATCATGGAATCAGACAAGTCAAGAACACGCTTCATGTTAAGATTCTCACCGCCCATGCGTCGGGAAGTGGTATGTGATTATAATACAATATTATACGTAATAATATAAAATACCGCCTAATAATGTAATACTTAATAATATAATATAATACGTAATGATATGATATAATATAATTACCCTCTGATCTCTCTGTCCTCGTGGCCTGCTGCTCTTATCAGAGTGAATCTCATATCTATCAAAGTATGGATGATTGAGCAGCTGCTCACAGGTCAGTCTCTGGAGCGGGTCCATCGTAAAACATCCCTGTAAATAATAACAAAACAACCCTGTGAACCCTGAATTTATCCAAATGTGCCCTGTGTTATGTCAGTTTATTCAAAGAAAGCTTTAATAATGCCTTCTATCTGCAAATTGTCCATAAGATCCCTAATCTTCACACTGATTAGGACGATGGGCTAGTTTTCAAAATAAATTCCCATGCCATGCAAACATCATGTACCACATAATATTGACATCACAATTAAGGGCTCTCTCAACTCAGAGATAAGTCAGTAAGAATCCAATAAAAACTTTTGGTGAACATCGGGGAACGTCAGTGAATGTAGGGGGATCTCTATGAATGTTGGTTAATTCTAAAACCCCAACTAAACGTACCTCTAGGAAATCCATAGCCTGGGAGCTGATATTTTGTACTTTAGCCCTCAGAGGCTCCGTTCTCTCTGGTATCAGTATTGTCATTCCATGAAGAATAAGTTATTACTGAACACCTCTATGTGCCGCTGTAACAGCTCACCTATTAGAGAAAATTCAATAAAATAAAATAAAAATTGAGACAAAAATTTAAATTTTGGGAGACTTACTATAAGTCTTATTGATAGTTTGAGATTCAGTTGTTTCCATTAATTGTCAAACATCAAAACTAGGAAGGGAGCAAAACCTCCATCATGATTGTCCGTAGGTCGTAAGAAACATAAACTAGATGAGAGTAACCTATATGTTGTGTCAGCAAACTAAAATGCTATCAGATTTTACCTCTTTGTCATATATATGTCTCAATGACTTATCTAGTTACTTACTTACTCAATGACTTACCGAGAGTTTTCCTGATTAGATAGCGCTGATCTACATCTGATCTGCACGGCCACAGGGGCTGTCCTGTACTCAACTCATAGAATACGCAGCCCGTACTGTGTATCCCCTACTACCAGCACAGGGCTTCTGTACCATCGAGTAGCCACATAGTCTGTGTAATCGCCATCAAGTCCAGCTAAAAATATATATACATTAGATATACATATACATATATATGCATTAGATACCAGCTCAACTGACTCTTCATGGCGATCATCAATTCTCCAAGCTGAAAAGAACTGTGACTTTCTCCACAGGTTTTACCTGAGTCAGTAGCCTAAGCTCACAGGCAAATCATCTTTTTAACTATCAAAGTATCAAGTAATTGGCAATCCCCGCCAAAAGTTCGGTTGATGAATTTAACAGAATTTTTTTACTATGAGGCTCAATAGAACTACGCCATCAAAACCTGTTTCTCTACAGGATATTGCCTGCTTTCCCACAGCAAGTGCAGTTGATGAAAAACATAATTTCACACTGACAAAGAGAAAATTTGAACTTATTAATTGTGATTAAATGTAAAATAGTTGTGTACTATAAACTAACATGTTAAGTAAATAAATTGATTTTAATAATCAGCTCATAAGGATTATTTCATTGTTTGGATCAGTGTTTTGACTACACAGATATGATAGGGTTAAAATACTGGCCAACGACAACAACCAACAGTGGAATCTATTGTCATGCCTTGAGCATGTACTTAAGCCCAGAGCACTCAAACGACTCCTTCCTCCCACATTGGTCCCGAGCAGTGCTTGATGGTTAATATGGGGTAAATTATCATAACTTTTACACATTGTTTTCTCAAAATTCGAAAAACAATCCACTGAATTTAAGACATTTTGGCCTAGGTAGGTTGATTAGTCCTTGAATCGTTGAAGCGAAATTTCATATAACAACAAAATCATCATAATAATCAGTTGGAAATAAATATCTGACATTCAGTGCTTTGCTGTCTTTCTGTTACATCTAGGTCTTTGGGGCTCAGGTGGTAGTTGGGGCCGGAAGTTTCAATCTTCATCTGTCAAGTAGCTTGCCTGAGTTTTCAAAAGTTAGTTACTAGGACATCAGTCAAAAGCGTTAAAGCTGGCAGAACTTTGGCTGGATACAATAACCAAAACAAAGTTATAATATATACAAATGAAATTCTTGCATGTATCTATTTTAGCTAATTTATTATTAGCTATTTTTTATTTTGTTGCGTTGCAGGGACATCATTACCCCAAATTACTTCAACTTCTCAGACTAGTGATATGAGTTTGGCAGTATCTAACTATAATCAGTACACTGCAGTAAATCTGTAATGCCATGAACTTTTAGAAACCAGCAATGATGAAGTCATATACCGAATCACAGTGACACAATTAAATCATGTGCAAGCCGGGAATATTGATTCCGTTGGTACAAGCTTACAAAAATTGTTGACCTTTCACTAATTATCGGGATGACATCACTAGCCTTGTCACACAGCTATCTAATTAGTAGCCATGTGACAAAGCTATGGCCTCAAAGCTATACCCCTTCCATTCTATCAATAACTCCACCTCAAAACTGATATTATTATGAAGTTTTGTCTCAATGAAAATCGAACACCAATATATACGGTCTTGTTTCGGCTAAAATGTACCCTGAGTGACTGCTTGTATCTAGGTATTCTCCAACTGGCCTTCAAACTGAAACAGATTAACGTAAGAGTTGGGCCCTCTCAGGGTACAGTAAGTTCCTAATCATTGTGTATTAGACCCTTGACCTTCATGCTTTATCCTATATGCAAGACATACAACCCATCGAATTCATTTCCAAATTTATCCTGAATCATATTATTACTGTTCTACCCTTATCAGGCATGGATTAATGGTCTTATTCGCATCTGTAGGCTTGATGCGCAGCCACAAAAAAGTAGCTGTTGCCCTTATGAAGCCACGTGACAAGGGTTCATCCACTGCTATTCAATTATACGAAGAGTGCATTTTATAGCGTAACACAATTCCTAATACAGTAGAGGATGAAGCATTATAATAGAGTTAGATATATTGATAGGCCGTTAAAGCCAAAAATCAAACACAGCGTGTGTTGCCATGTATGCATCACTTCGACCAATAAGACGCACTCATCAGCCATATTGTGAGTGGTTAAATTCATGCTATTATCAGATTTGAGACACCAATATCCGGGTCTGGTTATATATTGTGAATTATCTACCATGAGACTGCATATTGTCTGTATTAATGACCTTGCAATATTACCATTGATAAAAGGTACTTGAGTCATCAGTATTCAACTACACAAAGTGAAAGGTTCACCTGGTACTCATATCAGGTGATTAGTGAACTTAGCGCTAAGTGGTGAAATAATAAGAATTCATGTAGAGCAAAAAGTGTGACTTTTCCTAATTCGCTGGCTACGGACTTTGCATTGATAAGACGTCTTCACGTCAACAATGCTATAATACTCCCGCAGTGACACGTGAAGTTGATGCTCTTATCATAATTATGATGCGAATAATCATCGCCAGGATACATATATTGAAATCCAAATAGAGTAAATTGAGAAAGAGAGCTTGGATCACACAATATGCTGGAGTTTGAGTGAGCTTTGTGGGGGAGGAGGGGGTGTGTGCTGTGCTCTCCTCGGTGCTGTCCTCCCAGACCCCATAGTACAGCAGTGATATGGTATCCCACAATGCAATGTTTATACTTTACTTTCCAGTCTACCTCATCCCTGACGTACTACCTGTACTCGGGTATTCCTAGACCTTTATATAAACAGAGCATGGATTTAAGCTAAACACAGGATATAATTAATCATTGCACACATTAAGATTCAGGCGTGTTCAATAGGCTATCCAATAGTATGTGATTCAGCCATACAAAGTTGCGACATTTTTTATTGGATCATATTCCTATATTTCCTAATCTGTTTACTACTCGGCTCTCACCAAATTACTCAGTCTAATACAATACAATACAATACTAATACAAAGACACTGCCTACAACATCTTTAGATTGGTAAGGCCTGCTAATATCTTTAAAGTTTCAATTTTTGGTTGATTTCATAAGACAGTCATGGGCGATGACATATGATTGAATGACGCTATCAATCATCCCTTTTCTAGTTTGCTGGCCTTCCTTTCTCTTAATCTATTGACAAAGAATCCCTATTTAGGAACACGTAATGTCTAAATTACTTGCAAAATAAGTTCCAATATGCTGCTTTTTGTATGTCTTCCATGTTAGGACCCTTTTAATTTGCCAAAGTCGATGCTAGTACATAGCAGAAATTACACCTCCGGCTCTACTATTTTCATACATCCAAACACTGCTTACCCTAGTTAGAGCAGAAGAAATGGTAGATTTTCCAGACCTTAAGATAATTATTGTGCACATTAGGAACAGTTAATTATGATTTCATGAAAAATTGCAAGAATTGGAGTTGTTGTCCCTACGCCCGCATTAGCATTATCACATGATATACACACCGTGCAGCTCTCAGAATATATATAGTATATAGTTAGCAGCAAGGAACATGACTCTGTACAATTTTAGTTCCAAGTATTTTATCTGGTAAGAGCAACTAACTTTGACAGGCCTGACCTTAGTTTTATAGCACTGCTAGATTTGGCTGCTCTGTGACAGTGAGCAATCACTAAGCATTGTATCAAACAACTTGCGGTGTATGGTAGGAACAGATCGCTTCTCGGCCTATTGGCTAAGATCAAAGTGTCACTGCCAATGGCTTGCTGCACACTCACGATTGGGAGGTACACCATGGCGTCTCCTCTAGGATTCATTCTAGTTTTCTTGGATGTATCACACTCTCAGTACGAGGACTTCGAGCACCTTGCGTCCGTCTTTAGGGGCAACCCACCCTCTGTTTGTCATAAACAGGGTATGGTAGGCACAGATCAACATATGTTAGGCTGCCTATTTAGCTTAATAAACCCACCCTTTGTTTTGTGCAATGCCTCAGATACATGCGATCAGTTTTGGAATAATATGAGTAATATGGGGAAGCAGTTCTGTATTAGTTTTTGAGTTCCCAGCAGCGTCTGTGTTCATTCAAGTTCTCCAGATAATTACTGCCCTTGAGTAAGGTATGATATGAAGCTTACCAGTGCTTGTGGGAGAATATACATCTTTGGCCATCCTTTCTTCTGTCACTGTAGATTTTAGGGCTGTCAGAGCTGTGATAAATAAATTGTGACAACTAAGTTGCTATGTATCCCACAATGCAATGTACAAATTCTCTGTTTCCTATACTCTTCATGATCGATGCTATGGTTGGAGAGAGGATGAAATAATGTGAATACAAAGCTATTATGACCTCAGAACCAATGCCGTTTTTTTGTGGTTAACATATGATGTCATGAATTTTTTTGAAATGTGCAATGATCATAGACCTACTAATAATAAACCTAGACAGGTGACAGATATAGAGCTTATACAGTGAGCAGTGAGGCCTGTAATAACTGGAATTCCCCAATGACATAACGTTACTGTGTTGTGCACAGTGAGCGCTGCAATGAATGGTTTTACTATATGAGCATGACTGATTATAAGCTATAATGTCATTTTTCTCATAGAGATATCGAAGACTGATGCCTACAAGTTAATTTTATCTGAAAGGTGATGTACCAAGCAACGCCATAGTCTCTGAATATTTTCTCTAGCTTAAATATTGAATGAGATACAACCATTAGAAGTCGGGAATATCTGTAAACGTTGATACATATAGCAAGGAGCATCAGTGAAGATAAATAATGTGTATTGTATTGGTTGTAATATAAATGAGAAGTCTTATTCTTATTATGCAACTGAACATCCAGAAGTACAACTAGAAGTACGAGTGGCGTACTTTATATCATGATATGCATAGATAGACCAGTTACTGATGCTGAAATATTACCAATCTATTGAGTTTAGATCGGATATTTTCATTTTTCTCTGATGTTATCTTCTGGGTTTCGTAATGAACTCATATCATTATGTATCGGTGGATAAGGGATCTGGTTGTTGAAGTGGAATGCACAGCATATTTCATAAATCCCTGCAAATTACCTAAAAGAATATGGTTGAGGACTCTGTTTCGGGTTTTGATAGGTATGTTTGTGTCAACACCATTGCATGTTATATAATTGCGGAGCAGTTGCTCGCCCACTACGAAGAGCTTCTTTGTGTTGGGAGAAAGTAGCCCGCCCCTATTCTTGACGGACACCAGTGTAGTATCATCATTCGGGTCGTTAGTGTCTGTATCTATAAGTGAATCTCTACAGTCTGAACAATTCAGTTTTGTCGAGCGGATGACATACCCTCCTACAAAGTAATCGAATAAGCCCATTCAATCAATGTTGGTCCCTATAGAAGGTGAGGTTTATGCATGTGGTAATTTTGTAAATCTAGAAGGGTGGTTAGTACTAGTTGCAGATCTTTTATAAGTGAAAAAAAAGTAAACTAAACTTAGAATCATACCAGAACATGATGTTTGGGGTTTTTGTTACACCCCCGTCATAAGAAACGTCAAGTCCAAGCCTCTTAAAATTTTTAGCAATACTATCTTGCTTTTATTAGATTTTTCAATATATAGCTTGTTGTGTGATGTGAAAATTTAAAAGGAGTATATATTTCAAATGAGAGTTTGCTGTTATAAAACTAAGCAACTGAAATGTTAATTATGCTAATTGGGGCCATTACTTACCGATGTAGTCTGCTATGTCGATGATGGGTTTTGTTATGGTGAGATCCAACCGTCCTCCTTCATCCTCAAAGAATTCCTCTTCGAGTTCTTCGTCATATGATTTCTTTTTCTTCTTCTTTGCGCTGAAGAGAAGTGACCCGAGAGTCTTTATTCGCCTACTTAGTTCCGGAACTTTGGCTTCAGGAGTTGTCTTCTTACGCCCACGCCCCTCCTGCGGCGCATCGCTACTCAGTATTAAGGGTATATCTGGAACTACAGGTTCTGCTGCTTCAGCAGGAACTGTATCTGTTTGCACAGTATGTAAATCCTCAGCAGTTTCTGCGCTGGAACTCGGGGTGTTTGCAGCGTCTCTGCTTAACACTCTACGTTTTTTGGGTTGTGGGGGTTGTAGATACACAGGATACTCCGGAAATATAGTAGGCACTGCATTCGGGTAGAGCATAGCCCGTCTCCCTGGAAGGTTAGGAGGCACTCTGTATGCACCCTTTCCAAAATGCTTGCTGCATAGAACAGAGTTTGTGTTCGGTTTCCAATCTTTGCTGGACACTGCTTCGATCCATTTGTCACGGCGTTCCTGCTGAAGCGGAAAACGGTGGAAGGTGAGGCTTCCATCCTTAATTGGTGTGTTGCTACAGCCAAAAGCACAGCTGCAGTGTCGACTACTTTTACTGGCCTGTAAAATTGAGAAACTCATAAACATCACATCAATCTTTCTCCTACTTTGCGAAAGTGAAAAAAGAGCATAATGTCGCGCCCGTCATTGCCACCTTTACCTGACAGTATTGAAAATTAGAGCATACCATACCATGGAACTGAAACAAATTAAAACACAAGTATAGTTATGAATCTTATCTTACCAATTGCGGTGTTGATGCCATGTCAGGTGTGCAAGAAATCCACTGAGCAACTGGACAGTTTAGTCTCAATGAGGCAAAGCCCACCAATGAAGAGTATGTAAGAATTAAGCTAACCCAAAATCCTACAGCGATAACTTTCAAGATCATGCTACTTATGGGGCTACAATACAGATGGACACAGCATGTGCAAGTTTGACCAAGGTTATAGCTATTTTTAGCTAGCCATGCTTTGAGTCATCAACTGATTGCAGCACACCCACATGGTAAGGCCTGTGTCTTTCAGAACGCATAAACAAATATTTTCATGCAACAGTCAGTCATTAAGTCATGATATTTCCGACTTCTAATGGACGTAACTCACTCAATATTTGAGTCAGATACAAAATTCAAAGACTTACAGCTGGCTTGGTCCATCACATTTCACATAAAATTAACTTGCTTGCATAATTTCTCGATGAATCTGTGAGAAAAATGCTATTTTCTTGCTGCAATGCTTAAATAATGTATCACCGTTTACAGATATTGCTGGCTACTAATGGTCATATCTCATTCAATATTTGAGCTAGAGAAAAAATTCAGAGACTATGACGTTGCTTGTTACATCACCCTCCAGATAAAATTAACTTGTAGGCATCAGTCTTTGATATCTCTATGAGAAAAATGACATTATAGCTAATAATCAGTCATGCTCATATAGTAAAACCATTCATTGCAGCGCTCACTGTGCACAACACAGTAACGTTATGTCATTGGGGAATTCCGGTTATTATAGCCTCACTTCAGCTGCTCAGGTCACCTGTCTAGGTTTATTATTAGTAGGTCTATGGCAATGATTAATGATTAATAATACCTGATAGGGCACAGCTTTTATGTTCTGCTTGATTCTGTCCTCAATTTGTAAGCTAATGGGAGAATACCTGGAATTAAGAATTCAGGGCTCAGTGTTATCTATTGAATTAATAAATTCAAATTTTTGCTTGACATAAATCGGAATGCATTATCATACAGCACGGAGAGGAAGCAATGGTATCTAAGAGGTCAAGGGGGAGATTCGGAACAGCCTTTCCCCGTCCGAAGTAATTCATCAATCTCAGGGGTGTGTACAACGGGCTCACAGGGACCTCAGCAGCAAATCTCATCCAACCCCTCTTTCTTGACTACACCTTATTGGATATTTAACTTCATAAGCTTGCAAAAAGTTTTGCATCATATTTATGATGCGAGAGTGAAATACACGTTTAATGTCGAGAATACTAAATGTTTTTGACATAAGGTCTTATCAATGCTAAGCTGACAAGAAAGCTCCCTAATAAAATTCACAGTGTTTGTTCTACATCAGTTCTAAATAATGTTACCACTTATGGCTAGATGCGTCATACATTTGATAAGAGAACCTTTCACTGGTTACTATTGGATATTGTTGACACAAGTTTCTCTTAGCAATGTAAATATTACAAGGTCAGTAGTACAGACAAAGTCACGGCTCATGTTCTCCCGTGAATAAACATATATATAATCTGAAGACGGCTGTTTGCCTCACGCAACCGATAAGAGCACCCAATTAACTACTAACCTTGATTTTCCTGATTTTAGGGCTGCACCAATACCAAAATCTTATCCAGCTCATACTGTGCAAGTCAATACAAGTTCATTGAACAATGCTTATAAACTACTGGACGTAAACTCCAATATCCATGAATTTGGGAATAAGTCTAAATCAATTTCTGCTCATAATGTAATGCCATAAGAAAAAAATATATATTGCAATGCTCAGCCCTAATCTTGGGGAAAAAACGGCATATAATTGACTGTGTAAGATAAAACTCAGAGACACAAAGGTATTGGTATGTAATATCATGCATTACAGTGATGAACCATTGACATCCAGGAGACATGACCTGATAGCACAGCCCATCTCTCCACCCTGAAGTTAATCATCATTCACAGAGGTGTAAACAATGAGCTCACTCTAACTTCAGCAGCGTGTGTCATCCGACCTCTCCTTCTTGACTACACCTTATTTGAATTTCTAACTATATAGCCTGGAAATTTTTTTTGCATCATCTTTGTGATAAGACTGTCGAATTCATATTTCTTTGTGGGAGATCTAAACCTTGTTGACGTGAGAAGGTTTTATCAACGCTAAGTTCATAAGGTTGTGAGATAGGAAAAGTCACACTTCCTATTCTTACATGAATTCTAAATTGTTCACCACTTACATGCAGTGAAGTGAATGATACATGGCAACAAACACTGCTTGGATACAATGTGATGTGATTGCTTTCGATTCATAAAGTTCATAGCAGTGCATTACAACCAAAGTCAGGCCTGTTGAAGCTTGTAATTCCCATCATATATAGTGAGTTATGGAAGCAAAATTGTGATGCTCCCTGCTAAAACAAAATTTCAGCCTGGCTTGAAAACTTTGTTTGGTTGGGGGGGGGGGGGTGTTAAAGGGTTCAAAATGCTTTTCAAGGCAGGCTAACAACATTTATAATGTGTGACAAGAGCAACAAGTTGACCTTATAGTGCTTGGCGCTGCACCCTTTTAATATTAGCATAGGGGGATAAATCCATTAGATGAACTCACTTTTACCACCCTCGTGTAGGATTTACAGCCCCCAACCCTCTCTCCCTACCAAACTTTTCATCATTTTCAGAGCTCACTAGAACTTCGGTAGCACTGTCAGCCCATCGGTCTCTGATGACTTTCCCCCGCTTTACCTAACCTTGGAAAGATTATTTGCATAATATTTATGATAAGTTCGTCGAATACATATTTAACTGTTGACGTGAGAATGTCTTATCTATGCTAAGTTCATGAAGCAGTGAAATAGGAAAAGTCACACTTATTATTCTAAATTACTAAATATATCACCACTTACATGCAGTGTACGTGCATCAGATAAGAGCACTGAGTGGGCCTTTTACTTGTTGTTATGGAATACTGTTGACACAAGTTTCTCTTATCAAAGTTATTATTGCGAAGTCAGAAATAAAGACAACGTCCTATTTCATGGTCAGTAACTCAATACAAATATACCCAAATATCACGCGTCACACATCTGATAAGAGCACAGTATGAACCACACACTGCTAGTCGTTGAAAATAGTTGATGCGACTATACCTTTATCGGTGCAATTAATAGTACTTGAAAATAGCACACACAATCCTTCATCTAACCGCCAAACATGACTTAGCTCCTTTCTCCCTACTTTAAAATTTGCATTGTATCATAGGCATAAAGAAATACTTGCTTAAAGTTGAAGGCGTAGCTTCCATTTGACTAATCAAAAACTGAAAGTGACAGTTGAGCAAATTCGCAGTAACAAGCGTAAGCATGTCTTTATAGACAGATCAAAACAGTGTTCATGACCCGAATTAGGTCAAAGACCAATGATAATATACCCCCCATCTTCACTCTAGCTTCTTTGTGCTATACACAATAACATCCTTCTTGATAGCAAAAATATATCTCAGGATTAATTCTGAGATCACCAGTCCCAAGAGCTAAGAGGGCTTTTGATCGACCTAATTCTCCGGGTACAAAGGAAAAGCTGAGAATTTGTAATTTTCGTTGGTTGTGTTATAACTAAGTTTTGTATTTAGATTGGTCATAAGGTAAAATATGAGAGAGTAAATCTTTCTCTACAACTCTAAGTTTACTACCAGTGTTGCTGAAAAGTTGTTTTTGCATTTGATTAGGGAACAATACCGTACATTATATTATGAAAAGTAAGGAAGTAGGAGTTCTAAGAAGAAAGTAGGGTAGCACAGCAACCTGACTAACCTCTGACACTATCCCCGGCGATCTAATTTTTAATCAAGCATCACACAATGAATCAATGGAAACGCGAGGTATATTTACTATTTAAGTAGCTTCTGTCCTTGTAATCACTACTAACGGCCACACTGCAAAGTGATACAACCTGGTTGAACTCGTTACTTTGTTAGACACAGGAATCTGTTCTCTTTTCATATTTCTTATTATGAAGACATGAAGACGTCAGCACCAGCACAGCGTACGCTCCTGCCTTTGTCTTAGTTGGATAAACCACCCTGATGAATCATAGAAACAGAGGAAAGTTTGGATACTGCTCAGTTTGTCTCTATCACTTCCTCAATTTACATGAAAAAATCTGAGACCAGCCACAGCGATTCATTAACTCAGATTTTCATAAATATCCATAATCGCAGATAAATACAAGTATGATTAAAACAACACTCGGCTAAATCAAATCACTCACGGTGGTATCCTAGTGATGACGAGCATGGTTAGAATTGGGTATCGGCTCTGTTCAATAAGTTTTCCGGTCAATTTCTGCTTCAATTCTTCTGGGATTTCTGTAACTGTGCCATCGAATGTGACATCAGTAGACCAGGTTACTGTCAGAGTATCGCTCTCACAGCTCAGCTTAGCCTGAGAGCCAGCCTGTGGGCTGCAGTCTAAAAATAGAAGATTGCCAACCTATTAGTGTTCTGCCAGTAGCATACAGTACTTCAAAACAGAGTCTTAAACCTTGCTGGTCAAAGCACCAAGAAATCCAACAATGATACAAATTGTTGGTGTATTTGGATCAGTCCAGTGAGTGCGGTGTATATTAGACAAGGCATAGCATAAAATTAAGACACCATATAACGTTGTTGACATATTGTGACTTCTAGCAATTGATATCTGAAACAAGGTCTTCATTTCCTCATGTGGTAGTTTGTTTGTAATCATTCTATCAGCAATACCTCTTTTAGAATTTGATTGATGATGAGAGAAACTGGCATGGTGGCTTTAAAACTAACACTACCTTGGGAAGATTACTGCACTAGTTCAATTGGTAACAATGTACTCACTGTGTTGACATATTTCCTTTATCTGGTTGACATTGCTATTAGCGAGGCTTGTTAGAGTGGCGAAGGCAACCTTATCAGTTAGTACTGTACACTTTATATCATACTCAGCAACCAGCTCTATCTGTCTCAGCAACAAGTAATCTAAAGTGTCAATAAATTATTAGTGATGACTGGTACTAAAAACTACTGCAAATGTTGAATTTACAATCTTATTAAGTAGCTGAACAATTTAGACTGGATGGGTTCTAACATTAGTGAATGAGTTGACTTGTTGTTGAAATTTACTATAGACAGCCCAATAGACCAGGATTGATGAGTATAACAATCATTGTGATTTAAAACTAAGTTAATGAAAATCATAGCCTGTACCTTTGATCTCCACTTTCAGTGAGCAGTTTCCATTATCTCTATATATGTGATAGTTGTAGACCCCAACAGGTAGTTCCAGTCGATGTACGGCACCATCTAGTGTGAGATCAAGTGCCGATAATCCAGTAGAGGCAGAGACAACTCCCCTGATTACTTCTGGACACTCATCGGTTTTGGAGGATGTGCCTGATTAGAGATGAGAATTGCTCAAATGATGTGTCAATGTAAAAAACTTCTTTAAAGAGCTACGGCAACTCTCCAAGGTCTTCAAACTATGCAAGCTAAGCCTTAAGAACAACAATACCATAAGAGTGGGTTCGGAGCCCCGGGTGCATGCGCACCAAGTTTATGGGTCATTGATGGCAGTGTCTTTTGGTTCCAAGTACTATCAGGTACGAGAATGAGTAGCTAAATCATATTACAGTTAGTTAGATGTATACTCACCGTTATTCATCACTAAAATATTTGTAGTACAGTTGTCTCTGTAGATGACATGACTTCCCACTGCAAGTGCTGTCTGTATATCAGGAGTTATCTCCACATACGCTCTCTCCTCATCAGATGTCACATAGAGAGTCATGTTTCTGTCCTTACAAGGCACTCTGGTGGTAGTTATCTGGGTAGTACTTGATGGTGTGGAAGTTCTAGGTATTGGCGTAGTTGTCAGTTTTGGATCTAAAAATTTTGAATATTTAATACTGTGGAGTCAATTTTAAAACACCTTTCAAACAAAATTTAAACAATTTTAAAAATTGTGGTTTCAACAGGAATATGAACAGAATTTCCAAGGCTGCTACTCTTTGTTGTGATTTAGTTATTTCATATCTCATTTATTGGAGTAATCTTTTTATGTGAGGCAAAAGTGGTAAATTTGATCATTGATATAATATTTAGTATAATCAGCTATATGTTGTCTCACAAGATTATCAGGCAGGAATAGCTAAAGTGATGAAATGGACCAGCAAATATCACCTATAAATTCAACTTGAGATAACAGAGATAGCAATAAACTATCAATATATATACAGCGTACTCACACACAAACTGCTGGATCATTTTGTTTTGTCCGACGTACAGAGAAGTATCAGTGATAAGTAGAGAGGTTGGGCGATACAGACATTCTGAGCAGAGATCCAGTGTAGATACTCTGTCAGCGTTCATGTCTACGAGTCGGATCCTGTTATTGTGCATGTCAGCCACAAGCAGTGTCTGATTACCTATGAATACGAGGTCATGTGGGTAGTAGAATAACGAGTTTAGTAGAGAGCTGTCTGTGTAGCCTGAGTTCCTTGGTGACCCTGAGATAAGTGTTATTATCTTCTCTATGTATGTGATACGGTAGAGAGCGTGGTTTGCTGCTACAACATACAGATCCCCCTTGTCATCCTGTGTCAGGTGTGTGATAGACTGGAGTCGGTCGGACTTAGCGAAAGTACCGACCGAGGCGGAGCTTACATCGACTGTCCTCACAGCCTTGTTAAGCCGGTCAGTGACGAGAAGCTGATCGACACTTTTATTGTCTCTTATTACAGAGAAGGGATAGTAGAACTGACCGGGGCGACCTTCTGTGTATCCTGCTGACTGACACTGTCCATAGAAGACAGAGGTGATCCCTGTGACACGGTTAATCTCTCTCAGACAGTGATTTCTAAAGTCAGCAACAACTAGACTCTTATCTGTGACTTGTGTGAACCCTGTGATGAGGTTGAACCTAGCCTCAGTTCCTCTTCCCTCTCTGTATCCACTCTCAGCAGTGTTCCCCGCTATGGTCGTAGATGTTGTACCGTCGGTGGTCTTTAGTGAATAGAGGTCAGTGTACAGTATGTGACCGGGTTTGAAGAGATCTTTTTCTAGGTGATAAACATGTGCAGAGGTGGTGGTGAAGTTTGTAGCTGTAGATCTCTCTAATCTGTAAGATTAATATTATTATGTGAATGGACGATGTTTGTTATTTTGATTGTATTAACACAGTAATTATTGAACAAAAAAACCACAGATATTGCAAATGCAATATTTTAAATTTATAATTTAAATGAAGTGTATTTTTCGTATTCTAAGTATTCATGTGCTGGCGGGTGAATCAAATTTATCAGAATTATTAATTTTTCCCAAAATTGATTCAAATGGATAATTGTGTTTTCTATCAACCAATTAAATTCAAATGCAGGTTATGCACCAGACACCAAAATATATAATATTTTACATGCGGCTTTTGTTCACAGTAAATTTTTGCTATTTGAAGTTGTCTCGTGCTATACACCATGAGGAGGCAATACACAAATTTCAATTAAGCGACCTAAATTCCAAATCTTGAGTGAAACAGATATTTGCTTCAATTAATCAACAAAAATGTTTGCAATGTATAAATTACAAAAAAGTAACAGCTTGTACCAAAATTAATGTGTAATATCACAAATCACAAGAAGGAATGAAACGATCAAATGATTAGTTCACTGTACATTGCCTAACCTGAATCTGATATTTTTACAATAGGATATTCTAGCCTAGAACTCAGAAGGCTTTCAAACCCCTATTTATTATCAAAGTGACCTGTATACGTATATAAACATCACATCTATGTTAAGTGACTCACCGATCAACTAGAGACTGCGTATCCTGATCCATACAACACACAGTATTTAGTATCACACAACATAACGCCTGTCAAAACGATGATGGTATTAATTAAGTTTGTTACAATAGAAATTAACAAGGTACTGTAGGTTAGGGAGGGGGAGACACCTCCCATATAAAGATAATACTGATTCCCCATTGAGACCTTCTGCACACTCATCATATAAGTGTTATGTCAGGGTTAAAGCATGTCATGCTTGTAATCTTCTGTACTATAACTACTTCTTTTTTTTCAGGATTATTACATAATATCAATTTTAAGGTTATCATTGAATTGCAATTCACATTGTACTTACAAGGAAAAGTGCCAGTCTCAGCTCCATGATTTTCAACAGGCCGAATATCTTCATTGGACTATAGCAATATTAATTCTACAGCTCTAGTCTCTCCTCAGTACGGTAAGTGAATGAACTGGCAGTGAACATAAACCCGCTGCAGAGGTATTTAGCTAACGGCAACTAATATTTAACCAGTTATCTTTTATGTGCGTCAAACTTCAGATAAGAGAGCCGAGTAACCCTTTCTCTGCCTGGTACTGAATACTGTTGACGTAGGAATCTCTTATCAGTGTAAACATTTGAAGGTAGCTATATTGGACAAAATCACGTATCCTGTTTTAACAAGGTCCCCAATATTGAACCAGGGTACTGCTATGTGCGTCAGAGACCTGATAAGGAGGACAAGTGAAACTTTCACTGCTCAGTACTCAACCATGCTAATCCGATGATTCGTATATCACTTTAAATGTTACAGGAGGCAACAAATTTAAATTCTACGAAAAGGAATGTAAATGATGGCATGCCTGCCTGAGTTTCACTTGATGAGGCCTGATGTTTACAAGGCGGAAAATGATAATAAGGAATGACAACTCTTTGTTTGTCATCAATATCTCTCTAACGGCACATAACTGTTTTGGTGTTATTAATGGTGTATCAATTATACCTGTACCTGTAATTGTTTATGAGGTTTATCTAGGGGCCTGATGTTTACAAGTCTTAGCCAGTTTCATCAACAGAGCTACATTGATAATAACGAAGGATGACAGCACATGATTATTGCGTGTATCAATTAAGGCCAATTCATTATTAGCTATTTTTTATTCAATTGCATTGCATGAATCTCATGACATCAAACTACCTCAACGTTACATACTAGCGATAAGAGTTTTGCAGTGTCTAACCTCTATCCGTAATCTGCCGTAAATACCTGATGCCGTTAACTTGTAGAAACCATTAATGATGAGATCATATGATTAATATCAAAGTGACGCAACTCAATCAGCTCATCAAGTTGTGAATCTTAAATTTGTTGAAGCAAGCTCTACAAATACTGCTGACCTTGTGCTTGTTATTGGGGCGGCGCCATAGCTAAGCCAGTTAATGTTATGAACTCTTACTCTCAGGCACAACCTGACAACAAAATACTATCTATAGATAAATTTTGAGTTGCTCTTCAGATATCTCAGCCTGTTATCAAACCAATCCATAGCATGCATGTGAGGGGATTGCAGGACATGGTAGCTTTTATGCCGTCCGCTTGCATTATAGATATTTTACAGAAACCATACCTGCTCTGTATAATGGTGGTAATTATTTGATATATCACAGTCACTCAGAAGAGCAGTTTCACTTAACATTAGTTTTGTATGGCAAGTCTGTTATCTTCAAAGATTTAACCAAGGCAGCTTGTCTCAGCTATCAATAAGCATACATTTTTAACAAGTGACATAATATAAGGAAAAGCATCTAAGTTTTGTAGGACAGCTGGCTGTATTGTAATCACACAAACTGACTTGAGTTTAGACTGAATATGCGGAAGTGGGAGTTATCTGACTGGTGCGTTGAGGGAGGATAACTCCTATTATGGTCTAAGTTAGTCAATTAGCTGATTAGTATATATAATATGGTATAATATAATATAGATCCCAGTCAGCAGAAGGCTCGCAATCTATATATTATATAGATTGTGAGCATTCTGTTGACTGGGATTAACATGTACTTATGTCATAGCATAGGATTGCGGAGCTTGGTTATTAACCAGCGGATGGTTGATTCAATACACAACTTGTGTGAGTGTTAACTCGAGTGAGGCGAATCACAACATGTGCATGTCGAGAGCTGTCATTCTGACTGGTGGTTTGTTTATAGTAATTGAGTGAACTAGCGGATATGTCTGATTTAACTTGTGCAGTATTAATTCTGCGTGGCTAGCGCATAGGGATTAATACTGATAGTTATTTAGTATGAATGTCAACTTGTGCGGCTTTTACTGATTCTAGCTAATTCTGCTTAACTAGCGCATAGGAATTAATGGTAGGGTAAAGTGCAAGAGTTGTATTGAGTTCGTATTGAGAATAAGAACTGATGAAAAAGTGCTGTGCACGGGCTTTTATGCCCCGAATGGTAACATATAGGCTACATAGAAAATAGAGTAAATGGCCAATGAACATGGGCGAAAATCCACATGACTCTGAGTAACCCTCCACGTAATAAAAATGTGGGTGGGCTTTAGCGAATTACTACGTAATGAAAACAGTAACACTTGTATTAATGGCTTGATGAAATCTATGATGCTTGTATTATAAAAGTGTGTTTAGGGGGGAGGCGTTTATGACAGCTGCACATTATTAGGGAGAATGATGATTGTCTTCTTTTAGAATTCACAGGCACATATGGGTTGGTATAAGGCAAAATAGTTCAATGAGAAAAAGTACTTTATGTGTACGTACAAATAACCCGTCAATTTAGCTTATAATTATACAAAGCCTCCGTGATTATTTAGTACATGATGGATTGATATTTTTTTTTATATTTGTAACAAACTTCATTATGTATTAACTTGGCATCCTGGATTTTTACAACGGTATTGGTAGAGGCGTTCACCTCTCAACGCTTCTGAAGTGAATGGGTTTGAGTCCCGCCGCTGACTAAGAGTAAGATATACTGGTTGTGTAAGGGTTGTGCCGCACAGCTCATCCAATGGCATACAAACAGAACCAGTGGTAAGA
This sequence comes from Membranipora membranacea, assembly GCA_914767715.1. Lineage (NCBI taxonomy): Eukaryota > Metazoa > Bryozoa > Gymnolaemata > Cheilostomatida > Membraniporidae > Membranipora > Membranipora membranacea. The sequence goes on from OU612072.1 coordinate 21,405,328, forward strand.
TGAGTGATAGACTAAGAGACTCTGCTTGCAGAGTACGGGAGTAGCTAACGCTACAACACCTTCCTTCTTACTTTACTGTTTAAGGTTTGCCTAGCTGGCTGTCCTCCGGTTTTTAAAAACAAGACATTGTCTGTGTCAATAACATCAGGTGTATTTGCAATAGATATTAATTGACATGAAGTTTAAAATTCTTTTTGCAAAATCATTTTAGGATGATCATTGCATACGGGTGGGTTGATGTAAATTCGACCGGAAATGTGTGAATAATGTGTTGGAAAAGAGTGATAGGTTAGTTGAGCAACATGCAGTGGTGTTGAACCCCAACTGTTGACCCCTGAATCCTCTTTTGGCCACCAAAAACCTGAAACTGTCATCTGCAAACCAAAAACTTTAAGCTACAAACCCCAAACTGCGAGCTGCAAGCCCGAAGCTGAAAACCCCAAAAGGTTGACCCTCAAACCCCAAAATCTGACCCCCAAACCCCAGAACGTAGGCAGTGAACCCAACAGTGTAGACTGTAAACCCAAAATTTCAAGATGCAAACTCCAAATTTTGACCCTGAACCTGAGGGAGGGAGGGAGGGAGAGAGGGAGGGAGGGAGGGAGAGAGGGAGGGAGGGAGGGACGGGCGAGAGGGAGGGAGGGAGGGCGAGAGAGGGCGAGAGAGGGCGAGAGAGGGCGAGAGAGAGATGATCGTCAACATTGGCACCCAGAAACTTAAAAAACTTTTATGCATTGATACAAGCGTCTTTAGAAAATAACAGGGTTTAAGATAAAATTCATTACTTCAGTTTTGTAAACGTTCAGCGTTTAACATTTGATAAGAGAGGGAAGAAAACCTCTCATTGTTCCAAGAAACTGTGGGCTGCAGGCGTGTGCCTCTCTTATCAAGGTATTTAGCTTGGGGGCTTAATCATGGATCTCAAGCTTAAATCTCCTTAAAATCAGCTTAACCTCCAACTGTAGTCAATATTGCTATCAAGCAAGAATATTAATTGGTATAAAACACTTCAATATTTACAAAATCGCAGGCGTGCGCCTGCGACAATTTACTTGAAAAACTTTCATTTAGAATACAAATTAAACAAAGTGCATTCATAAATAAGGCCAGCTAATCATTCGGTAACCCCTTCTCAAAAGATTCCTTCTTTCGTATGTATGCAATCCGTATAAAATAACAAGATTTTGATCAGCAAATGATGCTAAAGATTTTATGTTTTTAAGTGATTTGAATCGCTACTCATTGGTGGATTTGTTTATCTGCGTCAAGGAAAAATTTGCAACTGCACTGTTTTATTAGAAAAGTGCCCATAGTATAGTCGAACTGCATTCTAGGAAACCTTACAATGAAGATTGGCTCATTTTGTTGTATTTTTTTATTTCTTAACTTCTCAGTTATTTAAAGTCAAAAATGCTCAGTTGTAGTTATCTCCTCCTTACTTTTCCAAAAGCTATCTCCTTCCTACAGGTTTTAATTCAGAATAACCACATTTGGTCACCTGGATCGTTAGTCAATCAGCTAACTATTCATTTATTTTTTTCTGCAAAAAACTCCAAATCTGACAAAAAATCTCCAAGTTCATGTTTTTCTGCTTGGGCAGAACTACACTTCGACATGGTAACTCACAGAGATCTGGTTTTTTTTGGAGCATCAGTTCATCACATTATCTAAATGAGTTTTTGAGGGCATGTTTGAAATATTTTTTTATCATATTTAAAATTGCGGTTTACTTTTTCATTACAGTGTTTATTTCATCCATCAGTGCAGTGGCAATGTTGCGCAAGGCAGTGCAAAGAGCCTATATAATTGTAGTTTCTATGCCATTGTGTACAGTTTCAAACAAATTTTAATTGCCTTTTATCAAAGGAGTGGAGCAATTTACAAATGACAATGGAGATGCTATACTGAACTTAAACAAAAGAATATTTCTGTTGATTGATATAAGTTTTCAGTATAGATTGTGGTGACCCATCAGACACCCATCAAATTCTATCAGAATGACTATATACCTCAAAATAACTAATCTTCATCATTCTATATACATATTCAGAAATTTCCAGAATCTATATCCGATTCATACTCTGTTTGTCTTGTAGTATAGTATTGCACTTTTAGCCAGTCAGATCTGCACTTTTAACTCGATAGAATTTTTGATTTATATACGCAGCGTTAGATATCTTGTAATTCCTGCTCAGACCAAATATGTTTTTCAACCAGTATTCCAAGCCCGAAACCCAGTTCTGATACAAGAATTGGCCCATATTGAGTGTGCCCGGTTTTTTTATACCAAATTATATTGCATATAAAATATCATATCATATTATGTTGAATCAATAGACTCTAGTGGCTGGCTACTCATATATTTACATTTTTGCAATCGACCATGATACCTTGTCGACATTCAATTATCCACACTCTCTTTACTTAACAAAACCATGGTCCATGCTTCTAAAAAGTGATACAAGGTTGCGATCACTTCACTCTTGGCTAGCCGGGTAAACCTTCTTCCGGGAGTTATCGCACAATCAAGTAGACGGTGCCCTGTTGCTACTTTTGAGGATTCGGTTAGCCAAACAGGTGGCCTGCCTCAATAAATAACAAATCTGAGATGGCCTCCAAACAAAATTGGAAGCAATTCTTCACGCAGTGCATTGAAATGATCCAAGTACAATTGAGACCTAAGCTGGATGAAGATATCAGTAAGAGCAATTACAGGCATTGTTTTCTCAGAGTAAATTTTCTAATCCCTCAAGAAAATCTTATTTGTAAACAACCAGTTGTATTGCAGTCTCTGTCTTTCATTACAGGGAAAGAATTTGTTACTTTTGTGCCTTTCCAAAGGATTTAAAGGCAATGTAATATTAGAATATCAAAACCTGAGGATAACCTTTGTGTCTCAAGACTTGTTGCTTCTTATGATATTTATGTATTTTTGCATTATTACATCTGATTAAAATTGAAAGTTGATTTAAATCAGATGTCTTGTCACAAGCCACATCCCGGAGCATGGGCGGCGAAATTCGTTGCCTTGTGGCCAGGGCACAATATCTGCGCCAGGTTGCTCTCTGTTTGCAGGCAGGTCGGAGCACACCTGGCTGTCAACCAAAGCCCAGTCGACAATGGATCGCAGATACATTTGATATGAGGTCCTTTCGATTAATGTAAGGTTCGATGATTGCATAGACCAAGGGTATATTGTGGCAGCATTGTTCAAGGATTGTAAAAGTTAATCCTATTATAATAACTGCCACAATGCTGCCTTCCTAGCTATACCCACCTTACCAATTTAGCTAGGATAGTTACAGGTGTAATTTAAGCATAAAACATCAAGTCTAATCGTGGAGTAAGGCTGTACAAAAAGAAACTTTTACATGAGAGCCTGCATATTCTATTATTTACTGTAATCAAAAACTTTGAATTCAGGTCATTCTCCAGAACCCTATAATTGTGACAAATAGATGAAAGGAGTGTTTTGCATCAAGCTTCACATAACTTTCCCCTTGACACAAAGCTTGCAGGTACCTTGACCAAGGAGTAAAAAACTCTCTCCTTGACTATTGTTAAAAAATTTACTCTGTATCCCTTCACTCTGTGAAGCAGTCTAGCCACATGCTTGAAACTAAAATGTTTTACACAGATAGATAGATGGGTGATAACTCTATACTGCAAATGAGCCACCAAATTTCAACAATAAGAGAGGACAACTTCTTTGCCCAAGATTTGCCAAAATTGACTTTAATGAACTGAGTTGATTCCTTCACTCGATGATTAAACAAATAAAATTCAAAACTTACGCTTCAAAGTAACAGATTGAAAAGAAATAATTATTTAATTAATTCACTAAGTTATTGAATGGCAGGACATTGTAAATGTCACATTAGCAAGACTAAAATTATGAATAAAGCTTTTCTTCCAAAAATATGTACTCACAAACTTTAGAAAACAGGATAGAATTAAATGGAGGAAAAGAGAGGTGTGCAGGGAGAAAGATTCTTTGCTAGACATGGCAAAGAGATATTTTTGAAGCTAAATTTCACTCTAACCTATCATATTATCACATACCTCAAGATGTTATTTGATACTATATTGTAGTATGGTATACAATTTTTTTATATATTCTGTTTCATTGAGTTGCTATGCCGGTACATTATGAATATGATCATCGCGGAATGTGTCCACCCCCAAATCAGTGCTAGTCTCATCTTGGCTGTTCTCCTTACCAGATTGATTCTCCCTGTTGCGTCTTTTGCCCCCGGCAACATTCATCCCGATGCCAGCTGAACTGTAATCAGTATAAGTAGGTGTGTAAAAATCAAATTTAGTCAAGAAACCCGCGTCAATTACAGTACACTTGTGATATCAAACAGTGGTGTGCAGGGTGTGTGTGGTGTTATTAATGGTGTGTCAATTAAACCTGTGCCAGTTGGCAGTTGGCTTTCAGAGTGAGAGGTTGTGTTTTCACCTTCTCTCTAATCCCTCAATAGGATTATTAAGCCCTACTAACATAATGGCGCAGTTATTGCAGCCTTTGTTTATACTGTTGCTACTCATATTCAGCCTCATATATCATCCAAGAGGTGTGTCGAGTCTAGTATATGCTGACTACAATTCTCTAGTGGATTATAAAAACTCTTTAAATAAAGACATCATCGCTGCTAATTGGAAATCGGACTATAAACAACTCGTTAAAAATATAGATCCTGGATTATTACGATCTAGAAAGCGAGGTAAGCGTGCTGGTGTTCGACTTAAAATTAGCCTCGGGAACGGTAAAGTACCACTACCTGCAATAGTGCTCACCAACGGTCAATCAATACTTAAAAAACTAGATGAACTCCATGGATTATTATATACTAAACGACTGCAGAACCAATCTCAACTAATATGTATCACTGAATCTTGGTTAAAACCGGATATCACCAAGGACCGTACTGAACTAGATGGATACGATCAATTCCGTAATGACAGAACTCTAGAAGAAAGTGGTAAATCTCAAGGGGGTGGCATTTTGGTTTACATCGATAGAAAGTGGTCCACAAACAATCAAATTATCCACAACTACACTGATAAAAACTGTGAATTACTAACTGTCAAATCTCGTCCACACTGGCTACCTCGTGAGTTCACTTCCATCGTATCTGTATCGTGCTATGCCCCATTTACTGGAAATTCTCGACTTAAACAAGACGCAACAAACACTGCTAAGTGCATCACATCACGTGTTAATCAACTTGAAAGGAAATACCCTGATTCTTGTATTCTGTTAATGGGAGATTTCAACCAGCTTAAATTTCGATTAAATGGATATTATCAAACTGTCACCAAACCGACCAGAGGAACCAAGACACTCGACAAATGCTATACAAGGATCAAGGGTGCATACAGTCAATGTCATCAATTAGCCCATCTGGGCAGCTCTGACCATTACATTAGCATCTCGTGCCATCCTATAAACCTTTGTCTAAATTAAAACCTACGTTTACAACTCGCAGAACATTCTCCGACAGTAATGTCGATAATCTTCAAGCATGCTTAGATACCACACTTTGGGACAATCTCACAGATGCCAATGACAACATCAACCAGCGGACTGAAACGATAACTGACTACATTAATTTCTGCACAGACCTATGCATACCACCAAAGGAAGTTAAAAAATATGCCAACAAAAAGCCGTGGATTACAAAGCGCATTCTGGATATGATAGATGAGAAACATGACGCCCACAAAAATGGAAATAAAAAACTCTACCATAAACTCAAAAAGCAAGTCTCAAAAGAAAATAAAAAAGCCAGAGAAGAATATTCCCTAAAAATCCAACAACATTTAGCCAGTGATCCTGCAAACGCTTGGAACGACATTAAACAAATTAGCGGACTTCCAACCAGCAACTCCAAGTCACAACCAGATATTAACTTCCAACCCGAAGAACTCGACAACTTCTTTGCCAGATTTGAGAAACAAGACACTCAGCCACCACAACCTGCTTACGAAAACCTAACTGCTCCTCCCTGCATAATAGATGAAAAATCAGTTCTGATACAACTCAAACGCCTCAACTCTAGAAAGGGTGCTGGACCTGATGGTCTGATACCAAGAGCATTAAAACTCTGTGCTGACCAACTAGCGCCTGTAATTACGGATATATTCAACTTCTCTCTAGACTCTCAAACAACTCCTAATATATGGAAATCGGCCATCATCAAACCACTGCCAAAAACTGACAAGCCAAATCAACTTAAACACTTCCGACCAATAGCCCTGACAAGCTGCTTATGTAAAACAATGGAACGTCTGCTGAAAAGCTATATAGTTAAAAACACTCCTCTCGACAATCACCAATTTGCCTACCGAGCTAAAAGATCAACCCAGGATGCAGTATTATGCCTTATTACCACAATAACTAGTTACATAGACCTTCAAGCTGCCAACTATGCAAGATGCCTATTTCTCGACTTCTCGTCTGCATTTAACACCATCAGTGTCAGTAATCTCCTCACAGAACTGCAACATCTAGACTCCAGAGTTACAAACTGGGTGTCGAGTTTCCTGACAGGCAGAACACAAAGAACAATAGTAAACAATATGCTCTCAACATCAATCACCACCAGCACAAGAACACCCCAGGGTTCTGTCCTCAGTCCTCTATTATTCTCAGTGTATACAAATAGGATTAGGTCAGAACAGAGCAATATAACTATTTTAAAATATGCTGATGACACTTGTATTGTTGGTTGCATCTCTGATAATAATGACTTGTCTAATTATTTTAATGAGATCAATAGAATCTCTGGTCTATGCAAAGAACTCGACTTATTACTTAATCCTTCTAAAACCCAAGAGATGCTTTTCTCCACTAAGAGAGATAAACCTGACAGTCCTACTCTCGAATTAAATGGTGTAAATATAGATTTTTGTGACAATGTTAAATATTTGGGAGTTCTCTTAGATAACAAATTACGTTTCGAAGATCATGTCAATAATGTTGTATCCAAAGCAAATCAGAGAATGTTTGTCATCAGAACCTTTAATTATCAGAGTACAAAGCCTTTAGCCTGCATGTTATTTAAAAGTTTTATTGTATCCATTCTAACCTACTGCCTACCTATTTTGTTCACTAGTATTTATTCACGAGACAAGAAAGCTCTGAGAAAGTTTTTTAAGCAAGGCGACAGACTAGGTCTTGATATTGGGGACCTAGATTCAGTCATATCAAAACGTACAAAGAACCTGGCCCTGCAGATAATACATGATGACGAACATTTTTTAAACAATTTTCTTGAGAAACTCCCCTCAGGCAGATTTCGCAGCCTTAAATACAGAACTGCCTGGGGTAAAGACTCATTCCTCAGACACTTGATTTTGATATTGCAAGATATTTTTTAATCCACTAGAAGTCAGACTTTACTTTACTCATTTTGTTTATGTTTCTTTTTGGTAATCCCTACTCATGTAACAGTATAAACACTCAATCTCGCAGCATACCTAATGTTTGTGACAAAATAAACCAACCAACCAACCAACCAACCTAATTGTTGATGAGGTTTATCAAGGGGCCTGATGTTTACAAGTCAGAGCCGGTTTCATCAACTGAGCTACATTGATAATAACGAAGGATGACAGCACACAATTCTTGCGTGAATCAATTTTAGCCAACTTATTATTAGCTATTTTTTATTCAATTGCATTGCATGGATCTCATGACATCAAACTACCTCAACCTTACATACTAGCGATAAGAGTTTTGCAGTGTCTAACTTTTATCCGTAAACTGCCGTAAATACCTGATGCCGTTAACTTGTTGAAACCATTAATGATGAGATCATATGATTAATATCAAAGTGACGCAACTCAATCAACTCATCAAGCTGTGAATCTTGAGTTTGTTGAAGCAAGCTCTACAAATACTGCTGACCTTGTGCTTGTTATTGGGGCGCTGCCATAGCTAAGCCACTCTCCTAATTAATCAACATCAACCCTGTTAATGTTATGAACTCTTATCCTCAGGCACAACCTAACAACAAGATACTATCTATAGATGAATTTTGAGTTGCTCTTCAGATATCTCAGCCTGTTATCAAACTGTATATCAATAGCATGCATGTGAGGGGATTGCAGGACCGAAAGTAAGGAAGGAATGGAATGATCAATTGATTACTGTTGTACCCATATAGACATATGATTCTTGAGTCGCCTATCCCTTTGTAGTAAATTGCACATTACAATGTTTCATATGCATTGGTTGATTGAGCCACCTCGAGAGCATTTTGCCTCCTGCTATAAGTCAAATTCAACTTAAATACAAATAACTTACTGAGAGCGCACAACTCTAACAGTATAATTCCGCCTTCAGTGTTATGTGGATAGTACCAACTATATATAACATCACAGAGTAAGGATACCCTTACTCTGTGATGACCCCCAAACCCCAGAACGTAGGCAGTGAACCCAACTGTGTAGACTGTAAACCCAAAATTCCAAGATGCAAACCCCAAATTTTGACCCTGGACCTGACCCCTAAACCCAAAAAGCTGACCCAAAAAAGCAAAATTTTGATCCCGTACCCCAGGCTGCCAACCCTAAACCGCAATATCACACCTCAAACCTCAATTAATATGACTATACTATCTCTTAACCTCATAAAACACTTCGTTTGGTGCTTACAGCACATGGATTTGTACCTGCCGTGCAAGACCGAACTTGTTCTATCTTCTTCTTTACAAGACTTTTACAAGGTTTAAGCATGTTGAATTATTGTGTGTCCCCTTGAATGCGTTTTTAAAGGTCAGGTCAACACCTCACCCCATCAATCAATAAACACTACATCTTCAGTCAATGGATAATTATTTGAAGTTATCTCCCTGCTTGACAGGGAAAAGTCACTTCCAAATGACATTTATACGTCACACTGTAGCTTAGCATCTCTTCTGTCTTATGTCTGTAGACAACCTGAGCCATCGCTGCAGATTTTGCCGATGATGGTCATGAACATGATATACCTTAAATTGCAACATAAGTAAGATACCATTTTAGAGACCAATAAGGGAGCAAAGCCTGACAAGGTTAGTCTTGAGGGCAACAGTCCTATGGTCAAATGGCCGAGGCTTCTCATGTTATGGACGGATCGACTCGAATTTCGCGCCAAGCTAGCGTACCAACAGAGGTCTTATATGACTGAATTTGAATACCCTTTACCGTCAGTCCGGAAACTATTAAGTAGTACACCTGAAATTCGGTCAAGGTCAACTTCTTGCACCCATCCTCAATTAAATTGATTAGTATGTCTTGTCGTGTATTCAACTCACATGTATAGTTGTATGGGTCCTCCTAGCTCCCTAGTTCTTTATGTAACTCAGTCTGTCTCTCCTTAGTGCTTCTTCTCTCTCAGTCTACGTTTATTCTAATACCCTCTCTTCGCGCATCAGGATATAGTCCGAGTCTGCCTCCTTTGCTAATCTCTTTCACCTGCTGTCTAGATCCCTTATGCTAACATCCGGTTCCACCACATGTCTGATGACAAATTGGGCTGTAGCCAATTCAAAAACACTGCTATTAGTGATATTGAGCCCTGTAAATATTTTCAGGTGTATTTGCAATAGAAATTGATTGATTTAAAGTTTTTAATTATTTTTGTAAAATCATATTAGGACGTTCAATGCATACGATGCTTAATGGTGGGTTAATGTAGCTTAGACCGGAAATATGTGAAAAGTACTATGGTCTTATATATGGGGAAAATAGTTTTCAACCCATAATCACTAATATTTTATTTTATTTTTTATTTATTTATTATTGAGGTTTTCTAAAAGTTTATAATTAAAGCAAATTAAAAATAACTTGTTGACCTCACACACATTAACATAGATACAAAAAATGACTTGAATAAAAAGATATAAGTGGTAGGGTGTTACATACTATATAGTGTGTAGGATAATGAAAGCATGGTACCATAAATTGCATGAATAAGATGAAGAAAGAAAAGAAGAAACAGAGAGTGGCAAACAAAATACAAGTTAACAACATAAGGTAGGATTAAAGGATAATTATTCATGAGGCTTGGTTGATTTAGTTACAAATGTATGAAAAATATTTAAAAAGGCTGATTTGCCTTGGTTTGATATAAATGAGGGTTTAATTATTGCACAGTTGCTACGAAGTGATTGTGTATGTCTGTTTGATTTGCTAACGAGATGAAGTACGTGCTTGGATGGACGGCCTTTATGGACCCTCGGTTTGACAAAATTGTGAAAAAGAAAATTCCTTCTACTGTGGAGAGTATGTAAATTTAGGAGCAAGCGGCCAGATGTGACAGAAAATTGTTTGGGATTGGATGAGCAGGAGCATACCATCATTTGAGTGCTCTGGTTAAAGAATTGAAAGAACCTAAAGCAGGCCTATTGAGGTGACAAGTCAACATAGTTTGCATGTAAAGCAATGGGTGTAAAGAAGCCAGGGTTTCCTACTGGGCCAGGATGGGCAGCGATGATCAGTAAAAAGCTGCGATAAACTTTGAGTAATATTTCGTAGTTCAACTTACCATGAAGGTTACAACCAAGAGCATCTGGAGGTAGGTATACTTTAGATTGTACTCAGTGTAGTGCTCCAGATCTGGTGTTGTGTAGTTAGCTAGTCAGACTACTCCACATGCCCTTTCTTTGGGAAGGGGCAGACAACTCTTACTCTATAGCTTCACCGGGTGGTGAAGCATAAAGAAAACAAAGACTTGATTGATACATTCACAGTCTACGCATAACATCATGATAACAACAATGGGAATTTTGAAAATTAAAACGGCTTTGGCCACACCCTTCCCACCTTTCAAAATAACCACTTCTGGTGACAGGATCTGGTTTTGCATCATTTCCTGTTTAGCAACCGCCCGTGCTTGCCAGTGCTATTATCCATTGTCAGAATTGTCTCGGGATTGCTCCTCCGACGCCTCATCGCAGGGCAGCGATTTAAGGGCAAGCAATTTGTCCTCGTCGACGTCAGAGATGCAGATACACACTCTAAAGCGTGCATCTGATCCCCTTCCTCACCAGAAAGAGGCGACTGCTGATGTTCATTGTGAACAACAGAGTCTACTTTGACATTTATTCAGATTCGTCACGCTCATAGTGGTCTTTTAATTTAGCCCACACCATCATCATACGTCAATTCGTCACTACTAAGGTCAAGACCTAGAGTGGACACCGCTTCCCTACTCTCTTGACCTATACATCTCAACAACGACCAGAGCCTTGATTGCGCGTGGGATCTAGCCTCTTTCCTAGTTGTAACAACAGGGTTTGTGCATCACTAGTTATAGTGATGGTATCAAACCCCATCTCAAGCTTCTCGAGACCCAGCGCGAGCTTAAACTCGGCACTCCACTTCTTCCAAGACCCGTACATGTCATTTTCCTCAATGATTGGAGAGACAGTTAAAATACTACCAGCCGCCATGCTATGCTCATTGACTAACAATGCAATAATAAATCAAAAATATGATTTAATGTCTACCCGCGGTAAACAAAGTATTGCACTGGACACAATTTACAGATGCAAGGAAGCAAATGTGGACAACAATACAGATGTAAACAATGTAAGGATGCAAGGTAGAGAACAGAAATGAATTCCTAATTATCCTTATCCTTACAACACTGGGTTGGATTTGGATTATCCACCCCCCCCCCCCCAGCAAAGTGAATATGACACAAGAACAAGTTGCTTAGAGACACTTGGCAATCCCCTGTACCTTCAAGCACTACACAAATGCAATGTAACCAATACAAACTCAGTACATACTGCAAAACTATTCTTAAGGATATTTTTTTAGAAAAAATGTTTTTAAGCAGTTTTATACAAAAATCTCCGGCGGAACCGGATTGTGATTTTGGTTATGTTGGTTTGATTGGTACTGAGCACTTCCCAATCTCCTACACCTAACCACATACACATCGTCACCTAGTCCACCTGTCCGTAATCACGTGCAGATAGACTGTAATCACTAACCACGTAATCACGTAAGTCCAGATAAATCACGTAATCAGATAGACCGGTAATCACGTGCAAAAATGGTCCATATGCTATCAAAAACTCTCTGAACCTCCTACCAGAAAAAGGAAAAAACCTGTTTGGAATTTCTTTTGTTCACAAATAGCCAGAAAGCTTTGAGCACAAAAGGTCTATATGTTTTTTTTCTTCTCAAATGCAATGAAAGCCATGCTCAATTGAAGGAGAATGCATTCATTCGAACAATGCAATTACGATTTTAATGACTGCGCTTGCTAACAATGACTCGTTTTGAATGACAATTGATGGAGATAGACCGATTTTGCCCCAAGAAATAGCCAAATCTTAATTTTCTTGCGATACCTTTTGAAGCGCTTGTTTGATCATTAATCAATTAATTAACGCCAATTGAATCGTCTTAATTTTTCGCATATAAAAGTATATTTGCGATAATTTTAATGTTAATGATAATGTTAACTAGAATATTAGAAATTTTGAAAAAGTGTTTTACCAGGAACATTTTAATCTGCAGATAGCCCGTATTTGCCTGTGACGACCGCATATTCTACACCTAACAACTGTGTGTTACCAGCGCAAAATTCACCTAGACTCCTCCTCAACACCTCACCTCAAACGCCTCAACACCTCACCTTATTTTCCTAGCCTAACACCTACTCCTTTGACACCTCTCTTCTCCTCTCCTTATTCACTGCGCGTCTCCTTATTGATCACAACCACTTCCGACACCATGTAAAGATGCCAGGGGTTCCTACTGGACCAGGATTGGCAGCGATGATCAGTAAAAAGTTGTGATAAACTCTGAGTAGTATTTCGTAGTTCAACTTACCATGAAGGTTACAACCAAGAGTGATTCTTCCCAGATAGTGATGACGTCGTACCCAGGAAGTGAGCTCAGCACTTAGTAGTACTCAATAGTCTGAGAAGCATCTGGAGGCAGGTATACTTTAGGTTGTACTCACTGTAGTGCTCCAGATCTGGTTTTGTCTAGATTGCTAGTCAGACTACTCCACAATGGGGAAATAAATAGAGGTGTTGGAGCTCATGTTACTCCTTGATGATAACATTATTAGTCAGTAGAAGAAGTAGGTGTAGTGCAAGCGCAGACTTGCTCTTGCTCTGTCTGTTGTGATGAAATCGAATCATTGATTAACTTCTTACAGTTCACAACCAATCAATCCTGACTGGATTGATGTGATTTGTGATGATTCGACATGTCTTGTACCTTGCAGTAAGAGAGAATTCTTTGCCAAAAAACAAGTTGCAAATAACAGGTCATGTGAATATTCCTTGACTCCATGATACATGAAGGAAGCCGATCATTTAAATTAAGTGAATAGGCTAACTTAATGATGAATGGCATGTTCATAAGTTTACACTGTTGACTGCCTTGACTGATTTGTTAATAATCAGTGCGTGGTGTGGTGTAGTTGTGAGATGTTGACATCAAGAACTAACTTGAGATGCCGATTTGAAGTTAGAAACTGGTAAGCAGCTTCTCTCTAGCTTCCCTCCATCTTCTCCCATTTGAAGGAGTGCCCATCATAAACTGGACTTGCCATGGGTATCTCATTCGTCACTGCGCTTGATGACACTCTACAATATACCTTAGTGACGACTCTGCTGCCATTTCACTGAAAGTTCAACCCTGTGTATCCTAATGAACATGACAACAATGGTTTAGTTTAGTTTAGTTCATTGATGACAATTTACTTCTCCTTATTATCTGTATTACTACCCTTAGCAAACACAGACATGATACTCTCTTACTCTATTATCAGGCTACTCTTTGTGTACTGTAAATAACCTAAATTGCCCATTTTTCAATTTTGCCTTTACCAAGACCGTTTTGATTGACCTCAGCCAACATAACTATGGATTTATGGTACTTTTGTAAGCCCCGTACTCCGGGCACCTTTCTGTCCTGGCTCTAAGCCTTTGTTATTGCTCAGTCACCTCATTCCCTTCCCGTAAAAGACATTCTCTACCCTGTGATATGCATAGGTTAGAAGCTGTCTATCATCGCGAACCAAGTGGATAACTAACACACCCAGGTCATTTGAAACAGTATGCACGCGTTGCTGAGACATTTTATTTCTACTGCTTACAAAGACTGTTCCACAGAAAGTTTCACAACCAGCACTCAATGAGGGAGTGCATTGCTGCATTACTACCCTTAGCAAACACAGACATGATACTCTCTTACTCTATTATCAGGCTACTCTTTGTGTACTGTAAATAACCTAAATTGCCCATTTTTCAATTTTGCCTTTACCAAGACCGTTTTGATTGACCTCAGCCAACATAACTATGGATTTATGGTACTTTTGTAAGCCCCGTACTCCGGGCACCTTTCTGTCCTGGCTCTAAGCCTTTGTTATTGCTCAGTCACCTCATTCCCTTCCCGTAAAAGACATTCTCTACCCTGTGATATGCATAGGTTAGAAGCTGTCTATCATCGCGAACCAAGTGGATAACTAACACACCCAGGTCATTTGAAACAGTATGCACGCGTTGCTGAGACATTTTATTTCTACTGCTTACAAAGACTGTTCCACAGAAAGTTTCACAACCAGCACTCAATGAGGGAGTGCATTGCTGCACTAAGCCTTGCATTTCACATAATGTCAAACATATACAGTTATTATGCTGAAAGTTTAAAGTCCCGTCAACTGGTGAAGCTAAGCTTATTTTGGTGTAACGATTGATTCTGACTTGACACATAATTTTGATGAATTGTCTGAGAAAGGGTTGACTGAGTATGACTGACTGACTGAGTATGTTCTGATATAAAAATCTTATCTAACAGCCTGAAGATGCCAAAACATAACATACCTAGGTTAACCTGATTACAGGAACTGGAGGGCTCGAGATTCAAGGAGTGTAATACAGATGTGCTCCGATAATTCAATACAGATTGGGCATCAGGCTACCTACTTGACATTCTGCCTAAAGCTGTACAAACTTGACTTGTTTTTTTTCATGGTTTCATTATCATGTTAAAGAGGGTCCAGAGACATTCAATGGGCTCAGGCTCCAAGTCAGGTGGAGTGTGTATTACTCATTCATTGAAAACGGTGACACAATCACCTGACTAGTGAGTCTGACCATCAGACAAGATGTGCAAAGTGATGATGACAACACACTGACATTGTGATTTTGAGTCTCTTTCGTATCCTTACTCACATTGAGATTTGAGTTTACTATCCAGGCTCAGGTTGATCTCGGTCTCACTAGAATGATAATTTTATATGTGTTTGGTCATCGGTAGCCGACTCCACAGCTTCTTGTAGCCGTTCACGATATCATAAGTAAAATGTTCTCTCTATTGATGGAGACATATTTAAGATGAGTGTGTATCACGAAACGGGAACCCTAGATGCCTGCCTTGTGCGATATCTCCTGGCACCAGGGGATGCAAACATTTCCTCAATCATCATATTATACTATTAAAATTATATTATTATATACATCCTGCATGAGTACGATGGATGATGGAATAAGGTAAGGGAGAGGGAGGGGGAGGGGGAGGGTGAGGGAGGGAGAAAGAGGGAGAGGGAGGGAGAGGGAGGGAGAGGGAGGGAGAGGGAGGGAGAGAGAGGGAGAGGGAGGGAGAGAGGGAGAGGGAGAGGGAGAGGGAGAGGGAGAGGGAGAGGGAGAGGGAGAGGGAGAGGGAGAGGGAGAGGGAGAGGGAGAGGGAGAGGGAGAGGGAGAGGGAGAGGGAGAGGGAGAGGGAGAGGGAGAGGGAGAGGGAGAGGGAGAGGGAGAGGGAGAGGGAGAGGGAGCGGGAGGGGGAGGGGGAGGGAGAGGGAGAGGGAGAGGGAGGGAGGGGGAGGGAGAGGGTGAGGGAGAGAGAGGGAGAGAGAGAGAGGAAGAGGAAGGGATAGGGAGGGAACTGCGATGTTTTATAAGAAATGTGCCCATTGTATAGGAGAACTGCATTCCAGGATAACTTACAATGAAGATTGGCTCACTTTGTTGTATTTCTTTATTTCTTAACTTGATTCCTTCACTCGATGAATAAACGAATAAAATTCAAAACTTACACTTCAGGGTAACAGATTGAAAAAAAAATTAATTAATCAATTAACTAATTAATTGAATGGCACGGCATTGTAAATGTCACATTAGCAAGACTAAAACTATGAATAAAGCTTTTCTTCCAAAGATATGTACTCATGGACTGTAGAAAACAGGATACAATTAAATGGAGGAAAAGTGAGGTGTGCAGGGGTAAAATACTTTGCGATGGCAAAGAGATATATTTCAAGCTATATTTCACTATAACCTATCATATTATCACATACCTCAAGATGTTATTTAATAGTATATTGTAGTATGGTATACAATTGTTTTATATATTCGGTTTCATTGAGTTGCTATGCCGATACATCATGAATATGATCATCGTGGAATGTGTCCACCCCTAGTTTAAGTGCTCAAACGGTGCAAGATGCTGGTAGAGGCATTTCATTATCAACGACTTTCTCCCCTCCGTTTAAGTATATACCCATAAAGTGCCACAGTTATGGCCACCATGTAAAAGAGGATAACTCCAAACATTTCGCAAAAATTGAGATGGAGTTAGATAAAAAGACTGGTCATACAAGAGAAAAAGATAGTCATGTATATGTATGATAGTTATGTATAGGCAATCAATACATATTGTTTCATATCCATCATACCAATATGCTGCCCCAGCAAACGCAAAATGTTTTAAAAATGTTTTGTACCTCGTGATAATGTTGTGATCGGGCAATTGCATTCAAGAGCATACTCCCTGATATTGTTGTATGATATCGGGTTGACTGGCTGAAACGCAGCTCATTGGAGATATCATATTATTGTGTTTAAAACATCGCCTCAAAATGTTATTCCCATCACCTCACAAAATTATTTTTTGTAACATTATCAGCAAGTTTTGACATAACGCTCTAACGACAAGCTATCCAAAATGTTCCCATAACTCCAATATAATATCTAGCAATATTGATATCCAATGTCTTTGTTTTAACAATTTTGTGTAACATTATCCACCTGTTGTGACATAACGTTCTAACGAGAAGTTTTCCAAAAATGCTATGATAACTCCGATATAATATCCAGCATGATTGATATGCCATGTCCTTGTTGTAACAAGGTGCGACGACTGTTACTGTAACATCTAGTGGAATTGACTATATGGCAATTTGACAAAAATGCTTTCATGACACTCTGTTAATGTTCTGAATGACTTCGTGGAATGACATCACCACAACTTCTTGAAGCTTATCCAGCAACAACATCATGGCAAAACAGGTGTAAAATTGTTCTCTCAAAATCATTTTGTAACCTGATCAAAACAATATCAATGAATAATCATCAGTAATTATATGATTACTGTGTCTCAGAGCTTTGCAAAATTTTATCAATAGATATTACAGATATTATATTTTATTATCTTTCATTTTATCTGTTTAGAAACATTTATTCTGACTGCAACTTGTGAGTGAATAAGTGGTTTCCACCATTGAATAGCATATTTTTAGTTGTGGGAGGATTTTAGGCTAATGAGGCTTGGGTCAACGTCCGGTTGAGTGTGGTTTACAGGATTGAACAACTTTTTGTGAAAGGTTGATAGTCATGCTGCGGCCCATCATGCTGGGCTTTGACGATTGGCTGTATTTTGCTGCAAGGCACGCAGCTGAGTTTAACGAGGTTTTATGTTTGTGTTGCGAGTTCATATCATGTTCACCGTCTACCATATGTCCACAAGCAGTGCGAATAATAACCACCATACCAGTTCTAATTTGTTCTGAAAAAATTGACATTTCTAACCCTCATTTTATGCGTATGTCACATGGGCTTATGCAAAATTAACATCCGATGATGAATTGGGAGTTGTTCTCTCATGAACCATAATGTCATTGGGACTGCATTACGTTTATCATCTAAGCATAACCCAGGAATTAAACACAGATGCTACAATTCCGTACGCAAACTGGTTGGACCACATGCCATCGGAATTTTAACTTCATGTAGGAAGATCATGTACAATAATATTAGCTGCTTTGAATTGGAAGATAGGAATCATACAATATGACTTTTTGTTGACTATGCAGGAATGTGCACAGCAGCGTATCAAGTTTGAGAACTACCGCTATTTCTGTTTCAAGGTTTAAAATCTGATGTCACAAAGACAATCAGCCATACATTTAATAACACAAAATTACACCCGTACACGTGGGCACAGCAACTGCCCTATATTTAATAAATTGCTTTGCTTGCTTCAACATAAATAACTGTTGAATACAAATCCTTGAATTAGGAGAAAAACTATTGTAAACAATTTTATGCACACGCTTAACAAAGAGTTGCTCCCACTTGCATAAAAAATCACATTTATACATTGTTCGAATAAATTCCTAAGGTTCAAGGATTCCACACCATGCAATAATTGTTCATCACCTGAGGGATTGCTCATTGGGCACTATTGAATTACTTTTAGGGCCTGGTGTTGTCTGAATAAGTGGAAATTATATATAAAAAAAAGCGATGCTCGAAGCTTTTCTTGATCTATTGTGAGGAGAAAACTCTGAGAAGGGCACAATCGGATCGTTAATCCTGATTGACCACTATGGCTAGATTTGACCTGAAGGCAGTCAGGGTAGAAATAGTTTGCAGGCAAACCAACAATAAACAATAGTGATCACTACATCATAGGTGCCCAAACTTGTCCTACCATGGGTCATATTCGCAGTTTAGAAAATGTCCGTGGGCCAAGAGTAGTTATGCTTGGTGATTATTGATAGTCGCTAGGAGGCCCCATAACAAATATTTTGCTTCATAATTTTGAACATTGCATGAGGAAATAATTTTTGGGGCTAGTGAACTGACTATTCCAAATAATCACATGTCCTGGTTGAGGATTTTTCAAAACTGATTCCATTCGGAAAATTAGCAAATGAGCGAATAAGAGGGCGGCTTATAAAAACGGGAGAATCACAACCATTCAGGGGCGTATTGTAATTATTTTTGATGTAGAGAACTAATTCAACAAGTGGGAATTTTTTTGGTGTCCTTTTCCTGCAGACTGATGTTCTCTAGTTCTGTTCTCTATTCAGTTGTAGGCCAATCCATGTAAGTTTTTTCAGAAAACAGACCATGTTGCATGGTATGAGTTATCAGGTATGAGTTATCAGGACATTTGCGCCCCGCATGAATTATCGCCGTTTGTAGAGTGTCACGATGGCAATTGAGCCACTTAAATTTGCTAGTTGTGGGCCACATTTGGCCCATGGGCCCCAATTTGGACACCCTTGCACTACATAGTCATGGTTTGAAGTTAAAATCTGGTTTTCAGTCTTCCTAAAACTTAAACGAATTATAAAGTACATTTAGTACAAAAATTATCAAATTTACATGTTCACTTTTGCAATCTCAGCAAACAACAATTCAACTTTGAGACATGCATTATGATTGATAGGGTTTGCTCCTCACACTTACATAGAAATTAATTAATCAAGGGTAAGTCCAACAAAAGAACTTTGCTGGCGAAGTGTTTGAGGATAAATAAATACCATCAATCAATCAAGCAATTTATCAGTTCACAATGTATTACAAGTGTATCCCTAAAACTTCCGCCTCCATTACACATCGGCAATCTAGACAACAAATTAGTTATTTTGGTATCACATTTATACGTGGCTGTCTGCGCTGAAGGTAAAAAGCTCACATTTAAAAATCAGAAATTGAAATTCTAGCGATACATACTATAGAAATGATTTCTAAGAGAATGATTTACAGGGTCGATTTCTCCCTTTTGATTGTGACCCTGCCATCTTTTACCAAAGCGCCTAAGTAAACCCCGCTGAGGGGTTAGGGGGCGCTGGAAGCCTACCCAACGGGGTTCGGCACAGAGCCCCGGCCCTAAAGCCTAGAGAGCAATTTTGGGCCTTTGCATTGCATTGACTGGGTTTTGTAGGAGTGTCTCAGGTGAAAATTCACAAGCAGATTACTAAAAGAATAAAGCAGTCAACCTAAATAGTATGGAGCCTACAGCCACGTTCGCCATCCCGAACGCCATTAAGGGCTGCCTGTGGGTTGTTTTTTGTTGTAATCTATCTTATCATACAATCAAGGTGCTTGTCAATTAGATCAGGAATAATTCTGCCTGGTATCATACCTAATAACCTAAAGCAAGACATAAGTATTCCAAGTGACAGCACCTTAATCGGCCGCCTGTATATCAACGATGTGTTTTTTCTGAGGAAGATCAATTAAATTAGCTTGAGCAGACACAGCTGAATTTTATTGTGAAAAAACTACTGAGCTTAGCTGACTTTGAACAAGAGAAAATCACAGATGAGTATCGGCTAATAAATTCTGTGTTAATTTGGCCTCAGTTCAATCTGTGCTAAATAAGGGACAGTTTGTTGACACCCTCTGATTATTATGATTATAACACTGGGCTAATACAACTCACTGCTAAGCTTCTGATCCCACTGTTGAATAGAGTTGATGGTTGACTGTCCATTCATACAGTTATAAAATTGTCAATGTAAATAAACATACATCATCTAGTATTGTCATTTACATGAAATAGGCCTATATTATGTAACTTTGGGGTGTGGCGGTATACTATAGAACATTCCTGTTGCTCTCATCCACTGGTCTCGCCTGCGGCGTAACCAGTTGATCAGGAGCGACTCGGAATGCAGGCAAATGGACCAAACTTGGTCTAGTATACTAGGACATGGCCCTTATATTTTAATTAAGAGGTAACACGAGTGAATATAATTAGGCTGAGTATTATGTAACCTCAAGGTCAGATTATCAAACCATTACTGGCTAGGTTTCATCTGGCTGAAAAGTGGGATGGCAGTCATAAGATCAAAGTGATAAACATCATGAAATTCCTTTGCCTTGATAATGATCGATCAATCACATGCAGGTATGGTGTAAGACTACCTGTCATACATGACAAGTTGGCAGACCCAGAAATCAGGAGGTCTCCAAGGACGAACTATAAACCCGGACTACCACTCTGCGTCCAAGAGTGTGGATGCAATTTAGGCCTAGTGTATAATATTTCCAAGCCAAAACTTGACTGTAAATTTTGTTAATTGCATAGTTTTACCTCAATATGTGGATTTAACCAACTTGGGAGGAGCAGCCTTAACAACACTGGTAGGTTAGGCTCGAATATTGAATAGCCACTTACAATTCGTAATGTTAATAAGCAAATACATAGGTATGTGTACTGTGATGGTAGGAGAACACAGTAACTCTTGCAAAGGGTAGCTTCAAAAACTTTCTGAGTAAAGGAAGCTGAAAAAGGGAGGAGAAAGGGAGATAGGGAGGGGATGGGAATTACCCCTAAAAACTGGGAGCCTCCCTACCAAAAAGGGAGACTTGTCAGGTATGCTACCTGCATGTGATCACAGAGTAAGGATATATATATCCTTACTCTGTGATCATAATGCTGTTGACTGTAGTAATAATTTTTTCTAAGTTTGCATTTGACATGATCTGGCAACTGTCACTGCGGGAGGTTAATCTTCGACTATGTTGTCCTTTTTATGAACTCAGGGACTGTGGAAATAGTGTGCAAATCCTCTGTCTGTTTCACAGAGTAAGGATAAGCAGAGGGGACGCTTCAATGATCGTTATAGTGCCTGCGGTTTTAATCCACTGGGGGAAATTCATCAATCTGGCCAGCTGCCAATTTCAGAATATATAAAAGTTACAGTGGAGTTTTGTCATGCAGACATAGCCACCTTTGATAGGTCATAATTCATTCTGTATTTATCCTAAAGACTGATTTCTAACTTTTCTGAAATGTCCAATCTTCGAGCTATACACCATATTATTGTCATTTTTTGCTAGGATACATAGGCTATGAGTAATCCAGGTTTTTAAAATGAGTTTTACCATATAGATATACATAGGGCTTAGGTCAATGCACGGACATTTCCTAATTTTGATGACCAGCCGTCTATCAATTGTCACATGTAAATCTATATGACAAAACTCATTTCAAAAACCTGGATTGCTCTTAGCCTATGACAATAATATGGTGTATAGCTTGAAGCTTGGACATTCCAGCAAAGTTGGAAATCAGTCTTTAGGATAAATACAGAATGAATTATGGCCCATCAAAGGTAGGGATGTCTGCAAGAAAAATGCCATTATAACATATAGAGATAATGAGTTTTTGGCATCCAGATGTGCACAATTTTCCCCCAGTGAATCAAAAACCGCAGGCACTATAACTATCCTTGAACTGTCCCCTCTGTATATCCTTACTCTGTGGTCTGTTTAGACAGAATAGTTACGGAATGCACTTTCTATTGAATAAGTCAGAGTCATACACTTAGGTGCAAGATTTACTAGCTTACAGACTATGCATGATAATATCTCGCATTATTCAATTTCCATAGGCTAAGTAATTGGCTCATCCAACATTCCCTAAAACCACAAACTGATTGATTCAGCAGCCACACGTTTCAAAATTATTATGATGTAAACAATTTCTACAGTTCAATAAAAGGACAGATAATAGTGACTGCAAAATAAGCAGTAAGCCCAAAATTGACCAGGGGTCTATGAACAAGGTTTTTAGGCCACATAAATCTGTACGTACAGGGGGGGGGGGGGGTTCTCCTAGTTTTCGCCACATTCTACTGCTCAATAATTTATTTTTAACTGTTACCAGTTCCTAGTCTAATTTAAGCTCGACAAATCTTCATCCATGCTTTTTATATTGACCCAGGACGATTAAATGAGGCTAGGGTGTCAACTAAAATTTTTAATAATTTTTATACCCTTGTATACTGCTGCATTCCTATTCTGCTGTGATAGAATTAAGAGAGTATGGAGTTTTGCAAAAAAACGATAAAGAAAATCGGAATCAATATAACACATCACATGTAATAATCTGTGGAGTGCCAAGGAAAACTATTTCTTTCTTTGTAAAGAAACAGGAAAAGGTCGAGACTTGATATAATTTATTACTTATTGGTTATTTCTGAGCGATGAATGAAATAAAAAAAACGACATGAAATTAAAAAGTCTACTTAAATGAAAAGCAAATTATATCGGCGAGTGAAAAAACTGTCAAATTGCTATACAGCAGCATTTTGTTCAATGTTGATGTGTGTTTCGTGACACTAGTATAGACCTTATGACATGAATTAGCACTGCAGCGCACTGATGATTAATTATGCTTACTGCAACTGCTAACTGCAATTATGCTAACTGCAACCACAACAAATACCTTATGCTATCAGGACCTATGATATTATCTATAATAATAGCAAAATTTATAAATAGCACATATGTATTACATTGACCTAGCTCAGTGTCAATCCTCTGGCATCCTGTGACATCATGCATCTAACCCTAGCATAAAACATCTTGCTAAAATTTTACAGTATTTTCCGACTGTTCAGATGTTTTACCCAATCGCGGGCACTTGGTGTCATGGTGTCAGGTAATCAACACACAGTCTTTTTCTGTGATTTGGTTCCGCTTTTTCGATGTTTGCCAGATTATAGGCAGTACCTAACTACTTGCATGTCCAAGCATGTCAAAGCATGATTTCCAAGCAATAGCATAATACTAATTAAATAGTACATTTCCAAACAAGCTTTGATCTTTTGAGTGAATAATTTGGCCATTAATTTGACACTTGTTACCTGGTTAATTCGGAAAGTTTTATATTCGACTTTTAAACGTTTGCAGGGAAATGAGTATACGAGTCATCATTCTGTCTAATTTACCCAGTCTCCCTATCTTATTTAAATTTTGTGCGAAATATATATTTTAATCAATTAAATATTTATGATCTGTGTCTGACACAATTAGCCTACTGATAATCTCATGCAGTTATAGCAATTCTACCCCATATCATTCCTATGCACACATGGTTGGAGCCAACAAAACTCGTTCGGGCTTCTTGTTGTACTAAGGTACACAAAGAGACAACATCTTCATGTGTCGACTTTCTATTCATGATGCCACAGACAACAGTTTCATACACCCACATGAAAAAATCACAGGGTTATGTGAAATAGAGCTTATTTCAAGAATTGTGTTGTTGCAATATGCGGTCAAAACATTTTATAATTGACCACTATTGATAAGCACCCTTGTGACTTGTAAAGCACAGCCAGCCGAATAATTGTAGCTGGCATCAACCACTTGTGCCATCATAGGATACCTCATTCAATTGAAATCTAATCTGAAAACAATATCAGTCACTCAAACTAGTACAGCAAAATGGCTCCAAAAGCACCATTGTATTACATCGTCAGCTCCATTCGAAGAGAGGAAGTAAGCATTGTTAGCAGTAATTGGAGCAAAAAGTCAACCTTATTAAAGGAAAAGGACAAGCTAAAACACTCAGTTGTGGTGAGTCATAAATTTTCTTAGCAAAACACTTTTTTTTTAAATTTCCAATATTCAAATATGCAGTTTTATTTTAATGATTTCAAATCTATTTTTTAAGATTTATCAAGTTGGTTCATTTGAAAAGAGTGCCATATGGTTGAAATGCCCCAAATACTAATTTTTGGTATACATTGGTGTTTAGCAGCGCCAACATGGATTGACAAGACAAAGCCTCGCAAGTGCATATGCCTTACTGATCTGTGGATATTCCAAATGTTATCTTGGAGTCCTTTCTTATTGACTAGTGTAACAGCTGCTCTGATTATTTTTTCCAGAAATGCTATTGGCCACCACCCACCACAAACGGAAAAAGCCTCAGGAAGGAGCATGCATTTCCAGATATTGGCAATTGGACGTTGTATGACGCGAAGATATTGCAGCTTACAGGTAATGAGACAAAGCTAACATTGTCTACGGCATTGGTTTCAATAATTTATCATGATTGCATCACACTATAGGAAAGTACTATATTACGCCGATAAATTCTTGTGAGATATCCCATGCACTTGGTATTATCGGCTGTGGAATCTTTTAATCTTCGAGGGTGGTTATAGCGGAGATTATAGCTCAAAAAATAATATCTAAAATGAGAGATTTTCAAAAAAAAGCACAGCTGATACATATATCCTCAGTAACAGGATGGAACTCGGAGTTGCAACCTCAGTCAATTCATATGTATTTGTGCGCTGCACACATAACATGACCACCGCATGCACAATAGAGCCAAACTTAAGTTCAATCTACAAAAGTTTGCAGTATTAAGCAAGATCGTGTTGCAAACATATGCCAGCATCCCTCTCACTAAAATGTTAAGCATTTTCTTTCCAGAGGACCACGAAAAGGCCAAGGTGTATGAGTCGCAAGCAAGAAAGAAGGATGATATCACTACTGGTTAGTTAAACTTTACACAAAAATATAAATAAATATAACTGATGTCCCCAGCAATGTGGTTGCTGTTAGGTTGGAGGTAATGGTTCGGTTTAAAGGCTGTCCTTTCCTATGTCTGAATTAATTACTATCACTAAGCATCAATATTTACACTAAGGATTAAGGTAAAATCTCATCCAAAATTCTTCAACTGCTTCTTCTGTGTTGCTGAGACATCAAAATTTTCTATCCTCAACAACCAGGAATCAGAATGGGGTAATTCTAAAAAAAATTGTCAATCATTCAAAGAAATATTCACATGGCCTGACATTCAAATCAAGTGTCTGCGCTTTCGACCATTGAAAACTCAGGGAACAGCACTGCATATGTATATATTTAGTCCTGTTTGATCTCGATGCTTCACAGGTCGCTGTACTGCTACATAAAAATTGGTGCTGCTTAAGATTTCCCTTGTAAAAAGAGTCAAGGATATTTATTTTAGGAATTCTTACAAGTATTTGGGTTGTTGGATGTTGTCAATATAAACTATTGGGGAGGCAATTTATTTCTGGTAAACAAGCGCAGACTGAACTAATGATTTCATACCACAAACAGGTTAACATTGATGTTTTGGTTTGAAAATGCTGTGTTTATGTAGAAACAGAGGCTGGTGAACAATGCTTGAGGAAACAAACTCTGTCATCTCCCCAGCGAATTCAGAAGGACCCTAGTAAGTGTATGCAACATTCTTTTATTTTCACATTTAATTTAGGGCATGCAGTTGCGGTTGGTTGGTTTATGTAGCGAAAAGGACCCCTAAATCTTTGGTTGGGAACTGTTAGCAGTAAGGAGTGGTCACTGTCATGATGTGTATGCATGATTTGCAGTACCGGTATCGGTGTTTTGATATTCGGTGTGAGTTGATAATTACTATACACGTTATGGCCGGTCTAGGTCTTGCTGCTAGTCAGCGTTTCCTTTACACTACTGTGATATATATTAAAATGTATCCCACATTGAGCACCATTATCGATTTGTTGCACTCAAACCCCTTGCCGGCAATACGGCAACATGTTAAATATGATCTGTGGTTTGTTATGGTCTATATAATAAACAATTTTGTGCCCGGTGCAATCATTTGACTAAGAAAATAATTCAGTTGTAATTTTTTAAAGATGATGGTGATGGAGAAGAGAGGAATGGTGCAAATGATGACAATAGTACACATGATGGCAGTAGTATGGCTATACCACTACCGTCATTTGATCTAAAGACCTCTCACGGTGAGTTATAACTCAAGATAGATTCATGAGATAAAATGCATTACCAACTTAAAGACCGATTATAGAAGAATCATGATAGCGGGCCCCACCAGATGCACTTGACTCAGAATTGATTTAATAACCTATAATGTTATTCGAGGCAGCCTCTTCCCAATATATATGTTCAATGATTCGATATCTCTGATTTTTGCAACACAATAAACTAGCCCAATCATCCGGGCGTTGTTGTAGTCGCAGGAAGGGATCATTATTATCAGCCAAGTCTATTTTTGACATTGCCTTGGAGTTGCGATGTCATGGGAAAGGGGTTGACAACTCCGTTCATCTGTGAACAATAATTGAAATACACCAGAAGTGCTAAACATCTATTTCTCTCTTGGTATCTTCAATATCAACTAACATCCGTTGACAGTTAACGTCCACCATGGGTTCAATATTTAGATGGTTTCTGCCAAAGATGAATATCATGGATCCATTTCGGTTCATTGATAACCCATATTTACATTAAAAGCAGCCACTTTGTTTTGTTGTTTGTTTGTTTGTTTTTAGATGAAGATCTCATTTCAACTCCGAAAGAAAAAAGCCCAGAATTATGAGTCCAGAACCATCGGCTAGTACGCGTAAGTATCCCTTTCTCCTTTTAGTCTCTGTACAAAAATCAGGCTCATTGCAACAAAGATACAGTATCCAGTTTTTTCTGAGACTTGAACTGTATTGCTCAAATGAGAGAATAATATTGGAACAGATAATAGCCAGACAACTTTGGACCGGAGCTGAGATCTGCTTCCGCTTCTAACACTTGATTGGAATGCCTCAGAAACATGCATAGGTGGTTCAATATATCAGTGCACTCTTTAAAACATGTTCATTGCAGTAAGATGAAGTTGGATTGAACCTATAGCAGGACAATTTCAAAAAGATTACAGATACGCTTAAGATTTTTGAAAACTTATCATCTGAAATCCTTTTCACATAATTTAGTCAAATATTTGAATATATTCCAACCAATAGATTGGCCGAGATCACTGCAGAGTAATCAATTTTGTTGCTGATGATAAATGTGACCAACTTGATCCGAATCGATACGGTAATTTCCGGACTACAATAGCTCAGTCAAGTTTGCTAGACGGATATTTATCATCTGTTCCTATCAAAACTGTGGACCACCTCGCTACCTTTGTTATGTAACTAGATTTAAGCGCATTGGTCACTTTTTCAGCTCAACAATGGTATACTATAACAACACAACCCTATTAGTAATGAAATACATAAATATCTTATGAGTTGTCCCCCTCTGTGAAAAATGGTGGACAACTCCTGATTGAACTGTTGAACCTTGAAAAGGAACTTTTAGCATTGAATGGAATACTATGATATTTTAATTCCAAGTTTTTATTGTAGATGGATATTCACAATCGTGTGTGGAGTTGGGGGAAACTTCAAATCAGAAAATTGAATGTGAGTTATTTGAATGTTGATAAATAGATTAATACTCCCTGGATGGCAGCGACCATTTCGATCTAAATGATACACTTTTTTATCTGTTTGTCAATTATTAGGATATCACTTACTGCCAACACCAACACAATCAGGCAAAGTAATTCATCCACAGTCTTCCCTCAAATACAGGACAAAGTACCCCAATATATTCTTTGCGAAACAAAAGACTTTGCCTTTGGTTGTATCGCTGAAAAAAACTTTGTGAATGATTGGTTGAATGGATTTTCATATTTCTTCTATAGTGTTGATATGAAGGTCAGCAAGATAATCAGACACCTTGAGAGAGGAGAGAGTGGCAGTTTCTCTGCAGTCAAGAAAAACATACACGACATGTCTGAGAGCCCTCTGGAATCTCCAGAGGAGCTCATGCTTTTCATCGAGCAACTCAAAGAGGATGATACCAAGTATCAGCAGTTTGTAAGTAGACCAGTGGTTAATCAGTATTTTAATTTGCAATATCAAACATTTTGGGTAGCAAATATGCTGCAAAAATAGGTGAAGGGAAGAATCATTTCTGCAGCACATGATCTACATCTGATGAATCATGACTGTGCTCGAATCAGTTTGCTCTTATTAACCATAACGGCAAAGAGAAGGCGAATAACAGAATGTCAACCATATCGCCAGATCGGCTACATGGGGGCCTGGACGGAAAAAAACAGACTTTTTAACTTTCATGACACATATACAGATACGCCATTATAAAAATGTTGTGTTTTTATTCTTGCAGCAAAAATTCTGTGAGACAATCGGAGGAAGGAGCCTCACCGAGGCTGTTTTCACCACAATGAGGAGAGTGGCTTCAAACCATGTTTGGCAGAATTTCACGCTGCAGGGCACAAAGACAAAACAGTGCCTTGCAGGCACAAGAGTCTTCAAGACGATAGGAAGTAAGTAAAGGCTTTGATGACAAAATGCTGCCTCAAGCGTAATTTACACACCTTTGTTGATTCAATGAGTGCTTTCAGAATTATTAGCGGAAGTTACCTGCCCATGAGGTTTTGGAAGACAACTACTTGTGTAAGGCATTTAGTATGAACCCTCATGTGATGGGCAACATGTACAATTGTTATTCATTATTTACTCTGTGAGTTTTTAAGGGTAGAAGCACATGATATTTATGAGCAGGCAGGGGTAGTGGTTCTCACTGTACTTCAAAAATTTTATGATAGATCTAGACAGGACATTAAATGAAGTATTAGCAGTGATGCATTTATTCTAGGGTGCCATTACACCATTGGGATGTGTAGTAGCAACGGTGTTATCATCAATCATATTTTGAGTTTGAGCTTTTCGAGATCAACTGATATTAATTTCAATCTACCCTATAGGAGTTTAGTTTTCGCGGCATTTAGGATTTGCATTTCGGTTGATTCCTACATTGCGAAATTTAGTGTAACTTAAATTAAACTCAGTCACCATAGTTGCACGAACAATGTACAATTATACAGGATGCATGCATGCAAGCTAGCGTGGTGTAGTGGTCTAAGTGTCTGCCTTGCAATCAGATGGAGAATTATGCCCTGGGTTTGAATCCCAGCTTTGACATTTTTTTAAAATTTTCACTTGTAAGCCTACTAGCAAAATTTAACTCTAGCTAAATTAAACTCCTATAGGGTAAATGATTTCTTTAACAAATAACAACTCGAACGTGATTGTGAAACGCTGCTCAATCTCATGCAATTTTCAAACTCAAAACCCAATTAAAGTTGATCAAGTAGTAAATAAAACCTGGACTGCAGACCAAATGAGAACAACATTGCCAATAAACATTTCAATGGTCAAACATGGTCACAATGTTTTACCCCAGTTTTGTTTGACTCCCTGCACTGCCTGCGCTGCCTTCTAGTAATTGATATGTTTATCTTTCAAAGGAGCTGTGAGGGCACTGGGATACAATGACACTGCGGTGATAGAGAAGATGGGGGATCTCTGTAGAGCCGCACCTAATCAGAAGGGCGGCATCAACTTTAGTGTTGGAAAAAAAATGTAAGTTGAGTGGCAAATGGCCTGTCATGACAACCTTTGTTGGGTGGGGAGGGGGCGCCGACAAAGCTTGTCAAGACATACTATCTGGCTCAGTACAATGAATTGCACACAGACTGGCACTTTCAGGTTAATTGCAGTTCAAGCTCCAGGTAGTCAAGTTTAATTGAAAGACTTAAGATTGTTTAAGGTCTTTCAAGTAAGTCTTAGCCTAGTTTCTCTAAACAAGTTACAAATATGTATGCAGCTTGTTAGAACTAAAAGTAGCGAGCAAATAACAAAGGTCATTGCTAAGCCGATGCTCAATGAATGGTAAATTTTTATTTTAGGAGCCCTACTTTGAGTTTACTATCTGACTCTGTTACCATTCAATCCAACAAATCATATAACTATTTTGAGCTTTGAGCTGACCTCTGTACAAGAGCGGACAACTCCTTAAAATACAAATGAGTCTTGAAAGAAGCATTGTATCGGTGGAGTTGAACCAAATGCATTGTAGGAAAACAACTGTAATAAGAATGTGTTGTTATTCTCTTCTTTTAGAAAATCACAGAGCTTACTCTGAATGGGGACAGCGATGACTGCAGCATAGATAGCCAATTGTTGAATTGTTGAATTGTTGAATTGTTGAATTGTTGAATAGATGTGATTGTTGAATTCTTGAACTAAAAGCTTGTTAGAACTAAAAGTAGCGAGCAAATAACAAAGGTCATTGCTAAGCCGATGCTCAATGAATGATAAATTTTTATTTTAGGAGCCCTACTTTGAGTTTACTATCTGACTCTGTTACCATTCAATCCAACAAATCATATAACTATTTTGAGCTTTGAGCTGACCTCTGTACAAGAGCGGACAACTCCTTAAAATACAAAGGAGTCTTGAAAGAAGCATTGTATCGGTGGAGTTGAACCAAATGCATTGTAGGAAAACAACTGTAATAAGAATGTGTTGTTATTCTCTTCTTTTAGAAAATCACAGAGCTTACTCTGAATGGGGACAGCGATGACTGCAGCATAGATAGCCAATTGTTGAATTGTTGAATTGTTGAATTGTTGAATTGTTGAATAGATGTGATTGTTGAATTCTTGAAGCGCAAGGCTGAAAAAATCTGAGCTCCAGAAAAATTGACAATAAATCTGGGTAATTTTCACCCAAAATGAACAAAGGCAAGAAGAGAAAACTCATTTCCAGTAATGATCCTGATGAGGATGATGCTGAGGATAATATCTTCACCTATTCGCTCAACAAGTTGAAGGCATTACAAAAGAAAATCGACTCTACTACCACTGATGAGTCTATCACCATTAAAGGTAATCCGGGAAACATCCAAATTGTCGTTGACTGCAGCACAGCTGTTTTTGAGCTTGTCAGATCTATATTTCAAACATCAATTCAGGAGCAATATCTTTATGTAACTAGGAAAATGAATAAAGATAAGGACAAAAACACAACAGCCACCATATTCACCGTTAAAAACAAGAAGAAATCGGATAGACGCCTTTATACTGCAAACTTTTACCATACCACCTCTAGAATACTGGTGAATGCTATCAAAGATGTGGATGTGTTTATAAGTCACTACTCTAAGCTGGTAGGTGAATTACAGCCAGAAACAATTGCCAATTTAAACGAGAAAGTCCGTTCCTCATGCTCAAATGCAATGGAATCGCTGAAAAGTAAACAAACCAATGCCAACAGCAGCACAACTCAACAACAAAGCACACAGGGTGCTCTGGGGGGATCTACAGTCTCACTGCCAGAGTCTTCTCAGTGTTCCCTGTCTGAGACAATGGAGACTTCTGCTCCATTCGTCGACAGCGCTCCCAGTCATTCCAGGGACAGAGATTGTGGGGAGAGTCCCGGATGTGCGTCATGCAGAACTCTACATGGCGTGCTTTCTATTATGATGGAGAAGATGGACAGCATGCAGGAGAAGATGGACAGCATGCAGGTTAAATTGGATAAAATTACTAGTGCTTTTTCTGAGAGCCCTAGTACAAAGGAATGTCCATCAAATTCCAAAAATACCGTACAACAAACATATCTTCCAACTCAAACTCTTAACACCACACAACAATGGTCATCAGTTGCAAGCAGCAGTAGACAACTCCACAGAAATATTCCTTCATCAACAACACATCAAAACACACCAACACCAAGTTCACCGGCAACTACATCCAACACACCAGATCACATGCCATCTATTACAAAAACAGCTCGTCCAAACAACTTCAACCCCAAGCACTGCATCGTAATAAGTATCAACAAGTCATCAAAAACCTACCAAAACTATAATCAAGACAACATCAGACGTGAGATTAACCGTGAATTCGGCCCAACAATCATAGAAAACATAACGACCTACAATTTCAAGACAGAATCTCCAAAAATTATGCTGCACCTTCGCGATGAAAAGACAGTGACCAAGTTGATAAACACTTGGAATACATTACTATTTGAAAATTCGCAAGTAAGAAAGACAATCAATCCAGAATCAGCAAAAGTCAACACTGGTATGCTGAGAGGCATTCCTATCGATGCTGATGATGAACTTGTAATAAAAGAGATATCACAGAATTTCCCCAACTCTTCAGCTATAAGGATTTACAAAGGGGAAAAGAAAATGCGCATCTTTAAAGTAAAGTTTGACACTCAGGACCAATACAACAAGGTCCTCAGTCAAGGTATGATTTTAGACTCACTTAAACTTAAATGCCATTTTGAAAAACTTCTATGATGGCAATGAATTTTCATAGCGCATATCTTAATATCCGTGGATTGGCAAGCAAACTGGAAGAGGTTCGTTTAATTCTTAGTGATCACAAATTTAGTATACTGTGTTTGGCTGAAACATTTTTGAATGAAAATGATGACAGCTGCCTATATGAGGTACCAGGATATACGATGATAAGAAGGGATAGGCTCTGTAACAATGGTGGGGGATTACTCTGCTATGTCCATGATTCACTGGTCATTGAACATCTGGAAAATTTAGATCTTTACATGGATGAGAGTATAACAGTCAAGGTGAGACCCAGAAGCCAAAAGAGTTTTTTGGTCACATACTTATATAGACCTCCCCAATCAAAAGCATCATGGAACACAGACTTTTCAGAGTTTGTCGAGCGTTGTTATGGTTTGAACGATGAAATTATAATATTTGGTGATTTCAATATTGATTTGCTGAATCCAACTTCGAAAAACAGGTGGTTAGGTAATGTTACCTCTCCACTACTGTTGAATCAACTTATATCTGAACCCACTCGCATAACTAATTCATCAAGGACACTAATTGACCACATCTATTCAAGTAAAAGTGACAATATTGCTAAATCTGGTGTCATCAAATATTCACTGAGTGATCATTTCATGATAGTAGCTTCAAGAGAGATTGATAGAAATGTTAAAATATCTAAACAAAGATGTAAGGTAACATTTTTGGATTATTCATTTGCAACACCTGAAAACATTTTTAACACATTCTCAAGGGAAAATTTTGGTTACGTACTGTATGAAAGATCAATAGACTCAATGTTTGAGAAGTTCTATAGCCATTTGAATCATCTTATATCAAAACTCGTGTTTGAGAAGACTCGTTTTGTAAGAACGCATAATCTTCCAAAATGGTTGGATGATGAGGTAAAAATGAACATCAAAATCAGAGATCAACTCAAACAAAACGGTGATTGGGAAGGATATAAAAAACAGCGAAATTATGTCACTAATATGATCAGACAAAAGAAGAAAAGAGCTCTTTCTAATACTATTAAAGAGTCTAAAGGTAATACAAAACCTGTTTGGGATGTATTAAAGAATAAAAAGAAGGAGACTTTCCCTGCGACAAATTTGAGTGCAGATCAATTTAACAGCCATTTCACATCCATTGCAAAATCAATCACAAAGAACCTTGTTGTAACAGATGAGATGACATTTCCCGTATCCAAACATAATTTGACAGACATACCACAATTCACCCCTTTCACATGTACAAGAATATTGTTCCACATTCCTGATAGTAAAAGTACAGGACCTGACAGAATTACAGTGAAGATGTTGAAGCTTGTTTGGCCTTATATTGTGGATATTGTCACCGATATGTTTAACAGGGTTTTAAGCAAAGGATAGTTCCCTTCAACATGGAAACTAGCTCGAGTTTCACCAATACATAAATCTGGGGATATAAATAACCCATCAAATTATAGGCCAATTTCAGTCTTGCCTGTTCTTTCAAAAATATTTGAGAAACACATAAATCACCATCTGCAAGAATATCTCACTAAGAACAAAATCATCCATGAGCTTCAATGTGGATTTAGAAAAGGCCATTCTTGTTCAGACAGTTTATTTAAAATTATTTCAGACTCTTTGGTGGAGAAAATTAATGGAAATGTTATGACATTACTTTTTCTGGATTTTAAAAAGGCATTTGACTGTGTATCCCATGTTTTACTACACAACAAGTTGAAGGCTTGCGGCATCGGAGGAAATATGTTAAAACTTCTTGACACCTTTCTGACAGACAGAAGGCAGTTTGTTAAACTCAATAATATTGAATCTTGTAGATTGCCTATCACAATAGGGGTCCCTCAAGGTTCAATCCTAGCACCAACTTTGTTTCTCATCTTCATAAATGATTTATTAACTTCATCAAAATCAGACTCATCATCATATGCATATGCTGATGATACAGTGTTCCTGTCATCTAATAAAAACCTTCAGCAACTAAAGGCAAAGGCATCTGAAGATTTAAGTGGCATTCTGGATTGGTGCAATCGTAACCGGATGGTTATAAATGTTCAGAAATCTCATTACATGCTACTTAACATCTCAGATCCGCTTTATGACCTGGAACTGTACATAGGGCATGAAAAACTAAACAGACAGAGAACTACAAGGCTTCTGGGTTTTGTGTTGAATGACTCGCTTTCATGGCAGGATCATCTAGAGTATGTATATAAAAAGGTACAACGGAATGTTTACCTACTTCAAAATTTGAGATACTTCTTGGATATAGCAAGTGCCCGCACATTTTACTTCCAGTTTATCTTTTGTCACCTTATATATGGTATCCATATCATTGGCAACTTGTCCTGCAATAATGCCCTCAATAGATTATTTTTGTTGCAAAAACGGGCTTTACGCATTATCGCCAATGTGCATTACATCCCATATTATCTCATTTCAACCGAATCCATTACACAATCATTACAACTCCTACCTCTTCCTAAGCTTGTTTGTTATTTCACTTCACTTTTTGCGCATAAGATAAACAATTTTTTAACACCTCCATTTATATATAGAGGATTTAAAAACACTACCAAGTTCAATTTTCGTGATAAACATTTACTTTTATATCATACAGACAATCTAAGATACAAAGTTTCTGCTACATACAATTCTTTACCGTTACATTTGAGATCTAAAGAGAAGTTCAGTTCATTCAAAACTTTACTTTTCATCCATATATTATCGACTTGACCAACATCATTGATGATATTATTTCCCTTCTGTTTCTCTTTTTTGTTATAAAAAAAAATTGTTTTCTGGCACTGAGTGCAAAACATTTCGAATGAGATGACTTTTGATGCCAATAAAAAGTATATATATATAAAGTAAAAAAATAGATATCTAACCAATTTTATTTTTCTCCACCATTAATGTTCATTTTTTACTTTTGATAAACAAAATTGTTGATTACACATATATAATCATCATTGAACATTATTTTGCAATGAATAAAACAACTTGGAACATCACTACACTCTTTGCTAATCAAATGACGAATATGAGGATTTGATAGACTTGTGAGGTAAACAGAGCTTTGAAAGTTGTAGTGCTGAAGCAATGGCTGTTGTCCTACTGTCATTGCTGTGCCGTGCAAATCGTCAAGTCATTTAAATTTGGAAATTTTAATGGAGTTCAGCATTGACGAATTGGATTGTCATGATGACGTTATATAAATGGTTTCTCCAAATATCGGGCAAAAACGTGTTTGTAGTAGAGTTCGACGATGACGGATTGGATTGTTATAAAGACATTATGTAATGCGCAAAATGCGCTCAGGGAATCGCCACGATACTGGGTTTCAATGATAAAAAATTTTATCGTGAAACTGTTATGAAAACATTTTGTAAAACATCGTTCGAAACTATTATCACGGCAATAAAATTGTGTCTACACATTTTGCTATTTTGATGTCGTGGCACGACGTTATCACGAGGACCGCTACTGTTATGATAATGTTATCAGAAGGTTTTCATAACATTTTGTGTTTGCTGGGCAAACAGCAGCTCAAACATATTGATGGCTACGATAACCATTTTTCCAACAGGAAAAATCGAATAGGTTGCGATGTCTGCATTTTATCGTCATCTAGTTTGCACAGCACTGTCTTATCAACCTTCACATCTAAAACTGTTTCAGCAGCATGGATTTTAATTCATGTCAAAGCCCATAGTCCTCTCATCATGGTCTCTGGGTATCACCCGCAAAATGCTGACCAAACTGCCACCTCAGACTACATTGAATTAACCAAAGCAAGGCTCACGCCAATAAACCCTAATGCTAACTATGTTGTCACAGGAGACTTCAATCGTTTACCACTAGGCGATATTTGTGATCAATATGGTCTGAGAGACTTAGTAAATTTCCCAACCAGAGAAGAAACCAAACTAGACCTAGTCCTTACCGATGTACCGGAATATGACCCTGCTGTCAAACTAGCACCCATCGGCCAAAATGATCATTGTTGCATCTTGGTGAAAGGAAAAGAATGCCACCGTAGCAACTACACCAAAGTAAAGTGACAACTGATTACTCCTGAACGTAAAAATGCACTGCTTGCAGATTGGTCTTCGACAAAGTGGGATGGAGTTATCAATGCTGTGTCCATAAACGACAAAGTTACCAGTCTCAATAAGACTATCCAATCTTTGCTTGATAATAACTATCCAGAACAAGTCATCAGACTGAGATCAGATTGACCACCATGGATGACTAACCCAATCCTCAAGTTAAAATGCTGCCCGGGATAATGCTTTCACCAGAGGGTGTTTTTCTTACAAACTCCATCGATCCCTAGTCCAGAAAGCCATACGTTCCAGTAAGAGAAAGCTCATCAATGAAAAGCTGGACAGCGAGCAGAATAGCAAAGCCTGGTGGGATACAGTCAAGCAGATCACAAATAGCAACAATACCAAACCAGTTCCGAGTACACGGTGATAGACGGTGAGCGGCTAAGCAGTCAGCAGCTGAGCAGTAATCTCAATCAGTATTACAAAAGTGTCGGCGATGAGGCGGTGATATCTGAATCTAACCAATCCAGTAACCCATCCAGTTCTCGAGTTAATCTGCAAACACCAAGCCTTGGTGAGACAAAGAGACACCTGTACAAGCTAGACACAACCATATCTACCTCCCATGAAGACTTTCCCACCTGGCTATCTAAAGATGGTAGGGAAGATATGTGTATACCCGTACATGATATTATCGATTGTATGTTTTTAACTGGTGAATATCCTGATTTCTGGAAGCGAGCTCAAATAACACCAATTCCTTAAGTTGCCAACCCTAAATTGTATAGAGATTTTCGCCCGATTTCTTTATTGCATCATCTAGGTAAATTATGTGAGCAGGTTATTATCGATAAATTAAAACATAGCTTAGAGAGTTTTATAGAATCAGACCAATATGCTTATCTGCCAAACATAGGCACCACTGATGCCATTTTACAGCTAATTGATGATTGTACTGCAGACTTGGATATAATTGAAAGCTAATTTGTGCAATTAGCTTGCCTGGATTTTTCTAAAGCATTTGACAAGCTTCAACCAAGTATTTTAGTTGACAAGATACGCTCTTATGGTCTAGAGAACATTGTAGATATTTTAGACAACTTTTTAAGAGGTCGAAAGCAATGTGTGAAAGTAAGCAGCCATTTATCTGACTTTTTAGTCATTTCTGTTGGTGCACCACAAGGGACTAAGCTCGGCCCCCTTTTATGGCTTTTTTTGCGTTAACGATTTGAAAGTGAATGATTTTAATGTAGTTAAATATGCTGACAACACTACTTTTTATAAGGCTTTTGATAAGGCAGGAGGTTCTGTAGCACCTGCAGTCTTAGCAACCCACCAATGGGCATCTGAGAATGAGATGATTTTAAATACTGATAAGACCATTTTTATGAATGTCTTGATCAATTATAGATACCACTATGATGAGGCGATTGTTTTAGATGAGAACGTGAGCATTTTGCCTTCAAGTTCTGTCAAACTTTTAGGCGTTACCATTGACGATCATAAATGACTTTTAGTTCACATGTAGATAAGATTGTATCTAGTTGTAATTCCAGGCTTTATCTATAACGGCAACTAAAGATTTTAGGTGTAAACACCGAAGAGCTCAAAAAGTTTTATACTTCTAATATCAGGTCAATTATCACTTACGCCTCATAATCTTGGTTTTTCCTTTTATCTGAAGGCGATAAGAACAAGCTCGAAAAGATTCAGAGAACTGCTTCTTGTTTCATTTTGCCGGATCTTAGCTATGATGATAGATTAGCTATTTTAGAGCTCCCTTCTGTATGTCATTTTATATTTACTCTTGGCGAACGAAACTTAAACAAAATAGCCTCTGATCCACAGCATCCATTTTTCAGTAGAGTACACTTTAATACATGCAGTAGAATATCCTCTCGTCGAAACACTAGGCCTGTAGTATGCCGAACACAAAAATGTGCCAAATCTTTTTTCCCATTTCTGATGTCTTATCTGAAAAAGTGATAATTTTGCCTAGTAGTATTTTTTTATTCTGTACACTGTTAACATTCGTTTTTATCATACAATGATACTGAATGTAAAATAAACTGAAACTGAAACTGAAACTGAAAATGAAACTGAAACTGAAACTGAAACTGAAACTGAAACTGAAACTGAAACTGAAACTGAAACTGAAACTGAAACTGAAACTGAAACTGAAACTGAAACTGAAACTGAAACGGTCCAACACCTCTATTTATTTCCCAATTGCTTTACATGCAAACTATGTTGACTTGTCACCTCAATAGGCCTGCTTCAGGTTCTTTCAATTCTTTAATCAGAGCACTCAAAATGATGGTATACTTCTGCTCTTCCATATTGGTGACTATGGGTTGAAAATTCGTTGTCAGAATTTTTCAGTGGCCCAATATGTAAGACCATTGCATTCATCACACATTTTCGGTCTAATATTCATTAGCCAAACTGTATACATAGATCTTCCTAAAATGATTTTGCAAAAAGAATTTCAAACTTTAATTCAATGAATTTCCATTGCAAATACATCTGAAATTATTTACAGGGTTCAATATCACAGATAGAAGTGATTTTGAATTGGCTTCACCCTCATTTGTCATCAGCATACTAATCATTTTATTTTGGAGGATGGGTGCAACAAGTTGACCTTCACCCAATTACAGGTGTATTACCTAATGGTGACCGGACTGACTGTAACAGGTCTTCAAAGTTGGTCATATAAGACCTCTGTTGGTGCGCTAGCATGGCGTGAAGTTCGGAGGCGATCCATCCATAGCGTGACTGGCCACGGCCATTTGACCATAAGACGGTTGCCCTCAAAACTCACCTTGTCAGGCTTTGCTCCCTTATTGGTCTCTAAAATGGTATCTTGCTCAGGTTGCAGCTTACAGATATACAATGTTCATGACCATCATCGGCAAAGTCTGCAGCGACGGCTCAGGTTGTCTACAGACATAAGACAGAAGAGATGTTAAGCTAAAGTGTGACGTATACATGGCATTTGGAAGTAACTTTTCCTTGTCAAGCGGGGAGATAAATTCAAATAACGACCCATTGACTGAACATACAGGTGTTTATTAAGTAATGGGGTGGGGGTTTGACCTTCAAAAATGCATTCAAGGAGACACTCATTAATTCAACACATTTATATCTAGTTAAAGTCTTTAAAAGAAGAAGAGAGAACAAGTCCGGACTTGCCCGACAGGTACAAATTAGTGTGCTGTAAGCACAAGACAAAGTGTTTTATCAGGTTAAGATATAGTATAGTCATATTGATTGAGGATTGGGGTGTAATGTTGGGGTTTGGGGTTGGCAGCCTAAGGTATGTGAGCCAAATTTTGGGTTTTGGGGTCAGCTTTTTGGGTTGAGGGGTCAGGTTCAGGGTCAATATTTGGGGTTTGCAGTTCGGAGTTTGGGGTTTGCAGCCAACACTTTGGGGTTCACGGCCCACTTTCTGGGGTTTGGGGGTCATAAACGAGGGTTTGGGGTTTAGGGGTCAGTTTTTGGGGTTTGGGGGTCAGTTTTTGGGGTTTGAGGGTCAAAATTTGGGGTATGCAGTTCGCACTTTGGGGTTTGTAGCTCACAGTTTGGGGTTTGCAGCATGAATGAAGTTTGGAGTTTGCAGCTCGCATTTTGGGGTTTGTAGCTTGAAGTATGTGCTTTGCAGCTGACAGTTTCGGGTTTTTGGGTGCAAACGCGGATTCAGGGGTCAACAGTTGGGGTTCAACACAACGACATGTTGCTCAACTAGCCCATCGCTCTTTTCCAACACATATCTTCTTAGTACCGATATGAATAAGTTAACCTAGCTCATCTAGTTCATACAGGACAAGCCACCAGCCCACCCCCCCACCCAACCCTACCGGTGCCCACCAATGTCACCAACCCTTAAATGTTCCATAACCTACCCAGCCAGGTCACTGATTAATGTTTTTCCTTTGAAGTTGCTATATTTACTGCAATCAGCTGATTGTGCAATTTGTCTGCTAGTGCTACTATTAGGTCCAACACCTCTTTTAATTTCCCCATTGCTTTACATGCAAACTATGTTGACTTGTCACCTCAATAGGCCTGCTTCAGGTTCTTTCAATTCTTTAATCAGAGCACTCAAAATGATGGTATACTTCTGTTCTTCCATATTGGTGACTATGGGTTTTGTCCGACATACAGTGAGTTATTTGTGATGAGTAGTGACCAGGGGAGGGACAGACATCCTGAGCAGAGATCCAGTGTGGATACTCTGTCTGCGTTCATGTCTACGAGTCGGATCTTGTTATTGAGCTTATCAGCTACAAGCAGTGTCTGATTACCTATGAATACGAGGTCTTGTGGGTAGTAGAATACAGAGTTTGGTAGAGAGCTGTCTGTGTAGCCTGAGTTCCCTGGTGACCCGGAGATAAGTGTTATTATCTTCCGTCTGTATGTGATACAGTAGAGAGCGTGGTACGCTGCTATGACGTACAAATCCCCATTGTCATCCTGTGTCAGGTGACTGATATACTGGAGGAGGTCGGACTTAGCGAAACTACCGACAGAGGCTGAGCTTACATCGACTGTCCTCACAACATTGTTATTTCGGTCAGTGACGAGAAGCTGACTGACATCCTTATTGTCCCTTGTTACAGACCAGGGATAGGAGAACGAACCGGGACGACCATCTGTGTATCCTGCTGTCTGACACTGTCCAGAGAAGACGGAGGTTATCCCTGTGTGACGGTTAATCTCTCTCAGACAGTTATTATCATTGTCACCTACAATTACACGCCTATCTGTGACTTGTGTGAATCCTGTGATAGTGGAGAACCGAGCCTCCGATCCTCTCCACTCTCTGTATCCGTACTCAGTGTTGTTCCCGGTGTAGTATTGTAAACTGTCCCCCGCGCGAAAACAACCCCGGGACACTTTACAATATTGTAAACTGTCCCGGGGACACTTTACAATAAAAACAGGCCTATTGTAAACTGTCCCCCCCTATTGTAAACTGTCCCCCCCCCCCTATTGTAAACTGTCCCCCCCTATTGTAAACTGTCCCCCCTTTATTGTAAACTGTCCCCCCCTATTTGTGACTGTCCATATCAAGGGTCCAGCTGTTTATCACCATTCTAAATGGGTCAGATCATCTAACTGGAGCATACCATGATGTTCTGGCTGCCACTATGATGGCCAAAGTTGTACCATGGGGATGGTGGGGGTATCTCATTGACATTATGAATGAGTGTATAAAGCCTCTTTTTCATATGGTACTTTGTAGATCTATTTTTCGCAAACACTAGTTGTTATTTGAAGCTCCTATGGTTTAGAGATGTCTGGTTTGCGAAGAAAGGTGCACTAAGCTACAGTGGATAGATGTGTAGTTGCCACATCACAGAACACACATACTTTCATTGCAGGTTCATGAGCCGCGCGAAAACAACCACCCCATTCATTCATCATAAAATCTACCTCCGTCAAGCATTTGCCTGGGGGTGATGGCAGTCAGTCACAAGTGTGAGCGGGAGAAATAATTACTTTTGAGCTTTTCAATATGTGAGGCCTGGTATTGCGCTGTAAAATATTGCTTAAGCCGCCCCCCAAGCTGTCTTATAAAGATATCTGTTAAAAAGTCTCAAACATAATGAACCGTGATTTTGCAGCCATAATTTGATTGTCATGAGGTGACCGTCTACCAATTTTAGATTGAAAGGTTAGAACTTAATGATACAACGGATGATATGTCGTTCTTTGCAAGTTCATGAGCCACGCGAAAACAACCACCCCATTCATTCATCTTGAAATCTACCTCAATATTGTAAAGTGTCCCGGGGTTGTTTTCACGCGGGGGACAGTTTACAATACTACACCGGCTATGATGGTAGACGATGTACCATCGCTGGTATTCAGTGAGTAGAGGTCTGTGTACAGGACCAGAATTATTAATCTTTCCCGAAATATTAACCAATAAAATTTAAATGCAGGTTAAGCACCAGACACCAAAATATATAACATTTTACACGCGGCTTTTGTTCACAGTAAAAGTTGGTTGTTTTGAGTTGTCTCATGTTGTACACCATCAGGAGGCAATACACAAAATTTCAATTAAGCGACCTAAATTCAAAATCTTCAGTAAAACAGATATTTGCTTCAATTAATCAACAAAAATGTTTGCAATGTATAAATTCCAAAAAAGTTACAGTTTGTACCATAAGTACCAAGTCACAAAGGAATGACTGAATGAAACGATCAAATGATTAATTCACTGTACATTGCCTACCCTGAATCTGATATTTTTACTAAAAGATATTCTAGCATAGAACTCAGAAGGCTTTCAAACCCCTATTTATTATCAAAGTGACCGGGATAGGTAGGTAAACATCACATCAATGGAAAGTGACTCACCGATCAACTAGAGACTGTGTATCCTGATCCATACTCCACCCAGTATTTAGTATCACACAACATAACACCTGTCAAAACAATTATGGTATCAATTAAGTTTGTTACAAGAGAAAATACCAAGGTACTTTAGGTTTGGGGGAGGGGACATCACCCATATAAAGGGAATACCGCATTGAGACCCTCTGCGCATTCATCCTGTAGATGTTATGTCTGGGTTAAAGCAAGCCATGCTTGTTTTCTCGTGTACTATAACTTTGTCTTTTTTTCAAAATTATACTTATAAATTTTGAGGTAATAGTTGAATCGAAATTCTTAATGTACTTACAAGGAAAAGTGTCAGTCTCAGCTCCATGATTGTTGACAGGCCAAATATTTTCATGTGAATATAGTAGTATTTGCTCTACACCTCTAGTCTCTCCTAAGTACGGTAAGCGAATGAACTGGCAGCGAACATAACCCCGCTGCAGAGGTATTTAGCAAGCGGCAACCAGTTATCTTTTATGTGCGTCACGCTTCAGAAAAGAGAGCCGAGTAACCCTTTCTCTGCCTGGTACTGAATACTGTTGACGTAGGAATCTCTTATCAGCGTAAACATTTGAAGATAGCTATATTGGACAAAATCAGGTATCCTGTTTTTACAAAGTCCCCAATATTGAACCAGGGTACTGCTGTGTGCGTCAGAGACCTGATAAGAAAGACAAGTGAAACTTTCACTGCTCAGTACTCAATCATGCTAATACAATGATTCGTATATCACTGTAAATGTTACAGGAGGCAACAAACTTAAATTCTACGAAAAGGAATGTAAATGTTGGCATGCCCGCATGAGTTTCACTGAATGAGGCCTGATGTTTACAAGCCCGAGTCTGTTGCATCAGTTGAGCTAAAATGACAATAAGGAACGACAACTCTTTGCTTGTCATCAATATCTCTCTAACGGCACACAATTGTTGTGGTGTTATTAACGGTGTATCAATTATACCTGTACCTGTAGTTGTTGATGAGGTTTATCAAGAGGCCTGATGTTTACGAGTCCGAGCCGGTTTCATCAACTGAGCTACATTGATAATAACGAAGGATGACAGCACACAATTCTTGCGTTTAACAAGTTTAGCCAATTTATTATTAGCTATTTTTTATTCAATTACATTTCATAGATCTCATGATATCAAGCTATCTCAACCTTACATACTAGCGATAAGATTTTTGTAGTGTCTAACTTCTATCGTTAGACTGCTGTAAATACCTAATGCCGTTATCTTGTAGAAACAATTAATGGTGCTGGTAGGGCATGGCCGTCACGTCAAACTTTGATTTGATTTGTTACCAAAAAAAAATGCGTATTGGAA
Organism: Membranipora membranacea; assembly: GCA_914767715.1. Taxonomy (NCBI): domain Eukaryota; kingdom Metazoa; phylum Bryozoa; class Gymnolaemata; order Cheilostomatida; family Membraniporidae; genus Membranipora; species Membranipora membranacea. The sequence continues at coordinate 21,449,922 of OU612072.1, forward strand.
GGCAGACTCTTATAATTACTTTTTATTGACACAATTACTATCCTATCTCGATCCTCAGCACCATGAAGAGTGAAGGAAAGAATGCATGTGTGCATTGCATTGTGGGATACGTAATAACTTAGTTATCACAATTTTGTCAGCCAAAAAAACAAAATGATTGAAGAAAGGAAGACCAAAGTCGTGTCCTCTCCCACTAGCAACGGTAAACCTTATATCCAGCCTTACCCAACGGCAGTCAATATTTGGAGGACTTGAATAAATACAGACGATGCTGGGGACTAGGGAACTAATACAGAAATTCTCCTCGATAATAATCATGATATTCATAAACTGATTGCCTTGGTCTGAAGCAGGACATCTGACCATTCATTGCATCAAGACAAAGGGTAGGTGTATGAAGCTAAATATGCAGCCTGTTAACATATTTTGATCTGTTCCTGCAATACACCGTAATCATTTAAAGTAACGCTAAGTGATTGCTTAGAATGATCAATTATATAGAGCAGCCTACACAGCTTTGCTATTAAATCAAAGTCCTCAGTTATTTACAGTAAAAAATGCTCAGTTGTAGTTATCTCCTCCTTACTTTTCCAAAAGCTATCTCCTTCCTACAGTTTTTAATTCAGAATAACCACATTAGGTCACCTGGATCGTTAGTCAATCAGCTAACTATTCATTTATCTTTTTCTGCAAAAAAATCCAAATCTGACAAAAAATCTCCAAGTTCGTGTTTTTCTGTTTGGGCAGAACTACATTTCGACATGGTAACTCACAAAGATCTGTTTTTTTTTGGAGCATCAGTTCATGACATTATCTAAATGAGCTTTTGAGGGCATGTTTGAAATATTTTTTTAACATATTTAAAATTGCGATTAACTTTTTCATTACGGTGTTTATTTCATCCATCAGTGCAGTGGCAATGTTGCGCAAGGCAGTGCAAAGAGCCTATATATTTGTAGTTTCTATTCTGTACAGATTCAAACAAATTCTAATTGCCTTTTATCAAAGGAGTGGACCAATTTACAAATGACAATGGAGATGCTATGCTGAACTTAAACAAAAGAATATTTCTGTTGGTTGATATAAGTTTTCCGTATAGATCGTGGTGACCCATCAGTCACCCATCAAATTCTATCAGAATGAATATAGACCTCAAAATAATTAATAATATTAATATTCCGAAACATGGTTTGGATTTGGCTTTTTCAGTGGATACTGTTCAACGATAGCATTTTCAAACTACACCCAAATGTCATCCCAATATTTCTATTATTGAAAAACACCAATGTAACTATGCTGGATGCGTATAGGATTGATAACTGTGTGTCTGGAGGGCTCACCCTTAATAACGCACATGATATTCTATGTGAAATAATCTGCTGCTTTTTCAGTGAGCTGGTTTCTGTATGTTCGACCTTGATGTATTTATCACCATTAAGGAATTGCAGTCCTGAAATAACCATTGACAGCATTCATGTTACGGTTGAATTTGTACATTTTAAAAAAAATCGTGCTCTGGGACTGCATCTTTACTGCATTCGGATTCGGTTAGCCAAACAGGTGGGCTGCCTCAATAAACAGCAAATCTGAGATGGCCTCCAAACAAAATTGGAAGCAATTCTTCACGCAGTGCATTGAAACGATCCAAGTACAATTGAGACCTCTGCTGGATGAAGATATCAGTTAGAGCAATTACAGATATTGTTTTCTCAGAGTAAATTTTCTAATCCCTCAAGATAATCTTATTTGTAAACAACCAGTGTTATTGCAGTCTCTGTGTTTCATTACAGGGAAAGAATTTGTTACTGTTGTGCCTTGTTTATCTTTTCCAAAGGTTTTAAAGGCAATGTAATTTCAGAATATCAAAACCTGAGGATTACCTTTGTGTCTCAAGACTTGTTGCTTCTTATGATATTTATGTATTATAGCATTATTACATCAGATTAAAATTGAAGGTTGAATTAAATCAGATGTCTTGTCGCAAGCAACATCCGGGAGCATAGGCGGCAAAATTTGTTGCCTTAGTGGCCAGGCCGCAATATCTGCGCCAGGTTGCTCTCTGTTTGCAGGCAGGTCGGAGCACACCTGGGTTCCAAATAAAGCCCAGTGCTAGAAAGTTTGTAATTCTTGCTCAGTCCAAATATATTTCCCGACCAACATTCCAAGCCCGAAACCCCAATTCTGATACAAAAAATTTAGCCCGTATTGAGTGACCCGTTTTTTTATACCAATTTCATTGCATCTAAAATATCATATCATATTATGTTGAATCAATAGGCTCTAGTGGCTGGCTACTCATATATTTACATTTTTGCAATCGACCATGACACCTTGTCGACATTCAATTATCCACGCTCTCTTTACTCAACAAAAACAAATTTTCAATATGTTTAATGTCAGATCCTGCCCTGTACCTGTATGCCACATTATCCACCACTGGCGGTTGGTTGTTCATTGTGGCTGTGCAGTGTGCTTTGATTAAATCTCAGCTTTGCTATGTATGATAGATTGTGATACTTGATAGCTTCCTAATGGCCTATTATCTTCATTTATGTTATTTATCGTCAATTTTAATCAGGAAGCTCAATCTCCTGTTTTGAGTGTCATGTCTAGGTCATGTACCATACTTGAATGAGCATCATTAATTAAATCCTGCAAGATCATTCTGTAATGTAAAGTTGTACTATGTAAATTATATAAGCTGGTAGCATTTTTTATAAAGATCAGTTGCTAGCGGCATTTCGAATGGAGTAGTCACAATTTGGATTTTGCCTGGCAGCTTGCTGCTAGGGTCATGTAAATTGTGTCTGAATAAAGCTGGAAAACTGCCAACAACACAAAATTGTCGGAGTATCTTACACTCCCACCAGAACTGATCAGCCTTGATGTTCCCCCGGTCTTATATGCACCGGATATCATCAATGTTGATAGGCATGGCCAACAAAGATGGAGATTGCATTTTCCCATCGATCACTTGAAGGTTGAAAATAAAAATGCAAATAAACGACTTCCTCTTGAAAAAATGCCGATTGGATTTTGATTTTCGTCTGAAAAAAAGGTTTAATTGTACATTATTATATGACAGCGATTGAACCTCCCAAAAAAGCGGAGATGGGATGTCTGTTAGCTGACAGTAATTTAATTATGCCTAATACACAACAGATTTCGTCAAAAGATAAAACTGAGAATGGTCTCTGATGCGAAGTGGTTGACACTGTCTGTTGTCACTTGCTCCCATCTTCTTGGTTTTATTCTCTCTATCCGAAATCTCCTGAGCCTGAGCTGTGAGAACTTGAGATCTCACAGCTTCTGCTCCTCCTTCTCCTTGACTCTCCTGAGTCATCCAAGTAAGCTGTGAAGTTATCTCACATGTTTTCATGAAATCTTTTTATAACTTACTAATGTACACAAAATACCTGTCCTAAAGTGTCCTACCATGTCACCATTCTAACTAGGGTGGGCAGTGCTTGGATGTATGAAAATGGTAGGGCAAAAGGTGTAACTTCTGTACCAAGTATATCGTACCCAAGAACGCCTTGATATGAACAATATCACCAAGTGCGCCGAGAAGCTCTCCAAAGCAGATAGTGCCAAACACAGATTGAAAACCAAATCCCTCAGTATGGTGGCCATCAACGCACCAAACCCTTTAATCTTCTTTGACATGCTATTATCCGGTTGCTCTACGTCTCTGTGCCACTGCATTAATCTTGGTAGAGACTGTTTTAGGTCACAGGCTATCCTTATTTTCTATCATTATATATATGTACGCTACAAATCGATTTCGTGCGACATTTTAGACATCAGAATTTTTGTAAACAAATTTTACTACAGGCAAACCAGTTTTTCATTTCTCAATCACCCCTTGTGATAATAAAGGTCCGTACATACATACATACATACATACATACATACATACATACGTACGTACATACATTTGTATACACGCACTCACACGCGCATGCACGCACGTACACACGCATGCACGCAAATACATACATACACACATACATACTTACGTCTATTGTGGTAAATTATAAATGCCCTAACATGGGTGACACGCAAAAAGCGGCATTTTGCAGCTAATTTGCAAGTTATTTAGACAAATCGTCTTCCAAACAAGGAATTATTTGCCACTAAGAATGAGATATAGGTAGGCAAGCAAATTAGTGCATTGACGATTGATACCAAAATTCAATTATCTGGAGGACATACTATCTTGTAAAAATCAACCAAAGTAAGTAAGTTATTGGTTCTCCAGACCTTATCAATCTGAAGATATTGCAAGTGGTGTCCTTTTTTCTCAAGGTTACTCATCTGTCATATTAGCACAAGGGAGAATGAAAAACCGACTGCTTGTGTATTGCATTGTGGGATACTAATAAAATTCATTATCAAATATTTGACAGCTTAAGTTTTTGTCTCAAACTACCTGCACCTCCCATCCTGTTCAGCTGTTCTAATAGTGCCCTCTAAACCTTTTTCGTCGAGCACAAAAGGGCATTGAAATTTAAGGGAGAAACACTTTGGAAACTCATCAAAATTCATATTGAGCTATGTTGTTTAAACATGTTGCACTGGAACTTTTGGACTGAAAATTGATGGTGCAGGAGGTGACCGCTGACTTCGGTACGTGCTATTGTTACAGTCAGGTTGGAAGGCACTTGGGGCAAATCTTAGCCTGGCTAATTATTTTAAAACAACACCCAACCATCGGGCGGGTTGGAATAGAAAACAAAGTTCCTGCGCGTTGCATTGTGGGATACTCATTAACTTATCTAACAATATTTGGCAGCCTAAAAACATTTTGAAAAAAGTAAGGAAGAGTAAAGACATATATAATTTACCTAAAATACCAAGGAGAGGATTGATATGGTGTGTGCGACCTGTGCACGTTATTACAGCAGGCTGTCAACTTCAATCCAATTGCAAATGGGTGTCAATAGCATTACATTTGCCCCTCAGTTAAAAATCCAGTGAACATTTTTTAAACAGAATGAGTCATCGACGTCACGACAGTCTGAGCGAAAAAAGCTCTAGAATTTTAAACCAGCCACAAAGCTATGTTGACAGTATTCAACATAGTACCTGTGGAAATTAGTTGCATGAAATTATAAAAGACTGCTTTGCGTTGTTGACATAATAATGATAGATTTATGAGGTAGCAAAGTAGGAAAATGTCATACTCTTTGCTCTATGTAAACTCCGGTTGTTTCAGCACTAAGGCCTAGTGTGTCAATCAACTGATAAGAGTATGAAGTGAACTTTTCATTCAGTGTTATTGTAAACTGTTGACGTGAATTTCTTCTTACCAAAATGTAATATTCCAAACAAAACAATCAGCTTGTGCATTGCATTGTGGGATACTCATCAACTTATATTATATTTGACAGCCTAATACCTATTTGATGATTTGAGGAAGATGAAATTATTGCCTAATACTACCACCTCACAAGGAGCTGTTGTATAAAGTGCCGTCTTACCCTTCCCCCCCCCCCCCCCCGGAGCATGGAAAGGTATTGAAATTTCATAGAGAACATGTTATGGAAATAATTACAAGATATATTGAACTGTGCTGTTTTAAAATATTGAATTGCAAGATAATGCATCTGACTTGTGACTGTAAATCAATAGTGCAGGAAGATACCGCTGAGTTCAAGTCGATCAATCATTACAGTCAGGATTACACAACACACCTTAGGCAGACTGTAGCCAGGTTCATTATTCTCAAACCTTTTGTAAGTTACAATCCTATCCGAAACTGTTGAACGGTGGCAAACGAAAAGCAATTATATTGTGCATTGCATTGTGGGATAATCTTCACCTTATCCAGAAAATATTTGGCATCCTAATAAATAGTCGAAAGAAGGGAGGGAAAGGAAAGACAAATATAATTGTCCTTTTAACTACTACTTTCCCATTGTCACAAACTCATCATTTTAGATTTCATGATTTTGTGGTGACACTGTTTTATGGTACATTGAGTCATCACGTAGCATACACATGCATACTATGAGCATTTATATTCTGATAAATCATATTGTGTGTCCTTTGACTTATGCTTTTTGTTCGATGGTTGACCTGTTTTAACTGGACATAACTAATTTTGATTAATTGATTTTGGGTGCAAGGTGAGTTAGCTGAAGAGAAGAAGCTAAGCAGGACTTGTAAATGCAAGTTGTAATATGATGAGAATAAGGATAAAATACTCCATAAAGTGTTGATTGGTAATAGGAAGCCCGATAAATATCTACACATTTGTGACATCCATCCCAAGAAGAGGATTGTGTGTGCAAACTGTGAATATTATTACAGCAGGCTGACAATTTAAATCTACAACTTGATTGCACATGGGTGTCATGGACCCTCAGATAAATTTGTTGTAAATATTTTTAGAATCGAATTATTTTTCCTACACATCTCTGTGATAGCCTAAGAGTAGATTGGAAAGTTCAGTATCAACATTGCATTATGGAATATAATAATGCAGTGGTACTATGATATATATACTCCATGTTTATTCTGGAGAAGAATAAGTCCGTAGGACTTGTACCCAGAAAACAGAAAAATTGATAAAAATATGGTGTAGAATTAAAAAGACATGTAACTAAAAATCAAGAACAATGACAGGTAAAATTACAACCTACACGCAGGCATCAATTAGCAGTAAAACATTACACAAGTTGATACACAATAGCTAGGAAAAGAAAAGTTAGAACAATGTAGCAGTAGGCTAAAATGAAATGATAAGAACTGACTCATTAATTGAGAAATTTGAGGACGTGGCTCCGAGTGGCATTTTTGAATGTAGCAAGGGATTGACTCAGCTTAACATGATTGGGTAATTCGTTAAACTTCTGAGCACCGAAATTAGCTAAAGCAAATCTAAAATTTTCCTTGGATAGTCTTAACCCAGAACTTTTAGCAAGCCGAGTTTTACTAGTTAATTTCTCGGGGAGCAGATTGGTATCAATTATTGGGACTAAACTATTAACAATTTTATAAAACGTCAGCAAATACAAATATTCGAAACGCAAAGTTAAAACAGGGATGTTGTAGGTCTTTCGAGTATTATCTTTAGAACTGTTATAGTCTATTATTTTCAAACATCTATTCTCAATTTTTAAAAATTCTTTTTTGACATAGTCGTTTGTGGTAAATAAAACAGGAGAGCTGTATTCCAGATTAGAACGTATAAGTCCAATGTACCAAAGCTTAGCTAATTTAGGTGTCAGGAATTTTCTATTACGTTGAAAGTTGGTGACTATTGGATAAAGTTTTTGTTTAATTTTACTGGTATGAGATTTAAAATTTAATTTGTTATCAAGAATCACACCCAAGTACTTGATTTTGTCAGATTGTTTGAAAATAAGATTATTAAATTTAAGTTCCGGCGGTTTGATGTTACGTTTATTAGAAATGGTCATGACATCCGTTTTACCGCTGTTTAGAACAAGGCAATTTTCACTGTACCAACTGGATGCTTGATGAATGCTTTTTTCCATAAGTTTTGTGGAAATGTCTGGGTTTTCCCCACTGGTGACTAGTAGGCAGTCATCAGCATATAGATAACAATTTTTGAGCTCCATCAGATCGTTAATAAACATGATAAACAGGAGTGGTCCAAGTACAGACCCCTGCGGCACACCAGTTATAACTCGACTGCATTCAGATACACAACCATTAATTTTCATGGCCTGCTCTCGACTTGAAAGATAATTTTTAATTAAATTTGATGCATTAGAGTGGAAATTGAATTTCGTTAACAGTTTACTGGCAAGGATCTTATGGTTTACGCAATCAAAAGCTTTACGGATATCAAGTGCAGAAACTGTGACAAATTTTGACCCATGCTTTGACAGCAGGGAACGAAATTTGTTGACTAGTTGAGTTAAAATTTGATCAGTGGATGTTCCATTTCTGAAACCAAATTGGCGAGAGGCAATTAGATCATTAATTTCCAGGTAATCACGAATTTGGTAATTTATTATCTTTTCTAGGACATATGTGGTGTCGAAATTTGCAAATGGTTGTGTTTTACATTATCTACTGCACGTAGATGATGTGCACACAGCTGGTGGCATTTAGTCAGGCTCAGCGAGGCCTGATACCACCAAATTACAATGACTGGCAGCACCGGAATTGAATGAAGCCACAGATATCACCACCTGCTCAAATCATATCAATGTACTGCACTCTTTTAAACACAGCAGCAAACGTTACCATCCCATGTCTTAAGATGTTTTGCACTCTTTGAAATATTGATAAATTATTCAATCAATTGGATACAGTCGAAATCAAAACTGGAAGCCAAGCCTAAGATTTTTATGGAGTTTTGAAAGAACGAAAAAACTAAAATAATATCACAGGCAGATAATAAGATGAATTTTTTTTTCTTCTATGGACTAGGTCATATTTGACCACCCTATATAACAGGCCACCTTAATCTCGGGTGGCTTGTGTGGGGTAGTACCCTATACCCTTGCCCGCCGTTAACGGCTACTCTTTTTTTGAAGAGGCAGAGGGGGATGTTTATACTGCATGCAAACACACAGTAGACCTCCTGTATTTATGGTCCTGATCCGAACAGACCTGGCTAGGATGAATGGCTTGCCAGTGCCAGATCATAAATGACAGCCAGCGCTGGGAATCGAACCTGGATCATAAAAAACAAGTCCATACCCTTAACCGTTAGACTTGTAATGATGAAATAAATTTTAGTAAGGATCTATGAAAATTCATGCCATACGTTGAGGAAGAAATTGGGCCTGGGAGACAAGCACTAGGAGTTCAGCACCACCACCCTCCCCCCCTTCCCTTCACTGAGGTAATTCTTCACTCTCGGAGGTAGAAACAACAGATTATTTGATGTAACCCATCCTTCTCAACTAACACTTATTTGGATTTCAATTTAGATTACTTGCATCATATTTGCAGTGTACCCCTCAAAATTATACAACCATATAGGTAATGTACGTATGACGCACATGGGAGTATATAGTCAACGGACAGATCCAAAAACTTGGCTCCGTTAAGGCGTTTCGTGATATCGGAAGGAACAAAGCACCACTATATATCTAATTGAAGCTGAGACTCTGGGAAATAAGAATATCTTGGTAGTAAAAAATTTAAAATGGGGGGCGCACCTGAATCGGAGGATTAACGAAAGGAAAACTACAAATTGTCAAACATACGCCTATTCGCATTAGACATCACACAAAGTTAATATAGATAAAAACATAGTAGGTGACATAAAAATAGTTGAACAACTTTCTCTGATTTTTATGCTGCCGGATATTCCAAGGGCACCAACAAATTGGTATGATTTTGTTTTGCTGTAGACTGCTACTTTTTTTCTGTCTGTCAGATCCACTCAAAAATGACACAGAGTCTAGATACACATGCCTGCATGGCTTTCTGAAAGTTCTGAACCTGCAACCTAAATAATTTCAAAACTATTGTCATATTAAGTCTGATGAATTCATTCGGAGTTGCCTCGACAAACCAAACCAATCACAAAACAGTGTTTGTTGGGTATTTAAATTTCCTCGGTTTTAACTGTTGAGCAAATAAAGAAGTAATCTTTGAATAACAATGGCACCTAAATGTTTTGTTTGTGGGCAGGCAAGGACCTATAGAGACCCTGTATTTCTCTGCCCTACTTCAGGTGATGATTTTGTTCTATGGTGTAGTAAACTGCCCACCCTTACCCAGAGTGCCAACCTAAAACCACTCATATGCAGCAGACATTTTGAGAGAGAGTGTGTTGTCAGAGTGAGGTGTGGGAGTAAGAGCATGTATGCTCTGCTTGCTCATGCTGTGCCTTCTCTGGCCATACAGACTAAAGAGATGAGTCATAACTAGCCATTCTTGACAAGCTTTGTTCGGTGGGGGGGGGGGGGGAGGGAACAACCAAAAAGACTCTCTAGCTAAGAGTCTGGCCACTTTATAAATAGTTCCTGGTACAGTGTGGACTGTGGGTATTTTTTATGACGACGCTTAGCTCCATTTCCTGTAATGCAACAGGAGCGAGTACTGATATCCGGCTTTAGAATGCAGTGTTCTCTAATTGGTTGCCCACAGTTATATCATGTACTAGATATCACTGCTCCTTTCCTCAAGTAACACGAACACCAAGGTGTACAATAAATCACTTTTGAAGATGGTTTTCTGGTGAACAAACGGTTGATGACTGATATTGTAATACCCTACTGATGCTATGAAACCCATGCAGGCATGTAGACAAAATAAAAAGAGCGGCACCTCTTTGACAGAATATGGTTGATGATCAGCTCAGGACAACCATCTCATCAAGAATACATATAAGTTGATCTTGGAGGGAAATTTCATGTTTGTGTAGCTGACGGTTAATTTGTACCAGAATACCACATTCTTGCGCGTATAAAGCCGAATTGAGCGATAGAAACCATCACTTCAACTAAAAAGAGTGTACAATTATTTTGGAAAGTGAGTTGTGGCGAGGAAATGTACTGCTATTAAATAGAGCATATCACATATCAAACTGTACTGACAACCATACATTTCATTAACTTCAGTTATATAATTAAAACTTGAGTGTATTTTCTCTCTCCGTTTTAAAAGTAAATGTCTGCGTACCTATACTAGCCTCGATCCACCAATCGAGCTAGTGAGACTACACTCTGGTAGATTCTGTATTCCCAAGCAGCGAGTAAACATTCGTAAAAACTGTTTCCGAACAGAGTGTGCTCGGCTGCTTAATTCCATCTTATAAGTTAGACGTTTTTATAGATACTTTTTAATATTTTTATTTATAATTTATTTTATATTTTTTTGGCATCACAGAGCAAAACAACAATGAATTTTATCAAGTATTGATAACAATACAATATACATACATACATTTATGATCTCACACCATTCTTATTCCTGTAAAAGATGATGATAGATATTGATGGCAATCATTTCAAAACAGCAGATTGTATTTATTACTATCTATACACTTTGTATAGAATCAAAGTATCATTACGTACTTATGTGGACAGCAATTCAATCTTTATTGAATGAAATTCTAATTTTGGTTTTGGTCGCTGTGCATTACTACTCTCTCATTCACACCAGCTGACAACTGTTAAAATATTCAGAAAATATTTATATATTAACGACTTCATTGGCATCAATTGCCCATCAGCGAAAAGCATCAACCAATTGTGTCTTCCTCGATCTTATGGATATATTGAGGTTATAGGGAATTATCCTCTCAGAGGAAAAGAGGGTATAACTTTGTCAATATTTTAAATACGCAAATAAAGAGAGGACGTTGTTGGTATAAAAAGATGGCATTGTTTGTCACTCACAGTATCTTAGAAAAAGGGAAAAAATGCCGCAAATACTTAATAATCATGCCTGAATCTTGGAATGTACAATGACTAATAGAATCCTGGTTTCACACTTAATCCTTCCTCCCTCTATAGGAAAATTGGGAAATACCCGGGTACAGGTAGTTCGTCAGGGTTTAGGAAAATTAGAAAGACTTACAGTATTAACACTGCATTGTGGGATACTATATTACTATGATATATGGTGTAGGAAGTGGAAATGGTTGTGGTTTACATTTTGTACTGCACCTATGTTGTGCAAACAGCAGGGGCAGTGTAGCGAGGCCTATTACCACCAAATTACAATGACTGGCGGCACCGGAAATGAGCTAAGTCTACTCAGATCACTACTTGTTCCGATGTTAGCTTTAACGTGCCTAACAATATATCTAACTCCAATATAATGCTTCATCCTCTTATGTTATTAGGAATTGTATTACATTGTAAAATGCACTGTTCGTATAATTGAATAGCAGTGGATGAACCCTTGTCACGTGGCTTCATAAGGGCAACAGCTACTTGTTTGTGGCTGCGCATCAAGCCTACAGTTCATGCGGATAAGACCATTAATACATGCCTGATAAGGGTAGAACAGTAATAATATGATTCGCGATACATTTGGAAAATAATTCGATGGATAGTATGTCTTGCATATGGGATAAAGCATGAAGTTCGAGGGTCTAATACACAATGATTAGGAACTTACTGTACCCTGCGAGGGCACAACTCTTACGTTAATCTGTTTCAGTTTGAAGGCCAGTTGGAGAAACCTAGATACAAGCAGTCATTCAGGGTACATTTTAACATCTCTTGTTCTTGACTATACCATATTTCAATTTTAAACGATGTAAGCGGGCAAAGAGTACTTGCAGGATATTTATGATAAGAGTGTCAACTATGCGCTTTGCGGCTGGAGTCCTAAATATTGGTGACATGAGAAGGTCTTATCAATGCTAAGTGCGCAACACAGCGCCCTATTAAAAGTCATGCTTGTTCTACATAAGTTCCAAATATTCACCGCTCATGGCTAGATGCGTCAAACATTTGATAAGAGAACCTTTCACTGGATATTATTGAATACTGTTGCACTAGTTTCTATGTAAATATTGCATTGTCATTAATACAGGCAATATGCGGTCTCATGGTTGATAATTCACAATACATAACCAGATGGCGATGATTTGATTAGAGCACGCAATTCACCTTTCACTACCTGTAGCCAAATATATAGTTCCCGGAACTGTGTCTTAGCAGGGGAACTAATTGATACATGACAACAGCGTGACTGTGATGTTATCATAGCCTGCATGCGCCTAGGAATATATCACACATTAACCTCACATCTAACACCAATAGTTAGCTACTTGGTCTACTGTTTTATGATTTGAATTACACTATTGTGTAATTGAAGGAGCGTGGATGAAGCCATGTCACGCGGCCGCACAGAAGTAAACGCGCTACAAGGCTGTACAGTCAATGCAGGTAGGAGAATGACATCATGACAGCTAAGGATAAAATAAAAACAAAATCCAGGACAGTTCTGGTGAATACATTGATGAGTTACATGCCTTGGACATGTTTTATACCAAGAGGGGACAGGGTCTTGAAATGTGCAATGATTAAGGATTAATAATATACCTGATAGGGCACAGCTTTTATGAGGAGAATACTAAATGTTTTTGATATAAGGTCTTATCAATGCTAAGATGACAAGACAGCTCCCTAATAAAATTCACACTGTTTGTTCTACATCAGTTCTAAATAATATGTCACCACTTATAACTAGATGCGTCATACATTTGATAAGAGAACTTTTCCCTGGTTACTATTGAATATTGTTGACGCAAGTTTCTCTTAGCAATGTAAATATTACAAGATCACTAGTACAGACAAATTCACGGCTCATGGTCTCCCGTGAATAAACATATTATAATCAGAAGACGGCTGTTTACGTCAGACAACCGATAAGAGCACCCAATAAACTACTCAACTTGATTTTTCCTGACTTTAGGGCTGGGCCAATACCAAAATCTTATCCAGCTCATATTGTGCAAGTCAATACAAGTTCATTGAACAATGTTTATAAACTACTGGACGTAAACTAAAGTTCATAGCAGTGCATTACAACCAAAGTCAGGCCTGTTGAAGCTTGTAATTCCCATCATATATAGTGAGATATGGAAGCAAAATTGTGACGCTCAATGCTAACAAAATTTAAGCCTGGCTTGAAAAGCTTTGTTCGGTTGGGGGGGGGGGGGGGCGGGGGGGTCAAAATGCTTTTCAAGGCAGGCTAACAACATTGATAATGTGTGACAAGAGCAACAAATTGACCTTATAGTGCTTGGCGCTGCACCCTTTTAATGTTAGCGTAGGGGGATAAATCCATTAGATGAACTCATGATACGAAATGATTATTTTTACCACCCTCATGTAGGATTTACAGCCCCCAACCCTCTCTCCCTACCAAACCTCTCATTATTTTCAGACCTCACTAGAACTTCGGTAGCACATTTCAGCCCATCGGTCTTTGATGACTATCCCTCGCTTTACCTAACCTTGGAAAGATTATTTGCATAAGTTCGCCGAATACATATTCAACTGTTGACATGAGAATGTCTTATCTATGCTAAGTTCATGAAGCAATGAAATAGGAAAAGTCACACTTATTATTCTTCATTAATAAATATATCATCACTTACATGCAGTGTAGGTGCATCAGATAAGAGCACTGAGTGGGCCTTTCACTTGTTGTTATGGAATACTGTTGACACAAGTTTCTCTTATCAAAGTTATTATTGCAAAGTCAGAAATAAAGACAACATCCCATTGCATGGTAAATAACTCAAGATATATATACCCAAATGGCTTGCGTCACACATCTGATAGGAGCACAGTATGAACCACACACTGCTTGTTGTTGAAAATAGTTGATGCGACTATAACTTTATCGGTGCAATTAATAGTACATGAAAATAGCACACACTATCCTCCATCTATAGAAAAAGCCATTTTTACGAATACACATAGATATGTCAATGCCTTCTTATTGCTTCTTTTATTTTTTGTTTTTGTTTTCACATGGTCTCATTTGCTTCATGCATTGATCTGTGGTTAATAAAGTTCACAATAATCTAACCGCCAAACATGACTAAGCTTCTTTCTCCCTGCTTTATAATGACATTGTATCATAGGCACAAAGAAATGCTTTCTAAAATTTGAAGATGTAGCTTCCATTGACTAATCAAAAACTGAAAGTGACAGCTGAGCAAATTCGCAGTAACAAGCGTAAGCATGCCTTTATAGGCAGATCAAAACGGTGTTTATGACCCGGGTTAGGCCAAAGACCAATCATAATATACCCCCATCTCCACTCTAGCTTCTTTGTGCTGTCGCAAAAACATCCTTTTTGATAGCAAACGTCCTGAATCATCAAATTTTCCATGCAAAAACATATATCTGGATTAAATCTGATTCCATATGTATATTGAACCTGGCCATGGAGATCACAAGTCCCAAGAGCTAAGAGGGCTTTTGATCGACCTGATTCTCCGGGTACAAAGGAAAAGCTGAGAATTTGTAATTTTTTTTGGTTGTGTTATAACTAAGTTTTGTATTTAGATTGATCATAAGGTAAAATATAAGAGAGTACATCTTTTTCTACAACTCTAAGTTTACTGCCAGTGTTGCTGAAAAGTTATTTTTGCATTTGATTACGGAACAATATAGTGCATTATATTATCAAAAGTAAGGAAGTAGGGGTTCTAAGAAGAAAGTAGGGTAGCACAGCAACCTGACTAACCTCGGACACTATCCCCAATGATCTAAATTTTAATCAAGCATAACACAATGAATCAATGGAATCGCGAGGTATATTAACTATATAAGTAGCTTCTGTCCTTTTAATCACTACTAAAGGCCCATACTGTAAATTGGTTCAACCTGGTTTAACTCGTTACTTTGTTAGACACAGGAATCTGTTCTCTTGTCATACTTCTTATTATGAAGACATGAAGAAGTCAGCACCAGCTCAGCGTACGCTCCTGTCTTTGTCTTAGTTGGATAAACCACCCTGCATGAATCATAGAAAGAGAGAAAAGTTTGGGTACTGCTCAGTTTGTCTCTATATTACTTACTCCCTTCACTTAGGTACAAAAAATCTGAGACTTGCCACAGAGAGTAATCTTAGCATAGAATTCCATAAGGATCATTGCACAATTAAAACAATTGAAATCAAAATACCACGCTTTTAAATAAAATCACTCACGGTGGTATCCTAGTGATGACCAGCATGCTCAGAGTAGGATATCTGCTCCGTTCAAAGAGTCTGTCTGTCAGTCTCTGTTTCAGTGCGTTTGGTATTTCTGTTACTGAGCCATCGAATGTGACATCTGTAGACCAGGTTACTGTCAGGGTATCATTGCCACAGCTCAGCCTAGCCTGAGAGCCAGCCTGTGGACTGCAGTCTAAAAAATGTAAATTCAACTATCTTAAGAGAGTTTCTTGAATGAATAACAAAAGATGATTGTCACCATATCAGTATACAGTCAGTAGTATACTCATACTTTTCAAAAACTGAGTCTAAGACCTTGCGTAGCTTGTTGTACTATTTTATATAGATAGCACACATTGCTGAAGAGAGCTACCTTATTTAACACTATCTCATAAAACGACAAAGTCATAGCACCATGCATGAAATCCACCGAAGTTAAGAATTATGGGTGTATTTGAGTCATATTTAAAGATCAGTGCAGTGTATATTACAAATAAACAACATAACACGGTGGACTTAGCACAGGCTTATTTAAACCTATGCAACAACTTCTTCTTTGCCACATGGTGTAGCTTGGCAGCAATCATTTACTATCAGCAATTTATAGCTCTATTTATAATTTCGCGATTATGGGAAAATTGGCACGGTTGCCTTCAAACTAGCATTGCCTCGGTAAGATTATATCTTTAGTTCAATTGGTAAGAAAGCACTTACTGTGTTGACATATTTCCTTTATCTGGTTGACATTGCTATTAGCGAGGCTTGTTAGAGTGGCGAAGGCAACCTTATCAGTCAGCACTGTACACTTAATATCATACTCAGCAACCAGCTCTATCCGCCTCAGCAACAAGTAATCTAAAATGTCCATAAATTAGTGATAACAGGTATTAATGTTCTGCATAATATGTTGAATTCACAATCTTACTTAGTATCTGCCCAGTTTTGACTGAATAGGTTCAAACATGAGTGAATGAGTTGACTTGACGTCAAAAATTACTCTACCATAGAGAGCCCAATAGGCCAAGATTGATCATACTCTGTACCTTTGATCTCTACTTTCAGTGAGCAGTTTCCATTATCTCTATATATGTGATAGTTGTAGACTCCAACAGGTAGTTCCAGTCGATGTACGGTGCCATCTAGTGTGAGATCAAGTGCTGATAGCCCAGTAGAGGCAGAGACAACTCCTCTGATTACATCCGGACACTCATTGGATTTGGAGGTTGTGCCTGTTTAATCAAAAAACGATGCTATTGTTAAAAAATTCAACTGGCTACATTACAGAGAATTGCTCAAATTATGTGTCGAATGAAAAAAATGATTGAAAATCTACAGCAACCTTCCAGAGGCTTTGCACTATGCAAGCTAAGCTTAACAAACGATAATACCATAAGAGTGGGTTCAGAGCTCCGGTTGAAATACTTTTGGGAAGGCTGTGAGTATGTCATGTTTTGTGTACAACAAGGTATTAAATTGACAAGCTTAATTTAGCAATGAATCATTCATAATTATACTCACCATTATTTATTACTTTGATATTTATAGTACAGATGTCTTCATAAATCACATAAGTTCCGACAGCTAAACTTGAGTTTACACTTGGAGTAACCTTGAATAGTGCTCGCTCATCTTCAGATTTCACAAACAGTGTCATGTTTCTGTCCTGGCAAGGCGCTCTAGTGGTAGTTCCTACAGGAAAAAAAAAATTCATCATTTGTGTGACGAGATTGTTTATAGTGGGCGCAGTGCAAATTATGTCTACTAATAATATTTTCAATGAGGTGTGGAATTGGAGGTTATGTGCTTTTGTACCAAGTAGGATTATGATAACAATATCAATTGAGTCTGTATCTGACCTTCAACGAACAACGAGGTATCAAATTGACAAGCTCAGTTTAGCAATGAATTTTTCATAATCACACTCACCATTATTCATGACTTTAACATTTAAAGTACAGTTGTCTTCATAAATCACATGAGTACCGACAGCTAAACTTGTATTTACACTTGGAGTCACCTCGACAAATGCTCTGTCCTCACCAGACGTCACATACAGTGTCATGTTTCTGTCCTGACAAGGCACTTTAGTTGTAGTTCCTATAGATTAAAGCAATGTTTCATCATTTGCGTGATGATACTATTCAATAGGAGGACAAATTATGTCAGGTACAAATACATTTAGTTTCAGATTTGAATTTAGGTACTTGTGTACCGAGTACTGAAATGGTGTCATTCATATAACAGGCAGCAAGGTATTTCACTGGGTAGCCCGAAATAGCAATCAACTATTTATATTTTTACCCACCGTTGTTTATGACTATAATGTTTATAGTACAGTCGCTTTTATGGATCACATGTCTACCAACAGCGAATTCAGTCTGTTGGTCTGCAGATGTATCTACTAGTGCTCTCTCCTCATCTGATGTCAAATAGAATGTCATGTTTCTGTCCTGACAATGAGCCTTGGAGGTGGTCATCTGTGTAGTAGTTGATGGTGTGGTAGTTGTAGGTATTGGCGTAGTTGTCAGTCTTGGATCTGGAATGTTAGAATATTTAGTATCATGGAGTCAATTTTAAAACACCTTTGAAGCAAAATAAAAAGAATTTTAAAAATTGTAGTTTCAACAGAAATATGAACAGAATTTCCAAGGCTGCTACTCTTCTTTATGGTTTAATTATTTCATATCTCATTTATTGGAGTAATCTTTTTATGTGAGGCAAAAATGGTAAATTTGATCATTGATATGATATTTAGTAAAATCAGCTATGTGTTGTCTCACAACGTTATCAGGCGGGAATAGCTGAAGTGATAAAATGGACCAGAAATTATCACCTATAAATTCAAGTTGAGATAACAGAGACATCATTAAACTATCAATATATATACAGCGTACTCACACACGAACTGCTGGATGCTTTTGAATTTTCCGACGTACAGAGAACTATTAGTGATGAGTAGAGAGAAGGGGTGGTTCATACATCCTGAGCAGAGATCCAGTGTAGATACTCTGTCAGCGTTCATGTCTATGAGTCGGATCTTGTGATTGTTCTCATCAGCCACAAGCAGTGTCCGACTACCTATGAATACGGGGCCACGTGGGTAGTTGAATAGAGAGTTAAGTAGAGAGCTGTCTGTGTAGCCTCTGTTCCCTGGTGACCCGGAGATAAGTGTTATTATCTTCTCTATGTATGTGATACGGTAGAGAGCGTGATCCCATGTTGTGACATACAGATCCCCGTTGTCATCCTGTGTCAGGTGTGTGATAGACTGGAGTCGGTCGGACTTAACGAAAGTACCGACAGAGGCTGAGCTTACATCGACTGTCCTCACGGCATTGTTACGGTAATCAGTGACGAGAAGCTGATCGACATCATTTTTGTCTATTGTTACAGACCAGGGTTGGTAGAACTGACCGGGGAGACCTTCTGAGTATCCTGATGACTTACACTGTCCAGAGAAGAAGGAGGTGAGGCCTGTGTGACGGTTAATCTCTCTCAGACAGTGATTATAAAAGTCAGCTACAACTAGACGCTTATCTGTGACTTGTGTGAATCCTTGGATATAGCGGAACCGAGCCTCCGCTCCTCTCCCCTCTCTGTATCCGTACTCAGTAGTGTTCCCGGCTATGGTCGTAGATGTTTTACCATCGGTGGTCTTAAGCGAAGAGCTGTCAGTGTACAGTATGTTACCGGGTTGGAAGAGATCTTCTTCCATGTGATAAACCCAGTCAGAGGTGGTGGTGGTGAAGTTTGTAGCTGTAGATCTCTCTAATCTGTAAGATTAATATTGTAATGTAAATGGACGATGTTGGTTAATTTTATCGTATTAACGCAGTATAATTATTGAACAAAAAAACCACAGATATTGCAAATGCAATATATTAAATTCATAATTTCAATGAAGTGTATTTTTCTTATTCTAAGTATTCATGTGCTGATGGGTGAATCAAATATATCAGAATTATTAATTTTTCCCAAAATGGATTCAAATGGATAATTGTGTTTTCTATCAACCAATAAAATTTAAATGCAGGTTATGCACCAGACACCAAAAAATAAAATATTTTACATGCGGCTTTTGTTCACAGTAAATTTTGGTTATTTGGAGTTGTCTCATGTTGTACACCATGAGGAGGCAATACACAAAATTTCCATTAAGCGACCTAACTTCAAAACCTTGATTAAAACAGATATTTGCTTCAATTAATCAACAAAAATGTTTGCATTGTATAAATTACAAAAAAGTAACAGCTTGTACCAAAAGTAATGTGTAATATCACAAAACACAAGAAGGAATGAAACGATCAAATGATTAGTTCACTGTACATTGCCTACCCTGAATCTGATATTTTTACTAAAGGATATTCTAGCATAGAACTCAGAAGGCTTTCAAACCCATATTTATCACATCAATGGGAAGTGACTCACCGATCAACTAGAGACTGGGTATCCTGTTCCATACACCACCCGGTCTTTAGTGTCACACAACATAACACCTGTCAAAACAATGATGGTAATAATTAAGTTTGTTACAAAAGAAATAAGCAATGTACTGTAGGTTAGGGGGGGGAGGCACCTCCCATATAAAGAGAATACTGATTCCCCATTGAGACTCTCTGCACACTCATCATATAAGTGTTATGTCAGGGTTAAAGCATGTCATGCTTGGAATCTTCTGTACTATAACTACTTTTTTTTTCAGGATTATTACATAATATCATTTTTAAGGTTATAATTGAATTGCCATTCCCATTGTACTTACAAGGAAAAGTGCCAGTCTCAGCTCCATGATTTTCAACAGGCCAGATATCTGCATCGGACTTTAGCAATATTAATTCTACACCTCTAGTCTCTCCTCAGTACGGTAAGTGAATGATCTGGCAGTGAACATAAACCCGCTGCGGAGGTATTTAGCTAGCGGCAACTAATATTTAACCAGTTATCTTTTATGTGCGTCAAACTTCAGATAAGAGAGCCGAGTAAACCTTTCTCTGCCTGGTACTAAATTCTGTTGACGTAGGAATCTCTTATCAGTGTAAACATTTAAAGGTAGCTATATTGGACAAAATTGTGTGTCCTGTTTTAACAAAGTCCCCAATATTGAACCAGGGTACTGCTGTGTGCGTCAGAGACCTGATTAGAAGGACAAGTGAAACTTTCAGTGTTCAGTACTCAATCATGCTAATACAATGATTCGTATATCACTGTAAATGTTACAGGAGGCAACAAACTTAAATTCTATGAAAAAGAATGTAAATGTTGGCATGCCTACCTGAGTTTCACTTGATTAGGCCCGATATTTACAAGTCTGAGTCTGTTGCATCAATTAAGCTAAGGTGATAATAAGGAATGACAACTCTTTGTTTGTCATAAATATCTCTCTAACGACACACAATTTTTGTGGTGTTATTAATGGTGTAACAAATATACCTGTACCTGTAATTGTTGATGAGGTTAATCAAGGGGCCAGATGTTTACAAGTCTGAGCTGGTTTGATCAACTGAGCTACAATGATATCAACAAATGATGACAGCGATGACAGCACACAATTGTTGCGTGTATCAATTTTAGCCAATTTATTATTAGCTATTTTTTATTCAATTGCATTGCAAGGATCTCATGACATCAAACTATCTCAACCTTACATACTAGCGATAAGATTTTTGTAGTGTCTAACTTCTATCCTTAAATTGCTGTAAATACCTAATGCTGTTATCTTGTAGAAACAATTGATGATGAGATGATAAGATTGATATCAAAGTGACGCAACTCAATCATGTGGAAGCTGGGAATATTGAATTCATTGACGCAAACTATACAAATACTGCTGATCTTGTGCTTATTATTGGGAGGGCGTTATAGCTCAGCCCCTCCCATATTTAATCAATATCAACCCAGTGAATGTTATGGATTCTTATTCTCAGTCACAACTGAACAACAAGATACTATCTAGAGATAACTTCTGACTCACTCTTCAGATATCAGATATCAAACCATATATCCATAGAACGCATACATAAGGAAGGCAGGGTTAAAGACATTAACGGGTGCGAGGGATTGAATAGTCAACCAAGAATTGCCTCTCAATTGGACACAAATGATCCCTGAGCCACCGATCGCCTGGCAGTTAATGTCACGCAGGGTAAACAACTACAATTTCTTCATCGACATGGGATGATGGGGCTGCTTAGAGAGCATGTTCCCGAAGCTATTGGTAAAATACAACTTTAAAGCAAACAGCTTACTGAGAGTGCGCAATCTAGCAGTATTCATGCTGCAGTGTTATGTGGCTAGTACCAACTATATATAACCTGGTATCTTAAACAGAGAGCATACCTGCCATGTAAAATGACGGCAACTGTTTGATACACAGTCATTAAAAGAGCAGTTTCACTCTACATTAATATTGTATGGCTAGTCTGTTATATTAAAAAAAAATTTCAAGGCTGCCCGTCTGTCTCAACTATTAATAATCTGTACGTTTTTACCAAGTGACATAGTATTAGGAAAAGCAGCTAATTTTGTACGACGGCTACCCGCACATAATTAGGGAGCTTGATCATTTTTAGTAATCTGTGGCATCCATGGGTTGTTAAAAGACAAGAAAGTTGAATAAGAAAAAAGAACTTTATGTTTCTGTGAAAAAGACAAGAAAAAGTCATCTTATCATTGCTTACAATTATGCCAAGCCTCGGTGATTATTTAGAAGATGATGATTGTAACAGGCCCCATGTTTTATTTACAAGGCAGCCAGGGTTGTTACAAAGCTATTCGTATAGGCGTTCACCTCTCAACGCTTCTGAAATGAATGGTCAAGGGCTCAAGTACCGCTGCTAAGCAAGAGTGAGTGGCTTTCTCTTTCTAGAATGTATACCAGTTGTGTAAGGGTTGCACCACATCAACCCTCCAATGCCATAAAAGCAGAACCAGCGTGATAGACTTAGGGACTCCGCTTGCAGAGTACAGAAGTAGCTAAAGCTAAAACACCGTCCCTCTTACTTTACTGTTTAAAATTTGCCTAGCGCAGCTGCCTTCTGGTTTTCAAAAACAAGACATAGTTGTCTATGTCAATAATTAGTTTACTAATTTGTAAGGTAACAAGTAGTCATTAGTACGACTTATCCCCGTGTAAGCGGCATTAACTATGAATCTCTAACTTCATGATATTGAATACATCATTTGCTTCATTTCGATTAAAATCTTGGCCAATGTCAACTCGAACTTTTTGACAGTTTTTGTTAACCACAACACTAGCACGCAATTTCCGGTTTAGACCAATATGTATTTTGGTTTATATAACAAGTATTTAAGAAAGTATTAGGGAAAGAGATGTAAAGTTACTGATCAAGCAGGATTGGGACCCATGAGCTGTATCCAACACAGCTAACCTCAATGCGATCTAAATTTACGAGCAAGTCTTGGTGTCGCAAGGTACAAGGGCACGCTGTAAGAATCATCATGACGCAATATCACAAACACTTATTAGGAGATTTAACCTCTAGTAGATTGACACCCCCATACTTCTGGTAAGCAGTACCAATGCCGTAATAAAGGTATACCAGACCCTCCCCCTTCAATGTTATTTTCAGTGGTCCTTGCTTTTTGCGGCAGAGAAAATTAATACATATTTTTTAATTTGGCGATAGCCTTGAATTTCTCATGAGTTTCAAACCTCTGTTTAGAGAAGGAAGTAAACCTTTCACTGCTTAGTAATCCTAGGGTGTTGGTGTATTTCTCTTATGACTTATCATTCAGAGATCGCAGGCCAGTCTCTTTTAAGAAGTACTTCGGGAAAAGTAAAGACTATAAATGTTTTAGACTACATTAGACTATAATTTTATTAGATATGTTGAATTGCAATGCATCTGTCTTGTGATTAAAAAAGTAATGGTGCTGGTAGGGCATGGCCGTCACGTCCAACTTTGATTTGATTTGTTACCAAAAAAAATGCGTATTGGAAGGTTGACTCTCATAATTACTTTGTATTTACACAATTACTATCCTATCTCGATACATAGCACCATGAAGAGTGAAGGAAAGAATGCATGTGTGCATTGCATTGTGGGATACATAATAATTTAGTTATCACAATTTTGTGAGCCAAAAAACAAAATGATTGTAGAAAGGAAGACCAAAGTCGTGTCTTCTCCCACTAGCAATGGTAAGCCTTATATCCAACCTTATCCTACGGCAGTCATTATTTCGAGGACTTGAATAAATACAGACGATGCTGGGGACTAGGGAACTAATACAGAAATTCTCCTAGATAATACTCATGATATTCATAAACTGATTGGTTTGGTCTGAAGCAGGACATCTGACCATTCACTGCATCAAGACAAAGGGTAGGTGTATGAAACTAAATATGCAGCCTGTTGACATATGTTGATCTGACCTGCAATACAATTAAAGTAAAGCTAAGTGATTGCTTAGAATTATTAATTTTATAGAGCAGCCTACACGGCTATCCTATTAAATCAAAGTCATGCTTAACAAAGTTTGTATCTCTTATCAATCAAGTTTCAAGGAAGCAAAATTGGACCGACTCATGTTCCTTGTCACTAACTAAAGTCTTTATATAGCTTCAAAGCTGCATGGTGCCTAAAGTATGTGATGAGAGCACCAAGTTAGCTTTTTACTGCTTGTCACTGAACCCTGCTAATGTGAATGTAGGCAGATAACTCCATTTTTTGCTATCTTTGTCGCATATTCGACCCACTAGGGGCCGAATAACCGAGCAGAACAGACACCTCTATTTTACTCATTATTGCTCATGTTCGTTTTGTATGGAGTTAACTTCTTCCTGTTGAGGAAGAAGGCAACTCCATACAACAACTGTTTTGTATCCCTAGACTGTTGTCGTGTGTTTCAACGGACAAATCACAGAGGTGCAATGGGCAAACTATTGTTATTTGCTTTACCAAAGTTACTTCTCGGTAATGAGAAATGTCGCAAACACCATAGTAACTACGACAAAATGATGCTAAATGAAAACAGACTGTTCATAACTCCAGGGTTCAATCCCCGTTCTCTTCTTGAGGGATTTACCCTAGCTTTCCCAACCCACATAGCACAAAACCCAAATTCAAATTCAGCCAACTACTCTGACACATCACACACATCTCAAACTCTCATTATTTGCAAAACCGACAATGGGGGTGTGTACTATCAGTAATAATACAAACTGTCCAGGGTTTTTGAGCACTAGGGGTATCAATCACCTGTCATCTGGTGAGTGCTGTTTCATTCGAAAACCCTACCCCCCACATAAGACAAGACAAATGCATCGTTTTCAAAGGAGAATGAATAAACAAGAGAATAATTCGGCAAGATCTGGTTGGTGTACCACCCTTCCCATCCTTGCGCAAACTGGCTCTTGGATTTCTATAGCGTAATGTCTCAGAGTAAATCAGCGAGTTTTTGCTCACATTGCCATAGTCACAGGAGAAGATGAAGGTCTAAAGACTACTAAAAAACAGAAACATTTCTATAGTCAGGCAGTTAGTTACCTATGATAAAGTTGTGTCAGATTTGCGGGTAAAAAAATTAATGCTCTACTCGACCTGAATTATTGATGGTGGAGAGAGTGCCTTCTATAAGATAAGGTAACTCTCATTATCTGCATTATGATATCACAGTACCCCTAATACATGCTTTTGTCTTTTGGCAACCATTAAATTCTAATCAATAAAGTTCATAGTACACAATACTCTGTGTAATAAATCTGATGGCTATTGTGGTTGGTCAAGATTAAAGGCAGACTTCCTGCCGCGGCAGCATTTCCATTGTTCGTTTCTCATACTCCCACCCCCACCATTGCCTTTTTAGAGATCGCATTGTCTTTATTACAATTATTTATGAGAAATATAAATACTTTGTCTATAGACTACGTAAGACTAAAGGACTATGTTTGTTAGATATATTGAACTGCGAGGTAATACATCTATCTTGTGACTGAAATGAAATAAAAGTGTCTGAAGGCCACCGCTCTTTTTTGGCAGACAGATTGGAACAATCTTTTGAGATCAGCCTGGATCTGAGTTTATTACAGAATAATCATCCTATCTCAAACAACAGAACCATGGATATAATGGAAAACATAGAACAATTGTGCATTGCATTGTGGGAAACTCAATAACTTATTCAAAAAATTTCTACAGAATAAGATTATTTTGAATATTGACATATTGATGAAAGTCATATATTGTTTTCAAAGCGATATTACAACCTTCCCCGGCAGTCGTGAGGGATTTTACCTCAAAGTCCTGAGCAAGTCTAAGTCGCACGCCAAGCTGGAGTCTGAGCCGGGTGAGGATAGCGAGCGACAAGGTGAGTCAGCAACAATTATTGTTATGAGTGTCACGCGGCTTGTATGATGGTACATTGGTGGTAGACAACTGAGCGTGCGCCGTATAAGTACGGGCGAGGCATTCTGACAGATGACAGATTCATGACAGATGGGCCAAGGTGCCGAATAGCCAGAGCGGATGCGGCTGAACTTACCATACTCTACCTAGTCCCGCTGCAAGTATCATAGAAGCACCTTGTGACCGCCCGCAGACCTGCCCTTGACACTTTAAGTTTGAAGCGCGACAGGCTGCTCAGCTTGAAGCTGCGGTGCCAGCATGGAAAAACGGCCTTTGGTTTTGACTCGCCGGAGGACAAATGACTTTGCTCGAGAGCACTTGTATGGTAACGCACGGCTGCAACACTGGACCTTGACGGAAGTTTTCCTGGAAACATTTGGCCGCTGCTGAGACATGAGACGGTGCCCCCAACAATGGACAAGCATGCACTAAGAAGTAATAACTAGATGCATTGCCTCTATAGACTGGATAACGCTGCCTCACCATTGGTCACAGGCCTAAACGCAACTCTCTCGGTCGCCAATCACCGGCGCTCCTCGGCTCCTCCTGGCTACTCGAGAGCATTTGTGCGTGTAGCTTATCGACACTGCAGAGCAGTGCCGCCATCAGTACGTGAGTGGTCCTGGCGGCATGATAAGATTTACCGTGATACAGCTTGCCCTGACATTGTGAACCCGGCCTGCCTAGCCTAACAACTTGGCAGTGTGGGCCGGTTGGTTGGAAACTTGCACCAATTAGAATGGTTGCCATAAAGTTGAGCAAGTGCCCAGTGGCAGCAGGCACAGCAGAGGAAAGCAGGCACCCTTGGTACAGGTCGTCACGTCGGCGCCTGGTTAGTTGTCTCCGATAACTAGCAGCCACTTAGTAGAACAAGCCAATGTCGAGTAACTGCAGAACAGGCCTGCGTCACTTCATCCATGGAGATGATGGTGCTATCTGGTTAATCCTGCCAGTAATCATATAATCAATTCATCACTCACCTAGTGCGCTCATTGAAAAGGTTTTGAGAAATTGGTATGCATAGTTTGTGTTTAATTTTCAAATTACAATTTAAATTTGAGCGTAACCGTATAACTTAGGGCCCTTAACCAATGAGAAGTGGCCCGAGTTACTGGCATGAATGTGAGCGAAAAACTTTGATTTCCCCTCTTATTCATGATATCCATACAGAACTATTTGTGTGAGCGCCAAACCATGTTACTGGCTCTCGGACTTTCGGATTATGCAGCTGGTTTCTAATAAACTATGCGTTGTTAGTGGAACACGAAAGTTTTAGTGAAATCTGTTACCCGGTAGAATACCTGCCAATGATAAGTTGATTGACACACGTTCAGTTGCAAGTTGTATGAGTAGAACTGTCAACATTTTTTAAGCTTGAAATCTTCAGCAAGTAAATTGGAAACTAATGCTATATTAGGACGGTATTAAGGTGTCATAAGAGCCATTTTAATCCTTCCTGAATCACTACTTGCGCACCACTGTCTTAACCAGGTTATTGCAGACCGGGACTCAACAAACTGGAGGCCAACTATATGTGTGCAATGAAAATATCCCTTCCTTATCAATTAAAACAATATACTAAGTTCCGTTAGGTTGGGGTAGGGGTTGGATCAGCACGGAGGCTATTGAGCCCGCCAATCATTCTCAAGAGCAGATCAATCTCTCTGTGTTTTAAGCTTGTATGGTATCAGGCCAGGGGGTGGGTCACCCTCCCACCCTCCGTTATCAGCCTGTTGTAAATACAAACTTTTGCGTCTGCAGTGCAAATAAAATAGAGCATTTCAATCCTAGATGCTTTGTTTGACAGAAACTACTTCATTTTACTCAACAGCAGCAATGTGATGACGGCATACTTTCTTTCCGGCAGCTCTAAACCTCCGGGAGGGAGGGAGGGAGGGAGGGAGGGAGGGAGGGAGGGAGGGAGGGAGGGAGGGAGGGAGGGAGGGAGGGAGGGAGGGAGGGAGGGAGGGAGGGAGGGAGGGAGGGAGGGAGGGAGGGAGGGAGGGAGGGAGGGAGGGAGGGAGGGAGGGAGGGAGGGAGGGAGGGAGGGAGCGAGGGAGGGAGGGAGGGAGCGAGCGAGGAAGGGAGGGAGGGAGCGAGGGAGGGAGCGAGGGAGGGAGCGAGGGAGGTCGCTCATTGACCCACAATGTAAAATACTGTTTTGTTAACTTAGAAATAATCGAGAAGGATCTGGACTAAAAATAGCGATCCTAAAGAAAGTATCTCCAAATATATACTTCTGAACATCTCAAGAGTCTAATTGATGAGATAAAGAAGCTGGCTACTTTGTAAATACTTCTCTATGGGTTTAATGTAACTGATTAACCAAAAAGACTCTCTATCTGAGAGTCTTGCCACTTTATAATAGTTCCTGGTACAGTGTGGACTGTGCGTATTTTTTATGACAAAGCTTAG
Source organism: Membranipora membranacea (assembly GCA_914767715.1). Classification (NCBI taxonomy): domain Eukaryota; kingdom Metazoa; phylum Bryozoa; class Gymnolaemata; order Cheilostomatida; family Membraniporidae; genus Membranipora; species Membranipora membranacea. The sequence goes on from OU612072.1 coordinate 21,478,331, forward strand.
CTCCATATCCTGTAATGCAACAGGAGAGAGTACTGATATCCGGCTTTAGAATGCAGTGTTCTCTAATTGGTTACCCACAGTGATAGCATGTACTAGATATCACTGCTCCTTTTCTCGCGTAACACGAACACCAAGGTGTACAATAAATCATTTTTGAAGATGGTTTTCTGGTTAAAAAACGGTTGATGACTGATATTGTAATACCCTACTGATGCTATGAAACCCATGCAGACATGTAGACAAAATAAAAAGAGCGGCACCTCTTTGACAGAATATGGTTGATGATCAGCTCAGGACAACCATCTCATCAAGAATACATATAAGTTGCTCTGGGAGGGAAATTTCAGGGGGATATATGCTGGCGGTTAATCTGTACCAGAATACCACATTCTTGCGCGTATAAAGCCGAATTGAGCGATAGAAACCATCACTTCAACTAAAAAGAGTGTACGATTATTTTGAAAGTGAATTGGGGCGAGGAAATGTACTGGTATTAAATAGAGCATATCACATTTCAAACTGTACTGACAACCATACATTTCATTAACTTCAGTTATAGAATTAAAACTCCAGTGTATTTTCTCTTTCGGTTTTGATGGCTGTGTATTACTACTCTTCTCATTCACACCAGCTGATAACTGTTAAAACATTCAGAAAATATTTATATATTAAAGACTTCATTGGCATCAATTGCCCATCAGCGAAAAGCATCAACCAATCGTGTCTTCCTCGATCTTATGGATATATTGAGGTTATAGGGAGTTGTCCTCTCAGAGGAAAAGAGGGTATAACTTTGTCAATATTTTAAATACTCCAATAGAGAGAGGACGTTGTCGGTATAAAAAGATGGCATTGTTTGTCACTGGCAGCATCTTAGAAAATGCATGGTGAGGTAGGGGTGTGCCTTAAGGAATATGATCCTTGGGAAAAAATGTCGCAAATACTTAATAATCATGCCTGGATCTTGAAATGTACCATAATTAATAAAATCATGGGTTCACACTTAATCCTTCCTCCCTTTATAGGAAGGTTGGGAAATACCCGGGTACAGGTAGTTTGTCAGGGTTTAGGAAAATTAGAAATACTTACAGTATTAACACTGCATTGTGGGATACTACAGTACTATGATATATGGTGTAGGAAGTGGAAATGGTTTTGGTTTACATTTTGTACTGCACCTATGTTGTGCAAACAGCAGGGGCAGTGCAGCGAGGCCTATTACCACCAAATTACAATGACTGGCGGCCCCGGAAATGAGCTAAGTCTACTCAGATCACTACTTGCTCCGATGTTAGCTTTAACGTGCCACTACTTTTATTAGGAATTGTGTTACATTACAAAATGTACCGTTCGACAATTGAATAGAAGTGAATGAACCCTTGTCACCTGGCTTCATAAGGGCCACAGCTACTTTTTTGTGGCTGCGCATCAAGCCTACAGTTCATGCGGATAAGACCATTAATACATGCCTGATAAGGGTAGAGCAGTAATCTTATGATTCATGATAAATTTGGAAAATAATTCGATGGGTTGTATGTCTTGCAAATGGGATAAAGCATGAAGGTCGAGGGATAAAGCATGAAGGTCGAGGGTCTAATACACAATGATTAGGAACTTACTGTGCCCTGAGAGGGCACAACTGTTACGTTAATCTGTTTCAGTTTGAAGGCCAGTTGGATAATACCTAGATACAAGCAGTCACTCAGGGTACATTTTAACATCTCTCTTTCTTGACTATACCATATTTGAATTTTAAACAAAGTAACCTGGCAAAGAGTACTTGCAGGATATTTATGATAAGAGTGTCAAATATGCGCTTTGCGGCAGGAGTCCTAAATATTGGTGACATGAGAAGGTCTTATCGATGCTAAGTGCGCAACACAGCACCCTATTAAAAGTCATGCTTGATTTACGTAAGTTCCAAATATTCACCGCTCATGGCTAGATGCGTCAAACATTTGATAAGAGAACAATATGCGGTCTCATGGTCGAAAATTCACAATACATAACCAGATGGCGACGATTTGATAAGAGCACACAATTCACCTTTCACTGCATGTAGCCAAATAAATAGTTCCTGGAACTGCTCAGTTCATTAAAAGTATTGGCTGAATTTAGTGATTATCTCCTCCTGACCAAACTTTGAACTTCACTCTAGGGAAGTGTATTTATCATAGGTGAATTAGACCCACATGTAATTATGCATTATACCAATATAAACCCAGTGAGCAACAATAATATTTAAAAAAATATTATTTCTCAAAGAAATCTACAAAAAACAGCCTTTACTAACAAGGTAATGTATCGCAAACCTACTTCCAATAGTCCGATTTCTTCCAAATTTTTTTTGGTCGTTTGGAATAGGGCTGTCCAAAATTGACCATTTTTGCATCATTGTAAAGTGCATACAAGCAAAATGTAACATGTATATCTATTTTTTAAAAGTATGCCTGATGTATACTAACGATTGCGCAATACGCCAGAGACCTTAGCCTTTGATATACTCTCTTTGTCTAAACAAAGCCCCATCTATAATGAGCGTTCAATTCAATCAATGTATGAGGCACAATAATCCTTTGTCCTAAATGCCACAAGTACAATTATAATCCGCTACAGTTTGCCTAATACTGTTAACAATCTTTGCTGTTAATACCAAAGATTATAAATTGTTAATACTACATCTTACAAAATATTCTGATTATAAAATAAATTATTGATGGTGCTGATTCGAATCGAGTAATTTAGCAGAAAATCTCATCATTCAACATCAAATGTGGAAATGAGTCATGGGCACAATTGGTCTTGTTTGGTTTCCCATCTTATATCAATGTTTAATCTCAACAAGATTTTTTATTCATGTGTAGTCAAGTTGTAATTTCCATGTATATATAGGCTAGCTCACCTTTGTCAAACAACAGATTGTTGAGTTTTATACTATTCAATTGACTTGCTCCACGACCAGTAGAGCCTCCCTGAGCCAAGCATAGCAAGCCAGTGATACCATGACGTGAATGGTAATTAATGTTATTATAATCTCATATGACACATGCCTCCACAATATACTAACTCTGTCAGTCCGAAAATACTTTCCTTGTTCTTTTGTGATGGCTTATTTAGTCAAACGGCAATGCATCTTCAAATTTAGAAATTGTGGCTAAAATAGATTATATTTTAGTTGCTTTGATTATTTATTAATGCAGAAAGCATGCTAAGAAGAATGAAATTGATTTAAGAGTTGGTGGTATACGCTAAGAGTGTCAGTCGCTAAGCACGCATGTATAATTGGAAGTCATGGGTTTGGTTAGTCCCCAGGGCTTGACAATAGGCAGGCGTGGGTAACTCTTGGATTACAGATTTCTGCAAGAAACTGATCTATGAATACTGAATTGCAATATATCTATTATGATAAAGGGAAGGTTACCAAAATATGTGCATGTCTTAGTACTGAGCAGGGATTCATAAGTTAAAATTGAGATAGGAGCTGGACAATGTTTAACACAGCATAATTTATTTTTCTAGCAATTTCAATTGTAAGCAGAGGCTGTACACACAGCATTCTTCACATATTCTCAGGGTTATCATGTGCTGCTTTTCATAATGATGTGTAATTGTGTGGCCAATTAAAATTGTTTTAAAAACAGGCGCTTGAGCTATTGTTTGGTGACAAGATCAAGTGGACATAATCTCATAATTGTGTTGGTTTGCGTTGTCGCAATGTCTCTCTGTTTAGTCCTATAATCAAATGATTTGCTATGTAGTGCTCTCATATTTACAGGTAGGCATACCAGGAGTCGTTGCTGGCATTAGGCTTACAAAACAATGGCTAATAATTTAGGCTAGCGCAATATAATTTTGAATATGATCATGGGCTAAGACCCCTGTAACTAGTGCTGTAACGATACGATTCATATTGGGAATACCTAATCGATCACACCTCATTATCGCGATTTAATAAGGTGACAGCTGAAGTCGATTGCACAGCGGTAAATTCATTGTCACGGTTACTATGGTCGAAAATCAAAATTGGGACAAGGGTTGTTTGAAAGGGAAGGTGTAAATTCGAAAAATCGAAATCGGGAAAATCGATGCCACAATCAGAATCGAGGCAGTCCTAGCCAAATACAAAATCGTGACAGCGCTACCTGTAAGTCCTTGCTCTCTGTATGGCATCACAGCCCTCAACACAGTGAACAATAATATCCTCATGACAGGTAGGTACCATAGTAAATACCTTTCATACTGTGATTTATCTGGATACCCAACTAACCATATTGACTTCAAGCTGTTGATGGCATATGGCCAAGGAGCTATTGGTGACTGCATTTGGGAATATTCTAGCTCAAATTAAGCTGCAAAATGAAATCCCTCTCATGCCTTCTCTGGTGTTTACCTGATCATAATCGTATATTTTATATCTGATATAACATGCCTCTATAATATCAATACTACTACTATTAGGGCTTCTTTGAGGGAAGGATTTGGGATTCGAATGTGACACTTATTTTTGCTCAAATCAGAAGCACTGCCCAATCAACTCTTAAACATTTTGCTTGTAAGACAGTAATTTATTTTGGAAACAACCCTGATAAACTTCACTAATTCTTAATTTACATTGTTTCCTCGATTAATCCTTGTTTGAAATGTAATAGTGTCAGGCCTTCTTGTGTATTTCCTAGGATTAAAATATTTTATAATTGTTTGATGGGTATCCCTGGCCCTAACTTTGTTCATATCACTGGTTAAGGTGGGTTGATTCAAGTACCAGTAGATGAATTATGCGACCTCATTTAATCCAACCGCTCAAAAACTATTACCCAGTCCAGCAAAAATTAAAAGCGGTAGTATTGAATTTGGATTGGAAATTGTAAATCAAATATCTATCGCCATCTATTCTATTATTATCTTGCAAGGGTTAATGGAGAGTTTTTAACGACATTAACACAATTGATTGTTCTGCTTGGTGTATAGAGTTTGAAATAATACCTGTATACAGGAAGAACATGTATGCTGATAAAATTTCTAATGTTTGGAGACATTCAATTTTTGATCCCAGATTCTTCTTCTGTAAAGAATTCTCTATGTTTAGCCGGATACAAGGACGGGATATGAGAAATTGGGCAAAGTGGGATAACTTCTAGCTCATTATAAGAACAAAATTGTATGAAAATGAGAAGATAACTCTACAGCGACATGAAGCCAAAATACTTTTAATGAACTGAGTGTGTCTTAGCAGGGGAACTAATCGATACATGACAACAGCACTGTGATGTTATCATAGCCTGCATGCTCCTATAAATATATCACACATTAACCTTACATCTAACACCAATAGTTAGCTACTTGGTCTACTGTTTTATGATTTGAATCACACTATGTGCATTGCTTGTATAATTGAAGGACAGCGGATGAAGCCATGTCACGCTGTCGCACAAAAAGTAAATGCATGACAAGGTTGTACAGTCAATGCAGGTAGGAGAATGACATCATGACAGCTAAGGGTAAAATAAAAACAAATTACAGGACAGTTTTGGTGAATACACTGATGAGTTATATGCCTTGGACATGTTTTATAACAAGAGGGGACAGGGTCTTGAAATGTGTAATGAGTAGGAATTAATAATACCACATGGGGCACATTTTTTATTTTCGGCTTGAATCTGCCCTCAATTATTAAGCAAATGGGAGAATACCCGGAATCAACCATTCTGGGCTCAGTGTTATCTATGGAGTTAATAAATTCAAATTTTTAGCTTGAGGTAAATTTGATCGCATTTTCATGCGGCACAGTGAGGAAGCAATGATATCTAAGAGTCAGGAGCGAGATTGGGAACATCCTATACCCGTCCGAAGTAATTCGTCAATCTCAGGGGTGTATACAACGAGCTCACAGGGACCTCAGCGGCAAATCTCATCCCACCCCTCTCTATTGACTATACGTTAATAGATGTTCAACTTAAGGTCTTATCAATGCCCAGCTGAAAAGACAGCTCCCCAATAAAATTCACATTTTTTGTTCTACATCAGTTGTAAATAATACGTCACCACTCATGGCTAGATGCGTCATACATTTGATCGAGAGAATCTTTCACTGGTTACTATTGAATATTGTTGACGCAAGTTTCTCTTAGCAAAGTAAATATTATAAGGTCAGTAGTACAGACAAAGTCACGGCTCATGGTCTCCGGTGAATAAACATATATATATAATCAGAAGACGGCTGTTTGCCTCACACAACCGATAAGAGCACCCAATTAATTACTAACCTTGATTTTCCTGATTTTAGGGCTGCACCAATAGCAAAATCTTATCCAGCTCACACTGTGCAAGTCAATACAAGTTCATTGAAAAATGCTTATAAACTACTGGACGTAAACTCCAATATCCAAGAATTTGGGAATAAGTCTAAATCAATTTCTTTTCATAATGTAATGCCATAAGGAAAAAAATATCTGTTGCAATGCTCAGCCCTAATCTTGGGAAAAATGGCATGTAATTGACTGTGTAAGATAAAACTCAGAGACACAAAGGTATTGGTATGTAATATCATGCATTACAGTGATGAACCAATGACATCCAGGAGACATGACCTGATAGCACAGCCCATCTCTCCACCCTGAAGTTAATCATCATTCACAGAGGTGTAAACAATGAGCTCACTCTAACTTCAGCAGCGTGTGTCATTCGACCTCTCTTTCTTTACTATACCTTATTTGAATTTCTAACTATATAGCATGGAAAAATTGTTTGCATCATCTTTGTGATAAGACTGTCGAATTCATATTTCGCTGTGGGAGATCTAAACTTTGTTGAAGTGAGAAGGTTTTATCAACGCTAAGTTCAAATGGTTGTGAGATAGGAAAAGCCACACTTCCTATTCTACATAAATTCTAAATTTTTCACCACAGTGAAATGAATGATCCATGGCAAAAAACACTGCTTGGATACAATGTTATATGATTGCTTTTGATTCATAAAGTTCATAGCAGTGCATTACAACCAAAGTCAGGCCTGTTGAAGCTTGTAATTCCCATCATATATAGTGAGATATGGAAGCAAAATTGTGACGCGCCCTGCTAAAAAAATTTCAGCCTGGCTTGAAAAGCTTTGTTCGGTTGGGGGGGGGGGTTGGAGGGTTCAAAATGCTTTTCAAGGCAGGCTAACAACATTTATAATGTGTGACAAGAGCAACAAATTGACCTTATAGTGATTGGCGCTGCACCCTTTTAATGTTAGCATAGGGGGATAAATCCATAAGATGAACTCATGATATGAAATGATTATTTTTACCACCCTCATGTAGGATTTACAGCCCCCAACCCTCTCTCCCTACCAAACCTCTCATTATTTTCAGACCTCACTAGAACTTCGGTAGCACATGTCAGCCCATCGGTCTTTGTTGACTATCCCTCGCTTTACCTAACCTTGGAAAGATTATTTGCATAATATTTATGATAAGCTAGTCGAATACATATTTAACTGTTGACGTGAGAGTGTCCTATCTATGCTAAGTTCATGAAGCAGTGAAATAGGAAAGGTCCCACTTATTATTCTCTATTACTAAATATATCACCACTTACATGCAGTGTACGTGTATCAGATAAGAGCACTGAGTGGGCCTTTCACTTGTTGTTATGGAATACTGTTGACACAAGTTTCTCTTATCAAAGTTTTTATTGCAAAGTCAGAAATGAAGACAACGTCCCATTGCATGGTCAGTAACTCTATATAAATATACACAAATAGCTCGCGTCACACATCTGATAAGAGCACAGTATGAACCACACACTGCTAGTCGTTGAAAATAGTTGATGCGACTATACCTTTATCGGTGCAATTAATAGTACATGAAAATAGCACACAATCCTTCATCTAACCGCCAAACATGACTTAGCTCCTTTCTCCCTACTTTAAAACTTGCATTGTATCATAGGCATAAAGAAATACTTGCTAAAAGTTGAAGGTGTAGCTTCCATTTGACTAATCAAAAACTGAAAGTGACAGCTGAGCAAATTCGCAGTAACAAGCGTAAGCACGCCTTTATAGGCAGATCAAAACAGTGTTCATGACCCGAATAAGGTCGAAGACCAATGATAATATACCCCCCATCGCCACTCTAGCTTTTTTGTGCTATACACAATAACATCCTTCTTGATAGCAAAAACATATCTCAGGATTAATTCTGAGATCACAAGTCCCAAGAGCTAAGAGGGCTTTTGATCGACCTGATTCTCCGGGTACAAAGGAAAAGCTGAGAATTTGTAATTTTCGCTGGTTGTGTTATAACTAAGTTTTGTATTTAGATTGATCATAAGGTAAAATATGAGAGAGTAAATCTTTCTCTACAACTCTAAGTTTACTACCAGTGTTGCTGAAAAGTTGTTTTTGCATTTGATCAGGGAACAATACCGTACATTATATTATGAAAAGTAAGGAAGTAGGGGTTCTAAGAAGAAAGTAGGGTACCACAGCAACCTGACTAACCTCTGACACTATCCCCGATGATCTAAATTTTAATCAAGCATCACACAATGAATCAATGGAATCGCGAGGTATATTTACTATTTAAGTAGCTTCTGTCCTTGTAATCACTACTAAAGGCCACACTGTAAAGTGATACAACCTGGTTTAACTCGTTACTTTGTTAGACACAGGAATCTGTTCTCTTGTCATACTTCTTATTATGGGGACATGAAGAAGTCAGCACCAGCTCAGCGTACGCTCCTGTCTTTGTCTCAGTTGGATAAACCACCCTGCATGAATCATAGAAAGAGAGAAAAGTCTGGATACTGCTCAGTTTAGTTCTATATTACTCCCTTCACTTGAATAAAAAATATCTGAGACTCGCATAAGCGAGGGATTTTTTCATAGAAATTCATCGTCAGAGCACAAAACATGTATCAAATTAAAATAACCCTTGGCGAAATAAAGCCACTCACGGTGGTATCCTAGTGATGACAACCATATTCGGAATCGGGTATTGGCTCCGCTCAAGAAGTTTTTTGTCAATTCCTGCTTTTGTCCATCTGGGATTTCTGTAACTGTGGCATCAAATGTGACATCAGTAGACCAGGTTACTGTCAGAGTGTCATTCTCACAGCTCAGTTTAGCCTGAAAGCCAGCCTGTGACCTACAGTCTAAAAATTATATAAAGACTTTGAAGGGGTAAAAGTTACTTACTTTTGTTGCAGCTTACAGGTATACCATGTTCATGACCATCATCGGCAAAGTCTGCAGCGATGGCTCAGGTTGTCTACAGACATAAGACAGAAGAGATGTTAAGCTACAGTGTGACGTATACATGCCATTTGGAAGTAACTTTTCCTTGTCAATCAGGGAAATAATATATCCATTGACTGAAGATATAGTGCTGTGCTGAGCTTCAAAAATGCATTCAAGGGGTCAGCTTTTGGGGTTAGGGGTCAGGTTCGGGGTCAAAATTTGAGGTTTGCATCTTGAAACTTGGGGTTTACAGTCTACACATTGGGGTTCACTGCCTTCTTCTTGGGGTTTGGGGGTCAGATTTTGGGGTTTTAGGGTCAACCTTTTGCGGTTTTCAGCTCGCAGATTCGGGCTTGCAGCTAGCCGTTTGGGGTTTGTAGCTTGAAGTTTTGGATTTGCAGATGACAGTTTTTGGTTTTTTGGATCCAAAAGTTGATTCAGGGGTCAATAGTTGGGGTTCAACACGACGACATGTCGCTCAACTGACCTATCACTCTTTGCCAACGCATATCTTCTCAGAACCAAACCTCAACCTTTAAATGTTCCATAACCTGCCCAGCCAGGCCACTGAAAAATATCTTTCCTTCTAAGTTGCTATATTTACTGCACCCAACTGATTGTGTGCAATTTATCTGCTAGTGCTACTATTAGGTCCAACACGGCTATTTATTTCCCCATCGCTTTACATGCAAACTATCTTGAGTTGTCAGAATCTTTCAGTGGCCCCATATATACATATATAACAGCATTGCATTTTTCAAACATTTCTGGTCGTATTTTCATCAACCCACCCGTATGCATTGATCATCATAAAATGATTTTGCAAAAATAGTTTCAAACCTTATTGTCATTCACATTCTATTGCATATACAGTTGATGTTATTGACATAGACTAGGTCTTGTTTGTGAAAACCAGAGGAAAGCCAGCTAGGCAAACTTTAAACAGTAAAGTGAGAAGGAAGGTGTTCTAGCCTTAGCTACAACCGTACTCTGCAAGCAGAGTCTCTTAATCTATCACTCATCTTATCGCTGGTTCTGTTTGTATCTCATTGGATGGGTCTGTGCGGCACAGCCCTTACACAACCAGTATATCTTACTCAGCGGCGGGACTCAAACCTATTTACTTCAGAAGCGTTGAGAGGTCAACGCCTTTACCAATACCTTTGTGAAAATCAAGGATGTCTTGTAAATAAATAATGAAGTATGTTACAAATATAAAAAATTATCAATCCATCATGTACTAAATAATCACGGAGTCTTTTTATAATTGTGAGCGATGGTAAAATGACGGGTTTTTTTTATGTAGACACAAAGTACTTTTTCTCATTGAACTATATTGCCTTATACCAACCCATAGGTGCCTGTGAATTCTAAAAAAAGACAATCATCATTCTCCCTAATAATGTGCAGCCAGCTGTCCTACAAAACTTAGATGTTTTCCTTATATTATGTCCCTTGTTGAAAATGTATGCTTATTGATAGCTTAGACAAGCTGCCTTGGTTAAATCTTTGAAGATAACAGACTTGCCATACAAAATTAATGTCAAGTGAAACTGCTCTTCTGAATGACTGTGTATCAAATAATTACCACCATTATGCAAGGCAGGTATGTTCTCTGTATAAAATCTATTATGGGAGCAGAGGCACATAAAAGCTACCATGTTATATATAGTTGTTACTAGCCACATAACACTGCAGGCGGAATTATACTGTTAGAGTTGTGCGGTCTCAGTAAGTTATTTGTATTTAAGCTGAATTTGAATTATAGCAGGAGACAACATGCTCTCGAGGCCGCTCAATCATCAAATGCTTATGAAACATTGCAATGTGCAATTTACTACAAGGGGATAGGCGGCTCAAGAATCATATGTCTCAATGGGTACAACACTAATCAATTGATTATTACATTCCTTCCTTACTTTTGGTCCTGCAATCCCCTTACAAGCATGCTATGGATATACGGTTTGATAACAGGCTGAGATATCTGAAGAGCAACTCAAAATTCATCTATGGATAGTATCTCGTTGTTAGGTTGCGCCTGAGAATAAGAGTTCATAACACTAACTAGGTTGATGTTGATTAAATACGAGAGTGGCTTAGCTATGGCGTTGCCCCAATAACAAGCACAAGGTCAGCAGGATTTGTAGAGCTTGCTTCAACAAATTCAAGATTCACAGCTTGTTGAGTTGATTGAGTTGCGTGACTTTGATATTAATCATATGATCTCATCACTAATGGTTTTTACGAGTTAACGGCGGTATTTATCGCAGTTTACAGATAGAAATTAGACACTGAAAACTCTTATCGCTAGTATGTAAGGTTGAGGTAGTTTGATGTCATGAGATCCATGCAATGCAATTGAATAAAAAAAAGCTAGTAATAAATTGGCTAAAATTGATACACGCAAGAATTGTGTGCTGTCATCCTTCGTTATTATCAACGTAACTCAGTTGATGAAACCGGCTCAGACTTGTAAACATCAGGCCCCTTGATAAACCTCATCAACAGTTATGGGTACAGGTATAATTGATACACTATTAATAACACCACAAGAATAGTGTGCCGTTAGAGAGATATTGATGAAAAACAAAGAGTTGTCATTCCTTAACATCATTGTAGCTCAATTGAAGCAACAGACTCAGACTTGTAAACATCAGGCCTCATCAAGTGACACTCAGGCAGGCATGCCAACATTTACAGTAAAAGTTAAGTATGGAAGGGATTACCTTTAATTGCCAATTTCATACATAAAACAATCGACTTCTAGCAGTGTTACAAGATTTTATTAAGCCTGTTGACATGGCATATTTTATCAATAAAAGTTCTATGAGGAACCAAATGCTATACTGACATTCTAAATATGTGCCCTGATAACTGCTGTGTGCGTCAAACTTCTGATAAGAGAAGGAAGTAAACTTGTTACTATCAAGTAATTTCAGGCTACTGTCAATTGTATCTCTCATATCAAGGTAATTTGCTCAAGGTCTTAATACCTGATAACTTTCCACTGCAAAGTAACTGCAGGCTGTTGAGATATGACTCTCTTATCAAGATAAATAGCTTAGGGGCTTAACTGCGGGTTTAAAGTATAAGTCTTCTTAAATCCTTCAAGAATTTATTTAAGGTGATAGTTATGCACAAACATTAGCAATATGTAGTCCCCTGGTTTTCTTGAATCAAAATGTTGTAACTATGCAAACTATGTCCGTCAAAAATCAGCTGAGACTACCAAGTACACTCTTCACTATATAGTTCTGAGACCTTTTGCTATAAATATCGATTCCAAGCATAAACATTGGTTCGCAGCATACACCTTAATGTTAACAATATAGCGGGCAAAGGCCGATGGAAATTTCACTGGACAATCTTGCATTAGGTTTCCTGAATACAAATCAAACAACTTACATTCATAAATAAGGCCAAACAAAATTTTGGTAGTCCTTTTATGAATAAAAGTATCAATTACTTAAGGATTAAAAACTACTCGCCATTATAACTTAGCCAAAAGTAAGAACATATTTTAATATGCAATGTCATATCACATATTTTTAAGATATATTACCTAATCTTATACTATATGTAGTGTTTCTTTATGTCAGAGTTATTTATATTTTGTTTCCTCGGATCGTTATGCCGGTACATTATAAATATGATTATCATGGTATGTGTCCATGTCTAACTCAGCGTACGTCTCATCTGGGCTTTCCTCCTGACCAGCTTGATTCTCTCTGTTGCTTTGTTTGCTCCCGACAACATTCATCCCAATACCAGCTGAGCTGTAAGTAGTACAAGTAGGCGTGTACAGATCAATACTAAATCAAGAAAGCCTTTATTGCTTTGAGTAAACTTGTGATATCAAACCGTATATACACCAACATCAGTATAAAAATCTGATATCAATGTTGAATGGAGGTCAACTCCAGACCAGAAGTACTGTAAGCTGAAACTGAAAATGAATAAAATCTGTATTTAACAGTTTAATCTTGCAGAAGATTCTATGGAGCAAAACTTCATCCTTGCCTTTCAAAGGAAGTCAGTAACAATTCGTACCTTTCAGTTCTTCTGTTGGTGTTGGTCCTCAGTCTAACGATATAAGCGACAAATACTAGAAGAGAAATCACCACTATAATCACAACAGCTGAAGATATTAATGCGACATTTAGATTTGATATGCCAGGTTGTTCTGTGGTGTTTCCGGTTGTGAATGCAGAGTTTCCCTCTGAAAATAAATGAGGAAATTGATTATTGAGTGGGTTTGTTAATTTTCATCTTACTTCACAGATGGGATCATAATTTTGCAAGATTTGTGCATTCAGGAGATCAATATTTGTTACTCACATTCATAATGTCATTTCTGATTTAGTTTCCATTGAATGGAGTGCAAGAAATGACTAAAAAGTCCAAAAATAAAAGGTGTCTACCTTTTTGCAAGCATTTGGGTAACAATGATTGTAGAGAGGGGGTGAGGAGGATCTTAAGCCAGAAATAGTAAGTATAAAAAATAACCTTCTGTAGATTGTGGTTCCGGTGTAACATGTGATGTACTTATAGCTGTTGATCTCATCGGCAGCCTCTCTGTGAAAGTTACCATAGTCATTATTGGGTCTATTGTAGAAGTTTTGTGTGGTCCAGCTGTTAGTTTAGGATCTAAAACATCAACAGTTTTTATATTGTTAAAATTGTTTTAAGCAGCAGACGAGAATAAAAAATAAGGTTAGTGTGGTGACAATATAGAACTAACCTAACAGCAGACTGCAATAACAGTGTTCTTGTGTACCAACAAGGCTATTGTCCCCCATATCAATGAGTATTTTTTAAATAAATAAAATAAAACTTCATCATTTGTGTGACGATATTGTTTATAGGACTACAAAACCTGTCTGGTGAACAATATTTCAGAGAGCTTTGGGATTGGGGCTTAGGTACTTGTGTACCAAGTAGGATTATGATTGCCATTTAAATGTGAGTCTTTCTTACGTTAAATGAAAAACGATGTATTATATTGACACCTCAAATTAGCAATGAATTATTCATAATTATACTCACCATATTTATGACTAAAACATTTATAGTACAGTTGTCTTCATAAATGACATGAGTTCCGACAGCTAAACTTGTGTTTACACTTGGAGTAACCTTGAATAATGCTCGCTCCTCCTCAGATTTCACAAACAGTGTCATGTTTCTGTCCTGGCAAGGCACTCCAGTCATAGTTCCTACAGAGTAAAATAAAAAATTCAACATTTGAGTGACGATATTGTTTATAGTGGGCGCAGTGCTAATAATGTCTACTAGTAATATTTTCAATGAGGTTTGGAATTTGAGATTATGTGCTTTTGTACCAAGTAGGCTTATGATAACAACATCAATTTAGTCTGTATCTGACCTTCAATGAACAACAGGTATTAAATTGACAAGCTCAAATTAGCAATGAATTTTTCATAATCATACTCACCATTATTTATGACTATAACGTTTATAGTACAGTTGTCTTTATTAATCACATGACTTCCGACAGCTAAACTTGTCTTTAAACTTGGAGTCACCTCGACAATTGCTCTGTCCTCATCAGATTTCACATACAGTGTCATGTTTCTGTCCTGACAAGGCACTTTAGTTGTAGTTCCTATAGATTAAAGTAAAGTTTCATCATTTGCGTGAGGATACTATTCAATATAGGAGAACAAATACTGTCAGGTACAAATGCATTTAGCTTCAGATTTGAATTTAGGTACTTGTGTACCGAGTATTGAAGTGGTGTCTTTCATATAACAGGCAGCAAGGTAGCCTGAAATAGCAATCAACTATTTATATTCATACCCACCGTTGTTTATGACTATAATGTTCATAGTACAGTCGCTTTTATGGATCACATGTCTACCCACAGCGAATTCAGTCTGTTGGTCTGCAGATGTATCTACTAGTGCTCTCTCCTCATCTGATGTCACATAGAATGTCATGTTTCTGTCCTGACAAGGGGCCTTGGAGGTGGTCATCTGTGTAGTAGTTGATGGTGTGGTAGTTGTAGGTATTGGCGTAGTTGTCAGTCTTGGATCTAGAATGTTAGAGTATTTAGTATTGTGGAGTCAATTGTAAAACACCTTTCAAACAAAATCAAAAGAATTAAAAAAATTTGTGGGGTCAAGAGGAATATAAACAGAATTTCCAAGGCTGCTTTTCTTCTTTATGATTTAATTATTTCATATCTCATTTGTTGGAGTAATCTTTTTATATGAGGCAAAAGTGGTAAATTTGATCATTGATATTATATTTAGTAAAATCAGCTATATGTTGTCTCACAAGATTATCAGGCGGGAATAGCTAAACTGATAAAATGGACCAGCAAATATCACCTATAAATTCAACTTGAGATAACAGAGATAGCATTAAACTATCAATATATATACAGCGTACTCACATTTGAACTGCTGGATCCTCTTGTATTGTCCGACGTACAGAGAAGTGTTAGTGATAATTAGAGAAGTGGGACGGTACAGACATCCTGAGCAGAGACCCAGTGTAGATACTCTGTCTGTGTTCATGTCTACGACTCGGATCCTGTCATTGTTGTGATCAGCCACAAGCAGTGTCTGATGACCTATGAAAACAAGGCCACCGTGGTTGGAGAAAAGAGAGTTGAGTAGAGTGCTGTCTCTGTAGCCTGAGTTCCCTGGTGACCCGGATATAAGTGTTATTATCCTCTCTCTGTATGTGACGCGGTAGAGAGCGTGGTACGCTGCTACGACATACAGATCCCCGTTGTCATCCTGTGTCAGTTTATTGATATACTGGAGTTGGACGGACTTAGCGAAAGTACTGACAAAGGCTGAGCTTACATTGACTGTCCTCACAGCTTTGTTATAGTGATCAATGACCAGAAGCTGATCGACATCATTTTTGTCTCTTACTACAGCCAAGGGATGGTAGAACTTGTGTGACGGTTAATCTCTCTCAGACAGTGATTATCAAAGTCAGCTACAATTAGACGCTCATCTGTGACCTGTGTGAACCCTGTGATGAGGTCGAACCGAGCCTCAGTTCCTCTCCCCTCTCTGTATCCACTCTCATCAGTGTTCCCGGCTACGGTCGTAGATGTTGCACCATCGCTGGTCTTCAGGGAGTAGCGGTATGTGTACAGTATGTGACCGGGTTTGAAGAGATCTTTTTCTAGGTGATAAGCATTGTGAGAGGCGGTGGTGAAGATTGTAGCTGTAGATCTCTCTAAACTGTAAGATTAATATTGTTATGTAAATGGACGATGTCGGTTAATTTGATCGTATTAACGCAGTAATTATTGAACAAAAAAACCACAGATATTGCAAATGCAATATTTTAAATTCATAATTTAAATGAAGTGTACTTTTCGTATTCAAAGAATTCATGTGCTGGTGGGTGAATCAAATATATCAGAATTATTAATTTTTCCCAAAATTGATTCAAATTGATTGAAATGGATAATTGTGTTTTCTATCAACCAATTAAATTTAAATGCAGGTTATGCACCAGACACCAAAATATATAATATTTTACACTGGGCTTTTGTTCACAGTAGATTTTGGTTAGTTGGAGTTGTCTCATGTTAGACACCATGAGGAGGCAATACACAAAATTTCAATTAAGCGACCTTAATTCAAAATCTTGAGTAAAACAGATATTTGCTTCAATTAATCAACAAAAATGTTTGCAATGAATAAATTAAAAAAAAGTAACAGCTTGTACCAAAATTAATGTGTAATATCACAAATCACAAGAAGGAAAGAAACGATCAAATGATTAGTTCACTGTACATTGCCTATCCTGAATCTGATATTTTTACTAGAGGATATTCTAGCATAGAACTCAGAAGGCTTTCAAAACACTATTTATCACACCGATGGAAAGTGACTCACCGATCAACTAGAGACTGCGTATCCTGATCCATACACCACCAGGTATTTAGTGTCACACAACATAACACCTGTCAAAACAATGATGGTATTAATTAAGTTTGTTACAGAAGAAATAAGCAAGGTACTGTAGGTTAGGGGGGGGGGGGAGACACCCCCCATATAAAGAGAATACTGATTCCCCATTGAGACCCTCTGCACACTCATCATATAAGTGTTATGTCAGGGTTAAAGCATGTCATGCTTGTAATCTTCTGTACTATAACTACTTTTTTTTTCAGGATTATTACATAATATCAATTTTAAGGTTATCATTGAATTGCAATTCACATTGTACTTACAAGGAAAAGTGCCAGTCTCAGCTCCATGATTTTCAACAGGCCGAATATCTTCATCTGACTATAGCAATATTAATTCTACAGCTCTAGTCTCTCCTCAGTACGGTAAGTAAATGAACTGGCAGTGAACATAAACCCGCTGCGGAGGTATTTAGCTTGCGGCAACTTATATTTAACCAGTTATCTTTTGTGTGCGTCAAACTTCAGATAAGAGAGCCGAGTAAACCTTTCTCTGCCTGGTACTGAATACTGTTGACGTAGGAATCTCTTATCAGTGTAAACATTTGAAGGTAGCTATATTGGACAAAATCATATCCTGTTTTAACAAAGTCCCCAATATTGAACCAGGGTACTGCTGTGTGCGTCAGAGGCCTGATATAAGAAGGACAAGTGAAACTTTCACTGCTCAGTACTCAATCATGCTAAAACAATGATTCGCTCATCACTGTAAATTTTACAGGAGACAACAAATTTAAATTCTATGAAAAAGAATGTAAATGTTGGCATGCCTACCTGAGTTTCATTTGATGAGGCCCGATATTTACAAGTCTCAGTCTGTTGCAGCAATTGAGCTAAAATGATAATAAGGAATGACAACTCTTTGTTTATCATCAATATCTCTCTGACGGCACACAATTCTTGTGGTGTTATTAATGGTGTAACAGTTATACCTGTACCTGTAATTGTTGATGGGGTTTATCAAGGTGGGCCTGATGTTTACAAGTCTGAGCCGGTTCGATCAACTGAGCCACAATGATATTAAAGAAGGATGACAGCACACAATTCTTGCGTCTATCAATTTCAGCCAATTCATTATTAGCTATTTTTTATTCAATTGCATTGCATGGATCTCATGATATCAAACTATCTCAACCTTACATACTAGCGATAAGATTTTTGTAGTGTCTAACTTCTATCCTAAAACTGCTGTAAATACCTAACTCCGTTATTTTGTAGAAACAATTAATGGTGAGATCATATGATTGATATCAAAGTGACGCAACTCAATCAGGTGGAAGCTGGGTATATTGAATTCATTGACGCAAGCTATACAAATACTGCTGATCTTGTGCTTATTACTGGGAGGGCGTTATAGCTCAGCCCCTCCCATATTTAATCAACAACAACCCAGTGAATGTTATGGATTCTTATTCTCAGTCACAACTAAACAACAAGATACTATCTAGAGATAACATCTGACTCACTCTTCAGATATCAGATATCAAACCGTATATCCATAGTAAGCCTATATGGGGATTGTGGGATTAAAGACATTGAAGGGTGCGAGGGATTGAATAATTAATCAGGAATCGCTTCCTAAATTAGGCCCAAATGATCCCTGAGCCACCCATTGCCTGGCAGTTAATCTCATGCCGAGTAAACGATCTCGCTTTCTTCATAAACATGGGATGATTGGGCCGCTTAGAGAGCATGTTCCCTAAGATATGGGTCAAACAGTTACTGAGATCGTTCAATCTAGCAATAATTGTGCTGCAGTGTTATGTGGCTAATACCAACTATATATAACCTGGAATCCTAAACAGAGAGCATACCTGCCACGTAAAACGATGGCCACTCTTTGATACACAGTCATTCCGAAGAGCAGTTTCACTTTACACTAATTATGTATGGCTAGTCTGTTAAATTCAAAAAATTATTCAAGGCGGCCATTCATTTCAACTATTAATGATCTGAACAGTTACACCAAGAGACATAGTATTAGGAAAAGCAGCTAAGTTTTGTACGAAGGCTGCCTGCACATAATTAGGGAGCTTTATGATTTTTAGTAGTCAGTGGCACCGATGGGTGGTTATGAGACAAAATAGTTCAATGAGAAAAAATGATTTTATGTGTCCGTAAAATAGACTGACATGTAACTTGAATGATTGATAAATTTTTGATATTCGTAACAAACTTCATGATATATTATCATGGCATTCCAGGCTTTTACAAAGCTACTGGTATAGGCGTCACCTCTCAACGCTTCCGAAGTCAATGGTCATGTGTTCGAGTCCCGCCGCTGACTAACAGTAAGGCTTATCGGTTGATGGAGGGTTGTGCCGCACAGACTCATCAAATTCCATAGAAGCAGAACCAGCGGTATGATGAATGATAGACTTAGGGACTCTGCTTGCAGGGTACAGAGGTAGCTAAAGCTACAGCACCGTCCCTCTTACTTTATTGATTAAAGTTTGCCTAGCAGCTGCCTTTTGGTTTTCAAAAACAAGATATTGTTGTCCATGTCTAATTTGTAAGGTCCGAGTCATCGTTAGTTTAGTATAACTTCTCCCTGTACCTCTGAATCATTTTTGTAATGTCAATTTGAACTATTTAACAGCATTCGTTAACTACAAGACCAGCACGCAATGTAGGGTTAAGATCTTGGATGTATTTTAGGTTATTAATTAATATGGTATTAGGGACAGAGGGGTAAAATTACTGAACCAGCAGGCTGAAGGGCCATGAGCTGTATCCAACACAGATAACTTCTACAATGCCATCTAAGTTTAGCAGCTATTATTGGTCTCTCAAGTCATGTGATGTCACAAATGCTTATCAGTACATTAACCTCTAGTAGTTTTACACCCCCATACTTTTGGTAACCAGTAACAATGCCGTAATAAACCAAGACTTTGTTTTATCGTGTTTAGAAAGTTATACCAGACCCTCCCCATTCAATGGCAGAGTAAATTAATAAATATATTTTAATTTGGCGTTAGCCTTGAGTTTCTAATGTGCTTTAAACCTCTGATAAGAGAAGGAAGTAAACCTTTCACTGCTTAGTAATCCTAGGCTGTTGACATATTTCTCTTATCACAGATCATTCAGAGATCACAGGCCAGTCTCTTTTAAAAAGTATTTCTGGAAAAGTAAAGACTATAAATGTTTTAGACTACATTCGACTATGATTTTATTAGATATGTTGAACTGCAATGCATCTGTCTTGTGATTAAAATAGTACTGGTGCTGGTAGGGCATGGCCGTCACATCTAGCTTCGATTTGATTGGTTACCAAAAAAAAATGCGTATTGGAAAGCAGACTCTCATTATTACTTTGTATTTACACAATTACTATCCTATCTCGATCCATAGCACCATGAAGAGCAGGGGCGTATATTCTAAAAAATTTCACTCACTGACTTTTCAGAGATGACCAAATAATCGGGCGCAGCCCGATCCACACGCCGTAGGCGTGGCGGGGAGGGTGTGGGAGGGGCGCTTAAGCGCCCTCCCACCACGGAAATTTTTGCATATCGGTAGCAAAATAGTGCAAGCAGAGAGGTATTTCAATAGCTCAATGAGCTGTTGGGTGTGATCTGTGCTAATATGCTAGTAAATTGTAGTTATGTTCCCTTTTATTTTATGTTGAGATATCCCATAATCCCATGGTCAAGTCATGTGACATGTAGTTTCAGTTTCTTTCATAAAGTTTGAGTTGTTGTTTTGCAATTGTAGTGTGGAGAGGATTTTTCTACTGCCTTAGTTAGGCTTTGCAGTTCATGAGAATACAACATTCAGTATCTTACATATAACTCAGTGTGTCATATTCTACAAGCTATTTCGGCCATCATGGTATCCAAGGCTATAAGGTTTTCTGATATCATCAAGAGTTATGAGGACCAGAAGACAAGTGGTGAGTTCTTTGTTTGGATAGAGAAGCTAGAGCTGGTGGCACAGTTGCAAGGGTTGACAGATCTGCCTAAGTTTGTGCCATTGTTCTTGTCAGGTCCTGCCTTTTCTGTGTATCAACAGTTGAGTGATGAAACTAAGAATGATTATGATTTGTTAAAAGCTGAGTTATCCACTGCTTTCAGCATTGATCCATTTACAGCGTATGATGAGTTGAAGAGCAGAGTATTAATCGAGAATGAGTCGGTTGATGTGTATTTAGCTGATATAAGGCGGTTGGTGGCATTGATGGGTCATGGACATCATGGTGAGCCTCTGGTCAGGTGTGCATTTGTATCAGGCCTACCTTCTGATGTGGCTATGCAGTTAAAATCTACTGTTAATGTTGAGAGGTTGGGGCTCGCAGAGTTAGTAGGGAAAGCGCGTGCAATGCTTGCATCAAGGGGAGGCAATTCTGCCTTTGCTTGTGCAGGTGTAAAGTCAAATGTAAAAGCTGTACAGTGCTTCGTCTGCTCTGGTAATGGGCATGTAGCTCGGGAATGTCCTAACAGGAAAAAGGAGCGGTATGTTAGTGGTCGATCTCAGCGTGATCGAAGATGCTATATATGTGATTCACCCGATCACCTGGCAAACAAATGCCCAAACCGATCGGGAAATGGGGCCGGGGCAGTATCTGCGTCGGATACTCGCCCCGCATCGCAGCAATAGAGGCGCCATTACCTGTGATAAACATTTTGATCAATGGCGTTCAGTGTAGATCGTTGGTTGACACAGGTTGTCAGCGGACCGTTGTGACATCTCATGTGATCAAAGTGTTAGGTGCTAAGCACAACTCTAAGCCTAGTGTTGTGACAATGCTCGATGGCAAAACTACTCAGTGTGCAGGAGAAGTTGACTTGGTGTTAGATACATGTCGTGATTCAGTGAAATTACGATGCTTTGTCGCGTCATCTCTGGTATGTGGATTTTCCGCAATAATAGGTATGGATGCTGTCAGAGGTTTAGGTGGCGTAACTGTGAGCTCGAGGAGTGTTCCTCATTTTGGCAATGTTGATGAAGGTATGCATATGTCCTTGGTTGCTGCTGTAGGAGTTTCGGTGGTTCCTTCTCTTGAGGTCGAAGACACTGATTTTAGAGCGATTTATGATGGAAATCAATGGAAGGTCTCTTGGAAATGGAAGGATGAAGAGCCTACTTTGAGAAATCAAAGAGGCGAGTACAATATCAGTGACAAATGTAGGGCAGGTTATGAGAGAGAGGTTGAGTCATGGATTGAGTGTGGGTGGTTAGTAGAGCATGATGTTTCAAAACATGGTGAAGTGAAGGGTGTGATACCTATGTTGGCTGCATTTCAGCCTAACAAAGATAGTAAGATAAGGCCTGTTATGGACTATGGGAAAGAGTTGAATCAGTATATCAGTAGCAACCCAGGCGTTGATGTTGCTGTATGTCAGGATAAGTCTCGCAAATGGCGCAGATTTGGCTCAAACTGTTCTATGCTTGATCTCAAAAAGGCATACCTGCAGTTGTATGTTGATGATGAGCTGCTGAAGTTCCAGGCAGTTCGTTATAAGAACAAAATGTATGTCATGACACGGATGGGTTTCGGTTTGAATGTTGCACCGAAAATAATGTCAAAGGTTCTTGGTAAGGTTCTGTCAATGGATGGTGCAGTTGAACACGGTACTGATCACTACATAGACGATATCATAGTGGATGAGGACAGAGTATCGGTGGATTGTGTGAGAGCCCATCTTCGAAAGTATGGCTTGGTGACAAAGGAACCTGAGAGAATGTGTGATGCTAGGGTGCTTGGCTTGCGTGTAAAGCTTACTGAGAGTGATGAGTTGGTCTGGGGTAGGGACAATGAGTACGGTGACATAGCTGATGTGGTGACTAAACGAGAGTTGTTCTCGGTGTGTGGTCGCCTCACTGGGCATTATCCTTTAGGTGGATGGCTACGAGTGGCATGCAGCTTTATGAAGAGACAGGCAAGTGATTGTGACTGGGATGAGAAGGTTCCCACTCGCGTAAAGGAGATGTTGCTTGAAACTCAGGCAATGCTAGCCAAAAGAGACCCTGTTTGTGGAGTATGGTCTGTGCCTTGTACTGAGGAAGGAGTGATATGGTGTGATGCAAGCAGCCTAGCTGTCGGAGTGATAGTTGAGATAGGTGGTGTGATGGTAGAGGATGGCTGTTGGTTGAGGAAAGATGATGGCAATCATATCAATGTTGCTGAGTTAGAGGCAGTAGTCAGGGGTTTGAGCTGTGGTATAAAATGGGAGTTGAAGTCTATGAAAGTTATGACAGATTCTGCTACTGTGTATGGCTGGGTGAAATCGGTGATAAATGACAGCAAGCGTCCTAAGGTCGGAGGTCTTGGTGAGCTGCTTACTAGGAGGAGGTTGAGTATGATCGTTGAGCTAATCGAGTTGTATGACTTACATGTTGAGGTGGTATTGGTCAAGTCAGAGGCTAATCTAGCTGATGCACTTACAAGGGTTCCTAAGAAGTGGCTCAAACCTCTAGCTCAGGTTGTATCAGTCGGCTGTGTTGGCGGATACTCTATTGAGGCTGTGCGTGATCTTCATGATACTAACCACCTGGGGGTGGAAAGGACCTTTTATCTTTCCAGGTGTAAGTGGGGCGATGCAGTACAAAAAGATGATGTGGTCCAAGCGGTGAAGGAATGCCAAGTCTGCAGACGTGTTGATCCAGCACCAGTAAGATGGGAACATGGTGAGCTTTCGGTTGATGAGACATGGTTCAGACTAGCATCAGACATCACTCATTATGGAGGCAGTCCGTACTTGACCCTAATAGACTGTGGACCTAGCAGATTCTCTATATGGCGACCGCTCACCAATGAGACGACCGAAGCTGTCATAAAACTACTAGGACAAATCTTCAATGAGCGTGGACCTCCTAAAGAACTGTTAACTGATAATGGACCATGTTATGTGAGCGAGAGGTTCCGTGGATTTATGGCTAAGTGGAACGTGGACCATATATTCAGTTGTGCCTACAAGAAGCAAGGAAACGGCATAGTAGAGCGGCAACATAGAACAATCAAGAGAATGGTTGCTCGCTCCGGTGGCTCAGTACAGGATATGGTGCACTGGTACAACTTTTCAGCAAAAGTTGATGGTAGCACGCCGGCGGAATCTATCTACCAATACGGCGGTCAGTCATTGCCAGATGTGACAGGGAACTCATTCCGTCGACAGAGAGACACTCATCTCAATCCATTCAGTGTCGGAGACAGTGTGTATGTAAAACCTCCTGGTGCCCGCTGCACGACTACATGGCCAACTGGGGAGGTAACCGCTATCATCTCAAACACTGCCGTTAAGGTTGGTAGCACACCCAGACATGTCAGTGACCTAAGGCTATGCCAGCATTTCTCTCCAACCAATGAAGAGAATGGACAATCAATTCAAGGCGCTATTGACTATGAGCTAGTTGACCTTGGTGGGGAGGATGCATCTGATGACGATGCGGGACAACATGGAAGTGTTAGTGATGCCAGTGACAATGAGAGTGTCGGAGAGCAAGATCAAGCCAGGGCCCGTAATCCCCCTCAGCGATTCGGTAACAATATTTATGACACCTGATCCGAAGTATGATCTTGAGATCATGGGGAGGTGTGATCTGTGCTAATATGCTAGTAAATTGTAGTTATGTTCCCTTTTATTTTATGTTGAGATATCCCATAATCCCATGGTCAAGTCATGTGACATGTAGTTTCAGTTTCTTTCATAAAGTTTGAGTTGTTGTTTTGCAATTGTAGTGTGGAGAGGATTTTTCTACTGCCTTAGTTAGGCTTTGCAGTTCATGAGAATACAACATTCAGTATCTTACATATAACTCAGTGTGTCATATTCTACATTGGGTACTTTCAGAAAACAACTCAATAGCAGTAGAAGATTACGGTAAAAATGCTCCAGTTATAAAGCACCCATTTGAAAAAAAACTGACCTGGATGGGATTCGAACCCACAACAATCTTTTAAACGTGATTATAAGGCAGACGCTCTACACACTGAGCTATTCAGCCACTCACAGGAATACGTGGGCCGTGAGTGATAATATACGCCACTGATGAAGAGTGAAGGAAAGAATGCATGTGTGCATTGCATTGTGGGATACATAATAATTTAGTTATCACACTTTTGTCAGCTAAAAAACAAAATGATTGAAAAAAGGAAGACCAAGGTCGTGTATTCTCCCACTAGCAATGGTAAGCCTTATATCAAACCTTACCCAACGGCAGTCATTATTTGGAGGACTTGAATAAATACAGACGATGCTGGGGACTAGGGAACTAATACATAAATTCTCCTCGATAATACTCATGATATTCATAAACTGATTGTCTTGGTCTGAAGCAGAATATCTGACCATTCATTGCATCAAGACAAAGGGTAGGTGTATGAAGCTAAATATGCAGCCTGTTAAATTATTTTGATCTGTTCCTGCAATACACGGTAATCGTTTAAAGTAACGCTTAGTGATTGTGTCACATACACTGTATGTGACACGCCTAGGTGCATGACTCTACATGAAGTTAGGCATTGTATATTGCACTGTCATGGTTGCCATGGTCCTAATCTGATTAATTGTTATACTCTTCCGCATTTACTTCCATTTTTTGCACATTTAATTACCATCTAAATGCGGAGGTTGGCCATCAAAATGATGACATATCATCCCACCTGTTTCTATTTTTACGACCTATTTATACAGGTCGGTATAAAGAACAGTGGTTTTTGCTCTGAAGATTTAGTTACAGCTTGGCGTTGCAATTTATCAGTTGCCTGGGGCATTTGCCCCAGGGTGTAGTTCAGTAATAAAATCATCAAAATGCCGAAAAACTGCATTCAGTATTATAAAGTAATATCATATGAACTCTGCCAGCAGTGAACTGTCGTGATCTTTCTTGATCCGACAATTGCTTAGAATTATCAATTTTATAGAGCAGCCTACACAGCTTTGCTATTAAATCAAAGTCATGCTTAACAAAGTTTGAATCTCTTATCAATCAAGTTTCAAAGAAGCAAAATTGGACCGACTCATGTTCCTCGTCACTAACTAAATTCCTTATATAGCTTCAAAACTGCATGGTGCCTAAAGTATTTGATAAGAGCACCAAGTTAGCTTTTAACTGCTTGGCACTGAACCCTGCTAATAAATGTGAATGTAGGCAGATAATTCCATTTTTTTGCTATCTT
Source organism: Membranipora membranacea (assembly GCA_914767715.1). Lineage (NCBI taxonomy): Eukaryota > Metazoa > Bryozoa > Gymnolaemata > Cheilostomatida > Membraniporidae > Membranipora > Membranipora membranacea. The sequence goes on from OU612072.1 coordinate 21,504,634, forward strand.
TGTTGCATATTCGACCCACTAGGCGCCAAATACCCAAGCAGAACAGACACCTCTCTTTTACTCGTTATTGCTCATGTTTATTTTTTATGGAGTTAACTTCTTCCTGTTAAGGAAGAAGGCAACTCCATACAAAAAAGTGTTTTGTTTATCTAATCAAATTTATCCACAACATTAGATTTTAGAAGTTTGTTAAAAGTAGGTATTAATTCAATTTACTAATGACTCTAGTTGAGATGCCTTTTCGACATTAAATTCAATTTGTATTCTTGAATAATAAACTGAGTTAAATACCAGAAAAGCAATCTATACCATACCAGAAAGAACATGCTCTGAGGGATCTCCCACAAGAACTGATCAAAGCGGAGATGGGATGTCTGATAGCTGACAGTAATTTAATTATGCCTAATACACAACAGATTTCGTCAAAAGATAAAACTGATAATGGTCTCTGATTTGATGTGGTTGGTTCTGCTCCTCCTTCTCATTGACTCTCCCGAGTCATCCAAGTAAGCTGTGAAGTTACCTGACATGTTTTCATGAAATCTTTTTATAACTTACTAATGTACACAAAATGCCTGTCCTAAAGTGTCCTACCATGTCATCCATTCTAACTAGGGTGGGCAGTGCTTGGATGTATGAAAATAGTAGGGCAAAAGGTGTAATTTCTGTACCAAGTATATCGTACCCAAGAACGCCTTGATATGGACAATATCACCAAGTGCGCCAAGAAGCCCTCCAAAGCAGATACTGCCAAACACAGATTGAAAACCAAATCCCTCAGAATGGTGGCTATCAACGCACCAAACCCTTTAATCTCCTTTGACATGCTACTATCCGGTTGCTCTACGTCTCTGTGCCACTGCATTATATTTATTTGTTTAAAGAGGTTTTCTAGAAAGTTTACAGATAACAGAGTAGTTAAAAAGTAACTTGTTGACCTCTACACACAGTTAAATACACACAAAAAAAGGGATTATACATAAATAAATGACGATGTTCTAGAAATTGGAAAGTAAGTAAGTTATATATGGCTTTATAGAAATATAAAATGATATATATATATATAAAATTATTGTCCTTGTGACAATTATTATAAAAATCATCAGTTAAAAGATAGTAGGCTGTCAGCCGTTTTGCATTTCAGTCTGAAATTGTGCAGCAGATTTAAGAGAGCTGTTTTGCCAAAATGTGTCCTAAAAGAGGATTTTATTACTGAACATTTACTTCTAAGGGAACTTTGGTGTTTATTGGACTTTTGCACCAGGCGAAGAATATGCTTTGATGCTTTATTTTTGAATATTTTTTTATGTGTAAATTTGTGAAATAGGTAATGTCTTCTACTTTTTAGGGTGGGTAAGTTTAAGAGTGATCTACCAGTTGTGACCGAAAACTTTTTAGGTGCAGATATTAATCTTTGTAGAGACTGTTTTAGATCACAGGCTATCCTTATTTTCTATTATTATATATATGTACACTACAAATAGATTTTATGCAAAAGTTTTAAACATCATAATTCTTATAAAAAAATTTTACTACAGGCAGACCAGTTTTATATTTCTCAATCGCCCCTTGTGATAATAAAGGTCCGCACATACATACATACATACATACGTACCTACGTACATTTGTACGCACGCACGCACGCACATACATACATACATACATACATACATACTTACCTCTATTAAGGTGCTAACATGGTTGACACGCAAAAAGCGGCATTTTGCAGCTAATTTGCAAGTAATATACACATATCGTCTTCCAAACAAGGAAATATTTGCCACAAAGAATGAGATATAGGTAGGCAAGCAAAGTAGTGCATGGATGATTGATACCAACATTCAATCATCTGGAGGACAAACTGTCTTGTAAAAATCAGCCAAAGTAAATAAGTTCTTGGTTCACCAGACCTTATCAATCCGAAGATATTGCAAGGGGTGTACTTATTTCTCAAGGTTACTCATCTGTCATATTAGCACAAGGGAGAATAAAAACCGACTGCTTGTATATTGCATTGTGGGATACTAATAAAATTCATTATTAAATATTTGACAGCTTAAGTGTTTGTCTCAAACAACCTGCCCCTCCCATCCTGTTCAGCTGTTCTAATAGTGCCCTCTAAACCTTTTTCGTGGAGCACAAAAGGGCATTGAAATTTAAGGGAGAAGCACTTTGGAAACTCATCAAAATTAATATTGAGCTATGCTCAGTTCATTAAAGTCAATTTGGGCAAATCTTAGGCTAAGAAGTTGTCTTCTCTTATTGTTGAAATTCGATGGCTCATTTGTAGTATAGAGTTATCACCCCATCTATCTATCTGTGTAAAACATTTTAGTTTCAAGCATAAGGGTAGACTGCTTCACAGAGTAAAGGGATTCAGAGTAAATTTTTTAACAATAGTCAAGGAAAGAGTTTTTTACTCCTTGGTCAAGATACCTGCAAGCTTTGTGTCACGGGGAAAGTTATGGGAAGCTTGATGCCAAAAACTCCTTTCATCTATTTGTCACAATTATAGGGTTCTGGAGAATGAACTGAATGCAAAGTTTTCGATTACAGTAAAAAATAGAATATGCAGGCTCTCCCGTACAAAAAATTCTCTTTGTACAGGCTAACTCTACAATTAGACCTGATGTTTTATGCTTAAATTACACCTAACTATCCTAGCTAAATTGACACGGTGGGATAGCTAGGAAGGCAGTATTGTGGCAGTTTTTACAATAGGATTAACTATTACAATCCTTGAATGATCCTGCCACAAAAATGTTCCCTTGGTCTGTGCAATCATTGAACCTTAAATTTATCAAAAGGGCCTCATATCAAATGTATCTGCGGTCCATCGTCTACTGGGCGTTGGTTGGCACCCAGGTGTGCTCCGACCTGCCTGCAAACAGAGAGCAACCTGGCGCAGATATTGTGGCCTGGCCACTAAGGCAACGAATTTCGCCGCCTATGCTCCGGGATGCGGCTTGTGACAAGACATCTGATTTAAATCAACCTTCAATTTTAATCAGTCTTGAGACACAAGGGTTATCCTCAGGTTTTGATATTCTAATATTACATTGCCTTTAAATCCTTTGGAAAAGATGGAGAGGTATACACCCGAGGGTGCTGGGGGCTGGAACAATCAACAATGAATGCTCCCCCAGTGGGGCTCGAACCCACAACTCCTGCGGCACTAATCGCCTGGCAGTGAATAGCAAGCGCGCTAACCAATTGCGCCATCTCACCATCCCCCAAAAAAGAATGGGTCGATGGCGCTAATTAGATAGCCCGCTATTCACTACTCGGAGTTGTGTTCTCTCATCCCACAGCACATTCCATTCCACCATTGCCACCCTATGAAACACAGCGTACGTGTTAGGGTTATTGGCCTTACATGGCCCATTGCTGGGACACCTTGTAGTAGGTTTTAGCTGTCTTTCCAGCTTCTCAGCATGTCATTCCATGCTGTCACATGTCTTTCCATGAGTCAGTCAGTAGACAAGTACACAGGAGAGGTATACACCCGAGGGTGCTGGGGGCTGGAACAATCAACAATGAATGCTCCCCCAGTGGGGCTCGAACCCACAACTCCTGCGGCACTAATCGCCTGGCAGTGAATAGCAAGCGCGCTAACCAATTGCGCCATCTCACCATCCCCCAAAAAAGAATGGGTCGATGGCGCTAATTAGATAGCCCGCTATTCACTACTCGGAGTTGTGTTCTCTCATCCCACAGCACATTCCATTCCACCATTGCCACCCTATGAAACACAGCGTACGTGTTAGGGTTATTGGCCTTACATGGCCCATTGCTGGGACCCCTTGTAGTAGGTTTTAGCTGTCTTTCCAGCTTGTCAGCATGTCTTTCCATGCTGTCACATGTCTTTCCATGAGTCAGTCAGTAGACAAGTATAAACAAGGCACAACAGTAACAAATTCTTTCCTTGTAATGAAACACAGAGACTGCAATACAACTGGTTGTTTACAAATAATATTTTCTTGAGGGATTAGAAAATTTACTCTGAGAAAACAATGTCTGTAAATGCTCTAACTGATATCTTCATCCATCTTAGGTCTCAATTGTACTTGGATCGTTTCAATGCACCGCATGGAGAAATGCTTTCAACTTTGTTTGGAGGCCATCTCAGATTTGTTGTTCATTGAGGCAGCCCACCTGTTTGGCTAGCCGAATCCTCAAAAGTAACAACATTATAACTTGTTGCAGTATAGATGCAGTCCCAGGGCACCCTCTTCTTGATTGTGCAATATCTCCCAGAAGAAGGTTTACCCGGCTAGCCAAGAGTGAAGTGATCGCAACCTTTTTTAACTTTGTAGAAGCATGGACCATGTTTTTGTTGAGTAAAGAGAGCGTGGATAATTGAATGTCGATTAGGTGTCATGGTCGATTGTAAAAGTGTAAATATATGAGTAGCCAGCCACTAGAGCCTATTGATTCAACATAATTTGATATGATATTTTAGATGCCATAAAATTGGTATAAACAAACGGGGCACTCAATATGGTCTAAATTTTTTGTATCAGAACTGGGGTTTCGGGCTTGGAATACTGGTTGGAAAATATATTTGGACTGAGCAGGAATTACAAATTATCTGGTTGATTGAAATCTGATGTCTTATCACTCGCCCATCCCGAGGCATGGGCGGTGAAATATTATTGCCTTATTCGCGAGGCCGCAATATCTGCGCCAATTTGCTCTCTGTTTGCAGGCAGGTCGGAGCACACCTGGGGGACCAACCAATCCCCAGTACTCAGTTATTTAAAGTAAAAAATGCTCAGTTGTAGCTGTTATCTCCTCCTTACTTTTCCAAAAGCTATCTCCTTCCTACAGTTTTTAATACAGAATAACCACATTTGGTCACCTGGATCATTAGTCAATGAGCTAACTATTCATTTATCTTTTTCTGCAAAAAACTCCAAATCTGACAAAAAATCTCCAAGTTCGTGTTTTTCCGTTTGGGCAGAACTACATTTCGACATGGTAACTCACAGAGATCTGGTTTTTTTTGGAGCATCAGTTCATCACATTATCTAAATGAGCTTTTGAGGGCATGTTTGAAATATTTTTTCAACATATATAAAATTGCGATTTACTTTTTCATTACGGTGTTTATTTCATCAATCAGTGCAGTGGTGATGTTGCGCAAGGCAGTGCAAAGAGCCTATAAAATTGTTTTATAAAAATATTTTATGAATTGAATAATTTGTCCTACACATCGTAGCAAAAGTCTTAGTGAACCAATATGTCAAGTTTCAGAAAAATAGGAAATTTCAGTATATACATTGCATTGTGGGATATCATATAACTGCAGGACTATAATATATGGTGTCTTGAGGTGCGAATGGCTGTTGTTTTTTTTATATTTTTTACTTCAAATAGGAAGGGAATTGATAAATAGTCTGACTCAACAACACCTGATACACAAAATCACAATGACTGCCAGCAGAACCAGAATTAAACAAAGTCCACACAGATCACAACCTGATCAAATGTGGTCAATGTACTGCAATATTGAATCACAGCAGCAACCTTATGAACCAATGACTAAAGATTTTGAAAATAAAAACATGAAGCCTAGCCCAAATTATTATAGAGTTGTATGAGAGGCAAAAAAACTCCATTTATATCAAAGACAGATATTAAGATATATTATAATGATGCAATGAAATTTAGCAAGGAAATACCTTGATACATTTGATGTTTGTTTATTTAGACATTTCCGGTATCACTCCTAAAAAGGTTGACAAAATTGAAATGTTTACATAAAAATTGACGGAAAAATATTGCACTAGTTGAAATAGAATTCAAAAAAGCTGTTCTGCCGTTTTACAGTGCGGCATTTGCTTGGTCGGTATTTGTCGATTACTGCTTTACGGGCGGATTTTCTTTGAGTGTTAGGTCTGATTCTATTGTTCAGCGGATGGGTATTATCGGTTGAAATTTTTAAAAAGTGTTCGCTGCATAGAGACATTAAGAAGTCGGATATATAGGGTAAGGCTAGCTTGGTCGGTCTATCGTCATAGTGCTCTATGTGTGGCATCATCATTTGTGTAGCGTATCTCTGCACTTTCTCTAGTTTCTCTTTATCGGCTTCGGAGATAAACTGAAACCATACTGGGCAGGCGTAGGAAAGAACAGGTTTGACATTGGCAGCTTAGAATGGCACCACTTATAAGGCACCAGTGCTTCCTTACTCTTCTGCTTTATTCTTAGTTCCTCTCAGTACTAATTGGAGACACATGCTAAGTAAGCGAATGAAGGACTGGATTAATAAGAATCCTCCCACATCATTTAATAATAAAGTTATAAACCACGATTTTGATTTATTTTAAAATTTATATCAGGCTTTGATTGCGCAAATAATCACATCCTCTGCTATCAAGCAAGAGGTCCTGGGTTCAATCCCTGTATTCTTCTCGAGGGATTTACCCTGGCTTTCCCTACCTGCATAGCACAAAACCCGATTTCAAATTCAGCCAACAACTCTCACACATCTCAAACTCTCATTATTTGTAAAACCGACAAAGGGGATGTGTACTATCAGTAATAATACAAACTGTCCAGGGTCTTTGAGCACTAGGGGTATCAATCACCTGTTCTCTGGTGAGTGCGGTTTCATTCGAATACCCTACCCCCAGGTAAGACAATAAAAATGCATCGTTTTCAAAGGAGAATGAATAAACAAGAGAATAATATGGCAAAGTCTGGTTGGTGTACCACCCTTCCCATCCCTGCGCTAGATTCGGGTATCACAAACTTGCTCTTGGATTTCTAGAGCGTAATGTCTCAGAGTAAATCAGCGAGTTTTTGTTCACATTGCCATAGTAACATGAGAAGATGAAGGTCTAAAGACTAAAGCATTTCTTAAGTCAGGCAGTTACCTATGATAAAATTGTGTCAGATTTGCACAGTAAAAAATTAAATGCTCTTCTTGACATGAACTATTGATGGTGGAAAGAGTGCCTTTCATAAGAGAAGGTAACTCTAATTCCCTGCATTATGATATCACAGTACCCCTAAAACGTGCTTTTGTCTTTTGGTAGCCTACATGTTCTAATTTATAAAGTTCATAGTAGACAATACTCTATGTAGTCAATCTGATGGCTATTGTGGCGGGTCAAAAGTAAAAGCAGACCTCCTGCCTTGGCAGCATACCCCTTGTTTGCACCTCATACTCCCACCACACCATTGCCTTTTTAGGGATCACAATGTATGAGAAATACAAATGCTTTGACTATAGATTACATTAAACTATAAGACTATGTTTTTCAGATACGTTTAACTGCGAGGTAATACATCTACCTTGTGACTGAAATGAAATAAAAGTGTCTGAAGGCCACCACTCTTTTTTGGCAGACAGATTGGAACAATCTTTTGAGATCAGCCTGTATCTGAGTTTATTACAGAATAATCCTCCTATCTCAAACAACAGCACCATGGAGAATAGAAAACACAAAACGATTGTGCATTGCATTGTGGGATACTCAATAACTCATTTAAAGAATTTCTACAGCGTTATATTTTTTGAATACAGAGAGATTGATGAAAGTCATATACTGTTTTAAAAGCGATAATACCACCTTCCCCCTCCCAAAGAAGCGTGCAGTCGTGAGGGGTTTTACCTCAAAGTGCTGAGCAAGTTTAAGTCACACTCCCGGCTGGATACTGAGCTGGGTGAGGAGAGCGAGCGACAAGGTGAGTCAGCAACAAGGTAAGATTACTTAGCGTATTATTATTGTTATGAGTGTCATGTGGCTTGTACGGGCATTCTGAAAACCAGATGGGCCAGGGTGCCGGATAGCCAGAGCAGGTGCGGTTGAACTAACCATATTCCACCTAGTCCCGCTGCAAGTAGCAGAGAAGCAGCTTGTGCACTGCCCGCTGCACTGCGCTTGACACTTTGAAGTTTGAAATGCGACAGGCCGCTCAGCTTGACGTTGCGATGCCAGCTTGGAAAAACAGCCTTTGGTTTTCACTCGCTGGAGGCCAAATGACTTTGCTTGAGAGCACTTGTATGGTTACGCACGGCGGCGACACTGGACTTTGACGGAAGTTTTCCGGTCGAACACGGGAGCCGATGGAAACAATTGGCCGCTGCTAAGAAATGGGATGGTGCACCCTACAATGGACAAGCATGCATAAGAAGCAATAGTTAGATGCATTGCCTTGATGGACTTGATAGCGCTGCTTCAACACGGGTCATAGGCCTCAAGGCAACTCTCTCGCGTAGCCAATCGACGCTGCAGTAGCAGTGCCCCCATCAGCACATGACTGCTCCCAATGGCACAAAAAGATTTACCGTGATACAGCTTGCCTCGACATTGTGAACCCAGCCTGCCTAGCCTGGCCGGCGTGTACCGGTTGGTTGGAAGCTTGCACAAATTAGGATTAGGCTACAAAGACAAGCACGTGTCCAGTGGCAGCAGGCACAGCAGGGGAAAGCAGGCAAAGGCGGCCGGTTGCAATCATGAATTGCACTGGAGCTGCCTTTCATCAGATGAGAGCGTCTACTTCTAGCGAGTACGACACTGCGACCCTTGGTACAGGTCAGCCGTCTCTGAAAACTGGCAGCCGCGTAGTAGAAAAAGCCTGTGTCATGATGCAATCTCAGTCACTACGGAACAGGCCTGCGTGACCTCCTCCTTGGAGATGATGACGCTATCTGGTTGATCCTGCCAGTTATCATTTATAATCAATTCATCACTCACCTGGTGCGCTCATTGGAAAGGTTTTGAAAAATTGGTATGCAAAGTTTGTGTTGAATTTTGAAATTTAATTTTAAAATTGATCGTAACGGTAAAACTCAGGGCCCTCAACCAATGAGATTTAGCCCGAGTTATTTAGATTTTGGCATGAATATGAGCGGAAAACTTGGATTTCCCCTTTTATTCATCAATCCATGCAGAACTATTTGGCTCTAGGACTTCCGGATTATGCAGCTGGCTTCTAATGAACTTGTTGAACACAAATGTTTTAGTTCCATTCCATTCCATTCCAATCCTTTCTAATCTCGATCGGAGTGTAGGGGCTCCTCTATGGAGATATATAGTATTGTGTCGATTGTAGTGATCAGTACTGTAACTGTGTAGAAATATTTTTTTTGAATGTTTCTGGAAGTGTTTGGTTATGGCAACTGAATAATGTTCTATTGTCTAATATGATTGTCAGATATAAAGACTCTGAGCAACGTAGGCTTTAGGTGAGAGCAGCGGTGTTATAATATTATAAGGTATATGGCCAGCAAAGGGTTAGATTGAAGAAAATGAAATGCTTGTGTGAGACTTGTGTTGTCCATCCCGGGAGGGAAAGAGGGAGAGAGGGAGAGAGGGAGGGAGGGAGGGAGGGAGGGAGGGAGGGAGGGAGGGAGGGAGGGAGGGAGGGAGGGAGGGAGGGAGGGAGGGAGGGAGGGAGGGAGGGAGGGAGGGAGGGAGGGAGGGAGGGACGGAGCCCACTGGTGACTATAACTTCACCTCAGTGCAGCTGTCAGGCATGATTGCGGAAAATGCTGACATATCAGAATTAGACTCAGTATATTATCGATTATTATTAGCGATCCTAAAGAAAGTATCTCCAAATATATAATTCAGAACATCTCAAGATTCCAATTGATGAGATAACAGGAGAGAGTACTGATATCCGGCTTTAGAATACAGTCTTCTCTAATTGGTTGCCGACGGTGATATCCTTTACTAGATATTAGGTATTAGGTATCAGATATCACCGTTCAGTTCTTCGCATCACACAACCAGCAAGTGTGCTATAACTCATCATTTTTAAGATGGTATTCCGGTGACAAAAAAATTTGTTGACTGATATCGTAATACCCTACTTACACTATGTAAGCCACACAGGCACATAGACTAAAGGGAATGAGCGGCACTTCTTTGACAGAAATTGGTTGATGACCGGCTCAGGACCACCATTTTATCAAGAAATACGTATAAGTTGATCTGGGAGGGAAATGTCAGGGGGAGATATATGTTTACTGTTTATGTAGGTGACGATAAATCTGTACCAGGATATCATGTTCTTGCGCGTATAAAGAAGCCAAATTGAGCGATAGAAACCATCACTTCAACTAAGAAAAGCGTTTGATTATGTTGAAAGTGAGTTGGGGTGAAGAATTGTACTGCTTTTTTAAATAGAGCATATCACATATCAAACTGCTTTGATAACCATACATTTCATGAACTTCAGTTATAGAATTGAAACTCTAGTGTATTTTCTCACTCCATGTATTTATGATCTCACACCATTCTTAGTCCTTAAAAGGATGAAAATTGACACCCTCCGTCTCAATAAGATTTTTAGGGAGTTGTCCTCTCAGAGGAAAGGAGGGTATAACTTCTTCAATCTTTTAAATAATCCGATAGAGAGAGGATGTTATTGGCATAAAAATATGACAAGGTTTTGTCACTCACTGCGTCCCGGAGAATACATGGTGAGGTAGGGGGTATGCTTTGAGGAATATTATCCCTGGAAAAAAATGCCAGTTACAAATTATTCTCAGGAGTGTACACAGTGAGCTCACTCAAACTCCAGCAGCTTGTGTGATCTGACATCTATTTCTCAGTTAACCATTAATTGGATTTCAATATTAGTATCCTGGCGATGATTAATCACATCACAATTATGATTAGAGCATCAACTTCACATGTCACTGCTGGAGTTTTATTGCATTGTTGACATGAGGATGTCTTATCAATGCTAAGTTCCCATGACTGGGAATAAGGAAAAGCCACACTTCTAGTTATACATAAATTAATATATCACCATTTAGTGCTACCTGCGTCATTCAACTGATAAGCGCACCAGGTGAAACTTTCACTTGTAGTGTAGTTGAATAATGATGACTCAAGTATCACTTATCAATGTAAGTATTGCAAGGTCATTAATACTGACAATATGAGGTCTCATGGTCGATAATATAAATAGACGAGGATGTTTGTGTCTCACATCTGATAAAAGAATGAAATTCACCACTCACAATATAGTTGATGAGTGTGTCTAAACGGTCGAAGTGATGGATACACGGGAACACACACTGTGTTTTGATTTTTGCCATTAATATGCCTATCAATATATTTAACTCAAACATATGCTTCATCCTCTACTGAACTATGAACACTGAATTATGAATTGTGCTACATTATAAAATGCACTGTTCGTATAATTGAAAAGCAGTGGATGAACCCATGTCACCCGGCTTCATAAGGGCCACAGCTACTTTTTTGTGGCTGCGCAACAAGCCTGCAGTTTATGCGAATAAGACCATAAGTGTAGAATAGAAAATGATTCAGGATAAATTTGGCAAATAATTTGATGGGTTGTATGTCTTGCATATGGGATAAATTGAGGGTCTAAGATACACAATTATTAGGAACTAATTGTAAGGGCACAACTTCTGTCGTTAATCGGTTTTAGTTTGTAAACGAGTTGGAGAATGCAGGCAGTCACTCAGTGTAATTTTTAACATCTCTCTTTCTTGATGATATCATAAGCAATGTAACCAGCAGGCAAGGAGTACTTGCAGGATAGTAACGATAAGAATGCCAAATACACACTCCGCGGCGGGAGCACTAAACATTGGTGACGTGAGAAGGTCTTATCAATGCTAAGTACACGGAAAGCGGCCTATTAAAAGTCATGCTTGTTCTACATAAGTTCCTAATATTCACCGCTTATGACGCGTCAAACATTTGATAGGAAAACCTTTCACTGGATATTGTTGAATACTGTTACTTGAGTTTCTCTTATCTATGTAAAGACTACAAGGTCAGTAATACAGACAAAGTCACGTCTCATGGCCCTCTATGATTAAACATATATAACCAGATGGCGACGATTTGCATCAGACAACCGGTAAGAGCACATAATTCACCGTTCACTGCCGGTAGCCGAACATATAGTCCCTGTGACTGTGTCTTAGTATGGATAGTAATTGGTCACCACCGAAAACATCACGGTGTCATAGTCTGCATGCGCCTATAGATATTTATCACATACTAACCTTACATGTAAGTACAATACTTAGCTTCTCGGTCTAATGTATTATGATTAGAATTACATAATATGTATTGTTTGTATACTTGAAGGACAGTTGACGAAGACTTGGCACGCTGCCACAAGATAATAACCTAGTGACAGGGTTACAGTGAATGCAGGTAGGATCATATATCCATCACAGATAAGGTAAGAATAAGAATAAAATCCTCCACACATTTGGTCTATGCATGGATGAGTTACATTTTTTGAATAGAGCATGAAAGGCCAGTACGGCGGAAGGGCACAGCTGTTTTTATGGGAGTTGGAGAATACCTGGATCCAAGCAGTCAGGGTACTTTTAAAATGTTTTCGATTGAATTAATAAATCACATTTAATTGGACATGCATTATTATGCATCACAGAGAGGAGAGAGCGGTAAGAATTGGGAGCAGCCCTCTCCCATCCTCATTTTCGAAGTAATTCATCATTCTCAGGGGTGTATACAACAAGTTCTCATCCCTCCCCTCTTTCTTGGCTATACCTCATTGAATTCTTAACTGCATAAGCTGGCAAAGAGGGTTTGCATCATAGTTATGGTCAAAGTGTCGAATACACGTTTCAATGCGGAAATACTAAGTATAATAGACATGAGAGGGTCTTTTTAATGCTAAGCTCAGAAACAGTTCCCTATTAAAAGTCATACTTCTTGTTCTACCCTAGGTTCTAAATATGTTACCACTTATGGCTAAATGCCTCTAACAATTGATAAGAAAACCATAAACTGGTTATTATTGAATATTGATGACGCAAGTTTCACTTGTCAATGTAAATATTGCAAGGTCAGTAATACAGGCAATGTTACGTCTCACGGTCTCCCTTGATTAAACATATTATCTTTAATCACGGGAGACCGTGAGACGTGACCTTGCAATATTTACATTGATAACCAGATGGTGGCTGTTTGTCTCACACAACTGATAAGACCATGCAATTCACCGTTCACTACCTGTAGCCGAATAAATAATTCCTGGGACTGTGTCTTAGCAGGGGAATTAATTGATACATGACAACAGCACTGTGATGTTATCATAAATCCTGCATGCGTCTATTAATATATCACACGCAAACCTTACATCTGACTCAATTGACAAGCTTCTTTGTCTACTATATTATGATTTGAATTACAATACATGCATTGTTTGTATAATTGAAGGACAGTGGACGAAGCCAAGTCAAAAGTAAACGGAGACAAGGCTGTACAGTCAATGCATGTAGGACAGCTAAGGGTAAAATTCACACTTCTTGTTCTACATAAGTTCTAACTAATATATAACCACTTATGGCTAGATGCGTCAAACATTTGATAGGAGAACCTTTCACTGGTTGTTATTCAATATTGTTGACACAGGTTTCTCTTATCAATGTAAATATTACAAGGTCAGTAAAACATGCAAATCCAGGTCTCATGGTCTCCCATGATCAAACATATATAACCAGATGTGGCTGTTTGCGTCACACAACTGATAAGAGCACCCAATTAACCACTAACTGCTTGTGGCTGAATATAGTTAATGTGACTGTCTCTTATCAGTGTAGTTTACATCACACATCAACATACACTTGAGGGTTACTAACAAAGCCTGCATGAGCCTGTGAAAATATTACACAATTTTCTTACATCTAACAGGTGGAATTTGTCCACAGCTGACTTATTCAGCTTAGACCTGCCGTCCGTATTTAAGCTTACAAGATGGTTGGTGAGAACTTGCTTCCAGACAGTCAGACAGGGGTTAAGGAAATTTGAAGACTACAGCGGGGGGGAACAAAAAATTTAATTTATATCAGATGATGAGATAAATTAGAATGACACTATGTAATTGAGTAAGGAAGTCTGCAATACCATGCGTTACAATCAGAAAGCGATGGGGTTTATGAGGCAGGCACAGGGTACAGCCCCCAACCCTCTTATCCTACAAAACCTTTCTTTATTTTCAGAGCTCACTAGAACTTAAGTAGCACATGTCAGCCCCCCGGTCTTTCATTACTATTCGTCATCTTACTTTCATACTACCTAACCTGGCAACCACATCATATTTATAATAACTGCGGCAAACCCTCGATTTACTGTGATAGATCTTTACATTGTTGCATGAGAATGTCTTATAAATGCTAAGTTCAATAGGCAGTGAATTCGGTAAAGTCACACATTCTGATCTACATAAAGTATAAATACTTTACCACTTAGTGTACACGCGTCTGACTTCTGATAAGAGCACCGAGCGGGCCTTTCACTTGTTGTTTTGGAATAATGTTGAGGCACGTTTCTCTTATCAATGTTATTATTGCAAGGTCAGTAATAAAGACAACATCCCATCGCATGGTCAATAATTCAGCATTATTATATTACCAAATGGCTTGCGTCACACATCTGATAAGAGCACAGTATTAACCACGCACTGCTAGTTGCTGAAAATAGTTGCTGTGACTCTCTCTTTATCAGTGCAATTAATAGAACCTTGAAATAGCACACACTATCCTCCATCTAACCGCCTAACATGGCATAGCTCCTTTCTCCTTGCTTTAAAATTTGCACTGTATCATAGGCATAAAAAAATACTTGCTAAAATTTAAAGACTTAGTTTGAGGCTGCTCTTTTGTATCACATCTTATTCTCCATATTTTATTCTATCATGTGAGCGATTTTCAGCTTTAGAATCCAAATATTGAGGAAGTTATGGCCTCTCAAACTTCCAGGGTGATTGCCTTCAATCGGCATTGGGAATAAGCGGATGTTTCCCCTGGGGTATGTCACAACCATAGACATGTGACATAGACATTATGAGTTAGTAGTTAATACACTAATAATCACAATAATTGATGATCAAAATTCAGACCTGGGTGGGAATCGAACCCGGGTCCCTATATCTACAGGCAACGATGCTACCATCACGCCACTTGGACCAACTAGGTTAGCTGGCTGTGACGTACCCTAGGGATTGCCGGCTGATTTTTACTGCCGATAAATTGCCGTCACCTTGGAAGTTTGAGAGGCCATAACTTCCTCAATATTTGGATTCTAAAGCTGAAAATCGCTCACATGATAGAATAAAATATGGAGAATAAGATGTGATACAAAAGAGCAGCCTAAAACAAAGTCTTTAAAGGTGTAGCTTCTTTTGACCATTTGACCAAAGTGACAGCCAAGCAAATTTGCATTAACAAGCCTAAGCGTGCCTTTACAGGCAGATCGAAGCGGTATTTATGACCCAAATTAGTCCAGCGACTGTTGCGAATTCATTAATCAAGTAACTAAATCATTATATACCCTAATATCCACTATAGCTTCAGGCAAATGGGGCATCTCAGAATAGGTTGCTTTATGCAAACACAGTGATATCATTCTTGATAGCAATTTTCCTGAAACATCAATTTTTCGGAGCCAAAACATATCTCAGGATTGAATAGGATTACACAGAACCTGACCATAGAGATCTGAGGTATGAGAGGGCTCTTGACCTCTCTGATTCTTTTTGACATGACATCCTTTTGGTACAGGGGAAATCACTGTCAATTATTAATTTTCAATGGTTTTGTTATCATTGAGTTTTGTATTAAGATATATTATAAGGTAAAATATAGGACAACAATTCCTTTCTACAACATCAGCTTTCCTGCAAATGTTGCTGTAAATTTCTTTTGCTATTGATTAAGGAATAATAACATGTTATAAAAAGAAAGGAAGTAGGGGTTCTTAGAAGTAAGTAGGGTAGCACAGCCCCCTAACTAACCTCTGCTTCTATCCCCTATGTAATAAATTTGAATCAAGCATCACACAATGAATCAATGGGATCATGAGGTATATTAACTATTTAGGTAGCTTCTGTCATTATAATCGCTAAAGGCCCACACTGTAAAGTGATGCAACCTGGTTTAACTCATTACTTTGTTAGACACAAGAATCTGTTCTCTTGTCATACTTCTTATTATGAAGACATGTCGAAGTCAGAACCAGCTCAGCGTACGCTCCTGCCTTAGTCTTAGTCGGATAAACCACCCTGTTGAATCATGGAAAGAGAGAAAAGTTTGGATAATGCTCAGTTTGTCTCTTTATTACTCCCTTCAGTTATATATAGAAAAAAAAGTGTAAGACTGGCCACAGCAAGTATCATTAACTGGGGGTTCCATAAGGATCCATTATCGCAGATAATTACAAGTATGATTAAAACTAAGCTCGGCTAAACAAAATCACTCACGGTGGTATCCTAGTGATGACAAGCATATTCAGAATCGGGTATCGGCTCAGTTCAAGAAGTTTGTCTGTCAGTCTCTGCTTCAGTCCTACTGGGATTTCTGTAACTGTGCCATCAAATGTGACATCAGTAGACCAGGTTACTGTCAGAGTGTCATTCTCACAGCTCAGCTTAGCCTGAGAACTGACCTTAGGGTTGCAGTCTACAAACAATATTATAACAATGTCAGGAGGGCACTAAGCGTACATAGATACATATCAAAGAAGTTATAGGCATGACATTCGAATACATTCATTAGCATACTATATTTTATATTTATTGTTTGCTGTATTTTGTATTATCGGGCGATTTAAAGTGTGATGGGGAATGATGACGTCAGTATTTGTAATTTCCTGTGACACATTAATACTGTGAAATTCAAATTATGAAGACGTCAAAGCACTTACTGTGTTGACATATTGCCTTTATCTGGTTGACATTGCTACTAGCGAGGCTTGTTAGAGTGGCGAAGGCAACCTTATCAGTTAGTACTGTACACTTTATATCATACTCAGCTACCAGCCCTACCCGTCTCATCAACAAGTGATCTAAAGTGTCAATAAATTATTAGTGATGACTGGTACTAAACTACTGCAAATGTTGAATTTACAATCTTATTAAATAGCTGAACAGTTTAGACTGGATGGGTTCTAACATTAGTGAATGAGTTGACTTGTTGTTGAAATTTAACCTCCATAGAGAGCCCAAGAGACTAAGACTGATGAGTATAAGAATCATTGTGATTTAAAACTAAGTTAATAGGCTGTACCTTTGATCTCAACTTTAAGGGAGCAGTTTCCATTTTCTCTATATATGTGATAATTGTAGACCCCAACAGGTAGTTCCAGTCGATGTACGGCGCCATCTAGTGTGAGATCATGTGCTGATAACCCAGTAGAGGCAGAGACAACTCCTCTTATTTCTTCCGGACACTCATTGGATTTGGAGGTTGTGCCTGTTTAATCAATAAAAGATGCTATTGTTAAAAAAATCAACTGGCTGGATCAGAGAGAATTGCTCAAATTATGTGTCAACAAATAACAAAGAATTGATTGAAAAGCTACAGCAACCCTCCAAGGGCTTCAAATTATGCAAGCTAAGCTTGAAGAACAATAATACCATAAGAGTGGGTTCGGAGCCCCAGGTGCATGTGTACTGTGTGTATGGGTCATTGATGACAGTGTCCCACGGTTTAACCTACTTACAGGTAGGAGGATGAGGAGCTTAAAATATATTCCAGTCAGTTAGATGCGTACCCACCATTATTAATGACTATAATATTTATAGTACAGTTGTCTCTGTGGATGACGTGACTACCGACTGCAAATTCAGTCCGTTGGTCAGGAGCTGTACCCACCAGTGCTCTCTCCGCATCAGATGTCACATACAATGTCATGTTTCTGTCCTGACAAGGCGCTCTAGTGGTAGTTACTACATATTAAAATACATATTAATCATTTGTGTGACGATAATATTTAATACGGAAGTATAAACCATAACTGGTAGCAATATATTTGGGGGGGGGGTTGTGAGTATGTTATGTTTAATGTACCAAAAGGTATCAAATTGGAAAGCTTAAATCGGCAATAAATTAACCATATTTGTACTCACCATTATTTATGACTCTAATATTTATAGTACAGTTGTCCTCATAAATCACATGAGTTCCCACAGCTAAACTTGTATTTACACTTGGAGTCACCTCGACAAATGCTCTGTCCTCATCAGATGTCACATACAATGTCATGTTTCTCTCGTGACAAGGCGCTCTAGTGGTAGTTCCTACAGATTAAAATAAAAATTCATCATTTCCATGAGGATTCTATTCAATATTGGAGAACAAATAATGCATGGTACAATTACATTTAGTTTTGGATACAAGTTTAGGTGCTTGTGTACCGAGTATTTGAGGTGGTATCCTTCATTTAACGGCCAGCAAGTTATTTTAATGGCTAGCTCAAATTGGCTATCGACTTTTTTTATTTATACCCACCGTTATTTATGACTATAATGTTTATAGTACAGTTGTCCCTATAGATGACATGACTACCCACTGCAAATGCAGTCTGCTGGCCAGGAGCTGTATCAACCAGTGCTCTCCCCCCATCAGATGTCACATAGAGTGTCTTGTTACTGTCCTGACAAGAGGCTCTGGTGGTAGTCATCTGTGTAGTAGTTGATGGTGTGGTAGTTTTAGGTATTGGCGTAGTTGTAAGTTTTGGATCTAGAAAATTTGAATATTCAATATCATGGAGTCAATTTTTAAACACCTTTCAAACAAAATCAAAAGAATATTAAAAAAATTTTGTTCAACATGAATATGAACAGAATTTCCAAGGCTGCTACTCTACTTTATAATTTAATTATTTCATATCTCATTTATTGGAGTAATCTTTTTATGTGAGGCAAAAGTGGTAAATTTGATCATTGATATAATATTTAGTAAAATCAGCTATATGTTGCCTCACAAGATTATCAGGCGGGAATAGCTAAAGAGATAAAATATACCAGCAAATAATCACCTATAAATTCAACTTGAGATAACAGAGATAGCATTAAACTATCAATATATATACAGCGTACTCACACACAAACTGCTGGATCCTCTTGTACTGTCCGACAATCAGAAATGTATCAGTCATAATTAGAGACCTGGGAGAGCTCCGGAGACATCCTGAGCAGAGATCCAGTGTGGTGACTCTGTCTGACTTCATGTCTACGAGTCGGATCTTGTTATTGCCCTCATCAGCCACAAGTAGTGTCTGATTACCTATGAATACGAGGTCACGTGGGTAGTAGAATAAAGAGTTTAGTAGAGAGCTGTCTGCGTAACCTGAGTTCCCTGGTGATCCGGATATAAGTGTTATTATCTTCTGTCTGTATGTGATACGGTAGAGAGCCCGATTCACTGCTGGGACATACAGGTCACCATTGTCATCCTGTGTCAGGTCTCTGATATACTGGAGTCGGTCGGACATCACGAAAGTACCGACAGAGGCGGAGCTTACATCAACTGTCCTCACAGCCTTGTTAAACATGTCAGTGACGAGAAGCTGATCGACATCTTTCTTGTCTTTTATTACAGACCAGGGACGGGAGAACTGACCGGGGAGACCCTCTGTGTATCCTGCTGACTGACACTGTCCAGAGAAGACGGAGGTGATCCCTGTGACACGGTTAATCTCTCTCAGACAGTTATTATAATAGTCAGCTACAATTATACGCCTATCTGTGACTTGTGTGAACCCTGTGATGAGGTTGAATCGAGCCTCAGTTCCTCTCCCCTCTCTGTATCCACTCTCAGCAGTGTTCCCCGCTATGGTCGTAGATGTTGAACCGTCGGTGGTCTTTAGTGAATAGAGGGCAGTGTACAGTATGTTACCGGGTTGGAAGAGATCTTCTTCAATGTGATAAACAAAGTAAGAGGTGGTGGTGAAGTTTGTAGCTGTAGATCTCTCTAATCTGTAAGATTAATATTGTTATGTAAATGGACGATGTTGGTTAATTTGATCGTATTAACGCATTAATTATTGAACAAAAAATTCACAGGTATTGCAAATGCAATATTTTTAATGAAGTGTATTTTTCGTATTCTAAGTATTCATGTGCTGGTTGGTGAATCAAATTTATCAGAATTATTAATTTTTCCCAAAATTGATTCAGATTGATAATTGTGTTATCTATCAACCAATTAAATTTAAATGCAGGTTATGCACCAGACACCAACATATACAATATTTGATACGCGGCTTTTGTTCACAGTAAATCTTGGTTATTTGGAGTTGTCTCATTTTATACACCATGAGGAGGCAATACACAAAATTTTAATTAAGCGACCTACATTCAAAATCCTGAGTAAAACAGATATTTTCTTCAATTAATCAACAAAAATGTTTGCAATGTATAAATCACAAAAAAGTAACAGCTTGTACCAAAAGTAATGTGTAATATCACAAATCACAAGAAGGAATGAAATGATCAAATGATTAGTTCACTGTACATTGCCTACCCTGAATCTGATATTTTTACTAAAGGATATTCTAGCATAGAACTCAGAAGGCTTTCAAACCCCTATTTATCACATCAATGGAAAGTGACTCACCGATCAACTAGAGACTGCGTATCCTGATCCATACACCACCCGGTATTTAGTGTCACACAACATAACACCTGTCAAAACGATGATGGTATTAATTAAGTTTGTTACAAAAGAAATAAGCAAGGTACTGTAGGTTAGGGAGGGGGAGACACCTCCCATATAAAGATAATACTGATTCCCCATTGAGACCCTCTGCACACTCATCATATAAGTGTTATGTCAGGGTTAAAGCATGTCATGCTTGTAATCGTATGTACTATCACTACTGCTTTTTTTTCAGGATTATTACAAAATATCAATTTTAAGGTTATAAGTGAATTGCAATTCACATTGTACTTACAAGGAAAAGTGCCGGTCTCAGTTCCATGATTCTTGACACGCCGAATATCTTCATCGGACTATAGCAATATCAATTCTACACCTCTAATCTCTCCTCAGTACGGTAAGTGAATGAACTGGCAGTGAACATAAACCCGCTGCGGAGGTATTTAGCTAGCGGCAACTAATGTTTAACCAGTTATCTTTTATGTGCGTCAAACTTCAGATAAGAGAGCCGAGTAAATCTTTCTCTGCCTGGTAATGACTACTGTTGACGTAAGAATCTCTTATCAGTGTAAACATTTGAAGGTAGCTATATTGGGCAAAATCATGTGTCCTGTTTTGACAAAGTCCCCAATATTGAACCAGGGTACTGCTGTGTGCGTCAGAGACCAGATTAGAAGGACAAGTGAAACTTTCACTGCCCAGTACTCAATCATGCTAATACAATGATTCGTATATCACTGTAAATGTTACAGGAGGCAACAAACTTAAATTCTACGAAAAGGAATGTAAATGTTGGCATGCCTACCTGAGTCTCACTAGATGGGGCCTGATGTTTACAAGTCTGAGCCGGTTTCATCAACTGAGCTACGTTGATAATAACGAAGGATGACAGCACACAATTCTTGTGTGTATCAATTTTAGCCAATTTATTATTAGCTATTTTTTATTCAATTGCATTGCATGGATCTCATGACATCAAACTACCTCGACCTTACATACTAGCGATAAGAGTTTTGCAGTGTCTAACTTCTATCCGTAAACTGCCGTAAATACCTGATGCCGTTAACTTGTAGAAACCATTAATGATGAGATCATATGATTAATATCAACTCATCAAGCTAGCTATGAATCTTGAATTTGTTGAAGCAAGCTATACAAATACTGCTGTAGTGAATTGCACATTGCAATGTTTCATAAGCATTGGATGATTGAGCCGCCTCGAGAGCATGTTGCCTCCTGCTATAAGTCAAATTCAACTTAAATACAAATAACTTACTAAGACCACACAACACTAACAGTATAATTCCGCCTGCAGTGTTATGTGGCTAGTACCAACTATATATAACATGGTAGCTTGCATAATAAATTTTATACAGAGAGCATACCTGCCCTGTATAATGGTGGTAATTATTTGATACACAGTCATTCAGAAGAGTACTTTCACTTAACATCAATTTTGTATGGAAAGTCTGTTATCTTCAAAGATTTAACCAAGGCAGCTTGTCTCAGCTATCAATAAGCGTACATTTTTAACAAGTGACATAATAAAGGAAAAGCATCTAAGTTTTGTAGGACAGCTGGCTGTTTTGTAACCACACAAACCAACTTGAGTTTAGACTGAATAAGCGGAAGTGGGAGTTATCTGACTAGTGCGTCGAGGGAGGATAACTCCTATTGTGGTATAAGTTAATAAATTAGCTGATTAGTATATATTTATTGATTGCGAGGGTTCTGTTGACTGGGATTAACATGTACTTATGTCATGTACTTATGTCATAGCATAGGATCGCTGAGCTTGGCCATTAGCCAGTGGATGGTTGTTTCAATACACAATTTGTGTGAGTGTTAACTCGAGTGAGGCTATTCACAACATGTGGGTGTCAAGAGCTGTCATTCTGACTGGTGCCTTGTTTATAGTGATTTAGTGGATAACTAAGCGGATATGTTTGATTGAACTTGTGCATTATTAATTATGCGTGGCTAGCGCATAGGGTTTAATACTGATAGTTAGTCAACTTGTGCGGCTTTTACTGATTCTAGCTAATTCTGCGTAGCTAGCGCCTAGGAATTAATAGTAGGGTAAAGTGCAAGAGTTGTATTGAGGATGAAATAGTGCTCTGCACCGGCTCTTATGCTCTGAATGGTAACATATAGGCTACATAGAAAATAGAGTAAATGGCCAATGAACATGGGCGAAAATCCTCTTGACTCTGAGTATCCCTCCACGTACTAAAATGGTGCGTGGGGCTTTAGCGTTTTACTACGTAATGAAAACAGTAACACATGTATTAATGGCTTGATGAAATCTATGATGCTTGTATAATAAAAGCGTGTTTAGGGAGGGAGGCGTTTATAACAGCTGCACATTATTAGGGAGCATGATGATTGTCTTTTTTTTTAGAATTCACAGGCACCTATGGGTTGGTATAAGGCAAAATAGTTCAATAAGAAAAAGTACTTTATGTGTACGTACAAAAAACCCTTCAATTTAGCATTGCTTATAATTATACAAAGCCTCCGTGATTATTTAGTACATGATGGATTGATAATTTTTTATATTTGTAACAAACCTCATCATTCATTTACAAGGCATCCTGGATTTTTACAAAGGTATTGGTAAAGGCGTTCACCTCTCAACGCTTCTGAAGTGAATGGGTTTGAGTCCCGCTGCTGACTAAGAGTAAGATATACTGGTTGTATAAGGGTTGTGCCGCACAGACTCATCCAATGCCATACAAACAGAACCAGTGGTAAGATGAGTGATAGACTAAGAGACTCTGATTGCAGAGTATAGAAGTAGCTAAAGCTACAACACCTTCCTTCTTACTTTACTGTTTAAAGTTTGCCTAGCTGGCTGTCCTCTGGTTCTCAAAAACAATAACAATAATATCAGGTTTATACGCAATAGGAATTAATTGACATAAAGTTTGAAATTCTTTTTGCAAAATCATTTTAGGATGATCAATGCATACGGGTGGGTTGATGTAAATTTGACCGGAAATATGTGAAAATTGCAATGGTCTTATATAAGGGGCCACTGAAAAATTCTGGCGAGTTAACATAGTTTGCATGTAAAGCAATGGGGAAATATATAGAGGTGTTAGACCTAATAGTAGCACTAGCAGACAACTTGCACAATCAGCTGATTGCAGTATATATAGCAACTTTAAAGGAAACATATTTTTCAGTGGCCTGCCTGGGTAGGTTACGGAACATTTAAAGGTTGGTGAAACTGGTGAGCACTGGAAGGGCTGGGTGGGGAAGGCAGGCTGGTGGTGGTGGTGGTGGTGGATGGTCCTCATTCTGATGACATAATCGGCAAATACTAGAACAGAAATCACCACTATAATCACAACAGCTGAAGATATTAATGCAACATTTAGATTTGAAATGCCAGGTTGTTGTGCAGACTTTCCGGCTGTGACTGCGGGGTTTCCCTCTGAAAATAAACAAGGAAATTATTTATTGAGTGGGTTTGCTATTTTGCATTCTACTTCACAGATTGAATCATAATTCAGCAAGATTTGTGCATTCAGGGAGAACAATATTTTTTATTCATTGATAATATGTCATTTTTGATTTGTTTTTCATTGGAAGGTGAGTAAAGATGACTCATCGGCCAAAAAATAAAAGGTTTCTACCAGTTTGCCTACAGTTGGGTAACCATGCGTGTAGAGGGGAAGAGAGTCTTAAGCCAGAAATAGTAAATACGAATAATAACCTTCTGTAGATTGTGGTTCTGGTGTAACATATGATGTACTTTTAGCTGTTGATATCCTCGGCATCCTCCCTGGCAAAGTTACAAAAGTAATTGTCGTGTCCATCGTAGAAGCTGTTGGGAAAACATGAAAAAATGTCATAACTTTTATTGATAAAATAATTTAAATCACATAAATAATAATAAAAATAACAAAAATTGCATGGCGACAACAAAGAAGTAATTCCTTCATTCACAGCAGACAGCGTTCGTGTCTACCGACCAGGCTATTGATTACAATATCAATGCATTCTTTTATGGATGCTTAAAATTCGTAATAAACCACTTATGTTGTTGCTTACAATTATGAATGACTGTAATATTAATAGTACAGTTGCCTCTATGAATCACATGACTACCGACAGCAAATCCAATCTGTTGATCGGGACTTGTATCCACAAACGCTTTCTCCTCATCAGATGTCAGATAGAATGTCATGTCACTGTCAGGACAAGGTGCTCTGGAGGTAGTTTGCAGAGCAGTAGTTGACGTTTCTGTGGTAGTTGTAGTTATTGACATGGTCGTCGGTTTTTGATCTAACAAATAGACAAGTTTGATATGGTTGGGTTGATTTGAACACGTCATTCCTCATAAAATAAAAACTGTCGTTAATAAATGCATATAGTGTGCTTCATCCGATGATTACTGCTCTGCTAGTGTCACCAAGGCCAGTCAAATGAGGAGGCAGCAGAAGGTTCTTTATAAATTTTAAAATTTCATATCTCCATTTTCGGAGTTATCTTTTCATGTGAGGTACATTGACATACATTTTATCAAAGATATATTTTAATATCAGGTTTTGTTCAATTTCAAAAGACTACACACAAGGAATAGGCAGAGTGAAAATATTGATACCTACCTATGAATTCAGATCGAGAAAACATAGATAATCATTATTTTCTATATTATCCCCACATGTATAGTATTCAGCAAAATGCTATGCAATCGATTTTGAATGAAGCCACAAAACACGGTGCTAATATCTAACTCAGTCTAGACGAAGCGATCAAACTAAGATGTCAGAAGTATGTGCTGACGATTTTTATTCATAGCATCATCGAGACAATGCTCCTAAGATCAGGTCGTCAAAGGGAACGGACTCGTTTTATCATGTGTTAGTCCGCATCATAAATGCAAACCTGTTTAACTCTCTGGTCGCTGTTTTATTTTTCCCTCCTCTGCTCTTCCACAATATCACATATTTTATTATAACAATCTGCTTTAGTCTATATATTTTTACACTTTTTACACTACTTTACGGACAGTTTACAGCCAGAACAAAAATCATAGTGTTTTTTAATACTCATGACAAATATATGAAATCAATCAATCAATTATTAGTGTATATACAGTGTACTCACTATAAACTGCTGGATTCTCCGACGTTGTCCGACATACAGAGAAGTATGAGTGATTAGTAGAGACCAGGGTTTCCTCAGAGATCCTGAGCAGAGATCCAGTGTGGATACACTGTCTGTGTTCATGTCTACTAGTCGTATCTTGTTGTTGTACTCATCGGCCAAAAGTAGTGTCTGATTACCTATGTACAGGAGATAACGTGGGGAGTTGAATAGAGAGTTTAGGAGAGAGCTGTCTCTGTAGCCTAATGACATTTCGATGATAAGTGTAATTATCTTCTCTTTGTATGTGATATGGTAGAGGGAGTTAGCTACTATGACATACAGGTCACCTTTGTCATCCTGTGTCATCTGACTGATTTCCCAGAGGATAACATCTCTAACAAAAGTACCAGCAGCTTTTGAGCTAATATTTACTGTTCTCACAGCCATGTTAAAGCTGTCGGTGACGAGAAGCTGTATGTCATCATTATTGTCCCTTATTACAAACCAGGGACTGTTGAACTGACCGAGGTGACCATCTGTGTATCCCTGTGACCCACACTGTCCAGAAAACTGTGAGGTGGCTCTTGTACCATGATCAATCTCTCTCAGACATCTATTACTTATGTCAGCTACAATGACACGTTGATCTGTAATCTGTATGAATCCCATGGGTCCTTTGAACCAAGCCTCAGATCCTATCCCCTCTCTGTATCCTCTCATTGTAGTGTTCCCTGCTATGGTGGTAGAGGACGTACAATCGCTAGTCTTTAGTGAGTTCTGAGGTCACATGGCTGATAGAGGTCTACCTTCATGTGATAAACATTGTTCAAGGTGGTTACTATGAAGTTTGTGGCTATAGACCTCTCTAATCTGTAAAATTGATATTATTTTGTGAATGTGATGATACTAGTCCAGTAGTCTTTGAAAGATTAAATTTCATATTCTGGTGATGCAATGTTTTATAATTGAAATTAATTAATCAAATTAGGCCAGTAGCGGCTATACATAAAAGGCTCTAAAAATTACATCTGTGTAAGTGTCTTGAACAGAGAAAATTGAAGACTGTATCTGGGGCAAAAAGGGGCGAATCCAAGTAAGAAACACGGAAAAGGGGGTTAAAAGGGCGTTTTTTGCAATTTAACTTCTCTTGGCAAAGTTCATAGAATGAAGCAGTGTCATTTAATTTTTTTTAACGATATCATGCATATCTTGAGTAGTTTTTGAGAAAATATCATACTGCTAAACCCAATGGTTGACGTTTTACAGACAAATTGTAGTCACCCCTCGAACACAGTTGCGGCATAATAATAGGTTTTGTGCAAGCGTGCAAGAATAACAGTGATAAATGTACTTCTCATGTCATTTTTCACGATTTGTTTATAAAAAGACCCCATCATAAAGTATCTGGTAGCAGTGTAATAATCAATTGAGAATAAATATGAGAAAGGGGTGGATCCAGTTGGGGTGTGAAAAACAGGTAAACGTTTATGAAGTTTTATTCTGGTAAACCGTGTAATCTGATTATGTATTTTGAATTTAATAGCTATTTTAAATAGCACATAAGTATCACTGCTAAAACAAAACAAAGAAAGGATGCAAATTCATACTAGTTTACAGGTCAAGGTCTTCATCATCGGTAATTGAGTATTTAATTTTCAGGGTTTCATGATATAATACTACTTTCAATAAACTGCCAATTCAAATATGACCGCAAAAACTTTTTCATGGAATTAATCCCAATGAAGAATGCAGCTTTTTCCAAATAACCAAATTCGGCAAACGCATTAGATATATAAAATATAAAAATTTGACAAGCAATTCTTTTAACAATACATTTTGGTTTTTGGGCGTTGTCTTCTCCCATCAACAATCAGCAGTAATTAGGTATCACAGGGCTTGCAAGGAGTTCCGGTTTCAAACCAATACAATTTATGACCAGTTCCCTCAGCATGGCCTACCCTGAATCTGATATTTTTAATAGAGGGTTTTTTCGCGTGAAATTTTGAAGACTTTCAAACTCATATTTATTATCACAGCGACCTGCATATGTGAATAGAATTTACATTGACGAAGAGTGACTCATCGATCAACTAGAGACTGCACATCCTGATCGTTACACCATCCAGTATCCAGATTCACCCAACATAACACCTGTCAAAATGATACCCTTGATTTAGTTTGTTACAAGAGAAATTACCAAACTTTTTTTGGTTCAGGGGAGGGGACAATTCTGATAATTCATTTGAATTAGTTTTACGTCAGGGTTAAAGCAAACCTCCTCAACATCTCAAGTGCTTCACCTACCTTTTCCTCTTCAGAATTATCAATTTCAAGGTGATATTGCAGTCACAGTTTTTATTGTACTTACAAGGAAAAGTGTAAGTCTTAGCTCCATGATTGTTAACAGACCGAATGTGTTTATGATACTGTAGTAAGATTTGATCTAAACCACTAGGCTCACCTCAACAAGGAGAGCAAAGGAAGCTTTAGCTATTGTCATGTTAAGCAAGAACTGATGACATGTACAGTTTTGGTTTCATAGCACACTGTTTTTCTGGTTTCAGAAAATAACGGTATTGCCTATGAGTCAGAATAGCTCACTGAGCTCTGGCTGTGATATTGATTGATGTACAGACTTCATTAAATGCTGTTGTTGTGAGCGTGTTTAAAAGTGAGTGGTAATTGATGGGAGCTGAGTATCTTCATAGAAATATAGAGAGGAACTACAGAAAACAATTATCATTGCATTATTTACAAAAAATGTGAATAAATGATTGAGCATATTCAGATATCAAATATATTATAAATGTTCAATCATACTATTACAGATCCATTTTACTGCATAAATGTTATGATCATCGCGCACAAATTTAAATTAAACAATGCAAATAACTCAAAGGCCCTTCCCAGAGCTCATTCGACCACTCCTCTCCCAGAGAGTAGAGTGGAGCGGATTTAGAGGGGCGTCGCCCTAAGGCGGCGATACCCGCAACTGCAACCACGCACATTGCCTGTTTCTTCTGAGTACGCCGACTCTCTATACCGAGTGCGACGACTCTATCTTATATGGAAAAAACACAAGTATGGCAACTCTATCTTATCTTGAAATAACACGGCTGTGCCGATTCTAGGGCGAGACAAACGGGAGGAAATGGGTATAGATAAAATAAATAAAGAAATGGGGGAAGGGAATGGCTCTGAGTTACAACTACCTTTGCAAGATAGCTGGGAGGATAACTGGACTGGGAATCAGGTCAATGGTTGCAGTGGTGCAATGGGGGTTTTCACATAGCCTCTACCTACTACACAAGGGAGGCTACAGTCTACCAACAGAGTGCAAACAAGTCAACATTATATCAAGGCAGGGAGGGAGGCAGGGAGGAAAAGTTACTTAAACGCTGATATTGGAAGACAACTAATAATAACAATAAAGCATGTAAAAGGAAGTTTGGATGTCCAGCTGTGGTGAAAAGTCCACCACAAGAGGACCAACAAAGGATAAAATCCACTTTGAACAATGATCATGCCCTTTGCTATAGTTATTATTATAAAAATTTATGTTAACTGGTCTTGGCATGGTCTGCTTAAAACCAAAACACTTATCAACCAATATCAGCTTATCTGTATTACCAAATACTGTCCCACTCAAAAAGTGCTACATTCAAGAACCCAATTAAAAGGTTATGAACAGTTTTTGTTTTTAGTTTTTTTTCATGTTAGGTTTCTGCAATAACTAAATGATAACAAGATCAGATTCTAATAGTAAGTGGTCGGTAATGGAATGCCGCTCCCAGCATTCCTGGCTCACAAATATTGTTGTGCTTAGTTGATGGGTTGTTTTATTATAAAATTATGTTTGATATTATATTGAAAAATTATAGACTTGGATAATTTAATAATCGTTGTGTAATATTGAAAATTTAAATATGATTTATATAAACAGTTTCCATCTGTATATATCAACTTTTAGAATATATTTTAAACTAAGAATCGGCAAAGGGCCGTTTGGACGGTAACTCAGCATGGGTGAATCACGGTGCAAAAAACTAAAAAATAAAGTTATAAAAATATATCATAGCAATGAAATGAACAAAAGACAATCATTATTTCGAGGGACGGTGGCGTTACCGACTCAGATAGGATATACACGGACGGATAGGTACCTGGACTAGCAGTAACATGAGCAGCAAAGGAAAATAATGGAGATGGTTGCAATTAACCTTAAGACAAAATTTCTAGGAAAGCAGGCATTCTAAAAAATTACACCAAACATACAAATTCCAAAATTTAGTAATTCGATTGTACTACTTAGCAGTAAAAATCTATTGGTGATGTTTTACGTACTGCCAAAAAATTGTACCTGCAGCAACATTATTTTGGGGCCACAGTCCTAAATCTTTGAAAGCATTATTAATTCATCTAGGAGAACGAAAATGAAGGAAAAAGGTGCAAAATCTTTTTATAAAAAATACAACATGAGGAACATGAGTGAAAAAAACTTATAAGCGAACAGTCACCTATGCTGCCTTAAGGTAGGAGAGTTGGAACTTCTTGTAGGGTCTTGTTGACAGTTGCAGTACCGGCAGACTCAAGTGCCTGATTGAAGTGTCGCAACTCCCACAGCAACATTGCCAAGTGGGAGAAAAAAAATTACACAACACAAAAGTAATGTCGGGTAAGACAATACGGCGATTGGTAAAATGTTGTTTTTAGTATAGAAATAAGAAAAAGCCGTTAGAGATAAACGCATCTAGGAGACTTGACATCTCAGGAGTGCCGACCAAGTGTCAGGGGGGACAATCACCAGTACAATAAGAATAAAAGGAAACACAGCTGTGTACGCATAGTCAACTGAATCAACTTTTTCTAAGTTTTCCACATGTTCACATCTGGAGTTGCCCACTCACAAGTGTACTTGAATATTGTAAGACATTACATTATGCTGTGACTCGACCCTGTTAGATATTACGGAGTTAAATGGAGATGATTATTCCTTTCATATCCAGTCATCAGTAACCTTGATCTTCTCATATATTAGGTAGATGCGTCGTACCAGCTCCCTACAAGCAGAATTAAAGGCATGTCAATAAATAAAACATAATCGTTTTTCTAAATAAATGGATAGCTTTACACTACCAGTTCCATATATACAGCCTATTTTTCTGGATGGTACGGTCTCACACCACTGCCCCTGCCCCCCCCCCCCCCCCCCCACAAATAAGGCAAGACAAGATATTGTACACAGTCTCTGATCAGCCTTATACAAATGTTTTATGTTGAAAAGATTGGCGAAGGTGAAATGGAGTTGGCTTTGGCGTTAGCAATAGGTGCAAGCCCGCTACCTCCAAGTTGTGATTAGCAGGCATGCAACATAGTGCCATTAATATACTGGAGGGCTTGAATTGTACCTGTTACTATTAGTTCTAGCCGTATTACCCTCGGCTGCATCAATTCTTAAGAATATACTGCTCTACTGACACATGACACTAGTAAGCACTCAATTCTAGCTGTCTCAGGAGGGAGTCCATATGAAAGAGATCAAATTTAGCTAACATTCAAATTAGTTATTCCACGCCAATGCAACAGAGTGAGCTCTTCCTAGCACAACTATATTACTTCTCTAGGATGATTTTACTCCGGATAAATAAAAATGCCTTCGTCTGATTCTCTGGGTAAAGTAAAACACAAACTTGAATAGATGATTGGTTTGGGTGAATTGATTGCATGTATTCCTACTTATTTCTGAGAAGTGAAACAAACACCAGAAGGGAAGGATGGAGTAATGGTTACCTTAGTCTTATGGTACTGCTGTTCTTACCTTATTCTTATGGTACTGCTGTTCTTTATTCTGAGGCTGCTTGTGGGTTAGTACTGGGGATTTTGATTGTTGCGGGTAACCAGAGATATTCGGTAGGTTCTAAAACACACAGATCAAGAATATGAGTCATCAAGTTGATTGAATTTTTCAAAGAAATAAATTCAATACTTGAAGCCATAAGTTTTCACATAGCCTTAATGCTGTTTTATTGCCATTTAAGTGCAAAGAGACATGAATAGCATATTTACATCATCATAAATTTAGAATGACGGTTGCAGTTCAGTGCAAACAGAAGTTGTCCCTTCTTTGATAAAGATTGGACAACTTCTATTTACCAGAAGAAATGTTAACTATATCAACCAGGAGGCAAGGAGGGGTGGGGGTCAGGGCGGAGGGTGTACCACCCTTTCTGTTAGAGGTAATAATATACCTAAAGAGGACATGGTGATGTTGCACCATTGAATTATGAAGTACCAAAGGTGGTGTTGTTGATTTGAAGTCAAAAGTCAAGATTTGTTAATAACTATATCAATTTTGATGGCATTTCAAGTTTGAAAACTGAGTTCTAAACAAAATACCTGGACTGCAGACTGCACTAAATATGGACTGTCAATGATGATATCATTGTTACTTTGTACAAATAAATGGTACTATAACTTAGTGCCATAGAGCTAATGCTCTATATAAGACCCTGTCAAAGTTCATTCTACGATCCATGATCATTGAATCAGACAAGTCAAGAACACACTTCTTGTTAAGATTTTCACCGCCCATGCGTTGGGAAGTGGTATGTGATTATAATACAATATTATACGTAATAATATAATACTTAATATTATAATATAATACGTAATAATATGATATAATATAATCACCCTCTGATCTCTCTGTCCTCGTGGCCTGCTGCTCTTATCAGAGTAAATCTCATATCTATCAAAGTATGGATGATTGAGCAGCTGCTCACAGGTCAGTCTCTGGGGCGGGGCCATCGCAAAACAGCCCTTTTAATGGTAACAAAACAACCCCTTGAATGGTAACAACCAGGGTGTTATATTCGCAAATAATCCCTACCAAAACAAACCTGCAAATAATAACCATCGTTGGCTGATAGATTGCAAAAAGTCCCTATTAAAATACGGAATATACCTGTTTGAACATGAAAATCCCTGCAAAAAGATGTATTGCTTTTTGAGATATTACAGTGTAAAACCACCATACGGAAGAAGTGGAGATATCTTGTGTGACATTTCAATGAAAACATTGTGCAACTGTAACCGATTATGTAGACCTAACATATGTCTATCATCAATACTAAATAATGGCTTTATCATAATGCGCCCTGTGTTACGTCAGTTTATACAAAGAAAGCTCTAATAATGCCTTCTATCTGCAAATTCTCCGTAAGATCCCTAATCTTCACAATGATTAGGACGATTGGCTAGATTTCAAAATTAAATTCCCCTGCATGCAAACATCACGTACCACATAATATTGACATATCACAATTGAGGGCTCTCTCAACTCAGAGATAAGTCAGCAAGAATCCGATAAAAACTTTTGGTGAACGTCGGGGAACGTCACTGAACATCAGAGAATGTAGGGGGATCTTGGTGAATTTTGGTGAATTCTAAAACCCCAACTAAACGTACCTCTAGGAAATCCATAGCCTGGGAGCTGATATTTTGTACTTTAGCCCTCAGAGGCTCCGTTCTCTCTGGTATCGGTATTGTCATCCATTTGAAGAATAAGTTATTACGGAACACCTCCATGTGCCGCTGTAACAGCTCACCTATTAGAGAAAATTCAATAAAATTAAATAAAAATTGAGACAAAAATTTAAATTTTGGGAGACCTACTATAAGTCTTATTGATAGTTTGAGATTCAGTTTTTTCCATCAATTGTCAAACATCAAAACTAGGAAGGGAGCAAAACCTCCATCATGATTCTCCCGTAAGTCGCAAGAAACATGAACTAGATGAGAGTAACCTATATGTTGTGTCAGCAAACTAACATAGTATCAGACTTTTCCTCTTTGTCATATATATGTTGAAGGGAGTTAGTTCCAAATTTTTTGGTCCAAGAACACAAATGAACTGCTTCGAAAACCACTAAAAGTTACATAAACTACTCTCCTATATTTAATTGAAGTTGTGCTTACTTCGGGATTCACTAATTTTCTGACTTACCGTCTCAATGACTTATCTAGTTACTTACTTACTCAATGACTTACCGAGAGTTTTCCTGATTAGATAGAGCTGATCTACATCTGATTTGCACGGCCATAGGGGCTGTCCTGTAATCAACTCACAGAATACGCAGCCCGTACTGTGTATCCCCTACTACCAGCACCGGGCTTCTGTACCATCGAGTAGCCACATAGTCTGTGTAATCGCCATCAGGTCCAGCTAAAAATATATATTCATTAGATATATATATACATATATATGCATTAGATACCAGCTCAACTGACTCTCCATGGCAATCATCAATTCTCCAAGCTGAAAGGAACTGTGACTTTCTCCTCAGGTTTTACCTGAGTCAGTAGCCTAAGCTCACAGGCAAATCATCTTTTTAACTATCAAAGTATCAAGTCATTGGCAATTCCCGCCATAAGTTCGGTCGATGAATTTAACTGAATTTTTTTACTATGAGGCTCAATATAACTACGCCATCAAAACCTGTTTATCTACAGGATATTGCCTGCTTTCCCAGAGCAAGTGCAGTCGATGAAAAACATAATTTCACACTGACAAGGACAAAATTTGAATTTATTAATTGTGATTAAATATAAAATAGTTGTGTACTATAAACTAACATGTTAAGTAAATAAATTGATTTTAATAATCAGCTCATAATGATTATTTCATTGTTTGGATCAGTGTTTTGACTACACAGATATGATAGGGTTAAAATACTGGCCAACAACCAACAGTGGAATCTATTATCATGCCTTGAGCATGTACTTCAGCCCAGAGCACTCAAACTCGCTCTCTCTTTCTCGACTCCCTCCTCCCACATCGGCCCCGAGCAGTGCTTGATGGTTAATATGGGGTAAATTATCATAACTTTTCCACGTTGTTTTCTCAGAATACGAAAAACAATCCACCGACTTTAAGACGTTGTGGCCTAGGTAGGTTGATTAGTCCTTGAATCGTTGAAGCGAAATTTCATATAACAACGCAATCATCATAATAATCCGTTGAAAATAAACATCTGACATTGAGTGCTTTGCTGTCTTTCTGTTACATCTAGGTCTTTGGGGCTCAGGTGGTAGTTGGGGCCGGAAGTTTCAATTTTCATTTGTCAAGTAGCTTGCCTGAGTTTTCAAAAGTTAGTTACTAGGACATCAGTCAAAAGCGTTAAAGCTGGCAGAACTTAAGCCAGATCCAACTACCGACACAAATTTGTAATATATACTAATGAATCAATTTTAGCTAATTTATTATTAGCTATTTTTTATTTTCTTGGGTTGCAAGGACGTCATTACCCCAAATTACTTCAACTTCTCATACTAGTGATATGAGTTTGGGAGTATCTAACTATAATCAGCACACTGCAGTAAATATGTAATGCCATGAACCTTTAGAAGCCAGTAATGATGAAGTCATACACCGAATCACAGTGACACAATTAAATCATGTGCAAGCCGGGAATATTGATTCCGTTGGTACAAGTTTACAAAAATAGTTGACCTTTCACTAATTATCCGGATGGCGTCATTAGCATTGTCACACAGCTACCTAATAAGTAGCCATGTGACAAAGCTATGGAGTCAGAGCTATGCCCCTTCCCCTCTATCAATAACTACACCTCAACCCTGAGATAATATTATGAAGTTTTGTCTCAATGAAAATCGAACACCAAGATATACGGTCTTCTTTCGGCTTGTTGTTCAGAAATCCAATCCTGTCATCAAAATATATATCCATAGCATGCATCTAGTGGAATGGCAGGATTGGGATAATCAACTCACAAGTGCTGCACCCATTGGATATAAGTCATTTCAACTTCTATACAAATAACTCGCTGAAAGTGCACGACTCTAACGGTATAGTTCTGACTGCAGAGTTATGTGGCTAGAACCAACATTATATAACCTGGTATTTTTTTATACGCCATCCGATTGCATGAGAAATGTATACAGTGAGCATACATGCAATGAAAAACGCTGGTAACAAATTGATACACAGTTGTTCAGGAGATCAGTTTCACTTTACATTAATTTTGTATGGCAAGTCGGTGAATTTCAAACATTTAACCAAGGTCAGCTTGTCTCAGCTATCAATATGCTATGCGTACATATTTAACAAGTGACATAATATTAGGAATAGCATCCAAGTTTTGTAGGACGTCTGGCTGCACCTCATTAGGGAGCATGATGTTTGATTTATCTAAAAAGTCAGTGGCACTTATGGGTTGCTATAAGACAAAATAGGTCAACGAGAAAAAGGAATTTTATGTTTCGTAAAAACGACGGTCATTTTAGCATCGCTTACAATCATACAGGATTATTTAGTGCATGATGGATTGATAATTTTTGATATTTGTAACAGGCTTCATTGTTTGTTTATAAGTCACCATTGGTTTTTACACAGCTGCTTGATTGAAATTTGCCTAGCGGCTGCCTTCTGGCCTTCAAAAACAAGACATTGTCTTCGCCAATAATAGGTTTAATAGTTTGTAAGGTAACAAGTCACCGTTTGTACAACTTATCCCTGTGACATCGGCTGTAACTCTGAATCTCTAAATTCGTGATATTGATACATGCTTGATCAACATGATGGCTAGTGTCATTTTGAAATTTATGACAGCATATGTTAACCACAACACCAGTCACGTACAAGTTTGTTTGATTTGTCTAAAAAAACGGCATTGGAATGCAGATTGTTCTGAGGTCATAATAGCTTTGTATTCACATTATTCCATCCTATCTCCAATCATAGCACCATGAAGAGTATAGGAAACAAAGAATGTGTACATTGCATTGTGGGATACATAGCAACTTAGTTGTCACAATTTAGTTATCACAGTTCTGACAGCCCAAAATCTACAGCGTCAGAAGAAAGGATGGCCAAAGATGTATATTCTCCCTCAAGCACTGGTAAGCCTCATATCATACCTTACTCAAGGGTAGTGATTATTTGGAGGACTTGAATGAACACAGACGCTGCTGGGAACTCAACAACTAATTCAGAAATGCTCCCCAATATTACTCCTACTATTCCAAAACTGATCGCATGTATCTGAAGCAGGAAACCAAACGATACATTGCATAAAACAAAGGGTGAGTTTATAAAGCTAAATATGCGGCCTAACATATGTTGTGCCTACCATAACCTGTTTATGACAAACGGAGGGTTGGGTGCCCCTAAAGACGGATGCAAGTCGGTCTAAGTCCTCGTACTGAGAGTGTGATACATCCTAGAAAACTAGAATGCATCCTAGAGGTGACGCCATGGTGGACATCCTAATCGTGAGTGTGCAGCAAGCAAGGAAAAGTCACACTTTTTGCACTACATGAATTCTTATTATTTCGCCACTTAGCGCTAAGATCACTAATCACCTGATAAGAGTGCCAGGTGAAACTGATGACTCAAGTATTGCAAGGTCATCAATACAGACAATATGCGGTCTCATGGTAGATAATTCACAATATATAACCAGACCCGGGTATTTGTGTCTCAAATCTGATAATAGCATAAATTTAACCACTCACAATATGGCTGATGAGTGTGTCTTATTGGTCGAAGTGATGCATACATGGTAACACACACCGTGTTTTGATTTTTGGCTTTAGCGCCTATCAATATCTAACTCCAATATAATGCTTCATCCTCTACTGAATTATGAATCGTG
Source organism: Membranipora membranacea (assembly GCA_914767715.1). Lineage (NCBI taxonomy): Eukaryota > Metazoa > Bryozoa > Gymnolaemata > Cheilostomatida > Membraniporidae > Membranipora > Membranipora membranacea. Next base: position 21,541,828 of record OU612072.1, read on the forward strand.
CTACATTATAAAATGCACTGTTCGTATAATTGAATAGCACTGGATGAACCCTTGTCACCTGGCTTCATAAGGGCCACAGCTACTTTTTTGTGGCTGCGCAACAAGCCTAGAGTTTAGGCGAATAAGACCATAAGGGTAGAATAGTAATATGATTCAGGATAAATTTGGCAAATAATTTGATGGGTTGTATGTCTCACATATGGGATAAATCATGAAGGTTGAGGATCTAAAATACACAATGATTAGGAACTAATTGTAAGGGCACAACTCTTACGTTAATCGGTTTTAGTTTGTAAGCGAGTTGGAGAATGCAAGCAGTCACTCAGTGTAATTTTAAACATCTCCCTTTCTTGACGATATCATAAGCAATGTAACCTGGCAAGGAGTACTTGCAGGATAGTAACGATAAGAGTGCCAAATACGCACTCCGCGGCGGGAGTACTAAACATTGATGACCTGAGAAGGTCTTATCAATGCTATGTACACGGAAAGCGGCCTATTAAAAGTCATGCTTGTTCCACGTAAGTTCCAAATATTCACCGCTTATGACGCGTCAAACATTCGATAGGAGAAACTTTCACTGGATATTATTGAATACTGTTACTTGAGTTTCCCTTATCTATGTAAAGATTACAAGGTCAGTAATACAGACAAAGTCACGTCTCATGGTCTTCTATGAATAAACATACATAACCAGATGCGACGATTTAGGTCACACAACTGATAAGAGCAAATAATTTACTTTTCATTGTCTGTAGCCGAATATATAGTTCCTGTGACTGTGTCTTAGCAGGGATAGTAATTGGAAAACACCAAAAACATCACTGTGTTTTTATCATAGCCTACATGTGCCTAACACACATCACATCACACACTAACCTTACATCTAAGTACAACACTTAGCTTCTTGGTCTAATGTATTATGATTTTAATTACATAATATGTATTGTTTGTATACTTGAAGGACAGTTGACGAAGCCTTTGCACGCTGCCACAAGATAATAACCTAGTGAGAGGGTTACAGTGAATGCAGGTAGGATCATATATCCATCACAAATAAGCTTAGAATAAGAATAAAATCCTGCACAAATTTGGTCTATGCATGGATTAGTGACATATTTTGAATAGAGCATGAAAGGCCAGTACGGCGGAAGGGCACATCTGTTTTTATTGGAGTTGGAGAATACCTGGATCCAAGCAGTAAGGGTACTGTTAAAATGTTTTCGATTGAATTAATAGTTCACATTTATTTGCACATGCATTATTATGCATCACAGACAAGGGTAGGGGTTGGCAACGGTCTCAGACTACATATAAAAGTCAGAGCTGAATTTTTTTGAAATGTCATTTCATGATGCAATGACATTTTACCTACTTGATCATGCTTAATACACTTGAAAATGACTATACAGAGAGAAGAGAGACTGGAGATTCAATTTATCCTGATTGTAAGAACCTACGAAACGGAATTCACATCATAATTATGTGCTAAATATGAGGTGGTAAATGTTAGATATTCGCTGGAAAAATTGAATTTTTATATTGAAAGTCAGACTGTTGCTGTTAATTTAGTTGGTCTTTAAAACCATTTAGAATGTTTATTAGGTCTCTGTTGCTTGCCCTTATATGATGGATATGTTGAGACTGTCTGATTTTGTGCTGAATCATAAGCTTTAATGTGACAAGTTATACTGATGAAATTTCAATTTGAATTCTTTTAAATGCAATGTAACTGCAACTTGGTTAATGTGATCACTCAAAAATTGATGATGGATATTTGTTCTACACATGTTCGAGCCTGGGAAATTACTTATTGACAATGCTTTAGGGAAATGTGCTTCTTTTATTCTGGCTTATGATGAACACACCTCATTTTACCTCAAAATCTGATCAATTTCCTGCAAGATACCCTCTTGGTAGCTGTGTTGTGGCACTAACTTGTGGTTATTTCACAAATACATTGTCCTACATCCTAAACATCAGCTAATTATTCTGCATTAGAAAAGAATAATGATATTATAATCAGATGTGGGCCTAATTTAGGGGGTAATTTTTTTGTTACATAGGCCTACCAGTCTTCCTCAACAAACATTGGACTTATCCCTAGCCCAGACTCTTTCTTATTTTACAGACAGGTACTACCAAAGAGTTGATGTTAAGCTGTCATAAACTGTGATGATTGCCATGTATGTGCCAGCAATACTGCAAGAGATACAACAATAAACAGGTACATACAGATATGTGTCCATCAGTTTCCTCAAATAGCATTTATATGCTATGACTTGAATCATGTCATCAATGTTCAATTAATCCAATCACAAGCCCTTTGATTGCTTGCCTTCAATGCCAAATGATGGTCATATCAATGCTATTTGAGTACTTACAGGGGGCGGCACGTGAAGCCTGACACGGTTTCAGTTCGCTCAGCGGTTTCTCTCCCTCCCCTACTTCCGGCTGGCTCGCCACCTCAGCGACAACGGGGGAGTCTAACGCCCTCATGCACCCTTCGTCGCCACTCGAGGCCGCCTCTTTTAAACCTTACTCACGGCTACTCATCAAGAGTGATCCACGGCAGCTTCCGGTTGCTCTCACGTGGCCTGGCTACAAGCTGGTCACAGTCCTGGTGATAACTCCCTGCAGCAACATTCAAAGATTGAATGTTAACTGTGTTGCTACCATATGTTGAGACTGTAAATAAATGAGAATTAGAAATTATTGAGTTTCCTGTTACAAATATAGATGCTGGGGACGTTTCACTTTCCTATTCAATCTGTGATGTAGGCACACAGTCAAACTTTATACGATACATTGATTGATCATATTAACCGAAGCACTGGTTATCTAATTCGATTTTCTAAAATGGAACACCACACCTGGCATAATATAGCTGCCTCTTTCAATAGCAGTTGACTAATATTTTTGCAATGTTATAGCGCTGACCTGTCATGTTGCTGTTGGATCCACAAGCCTGCCTCTGGTGACCGAACCAGTTCTCCAACACGTCTTGGCTAACTCGGTGAGGAATTAGTCCATGACCTAGCTCAACAGCTTTGTCACACAGGGCAGCAAATCCTCTGCAGGCTGTCTTTAGATCACTCAGCGTTGTTACAGTTGGCACATCAGATGGGCTTGGCCCTCTAGGGCTGTGTGGGTCAAATCTGTCATGATCCCAGGCAGTGAAGTAGTCCAGTATGGGCTGGAGTTTCTATAACCAAATGAATATCAACTTTAAATGGTAAGATAATTATCGACTTGGAGTAAAAATATGTTAAATGTCCTGATTTATTAGATCTGTGAATAATGAAGTGTGTTTTATGAGCTAGCAGAAAAAGATTTTGAGCTGGTCTTTATTGTTGTCTGTGAAGAAGAAAGATTGCATGTGTTCTGCTTTGGTGAAAAGCTGCTTACCCTCTTGAACTGTGGTAGTTCGTCTTTTTTCACGACCGTTCTGGTATTCATGATACCCCACAGATGTGCACACATTCTAACAAAGAGACCTGTCTGTTTGTATCCAGCCTTCTCTAGCTTATTTGCGACCTGTTCATTGATGACCTGAAAATCAAAATGAATATTCAAACCTCTTGTATATAATTGGATTCAAGACTGGCTCATACATTGCTAAATTCAAAGATAAATGTTCACTTGATAAAAAAAATTTTAAATTTGTTCTTGTTTTCTCTTTACTATATTATTATATATCCTTCGACAGTCGACACCTATTCGGGCAGAAAAAAAGGCTCACCTTTTCCATGAGTGGGATTCTCATTTTGGAGAAGTTATTCAGGTACACAGCATCGTTGGGTATCCTGGACATGCTCCACCCGATATTTCGTGGTGCATCCTTGATGGCTTCTACATGAGACCATACCAGCCGTTCACCTTCCCTGATCATGTGGCGTGTAGATGTTTTCTCAGTCCCACTGTTATTCAGAGCGTTTCTGTAAAATAAATAGAATATTTTAAAATCTTAATATGATGCTCTAAAGTAAGACTCCCTTATGGCCTTGTGGAAATGATTCCTTAAAACCTCTGTTTTCTCAAACTTTGGATCAATAAACTGATGGGTGATATTCTAATATGTGTGTTACGTACCTCAGCTTCTTGAGCAAGTGAGGGGGGTCGGATATGACGATGATAAACTCTGTCTTCTCGGCCATGATGTTGAATGCCAGGTGGCTCTCTGATCCAGTGGTGATGATATCCTATATGATAAGAGTTCAAAATAATAATCTTGAGCTTCACACACCAAAGGACCCAGTTTAAAGCATCATACGATATTACAAGCTTGACCTCAACAATTTTACATGCAATTTTATTTTGAATTAATTCTCCAGTCAAAACAATCAATACATCATGCTTACCTGAAATTTTCTGTTGGCAGGTGAACCATCAAAGATGGTAGCCATGATGCAGAGGTTATTCTGCATCAGCAGACGGACACCTTCCCAGAAATATCTGTGAATGTCGATATAACTGGCTGTGGTTGTTACAAAGTAGGCGAGAGGATAACTGAAGTTCGTAAATGCGCATGTCCAGAAGAACTGGAGAACATGGGATCCAAGTTCACTCGACTCTTCACAAAAACCTGAAACATCAGTGTTAAACATTATCAACCAACCAAGGTGTGATATCTGATATGACTGTGATGTCTGTTAGAACTGGTAGCTATCATATGGTGGTTCATTATAGTTAAATGATACATGACTTGCGATAGCACGGAACATTGTGTTGTTTTTGCAAAACTTGGACTAGCTATATGTGGTATCAATATCAATATGAAGCACATCAGTTAGAGATTGACAACTTAGCAACTAAATCTCCTGTGTGAGGATTGAACACGATTCCCTCTTTCACCTTAACCTCATCAAAACAGACGATACCATATCTGGCCTTTGGTGGAAGATGAAGCAAAGTCATGGTGTCCCTGAGATCTTTTATTATCTTATCGTCCCAACCACTGGTGCTGTGCCCATAACCCTTATATCTCCTCACAGTTGAAGAACTAGGGAGACACATCCCAGCTTTCCTTAGCCTATCAAGCTCACCTTGATTAAAGTACAGTATACTTCATTTGAAAAAAATTTAAAACACATAGGCCTAACACAATTTTAATTTGATGCAATGATCAATTTTTTCACGAAGACAAAACAAACCTTTAATGAAGTCGAGTGCACTGAGCATTTTACTACTTAAGTCATCGTATGTCCAGTTTGAAAGCTTCAATGGATGCATTATGTTTTCCTCCATTTTTTAAGACTCATACAAGCCTAGTAGTCACTTCCTTTAACAATTCAGTTAAATTCGCAAAGCTGGCACCAACATACCTCTTCTGAGGGCTCCAACACAAAACTTGATTGTCCCCACACTCCACCTTCTCTGTCTTGCCACAAGATCGAAGTTTTTGATCTGGTCTTCGATCAGATCCAAACGGAAATGATCCTGAGTGCAGCCTATATAAATAAATAAATTCTCTTTTTCAGCTGGTGTTTTTGTGATGGGACTGACACGTAATGAATCAAAGTGTAGCTACAGCAGATTATCCCGACACATATTAAAGAGAGACAATGATGGCACAATTACAGCTGCAGGTATGTATCAAGAACAATAATATTTAAGTGAGGTTAGAGCCAAAAAGAAGTGAGCTTGAATTCTTGGTTGAAATTGATTGAATTTTAGCTTAAATATTGTCTCGATGTTAAATGTATGGGTTTCTCACCTGTATGTATATCCTGAATGTGTGTGAAAAGCAGCTTGTACTTCTGGTAAATCTTCCCACAAGTCTCCCATCTACAAACATACTCCTTCAGGGTCGGAGCAGTGTCAAGCTGAAGGTCAACGTGAGTTGAGATGTGACTGGTGAGATCTTGCACAGTGCCAAAGGCATACTCTGCTTCCTCACAGCCTGTCCACCGACAGATGGGGTTGGATAGCCTGAGCTTGAGATTTTGAAAGATCTCATTTCCCTGAGCTTCTGGAGCTTCTTGTTCTATTTCCGGTTCTGGCGGGGTTTTTCTTCGTCCTATATTTTTAATCAGTGTTAGTATTGTTTTACATTGTTGACAGAGTAAGTTTGGTCCTACTGGAGCTCTGCAACCTGCAGACCGCAGTCGCACCTCTCCCTCCAGGCTTCTCTCCATAAATCCGATGTGAAGCTGGTTGTGATGAATTGATGTGTCCATCTTTATTTGGAATTGGGTGTCGATAATGTTGCGGTATGTTCGGTATATGATTTTCCTGCATTTTTTATTTTCTTTCCTTGCCTCTATTTCTTTTATGTCAGCCCATTTATTCTTAGGAGACCTCTTCTAATGTAACCTTCAAGATAATACCACTAGTTAGCAAACTGTGCTTGTCTCGCAAATTTTTTGCCATGATTGTATTTTGCATCAAATTTATGCTTTGGTGATTACTGATAGGTCTGATCAGCGATGTATTTGCAGCTGTTTTATACCTCAATTAGCAGTATTATTTACAATTCAGTGGTTTGGTTTCTCTTAGCAAGATTAATAATTTCAACAATCAACTGTTAATGTCAATACAATAGATATATGAAATTGATGTTGATGATTGTTTTGAATATCAGATTTTCTAAATGCTCACCAGCTTTCCGAGCCTTGACCGGCAGAAGTTGTTTCACGCGCAGGTGAAACCACTGAGATATGGTTTTTTGTCCTTCTAGGAGACCATTTCGCACAACTGCCGTGTGACTTCCATACTTTACATGTGTTATTGTAATCGACAGTTCTCGAGAGAGTAGGATTATTGGCAGGTGGTATATATGGTTTTCCATGTTTTATTCTAAAAACATAAAAAATGTAGTCAAATTATTATATAATAGTAAAAAAAACAATCATTTACAATTCTATATTTGTGCACTTGCTGCAAAACCAGTCCCCATCTGGCACATCCCTAGCAACCATACCAACACACACTAAATGATACCACCCATCGCACCTGCTACACTGCACCCAATCGCTACAACTGCTTTTGCATCCTTTGGTACAGTCGAATCTTTTTGTCTTTTTATATTTTGATATAGATGAGATGATTTCCGTTTAGATGATGATGAGCAGGCAGAGGTGGATGCAGATGTGGACGGAGATGATTGTGATTCAACAGAGAGGGTGACGCGTAAGGCAAAGCTTTGTTTTTTTGGTTTCAGTGAGTTGTCGTTGAGGAATTGATTGACAGCTGACTTCATAGTCAGCTGTGACATTTCCTGCAACAGAAGAGTGATGGTTTGACTGGTGAAATGAGGTGGGAAGAGCTCTTTGAAATGATCATGAAGGGGATGGTGAGACTTGATTTCGGTGATAATGTGGTTTGCGAGTTGAGAGGTTAGTTGTTTACAATTTTCCATATTCAATTTTTCAAAGATAAAATTTGAGAGCTTGTAGAAGAATTTGAGGTAAGGTGCATGTGAGAGAACAGAGAACTTACCATTGGCATCCTGTTGGTCTTCACCAAGGCATTCAACCAATGGAATGAGAGATTTTTTGTTTTGACGGCATCGCATAAGAACCCAGCCACTGATCCAAGACAATCTATCAGCTTGGTCAGAGGGTAGATCTTCAAATGCGACGGGTGTGAATAGATGTTTCGTCTCTGATGAAGAAGGTTGATTAGTTTGAGCTTTTGATAGAGCAGGATGAATAAGAGCAAGGACGAGGCTAGAGAATGCAGCGCGCATATTTGGTAAGAAGGTATATGAAAAGTGGTCGTTATTGTTTTGATTGTTATGTGTAAGTGAAATGCATTTAGTGAAGAAGGTATATATTTCCATATCTGGTTCCCGCAAAAACCACATAACCTTACTGAGTGTCTTATCATTCTGTTTACACTCAAGTGTTTGGATCTTTTGGATAATTTTGTTGTATAATTGAACAACATCATGATCTGAGGTGGTAACAAGGTTGTTTTTTGCGATGAACTCGTTTAGGAAGGTATTGTTGAACTCCAACATGTCTATTCACCTTGAGAGATTTCTGATTTTCTGTTTTCTGTTGTTTCTGTTGTTTCTGTTGTCCGCAAATAATGAATAAGATACTATGAAGTATTTCATGAAAATGTGGTCATTTGTTCACTGTCCCTGTAGAAAATATTTCTATTGTATTTGATGAGAGCAGAGATAATTATGCAGTGAGCGTTTTACAGGAGTGCGCAGCTGGTATAACCAGGGAGTTGGGTCCCAAACTCCCCGGTATAACAGAGCGGTGTATTTTCTTGTTTGGGAGTTGACCGCTCTTTGAACATAATAATTTTAGAGAGGGTAACTCCTAATAAAGGCGGAAATTATGATTATAGGGATTACTACTTTTAACTATATATTTCTTGCAGGTGAGCCAATTATGATGAGTGAGTGAAAGTTAAGGTTGAACAGATACTTACAACAAATAACAGAGATGTGCTAAAGAGAACGGCGTCAGTAACAGGATACGGCAACAGGCAACGGTACAAAATCTGTAACACAGAATAAAAGAGTCAGACAGTGAGTTCATTACAATTCTCTGAATGTCATATAGCTTCAAATTAGTTAATCAAGTCTCGATTTGATATAAGCTCAGGCTATATTACAAGAAATAGTGACGATCACTATGAAACAATTTATTTCTTGTAGGTGAGCCAATTATGATGAGTGAGTGAAAGTTAAGGTTGTACAGATACTTACAACAAATAACAGAGATGTGCGAAAGAGAACGGCGTCAGTAACAGGATACGGCAACAGGCAACGGTACAAAATCTGTAACACAGAATAAAAGAGTCAGACAGTGAGTTCATTACAATTTTCTGAATGTCATATAGCTTCAAATTAGTTAATCAAGTCTCGATTTGATATAAGCTCAGGCTATATTACAAGAAATAGTGATGGTCACTATGAAACAATTTATTTCTTGCAGGTGAGCCAATTATGATGAGTGAGTGAAAGTTAAGGTTGTACTACTTACAACAAATAACAGAGATGTGCGAAAGAGAACGGCGTCAGTAACAGGATACGGCAACAGGCAACGGTACAAAATCTGTAACACGGAATATAAGAGTCAGACAGTGAGTTCATTACAATTCTCTGAATGTCATATAGCTTCAAATTAGTTAATCAAGTCTCGATTTGATATAAGCTCAGGCTATATTACAAGAAATAGTGATGATCACTATGAAACAATTTATTTCTTGCAGGTGAGCCAATTATGATGAGTGAGTGAAAGTTAAGGTTGTACTACTTACAACAAATAACAGAGATGTGCGAAAGAGAACGGCGTCAGTAACAGGATACGGCAACAGGCAACGGTACAAAATCTGTAACACAGAATAAAAGAGTCAGACAGTGAGTTCATTACAATTCTCTGAATGTCATATAGCTTCAAATTAGTTAATCAAGTCTCGATTTGATATAAGCTCAGGCTATATTACAAGAAATAGTGATGATCACTATGAAACAATTTATTTCTTGCAGGTGAGCCAATTATGATGAGTGAGTGAAAGTTAAGGTTGTACTACTAACAACAAATAACAGAGATGTGCGAAAGAGAACGGCGTCAGTAACAGGATACTGTCAGTACCAAAAATGGGCACTTGAGATATGTAGTTATATTCAGCCAGCCACAGAAGTCAGAGGGTACAGATAGAGATGGAAATAAATGCACCCAGTAACCTCCATGGTATTTTGTAGTCACAAGCATACACAACGAGCAGAGAGACTCAGAAGTAATCCATCCAAGATGTAGCGAAGATAACCGCAGCATGCTAATCCGGTCAGAAAATAGGAATTCCAATGACGCAGTAATTTGGTTTTCCAACACGTCATAGTACCAAGTACCAAGTAATCTCCAGGGTGACACAGAAGTAATTAACCAGGAAGTAACAACAACAAAGTCAGCCCAAAAATAGAACAACAAATTCCAGAGGGTAGACTGAGGAACAGCACCAATATACCACGTGATGTGACCACAGAACGGTTTCATATAACAAAGCCACAAGAGACACTAATCCTAGTACCAAGTACCAATTAATCTTCAGGAATTTGGTTTTCCAAAACGTCATAGCACCAAGTACCAAGTAATCTTCAGGGTGACACGGAAGTAATTAATCTTGGAGTAACAACAACAAAGTCAGCCCAAAAATAGAACATTAGATTCCAGAAGGTAGACTGAGGAACAGCAGCCATATACCACGTGACGTGACCACAGAACGGTTTCATATAACAAAGCCACATGAGACACTAATCCACTAATCCGCTGACAGCTAATCAAACGACAACAAGCAGAGTCAGCACGAAAATCGGCACCTATATAAAGGCCGAAATTTTGAACAGTAAATTAGTACAGTTTAATTCTTTGAGCAGCACAGTCAACTTTTTACATAGCTAGTAAAAGACATTATATTTTGATTTAATAAATACTAGTTTTAAATCAAAGATCTTTCTTGGAACGCTAACACTAAAGTGGAGTCTAAGGACCAATATATACTGTGAGTATCATTTGAATTACATTATCATTTTTTTTATAAGTATCAAGACAATAAACAACAACTTTAGTGAATATACTGTTGTAATTGATTTCTATGCATGTAGTAATTGGCAAAGTAATTAGGGACAGTTCGTCAGGTACTCAGACGTTAGGTCATATTCACTAAGAGTTTATAAGGCAATTTTGCAATCAACTAAAGTAAGTCGTTGTTAATTGTTACTATAACAACACTGTGAAACAGGATTCAAAATTAACTTCAGGAGGTTTAATCATTGTGACCCACCTTAAACGCATGTAATTCGCGTAGGTGCTCATATCAAAGTCGGAAATCATTGTGACCCACCAAAAACGCATGTTATTCGCGTAAGGTGCTCATATCAAAGTCGGAAATCATTGTGACCCACCATAAACGCATGTAATTCGCGTAGGTACTCATATCAAAGTCGGAAATCATTGTGACCCACCATAAACGCATGTAATTCGCGTAGGTGCTCATATCAAAGTCGGAAATCATTGTGACCCACCATTAACGCTGGTATTTCGCGTAGGTGCTCATATCAAAGTCGGAAATCATTGTGACCCACCATAAACGCATTTAATTCGCGTAGGTGCTCATATCAAAGTCGGAAATCATTGTGACCCACCATAAACGCAGGTATTTCGCGTAGGTGCTCATATCAAGTCGGAAATAATTTTAGAAGTATCATTGGGAACTATTGTTAAAGCAGAACAGAATTAATTAGTATTCATATTTGCTTGGGGGTTAAATAGATTAAGTTTCGGAATAATAGTTTAGGATTAGATTCTTGTGTTTTAAAGAAGTAGGACGCTACCGATTTAAGATAAGATACCTCTAATCTGTGAAACATTAATTCAACATTGAATATAGAAATTGAACATCAATTTTAGAGTGACCACAGACTGATACCTCTTTCCTTCACTAGAAATTGGGTTGGAGTCTCTAGCTAATTTAACTTGGCTAAGAGGCCTGTGATACTGATACACCGCCTTGATTACCTGATTGGGCTTCCAGGCACTATACAGAGATCAAATAGGTGCTCATAATTAAAATCAGTCACCTAAGTTGAATAACAAAAATATCAAACGTACCTGAACACATTCATAAATAGTGATTGTGTCATATTAATATCTAAGGACTATATTGACTTTGTGGTGTAAGAGCATTGTCTCGAAACTCATCAAGAGTTTTACTGTTAGAACAAGACAGGGGTCTTAGCAGGTTATCGGCAGGAACCTTTCTTAAACAACTTGAAGGCAACTTCTAGTGAAGCTAAGAAGAGGTCAGGCTCAATAACGACCCCGTAGTAAATTGCTTTGTGGAGTAGTGGGAACCAGCTGTTCGTCACTAGAAATTAATAAGTTAAATACCTCGTACTCACCAGAGTGCTAGCATTACCAATTGGAACCACGTTTTAATAGATTTGAGCGATCTTGTCTTTCTTCAGTGCATGAAAGAGGAGGTAACTCCAAATTAGAACTACAAATAAATTACACAATAAAGTGACATTTTGAAGTGTCCGGAGTGAAAGATTTAAAACCATAACTACAAACATAGTTAGAACCAATTCATAAGTAGGACGGTTATAGAACAACTATACATACTAATAGTACACGGCATTTACTTTAGTATAGGATAGGACAGCAATTTCCGTTCCTCACAGCATATACTCTCTTAAAGTATATGCACAGTGAGTATATGCGCACAGTGAGTGAGTTAGAATTTCTGTTCCTCACAATACGGCAACAGGCAACGGTACAAAATCTGTAACACAGAATAAAAGAGTCAGACAGTGAGTTCATTACAATTCTCTGAATGTCATATAGCTTCAAATTAGTTAATCAAGTCTCGATTTGATATTAGCTCAGGCTATATTACAAGAAATAGTGATGATAACTATGAAACAATTTATTTCTTGCAGGTGAGCCAATTATGATGAGTGAGTGAAAGTTAAGGTTGTACAGATACTTACAACAAATAACAGAGATGTGCGAAAGAGAACGGCGTCAGTAACAGGATACGGCAACAGGCAACGGTACAAAATCTGTAACACAGAATAAAAGAGTCAGACAGTGAGTTCATTACAATTCTCTGAATGTCATATAGCTTCAAATTAGTTAATCAAGTCTCGATTTGATATAAGCTCAGGCTATATTACAAGAAATAGTGATAATAACTATGAAACAATTTATTTCTTGCAGGTGAGCCAATTATGATGAGTGAGTGAAAGTAAAGGTGGTACAGATACTTACAACAAATAACAGAGATGTGAGAGATGTAGTAGTAGTAGTAGTAGTACTTGCAACGGTTAGGCCCTACTGGATAAAATCTACAAGATGACGCAGAAATGGTTCTCTTAGGTATAAGAAACAATATGGAATATAATTTAATGATAAGGCTGCTGCCTGCTGTGCAAATTTAGTAGCGTCTTGTAATTACACAAGAAAAGTTGGTGGGTAATGAAATTCCTTGTAGGACATGTGGTAATTTGAAGTTATCATCTCAATGAGCATGAAGTGACAACTATGACTCTTACAAGGAAAGCCGCTTTTTATCTATCACCCACTATCGAACCAAAGTTACACGCTTTGTTCCTGATATCATCTACTATTATTCATATGTGATTGTATTTTCTTCTCAAATGGAGATTGTTATGATCATCTTTCTATGCTTGGATTGATTTTTACTATTACCATTCTTATTATTAACAATTAAGTGAAATAAATTTCTGAATGAAACGTATATTATAACTAAATATGTTGTCGTGAGTTGAGGGCAAGTTGATATTGTGGGTGCAGAGAGGAGTCTACTAAAAACAAATGATTTGTGTCTTTTAGCACAAAAATAGCTCTTTTCTCTGTTTTTCGCCGTATCAACTCGGGTGGTCTAGTGCATGCTCGCTTCACATCTATATAATCCATGGGAATACATAACCACTTAAGTTTAAGCAAGAGTTGGCAATATGAAGACATGCATTCAGATGAATCAAACTGCCAAATATAAGCAGTTACGGTTCCTACAACTTGGGTGGTCATAGACTAGCGACCTATCATGATTTTTAAATAGTTAAATTTATTCGGTATAAGTGACTGGCCCATCGGGAGATGTATCATCTACATGAACTGTTAGTCACTTCAATGACATCTAACTTTCAGCTATATCCAGTGATATTACAACGTGGCGGGATAATATTACGCAGAATTCCAATCAATCCTTGCGAATTATCTTCCAAATGACTAGGTGTATAATTCAGAGTTGGGATACTTGAAAGTTTAGCATATTATAAGTGTTATATGCCCAGAATTTCCTCAAAAGAACAAAGTTCATGCACTACTTAAATTTCACTTACCCTCTGCAAATTGGTACCAGTCCAAACTAGTGAGCTTGGTCGTCTGCATTGTCGTCTGCATCAGATCTTACAAGGGGAGAAAACCCAAGGACCATTTGATTGGCCAGTATCACATCTTGTTGCCAAGCAGTATGTAAACAATATTAGCCTTGTTATTATCACTGCAGGACAACAAATCAGTAGCAAAGTGTTTGGATAAAGTTTAGTCTGCAGTATTTGCATGGACTATACAGACCTACTAAATTGTCCCTGTAAGCATCGATAATAATAGCTAAGTTTTTAAGGACAGCAAGACAGGTCCAAGACAGAACTATCAGTCTCGTTGCCTACCCCTAAACTATGCCCTTGTCACAGAGAGGAGAGAGGGGCAAGAATTGGGAGCAGCCCTCTCCCATCCTCCTTTTAGAAGTAATTCATCATTATCAGGGGTGTATACAACAGGTTCTCATCCCTCCCCTCTTTCTTGGCTATACCTCATTGAATTCTTAACTGCATAAGCTGGCAAAGAGGGTTTGAATCATATTTATGGTCAAAGTGTCGAATACACGTTTCAATGCGGAAATACTAAATATATTTGATATGAGAGGGTCCTATTAATGCTAAGCTCAAGAAACAGTTCCCTATTAATAGTCCTACTTCTTGTTCTACCTAGGTTCTATATATGTTACCACTTATGGCTAGATGCTTCAAACATTTGATAAGAAAACCATAAACTGGTTATTATTGAATATTGATGATGCAAGTTCCACTTGTCAATGTAAATATTGCAAGGTCAGTAATACAGGCAATGTCACGTCTCACGGTCTCCCGTGATTAAAGATAATATGTTTAGTCACGGGAGACTGTGAGACGTGACATTGCCTGTATTACTGACCTTGCAATCTTTACATTGATAACCAGATGGTGGCTGTTTGTGTCACACAACTGATAAGACAAGCACCTGTAGCCGAATATATAATACCTGGGACTGTGTCTTAGCAGGGGAATTAATTGACACATGACAACAGCACTGTGATGTTATCATAAATCCTGCATGTGTCTATTAATATATCACACACAATCCTTACATCTGACTCAAATGACAAGCTTCTTTGTCTACTGTATTATGATTTGAAATACATTCCATGCATTGTTGGTATAATTGAAGGACAGTGGACGAAGCCAAGTCAAAACTAAACGGAGACAAGACTATACAGTCAATGCATGTAGGACAGCTAAGGGTAAAATTCACACTTCTTGTTCTACATCAGTTCTAACTAATATGTAACCACTTATGGCTAGATAAGTCAAACATTTGATACGAGAACCTTTCACTGGTTGTTATTTAATATTGTTGACACAAGTTTCTCTTATCAATGTAAATATTACAAGGTCAGCAATACATACAAATTCAGGTCTCATGGTCTCCCATGATCGAACATATATAACCAGATGGCCGCTGTTTGTGTCACACAAGTGATAAGAGCACCCAATTAACCACTAACTGCTATAGTTAATGTGACTGTCTCTTATCAGTGTAGCTAACATCACACAGCAACATAAACTTGAGGGTTACTAGGAGAGGTATACACCCGAGGGTGCTGAGGGCTGGAACAATCAACAGTGGGGCTCGAACCCATGGCCCATTGCTGGGACCCGTTGTAGTAGGTTTAGCTGTCTTTCCAGCTTGTCAGCATGTTTTTCCATGCTGTCACATGTCTTTCCATGAGTCAGTCAGTAGACATGTACACAGGAGAGGTATACACCCGAGGGTGCTGGGGGCTGGATCAATCAACAATGAAAGCTCCCCCAGTGGGGCTCGAACCCACAACTCCTGCGGCACTAATCGCCTGGTAGTGATGGCAAGCGCGCTAACCGGATGCGCTATCTCACCATCCCCAAAAAAGAATGAGTCGATGGCGCTAATTAGATAGCCCGCTATCCACTACTCGGAGTTGTGTTCTCTCATCCCATAGCACATTCCAATCCACCATTGCCAACCTATGAAACGCAGCGTATGTGTTAGGGTTATTGGCCTTACATGGCCCATTGCTGGGACCCCTTGTAGTAGGTTTAGCTGTCTTTCCAGCTTGTAAGCATGTCTTTCCATGCTGTCACATGTCTTTCCATGAGTCAGTCAGTAGACAAGTACACAGGAGAGGTATACACCCGAGGGTGCTGGGGGCTGGAACAATCAACAATGAAAGCTCCCCCAGTGGGGCTCGAACCCACGACTCCTGCGGCACTAATCGCCTGGCAGTAAATAGCAGGCGCGCTAACCGAGTGTAGCTTACATCACACAGCAACATAAATTAACTTGAGGGTTATTAACAAAGCCTGCATGAGCCTGTGAAAATATTAGACACTTCTCTTACATCTAATCTCTAACAGGTGGAATTTGTCCACAGCTGATTAATTCAGCTTAGACCTGCCCTCCGTATTTAAGCTTATAAGATTGTTGGTGAGAACTTACTTCCAGCCAGTCAGACAGGGGTTAAGGAAATTTGGGGACTACAGTGGGGAAGGAACAAAAAATTTGATTTTTTGTGCAGATCGAAGCGGTATTTATCACCCGAATTAGTCCAACGACTGCTGCGGATTCATTAATCAAGTGACTAAATCATAATATACCCTAATATCAACTATAGCTTCAGGCAAATGGGGTATCTCAGAATAGGTTGCTTTGTGCAAACACAGTGATATCTTTCTTGATAGCAATTTTCCTGAAACATCAAATTTTCGGAGCCAAAACATATCTTGGGATTAAATATGATTCCACAGAACCCGACCAAAGAGATCACAGGTCCTAGGTATGAGAGGGGTCTTGACCTCCCTGATTCTCTTCGACATGACATCATTTGGGTACAAGGGAAATCACTGACAATTATTAATTTTCAATGGTTTTGTTATCATTGACTTTTGTATTAAGATTTATTATAAGGTAAAATATAGGACAAACATTTCTTCCTACAACATCAGCTTTACTGCAAATGTTGCTGTAAATTCCCTCTGCTATTGATTAAGGAATAATAGCATGTTATAAAAAGAAAGGAAGTAGGGGTTCTTAGAAGTAAGTAGGGTAGCACAGCCCCCTGACTAACCTCTGCTTCTATCCCCTATGTAATAAATTTGAATCAAGCATCACACAATGAATCAATGGGATCATGAGGTATATTAACTATTTAGGTAGCTTCTGTCATTATAATCGCTAAAGGCCCACACTGTAAAGTGATGCAACCTGGTTTAACTCATTACTTTGTTAGACACAAGAATCTGTTCTCTTGTCATACTTCTTATTATAAGGACATGTCGAAGTCAGAACCAGCTCAGCGTACGCTCCTGCCTTAGTCTTAGTTGGATAAACCACCCTGTTGAATCATGGAAAGAGAGAAAAGTTTGGATACTGCGCAGTTTGTCTCTATATTACTCCCTTCAGTTAGATATAGAAAAAAAATCTGAGACTGGCCGCAGCAAGTATCATTAACTGGGGGTTCCATAAGGATCCATTATCGCAGATAATTACAAGGATGATTAAAACAAAGCTCGGCTAAACAAAATCACTCACGGTGGTATCCTAGTGATGACAAGCATATTCAGAATCGGGTATCGGCTCAGTTCAAGAAGTTTGTCTGTCAGTCTCTGCTTCAGTCCTACTGGGATTTCTGTAACTGTGCCATCGAATGTGACATCAGTAGACCAGGTTACTGTCAGTGTGTCATTCTCACAGCTCAGCTTAGCCTGAGAACTGACCTTAGGGTTGCAGTCTACAAACAATATTATAACAATGTCAGGAGGGCACTAACCTACATAGATACATATCAAAGAAGTTATAGGCATGACATTCGAATACATTCATTAGCATACTATATTTTATATTTATTGTTTGCTCTATTTTGTATTATCGGGCGATTTAAAGTGTGATGGGGAATGATGACGTCAGTAATTGTAATGTCCTGAGACACATTAATACTGTGAAATTCAAATCATGCAGACGTCAAAGCACTTACTGTGTTGACATATTGCCTTTATCTGGTTGACATTGCTACTAGCGAGGCTTGTTAGAGTGGCGAAGGCAACCTTATCAGTTAGTACTGTACACTTTATATCATACTCAGCTACCAGCCCTACCCGTCTCATCAACAAGTGATCTAAAGTGTCAATAAATTATTAGAGATGACGGAAAACGCCCAAAACGGCCCGCGGCCCAAAATGGCCCGAGGCCCAAAACGGCCCGCGGCCCAAAACGGCCCAGCATGATTTATGAGTTCTCCAAGTCCCAAAACCTCTAAAAATTTAGTTAAGTCAACGAACTTAAGTTTTCAAATTTCTTTCGAAAAAACGGCCCATCATGGTTTTTGAGTTCTCCAAGTCCCAAAACTTCTAAAAAAATGAGTTAAGTCAACGAACTAAAGTTTTTGGGAAAAAACTTAAGTTCGTTTACTTAACACACTTAACACACTTAACACACTCATTTTTTAGAGGTTTTAGGACTTGGAGAACTCATAAATCATGCTGGGCCGTTTTGGGCCGCGGGCCGTTTTGGGCCTCGGGCCGTTTTGGGCCTCGGGCCGTTTTGGGCCGTGGGCCGTTTTGGGCCGCGGGCCGTTTTGGGACCGAGCTGTGATGACTGGTACTAAACTAATGCAAATGTTGAATTTACAATCTTATTAAATAGCTGAACAGTTTAGACTGGACGGGTTCTAACATAAGTGAATGAGTTGACTTGTTGTTGAAATTTAACCTCCATAGAGAGCCCAAGAGACTAAGACTGATGAGTATAACAATCATTGTGATTTAAAACTAAGTTAATAGGCTGTACCTTTGATCTCAACTTTAAGGGAGCAGTTTCCATTTTCTCTATATATGTGATAATTGTAGACCCCAACAGGTAGTTCCAGTCGATGTACGGCGCCATCTAGTGTAAGATCATGTGCTGATAACCCAGTAGAGGCAGAGACAACTCCTCTTATTTCTTCCGGACACTCATTGGATTTGGAGGTTGTGCCTGTTTAATCAATAAAAGATGCTACTGTTAAAAAAATCAACTGGCTGGATCAGAGAGAATTGCTCAAATTATGTGTCAACAAATAACAAAGAATTGACTGAAAAGCTACAGCAACCCTCCAAGGGCTTCAAATTATGCAAGCTAAGGTTGAAGAACAATAATACCATAAGAGTGGGTTCGGAGCCCCAGGTGCATGTGTACTATGTGTATGGGTCATTGATGACAGTGTCCTACGGTTTAACCTACTTACAGGTATGAGGATGAGGAGCTTAAAATATATTCCAGTCAGTTAGATGCATACCCACCATTATTAATGACTATAATATTTATAGTACAGTTGTCTCTGCGGATGACGTGACTACCGACTGCAAATTCAGTCTGTTGGTCAGGAGTTGTACCCACCACCGCAGCAGATGTCACATAGAATGTCATGTTACTGTCCTGACAAGGCGCTCTAGTGGTAGTTACTACATATTGAAATACATATTAATCATTTGTGTGACGATAATATTTAATATGGAAGTAAGAACCATATCTGGTAGCAATATATTTGGGGGGGGGGGCTGTGAGTATGTTATGTCTAATGTACGAAAAGGTATCAAATTGGAAATCTTAAATCGGCAATAAATTAACCATATTTGTACTCACCATTATTTATGACTAAAATATTTATAGTACAGTTGTCCTCATAAATCACATGAGTTCCCACAGCTAAACTTGTGTTTACACTCGGAGTCACCTCGACTAATGCTCCCTCCTCATCAGATGTCACGTATAATGTCATGTTTCTGTCGTGACAAGGCACTCTAGTGGTAGTTCCTACAGATTAAAATAAAAATTCATCATTTGCATGAGGATTCTATTCAATATTGGAGAACAAATAATGCATGGTACAATTACATTTAGTTTTGGATACCAGTTTAGGTGCTTGTGTACCGAGTATTTGAGGTGGTATCCTTCATTTAACAGACAGCAAGTTATTTTAATGGCTAGCTCAAATTGGCTATCGACTATTTTTATTTATACCCACCGTTATTTATGACTATAATGTTTATAGTACAGTTGTCCCTATAGATGACATGACTACCCACTGCAAATGCAGTCTGCTGGCCAGGAGCTGTATCAACCAGTGCTCTCCCCCCATCAGATGTCACATAGAGTGTCTTGTTACTGTCCTGACAAGAGGCTCTGGTGGTAGTCATCTGTGTAGTAGTTGATGGTGTGGTAGTTGTAGGTATTGGCGTAGTTGTAAGTTTTGGATCTAGAAAATTTGAATATTCAATATCATGGAGTCAATTTTTAAACACCTTTCAAACAAAATCAAAAGAATATTAAAAAAATTTGGTTCAACATGAATATGAACAGAATTTCCAAGGCTGCTACTCTACTTTGTAATTTAATTATTTCATATCTCATTTATTGGAGTAATCTTTTTATGTGAGGCAAAAGTGGTAAATTTGATCATTGATACAATATTTAGTAAAATCAGCTATATGTTGCCTCACAAGATTATCAGGCGGGAATAGCTAAAGTGATAAAATAAACCAGCAAATATCACCTATAAATAAATCAACTTGAGATAACAGAGATAGCATTAAACTATCAATATATATACAGCGTACTCACACACAAACTGCTGGGTCCTCTTGTATTGTCCGACAAACAGAAATGTATCAGTGATAATTAGAGACCTGGGAGAGCTCCGGAGACATCCTGAGCAGAGATCCAGTGTGGTGACTCTGTCTGACTTCATGTCTACGAGTCGGATCTTGTTATTGCCCTCATCAGCCACAAGTAGTGTCTGATTACCTATGAATACGAGGTCACGTGGGTAGTAGAATAAAGAGTTTAGTAGAGAGCTGTCTGCGTAACCTGAGGTCCCTGGTGATCCGGATATAAGTGTTATTATCTTCTGTCTGTATGTGATACGGTAGAGAGCTCGATTAACTGCTGGGACATACAGGTCACCATTGTCATCCTGTGTCAGGTCTCTGATATACTGGAGTCGGTCGGACTTAACAAAAGTACCGACAGAGGCGGAGCTTACATCGACTGTCCTCACAGCCTTGTTAAACATGTCAGTGACGAGAAGCTGATCGACATCTTTCTTGTCTTTTATTACAGACCAGGGACGGGAGAACTGACCGGGGAGACCCTCTGTGTATCCTGCTGACTGACACTCTCCAGAGAAGACGGAGGTGATCCCTGTGACACGGTTAATCTCTCTCAGACAGTTATTATAATAGTCAGCTACAATTATACGCCTATCTGTGACTTGTGTGAACCCTGTGATGAGGTTGAATCGAGCCTCAGTTCCTCTCCCCTCTCTGTATCCACTCTCAGCAGTGTTCCCCGCTATGGTCGTAGATGTTGAACCGTCGGTGGTCTTTAGTGAATAGAGGTCAGTGTACAGTATGTTACCGGGTTGGAAGAGATCTTCTTCCATGTGATAAACAATGTAAGAGGTGGTGGTGAAGTTTGTAGCTGTAGATCTCTCTAATCTGTAAGATTAATATTGTTATGTAAATGGACGATGTTGCTTAATTTGATCGTATTAACGCAGTAATTATTGAACAAAATAATCACAGGTATTGCAAATGCAATATTTTTAATGAAGTGTATTTTTCGTATTCTAAGTATTCATGTGCTGGTGGGTGAATCAAATTTATCAGAATTATTAATTTTTCCCAAAATTGATTCAGATTGATAATTGTGTTATCTATCAACCAATTAAATTTAAATGCAGGTTATGCACCAGACACCAACATATATAATATTTGATACGCGGCTTTTGTTCACAGTAAATTTTGGTTATTTGGAGTTCTCTCATGTTATACACCATGAGGAGACAATACACAAAATTTCAATTAAGCGACCTAAATTCAAAGTCTTGAGTAAAACAGATATTTGCTTCAATTAATCAACAAAAATGTTTGCAATGTATAAATTACAAAAAGGTAACAGCTTGTACCAAAATTAATGTGTAATATCACAAATCACAAGAAGGAATGAAACGATAAAATGATTAGTTCACTGTACATTGCCTACCCTGAATCTGGTGTTTTTACTAAAGGATATTCTAGCATAGAACTCAGAAGGCTTTAAACCCCCTATTTATTATCAAAGTGACCTGGATAGGTAGATAAACATCACATCGATGGAAAGTGACTCACCGATCAACTAGAGACTGCGTATCCTGATCCATACACCACCCTGTATTGAGTATCACACAACATAACACCTGTCAAAACAATGATGGTATTAATTAAGTATGTTACAAGAGAAAATACCAAGGTACTTTAGGTTTGGGGGAAGGGACATCACCCATATAAAGGGAATACCGAGTCCCCATTGAGACCCTCTGCGCATTCATCCTGTAGATGTTTTGTCTAAGTTAAAGCAAGCCATGCTTATTTTCTCATGTACTATAACTACTTCTTTTTTTCAAAATTATCACCTATCAATTTTGAGGTAAAAGTTGAATCGAAATTCTTAATGTACTTACAAGGAAAAGTGTCAGTCTCAGCTCCATGATTTTCAACAGGCCGAATATCTTCATCGGACTATAGCAATATTAATCCTACACCTCTAGTCTCTCCTCAGTACGGTAAGTGAATGAACTGGCAGTGAACATAAACCCGCTGCGGAAGTATTTAGCTAGCGGCAACTAATATTTAACCAGTTATCTTTTATGTGCGTCAAACTTCAGATAAGAGAACCGAGTAAACAATTCTCTGCTTGGTACTGACTCCTGTTGACGTAGGAATCTCTTATCAGTGTAAACATTTAAAGGTAGCTATATCGGACAAAATCATGTGTCCTGTTTTAACAAAGTCCCCAGTTTTGAACCAAGGTACTGCTGTGTGCGTCAGAGACCTGATTAGAAGGACAATTGAAACTTTCACTGCTCAGTACTCAATCATGCTAATACAATGATTCGTATATCTCTGTAAATGTTACAGGAGGCAACAAACTTAAATTCTATGAAAAAGGATGTAAATGCTGGCATGCCTACCTGAGTTTCACTTGATGAGGCCTGATATTTACAAGTCTGAGTCTGTTGCATCAATTGAGCTAAAATGATAATAAGGAATGACAACTCTTTGTTTGTCATCACTATCTCTCTAACGACACACAATTATTCCGGTGTTATTAACGGTGTAACAATTATACCTGTACCTGTAATTTTTGATGAGGTTTATCAAGGGGCCTGATGCTGGTTTGATCAACTGAGCTACAATGATATTAACGAATGATGACAGCACACAAATCTTGCGTGTATCAATTTTAGCCAATTTATTATTAGCTATTTTTTATTCAATTGCATTGCATGGATCCCATGACATCAAACTATCTCAACCTTACATACTAGCGGTAAGATTTTTGTAGTGTCTAAGTTCTATCCTTAAACTGCTGTAAATACCTAATGCCGTTATCTTGTAGAAACAATTAATGATGCTGGGAGGGCATGGCCGTCACGTCCAACTTTGAATTGATTTGTTACCAAAAAAAATGCGTATTGGAAGGCAGACTCTCATAATTACTTTGTATTTACACAATTACTATCCTATCTCGATCCATAGCACCATGAAGAGTGAAGGAAAGAATGCATGTGTGCATTGCATTGTGGGATACATAATAATTTAGTTATCACTATTTTGTCAGCCAAAAAGCAAAATGATAGAAGAAAGGAATACCAAAGTTGTGTCTTCTCCCACTAGCAATGGTAAGCCTTATATCCATCCTCACCCAACGGCAGTCAATATTTGGAGGACTTGAATAAATACAGACGATGCTGGGGACTCAAGAACTAACACAGAAATTCTCCTCAATAATACCCGTGATATTCATAAACTGATTGCCTTGGTCTGAAGCAGGACATCTGACCATTCATTGCATCAAGACAAAGGGTAGGTGTATGAAGCTAAATATGCAGCCTGTTAACATATTTTGATCTGTTCCTGCAATACGCTAACGCTAAGTGATCGCTTAGAATTATCAATTTTATAGAGCAGTCTACACAGCTTTGCTATTAATTCAAAGTCATGATTAACAAAGTTTGTATCTCTTATCAATTAAGTTTCAAGGAAGCAAAATTGGACCGACTCATGTTCCTCGTCACTAACTAAATTCCTTATATAGCTTCAAAACTGCATGGTGCCTAAAGTATGTGATAAGAGCACCAAGTTTGCTTTTTACTGCTTGGCACTGAACCCTGCTAATAAATGTGAATGTAGGCAGATAATTCCATTTTTTGCTATCTTTGTCCCATATTCGACCCACTAGGGGCCGAATATCCAAACAGAACAGACACCTCTCTTTTACTCAATATCGCTCATGTTTATTTTGTATGGAGTTAACTTCTTCCTGTCAAGGAAGAAGGTAACTCCATACAAAAAACTGTTTTGTTTATCCAATCAAATTTATCCACAACATTTGTTTTTAGAAGTTTGTTACAAGTAGGTATTAGTTCAATTTACTAATGACTCATAGTTGAGATGCCTTTTCGACATTAAATTCAATTGGTATTCTTGAATAATAAACTAAGTTAAATACCAGAAAGGCAATCTATACCATACCAGAAAGAACATGCTCCAAGGGATCTCCCACCAGAACTTATCAGCCTTGATGTTCCCCCGGTCTTATATGCATCTGAGGTCATCACTGTTGATAGGCATGGCCAAAAAAGATGGAGATTGCATTTGCCAATCGATAACTTTAAATATGAAAATAAAAATGCAAATAAACTGACTTCCTCTTGAAAAAATGGCGATTGGATTTTGATTTTCGTCTGAAAAAAAAATTTAATTATACATTGATATATCACAGCGATTGAACCTCCCAAAAAGGTAGAGATGGGATGTCTGATAGCTGACAGTAATTTAATTACGCCCAATACACAACAGATTTCCTCAAAAGATAAACTGAGACTGGTCTCTGATCTGAAGTGGTTGACACTGTCTGTTATCACTTGCTCCCATCTTCATGGTTTTATTCTCTCTATCCGAAATCTCCTGAGCCTGAACTTGTGATCTCACAGCTTCTGCTCCTCCTTCTCCTTGACTCTCCTGAGTCATCCAAGTAAGCTGTGAAGTTATCTCACACGTTTTCATGAAATCATTTTTATAACTTCCGAATGTACACAAAATACCTGTCCTAAAGTGTCCTACCATGTCATCCAATGTAACTATGGTGGGCAGTGCTTTGATGTATGAAAATAGTAGAGCAAAAGGTGTAATTTCTGTACCAAGTATATTGTACCCAAGAACGCATTGATATGGACAATATCACCAAGTGCGCCGGTTGAAATCCAAATCCCTCAGAATGGTGGCCATCAATGCACCCAACCCTTTAACGTCCTTTGACATGCTATTATCCGGTTTCTTTATGTCTCTGTGCCACTGCATTAATCTTGGTAGAGACTGTTTCAGATCACAGTCTATCCTTATTTTCTATTATTGTATATATGTACACTACAAATAGATTTTTATGCAACAGTTTTAGACATGAGGATTTTCATGAACAAATTTTACTACAGGCAAGCCAGTTTTTTATTTCTCAATTGCCCCTTGTGATAATAAAGGTCTGTACATACATAAGTACATACATACATACGTACGTACATACGTGACTACGTACATTCGTATGTGCGCACCCACAGATGCACGCACGCACGCACACATGCAAGCACCCACACACGCATACACACTAGACATACACATATATACAGACGCATACATACTTACTTCTATTATGGTAAATTATAAAGGTCCTAACATTGTTGACATGCAAAAAGCGGCATTTTGCAGCTAATTTGCAAGTTATTTAGACAAATCGTCTTCCAAGCAAGGAATTATTTGCCACTATGAGTGAGATATAGCTAGGCAAGCAAATTAGTACACGGACGATTGATTCCAACATTCAATCATCTGGAGGACATACTATTTTGTAAAAATCAACTAAAGTAAGTAAGTTCTTGGTTCACCAGACCCTATCAATCTGAAGATATTGCAAGTGGTGTCCTTTTTTCTCAAGGTTACTCATCTGTCACATTAGCACAAGGGAGAATAAAAATCAACTGCTTGTGTATTGCATTGTGGGATACTGATAAAATTCATTATTAAATATTCGACAGCTTTTTTTTCTCAAACTACCTGCACCTCCCACCCAAAAACATGTTCAGCTGTTCTAATAGTGCCCTCTAAACCTTTTTCGAGGAGCACAGAAGGGCATTGAAATTTAAGGGAGAAAGGTTTTTTAGAATTATCAAAATTCATATTGAGTTTTGTTGTTTAAACATGTTGAACTGTAACTTTTGGACTGAAAATTGATGGTGCAAGGGGTGACCGCTGACTTAGGTGCAGTCGGGTTAGGAGCCATTTGGGGCAAATCGTGGCCTGGCTAATTATTTTAAAACAACCCCAACCATTGGACGGATTGGAATAGAAAACAAAGTTCCTGCGCGTTGCATTGTGGGATATTCATTCACTTATCTAAGAATATTTGGTAGCCTAAAATCTATTTGATCTAAAATGAGGAAAAGGAAAAACATATATAATTCTCTCCAAATAAAGAAGAAGGTTTTGATTGTCTGTGCCTCCGGTGAACGTAATTAATACAGCAGGCTGTGAAATTCAATCCAATTGCAAATGGGTGTCCAAAGCATTGCGCAGCATTGTCCCTCAGATAAAAGCGTTTTATTAAAATATTTTATCAATTGAATGATTTGTCCTACACATCGTAGCAAAAGCCTAAGCGAACCAAGCTGTCAAGTTTCAGGAAAACTAGAAAGTTCAGTATCTACATTGCATTGTGGGATATCATATTACCGCAGGACTATAATATATGGTGTCAGGAGGTGCAAATGACTGTTGTTTTTTTATATTTTCTACTTCAAATAGGAAGGGAATCGATAATTAGTCTGACTCAACAAAACCTGATACACAAAACCGGAATTAAACAAAGTCCAATGTACTGCAATATTTGAACCACAGCAGCAACCTGATGAACCAATGACTAAAGATTTTGAATATCAAAACAAGAAGCCTAGCCTAAAATGTTATAGAGTTGTATGAGAGGCAAAAAACTCAATTCATATCAAAGACAGATATTGAGATTAATTATAATGATGCAATGAAATTTAGTAAGGAAATACCTTGATACCTCACGTATAAGGCACCAGTGCACCCTTACTCCTGCGCTTTATTCTTAGTTCCTCTCAGTACTAATTGGAGACACATGCTAAGCGGGCGAATGATGTACTGGATTAATAGGAACCCACCCACATCATTTAATAATGAAGTTATAAACCATGATTTTGATTTATTTTAAAATTTATATCAGGCCTCCCCCTTCAATGCTATTTTGAGTGGTCCCAGTTTCTCTCACCTGAGTATATTAACATTTTGTATTCTGGCAATTGCTCTGTGTTTGTTATGTGCATCAAATCTCTGATAAGGGAGGGGAAATATTCATTTCACTGTTTTGTATCCCTAGACTGTTGTCGTGTGTTTCTCTTATCAACAGACAAATCATAGAGGTGCAATGGGCAAATTATTGCTGTTTGCTTTACCAAAGTTACTTCTCGGTAATGAGAACTGTCGAAAACACCATAGTTCCTACGATAATATGATGCTAAATGAAAACAGACTGTTCATAACTGCATCATAAGGAGCTTTGATTGCGCAAATAATCATATCCTTTGTCATCAAGCAAGAGGTACTGGGTTCATTCCCCGTTCTCTTCTCGAGGGAGTTACCCTGGCTTTCCCTACCCACATAGCACATAACCCGAATTCAAATTCAGCCAACAACTCTCACACATCACACACATCTCAAACTCTCATTATTGGCAAAACCGACAATGGGGGTGTGTATATTATCAGTATTAATACAAACTGTCCAGGGTCCTTTGGAATTAGGGGTATCAATCACCTGTTCTCTGGTGACTGCGGATTCATTCGAATACCCTAACCCCAAATAAGACAAGACAAATGCATCGTTTTCAAAAGAGAATGAACAAACAGAGATAAATACAGGAAAGTCTGGTTGGTGTACCACCGTCATATCAGCATCAATAGGCATCTTCGGGAGGAATGGGGCGAATTTGATCACTACTTCGATGTCTGGCATATCGCAAAAGGTACCTAAGGATAATGGAGGAATATTTTTATGACATGGCGAAACCCCTACGGTACTATGTTCATCGTGCTATGGGCGCCTCATCCAGAAGCAGTTCAAACATATGAAAATATTTCTCATTGAAACTGCAGGGGAGCTATCATGGTCACTCTAATAGCTGTTGATGATACTGTCAACAAAGCTCTCAGCATACCAGGAGAAAAAACCCACCAATGAAGATTACATACAAAAGAGCCAAAGCCCAAAATTCTAAACCGATCGCTTTCAAAATCATGCTGATGATGGAGGGCGAAAAAGGCGGGCCTTTCTTTCAATGCTCTCAGCATACACTGCTTAAGCCTAAGCGCGATTTGTGCTATAATGTCTCTACTAATTGTATTTCAGGAGTTACTAAAAAGACAACCAAGCTGGCCCAGTCGAAGACTGGAAACAAACAGGTCGGCAAATGGGCCCCTGCTATCTCCAATCATCTATACCATACTGTTGGGAACTTGGAGCCGAAGTAAGTACTCAGGCAAGATATGTGGCTCTCCTGCATGAACCACATATGCAATGTCCATGAAAACGACAGCGACGAGTATCCTTCCTGCACCCATGGACCTCTCATAAACAAGACTGACGAACAGAGAGTAGAATATGAGAGAGATTGGCTTATTCCAGGTAAAACAAAACTGTTGGAACAGATTTGTTTTAAACCCCATTGATCTCTTTTGTTATTTTAATTTGCCATGAACAGAATCCATTTTGAGCATCCTGTTTACAATGTACTCCACCCACTGATAGCGACATCCAGAGAGGGAGAGGGAGAGAGATGGAGAGAGAAGGAGGGAGAGGGAGAGAGAGGGAGGGAGAGTGAGGGAGGGGGAGAGAGATGGAGAGAGAGGGAGGGAGAGGGAGAGAGAGGGAGAGAGAGGGAGGGAGAGTGAGGGAGGGGGAGGGAATGGGAGGGAGGGAGGGAGAGGGAGGGAGGGGGAGGGAATGGGAGGGAGGGAGAGGGAGGGAGAGAGAGGGAGGGAGAGTGAGGGAGGGGGAGGGAATGGGAGGGAGGGAGAGGGAGGGAGAGAGAGGGAGGGAGGGTGAGGGAGGGAGGGAGGGAGGGAGGGAGGGAGGGAGGGAGGGAGGGAGGGAGGGAGGGAGGGAGGGAGGGAGGGAGGGAGGGAGGGAGGGAGGGAGGGAGGGAGGGAGGGAGGGAGGGAGGGAGGGAGGGAGGGAGGGAGGGAGGGAGGGAGGGAGGGAGGGAGGGAGGGAGGGAGGGAG
This sequence comes from Membranipora membranacea, assembly GCA_914767715.1. NCBI lineage: Eukaryota > Metazoa > Bryozoa > Gymnolaemata > Cheilostomatida > Membraniporidae > Membranipora > Membranipora membranacea. Next base: position 21,571,040 of record OU612072.1, read on the forward strand.
GGAGGGAGGGAGGGAGGGAGGGAGGGAGGGAGGGAGGGAGGGAGGGAGGGAGGAAGTATTGCTATCAAGCAAGAATATTAATTGGTAGAAAACATTTCAATGTTTACATCGCAGGCGTGCGCCTGCGACAACTTACTAGAAAAACTTTCATGAAAATTAAGCATACAAATTAAACGAAGTTCACTCATAAGGAAGGCCTGATAATCATTTGGTAACCCCCTTCTTAAAAAACTACCTCCTTCCATATGTATGCAATCCGTATATAATTACAAGATTCTGATCAGCGAATGATGCTAAAACTTTTATGTTTTTAAAGACTTAGATTGAGGCTGCTCTTTTGTATGACATCTTATTCTCCATATTTTATTCTATCATGTGAGTGAATTCCAACTTTAAAATCCAAATATTGAGGAAGTTGTGGCCTCTCAAACTTCCAAGGCGTTGGCAATTTATCGGCAGTAAGAATCAGCTGGCAATCCCTATGGTACGTCACAACCATCATACTTATTACGATACACTAATAAATATGTTGATGATCAAAATGTTCATATCTGTAATACTCTCGTACCCAGGTCCAAATGGCTTTGCAGGCAACGCCGCCAACACTGAGCTGTATTGTCTACATGCTCACCCAGTTGGTCGGAGTGGCGGATGGTAGCGTCGTTGCCTATAGGTATGTTGACCCTGGGTTCGATTCCCACCCAGGTCTGAACTTTGACCATCATGTTATCTGTGTGATTATTAGTGTATTAACTCATAATAAGTATGACCACAGACGAAACACATGTCTATGGTTGTGACATACCCCAGGGAAAAAATCCGCTTATTCCCAATGCCGATTGAAGGCAATCACCCTGGAAGTTTGAGAGGCCATAACTTCCTTAATATTTGGATTCTAAAGCTGAAAATCGCTCACATGATAGAATAAAATATGATGAATAAGATGTGATTCAATAGAGCAGCCTCAAACTAATTCTTTAAGTCATACCTGTCTCTATTATTAGACAACAGAGACAGTGATTTGAATTACTAATTATTGGTGGATTTGTTTATCTGCCTTAAGGAAAAATTGGCAGCTGCACTGTTTTATAAGAAATGTGCCCATAGTATAGGCGAACTGCATTCTAGGAAAACTTACAATGAAGATTGGCTCATTTTGTTGTATTTCTTTATTTCTTAACTGGTCTGATGGTCTTTCAATTGGCAGGTCATTTTAGCGTCAAATTAATTCATTGCAAGGGTGAAGCAGGGGAACTATCTCTGAATCAAATCAACGCTATTTTTTTCTATGTGTACATGTAAAATAGGAGCAACTCCAAAGTAATATGTGATGGCCATTAGAATTTGGCCACTGGAGAAAATAACACTGCATAACGGTGCATCAATTTGCATAACTCAGTTTGATATCAATTAAACTAACGACTGAATTTAGGAATTGTCACCCTCTATAATATCACCTAATTCCCAAACCAGAGGTAACTATTCCATTATATGCCATTTTCTAGCCGGGATAGGTATAATAATTCTCAGATAGGCTGCGTGGGGGTTAGTTTTAAAATTGTACACTCACTCCCTGACAGTAGTATGTAGAATCTGACAGAAGGTTTTAATTTGATTCGACATAAATGATTCTATTCAAGGGAAGAATGGTATAGGTAATTGAAAGACCCACTGTTCTCTATTTAATCCTAGGCTGTTCGTTTTCCCGCAGAGGCAAATAACAACTCATTCCCATGCTTGCAAAGAGATACGATTGCTTGTGGTCACAGTGCAATCCCTAGTGAAATTCTCTCATCATCAGAGATAGCACACAATCAAGCAGTTGCCTTCTAGAATGATTGAAAGCACCCCTTTTGTCTTAGGGTCTTGATTACACAATTTGTGTTTGGGTTTTATTTTAAGGGCAACGGAGTACTAGTTGGTTAGTCTGGTCTAAATGTTTTTAATAGGTATAATAAGATCATCAATGAGACTCTTTGGAAAGACAAAGACAGAGCACAATTTTGGATCTCATCTTGTTTGGTTTACCAAAGACAAAAAAAACTAAATTTGAGGTTAGCATACAGGAATACATACAAAGGCCTATAAATAAGTATTTATTAAACAGGGTTAAGGTCATTCAACAATATTGTGAGAGTGAGACTGCTACTGAGTGAGTGGAAGTGTTTATAAATACAAAAATTATAATAAATTAGGGCAAGGGGTTTTTGCTCCTTGATATAGCCTAGGCCTACTAAGGAAGCAATCAATTCAATGACTGAATAAGTGGATGAGTTAGATAGATGACGCTCCATTTCATGAGCCCATGTTAAAAGTGTTTACCATAATGAAGTTGTTATGAATACTTACATTGTCTACTGACACTCCCCTTCTCTAGTGGAAAACAGAAAAGGAGAGTTCATAAGTAATGTAACAGAATGATGGTGGCAATCATATACAGCCAAACCTACTAAATTTGAATACGTTTCTTACTACTATCTATCTATTATCATAGATAGTAGTAAGTGACGACTCGGTCCATTTTGATGACTGGTACTTTTATTTGCTCTAGTGTGTTTATGATTTTTTTTTATGTCCTTTAAATGGCTCATCGTGGGTACGTTCTCAGTCATAACAGTTCTTAAACATTTCTTCTCTAAGAATAAAATGACAAGAGTCAAAGAGATCAAAGGATAATAAACACCTAATTCCTCCTTCGATAATTGAAACATATTGTATATATGGTGATCATAAAGGTCACATTGTTTCAATTGAGTTGATTGTTGTGGCTGATTATTTTAGAATTTATAAGAATTATGCTACCCTGAGGTGGCAATAATTACTTTCTGCGCTCAATCAATATGTTTAACTGAACTCCCAACAATAGGCATTCGCTCACGCTGTTGCGCCATTTACTAGTAGTCATAATTACTTCTGAAGTCATGAAGCTGGCAGTCAACTAGGATGCAGGTTCTAAAAGTGGTGCTAGTTTTGGGATTTACTGGTGAGGTCAAATATTATTTAACTTGATTTGATATATTTGTTATGAAGCTGGAAATGCGATCATGCCAAACTGCCATGTTTCAGGACCATTATTAAATTCTGCACTTCGTTAGGAGATTTCTTATATACTTTAGATAACTAATTTCAGTTAAATTACTACATAAAATCGGTAGCATGTTTTTTTAGATTGACAGTACATAACTTGTGCAAGTTTCATAGGATAAGTTATTGCTCTACAAAACCTGAAGTCAAAGGGACCTCGGAAAATTTTAATTTTTCGAAACATTCGTCCTTCAAAGTCGATGCGTGACTGCCAACTTGATCAGAAATGTGTCCTGATTGAATCAAGAGGAAAACTCCAATAATCTTCGCACCATATGTTCAATTTGGAAGAGAGTGCTTGACATTGACCCGGTAAATTATTCGAGATTTTGGAAAATTCTTCCCGGTCAATACAGCAAATATGCGAATTATTTGAATTAAGAATAATAATAATTATGTGATGTATATAATAAATAACTAATGTACTGTATATTTTAGTTACTGTGCTGACACAAAGCAATACCTGCTCTTCGAAAAGAATAATATACCCAACTGTAACCATCAGGAACGAAAGTGATCCAAAAGTAAAAATCAATGGGGAGATTTGGGCCTACGGTACCGGTATTAAGCTGAAATGTGAAGGTGAATATTTCTCACTCTTATTTGATTTTTATATATAATAATGTGTACATAATATGTTTCATAAGTAAATGATGTAAACGACATTGTAGCAGGTAATTGATAGCTTGTTAAGTAAAGTATAGAAATAATTTGTGAAAGCATTACATAGTTCATGTAATTTTTTATCAGGAATGATTTAGCTGGTGAGCCTTGTAAAGATTCATAATTTGATAATTCAAATTCAATTGTATGTGTTTCATTTTGATGTATTTTTTTTTAAACTTGTCTTTGCCTGTGTTATATTCGGATATTTCCTTGGTGTGGTTGAACAGGGCCTGGAGAAAAGTTCACATGGCTCAGATGGTCTTATGGAAAATTGCAAGAAATTGAAGATGATAAATGGGCTATTATAGATAAAGGTTCGCTGATGTTGAAAATCCATCCAAATATAGCAGTTTATGATGAAAACCTTGGTCCTGAAGATACACTGGGTTATCAACATTCAGGTTTTGTCATATGCCTTGCATGGGAAATCACAACACAGACCCTCTACATTTCAAATTTAGTACCTACCCGCTATCCCTGTAAGTATCAACTTTACACCTCAATCCAGGTCAGGAAGTTACATCGTTACGTTGAAAAGATTGGTGAATTAATTGAGTGTTGCTCGGCATAACTGCAAAACATCATAATTTTTCTTATGCCATTCTTGTTAGGGTTGTTCACAGTAGAGATGCCCTTAATAAATTGGACAAGCATTTTATACTGAGTTATAAAAATAGTGAATCATATTATTGAATTAAGCACCTGAGCTGTTCTATGAATGTTAGAATATGAGATTAAACCTAGCATAAGTGTAGAAAAATAAAACCCCTATGGTTCATTGCTACTCATGACCGTTACTAGATAATTAATACAAAGTGGTTTGCTCAGTGGTTGCCATGTTCTCTATTGATTAATTATTATCTCTCTCTTCTCAAGTTTGCAGCATCAACGAAGTTAACCACAATTACCAGCAGTCCGATGAAAATATATGCTGTCATCCATGTTTCAAACATGACTGTGCTCCCCGTGTATTACTCAATGATAGTGATGTGGTTTGGTATTCAGAAGCTCTTAAAGAGACAAAAAAAGGTACATGAACTTGCAAAATTTCCTCAGCTAGTATTCCATCCGATCCCAAACCCAGGCCTCAAACCACTAGGTGCATTTCCTTTAATTAGATTTCTTATGACTGTGACTTTTAACTGGGAGCATCTGGCTCAGACGCCTCACAACCACTCATTCCTATCAAACCAGAATTGGCAGCGGAAATTAGTCCCAACATCTGATACTTAATTTTAGTAACAAACCTTGACATGAACTTTAAGTTCTAGAGCAGGAAAATCTTATAATAACATATAGGAATTAACAAGCAAGCTTTTTAACAATTGTAAAATACACTAAAATTACTGGCTTTAAAGACTTATGATACTATGCCGAATCTGGTGCAGAAATATTGCAGTAAAGAAATCATAAATGGATGGATTTCATTTTGCATCGGTGAGGCCTTTATTTCAATTCAAGTAGAGATGTTGATTCAAAACTATATAAGGATATTTGTGTAGGTAGTTCGCATGCGATTGTTTACTCAACATGAAATTCTTTGTTTGAAATAAGCCACGCAAAATGAATATTTAGTTTACAGCTGCATCTGAAGGACTGCATGATACACTTTCTTATTATACTCATTCTCCAACACAAAAGTTTCATTTGCATTTTCTTTGTATATGGACAATAATCGCAATTGGTATTGATCAGTTACTGAATTTCAGTGTCACGCTATGAGGTTATGTCATGGCGTACATCGTTTAATTTCGAGTTTAGACTTCTTTGATCATATGGATGGAGAAACCCAAAAATATATATTATGGCGAGATATGACCTTAACTATTCTATGCTAAAATCCAACTTGAGTTTAAACCACCAACTCAAACAAATGTGTGCTTATTGAGTTCTATATGGCTCAAAGACTCAATTTTTTTTAGGCTCAAATATCGAAATTGTCACCTAATAGGAAAATATTATGACATGTCCGAACTGATCCTAAAAATGAGGTTATGAAATCAATACACCTGGTGATGACATCATTATTGTCAACTAGTAAAGTGGGAACCATTTCACTCTGTCCGCAGCTTATTGTCTTCACACCCTGATTTGGCGAACAGTTTGTGCAAATTGTTTGCTGATTAGGTGACAATGCCAAGATTACAGCCTCAAATCTCGAGTTTTAAGCCATACAGAATTCAATAATAGTGGCTTAAATATGCAAAAAAAGCTATTGATAAATTAAAGGTATTTCAACGCCCTTAAACTGATTAGAATTACTACTACATGCTAGCTGAGAGCACATCTCGGGTACCATCACATACTTTAGCCTGTTTGGATGTTTAAAAATTTGAAGTGCAGACAGTTTAACTGCATTTTATTATGTGATTCAGAAAAACTAGAGCTTTAGTTTGAGCAATTGTTTTGCTAATTTGGAAATTGATACGGCTATACCAAACATGGTAAGTTGGACTGACACATTTTAACTGTTTTGATGGCTGCTAGTCATCATATTGAAGACTTTGATAGTGATTTAAGACATTGGGGAAACTGAATCTAATGATTACATTGATGAGATCCTGAATGAAATTTCGGATGTCTTTTCTTTTCAGGTTTGGTTTACTGCCACGAGAAAAAGTTTAAATCGAATTTTGCAAGCTCGCTTAATTGCGGCGTGCGTGCAGGCAATGGACTTTATAAAAGCAATGATAGCTACCCTTATGGCATACGTGTTTATGAGACTCCTTTCTCTCATAAAGTAGAACAAAAAGGATGTGATGTTATAACTCATGAGTCACATATTTCACCTATGCTTGGTAGGTGGTAAGCATATAATGCTACATTACTATTCTGGTTGATTTTGCCAATTCATCAATGACCCCTATCTCATGAAATACTTTTGACTTGGAGAACTGATTATTTGCATGTGGGCGTTCTTACTAGAGATTATTTTGATCTTTACAAACATATCAGACAGAACATACAATTGTCAATTATCATCTCTGTTACTGTAGATGAACTGTGTTTTTACCGAAAAAAAGTCTGCGTAATATATTTTTTGTCTTAGGGACCATCAACTTCAACAGAAATAACGAGGTAACATCAATTACCACCAAAAATCTTGAGTCATAAAAATGTTCAGAGTTCAACATTCTGTTTCAGTTCCAGAGATCATGTATGAGGAGTGTTCAATAACACTTGAGGCTGGAGAGTATATCCTTAATGATACGAACATCAGGCCTGCAGATAATCTTGCTGAAGCCCATTGGTATTATACTAAATTGGGCCAACCATTCCATAATTATGGTGAGCATGAATAGACCTAGCCTGTCTCAACAAGCTTTGTTCGGTGGAGGGGTAGAACAAAGTTTGTCAACTCTTGCGCTGCTCGATGTCGAGCAGCTGATATTAAATTTAGTCTTCTCTTGCGAATTGGTAGATAACTTCTATACCACACTAATCAATTTGTATGGGCAAACGAAGTTGTATTCTCGAAAGATATCTGCGTCTTCCTACACAAATTGATCCGTGTGATAAAGATGTTATGTACCCAGTCGCAAGAGAAGACAGTATTTATTATCGGCTGCTTGACATTGATCAGTGCAAGGGTTGACAAGCTCTCCCCCCCCCCCACACCGAACAAAGCTTGTTAAGACAGGCTAGAAGAGACCTGGCAGGGTTTCCAAATCATTGGAGGCTTGAATATTGATCAATCTTAATTTTAGTGACGAAATTCATGTAAAATTCTGCCAAATTGTCCGCAAAACAGCCAGAAAATGCTATAATTGACTATCCAAATATTAAAATTATTTCCCAAATTATGTCCATATGAGTGTTCAATGGTGCAGATTCTGAATAAAAAATCATTTTTATCCTACCTTAAGCGGCTCTCAAGATAAGCCTCTTTTCAGCACGTTTTTCCTCCGCGGATTGTGTGTTAAAAGTAATTAAACTGGAGAGAGGACAACTTGAAATTGAGGCCTACATTCGAGCTCAGAAAATGTCTATTGCATTAATCTTAACATTCACTAATTGGCAAGCTTAGGAAAGAGCTACAAAAAGTCCAATAAGTTTCGTGTTAGAGCTTTTATTGTGCCTCCCCATATTTGTTTACATATTGAATGTCTCATTTACTTTAGAGATCCAAGGCAACATTTTGAATGACCTATAGACACAGATGAAACCAGGGTCTTTAAAAAAAATTTAGATTCTGTTTCAAGTGTTCACAACCACTAAGGTTGGCTCCCTTGATGATCTACAATATAAAAAAATTTGTTTAACCTTTTGGTAAAGCTACTGATTTCATCTGTGTCCATAGGCCAGTCAACAGTTTGCAATGCTGCTCTTAATTAACTGAGAGCTTCAAAATGATATGAAATATGGGGCGGTGCAACTGTAGCTTCAACTTTGCATAATGTCAAACAGGATGTCAATAATACCATAATCGTGTCTGGAAATATTTTTAAGGTCTTTGCATATAAAGCCACTTTGATTAATTATCGAGCACACAGGAACTTGATAGAACAAGATGCCCACAAATTAATTAAAAGAACCTGTTCATCTCTGCAGTTGTTTGTCTATCTTTTGTGCTCAATTGTTTTTAAAATAGCTTGGTATGTTAAATCTTACAAAACAGTTGTTATGTTTACAAAATGTCTTCTTAAACTACTGTTGCCACACAGGGAAATGTATATTTTTTGATATTTTAATAGCCCAAAACTTGAAAATATCAGGCCGCGATCTCAGCATTGTCACATAATGGGCAAATAATTTGCACAAACTCATCTTCAAAATAAGGGTACAAGATTAATTATGTAGCTCATATAATGCCGTAGTTACCTTCATATACATAAAAATATTGATGCCATGACCAAGTGCGTCATATTAGTATCCCGATTTTAACAATCAGTTTGTGTACAATATATGCCAATTAGTTGACTATGCTGAGATTGAAGCCTCGAATAGTTTTCTTTTAGCTAAACAGAATTGAAAATGCACAAATTTTTTTTATGGACAGCAGCAGCCAAACATCGTTTCGGATATTGACTATGATTGGTAACTGATGGTAGATTTCAAATCATTTCAGCAACTAATAGAAATCAGTACAACATCATCTGCTCAGATCAAACACAACCCCCCCCCCCCCCCCTAAACATGAGCTATATCTAAAGTCCTAAATGTGGTGTGGTATCTATTGTCCGTCAGACACTCTCTATAATTCAAGATAGTATTGTGACATTGATGTCTTTATGGCAACATACAAGAAATTGTTAAAGTTCCAAGAGCGCTGATCAATCTGTATTCAGGAAGAAACCTTTCATTCGACTCACCAAATAATAGCTTGAAGGAAACACAAATATTGTACTGTTCGGAACTTGGAAAAACAAAGCTTAATTGTGTAAAAGTGAAGGCCAGGTTTGCCGTGGAAGTGGAATCCATGACAACTGACAATGGCAAGTTTGTGACAGATGAAGAAGCGATGACAACCGATGGAACAGGCAAAGGCGGTAATATGCTATAAATGTCAACATCTGGAATTTGTGTTTTCATGAATACTTGTTTAAACCCCAAACAACATGAGTGATGACTCAACAAAACAATTACCTGAATATGATAAGCATCAGTTAACTCTGTCATGTCAGAATTGCTGACTTTACAGCTTTTTACTGATCTTCTTGATGTTTGCCATGTACATTATGGTGACAAGAGCAATGTTTGAATCTTTGTTAATATGAATCAAGTTGACAATGAGAATTGTTATAACAAAATGATCTAGGTATTGTATGAAGTTATTTTCTTGAACAGGAATAACCACTGCAACGACTATAGCCATCACACTGGTACTGATTGCTCTGGTGGTTGGAACAGCTGTCCTTTTGGCTGTGAAATATAGATCAAATAGGGCTAAGGCACGACGTGGCCAGATTAAACTGAAGACAAGGGCAGCTTTTGAACCCAAATATAATACCCACGCTGATAAAAAAAGGAGTCGATTGTCCAAAGACAAAAAAGGAATGTCAAGTACAACTACCAAATTTGCTTGGCAAGCTGATCAACCTCATCGAAAAGGAAAGAGTAAGACGCCTGGAGAAAGCAAAGGAAAATCATCAAAGCTCAATCACTAATTTTGGCTATCAATCCTATCACATAGAGAAAACCAAAAACAGAGCGGAGAGCAATGACAAAATCGGTCTCTTGCTATTATAACCTGACTGAAATGTCTTGAAGGCACTATAAATAACTACATTAATATAATTAGAATAACATTATACCCATTTGTTATTATTCTCTCAAATTTATTCTGGATACTTTGCATCCCTCTTTATTTAAGCCCACTCTATTGTTTCACTATCGAATTGTGTTTTGCGGGATCTGACATCACAATGTGTCTCATAAAGAATCGAGACTCACAAGCAACCACTTCCTCATTCAGCAGCATTTCCAAACGTAGCTGTCACAACATGTTCTAAGTAATGTATCCTCACTAATTAAAATAAACTCAAGTTTCAGGAATTCACAAGTATTGTGATCTTTACTCAGGATCTTAGAATACAGGAAATAAGAAGGCAGTAGTAAACATTAGCATGGTAAAGATTAAGAATATATTTGCTCCGATGACGAAGAAGGAACCACTAACAATAGCATTGCAGGGGGAAGCCTGGTATGACTTCAAACCAAATCCATGTCTTTGTATATGAATGCAATATTACTTTTTACCACAATTGTAAGGCTATGTCGAAACTCATGCTGCATACAGATTTGAATTACGATTACCCGAATTGAAATAAGGTACAATATTATATTTTTGGTCATTTAAACTATCCGTAATATTGACATCTAACATTACCAAATCCTGTGCAAATTCCAAATGACTACCTGTCCACAAACAGTATTGCCAGGAACTCACAAATTTTCAACGTTCCAGGGCCGCGGATTAGAAATAATATAGAATGAGCAAGAATCCTTGAGGGTCCCAAGCTTGTGCCTTTACAATTTACAGAATTTTACGGAGTACGGACAATTCACTTCACTTAGCTTTCTAGGGAATGAATATTTTTTACCGCCCTTAGATCTAAGGGAGTGATTCCAGCATAAGTCAAGTCACCATCAGTGACGTTTTCATCCTTTATTATGTTCGCAGTTTAAACTGAGGCCAAAATACCATCAGGGATTGTACAAATGGCATTACAGCTCAATCGCTCTACTGAGTTGTCTTCTTCCATTCACATGAGGGGACAACACTTTGGTCTAATATCCCAGATTGCCAGACTGATGATTAATTGATCCAATAAAACATGTGCGCATTATACTAAGTAATATCATTATTTTCATATTATTATATTTCACTATTTAGAGCAGCATTTCCTAGTACGAGTGAAGTTACAAATAAGGTATAATACTAATTTAATTTATAACATCATTTCTGGCAATTAGCAGGAAACTTGGCCACAACAAAAATATGCAGTATGATGAGACTTTACTGAGCAAGATAATTAATACGCCTCACCTCAGCGTTATAAATATTTAAATCTGTGCCCTGGTGAACCATTTGGAAATAAAGTTAACTTTTACAGTAAGTCGCATTGAGCAAAAAAAAGATTAAGCTGCCTAACATCACTCAAATTTGTTCACTGTGCTCCCTAGGGACACTAATACTTGTGGATTTTGGATATCTTTGACTTTCAATAACATCAAGTTATATTAAGTTAAGACTAATATGCCAAGAGTGTATTATTTGGTTAGAATAGCTAAATAGCATGAATATGCATTGACTCTGTTCGTCTTTATCAAGTCCTAAGGGATCTGTTGTGTTATTGGTAGAGATTATGAAGGAGATGTATATACCTGAGGGTGCTGGGGGGCCAAAATAATCATCTGTGAAAGCTTCAACATACACACGACTTCTGCGGCGCTAATAGCCTGGCAGTGAATAGCAAGCGCCCGCTAACTGATTGCGCATCTCACCATACCCATCACCTCCTAAGGCGTCTGTTGTGTTATTGGTAGAGATTATGAAGGGATAACACTAATACTACCGTTTTCATTGGCAAATTTCTACGTGTTATAATGTTCAGAGCCCATAAACAAATGTAAAGCCAAGACATGTGAGCAGTCCTTCTTCACTACCGCCTGCCTAAAATCATACCTCTATACCACTATGGGCAAGGCTCAAAAACTCAGCCTCTGAACATTGCATGTTTTAAATTTGTTGCAGAGGGGCGTTAGGGTTTGACCTTGTGAAGTTTTCCTCTCTTTTACAAGGTCATGCGATTCATCCAAATGATTTCTGCGTTAAATTTTGACAAAGAAATTGTTCACAAATACTTTTCTCATTATTTTATTCATGGACAATCTACCAAAACCACATACTTTTCACATATCAAGCTCTGGTCCCCCCTTCCTGGGACTCCAATGGGATCATAATAAGAATTTGCTGTCAGCTATTGACCATCCTCTGCAATAAGTTCACTGAATTATTCAATTCCTGTGGCCAAAACACTGGCTCTATCTTCCGAGACTTTTCTAGGGGAAGCCCAACACTCCCTAGCGTGAAGGCACCCAACCCGCCTGGCCCTGTTGATGACAAAACAGAATGTTGCCCAAAATCCTCATACTGGGAGTGTGATACTTCCTAGAAAGTATCCTAGATGTGAGGCCATAAAGAACCTCCTGAATTTGAGTTTGCAGCAAGTTGCCCAAACTGAAACAGACACTAATCACCCATTGGCAGTGCATTTGATCTCAACCAATAAGACCTACAACTTTAAGAACCATGGGCACAAGCCTGGATATTCCCCACTGTGTATCGCAAGTAAAATTTGCCCAAAAAAAGTGTTGTGGCCAAATGCAATGCTCCCCAACAAAAATGACCAAACCCGAAATAAGTTGGGGCATACATATTCTAGCTCGTCCTATAATCCACCTTTCATCCACACCACAGCACTCATCTCAGCTGCCTGTATAGCTGTTAATCTTAGAGAGATAAATTCAACTCACCTTCAGGGCTACCACTGAATTTTATGGTGACACAACTGTGGAGCCTTAGCTGTCTTCGAACAAGAGAAAGTCACAGAATAGTAGGATCAAAAAATTGTGAGTAAATGTGGCCTTTTGAAATTTGAGTTTAAATGACAGCTAAGTTGTTGACAAACTTTGATGATCCGCCATGAGAATTCTGCTAATATGGTACTCCTCTGATCCGGTGGCCGACCTGGCTCCTGCCAGTTGAATAGAGTTGATGGGCGACTATCTATTCATACCTGGGTACAAGAGTTAGTAACACCTCAACGTCATTATATACATAATCTAATATTATTATTTACATAACATCAAGAGTGACTGAAATAAACAGGTTATTATTTGCTACCTTAGTGAAACCACTGTCATTCTCAACTATGTTTATGAAGACATTCTATTCATTTAGATGGCCATTATGTAGGATCATGCTGTGAATAGCCATAATTATATGATATTTTTAATTTACAGAGTTATGTCGGGTTCTTTGAAAGAGATATAACCAGTACATATTACAATAAATTATACCTAAGAGGTAGAAAAAATACTACTTGTTGTGAAGTTTGCATTTCCTATATTCTACTGGAAAGGTAGACACTATGATGGTAAATCTACACATTGAGTTATGTAATGCAATTACATAGAAAACCTTGCAATGATATCTACAACAATACTAGTCTTCTCACTGATCTCTAGGGAAGCTGAGCCAGTAGGCAAAATACACATAAATATCTCAGCAATAGAGAAATATTACTGTATTAATGTATTACTGTATTCTAGAAATACCTGTTACAGCTTCACAATTAAATAAATATACACTTATATTATATTCTTCCTTCAAGGAAACAAACATGTTTGCCCAAATGAATTTAAATTGATTTTTTTTTATTGAAACAACACTTTGAGAGTGGATGCCATTTCAAACATCAATTCTTCCTGTAAATACTGCATATGCAATCAATTTCACTTTTTCAAGAAAATATTCTTGGTATTCACCCTTACCCTCTAACCAAAACACTTTATCTTCTTTCCACAGAACTTCCAAAATTCCATCCTCCCTGTGTTTACCAGTGATTCACCATGTTAACTCAACAATTTGCTTGCAAACAGAGGTACTTTTTTCCCATGTTTTACTTTAAATATAATAGGATACTACTACTACTACATAGGCTCAATATTACTGCACCACTTTAAGAGCCAAAATCAAAAGACTCAGAAATGGCCCAAAATTCAACTCTCATATGAAATGCTATTTTTAAGTACTGAATTAATACTTTAGTGTTTTCACTTTGCTGCTCTGCCACATAATCTATAGACAGACTGGGGTACACATTGTTATTCAGATGAGTGGTAAATGCAAGGAGAAACAGGAGACTGATGTTACTCCTTGGTAAATAAATGTAAAATAAAATAATAATGGAGTGGACCTTTTTCTTTTGAGCTGTCACTGTTTTCAAACAAGGAGTAACACATTTACTCCTTTGTTGGAGCAACCTAAGAATGATACTCCTTGCTCCAGTGGGCAGTGTGTGGTTGCTAGTGAAAGTCTGGCTGGTCCTAAGCCAAATGCTGCACCCTTGCCATCTCTCACTCAGTCATTGGGAAAATTATATAATCTAATCATTTTCATATTTGTTTCAATTATATAAATATGTAGGCAGTGAAACATTTTCATAGTAATCCACAGCCAGACCTTAAAATCATTCAGGATGGCGATCGCGGTCATCAAGGGGTGGGAGGGAAGCTAGGCAACTTTATTGTTTGTAATTTATCACTTTTTTTAACTTGAGCACCAGTATACAGCCCTTTTGTCTCATTCCACGAAGTTCTAACCCTCATTTTCAGTTTCCTCATATCCAAAATAAAATAAATGTGCAGACTTGTTAATGGTTGTCTTCTCCCTTCAGACACGGCACTTTATGGAGACTTGAAAATGAATCTTGTCAATGTAGGCTCGCTAGTAATATACCTTAGACTATGATCTATGTAGCGATCCAAGATTGTCATCCTTTTGGCAAAAATGCTGGTGCTAAAGTTAAAAAAGTGATAAATTACAAAGAGACGGAAGTTTCTAGCTTTCCACTCACCCCCTTAACGACCGCCTACGGTCAGTCTTAGTCCTACGGTTGAGTCAGTCTCACTCAATTTCTTTTTCAGTAAGAGTAAGTGAAATTGATTGGAAGAAATATGCCCCCATTTTACCACAATTATATAATAAATAGGCATTACACTTTAATCCACCGCAACTTATTTATTTAGTAGAAAATATTCTAATATAGACCAATGATATTTGAGACCATTCGGACATGTTAAATAGTATTCTACAATGTGTGTTACCGGGATAACCAGACACAAACTCAATGATAGCATGATATTCTGAGTATTTCCGAGAATTCCGGTCCAAATCTTGATTGTTGGAGTGTCATGAACCCGCCCTTTTTTTTATTGATCTTTATTTGAGCCGATCTTATAAAGGTATTTAGGACTTAACGCAGATACCTTTATATGCTAAGGCCTACTCAATAGTGTTGTTGTCATATTTACGCTATGATGTATTCTCCGAAACAACAAAAGTTGACGCCATTGCCACTAGGACCTTGCACAGCCAGAAATGAAGATAGATAGAAATGAAGATAGATAGAAATGAGAAGTTCAATTGGGATGAAATTGCCGCTCCGTCTTATGTGATTGGTTACCCCAGTAGTCTGAACCAAAGTGTTGGCTGAACTGTACACTGCTACTCACACAAATTAAAGATATATACATATGTTATTAAATACCACATGCTATATTGTTTTTTGTTGATGGGTGACAGTGAAAGCTCAAAATAACTGTTGTCAATTAAGTGATTGACAATCATATTAATCTCCCGACTATGCATTACATTAAAGTTGCTTGTTTGTTGTAGACATGCCGAAGGGAGAGAAATTATGTAAAAAATGCTCAGAAGTAGTAATGGCGGCGGCCAAGAAATGCAAAAAATGCAGTAAGTGTGCACCACATTTTCTTATTTCTCATCGATGCTCTTTGGGTTAATGGTGTAAATTTTGTGAGTTTGATGGTAAGATATTATCTATTTCACCAATGTAATCTTTGTTGCCTTTGAGAAGGCATGCCCAATTGTTTATAGTTATGTACGGTAGCTTTTGACGATTAGTGATTGGTAAGAGAAACAAAATTTCATCTAGTTTGTTCCTCAAGGCACAAGCTAAGTTTATACAGATTGGACGTAAGAATTGTTTTTTCAATTATATGTATTGCCCATGTGTTTATGCAAAACCACCTATCTTTTCCAGAAACTCCAATAATTAAACCGGGGATTCAGGCCCGCATGGAAGCTGAGAGGAAAAGAGGGGAGGAAATGAGGAGAGACCCTAAAAGAAGGAAGAGGGGACATGCTATGGAGCAATTCATGCTATCGGTAAGTGACGGTTCACCAATTTCTTGCTTCATGTCATCATTCTAGGTTAAATACGAATACAAGATTTTAGTTGGTACAAATGTATAATAAGATTCTTCGTTACAAAATATGACAGTAGTCTGTTTGCCGCTATGTGACTGATTGGTTTCTGGCTGACTCATGTATTTGTTTACCTAAGTTCTCCAACTACATGTAACATGGGAGTTGCCTTCACTTTGTATGTGGCTGGGCAACTTCAAAGTAATATGTGATGGCCATTAAAATTTGGCCACTAGTCAAAATAACACTGCATAACGGTGCATCAATTACATAATTTAGTTTAATATCATTATTGTAATGATGTCCATGACGTTATGTTCCTCAGGTATGTATATAGTGATCCACATTCCTGCACATACAACCATTGGCCAATATTAAGCTGTTGGTGTCTTGCGAATAATGTGGCGAAATAGAATGACAACCGGTTTGGAATGATGTTATAGAGGATGGGCTTTGCTAAGCAGATTCTTTAAATCGTTGTATCAGACAAACATTTTGATATTACTGAGCATAGCTTTAGGGTTTGGTAACCTTAAGTACCATGACATTTTACCTGACAGTATTTTATTTTATTTTGACAGGCAGCAAGACTCTCTGGTTTTGGAATTGAGATTTCATTTTTTGCCTACGCAGAAAGAAAAGTCCAGGTGTGGTCCTCACACCTGGACAATGAAAGAATAAAAAAACTGGCACTTGTTGCCAACGGCCTGGCAGGCTTGCCGGCTAGCAACACAGACTGTAAGTTGTCAAATAGTCTTTCATTGATCAAGGGAATTTTGCATAGGTTTGACTAGTATAAAGCCAGTACCCGAAATTCAATAATATCGAGGTATCAAACTGATTCGAAGGAATTACTATCTAAAAATCCTGCAACATTTACTTGAAAACCTTGTACAAATATCTGGTATGAACTTGCAACTGGGTAACGAATGCATTTTAGTGCAGTTTGGTTGTAGACTCTGGTTATTTCTCAATTCAGGTTAAGTACTACTGGCAACCTTCTAACTGATCAACTGGGGAAAGCTATTAGCTTGCAGATGGCCTTTTGTTGCTATAGTGCTTTGATAGTTTTAGGCTTGATTGCATATAATTAGTAGTGTTTTTCTTGCTTCAGATTTTCAGATTTATTACTGTATGACTAAAAGGTTTTGTTCCACATGCCATGTACATAAAAATGTATATGTGTTTTTTTTTCTTCTTTTTTACCAACAGACGAAATGTTGTGCAAGATTGGGGAGGGCGGAAGAGAGACAGAGGAGTACAGAGGAGAGACAGGGGAGAGAGGACGGGAGACAGGGGAGGGAGGAGGAGTGACGGATGAGGACGGAGGAGAGACAGATCAGGGAGGTGGAGTGACAGATGAGGACGGAGGAGAGGCAGAGGGGGGTAGAGGAGAGACAGGGGAGGGAGGAGGAGAGACAGACGAGGACAGAGGAGAGGTGACAGAGGAGGACATAGAGAACATGATTAGATCATCAACATCTGAGAATAATGGTTAGTCTAAGAAGGACATTTCCCTAAAAGAAGATACCCTGATCCTTAATCACCTGCAGCCACTAAATTTCCAAAGTCATCCATCAAATTGTCAACATGTATTGTCATACAAGGCTTGCTTTATGTGAGTTATGATTATTCCTACGGTTTGCAGGTCTTTTTATGCAAATACAAAAACCTCATGACTATGTTTTTGCGCTGTAGAAATAATGAGATGGTCTATGTGTCGCATTTAGGACACAAGTCCTTGAAGACTCTTTACAAAATCACCACTTCTAGGCAGTTAACTCACACAACTCTGATAATGTCTTGCGCTAGATAACATTTCATCAATCCGTTGTGTCGCAGTGTTGAATTTATTTTTGTTAGAGAGTGAGGATGATAGCAAGAAGGTGGAGGAAGAGGAAACATTTAATGTGGAGGCAATCCTCAAAGAAAGAATTGTAAGTTAACATTCTATATGCGCCGGAGTTTTATTTCCCACTTAGCCAACAAATTCTAACTCAGGTCATTCGATGGTTGCATTGCGTATTCATGGAAAGCCGGAAGCGGTCAAAGATTTGTCCTCCATTGTCAGGTCACATGTTGAAATCTTGACTATTGCTCATGTTGTTGACGGAGGTATGTTTTCCATACTTGGATCCCAAAAAGAAAATTTCTATGCCCTTATTTGTAATTTCTAAGATATATTGTACAGACTGTCTCATTGATAATAAGGTGTATATTGTAATTGAATTGGTGTTTATACTGAAATTAAATTGTAGTGGTACCAACACCCAGAATAAAAGAAAGTTCGTAATTGACTCCAAAGGGCTATTTGGTGTTTGCTCAGTGATTAAAAACAGGTAGGCTGATACTTGTGAATATTTTATTTCCAGAATAAGAAGAGAGGAATAAGCGAATGGTTAGTGCAGTGGGAGGATGAGGGCAGGTTAGTATTAGTAAACAATCTGTCGCTATCAGTTTTTTTGTCACAATTCACACATAGTTGCATGGTAACTACAATGAATTTGCAGATCATGTTTGATAGTGTCATGTTGTTTCCACTCTGTTCATCTATATGGAAAAGTGAGTCTTCAAGACAAAATTAACGCTCCCTGATTTCTCTAAAATTACTTTGACCATATCATAGTCACTAAGTGTGATAAAGCGTGTAGAATAGGATGACTGGTAAATCGGTAAACAGGTTAATTTTAATGTTTTAGCCTTTATCTTCATTGCATCATTGTCTATAGTACCCATGTACTAATCTATGCTATTTTTTTCCCTCTTAGCAAGAGATGGAAACCTACATGGGAGCCGTTGAGCAACATCTACGACACCTGCAAGTTTGCTGAATACATGGTTTGTGCATATACTATTTCATTTATCTTCTATCCGATTGTATCAAGTGCACTCAATTCAGTCACAAACTCGATTTTTAGCGTCGATTTGCACGTATTGATGTTTAGTGATAAAATGTTGTAATTTATCTACAGCTTTGCACCTTTTTTAGTTGCCCACTGCGCACATCACGGCCCAAAATATTGGAACCATGCTGATGAGGTACTTCATGTATTGCGTGCATATTTTTTTCCTTTTGATATGCAATTAACAAGCATCCTCACCTATCCTAACCTATCTCCGGTCTGTACGGATAGCGCAATAAACAAGCATGTTCTCTGTTTGATAGCTCAAGAAGAAGAAGTGAAGTAGCCTAAACATCATTATAGAAGAATACTCAAAAAAGCAACAGGTGCCAACACAGTTCATAATTATTATCTTTAACTGGATTTTAAGTTTTCTGCATTCATTATAAGGAATAATACTCATTTTTGTAATACCGTCTCATTGTCACTTTTAACTTACCTCTAGGACATTTTTTAAAATATTATTTTTACATTGCGTAAGCAATCAAAACCAGTTTCATGTTGACATTTACTCAGACTTTTTTCTGTTATTAGCAGCTCCAGCATATATAGTTTTGTCAATACTGTTTCCTTCAACTGTATTTTTGTTGAACAGTTCGGTAAATAAATTTACTTTTGATATAAAACAGAGGCTGACCGCAAATTTTGTTTGGACTAAGTGTTTTCGTGAGGCGAAATCCCCTGTGCACAACAAATATTTAATCCTTAGAAATTGTTTCTCTGTTTTTAAAGCGGTGGCTATTACAAAGCATCGCTGGTTAGTTTTTATGACGTATTCATACCTTGATTTTTTTGAGGGTATTGAAAAACTACTGAGCAATCGCCCTATGGAGAAGGGGGGGGGGGGGTGAAACTACCAACAAATAATCAACATTACATCCACCACCCATGTTTCTGCCATAAAAATCTAATTAAATCAGCTCAGATCTAATAGCATTTCCATAAATGCAACCAACGTCCGCAGCGCACTGTATAATTTTTAAAACTCTGTTTGTAAAGCAGTGGCTATTATAAACTATCCTTGCTGAGGTTGAGTTAGTTTTCGTGACAATTTCATCTTTCAAGATTTTCTGAGGGTGTTGGAAAATGAAATTTCGAATTGCCAGTTGCTGTTGCCGGATATTATTTTATATTCTTCCTTGCATCACCGGAGCATCATATAAAAGTTTTCATGAGCCCCTGATTAACCTGCACGGAGATATGAGCGATCTCCCTATGCAGAAGGGGGGGACAACTACCGACAAATAATCAACATTACATCCACCACCCATGTTTCTGCCATAAAAATCTAATTAAATCTTGAAGCTCAGATCTAATAGCATTTCCATAAATGCAACCAACGTCCGCAGCGCACTGTATAATTTTTAAAACTCTGTTTGTAAAGCAGTGGCTATTATAAACTATCCTTGCTTAGGTTGAGTTAGTTTTCGTGACAATTTCATCTTTCAAGATTTTCTGAGGGTGTTGGAAAATGAAATTTCGAATTGCCAGTTGCTGTTGCCGGATATTATTTTATATTCTTTCTTGCATCACCGGAGCATCATATAAAAGTTTTCATGAGCCCCTGATTAACCTGCACGGAGATATGAGCGATCTCCCTATGCAGAAGGGATGGGGGACAACTACCGACAAATAATCAACATTACATCCACCACCCATGTTTCTGCCATAAAAATCCAATTAAATCTTGAAGCTCAGATCTAATAGCATTTCCATTAATGCAACCAACGTCTTGAAAATGAAATTTCGAATTGCCAGTATCTATAACATAACATAGGTATAATCTGATTTCTTCAATGAGTGCACCCAGTCTTCTGTCTAATTTTAAAGATACACCAGTCACCAAATAAATGTAAATCATTGAACTTTCTTAGACGGATGAGTTTTTCATTGTATTCGGATGGGTAGGTGTTTAATTGTCATCTCGACCTCTCAATTGGGCACCTGATAAGTAAATATTTTCAGAAGAATTGAAAAGCATTGTTGCATGAGCACACTGAATATATTTGGTAACAAAAAAACCTGCATCAAATCGTCAAAAGAGGATGATACGCAAAGCAATGAGGATGATAAATGATGATGTTCAGGGTCTGATATGTTCCAGTCATTTATATCATATAGTATTTATTATTATTATAGTGATTATTTATTATTAATTCATCTAATCTTCTTCAACATCACTTTCTATTTGTGGTTCATCAAAAAACATGTCGTCAAAGTCTTGTTCCGTCATAATGTAAGCGTCACACGCATTTGCCAAATAGTTTGTTAGCCATGAAGCATGGTCGCCCTCTGACATGTTACACTGTTTGATAGCGTTTTCAGCCAATTTGGCTCTTTCTTTATGCAGAATATCCAGCTCTTCTGCCACCCTCTGTCTTCGCTGGAAAACGTCCACTGCAGCTAAGACCTCAGGTCGTAGCATCTCTGCCTCAATACTTCCTCCGCTCCATGGAAATTTGAGTGTCGCTTTGCAGTTGTTTAGTCTCGCCATTGATATCCCCTTATGACCTAACACAATAACAACATCATAAATGAGGGAGTAGGCACATCCTGTCTTGAATATGTATGTCAGGCTTTCAGCAATGACTCGCATGGCACATTTTTTATGAATCGCCTGACATATTCACAACTTTCCCCTTTCAGCTAGACAAAAATATAACCGAAACTGGGTTAACAATTCACTGAAACCTGAGAGTCTGCTAGATATATGTTTATAAACTACATTGATTATGATACATACTTTTAGCATATTTCTTCATCTCTTCCTTCAACCTCTCCGTCTGCTTACTCAGTGAGCATCTCATGGTTTGCCTGGATTTTGAAGTATCTAAAATACATCACGGAATGAAAGTCAAAGTCAAAATCCAATCTCCATTTTTATGGATTTTTTTCCACAGTTTATTGCATTTTTATTTTCAATCTCCGTTTTACTATTTTGGAGCGTATCACTCTGTACAATTTTGGAGCATATCATTCTATACTATTTTGGAGCAATCACGCCTTTTTTCGGAATTGACGCATTCTACCCTTTTGCACAGGACACTTTGACGTTATGATAGAGCTTGGTTTATTTTTTACGATGACTGTTTAAAATTAAATTCACTATTCATGAAAATTAAGTCTGATTTTGATGCGAAAAGGTATCTCAACGATGAGTTATTAGTAAATTGAGTTAAAAACTTATCAAGTTCAAGTGCCTGACAAACTTGAGTAGCTAAACAAAACAGCCCCTTTCTTTAACAGGAAGGGGCAACTCCATACAAAATAAAATTGAATTATGATGCACAAAAGAGGAGTGTCTGTTCTGCTTGGGTATTCTGTCGGTTGAATATCTGACAATCTCCCGTATAAATTGACACCATTCTCAAGACATTGCTGTGTTCAAGTCATAGAAAATCGAACTGTCAGATCAGCCTGGAACCACCCTGCACCTCATATACATTCAAAAACAGCCAATTCTCTCCATTCTAACTCCCTTACAATGCCAGATAATATGGCAAAGCTTGACCCATTTCTCTCACTACAGTGAATAATTCTTTCAGCAAAAAATGGGAAAGTTGACCTCCTGGGGTTTCATCAAATGTTTTTTATTTAAGTAGTTTTTGTGTGTCACAGAAATCATTGTACACTTGATTTTTAGGATAATGTGTACGGGACAAGGAGTACAAAGCTTCCCTACCTGCTTCTGTTAACAGTTTCTGCTCCATCCTTTTGCATCTACTTGCAAGCTCTTCAATACACTTCTCGTTTTTTGTTGTGGCATCTGCAATAATGATGGTTTATATTGGTGCAGGGAAAAACAACAATATTTTAATCTCATAGGCTAGAGTAAAATTTAATGGGGGACAAATATTTGACTAAATTCTTCATGGAAATGTTTTTGTGCGGAAAACATATGTGCTTTGTAGATGATACAGGATGGGGAGGAAGGGGAAAATATGCTCACTATTCTTACAAGAGTGAGTTGCATAAGGGGAGGCAAATGAGTGAGGGACACACTATATGACTAAGAGATGACAGGTTCGGAGACAACACAACGACAAAGCCTAGCCGGAACACTTACTTTGCCCAATGTTAGCTATGTCACTTGCTACTCTTGCGAGATACTCTTCATTTTTACCAATTTCTTCGCATGTTGTTTTGAGTAGCTCCTCTAGGCCTTTCAGTTCTTGTTCTCGCTGCATTTAAATTAAAAAAAGCATCATCTATTATATTGCGGGATGCAAGCAAACCAACCAGCACAGAAAAAGGGAAAACAACTCTAAACACTGCCATTTTGAGTTACCGCAAATGCTCATATACCCAGCTAGAGTTCAACACAGCAGGTATAAATAACATCCATGGTTAATGGCAAATAGAGTATAAATTTTACTTCAGCACACCATCATTAATATAATTTACTACGGCAGAACGGCTTAACAAATACCAAAGCCTTGAATAAGTTGCCAATTAGCACGATGCTTAGTCATGATAAGCTAAATCTCTATTTATTGTTTATCGCCGTACATTTTATCTGAAGATGCTGAAATTTGGAAATCTAAATCAAACCATGAAATTCGACTACCTGAAAATTATTTAAACCCGGAAGCCGATGGTATCTAGTGATATGGTCACATTTGAAAAGCGACTACACAAAAGCCCTATATATATGATTATAATAAATAGTGGCTGTTAGTAAGACGGAGAAAACTATAGGAAACTGGAAGATGAGTCAAACGAATATTGCTAATCAATGGTGCAACTTGAGACTGAAATAATGAACATTCTGGACTTCAGGAAGAACTCACCCCCCCCCCTTCTTATTAACCAGCGAGAACAAAAGAGATGAGGCTACAATAACAGACGTCATAGAACAGCAGTTAGCAACACGTGCCGCTATTGCAGACATGCTAGCAACACGTGCCATCTTTGGAAAACCAATCAGAGGGTATATAAGGAATAAAAGAGAATTACGATAACACACAACGAGAGAACGAACACACACACACACAGGCACACACAACCACAGAACACTTTTAATACAATTATAGAATTGTATTACGCGAACTATCTTTGAAGTATTTTTTCATAAGCAAAATTATTTAAGTACACCTTATACTTTGAATCATGTTCTTTACTCACATCTTCTAAGGATTTATATTGGATTTAACTACTATTGGATATTATATTACTTATATTAACTACTATTGGATATTATATTACTTATATTAACTACTATTGGATATTATAACTACTTATTGGATATTATACTACTCGGAGTTCGAAGAAAAAGCTAACGGAAGGACGTTAATAATTACTATCTTTATAATTTTTTAACATAAGCAATATTATTATATTTTTGACATTTTAACATTATTGGAATTTTTAAAATACTTTCAGAAAACAAAGCTAAATAGAATTATTTAACCCCATTTGACAACCAGCTTGATTTTCCAAATCAGTTACTTTAAACAACACCAAGTTTCAGGATTCAAGAGTCATCATAAAATTGAACCTTGCGAATTCAAATCAGACACACAATAGGAGTTGCATTACCTTCGAATAATTAAGGATAACTCCAAATATAATTCTACTGGTTGAACAGTTTTTAAATTACAAATTATACTCGAAATTTGAAGCGACCTAAAGCTACTCCTGGTCCTAAAGGGAAGTGGACTGAAGTCTATAACAAACATTCAGTTATAAGGCCTGTGATTCTGATTAAACTGCCTAAGCTACCTAATTGGACTTCCAGGCACTATACAAAGATCAATTTTAGCGTTGAAAGTTAGTAATCCATAAAATACTTGAGACTGCAAGATATTTTGAAGTATAAAACTTATCTTCTAAATAGAAGCCTCCTCTTTTTAAAATAACCGCACGCTCATAACCCAAAAAGGGTTATTTAATTGCTTTGTGGTGCATGAATATTATTTTCAACTCCACTCGAGTTACTGTTAGAACAACCAAGAAGTTTTCTGCAGTATATCGGCAGGAGCCACTCTTTGAAAGGCTAGGAGCCAACTTCTCCGATGTCCAAGAGGGGTCGGACTTATATACAATCCTAAGGGATTCTCTAAACCGGGAACGGGGAGCCAGCTATTTTTCACTTTAGATTTTGTTAAGGTTAATTTGTTACATTTTTAATTTAACGTGCTACCGAAAATTCACACAGAACCTTAGGAAGTTGTAGTTATCTCCGTTGTCTCAAAAGAAATTTCAGAGAGAATACAACCTCAATTATAATCAGAACTAGACAACTTACTCAATAAGTTACGTGTTGGAACCTTGAATATTTTAAGCATTTCAGTATACGATTTTGGTATACTACTATTAATTCCGTTCCTCACAGTATTGACTTAATAAGACAACACAATCTGCATACAAAAGGATTTGATAAAAAATTGGGTTCAAAAGTAACAGGCACCAGCACAATGGGAGAGAGAGAAAATTGTAATATTATTACCTTTAGATAACATTTGCTTAAATGAGATGGTAGCTCCATCAACTTCCGTACATTCCAGAATGCTGAACTGTGGGTTATCTTCTCCTGTCGACCTATATGATAAAATTAATCTTTTAGCCAGAGCAAGGAGTTAGAGACTAACTCCTTGGTAAGAGTAGCTGACTGGCAGCACTGAAGTGTTACAATGAAGTGCGCTGGTGAAACATTGGTACATACCTGTGATTGGGCTTCAATGGAAAGCCAACAACAGAAATAATAGAGGTACAGTGCACTGTTATATATATTCATTGATTAATATTGATCTAATATCTGACACGAAGTTATATACTGATGAAGTTTCTCCTCAAGTAGCCATATGGCCTACTGTGTATTCTGTCACTAATCCATAAATTCATATCAATGTACAATGCCATTGTGGACAATTACAGCACCTATTTCATGAAACAAGCTGACTTTCCCTAGCCTGATTTGGTAATTAGCAGATTGGTTGTGGAGAAGGCAACTCTTTGAAGACTGAAGACCATGAGTTTACATGTAATTTGATAAAAGAAAATCTGTGGCTTGAAGAATCGTGTTACCCAAATCTGAATAAAGCATACTGAATGATTACTTAGAAATCACTTTACCCATTTCAGCATTCAACAACCAAAGAGCTCCCAAAGGCAGCTATGAGCTCACCTGCTTTGTGGCTGTTACGTGTAACAGGACCCAATCGTGAAAGGTAGCTGTTGGCCAGCTCTGTAGTTTCACCAGTTGAGCAGCCAACCCCTTCAACAACTTTTGCGCTCCATTTAACCTGGCAAGAGAGAGAATTTTCATAATTACCAGATCTAACACAATCTCATAAAGTATACGAAATTTAAACATAGTCCTGGCTCTATGCAGGTCAAAGGGGTGCCTGAACTACTGTTACTCTGTCCAAAGTAAAATACAGAGCGCTTTTGCTTCCGGTACTGAAATTTCGGAAGGGTGATCAAGTTGGTGTAAATCACACCAGAGCAAGTACCTGGCAGTTCCAGTTGTGTGATTTGGCATGCATCACCGACAGCATAGGGGTGTGTCTACGTGCCACCGTACCATCCAGTTTTTCCAGCCAGGGCCAATATCTGCAAATCGTATCATGGGCGATATACTTGGCAGTCGGGAACTCTTTCTACAATAAACACAGGCAAAATAAATGGTGTACATGTACATTGTATATGTCAAGCACTCATAAAATCATCGCCGCCAATAAAATAGGAAGCTCACTGGATGCTCTGAAGATTTACGTCCTGGGCTAATTACATATTGTTAAATATGTAAACAGCCCAGGATACTGACGACAATGAACTGCTTCAAAATATTGCCAAGATTTGAAACCTTCAAATATTGGTGCTGATATTGTGCCCTTAACAGTGCAGATCACATGAATAGACACCCTTTTTTACAAAGGTGCACATGAAATCAGTGCAAACTGAAAACGCCCCCGATGACATACTCAATATTTCTATGTTGATGTACCAAACAATAACCCATTAATTAACCTACCTGTAGAATATAGGGGTATTGGAATATTTCTCCTCTCGTCATGTCCAGGGCTTTTAGGACAAACATGTGTCTACAGGTTGCAACCATCAAACCTGTTTCATCTTTATGATGATGGCGACGTACAGGTGCAATGGTATTCGGAGCTTTGGATGTGGTACCTCCACAAGTGTCGGAAGTGTCGGTAACTTCCTACAACAGTATGCATGTTCAATAAAATATAAATAAATACGCGCCTCCCAGTATTTGGTATCATATTGCAAGTCTCAGTCTAATAAAGAGCACCATGGTAACCTTTTTAATAACCGGTTAAATAACACTGTTGAAACAATCATCATTCTTTTCTCAACCACTAAGGTTGTCTCCTCTTTATCACACAAGCAATGGGCAAATAACCCTAACACATAAGCTGTCTAGATGGCGGTGGTGGAATGGGCTGTGATGCTGATGGGAGATTGAACGCAACTCTGAGTAGTTAGTAGCGGGCAGGCTAATTAGCGCCATCAACCCAGTCTTTTTTGGGATGGTGAGATGCTAGTTATTTTGCCTTAACATCTTTTGAAGAGGAGTTTAAGGTGTATCTGCACCACATTGTCCATAAAAATCCCCACTCACAACAACATGGCATCATGCTGAAACCAATATTTTCAGAAACACTGTGTGATTAGCTTTCCAACAATATATAAAATGTCCAAATCGATCGATGTTGGTATCATAACCTTATTTTGAGAGCCCTTAGGAAGTTGTAACTTATATAATAGTAGCCATTGAGGTGAGGTGAAAGTAGTTGACGTTACACCTCTCCCTTTAAGCGATTAATTGATGGACAAAGCTGAAAATTTGTCAATGGTTTACCCAGAGCACCCCGTAATCCACTTTTATAATCACTTAGTAATATAGGATCTGACAATAAAACGAAACTAAAACTAAGCTAGAATCCGAAAATATATGTTATGACACTACCTTGGCAGTTCTGTCAATATAACCTCATTAGATCAAAATCAGTGAGTCATATTACCCAAGTACACCCAAAATCAGGGTGATCTGTTAGTTTATTACATTTATTTATATAAAGTTTGACCAATGATAAACAGGATATGTCGCACATCCCTACTTTGCCATCTTTGCCTGTAGCAGTGCCCCAAATCCTCAAAAAACAGCATCAAATAAGTTGTGAATAGTTACCGGAGTGGTTCTCTCATTTCTGAGGCTATCAACTTCAGCTTGAACTGATTCCTGGTCCATAATGAGTGGTCCCCTATGGCTATTCTCAGTGATTCTGTAAAATGATAAAGTGAAATGTTATGACACACCAATCAAACAACTTGAGCTAGGAGCCCAGCCCTCCACGCCAAGCAAAGACCATATGATGAAACACCAACCAGTAGTCAACATAATATTGTCCGTAAATTCAGTCATAATTGAAAATTTATGTATTGAATAGAAAAGAATAGAGCCTGTTTTATGTATTGGTACAAAATAAATCTTGAGCTACTGATGTTATTTCACCAATTTTGTCATCCAAACCAAGATTTTCTATTTATGTTGCCTGAGTGAAAGTTTGGCAGAACAGTAACACAAATGTAGCGAAATAATAATAAGCTCTCATCTAGTCTCATCAATGGGTAACTACAGCATACTAGTCAGTTTAAACTAGAATATTTTTGAACTATTGGCACAGAAAATAACCAACACTCATACGCACCCTCCTGCTTTCTTGTAGCGATAAAGTTTAGCATTACCGTCGATGTGTATCACATGAGGGGTGTCACCACATGCAGGGCAGTCAAATATCTCCCGCTCATTGCACAAAATGTTGTACTCTAGTCGCTTCCATTCTCGTATCACAGAGTTGAAGACCTCCGGTCTCATATTAAAAGCCTAAAATGATTAATTCCAATAAACGTTATTGAAACCATTATTTGACATATGATTCACAAAGATTCAAATTTTTGTGTCAGTGCAGACCAGTGCAAGGTCGCTGTATTTCATGTTCAGCAGTTTAAGAACAACTCTCACAGTGTCATTATATTTAGGGTGGGAAGATTAGACATTGACATCCACAGCTCATGTCACAAGAATTGATATAAATTCCACTCACCAGGAATCTCTTTGTTGATATGAAGTTTAGAGAGTTAGTTACGCTGGCGTTGCTAAGGAGGGGGTTGAAGTTGCTCATGGTTGATATGAGATCCAAGACTTCAAATTCAAGATATATATATTTATTCGGCGATATCGGAAAGACACCACAGCGGATCATGTCTACAGGCAGATCTTGTTTTCCACAGTCAAGGCAAACCATACCAGTTAGCTGCCTTGTACCTGTAAAAAGAGAGTCAACATCAACACTGTGTCATAATATGGAACAGAACATCTTAGGCCAAAGTTCAGAGTAATTTAACTTATCTATCTTCTTTGGTTCTCTTAAATGTAGTGCACACTGATTTGGCGGAGTGACGGTAGCAAATAAATGTTTTCAGTTAATTTGAGCTGGCAACTGTGAGTATTGCACTAGATAGAAGTTGGAGGTGGCTCAGAAGGTTAGAGCACCGGTCCTCCAGTATCTTCAACAGTCCATCGACTGACGGGGTCTGGTTGGCCCCCCATATATGCTCCGACCTGCCAGAGAACAACCCGGCACAGAAATTGCAGCCTAAGGCATCAAATATCTCGCTGCCCATGCTTCGAGTCGAGGCAAGTGATATGACCATCTGATCATCAAAATTTTTTAATCAACCATACCGACTCAACAATATACTGACAGTTCCAGTAGGCATAAACACCATGGTTGGTCTGTGGTAATGACAGACAACACTCTGAGCCATAAATACACTGACGTTTTGTGCTCAGACTCGAAAATTTGGTTCAAACTTTACCTTGACTAATGATATAAGCATCTTGGTCATAAAGCTCAATGTTGCTTGATGCACATCCGTCACATATCATATCTCGATGTTCCCATCTATCACCTATGACAAAATAAAGTTGTGCACATAAAAGCGTCAGGTAAAGAAAACTCTTAGAGGCTCACCATGCCAGCAAACGTTCCCAATAATGTTTTGCCTAGCCTCGGAAACAAATTTAAATTATAGAGTGGGCTCCATATAACTGAGGCAACAGCATTTGGGTAAAGATAGGGATCACTGCTATTTCTTACCACAATACTGGAGTAATCTACCTCTGTAATAAGGTTTGTCTTGCTATTATTGCCGAAGACAATTGAGCTGACAGTATGACAGCATGAATGAAACAGAAATGAAAGCAGCAAGCATAATATTATTGTTATGAGTAAGAGCAGGGGTACAATGTAGCCAAACCATTTCCATGATAATTTTTTGACAGCAGTGGGAAAAGCAACTACACACAATCCTTACCTAAGTCAGGACATTGCTCAATGGCTTTCCATCCTTTCTCAAATAAATTGGGTAGATCTTTTCTATGGTCATCCCACTCTGCCTCACTGCTCTCTATGAAAGTCGGCCTACGTCTTTTTCTACTACCGTTAGGTTCTAAAAAGGAAGACAAGGAACTAAATACAAGCAAAATCAAAGTATTATTTGTCTTGTTTGTTACCAACTAGGCTTTAGAGGTCTAGATGTACTTCAATATATGGACATTTTTTGTATCAATGTTGACAAATAAAATGTTCATACTGCCAAAAGATGTGAGCTGCGGCTATTATGAAATACTGTCACATCTGTTCAGCTCTTTTGTAATAGTAAGATTTAAGATGAAGGAAACTCAAAATTGTTTACAAAGACTAGCAAGCTTTCTAACCCTGATATAATCATGTATTGCCTAGACTGATCGGAACAATTGTTACATAGTACAATTGTGATGTTTAGCGGACAGTTGGAAATTTTAGCTAAATGCATTGGAATTCCATTCTATCACAATGTCTAATAGACTTTTTCTCTGGAAAAAATAGATGAACAATGACACATACCCCCAGGGATTAGTTGAGAGAAACATTCTGAAAAGTTGTCTGCTTGGGGTATGTAAGTTTCTGTGAAAAAAAAGAAGAAAAATTGATGAAACATAATATCATACAGATATCTTTCAACAGATGAAACCATGACCCAATTTGACAAATAATCATAAATAGATTGTACACAAGGATTTTGTTAAACTGATATTTTAAACACTGATGTCTAGACCACCAGGTAATGTAAAAGAAAACAATGGGATATGTGTAATCAATATTATATTTATCTATAGGGTGGAGAAGGAATGCTTTGTTTCAGAGTTGTCCTTCCATTTTGTATGCATGCACAATTCCTACCCTACATTTCCATGGGAAGTGAGAGACTCAACAGCCGTAGAGTAATTATCTATCGTTAAGGGTCCGATTAAATTAAAGTTATTCAATTTTGATTTGCTGGTGTGAAAACAAGTCAAAAACCAATCTGGTGTTGGTTTGTGGTACCGATGCCTTGATATGCTGGTTGCAAGGAACAATACACCCATATTTTGAAGCAAAGATACAAGATACAGGTAAGTATCTCAGTCTCTGCGCTGAATACCAAAATTATTTCCCAACCTATGTGCCTATCAGTTTTCAATGGTGTAGAGTATGAATCAAAAATTATTTTTACCCTATCATAAGTGGTTTTCAAGATAAATCTCTTCTCAGCACGTTTTTCCTATACGGCATGGGAAAAAAGTATCAAACTGGAGAGAGGACAACTCTGAATCGAGGCCTAAATCAGGGCTCAGAAAACTGTCTATATGTCCCTTTTCTACTTTCTGTTACAGCCTCCGTCTAACAGGGCACGACAAGAATCAACAAGGTGTTTGGAAGATTCCGAAAGATAGTTCTCAAATTCCTCCCAGTTCCCGATATTAAACTATTATTGCATGATGATTTTCAAATTGATGTTTTAAGATGATAATATGATCTCATTATGTTGCACACTACTTGTCTTTGATACAGAGTTGAAGAAGTTATCATTTCGATTTAATTCTTGACAATTAAAAAATATGTATGGAAAGCTCAAATTCAATTTTTATAGTAGACTGTCATGCACAGTAGGAAATGATCGCAATCCCACATGAGGTTGCTGTTTTAGCTGTCGCAATAAGATTAGCATGACCTTTTAAGCGAGGTCACTATAAATGTGCATTGAAATATGTTTTGTCGTAATACTATGGCCATATTGACAAAACATTACTTTGCCATATAAATCGGCTTCCTCTTACGGACAAAACTGCACCATCATTCTGTAATGTTATTTCATAACATTTTTATAACATCCAAATCTACTGTCGCCTGGCGATATTGTAACGTTATCAAATAACGTTCTAACAATGTTGGGTAACAACATTTGATAGCTGTGAATCAATAACATTTGACAAAAACATGGCCATAATGTTAAAATGTGTCCACAGTTTTCGCAATCATAACATCACATAAAAAATGCTCTGGCGAGAAATCTTTAAGGTTATAGAAACGCTATCATACTGGAATAGGAATGTTGCTGGGCAGTGCAATTCAAGAGTTTAGGAATCGTCATATATCTAATTTCCTCATACTAGGATGCCTACGCCATTTGACTTGCCCAAAGTCATGTGGGGTCTGTGAAGAGAAGACCACTGGAGAAGATATTTATTTTTATCTCCTCGCTATAACTATCTTTCTCTAGCCGGGAGAAGTGTAATCATTCTCAGATCACTGTGCAAAATCGGTTCCTATTCAGAGCTTCTTCCGAGCGGGAGAATGATTGTATAAATAGATAAAATTATACCTACATTGTATAACTACAATTGAATTGAATTCAACTACATTGAATAATTATAGTTGCATAATTTTGCCAGGAATGTTGTATAATCATTGTATAAAGTGGAATAATGAAGGTATAAACATGATTATTCAGTGTATAATCAATGAATAAGAACGGATTTTGCACAGTGGATAGGCTGCACAGGGTTTGTTTTAAAATTCTCCACTCACTCCCTGACAGTAGTATGTAGAATCTGACCAAACGATTTGAATTTGATTCGTCATAAATGATACGCTATTTAAGGGAAGAATGGTATAGCTAATTGAAAGACCCACTGTTTTCGATCTAATCCTAGGCTGTTCGCTTTCCCACAGAGACAAATAACAACTCATCCCCATGCTTGCTAAGAGATATGATTGCTCATGGTCACAGTGCAATCCCAAGTGAAAGTCTCTCATCATGAGAGAAAGCACATGATCAAGCAGTTGCCTTCTAGAGTAATTAAGGGCACCCCTTTTGTCTTAGGCTCTTGATTACACAATGTGTGTTTGGGTTTTATTTTGAGGGCAACGCAGTCCTAGTTGGTTAGCTTGGTCTAAATGTCTTTACTAAGTATAGTAAGATCATAAATGAGACTCTTTGGAAAGACAAAGACAGAGCAAAATTTTGGATCTCATTTTGTTTGGTTTACCAGAGTCAAAAATACTAAATTTGGGGTTAGCAAACAGGGATACATACAAAGGCCTATAAATAAGTATTTATTAAACAGGGTTAAGGTCATTGAACAATTTTGTGAGAGTGAGTGACACTATTACTGAGTGAGTGGAATAGACAGTTTTCTGAGCTTTTATTTATGCCTCAATTTGGAGTTGTCCTCTCTCCAGTTTGGTACTTTTAACCCACGCTGAATGAGGGTTATCTTGAAAACCGCTTATGGTAGGATTAAAATGATTTTTGATTCAGATTTTGAGACAAGGTTTCCAAATCATTGGGGGCTTGAATGTTGATAAATCTTAATTTTAGTGAAGAAACTCGTGGAAAATTCTGCCACATTGTCTGCAAAACAGGCAGAAAATGCTATAATTGACTATCCAAATACTAAAATTATTTCCCAAAAACTATGTCCATATGAGTTTTCAATGTAGCAGATGCTGAATCAAAAATAATTGTTATCCTATTATAAGCGTTTTTCAAAATAACCCTCTTTCAGCACGTTTTTCCTATGCAGTGTGGGTTAAAAGTACCAAACTGGAGAGAGGAAAACTCCGAATTGAGGCCTAAATCAGAGCTTTGAAAACTGTCTATTGTTTATAAATACAAAATTAGTAATAAATTAGGGCAAGGGGTTTTTACTTCTTGTTATAGCCTAGGCCTACTAAGGGAGCAATCAATTCAATGACTGAATAAGTGAATGAGTTAGATAGATGACACTCTCCATTTCACGGGCCCATGTTAAAAGTTCTTACCATAATGGAGTTGTTACGAATATTTTCATTGTCTATTGACACTCTCCTTTTCTCGTAGAACACAGAAGAGGAGAGTTCAGAGGTAATGCAACATAATGATGGTGGCAATCATGTACAGCCAAAGCTATTAAATTTGGTTACGTTTCTTACTACTATCTATCCATTATTATAGATAGTAGTCACGCACTGCTAGTCGGTGAAAAAAGTGACTATCTCTTTATCGGTGCAATTAACAGTACATGGAAACAGCTTACACTATCCTTTATCTGACCGCCAAACATGACTAGCCTCCTTTCCCCCTGCTTTAAAACTGACAGAGAAAAGCTTGCTAAAGTTTAATCAAAGTTTGCTAAAGTTTAATCATCTTTAGGAGTAGGAGGTGGCTCAGTTGGTTAGAGCACCGGACTTCAACACGCAAGTGTTGAAGGTCGTGGGTTCGAATCCCACTGTAGTCCATCTTCTACTGGGGATTGGTTGGTCCCCCTGGTGTGCTCCGACCTGCCTGCAAACAGAGAGCAAATTGGCGCAGATATTGCGGCCTCGCCAAAAAGGCAATAATATTTCGCCGCCCATACCTCGGGATTGGCTGGTGATAAGACATCGGATTTTAATCAACCTTAATCAACCTTTTAAAAATGAAAGTGACAGCTGAGCAAATTCGCAGTAACAAGCCTTAGCGTGCCTTCACAGGCAGATCGAAGTGGTATTCATGACCCGAATTAGTCTAAAGACTGCTGCGAAATAATTAATCAAGAACCTTGATCACAATATACCCCAATCTCTACTATAGCTTCTGGAAAATGGGGTATCTCGGAAGCTTTGTTAGAACTCAGTAATATCCTTCTTGATAGCAATTTCCTGAAACATCAAATTTTCCCGAGCCAAACCAATTTCAGGATTAAATCTGTTTCCAAAGGAACAGAACCAGGCCATAGAAATAACAGGTCCTTACCCATAGGTATGAGAGGGCTCTTTACCTTATTCTCTCTGACATAACACACTTTGGGTACAGGGGAAACCCTGACAATTATTAATTTAATTAAGGTTTTGTCACCATTGGGTTTTGTATTTAGATTGATAATAAGGTAAAATATAGGACAACTTCAGCTTTACTACCAATGTTGCTGTGAGTTTCTAAGCAATCAATTAAGGAGTAGTAACATTTTCTAAAAAGAAAGGAAGTAGGGGTTCTAAGAACTAAGTAGGGTAGCACAGCTCCCTGACTAACCTCTGCCTCTAACCCCAATGTAATAAATTTTGACCACGCATCACACAATGAATCAATGGGATCGTGAGGTATAATTTTAAGTAGCTTCTGTCACTATAATCACTAAGGGTCCATACTGTAAAGTAGTACGACCTGGTTTTACTTGTAAGTTAATTAGACACAGGAATCTTTTTTCTTGTCATACTTCTTATGATGAAGACACGAAGAAGTCAACACCAGCTCAGCATACGCTCCTCTTTTAGTCTTAGTCGGATAAACCAGCCTATTGAATGGAAGAGATACAGAAATCAGCTGACAGTTTTGAAGCTAATCTATGAAGCTTTTAAAATATGTAAAACGACTAAGAGCAGGCATAGGCGGTTCAGCAGTGCTGTTCTATTTATAGTATAAAATATCTAATATTGTATCACTCACGGGGGTATCTTGGTGATGACAATGAGACTCAGAGTGGGGTATCTACTCTCCTCGATCAATCTGTGTGTGAGTCTTTGCTTTAAGTCACTTTAAGGCATTTCTTTGACTGTACCATTGAAGGTTACATCAGTAGACCAGATAATTGTCAGAGTATCGCTCTCACAGCTCAGCTTAGCCTGAGAACCAGCTTGTGGGCTGCAATCTATAAACAATTGGAATATTCATGTTGATTATGGCTCAAATTAGAATGTTCCAGACAAGAAGCTATATCAACTCAAGCCTCCATTTTAAAATAAAGATAACTATCACTCCGAAAATTGCAACACATGTACATAAATCATCTCGAAAATGTGAAAAGGTTGGTCTTTTTCGTTGTTTTGGAAGGCGTTAAATATGATAATAACATTGAATTCCATATCTGGAATAGCATCATTAGCTTTCTTTTGCAAAACAAAGGGCTTGCAAAAATAGCCAGTCCCTAGTAGCAATCTAGAAATGCCCTAATCATCGACACTGTATGGGGTATAATTACTGTTTGCAATTTTGTAAACAAGACAATTTCTCAGGCTAATTATTTATGCTACTAGGGACAGCCAATCAGATAACAGTCAGATGGTTCCCTGTGTTTAGTGTCCTAACCTTATAACGCTATGATACCATTTCCATTCTAAGAGAAGAATCTAATTCAGTGGATAATAAGTAATAATGAGAAAGAAAACAACTTGACTGGGGTAACACATAT
Source organism: Membranipora membranacea (assembly GCA_914767715.1). Taxonomy (NCBI): domain Eukaryota; kingdom Metazoa; phylum Bryozoa; class Gymnolaemata; order Cheilostomatida; family Membraniporidae; genus Membranipora; species Membranipora membranacea. Next base: position 21,607,692 of record OU612072.1, read on the forward strand.
CCATGTCTCAACCTCATCAGTATTACCCATTTAGATTTGCTACATGACACAAAACTAAAAACCTGTGATTACTGCAAGAAATAAAATAATGGCATCAAATGTTTTGTGAAGTTTGATTGTGGTTGTTCATGAAGCAGCGAAGATAAGCCCGAATGACTGCAACCAAACCGTCCTCAAACAAGCTTAGCAAGATTAATGCAATTAAATTGTTAAATTAAAAAAAATGTTAGGTGTTTCCCTTGTTTGATTCCTATTATTCGTTATTATTATCCACTCACCTCCTTGACATATTTCTCTTATCTGGTTTACATTACCATCAGCAAGGCTTCTAAGGGTAGATATGGCTACATTATCAGTCAACAATGAACACTTAATGTCATACTCAGCAACAAATTCGCCTCATCAACAAATAGTCTAAAAGAGTAAAAATTAGCTTAAAATTTGTATTGGACCTTGATGATAATTATTCAAGCATTGGCTCATCTAACGGATATAACGGACAACTGTTGATAATATCTCTTGAACATGCAACATTAAACCATTGTTCAAAGCAAATGGAGAAATCACACATTACCACTCTGCCAGTGCATGAATGAATAATTATGATATGTACCTTTTATCTCTATTTTCAATGAACAGTTTGTTGTATCTCCGTATATATGGTAATTGTAGACTCCAATAGGTAGTTATAGTCTTTGTCTTGCGCAATCTAGTGGAAGATCCACAACAGACAGTCCAGTAGAAGATGAAACAACTTCTCTGATGACGTCGGGACACTTCTCAGTTTCAGGCTTTGTACCAGAAAAACGGATGCAAATGTACTTCTACTTGTATTACACTCAGAATACTAAAGTAGGAAAACTGTTGAGCTGAGTGGATAACTGTGGAATCATAGCAGTGAATTCATGAGTAAAAAGACCAAAAAGTATCTAACGACTGAAAATAAACAAGAATTTGAGCTAGGCTGAAAAATTGAATATGAAATCGATCACAGTAATAATCATCCATTTTTTTGTCATATTAAATATGCATATGAGCTAAAGTACATTAAGTGTACCATGTCACAGATGACTTTGGGCTGGTGCCACTGACTGCTCCAGGGTAATAAGGTAACTGCTTCGGAATTGCCCTCTCACGTTAAAACCTTCCAAAATGAAGAGTTGCCCTCTCTCTTCGAATTTTCACAGGCTTTGATATGATTGGCCCATTACATCTTACTTTTTTCTTATTGGCCTGTTCAATAACTTCATACTGATTACAATATCTGTGTTGGGGAACACTGAGTTAGTTATCGATATTGCTAGTAGTCAACTTTCTGAACAGCAGTCAGACTCAGTGGCACCAATCAGTTACTTCACAGACACATAAGACCACGATGAAGAGATGATGAGCCAACTCAGCTTCACAAGAAGAAGAAGAATGAAATTAGAACAGCTGTGAATGGGCTTGATTGAATCAATTTGTTGTAGCTCTCAGGTAAATAAATGTTATTTAGTATTTATATTTGGTACACTACTATTCTACTACTCAGTTGTGAGTGAAAAATGAGTAGACTAACTAAGAAGTCTAGCTAGTAACTGTTAGTTACTATCACTACTAGTAGCTTTCTGTAGTTTACCAATGGTACCAGTCCAATGTACATGTGCAGTGTAATATCAAGCAAGGAGAAGGACTCCTAAGAGTTGTAAGAGGGGGGGGGGGGGAAGGCTCATACAAGTCAAAGGAGTTTACTCCTTACTCCTCGCTTTGTTGTTTGTTGGTGGTGGCATGTTTAGGTGGGCAACTCTTGTGCAACTAATTGTCTAGAACTGTTATTGCTAATCTACTATGGCTACGTGTAGTGTAGGCCTACATACTTTAAATTGTAAGGAAATGCCCCCTCTCTTTACTACAACTACACTATAGCCTATGTAGGCTGGGTCTTGTATTTGTATAAAGTGTGTGCATAGGCTTTGCCTCGGCGCAACTGACGGATCATTATTGCTTTATGTCAACTATTCCCAACTGTCTGAGACTGGTGGGGTCACCCTTAAATACAAACAGCAAAACTATATACATATTAGTATACACTTTATTTACTGATCAAGCATGCGCATATAAGACCAAGTGGTACATCATCATCTAGCTTAGTAGGCGAGACCTGCTTTTAGCTTCATTCGAGAATTGGCCACTAATCAATTGAACTATGCTCACTCTTGTGTGAACTATTTGCGAGCAAATTTATCTAAGGAGCGAGGATATTGAGCATTTAAGTTGTAATGATCTGTTGGTTTACAAAGCACAGCTCATGCTAATTGAAATATTCCCTGGTCTATAATGTAATAAAGAATATACCAACCCCGATCACCAGAGGAAGGAAACCAGTGCAGACCTTGCCTTTTGCCAATGGTATTGAATTCAAATGATTTGTTGGCTGTACAGAGTCTCAACTGCGTCACAGTGGTCATTTCATTATAATAAGCAGTGATCGGGGAGGGGGGCGGATTGCATATAATATTACATGTGTGGGCTCTTTGAGTTGCAAGCATGTACTTCGCCTTAATTCAAGGTCAACCACTGACAACCATTGGTTATAGTGGTCTGTAGTTGGAGAGTGGAGAAATTGGTTACTGAGAGAAACTAGACCATTGCCAGCTTGCACACAATTGCAAAAGTTTCCCAAATCTAAATCTTCATCAATAGAATGGTGTATTCAAGTGTTGTAGCGGTACTAGCTCTCTAGAGTATAACGCTGGTTTAATTATTCGTCTTGTTAATTTGGGAAAAAAGTAGATAGGCCTAGATACAAGAAATGACTCCTTTTGATTGCAGATTTTTTTGTATTTTAGTCTACATTGTAAAGCAACACAGACCGCAGAATAGTACTGAGAACAGTACAATGAAGAAGAGAGTGTTTGGGTGCTTTATAGCAGATGTGATACAACTCGTAGTATCAATAGTCGTTCAGCTTACTCAATTCAAACAGGTAAGCAGACAATCAAATTTTCAATTTCGGTTGTAAAATTTGATTAAGTTGCAGCAGGGAACTGACCCAGAAAGGCTTGAGATGGCTGGGGTTATAAGCATCGATATCTCCACTGTTACACTTGCATCGAGCATCGTTAGTAATATAATGAAATAAATGTCAGGTGATATGTGTAGGCTAACTGATGATAATTGCGTCGGTGTAATCGTTGAAGTATCATGGCATGAATTTGGTAAAAACTGCTTGAACACTGGCAGGCCTCAGCAAGAATTTTTCATTGAAGCCGGCCAGTTAGTGTAATTAGGAGTTCAGTGACTATCAGAGTTGTGCTCTTTTTTTCATGGAGGGAACAACTCATTCCATCTCGCAACATCAAGTCACCTCTTCCCTATATTCCACCCTCCTTGCCACAGCTCATTATCTTGAATGATCATTTTAGTTACAAATTTGCTGGCGTTATGTGCTGATCAAACCTATAGATCGAGTGTTTCCATTCCAAGACACCAGATATAAAATTTCACAAACTTCTTCACCAACGGCTGGCAAATCTGTTTCCATCATAGGGATTGTAGATGTAACCAGGTCTTTAAGTGTTGTGTTATTTGTAATTTGGCAACATGCTAGAATCAGGCTCTCAATGCAGAGAAAATTGAAGGGTCCAGGGATGAACCTTGTAGCAGCAAAGCCTTGTTATAAGACTGCAAATAATTTGAATGCAAATAATGTACTTAGGACATTGGAATGTATTATATTCATACTTTATCACATCATCAACTAAATATTTGTTGCAGAGAATACAGGAGAAAGACTGATTCAGTATTGCATGATGATGGCAGAGTTACGGATCAGAACCTTTGGTGGTTTGAATTCTGTCCTGAGAAATCTTGATGTACCGAGTGAGTGTCTGAGTGTCAAATAGTTACATTATTATGATTCATGATGGGTCATGATATACTCTTCGCTACCCTGACGCAGTGATCATTTGTATTTGATTGTCCAAATCAAGGATACCATCGGTAGCCTAACTGGTAACCATATCTCATACTCATTGAAAGACCCCCCTCCCTCCCTTCACCTGCTATCTACCTTATCAACCTAATTAGTGGTTAACTAATTAGTTTGATAAGGTAGATTGCAGGTGAAGGAAGGGGGGGGGGGGTGAATGAAATGATAATGAAATCTGTCTCTTAAAGTATTGTCAATTGTTCGATTGTGGTTATCATGGGGCATTTAACTTCCCAACATATGTTGGTGTGTGGGTAATTCTAGGTCACAGGCCCTAAAAAAAATTAAACAGCATAAAACTTGTTTCTAATTTATAGTCAACTAAACGTATAGCCTTGGGAGTAAGTATTAGCTAAAGTTTAGTTTAGCTAGTCTTGAGATGACTTAATGTAAGCTAGCATTAAATTTTGGCTAGTGAAGGTTGAAGTCCATAAAAAGAAAAAAGGGTGGGCGTATGTTTGCTACTCTTGAAGTTAGCTTTTTCAAGCCTGCGCAAAATGAAGAAAATTTCCTCCTATGAATACTTTACTCCTCTATGGAACTTTTTATGAACATTATATCTGCTTGATTTTGATAACTGTACCTTACATTTTAGAACGTACCTGAGGCATTGGATTAGCAGGATGTTGGCACCTATTGACATTTGACTACCGCGTCAAACAACTTGAAGGCAGTTAGTGTAGGAAGAACAAGTATTCATCAGATAAAGTGGTAAGCTACTCTCACACTACTCTGTAAGTCTACTCATTCTTCACAACTGAGTAGTAGAGTAGTACTCTACTACTCATTCGTGAAGAATGAGTAGACTAACTAAGAAGTCTAGCTAGTAACTGTTAGTTATTATCACTACTAGTAGCCTTCAGTAGTTTGCCAATCAGGGGCGTCTTTCAATTAGAAAGAGCGATACTTTACTAAAGCAATTTATCACTATCGCATCACTCAAAATTATTGCCCACTTGGTCTTTCAATTAGACAAAATCACTCCCAAATCGCTCGCTCAGAATGTATATAGTTCAATCATTGACTGAACGATTTGAAAGTGAGACCCCTAGCAGGTATTGCTCACTCACCTGGTGAGCGATCATATTGTGATTTTAGTTTTTAAGTGTTGTGTTATTTGTAATTTGTTAAAATGTTAGAATCCAGCTCCAAATGCAATGATCTCAGTGCCCTAACTTCATATCTAGATAGGGTGAAAGAAAGAGGGCTTACACGGTTTTCATCAGTAATAATACATCTGGTAAAAAAATCCAAAACTAAGAATTGCGAAAAAATTTCATCCTCAGCCATTCATATTTGTTGAGCCGACCTCAGCTGTTTCAGGGGAAACAATTGGTCCATAGTCAATATGTTATATAATATGTGCCGAAATGTGAGTTGCTGGCAGTCAATGTAACATTGTGTATACCCCAAGAGAGTTAAGTATTTGCAGCAGGGAAAATTCACAAATAGCTACATTTAAAGCAAGCTAACATTTGCTCTCATTTCTTCATATAGACTCCCTACTCCGCTAGAGGAGTAATATTTACTGCAAATCATCTTTAGACAACTATCCTGAATATTATGTAAGATCAAGTTTATAGTCCTATTGTATTTAGAGTGATATATGAATATCTCAAAAAACTCAATATTCACACCCGTATATATATATATATATATAATATGTGGTTTTAGATCAGAAGATGATTTGATGGTATTCAGTAGCTAATAAACCATGGCTTCCCGCCAGAAATTGCCAGAAGATTAAACCGTGAGTTACTTCAATACCATTGGACCCCACTTTCAATGATGGGATTACTCTAATGGAGTAATGTTAGTTCAATAGGAAAAGTTTGCATTTCGAGAAAATGGCTTGAAGTAATAAAATTATGGCTAGCCAACATTTTCTCAACTCCGTCACTTGACATTAACTTCCAGTGGGTGACCTCACGTTCAAAGTTTTAAGATATTTGGGTTTTAATGAGCTCATTGGATGGTTGTGACAGGGTTGTCACATCCAATTCTTGAGAAAGGCACCCAAGTCCCTTCGGCGTTCACCTCTATTACAAAAACTAAGTGCAGACAACCATTGCAGTACTAACAGTCTGCTGAATAACAATAAAAAAAGCATGGCTGTAAATGCTGTTGGCAAATTCCCACATGATTATAATATAAGTTGTATGTCAATTAAAATATTTTCACCCCTGCATTTCCGGTTGCTCCAATCCTAGTAAAATCCAAGTAAAACGATGTTGTCTTGTGTTGATGGCTGGAGGGGGAGCAGCTCCAAATATATGCAAATTAGATTAAAATTTTTCTTGAGGTAGAGAATGTTTTACTTTTTGTCTCCATGCTCAGTAAATAACCTAACAAAGAGTCAAGTAGATGTCGAGCACATAGTGCTTGCTTTCCAATCTAGTCAATGCAATGTCACAGTGATGTTATGTCATTATCCCTATCGTTTTATCCAATTTTTCTGCATTTGGATTCGCTTCTTTGTGTCACCAGTAAAATGGGAGGAACTTGAAATGTAGGCATTTATCACAGAACTTGTAATGGTTCTGGATCAAAGAAAGAAGAAATATGTCTTCATCCAACAAACTTAATATATTGATCGCCAACCACCCAACCAACGCTACTCCATATTGAAAAGTTTCCCCACTCCTGATTGCTAAAATGAATTATTCTGAGCCATGATTTTTGCGTCATATTGTGTACTCTGATCTAAACTTCAACAGTGCCTCTGTTAGAAGGGAATTAGGGGGGGGGGGGGGGTTATTGTATGACACCTGAAGCTTTTGAACAAACCATCGGAGTGAGCATTTGCTAATGTTGTTTCACTTTGGGCCTGACACTGAGCTTATATATATTATATCTGCTTTCGCTTTGCATACTTTTGTCTTTTGTGATAGTATGGTACTTCAAAAAGTGCTGTTTTGATGTGGCCGCGTGGGCCTACATACATCTCAATTCGGAGTTTAGTGGACAGTCATAGCTTCATCATATTCTATAGACGGCATACAATAGATAGCTGTCAGGAGGTCATTTCTCACAGATATACATATATGGTGTCCCAAACTCCGCACATAATTTTTTTCTACAACAATCTTACCGTTTTTTTGACTTCACATCATGAAATTTCTACATACAAGATTATTTTTTACAGTTTTACTATTTGGAAGAGTGAACGTAGAATGGGGACAGTGACTCAGAAGATATACGACAGAGCATCATACTCAGCAGTTTTCTCATACCTTGTCACCCACCACCAATAACTCCAGCTTCAAAGAAGCACACTCTGCTGATGCTCTCTTTGTTACACTTGGAACTGAAGTTGTGAAGACACCAGGGACAAATACCCCCCCCCCCCCCACCCAAGGTATGTATGGGCTTGAATGATCACCGATGCTTATCTATCAATATTTTGGGAGTCACCAGCAAAATTATTATGTCAAACAATGTAATCCTCTGATTCATGATTGTTGCTTCATCACTTAGACCGTATTATATATAGTTTTTTTGGTGATGGGTTGCGGTAAATATCGAATATACCAAATATATCAAATTGAGGATACTTTAGCCAGCGACACGTTGACACCCTCCCCCTAATTTAGCCACAATCGCTCTGAAAGTATGACACGGTGATTGATATACATTTTTCTTCTTTTCAGACTATAATTGAGACTCATGGTGGTATAGAGCGGACACCAGTCATGACACATCAAATATGCACCATAAGCACCTCCTCCGATAGTGAACTGTCACAAAAGTCACACTCTTACACACAGAAAAATGATAGCGTTAGTTTGACGAACTGAAAGTATCATTTTAATATTATCGTCATTTTGGCTTCAAACATAGTTCAAACATATTTCATTATGACGCCAAACTAACGATATGAATGTATCATTGAATTTTGATTTTCATGCAGCCTTTCATAAGTCAGACATCGTTATGTTAACGATTTGTTAAGATTATTGTTTTCTTAGCGTTAAATATTCGTTGATTAAGTTCCTTTCATAGAAATATGTTTACAATGTAGAAGGGGTATAGGCTGAGATGGCTATAAACTCATGAATGAAACTGGGACCATCTAATTATACCAAACTCAATCAATTAAATGGCTGTTTGAACTTAGAGTAATCTACTGGTGAAACTAGCAACATGTACATAGATTGCTATTCCATTCACAGCTATATTCATCTTCTTTATACTGTAGGCAACAGTTCAGACATGGAAGGAAGAGGCAGTTCATTGGTTTAGATAATGAAAGTTTTATGTATAGTCTCATAGAATAGAAATGATCCTCAGGGCGAAGAGATCCTGAAAGTCTCAGTTGGTCACTTCATTGCGTATCCAGCTGAAGTCTTCACAAAATTGTAGTTTGACCAAGGAGTTAACTCCTTGTTTTGACTATACATGCAGGTAGTGGGTAGGTCAAATTCGCTTACACAATGCTTATACAGTTCATAATCAAATATTCGGTTTCGTAGGCGTGGTAGTAGCTATTAGAGTCTGTGCTGTAGAGGCGCCATCGGGACTCAACCTGGCCTAGCTCGCTGTTAATGTTTGCCAAATGTTGTTGTGCATAGTCTGGGCAGATACATGTGACTAAATTATCTGCAATCAAAGAGTTAGTCCTATGAATTGTTATCCTTTTGCCTCGACATAACCATTTTTTTCTCCCCGGTCGAGATCCAGTTATGCCAGCATACTGTTTTGTTGATATTTTCGGGCTGTGGGCAACGATAGGTTCGAAAATTACCTGTAAATAGAGCAAATAATTCTGATTTTCTTCCTCTTGAACATTACAAGCCTATATATACATATCCTACTAGTATCACAATGCAATTTGGGAAAGTCTAAAATCTCGATGTATTACACCAATGACAGAGTTACCTTTTGTATGGACCAGAATTTTTGTGGGCATAGTGAAGAGGGGCCAAGAAGGCTTTAAGGTAAAAAGTAATTTAGTTAAATAGTTTAATTGCAGGAGTCCAGGCAATAGCGGCACAAAATTAAATCTGTTGCAGGGTCAATTAGATGAGGGCAAATTTAGATGAGTCAGAGTGCATGAAACCATTAGCCAGATTTTAGTTTAAAAAATGGAGGAGGAATGACTGGTGGTGTTGAGTCAGCTTACCTTTCCAGGTGCATCTTCCAGGTGTCTGTCACACGTCCATCCCTATAACTACACTAACCATTTCCATTTCTTTCTCTGCACAGGGGCGTCTGAAAAAAATTTAAATAAGTCGCAGTCAATCTTAAACCATCTTCATTTCAAAATTTATGAGGTGTGGGCCTACATTTGTGTTGGAATTACCTCCCGTGAAAAAGTTAAGACAAGAAAACTTTGTGATTAGAAAACTTTTAGGCCTATAATCATTCATCTACACTCAAAACATTCAAAGAAATACTCTTACAAGACATCGCATAAAATATTTTCAAAATTGAGACAAGGGTAAGTGGCTGTCCAAGGTTTATCCACACTTTATCCGCAGGACTCCAGAAAAATAGCGGACGAGTCTTTAATTGAGATTACCCTCAGGATAACATACTCTAGACCCAAAATTAAATTGAAACAAGACAACTTTGAGTTTAGAGAATTTTTAGGCCTATGATAATTCATCTACACACAAAACAGGACATATATGTAGCTTGGGCAGGCTGTGAGGGGTGGGTAGTGGGGAAAGGGGAACCCCGCTCCCCAACCAACCAACCCCGAAAGCCTGCCCAGGCTAACATATATGCATGAATAAGATTAAATTTGATGTGAGATCCCCTATAGCATTATGCATATCGAGATGACTGACTTTCAAAGTTTATCAGTTGATGAATTGAAACCATGGCAAGTGGCTGTCCAGGGTTTATCCACACTTTATCCGCAGGAGTCCAGACAAAATGGCAAATGAGTCTATAATCAAAACCACCCTCAGGATTATATACTCTAGACACAAATGAAAATCAGTGGCAGGGAGGATTGGAGGGGCCAGAGGAAAATTTTGTTGCGAATTCATCCTCGTCAGGCCATGGCGAGGCATACACGAGAGACTTTTCAAAGTGAGTCAACGGTGTACAAAATCATCAGGCAGTTTAACCTCACAAATTAGATGGGGGATGACTGGTGTTGTTATGTCAGCTTACCTTTCCAGGTGCATCTTCCAGGTGTCTATCAAGAATCACTCTCCGTTACCACTTTATATTTCTTTCTCTGAATGAGGGCATCTGAAAAATATTAAATAATAAATATTTTTAATAGCTGCAATTAATTAAACCTTAATTTTAAAACCCACATATGTTGTTAGCCAGCATAGTCAATGTTCTATACTCTCAAAGAGTATGCATAAAAAATGTACTGAGGGTTATTTTAGTATTTTCGATCACTGTAATGTGTCATGAAATGAGCATTTGGTGGTAGGTATGATGCTACCTGACGTTATATTCTACATGTCCAATTTTGAGACACCGGTGTCACCATGTGTGGATAAGTTGACATCAAACGAGAGTGCTGACTTTATTGGTTAGAAAAGCATTCAGAATCTCTATTACAGGATGACGTAGGGGCGAAGGTTATCCTACATTTATCCAGTTATTTTGCAGTGATATCTGTTGCTGATTCTTACACATAAAATACTTTTTAGAATTTTGCAACTAAACTATTTCATAGGAGAAATCAGCATCAGATGTTTCAAGCAGGCATGCATAGACCTAGTATTTCCAATAATACAAACTCCGACCACATTTCATGCTAAGTAAATGTAAGTAAGTTAACTTTGTACACTCATGTCTCTTTCTCACAGGATGGTCACAGAGGTTTGTAGCTTGGACCTAAAGGTGTGATCATACATAAGAATCCACATCTTAGGATGCTTACACTCACAGCCCCTGCAATTCCTAACCCTCCATCTCCCAAAACCTAGATAAGCTTGATCCAGTTTCCCTGCATTTAGGTTTTGAGCCGGAGGCTCACCAGTATATTGGGAAAGACCGGACTGCGGGCAAATTGGATCACACCTGTTCTACCCAAACCCACATCTTTTATTTGGGGTGAAATATATTTTACTCACAGTTTTCTAGGCTGTTTCAGTCACCAGTTACGATCGTCATGTCCCAGATAAATTCAAATCCTATGTTGACACTAGGCCCCTCACACCTTCAACAATTGCCATAAAATCAGGATCATTTGATAACGAGTCACTGGGTTAAGCTTGCGCCAACAGTGTTGGCAGACTTACCAAATCTAAAATAGAAAAGATGTGAGGTTCATAATCAGTCCAGTATTTATGGATGAGTTATCAACACCACGATGTTTAGTAAGAAGAAGCAAAAGTAAACATAATATAAAGGTTTTAACCCGGCCGACGAGAGACACTTTGATTACCAGCTAAGCGCTATGGTTTAAGATCACCTTAACTCCCACCCTCAAATCATGCAAGCTCAAAAGGTCAGCATATGGATCTGAGAGCAGATATTAATAATTGGCAGCTGATCTAGTATATTACGCTATCGAAGACAGTACTCCACAGTAGTACAACAGGGGTCAAATGAATAGCTTGAGTGACAGTACATGACAGTACATTTATATCAACCAAAGTGAAAAAGTCCATGCAAAGATGGTCATGTACTGTACATGACCATCTCTGCATGGACTTTTTCACTTTGGTTGATAAAAATGATGAGAGATTACCAGTGACAGTTTAACAGTAGGCCTAAAACTGACTCCCCTAGGACAGTATCTTATCTTGGTGGGTGAGATTTATTTTGGATAGCAGTGAGTGTGATTGTGTAGCTCTTTTTTTAGTTTTTACTATCACAACAAGACTCACTCAAAGACCATCAAGAGGCATGAGACGGTCTGAGAAAAAATTACTCCTTGGTTTGGCAAGTCATTCAAGCTGGTTAGCAATAGAATAGTAAGGTAGGTGACAGTGTTGAATGATTGTGCCAATAAGTTTGCTCACCAGAACTAATGGCCAGTAATGAGTAACTATTTAGACTAATGCCAATCCAATGGCCAGTAGTTTGTTAGTAGTACTAGTAGCCAAGCCTAGGGAATAGTGCTATGTTGCTCAATTGATTTGTGCAGGTGCTTGTTAAGATGTTATTCTTTCACTCACTTTTCACCTACTAGGAATAACTCATTTCCTAGACACTCAACTGTCTGCAGATGCTTATGAGTTGGAATAAATTTCTTTTCTCAGAATATTTTACTTCCAAATTCTTCTTCACAACAAATAAATGCCAAAAACGGACCCGCTATATTCTTCCCAAGGTTCCACTTCAACTTTTTGAATTAAATGAAAGAGCCCCCTACTTCCTTAAATACAATTACTAATTTTGGAATTAGGGCTATGACAGAGCGGAAAAGTTTGAAAAAGTTTGAAAAAGTCTGAAATTGATAAACAGTCATCTTACTGCAATGTTCTCCTGTTATTGCCTGCCTGATATTCACATCACAAGTAAAAGAAGTAAAGATAATTATCTACAAAGTAGCAATACCAAAGGACTGCTGAATATATCCTGATTAACATGCAAGAAGAAAACATTTCAATAATAATGATGAATATTATAAATAGATAAGATAGATAGATGCATCTAGAGGATGACTATTAGTCTACTAGTTCTATCAACAGCATGGATGGATTGAAGATGGGAAGAACCAATGAGTTACTGGAACTGGCAGTACTTCTTGATGTGTCCAGCACTTCCAAAGGTAAGTCCTGTTATAAAATGGTTAGAATTGATTAAAAACAGTAGGCCTAGGTCACCTCTAGGTGTTCCACTCACTGATTAGGCCTAGCTAGTACTTATCATGTATTAAGCTGTGTCAGGGTTAAACTTTCTTTTTGAACCTACCTTTGATCTCTCTCTGCGTATAGGCTTGACCAGTCTGCTTTCATACTTATACTATCAGTGTGAGGCCCAAGCCTACTCAGAGAAAGTAAAATCAGAGCCAATATCTTCATTTTAGATTAGCTTTAATATGCAATCAACTGTCTGTAAGACCACAATATGTGAAAAGCAGTTGCTTCACCTCTTTCTTCTTGAAAATTGGTTTTTTGGTTGTTGGTTGATTGTGAAACATTACGCATGTATGAATCATGTTTTCTCAAGATTAAAAAAGTGCTTCCAGAGTCTTCTAGCTTGGATCAGATCTTAGTGGGAAATGAGAAAAGTATGATAAACTAGATATAGGCCTACATACTTTCCTCTCAACAACCTTCATTGCCATTCTCATGTTTGAATTCATTATGGTAATTTGGCTAAGTTTTTTTCTGCTTTTAGTTGGCAAGGAACCTAGCTAGCCCTGATAATGTCTCTCATGTTATGGCGGTCACCTATGATTGGAGCAGGATGTGGATTGTTGACAACCCTGGCCTTGAATGGAGAATTACTGACGGCCTCAAAGTCGTTATAACTAGCCCTAAGGAGGTGACTATTATTGTTATGGACTTGGTCCTGCTATTCATTCTATCACATTGTAAAGTAACATAGCTTCACTGTTATTTGCCAGTCGGATACATTTGAATTATTGGTCCTGATCAGCTATTTGTTTTCCCCTCTTTACCTCCTAATAGTGATCTTCAAACTAACTGGGTCTAAGACCTTGGCTTTCCATGTCCAGTCTTAGTGTCAACACCACAGTATTGCAGTTTGATCCCTTGCGTTAGTTACTTAATGAATATAAAAACGTCTTGATCACTGCTGTAGCTTGACCAATGAAGCCAGCTAGCCATGGTCTACTAAGCATTGATGTCTTTCCGTGTCCAGGCTCAGTGATGCTACCTCAGTGTTGGAGTTTGGTCCCTTGAGCAAGTTACTTCACGGTTAATAAAGTGTTTCAATTGTCACTACAGTTTGACTGATGAGGCCAGCTTATCTTTAGTATTGATGCCAATCCATATCCAGTCTTATTGTTCCCATATCAGCGTTTGCATTTGGTCTCATATGCAAATTATTCATTTCATGGGTAAAAAACATCTCATTCTCAGTTCAATTTCAAACAATGAGACCAGCTTCCTTCATAGCGTTGACTACAAAACACTGTCTTTGAGCGTTATCTCCTTAGCGTGGCAATTTTTGTAATGTAAATGTACTGCATTATGGATGATTGGACATGATTGGCTTAAATGTAAAGTGTCTTTATCGAATCAGTTTTATGCGTATAAGACAATATGTATTGTGAAACTAGAGTTCCCCCTTTTTTTGCAGTTTTGGCTGGAATCGGAACGCTTGGGAGGGAAGCACACTGCCGAGGGAGACAAGATCAGATTACTCAGCTGATGAATCAGATGACAGGAAAAGGTTAGCATCTATGTTAACTATGTACATTATAGTAAAATATGATACATGGCAAATCCTAATAATTGAGCGTCTAAAAACAGTGGCACTAGATGCAACTAAAAAGAATTGGGTGCTTTGCTTGTCCATTAAATTTCTCTCGACCTAACCATTTTCAAGTTTCTGTTTGGTTTTAAGTAATCAATATGTATGAGTGTATGTTATGACCGTGGCTACTACGTTTGGTGCGCTAGGGTCATTTAGCACACTGATCACGTGATATACTATTGCATGTATATCTCTGATCGATAGAGGGCAAATTCACTTAGTAGTAGTATTATCACAAGGAATTTGGTGTGACGACCCGTGTTCAATTTTATTAATAAGTGCTGGGTACATGTAGCAGTACCTAACATGTTAGGTTCTGCTACATGTTAGGTACTGCTACTAAATTGACTCTGACGATCAGAGATACACATGTTAATAGTGTAATCGATGTCAGTGGGCGCATTGAGTGCATCAGGTTTAGGCTCTGTGCTAAGCTATCGTTTGTGATATACTCACAGTCGTTTTGAATTGTATATCCCTCAAGAATGGTTTATTATGATGAGTGTGTTGTTTTGCCGGCCAAGACTAATAATACCGGAGGTCGACTGTGTGGTTGCACTCCCCACATGCAGTAAAAAGATCCCCCTCTGCCTTCAATAAAAAGAGTAGCCGGTATTCCGGCGGGTAAGGGTATAGGGTGCAGCTTGAGTACCATGGGTTCCTGTACCTGTACTCTAGAGGGGTAACCCTCTCCGCAATGACGACTTAAACTTAATATCCATGACATGATAGCATGATTCTGACAGTGCTTTACTTATGTTGTAGATCCTTCAGACATCATTAGAGCAGTGATGAAAAGAATGCGAGTCAACAAAGTGGATGGTGCCCTCAAGCAGATAATGGTTTTGAAGGACATTCTAACCGCCGCCAACAACACAGGAGGGGTTATTGCAGCTCACCAAGAGGGCAAGATTTTTATCTGTGAGCATGGTGGTTTTTCTCTAGAAATAGGTAGTCTGTGTGAGGTACTTAGTATCTTTCCCCTCATGCATTATATTCTGCACATAGAGATGCCATGTTCAACCTTCGTGAAATTTCTCGCCCAGGTTATGGGTGTTGAGGGCGAGGACGGAAAGTCCTACAATCTCAGTAAAACTCAGCACGAGCTGATTAGCAAATATACACGCTGAATTTTGTGTAGATTATTTCTCATTTCTTAACATTGTCTGACATTATATTCATTTTACCTGATCTCTTTTCCCATCTTATTGCCCTTTTGCATACTTAAGTGTTGTATTCCCTTCCTTATCCTGTTTTATAACGCGTAACTCTCGGTTTATATTACTAATACTCAGTCACTTTTCTCATATTTCCCACATATAGACCTATGCCTAAGTTTTTTTCGTTTTACCTAATATCTTCTTCATCTTATTATCATTTTGCTTACTTATGCTTACTTATATGCACTTTTTTATCTTGTTCTGTCATATTTCATTACTTGTAACTCTCATTTTTTATATTACTCTTATTACAATTTCACTTTTCTCTTAAATCACATGCATGTACCACTCCTAAGCTCTTTTTCAACTCAGTTGTGAATAGAAATAAAAAAATTAGAAAATATTTGGCTCTGTTTCTTGATCGGAAGTATCATTGAAGTTTCGGTGTTATAAGTGAGACTGATATTTTGAAAACAATCAATTTGAATCATCATATAAATTGGCAAAGTAACGCTACCAAGATCAGTATGATCATCTTTGAAGCCTCACTCTCGTTACTGTAACAACTATTTAACGATATCATAGCATTAGCATTATTTGAATGAATAGGCCTGGGAGGCCTGCAAACCATTTGTTATCGTTACATTGATACAAATACTAGATCCTTTTGATCAGTTTATGACCCTGAATTGATCATATTTTGACGACTTCTTAGTTCCCCTATTTAACGACTGCCTATAGTTAGAATTCGATCAAATTAACGAATGTACTTTCCTGTGTGTATATCTGCGCAGCACTATGTTGTCACTGCACACTGTTGAATCGATAGATCAAAAAGTAGTGCCACATAAACTTTCCCCATGTGATAATTGATAGGGATGGGCACATGCTCTCATTTTATCAAAGTTTCAAGCTGTTCAGTGTTCACATTTGTATTGATATATCAATTGACTTTAGGGCATTTCTTGCGCCTAATGGTATTTTATAATCCTGTTGACAATCGCAGGAGGCCTTCTAGGGTTGTTGATTGTGAATGCCAATGTTTTGTGGGTTAACATATGCAAGAATAACATCTAAACTTTTTAGTATTTTCTACTGATTCAATTTTTTTTTTGACAGTTTATTGTTCTCACCTCGTCGATTATTCATAATTTTTCATTCCAATGCTTTGCATCCTATTCAGGTATCAGTGAACTTTAGTTCAATGCAGGTATTCCTACTGTGGATTAACATGCATATCAGTTATATTTAAGAGTACAATGAGTACGACTTGTTTTTTAAAATAAACAGCTTTCAATTAATTTCCAAAACATGATCAAAAGGTTCATCACTCGACAAATAGGCTGAGCACTAGGTTCATGTTGATGCACTGATCTTACATCTTGTCATATATCATTACATGATACATTTGGTTGTCGGTTGTCACTGAACTGTGTGGGTGAGTCCGGTTGAGGTTGGTGAGAGGGTCGGTCTACCTCTGTATGTCCGAAACAAGAAGTGTCATTTGTATAGCGCACACATACATATTGAGGTTTGATCACAGCAATGAACTCCCTCTTCATTGATCACAGAATGGTTTCTCAGGCATTGTGTTTAGCAATGGCAGGCAAATTTACAAGTCAGTTTATCCCTGTGTTAAGCTTCTTATGGCTCATAGAGGGTTGCAGTTAGGTGGGAATCGGTGCTGCTAGTACACATTTTTTGGTTAGTGAGGTCCAAGACTACTATCCTGGTTAGTAGTTAGTACAAGGCAGTTTAATAATTTTTAGAAATTAGTACAAAGCAGCTTACCAATTGATTGAGGATTATAGTACGATGGCACTGCTTGCATAAACTTTGCTAATATTGAACCCTCCTTGCTATAATCATCACCATGGTAGTATCATTGCTCGTAAAGAGTTAGTTATTTTTTTATTTCTCATCTAAACAAAATTCCCTGTCCAGTGGTACAAATTATGATTCTGTAAGACCGGTGTGAGAGTATTTGTGTTCAGATATATACAAAATAAGTCTAGTTGTACACTTTTTTGTGTGTTTCAACACCTCATCAATCATTTCAGTTATTGCTGGGTGGTTAAAAGTTATATAGATAGATCAGGAATCTTGTTTAGAAGAAGTTTATTTAAACTTTCCTTCTACACCCTCTAGATTTTAAGATATATCAATTTTTACAACCCCTTATCATTTTTAGGAATTTCAACAAGAATAGCTAACCAGAGGGATTATATAGATGACACACTAAGGGTTAATCTACGCTCCTTGGGATTTTTTAGCGTGGATGGCTTTCATTAGCTGTTTGTTGGATGAAGATGTTCTGGGCATGGAGCGCAAGCTCTGAATTTTATGGAATGTGGGTAGAGAGAAGCAAGGGTAAATCAAACCAAGGAGTAACAGCTTCCCCTGTTACTTCTTGATCAAACAGACCTATAGTTCAATGACACAATAGAACTCGTTTGTACGGAATGTCTGATGGTCACTGTAAATTCTAAATATATCAATGCAGGCGATAATATTAAGCTGATAGCTTTGAAAGATTATCTGCTACAAGACTGTCCAGGCAATTATTTATCGCTCTAAATCTTAACTGATGTAATGGCCCTACAAGCCCCTAATCTGGCAACCCAGCCGCCTGTCTAAGCTACCGGTCTCATATATAACAGAATAAATATCAGTGTGGGTATTCCTTTGGCAGGAATTTGTTGAAATGATTGAAACAAGGAGTAAAAGTACTCCTTGATTGGAACTCCAGACTATAGCTGCATTGTGGAAATCCTGTCGTAATGGTCGAAACTTCTAGGAAATGTATTTGGTAGACCACATGGAACTGATGCATCGATGTTGTTTCACTCAATTACATGCAATTGATTTGAAATTAAATGCTAAAAAAATTAAACCTTTTTAGTTGAAAATTGTATTAATCTGGAGTAGGTTGGTGAAATCAGTCTTGATATTCATTGATAAACCTTTAGGTTGAAAGAACTTTCAACATACCAAACTTTTCAATGCATGCATTCAATGGCTACAATGTACAGTTCAATCTGCCTGATCACTTTCAATGGGATTAGCTTATTGAATTGAACAAGATTCTCAGTGTCTATTTGCCAATTGTTTACCTTTTACTTGACATCAACATCTTAGCCAAGCAGCTGAGTTCAAGCATAATTGGATGTATTGTTGTTATCCAAGTTGTTTACCCATGAAGTCATAATCAAGATAAGCCAGTCAGAATGTTAATTTTGTTGACATTGGCATTCATAGGCAACCTGCACAGATCTTAAAAGGTACCAGTAGATTTAAAAATGGTTAACCCTTTGGGTAAACACACAGATTATCGTAATGAGCTAGCAGCAGATTATCAAGAGCTGAGCCAGATACAACCACTGTATGTTGTATCGGGCTCAGCTCTTGTAGTTGACCAAGTAGCAGAGGAAAATCAATGAAACACTGGATAATAAGGGCGCAAGAGATTTTTTTGCAAAGCAATCTCATTTTTGGCATAGTTACTCTGTACTATGATGAGCTTGGAAGTAGAGTTTGGTGAAATAATTTGATGAAAATATACAAATGGAATTTGGTCAACCATCTAGTATTTTTCATAAAAGGTTAAAACTTTCCGCCCCCTCACTCTTCTGTCAAAGAATGATCATGATTGTACTTTCACCAAAACAACCATCATTGTAAACATGACGTACATTCGCAAAATTAAAAACTCACCGCATTCATTATCAGCGGCAAAAGACAGGAAGTTAGGTCAGCTTACGATGACATCATGTCTCTCTAATTCCACAAGTGTGTCATGATGACTTGTTACAAGTGCAATGGAATGTGTGTGTATGATTAACTACAAGCGACAATTAATTTGATAATTAAAAGTTTTGACAAGGAATATTGAGGTAATTAAGTCATTATGCCTGTTAAAGGCTAACCTCCCTGCTTGTGGCACACAAGCTGACAGCTTAAAATGTATTACTGTAAACGTTGTTGTCTTGTCACTAGCCTAACATTTAAATACTATCTGTACTAGTGCCAACACCTGCTAGGGAACTACCATCCAAGAGTGAGAGAGAAAAATGCCACAATTGCTTCCTGTACACCATATAACTGAGATGGCTGGGAATGATAAAGTTTAACATCAAGAGCTCCTTTGTAGACAGGTAATGAATGTATACCAGGTTTACAATAGATTTACCTTTGCCTCATTTTACCCACATACCATAGCATTCAGAGCTAAATCCTTGCTCAGAGCCATTCAATCTCAAAAATCCCAAGGAGCGTAGATTAAGACTATGCCAATAATCAGTATTAATACTGCATGCTTTGACACCAAGTATGTTTTCTAGCCAGGGGCGTATATTCTATAAATTTCACTCACTGACTTTTTAGAGATGGGCATAATGATCGGGCACAGCCCGATCCACACGCCGTAGGCGTGGCAGGGAGGGTGTGGGAGGGGCGCTTAAGCGCCCTCCCACCACGGAAATTTTTGCATATCGGTAGCAAAATAGTGCAAGCAGAGAGGTATTTCAATAGCTCACTGAGCTGTTGGGTACTTTCAGAAAACAACTCAATAGCAGTAGAAGATTACAGTAAAAATGCTCCAGTTATAAAGCACCCATTTGAAAAAAAACTGACCCCGAAGGGATTCGAACCCACAACAATTTTATTAACAGTGATTATTAGGCAGACGCTCTACACACTGAGCTAATATGAGTGCTAATATACACCACTGTTTCTAGCATCAGTCAGCATATTTTCGGTAGTTCTGTGGAGAATATGGCCTCATTCGCATATCACTTTTCTCCACTTAGGCATGTAGGGCGATTAATACAAAGTAGATCCTCGCTCAACTGGTGAGCGATGTTGTACTTTTTTATTAGTAGCAAAGTTTTGTGATCATTCTGCTAGCATAATTTAGCTGATGTATTCTATTTATGCAGTTGCTGCCTACATTCTCAGATTGCACAAGATATAGCTTAGGGTAGGCCTACAGTACAACACAGAAGAGTTCAACATAGGTATTTTGTCGGCTCATCATACTCAATACTAAGAGTTGTGCTTACAAAAATTGTGAGGAGGACAATTCGAATGGAATGCTTTCATTGTAGCAGCTAACTTGCCTGGTCATCTAAATACAAACTCATTGAATACAATGTCAATCCAATTATATAATATTGACTAGAACTGGGCTAGAACTGTAAAGGATTATACTATAACAATACAATAGCAATAATGAATGTAGTTTATTTGGCAGGCAGGGTTAATTATACAATAATGTTGCTGGTTGGGTAATGATATATGGGGCATGAAACTCAGTGTATGTCCTGAAAATCTGAGGTCTTTAGCTCAATAATTGCTTATTATGCCAGCTACAAAAGAAGCTTTCTCTAAAGCATCACAAATCAGTAAAATAATGTGTAGGCACATTTTCTTTTTAGCAGCAGCATGGCTTCGAATGGTCTGACACCACAAATTTTTATATCATTGGATTGCTCATCTTCTGAGGAACACAGTGGTTTTTTTCTTTAGTAAACAAGAAAAATATCTATTAACATATCGAAAGCTATATGGAAAACAGTTAAAAAATGATATAAATTGCTGCCCTGCTGCTGGCTTATGTATGCAATTATTCCACTTTCATGGGGGCAAAGAAATTCACAGTTTGTGAGTGTGTCCTGAAAATCTGAGGTCTGTAGCTCAATAATCGCTTATGCCAGCTACAAAAGAAGCTTTCTCTTATGCATCACAAATCAGTAAAATAATGTGTAGGCACATTTTCTTTTGAGCTGCAGCATGGCTTCGAATGGTCTGACACCACAAATTTTTATATCATTGGATTGCTCATCTTCTGAGGAACACAGTGGTTATTTTCTTTAGTAAACAAGGAAAATATCTACCAACATATCGAAAGCTTTATGGTAAACAGTTAAAAAATTATATTAATTGCTGCCCTGCTGCCGGCTTATGTATAAAATTATTCCATTTTCATGGGGGGCAAAGAAATACACAGTTTGTGAGTGTGTCCTGAAAATCTGAGGTCTGTAGCTCAATATTTTCTTATGCCAGCTACAAAAGAAGCTATTTCTAAAGCATCACAGATCAGTAAAACAATGTGTAGCCAAATCATCTTTTGAGCAGCAGCATAACTTCTAAAGGTCTGACAGCACAAATTTGTATATCATTGGATTCCTCATCTCCCGAGGAACATAGTGTTAATTTTTTTAGTAAAAAAGGAATACATCTTCCAACATTTCGAGAGCTTTAGTGAAAACAGTTTGAAAATGATAAAATTGCTGCCCTGCTGCCGGCATATGTATGCAACTACTCCATTTTCATGGCGGGCATTTTTTGAGTATGATCTGAAAATCTGAGGTCTGTAGCTCGACAACTTATTTTGTTTGCAACAAAAAAGGCTTCCTCTTTACAATCATTATGATTTATAGCCATATTGAGAGTATAAAAAATTTGGCACCAACTCAACCCAGAGCTCTGCGTTGACGAAATAGAGAATTATCCACTGAGCTACACAGACATGTTGTATCAAAATAAGAGTGTCTGCCTTAAATTTAGTGGAGCATGAATTCTGTATTACAATAATTACATTACATTACTGATGATGAATACACACACAATCAGCATATTTGTGCACAGCTAATTCATCGCAAATCAATAAAATAATGTAGAAGCACATTTTCTTTTGAGCAGCAGCATGGCTTCAAATGGTCTGACACCACAAATTTTTATATCATTGGATTGCTCATTTTCTGAGGAACATAGTGGTTTTTTTCTTTAGTAAACAAGGAAAATATCTACCAACATATCGAAAGCTTTACGGAAAACGGTTAAAAAATGATATAAATTGCTGCCCTGCTGCCGGCTTATGTATGCAATTATTCCACTTTCATGGGGGGCAAAGAAATACACAGTTTGTGAGTGTGTCCTGAAAATTTGAGGTCTGTAGCTTGATAACTTTTTATGCCAGCCACAAAAGATGTTTTTCGCTTTATAATTTATATGAATTTTGGCCTTTTCGAGATGTGGAGATAACTCGGGTTCACAAAATTACCTTATATGCCCTGAGTGCAGTTCAGTGAGTTGACTACTAGGAATAACCATTACTAGCTCCCCAATCCAGAACACAGGTTGTTTTCAGTACGTATGCAGTTATAGAACAGGCCAATGAGGAAAAAGTAATATGTATAGATACGGCAAATCCATTGAATTCAATTGGCCAATCATATCAAAGCCCGTGAGCAAATCAGAGACATAGAGAGGACAACTTTTATATTTTGAATTTTTTAACGTGAGAAGGCAATTGCCAACCGGTTACCTCATTACACTGGAGTTAACAGCGATATCGTCACACTGTTACCCATTTCACCGCCCTCTACTATTTATCTTACTATGGATTTTGCCAAAAAGAAAAAAATTGGCCATAATATTTATATTAAAGCGTATTGGGTAGGAGTGTGTAAACATGTTGTTTTAAGAAATAAGTTTGTGTATGTTGAAATTTTTGGGATTATTGGTATTGAAGCGAGTAAATGCTCTGGAGAAAATGGCTACATCAAATATTTCTAAAGCTAATCACCCCTTAAAATAACAGTTTAGGAATTAGCAATTGTTTATTTTGAACACTACTTTGAAAAACTTAACCAGCCCCCGTAAAAATCATAGCCTTCAAATCTCAGTGGAATTCCCCGCTGCTATGACAGCTATGGGTGACAATGACATATGTAAGCAGGTGCCCCTGTTGGCAGGCTGGCTAGAGGCGACTGACTTTAGCACTTGACAGGTGGGCGAGCACTGCCTATGCTAGGTCACCTGTATGACCCGGAGCTAATTGTATTAATTACTGAATCATGGAGTGTATTCAATTGTTAGATTGCGTTTTGTTTAAAACTTTGAAAATTCCATTTCTTTGTTTTCAGTTCAAACTGATTTTCTTACAGCCATGAACTCATTATGATATTGAATTCACTAATTGATTTTACAAGTATAGCTAATGAGGTCATAGGCGTATTTAATCTGTCTGGTCAACTCTCTAACAAAAAAGCCCCGCGCAGCGGGAAAAAAATTTTCAGGAGACAAGCATCTGTTAGAGACTCTTACAAATTTGTTAGAGTCTCTAACAAATTGTTAGAGTAGAGAATATTAACATAACCAGACAAACTCCAATGGTAAGTAAGTGACTTGTTGACCTCGCTATGCTTTAGAATGTCTGACTTGACTTGAGGCCCTAAGGCTGCCAACAAGCTTCAGGTTCACTCACAAATCTTTTGCAGAATTCAGTCATGGGTATCTGGGAGATCAGACATAGTAAACATTTCAAAAGCCCATTATCAACCCATGATTATCATTGGTTGGGTGGTTGATAAGAATCTGTGACAACTCGAAAATGCAATTTCAAAAATCAAACCACAAACACCATTTTTGAAATGAACATTTTCGAAGTGTCCGTATACCGGTTGATAGTAGACTTTTGCAATATGTTGTGTACTATGTCTGATCCAGCAGGTGCCCATGATGACTGCAGTGGGTCTGACTCTGAGGCTGTGTTGTGACCATGATTGATAGCTATGACTATGATGGCCAAGTGGTGGTTCTGTGGGGTTCTGTTGACAGTCTCAATCAATCAACACAACAATAAAATCAATAAATCAACAACAAGCAATCAATCAACCACCAACCATCATCATCAATAATGAAATGATGATCATGATGATCATGATGAAAAAAAAACAAAAACAGACAGGTGTGCTTGCTTTGCTTTGTTGCTAAATATGCATATTGATGAGAGGATTGGAGGGATAAAAGTCAAGGGACTTTCTGGGTAACAAAAATATACAGAGCAATACTCCAGAGATTTGGGTAGCATTAGGGCAGCATGAGGAAGTTTTTAGGGAGAAAAGATTTGCTCTATCTGTATTTTCCTGTAACTTCGTTGCATCCTAAAGTATTAATTAAGATGACCTTGGAATGTCAATAGACAACAAAAAGTCTACCGGTTTCATATCAAAATTTTACTTTTATGTCCAGTGACAAAGAGAGGACAACTAATAATAATAACAGAAAAAGAAGACAATTCCTCATTACTTGATTCGAGGGTGGAACAATTTTCCCAACACTCTAACCATCCTTGCCTCTAACATTCGAGAGTTCGAGATAGTTAAATACGCCTATGAATGAGGTGCATGTTAAAATCGGATCAGCTCTATGATTGTTGGATGGTTGGTACTGAATTGTCTCGCCTTCATAACTGGACTTGTGTTTGAGAAATATTTAACGTGACAACAGTGACGTTCTACTTGTCCAAAATCCGCACCAGTTTTGGAGATTATTGTGCTTATTTTAATTTCCAACTCAATTATTGATCCTTAAAGAGCCTTTTACTTTATGGGTGATAGGCTTTCCTTGCTCAAACACTAATTTTCACTTTTCATGGTGATCACAAACAAGCAAGGCCATCAAAAACTGATGCTATAAATTATCAAATTCATCTCAGGAGCATCTCGTCATCGATTTATAAACTATTTATTATTTACTCAAGGTCGTTAAGGAAAGTGAACGATCGGCGCTTCTTCACGATGAAGTAGTTGTCAGCCCAAGCTTGAAAATTAGTCTTAAATTATGAAATTTTATCTGCTTCCAATGAGGAGGGTATAGTAATAACTATACTTAGTTCAGTTAGTTTAGTGTGACGTCGAAATAAGAGCAAAATGTGCATCCAATTTACAATGAGAGTGAAACTTTCCCCTAATTGTCCGCAAGCATAAACAGGATAGATGAATTCAGTTAAATAATTTACTGGCAGCAGGTACTTTCAATTTATTAAGTCCAAAATACGCTATGAGCCTGGATATATATTTTTTCAAAATTTTCAAAATTTTTGTCAAATTTCAATTTTCGATACTCATCAAGGCTGGACTCATCCCATAGGTACACATATAGAGGATCCCACAATACATCTCTGGATCTTTCAAGAAATCAGTATCGACAAACATTAACCTGATTTCTTTGGAATTTCCAGTCTGTTGCATTGTGGGGCCTGTGCATAATAAAAGAGTTTGTACTTACAATTTAGTTGATGTTTGTATTTGACGACAGAATAGCTCTTTGCTGTGTGAGGTAGCGATGTAGGTATTGAGTTCTGAATGATGAAAGGAATGGATTCTCTATTAGCCTGACTTTGGGTCTCTTCGTCTCATCAGCCGCGGAGTTATGTCTCTGTATGTGATGCGACTGGACGTAGTGAGCCTGTAAAAAAGACAACTCCAATAATCTTATCATAGAAAACTATTAGAAACCTTATGACTTAAATTTCTCTGAGCCTTCCACAAAGGAGTACTTCTTGCTTCCGTGTATCATACTTTCATCAATTCTTTGTGGGTCTTCAGAGATAAAGAGTTGTATTTATTTTAAACTACCTGTTAGATCCCTTCATTATAGAGTCACAAACTTCTTTCAATGTCGCCAAAAAAGAGAGGAGGTGTTGAAAAAATTCCAACTTTTATATATCAATTCTTATCAAACATTATTGCTTTACCTATAACAATTCTCATCAATGAAAGCTTTCTCACAAAAAGTTTTCCTAGTTCTTTAAAAATGGCATTGGTTACACCTATCTTCAAGAAAGGTGACCATACAAATCCCTCTAATTACAGACCAATTTCTTCACTGCCAATTATGTCTAAAATCTTTGAAACATTTATGAATGACCAACTGTCTACATTCCTTACAAGTCATAAATTACTGAATATTAGACAATTTGGATACCGTAAGAGCCATTCTTGTGAGCAGCTTTTACTCAGTCTTCTAGATGTCTGGAAATCAAAACTTGATTCTTCTCACCTTGCTATATTTCAGCATTATCATTGGACGTTAGAAAGGCATTTGATTCAGTAAATCATCAACTTTTGCTCACCAAATTAAAATATCTCGGTATAGCAGAATCTGCTCGATCAATGCTATCGTCCTATTTAAATAATAGATTTCAGTGTTTTAAAGTTGGCAATGCCACATCTTGAGTTCTAAATATTAAAAGTGGTGTTCCTCAAGGTTCAATTTTGGGGCCATTGCTTTTCAATATTGCCATAAATGATCTATTAGGTAAATTTTCAAATTCATTTGCCTTTGCTGATGATACTTTGATTTTTGAGATATCCGATTCTCTAAATGAAGCAATATCAAAATCAGAATCTCTTGTTACCATGGTAACAAATTGGTATTCTGTCAATGGTTTTAATCTAAATTTAGACAAAACCCAGTTTTGTGTATTTTCGAACAGAAAGGTTGAAACAATACCTAATCTTGTTTCAAATAATGTACAAATCAAATCAGCAACTTCAATTAAACTCTTAGGCGTGATCTTGGACCAGCATCTGTCATTGAAAACCTATGTTGAGTCCCTGGTATTAAAATCTAACAGAGTTTTATTCTGTCTCTCTAAAATTCGAAAATTTGTCAATCCTTCACATCTGCTTCAAGCTTATAAATTGTATGTTCGTCCCATCTTGGAGTATTGTTCTTCTCTGTTATGAAATACTTCTGATTACAACTCTAACTTGTTAGAACTTTGTCAAAACAGAGCCATCAGGATAATTCTTGGTACCAACTCATTTTTTTCTATCTCAACTGGTAGTGCGATTTTGAATCTTTCCACTCTTGGTGACAGGAGGAGGGCAACTTTTGATAGGTTTGTCAAAAATGCCACTCTAGGCAAAAACACCTCATTTTTCATCCTTAAACTAATCAATTCCTGCAAAATGCACAATAGAGTTTTGCGGTCAGGACGTAGAATAATTAAACCAAAATATAGGACCAAATATGGTAAAACAAGATTTTTAAACCAATTAATTTCATTTAGTAAAGCGTAATAATATATATCAATCAATCACAAGCATACTGTAAAAATTTTTCTCCCAACTGATTATCATTTCTGTCCATATCTATAAATATTTTTCTTTCTTTTTTGTGTTGTTTATGAGGTCAAAAAGTTGTTATTTTCCTTTGTTTATGACATACTTATGCATATGAAAACCTCAATAAAAACATTATAATAATAATAATAAGTACACAAATTACCCAATTGCAGAGCCTCAAAAAATGTATAAAGACAACTTCAAAATAAAATGATTTTAAGTGTAAGATTCCATAAAACTTACAAAAAATATAACTGTAATAAATAGGATATCTGTGAGCTTCACCGAGCACCGTGTCGACATGTATTGAGCCATTTTATGATTCTTTATTTTGTGGGATTTTCGCTGATGATCGCTACGTGTAGCTGGTGATGCTTCTTCTATGCTGAAGTATGATATCCGAGTTTTTTCAAAAAATTTAAGTTCCTCTTATGAAATGATTATCTCAAAATGTCAGAGTTGTATGAATGCTGGACCAGTTGGTTTGCCTGAATGTTCAGTAATAATTTTATCCACACAGCATTACTGTGTTTATATAAGAGCAGAGATTTCTTTACATCACGTATTATTATCAGAAACTACATTATAACAGGTATGTATTAATTAACACTTCAAAAGGATTCAAATCATGTCCAATCAGCATTCGTAGATTGACTGAATTTTGACATTACAAGGTATAGCCTCAGATCTGACACTGTCATTCTGACCAGTGCGGGTGTCAGATAGAACCCCGGGTATGAAATAAAACCAGTGTAAACCATAAAGATGAGCTGATAAAGTTGTAAAAATAGTTCCGCTGCCAATTATTTATGCTGCCAGCAAAATTATCATTCGTACAAAACCATCACATTTCTCAGTTTCCATATAAATCGACACCCCTCCCGACATCAATTAGGAAATCGTAGATACTAGGGCAATAAATTCCTATCACTTAGCTGTCAATTCTGACATACCAAACAGGTAGCTTGCTACAAAAATATAAATACAGAATACGTAATTCTGCATATTTCAAATAGCCTTATGTCTATATTTACATAAATGAATCACAAGGGAGTAATTAGCTAATCTAAGGAGGTATTTAGATTGAGACTTCAATTTTGTCATAGCGTCTACTCAAATTAGGGCTGCACAGTTTTTTACCAAACTTTTAAAGGATAACGGACACCTTGGAGGTTCTGGACTTTACAGGGGTAAAAAAATATGAAAAAAATGATGAAAAATAGCATTTTTTTGGATGTAGCACCAGTTTCTGAGTTGGCCACAAACTGAAAACCTGCTGAATACAGCACATTTTAAAATTAAATTGGAAGTTGCCCTCTCAGTCAAGAGCCAGCTCAGTCATGATTCAAGTCTGAGGGCCAAATGATAACCATGAATGAGTTTGCCAGCTATTGTGATGCTCTCGCTAATAAATATCAATGTTTGTAAAACAAACATTAGATTGTGGTTAGGTAACTATTCAAATTAATCCTACATCAAAGGACCCTATTCAATAGCCTGATCTTCATTGTATACACTGTAGAACATCATTGTAAACTGGTGTTATTGTTGGTTAGCTAGAATGAACATGCTGACCGCTGAATAACTCGAGGCAAAATCAGCTGAAGGAAACAATGGTGGGATGATTATGATGTTTTGAGGTTTACATATTATGAGCTTTGGTATGGGCCACTGTCATGAGCAATGCAGAATGATCTGAGGACCACCGCTTTATAGTCTCATTTGCCTTGTAAATTTTGGCCTGAACGCACATAAAATTAGTAATGGGACCATCTAGAATTTGCATGCTCTGTCCAGGATTCCCGGCATACCCTTGGCCACAAGATCCAGAGTATGGCAATGGACTGCTTTTGTTTACACAAATTTTCCTGCTAAGAAAATACAGGAAAGAGCATATTTGTGTCATCGTCATTTTAAAATATTGCCATTCTCATAATTAATGTCCTCTGCTGAAAAATAATCTTCTTCACTGTCCTCAGAGTCTGATGGAATGTTATAGTTAGCAGCCATTTGTTGAGAATTCTGCCCAGCAAGTGTGTGTGGCATAAGTGCACTCAATTTATGAAATAGAAATGAATCGCCAAACAAATTTCTGGTCATAGTCATCAGTCAGCTGTTTATTTTGTTATGTTTAGTAAATCTGCCCTCACTGGGCTTCACTGAGAAGGCAGAGATCAAAGGGCAAGGCTTCAAATGTGGTCTCTTTGAACAATCACCCTTTACAATTGCTGTTTGCTATGTACTGTGATGTTGTAACAATGAATGATGTTATACCAGAGACTATAGATATCTATAGTCTCTGGTTATACCATCATTGACTTTAGAATATTTTTCTATTTTGTCTGTATGCCCATTGAATGAATCACACTTGTGATGGAATGACCATAATGACAACAGGTAAAATACATCAACTGCGGTTAAGCGTGCCTTTGTTTACATAGTCATAGTAATCAATGAGAATCATAAACATTTAGATGGGGGTGTGTATTTGAGAATTCAGGAAATGAGGCTACTGCTCATAAGGGATTTACTAGATGAGTTGTCTTCTCTAAGATCTGTGAGGGGAGACAATATGAGTATATGAGAGTATATGAGAAGAATTTTGCTCCCTCAATGGCTTATTCCTTGAAATGAGGCCACAGTCTAATTTAGACCTTGCCAGTGTTATCTTAGTTAGACTAAGAGCTTCAAAACGATACCAAAACCTCCAAGGTGTCAGTAATCCTTTAAGTAGTTATTTTACAACATTTAATAACATTGACTAAATACTGAATAATTACGAAACCGCATCTCCTATAATTCTCAATTCATTATCTTTATGGTCCCATGGATTTCACATCGACTTTAGCGGTTATTGGATCATGGAAATAGCGTTGGTTCCATTTTCGTAGGTATCAGTTTCTGTTTGGGAGTGGATGAATGGACGGCATCAATACCTATGATGTCAGGAGGCCCAAGTTAAATATTCATGGCCATCTGACCTTTTTGGATTTTTTCATCATGGAAGCCGTAAGCAATGATTAGAATTGAGTATGGACACCTGCATTCAAAGCAGGAAATCGATCCACGGAAATGGATGAAATGAACTCTCCGAGAGTTATCATCAATGGGCTGGTCTGTTGCTCTCATTGAAAATTTCAAGTTTGACAAAAAGGTATGCTAAGTTTGTGTCAATATAGAACTTAATAAAATGATTTAAAATGAAACATAAATGAATAGCTGCGCAGCTCTACCTTTGTTTTATTAATAAGTTTTGAGAGGAGTGGAGATAATACCCGGACATAATCAGGATATATATGACTAACTCTGCCGGTGTGGTAGAGTACAGAAATGAAACAGGAACAATTGCAGTGTGCTTGGCTCAGATTTCTTATTCACTCTAAAGTGCAGTATGTTGGATTGATGTGCGTTTTATTTATTTTTAGATGTCGACCCCTCTTGGTTGGAAGGTGGCCCGCTTATCTCCCTAGTATTGACCAGGATACAAAGTTAAATCAGGAAATATCAGACCAGGATGTTACTGTGACTCCTTCTCATTATATAATACTGAGACAGAGGTGATGTTGTATTAACCAGACTTATTTTGATATACGCTGACGGAATTGCTGCATTTGACCGATCTGACTGTTATTGTATTTAATAATTAATATTTTTATGTACAGTGAGCATCTAAAAAAAATTTTGCACACACTCACCCAAATTCACAGTCTATTGGCGATGTCTTGGAAGTTGTCCCTCTTTGTTTTAATAAAATATTGACATGGTGAGCTTATTAAAAATAATATCCTCAGACAGCGATGATAAACTCTCACCAAACTAAACCAAACCATGTTCCTGGCTCTAGGACATTCGGATTATGCAGCTGGCTTCTATTGAAATATGCATTGTTGGAGGATGACGAAATTGGCCGCGCCCATAGTCATTCCTGAATCGGTACTTGCCCACCACTGCCTTGGCTAGGTCTTTGCGGAACGGGACTCAACTTACCGAAGGCCAACTATAAATTTGCAATGAAAATATCCCTTCCTTATGAATTAACACAATATACTGAGTTCCGTTAGGTTGGGGTACATGGATCAGCTCGCAGACTATCGGGCCCGGCAATCATTCTCAATAGCAGATTAATCTCTCTGTGTTTTAAGCTTGTATGGTCTCAGGCCAGGGGGGGTCATCCTCCCACCCGCCGTTATCAGCCTGTTGTAAATACAAACTTTTGCGTCTGCAGTGCAAATAAAATAGAGCATTTCAATCCTAGATGCTTTGTTTGACAGAAACTACTTCATTTTACTCAGTAGCAGCAATGTGATGACGGCATACTTTCTTTCCGGCAGCTCTAAACATAGCATATACAATGGTCAATTGTTACATAGCAGGTTATATATATTTATATATATATATTATATATATCACCTTGTTGTATATTAACGTAGTCAGCAATGCGGTCTGTTTGGTATTGTCTAGCTGTAGTGTCAATCCAGTGTAGAATTCTTCAGTATGCTGTCAGCAACCTGCTGTGGAATGTCAGGAATTACCATCGTTACTGATAGCAGCAGAGGGACATATCCATCTACTGTATAACCTCAGTAACCAGCCTATCTGGAATGGCTATACCCATCAGTTGTTCTAAGAAGTAAAAAAGACATTTCCCTTTTATTTCATTGTTTAATTGAATTTAATTTAATTTTAATTTAATTCAAGTTTATAATTAAGCCTCAACCTTGGTTGTTGAGTCGATTGTTTGAGCAAGTAGATGGGGAATAATATTGGCGGTCCAGCGCCTGAGATCTTGTAGATGCAGTGGTGTCAGAAAGGTGTTAGACTACAGTTGCTTTCGCTACAAGTCTGCAGACCATCCAAAAAATCCTTCACTGGAAACAGTGTGTCATGGAAATTAACAATCGTGACCTCAAGAGTTTGATTTTGGGATCGTCGATGAGTGCATATTAGTATATATACAGTACTGACCTACTTCCTTGTCGGAAATTAGTCCTATTATGAAATATCAATTGTAGCATATAATAAAACACCTGTGTGGCCCAGTCAAACACTATAAGACACAGCGCCTAACACAGGAGTGGCATGCCATCTCTACTGTAACAGGGGTGTATTGCAAATATCCCGGATCCCCAGATGATCTTCGATTGAAGTATCGCCTGAAGTTGAGATGTGACTCATCCATGAATTTTAAATCTCTTTCCAGCTTTTTTGGAATCAATTTATTTTCACTCACATTTCTTATCTTATCATTGGTATAAAGTTGGGAGACAATGTTACAATACGCCCCTGCCTGGGCTGTTATTACATTTCCCTTAGGACATAAGGATATGTGTAGAAAAATTTCTAAGCATTCTATTCTGTCAATTATTAATAACCAAGTAAAATATGTATAAATCAAACATTTGACTGCTAGATTTATAAGAACAAAGAGGCCTTCATCGAGCTGGATGTATCGCAATCATGTTTGCAATTTGTGAAATTCTTTTAGTATCTGCTCTTTTGCTTGAGTATGAAACTATACGCATTTGTTTAGACAAGTCACACCTGTTTGAAAGGCCAAGGATGGAGGGAGGGAGGGAGGGAGGGAGGGAGGGAGGGAGGGAGGGAGGGAGGGAGGGAGGGAGGGAGGGAGGGAGGGAGGGAGGGAGGGAGGGAGGGAGGGAGGGAGGGAGGGAGGGAGGGAGGGAGGGAGGGAGGGAGGGAGGGAGGGAGGGAGGGAGGGAGGGAGGGAGGAAGGGAGGGACGGAGTCCACTGGTGACTATAACTTCACCTCAGTGCGGCTGTCATGTATGATTGCGGAAAATGCTGACATATCAGAATTACACACAGTTTATTACCTGACAGATTAATTTTGTGAATATTTTTTTCCCATCTCAGATCACATTATTTTACATCTCACTTGTACTGACATCATTTCTACCTTGTTCTACAAGGTCATTCATTGACCCAAAATTCTAATAATGTTTTTTTTAAAATAGAAATGATCGAGAAGGATCTGGACTAAAAATAGGGATCCTAAAGAAAGTATCTCCAAATATATACTTCAGAACATCTCAAGAGTCTAATTGATGAGCTGGCCGCATTGTACATACTTCTCTATGAATCACAAAGTTTAGGCATCGTAGATGAGTTAAATGTAACTGATTAACCGAAAGGACTTACTATTTCACAGTCTGGCCACATTATAATAGTTCCTGGTACAGAGTGGACTGTGAGTAGTTTTTATGACGAGGCTTAGCTCCATATCCTGTAACCCAACAGCAGAGAGAACTGATATCCGGCTTTAGAATGCAGTCTTCTCTAATTGGTTACCGACGGTGATAACCTTTACTAGATATCACCGTTCATTTCTTCGCATCACACAACCAGCAAGGTGTACTATCACTCATTTTTTTAAAGATGGTCTTCTGGTGACAAAAAAATTTGTTGACTGATATCGTAATACCCTACTTACGCTAAGTAAGCCACGCAGGCACATAGACTAAAGGGAATGAGCGGCACTTCTTTGACAGAAATTGGTTGATGACCGGCTCAGGACGACCATTTCTCTAATTGGTTGCCGACGGCGATATCCTTTACTAGATATTAGGTATTAGGTGTTAGATATCACCGTTCAGTTCTTCGCATCACACAACCAGCAAGGTGTGCTATAACTCATTGTTTTTAAGATGGTATTCTGGTGACTGAATTGACTGATATCGTAATACCCTACATACACTATGTAAGCCACACAGGCACATAGACTAAAGGGAATGAGCAGCAGTGCTTTGACAGTAATTGGTTGATGACCGGCTCAGGACGACCATTTCTTCGAGAAATATGTCTAAGTTGATCTGGGAGGGAAATGTCAGGGGGAGATATATGTTTACTGTTTGTGTAGCTGACGATAGATCTGTACCAGAATACCATGTTCTTGTGCGTGTAAAGAAGCCAAATTGAGCGATAGAAGCCAAACCATCACTTCAACTAAGAAAAGCGTATGATCATTTTGAAAGTGAGTTGGGGTGAAGAATTGTACTGCTTTTTTAAATAGAGCATATCACATATCAAACTGCTTTGATAACTATACATTTCATGAACTTCAGTTATAGAATTGAAACTCTAGTGTATTTTCTCACTCCATGTATTTATGATCTCACACCATTCTTAGTCCTTAAAAGGATGAAAATTGACACCCTCCGTCTCATTAAGATTTTTAGGGAGTTGTCCTCTCAGAGGAAAGGAGGGTATAACTTCTTCAATCTTTTAAATAATCCGATAGAGAGAGGATGTTATTGGCATGAAAATATGACAAGGTTTTGTCACTCACTGCATCCCGGAGAATACATGGTGAGGTAGGGGGTATGCTTTGAGGAATATAATCCCTGGAAAAAATGCCAGTTACAAATTATTCTCAGGGGTGTTCACAATGAGCTCACTCAAACTCCAGCAGCTTGTGTGATCTTACATCTATTTCTCAGCTAACCATTAATTGGATTCCAATATTATATGTATCCTGGCAATGATTAATCTCATCATAATTATGATTAGAGCATCAACTTCACTTGTCACTGCTGGAGTTTTATTGCATTGTTGACATGAGGATGTCTTATCAATGCTAAGTTCCCATGGCTGGGAATAAGGAAAAGTCACACTTCTAGTTATACATAAATTAATATATCACCATTTAGCGCTACCTGCTTCATTCAACTGATAAGAGCACCATGTGAAACTTTCACTTGTAGTGTAGTTGAATACTGATGACTCAAGTATCACTTATCAATGTAAATATTGCAAGGTCATTAATACTGACAATATGAGGGCTCATGGCCTGTAATTCAAAATATACAACCAGACGCGGATGTTTGTGTCTCACATCTGGTAAAAGAATAAAATTGACCACTCACAATATAGTTGATGAGTGTGTCTTAGCGGTCGAAGTGGGAACATGGGAACACACACCGTGTTTTGATTTTTGGCATTAATGTGCCTATCAATATGTTTAACTCAAACATATGCTTCATCCTCTACTGAATTATGAATTGTGCTACATTATAAAATGCACTGTTCGTATAATTGAATAGCACTGGATGAACCCTTGTCACCCGGCTTCATAAGGGCCACCGCTACTTTTTTGTGGCTGCGCAACAATCCTAGAGTTTAGGCGAATAAGACCATAAGGGTAGAATAGTAATATGATTCAGGATAAATTTGGCAAATAATTTGATGGGTTGTAGGTCTCGCAGTTGGAGAATGCAAGCAGTCACTCAGTGTAATTTTAAACATCTCCCTTTCTTGACGATATCATAAGCAATGTAACCTGGCAAGGAGTACTTGCAGGATAGTAACGATAAGAGTGCCAAATACGCACTCCGCGGCGGGAGTACTAAACATCGGTGACCTAAGAAGGTCTTTTCAATGCTAAGTACACGGAAAGCGGCCTATTAAAAGTCATGCTTGTTCTACGTAAGTTCCAAATATTCACCGTTTATGACGCGTCAAACATTCGATAGGAGAAACTTTCACTGGATATTATTGAATACTGTTACTTGAGTTTCCCTTATCTATGTAAAGATTACAAGGTCAGTAATACAGACAAAGTCACGTCTCATGGTCTTCTATGAATAAACATACATAACCATATGCGACGATTTGGGTCACACAACTGATAAGAGCAAATAATTTACTATTCATTGTATGTAACCGAATATATAGTTCCTGTGACTGTGTCTTAGTAGGGATAGTAATTGGTAACCACCAAAAACATCACTGTGTTTTTATCATAGCCTACATGTGCCTAACACACATCACATCACACACTAACCTTACATATATATACAACACTTAGCTTCTTGGTTCACTGTATTATGATTTTAATTACATAATATGTATCGTTTGTATACTTTAAGGACAGTTGACGAAGCCTCGGCACGCTGCCACAAGATAATAACCTAGTGACAGGGTTACAGTGAATGCAGGTAGGATCATATATCCATCACAGAAAAGCTTAGAATAAGAATAAAATCCTGCACACATTTGGTATATGCATGGATGAGTTACATATTTTGAATAGAGCATGAAAGGCCAGTACGCCGGAAGGGCACAGCTGTTTTTATGGGAGTCGAGGAATACCTGGATCCAAGCAGTCAGGGTACTTTTCAAATGTTTTCGATTGAATTAATAATTCACATTTAATTGGACATGCATTATTATGCATCACAGAGAGGAGAGAGGGGTAAGAATTGGGAGCAGCCCTCTCCCATCCTCCTTTTAGAAGTAATTCATCATTCTCAGGGGTGTATACAACAAGTTCTCATCCCTCCCCTCTTTCTTGGCTATACCTCATCGAATTCTTAACTGCATAAGCTGGCAAAGAGGGTTTGCATCATAGTTATGGTCAAAGTGTCGAATACAAGTTTTAATGCGGAAATACTAAATATATTTGACATGAGAGGGTCTTATTAATGCTAAGCACAAGAAACAGTTCTCTAATAAAAGTCATACTTCTTGTTCTACATAGGTTCTAAATATGTTACCACTTATGGCTAGATGCTTCAAACATTTGATAAGAAAACCATAAACTGTTTATTATTGAATATTGATGACGCAAGTTTCACTTGTCAATGTAAATATTGCAAGGTCAGTAATACAGGCAATGCGACGACGTCTCACGGTCTCCTGTGATTGAACATTATCTTTAATCACGGGAGAATGTGAGACATGACATTGCCTGTATTACTGACCTTGCAATATTTACATATATAACCAGATGGCCGCTGTTTGCGTCACACAACTGATAAGATCACCCAATTAACCACTAACTGCTTGTGGCTGAATATAGTTGATGTGACTGTCTCTTATCAGTGTAGTTTACATCACACATCAACATACACTTGAGGGTTACTAACAAAGCCCGCATGAGCCTGTGAAAATATTACACACTTCTCTTACATCTAACCGCTAAATGTGACTCAGCTACTTTCTCTACTGGATCATGATTTAACTTTTTTGTGCAATTATGAGGCAGCGAATATTACAGGGTAGCATCAAAATTCTCTGACATATTGTGGAGTATAAAATACGATTGAATCTAGGATAGTTTATTGAGAATCAGATGTCTGGTTCTGAAAATGTGCTAAAAATAAAAAAATGGTTCTGGTTTGGCACAGCTGCAGCATTCAGCCCTTCATCAGTTTTTAAGCAGGTTGGGGAGCACCTGGGTTCAAGCAGTCAGTCAGGGTTCTGGAAAATTGAAAAGGAAAGCATCCAGGTTGCATTGTGGGATACCATAAGGCAACATAACCAAATATATTATTATGTTATT
Source organism: Membranipora membranacea (assembly GCA_914767715.1). Taxonomy (NCBI): domain Eukaryota; kingdom Metazoa; phylum Bryozoa; class Gymnolaemata; order Cheilostomatida; family Membraniporidae; genus Membranipora; species Membranipora membranacea. Next base: position 21,645,409 of record OU612072.1, read on the forward strand.
GGCTTTGGCTCAACAAGCCACTGAATTGACTGCCGGTTTTGTAATTGAAAAAAGACTGCTAAGATGGCCATCCATAATTCAATTTTTTGCAGAGGGAATCCATATTTTTGTAACCTTGACAACATTATAGCGCCTGATGGATATAAACCAATATTACATCATGACGGAAAGGTCACGCTGCTGGTGAAATGTTACTAGCTACGCCAACACACCTGCTCAAATGTTGCTGAGGCGATGTGGCTCTTTAGAAACACACAGAAAGGCTAGCATATCAACAACTGCAGATATTTTTGGTCTCAAAAAAACCTTGAGGAAAAAATATTTTAATTAGTAATTTTTATTAAACAAATATGGTAAGAATCAAAACTCTAAGCCTAGCCCTAGTTTTTTTAGGAAGTTTTTCAGAGTGGAAGAATCGAAGCTGGATAATACGATAAAAAGTAGAACAATGCATGTCATATAGCAAGGATTATGTAAGGTAATGTAATGAGGATCCAAGGGGGAGGAGTGAGGCTCAGAAGCAAACCCCAGGGTCTCAGGACCCCCCCAAAACTCCTCAGAAATCAAAAGTTTACTTAATATAAACAGGCTAATTCATAAATAATTGTCCCTAATATGAACTCAAACTTAGAGCTCACTGAATTATCAGCAGCATGGTTCATCCAGTTCCTCTTTCTTGTTATACCATCATCGGAATTTAAGTGAAGCAGCCAACATTTATTTCTGACTTTATTAGACACAGGAATCTGTTTTCTCATCGTAGCTCTTATTGTGGAGACATGAAGAGGTCAGCATCAACTCAGCATAAGCGCCAGCTTTAGTCTTTCTCGGGTAAACCAGCCTAAGAGTTCAGAAAACATAACAAATCAATTGAATGCTGAATATTTTGTTATTCGATTTAATGCTTGAGCGTGTATATTCATAAGGTACCATTCTGTCTTGATTTGTATTACTTACTTATAATAATTTGTGAAGAGCATGTTTATTCATATGATCGGCAGCATGCTAAAATGATCATGTGACCTAATCTAGTGGTCATATATTATAAGGACACAACATTGGGGTTAGTCTGAGCCCCCCAGACTCTTGCCTCCCACCTGACCGACGGTCCCCTGGGGAAGACTCAGCCTAACAAGAACGCAGCATGATAAAACATTTTTGAATCAATTTTAATATTACAGTAAATCTGTATCCCTTACGGAGGCATCCTACTGATGACTACAATACTCAGGGTTGGATATCTGCTCTCTTTAACAAGTCTGTCTGTCAGTCTCTGCTTCAGTTCATCCGGTATTTCTGTGACTGTGCCATCAAACGTGACATCTGTAGACCAGGTTACTGTCAGAGTATCATTCTTACAGCTCAGCTTAGCCTGAGAACCAACCTTAGGTCTGCAATCTGAAAACAAACAAACAATTTAATGTGATCGCGCTTGTATATCTTACAAAGTTTTGCCTTATGAAGCAGCCAAATTATCACCCCTCTGCGTTAAAATCTGATTACAGCAGCCACGGAGCCAAATAACATCCACATCAGCTTCAAATCTTATTCACCTCAAACCAGTGCTCGTTCAGAAAGGTTTATCACTGGTTTGAGGTCTTATATATGCAGCTTGTCATGAAACTGAATGAGTCAAATTGTCCCCCTAAACTAAAATGGTTATGAGACATTTCTCATCATATTAGCTATTGTCTCAAATTATTCTCAACATACTTATATTTGACTTGAAATATAAGATTTGTACGTTTACATTGTACATTTATAGGAAGATATTTGTAACAAACCTAACTGCTCACCTTGTTGACATAATTCTCTTATCTGGTTGACATATCCATTAGCGAGGGTTGTTAGAGTAGATAGGGCCACCACATCAGTCAGTACTGTACACTTTACGTAATCATACCTAGCAATGATATCGACTCCTCTCACCAATAAGTAATCTACAATATTAATAAATATTCTTTAGAGTATGACTGGAGGCCTTATACATGGGCTTGGCAATTATCAGGCGCTCTTTTTGCTATTTCCATTCATTAAACAAAAAATTAGAAGCCTTTTTGATTCTGCCAAAAAAAAATTGGCCGCGTGAAAAGACTACAACTTTGGCACTTCAACACTACGTAAGTGTTATATCTCAGTCTGTACCTTTGATTTCTACTTTGAGTGAACAGTTGGTATTTTTCCCGTTTATACGATACTTGTAGACTCCGACAGGTAGTTCTAGTGTATGAGTAGTGCCATCTAGTGAGAGGTCAAGCGCTGATAACCCAGTAGAAGCCGAGACAACTCCTCTGATTACTTCTGGGCACTCTTCTAGCCCATATTTTATACCTGATAACGCAGTCATAGTAGTTGTTGTAGTAAACTTAAAATGCTAGCAGATAGCTGAGTAGTAGAACGAGTATCAAAAATGGCAGCACAATCTCAAAGATGGTGTGGCTACATGCAACGAGAAACTATGGAGCTGAAATGATACCACAAATGTAAATAGACTATCCAAGTAAAAATAAATACGGTTAGTAACGGAGTAGGGACCCGGGTGCTTGTGTGCTAAGTGTACGGGCTGAGGTCTTAGGCTCAAAGTAAATAATTGTAAATACTAACTTAAAAACCTCATATATGCTTTTCAATAACCTATTTATATAAATACTCACCATTATTTATGACTATGATATTAACAGTGCAGTTGTCTCTTTTGATCACATGACTACCGATGGCATATCCAGATTGTACCTCAGGAGTTATCTCCACAAACGCCCTCTCCTCAGCAGATGTCACATACAGTGTCATGTTACTGTCCTGACACTGGTTACCCATTGTAGTTCCTGCAGGATGTAAGAGATATTTAATATTTAGTTGTCGATACTAAACATTGATGAAGTTCAAATACTATCGGGTACAAATAAATTGAGGCAAATTTAGGATTTGAAGGGGAGTACTTGTGCACCATGAAAGTTATTGATGATCGTATTTTTGCGGGTCCAGATCTTAAGATTATATTACTCCACTGGACTGTAATAAGAAGCTAAACTTGATGACAAACTATTTATAGATATACTCACCATTATTTATTACCATAATGTTGAGAGTACAGTTGTCCCTGTAAACTACGTGAGTTCCAACTGCATATTCAGATTTTATTTGAGGAGTTATCTCCACAAACAATTTTTCCTCTTCAGATATTACATAGAATGTCATATTACTGTCCTGACAAAGTGTAGTTGTTGGTGTGGTTGTAGTTGTCGGTTTGGTAGTTGTTGGTGTGGTTGTAGTTGTTGGTTCGGTTGTAGTTGTCGGTTTGGTAGTTGTTGGTGTGGTTGTAGTTTTCTCTTTGGTAGTTGTTGGCGTAGTTGTAGTTGTTGGTTGGGTAGCTGTTGAAGTTGTAGTTGTCAGTTTGGTAGTTGTTGGTTTGGTAGTTGTTTGTGTGGTTGTAGTTGTCGGTTTGGTGGTTGTTGGTGTGGTTGTAGTTTTCTCTTTGGTAGTTGGTGGCGTGGTTGTAGTTGTTAGTTGGGTAGCTGTTGAAGTTGTAGTTGTCAGTTTGGTAGTTGTTGGTTTGGTAGTTGTTGGTGTGGTTGTAGTTGTCGGTTTGGTATATGTTGGTGTGGTTGTAGTTTTCTCTTTGGTAGTTGTTGGCGTGGTTGTAGTTGTTGGTTGGGTAGCTGTTGAATTTATAGTTGTCAGTTTGGTAGTTGTTGGTTTGGTAGTTGTTTGTGTGGTTGTAGTTGTCGGTTTGGTGGTTGTTGGTGTGGTTGTAGTTTTCTCTTTGGTAGTTGTTGGCGTGGTTGTATTTGTCGGTTTGGTGGTTGTTGGCGTGGTTGTAGTTGTCGGTTTGGTGGTTGTTGGTGTGGTTGTAGTTTTCTCTTTGGTAGTTGTTGGCGTGGTTGTAGTTGTTGGTTGGGTAGCTGTTGAAGTTGTAGTTGTCAGTTTGGTAGTTGTTGGTTTGGTAGTTGTTGGTGTTGTTGTAGTTGTTGGTTTGGTGGTTGTTGGTGTGGTTGTAGTTTTCTCTTTGGTAGTTGTTGGCGTGGTTGTAGTTGTTGGTTGGGTAGCTGTTGAAGTTGTAGTTGTTGATGTGGTAGTCAGTTTTGGATCTACAAAGTTAAAAAATAATTTTGTGAAGAGATATTTACATCCTTAGGTAATATAGACTGAATTTTGTGGCCATGAAAGGAAACTATAGTCTTATTATTTATCAGTTATTTCTTCATGTGAGTGAAGGGATGGCACTTTTATCCACGATCAAACAAGAGTATTATCTATAAAGTGATCTTCCATTCAGACATATGCGCCATGTTAGAATGGGTGACTCTCTACCTGCCAGTAAGTTCAAGTTTGGGCACCCATTCATTATATATTTATATATATACCGTACAAACAGGTATTTTCTCTATTAAGCGCTATATCGCTCAAGAATAGGTGCAGTATTAAAATAAAAAAATCTTGTTCCACCTATTAAATCAACTTGAAATAAGGTACAAAATACTCCTTTTGTAATTCTATGTAGTGTACTCACACATGAACTGCTGGATCTTTTTGTATTGTCCGACGTACAGAGAGTTTTTAGTGATGAGCAGAGAGGTTGGGCGATACAAACATCCTGAGCAGAGATCCAGGGTGGTCACTCTGTCTGTGTTCAGGTCCACTAACCGGATCTTGTTATTGTACTGATCAGCCACGAGTAGAGTCTGATTACCTAAGAACACGAGGTCAAATGGGAAGTAGAATAGAGAGTTTAGTAGAGTGCTGTCTGCGTAGCCTGAGGTCCCTGGTGACCCGGAGATCAGTGTTATCATCTTCTCTCTATATGTGATACGGTAGAGAGCGTGATCCCATGTTGTGACATACAGATCCCCGTTGTCATCCTGTGTCAGGTGTGTGATAGACTGGAGTCGGTCGGACTTAACGAAAGTACCGACAGAGGCGGAGCTTACATTGACTGTCCTCACAGCTTTGTTATAGTAACCAGTGACGAGAAGCTGATCGACATCATTATTGTCTCTTATTACAGACCAGGGATCGGAGAACTGACCGGGGCGACCGTCTGTGTATCCGCGAGACTGACACTGTCCACTGAAGACGGAGGTGATCCCTGTGACACGGTTAATATCTCTCAGACATTGATTATATCGATCAGCTACAACTACATGCCTATCTGTGACCTGTGTGAATCCATAGATATAATTAAACCGAGCCTCAGATCCTCTCCCCTCTCTGTATCCTCTCTCAGCTGTGTTCCCGGCTACGGTCGTAGATGTTTTACCATCACTGGTCTTCAGTGAGTGCTTGTCAGTGTACAGTATGTGACCGGGTTTGAAAAGATCTTTTTCTAGGTGATAAACAGAGTGAGAGGTGGTGGTGAAGTTTGTAGCTGTAGATCTGTCTAATCTGTAAGATTAATATTGTTATGTAAATGGACGATGTTCGTTAATTTGATCTTATTAACGCAGTAATTATTGAACAAAAAAACCACCGATATTGCAAATGCAATATTTCAAATTCATAATTTAAATGAAGTGTATTTTACGTATTGTAAGTGTTCATGTGCTGGTGGGTGATTCAAATATATCAGAATTATGAATTTTTCCCAAAATTGATTCAAATTGATTCAAATGGATAGCTGTGTTTTCTATCAACCAATTAAATTTAGATGCAGGTTATGCACCAGAGACCATAATATATAATATTTTACATGCGGCTTTTGTTCACAGTAAATTTTTGTTATTTGGAGTTGTCTCATGTTATACACCATGAGGAGGCAATACACAAAATTTCAATTAAGCGACCTAAATTCAAAATCTTGAGTAAAACAGATATTTGCTTCAATTAATCAACAAAAATGTTTGCAATGTATAAATTACAAAAAAGTAACAGCTTGTACCAAAATTAATGTGTAATATCACAAATCACAAGAAGGAATGAAACGATAAAATGATTAGTTCACTGTACATTGCCTACCCTGAATCTGATATTTTTACTAAAGGATATTCTAGCATAGAACTCAGAAGGCTTTCAAACCCCTATTTATCACATCGATGGAAATTGACTCACCGATCAACTAGACACTGCGTATCCTGATCCATACACCACACAGTATTTAGTGTCACGCAACATAACGCCTGTCAAAACGATGATGGTATTAATTAAGTTTGTTACAACAGAAATTAACAAGGTACTTTAGGTTAGGGGGGGAGAGACACCTCCCATATAAAGAGAATACTGATCCCCCATTGAGACCCTCTGCTCACTCATCATATAAGTAATTATGTCAGGGTTAAAGTATGTCATGCTTGTAATATTATGTACTATATCTACTTCTTTTTTTTCAGGATTATTACATAATATCAATTTTAAGGCTATAATTGAATTGCAATTCTCATTATACTTACAAGGAAAAGTGCCAGTCTCAGCTCCATGATTTTCAACAGGCCGAATATTCTACACCTCTATTCTCTCCTCAGTACGGTAAGTGAATGAACTGGCAGTGAACATAAGCCCGCTGCGGAGGTATTTAGCTAGCGGCAACTAATATTTAACCAGTTATCTTTTATGTGTGTCAAACTTCAGATAAGAGAGCCGAGTAAACCATTCTCTGCCTGGTACTAAATACTGTTGACGTAGTAATCTCTTATCAGTGTAAACATTTAAAGGTAGCTATATTGGACAAAATCGTGTGTCCTGTTTTAACAAAGTCCCCAATATTGAACCAGGGTACTGCTGTGTGCGTCAGAGACCTGATAAGAAGGACAAGTGAAAGTTTCACTACTAAGTACTCAATCATGCTGATACAATGATTCGTTTATCACTGTAAATGTTACAGGAGGCAACAAATTTACTTCTATGAAAAAGCATGTAAATGTTGGCATGCCTACCTGAGTTTCACTTGATGAGGCCCGATATTTACAAGTCTGAGTCTGTTGCATCAATTGAGCTAAAATGATAATAAGGAATGACAACTCTTTGTTTGTCATCAATATCTCTCTAACGGCGCACAACTGTTTTGGTGTTATTAATGGTGTATCAATTATACCTGTACCTGTAATTGTTTATGAGGTTTATCTAGGGGCCTGATGTTTACAAGTCTGAGCCAGTTTCATCAACAGAGCTACATTGATAATAACGAAGGATGACAGCACATGATTATTGCGTGTATCAATTAAGGCCAATTCATTATTAGCTATTTTTTATTCAATTGCATTGCATGGGTCTCATGACATCAAATTACCTCAACCTTACATACTAGCGATTTTTGCAGTGTATAACTTCTATCCGTAAACTGCCGTAAATACCTGATGCCGTTTACTTGTAGAAACCATTAATGATGAGATCATATGATTAATATCAAAGTGACGCAACTCAATCAACTCATCAAGCTGTGAATCTTGAATTTGTTGAAGCAAGCTCTACAATACTGCTGACCTTGTGCTTGTTATTGGGGCAGCGCCATAGCTAAGCCAGTTATTGTTATGAACTCTTTTTCTCAGGCACAACCTAACAACAAAATAATATCTATAGTCAAATTTTGAGTTGCTCTTCAGATATCTCAGCCTGTTATCAAACCAATCCATAGCATGCATGTGAGGGGATTGCAGGACCGAAAATAAGGAAGGAATGGAATAATCAATTGATGAGTGTTGTACCCATTGAGACATATGATTCTTGAGCCGCCTATCCCCTTGTAGTAAATTGCACATTGCAATGTTTCATAAGCATTTGATGATTGAGCCGCATCAAAAGCGTGTTACCTCCTGCTATAAGTCAAATTCAACTTAAATACAAATAACTTACTGAGACCGCACAACTCTAACAGTATAATTCCGCCTGCAGTGGCTAGTACCAACAATATATAACATGGTAGCTTTTATGCCGTCCGCTTGCATTATAGATTTTTCACCGAGAGCATACCTGCTCTGTATAATGGTGGTAATTTTTTTATTCACTTAACATTAATTTTGTATGACAAGTCTGTTATCTTCAAAGATTTAACCAAGGCAGCTTGTCTCAGCTATCAATAAGCTAGATTTTTAACAGGTGAGATAATATAAGGAAAAGTATCTAAGTTTTGTAGGACAGCTGGCTGCACATTATTAGGGAGCATGATGATTGTCTTTTTTTAGAATTCACAGGCACCTATGGGTCGGTATAAGGTAAAATAGTTCAATAAGAAAAAGTTATTTATGTGTACGTACAAAAAACCCGTCAATTCAGCATCGCTCACAATTACAAAGCCTCCGTGATTATTTAGTACATGATTGATTGATAATTTTTTTATATTTGTTCATTATTCATTAACAAGGCATCCTGGATTTTTACAAAGGTATTGGTAAAGGCGTTCACCTCTCAACGCTTCTGAAGTGAATAGGTTTGAGTCCCGCCGCTGACTAAGAGTAAGATATACTGGTTGTGTAAGGGTTGTGCCGCACAGACTCATCCAATGCCATACAAACAGAACCAGCGGTAAGATGAGTGATAGACTAAGAGACTCTGCTTGCAGAGTATAGAAGTAGCTAAGGGAGGGAGGGAGGGAGGGAGGGAGGGAGGGAGAGAGGGAGGGAGGGAGGGAGGGAGGGAGAGAGGGAGAGAGGGAGGGAGGGAGCGAGGGAGGGAGGGAGGGAGGGAGGGAGGGAGGGAGGGAGGGAGGGAGGGAGGGAGGGAGGGAGGGAGGGAGGGAGGGAGCGAGGGAGGGAGGGAGGGAGCGAGGGAGGGAGGGAGCGAGGGAGCGAGGGAGGGAGGGAGGGAGGGAGGGAGAGAGGGAGAGAGGGAGAGAGGGAGAGAGGGAGAGAGGGAGGGAGGGAGAGAGGGAGGGAGGGAGGGAGGGAGGGAGGGAGGGAGGGAGGGAGGGAGGGAGGGAGGGAGGGAGGGAGAGAGGGAGGGAGGGAGGGAGGGAGGGAGGGAGGGAGGGAGGGAGGGAGGGAGGGAGGGAGGGAGGGAGGGAGGGAGGGAGGGAGGGAGCGAGGGAGGGAGCGAGGGAGGGAGGGAGGGAGGGAGGGAGCGAGGGAGGGAGGGAGCGAGGGAGCGAGGGAGGGAGGGAGAGAGATGATCGTCAACTTTTGCACCCAGAAACTTAAAAAACTTTTGAGAGAGACTCTTGCATTGATACAAGTGTCTTTAAAAAAACAGGGTTTAAGATAAAATTCATTATTTAGTACATGATGGATTGATAATTTTTTTATATTTGTTCATTATTCATTTACAAGGCATCCTGGATTTTTACAAAGGTATTGGTAAAGGCGTTCACCTCTCAACGCTTCTGAAGTGAATAGGTTTGAGTCCCGCCGCTGACTAAGAGTAAGATATACTGGTTGTGTAAGGGTTGTGCCGCACAGACTCATCCAATGCCATACAAACAGAACCAGCGGTAAGATGAGTGATAGACTAAGAGACTCTGCTTGCAGAGTATAGAAGTAGCTAAGGCTACAACACCTTCCTTCTCACTTTACTGTTTAAAGTTTGCCTAGCTGGCTGTCCTCTGGTTCTCAAAAACAATGACAATAATATCAGGTTTATATGCAATAGGAATAAATTGACATGAAGTTTGAAATTCTGGAGCGAGAGGGAGGGAGAGAGGGAGAGAGGGAGAGAGGGAGAGAGGGAGAGAGGGAGAGAGGGAGGGAGGGAGGGAGGGAGGGAGGGAGGGAGGGAGGGAGGGAGGGAGGGAGAGAGGGAGAGAGGGAGGGAGAGAGAGAGGGAGGGAGAGAGGGAGAGAGGGAGGGAGAGAGGGAGGGAGGGAGGGAGGGAGGGAGGGAGGGAGGGAGGGAGCGAGGGAGGGAGCGAGGGAGGGAGGGAGGGAGCGAGGGAGCGAGGGAGGGAGGGAGAGAGGGAGAGAGAGAGGGAGAGAGGGAGGGAGAGAGGGAGGGAGGGAGGGAGGGAGGGAGGGAGGGAGGGAGGGAGGGAGGGAGGGAGGGAGGGAGGGAGGGAGGGAGGGAGGGAGGGAGGGAGGGAGGGAGGGAGGGAGGGAGGGAGGGAGCGAGGGAGGGAGGGAGGGAGGGAGCGAGCGAGCGAGGGAGGGAGCGAGGGAGCGAGGGAGGGAGGGAGAGAGATGATCGTCAACTTTTGCACCCAGAAACTTAAAAAACTTTTGAGAGAGACTCTTGCATTGATACAAGTGCCTTTAAAAAAACAGGGTTTAAGATAAAATTCATTACTTCAGTTTTGTCAGCGTTCAGCGTTTAACATTTGATAAGAGAGGGAAGTAAACCTCTCATTGTGCCAAGAAACTGTGGGCTGCAGGCGTGTGCCTCTCTTATCAAGGTATTTAGCTTGGGGGCTTAATCATGGATCTCAAGCTTAAATCTCCTTAAAATCAGCTAAACCTCCAACTTTTGTAGTCAATATTGATATCAAGCAAGAATATTAATTGGTATAAAACACTTCAATGTTTACAAAATCGCAGCCGTGCGCCTGCAACAATTTACTAGAAAAACTTTCATTTAGAATACAAATTAAACAAAGTTCATTCATAAATAAGGCAAGATAATCATTTGGTAACCCCTTCTCAAAAAATACCTTCTTTCATATGTATGCAATCCGTATAAAATTACAAGATTTTGATCAGCAAATAATGCTAAAGATTTTATGTTTTTAAGTGATTTGAATCGCTACTCATTGGTGGATTTGTTTATCTGCGTCAAGGAAAAATTGGCAACTGTGCTGTTTTATAAGAAATGTGCCCATAGTATAGGCGAACTGCATTCTAAGAAAACTTACAATGAAGATTGGCTCACTTTGTTGTATTTCTTTATTTCTTAACTTGATTCCTTCACTCGTTGATTAAACGAATAAAATTCAAAACTTACGCTTCAGAGTAACAGATAAAAAAAAAAAATTAATCAATTAACTAATTAATTGAATGGCGCGACATGGTAAATGTCACATTAGCAAGACTAAAATTATGAATAAAGCTTTTCTTCCAAAGATATCTACACATGAAGTTTAGAAAACAGGATAGAATTAAATGGAGGAAAAGAGAGGTGTGCAGGGAGTAAAATACTTTGCGAGACATGGCAAAGAAATATATTTGAAGCTATATTTCACTCTAACCTATCATATTATCACATACCTCAAGATGGTATTTAATACTATATTGTAGTATGGTATTCGATTTTTTATATATTCTGTTTCATTGAGTTGCTATGCTGGTACATTATGAATACGATCATCATGGAATGTGTCCACGCCCAAATCAGTGCTTGTCTCATCTTGGCTATTCTCCTGGCCAGATTGATTCTCCCTGTTGCGTCCTTTGCCCTCGGCAACATTCATCCGGATGCAGCGGAACTGTAATCAGTACAAATCAATTTTAGTCAAGAAACCCGCATTAATTACAGTACACTTGTGATATCAAACCGTATACACACCAACATCAGTATGCAAATCTGATATCACTGTTGAATGAAATCCAAACCAGAAGTCCTGTGAACTGAAACAATGTCTCAAGTCTGTTTTCAAAAGTTTGGTCTTGCTGAAGATTCTATGGCTCAATATTAACACACTAACACGCCTTTCAAAGGAAGTCAGTAAATATACTTACCTTTCATTTCTTTTGTTGGTGATGATCCTCAGTCTGATGACATGAGCGGCAAATACTAGAGCAGAAATCACCACTATAATCCCAACAACTGAAGATATAAATGCAACATTTAGATTCGATATGCCAGGTTGTTCTGCTGACTTTCCGGCTGTGTTTGCGAAGTTTCCCTCTGAAAATAAACAAGGAAAGTATTTATTGAGTGGGTTTGCTATTTTGCATTTTACTTCACTGATGGAATCATAATTCAGCAAGATTTGTGCATTCAGGGAGAAAAATATTTGTTATGCATTGATAATATGTCATTTCTGATTTAGTTTATTTCATTGAAAGGAGAGTGAAAATGACTCATCAGCCAAAAAATAAAAGGTTTCTACCAGTTTGCCTACAGTTGGGTAACAATGCGTGTAGAGGGGAAGAGAATCTTGAGCCAGAAATAGTAAATACAAATAATAACCTTCTGTAGATTGTGGTTCTGGTGTAACATATGATGTACTTTTAGCTGTTGATATCCTCGGCATCCTCTCTGGCAAAGTTATAAAAGTAACTGTCGTGTCCATCAAAGTAGCTGTTGGTAAAACCTGAAAAAATGTTATAACTTTTATTGATAAAAAAATTTAAAACACATAAATAATAATAAAAATAACATAAATTGCATGGCGACAACAAAGAAGTAATTCCTTCATTCACAGCAGACAGCGTTCTTGTCTACCGACCAGGCTATTGATTACAATATTAATGCATTCTTTTATGGATGCTTAAAATTGGTAATAAACCACTTATGTTGTTGCTTACCATTATGAATGACTGCAATATTAATACAGTTGCCTCTATGAATCACATGACTACCGACAGCAAATCCAATCTGCTCGGGACCTGTATCCACAAACGCTTTCTCCTCATCAGATCTCACATAGAATATCATGTCACTGTCAGGACAAGGTGCTCCGGAGGTAGTTTGCAGAGCAGTAGCTGATGTTTCTGTGGTAGTTGGAGTTATTTGCATGGTCGTCGGTTTTTGATCTCACAAATAAAAAAGTTTGATATGGTTGGGTTGATTTGAACACCTCATTCCTCATGAAATAAAAACTCTGGTGAAGAAATGCATATAATATGCTTCATCCAATGATTACTGCTCTGCTAGTGTCACCAAGGCCAGTCATATGAGGAGGCAGCAGAATGTTCTTTATAAATGTCATGTCTCCATTTTCGGAGTTATCTTTTTATGTGAGGTACATTGACATACATTTTATCAAATATATATATATTAATATCAGGTTTTGTTTCAATTTCAAAAGACTACCCACCAGTAGTAGGCAAAGTAAAATATTGACCAGCATATACCTACCTATGAATTCAGATCGAGAAAACATAGATAATCATTATTTATAAGTGTATATACAGTGTACTCACATATAAACTGCTGGATTCTCCGACGTTGTCCGACATACAGAGAAGTGTGAGTGATTAGTAAAGACCAGGGTTTCGTCAGACATCCTGAGCAGAGATCCAGTGTGGATACACTGTCTGCGTTCGGGTCTACTAGTCATATCTTTTTGTTGTACTCATCGGTAGTAGTGTCTGATTACCTATGTACAGGAGTTGACGTGGGGAGTTGAATAGAGAGTTTAGGAGAGAGCTGTCGCTGTAGCCTAATGACATTTCGATGATAAGGGTAATTAACTTCTCATAGTATGTGATATGGTAGAGGGAGTTAGTTACTATGAGCTTTGGAGCCAATATTTACTGTTCTCACAGCCATGTTAAAGCTGTCGGTGACGAGAAGCTGCATGTCATCATTGTTGTCCCTTATTACAAGCCAGGGACTGTTGAACTGACCGGGTTGACCATCTGTGTATCCCTGTGACCCACACTGTCCCAAAAACTGTGAGGTGGAACTTGTACCACGATCAATCTCACTCAGACATCCCATACTTATGTCAGCTACAATGACACGTTGATCTGTAATCTGTATGAATCCCATGGGTCCTTTGAACCAAGCCTCAGATCCTATCCCCTCTCTGTATCCTCTCATTGTAGTGTTCCCTGCTATGGTGGTAGAGGACATACCATCGCTAGTCTTTAGTGAGTTCTGAGGTCACATGGCTGAAAGAGGTTAAGTTAATCTCTCTCGGACAGCTATTACTGATGTCAGCTACAATGGCACGTTGATCTGTAATCTGTATGAATCCCATGGGTCCTTTGAACCAAGCCTCAGATCCTATCCCTCTCTGTATCCTCTCATTGCAGTGTTCCCTGCTATGGTGGTAGAGGTCGTACCATCGCTAGTCTTTAGTGAGTTCTGATCGAGGTAGATCACATTGTTGCACGCGGGGTTGTTGAGGTCACATGGCTGATAGAGGTCTACCTCCATGTGATAAACATTGTTCGAGGTGGTTACTGTGAAGTTTGTGGCTATAGACCTCTCTAATCTGTAAAATTGATATAATTTTGTAAATGTAATGTTACTAGTCCAGTAGTTTTTGAACAATGAAATTTCATATTCTGGTGATGCAATGTTTTATAAGTAAATTAATTAATCAAATGTGATGTTTTACAATTAAAATTTGGATGAAGGGTGTTTAGGCATATGGTAATTATAAAAGCGATGTTTTTAATGGAAAATTTTCAGGGTTTCATGATATAATACTACTTTCAATAAACTGGCAATTCAAATATGACCCGTAAAAACTTTTTCATGCAATTAATACCAATGAAGAATGCAGCTTTTTCCAAATAACCAAATTCGGCAAACGCATTAGATATATAAAATATAAAAATTTGACAAGCAATTTTTTTCACAATACATTTTGGTTATTGGGCGTTGTCTTCTCCCATCAACAATCGGCAGTATTTGGGTATCACAGCTTACGAAGAGCCCCGGTTTTAAACCAAGGCCATTTATGACCACTTCCCTCAGCATGGCCTACTCTGAATCTGATATTTTTAATAGAGGGTTTTTTCACGTGAAACTTTGAAGACTTTCAAACTCATATTTATTATCACAGCGACCTGCATATGTGAATAGAATTTATATTGACGGAGAGTGACTCACTGATCAACTAGATCATGGGCGGGCAACCTTTTTTTGCAAAAGGCCGCATTTTGGCCAAGCTCAACTCAAAAGGCCGCAATTTTTATATAGGAATAATAAGGAATATGAGGTTTTAGTTGGTACTGTTTATTTGTACTGATTAGAACAGATTTACATATATCACATGTTTCAGTCAATGGGACTTTTGGAATTGGTCCATATCTTTCATGAGTGCATCAAAATCTGGCTCAATATCGGGATCGGATAGGACGAGAATGTCTCTTAGGTGTTCATCCGTCAGCCTTGACCTGAATTTGTTCTTAGCATACTTCATTGTCGAGAATAATTTCTCGCACCTGTACGTACTACCAAACATGGCTAGCCGTTTAGCAGCAAAACCTCTTAGCCTCGAATATCTTAGCGGCAGAGATTGATATGCTTTCACTATATCTGACCCAGGTGTAAATAATGGGGAGTACACCAGATCGTGTTTCAGATCCATGACTTCAATGCTGAGCCTAGTAGGTACAGTGCTGACAGAGAGTGGTGCGGTGAACATACAGAGATCATCACTGTGCTTTTTAAAGTCGGCAAAGCGTGTCTCAAACTCATCTCTGAGTTTTCCTAAGAGTTTGGAGTAGCTGTCTAACTTCAGATTCATATCATCTCTGCTAAAAAGATGAGGAAATGAATCGCTGTCTAGCTCTCCGTCCATAAACTGGTCCATCCAGATACCAAGCTTACCGCTGAAACCGCCAACATGATGGTAAAGATCGGCAATGACATTACTGTTTCCATGGAGTCCTGTATTCAAGGAATTGAGCTGTGAGATAATTGAGATATTGAGATATTGATAAATTGTTCATCGTTGAATTCTTCTATATCGGACCCCTGGGCTCTATAGAACTCGGTTATCACATCTTTGAGATCATAGACTCTGTTCATCATCCGGCCCCTTGATACCCAACGTACTTCTGCGTGATATGGGACATCCTCATACTCTGAATCAATATCCTCCAGAAACTTTCTGAACTGCCGATGTTTCAACCCTTTACGTCTGATGTCTTTGACGATGTTGTTTATGACACTCATAAGATTCTGGAACTCGAGGGTTTTGGCACAGAGATTTTCCTGATGAATGATGCAGCGGAACGTCTGAGGCAAAGGGGATATCCCGTTTTCTCGCATCTCATTCAGCAGCAGTGTAGTGAAACCATTTCTAACTCCTGTAAAATAAAGGTTTTTTCCATGATATATAAGTTTGAAACTATGCATCAAAATTGACATGTTTGGAAATTAATATGGTCATTTAATATGTATCTTGTTATCATGAGTCAGGATAAACAATACATGATGACTATTAACATCAGGAAGGGATATACTCTCCCACCCTCCCTATTAACATTATCAATGTCAATTAGCTATTTGGAGTTGTTTGTTTCTAATAAAATGAGATAACTCCTAATATTTTAATAGGCTAATATAATTTGGCTATCTATGCTATGGCCATATATACGTATAGTGCAGGTATAAGTGAGTATGTAGTTTGTACCTTTCATTGCTGGAGCTCTATCTGTGGTTTGGTAGTTTGGTTAAATCTAGCTGATGTTCTTCAATCACATGTTTTACCTCTCGGAGGATATCAGCCCCTGTGGTGGTATCCTTCAGGCTTTGGAGTGACAACATCTGTTCTGTTACTGCAAGGGAACTGTCAACACCTCTTATAAACATTGCTAACTGAGCTGTATCAACGATGTCAGTGGACTCGTCTAATGCAAGAGAAAAAGACACAAATGTCCTGATTTTTTCTGCCAGCTGAGTTTGTAGGTTTCGGCTTAGCTCCTCGGCCCTTCTTGTAACAGATCTCCGAGAAAGAGAAATTGACTTCATCGTATCCTTTGCTTCTCCGTTCAGAAGGATTGTATCGCCAACAACAGTGATACAGTCTTTGATAAGCTCTCCGTCCATATATGGTTTGCCTGGATAAAATTTGAATTGCATTTGAAATTTATAGTACAATCTATACATACTAGTACTCATAACATGAGTAGTAGTATGTACGTATTGTGTAAATTAAAAAGATGAAATATTATTTCATCTTTAAGTAACAATCTGTGCAGAATTTTGATCAATTGAGTATTTAGTCATCCCTAATTATGCATTAAAAAAACAACTACAATGCTGATAACATAAGTATTTAAACTAGCTGTTACCTCTTTTCATCATCAAATGAGTGATTCTGTAGCTGGCTAGCATAGCCTTTTCATTGCTCTCTACTGGGCCCCTCATCATCGTCTGCTGACGCCTTCGTTGTTGAAGTAAGGCAGCAACTCGCTCCCGCCTGAGCTCTGGTGCCATCTGGTCATATGTACCAGCATGTTTTGATGCGTAATGCGACTTTGCATTCACTCGCTTCAACGTTTTGAGGACATCGTTGCAGACCAAGCGTATCATGCCCTTCCCACCATTCCCAATCATCAAAAACTCGTCTGTCCAATCGTCATTGAATCGGCGATTTTCCTCTGATATTTTTCTTTTGGCAGCTGCCATAATATTCGAATTGGCAATTCTTTGACTGCTGATCAGATATAGGCCTACTAAATCTAGTTGAAGTTTTGTGACGTCAAGTAATGTTACGCTTGGATCGCTTCTGATCAAGAGTGGTTGGTATCCCCGCTGTGATTTGTTGAGTGGGGTGGCGTGGGAATTCCCCTAACATGCTTGTATGTTTGTTGCTTAGCTACACAAATGGAACAGAAAGGTCGAAAGTTTGGAGGTCCTGACAAAGTAGTGCTCCTATTTATACATGATGCGTACGAGTAAAACAACATTTATACCTAATAATTTTTACAGACATAAGGCCCCAATTAGGCCGCATAAGATTGACCATTAGGCCGCACCGGCAAAAAGGCCGCAGTTTGCCCACAGCTGAACTAGATACTGCACATCGTGATCATTACACCATCTACTATCCAGAGTCACACAACATAACACCTGTCAAAATGATACCCTTGATTTAGTTTGTTACACGAGAAATTACCAAAAAAAACTTTTTTTAAGGGGAGGGGACAATCCTGATAATTTATTTGAATTAGTTTTATATCAGGGTTTAAGCAAACCTGCTAAACATCACAAGTGCTTCAACTACGCTTTCTTCTTCAGAACTCGTATTTATTTCCAGGTTATTTTGGAGTCACAGTTTATATTGTACTTGCAAGGAAAAGTGTAAGTCTCAGCTCCATGATTGCTAACAGACCGAATGTGTTTATGGTGCGGTAGAAAGATTTGATATACACCACTAGGCTCACCTCAACAAGGAGAGCAAAGAAAGCTTTAGCTATTGTCATTGTTAAGCAAGAACTTATGACACATATGGTTTTGGTTTCATAGATGAAATTCTGGTTTCAGAGCATAACGGTATTGGCAATGAGTCAGAACAGCTCACTGAGAGGCACTGCTCTGGCTGTGATATTAAATGCTGTTGTTGTGAGCCTGTTTATATAATTCATGCCTGGGAGCTGAGTAGAACTACGGAGGAACTACTGGAGAACAATTGTCATTGGATTCTTTACAAAAAATGTGTAAAAATGATTGATCATATCCAGATATCGATAGTATTACAAATCTTCAATCATACTAATTACAGATCTATTTTTCTGCATAAATGTTATGATCATCATGCACATATTTGCATAATTTGATAATGCAAAACAACTCAAAGGCCCTTCGGCGGAACTTATTGGACATGGTCTGCTTAAAACGAAACCACTTATCAACCGGTATCAGCTTATCTGTATTACCAAATACTGTCTCACTCAAAAAGTGCTACATTCAAGAACCCAATTAAAAGGTTAGGAACAGTTTTTGTTTTTAAGTTGTTTTTATGTTAGGTTTCTGCAATAACTTAATGATAACAAGATCAGATTCTAATAGTGAGTGGTCGGTAATGGAATGCAGCTCCCACAACTCCTGGCTCACAAATATCGTTGTGCTTAGTTGATGGGTTATTTATTTATAAAATTATGTTTGATATTATATTGAAAAATTATAGACTTGGACAATTTAATAATCGTTGTGTAATTATAAAAATTTGAATATGATTTATATAAACAGTTTCCATTTGTATATATCAACTTTTAAAATACATTTTTAACCAAGAATCGGCAAAGGGCCGTTTGGACGGTAACTCAGCATGGGTGAATCACGGTGCAAAAAACTTGAAAAATTATTTTGCGAAAAAATAAAGTTATAAAAATATATCATAGCAATGAAATGAACAAAAGACAATCATTGTTTCGAGGGACGGTGGCGTTACAGACTCAGATAGGATATACACGGACGGATAGGTACGTGGACTAGCAGTAATATGAGCAGCAGAAAGGAAAATAATGGATATGGTTGTCATAAACCTTAAGACAAAATTTCTAGGAAAGCAAGCATTCAAAAAATTCAACCAAAACATACAAAATCCAAAATTTAGTTATTCGATTGTATTGCCGACTTAGCAGTAAAAATCTATTGGTGATGTTTTACGTACTGCCAAAAAATTGTACCTTCAACAACATTGGTTTGGGGTCACAGTCCTAAATCTAGTTTGAAACCATTATTAATTCATCTAGGAGAAGGAAAGTGAAGGAAAAAGGTGCAAAATCTTTCTGTGAGAAATACAACATGAAGAACATGAGAGAAAAAAACTTATAAGCGAACAGTCACCTAAGCTGGTAGGAAAGTTGGAACTTCTTGTAGGGTCTTGTTGTCGGTTGCAGTACCGGCAGACTAAAGTGCCTGATCAGAGTCTGACAACTCACACAGCAACATTGCCATGTGTGAGAAAAATATTGTTTTCAGTAAAGAAATAAGAAAAAGCTGTTAGAGATAAACAAATCTAGGAGACTTGACATCCCAGGAGTGCCGACCAAGTTCCAGGGGGACAATCACCAGTACAATAAGAATAAAAGGAAACACAGCTGTGTACGCATAGTCAACTGAATCAACTTTTTCTAAGTTGTCCACATGTTCACATCTGGAGTTGCCCTCTCACAAGTGTACTTGAATATTGTAAGGCATTACATTATGCTGTGACTCGACCCTGTTAGATATTACGGAGTTAAATGGAGATGATTATTCCTTTTATATCCAGTCATCAGTAACCTTGATCTTCTACTCATATATTAGGTAGATGCGTCGTCCCAGCTCCCTACAAGCAGAATTAAAGGCATGTCAATAAATAAAACATAATCGTTTTTCTAAATAAATGGATAGCTTTACACTACCAGTTCCATATATACAGCCTATTTTTCTGGAGGGTACGGTCTCACACCACTACCCCTCCCCCTCCCCCCCCCCCACAAATAAGGCAAGACAAGATATTGTGCACAGCCTCTGATCAGCCTTATACAAATGTTTTATGTTGGAAAGATTGGCAAAGGTGAAATGGGGTTGGCTTTGGCTTTAGCAATAGGTGCAAGCCCGCTACCTCAGAGATGTGATAAGCAGGCATGCAACATAGTGCCATTAATATACTGGAGTGCTTGAATTTTACCTGTTACTATTATTTCTAGCCGCATTACCCTCGGCTGTATCAATTCTTAAGAATATACTGCTCTACTGACACATGGCACTAGTAAGCACTCAGTTCTAGCTGTCTCAGGTGGGAGTCCATATGAAAGAGATCAAATTTAGCTAACATTCAAATTAGTTATTCCACGCCAATGCAACCGAGTGAGCTCTTCCTAGCACGACTATTTTACTTCTCTAGGGTGATTTTACTCCGGATAAATAAAAATGCCTTCGTCTGATTCTCTGGGTAAAGTAAAACACAAACTTGAATAGATGATTGGTTTGGGTGAATTGATTGCATGTATTCCTACTTATTTCTGAGAAGTGAAACAAACACCAGAAGGGAAGGAGGGAGTAATGGTTACCTTAGTCTTATGGTACTGCTTTCCTTACCTTATTCTTATGGTACTGCTGTTCTTTATTCTGAGGCTGCTTGTGGGTTAGTACTGGGGATTTTGATTGTTGCGGGTAACCAGAGATATTCGGTAGATTCTAAAATACACAGATCAAGATTATGAGTCATCAAGTAGGTTAAATTTTTCAAAGAAATAAATTCAATACTTGAAGCCATAAGTTTTCACATGGCCTTAATGCTGTCTTATTGGCATTTAAGTGCAAAGAGACATGAATAGCATATTTACATCATCATAAATTTAGAAATGACGGTTTCAGTTCAGTGCAAACAGAAGTTGTCCCTTCTTTGATGTAGATTGGACAACTTCTATTTACGAGAAGAAATCTTAACTATATCAACCAGGAGGCAGGGAGGGTTGGGGGTCAGGGCGGAGGGTGTACCACCCTTTCTGCTAGAGGTAATATTATACCTAAACAGGACATGGTGATGTTGCACCATTGAATTGTGTAGTACCAAAGGTGTTGTTGTTGATTTGAAGTCAAAAGTCCAGATTAGTTAATAACTATATCAATTTTGAAGGCATTTCAAGTTTGAAAATTGAGTTCTATACAAAATACCTGGACTGAAGACTGCACTAAATATGGACTGTCAATGATGATATCATTGTTACTTTGTAAAAAAAATGGTACTGTAACTTAGTGCCATAGAGCTAATGCTCTATATAAAACCCTGTCAAAGTTTATTCTACGATCCATGATCATGGAATCAGACAAGTCAAGAACACACTTTATGTTAAGATTCTCACCGGCCATGCGTCGGGAAGTGGTATGTGATTATAATACAATATTATACGTAGTAATATAATACTTAATAATATAATACGTAATAATATGATATAATATAATTACCCTCTGATCTCTCTGTCCTCGTGGCCTGCTGCTCTTATCAGAGTAAATCTCATATCTATCAAAGTATGGATGATTGAGCAGCTGCTCACAGGTCAGTCTCTGGGGCGGGTCCATCGCAAAACAACCCTGTAAATAATAACAAAACAACCCTGTAAATAGTAACAAAACAACCCTGCTAATGGTAACAAAACAACCCCTTGAATGGTAACAACCGGGGTGTTATATTCGCAAATAATCCCTACCAAAACAAGCCTGCAAATAATAACAATCGTGGGCTGATAGATTGCAGAAAGTCCCTGTTAAATACAGATTATACCTGTTTGAACATGAAAATCCCTGCAAAAAATTATATTGCTTTGTGAGATTTTACAGTGTAAAACCACCATATGAAAGAAGTGGAGATATCTTGTGTGACACATTTCACTGAAAACATTGTGCAACTGGAACCGATTCCGTAGGTCTAACATATGTCTATCATCAATACTGAACAATGGCTTTATCCAAATGCGCCCTTTGTTATGTCAGTTTTTTCAAGGAAAGCTCTAATAATGCCTTCTATCTGCAAATTTTCCATAAGATCCCTAATCTTCACAATGATTAGGACGATGGGCTAGATTTCAAAATTAAATTCCCATGCCATGCAAACATCACGTACCACATAATATTGACATATCACAATTGAGGGCTCTCTCAACTCAGAGATAAGTCAGTAAGAATCAGATAAAAACTTTTGGTGAACGTCGGGGAACGTCAGTGAACATCAGTGAATGGAGGGGGATCTCGGTGAATGTTGGTGAATTCTTAAACCCCAACTAAACGTACCTCTAGGAAATCCATAGCCTGGGAGCTGATATTTGGTACTTTAGCCCTCAGAGGCTCCGTTCTCTCTGGTATCGGTATTGTCATACCTTTGAAGAATAAGTTATTACTGAACACCTCCATGTGCCGCTGTAACAGCTCACCTATTAGAGAAAATTCAAGAAAATTAAATTAAAGTTGAGACAAAAATTTGAATTTTAAAGACACCTACTATAATTCTTATTCAAGCAATTGATAGTTTGTGATTCAGTTGTTTCCATTAAGTGGCAAACATCAAAACTAGGAAGGGAGCGAAACCTCCATTATGATTGTCGCCTAGGTCGCAAGAAACATAAACTAGATGAGAGTAACCTATATGTTGTGTCAGCAAACTAACTTACTATCAGAATTTTCCTCTCCGTCAAATATATGTTGAAGGGAGTTGTTTCCAGTGTTTTTGGGTCAAAGCACACAAATGAACTGTATCGCGAACCTCTAAAAGTTGTACGAAATATCGTCCCATATTAAATTGGAGTTGTGCTTACTTTGGGATTCGCTGATTTTTGACTAACCGTCTCAATGACTTATCTATTTACTTACTAACATGATGACTTACAGACTTGCTGAATTAATGAGTTAGCTACTTACTTACTGACTCAAAGACTTACCTTCTTGCTAAATTGGTGACTCATCTACTCACCTTTCTGATGACTTAATGACTTATCTTCTTACTTAATGACTCAATGACTTACCGAGAGTTTTCCTGATTAGATAGAGCTGATCTACATCCGATCTGCCCGGCCACAGGGGCTGTCCTGTAATCAACTCATAGAACACACAGCCGATAGCCCATATATCTACTGGAGGTCCGTACTGTGTATCCCCTACTAACAGCTCAGGGCTTCTGTACCATCGAGTAGCCACATAGTCTGTGTAATCGCCATCAGGCCCAGCTAAAAATAGAGGATATACATTACAGTGCTACACAGATGGATGGTACACATGGAAATTCATGAATTTGTAGAATAGCTCACGATTAGTTTCCTCAGCTACTTGTATCGCTACCCGAAAGCTTTTACCACAGCAGCCAATACTTTCACCAGACTGAAATAACGTTACGTTGTGGCAAGTCATGTGACCTGCAGAGAACCATCAAAACAAGCAAATAAACAGAATTGAGAGGAGCTTTTTTTATCTGGCTATATCTCAAGAAGTTATGCGTAATTTGAGACATTGATGGACATAATGCGAAAATAAGAAGGTCATTGACCAATTAGCCCAGAAGTTGTGAGTGAAAAAACAAGGAGAGAAACATGGTGGTTCTAAGATATATGCCAGTGCAGCTGACTCGTCATGGCAATCATCAATTCTCCAAGCTGAAAGGAACTGCGACTTTCTCAAAAGGTTTGATCTGAGTCAGTTAGTCTAAGCTCACAGGCAAATCGTCATTTTTACTATCAAAGTATCAAGTTATCGGCAATCCCCGCCATAAGTTCGGTTGGTGAATTTAACTGAAGTCTTTTACTATGAGGTTCGATAAAACTACGCTATCTAAACCTCCTAATCTACAGAATATTGCTTGCTATCCCAAATAAATGTGCTGTCAATGAGAAACATAATATCACACTGGCAAGACAAGGACAAAATTTGAACTTATTAATTGTGATGAAATATAACACAGTTATTGAAATATAAACTAACATATTAAGTAAATAAATTGATTTTGATAATCAGCTCATTATTGTTTGGATCAGTGTTTTGACTACCCAGATATGTAAAGGTTAAAATACTGGCAGAGACAACAACCAACAGTGGAATCTATTATCATGTCCTGAGCATAAACCTCAGCCCAGATCACTCAAACTATCTCCCTCTTTCTCGACTCCCTCCTCCCACATTGGCCCCGAGCAGTGCTTGCTGGTTAATATGGGGTAAATTATCATAACTTTCACATGTGCTTTCCTCAGAATCCAAAAAACTGGCCACTGAATTTATTGCATTGTGGCCTACTTAGGTTGATTAAGCCTGGAATTGTCGAAGCAAAAATTCATGTAGAAAGCCTATCATCATAGTAATCAGTTGGAAAGAACCATTTGACATTAAGTGCTTAAAAACTGAAAGTTTGTGTCTTTGCTGTCTTTCTGCTAAATCTAGACCTTTGGGGCTCGGGTGACGGTTGGTGTCGGCAGTTTCAGTTTTAATTTGTCAAGAAGCTTGCCTGAGTTTTTAAAGTTTGTACTGGGACATCAGTCAAACGCGTTAAAGCTGCCAGAATTTTAGCTAGATCCAATTACTGACACAAAGTTATTTACTGACGAAACTTCTCCAGAAATAGCCATACAATGTATTCTACCACTAATCCATGAATTTATATCGATGGTTGTAATGCATCAAACATAGTTCTATGGTAAGCAGGACCTTCTTCAGTTATCTCTACAGTGGAATAATGAAGGGGAAAACAGAAGGACATGGGTAGGGGAGATATTCCTCATCCTGTCCGACAATTACTGACAGAATTTTGTGGGGCTTTGAAGACCTATTAATTAACCCAATAAGACATAAAGCTGTAACTTCAAGGAGTTCAATGTATTGTTTAGTAAGTTGGTCAGATAGAGCTAACGACCTGTCACCACTGATATAACTTGATAGCCGGCAGCAGCAAGGTATTCATTATAACAACAACACCCTTATTGTGTATCAAAATAGGGTTTGTGTCAACAACATTCAAGAGAGTGGGATAATGGAGCTAGCATAAGATCCTGACTGTAAAGGCCTCTGAGAGATTCATAGCTTTATAGCTGAATGGAGTAAAAGACAAAGCAAGTAACAGATGGAGATCTGATTAATAACCGCAAAAGGTTTAAAAAAAATAACAACTTATTGATGACAAAAAAATTTGTAAAAACTTAGTATTTTCAAATTTTATTTGTGATCACTAAGTTGATATGAATGAATGGACAAACAGGATGAGCTGAAGATGGGCCATACTCCGCTAGCCGTTACATTGCCGGCTGCAAGCGCCCCTTCCCTACTAGTCAATCAATTACCGCTCCAAACCCTTTCCTCCTATATGCGCAACAATAATTAAATATTTTTGTAGCTGGGTATCATTCGGCACATCAACCTAACAAACTTATTTACAATGATTTAATCTTGTACAGAGATTTCACCTAGTATGGGGTTGTGTTTTTTCCAAGTTATCTCCCTTGATGATCTCCCCTGACAGATGGGACCATACTTTTGCAAAATTTTATATAAGTCATAAAAGAAGCAGATGAGACTTTTGTCTACAAAAAATCGTAGGTTTCAGCTCACCCTAATTTTCCACTTTCATGGTACAAGGATGTGATTGTGGGTGCGAGTCTTGCTGGCGACATCAGTATGGATTGGCCTCATTGACTCAAACCTACCATCTTCACACTTCATCAGCTCTCAACAAAACATCGCTAATTGTCCATTGATCTTAGCATGTCAAATTTTTCTTTCTTTTAATTTCATCAAAAGCTGATCAATGTTTTGAACGGCTACCTATTTTTTATCGAACAACAACAGCTATTCTCTGATTGGAGGATAGCCAAAGCTCTGCAAGATAATTGGATGATGTCGGTTTAATAGACCTGGTCATTGTTCACAGACAAGCGCTTGTTTTAGAAAGGCCCACTTGATAGCTAGTAAGGATGTACATCAACTAAACAACAAATTGTGTTTTATTGATTTACCGGGATGATAAAGGCCTATTATCAGAGATACTAGATAATTATTGTTATAATTGGTCAATTTTGTAATAATATAAGAATGGAAAGCTATATTTAATATTTATTATTAGTTTGATTAACAAAATCCCACAAGTAAAACCAAACAAACTCAGGCTTCTCCAAGCTATTGTTCTAAACCGAATATGCGCTCTTGTTTTTGTGTACCATATTCTACCCACCTACTATAATCATTTCCAAGCTACCTGTTATTTGTGTGTATTTTAATTTTCTTCTAGAACATTCACTAAAGAGTTGATCTTTCTGCCAATAATAGCAAAAAACAAGAGATTGAAACGAAGTATTGATAACGAGTTGCACTAGTTGTCTAGTTTATCAAATAATTACAAATTGTCTACAACCAGCAGAAAGTCGGATGACATCGCTAGACTCAGTATATTAGCGGCAGCCTGATGGATGTATTTAGAGTAATTTTCAATAATTTATTATCATGTTTAAGCTCAGGTTCTGATGTAGCTACAGGAGTGACCCGACACAAACCTGACTCATAGTAATCTAGCTGAATCTAACCTCATGAACAGACCTGTCTACATATATACCCAGGGGATCGTACGGTTGGTAGTAGAACAACATAAGTATCAACTATTTCTTTTTTAATTTATTTTGAGACCAGGTATCAGCATTTTATAATCTATCCAAACAGTTGATCAATAATTGTAGCCCGCTATCCATAATTTGATTGAAAATATGTTGCAAAATGGGCAAGATGAAACATGGCCAAGAATGTCGGGCTATCAGGCTGTCGGACTACCTTAGAACATCCACTATTTGTCCTGCCTCAGGTATTAGAGAATCAGACCGTATCAACTTCTGTCACCAAAGAGACATGGATTTTCACACAGAAGCCCTATAGCAATTAGCAATGTGATATCAGCCTAGCACAAAGTAGGCCCACTTGTATGGGTGTAATTTATCAAAAACTAAACCAGTCTAAACTGTTTGCTAACAAATGTAATTAAATGTAGCCAGCGGCAAGCTCAAAGCTGGTTGAAAATGCTCCAAGACTTTTAATATTGATTCTAGAATTTTTCTGCAAACAGGTGTTAAAATACAGTCTGCACACAATCTACTTAACACACAGGTGTGAGGGAGATGATTGCCTGAGCTGACTGGCCCAGACTACCATTACAATCAAAATATAACAGATATTACTGATGTAAATTTTTCTCAGCTATATCAAGTGAGTTTCCATACAAAAACTTTAGATCCATTTTCACTCTTGTAGATGCAAAGCCTGCCAAAAGCTCCCCTGTGAACCCCATGACAAAGGATGGACCTGAAGACACCAGCTGAAAACATTGGGTGGAAGGAAGTATCATATCTGATGTTTAATGGATAGTAGTTGACAAGTTGCCTGGACTAGATAGGCCTACTTACATTGATATGGATTTATGGATCAGTGATAAAATACATAGTGTGGCTATTTGTGGATATATGCCATCAGTATAAAGCTTTATGTCAAGATCTAAATAAAGCTATAAAGCTTTTACATTATGCATTGATTGACATTCCAGTAACAACCTTCAAAAACTTCAAAAAGATGAGAAATACGATCCAGCAATCATACATGAAAAGCCATACACATCCTCAGGGCCAGATATGTACCCTTCATCCATATAATATAATATATATCAATGGATACTTAGTTTGCATGGACTGAGAATGTTGATTTGTTTGGACTGCGACAAAAGTCCTTCTAGCTTGCTGAATCAAAGCCTAATACAATCAAACTGGCTATGTAAGGGCATATGGAGCATCCCATTGCGATAAGATAAGGGCTGATTCAAACTTGGCCTGGGTTGCTGGAAGGAATTTTCCTCTGGACACCACAAGTTCTTTGATAGTGGAATAATGTCACAATCCAGCAGCCCGAAATAGTTTGAGCACTTGAAACTAAGCTTTCATCTAGGATTCAAGAGGAGTTTGAGGGCTTCTATCGGCAAGTCGAAACTTTAAAAAATCCAACAACCCTTCAGGGTAATTCGATGCTGCAGAGTCCCTCTTGTGGTTGTGGAGATCTGAAGATAGCCTGAGGTTGGCTTGTTTACCTTGCAACCCCAGGCTAATCAGAATACCCACACCCTTTCCAATTTCTTTGAATTATGATTTCTCCATGCTCCACTTTTGGCACTATGCAGTATTTATGTTTGGTTCACTTTAATGTAAAGAAATTCAACACTCACTTAGAAGACGAGCGAATCCGAAGTCGCAGAGTTTGACTTTTCCAGACTTTGTGATGAGGATGTTTTCAGGTTTAACGTCTCTGTGGATGCACTGAAAATAAAATAAATTATAACTTTAACCTAACCACAATGCAATTCTGGTAATCCCAGCATGGGATTGCATCATGGGATACCATAAATCTTAAGTTTTATTTGAAAAGGTAATTATATATTGCGAAGTTTTGGAAGTTGAATAGACAAAATTGGCCCTCTCTCCACTCATTTGAAAGCGCAAACTTTGCTTGGATAGCTGGTAGTAACATTTCATTATCAATAACTTTCCCAAAAGTGGTTGATAATGAAATGCTACTACAAGCTATCCCGGTACAGTTTGAGTATATATTGTTACAACCATCAATGTGGGTGGGCACAATTCTTAATTAAATAACACAATGCAAATCGACACAAAGTGGTTCCGGTCAATATCTGTTATTTTGAAAGTCTCAGTGCTCAAACTATCTCTCCACCGTTTTTCTAATCTGGCCTGTAAGGTTGTTCAAAGTTTTGGTATTGTTACTATTTCATCGAACAAGTTAAGATTTAGGAAACTACAAAATATGAGAAAAAAAGTGGTGATGAGGCCCACATCCGCAATAGCTTTGACAATGTTGCAGCTGGTCGAGGCGCAATGCCAAATTGCCAAAGCATTGAGTGGTATTATAGAGGTCTGCCAATAAAGTTCCAAATACATAATAACTAATAAAATTAACGCTCATGTTTTGCAACTTTCAACAGCAGTACTTTATAGAGTTAAGCCTGGTAACCAGTGTCATCAACACTGTAGGTATATATACATTATCAGGACCAATATGTGTTTCTTTAATTGTGCAGGATGAAGTCGTATTAATTAACAGACATCTATTTCAGATAATTTACTGATTTTTATTGAGTGAACATCTTTGATTGTCTTCGAGCAATGAACTGTATATGACTGCGTACGGATCAATACACAAACTTATACAGCATCATGACTACCAACATCTATATTAGCAACAGAAAATAAAGCTTGGTACCCAACCCCCTCAAAACGCGTCAGGAGCAATTAGATTTTTGAGCAATCTGGCTTTGTATATGAAATTGTTGACCATCGCAGGAAAGTGAAGCCAAAGTTTACTTTCCTGTCATGAATTACAGCAATTTTGAGTGTTTTCTGGCACTGTACTAAAAATGATAGGATTCCATGTTTTCTTAGCATGAACCAGGTATTAGAATCAATCATAGCCACTGTTTAAATAACAATATGCCAATTCAGGCAAAATGAATAGGCAATAAGGTGTGCTGTCTCCAAAAGTACAAATGGGGCGATGTCATCGCAGTACAGAACCACACCCATAACCTGTCCTACTAAAGGTATTTAGCCCCCTTAGTCGCCTAACAGTTTAAGGTTTGCCTTTGACGGCGTTGGAGCAAAGGGTCTGCTCTAAATCCGACTTTGAAATTGTGGTTTTATTTTAGGTATGTAATGTGCATTTAAATTTATTCTAATTAGCAGGCATGTCTCGTAAGTACGTGACCTTCATGTTTGATTACTACATATACTAGTTCAGTCATACGAGGGTGATTATTAACTGCTGACTACCGTCTCCATCACAAACCAGACGGTTATTTAACAGCTACAGCAGCGATGCAGTACACAAGAATGGTCCCAAAGTAGATCACAGGTAACACTCTTGTGAGATTTCCAATCAATTAGTTTTATAAACAACTGAGCAAATTCTTGTTTCTATTATTTTAGCAGTGGTAAGACTTAAACCCAATAATTGCTCGCTACAGCTTAGCGGAACTAAATAAATGATCCAAAGGATGATATTCAGACTGAAAGGTGGGACAGAATCTATAGCCTACTATAAGTTATACTTCTTCATTCGAGGGTAAAAACTACATGTGTACGCTTACAAAAAATAGTTTTACAGATTTCATATTTCAAAGACAGCAAATAAATATGGCCATAACATCAGGCTTTCTGATTTTGTATCGTAGTTGAAGAGTTACCCATCCTGATATCAAATATCTGGTTACATGGCTGACAAATTGATCTAGCTACCAAATTGAAATTAAGAGTTATATCATATTCGCTCAGAGTCACAGAATACAAATCCGATTTGGAAATATAAAAGTTTTCACCACACAGTAGACTACCAAAAATTGAATTTTATATGGTGGATATAATTTCAAAAGACAAACCCTTTGTCACATTCGGGTCTTTCCCTGATATAAGAAACTTGTTCCCTGTCGTCTATTCTGCCATGAAAATTGTTGAACAAACTTGGTAATCAGGTTTCTTTGCCTAGCCATTATTATTGTAATCATCAGTGCTGACCATCACTTAAGTATTTATGTAGTACTTACCATAAAGTGACAGTCCTACGAGGCCATGTTTGGTATGGTTTTAAAGATCTCAGGCTGAAAAGTCATTAGGGCATATGAAACGAAACAGCCTGTGAACCCGGTTGCAGTAAAACTTCTGCAAAGTCTGAAAATTGGGATCATAGTGGATCATAGTGATTTATTGCCTCCCCCTGACCACTATGGTCCACTATGATCCTTGCTAAAATATTTTAAAAAAACTAAAATGCTATTTTCCACAATTTTCATTTTTCATCATTTTTATTTGCCCTATGAACTCACAATATTTGAGTTACTGCGGTAACATATCCATTTTATCTAATAGGACTGTCACTATAACTATTAGGCCTATACTTACATTATGTTGATGACAGAAGTTAACTGCTTGGAGAGTCTGCCAGATTATTGTCTTTGTATAAGATTCCGGAACACTAGAAATAAAGTTAGCATGGCATTAATCATATATTATTATATTCAAATATTTGAAATTCCCAGAATAAATTAGCTTTCAATGAATATTTTGGGCAATTCAAACTGCAGGTAGAGCTTAGTTTATATTGAACATAGTCTCAGGTGAATTTTCTCAGACAAAATCGCTGTGAACTGGATAGGTTCCAATTCAACTGCAGCAGCTACAGAAGAGCATAAGTCCCTATACCAGGCCAATAGCAAGCAAGCGGTAGTCTGAGCAGCCAGGCTTTTGCCCCTCCCCAATGGGTAGCTCAGTTGGTTGGAGCGCTGTCTTGGAGCTTGAACGCATTTGAGTACATGGGCTCAAATCTCACTGCTGTCCATGCGACCAGAGGGCTGTCTAGAGCAGTAATTGCAGTAATTTCCCACCACCCATACTTTGGGATGTGGCGTGTGGCATGACGGCCCTTATTTTATTCAACCATTTTTAATTATTCTCATAGTCAAAAAATCTGTTAGGTTGACCCTCCTGGCATAAAAGTCAGACTTGCAGACAGAGCAATCGAGTCATCTCAGATGGGCCGAGCATTTTACTTCCGACTTTTGCGTGTACTATAAGCGCAACAAAGAAGTACACAGACCTGTTTGTGACCCCTTGAGCTATTTTCAGATTGTTATCATTGTACTTATATCTTCAGGACTATTGAGTTTTGTAACTCAAATTCATGATTAATTAAAAAGAATTTGATTTTATGGCCCATGGTCAGAATCAGGAGTCTAGAGTAGTCACTCCGATAACTCTTCTACGTGATTCCGACATCACTTAATTTCCGTTGTCTGCCTGAGGAGGGTCGCCATATTTTGAGAATGTGATGCCTGCCAGCGGAATCTTCCCTCAAATTGTTCTGACACAATTTTATCTAACTTGCAAGCTATGAATATTAGCCCGTTGACTTGGTCTGTTGACTTGGTTTAGACTTTAGACGAATAAGACGATCCACCTGATACGGTTACTCCAGGGGAATCTATATGGCCAATCTGGTGAAAAAGCACTGGATTAAATGTCACCTTAAACATTTGGACTGGACCAGACTACATAACCTTACTGCAAGGTGAATAGTTGTAGTTATTTTGAGTGTACATGCCTATGTAATTCATACCATTGTGTTTGTCAAACCTAGTAAAAAAATTGATCATAGATAATAAACACAAATAAAAGCTGCATTGATTAAAAACACTGAATTAGATGGATTGATAATTTGACAGCTCGCCCAACACTCAGGGGATGAAATATTTTAATAGTCTGTGGTACTGAAATATGATGGGGTGGAGGCATAGATCCCCCAACCAAATCTGGTCAATAGACCCATAATATTTTTCATTTTCAAAGGTTGCAATTTAAAAAATCAAATGTCAACCCTGGAGTCAAGGTGTCTTTTAGTTGACTAGATCTAATATAGAGTTGTATCAAACTCTAGGTCATTAAACTATATGCCAAGGGACTGTTTAATTGTTGATGCAGTGAGTATCTAATCCTTGTTCATACAGAAAATTGCTCTCAATCATGTTCCAAAAGAATCTAGAAATAAAGTGATGGCCACTTGGGTTTTCGAGAAGATAGAATTCAGAGAATACATTAAAATAGCAAATTGATGATAATCTTAGTGCAAGGCTCAGCTTGATGCACCGTTTGCTACTGTCTATGTATGATGCCAGCAAAAATACTTGAATGGCACAAGGATGTTATAAAGACTGTGATATCATTATGCAGACCATGAGAGTAACCTTCCCTTATTGAGGACACTCTTTCCACCATCAATTTTTCCTACCCTGTAAGGCATTGAATATTTTTACCATGCAAATCTGACACAACTTTATCATAAGTAACTGCGTGACTATAACATGTTTTGGTCTTTAGGTAGTCTTCAATGTTTTATTCTAAAGTGACCACTATCTCACCGTCACGTTTTGAGGTCAGTGATATTAAGCACTCAAAGGTTTATCAGTCCTCAGGTTACGTGGTAAGAGGAACTCACTAACATTCACCCAAATACAATATTTCGGCCCAACAGAGATTAAAATTTTCAAAATCAGTGTCTGAAACATACGACACTAAGTTTGGTCCATTTGCCTGCATTTGGAGCTGCTCCCCATTCACTGGTCAAACTGCAGCATTGCCAGTGGAAGGGGGCAATTGGAATGCAGGCAATTGTATTAAACTTGATCTAGTAACATACCCTCGTGTGTGTTTGTCCAGTTCATTGAGCACCGTATGATCGACATATTCAAACACCAAGTGAAGTCTCTTCTTTCTCTTGAATACCTCTATCAGATTGACCAGGTTAGGATGTTTGAGTTGCTATAATTAGAACATTTCACGATATACTAAATATAAAAACAAATTTAAATGTTCAATACATAAATGAGCGTGCCATTGACTGGATCTATAAAGCCGACAAAACCTTTGAATTTCTTGACAGAGGATGATAGACAGACAGACATCTATCTTAGTGGCAGGAATTGATGCATATAAAAGACAAGTTTCTAGCTTCATTAGCCTTGGATCTAACAGAGCATTAGCCTAGGACCTAACAGAGAATTAGCCTAGGACCTAACAGAGAATTAGCCTAGGACCTAACAGAGAATTATAGAATTATAGAATCTACAATCTGATGTAAGGCGACTTTCAAAAAGAAAAAAATATCCCTCATAGTTTCCAAGTTTTAGAATTTACAGATAGTCTAGTGCAAAACCTGATGTGTTAGGTTTCTCAATCAGCACGCCTGTGTTGCACATCTCCTGCTTGAGTCTGTGTAGTTAGGTAATGCACTGATATCATGATTAATTGTTCTATGGCATGTCTATCTCTGACCATTCGAGTCAAATAAGTCTGAGTACCTATGTGTATCCATCCCTAATAACGGACAAACCAAACCAAACTCCTTCTCGGGACACTGGGTTATGTGAAATTTTTCGGGCTCAATGGATCAGCAATATACATGTCAGGTCTGCTTACCTTTAGCATGCGAATCTCTCGCATGGCGATCTTCTTGATGAGGGGATCGTCTTCAGATTCAACAAATTTCTTGATGGCTACCATCTGGTTGGTCTCCTTATTTCTACATTTGAACACAACGCCATAAGATCCTTCACCGATCTTCATAAGCTTTTCATATTTCTCCATGATGATTTGGCTAAATGTGTTTACTGGACTTTGTGACTAGATCGGGATGTTCCGGGAGGGTACGGTCACTGGAGTGAAATCTGAAATGCAACAACTAAGTTGTAGGTTTATGTGTTATGCCTCTGTTGATCTAAGACTCTTATGGAACACACAAGGAGTGGTTTAGGATACTTTACATACACAAATGACTGCAGAGTCATTGACTGCAACCAGGACGTGCATGATTATGTGATCACTATAACTTCGCTTAAAATTATCACTCAGAGTGATTATTCTGAGGGATGTGTCAGTGATGATCTGCTTTAGTCAAGCAGCACTCATTCTTATTAAAAGACCCCCTGGCTAATTGGCTCGAGAGGCTTTGCCGAACAATCAGTGTCTCACTCAGGATTAGAGTAGGGTGGCATGCCTATTATATTCGGGAATAATTAGAATGAAAGTTAGCACTTATATCAATGGATTTTTCTCTTCACACCCTAGAATGGAAAGCTGATTCGATGGCCTCAAAATAGCCAGTATCATAGGCCTATGCTACATCTGGTACATGGCTGTAAACAGTTGTCGTATTAGGCCTTCCATTCATAAGCTCCGAGTCGTTCTAGCCAATATATAATTGGAGCCAGGAGGAGACTAAGACAGAAATTCCTATATATAGCCTATTCATTCTCTGTACCTCTGACTAACTCACTGTTACCACAATCATTGCTTCACACCACAACATTCTAGTTAGATTATAATTCAGGTAGCCTAAGTTGTACTACAACTACACATGTAGTAAGTATAGTGTTACTTACTTGCATAGTCTTAGGGCTCACTACTAACATTAATATCATATTCATTATAATTATTAATTAACAGAAATAAATTAATTAAACTATGGAAACTTCAGTATTCTAGTTAATAAGATATCTAGTAAATAAGATTGCCCTAACACTTACAGTGTAGTAGCTAGAAGGAAAAACTAATATCTATCTATATTTGTCACAGCACCAGTAGTCCTGATAGGCTTTACTGGCTTCAAACAATGGAATAATTACAGACTTATTTGAAGCTGATAACTGATTTGATGCTGAACACAAAAGCTGTTTCACTCACAGAATGTAGTAGCCTTTTTACATACTAGGATATTATTCCGCAATGAAATACAAGTTACTTTTATGCATAATATCGCAGATATGGATACGAAATTCAGCCAAAAGAGGCTTATTTGGTATTTTTATGAGTTTAATCAAATATGTCTCAGATTTTTGTCGACAGTATGCAACCAAAGAGGATCCTAATGAAGGAATATAATTTTTTAGGTCAAGGTTGTTTCAATTTCCTGTGAAACCATGGATACATATAAACATATACAGTTTTTGAAACGCATTAACTATCACCTCTTTGATCCATGTAATGGGTTTGCCATTCCATATCCCCAAATAGGAAGCATACCAAAGCATGGATAAAATGGCAATCCACCATCGAGCACAATCTCAAATTATTTAGTGGTTGATTTATAAACACATTAAGAATCTGAAGTTTCCATACTTTCTTATCTTATGAATAAAAGCATGACATTGTACTATTTACAAAAGGAAGACAGCTCTAATATAGTAGAAGCAGTTAGCTAAAAATTGTCAAAAATGTGTTTATTTGATAGAATTTATGATAAACCCAGACAGGACTCCATATACAGGTGAAGTGATGCACTCTTAATTGTGGGCGGCGCTACGACCTTGGAAGGTGTAGAAGTGTCGCATCCACAGCAGC
Source organism: Membranipora membranacea (assembly GCA_914767715.1). Lineage (NCBI taxonomy): Eukaryota > Metazoa > Bryozoa > Gymnolaemata > Cheilostomatida > Membraniporidae > Membranipora > Membranipora membranacea. The sequence goes on from OU612072.1 coordinate 21,681,272, forward strand.
GGACATATCTAGCCAGGGATAACTACCATAGGATAACAACGTCAGACAATATTCAATATTTAAGCCGGCATATCATCATCAGTAAACTCAACCTCGACTTGAGGACATGCAGTTAACAGTCAGAACATCAAACCTCGAGTCGAGGACACGCAATGTAGTTAAATTCAAATTATTATTTTAATCCCCTTACCACCCTAACGCCACAACCGTGACAACGCAGTAAAAGTGGCGCCAACAGAGACAATGCAGAATTAGCATAATACCATTGGTTGACTTACACCAACCCACTCTTCCAGCCGATCAACCCACTCTTGCGACCAATCAACCCTCTTTTTGCGGTAATTGAAGATAGTGTTAAAAATTTTTTTTTTTTGCTCATGTACGCCAACAGTTTATTAATCTGTCTGGGTTTATACTATTTAAGAACATTTTTGCCAATTGAAATTCACCATCTGTTTGGCGACCTTCTGGACAACAGGCATCTCCTTGTTTGCACCTTCACTTGGAGTCAGGTCAGCAGTCTTTAAGGAAACATAAAAGTGTTATATATCATAATTATTTCATTTATTGTACTGCAGTTGATTTCTCTAGGAAAATAGAACTTGCCTTATTATTTGATAATGGCACATTTTAACATTTGGTTGGATTATTTGTATCATGAAGACTAGGAACATTAAATTGAGCATGCATGGTATTTTTAAAGAGAAAATATAACTTGTTAAAAGAAAACATGCATTGTTAAGTTGAATTGCGTTTTGAATTAAATGACTTGGAAATAACTCGATAGGAATTATAAGACATGCACTTGAGTCAGATTTTTCCGCTTGAAATACATGAATTTGAGTCTAGATAATTATTCAAAAACAGGGTCACATGGTGAGAATCATCGTACCAAGCTCGTTAGCACAGATCTTAGTAATGGAGAGTTAATAGGGTAACTCCGTAACCCGGAATCCCACAGAAGCAATGATACTATCATAGATTTCCTGGCCTTCGGGATAAGGTGTGTGATAAGATAACACAAGATTTCAATCACCCTTTTAAATTTTTGCTCAATCAACCAGCCTTTATACTACGACTCACATATATCATTAGACTATACATGAATCGAAAAAAATTTGAGGCAAATAGGGTTAAAATCTCCTAGCCATCCTTTGCAATCCAATGATGTTGAACACTGAAAATGATAGAGATGCCAATACAGTATTTAATAAATTGAAAAAAATCTACAAAAATCTACAGTTTGTATTAACTGCAATTTGTCCGCCAACAATTAAAATTCTTCACATTTTTCATCACTCAAAATTTGAGTGCCAAAGGGAGCACAACTCACATTTCTAGTCTCGCAACAGCTAGTAATCAGCTGGGCAATGGCAGGTTTTTGCCAACTAGCTCTTCTGGTGCTGACAGTGTTTGCCCGCGACTGTTTGTAAGTAACTTTCAACAGAAAACCAGTTATTAAGTTTGTTTGTTGTTGATGTTTAATGATTATTTGGAAATAGCCACTGCATTGTGGTAATCATATCAGACAATAGAGTGCAGACTAATTAGTGTCATCGTTATAGGCATGGCATATATAACACCAGTCTCTCTGAACACTCTCTGTTTCTATATGTGAAATTTATTGAGCCAGAAAGAATAAACACTGGGTTTTTTGTGCGAAACAAAGTTATGCGGCAAAAGAATTAAATCGGTTGATACCTTGACTTTATAATTTCATTTGGTAGCAATGTCGCTGGGTTTGCTCATGTTTTTCCTCACTGCACTGGTTCATTACTTAAAGTAGGGGAGTAGAGATATGTGATATAGGGGAGACAAAAGTCCAAGGCGAGTGCGAAGCATCACCAGGCAGGGTGCGGTATGTCCCTCCCTGAGCCATATTAGGCATATAATTAGCAAATAGAAATTCCAGTGTAGCTGATTCTGACATGGATTATTCGATTATAGTGTTTTCGGTCACTGTATTTAGCTTTCTAAGGGAAGTAGTACCTCCCTACCTTACCTACGAGCCTGCAAGTCTCATTATAATGATAATTACATAATCACTTATTCAATTCTCATATTTCCAGGTGCCGAACATGGCCAGACATTAGGTTTGAGAATCTGAAAGCTGCTGAATGGGAATTGGCAGTCGTCGTCGATGTTCCTAGTCTCGATTTTTCAAACAATTTTATGATTGTGAGTATCGATACAGTTTTTCTGTGAGTAGCCAATGATTAGAGGATCAGATAACATCCATAGTAAAGTTTAGCTAGATAGGGTTGACGATCTGTTAGCTAGAACCACACTTTGGAGAGCTGAGGTAGTGTAGATCTAGTTTGATCCATTTTTCCCTCATTGGAATTGCCCCCCTCTACTGACACGCCAAAGGAAAAAATGTCTGTCAGTAGAGGGGGGGGGGAGGCAATTCCGATGAGGGAAAAATGGATCATACTTGATCTAAGGTAGTTTTTCATCTCATTGGAAATGTTGTGCACTTAGGCTCGTTAAGCTCTATCCCTACATTCTAGTTGAGGATTAATGAAATCTGATGATGCATTGCTCAGATATTTAGAGATATTCTTTCTTTTCAGCCAAGCAAATTCGACCCCCAACAGATCATAGTGGCTACCGGCTGGGGGTACAATGACAACCGTGGTGAAGGGTGCATATCAGTATTCAGCTTGAGGAACAGGACTAAACCTGCAAAGAGTGAGTAAAAAAGTTCAAACTTGAAACAGGAAAAGCATATTGTATGTTTAGATTGATGCATTTAAATTCTGCCATTCTTTGCATTTAACTTGCCTGTATTTACACATAGTAGTTCCATTCTGGAGGTGCTTTTTATTGTTGATCATTGTAATTACCATGTTTCGACTTGCCGTACTTATTTTTCTCCCGTACATCTTGTTCTTGGTGTCGCCTTTTAGCGTAGGTCGTTGGAGATGGCTCAATTGGTTAGAGCGCCGGAGTTCAGCATGCAAATGTTGAAGGTCGTTGGTTTGATTCCCACTGCAGTCCATCGACTACTGGGCTTTGGTTGGCCACCAGGTGTGCTCCGACCTGCCTGCAAACAGAGAGCAACCTGGCTCAGATATTGCGGCCTAGCCCCTAAGGCAAATAACATTTTACCGCCGTTGCATTGGGATGTGGCGTGTGATATTACAACTGATTTTAATCGATCATTTAATCACCATTTCAACCTTATTTTGAAATATTGCATGTTCACTTTTAATAACAAAGCCGCCATTCATGCAGACAACTAGAATGGAGTGGACTTTTCATTTTAGACCTTGCTGGCAACTGCACCCGTAGACTTAGTCCCGGAGCACCAATACGAGGAGAATATCGGAATGGGCACAGAGGATACGCCCAACTGAGGATGCCCGACCATGGGCAATTCACCAAGGACAGCAAATATCTTCTGTTTGTGGATAACATGTCATGTGCACGACGAGTTACTATGAGCAGCTTATATGTGAATACCATCATAGGTCTGCGAAAATAACTTTTATAATCACATTATAATATAGTCATTGGTTGAGTGGTGATATTTCAAATGGTATAACCAAGAATCGACTACACTTCCTCACATGATCGCCCTCTTTTATCCAATACTATTAGTATAATATTAGCTTTGCATTTATTGTTCACATATTGTTGCCATGGATTTTATTTGTCTTCAAACTGCCACAAAGTAGTTGTTTACAAGGGGTCGGCTGTAGCATTACTGAACTTTTGGACCAACCAAAGATGAGAAATTGTTTCCAGCAATCGTACATAAATTGCCATAATATGCTTGTTCAGGGCCACATATGTTACCGTTATCCATGAATGCATTTCTCTCGTATTCAAGGTAGAGGAACATGCGGCCAGGGGACACTTGACGGTTTACCAGATTATGGTACGGGAGGATGGGTGATTGGGATGGTATATTTGGATGAAAAAGATTTCTGGGTATTCTTTGTCAAACAGGTAGGATAGAGTGTGGCTCAAATGGAACGCCAAGAAATTGTTTTCTTTTCAGTCAATGTCGCTCTGCGATTTAACCGGTCCACAGACCAGCTAGTAAAAATAAAATAGAGTTTGAGATTCTAGCTTTGCTCATTATCTCTTCATTTGTCACTGCAGACAAAAAGCGTGTTTTCAAGCAGCGAGATAATCATAAGGTGAGCTATCAGCCAATGATATTCCATAACCAAAGCCATTTAATGATGTCCGTCATAAATGTCATGGAAAATACCACTGGTTACTGCCCTAGTATAATCTGCTTGCGATAAGCGAGTAAAGTGTAACTATATAAGGGGCGGAACTTAGACCACTAAATAAACAGTTTTCCCTCCAATGCTGTAAACACTCGCTAATGTGCAGCCCCTCTTATGCTTGGTTTGAGTAATATACAGGGTACTAACAAAACAAAACTCTAGAGTGTATGCTTACATGACTCCCTAAAGCAGTTTCACCTCAAGATCAAAGTCAAGTCTGTCATGATTTGACACAAGGTCATGGCCGTGGGTGAGCTACTTACACTGCTAGTGAATGTGCTGGCCCTATCTCAGTGGCCCTGTATTTTCAATGAAAGAATCAAGTTGCTGAGATACATTCAAATAAGAAACCACAGAGCTCCTTTGTTGCAGAAACAATATTTTAAAAGTTGAAAATAATCTCCTTTGCTAAAGACTCACTCAATGATCAACAGTTGATCATAATGTCGAAGGCTTTTCATTGTTGCGAGATCTTCTGTGAGCTTTGTATCAGTGATATGATGATGATTAGGAATCTCAATTTTTTTTCAATTTTCATAAAGGGAATGTACATTTATTCATGGAATGGAGGTAACAGAAGGAAAATTGCAGACCCAGCTATGATGAGTGGATTTCCCTCTTCCGCTTCTGGACAGCTTACAAGGAGCGCCCACAATAACTTTCTGGTCTTTCAGAAGGTCCAGTTTGGTAAGAAAAATGCCAAAAGCTAACAATACTTTAAATATCAAACAGCATGAAGCCATTAAGGTGAGTATATATTAGGCATTTTTTGGACCTTTTTAGCGATGCTGAGTATCTTTGGACGTTTTTGAATAGCTGACTACCAATGCAATTTTCTGAACAATTCTACAAAATGCGAGCGTTTTCGCAAAAAGTTTAAAGTTTAAGTTTCTCCTAGTCCTACATTCTCACTGGCCAACATTAAATTAGGACAAAGGGAAAAACACTTTTTATTTTCCAAAATTGAAAAAGTTGCTAAAAACACACAGGACTCGCACGATGGGAAGACAACTCACCAAAAATCGTTAACATTGCTAAAAACGTCTATAAAACGTCCTAGTCATACCTGACAAGTCTCCCTTTTTAGTAGAATTTGTGTTTCCTACCATCACAGTACACATACCTATGTATTTGCATAAATTATCATTACTTATTGTATGCGGCTATTCAATGTTTGAGCCAAACCTGGATAAATCAAGAGTCAAGAGGATTTCATTCACAAAATGAGGTAAAATGATGCAATTCATTAAATTAACAGTCAAGGTTTTAGCTTGGAAATATTATACATAAGGCCTAAATCGCACCCGCACTCTTGGACGCAGAGTGGTAGTCCAGGTTTATAGTTCGTCCGCGGAGACCTCCTGATTTCTAGGTCTGCCAACTTGTCCATGTATGGTCCTAGTATACACTCACCTTCACAGTTTGAAATGCAGAAGTGTGCAAATTGGAGAATGCAATAACCCTCCATTGTGTTCATAGAGTTATTATATACTCTAGAGTGGACAATGTGTACAAAAATAGCAAAAGTTTTTTGTCCTACTTAATTATTGCGAAATCCATGACGCGACGCAATCTGGTTGTGCATGGCTTGTGACTGTATCATATAATTTATCATTGAGAATTTAGGAATCGGGTATGAAAATTTAAGTTTTAGAGCGCTTAAAGCCATTTTATCGGAAAAATTTTCATGGCCCACAATGTGGAACACTTGTAGGTATTTTCCCTTGAAGTCATTGGAAAATTTTTCTATGTTTTCCCATCAAAATAAGCAAAAAAATCCAACCGCAAACACATCATTGTGAGGAAAAGAATTTCCGGGCTACTAGCTTGTTTTTTCTACTGCCACTTGCCAGCCATATAAGCCATATATGCCTGTGAACAAGTGATCGGAGGTGTAAAAGTTTGCAGCTTGCCTCATTTTCAGTCACAGTGTACATAATGTCAAGATTCAGATTTGCTCTCCAGATAACATTACTTTATTGAGGGTATTATTATAAGCTTTTTTGTTTCAATTAAGATTGGTGCTAAAATCAGATGTGGTGTTACTGTCAGTCCTCATTGCTCATAAGATCACTTTCTGGTTGCTTCTCTTATATTTTTATAGCTTCAATTCATTTCTGACAGAGAATCACAGCTGTATGAAATGTTAACTCTGGTCATTTCAAATGATTGCATTCTACTACACTAATCCCCCTTCCCTCAAAACTATGCAAGCAAATACATGTATATACGTCAACTGCCAGTGCCTTGACTGGAGTGTATACAAAATATTCTTTATGATGCTGAAGTTGCCATCTCAACTAATTTACAACACAAACAGACAACCATAGTCATAATAAACATACCAGAAAATTGTATCAAACAACCACAACGACCGACCGCTTTGAAGCAAATGGTCCCTTATTTCAAGTATGGTGAGAAATCAGAAATATCCTTCAACTTAAAATGTCACCTTAGTGAGTGTTTGTTCTGTAAAATCTGGAGTCAGTCTGGATAGGTATGTGAGTTTTCCATTCAAAGATTCACTTGATACTCAGCGACTTATCAAAAACGAAATGCATTCATTGATATGCTTCCAAAACCTGCTGTGTATGGTTGAATGGTTTTGTGAATTCAATAACCAGAGGACGTGGAAAAAGCAAGCTAGCCCGGTAATTTTTTTTCATCACAATGATGTGTTTGCGGTTGGGGTTTTGGCTTATTTTGATGGAAAACATAGAAAAATTTTCCAATGGCTGCAAGTGAAAATACCTACAAGTGTTTCACATGGTGTGACATGAAGAATTTTCCGCAAAAATGGCTATAAGCGCTCTAAGACATAAATTGTGATGCTCAATTCCTATATTCTCAATGATTAGTTTTATGATACAGGCACTAGCCATGCACAACCAGATTGTGTCGCGTTATGGATTTTGCAATAATTAAGTAGGACGTTTTGAGCACTGCATTGTCCACTCTAGAGTATATTATAATTCTATGATTGTGTTAGTCACTACTGCAGTTATGATTCAGAACTTTGCAATTTAATCCAATTTCACTGCAATCATCAGGTGGTCAGTTGCTTGCAATTAAAATCCACAGAAACTTTTATATAAATATAAATGTCTATTTGAACAATACAATTCCCTGATATAGCTATAGAGACACTGTGACTAGGAGGGTTAAGAGCAATGAATCATATGTCACAGTAGAGAATTGGACTTGCATATACTGTTGTAATCTTTTCAGGTGTGACAACCTATGACTTTACAAACATCAACATCACGCATGGTGGCTGGTCACCAACACAGCTTTCTGGATTGACAAAACTATTCAGGTAGGAGATTTTTATATCACAAATCAAACGGTTTTCAAATAAAGTTTACAATGCATTCATTATACTAACGCCCTCGCTGAATGAATATGCAAGACACGATGTAGTTATAGCCACTATCACAAACTGCAACTCGGAAAACTTAGACACAAACTCAAAGTTTGGCGTTATCTTAAGTATAAGCAGAATGAAGTTCGTTACAGTGAGTGAGACAGTTACAGGTCCGTAATTCTAGGGGAGTCAGAGAGGCACTGCATCCCCTAGAAAGCTAAATACAGTGGCATAAAAACACTATAATTGAGTAATCCATGTCAGAATCAGCTCCTCTGAGAATTCCATTTGCTAATTACATGCCTCAAATTGCTTTGGGAGGAGCTTACAGCACCCCTCCTGGTACTACCATTTACTCTAAAATACGGCCCTGAGATAAAAAAAAGTTCGCTAGGCAGTGTGATGGGACATGAGATGCAAAAAAAAAAACAGATGTTTTGGAAAGATATCACCAGACGGGATCTCGCTTCAACTGGTAAAAGTGTTGTGTTTCAAAGCGACTGTCAGAGATGCCGAGCCAGGACTGGCAATTAGTGAGATTATGGGGGCTGTGGCGACTGCGCATCACGATATCGGTTGGTAAACAATCCGATGGATGTTATGAGGAAGCCAAAAGGCTAGACGGGAGGATTTAATAGGAAAATCCCCATTGCTGCTCAAGTATAATTATGATGGGAGGTATACAGTTGACTATAAGGGAGCGGCTGTGGCGCATTGGGTAAGGCATGGGTCTTTCAATCGAGAGGTCCTGTGTTCGATTCCCGACGTGTCACGGTGGTGTCAGGAAGCACATCCGACCTCAAATGCTCCTGTGCTGTGCCCCATCAGGATCACGTCTGTAGATACCGTGACCAAAAAAAAACCAAGCAACATCATGGTTTCTCACATGGTATCATAGGGTATCGAGACTATAAATGGACGTGAGTATAATGTTGACTATACTGTACGAAACCATTAAAATTCCAATTCTTTATAAATTATATTGACGCAAAGGGTGATTTCTTGTCTTACTCTCTCCAGATACCACAGTCCTTCTTTGACATAAGACTCATTAATGAACGGTTTTAAAGTATTATGGTCGTTGATGAGGTGTGCATGATGGATGAGGAGCAGAGTCAAACAGAACCCTTGGGTTCATCTCAGGAACGAATGTTGACTTGTTTGGAGTCAGTTGAGCAGTGCCAGCTCATGTAGTCAGAAGTGTGATTGTAAAAGCCACTGAGAATCAGTATTTTTGAAGATGCAGCTTATGATCAATTGCCAAAACCCGGCAAGCCTGGAACGTTAGAATCTTACTGAGGAATCAAAATGCGCTGAATGCCTGACCAAAGGCCAACTTTGGCATTCATTGTCAGATTGTTCGATGAGCCTGGGTAGACACACAAATTTTGGCGTGAATGCTACATATAACATTCATGAATTCGCAACATAGCCATTGAAAACCAAAGAGTGACAGGGTTTCTCCTAAATCTATACTCACGACTATTACGACTTCATAGAATATATTTTCCATCACTAGAGCGATTCAATCTTAAATGTGACATAGGCAGGCTTAGAACCAGATGCCTTTCTTTCCATTGCAACCTCTGAAAATGGAAGATGATGTAACACACTAACTTATTGCACCATGCTTCTGAGTAGTGTTATGAGTAGCATATGAATATGCATCGAAAATAGAATGGCAATTTGTCTGATGATGAGTGCTGATTGTAAAAAAGATAAAAGCCTATATTCCGGACAGACAGGTTTCCGGATTAAATTACGTTAAAATCATCTTTGAGTGCACAAATTTATAATTGAGATGGGCGACTTTGATATCAGAGTGCGGCTGGAGAGGATAACAAGAATATCAAAATGTTTTGAACTCTCAAGTCAGATGTCCCTTTCACATGTAACAAAACCTGTTGGTGATGACCTGTTTGTCATTTGTGTAGTCTTTGAGAAGGGAAACGACTGATGCTATTTTTGTACACATTGTCTACACTAGACTATTATGCTAACTCTATAGTTGTTTCCTATCTGACAGTCAATTAGATCAATATATCTGGCTTGTACATCTCATATGTCTAATAATGTCTATATTTGTAGCTGCAGGCCGGGATCTGCTGATAATAATGCCGTGCATAAAATGACAAACGTAGTGATGTCAGGAGGACACGGCCTTGTTTCACAACATCCACATTATCCAGAACTTTTGATGGTCACTGACTGGGACATAGGGTCAATCTATATAGCCAATACTGACACAGGTGAATACAGTTATTATACAGGCCCGTAGTTATAGGGGAGGCAGCGAGGTACTGCCTCCCCCTAGAATGCTAAATACAGTAGCCTAAACACTGTAATTGATTAAACCATGTCAAAATCAGCTCCTCTGGGATTTCCTAATCGCTTAATATAGATCTTTAACTGCTTGAGGGAGCTTACAGCCCCCTCCCTGTGATGCTTGGGACTCGTCTCAGACTTTTGCCTCCCCTACCTTTTCTTCTAAGCTACGGCCATTTTCTAATGGGACATGTTGATCTTGGGCACTGGGGGTTTTTATGAATGGGTTCAAAATATGAGAATGCGTACAAAGTTGTATCTCTATGTGCATTAGGTCATTTCTTTCTGTTTGCAGGTGCCGTTACAAGATACTGCGAGAAGGCTACCGGAGCCTCCATGGTTCTTGGACAGGATATGAACGCATGTGCCTTTAAATTTTTGAGAGGCAGCAGGTGGATCGGCGGGGAATCATTGTCTGCCCTAATCGTGGATAGATTTGCATCGAGGATTCATGAATTGGTCTTTAGTATGTTCTTGATACTCTGCCAATTTTTATAATTCAAATTCTGAAATCTTCACTGAAATGTCTTCCTTCAAGTCAGATAAACCTTTTATTAAGTTACCAAATCAGTTGTATAAACAGTAGCATAAGCATATGAAGAGAAACAGGGTAACCACCGATGGCAGCTCAGGGTATTAGGTCAAGTTCCTTTGAAACCATTATAAGCCTATTAAGCTCATTGAATTGTGCAAACTGCTTGAATCACAAAGACCCTGAATACATGTTAGTAGTAAGCAGTTGTTCATTAAAATTTAATAACCTTAACCATATTTTTGTTAGTCAACCAAGGGAGAAGCCAGTTTAACCAGAAGTGTGAGGAATGTCGGGATGGCTCGCATTGTTCTGATACGAGGTCGGGGAATGTTAAATGTATATGCACAATCGGCCACAAAGGGCCAACATGTGATATCCGTAAGTCTTCCTGCTGCCGACGATTTTGTTATGGCAATAGTATTGAATGCAGTAACATCAAAGTGATATACTATAGAGAGCGGTGACCTTAAAAATCAAGCTAGGTTTGCTGGAGCACTACCTACTGCTATCCAACATGTGCTATTGATTTACTTTGTGATAATTATCGACTATTCATTACTTTTAGATTTTCAGGTGTGAAGTCCAGGGAGGGGGGGGGGGGAGGAAGGAAGGGGTTGTTAATACTTTGAAAATAGTTCTATTTAGTGAAGCGAAAGTTTTCAGCTCTCTGTTTGGTTGCAAACTAAGGAGTCAAAATCAGAAATGAGTTTAAAATGCATTGCAAATCAACTGTAATTAGTACTCAAAACCATTGGCTAATGGCAAGCAAAACAGGTGTATAATAAATGCATTGCTCAGCATTTATCCACCCATATTTCAACTTGATATGGCACATGGTGACCGCTCAAGGCAACAAACCCTATTAAACCAGCATTCAACCATGTATATTTGATTCACTACGCCGAATTTTGAGATGACTCTCAGAACACAGCTTTGAGCAGGAAGTGTGCTATACTTTCCATTCAATACAACTTAAACTTGGATTGAGAGGGTTCTAAACATAATACATTGTGTAATAGTAAATAATATAGTAAATCTACTCATCACCAATAGATTCTTTGAATTTCCCAATTGTTTGTATTTAACAGCTGTCTGCCAAAATATAGTCTGCAGTTCACATGGCACATGCGTAGCAGATGAAACAAATAGTCCTTCTTGTAAATGTCATTATTCATGGAGAGGAGATTGGTGTCAAGTTAGGTGAGTTGTTAATAGCCTTGTAACTTTAGTATTCCAAGTGTGTCTATGTCACAAATGTGCAACTAGGTTATGGGCTTCCTGTATGACTCAAAACTTTCTTGGAGTATTTTATGTCTTTAATACATGTAACTCAAACAACCTTTCCTGACCGGCCATAGGCTTAGAATAATCTATCACGCTATCTAACCAACTGTACACACACAAAATCATCCAACCATAACCAGTTACATCATGTTAGAACAAAGGTCACTAAATATGATTTATCAGAATATAAATGTTCACAGTATGTATGTGTATGCTACCTGATAGCTTAATGTACCATAAAAACTCAGTCACCACAAAATCATATAAAGATGGGCTTGTGACAGTCTAAAATAACTCTTTCCGAGTATTTTAACGATTATAGTATTTCAATTTGGGATATATCAATTACTAAATTGTTCTTTGTCGTCACCCATGGAAGCATACTCAGTGAATTAAATGTGACTTTTTCCAAGATTAGGGCTGATCATTGCAATAGCTATAGTAAATTCTGAAACAAAAGGGAGACTTATTCCCAATTTCTTGAATATTGAAGTTAACGTCCAATAGTATTATAAGCGTTGTTCAATGAATTTTAAGTGACTTGCACAGTATGAGCAGACTAGGATTTCGGTATTTGGTGCTGCATTAAAATCAGGACAAATCAAAAATTAGTTTTATGAGATGTTCTCCGTAATGCTGCCTGCAATGATAGCACATTTAATTCACAACTATTTCAATTCATAACCATCTACAATCCTTCTTAGGCGCGGCTTGGCAATAAAATTTCATGGTATAAAAGAGTTGGAGTATGGTAATACACCAGCAATAAAGGCCGCCAATATTTCAGAAGGATTTCTGATGGTAGGTTGTACTCATTGCGTCGAATAATTTCAATCAGCAATCACCTAAACATGAATGCTAGCATCATGCCAAACTCCTTTGCATTGATTTGAACTAATGTGTATAAGTCAAAAACTTCCCGACAGAATTCTATGAAACTTGGTCACAACATAGTTCCATATGTCTAGCTGTGTGTTCTAATCAGAAAATTCGATAATTTAAAATGAGGATTAGACAAACCTTTAAATGTGGTTTGTGGCATCACAGCATAAGAAGCTGAGAAAATTTTTGAAACTTGGATAACTGCAAACATCACATGCTAATAGTGCTGCCTGTGTCAACAGGTGAAGTGAAGTTTACACATCATGACTGGGTGGTTACTATATGTTTTGTAGCAGAAGCAGAACGACCCATCAGTGCTAATTGTTGCATTCAGAGCTATTATGAATTCTGTTAAAGAGGGCGCGATTGGTTACTTCCGCCTTGGCCATATGGACAATTTTGTTGGTAAGAAATAGAATACATCCAACTCATTGTATATCAGACACCTATTTATGCTTTAGTCGCAGGCACCAACTTTCAAAAAGTATGATGTTCAGCATTTGAACCCTGTTTCATAGTAGTTATTTTTTATCAAGATTTGTATGATCGCCTTTCCTCTACACTGTCATGTACAAAGAACATACATGTAAGACTGTTTGGACAACATTATCGACAGATAATAATTGACTGAGCTGATCATTATAATGATATAGTATTTATGGAGTGTATCTAGCTAGGGCCTTAAATACAGATTTTATAGGTCAGTGAGGGCTATGCATATTTGAGACAGATATTGTTAATTGAATGATATGTACTGCAAGCTTTCTCAAAGGATTGGGATGTTATAGACAAACCCATGTTACTACATGTTACTTGGCCCAGCATGTTCTCATAGCAATCAAAACTGCAGATTTTTACTGGCCTTGTTTCAAGTTTGCAATTTTAATTTAGTGCTTGTCGGAAATCTGAATAGAAATCGCGGACCAAGTAGCTTCAATAACGGTATTGGTTCATCTGCTCATGTGGTGGCACCATTATATGGATATCAGCAACTGGGAGGAGAATATTTGCATTTTGTCGATTTCTATTCGTGTGCAAGACGGGTAAAACTTGACACTCTGCAAGTGACAACATTCATTGGTTAGTTTTTGGTACCATTCATTTCTGTGTTATTTTAGTCTAGCTTTGTTCAAAGAGTGAGACAAAAAAACTTCTGACATATTTGTAGCTATATGAATCAAGCATAAGTTTGATATAAAAATCACCATGTCTTGTGTCCCTGTTTGCGTTCCATAGACCGCGCTAAGATTTCAAAAAACCAACTGCATAAAATTCTGACACGCAGTTGGTTGTGTTGTGTATAATGCCCCGGAACATCGGGACACTTTACAATATCGTGAACAGCCAGCAACAGGGGGGGACACTTTAAAATAGGGTGGGACAGTTTACAGTAGGGGGAGGGAAGCTTACATTAGGCCAGTTGCTATTGTTAAGTGTCCCCGGGTCAGTTTACAATATTGTAAAGTGTCCCGGGGTTGTTTTTGCGCGTAGGACAGTTTGCAAAACTATGCCGGGCCTACAAGGTTTATTTTGAAAATTTCATTTAATTTGTATTCCCTTTCCTTGAGTATGTATATGCTATGGACATTTGTAGGCGCCGGGAGATGTGGGAACGGGACATTGGATATGACTCACTATGGAACTCAACGCTTAGTGTCGGGCATGACAATGTTGGAATTGACAAACAGGCACTTCTTTGCATTCTCAGGCCACTTTGTGAGTCCTATGAAAAGATATTTTGACACATGTATAATTTTTTTCACATACAATGGTGTGTTGGGGAGAAAATGTGAATTTACTTTGTTGAGAAAAACAAGTACAAGGTTTTAGTCAATTGAGCCACTGAATATTTATACTATATTGGTAGAATAATCTGCTTTAATGTGTAATTTATCTTAATTTATTTTTTATAGTATGATATGTTTCGCACCTGTTACATATCATGAAAGTTGTATAACAATCTGATGCAATGTCATGCAACACGCTCCCTTCTGATCCGTTGTTGTAGTTCGAAGTACACAATGGCAATGTTCTGCAACAACTCTTTTGTTCTGTAGTTGTCCTTTCTTGAAGCTGTTGTTCTGCTACACCTCATTTTGATTTATAATCAAAACCATAGTCCATTTTCTGTGCAAGTCATTGTGTACCTTAATTGTCAACACGCTTTGTTGTTGTATGGACTTTAATGTACTAGTGATGGCAAATGGTAATATAAAAATAAGAGCTGTCTTACAATGTGATAATGTAAAAATGTTACTAGTCTACAAGAAATCAATGAAGTCTAAAAAGTTTTGTATCAGCAAGGGCAGTCCTAGTCGAGAAAGAATGGAGTCGTGTGGAAAGAAGCGACAACTTCTTGCTGAGATACATCCGCATGTGTTGATGTAGTCATGTCTGAGCGAATCCCATCGGCTTATCTTTGGCATTGGTGTTATTTTCTAGCCCTGCTGTGTTCGATCTCTGCTTCGATTGTTTTCGATATGAGGGTATATCGGTTGTAGGGCATATTGTTAGTAGAGGTGATAATCACCGAGGATTGTTTTGAAACACTATCTCACAGGTCGTGTATTGTGTACTGTTGGAGTAAATAGCTCAATTTGGTAACTCTTAGACTGTCAGGAGTGACTTGAGGTGGTTACAGCTGGTTTTTTTTCTTCATATTGATTTAGGGTGTTTGGTTATATCCATGGGATGGACAAGGTCAACATATAAGACAGGCAATTTCTCCGACACAGGCAAGCTTCTACGCTTCGGAGTGGTCCCTAAAGGGGATGCTGGTTAAAAAACAGTACCACAATAATCACTATGTTCTACACAACACACACCAAGGTTTGTTTTTTGTTCCAAAGTTTATTTGTTTAATTTTGAAACCCTCTCTCCAGAGATGTTTACATGAAATAGAAACATTTTACTGGGTATTTAAAATTGCTAAAATGAATTCCCCTTGAATAAGGTAAGGGCAGAAATAAAATAAATAAATATATACAAAATCAATACTGACTGACTAAATGTAACTTTTTTTACACAGTATAGCTTGGCCTAGTTTATTTGTTCACCCATAGGTCCCACGAAAACCCATGGCCTAAGTCTACATTTTTGCGCTCCCTCTAATGGCAGATAAATGGCTCTAATTCAATTTGATATATCTACTTGCATTTGTGTCATCTATTAAAATCCATACATGGTATAGCATTATAAGCTTTATTTTGACAAAAAAAGGGCTTGCAAAAATAGTCAGTCCCTAGTAGCATTTCTAGAAAAGCCCAAATTCATTAACTCTAAAGGCATTTTATTACTGTTTGCGGTTTAGTAAACAATACAATTTCCCAGGCTTCATTCTGTATGCTAGTAGGGACAGACAATAAGGCCATTGTCAGATCAGCCCCTGTTTTTAGTGTTTTAAATGGTTAGGGTCATGCTAATATTATCATTATATGGGATAATTTAATTCTGTGTTGTCATCGGTACACCGGACGTTGTTTCCCATTATAGGACTAGCCACATATAACTTCTCATGGATTTTGATCGAGATGCCTAGACAACCAATTGCAACAAGAATTGCCAGGTAAAGCAAACACATAAATATACAATATAAACAAGACAATATACTCAATATTTTCTTGAATCACTGCCACACATATGATCTAAGGAAAGTTTAAGTTTTGCTATATGCCTTTCTTATGTTTTTATTTTTGCCTTATGTGTTCAAGTCGATTTAAAGTAAAAGGTTGATTAAAATCAGATATCTCATCATCCGCCACGCCCCGAAGCATGGGCGGCAATTCTAGTGCAATATCTTACCAGGTTGCTCTCTGTTTTCAGGCGGGAAGGAGCACACCTGGGGCCAACCAAACCCAGTAGTCAATAGACTGCTTTGAGATTTGGGCGTTATCAAATTAATCTATGATAGTGTAAACTCCGAGACAAGCTTTCAAGCACTTTGTTAATATATTAATGCATGTCATTAACACTCACATATTTAAAGTCAAAAATGGCAGTCGTAGTAATCTCCTGCTTACTTTTCAAAAAGCTTTCTGCTTCCTACAGTTTTTAATTCAGAAAAATGATACTCAGACAACAACATTGACAGTCAGTGTCAGATAACTAGTCATTACTCTTTTGTTGCAAAAAACTTAAAATCTGACAAAAAACCTATAAGATCAAAGAACAAATCAAAATGGCTATTAACATATGTTTTTTCTAGCTACAAGCCTTGGCCAGCTTTACATAAAATTCTCTTACCAAACACATACAAAGACAGCGAGGCAAATCTCAACTACGACCCCAAACAAGGAGGAGGGGCCTTACCTTTGGATGCTTCCTCAATGGATGTGAACCCTCAGTACAGTGATATTGTAATCTTCGCTGACAATCGTCTAGGAATGTTAAAAATATTTAACAAAAGTGATGGTATGTTCTGCTTGCCTGGGGGGGGGGGGTGTTTCAATAAGAAAAGAGTGATGCATTACTAAAGCAAGTTATCACTATCACATTGCTCAAAATTAGCACCACTTAATGTTTCATTTAGACAAAATCGCTCCCAAATTACTCACTCAGGCAGAATGTATATTGTTCCATACTTGGTTGTGCGATCTGAGAGCAAGAGCCCTAAGAGGTTGCGCTCACCCCACTAGTAACTCGTCGATTCCTACAGGCATACTTTACAGTAATAGAATGACCAGCTGTTGAATTAGTTTAATCAATTTTGGCATATTTATCCGTTCTTCCCTTCTTAATAATGTAAATTATTGAATTAACACATTGACACAGAGAGGTAGCCTGTCTTAACAAGCTTGTTAAGACAGGCTACCACAGAGGTTGCTGAGCATCCCTACAATGATAGTACTTACTTTTTACCCGTAGCTTCTAAAAGTTTATATGCTATTCATGATATTGGGCTAACATTTTTTTCAGGGAATATGCAGAACATTTGCAAGAAGGGTACAACTATTCAATTGACAAATCATTCATTAACATGCACATGGGTTAAATTAAGGTATGCGATGTGGCTCACAGGTACGACGGCATTAGCAGTTGACTATTCGGCATATGGAAAGATTTTCATAATCAAATTTAGTAAGTAAACATGAGGTATGACATTCCACAATATGAAGCTCTGATATGTGCGCAGGATAACGCCTTTATCATTGTCTGGCAAATTTGGCCAACTTACGGTTCCTATGACATACAAGACTTCGAACCCAACATGAGCAGAAAACCCACACGATAACAAACCAGAACCCATCAGCCGATCAAAACCAAAACACAAGCACGAGGGTCAATTTATAAAGGTATAACAATACATGAGTTGATAACACCACCACAGCCATGGTAAGCCAAGCAATATCCAACATCACCAATAATACAGACAAGGACTCATTGTTGGCCTGAATCCCAGGCTAATGACATACACAAATAGGAAGATGTACAATACTTGGTTCCATAGAGGACATCGGTGGATAAGAGCTTTTTTTGAAATCATCTCTTCGGTCCGTTTCCTAATACAGCAGGAAAATCGCACCCCAGCAGATTAAATCTTGATACTTAGATATGAAGAATTTAAGTTATTTCCTTAGTATTAAAGATTGACTAAATTAAATGCAATTTTTCCTCCAGATTAGAGCTGAGCATTGCAATAGATATTTTTTACTATTGCATTACATTTTGAGATGAATCGAATTGAGAGTTATTCCCAATTTGTTGGTTATTGAAGTTTTATAAACATTGCTCAATAAACTTTGAGTCACTTGCACAGTATATGTGCAGAATAAGATTTTGGTATTGGTATTGAAATCAGGAAAATCAAAGATTAGTTTTAAAAGATGTTTTCCATAGTTTCCCCATAATTAAAATAAGTCCCCTTCAAGAGTAAGTGGCTGGGGAGGTTTGGGCATAAGTTTGTGTTCTTAGCTGAAGCAGGACTTGAAATAATTGGAAGAAAAAAATTGTGTATGCTAACCATTGCAATGATAGCGCATTTAATTCACTGTGGAAGGCAATATCACATTCAGAGATATGCGGGCTGACAGTGTTTATATATCTAGGGATACTCACACTATTTCAATTTAAGTTGGAAAGAATGTTTTATTTTTTGAATATCTTATCGTGTGTATGTCCTGTTGTCCCCAAGCAAAGATGATTAGTACAAATCTGCTCAGACTTGGTAAGAGGCTTTTGAACAGAAAGTTTCTTACTGAAGCCATAAGAATATTACATGAGGGATACACGATGGATATGTGGTTATGATATGGCCACTGTTTGTCAATTAAAGGAGCTGGCGGGTATAATTGTGATCAAATCAACGTGCAGACGTGTAGTCATCATGGAATCTGTTCTGACGCTTATAAAGTCAACCCAACATGTTTATGTGACGATGACTGGACTGGCCAATGGTGTACACAAAGTAAGTATGGTTTATGACTGATTGTCCCCTGCTTAACGTTATAACGATATATATCATGTATTTATTTTTATATTATATCCGTCAAAAATTATATCCACAAGATTGTTGTTCAAAAAAGGATAAAAAATCAGTGTTCTAGGAATAACTCTTTGATAAAATAGGATTCGATTGACATATTATTCTCTCATCAGGTTCAACCTTGCATTGATATAAAAGCAAATCTTACACTCAAAGATTCAATGAAAAAGTAAAGATTTTCTTCTCAATAGTGTGTCAGTTACACTTACACACAAATATTTAATGAAAAAAATCAAGATTTTCTTACTAATAGTATGTCAGTTTTGGCAAAAAATCGTTCAGTGGGTCGTCAGAGAACAAACTCGTGAAAAATTATGATTTTTACCAAAGATGGCAACCATGAATACCATAATATGATGTGTGCTCACAAACATTTAATTGTTGATGATGGTCAATGATGATATCACTATTTCCCTCATGATTATCTGTACCATGCATACTAAGTTCCGAATGGATAGTGAGCGAGTCATGTGACAATACTTGTTATTTACAAACTGAATATTCGTTTAATCACTTGTTTCCAAATATAGAAGTTTATTCTCAGCAGGTCAACAGTCTAAATGCTAAACATAATCATTGAACTCTGCTTTTGACCAGTCTTGTATTGTCATTGTTGTGTTATATTCTTCATTTCAGGTCGACCAAGAACGGGTGAGTGCTTATTAAGGCTCGTAGTTCTGGGGGGGGGGCAGGGACGCTCTGCCTCCCCTAGAGTGCTATTTATATCATAAATACTCTTTGGAGACTATACTCCATCAAGAGTTAACCAGGGGAAGGCAATTTCTAATTTATTCATGATCTGTACTACTCACCCTTGTAACATTTATTATTTGTCAATCTTGAATAATCTCGGCATTGAATAAGAGTGATGACAATGATTGATGGTAAAAATTAACTAAGCAATGCCAAGATTAAAATTATTTTCCTATGTAGTTGAGAGTTTCTGCATTTCTGAATATCTCCATTGTTGATCATAGTGCCAAAAAAAAGCTTGCAGGTAAAAAGTCAAATGAATTATTTTAGCAAATTGAGAGCAGATAACTCCAAATTTATACAGCCCATTGTTTTTTATATGAGTTTGAATCCACATGAAAAGTATATAAAAGTGGTTCAATAATGTGAGTGGCACTTAGGTGAGTTGGGGGAGTCTATTTTACATACCCATGCAGAAAACTTCATTCAGTCAAATGAATTTAAGCTTTATATATACCACTTTCCCATCCCCCTATCAATCCTTGACCCAGTATAGTTACTGAGACTCTAAAGGAGTTTAAAATACCAAACCTGGAGTTACTTCACACACTCAATACCAAACCTGGAGTTACTTCACACACTCAATACCAAACCTGGAGTTACTTCACACACTCAATACCAAACCTGGAGTTACTTCACACACTCAATACCAAACCTGGTGTTACTTCACACACTCAATACCAATCCTGGAGTTACTTCACACACTCAATACCAAACCTGGTGTTACTTCACACACTCAATACCAAACCTGGAGTTACTTCACACACTCAATACCAAACCTGGAGTTACTTCACACACTCAATACCAAACCTGGTGTTACTTCACACACTCAATACCAATCCTGGAGTTACTTCACACACTCAATACCAAACCTGGTGTTACTTCACACACTCAATACCAAACCTGGAGTTACTTCACACACTCAATACCAAACCTGGAGTTACTTCACACACTCAATACCAAACCTTGTGTTACTTCACACACTCAATACCAAACCTGGAGTTACTTCACACACTCAATACCAAACCTGAAGTTACTTCACACACTCAATACCAAACCTGGTGTTACTTCACACACTCAATACCAAACCTGGAGTTACTTCACACACTCAATACCAAACCTGGTGTTACTTCACACACTCAATACCAAACCTGGAGTTACTTCACACACTCAATACCAAACCTGGAGTTACTTCACACACTCAATACCAAACCAGGAGTTACTTCACACACTCAATACCAAACCAGGAGTTACTTCACACACTCAATACCAATCCTGGAGTTACTTCACACACTCAATACCAAACCTGGAGTTACTTCACACACTCAATACCAAACCTGGAGTTACTTCACACACTCAATACCAAACCTGGAGTTACTTCACACACTCAAGGATTTTTGCCTCCCCTACCATTTTTCCTAGACTGCGGCTGTATAATCGCTCAAAGACATAAACAAACCTCTTCATGACTCAGTCTCTCCACTATTTCTCCCTGGTTTACTAATGTTAATTCTTATATGTAAATAAGTATATCAGATTGAAAATGACACTCAATAGGATATGTTGCATTGCAAAATACATTGCAGTGTATTCTGGGTGGTGAGATGGCTTTATCGGTTGCACAACCCTGTGAAATGATTAGCCAGCTAGGTAATTTGAGTCTTCAAGACATTCTTTATAGAGATAGGTCATATGGCGCAATTTGGAAGTGCCTGTTACTCACTGACATGTGATTGATGATGCAGTAATCATGGGTTTGACTCCTAATTTTGGGCTCTTATGATCGATTGTTCAAGTACCTACGCAGCCTCTGGTGTGATAACTTAAATTTGACACCCAACCATAATTATTGCAAATTCTTATATTTATTTTCTTGATATCTAGCACCAGTTTTCCCTACTGAGGAAGATACTGCAGGACATCTGATGAGCGTTGGAACATCTGCAAGTGGGGACTTCTCAACTTTTGTTTTTGTAGCATCTCTAACTATATCTTACCACCATCTATCTGAATATTAATGACTCTTGTCCTTACACCGCATGCCTTTCCTAAGAAACTAAGTAACCTACTCACCCTCTGACTCATTGATATTGTTGTATGCTGCAAATTGAAACTATTATTGTTGTTTCAAATTTATGGCAAAATTTTTCGATCGTTCCAGTTTTTAATTTCGAATTATGCCATGTCTAAGACTCTCTTGTTTTTCTTGTCTCCATATACATTCCTCAAATGTTGGAGGTGCATGTTTATTGTCTGATATATTGCCTTATCGATAGCTGTAAAAGAGATTATAAAATTTCTTTAATCATTATAGCAGAGAGTTTTTAAGCGAAATAAAATACAATTACGACAGAAAACAGTTTTTCAGGATGCGCTGATTAAACATCATGTGCCACCACCCTCGAAACCTCTTCTAGCACTCCTAGATCACTCTTTGCAAAACAATGTTTTGTTCAACCAGAGAGTAACAGTTTACTCCTTAGCTGAGGAACAAATCTAATTTTTTTTGGCAAACTGTTGTTTGTTGAGGAGTGAACGTGCCCCTTCTCAATACATAAACCCGGTTCTTGCAGCATTTCTTAATTGATGCAGAATACAGGTGCCGGCATCTATGGTACCTAAGCTGCACCCTATACCCATTGGAAGTACTGGCTTCACTTCATATCAATGACTACAGCAATTTTCATCTGGTGTTGCATTGTGTAATAAGTCTATTTTATTTGTTCTGTGTTTAGCAAATTGTTTTAATATTGAAACTAAAAGATTGTAGTTTTTTTGCTTGCCAAATTCTACCAAGTTTGCCTATATCATACAGCATTCAGATTTTCTAATGCGTTCCCTTTGGTGTTATTTTCAGTAGTATTGTGGAGACAAAATCATTTTATCTCTCCCTACTTGCATGTTCCTAGATCATTCCATTGAGAGAACAATTTCACACATTCATGTGACAAATAACAAAATTTTTATAACGCGGGGTGAAATTAACAAGAAATGCCGCGATCATAGATGCCACAAAACTTTAGGGGGGTATTACAGAGATGACATGTAAATAAAATCTGGTTTCACTGGGATTTGAACTCCAATCAAGGTGTATAAATTTAATGATGTAGTGGGTGTTAATAGTATTAAACACAGAAAACTGAAAGTACCAAGCATGTTTTCCTCGTCCTTTGTCGTGACATACCTGTCTTTGCTGGAAATTGAACTTGGGATGCTATAGTTTAGATCATACACGCTAACCACTTGCCCACACCGACCCGCTGGGGCCCATAGATTTAAATTGGAGATGAATGGTTAAAGTAAGCTGTTGTCAACAAAACTTCAATTTTAATCCATTTCAAGCTTTCATGGCACAAAAACAGTGTAAAAAATGTAATTAGCACACCCTCGGCTGGTTTCACTACACATTTATGTGGTTGAAGACAGGACTGTGATTTAGCCATTTCTTTTATTTTTATTGCCAATAAACCTTTTGAAAAAGTGATATGACGCACTAGATATGGGTCTCTTTTATTTCATAAACACATGCATTTATCATAAACAAACATAAACAAAAGTTTTATGGAAAATCACATGCCCTCCTGAAGTGTGTTGTTGGTGAGACTTAACAATAACATAATGAGAAAATTACCCTTACTAAATTCATCCCAGTGTAAATTGCCTACAATATCAGAAAGTCTCTAATAGTCACACTGATACACTGACCAAATGATTAGAGGAAATCGGAGCGAGAATAAGCACTTTCGATTTAAATTGACTAAACGGTAGAAGTGTATTAACACAGATAAGGGATAGGCACAACAATTTACGCTGATAAGGTACATAAGTGCCTACCAGTGATCAATGGATTCTTATCAGTGATCTAACTTGTCCATAAGTTAACAGCTAGTCCATTGTTTGTACTACTAGTACAGTATAGTGAAGATTGTCCAGGTAGTGTGTTGTTGTTGTTGTTCCTAGCCAACTTCAATAGTTTTTGGTGAGCTTACACACAGAGTAGGTTAGTTTTCTTGAATAGCGATGGAACTAAGGACTTGCTATATTATGGTGAGTACCTTTGAACAAAAAAGAGTTGTTGTATATCTGTCTGCCTTGTTGATTCAAGTTAATAATTACAATTGGCAATTACTCATTGCTGTCATCAGCTCTAGCGTGTTAGTCACAACTGCGAACAAAGCTGTTTTGTGTCTGGATATCAAAGGGAAGAAGAGGATTAATTATCTTGGGGGAACTGGTGCGGAGTTATTCAAGAATTTACGAGACATTACATCCAGATTCAAATTGATCACAACTGAGTTAGGATAGGTTCATATGTTAGTCGAAGCTACCGATGGGCTTGAATCAGATACTACAGATAGCTGTCACAGGATAAGATAAAATAGTTTCACAATGTATCCAAGTTCCAGCCATATCAAGCTGAGGGGTCACCATTTATGAGTCCTAGGAAATTGTGTTTGTTTAATAGATAAGAGTCCAATCTGCTGCATTACGGATTTGAGCTTGAGGTCTTTCCTATTGAAATTCCTCACTCCTTATCATTTGGTCATTCAGCTTATGTTCACTACGTCCTCAGCATTTTCACTGTGGTTGATCTGAGTGCAGGCTTCAACGTTTGAAGAACCAAATCAGCTCAGTCTAGATAAAATAGACCGGCCCATGTAGACACAGTCAATAACAGAAATTTCTTCAAGTCAGATGTCAATTACAAAAAAAAGATCAACTAGACATATTAAAGACAAAGCGTTTTCCATCCACTGAGTGATGAGTGTTGGTATATGTTTCACAGATTGTCAACTATCTCACGATGAATGGAATTTTCTGCATGAACCAGAACACTGAAGATCTCGTTAGCCGGTTAGTCAACATAAGGTCGATTGCTTCTTCTATTCTACAACCTTAAAAACATTGATGAGATGTAAACTAACTTTTACCCCTGTCCCTAGTCCTACAACAAAAGTATGGCGTTCTAAAAAATTTGACAGCTGAGGGTACAATTTATTTTGAAAGCCCCTTAAGCACAACTCGTACCCACGACACCTGTAGCACCAATAACTTGTCAGTAGATAGCATTTGTGCTAACTAACCGCGTCATCTCACCATATCACCATCTCATATACCTAATAAAGAAGGAATTGATGATGCAAATTACCTAGCCTGCTATCCCCATAAACATATAAATACTCTAGACTGAAAACTATTGGCTATTTGATACAGGCTCAGTGTCTTCTCTTATTCAGTGACACGACGTCACTACGCTATTCACTTTTTCTCCGTAGTGGATAGGTCAGAATAGGAGTTATCTCCACATAAATATAACGTGTGAAGAAAAGACATTCTTATTTCTACATATGACCACTGGGTAAAACCGGTGAATTTTACAGAGCATGTACCAATGAAGTATAAAATGTGATCAGTATACCGTGCCATCAAATATTGTTTGTGCCATTACAACATATGCTATAGCATGTTTCTGGTCTTAACACTTGTATGAAAAATGGTCTGTCAACTTTTCAAAGTTCAAGGTTTTGCTCAGAATTTTGACTAATAGGCTGCATCTGATCTTTCTAGCTGTCAGGCATGTTAACGGAAGATGGGAAACACTGATGGTCCTTGAGTAAGGTCCAATTTCAAATGTATTTTTGTCAACTTGATGCTTAAAAGCTCCGAACACTTAGTCTTTGTTCTTCATGGTTCTTGCTCTTGGCTACTGATGGAATTGTGTGCGTTGAACTAAACAAAACCATCTCAGCAGCCATCACAAGTAAATATAAACTGTAGATACAACACAAGCAAGTCACCTTGACCGCTGCGTAGTAATATATGTCACATCAGATTAATATATCTTTACTGGTGCTATCTATAACACTAGTTTGTTCCCTCCGAGCACGGTGGTGGTGGAGGGATATTTAAAAAGCTGTGTATCAAATCAGTTTGAACCTATGTATACATGAGTGCGGCTTCGTCCGATTCAAATCTTCTAAGGTAGGAAAGGCGGAAGATTTTTCTTCTGTCTGCAACTTCTCATGTATTAAACAGAACCCCCAGAGAGCCATTAGAGTCCAGCTGCTGGTATTCAGAATTTGCAATTCACGCCCTATACCCATATCTACAATACCCTATAGGACGAAAATATTCACTGATTTAAATTAAGCGACCCGGCCAAGAATAGGAAAACTTATTAGTGAATCATCAATGAATATCGATTTTGTAAGTCCAAAATGTATAATATCATTGGTAACTTTGCAATCATATCAATTAGCCAGTTGTACACATAAATACATATTTAAAGTGGCTCGACCGGTATATAAGGGCCAGTAAATGTAAAGCGATCACCAAGCCATATCAAATCCAAATAGGGTTAGCAGCATTCAAATTCCTCCTGCTTTTTTGGGAATATGATGAGCAGTCTTGACTTTATTGAGATGAAAACTGCATGGGCTGATGCAGATTTTTCATTCACACATCTCAATATAAATCTTATTCCAAAAATCTCCTTAGAAAGTGGTGAAAATGCACAGCGACAGAGATTTCAAATTACCCGCCCCACATTTTACTGGTTCTTATTGGTCGATTTTGAAATACAATTGATAGATTTATATAGTGCCTAGAATTTTTTTCAAGTGCCTAGTTACGGTTGCTGTCATTAATTGGCAATTATATGCTATTAAAATCCTACAATCAAGTTTACATGAGATGGGATAAAATAGCTATATGGGCTTTATCCAAAGGCACTGTTGAATATAGTATTTTTCATTGATGTTACAGACAAGCGGCCACAAATAAACACTATTCTTATCGATCATTTTGGGAGTTTGTGTGGGCTGTAATGACCAAAACTCTATGCATCTCATCTAAGAGATTAGTATGATAAAGTATAAAGGATTCGAGTAAACACGAGTATGATGATGTCATGTATGTTTTTCATGATGTGACATAAATGAACAATCACTTCATTTATATTTGGTGATCCTGAAAAAGGTCATTGGGTTTAGGGCTAGTCGTTTTGGTTGTCGCACATTGTCATCCATGTATACCGGACATATGGAGGATTAGCGCATGCATCACCAAACTTTCTTCTCGAGATTGGCTACTTTTTTTGGGAGTATACCAATTAGCCGCAACAATTTTTATGCAACCTTTTTTTTGACCTGTCTTTTCCATGAATGTTATATGTAGTGGGGAATTCCCATCTGCTGCAATAGAGCAACAACTAGAAATTTCCTGAATCTCAGGTGCGACCATAATGAATATATTGTACACCAAAATTTTGAACAATGCGAGAAAGTGCGTTTCGACTTTTCTCTGTGGTGAGAGTGCAACTGGCCAAACAAAGTGACCTTTTCGGCAAAACTGACAATCGACCGGAGGTTGGCTATGGCCGGATTATCCCACACTTTCACACCACAGTTGAAATGACTTCCCTTAGGATGTTCACTTTACCACGGACATCCTCCGTCTTTTGCATTTATCTTCACTGCCCATAGGCCTCTTATGTAACGCATACCATTAAAAATTTGTACCGCAACCTTTTCCGTAACAAGTTTTTTTCTAGAGGAAGGTAATGCAGCAGCATCTCTCTAATTCACTTTCATTTCTGCAAGATTATTTTTATTATCATTGTGTCAAATATTTTTACAATTATACCTCTACGATAGTTAGAATTAGTTTACACTATTTATTGTACAGGACTGTAGTTCAGGTGAGGCAAGGAGGCACTGCCTCCCCTAGATAGCTAAATACAGTGGCCTGAAAACACTCTAATTCAATAATCCATGTCAGAATCAGCTCCTCTGGGATTTCCAGTTGCTTATTAAAGGCTTAAATTTCTCGGGGAGGAGGTTACTGGTGATGCATTGGACTCGCCTCGGACCTTTGCCTCCCCTACCCTTTTTTCTAATCTACGGCCCTGTTATACAGTGGAATAGCAGGATACAAATAATCCTTGTTTGTACGCAAAGTCAAATTGAGCTGATGTGAAGTGTCGCTTCCTTTCAACATCACATAAACATTGCAGTCGGCTGCAAAGCTGCAAGGGCACAGGTGTTGCTTGAGTTCTTGCATAACACACTTGAGCACTTGAGAAAACACTTGAAACATGCAAGCTCGATTTCTGCAAAACTCAAATGCCACATGGACTGGGCTAAAATAGGCATAACTAGGCGTGACATTACACTCATTATCCAATGGTTTTGCTTGTCAATAGTAAATATTAATTATGATTAATCCCCGTGCACCACCTTCGGCGCATTCCACTTTAAATAGATTAAATATAGCATTAATTACTCAATGCTTACGTGATTCTTTCTCTCATAGGATGTTTCATAACCAGAACAATGCAACTGTAGCCTTTGTGTCGAGGATGTGACCAATGCGAGGGAAGTTGACATGCCTACACTAATCAAACTTAAGAATCGTGGTGGACTCAAAACCCCTTCCGAAGCAGTTTATGGAGTGTGCCTTTTGTCAGAGAGAGTAATCAGATCATTGCCTAAAAAAGGTTTGGGTCCTAAATTCCCAGAACTTGCCCGGCTGCACAGTCCATCAAAGCTTATAGAATCAGGCTATCTCTCATTATTCAGTTGTGCTTAGCATGCAAGCAGCGTTGTGAGGGAAATAATCAATCGTTATGCAAGGATCCGCCGCTCATCATGAGGCCGTTTTGAAAACGGATGCAACACTCTTATTCCGTCCAAAACGACCTGCCTCCCTATATTCAGCCATGTCTGATAAGATAGGTCCCGGTTAATATACAGCCACTAAATTATTGATTGATTTGGCCAGTCTGAGCCATTTTTTGAATCGATAAGAATCTTGCTTAATTCTTGAAGGTCTTTAACTTAACAAAAGTTTTTCTATTGATTGATTGGGCCAGTCTGAGCTGCATTTAAATCATCCATGATAATAGTTTAATTTCTTATCCCTATCAAATATTTTATTCATGTCCTGTCGCAAGCCAGCGGACTATTCCCACAAGGTGAGTTAAACTGTGGTATTTTATCAAATCTTATTTCCTGTGCGATGAAGAGACCTGTTGCTCTGCCAGTTAATTTTCTTAAAAAATAAAGTCACAAGAGGAATACCCACCAAATGTTGGGGAAACACTAGACATTCACGTCATATGTGAGATTGTAAACCCTCAACGCTATTGAAAGATTCCACTGCTTATAAATTGTTGATTTTTACACCGATTGATACATGTGTATCAGGGAGGGATGTGTAGGAATACCATGTCAATCTTAGACCAAACTTCCTAGCTTATGCTGGTTTAAAATTTCAGTAAGATTGATCCAGAAGCAGCTAATCTTTAGCAAAGTTATCATGCAAAATCACTGAATCAATATGAAGAGCAAAGACTCAGTGTTCTGAGCTCACATTTTGAGCCTTTAGTATTAGTATTATCCATCTTACGGTTACATGTCCGACAGTTGGAAAGGTCAGATGCAGTTAATTAAGTGAAAATGCTGAGCAAAACCTTAAATTTACAATAGTCGATGCACCATTTTTTATACAAATTGTTCAGGCCAGAAGCAGCTATAATGAAAGTTGTTATTGCACGAACAATAATTGATTGCACGATATACTGATCAAATTTTATACTTTATTACTATATGTTCTATAAAATTCATTGGGTGTACCTAGTTTTAGTGGTCATATTTAGAGATATCAGGTTGTTTTATTCTTACATTACATATATGGGGACATAACTCCTATTCTGGCCTATGCGCTACAGTGAAAAAGTGAATAGTCCAGTGACGTTGTGTCACTGAATTAGAGAAGACGCTCTAAGCCAGTAGTTTCCAGTCTAGAGTATTTATATGTTTATGGCTATCCCCAACTCTTCCACCATTGCCCCCCCCCCCCCCATTTAACACAATTTAGCCTACATATTGGGGTTATTGTCGCTTACAGAGCCCACTGTGGGAATCTTGGTATAGGCTACATCCTTTATCTGACTTGTTGGCAAGTTCTATTCAATGCATGATGTAACTGATGTTTATAACCTTCTGATTTGCTTGTAAACCTAGGATGGACCAGTCGATAGAATCATCATTCACCAAAACATCTTCATACGTCCACCACATGGAAATAGATTTGTACAGAAAAGGAAACATTCTCTATACAGATTTCCAAGCTGTGCAGACGAGTGATGGATTCAAGACACAACTCATTGCTGGAGACATTGCGAGGCGGGGGTACAAGGAAGGGATCGGGAAGTATGCTCTTTTCTCAACTGTCACCGGTTTTATACAGCTATCAGCAAATCATGTAGTTGTAGCTGATTCCGGAAATCATTGCATGCGAATGTTAGATCGTCTGACAGGTTTGACTTCTACTTTCAGTGGAAAGTGCAAAACTGCAGGAAGCAACGACGGGCAATATGGACGGTTATCAATGCCTTCATGTGTAGGCAGGGATAACAGAGATAGCAGTCAACTGCTTGTTACCAATTATCAATCAATAAGAACCGTTAATGCGATGACAGGAGTTGTAGGAACCTTCGTTAGGTCGGGCACTCTCGATAAAACCAAATGTTTTACTCAAAGCGATAATGGGGACATCTATCTGACGGCCTACCACGCCATTTATAGAATAACTTATAACGACAAGTCCATAAAACTACTAGCTGGCTCGTCAGATGACAAATTCGGTTATAAACAGAATACACTAGTCTTCTCCCTGTTCTCTAATCCGTTTGGTATTATGTTCATTGGGCCTCACACGTTTCTGGTTGCGGATATGCACAATTCCATGATTCGACTGATTGATATGGACACAGACAAAGTGAGAACACTGCTTGTCTGCCAAAGGTGTATGCATTACCCGACCTCTCTACTAATCTCAAATAATTCACTCTTTGTTGGACAACCAGGAGAGATCAAGGAGTTTATGTGTGAGATTGATACTATAATTGTATTCTCTGATTATTTTTGCTTTTCCTTTTTTATTTCTATGTATACTCAGACACATGCAGGTGCCTGTTGAGAATTCAGGGTCCAAATTCCTATCAGGTTATTAAAACAGTGATACTTTTCAGTTTGAAGCAATCGACATATCTTGCTTGCAATGTTTCTGGTATTGTAGTTCCAGCTCCTCCAGCTGCGTTGACCCCGTCAATTCTCCTGCCAACTACTTCAACAACAACTTCACCACCCACAACTACCACCAGCGCGCCTTGTCAGGACAGTAACATGACGCTTTATGTGACATCAGATGATGAGAGAGCAATAGTGGAGATAACTCCTGAAGTCCAATCCGGATATGCAGTTGGTAGTCATGTGATCTATAGAGGCAACTGTACTACCAATGTACGGGTCATAAACAACAGTGAGTAGGAAGAATCATGAATTTGATGTTATTCCTTCTTATCTCACAATCCCCAAGCACCTGAGGAAGTACAGTTGTACATTTGATGTCAATTGACATTGATTATCTTAACTCCAGTATGTGTTCGTTTTATGTATTGCACTTCCTGGAGACTATGACATTGCAATGCGAGGAAGAGTGTTACCTTCCCTCAGGGGAGGCACTTTTCCACCATCAGTAATTCATACCAAGGAGAGAATTGAATTTTTTTTCTATGCGAGTCTGCCATAGCTTCTTCATAAGTAACTGCCTGACAATAATAGGCAATGGTCTTTGGGTAGCCTTTAAGTCACATAACATGAGATGAAAAGTTGAGCGCCATTGTGGTGAATTGTGGTGTATTGAATCCTACAATGTTAGTGACATTTGCATCTTATTCTACAGGCACAACTACCACCCCTTCTCGACCAGATGTATGCTTGGATAAGAACCTGACTTACTATGTCTCTTCTGAGAAGGAGAAAGTTAATGTCCAGATCTCACCTTATTCTTCCATAGTACTTCCTGTTGGGAGCTTCAAATATAAAGTGTCTGATTGCGTACTCAATTTGCAGGTCATATTCAATGGTAGGTTGTATTTATTATTCTTTTACAGTCAAAACTGGTATTTAGTTTTACTATATAATCACCATGTTTTTATTTTTTATTATCGAGAGTTCTGTGGGTTGGTTAAATCTTTGTTAAACATTCAGTGTAACCTAACTAGCGCCTTTGGTTTATATCAAAGACTGTGATGAGAACATATATCCCGTAAATCAGTACATTACTATAGTTCATTTGATGTTGTCATGCTTTAACACTTATACCAACCAACAACAAGCATTCTGTAATATCTTCACCAGAATATATGTATAGATATCATTACTTTTCAGGCAGCTCAGCCCTTGATATCACATGTCCGGATACAATAAGAGAAGTTGTCTCTCCTGCTACTGGATTAGCTGATGTAGACCTGACTATTGAAGGTATCACACACAGAATGAAGTTACCAGTCGGTAGTTATCAGTATGAGATAATCGGAGGAGATAATCCATGCAATGTCACTATTGAAATCAAAGGTAAAGGAGGACAAATCTACAAAGCAACAAATCTAAAAATCTACAAAATGTGAAATAAAACTTTCCAACATGAAAGATGCTGCGGTATAGCTTTTCTCATGCTCAAGATTCAATAGTTGCAACTCAAGAGTAGGCAGCTCTGTTCATGATCAAACCTACGGGATGAATGTAAATAACTACACATCTCTGTTGCTTTTTACTGTTAGACCTATTCAAAAGCTACCTTTTGTACAACAAAACGTTGATCTGACACACTGTATTCCTACACAGTCAAACTGTACTGCAAAGTAACTGTGATTCCTATCAACAATTTTATGTCTTTCAACTTTCTAGACTACTTGTTGGTGAAGCGTCTAGACATGGTTGCTCATTATGATATTGAGTGTTTAGTACTGACTGATAAAGTTGCTTTCTCTACTCTTACAAGTCTCGCTTACAGTCATGTCAACCAGATAAGAGGCATTTGTCAACAAGGTTAGTTGTTAGTCACACTATGCGTTATATCTCATTGCAACAACCTCCATCAGAGATTCCTACCAACACTTTGGAAGAATTTACGCCCGAGGGCACCGGAAAATTGAAAAATCAGAATTAAAGGCCCCACCAGTCTCACTCAGACCTTAGACTCCTGTGGCTCCAGTTAATGCGAAATTGTGGCACCAATCTTATGGCAGTGAATGGTAAAACACTAACCAGTCGCACAAACTCACCATCCCCAAAAAGAAAAGGTTTATTACACTTAGTAACACTACTTGGAGTTGTGCACTCGAATGCCAGCTCATTCAAACACATCATTGCCAACCGATTGACACATCGTAAGTGTGGACCCTTACATGGCTAACCAGCAAATTAAATCAGTCCATTACTGCCTGCTCTCCCTTTAATATACTGGCACACCTTCTCCACTCAACTAAGTATCGTTGAGAACGGTGTTAGTTTCCTGAGTAATATACTGGGAATGGCCTTGATTATGCTTTTTATATCACATTAAAACGTATAATGGTGAATAACAATTAGTGCAACCATAAACATATAAATACTCTAGACTGGAAACTATTGGCTATTTGATACTGGCTCAGTGTCCGCTCTAATTCAGTGACGCGAAGTTACTGCGCTATTCACTTTTTCTCTCTAGTGCATAGGACAGAATAGGAGTTATCTCCATCTAAATGTAATGTGTGAATATAAGACCTTCTTATTTCTAAATATGACCACTACAACTGGATATAACCAGCGAATTTTATAGAAAATATGGTAGTTAAGTATAAAATTTGATCAGTATATCGTTTCTGGCCTGAAGAATTTGTATGAAAAATAGTGCATCGACTATTGTAAATTTAAGGTTTTACTCAGCATTTTCACTGAATTAACTGCATCTGATCTTTCCAACTGTCAGACATGTAACCGTAAGATGGATAATACTGATGGTCCTTGAATATGGTTTAATTTCAAATGTATTTTGTCAACTAAAGGCTTAAAATCTGAGCTCAGAACATCTGCTCTTCATATCGATTCAGGGATTTTGCATGATAATATTGTTGAAGATTAGCTACTTCTGGATCAATCTTACTGAGACTTTAAACTAGCATAAGCTAGAAGTTTTGGTCTAAGATTGACATGGTATTCCTACACATCCCTCCCTGATACACATGTATCACTCTGTGTAAAAATCAACAAATTATAAGCAGTGGAATCTTTCAATAACGTTGATGGTTTATAATCTCACATATGACCTGGATGTCTAGTATTTCACCAACATTTGGTGGGTATCGAGACTATATTTTTGAAGAAAATTAACTGTCAGAACATCGCAGAGGAAATAAGATTTGATAAAATACCACAATTTAACTCACCTTGTGGGAATAATCCGCTGGCTTGTGACAGGACATGAATAAATTATTGATAGGGATAAGAAATTGAACTATTATCATGGATGATTTAAATGCAGCCCAGACTGGTCCAATCAATCCGAAGGAAAACTTATGATAAGTTAAAGACTTTCAAAAATTAAGCAAGATTCTTGTCGATTCAAAAAATGGCCCAGACTGGCCCAATCTATCACATGCATATTGAGTTAAATGTGCATGCTGTAGAGAAAATAAAAGTGGCTCAGACTGGCCAAATGAATTGATAATTTAGTAGCTGTATATAGTGATGGCAAATTGTCAGATTTTGGCGATTTTGACAAAAGACACACTCTAAAAACTGCTTCGGAAGGGGTTTTGAGTCCATCACGATTCTTAAGTTTCGGCATGTCAACTTCCCTCGCTTTGGCCACATCCTCGACACAGAGGCTACAGCTTATTTGCATTGTTCAGGTTATGGAACAGAGAAAGATGTACGCATTGAGTTAATTGATAGTATATTTAATCTGTTTAAATATGTCTGCTTATAGATCAAGCCTGCATCCCCAGTTGTCATAATTAGAAATAAGAAGGTCTTATATTCACACATTATATTTATGTGGAGATTACTCCTATTCTGGCCTATGCGCTACAGTGAAAAAGTGAATAGCGCAGTAACGTCGCGTCACTCAATTAGAGAGGACGCTCTAAACCAGTAGTTTCCAGTCTAGAGTATTTATATGTTTATGAGTGCAACTTTCATTATGATTAACAGATTGTAACCCACAGGCTGGTGTTCAGGCTAAGTTGAGTTGTGAGGATGACACGCTGACAGTAACCTGGTCTACTGATGTTGAGTTCGGTGGGATAGTAACAGAAATACCACGTGGTTTAGAGCAGAGACTCACAGACAGACTTGTTGAACAGAGCAGATATCCCATTCTTAACATGCTTGTCATCACCAAGATACCTCCGTGAGTAATTTACCAGTTGATGGAGTGGGTATTGCTAGCCATCTACATCATAGTGAATTAAATAACACAATGACCGATTGAAATGAATTTTCATCAGCCCACCCTTCCTGTTTCATGCCTCAAAAGTAGTTAACAGAATAACAACGACATGTCTTGTCTTATGTAGGGGGAAGGGGTATGAGACCGTACTCTACAGAGAACAGGTGATTGACCCCCCTAGTGCCTAAAGATCCCTGGTCAATTTTGATTATTAGTGATAGAACACATCCTTGATGTTAGAAGGATGAGTAATTCTATCAGTCGGTTTTGTGATTATGAGAGTTGTCTGAGTTTTGGCTGAGATTTGTGAGAGTTGTTGGTTGAAGTTGATTTTGATTTTTTGTGGTATGTGGGTAGGGAGAAGTCAGGGTAAATCCCATAGACTTAATATACCACCTAGACAGGCCAATAGCATTCAATACTGTCCCGCTTAAATAGCACGACATGACGTAATTAGTTTGTGCTGTGAGCCATATAGTTTACTATATACCATTCAATGAAATAATGTGAAAAATCGAGGGACGCCGGGCATGATATTGGCCGTTGTCCGGCCCCTACTTATTTAAACACAGAGAGAATTTGTGAGTTTATGTAAAAGACCTTTCCGCACGAGATGGTATAAAAAACTGACTCCTTAGGCGAATCCAAAGCGAGAACAGACCTGATAAGTTACAATAATTAGTCAATAAATATTGAAACAAATACAGCCGTCTACCCTTAACACTTCTACCACTACTATTCAAATGCACAGAATACCCACAACACAGTATCACATATATCTTGTTGGATTGGCCAGATCAAAGCACCATCACATCATCATAGATTTTTGCATAAATATTCCTAGTCATGACTGAGCACAACCTGCTCAGCTTGGACTCCTTGTTAAAAGATTTTACTTCAAATTTTATTGTCGCTTCATGAGGAAGAATAGATCTGTGCTGTAAATTGAGTGTGCCAACTCCAGATATGTATGTATGATGAAGCTAGGATACGTGAAATATATATATATATATAAAGTCTTTGGTAATCTCTCATCAATGAAATAATATAGTAAATCAATACATGCAGGGTATAATACCAGCCAAATTATATTAGATCTGTTTTAATTTATGAGATAAAAATCATCAAAACAAGTACAGCCATGTACTTACCACTTCTATCACTACATGACAAAAAAGAGGGCTGTTACTGCGGGATTATACTAATTTCTGAGGGCACGACCACGGCTAACGGCTACCACTATCAGCGATTGCTGCCATATTCGATGTGACTGATTACAGCATAAGCTAAAGCTTATCGACACAAATACAGCCATGAAGCTAGCCACTTCTTATCACTACTTTGTAAAAAATATGAATATATACTGTTGAGTTATACTAATTGTTGTGGGCACGACAAAAATTAAAAACACTACCACTATCAGCGAGCATTGCAAAGTTAGATATGACTGGTTGCAGTATACCTTAAAATTAATCAAATTAGTAGAGGAATGTAAGCTAACCACTTTTTACAGTACTTAACAAAAAAAAATATACTGTGGGATTATACTGAATTTTGCGGATGGGTCAAAGACTAAAAAACTACCACTATCGGTGATTGCTGCAAAATTTCCGAATGAGACACTATCACTATCAGCGATCGCTGAAAATTAGATATGACTGAACACAATAAGCCTGCTCAGTTTGGCGCGCTTATTGTCAGTGTTTGCTGCGAGTTTGGTTGTTTCATGGTGTATTCTGACCAGCGTATATCTCTTCATTATTAGGGGTTTGTAGATAGTGTTGGAAGGATTGGAAAATTGTTGGGATAGCATCCTTTTTTAGCAAAGCTCTCCCACCCACACCAGGAGGCCTTCTAAATGTATCTCGTTTCAAATGTTCGCTACATAGAACAGCATATTTGGATGGAGTCCAGTTCTTGCGTTTAACGGCCGAAACCCATACCTTTAGTCTCTCCTCGTTATTTCTGGGGAAGGCGTGGAAGCTTAAATCAGGATTTCCTGCCGGGTTATTTCCACAGCCGTAGGCAGCACACCAGTTTCTAGATGATTTTTTTTAAAAGCATCACAAATGATAACATATACAAATAATTATCATTAAACTACAGCTTTTGATATAATAAACAGAAGTTGTAAAATCAATTTCATAGCAGTGTCAGCATGGCCAAGAAAGATTTGCGAGATCACCGATTAAGTCTACTCACACTTTTTGACTGCTGTGCCAGTTCTGAGTTAGATATTTCGGGAGTAAATCAGAATTCTCATCTCAAATAGTGTCTCTCCAGCCTCCCCCCCCCCGCCCCATCACTATCGTTCCACCTTTTTTTTCTTACATTCAAATTTTATCACACCCATCGATTATTATTTACTATGTCTATAGCCTTAAATTTATGTGCATGTATAGAAGGATGTGGGTATAATTATGTGACAATATTTAATTGATTTCTATCTAAAAAATTAAGGAGGCCTGTCCTCTTAGATGGATGGGACAAGCAGAAATTATGCCAAAAAATTCAATCCAATAAAGACCGAAATATGACAATGCATACATGAGAGCCACCACTGGGCTGTTTCTTACTTATCATCTTGTGAAGTGGTAGCAGCAGGATTTTCATCCTGTGAAGATGAGGCAGCGAGATTATCATCTTGTGAAGATGAGGCAGCCAGATTATCATCTTGTGAAGACGAGGTAGCAGGCTGTAGGCTCATTTAAAAATAGTTTTCCTATAAACTGAGCATTGTGGGTATTATATCCAGAACTTCTATGTTTGCCTTGTATCTGGCAACTGATGATAATAAAATTGCAGCTGGGCTTACTTGTGAAGATGAGACAGCAGGCTGCAGGTTCACGTTATTTAAATAAATAATCTCAACGAAGTATGAATATTAAAACCAGTAACCACTTTGTTTACATAGTATCTTTCATCTTCTGTTTCAGTACAGGGCTGTATTTGTTTTGATAATTTGTATCTCATAAATTAAAACAGATCTAATATGATTTGGCTGGTATTATACCCTGCGTGCCTTGATTTACTATATTATTTCATTGATGAGAGATGACCATTGACTTAATAAATATATATATATATATGTGTGTGCCACGTACCCTAGCTTCATGATACATACATACATACCTGGAGTTGGCATACTCAATTTACAGCACAGACAACAACGAATCCAAGCTGAGCAGGTTGTGCTCAGTCATGACTAGGAATATTTATGCAAAGATCTATGATGATGGTGGTGGTGCTTTGATCTGGCTCATCCAACAAAATATTTGTGATACTGTGTTGTGGGTATTCTGTGCATTTGAATAGTAGTGGCAGAAGTGTTAAGGGTAGATGGCTGTATTTGTTTCAATAATTATTGGCTAATGATTGTGACTTATCAGGTCCGTTCTCGCTCTAGATTCACCTAAGGAGTCAATTTTTTATACCATCTCGTGCGGAAAGGTCTTTTACATAACCTCACAAATTCTCTCTGTGTTTGAATAATTAGGGGCCGGACAAGGGCTGATATCATGCCCGGCGTCCCTCGAT
The DNA here is from genome assembly GCA_914767715.1 of Membranipora membranacea. Classification (NCBI taxonomy): domain Eukaryota; kingdom Metazoa; phylum Bryozoa; class Gymnolaemata; order Cheilostomatida; family Membraniporidae; genus Membranipora; species Membranipora membranacea. The sequence goes on from OU612072.1 coordinate 21,719,956, forward strand.
TTTTCACATTATTTCATTGAATCGTATATAGTAAACTATGGCTCACAGCACAAACTAATTACGTCATGTCGTGCTATTTAAGTGGGACACATTATGATCAGTGAAGCATAAGCATTGCCCTGTCTAGGTAGTATATTAAGTCTATGGTAAATCCCTTGAGAAGAGAGCGGGGATTGGACCTGGGATCTCTAGCATGATAGTAAAGGATGTGATCATTTGCACTATCAAAGCTCCACATATGTTTTGATCTTTGTTCTCATTACTGTATTTCTTAGGTTGGTTTACCCTACTAAGACTAAGAAAGGAGCTTACGCTGAGCTAGTGCTGACTTCCTCATGTCTACAAGATAAGATATATGACAGAAAAACTGATACATGTAATTAGCTCTACAGAAGTATAAAATTTGCATAACTCACAAATAACAGGAAAATAAAACGATAACAAAAATCTATTTGATTAGTTAGTTATGTGTCATGTGCAGTAGCTAGACCTGATTGACCAAGAGAGTCTGCCCAACATAGCCAAGCTTTATGACCACCAAAATCAACCCCACATAACCAAGTTTCAACCATCAAACTTCCCAAAATTTGTGTTGAAAATTACAAACCAAGAAAGTAAAAGTTTCCATTGCCTAGCAGCCAAAGCATGGCAAGTTCAACAACCCCCTATTTACATAATTATATTGATATCCACCGGCCTACACAAGCATACATGATCATTAGACTGACTCTGAGTAACTATGGATCGATATGCTTTTTAAAGTGATTGTGACCATATTCCATTTAGATGATTGTATAGTGATGCGATGTGATTTGTGTCACTGCTATTTTTGGGATAAAGTGTTAGAACTAATAAATAATTATATTGTCAAATGAAAAATATCTGATCAAACATAGATAATGAATAAATAGCAATAAATATTGTTTTTGAAATATGGCATGATACAACAATGTGATACTAAAACAAGACAATAAAAAAAAATCATCTGAAAGCATGAATGCCCAGTCACATGATCATTGTGGCTTTCTAACAGTGCGCGGCAAGTCAAGACACCCGAGACCACCCCTAAGTATCTACCTTAAATCACAGTTGAGACAGTTTGACAAGATCTGTTTGTTGATCGATTGATTTAAGTGAGTGTTCATACGATAGCTTGTCAATAGTGTATTGCGAAGGCTATTTTGAATTCTGTGTGTATGACGCAGTGTATTGTTTTACCGATTTACTGGTAAACCTGTGGAAAGGTAAAAGGAATTAATAATATGTGTAAGAGAGAAAAACGAATGAGCGAATGAGTATGCTACGAGAAATAGCTGGTGTGATGCTGACAAGCATCAAACAATGAAAAACTCTCCTGTTATAATTTATTCCTCAATTGAATGAACGATTAGGTCATTAACCAAAGGAAGAAATGTACATGATTCTAAATAGTACACGTTACACGTACACGTTTGGTCTGCGTGACGAGATAAGAGGACTGCATTCTATTGTTAGAAATGTCAGATCAAGGGCTTATAGTCCATTTATAGAGTATTTAAATTGTATTATCTGCTAAAAATAGCAACAGAAATGTCCCTTGCACAAACTACAACACCGTTTACCGACCCCTAACGCCAGCGCTATCTAACATCGTTACACCCCCAACAGAAAACGCAGTTTTCTCTCTGTGGTTAGTTGCTGGTTGGTATGAGTAGCACTAGTTTGTGTACAGGCCTGTCAAGTAGTTGGCCGCTGCCGAGATGAAGCTGGACCTTACATACAAGGCCATCTTTACTGAGGTAGGCTGCTTTGACTAGTGCAAGTTTCCATTCGCACCTAGGTTCACTGGTTTCAGCAAGCAGCACGACGTCGCCAGGTTGTACGTTTCTCTGAGGAGAGATCCACTTTTGTCTGGATTGGAGATGATGGAGGTACTCCCTTTTCCACCTGCACCAGAATTGTTGTGCGAGGTATTGAACCCGTCTCCATCTTTTTCTGAAATATAGGTCAGGTTCAGTGAAGTCGCCTGGAGGAGATGAGTGGTGTTGACCTTTCATGGTTAGTAGCATGTTAGGTGTCAGCGAGAGAGGTTATACAGTTGATTCTGTGTTCATCTGTTCTAATGACAGTGGCCTGGAGTTGATAATTGCCATGCATTCGTATAGAAGTGTCCGTAGACTAGCTGTGTCTAGTCTAGTTGAAGTTTGTTCGAGAAGGATGCCTGACATTACATTTCTTACAGTCCTGATGAGGCGCTCCCAGCAACCACCCATGTGGCTGGCAGAGGGCACGTTGAACTTGAAGTCACACTGTTTAGACTTGAGGTAGGTTTGTGTTTTGGCGTCGATCATATCGAGCATAGCCTTCTGAAATTCATTATTAGCACCAATGAAGTTGGTACCTCTATCCGAGATCATGGTTTGAACAGGTCCTCTAATTGAAGTGAAACATCTATCACCGTTGATGAAACAATCTGTTGACATATCATCTAGAAGTTCGAGGTGTACAGCACGACTGGTTAAACAGCAGAAGATGAGGCCGTAGCGTTTGTTTTCTTTCCTCTTGTCCTTGCAGATGAAAGGGCCGAAGCAATCCATGCCTACATGAGTGAAGGGTGGGGCTGGCTCTGTCCTTGAAGTTGGCAGGTTAGACATCTTCTGAGTAAGTGGTTGTCCCCGTAAACGAGTGCATCTCACACACCTATGTATTATTGAAAAGATCATCCGTGCACCTTGACCGAAGAGGAAAACACCACTGGTTCTGATATGATTAATTGTAGTGAGCTTTCCTGGATGAGCTGCTTCGGCGTGTTTGTGGGAAGCGAACAGTTTAGTTAGATGGGCCTACCAGTTAGAAGGGCTGGATGCCTGACATTGTACGCGGTAAGTGCATCCTTTAGACGACCCCCAACTCTCAATATTCCATGACTGTCTAGGAAAGGGTCTAGTTTGAACAGCTGTGACCGTTTTGTCTATGTCGTCTGCGAAGTACCGTCTTTGTATGAGCTTGACGATTGTGTTGAATACTACGCTACTGTCAGGGTGCATATCTGATGTTTTAGAAACCTTGTTGAGCTTAGATCCGAATCTGAGAATGAGGCTTATGATTTTCGTCACCTTGATCCACGAGCTGAATTTGTCGAAGTGGGATAGGAGTTCTATCTCAGAATCAGCAATGGTAGCATGAGAGAAAACTCGTCTGATCTCTGGGTCATCGTTTTTGAGGGGGATTTCAGGTTGGGTTTTGGCCAGCATGCTGAAGGAGGGATCAGAGAGAAAAGCTGGGCCACATAACCAGGAATCTGTTAGCTGAGAGACATAAGCGCCTCTAGAGACTATGTCGGCGGGGTTTTCGTGGGTTGAGACGTAATGCCATTGTCCTGTAGTTGATGAATCTTTGATTCTTTTGACCCGATTACACACAAATGTATGAAACGCTTTGGCTTCGTTTGCGATGTAGCTAATGACGGAGATTTGAGATCTTCATAATTCAACTCGCTTAGTAAGAAATCAGCTAGCTAGTCAGAGTCAACCTGAAGGAAACATCTTGGGACTTGGAAGGTATTGAGGTCAGGCAGACTACTGAACCATCTCTTCCATCTAACTGATTGATCTTCAGATAATGGGTCGTCCCAATCTTTCTTTTCCCTACAAAGATCCTGTATGAGAAGTTTACCAACGAGAATGAATGGTGCGAGAAACCCTAGCGGGTCAAAGACTGATGCAACGCTAGACAGAATACCTCTGCGAGTTCGAGGCTTAGGTTCATTGGATTTGTCTGAAAACTTGAAGCTGTCATCTGAGATATCCCAGTTGAGACCTAGAGCATGAGTAACGTCTGACATGGAGGATATATCCTTTGTGGATGGACTGTCGCATCCTCTACCTCAGCATTGTTTGAGAGAAACTTATGAAGTACTAGGTTGCCTTTCTTGGAGAGACATTGAGCATCTTTGATGAGTTTTATTGCTTGGGTAGGGGTTGGTAGAGAGATCAGTCCATCATCAACAAAGAAGCTGTTATGAATGAAGGATGACGCTTCTGGATATTCAGCTGAGTGCTCTGTTGCCAGTTGTTTAAGGCCAAATATAGCACAGCTAGGAGATGAGGTTGCTCCGAAGAGATGAACGTTCATCTGATAGTCTGTGATATTATCAGATCCATCTTCGTACCACAAGAATTTAAGATATTTCCTATCTTCTTCAGCCAGCCGAAATTGGTGAAACATTTTCTGTATGTCGCATGTGACGGCCACCTTATCCTTTCGGAATCTACATAGAACACCTGCGAGGGTGTTGTTCAGATCGGGGCCTTGCAATAGCTGTTTGATCAAAGACTGGCCTTGGTATGTAGCACTGCAATCAAAAACAACTCTTAGTTTGCCTGGTTTGTGAGGATTGAAGACTCCATGGTGGGGAATGAACCAACCAGGTTCAGCAGGACTGCAGAGTTGGGCTTCGCCTTTGGAGATTATCTCTGACATAAACTCCCTGTATTTGCTGTTGAGTAGTGGGTCTGAGGCCAGCTTTCTTTGGAGCCCTTTAAATCTTCTCAAGGCATATGATCTATTGTCTGGAAGCTGGGGTAGCTGCTTGAAAGGTAAAGGCATTGTGTAGAAGTTATCTACTGTTGTGACAGACTCGATCATTTTCTTCATGAAGATTAAGTTGTCCTGTGACATAGGGGTACCGTCATTGACGTTGAAGTCATCTGTGAGGCATCTCATGATTTCATCAGAGTTCAGTTCCTCAGCATTAATCTTGTGAGCTATAGCTAGTTGCTGATCACCAACACATGAGCCCCAACAATGCTCCATCCAATAATAGTTTGTAGAGCATAGGGCTCAGTTACACTTGGTTGTATTCTAGCAAGTGGTACGAGGCTGCTGGGCAATTGACGCCGATCAGAAGAGCAATGTCGCAGGACTGAAGTGGTGTGAGCTTGTTTGCGATGTGTTGCAGACTCTTCCATTTCAATGCTGTTTCAGGTGATGGAATGTGAACACAATCCCCAGGGATGCAGGTCTGTGAGAAGGTTTGAGGAATGTAGATATAGTCATCTGAGTTCAGTCCTCTTACTCTTAGCTGAGAGTATTTCCTGCAATTGACAATCTGGTTTTGTGATGTCATTGTAGACATCTTCAGTCTAGCGGGTGAAGATGGGGCATTGAGGTAATCGGCAGTGTCAGCAGATATAAAGGACGTATTAGACATACTGTCCACTAGAGCATAAACCAGAGTTTCCTTTTCTGGGTTCTCGGGTGAGGAGACATACACCGGAAGGATGGTTGTAGTGAGGCTTGAGTTTTGTGCAGAGTGGATGTTGTGGCTAACTGCTTCCTCCGTAACAGATGTGTTGTATTTTGAGTTGGACAGTCCTGAAGAATCCGTCCTACTGTCATGGAGGCATGTCGCGTGGTCTTCATTGCACTTGACGCACTTGACTTTGACCCAGCAATTCTGTCTACCATGTCCCTTGTGCAAGCAGTGGAAGCACAGGTTCTCTTCCTTGATTATCTCCTGTTGTTTGGCATATGGCAGCTTGGACAACTTGTGTCATGTGAATCCTTTGTCTTACAGTTGTGACACATCTTGCTTGGATTTTAAGAGAAGGAAGGTTTACCATCTTCATGTGTGTTAGATGGAAGAGGGCTAGCAGAGACAGTGTTGAGAGTTGTTGCTGGTTTGATGGTAGAATGCTTTCTCTGGTTTTTAGCATACTTAGTCATGGCTGCCATTGACGCGGTGTTGTTGTTGAGTAGGAATGCTTCCTTTTTGACAAACTCTGTGTAGTCATGGAAGGATGGATGAGTCTTGCGATCATATTTGATTGATCCTGTTATGCGTGACCATTTTTCCATCAGTTTTGTTGGAAGGGAATTGGGGAATATCCTCATACTTCGTGAGTCACTGAGCCTTTCTAGGTCAGTTATAGAAGACATTGTGGTGATACACTGGCTAAGGAAGTTGGAGTATTGCTCAAGAGCTTTACCATCACCATAAGATATTTGTGACCATTCTTCCAACCGATCCTTGTAGGCTTCAGTGATATCGAAAGGATCTCCATACAATTCATCGAGTTTCCTTCTAGCATTGTAGTAGGCATCTGGGTGTTGAGAGACAAGAACCCTTTGACTTTGAGTCTCCACTGAGGTAGTCTTCGAGATAAATCAGCTTCTGTTCAGGCAGGAGTGACTTATTTCCTGCTAGCAAATCGAATGTGGTTCGCCATTTTGGATACTGTATGATATCAGAGGATAATTTGAATGGTTTGGCTGGAGGCAGACTGTTAATGTCTACAGACTGCTTAACAAGCTGTAGCATTGATGAGTCACCCTCCATAGAGCAATGACTGTTGTGTGACCGAGAGAGTTCTGCAGGGAGCAAGTAAGTCTGTACTGATAGCTACGAATTTCATCTTTGGCCTTCAATATTTTCAATTGCATTTCCAACTCCAGTTCTGAGGGTGCACTGGTATGAGGTTGATGGCCATAAATAGAGTTCTGGTTTGCTTGGTGTGAGGCCATCGAAGGCAGATAATCGAGTCGTGTAGAAGCCAAATTAGGCACTGGAGGGGTAATTCCATGTGAAGCGGGCTGTCCCACAGACTGAATATGACTAGGAGTTTTCCGGTTTATAGAGCTGCTTATGGGAGGGTATAATGACCCTGGCTGAGATTGTGGGTTTGTGCGCACACTACCACTGTGGGTTAATGAGCAATCAGCATAAGTATGAGAAGCTGACGGAGGTTGGTATGAAATACCAGGTACAAGTGGATGGCAAGTATTTACACCTGACTGAGAGTTGTTGATTAAGCCCTGAGGGTTACATGCTGTTTGCATGAAAGCTTGTATAGAATCTGAATGAGAGTAAGCATGTTGATAACCTGGAGTTGCAATACTTTGAGATTGGATCGAGGGGGCGTGGTTAGGTACACCTGAGCCATATAGACTAGTTCTACCTTGATGATCATACATGGTAGATGAGTATGACGTGCTAGGCATAACTGAGTGTTGCATCCAGCGAGCATATGGGACCTGATTTATTGTCCCCGCTGAAGAGTGATTCAGGGTAGTTGGATTACCCTGATTATATGGCTGACCAGATGAATGGAGCCATGGCGGAGGAGGAGCATGGTTAATCGTCCCCTTAGATGAGTGAGTGAGGGTAGGGGGATCACCCTGGTTGCTTGGCTGAACAGATGAGTGGAGCCATGGATGAGGAACATGATTGGTTATCTCCTTTGATAAGTGATTCAAAGTATGATGAATACCCTGGTTGGTTGGCTGACCAGATGAATGAAGCCATGGTGGAGGAGGGGTATGATTAGTTGACCCCCCGATAATTGATGCTAGGATGATGGGATGTGAGAGATTATCCCCCTTGGATGATTACCACCTATATTTGGCCTATGTACCGGTACATTTGGGTTTTTTGGAATTCCCCCGGGGCCGTGATATTCATTGTTGTAATATGAATTCGGATACTGTTGATTAGGGTACCCTGAATATTGTTGAGTGTGTGCAGCAGGCTCTAAATATGTAGACGGCATTGCTGCACTGGTGTGCGTTGTAGATGGTATTTGTGCGCCTGAATTGTAAGGCATATCGTTATGAGTGTTGTTGAAGATTTGAGAGGCAGTTGATGAGTTGTCTTCTCTTTCGTTAAACTGTCGAACAGGGGTGGCGGCAATGTTTGATGTTGAGTTGTCTCTCTCACCTTGTAGGTCCTGATTGTTCATCGCTGGTTGGTGCAGAAGAGCTGATTGGCTAGTAGAAGTAGGAGGTAGGTTGTCATTTCCTAACTGGGAAGCTGCTGGTGAGTTGTGATTATCTGATTGAGCTCAGTATTAGCTCAGCTTTATTACCAGATTTGTTGAGGTGAAGGCTGCTGAGTTCATCTTTGAGCTCGTTATTACTCCATCGCTCAATGCTGCTGATAAAGCGCTGCTGCAGAGACATAGTTTGGTTTTGTATGTGGAGTGTGGTATCTCCGAGAATATTACAGCTGATGGAAATCGCTATGCACTAAGCGCAGGGGCCGACGCACGGTGTGTAGGTTTTACAATTACAATAGTAATGGCTGGGTGGTAACAACTGCCAGAGTACCACAAAATATTGACACAATATGATTGCATGTAACAACATGGAATGAAGACGAACCTAATGTGTGTATGTATGCAACTATACAGGGAGAGCGTGTAAGTACAAATACGATAAGGTTGTCAAAGTGTCAGCAAGGAATGTAAAGGTCAGACTAGGGCTGTGCTTGTACGACAGCTTAGCTGGGCATAGAATGTTAGTATCAATGAATAGGATATTGTGCTGCTAGTTTACTGCAGGCAATATAATGTCAATGCAGATTTAGAGCTTGGAAATGAGCAGACAACTTTCTCAAGAATGGAATTCTGGGTAATTGCTTGATCTCACCACTGTATCAGAGTAGAATGCTCGTAGGTAGAGAAGTATGACTTCTGAGGGTAGTATATGATATATGACAATCAGCATACAATGTTAGTGTTTATTATAGTCAGCAACGTGTCTGTCGGCCGATAGTGTTAGCGTGAATTCTTCACCACAGCAGCACTGGAAGCAGGCTCTAGAGGAGTAGTGTTTAATATAGCAGTTTATCGCTAGAGGGACATCAGTAGCAGACTTATATAGCATAACATCTGAGCTGGGTTATATGTTATATGTAATATAGCGCCGTCTTCTCCAAATGTGTTTACTATATTGCGAAGGCTATTTTGAATTCCGTGTGTATGACGCAGTGTATTGTTTTACTGATTTACTGGTAAACCTGTGGAAAGGTAAAATGAATTAATAATATGTGTAAGAGAGAAAAACGAATGAGCGAATGAGTATGCTACGAGAAATAGCTGGTTTGATGCTGACAAGCATCAAACAATGAAAAACTCTCCTGTTATAATTTATTCCTCAATTGAATGAACGATTAGGTCATTAACCAAAGGAAGAAATGTACATGATTCTAAATAGTACACGAAGAAAAACTCACACATTATGAGCGGATATAATAGCCATCCAATATAATAATTATGAGCATAGGTGACTAGTCCTGTGTACATCAACTGTAAATAATAATTGATTATGAGGACATGTTTATACATTGACAAGTTGCACACTACACATGAAGGAATGAATGCAAGGGATCTCAATTCAACAACATAAGAAATATGAGATTTGTGTTGTGTGTATGCACTGTAAAAAGAGTTGTAGAAAAATACACTTACAGGTTAACTGAGTGCTCTTAGCTGTGATGTAAACAGTACGAAAACTCGATGACTAGTGAATATTATGATTTCTGTCACAGATAGGTTTGGTCTGCGTGACAAGATAAGAGGACTGCATTCTATTGTTAGAAATGTCAGATCAAGGGCTTATAGTCAATTTATAGAGTATTTAAATTGTATTATCTGCTAAAAATAGCAACAGAAATGTCCCTTGCACAAACTACAACACCGTTTACCGACCCCTAACGCCAGCGCTATCTAACATCGTTACAAATAGCATTCTTGCATCAACCTACGATGTAATTATTCACTGTTGTCATGATACTGGGCCAGTTAACCACAATAGGTTTTACAGAATCATCAAGCTTTGCAATATTCAAAGGTCCTTTAGGAACGGGACTAAAAATACCGGAGGTCCACTGGGTGTTTGCACACCCCACATGCAGTAAAAGGATCTCCTATTCGATATATTGAGTGGTTGGAATTCTTGCGTGCTAGGGTAGAGTACGGCTTGAGTACTATGGGTCCCTGTACCTGTACTCTAGAGAGGATAACCCTCTCGCAATGAAGACTTAGACTTAACCTTCAAGAAGCAAGAAGCGAGGCATTTGCCAAAACCGGTAATTTTAGTGAGACTTCAAAGATTGTAAGGACAAAAAACGACGCCCTCCATACCAGTTGATGATGAACAATACCCGAGCACTTGATATCCAGTATTATCAGTATCTCATGCTGTTCATGCCATTCACAACTGTGACCACATATTGGGTAGAAACTGGATTATCTTGCTGTGACAATTTAAGTAGCGCCCTCATTTCGATTAGTGTCAGTATTGTATGTGTGAAATTTTAAATGGGCACCCACATGGTGAAGCGGGTGCATTTATTGCTGAACAAGCTTTCCCACATTGAAGAATCCATGCTGCTTGTTTTATTTTGGGGTACCCGTAGAGAAGTGAATTATCAAGCACAATATCAATTGTTTCCATTCTGAGAATTGTTATGTGGTTTGCAAGCTTAATAGATTCCTCTTCACAAAGAGTCATCATAATTTTAACCAATCATGAAGCACATTATCCGCAACTATATAAGTAGGGAGGATGGACCCAGTCATCACCCATTGTTGTGTTTGACTGTAGCTGTGTCGTAACTTGATAGACAAAATTCAAAGGTGAGTGTCTGTCTCTATTTGGGCAGATTGGAGTAAATTTCGGCTTGTTGTAACCAGTTAAGAGAAAATAAAATTTTCATATACACTTTATTTTGTTATTCAATTCCCCTTTCAGGGCCAATGAGAATATGCTTACATTAAGATTAATGATACATGATGCAACTTATGTATTAAGTGCACCCCCTTATGAAGAGCTCACCTCCATAAACAGCTTGGATAGTGACCAGGATTCAAACTTACAGCTCTCAGATTGCGAGGCCAGAATCCTAACCACTACACAACTCTGCCATAGAATGAAATGGAATGCTTTGCAATCTTCATGAATTTGAACCCAACTACCATTAGATCATTCTGGTAACAATCGTATTTTTTGAGGGCACTATAGATAGATCGATAGATATTAACTTTATTCATCATATGAGAACGATTGTTGCACTCATATTGTGTTTCAGATAAATTATTCCACTGCGTATAATAATATTCTTTAGAATAGAACAAGTTGTCATCTCATCCGCACCATATACATATACATATACATATACATATACATATACATATACATATACATATACATATACATATACATATACATATACATATATATATGTATATGTATGCGTTTTTATTTATGGTCCATTAAACACAAAACTCCGAAGCCACATCATTCACATTGTTCATTTTGTTGTAGGTAAAAACATGAAAATGAAGACCACATTTCTAATCTCTCTGCTCATCGCGTTCTGCGCTACATCTCATGCCGACGGTAGGTTGTCATTCGACTTTCCTCAATTAAAAAAATCAAAAGAAATAATACTAGAGAGCACTCACATGAAGCACTTTATTTCTCTAATTGATGAGACAAATAAACACATCATCATTAGGATTGTTGAACACTGCTAAGATTGTGGGTCACTTAGTCCTTTACCAATGTGTTGGCGCTCGCTTGCTCATTGGCTCTTGCTACCCCAACAGCCAATAGGATCAGAGCAAGACGTCGGCTAGGAAGCTGTGTCTCCTAGTTCAAATACCACATTCAGTTTTGAGCAAATTTATATACAATTTTTATTTGGCTCATAATATCATCATAATTGGATCTTTTACAAAACAGTCTATTAAATATCTTTTAATACTATTGGTGATGTCGGAAAAGAATATTGTTTAGGCATTGAAATCCATATCTGGAATTGCATAATTAGCTTTCTTTTGCCAAACAAAGGGCTTGCAAAAATAGCCAGTCCCTAGTAGAATTTCTAGAAATGCCCAAAATCATTAATGATTAGCGTTTGCAGTTTTGTAAACAAGATAACTTCCCAGGCTGCATTCCGAATGCTTGTAGGGACAGCCAATAAGATCATTGTCAGATCAGCCCCTATGTTGAGTGTTTTATTTGGATGGGGTTATGCTAATATTTCCATTCAATGAGAAGAATTTCATTCTGTGTGTATAGGTGACAAACACACCATTGCGAACTTTGGTGTTTGGTGTACTGTGCGTGCTTACAGTTACTGTTGGATATTCAGTTTTTGAGTAATCAAAGAAGTAGATTGGCTCTCAACTTTGCTGATAGTTCCAAATTGTCTCCTTTTTTCTTGTGCATGAAAAGAAAAGTACTTTATTATTATTATTATCATTACAGCAAGAGTTGCTGATAGACTTGCTGAAATTCTGAGAAAGTCTGGATCAGGCAGTAATGGCAAATTAGGAGGATAACAGTGATATTACTCGACCAGCATGCAGCAGCACTGTCATATTTAAAAGAACATCCTATTGACTATGAATTTCATTTGTAAAATATTAATTGATAGTTTGAAGTGTAATAAAAAGTTTGTTGCATAATTCCGCTTCTCAGCTTTTTGGCAGCTTGCTGCACACACACACAGCCCAGGAGGTTTTTTATGACCTCACATCTAGGCTAAAGTCTAGTTTCCGACTAGTATGCATCATATTCTCTGTTTAGGAATTAGGGGACCTTGTGCCCTCTTTAGGGGCTGCCCAATCGTCAGTTTCCTACTAAACAGCAAGTTTGTTGCATGATATTTGACCTCAATCATTACAACGGCTCAGTAGACTATTGAAGAGAGCGATATTGGCTAAATTCTTATTTGTTCTGAGTTTCCGGTTGAACCATCGTCCTGATTATCATAAGTTTGATATCAAAAAGTTGTATTGGATCAGTACGGATTGATTGGCCCAGGCTGTCACTTACCCCCTCCCCAATCCACCGCAGACTAATTCAATGCGGTATAAATGTTACAAGTTCAGGCTGATCTTGTGATCTGAGACTTTCAACATAACAGATATTGACTGGAACCACTGTGTGTCGATTTGTATTGTGTTATTTAATTAAGAATTGTGCCCACCCACTATGATGGTTGTAACAATATATACTGCACTAGTTTAAGCGCTCAAACTGTGCCGGGATAGCTGGTAGTAACATTTCAACCACATTGGACCTAGACCAAGTCTTCATACAATTTGCCTGTAGTGAGAATAACTTCCCCAACTGATCAGCTGTGGCCTGTCAGTGGAAGGGAAGCAAACCCAAATGCACGCAGACTGGATCAAAATAGATCTATATATGACTATGCAGATCATTCTGCGCATGCTCAGCTCTGGGCATGAGCTGATCTCTGCAAAATTGAGTCTCGGAATTCAGAAGCCATCTGATTGGCTACCTGCTCTGGTGACATATTCCCCAAAGCGTGCGGATTTGTTATTAATAGTTATCCTCTCTTGTCATTATTAGCTGCTTTTGATTGACAGTTTATGCAGGGGATATCCCATTTCCCCTTTCCAAAGTTGCATTCAGAACCCAAACTAAACTCATTGTTCTTGCACACGCGCAAATTCAGGTCACGCATGATGCATACTTAGCCTTACGACACCTGCTTTGTGGTAATGATAGCCTAGTTTATCAGTGATCTACATGCCCAGTCAGATCACGAGAGTCAGTATGTATGCAGATGCTTAGCAAAATACATCGATAAATATATGCCTACCTGCTTACCCGACTCTGGGCTATACTCAGGCTAGTAAATCAAAGTTAATATTTGTATAACCCTACAACTGGTTTCTCATATACAGGCCGTGGACAAGAAATAAATAGACTCACAAGAGCGGTTTGGGCTTCTAGAGATCTATTATTATATTATGGCCATTTTAGTGATGGAAAAAGTAATATCGCTTATCAAATTACGTTAGTTATACATAAATAACCAATCAGTCAATCACAATTATCGAGTTAAATCAACTTAAATGCTGGAGAACATTTAAATTGAACAGTGAGGTAACAATAAAACATTCTTGGATTTGTGTCAACAATCTAACCTTGAGACATCAAAATGGGTCATGTATAAACTTTTTATTTTTGTATTGCCAGCAATATAGAATGTTAGCTTAAATTAAATTTGCACTCGATGTCCAAAAAACAGATCATATCGGAATACAAATTGCACTAAGATAGTCTACTTTAATAAGAGGGTAATTTTTAATAATGATAGTGAACTTGAAAATAAAGTTATAAGATAGTTTGTTTAATAAATTTCAAATGCTATCACTGGAGATATATTTCCCAAGTATGGAGAGCACTGCAGTTAAAACAAAGAGTAACTGATTATTTCCAAGGTGATGAGCAGAGTTGACCTCATCGGTGTCTACGAGGGCTATAAGACGGGCCGGGCCTCCTGTTCCCCCTTCAATTTTCATGGAACCAACTATTAGAGTTACTCCTGCAAACACATAAACCAAGAAAACATATAAATGCCAAGTATTGTTAGACAACAAATCTAAAAGAGCTTTAAATGCTGTATCTGCCTTTGCAAAAACAGCTGATCACTTATTCGGTTAAATGGCATTAAAACTTTTGAAAGACCACGTTGTAACTTTTGGTTTTTGTTTATAGTTTGGAGTTGTGCTCTACTGTATTCAAGAACTCAAAACATTGAGGATAAAGTGTCTCTCTTTGACTAAACGATTATCCAGCCCATCGTGGTCTGCAAAGGCGAAGGTGGCCTCACTTGTACAGGGTTCGCCCCACTGTATGTCATGGCAGATAATTTCCACTTTTAGTGGATGTGGTCGATGCAAATTTTGGCAAGCTTATTTGGTTTTGTGTTGGTGACACACTCGTTAGTGCAGCAGAAGAGGTACACACCCGATGGTGCTGGGAGCTGGGAACGTCAACCTTTAAAGCTCCCCCAATGAGATTCGAACCCACAACTCCTGCGGCACTGATCGCCTGGCAGTAAATAGCAAGCCCGATTGAGCCATCTCACCATCCCCAAAATAGAATGGGTTGATGGCGCTAATTAGCATGCCAGCTATTCACTACTAGGAGTGCAGCATACTTACTCAAATTGTAAACTGAGCATTCAAAAATATCAGGATTAGACCAAGGATTTTCAATCTCAGACAAGAGTTACAAATACAAAAGCCCAAAAAGTAATACTTCTGAATGTCATGGATTACACAGTTTTATACTGACCTTTTCCACCGGCGGGAAGCTCAGACATGTCAGCTACGTTTTCCAGGAAGTAGACATTCTTTTCTAACAGATAATTGTGTACAGCGAAGTCTGTGGAGGGTCCGTAATCCAAGGATGGAGTATCAACTCCAACACCTGCAAAGTGAAATCACAACCCAGGGTTGTAGTTTAAGAAAAATAGTAGGGGAAGCGGAAATCCTTGTCGCTCCTGTGGAGGCTGGGGTTAATCCCCAATCTCCAAAGTATTTTAATGATCATTAAATAGCATAGGGAAGTCCCATACTAGCCGACTCTGACATAAATTGTTCAATTATAGCATTTTTAGGCAATCTAGGGGAGGCAGAGCGTCCCTGCCTCCCCTAGAACAACTGGCCTGCAACCCTACAGTTCGTTTTCACATGAAAATTGTTATAATTTTAATTAATTTTATGTGTAATACTCAATTTAAATTAAATTGAACTGCAGGATGTGACAGCCCAGTGTGTTCAATAGCTCTTAACAAGAGAATAAACAACAATACTAGAGAGCAGCATTGAATGCAACCATACTCAGAAACTACACACAGCAACTTATATGCACCCCATATAGAACTGATAGAAAAAGTGGCAAAAGAAACATGGGTATTAAGGTAAATTAAGCGCTTTGCTAACAAAGAAACACTTTGTTAAGTAAAGGTAGCATTGTCACACGGCCACAGTTTTAGGGTGTTTTATTTTCGGGAGCAAAAACCGTGGCTGCATGACAAGGCTAGAGCTAAGTGTCTTCGAAGAGCGCATTCAACATTCAGTGGTAACAGGCCAACATCGGTCTCTAGTAGCCACTGAATTCCAATAACTTCCCCTACCAACTCCATAAAATACTGTGCTAGTGTATCCCACTGATCGCCTCTGAGCATCGTATTTTTGTCTCAAGTGCTAGAAAAGTTTGAGGGTAAAAAATATTTTGATGAGGGTGTCCTTATTATTGTCTGATTAATAGATTCTAAAAAAACGTATTTTCATCTTAACCTCTCAGACCTCAAACTAATCTTCCACCTGGAGGATATAAAGCCTTAGAAGGTGGACCAAAATTGTCAGACAGCAACCCCATCCCCTTCCCTCCCTCCCCCGACTATAAGGCTCTGAAGCGCTAGCATCAAAAATGTGGTAATGGTAATTATCCCAAATATGTGTTTGTTGTTTATGTGTTTCCATACAAAGCAGGGGTGCTTGGCATGTACAATGTTGTCTATGAAACTATGCCAATCAATACAAAATATTCAGAGTTAAACTTTAAAACAAGGTTGATTTGAGAGGGCTCGTCTGCTCGTTATCTGAATACAGACAACTCTAAAGAATCGATAGCCTTTTTCCTACATTATCTATGACCCTGTGCACAGGCCACATATTTTGTTCCAAACGACAGCACTTTGGATGGACAGATTAAGGCAACTGCGCTTCTTGAATCATTCGAAACGTAATAAAAAATATCTCCTAAATTTACATGTGCTAATTTCATTGCAAAGAAGCTGAATACTAGAACAACCTTGATCCAATTTGCCTGCACTCCAGTTGCTCCCGTTTCACTGACCAGTGGAGGGGAGCAACTCCACAAGAATACACCCACATTTGAGACATTGTTGATCAACTCACCATAAATTCCCCTGTCGTATAATATTCTGGCAGCTTCTATCCCGACTCCTGGGAAATGGAATGTGGTCGTGTTGGTGCTGACGCTGCCAAACACATCCTCGTAACTATCCCAGTACTGAGCCCAGCCAAAGTCAAATATCACCTACAGGGTGAAATTATATAAAATTATTATGGTTCGTTAAATGACATCATTAAGTCCACAAGTTTACTTTGTATCATGCCTAGAACATTCCATTACTGTGCCAGTGGTGTATGGTACTTAATGTCTTTGGTACTTAATATCTTTGGTACTTAATATCTTTGGCGAGGGTCCCTGTCCGGTTTGTCTATAGGATAGTCTAGAGCAGGGCTGCCAAAGCAGTGCCCCCGACCCAATTTTATGCGGCCCCCGACCCGTTTGAGAAAATCAAGTAGTCGCAAAAACAATTATCACCCCTATATTTATTAAATTCCTCATTTGTACAATAATTAGGAACGCTCTACATCTAGTCACAGTATTTTGGAACTCCCCAACCATTGCATTTGAGTGACCTCCAATAAATAAATTCCTCACTGCAGAGATGAAAATACTGCACACCCATATATGAATGTTTGATTTATGGTGAAGTTACGGCCCCCAGCGACATTGTGATATGTGGATGGGGCCCCCTCAAAGAAAAGGTTGGGCACCCCTGGTCTAGAGCTATCTTTGCAGGAATTTTAACTATTTGAGAGGGACAAACGATGATTACATAACAGATGAACAGGTGGTCACCCTGAGCTTAGGGTTAGTAAGTGATATAGTAAGTAGTCATTATTATTACACAGTTCAGTGATGCTTGAATCATCTCATTAGGATTAGGACATAAAGTGGGACGCAAAGGTGTAGGGCAGAGTTTAGATAATAATGACCCAAGTCCAGTGACTTGCGCTGTAGTTCATGCGCTTTAACTCAGCGCTGCAGTGTGACTATCCGGCTACATTTATCGATAAAAACTATGCTAAGGAGACTTCATACTAAATATGAGTCATCGATATGACAAGGTGTATTCACAATAATGTGACTGAAGAAAGATTTCTCTCCGGGTGTCAAACGCAAGGACAATATTAGATAAAGCTTGATCCGATTCGCTTGCATTCCAGTTGCGCTCCTTCCGCGAGACCAGTGGTTGGGAGCAACTCCAAAAGCAGGCAAATAAACCAATTTTGGTCTCGGACGCTATCAATAATTTGTCACCGAGGAGCATAACGGCATCCTACATTTTATACTTCTTCTCCTAGACTCGGCGGGGTTATGATTATTAAAACTTTGCACCATGGGAAATGGTGACGCTGCCTTTCTGCATGTCTCTACGTACCACGCTGCCTGCCTTTATAGTCCCATATGCGCTCTCATAATCAGTAACATCGTCAGCAGTCACCAGATAATCTCGGTTAGCTGCTGCCTTGGCTCTCAACCCGATAACATGCAGTGGTGCAACCAGCCTTGAATAAGACGGGATAGAAAACAGGATATTATCTTACAACAGCATGACAGGGAAGCACTAGACCAAGTTTGGTACATTTGCCTGAACTCAGAATTGCTGAGCAGTGGAAGGGAGCAACTGGGATGCAGGCAATTAGATTGAACTTGATCTAGGGATGCACCGAAAAGAGGATATGTTTTAACATCGGGTGTGTCTGTTATCAAACTCGTGGGGTGCACAAGTTTTATTTTGATTTTCTCAGAAAAGACCCAGTCAACCAAAACTTTTCTAAGAAAAGCCTGTAAGGATTGGCCTGCTGTATGTGTAGCACTCACAAGTCAACAGAGATCAGATTGGTACCACATTGAGGCTAGCATCAGCTAGCTGGGCAGCCAATCACCTTCGATCTATATGTACCTCAATTACTACACTGTCAGGAGGAACCTTACTTGACAGGGTCAGGGTCAGGGACAGGGTCAGAGCTTTTTATAACACGACAAGTATGGCTTTAGGAGTATATACATTATAAAATGGCCCAGATTGTAAGTTGAACTCTCTCAACTGTAGACAAAAAATACCAGAATGCTTTGCGGTCTAACAATACCTGTCTACTGGAATAGTGTCTGAATACCATATTCCGTCTCTCAGAGCGAAGTGTATCGGTGCGTCCAGGTGGGTGCCTGTATGCTCTGAGAACGATACATCATTAGATGCGTACCATTTGCCGTCTCCTGACGACTGGTTAGCAATAACTTTCAACTCAAATTCTTTATCTGCAAAAATAACAGAAACGGTTGTATATAGTGAATCCATGCATTGACTAATTGACCCTCTTCAAAGATCACAGCTGGTCTGGACCTGAACATATTTAGACCTTGAAAGTCTTGACCTCAACTCGTCTGGACATAAACTGGTCAGGACCAAGTTTGACAAAATATATATCACATATTTACTTTTAATTTCCCTTACTCCAAGTCAAGTTGGATCTAGTTTGCCTGTTCTTGGAATTGCTCCTCATTACTGGTTATCCGTATAGCTGTTTAGCCATTTTTATACTTGCCCGGAATTGTCCAGGCATAAACGCAACTTTTTAGAGTGAGTGTTGTTTACCATTCAATTGGAAATTTCATTGTTCAACCTAGAACTCCGGTTGTAACAGCAGCACACGATAACAAGTTATACAAAAAAACATCAAAAAATTGCTTTGTTAAACTTTGTAATAATATTCAATGGAACAAATTTTAATTTGCTTTGTTCATGTATTTGGAATGGGTAAAATAAATTTAATTACATTGCTAGACTGAGCATTTATTATGTTTGGCATCACTGAGTTGTTGTGAGAGTACAATAGTATGAGAAAGTAGGCCACTATAATAAGATGACATTGAGGTCGCTTAAATATGGGTCTCAAAATAAGGGTGACAGTCAAGGCCTAAAGACCTACTATAATAAATAGCTATAGTAAATTGGAAAAACATCAATACCACTTCCATCCTATTTTGGTGAAAGAAAGATTGATTTCTAATTGAATGCACCCTGTTCTGCAATTAGCCCAGTCTCAACTCAATCTTATCAAAAATGTAAGGTCATTGCCCAGAGAAACAAGCTAATAACATATGTCATGTGTACTAAAAGTTAACACCAATGTCATTTTTGGAAATGCCTTCCATTTGACATGATATGTAAAACATCCGACCATGATTATCTTTTTAAACTTTATTGATATAACTTGGGGGGGGGGGACATGAGAGGTTTCAAAATAGCTATGGATGATAGGCCTATAACAACTTCATTGTTTGGAAAATTAATTCTATCCTTGTGACTGCAAGATCAAACAAGCAATATCTCGTTGGAGGCTAACAGTGGCATCAGCCACATCATCAACAGCTTACCCAGGTCATCACTCGATAACAGACAGCGCTACAGCGCCATCATCAAATCACAAACGTTGTCACAGTGTCTTAACCCAATCACAAACAGCGTTACATTGTCATCATCCAATCGCAAACAACTTTCCCATTCAGAATAATTCTGAATAAATTAAACTATCTTTCACTCACTTGTTGGCCACCGGTGGGCAGCACTGTTAAGAGGATGTGTCAGGTCTATAATCTTCTGGGCTCCATATGCAGCTGATAGACATAACATGAACAAACCAGCTACAATCTGCTTTACCTAAAAAAATGATTAAATGTGTTGTGATATTATATGTATATCTGCAAATGTAAAAACACATAGAATGCTGTTGTGTTCCCCTTTTCCTTCATTTTCATTATAATATTTGGCCAAATTTTTTGCCAACACTGTCTTCCAATTTAAAAAACAGATTATTTTAATGATAACAAAAAACTATATAATTGACACTGAGATCCGCTGAAGGAGGGTTATATGTAGTTTGAGTTCTCAAAGTGTGTCAGGATAGCTGGTAGAGGCATTCCATTATCTATCGCTTTTGTTGGGAAAAGTGGTTGATGGAGAAATGCCACTACCAGCATTCCCGGCCACCATTCGAGCAAAGCAATGCATTATTTGAATATCTCTACTGAGATACAACATACAGTAGTGCACGTACCACTGCACAGCACACAGGTCCTCAGCTAGGAACCATGAGTCAAGCGCTGTTTCGAGGCCTTCTCTAGTACAACCTCCTCATGGCTGGCCCCAGCAGCATGAAGCCATGAAAGATCTCAATCAATCTCATCGACCCCTCAGTGCATATTGTCAGTTTCGATGTTTTAACATAATCGGTGTGATTACGCTGTTGCGCAGCCAGGGAAGCTGCCAACTCTTCATTGTTTCAGTGCAACAATGTCCGCCCTATCACTCTCATGCTTGTACTCTAAGCCTAACCAGTGCAGGTAGGTTTGCCTTCCGTCAACTCATCGGCGCAAAGTCGCTATCGTCAAGGCACCCCCCTTGTGCCGTAGTACACTACTCAAGTTACCTTTGAATTGCAGGACAAAATAAATCTGCTATCGATACTAGGATCTCTAACGAACACGCAAACAAAAGATAACAATACAATATTAAATCTATCAACCCTCAATACAGACACAGTAGCCATGTAACATGACCAGTGGTTTTCTCTCATCCGGAAAACCTCCAGCAGCGTGAGATAGTTGCTGTGGAGAACACTAATTTAACAAGCAACTCACCATCTGCATTTTGATAGGTAAGGAAAGAGATCCTATGCCTCACTTCGATTCTGCGTCCTACCAGCTAGATGGCAGTATTTCGTCTCCCAGTGGAATTCAGAAGGATGCCCACAACTTTTAATTGCTCTATTATTAAGCTGATATTTCAGAGATTTTCATGAGCCTGGTTATTGATAAGTCGGACTGTGAACAAGCATGGTCACAGCTTAGTTATAATCTTTTAACTAACCATCTGAGTGCACTACATAATAATAGTACAAAGTAGTATCAGGGGTGTAGAGATTAATTACAAGGGGGTTACAAAATTATAGGGCAATCTACCTGATCGCTATGAAATAGGCTTACCTCTCTGGCGTAGACTATCAGACCACACCGCTGAATTTTTCATCTTAAATTTTAATAAATGATTTTACTAAAAGATTTCAAGCAGAAACCTTTTACAAAAGAAAACACAACCCCTAAATTAAAATGATTTTCATCCACTTGCCTCTACTTTATAATATAGACTAAGTTCCATTGTCAGTAAATTGAACTGTAGAATCTATAAAATTGTGGAATTGAATAGCTAACAACCCTAGTGATGACATTCCTACTCATTTGAGTAATAATAGTTAGACACTGATCCGGCACAGCTGGACATATTTAGTGTCCTGTCAAAGAGCGTAGAATGTCTTACACATAATGAAGCCATCAATGTTCGACTAACGATGGCAATGGCAATGGCGATGTTTGATCCCTGAAACAGCCGTATGGTTTCACCCCTGTCCCAGAATGATTTCCTAATACACACAAGGGGACAACACTGCTGATAAAACAAATAGCTTATAAATAGTATCATGTACTGTAAAACCCAAAATAAAGTCAATAAACTTTAAAATCAAGGTAAATTTTTAAATGGCACAGTAATATGGTTTATTATCCTTCTTGTTAACATAGAAAGTGACATGTAAGTGTGGAAGTGTATAGATACATTACTTTCAGAGGTTAATCTTTGAAATGGTCCAAAAGTGGTTTTAAGTGGTGGTGAATTATGAATATGTATGTGGTGACTTGTAACTAGAGAAATATACCTTACAAACACATAAATGAATTCCCTTATTAGTCTGGTGACTTCATAGCGAGGTTTGACAGTACATACCCAAATTTACGCTAATCATGTCACCGACAAGTTTTATATCTTTATACATCCTCCCTTGATGGTAGTTTTAGGTGGCGAAGATGTATCCTTGGTGTCAAAGGCATTCCCTCAATCATTATCAGATTTGGCAGCTCTCATCAATTTGAGTAATCCTGTCCGTCGGCCCATTTGACATTTAATAAGTCAGGAGATAATCATCCTAAAGCAAAGTGTCATATATCGATGTGTGATACAACAAATTGAGATCCACCAAGTAAGCATACACTAAGTCTAGTCTTCCTTTTTCTTTGAGCTGCTCCCCCCCCCCCCCCACTTGTGCATGCAGAGTTATCTGTAGAAAAGAGTGTCTCAAAATAGAGCCGAAATGGGTATGACAGGATCTAAAAGTGATCAGTGGTGTGTTAGCTATGCAAGACACGGTTCAGAACAAAAATAAAAAATTTGACTAATTAAGCTACAGGTCAGCTCTCATATTGTACAAGACAAGTATATACTTGTCTTTCGATCCCCCATCGATCATTAAAGATTATGGTATAACCAAATCATGCATATTGGATGAAGATATATTTGAGCATAGATTATGGAGCATGACAATGCTGAGGATATTTCCTCTCCTCCTAGTAAGGTGTGATGTGACATTCTTGATCTCACAGTCCCAACTCCCACTGATGCATTTTGACACAGAAAAAGGTTATCATAAAGGATCAAATATTAGCTAAGTTTATTTGAGCCACTAATGGATGAGTCAATGTTAACCAGCATGCACTAAATTTGGGTTACCTGATATCTGATGTTAGGAGGGAGAGTAAATGTTAGATGGCTTCAGGGTTAGCTACGTTTAGTGTGTCTGAAATTTTCTTCCTGTGAACACGGATTCAATCTGTATGGCTGGAATAGCCTTGTTTATCAAGAGAACCTGAATCAATTTACTAAGCATTTTGTTAAACTGCTTTGTATTATCGTTATCAGTTGACTGATTGTTTACTTGTCCTACCCATAAGGCATTGCGGTTGCAGTTGTGTCCACTTTTCCAAAGAGAGGATTAATCCTGAGATATACATAAGAAATAATAGTGTCACAGGACAGCTCCAAGACGGGGTCCTATTAAAAAGAAATTATGAAATAAACCTGAATATATAATCTTCACAGACAGGATTGACTGATTAATTAGACAAATAATCAAAAAAGATAATAAGCCATATACAGCAATAGAGTGTACTGCCTAACCTCACTGTGTACTCTTAGCTGTACCTGAAACTGAAGATATCATGGATATATACAAATTAATGTAGCTGAAGCAATTTATTGAGTTTTATGGTTGGAAGAACACTACTAGTTTTTGTGTCCTGTCAATAACAGACTTCATGATATTATCTTTATGTTGCAAGCGCTGAACAGATTCCGTCAACATCGTAATATTGACACTGCATATGATGATAATGAATCAAAATTTTATCTAACAGATTATCAGCACATGGATTCATACA
Source organism: Membranipora membranacea (assembly GCA_914767715.1). Taxonomy (NCBI): domain Eukaryota; kingdom Metazoa; phylum Bryozoa; class Gymnolaemata; order Cheilostomatida; family Membraniporidae; genus Membranipora; species Membranipora membranacea. The sequence goes on from OU612072.1 coordinate 21,743,692, forward strand.
GTGACTGTCTGGTAAGCTTGATAGTTTAATGAATCTAGTAATTCATATAGACCATACCTCAATCCATAAAAGTTATCTATCTAGGCCTGGAGTGATTTTGTCCCAACAGAGATATGGAGCTAAGATTGCAATACTTACTCGTAAGTTTCAAGTTCTACTTTCTACTTATTGAAATTTAAAACTTTGCTGTTATAGCCCTAAGTCTCCCTGTTATGTTGTATCATGATGATCAAGCCGTCCCATGTCACAATACATCTCCCATTTCGATTGTAGGTGTTCTGTTGTCTGAATATGGGCTCTACATTGTGCATGGATCAAGTCACTCGGCATCTTTTCGAACAGTAAGTTTCATTATCTTATCATTCAAATTTAGGCTCGCCAAGCATTAGCAACATGTATGCCGGCAATTATGGGACACATTGTTACCATGGTTTTGTCAGAGGGTGGTGTCACTACTGCCCTGATTTGATCACTGGGAACTTTTGTTGATCGGGCAAATTTTTACTTGGATTTTTTGGCAAGTTATACAGGTATTTTCCCAATTTCAAGATCTTCGGCTTTCCTGAACCAACCTGAAAATTGATAGTACACTCTTGGCAGATTATGAATTGAGTGATCCTAGTCGATGGATACTAGTTGCTGCCTTTGATCCTACATTTTATCACATGGATTTTAATATGCCAATGTCTCTCTAAGATAGAAAATCAGATTGTTCCATTTCTTTTTAAGGATATCTAAAGCTACATCATCGGACTTCATCACAACTTCTGACTATGGGAACGTCTACCATATGGAGGCCGATCAGTACAGACCAGGGTATGTTATATTTGCTGAAAGAAATGCTCTGAAAACTTCTGATGGAGTGAATACACAACTCCTCACGGGAAGCACAACTGATGGAGGTTACAGGGAAGGAAACCCAAACAGGTTGTCACCGCTGACCTTGATAATTACTGTTTAAGAAACTTTGACCGTGTATCACAATCGAGTTCGGTGTTCAGCGGTGTTTGCAGGCTTAAGGGATACAAAGATGGCCTTCCTGGTAATTTCCACGGCCCATGGTCAGTGATGAAGGATAGCTTGAACAGTAAGCAGCTTCTTGTTACCGATAGATCCAACAAAGCTGTGAGAACCGTTGATGTTTACATTGGAACTGTAGGCACTTTTGTCAAGTCAGACTTGTTCATATTCCTAAGGTACATGACGCAAAATCAAGACGGTGATATTTTTGTTGCAGCTTTGGATAGCACATTTTATCGCATCACATACGGCGACAGGAAAGTCACACTCGTAGCCGGCCCACCTACGCAGGAAAGGGGCCATAGAGACAGCAGCCTACTAAACTCTTTGTTCAGTAGCCCATTCGATTTTATTTTCATCGGACGAAATACTTTACTCGTGGCTGACCTTGGAAATAATAAACTTCGACTACTGGATTTTCAGTTAGACAGAGCGACTACATTGGATATCTGCTCGGGATGTTTGAATAGACCAGGGTCTTTCTTGCTTACCAACACCTCACTGTATATTGGACAATACCAGAAAATTCAGCAATTCAGATGTGAGTTTGAAAGAAGCCTTGCATTTCTCACCTTTCTCACCTAGTGCCCCGTGTTCTGGGATGGGTGGCGGTCCTGCAGGGCACCAAGTTCTATCAGAGAATGCCATCTGATTCTATCATCAACATCTTCATCTGAGAGGCCCCCTCAGCATGTCATCCTTCGCTGTATCCATCCATCTTTTCTTTGGCCTCCCTCTCTTTACCTTTCCCTGTATTCTCATCTCAGCAACCATTCTAATATCTTCCTCCCTATCTCTCCTGCGTACATGTCCATACCATTGAAGACGTCTCCTCCTCATACCTTTTGCAATCGCTTCTATTTTGGCCTCCTCCCTTATACTCTCATTTGTTTTATGCTCTTCCCAGTCTATATTATAAATGTGTCGGAGCATCCTCATCTCAGTTGCACTTATCTCGTCTTCTTGTCTTTGAGTCAGTGGCCATATCTCATTTCCATACATCAGTGTAGGTTTTATTGCCGTCTTGTACAATTGAACCTTGAGCTTGGTGGGAATTTTCTTATCGCAAAGCACTCCTGTCAGCTCTCTCCATCTATTCCAAGCCTTCTCTATCCTCTTTGCAATTATTTCTATTCCGCATCCTCCCTCTTGATCTATTGTGGTTCCCAGGTATTTGAATGTTGATACCTGCGGCAGAGCAGTTGAACCTTCTCCATCATACTTCTGAAAGAAGCCTTGCATATTCATTCAAAAATCTTCCAGCTCATTTTCATTTTCCCACCAAATAAAACGTTTCCACAAGCGGTGGTCTGGAAAAAGCATTTAATTATTTTGGTTTCTTTCAGATATTGTGATGCCCACCATCACACCGGAAACTATCACAACAACCACTAACACGCTAACAACTTCTACTCCAACAACTACCACACTGACATCTACCACACCAACAACTACCACACTGACAACTACCACACCCACAACGTTCAACAGACTGTCTTGCCGGGACAGAAATATCACAGTGTATATAACATCACCAGAGAAGCTTGGGTCAGTACGGATAACTCCGGATATTGTCGCTGAATTAGCTGTCGGTAATCATGTGATACGTAATGGCACATGTACTGTGCACATCCGAGTTATCACTAAGGGTATGTCTAAGATCTGATAACCTACATTGAAATTCATTGAGAGCGCTATCCGCTATCACGTTTGTTATTGCTTAAGATGTAGAAAATGGCTAATCGTAAGTGGTGTTAGTGTTGTCTCTCATATCATTACCTGTCGAGTGGGACAGAGAGCCAATACCAATACCTAGACGTACCAAGATAGAGGTAAACTAAATTATTTTCAGTAGACTAGGGTGTGTTCTGGCTTTAGTTCTCCCCCGCCCAATCATCCAATCAGAGCCAACCAGTGTTAGAAGTGGAAAATATGAGGAAGGGGGATGCCAACCAGGCCAGGTGCCCGCCTAGGCCCCAGGCGGTGGCGGGGCCCTGTGGTGATTACAAATGAATATGTGTTTCATTGCATTGGTAATGGTTAGGATATATGGGAGGGGGGATGCATCCTCCTAGACAAAGTAAGGGGACAAAGTAAGGGGACACCGTCCACCCCCCCCCCTAAATTCTAACACTGGAGCTAGCACATCGGTTATAATTCTACGCCAGTTGGAAAGCAACTAGTTGTATTGCTTGCTGCTACCTCGATCTATTTAAGTGCAGGTTTCATGTCCAAAAAGATATAAATGACTCACCCATTCATCATATAATGTAGCTAAACATATTTGGTATCAGATCAAAATTATCTAACTCAACGTATTGTGGCTGTCTTATTTCAGGAACTTCCTTTGAATCTAAATCATGTCCGAAAGTATTGAGAAGGGTTGTCTCCCCTGGTAGCGGATTAGCTGCACAGGATTTCACCAGAGGGCGCTACACATAGATTGGAACTGCCTGTTGGAGTGAACAGCTACCATATTTTCGGAAGCAAGAAAAACTGTACACTAAAAATGGAAATCAAAGGTTACAATCCTGACCACTACATACAGATTTAGGAATGTGGTAAAAATTTAGCCTCTGCTTTTGTCATTTAAATCATGCGGAGATTTTTAACTTCCCTTATTGTACCATGAAGGCATAACATTGCTCTGTTTATTGCCCTAGCTCGTATGAAAGTTAGTGAAGGCCTATCAATTTAGACCTACACATTGGCAATGAAATTTATGACTTGTGACCAAAGTGCTATCTGCTTCTATCAGGCCAACATTGAGGCTATAGAGTGATTGGCAAAAGATATGTTCATGTTGATCGAACTCTTATCTGTCTAAACTTTTAATGTTTTATCTTTAGATCACTTGTTAGTGAGACGAGTTGAGTTCATCGCCGACTATGAGATAGAGTGCAAGTTACTTAGTGATAAACTAGAGAGAACCACCATGAGCAGCGTCGCTAACAGTAACACAAACCAGATAAGGGAGATATGTGAGCCAGGTGAGCATTTGTTTTCTCAGTCAGTATCAGTATTGGATATGACCCGACAGCCATTTTGTTGAACTTAAAAGGCTTTTTCAGATGAATTCTGGGATACTGCCGCTAAATCTGGTACAATTAGTTGAATTTTTTATGTTTTTGTGATGAATGCCTACTATTGTGGAATGCCTCCAGCCAACATTTTCAGTGCAAGAAACCATGAAAAGCCCATTATACAAAACTATATGGAGAATCGAATTGAAAACTTATAATTTAGTATAGCCAGCTGTTTTTGTTACACATACACACAGAGAAAAGTTAGAATTAAAATGGCTCTTATTAAAAGTCAATAGGCATATTAGAGTCAAATGAAGGTGATGTTGATTCTCAGATAGTTCCCCCACTTCACCCTTAGAATTAATCAAATAAGAATCATATTTTAGATTTAATTTTACTCTTAAACCACCTTTGCTAGTTTCAAAAGACTGTTGATTATTTCAAAGTATCAAACCACAGCTGATCGTTCTTCAATTGGCAGGTCATCTTAGAGTCAAAGTAATTAATTGCAAGGGTGAAGTAGGGGAACTATGTCAGAATCAAAACAACGCTTTTTTTTTCTGTGTGTAGGCTATGCTTTGTATCAGGGAAGATCAAATTTAAAATCAAAGCGTATATGCGATTTCACCAACATAAACTTAAGGCTAAACCTGACACAGGGCAATCAGATTGTTCGGCCTCTAACCTGCAGAATCTCTCGCCTCACCTGGCACATTAACATGTTTATTTAGCATAAGATTTTCTCTCCTCTTCGTACGAACATCAAGGCCCAAACCCCAACCAAACATATGGTACTGGAGATAACCTGCAAGTAATATGTTAATGCCACACACACAGTGGTGATCAAGTTAGGTGCAGTTCTCACCCTCCACTATTAATTAGATTGCAGCCCTGTTGTCGGGGCTCAAGCTAATCTAAGCTGTAAGAACAATACCCTGAGAGTCACCTGGCCCACCGATGTAACATTCAATGGTGCAGTCACAGAAATACCTGATGATCTGCGTCAAAGACTAACAGACAGACTTATCCGTGAGGGGAAGTATCCTATACTCAGTCTGGTTGTGGTCACAAAGCTGCCTCCGTGAGTATTTTATGTGGGTTAAAATTGCTATCTCTCTGTCTGAAGACAGAGAAATAAAAGTGCCTTAATGGCGCGTCTGACATATTTATTAGGCCCCAAGTAGCTCTCAGTGTGTAGGCAGGTTAAGGCACACCTAGTGCATCAATTGAGCTCAGTAGGCGGTAGACTGCAGCGGGATTCAAATACAAGATCCCCAAACACTTGCGTCTTAGGGTCCGTAGTTTCACATTGAGGGGCAAATGATGAGGATGTTGGGTGTTGTTGATAAGGGAATGTCGTTGTGAGTGATCCGAGAGAGTTTGAGCACTTTAAGGAAAGTGATTAATGCTAAAACTTTTATCCACCAATAAAAGTCAAACAATGGAAATAATCAAAACAACATCAAGGGGGAGGGGGGCTCTGGCAATCGACCGTTCACTGACTTAAATTGTGCTACCTGTTTGAGCCATCTAGTTGCCTCTCTCCAGATCATGCCAAGTATACTGAACATTGACATCATTGCCATTGTATTTATAGCATAGTCCACCCGACTAAGACGATGAGAGGGGCGTACGCCAGGATTGTACTAAGCTCTACCTGTCTGCAAGATAAAATATACGAGGAGTTAACTGACACCTGTATAAAACTATAAAAATAATATTAATAATAATTACAATAATAATATGATAAATCTTATTCATGAAACGCTTAACAAAATTGTTAGAAACAATGATATCTAAGCCTTGTATATGAGAAGCGAAGCTAATACTTATACAACTGGCAGTCAAGTTACAAGTAAAAGGTACCATAAGACATTAACCAAATTGACTGGTGCAAATAGATAAGGTCTTTACTAACATGAGGACATTTTATATGAACTATCAGATTATAAAATTAATGGACGAAAGCAGTATGATTCTATTCTAAGGCAACTTTATTTTTTGCGTGGCTCTGGTTATGTGATATGTTTGATACAATTTTTTTATAATTGCTAATTTTTCCATTTGTTATTGAAAAAGTGAGTTTCTTGTCACCCGGTCTTGTCATGGCTTTATGCATTATGAAGACTCAGGGTGCAAATGTCAAGTTTGAAAAATAATCATTATTATTAAGTAATACCTAGCAGTAGTTTCGTTTACTTGTCATTGTTTGGATTAGACCAGTTAGCTTTGGTTGAAGGTTGACCTGAAACATTCTTTGCTAACATAATTCCATCGCGTTTGATTTAAGTGATCGAGTCCTCTGACATGATTCACTCTCAGCAAGAGATAGACATAAATACTTGTGAGAAGGGTGGTGGGAGACGGGCAGATGTTCCGTAGTTATCAATGCCAGCAAAATTGATGCATAAGATATGTGGTAGTGTGTTAGCAATCAAACAAACAGAATATGGTAAAGCTGCAGTTGAATAAATTATTAAATTTTGGTGTTTTGATATTGATACTATATTTAAGAGTTGCCTCCCCTTTCCCTGATGTTGTATCGAACATCACGATTTAAAATTTGCCTATGACGAAAAAATTATTCGTTACATTATTTTGCAAGGTGGACAATTATCTGTTCTCAGTTTTAAAATTGGCATTCTTTATACACAGCATGTAGGAAAAAATCTGATATGTAACCCCTTATTAATCAAGTATCATCATAATCAATTCCTAACAGCATTTTACAATTTTTAGTTAGATCTCTTTATAATGGTTCTTTTTAAATGGTTGATTATAATCAGATGTCATATCACTCGCCAAATCCTGAATCATGGGCGGCGAAATTTAGTTGCTTTAAGGGTTAGGCCGCAATGACTGAGCCAGTTTGCTCTCAGTTTGCAGGCAGGTCAGAGCACACCCTGGGGCCAACCAAACCCCAGTAGTCAATGGACTGCAGTGGATTCGAACCCACGACCGCCATCACTTGCGTGCTGAAGGGCCAGGGCTCTAACCATCTGAGCCACCTCCTTCTCCTTCAATGTTGATATTATTATGAATATACTTGGGCGCCGATATCCTTTGTTTTAGGGAGTTCTTCTGCTCTGTCCATTTGTGTACTATTCGGCTGTGAGCACTGGGATCTCTGTTCTCAAAGGGTAATTGACACATAAGTCTTTGGTAAGGTGTATAGATTTATTTATGTGCATATCGTGACTAATTTATATCCATGTCAATTTGTCAATTTGCTTATATTAATGTGGTGGAAACCTGCCCTTCATACCCTTTCTTAAATTTTATTGTCTATAAAATGATCTTTTCTTGGAGTACAATTTTCACTGATCTATTATTCGCATTGAATGAAGTGTTAAAAAGGCGTTCTCCTCTTTATCTTGTTTCTGAAGACTAAGTGTGCAGCAGCATTCCCTCTGACATCCACAGAGAAATCAGTGATAGATCACTAATTTTCAATGCATCGCATGCGACCACAATAATTTATGATCCGGACCTTAGCGAGGAGTTTTTCTGACCAAGATGTTTGACATTGACACTTTGCAGTTTTTCGCTACCTTGTATGTTGTCGGTTCATGTGATCGTTTTCCGAATTGCCTGGCACACTACTTCATGTTAATTTCCAGGGGAAACCATAACACATTTTCTTCTTGTTCAGGAGTTATCTTCTTATTTATCGTATGGAGACAACTTTCAGTAGATATAGGATTTTACATTCATCGGTAAAGATTAAAAACAACACTCTCTTTATTGCCACCGTAAACTATGCTGTTTATATTGTGATAGCTGGCTTTAAGCTTACCAATTTGAATCTTATATTAGTCATTTCTGCTTGTCTTTGTGATCTCTAGTAATCACCTGTTTTAGTTTACCCAGTAGGAGGGTACACACCATTTTTAAGCACCATACTAGGCAGGCTCACCTCCTCCTCAATCAGATCTGTCTTAATATTTTGGTAAATCTATCACTCTTACAACTCAAGTGAAAACTACAGGGGGCTGGAACAATCATACTTGAGAGCTCCTCCGTTGAAATTTGAAACCGGCCCTTCCTGAAGCACCTATTGACTGGTCTTGAACAGCAAGATCGCTAACTGATTGCACCATTTTCGCCATCTCAACCTTCCTGACACCAGCTGACCAGATGACTGCAATTTGGACTGAATATGTTTGAAAAGTTGAGGATAGGGGACCCCCCTTCCCGCCTCGAGAGACAATGACGTAAAAATATTTATTTTTCATTTTTATTTTTTATGGATTTATATGGTAAATTAATTGATATGGCCACACCTTGTTGTTTATAAGTAGCCTGTATATAAGCTTAATCAAATTGCTGAGAAAATCTGCTGATTATTCCCGATCTGCTGATTGATGGCTTCTTAACCGCCTGTGCTCCATCCCTGATATCGCAACATTGACATAAGATAGATAAAATCTCCCACTGAAAGAGTTTTGAAAACATGACAATTTTCTTATAACTGGAATTTATTTCTCACGAAACATAGTAGGTAACTTTTCAATAAACATCTCTCAACTGCTCTTACCTTTCTTAGACCAAGTTTGGTCCATTTTCCTGCATTCAGACATTCTCTCAGTCCACTGGCCTCGCCACAGGAATGGAAGGGAGGAGACAATGGGATTAAACTTTATCTGCACCTTTCTAGGCTAACTAAAATCAATATCTGATGATAACCAATATTCTACACTGAATACATTCACATTTGGTTTGTAAGCGTGATTTGTGACTGAAATAAAATTTGCTTGGTGCCTAGACAGAGGGAATTGAATGGGTGATCGAATGTCCCACAGACAGGAAGAGGAAGTGAGAATTTCCAGGTCTGGCTACACACTCCAAAATACTACCTTCCAAGCGCCGAAAACAAGCGTTGGTCTGATATGGCATAAGCTCTCAGTCCAAGCACAATGGTTGGATTTTCCCTTGGGTAAATTCTGATCATCCAATAAGTTTGTCAACTTGTCAACTTGATCTCTTTATAGAGGCTATTTCATGATTTTGTTTTTTGGGGATTGGAGTGGAGTGGAGGCCATTAAAACATGAAGCTGATATCAGCTGACCTTGCGATGTGCTTAAAACTGTATCACCGTGTGATCCAAGTTACAAGGGGCTACGCCCTCAGATCTGAAGTTTTGCCGAACCAATCAAATTCAAACTCCACTGGCATCCACAAAGCCGACATAACTCAAAGTCACACTTAGAGAACAGTGGCGCATAAACATTGTTTGAGGTAGGATTAGAAATTCTTAACATTCTAATTCCAATTTATTACAGTAATCTATCTAGATTTCAGTATACTGCCACTCTTAGTCTGTAGGTGTTTTAATCCTATTTTTCTCAAAGTTGAAAACAATTCCTTAATAAAATGGAAGCTAAGTTACAATGTCCGATATACTTTCTTTTGAGATACTTTTGAGGTGATTGGCAAACAATATTCTCCCAGCTATCTGTGTTTAGTATATTATAGCCTCGGCCCCATGTCAGATATGCCTCTAGATCAAGTACAAAGTGTGCCAGCAACCGGAATCTAGAGGGGATAACTCTCTTTCTACAATTAGAAAATAGCATAATTGGAAAGTTGTGATGAATGAGGACAGAGCCTTTGGATAGTGTATATGCGGAAACTTTTAATTATGACAAATCTATTATAGATTTGACAGTTAGATAGGTGTTGATGAGGAGTTTACAATGTTCTTTGGATAAACGCCATAAAACCTTGATTTCTCACACCCCTGTTCAAAAGATAATTATGTAAATTTTAATAATTCTGAAAGCTTATAGTAATACCACATTAAATCTTTAACTTCCAGGTAGCACAGCGATTTAAATTTAAATAGAGAGTTGTAGCATCAAACCATTAGCCAGTAGCTTTGCATGGAGTTATATGAGCTCTGAAAATGTAGGGAGTATCTTCTTCCCGAGCGATCCGCCATTAGTGATGACAAAAGTTGACCCTGACTAATCCGGTGCCTTTAAAATCTAGCTGATGCCAAAACTCTCTATTAAAATTTTTGACTGGTGGCTCTGCTGGGCAAAGCCCAGCTGTGTCAGCAGTTGTCTAAGCTTGATGGGGGAGTGATCATTTATCTATGCTCTTTGGTCTTTCTTGTAAATATACACATGCTAACATTCAGACAAGTTTAAAGAGCCCAGACAGTGTTTTTCCAGGTTGATGTTTGGTTAGGAGTTCAGGAAACAATGTATCGCCATGGTCATCCTATAAACTGCGGAAGTCTTTGGACGATGTGAAGGCCAACTTCTTGGTGATGTGACAATGGTACTGTTGTTTGTTGGAATCAAGAGGAGTTCTTCTTATAAAACTTCGACAAACTTTTGTGAACTGACTTATTCTATCTCTGGAAAGACGATTCTGTCGTCACCACTTGACCCGAAATGGTCCCTTCATCACAATTTTGATAATTGTTCTTAGTAACTTGATTATCCCAACTATTAATAAGTATTCAATTACGATTCATCAACAAGCTCATTACCAGAAACAAAAACATCTGATTATTTTCCCCCCCTCTATAGAATATTCCCAGGTCATCAAGGGGATTTAGTGTAGACTTGTAGAGCATCAATGTGATAAATGTTTCAACTTTTAATGGTTGTGTGGTGGCAAGGCTCAATGAATCAAAAGCCAACAGCTATTTCTGCTATTGATACGCCCAAACATCAACCACTAAGCTGAGACACTGAAACAGCCAGGTTTAAATAGAGCAACTTAACTATCGTGTAGACACGGCCAGTCCAAAACATGTTAGCCGTAACTGAGATCCTTAACATCTGCTATAAAGCCATACCAAATGAATCCACTCACAATTATCATTATGGAAACTGCTAGACGCAAAATGACCAATTGTAGGTAAAGCCTTTCAATTTGGTATGGAAAATAAGATTTTTTCTTTCATATTATCCAAATTGTTACGGAGGAAATATATGGGTGTGCTTTACACATTTCCCATCGTAAGTGATGATAAACGCCAATGTAATATATTGTATGGCAGACAGGGTATTTGCCTTAATTTCTAACATGTCGGCAATGTGTAGAACAATGAGTTGTATGTTTGTCGTATATATGGTATATATGGTATATGGTAATGATATATGGTATATGGTATAGGTATATGGTATATGCTCTACTTTATGGTAACACCTGGATAATTTGTGACCAATTACATTGATCTGTTTCAAAATCGATAGAGTTAAATAATTTTGTTTATCCTCATCAGTTGCTATTAACCATTATAATTTGTGTGAGAACAGTCCAACCAATCTGTATTATCATGATCTATTGTAATGCAGCCGATAATTTGACTATAATCCTTACCAGAGAGTCTTAATCTAGTGCATAGATAAAAAGCCTGGTGTAGAAACACTTTGTCAGTGTGTAAATATCAGACCCCACCAGAACTAAATCTGATCCTCACAATTCGTAGCTAATCCCCTGAGCTTTGTTAGAGCCTGACACAATACAACATTTGAGAAACATACTAGAGTATTGCTCTTCTTGAAACGCCTTCATAAACTCCAATATAATTATGATAAAAATGCTTCAGTTTTGCTTGTCATTTTGAATCCCTTAATAAAATGCCAAAATAATGATTAAGATATTACACAAGTGTTTTAATACCCCGCAGAACTTATCCCCATGACAACTACACTCCATACAAGGTGTTACCAGGTTGTAATGGTATATGGCGTGGTTACAAGCGTGGCATATCTGTGGTAAGATGGATGAAGGAAGGCTTCACTCTCACTGAGAGACACTAAGCAATAAAACCCGAATGTGCTTTGAGATTGGTATCACTTAAGTGTTCTTACTCGATCAGACAGCACGTGTTTTTGCAGACAGAAGCAGTCGGTATTCGTGATAAAAAGACTATCCAGCAGTTAACACAAGTTTGAGGTACTTGACACTGATAGAAACTCTAGCAGATCTAGCAAGGCTGACAGAAATACCAGAAGTTTATTACCAGTTGTAAAAGCAAACTCAATCATGTAAGTAGGAAGAAGTCTCCTTAGTATTCAATAATCTCTTCATGTTTTAAGAACATAGATATTTTCTTTTAATTCTGTTTGTGATTATGGCAATTCAATATGTAGGAATTATTGGATTCTAGTATCATTGCATTTTGAATTTCTGCTTCTTAGATTTATATTGAACAGTATTTGGCTCCAAGATAAGCTTTTGTCTTGCTATACCATCAAGTTAGTGAATTATCATGGCTCATGGTCTAATACAATTCTAGAATGTCATTAAAATGCTACATTTCCCTACATTTCTGTGGTCATGTAAGGGTAGCCCAAAAAGAATTGTCCTTCTAAAATCCTCATGTCTAGCATCAATCGATCATAAATGAAATATTTTAACAGGAGGTGTATCAAACCTGCCTTGACCAAGTGATCAATAGTTACCAAACAGCCAAATATTTCTACGACAGTAAACAAAATTTTTTATCATCCCGTAATTGTGCTTTTCTGATCCCTGCTCAAGGGCATGGTGATATTTTGATCATATCAGCGACCAGCTATGAGAGATTTTCTTATTATGGTGCAGTGCCTGTTATCATAATTGACTGTTGTTGTGGCGGTCTCCTTGGCAACAAAAAATCAATGTCCCAACATAATGTTTACCTGGCGACTAATTTGCAAATGGACACTTAAGCTCTCACTTATAGGGATTAAGACATCTTTAAAATGTCCTATGGTTTTATACTACAAACAGCTTTGAACTTGAAAGGTTTCATACCACAACGCACCTGGCTACATCATAATGTCTAAAGCTTGGTACCCAGCAACAAGAGACCTTAGGAAGATTTGCAAAATCGTGCATGGAAAGTAGCAAAAGAGGCGAGCTTTGTTTTATATTTCCTTGACACACTCAAATTTTTTCAGATTTCTTGCGCACATATTTCCACAGACACGAAACCATTGGGCTGGAGATTTTGTTGGATAGTCGAATTAGGTTTTAGAAATATTGTGTTCCTGCTAAGTTGTTCAACTCTATTTGCCCTGCAAACTCTGCAAATTAATCCGATTAAATCCTCAGTTGGGATATTATTCGCAAGGCTAATGCCTGTTATGTAGGTCAGAAGTTGGTTAAGTTAAGTTTGAGCGGAACTAAATCATTGCCCTATTTTAAGGCAGAGGCGTACATGTCACCATCAACATTGTCACTGATGCTGGACACTTGAGTCTGTCAGGACTCTGTCACCTATTTTGACATTGTTATACCCATTCATCATCTCGTCTGTCATTGATAGAAGTAGCAGAAGAGTAGTGGGTAATGGTTATTCAGTCATCGAGTGTACTCTTAGATTGTTAGGAGAAAATTTGTTCAAGCTGCTTGTATCCCGTATTGAATTTTCGCTGTTTTTCCATTAAGGATCAATCAACTGCAAGCCAAAAAATTACCAATAAATTTAATTCAGTAGCGATTAATTATCTTATCATTAACTTCAAAGTTGAGATTGAAGCAAAATATATAAAACAATGTTTTATATAACCAATAGTTTGGCTATATTTGTATTGTTTTGCTATTCGGCTGAACCTCAAAAACCATTTCAGATTGAGAACTGACCAATAACCTAGCACTTTTCATGTTTGTTGTGGTTATACATTGAATGCAAGAATGAAGTTTTTGGTTTCCTGTGGAGAGCCAAGGATATAAGTTGCTAGTGCAATAAATTACTACATTTTAATTGTAGTTTGCTGTATGCCCTTTGTAGTGTGTTGTCGAAAGTTTATTCATCCGGAACTTGTTTTTGAGCCAACTTATGCTATGCAATATGTCATATGGGTTGAACATCAACTCATCATCTATAAGATTCTCTTTCCGGTCCGGTCCGATCCCAGCAACATCACCTTTTACCCAATTCCAAATTAGCTTAAAATATTGGCGATTATTCAAAATAGTTGTATTTTATTTATGGCAATGTCCCTGAATATTGATTGAATAATTGATTTGACTTCTTTTGTTTTGTTTTTAGTATGCAGAGAATCACGTGTTTATTTGTCGCTGTTGTCGCCATGGTTGCACTGACATCTGCACTAGACCACCAAGTTGGTGAGTATTTTTCTTCAACATCAATTAGCAGAATTATTATATTCTAGTAGATTAAGCTGTGGCTCCTATGATGTCTTTATTTTTCTGGTTTATGATGCAGACAGCAGAGCAAAAAGCTCATCTGGTATAATATTATGCAAGACCATGACCCACTTTAACAAGTGAAAAGTTTTTTCATTAGTGATGGTCCCTGTCTGAGTTTATGCTTGAAATATAATGCAGCAGTGATGTGATAAAGCAACTGCCTGGATTACATGTGGCTGTCATATGCTTCCCTAAAGCCTTAGCCTATTGTCAGCGTAGAAACAAGTCTATAACAGACTACTGCTAACATTTGTTGGTCAATTACTACCAATCCTTTTTATAATTGAGAGTCCTGCTAACAAATATTGTGTTATTTTCATTACAGTTGATAATGGTTGTGCCTGCTTTGAGAAAGGAAATTATTACATTCCAAACTTGAGTGATGGTTGCAGATCTTTCTATCAGGATACTCTCGTTCCCAACCCCACCCGTCACATGCTCAACTGCCCTGACAACACTATCTTCGACTACCGACTCTGCACCTGTGAGCACGCTCCACGAGCATTCTGTCCTACCGAAGAGTTCTGCTTCCCATCTAAATAAATTTAAGTCAACTCTAGAGTACACTTGTTAAGAACATCGCAAATGTCGAAACTTTAGTAGTATGGCTATGCTAAACAAGAATAACATCATTCGGTTTCAACAGTGACCACAAACCAAAGGATACTATTTATTTTTAAAAAAAACTTTTAATTTATGCTCAACATTGAAATTAAATTTCGCAAAAATCTTATTTCTTTTCTTTTTCCATCGTTGATCTTATTCAGGTCACCTCTTCACTATTTTCAACATCAAAAGAAAATTTCATAATTTGATTCCTATACTGGCTCCCATTCTTGCAGTATTATTTTTTCAATCTATTATTGTTCACTTTTAAATAAAACGATCTAAGCAGGCAAGAGATTAATCTCAAACTATTTCAGTATTGTCGGATCTTTACAGCTCTCTAAATATGTGGCAAATTTTGGCAATTAGTTCTGTCGTGATGACATGTTCAATTGAGAAACCTGTTTTCTGGGCATTTTGCCTGTTTATCTTGTGTGTAACTTCAACTTTAATGTAAGTTGATGATACCAATACCAAACACTGAAGTGTAATAGTTGCTATAATGAATACTGTAATGCAAACACGTTCCCACTGTTGGTTACGGCCATGTTATAGAGATTACCTTTGCGCCCTTCCCATATGCTCCAATTTTCATTCTAATATCCACCCAGTCTAAGTGCTCAGACGGCAGTATATGAGTGTTTGATAATCTGGACTGATATACACTTAGTCAGCCAACAAATGTTGGTTTGGGGTCTGTAGGTTTCGGATATATTAATTCTAAATGCTTAGAACTTTTGGTGAAAATTAATAGATACAACATGATGAGAAATATGGTGCTAGGAAATCTCTTGGAAAGATGTTTGATCAGCATTGTTACAAAGGTGTCCAAAGTGTCGGCACAGTTAAATATGAGCAGCTGCTTCATAGCTCAGCCTTTTTCCCTATAGCCTTAGTTTGAATCAAGGTATAGCTGGTATGCGCTGTACTTTTGTTCGTAATGTCGTCATGCCGCTATAGACTGAACCTAGCATATCTCTCTGACAGAACATGATAATTTACTGAGGTATCAGCTTAGTGGTGAGGTCAAGGAAGGTCAAATTAGGTCATGAATCGTGTGCGCACCGACAAGATTGATTGAGCTGTTGAATATTAATTGTGGAGACAGAGAAGCAACGCAGCAATGCTGTAGATGGACCACGTCATAACTCTGGCACCAAAGTAAACCTCAATATGCCAACGCGCCAGAGTATGCTTTGAGTACCAACAGGGCCTGGCTACTAGCAATCAGCAGT
This sequence comes from Membranipora membranacea, assembly GCA_914767715.1. Lineage (NCBI taxonomy): Eukaryota > Metazoa > Bryozoa > Gymnolaemata > Cheilostomatida > Membraniporidae > Membranipora > Membranipora membranacea. The sequence continues at coordinate 21,759,741 of OU612072.1, forward strand.
CTGCTTTGTGAGTGGAACCAAAAACCCCTTACACTTGTTAGTAAGAGATGGGAACTTCAACCAAAACAGCTAACTTCTGCCGCTGCTGTGGTTAGAATAGGGTGATCACCCAAAAGGCCACTGCCAAAAAGCACTGGTCATAAGGCCACTTGCCAAAAGGCCACTGGTCATAAGGCCACTGATCGAAAGGCCATTGCCCAACAAGCCACTGGTTCAATGATTACATAATAGAAGTCTGATACCAACTTTCCATTGACATGTTTTTTGGGCCCGTAAAACAAAATTCTAGCTCTTGATATGCCATTATTATCAATGGTTTTATATTTCTACTAACTGATTCCGATTATAGTAAGGTTAGAAAAGATCCACCCACCCTTTACAAATAATTATTTTAAATGAATCCACTCAGAAATCTTCTCACACATTTTTTCTGCACTGTAACCCTTAATTAATACATTAAAATGTATCTTGATGGGCTAATTAAAGTAATCACTGAGAAGAGACAGCGGCATAGCTTTTATGATTTTGAAATGCCACATGCCAAGCACGAGTGTGTTGCATATCCTACTGGGAACAACAGAAAAAGTCAGCGATAAGTAATAGCGACCAAGTTGAGTCGATCGGGTTTGTTGGTCATCAATAATAAAATGCATGCGATGTATGCACAGATAGATTTTGGCAGAGGCTTGTTTGTTCACAAGACAGCTTAGTTTTTGTTTAGTATCAGATCCGATATACCCTATAGGAGTTTAATTTAGCTAGAGTTTAATTTCGGGATTTGAACCCAGGGCATAAATCTCCATCTGATTGCAAGGCAGACACTTAGACCACTACACCACCCATGCGTAGGTAGGGTGTATTCCTGTATAATTGTAGATTGTTTATGAAACTATGGTGAGTGAGTTTAATTTAAGATACACTAAATTTCACAACCTAGGCAACAACAGAAAAGCGAATCCTAAATGCCGCGAAAACTAAACTCCTATAGAGTAACTATGTAATCAATATGGTACACAGGTACACAGGTACACAGGTACACAGGTACACAGGTACACAGGTACACAGGTACACAGGTACACAGGTACACAGGTACACAGGTACACAGGGTGCATTGGGTAAAAATGATACTAAAGATCTTTCCATATGAATGATTGACACATTACGGATTATGCTCATTACAGAAAAAAAAACGACACTGTCTCTTCTCAGTGCGGCATTGTGCTGACTGTTTGCTTGTGATGACTTTAATTTACCCATCAAGATAAATTTTAATTTAATATTTGGGGGTTACGGTACAGAAAAAATGTGTGAGAAGATGAAGATTAGAGGATGGGTAGGATCGTTTCTAACTGAAATGGGAATCAGTGAGTAGAAATAAAATATCATTGAGAAATGGCATATCAAGAGCTAGAGTTTTGTTTTACGGGCCCATAAAACATGTCAACAGAAAGTTGATATCAGACTTCTATTCTGTAACCATTGAACCAGTGACATTATAGACAGTGGCCTTATGACCAGTGGCTTTTTGGCCAGTGGCCTTTTGGGTATCGGCCTTTTTTGCCAGTGGCCTTATGGGTAGTGGCCTTTTGATCAGTTGCCTTATGAAGAGTGGCTTTTTGGCCAGTGGCTTTATGGCCAGTGGCTTTTTGGCCAGTGGCCAGTTCACCTTCAGGGCTACTGCACTTGCAGTGCAGGGCCATTGACCACTTGTGAATAACGAGCAGGCCTAAACGATTGCGTTATCTTTCGACCACCATTCTCTGTCAAACAATTTGAATGGCAAACCATTTCAAGCTCACATTAGAGATTTCATCTCGAGAGTGTGTATTTATTCTAAGATTTTATGACCAAACTGTACAATGGCAGTTACAAACACAAAGTTTCTAATCACAATTTATAATCATTTACTATCTACGTAAAATAGATGTATTTCTAATGTAAGGTTTGTAAAATATGTTTACTAAAGCCTGTGATCTCTTACTTGTAAACATATTAATAGATACTAGGGTATGTTCATGCCCTCATTAAATTTGAGTTATTTGTGACCAAATGACCAAAAATATCCAATATCATACAAGCAGATCGCACAAACTCTGGTGATTAAAATCTGGTAATATTCAGAATTATTATCAATTTAATAGTATTTACAGGTTGTACACATGTTTTGCAACTGGATAATTTATCGCTGTCTGACTCTTTCATTTAGCTATAGCTATATCATGTTCCTATTACTCAATTCATGCCACTGCAATCATTATTACTGTCATGGTTATGCCAAAATGTAAAACAAAGTCACATGACATCCCACTGCTAGCGTGGGTTACTCTGCAAGTCTGCTCAATGTTTCTGCCTATGCAACAGGTTTCACTATAATTGAGCAATGTTTCTCATTTGATACTATAGAAGTAATTGGCTAAACCTCCACAAGCCATAGAAACGTAAATCATTACCCAGGGAGATTTATTTCTCACTGTTTCAAACGATAGTCAAAGTTTGATTTATCATTAACCGTTTTTTGAATGTTACAAAACCTCCCTCAGTCTAAAAATAGGAAATGGTGATTTTGTATCTGCGATTGTGATCCACTGAAAAAGCAGGATCGCTGAGATTACATAGCTTTGGAGGTTGTGGTCTGTGTCCATCCTCCCCCTCAAGATTTTGATTACATCTGGCATCTGGTTGTGGATCGCTATCTGATCGACAAGATTTTGCACATATACCTAATGATAATACTCCATGATGTTATTAAAAATAGCAGGAAGGAGTTGTGCCATTGGCTGATAAGCTATCAGGAGGTTAGCTTTAATTGTGCCACTGTCGAGCTTTGATAATCACAGCCAGATTAGAGCCTCCATGTCATTAATTAGAGATCAGCGAAAGTAATAATGCATAATGTGGAATACAGAATGCCTATGATCAATTACATTCACAAGCTCACTTATAGCGTGAAATATACAGCTACCAACCTCGAACCTACAACATACAATCCCTAAAACTTATGGCATGTCAGCCTTCACCACAAAACTTAAAGGAGAAAATATTATCACAATCTACTCAGTGCATTTGTGAGCCACTAGAAAGACAGAAAAGCAACGTTTGAGCCTCAATTTCCCTCTCATCCAATATCCAGCATATTCTTACATAATTATGAGAGCGCTTTCCTGTTTGAGGTTCCCCATACATAGTCATGCCTAAGAGAAAGAACAAATTTGTGCCTTGAAAGGAAATCTCTCTAAAGTTTCACAAAATTCACTTGTAATCTTTTAGAACAAACAATTTCCTGGCATTTAACAAATATGGATAGTTCTAGTTCTGGTATTAAAGTCTTCCTATGCGTTTTTCAGCTACTGCTATGGCAGATAGTACTTGGCCGTTTGATATTTATAATACTGTGAAGGTACACTACAGGTAATTTACCCTGTAAGTCAATATATTTGTTCAATAATCAAGTCATCACTCATTGCAGACTCATTGGGTGACAAACTGAAGAATGAAACACAGCCAATCTCCTAAATTTTCAGAATTGCCACATGATATTATGCAAATAATTTCTTGATATCATAGGGTACCATTCCGGCATCCTTTCAGCTTCTTCCTAATATTTTGTGTTCACTCTTCAAAATATAAAATTAAGGTCCTTCTGATAATTTGTGTGCAAACCTGATTGCCATCATCATTTTGACCAGTGGCCTTATGACCAGTGGCCTTTTGTCCAGTGGCCTTATGACCAGTGGCCTTTTGGCCAGTGGCTTTGTGGCCAGTGGCTTTTTGGCCAGTGGCTTTGTGGCCAGTGGCTTTGTGGCAGTGGCCTTTTGGGAGATCACCTTTTGAGGGGTATTATGGACAAAACTTCAATTTCCAGTGCTTCTGTGTAATCCCCAGTATTTCCCTGTGAGCAACATTAGCAAGAATCAATTATGTGATATAAAAATGAGCTTGGCAATGGATAGAAAAGAGCTCGGTACTTGGTCACTGAATCTCACTTGGTGAATGTTTGTGGCTTATACGATAATAGCAGTGATTCAAAGCAGAAGCTCCAAAAATTCCACTTGAAATGTTTAGCCTTATTGCTTCATTAATTCATTAAAAGTTTGATTAAAACAATTTCCTATATCAATCATAGATTTAAGACAGTTTGGAATGCGACCTTATGCTGAATCGTGCAGGTATGAATAATGAAAACAATTTGGCTATACAACAAGAAAAACACTAACAGGATATCGTAACTGAAAAGTGCTATTCTGATCATGACTTTGTGATGTCATAGCAGTAATTATACTGATGAAAGAGTGATTTCAGAGGTCACTTCGTTTGATGATTCGGCAGGAAGTTATTCGTGCAGGGTTTCTGTGGTGTGTTTTGAGAGCTGGTTAAAAGACAAAAATAATTTTGACGGTTCTGTTGCCACCAGGTCACCAACCCTTTTCCATTTGATTTTTGGAAGAAAAAAGAATCGTGGCATACAAGTGGATAGATTTGGCCTAACCCTTAGCTAACTGTCATGCTTCTTGGCGCTCATACAGTGTTGGTTTCCAATGGCTGAAGACTCGTATTAAAAGTCACAAGAATCATTTTTTAGAAATATCAGCTGGTATCTCAAGTTAAATCACAAGGTGATCCTGCTAAGAGGCTCAACAATAGATCGCTATTATGTAAGACATCATTTTCTGATGAGTTAAATGGCTGCAAATTGAAGGGATTTTCTTTAGCAGGAAATTGATCCAAAAGTGATTGATGTCATTTGTCATTTGAGGACAGACAAGCTCCTATCTCAGCCCTTGAGTAGCATCCTAAAGGCTAATATAATTCTAATTCGAAACATGCATCTCTGGACTACCATTGAAGTGAATTTATCTGGATTCATTGCAAGTAATCTAAAATAAGAGTTCCGTTGTCTACATTTCAAGCTGGAAACTACTCTGTGTTTGAGGAAACATGAGACATCGAACCGCTCATGAACAGTAATTACCATCAAAGTATATGACAAGCTGTAATAACAGGGACGCAACGTCTGTTGTTATGATTAAAGGATGTAACTTTTTCAGCTGTTGCTCAGTTTTCAGCATCAATTATATTTTGTTAGAAGGCTGCCAATGACGCATTTGGCTATTTTTTCACCACTTTGGCAGGATATCAGCTCAAAACTAATTGTTACCATCCGTCTTTACTTCAGAACAGGTGAGTGCAGATATAACAGCCCTCAAGTTACACCCTCATATTCATGCCGATGATCTAAAACTAATTGTATTGTCCTCTACAAGTGTTTTGACGTGCTTAATTCAGGGGCTGTTTGACAACACTGTCCTGTCATAAATATCTAATATTTGCTGTGTAACAGTTAATTATCAGCTTGACAGACTGCTGCTTTGTATTTTGCACACTGTTGTTAGAAACCTTAAAACCTGCAATTCAGTCCATGTTGAGGAAACCGGAGATTTTAAATCCTCACCTACATTAGATAACAATAGGATATGCCCGGATATGTCTCAACGAGCACATAGTGCATAGACTCTATAATTTCTTATCTGTATAAACCCAATATTTTGAGCTATTTAATAAAGGCAGCGATACATTATCACTTGTTTAAAAGAAGAGCAATCATAATATTGAAAATTGATTAAACCACAAACGATCATTATTTGGCTGCAAACAATGCATCAAATGCCTGTTTATGACAGCAAGGACTTAAGAGAATACAACTGCTTACTATTATATGAAATAAAATCACTGAATGATAACAACACTAGAGAATTGAAGCTATTTTTTTGCAAAATTTATGTACGACACATTGGCTGGTTTTAAATTTCATGCGGTAATAAGTCATTGTAGTACAAATGCCTATTATAGAGATGTGTTAGGCGATAAAACTTTGTATCATTAGATCAGACTAATTGAAACCGAACCTGGAAATTATTGATATGATTGATTGACTATTGTAGTAGGAAGATGGACTAAATTCCCTCGGCCTGTTTGATTTATTCTGAACTTAAGATCTATCATCTCTTTTATCCAGGTCTCATGAGAAAGCTATACATTGAATTATTATATTCAACTTGTACCGGAGACAGACAAAAGAAAACGCATATTGTTAGTGTGTTAAAAAATGCAGGACACCCTGGGTAAAAAACAAGGTTTTTCTCGTTCAACATTGTAGGTATTCTTGGGCGCAAATACAGTTGATATCTTTCTAGCTCTTGTCTTTCAGATTTGACTTTGATGATGGGGAAAATCCTCTAATGGTAAACAATGATAACATGCTGCAGACCGCAGTACCCTTGCCTGTCTTTTACAATACCTCTGTGTATTATATAACACTGATTACATGTATAAATCTCATTTCAGTAGTTTAGCGGCAATTATGTGATTCGGAACAAGCTAATCAAAGACCAACAATCTCAGAAACATTTCATGTCATGGTCCTCCACAATTGCGCAATTTTGTCGACATTGCAGGAAAGGACAAAGTCGTCGCTCTTACATGATTTTGAGAGTTTGAATTTTATTTTGGTCAAAAAGGTATCACATACTATCAATTAGGCCTTAATGTTTCTATGATGAACTCAAAACAACATAAACATCATAAATAACTCATAATTTACAATCACGCCCTTTTGCTCACTTTTTGTCATCGATTTTTTTTCTAAAGTCATGAGATGTCCCTAATTTATCTTGTCAGGTAGGGTGTGGTGAGGAAGAAAAATTTCACATCAATTTCAAGATCACAATTATTTGTTTGAAACTGATCATCAAAGTGCCTACCTTGAGGTTTTTTACCACGGCGGCGGGTGACAAATTCCTTTTTGTAATTCATCATTTACTAGGCAAAACGCAAAATGTGTAAGAGAGTTATGATAGAATGATCAGGGAACGGAAAATAATGAAGACCAGTAGTATTTGCTTGTTTTCAAATGAGAAATTAGGTATGTTCACATCTGAAGTAACAATATCTATTAATAATGATGAGAAACCCATTATGTAAGATAAAAGGCTGAGGTATTTCATAATCCAAATAGATAACTAGTAAAAGTAAAATACTTAATTTTTCAGCCCAGTGATCTTAACCACAAATAACAACTCGTAAGTGTGCAGCGCCCCTTAATCGTGCTATCTACTGCTACAAATTTATATCTAGCTTGTCTTGCTTTGCTTTTTCTATAGAAGACAGGTGAATGGTCGGTTTGAAAGTTGAAGTGGCTACTTGAAATCGAAGTACAGCCGCTGGGTATCTGGAGTTTACATCGGTCAGGGGGTGGATAGCACTTCAGTGCCTTTCCAGCATGTAACACATTAATTCATATTTCTCAATTGTACTCTCAATGATGAAACCCCTTTATCCAGAAAAATTACCCTACATGCAGAGAAATATTTCAAACCAGCCCTATCGATTTGCCCTAAGATATTTCTTGGTGAATTTCTGTCGGACAAGAAACTTGCATACACTGGCATTTGACTACTTGGATAAATAATACCATGCTGCTATGTCAAGTTTGGAATTGAAATCACCTCCCAACCCAAATATTCATTGAATCAATCACCAACGCGTATTCCTCTTTGAAATAGAATTGAGATTTTGAATCAGACATATCAGATTCAGTGTGACATTTGGCTTGACGTGCTTGATCGAAACGGTGCAGCTGTGCCCTGTGCTTTCACCGTAGTGAGCTTGGTGCAGAAAATGAAGTGAGAGTTATTTTGATCTGTCAAATTTGTTGAATTAGAATTGCTTGTGTGTGTTCTTAGTGGCGGCGATGATGATCTCATCTTGTTCTCACAGACAGCCCTTAACTTAAGGAGTTTGGGATTGCGATCACCATTAGGGCTGGCGAGGTGTACTATGACAGAAATTTCTATAGGGAAAACTCTTCTACCATCAACCCTGTGTCTCAGACTAACCTGTTGGCTCAGTATTTTTTATGTTGTGACATCACCATCAATGCTGCTGTTCACATCTTTTATTATCAATGTTAAACTTGGATATGTATGGATAGCTCAGCTGTATATTTAACAATGAATGGTACTCGGTGAAGCGATAAAATGCAAAATGACTTCTCCCGAGGACAGATAGAATATGACTTACATCAGATCAACCTGCGTCTAGGCAATCCATTGATGGATCCGCTGATAGATAAAATAATGAAAACAAAACATGAGGCTTGATGTACTGGATTGCCTAAAACAACTTTTTGAGTAAAGACATGAGTAGACAACTCAAAAGTGCCAGAGATAAAACTTGCGTTAAAATAATCAGGCAATCAAGGCTCAAACATTTCAATCTTTAAAAGTTCCCTTAATGCGACAAACTGTGCAGGAGATTATGTCATGTTTCATGACGTTCGGAATACAAAATAGAGGTAGAAGGATTGAAAGGGAGATCTGTGTCTTTTGAACCATTGCCTGTCGTGGTCCATTCTAAAATGGCACCACAAATGATGTTTGGTTTGTTTACAATAAAGTTCTTTGCAGCCCACTAAAACTATTAAATTTGTGAAGGGTATGCATTTTGAACAAAGCATGTTGCAAAAATCCAGGATTAATCAGATAATCTACAATAACAGAGCAAAATGAGAAAATGAACAATTGTCTACCTTAGGTGTTGTTTTGCGCATCATCCATCAATGTTTATTAGAATTTGCTCTCTGTTTATTATACAAACATTTAGTGAAATATTTACATCTAGAGCAGAAGTATTTACACTAATTCACAACATGTTTGCCATAGCCTGTCAAACAACCAAACAACACAAAGAGTTTTGAGATTGAAATTGAGCATTAACTGATATTTCATAATCTACTCTATCCTCGCCTGGCCGTGATTCTGGGAAGACTAGGCAATGAAAGATTAATGTCACCTTGTATGAATATTTTTACACAATTTCTTTTCATACACCTCAGCATTTATTATTTTATTTTTCTAGTTTTTTTAGGGACCAGGATTGACACCTTATCTCACCAGTTATTTTCTTGTCTTTGTTATGTGAAAGCTACAGACAATTAATCTTGTATCGACTCAAGAGATTATTTTGAACTACACTCACTCAACAAGATACCTTAAATTCCCAGTCTATGCATTAAACAGTAATATATTCCACAATTACCTGTACATATCGAGTCAACAAGAAATTTAAATCGATATAAACTGATATTTCAGTCAAGATCGGTCTCAAATAGTCTCAGTATAAAAAGAGCTGACACAAGCCCAAGTTATGTGGAAATTGTGGACATTAAAACAAGAGATTTCATTGAGACGTTCAAATCACTGGGCTCTGTTATTCTGCTGGTGGTTTTTTCATTAGCTTCCACTTTCATCTTCTTATCACTTTACCAAATCATTTTTCTCAGTAAAAAGAAAAAAACTCTTAATAATCATTATTATAATCAAACAATTTGATAATTAATCTTTATTGATACCTCAAACTCTGCATCAATATGTGTCTCAATGAAATTGATGCTGACTGTCTTTTGAGTTAACTTCAGTAATATTCACCGGTCCGTAATGCCAACAGGGAGTTTCCCTGATGCCAAGGTGCATAAAATGTTCACCTAAAAGCTTGGAAGGTGTTTATCACTGTTCACCTGATGCCAAGGTGCATAAAATGTTCACCTAAAAGCTTGGAAGTTGTCTATCACTGTTCAGAGAGAGGATAAGTCAGGCTTGATATCACACACCAAATTCTGATTGCATGTATTTATTCCATGAGGGAACTTTTTTACGTGCAATGGCATGCTAGTTTTCAACACTAAAATCGTATCTCATTATCTCATGCTTAAAATCAAACATAGGATTTCTGGTATGATGCACAGCTTCGAAGATCTAAGAGCTTTAATTAAGCTGTTTATTGATAATGCGTTATAGTCTCAACATACAAAATACTATCATCAGAACAGAAAAAACTGCGAAAAGAGTACCAGACATGTTTTTAGATTCAGTCAGGCAACAGTTGAATTTTTTTGGCAACAAAGCAAGCCTGATTCTCAGAAAGAAGGTATGACAAAGTAACAACTACCTTGATTGCAAAAAAATACGTCTGATTGCTATTTGTGGAGGGGGAGGAGGGAGAAATAGTTTTGAGTGCTCAGACTCCAAGGGGCAGGGAGTTACCTGTGCCAGTTTGATAGCTGGCGCAGGTAACTATCTGCGCCTTGGAGTCTGAGCACTTAGACTAGGGGAGAAACTGCGTTCTGGATAGCACGGGCAGATGAGCTGATATACATCGATCGGCGCTATAAGACAATATAATAAAATGAAAATAATGAAATAGTAATTTCACAGTCAGCGATGGGAGTTCATGTGATCGGAGATCATGGCCGTCAGCAACTGCCTACAGCGGAAGGCTGGCTGTGGAGAGTTAGTTGTTAGTTATAATGTGGTGTGCTCCGTCTAATGTTACCAGTTTGATACTTCAAATGCTGACCTCGATTCGACCTGTGATTTCCGCTTGACAGACTGGGCATAGTGCCGTAGCGGCTGAGCATTCTCCACATGTCACTGTGATGCAACAGCATGTCATATGAAGATTAGTAGATGGTATATATATATATACAATATCACATGTCTAACTGGTTATATCCGGAAAAACCTGCCAGCAAAATACCGAGCTATGTGAACATTGCCAGTTGCAGGCATAAAATACTTCATATCGTTCTCCTTGGGTTAGCAATAGAACAAATGCAGGAGAGAATAAATCACAATAATTGTATAAGAATTAAAAGATTGGGAGAAATCCGTATAGATAAAATCTAGACTCTAACAGGCAAGCTACCTACCGTCCGAAAGTTCCAATACAACCAGTGCCCTACTCACTGAATGGCTTCATGGTAAAATTATTGAAGCCATAGCATGTGTCATACAGACCTGCAGGTCATCAAGTTCTCTTTCCAGGCAGGTCTACAGACTTACCTGGAGGATTACAAGTGTTGTAGAGGGGCTAGTGGCCATTTCTGACTGTTTCCACTACAAATTGAACATTAAAAGCGTAATCAACACCTGTCCCTTACATACTTAAAAGCATATTACGCAACCAGTGGATAAAATAGGATAGGTCTCTCGTTGCTGGAATAACCTACATTTCAAGTGAGTGATATATCACAAATTGAGGAATACCCAAGAACCACACCGAAATAGAATAGGCTGACCACAATGCTACAAGTGACATCCTCTTCATGATGATACCTACCCCTGCTGCTGCTTATAATTGTTTCCGATGTCATTGTATTATGTTTCTCCTGTGTTGAGTAGAGGTGCTACCTATTTTTTTACTGCCGTCAATGTAAAATTTAGGTCTCTTGTTGTGATACGAAACACTTGATTGATGACAAATCAGCATGGAATGCATCTTATCAGGAAATTTATTCCCCCTATCTGTTGCAGCTTAGTATACACAATCTGTAATATTCCATGGACACTCAATTCACAGTCACTAAAAATATTAGGGGTTCCCAGATATTTCCTTATCGTTAGTCATCGTAGATATGAGATATGTGGTGTCCTATATTACAATCATTCACATCATATGGTTTGGTGATGAAAATGCTATGAACTCTTTGATGCTTCTCAATCTAGATGCTCAACATCATATCGTCGAGTACAGTGCTGTGGATGGGGACCAGCTGCCCACACCAGTTACACCAGACACTCTCTCATTCTTCAGGTACAACTCCTACCTCTCAACCATCAGGCTGTGAAATCAACTGATAATGTCGGTTTTTTCTGCTCCGAGGTTTGACTTTCATTAAACAACTAATCAACTTTTTTCCTAATCAGATTGCTAAGAGAGAACTCAGTATTATCTGTTGATTTGTTCAGTGCCCCTAAGTCAATAGGGCTATTATCATTGTGATGGTCCAAATTTTCTCCCCATACCTAACGGACGTGACATTAAATATCAGGCATCTTGGATTAACTTTGATATTTAAAACTCAGTACAACCATACAATATCTGTAGGCATTTAATGTTTCAAGGTTAACCTGGTTTTTTCGTCTTGAACTTTCATTGGAATGCCAGAAATCCCTCAAACATTGGCCAGACAATAATCAATACAATTTAATTATTGAATGACCTTTGAAAGCTTGACTGGAGTATTGTGGTTAAGGTGGGTCATTTTCACAGTCGCAATTATATATATTCATTGCCAAATATACTACCTTCTTCGCACATCTGGTATATAGCTATGGTCATGCCGTGGGCGTTGTACTCTTACTCAACTCAGCTCTCTAATGTTATATCTGCAAGTTACGGACAGTTACGTAGTTTTTAAATCCTATTCCAAATTAAAGTGGGCTTAGTGCTAAATATATAGCAAAATACTAGTTCTCTGCAACGGTTATCAGACTATATTCAATATGTTTGGTACGGTCAGCGAGCCATGAAAGACTGAATGATTGATGCAACTGCACACATTGGTTTGTTGAAGACAAATGATTTGATTTGAAAAATATAAAACATTGGGAAACAGTATAGGAAAAAAACATCCAAAAGAAATAAATCAATAAATTTGTGAAAGTTTCAGCATGATAATAAAAGTGTCTGTTTCACTGTTCACCATGTTCCTATATACACATACTATAGGTTGACCTTTATTCGACCTTTGATGTCAGCCCGACAGACAGGGCACAACACCAATGCTGCTGAGCATTCCCCACAAGTTACTAGAAGAAAGAAAACAGAATACAAGGGTAGCAACTTGATTATCAGGAAAATGCAGCTAATATCTATTTTTAACTTTATTTGATATTCAGTGCCCCTTTCAGGGCCAATGAGACTATTATTACATTAAGATCTATAATACATGATACCGCTCACCTATCTAGCGCACCCAGGTACAAGGTAAGGATGGGCAAGCTAAGGTAATGTATGTAGAGAGTTGCAGGTTTGAATCCAATGCCCATGCTCTCTTCCATTAGCAGCAATGGGCATGGGATTCGAACCTGCAACTCTCAGATTGAGAAGCTCGAATCCTAACCACTATGTGAGCATACTTTAGGCAGTAGAAATAGGCCGGGAGACAAGACCAATCAAAATGAAAACCATTTAATTAATAATAATTTATTATAAAGAGTGGGCTTAACCCTTAACCCGCATGGCCATTGCGCTATTTCAAACAGGCGGAGGGAGATATATATAATAAATATGTAGCAACAGATAATATGCCTTCGGTCCCAACAGACCTGGCCTGGATGAATCACTTCCAAATTCAAAATCTGTTTGGTATCGCACTTGAAGCCCAAGAACACCAGCCCTACCCTTTGCAGTCATGAGTCCTCTCATCAACTCTGATTAAAAAGTGAGAGCATTTAACAAAGTGTTATAATAGAAGTTTTTACGAGTAATAACGACAGCTTTGAACAGTTTTATCCACATACCTAGGTGGCTGCAAGGTAAGAATATTGAAGCGACAGCGTTGGTCATACAGACTTTGCAGGTCAGCTGGCTCATCATGTGATGATGGTCTCTATTGGAAGGTTCCGGCACCAATAGAGAGTCTACAACAAAATAGGAATTGTGTAGTCAATTGCACCACTTCGGTCATAAAAACGGTGCAGTAGACTGTTATTCCTTACAAGCAATGTCGAGCGTCTGAATGGACAAGCTTTGACTAAGAAACACGGTAAAATCCTGTAGGATATTGAATAATTGTGTGAACAAAAACACTTTGTTTGTAAATTACAGTTGGTTTGTTCTACACATGTGTTTTATACCACTCACTATTAAAGTTGTCATCTCTTGGTCCGGATGACATTCTGTGTGTTTCCTCTGGCTGACAAACTAGTATGAGTTGTAACTATGGCCGGTGCTAGTATACTGCCTATTCTCTACTTTCATTTAGTACTTAGTAATTGGATAAGCATGAATAAACGTTATATTGGTTTTTGAGGCAAACCTTTTGTGCTATACAACCAGCTCAGGGCTTTCAAATATCAATCCATTCCATTTCAATGACCCATGGGATTCCCAGCTCCAATGATGACTAAGATTCAAAAATTCCCTTTGAGAGTTATTCTAATGTATTTTGTCCCTGGCAAACACACCAAAACTTGAACTGTGTGGCTATTAAACGAAATTTATTGTTCTTTGTTTTGTTTATGCTCTCCTTTGTAATGGGTGATTCCTTTCTCTCCAACATTTGACTATGTATTTACATTGGACATAAGACAGATTGCCATTGATTTCTAGGCTGTTGTGTTTAGTAGAAAATTGTATCATATCATGTACTGTTGATTTGTCAACTTGTTTCCTTGTTATGGATCTGTCAATATCATTGCTTTGAAGTTTATTGATTTGCTAAAAGATCAGTTTTGCAGTGCTTACTATGGCAGTGGCAGTATAGCACAGTGCTCACCCAACTGCGCTATCAAGGCTGGTTAATTGTTATTTTTATGTCATCAAATTTATCATTACATATAAGAAACGATGGCTTTGCAGCCTCGACCATTCACAAAAGTTAATAAGTGACATCATATTGCAGTGTATGGGGGTTTCCTTCGCTTATTGAGAGAACTACTAATTGCTAACGTATTGTGTATTGTAGATGTTTTTAATTTTTCCCTTTGTAAATCTTGCATAACTTTGTGACAAGAATCTGCTTGACTATAACACACTTTAATCTTTGTGATTTTCTTTAAAAACTCAAAAGGCCTGTTGTTCCATGTAGCAGGATTAACAACTAACAAGCTCCTCTCAGACTTATCAACCTATTTACTAGAAAAAATATGAGGTAAATTAAATACTACTATCCTGAGCAGCAGCCTTGAATGAGTATAGACTGTCTTTTGCATACCGAACATGTGAAATGTTTGCATCATGAAAGGTGGAGGCAATTCCCGATCTGCTTCATTCTTTAGATCTGAGCAAGCAAACTGATGACTTTGGTGGTGTTATTGATCTAAATATCCAATGACAGAACCAGCTTTCATTCTGATTGTTTTTAAGTTGTAACGCGCCTGGGTTGTGCAAAACACCAATGGTTGATGGACCCAGTGTGGGATTCGAGCAGTACCTTCAACACTTTTGCACCAAAATCATACGAGCAACCTTCTACTCCTGTTCCTAAGTCAAATGCATGCAGATACAAAATAAAACATGAAGATTTGTACTGAAGGGTGATTCATCGTTTATTGATTGAAGACATATGTTATAGGGAGATTGGAATCATCACTAAGTTTTCACTCAGAAAAAATTATGGATTGAGCATTTGGAGCATATGTACTTCTTTTGTCATTGTAATTGAGTGCCGGTGCCTACAGGTTGACCTTTATGCGTCCCTTTATATCAGCCCTACAGACAGGGCAAAGTACCATTGCAGCAGAGCACTCTCCACATGTTACTAGAAAGTATGAGACGGATAATAAAGCCAAAACAGGAAACCAATTGGTGATATGTACATATATTTTTATATATATTTATAGCTAAACTTGGTGTTGTGATAGCGAGGAGTAACACAATCGAAAGGGTCAACCTTACTCTTTTGAAAACAATGCACTAAAAGCCTGCTTTAAATACATTGAGGTCTGGCTGTTGACTCTCAGGTAGTCATCTTGTTCGGGCAAAAAAGACTATTTATGTCATAGCAGCTTTCATGCAGTATGCTTATGGTTGCAAGTTTCTGGGATATGCATTCTTGCTAAATCGAGAAAAATGGTCAAAAGAAGGATATGTTAGACCAACTTACCAAGATGACTGCACGGTAGGAATATTGAAGCGACAGCGTTTGTCAGGCAGACCTTGCAGGTGAGTTGGTTTATCATTTGATGATGTTCGACATCCTGAGGTGTTGCTGCAACTGGAGATTCTGAAGTAGAAAACACTCGTTTATTTGTCAAAATTTGCCGTCATAAACTAAAAACCAATGTGCCAAGATGGAAAATTAACAAACAAGGGTAAATCTCGTCACGTTAGGCAAACGGGTGGTTTGATACATCTCATGAAGAAGCAAGTATGATACAGTTGCTGCTGATTCTCAATTTATATAGTCATTGTTTGGTCTGTGTTGGTTCAAAACAAAAGCAAGCTTATTGGATACTCCACACTGAAGGTCCTTTGTACCAGCTGAATACAAATATCATTCTACTTACTTCTACAGCGGTTATATGGTGTACCAGGTGACATTTTATGAGTATTTATATTTGCTGTACTTCCTTCTTTCGAGCTCTACTTATGCCCTGTTGATAGTTAGTTAGTTAGTGTTGGCAAGTTAGTAATCTGATATACACACAAAGAAGAACTAATTCAAAGGTCAATCAAACAAAGCAGATATAATTGAATCATTTCATGGCTATTGATGCAACACACGCAGCCAGCGGAAAAGCGTTCAATGGATAAAGTATGGAGCTTGATAAGGGTTAAGCTTTTTTTGACATGTTATAAATGGCGTGACCTTTGACTATGATTGCAATGACAGACATCAAAACTATACTACTCGGATTTATGTCAGAAAATCTCTCAGTTTCATGATATTTTGTAATTGGAAAGATAGTATTTGGCACAGAGATTGAAGTATGGTTAAAAAATTGGTAACAGTTTGAAATATCATAATGAAAGACCATCAGAATTGGTGTAGGTTCCAGCGCTCTCACATAGATAAAGGTAACTTACTGTTGCTGGAGAAGAAGATGTAAGAAGTAGTAACCTGTCGTATAGTAACCATATAGTGTTTCTCAAGCGCATTGATTGTACGTCAAAGCAGTACGTAACTGTGTGAGCTCGGATAATTACTGGATCAAAACTGCTCACTGGTCGAAAGAGTGTCCACAACTAGTGCTCATGATAAGGGTGATGTTAGTAACTGTATGGTTATCAGTTGAGGATTGACGTAGAATGACAATCATAAAGTGATAAGAGTGTCCTAATTGTTAACACGGAACTGTTTACAGAGCTAATAGTTTGATAGGTCAACTAAGTGTTATTTTCTGTGCTAAACATATTTTGCGCACATGGCACCAATATCAGTTCCAATCAGAAAAGTGCAGAAGGTGGGTTTGAGCTACTGAGCTACTTCTATTCTCACACATGACGCACTGCCTGATTGGATTGACGCGATTTTTACCACTGGTTCCAACCATGAATAGAGGGTTCTTCATTCTGTATGCAGAGCTGTCCGGGTACATACGCTCGACCCTCATTAATTCATGTCCTGTTCTACAGGGCCTGTGGGGTTAGCCCAAACCCATTGCTCTTTCCCCATTGGAAACCAATCTAGTGGTTTGGCGATCTTAATGCAAGCGGGCAACCTCTAGGCCGTACCACGATGTGTAGAAGAGCAATAAAATAACCTACTAATGAATTTGATTATGAATGATAGATAAATTTAAAAGTATTATTCTATTCCAAAGAAGATCAAACTGAGCTGGTTTTCACCTAATGTTTCTTCGTAGTCAAGATATTAACATCCTACCATTCACCAGACCAAACCATTTTAAAGGATGATATGCGTACAACCCGTCCTCACCTGATATTCTTTGCCCTAAGCCATTTCAGATAATTGCATTCTGGGATACCTTCTAATTACTCAGCCTGCAAGCTTTCTTACCTCAAAAGTCCAGAGAGTCTGAGTTGTCAGGGTAATAATAAGGAAAGCATAGAGTGTGAAATGTTCCAATAGCTACTGTGAGGTGCCCTCCTCAGTCTTTAAATTCTTCTGGTTAGGATGTGGTGTCTGTAGCGGTAAGAGCATCTGATGCTGCCGCTCGTTTCCTTGATGATATCACCTTTGTATAGCTGTTCTGAGGCATACATTCCTTCATTATCACACAAAACAGGCAATCAATTGATTTTTTGTTACCAATTGATGTGACAGGTCCCAATCCAAACAAGGTTAGAGGTAACATTTGCAGCATTCGATTCACCGACATTGCATACCGCTCATGCCCTGTCGTTGCATTTTTTTATCGCAAAATACTCGTTATCAACCTCCTTCAGTCTTTCCGTTTCAATATCAGCTGCCTGCACTCACCACTATAGCACTTGTTTTACTGCCAGTGCCCGACATTTATATTCATAGATCAGGTAGAAGATTCTAGATGCCACGCTCAGATCTTTATTGTTGGATAATCCCAAAAAAAAAGTGCTCACATAAACTATTGGAAAATTATAACCATCAAAATAAGGTAATTGAAACCAGTGGGATTCGAACCCACGACCTTCAAAATTTTCATCCCGAACGGACGGCGCTCTAACCAACTGAGCTACCTCCTACTCCTAGTAACATTATAGTCAGCAACGATAGATAGCTATACTTCCTATATACCATGAGAAGACAATCGCTAAGCTAGCAAAGTGTGAATTTGAAGGAGATAAATCAATAATTCTTTGAGATCCCCTTTGAATACAAAAAATGTTCGGCTTTGTTCAGTTCCTGGAATAAAACAACAGTAACAGCTCCTTGATTAACGTAGAGAAGGGATTCATCTTTGAATTATTATGAATCCACAGGGTTGTCAAACTGGGTATAAGATTGTGAACAAACCAGTGCCAATAAAAGGATTCTTAAAATTGTTTTTCAAACTTTATTTGTGTTCGAAATTGACCAAGTATACGATCTTAATTAATTCTTTTCTGTTTGATAAAGAAATTAAAGCTGTTCATATAAAAAAAATCATAAATTATTTCAGCTGGAGGATGTTTCAATATCAAAGAGACGTGTGGCAACAGGTCGATGTTATCAGTTGCGCAGGTATTATCACTAATTGAGTTACATATTATGCTCTTGCAGACTATGAAAGCAAAGCTATTATTGTGAATTTCTTCTTCTACAGTAGTTCTCCCGAGAGCGAGTGACCATGAGTGAATGGGTCCACACAGTCAGTTGTGTTGTCTGCTTTCAACCCTGAAAATTGAAAAATGGTGTAAGTATACATTGGCTTTTCTATGGAAGTGAGATGAACAATGGAAATAAAAATTATGTGGGTGAAGGTTACAAATTATAACCTAAGTTATATTTTGGGGTGCTTTAAGATTTGGGTTCAGGTCAATTTTGGTGATGTTGTTGGTGTTTGTGTAAGTGTTGGCCTCGGCATTGGAGTTAAGATTGGTGTTAGCGTCAGAGTTTTCACAGGGTTTGGCATTGGTGTTAGTTTTAGGGCTGTCGTAGGGGTTGGTGTTGGCGTTTGGTTGGCGTTTGGATTGCCGTTGGAGTTGGGGTCGGTGTAAGCGTTAGGGTTAGAGTATGGTCTTTGTGTTGGGGTGGAGTTTGTGCTGGAGTTGGAATGTGAGCTGGCCGTATGTTTCTGCATTGGCGTTTCAATGTTAGCATAAGGTTAAAGGGCAACCAAGGTTTCGCAGCAATGCATTGATGGGTAGCAAATAATGTGCTGGGCAGCATCAGCTTTGTGCATTACACAATGCAAAACTCAAAGTAGTTGCGGACTCTAAGCTGGGTAACACTTCAGTTTAGGGGAGGTTCCAAGACTTTGCTGTAATAATTATAGAGCACAGGCTAAATAATAACAGGAACAGGAAACTGCTATGTGGTATTCTCTTTTAGCTGAGTTTGAGTACCTGATGGAAGAAATGTTTCACAAGAGTTCTGGCTGAATAATCATCCGAATTATATTTTGTCTTTTTCCCCATGCAGAAGGTGCAATCTGCTATTAATCAATGGCCATCAATGAGAAGTTGTTTGAAACCTTGGTTGCCCTTTAAGCGACATCATAAGTGCAACCAATGGTTTGTGCTGAAGACGGTATGCAAGACATTTGGCAAACAGTTTTACTGTCTTAAACCAATGAGATGCTAATCTTCTCAAATAAAGTCATATGATTCATTACGGCAATATTCCCAACAACTAACTGCAATTATCTTTAAAGTATTCCGTCCCCAATCAGCTCCATCTTTGTTGTCCCGCTCAGATAGATGGGGGCGGCAATTTTCAACAGCTTTGAGTCAGATGCGCCCAGTTAATCAGCTCCGTAATTCAGTAAGTAGGGTATAGCGGGATAAACTCGGGATTTATAATTTAAATCCACACCCACCTGCGTAGATTCCCATAAATCCGGGTCTTGACACAGATTCATCGCTGGTAAATCTGACAGTCAGTGTGTTACTGGAGGAGTACTGTGTCTGCATTAGGTCCAGTCCACAAGAAGTTCGGATCGCTTCATGCTCTGAGTTTGGGCCATCATGGATCTACAAAACGCGTGAGGGACTGTTCTACACATCTACCAACATACCGCTTGAGGCCCGGATGGGTATATTCTTTGAATAGCTTTGTTTAAAAGTCATACCATACCATAGCACAACAGGAGATAAAAAGATGCATAATCAAAATTTAAGGCGACATCTAGGCCTCCTTCAGATTTAGAAAATGGCAAGTGATACTAAACTTAGTTAGGTACCACATGAGGCAAAGACAATATAAAAAAAAACATATCTCATCGGTGTCTGAAATTATAAATTACTTCAAAACTCTCATTATGGTATCAGTATATCTACTGATGGTCTGATCGATACTTGAGCACTTTAGGATAACACTATAATAGTACACCCCTTAGCAGATATTTGCCTGAAATATCCTTCTCAACAAAGTATAATCCCTATTCTAGTTGATCAATTGGAAGCTGAACTTGGTTTAGTTTAGTTAGCTTAGTTGTTGAAATTGTGCTAGGAATGTTTGAGAGTTGGTTGGGAAAGCCGTCACCACAAACAATCAGCAAAACAGAGCATCATATTGCAAGGCTCGGTTTATATTTTACAAATGAAAATTCAATTGAGTTCAAATTGGGTATTTGTAAGCATAGATCTTTGGGCCCCAAATATGCAAAGTAAAGTATTTGAATTATTTTATAAGTTCTGATTTGAACCCACAGTACAACCCTGTCATGCTAACAGAGACATCACACTTACTGTCACAGCATCGAAGCAGACGACAACCGAGGAAGTATTCGATGTTGATACCCTGACACCGGGCTCAAGATGTACTCGAGGGAGAAAGTCTATCTTAATGTGTGTGTAAGGCGCAGGCACCTGTAAAAATGAAAATGATATCTTGGTCATATTTAATTGGAGTTGTCCCCTTGATGTGCATAGCTACACAACTCCTATGCACAATATACCAATAATTAAAAAATGACAAAATGAATGTACGATATACAAATGAGCATGAAGCAGAACAAACAAATAAAATAGATCAATAGTTACAGGAGTCATTCGAGTTTTTCATGAGGATTGACTTCAAGGATCAACAAACAAACAAAGCAACCTATGATGCTCTGAAACAAATCACAACTAGCTAGCCAAGCCACATGGTTAGAAATCAAGGCTCATATTGTACCCACAAATGGGTATTGAAGAGTGATGCTTAGAAAGAAATGAAAAAACTAGAGAGGAAATAGTTTCTCGCCCAAGGCATTCAGGCTGAGCCAAGAATCTGTGGCCACAACTAGATTTTTATCAACAACGCAAACCAAGCAAAAAAAATCCAAGGATAGAGCTTACTGAACCATCTTATGAATGGCACTCAAATTAAAATGGAATACAAGCTCTGATATCCGGGCAAATTCAAGATGAGCATAACTCATAAATCAAACGTCATTTCTCTGCTAACTTTTTCCTTCAACTTAATTGAAATTAGTTTATTTTCCCTTTTTTTCCTGATTGCAGATTTCGAAAAAAAAACCTCTCATCAAATAAAAGTTATGCCAAGTAAGTCTTACAGTACAGTCTTAAAGTGCTTTTTTAAAATGGGGGTCAGTGTGTAATCCTAAAGAAAGATGGAGGGCAAACCATGCTCACTTCCATCATTTACATGATATTCTAAGACACCGCAGAGTATTGCATTCTGGGATACCTTCTCATTTCTCAGTCCGGAAGCTTTCTTACCTGGATAGTTCAGACACAGTCAGAGTTGTTAAGATAACAATAAAGAAAGTATTCAGTTTAAAACAAGTCTAGTGGTGGATAGTTTTTTACCGATTGATTTGGGAGGTCCCAATCCAATTTGTATCCCAACTTACCTGGATAGTCCAGACGCAGTCCGAGTTGTTAGGATAAGTGTAGGGGAAGTAGGGAGTGTAGAAGTGACCTGTAGGTGCTGTAAGGTTCCCTCCACAATCAGTATACAGCTCTACAGGTTCTGGTGGAGGGGTGGTGTCCGTCAGACCGCCGTCATCAAGTGTATCAGCCTGTCTCTTCACAATGTCATGTCTGTACAGCATCTCTGAGTCATATCTGGCCTTCGTGGTCTGTAAAAAAAGTATTAAAGATAATTTAGATCCAGTAATGTCCATAGTGGTTGACTTAGATAGGCTTTTAAAGTTTTTGATAAGCTGATTACAGGCAACATAAACCATAACTTTAAATTAATTAAATAACACTAGCTATCATCCCCATGTGTTTATATTGTTCAAAATAAAATATCAAATCAAATGAAGCAGCCCAGATTTTTGGGCTATGTAGGAATATTCAAAGCTTTAATTTGTGATATGTTTTCAAGTTTGGAGCTGAAATTTAAGAAGCGAAATTGTTGATCAAATTTATGAAGAAAATCATCGGTTGATTATAACAACAGTGACATAAACATTAATTATATTTTGAAAGAAATATGATGATAATAATACTACGGGAGGGCTTGAGAGAGTAAGCCTAAAAATTTGGGTAAAATATATTTAGCATTATTATCTTTTATGATTCGCCACTATTGACCAAAAAAGGCTGTTAGTAAAACCCTCTCAGCACACATTACAGTCATTACCTGCGTGAACCAAAGTCGCACCCTCGATGTCACCAGTGCAGGAGATGAGCGATGATTGGGGAAAATAGATATCAACCAAACTAATCAATCCAAGTTTTGTCTACATAACCTTGCTATGCGGCTACCTACATAAATTGGCTGCAACAAGGCAAATACCTACATTGTAACGATGGACACAAAAAACTGTTTTCGATGCCACGAAAACCTCAATCAAAACAGCCAATAATCACTCGAATAAACCCGAATTACAAACTATGGTTCTCTTGGTAAACAATTAACTCCTAACACGGGGATATAAATTGAGAATTAATTTGGAATTGATGATTGTTTGCACCATTTCAATTATAGAAGATCATAAATGTATAATATACATATATATATATATAGACATCGAGAGAAAGGGTTGACAGAGACCAATATTTTTATTTTCTACTCTTTGATGTGAGGAGTCCTAATCAGATGCAACGCACACCATTAATAGCCAACATTTACCATATTCAGTTATGCTACCAAAGGGACCAAAGGAGGTGACATGGAGTATCTACATATTTATAAACTTTTGCTGGGGCTCACTCACCGCAGTGTTTGAAGAAATCAAAGCTCATCTAAGTCAAGTCACACACATGATGCTGTCTTTTTATATCAAACATTCTGCCTGTACTCACCACTAAGTCAAAGCTGTCTTCTTTTACTGCTGACGCCAACACAGCAAGACCAGCGGCCAGATATATCAGGGAGAGAAATCTAGCAGGCATGTTGACAGCTCTAGGTAATCCAGGCAAGTGAGATCTCTGGTAATCTGATAGTCTGATAATTGGATTTCTGCCATCCGCATCTGCGGGTATTAGCGGGTCCATCAAAACTGAGCTTAGAAAGATAAAAAAATAGCTGAGGACCTTTACTTTAATCACCCACTTCAGGGGTACAAGTGTAACACTCCTAACCAACCAATGTATTGGGTCTCCAGCTGACATAGAGCACAGCATAAACTGAGCTTAAAATGACAAAATAGTAGTTGTGAACCTTAACTTCCAGCACCCTAAAAAGGGGGACTGCACCAACTGCCACTAACTACATTGGGTTGTAGATCACATGATAAAGTTTCATTAGACATCTGCTTACTTTTCTCAAATATACCAAGTGATTGGGGTTAATATCATCCAATGAGGATTAATAATTTAACTGTGGACATTTCATACAGATAATTACAGTGAAAGCAAGCTATTACATTACTAATCCGACCCCACAAGACAGATTATCACAGTGTAAGGATATATATTCTTACCCCACACGAAGACATAATGTTGTGCTTTATCGTTTTACTGGGCGTGTTTCTATGGCGATGATTCACATTTTCTAACATTTGTCAAAATTTAACTCAGTGCAATTACTTAAGATTGGCATGATGTTGCCAACAAACAACTGTACAAAGAAATACATCCATTTTTTGCTGCTCGCATTTTTGGTATAGTAAAAGATACAATTATATTTGTTTTGTTATTGATGAGATATGTGAAGTATCCCTGTTCCGGAGTTTCAAGGCTTGAACTATAAGAAACCTGATTTTTGCCTGAAATCACAATCTGTATTTATCCCTCCATTGTGAATCAAATTGGTACAGCTGCTATTGGTGAAATTGCGGTGCAAACTTTTAACTAGCTAACATATGACAGAGTATCCAAACAGAATCTTCACAATCGAGAAATTTATCAGTTTCAGTGAAAAAGGAATCAAAAGTTAAAATGGTTAGATGGCAGTATTGCAATTGCTGTGGTGCTATTAAAATTGTCAGATTTGCTTGCTAAAAAGTTCAATGCTCTACTTGGCATGAATTATTGATGAAAGAAAAGTGCCTCCCACAGGGAAAGTAACTTCCATTCTTTGGATTCCGATGTCACAGCATCAAATTTTTGTTAACTTCATTATAAGTTCCTGCCTGAATATAACATGCATTGGTATTTGGGTAGCTTTAAGTGCTAAATAATTGCAACAATGTGAAGTAAATCTCTGAAGCTTGGATTGGATTTTATATTTATTAAGTATAAGAAAGAGGCATTAAGAGGTTTTAAGAAAATAAACCTGCTGTTATTATAATCAGGCTACATCGGTGATAATATTAAAAGATAATGGAGGCAATTAAAACATAGAATTTAATAGTTAGAAAGTTAGCGTCAAATTCTCATTGGCTGCAGCAAACAAATGTTGAGCGGTATAAACAAACAAGCAAGTGTGAAAATTTAGTCAGAAACATACTAATTTCGGCAGCATTATTGAATGGCTATCACATGAGCTCTGACTGATGTGGCAAAGTCGTGTGGGTCTATTTCTTGGTCTGAATCTGTGATTGATGTAGAAGCTGTGACCTCGAGGTGATCTATTTCAGAATTTCACCTTCTAGGGTGTGGCCATGAGTGAATTCATTAACACATTCAGTAGTGTTATCAGCTTTCAAGCCTGAAATACAATAAAAAACATTATTATTGATAAAGCATTTTTTTAAGGTGAATTATAACATATTATAGTTGGTTAACCACAATCACTAAGGTTCGAGCTTTCTAATGTTGCAAAGTTTTCTGTGAATGATTATGATATTTCTACACTAGTTATTGACGGCAACTGTGATAAGACACAACTCCTAATGTACATATTTCAACAAGATTTTCTTGAGGATTAAAGTGTGTGCATAAGGAAAAGATCAGATGCTTGGAATAGCTACTAATAAGTCTCGCTAAAATTTACTCAACCATCTCCCCTTAAGTGGACTCCAATCTTAGCTCGCTACCCTCTAAAAGTAAAGCTGGCTAGCATTAAGTCAGCCCAAAACTTGCTTAACTCAACTCAAGCAAGCTTTACTTTTAGAGGGTAGCGAGCACCAAGACTATTCACGGGGACTTTTGATATTGAGACCAAGCAATTATCTTGCTGAGATAATGTAATACTAGTACAGAGCCAAGCATAGTTTGAACCTCTTCCAAATTGTTCTAAACATTATTTCCAAAGTTATTATGAAAAAAGTGATCGCAGATATTTACCTGCGTAGATGCCCATGAATCCAGGTCTACCGATGGTTGCGTCACTTGTGAATCTGATGGTCATCTTGTTACTGGTGGAGTAACGTGTCTCCACTGTGGTGAGTCCGCAGGATGCGTGGATCTCTTGGTGGCTGGCAGTTGGTCCGTCATGAATCTGTCAATATGATATAATATGATATAATATAATATAGTATAATATAAGATAATATAATATTATAATATAATATAATATAACATAATATAATATAATATATATAATATAATAAAATATGATAAAACATAATATCATATAATATATTAAAATGTTATATAACATCATATAATATAATAGCTGATAATTTGTGTTCATAGTTTATAATCATTATTTTATTCATATTTTGTTCCATAGGTCATAGTTTTAATTATATTAATACCAGAGGGAATTGCCGGAATGATTCGAGATACACCTTGTTAAACCGCACCATCCTCAAAGTTCAATTTACATCCGATTTCTTCTTAGAAACCTGAGGCTATTTTGAAATTCCAAATCAAAAAGGCTGGAATATTAAACTGGAGGTAGACGACTTGAAATTTAACCAATAGTGTCGCAACCAGATTTCAGCTATTTGGGTGTATTTTTTCTTTCTAGGTGCATCTGGATATCAACTCTCCAAGTCAAAGTAACCATATCAATTATTCAAGATTTTTAAGTGTCACTTTTATCTAACTTATCTCGAGTCTAATCTAACGACTGGGTTAACCAATGCTCTTTCAACCATAATATTGCCATAAGTTTGCCAAAAACCCTAGCTTTCAATTCTTTCTCAAACCGTTCGAACAGACCGTAAGAAGATAAACCACAAGATCAGCGATTTCGGAACGAGACCTAAAGGCAGGTCTCGACTAATCTAGGAGCAATGAGATAGCGGTTTTGGAATTATAAGAGATCCCAGTAGTGATTGTTATACTCACGGTGACGGCATCAAAACAAAGTACAGTGAGGCTTCCATCGGTAGACAATAAGGGAAATCCGGGCTCCAAGTGCACTCTGGGAAGGAAATCTATCTTGATGTGTGCATATGGGGCTGGTACCTGAAAGAATCGGACAAACAAAAGGAGAATTAAAACTTTCCATTTTAACAGAGCAAATTCCAGATTGACTGTCTTGGCATCTGAATGAGAGATTGGAAATTTATATTCTTTGTTCTGGCAGGGGCAACTTCTCTCAAGCTCATAAGTCTTGGCTCTTTGATACCGAAGTATACTGTTCCAAGGAAATAACTTGACAAATAAGCCTTAGAAACTTTGGTCAAATCATCTATTAATTTTGAAATAAGCTGTTTCAAAATAACCGACTGCAGTTTTTTGTCCAAAAATAAAGGTAAAAATGATTTATTTTCCCTTTCAAATTGTCTGCCCTTTCCTGTTGCAGGTGAAGCTTATGTTACCTTCCGGCATAGCCGCTCTTTATCATCTATTTCTATTTCTATTATCTGTCTATTTCGTTACCAAAACACAACAGTGATGGGAGCACAAGTAAAAGTGGCCCTCGAGAATCATCTTCAGATAAATCTGGACAACTGAGGCCGGAAGCCAGACTATTCTTTTCCAATATCTACTACAGCAGTACAATGTAAGACAGGGTCGTAGTTACGAAAAGATGGTAGGGGAGGCAAAAATCCAAAGTCAGTCCAAAACTGACTTCTAGGAGAAGTGCTGTAAGCTCCTCCCCGACCGATTTAAGGCATATAATCAGCAAATGGAAGTCCACGAGGAGTTCATTCCAACATGGATTATTCAAATATAATATATTTATATTTAGCCACTGAAATTAGCTTTCATGGGGAAGCAGCGCCCCCCCAGCCTCCCCTAGAACTACGGGCCTGTAAGAATAAACTGATTTCTTACCTCGATAGTCCAGACACAGTCCGAGTTGTTTGGGTAGGTGTAAGGGAAGAAAGGAGTATAGAAGTGACCTGTAGCTCCAGTTAGAGACCCTCCGCACTCTGTAAACTTATCGACATCAGTGTCTGTGCTGGTCTGTCTCTTAGCGATAGAGTGTAGACTTGTGTGCTCCTTCTGATATGTCTCAATTGTCTTCTACAAAATGGTGGAAAAGCCAAAATTAGATTTTAGAATGAATAGATGGATTCACTGTGGTGGAAAATGCCAATATTGATCTAAGAAAGAAGAGATGGTTTCACTGTTCACTGTGCAAAGATGGCTATTCTTGGATTACTCAGAAGAGAACAATTGTAGCATCGACAGATTAAAATATTACTTGTTGATTAATAAAAAATTGAGATTTCCACAATAATGATCATTCTTCTCAATCGAACTTTGTAGGTTAAAAGTACATTTGATAATTGAATTTCTGACACTTACGACTAGCTCGGTCTTTTCACCAGCAACACAGCTCAAGGCAGCGAGGAACACCACCGCCGAAAATACGATTGTTGATTTACCCTCCATTTTAATAATTTGTGTTTTGAGTGATCACAGCTAATTCTGCAGCTAATTCTGCTTCTCTGCTCGGCTGTCACTTTCTTTTATACCACCAGAACTGGCATAGCTGCCTGACTCACTTTTGAGTAGGGGGACGCTCAATTTGTTGCTATCACAAAATTAATGAGCCATTACCCAGTTATTATGAGAATAAATTTCTTCAGGTATACCACAAAAATACATCTGTTTGTTTAATGTTTGCAGAAAATAAATCGTTATACAGCCATTTATGAAATCGCTGGGGGAAATTTTCCTTCCCCTGACTGCTTTAGTTTCCGCCCTTAATCTCAGAGGAATGTTTAAGTTCTAATAAATTAAGTTAATATATTTAGTATTGGTAATGATATTGAGATGTAGGTGATATTGCATCTTTACTACCTTATATCCTTGATTGTGAACCTTCCTTCTTTTTCCACCTAAGTCTTGCTGTTTGCGAATGTGAATACATCCTAGAAAACTAGAATGCATCCTAGAGGTGAGGCCATGGTGGACCTCCTAATCGTGGGTGTGCAGCGAGCTGCCAAAACTGAACTGGCACTAATCCATTGGCAGTGACACTTTGATCTTAGCCAATAGGCCGAGAAGCCTAAGTCTTTTAAATTTCAGTGTACAACCAGACATTAATTATTATTATCACAGAGCCATATTTTTGTAATAAATTTTGAAGAAACATGTCATTCTCAAAATTTCCTCACTGTCCGACTCTGAGTTATCTTTACCCAAAACTTGATCAGCGACTTGAAAACGGCTAACATTAAAACAATTTTGAAGTGAATATACAACATACTTCTCACCAGTAGCTAACAAGCAGGGATGCGGGTGATCATAGATAGCCTTGTTTTTGGGAGTTGTACCCTCTTAGTCACAAAAGAATGGAATGCTAATCTCATATCTTTTTCTCAAAATCAAACCAACTGATCAGAATGCATTTATTAACACCATCAGTAAATTTCTCTAAAAATTTAGATTAGCAGCAAGGATTCAGTTTTGAATTTGCCGATAGCACAATTTTCAATGATGGGCAAAAGAAATGAACCTTAAATTGAAAATTTCCCTAATGCACTTAGTGTAGCATAGTTAGGGCCCTAATGCAGTTAGTGTAGCACAGTTAGGGCCCTCAAAAAGAGTAATACAGATGGGAATGGCAATGGAATACTATAGACTACGGTGTTAGAATTTCAGCCACAAAAGTGGTAGTGGTGATGGTTGACGTTGAAACATGTCTGAGATTATAGAGAGAAACTTCTTTGGATATTCAGCCAAAACAGAGGAGCATAGATCCATGGTTTGAATTGACATATTCAAATTGTTATGGCCCACTGCTATTTTTCTCATGGGTATTAACCAAGGTGTTTTAGACTTTCCTATCGCTTGATCATTGCACTTACAGTTAACCACATCTAAAATAGGGTGTCATTAAAAGTGTTCTTAATCTGTTCTTTAAAATAATTTAGCTACCCACAGATCAAAGAAAATGATGGTATTTCAGATTTATATTTCTGTTGACAATTGTGTACTCAGTTACCGATAACAAGGAAGTTTTGTTATGGACAAAAAATAACTCCCCTTGGGGAGTGATCAAGCAGCTAATTACACCATCGATAAATAGCCATTAGCTGGGATATTTAGCTCCACCAAATATGCGCAAAATGTTCAGCTGCTGCAATAATAAATATCCAGCAGCTCCAAATCACAAAACACAAAAATGTCCAATTGTCAATGGGCAGATCCCAAAAAAAGTGGCTCCGTTAGGGCGTTTCGAATTGGAATTAAAAACACATTAGATAACATCAGCAGATTAGCATACCAAAGACTTTGATGAGAACACCCATTAAGATATGATATTTATTAAAACTTCAACTTTAGCAGGCTGTTCACGCCTTGTTGACGCCATAATTTTGAATTTGCAGAAATCGCAATAAATACCTAATTCAATCGACTAATGTAAGCGTGCCTGGGGTTAGTTTGAGCGTTAAAACTTGCCTGGGTTCGATTCCTGGTAGCCATTACGGAAAACTCAAATTGGCCTTTCACACAAAAAACGCTTACGATTATCCTAAGGAAGACATTAGCAAGCTTACTGAAGTTTTAAAAATTGCATATAAATGATATTGATGAATGATGCCGATGTTGAAGTAACACTACTTCCGTCTTTTGCAGCACAATGGCAACTGTGATCCTGTCCATATCAATCGTGAAATTGATGAGTGGATTGATGGCTTCTCGTAGGTCCTAAGATATAAACTGAAACCAATCTGCATGACAAAGTATCCTGTTGTGTATATCTTGTCTTGTATTCAATGGGGGATAATTTGTTTAAGTGCTAAAACGGCGGGATGCTGGTGGAGGCATTTCATTATCAACCAGTGGTTGATAATGAGATGCCTCTACCAGCATCCCACCATCGTTTGAGCACTTAAACTAGGGGTAATACAACATAATTGTATGATCAGAGTACAGGTATGGGTACCCATAGTACACAGAGGCCCCGGAAAGCAAGTTTGCTCTTGCATGTAATGGTTATCATGTGTAATATCTTTGCAGAAAAGTGCTAGTCTCACTGATTTCAATCATTCAGGAGGGGCAACTCCTAATATATCTAGATAGGAAACCAGATACCAAAAGCAGTGCTCCAATGTAGACCAATGAAGTTTCTATTCCACATTGATAGATGTCTATATTTCCCCGGTCCAGGCGGGAAGAGGCCTGCAAGGGCAAGTCTGTGGCGTTAATGCCAAAAATCGGTACTTCCAGCTGTCAGAGCGCTTAAACTGTAGTTTTGCCAAATTGGCTATGCGAATAAATACAAATCTTTTGCTGCAAAAACACAACTTGCCGCCAACTGTGGCTTAAACCTGCCAATTCACATGTCATACTGACAGCTTATAAATGGCAATGATAAAATCTGTCACAGGTACAGCAGAACAGATCATATGTTGCAATACTGGAGTTGCCTTTTTTATGCAAAAATCAGCAGGACCGCTTAGCTGGAGATACTCAATTAGTCAAAGGGGCTCCATATTGTCAATATCGTTATAGAAGTAGGAGGTGGCCCAGTTGGTTAGAGCTTCAAATCTTCAACATGCAAGTATTCAAGGTATTGAAGGTTGTGGTTTTGAACCAAACTGCAGTCCATCTATTACTGGGGTTTGGTTGAACCCCAGGTGTGCTCCGACCTACTTGCAAACATAAAGCAACTTGGTGCAGATATTGCAGCCGCACCCCAAAGACTACTTATATTTCACCGCAAAAGGTTTCGGAATCGATAAAACAAGTTGATTTTAATTATCATCATTTTTGTTGTATTTATCAAAAATGTGTATTGTGTGCATGTGGATGAAAATCTTGAAGGATTGGAAAATTCCTAATTCGCTTCTTTGCTCCACTTGCCAAATATATAGTCAGAAAAGTTATGTTATGTTAAGTTGTGTATTGAAGCAATGTTATTCGTCAGTGAGTCATGTGACTGTTTCTCTGGTTTTCTAACCATCGTTACTGAACAGCCAGGATATGACCAGATCGGAGGAAAAAACCTTAAGTCACTGTTTTATGATTAAAACAAAAAATTGTTGATTAAAATTAAAAAGTTTTCATATCACACGCCACATCCCGAAGCATGGGCGGCAAAATATTAATTGCCTTAGATGCGAGGACGCAACAGAATGTTCTCTGTTTGCAGGGCTGGTCGGAGCACACCCGGGGTCAACTAAACCCCAGTATTCGATTGATTCGAACCCAAGACTTTCAAAACTGCATGCCAAAGAACAGCGCTCTAACTAACATAGCCACCTCCTACTCCAATGCTATTGAGACTTTAAAGAAAGTAAATATCAACATAGCTACCGAGCATGCCTCTGCATTAATTATAACATAAAAATACAACTCATCTTTCAGGTTTCATGGAAATACGCTGCGGACAGTTTTCGTTCAAAATGGCTTTAATAACTGTAATATTTCATAATCAATCTATATTTTTGTGATTTGGGTGCAAGTGGTTAGATCTTGAGATACTAATAAAGCTAATGTTAGGCTGGTCTCAGGGGGTAAGCTGATGCTATTTTCTCTACACATAAGACGATATTAATCTTGGGACTGCATCAACAACCTATTAAAATAGCCTGTTTACCACAACTTAGTGCATTTTCACTGGGTCGGGTTTATTATCCCGTAAACTGCTTGCATCATGTTTTACCTAAGAAAATTGATGATACAAATTTTTATTTTCTTATTCAATTTATTTAGAGAGAATAATATATAACAAGTCAAGAATTATACTAGGTTGTCGTCTCATAGTTGAGATCATTTCGGGGTCTGGTAGGTCCATCAATCTAAAAAAGATGGAAAACGAATTCGATGAATTGCGACTGATAAAAACATCACTCGTCAAACATACGTTTTCACCATGACATATTTACATCTTTTATATATATATATATATTTCATTAAAATGAATAATAGAAATAACTGATGAACAGTGAAGTTTTAATTGGTAAGCAATCAGAGAAATGAATCTTGGTGGAGATGGTGCATTACATAGTCCATTAAATCTTGTCTTTGAGATATGTAGGCAAATTTACTGTAATTTATTCACAGTATACGCGATTATGTATATGACCAGATTTTAAAACCACAACTCAAAGTATTGCTATATATTTTTGTCTGCAGTCATTTTCTTTCTATTAATGTGTTAAAGCTCTGATGCCTCACACAGCATATTTGTGAAAATTGGTTAGACGCCACTGCAGACCTTTCAATAACTTACCCTTGTTAGTCACTAGACTTGTGTTTAGTATTTGCCGCCATGAACGTATGGGGCGTGTACAGCTGCTCTACCACCATAGTATCCTCCTTTAATATAAAAATATAAAATATATAATATAAAATATTAGTATATAATATATAAAAAATATATATAAAAAAATACTTCAATGGAACAGATAAGAACAGGCACTGGGACATATCTTAAAACAAGGTGTCCTTGTTTTGTTCATTCAACTACGAATGTATTACAATAAGAAGCAGAATAGTCAAAATATTCATTTATAGATGAAAAGAGCCAAAATTTTGCAAGGTGTGTAATATAAACCTCAAGTTATGTGCTTCAAAGTAATATAGCAATGGCTATTCTACCACAATTACTGGAGATTCTTTTTTTATGTTCTGGAGGCGAGGTTGATACTGAAGTCAAAAACGGTGTTGAAAAGGGTCACATTCAAAATTTTTCTGATAGCCAAGTGCTTTAAAAACAAGAGAAGTTTGGTATAGGCTATAAAATTCAATAGGTAGTTGATAGATTGTGTTATCACTATTCCTGCATTCACCCACCTCTAAGAAGGCCTCTATTGCGAACAAGAGGGGCAGCATGGTGAACTCTGGCAACAGCAACTCTAGCAACCTTTGGGTGATGAACATCGAGAACTCTAGCATGATGGACTCTAGCAGCTCTTGGTGCAGCTACATATTGACGGCGGACATCATAGACTGATGCAGCCTTTGAATGGTAAACTGGCGCAGCATGGTGGACTCTGTCAACGTGGTAAGCTGGAGCAGCATGGTGGATTCGGTCAAGGTGAGCTGGGGCAGCATGGTGAACGCGGTCAACATGGTAAGCTGGAACTCTGGCGACTCTAGCGACAGGGTGATGTAAATCAGCTGCGTAGTGAAGGCTCTTGTGGTGGTATCCATTGCCGCCATCTTTGTCGAGAGCATCGTCAACGCCGTCATTGTCTCTGTCTCTGTCTACAGCATCTGGGATACCGTCAGCATCTCTGTCACGTACAGCGTGTACTAAGATAGAAAACATATTACTCATGGTTACTAGTGTCATATAACTCAGTAATAATACAGTTGAATATATTTGTATTCTGCCTATTTTTTGGAAGGGTAGAGTTCTCAAAAGATGAGGTTCGCCAGTTTGCACATTGTAGCGGTAGCTAACCTAGGGGCTTGCTAACTCTACCCATACCTTTTTTACATTATAGAGAAAGCTAGCCAAAGTTTAGTCTTCTACACATTACATCACTGCCAAACTATATCTTAGCAAATCCCTCACTAAAATTCATGCTACCTACTGTTATAACCCAAGGGCCGAACCCAACCTAACCCGTTATCGATAACACAAAATAAGTTGACCCATGTGTCGGAATAAGAAGTGGAAAGAGCAGAAATTCCTTTTTTATATAATCACCATCGCGATTCAGGTCTGAATGATTGTAACAGCACCTGGGGGCGTGGCTGACTAGCAGCAGAAAGACTTAGATTTTATACATTTCTACCAGCGCACAGTATTTAAATGCAGTTTCAAAGAATGCGTTTGGTGAATAGTAAAACAAAATTGACACAGACTCCTGTTTTACTACAATATAAATAGCATAATTCGATGCCTATATTTACTTGAACCCAACCAGATGTAAATATGTGTGTACCTGCTTTGCCTATTCATCAAAGTCCAAAAAATAACATAGCATTCATTAATATTTGTGTATATTTTTAATGAAAATGAACTTTGACTTACCGACATGTCCAACATTGTACTCATCATAACCTCCATAGCCACGCGCAGCGATGGTAACAGCTACCAAGGCAGTGAGAACAGCAATACACTTCATGATTGATGTTTCTCTAAGGTGATACCTGAGAAATGTGAGAAAATTTATTTGAATATTGATTTCGAACAGCAGAGTTATCTTGCCATAGATAAAGAGGAGACAAATGCTAATGCTTTGACCCCTTCATCTCAGATTATATTAGGATATTCAGTGCTAGATCAAATGAATGCAGAATTGTTCTGAGTTGAGATAAAACATCAAAGAAAAACATGAATTATTGTTTAAAGACAAAAAACAACAGTCGACGTTTCCACAAGAATATATGTAGAAAAGCAACAAATGAAACATAAACTCTCTGAATAGGTCAGTGAACTACTCGAAATTAACATTTTGAAAACTATTCTTTTTCTAAATGCAAGTTTTTTCAATTAATAATTTGAAGGAATTGTATTAATTTAGCGGTGATAAAATTATCTGAATAGTAGAGAAGACACACCTCACCTTCTATTACCTGAATGAAGAGTGGAGTGATTTGATTCATGTTGATGGCTGCATTTTATAGCAAACCTGACATTCTCTGAGGCAGATCTGGAGGACTGCAGGGAGGGCAATTAAATGCTTGTTGCATCACATCCTAAGAGAGGAGGCAAAATTGTACTCTTGACACATTTTACACCACGGGCCTGAGGACAAAGACAGAACAGAATGTACGAAGTGAGCTTCGGTGCTTGTATCAGTGTCGTATCAACAAAGAGCATCGAGCTGGGCTCGTGACAAACATGTGTATTAATTTACATGACAGACAAATTTAAGCGCCAATTACGGGTTCGAGACTACTCAGCAACTACTGTAATTTTATAGTTGAGTTGCCTGGCAAAGTTGTTTTATTCTGAAATATAATAACAAAGTCACAGACATTTTCATCTTTGTTCGCTTATAATAGTAGGGTTCAACATCATGTAATCACATAACGTAATCACATCTTCTGGTAAGTCTGGGTCCGGCAGACTGTGTTGTTGTAACAATATGGTTATTTGGCCAGCACTTAACTTGGGTATCAATTAATGAAGTAACCCTAAAAGCTTAACCGACCTTTTGATGATCATAACAGCTATGTACTAGATTGACTCTACAAAAGTTGTATTTTGCCATATATATTGACTTTTTATTCATTTTGTGCCAAGTCAGACTATTACGTATGGTCATGCCACTTGGTCATAGGTT
Source organism: Membranipora membranacea (assembly GCA_914767715.1). NCBI lineage: Eukaryota > Metazoa > Bryozoa > Gymnolaemata > Cheilostomatida > Membraniporidae > Membranipora > Membranipora membranacea. Next base: position 21,795,707 of record OU612072.1, read on the forward strand.
TGTAAGGGTGGTAATTTTCACATGTGTTATCTATGGTGAAGAGATGAAGGGGTCGTATCTTGGGAGTAGAATGGAACGATTCTACATTGAGTGAATCCATTTTTTCCTTCAAATCTTAGGTTTGTTTGTTTTACTATAAAGAGTAGGAACAACAAAGCATTTTGTTTATATCTGTCTCGTTGACCGCATATTTAAGTTTTGACATCTCAATGCCATCTATTTCATGTCATCACTATAAAATTATTGTGAATTGTGATAGGAAATTAGATAGTTTAACAGAGGAGGAACACCTTGGTTTAACCTGCAAGAGACAAAAATACCACGACACACAGTTTTTATTTCTTCGGGAGTGCAACATTTTACAGCTTGAGTTTGTAACCAGTGATTGTATTTCAGTATATGTACAACCCTTCATCACTTCCATGGTTATGTTTCAATCATTTACTTGTATCTTTATGCGGGAGGTTAACGAGTGAGCCTTAATTTACTTAGATTAGAAAGTTGTAGAAAATTGCAACTAATATATGAATAAATGCTTCTAACAAATGCCAAAAAATTAGAATAACAATACAATGAGGTGCCACACAACTCTGGTTTTTTCAGCTGACAGTGGAAAATGTGAAGGGTCCAAGTAATACACATGCGTAGCTGTTGTTGTTGCATAATATCACTCATATGAATTAATTTAATTAATTTTCTTAAACTATTATTTTCATTAAAATTTCTCGATCAATTATTAAAACTAGAATTTTGTATCCTGTCACACCCCTTCGATTTCTTATTTCACTTTCATTTCCGCTAAATTATCAATCAAATCATTCCATAAGTTATTCAATTGATTTGATAAAATTTGAAGGGCACTATCAACACTAGCTCATGTATCCTGATAAGGATTTGATGTTCAATACCATCATCCTAGTAATTGAGATGAATTTTAAACACCTCCAACCTGGACACCACATTTTTAAAACTCTGCTTTATCTAGTGGAAGAAAATAACAAAGAACGAAAGACGATGTTGAACATGACGCAATGTGTCTGGCATAATATTCACATATGTACAGTGAAACACCCCTAGGCAGTAACCTAATGTAATTACTTAGCTGACACGCGTCTGGGCCGTTGCCCTGTGATTACGCCCCAGTCCGTCTGTCTTAAATCATAGTTGCATCAAGACAAGCCCTTAATCGTCTATTCGAGGGATTTTGCTAAATCTGAATTAAAACTGAATCCATGACTGATCCAAATGACATGCATGTTTGTCAGATTTCCTTTGATAAATCTGGTATTATAGTAGTAGAATAATTATGCAGGGTCTTATCGTGACTCAATATTACAAACATTGCTACCCGGTTTTGCAATCATGACCCTGCATTTTTTTCATACTTGGATGCTTATTTGAGCTGCCAGTGTTGACCTAATATTAGCGAGACGTTACTTGGAAGGAAACAGATACTCACAACACATATTTATCTTAATATTAATAATATGATGAAGGCCCAACAGTTATTAACTCAAAGCTATACCCAGACATAGAAATTATTCAAAAATACCATCAACTTTGGAACTCCTTCAAGACTGCAACTTGCATCATATCATAACCATATTTTGCTAAGTAGTTACAAAAACGAAGCAACCCTCTGAACAACGGATGACATCAACAACAGTTCGAAATTCGTTTTAGGTTAGGTCCAAAGTATTTATGTTTTTTGAATAAAATGTTGGCAATTGCAGCACCTAAACTATTCACTGCAAAGCTTATATTTATTCTAAAGTGCAAATAATCTTTTAAGTTTACAGTAAATGGAAGGTGATTAAATAGGGCGAAACTTACTCACAACATTTGAGTTCATGAAATCAATCTCAAAGGAAGTTTCTTGTCTTGTCTTGTTTCATCTCATCACTTGCAAATTATCAAAACGATAATGTACACACAAAGAATGAATTTATAAAAAATATTGTTACGAAGCTAGTTCTATCAGAGGATGAGTTTACGAGGCCGTGTGAATTAATTATACGCAAGTAAACACAGCCGTAGTGGTGCTCAGTGGTCAGTATCAGTGTTTTCGAAATGTATGTTATAGTTCTTAAAGATTGATTTATAAATCTTACATCTTTTTTTTAGCAGCATTTACACTTTGAATTATTGATGAACACTTAATGAATTTGACGATGAAATGAACCATCTGCTCTGGCCTCTCAGAATTGTTGCAAGCCTCTCCTTGTTTGATTAATAGACTGATCATTGGTGTTATGCCTTATTAGTTTAGAATTCAAGCTGTTTTCCCTTCACTGATAGATGCGAAGAAAATAGTTATCTTATTATTACATTATCTAGCTAATTTATTTCAAATTAGAAGACTATGGTATAGGTATGATGGGATATTTGAAGAAATCTAGATCCCAGAGTCAATGACACCAAAAATCCACAAATTTTATATTTTTACAGGCTGTGAATTAAACTAGCTATCATCGTTGTGTTATTATTATATGAAATAACATAAGATAAATTTTCAAAAAATTCAATACAAATATTGTGGACGCCTAGATAATATCACAGAGTAAGGATATACTCTCTTGTAATATTTTGTGTGTTTAGTTTCTATATCGAAATTATATTGTTATGATATGGACAATTGACATGACAGTTGTTCTTGGGCTGGTCTAGTTGTATGCGACTGGTATTCGGACACACTTATTGCAACATAATGACAGGGTTGTCAAATCAAATATATGTATTGGGAACATAGAATGCCAGATCTTTTTATGGTTTTTCACCATTGTTTTATTGATTATTAGCATTGTTTGTCATTTCAAATATGCCTTTGAATGAGGATCACAGAAAAATGGAAAAATAAACCGTTGTCTATAGAAAGAAAAATGTAAGTCATAAGCAATATTTAATCTTCCCATCTAGTCAGCAATCGTCTCCTTTGGTTCCAGTGAAGTATACATCTGAAATAGATAAAATCGCGCAAGGGTTACAAAAACTCTTGTTTTTTACATGAAAGGCGATTCACAAAACAATAGAAGTTTAACAATGGAATGCTTTGACTGAGCCAAGGCACATACAAGTTTGTCATGATGAGATACATCGTCAGCTAAGTTGGAAATAGTTTGCTTTACTCTTTATAAGAGATGACAACTTTTGTGTCTTGATACTTATTTATCTCTGAATTATGTACAATATTCTAGTGAAGTACTGAGCACAGTGATTGACAAGGTACTCAAAATTAATAGCCCAAAAATCCTAGCCAGGCCGACATTCTCCAAGTTACTTTCAAAATGTATATAGGTACGATTTTGTTGCAGGATTGTTGTAAGCAGTCACTGGTAAAGTTTCATAATTCGATAGTCATGCAAAAATATCAAAAGTCAAATTTTCAACTGTTTAACAACAGGAAATAGATAAGATACTCAGAGTAAGATCTACATTATACCGCTGCTAGTAGTCGTGAAAATGATTTACCCTGATGGATTGGTTGATGAATAGTATGAAAAAAAAATATATATAAAAAGAAAGATCTACTTTATATCTGTACTTACTTAGTAATCTACTTGAGTTTGTGGTACTTACTTAGTATGACTTGAGGTAGTTGAGCCAGTATGGTTGAAGTCCGGTGTGGGTACGCACTGGGAGGGTAACCTGATTGGCAGCTCTGAATGCATGTACAGCATCTCTGATGACTCCACGGTGGGTTGGGTGTACTCTGCGTGTTCTAACTACTCCGGCGTGTACTCTATGTGTTCGAACTGGTACATGTACTACAGCTGGAGCGGCAGCTACTTGTCTTCCGTACAGAGCTAAGGAAAGAGTGTTTTCTTATTTTTGTGCATTTACTGCTGTTTCAAAGTTCATATCTATCTACACATTACAGTTACGTGTGGAGAAAATAAATCTTCAGTTGCAGAAACAAAAATCAATTCAATTGATGAGGTTACATGAAATTAAATACTATGAAAGTTCAATTTACTTTTGTTTTATTCTGGCCAATAGTGACAAATATTGATATGTTTGGAAAAAGAGATTTTTTTGTGATGGTCAGCCATGTGTTCTGTCGACGTTTACTTACAGTTCAAGTAGGCATCATTCTTGACAGTGCGGTCCATGATTCCGTCATTGTTCAGATCTCCATCCTGAAGGTCTGGGATACCATCCTCATCAGCATCCTGGAATGCAGCTACACCGATACTCTGGTATCCGTTCTTGTCTGGTGAGTAAAGATTTCAAGGGTAATATTTTAAACCCCTGCTGCCACTCAGGCAAATTGTGCTCATTGCTGAATTCTTTACAGCTCCAAGATAACTAATTGAGGCTTAAACCTCAGAATTGTCACCTAATGGGCAATTAATTTGCAAGAACTGTCTTCAAAATCAGGGTATGAAATTGATGCATTAGATGATGATATCATTAATTTCCACTAGTAAGGCAGTAACTAGATAATTAGTTTCATGCCCTGATTGTGACGATGAGTTTGTGAAGATTATTTGTCTATTAGGTGTAGTGACAATGCTGAGTTTGCAGCCTCATATTATTGGTTTTGAGCTATCCAGAATTCAATAAGCACACATTTGCCTGTGTGGCAGCAGTGATTTAAGCTATTATTAGGTAGTAGTGATACACTATTGCATAATTTTTATGTTATCTATTACGTTTTAAATCCGAAATGCATTTTATCATTTTTATTATACCAAAACCTGTAAGGGTGGCCACTTTTTTATTAAGGCAGCATACCAATGGTTAGAAATTAAGATTTTTTATTATTATTATTTCTGATCAAATAAAGAGTGCCATCAGAAGGAATTTGTTTTCAAAATTAGCGCCCTCAAAGCTAACCAAACTGAGCTCCAACTCCAATTTAACATAAAGAAAGTAAATTTTTTATATAGCTGACTTACATGGATTCGGGTGAAGATGATCACCATAGATTCTACCGACATTAGCAGATACAGCGGTCACGGCCACTATGGCGAGGAGTACAGCAACACAGTTCATGATTACTTTCTAAAAATATAAAAAAGAAATTGAAGAAATTAAAATCACTTCCGTGCTAGGAATTCTTTGTAGTTTCAATTGAATTTGAGGTAAAAAATTAAAATGTTATTTCAATCATAATCAGAAACATTAGAAATTATTGCACCTGTTGCCTAATGCTGCTTGTGAATTTGAAGAAAAATCTTGTTCCAGCACCGAAATGATTCAGCAAGGCAGGAAAAAACACAAAGGATTATATCTAAAATCAAAAAACTTGTAAAAGAAAGAATTGTAGAAAAATAACTTCTTACCTGATTGATGTAGATGCTTGAGGGGTGAAGCTTCCAATGCCCTGAGATAGCATAAGGGGTGCCTTTTATACCTTTCTTTCCTTCACTTAAGAGCTCATCTTCTAAATTGTATGAAAACATCCAAACATAATAGACAGGAAACTGTCTGTCAATAATAAGCGATGTCCGTCTTTATTTCACTTTTATTGATAACAAACAAGTGCATATTCAGCTAATACAAAATATTACATGTTTCAAACTAATAACATCCCAGCATGTTACCTAATAAGGGATTACACTGACAACCATTTGTGATCACTAGATAATTATTGGCAGTGCTTTGACATCATAACTGCAGAATTCATCGATTTTGAGTGGGAATTTAAATTAAATTACATAAATTGTTAAGTTATCGTGTTTTTATGCTTCTTTTTTTCGGCCCTTTCTCACGAACTGTATTTCAGGATCACTTGAAGGGTTTCTTAACTTATATTGCTCAGCGGAATATCAAACCCTAGAAGTTTCAGCTATCTGTCACATGAGGGTCATCCTGTTAAATGCAGCATTGTTTTATCATGTAACCTAAGATTCTGGGAATCTTGTTGAGATTGGGGGCCGAAGCTGTTTCCACTTAAAGACTTAGTTTGAGGCTGCTATTTCATCTTATTCTCCATATTCTATTGTCTTATGTGAGCGATTCCCGGCTTTGTAATCCATATACTGAGGAAGTTATGGCCTCTCAAACTTCCAAGGTGACTGCAGTCTATCGGCAGTAAGAATCAGCGACAATCCCAGTGTGATGTTACACCCGTCATACTTATTATTACTAATAAATAGGATGATGATCAAAATGTTCCGGGATGTAGCAGGTCTCGAATCCAGGTCCAAATGGCCATGCAGGCAACGCCGCTAACGCCGCTAACGCCGCTAACGCCGCTAACGCCGCTAACGCCGCTAACGCCGCTAACGCCGCTAACGCCGCTAACGCCGCTAACGCCGCTAGCAAATTCCAGTTTTGGAATCCAAATATTGAGGAAGTTATGGCCTCTCAAACTTCCAGGGCGATCGCCTTCAATTGGCATTGGGAGTCTGCGGAAGCATACCCAGTGGGAGTGTAAGGCTTGTGTGGAATTTACGCTGTATATGGTTGTATAACATATCATCCAATAACATCAGATTAGCTGTTGCAGCCAACCAATAGAAATGCATAGTGACAATAGGCATGCATAGCAGGGATACTCTGATTAGTATGGGGATTAACCCTACGCCACACTATACTCTGTACTGCTCATTCATAAATTCTAAGGCTCGAGTTGCCTGGGATCCTTATGTTTAGGTGAGTGGATGAACTAAGGCACAATATTGCCATAGGTTTGATACTACAACCTTACATAGCAGACAGGGTCTTTACTGCACAGAATTATTGAGCACAGTGTACTACCAAGGAGTAACAGGAACATCACTTTAATTAAGTTTAATTATTATAATTTTTATTTCCTGGGTGAATTTTACTGAAAATGCCATACTATTTGTTAGCAGAAATTGCCAAATGACTACTAGCATGGTTCATTCTATGTCTGCAGCCCATATTCATTTAATATGGCAAGGATATGGCAGACTGTCACCGTGTGACACATGTTAGCATTAAAAACTACATCAATGAATTCTTACTCTGCACTTAGTTATGTTTTAATGATAATAATTAAGGTATTAGTTTGTTTTGATTTTGTCGTATTGTGACATTATGGTCTAACATACAGCAGGCTAAACCCATCTTCATAATAATAATATAAAAACCCTAGGTCGTGGCTTCCGATCAAACTCGGATGTGTAAGCCTACATAAGACCTCTGCCTGACTCAATGTATTGAATTTGTTTGCATTGAATATATTATTGATTTCTCTCTCAGGTGACCAACATATTTATTTGTGAACGCTGCGACAAGCAGTTTATGACAAAGACAACGCGGAAGACTTGTCCATCCTGCGGTAAGTAAAACCCAGTAGTAGCCTACTCAATTACGCCTTCTGGTGTTGTGACATTTAGCGACTATATATTTTTGGTTTTATTGCACTGCTGCCTAACATCTTGTCTGAGCCCCCCAGACTTTTGTTTGCCCTCTCCCCCCCCCCGCTTTGCTTCGATTCTTCGACGCTGGTTGATTATGGTTCTTCATCATTAACTGTTACTAGAATTTGAGGCAGCGTTTATCTAAATTTGTATAAATACGGCCGCGATTTTGATATCTACAACTGTGTAGCCTTTAAGATATTGAGTGATGTATGTACAACTAGAAGAACATTACCGACTCATTTTTGACTCATGACATTCCTCCACAAACAACGTAATCAAGTTATAGGAAAAAGTTTCAGACCTCAAGTATTTCTAGTGTCGGCTTGGAGGTTTTAATCTTTTCTAGTCCCTATATTTGCTAATGACAATTCAGCATCAATGCATCAGTAACTTTTCATTGTACATATTCAATGTGCCATTTAAAACATCCCTATGCGCATTGTTGATATGGCTGTTGCGATGAGTAACTCTACCATGAGTGGGGCTTTTCTCCAGAAGGTACAGTCATACCTCAAACTACTCTTTTGCATTCATTACCATCCCAGACCTAATCTCTAAGCTATCTCAACTCTCAATTGTCTACAAAGAACTCCCAGGTTTATCTCCACTGTTGGTATCTGTGAATGGATCATGTCTAACTTGAGTACTATTATTAACTATGAAGGCTGAGGACAGCTGCATTAGGGGCTGAATTGTCAATCAAGCAGATTGTTGTCCCTATGTAAATGAGATTATCTTAATTTCTAAACAGAACGGTGGTTTTAATCTTTTTCTTAAACCCAACTTAAGCAATTATGTTTCCAACTCAGTACTCAGTTAACACATGCCAAGTTGGCATTGAGATGTGTCACATGGCTAACTAAGTATTAGTAGTAGTAGTAAAACACACTGAATAATACTTTATAATAATCCTGCTTCCAAACTGGATCTGATGTTTTAATGTTAGCCCCACTTTTGTGTGCCATTATTCACAGCAAATTTTTCTGCACGCTATGTTGTAAGATGTAGCAATGACAACAAGATGTGACACTCAGTGGTCATGCATAACATACCATTGCAAACAAAATTAGTGTTTTTAGTGCACTGCTGGTTTTTGCGGCTTTGAGGTGAAGTTTGATATGGTTTCATGCATAGGTGTTGCACTGAATCACCCTATAGGTCAAGGAAAAGTTCTTGTGACTAATTCAAACAATGTCGAAATATTTTATTAAAGAAAGTGTGAAATTTTGACTCATTGCGGGACCAATATAAACATAAAATACCCTAGCTAGTGCTCATTAAAACTCACTTGTCAAGCTGATGAGCTTTTACCATGGATGTTGAATACTGCTATGTAATTAACTGCCATAAAAGATAAATCTCTATTTTTATATCTATAGCGACAGAAATTAATTCATCAATCTTGGTGTGTCTTTGGGTTACCTTACCTGTTCTGTGACAATTATCATGAACTACCTACTTATAACACCTATGCTTTCTCATAATAATTCTTACCATGAATAAAATGTGGCACCAGATTGCCAACCTGTTGGCTAGATAATCTCTTTGTTTGATGAAATCAAATACAATATAGAGTTAATGCTCATTATTTCTGTTTATTTTTCAGGTACAACTAGAAAATGTCCTACATGTGATGTCGATGTAAACATCAAGATTGCGAAATGTATAAAATGTGGTAAGCGCTAAATTAAGTTTTGGTGGTGCTGAAGTTGCCTCTGGTTTACTAATAATAAAAATCCAGCATGAGTTCTTCTTTAAATTTACCATTCTATTCAAACATTTATCTCCCTACTGCATGAATATGGAGAAGTTTTGTGTCAACACCTAACTTGGATATTGATCTTGCATGACATTGTGGCAAAAAATATGTTGTATACCTTGACTCGATGTTGACTGTTGCGAAAATAAATGGGTGTGCGTGTTTATTTTCCAAATCAGTTCTGATTTTAGTTTCAGTCCATCCCTGAGTCATCAGGTCTGTAATTTGCATTAAATGTTTAGCAGTGGACTATTTGCTGTTGTTTTCTGTATTAGCATTGTGCATCAGCGTTGGTTTCTAAGCGTGTGGAATAAAATGCTGACCTACTAACAGTTCCTTCTCTATTGACGTCTTATTTAGATGTTCATTCTTCTCTTTTAGTTGGAAAAGAAGAAGAGCGCAAAAAGGCGTAAGAAGAATTAATGGTCCAGATACTTACTCACATTGCTCTAACTTCATTTCAAGCTCATTACTTTATATGTTCTGAATAACCATAATAAATACATTTAGTGCCTTTATTTGGCGAGGAATTTAAGAATTTATTAATACTCACACTACAATATTAGTAGACTAGATTTTTGGTTTCAAACGAGATTTTGTTTTTAATCAATTTGTTACAAAATAATTACTTTTCCATGTAAAGAAGTACAAATAAAAAGTCAAGTTCACACCCTAGCATTTGATTTAGCTAGAGCTTGTGCTTGTATTGCTTATAATTCTAATATTATACCATGAACCGCTATTAGAAGTTGTCCCTACCGTAAGAATGCGCATCCATAACTTGGAGAATAATCATAGCACGGACATGACAAATTGACCAAAATGACAGTTTTGCAATTTTTCTCAATAAAACGGCCTACAGAATTGAAAATTGGCATTTGAATCTCTTACGATGAAGCCACCTTGCACATCTGATCCATGATATGACTAAGCCGACCAACTATGACGTTGAATTTGAATTTTGGAAATTTTCGCATTCACTTAATGATGCTAATATTATGCTAAGAGCCTCTATTTTGGTGGTAGTTTGGTGACGGCGGTGAAAACAAGGGCAATGCCTTCGCTTATATTGCTTATCAGGAGCTGTCCCGGCCGTAAGAATGCGCACCCATTACTCGGAGTATATTCATAGCAAGAACATGAATTTTTATCAAGTGTTTCATAGCGTGATGTGGTATGAAAAAATAAGACAGATTGACTAAAATGACAGCTTTGCAATTTTCTCAATAAAACGGCCTACAGATGGGTTATATGGGTTTTATAACCTGCAGGATTGGCTGTTATAATCACACAGATAAGATGATGATCAAAATTCAGACCTAGGCAGGACTCGAACCTGGGTCTTACATACATATATATTGTCATTTGTTTGTAATTGTCTGAGATCATAATTATTGCTGTTTTATGTATTTTGAGTTTACTCCTCACTACCATAGTTAGTGAGCAAGTAGCCGACATTTTACCTCCAATGCCTGCTTTTATGATCTTCTGACTGTACCTACTAGGAAGGATATAAGCTTCGAGTTCTCATGTTGACAAGAATAGGGTTATTGTATGCAGACTAATTTAACATTGAAAGAAAGATCACTACATAGACATAACAGAACATTGAAGACCAAACTCGGAAATCAAATTCAATGTCTGCATTGTATTATAATTGTCAGACTTAATCTTGAAAGGGATGTTACATGTCTTAGTTTGAGTCCCTTCCGCTCCTGTACAGCAAAATGAAAATGTTTCTTTTCAACAGACGTCAGATCATAGATCTAAGCTATTTGTAACCAACTGGTTGAATATTCCTCATATGTATTTTCATATTTATAACAAAACCGTGATAGCTAGTTCAATCAAGAATATAATGTTAACAATCTCCAATTAATTTGTGTGGATGTCTATTTTTGTGTCATTGCTTCTGGGCTCCGGATATCTACAACAAATAAACTAGGTGCTTTTTTGCGATTAATGGGCACCCATTATGAGCATACCACAGTCTTTTAATTTCTTATCAATCTATTGGTGAGGGGCAAACAGCTTGATTTCTAAAAAAATGAGGTAATAGGTCCAGTAATCATACGAGAGGCCTGCAGTGATTTTGAGTGTCCGGGAAGTTTGTTTATTTGAGAGCAAATTAATTGATTTATCAACAATAGGCTTCAATATTACAAAATAAATGGTGTAGAATTTAGCCATTAATGCATATTATGAACTATCATAGCATACACTTGGAAAACACTCATACTTGATGACTGTAACTATTGTCTTACTTTGCGTCTAATTAATTTACATGCCGTAACCTTATCCACTTATCAAACTAGCTCGGTAACAATAAGTTTTCTAAATTTATTTATTTGTTTTATTATTTGCCTTTGAATGATGATCACAGAAAAATTGAAAAAAAAATTTAAAGCCTATTGAAATGAATTATAAGTCATTAGCAATATTTAATCATCCAATTCTTGTCAGCAATCGTTTCCTGTTGTTCCAGGGAAGTACATACATCTGAAATAGAGAAATTACACACGGGTTACCACAACTCTTGTTTTTGCATGAAAGGTCGTTCACAAAAAAAATATAAGTTTCACATTGGAATGCAAATGAGTGAGTCGAGTCATATACGCAAATATTTCTCGATGAATTTAATTGTGAGCTAAGTTGAAAGAATTTGCTTAACTTTTTTTGCAGGACAATACTTTTGTAATTTTTCTCTTGTTACTAGTTTTGATCTCTCAAAGATCTACCAAATACTAAAGAAGCATGAATATTCTAACAGACAATTACCTGCCCCCAGACTAAGCACAAAGGCTTACTAGGAAGCCAAAATCTACAGCCTTAAAAACCCAAGACAGGCCAAGATTTCTCAAAGTTACCTAAATTTATACAGGTGCCATTTTGTTGCAGGATTGTTGAAACAGTCAATGGTAAAGTCCCCTAATTCGCTTAGCGCACACAAATATTGAAATCCCTAATTTTTGAACTCTTAAACAATAGGAAATAGATAAGTTATACATACAAAGGTCCACATTAGACTGCTGCTAATAATGGATTGCATCTACCTAATATCTATACTCCCTTAGTAATCTACTTTAGTTTTTGACACTTACTTAGTAGGACTTGAGGTAGTTGAGCCAGTATGGTTGAAGTCCGGTGTGGGTACGCACTGGGAGGGTAACCTGATTGGCAGCTCTGAATGCATGTACAGCATCTCTGATGACTCCTGGGTGGGTTGGGTGTACTCTGCGTGTTCTGACAACTCCGGCCTGGACTCTACGTGTTCTGACTGGTACATGTACTACAGCTGGAGCGGCAGCTACACGTCTTCCATACAGAGCTAAAGAATGAGAGAGAGAGATTGTTTTTATTGCACATCATCAATGATGAAGCAAAATTATGGTATCTATCATTTAGGAGTCTGATGCTAAAAGGTATAAAACTTTGAATGTTGATATTTTTATGCTTGTTGTACTCGTGCAGCAATTCCGCTGTTTCAAAGTTCATATTCACTTTCACATGAAAATTCATAGGGAGAAAAAAAACTTTCAGTTGCAAGAACAAAAATCAAAACCAATTGATGAGGTCACCAAGTTTAAATCACTGTAGAAAGTTTGATTCAGTTTGTTTCTTGCCAGTTTGTTTCTTGCCAATAGTGCCAATTGATGATATAATTGCAAAAAAATCAATGTCAATCAAGTCAGTTTTATTTTTTCTGTTGTCGTTTACTTACAGTTCAAGTAGGCATCATTCTTGACAGTGCGGTCCATGATTCCGTCGTTGTTCAGATCTCCATCCTGAAGGTCTGGGATACCATCCTCATCAGCATCCTGGAATGCAGCTACACCGATACTCTGGTATCCATTCTTGTCTATGAGTAAATATTTCAAGGGTCACTACATAGCTATTTACTTGATGTTCACAAAAATGTGTTTTACTCAATGTTCACAACATAGCGTTTTACTCAATGTCCACAACATAGCGCTTTACTCAATATCCACACTATAGCGTGGTACTCAATTTCCACAACATAGTGTTTTACTTAATGTTCACAACATAGCATTTTACCTTAAGCTTGCAAATATATCTCTGATCCAATAGAGAGTGAATAAATTCACTAAGGTTGAATACCATTAGAAGAAATTTCCTCTCAAAAAAAGTGCCTTCAAAACAAATTAATCGATCTCCAACCACTATCATAACTCATTGTGTTTCCTATGACAAGGTTCTTTTTATTTTTTTGGTATTTACTTTATCATATTAACCAACCAATGAATCACGACAAATGAGGCCATGTGAGAAAAGAAGGAATGGGATTAAATCAAAAATAAATTAAATACATTCACAGGAGGAATTTATATTAAAAATATAGTTGACTTACATGGATTAGGGTGAAGATGATCTCCGTAGATTCTACCAACATTAGCAGATACAGCGGTCACAGCCACTATGGCGAGGAGAACAGCAACACAGTTCATGTTTACTTTCTAAAATCAAAAATAAATTAAAATTATTTCTTGTAGTTTTTATTGTCGTTTGAGGTAAAACCATTGTAAGAAATTGCTTGCTCATTATCAAAATGAGTAGAAATTATGCTGCCTGTGAATTTAAATGAAAATTCAAAAGATTCACTCAGTGAAACAGGAAAAGACTCAGTACACTTTTTGTATATCTGTGATCATAAAACTTATAATAAAAAAAACCTGCTGGTTCTCACCTGATTGATGTAGATGCTTGAGGGATGAAGCTTCCAATGCCCTGAGATAGCACAAGGGGTGCCTTTTATACCTGTTTGTCCTTCACTTAACAGCTCTTCTTCTAAATTGTATGAAAACATCCAAACATAATTGCCAGGAAACTGTCTGTCAATAATAAGCGACGTCCGTCTTTATTTCGCTTTTATTGAAAACAAACAAGTGCATATTCAGCTAATACAAATTATTACATGTTTTATACTAATAACATTTCAGCGGTGTTACCTAATAAGGGATTACACTGGCTACAATTTGAGATCTCTAGATAATTATTGTCAGTGCTTTGACATCATAACTGCAGCATTTGTCTATTTTGAGCGGGAATTTAAATTAAATTACTAAGTTATCGGATATTTTTGTTACTTTTTATGGCCCTTTCTCACGAACTGCAGTTTAGGATCACTTGAAAGGTTTCTTATTTATTATAGCTCGGCCGAATATCAAACTCTACAAGTCAGTCACATGATCGCCAATTCTTGGAATCTTGTTGAAGCTGTTCCTATTCGAGGATCTCTGCAATTTCCGCTCTCCTTCTTAGGCCACCTGACTATACATGATGACATGCTTAGGAAAAAACTATTGTTTTCAGACGGAGGCAGAATTTTCATTATAGGCTATTTAAACATAACAGAACATTGAAGACCAAACTCGAAAATAAAATTCAATATTTGCGTTGAATGTTTACTTGACTGATAGGTAGTGGCTTGAATAATAAAAAATGTCCTCTATGCAGTCTTTTGGCATTCTGCTTGCAGGATAGCCTTGTGACATAGTATATCTCTGCAGCACAGCAGTGGTGGCACTGCCTTCCATCAAGAAAGGCAACTCCCAGGGTTCAAGGTTATGAGATATCAAAACCAGTGTTCCATTTAGGCCCAAATATATCCAAAATATGGGTTTCCATTGTTTTCCCAATTTTGGTACTCAGACTAGGTGAATTAGTTCAAGCCCTATGCTGCAGAGACGAACGTATGCCTCAACAGTTCGCACATGCGCAGACTGGTCTTTTGGTCCTAGAATGTTTGAAATGGATATGTAGTTTGCATTCAATTATGCAGGTGTGACATTTATGAATTTATTGTGCATAAAAGATCAACGACCAAGAGAACATTGGAAATAACTGAGGGATAACTATAATTCCATTAAATGTGATTAGATAATATTGTTTCTAATTAAAACATAGAAAACCAGAATTTGTATCTGAAAATGAACTATCAAGTAATAAAGAAACAAAATACTCATATCATTCAATATACCTTTGGCAATTATCAATTAGATTGGCAAAAAAATAACTTGATCGGCAATTAAAATCAATATGTCATTTATATTATCATACTAAGCTGTTAAAACAAAACAGGTTAACTGATAATATTAATTCTAAATAAGTGTTATTGCTACATGAAACTTAATTACCCTGACTCAATCCCTATGCCTATTTGTATTTTAGGAGGCTATACATCCAAATAATATTCCATGATAGGAACTAACAGTACTGTGAAACAAAATTCGATACCTCCACACAAAAAAATTATGTGTGGCAATGCTGTATTTTATGGTAAAGGAAATCCCCAGAGAGAAGGGTAATACCTTAGCTGTCCACTTCCATGGTTGCTTCAGTAGACAGCCATTATAGACAATTAATAACGCAAAAAATTATGTTGGTACACATGCATCTGTAATGAGCTTAATTGTTTAATCTGAATCTTTTCACTTTTTCGCGATAGTTTGGAATCATTATTTTGCTCACATGGTTACCGGTTGTCACAATTTCTGATAAAGTCAAGAGGGACTGGCCAGGATTGCTCTGAAGCTTGTTAACGAAGACACAGGAATGATTCCACGAGGAGACAAGACATGACACATCTTTGGCACAAATGCCGGCACAATATTCTGCATTCATCTGAATAAGGTCAAAGGAAGTTGATGCATTCATCCTCTCTAGTTTCAGACCAGGGCTATTTATGGGAGAGGGAACTGGATGCCCTACCTCAGCTAAACATCCAACTACGCACTTTGGAGTTGCATTTTTGGCACAGTAATTTTCACAAAAACTGCGAGTAATTATAGCATCGTTGTCCATAGAGACTATCTCCAACCCTGGCTGGGAGGTTGTGAAATTCAGCCAGCCTGATTGCGCCCGTTCTAAATATATTTTTGTTACCGCGCCGCTCAAAAAATTTAACTCACTGGACTCTCCGGTGGCAGAGTTGGTGTGAATTAGGCATGTACTGTTAAAGGTAGAGTAGGCCAGGCATTCATTATTCATTCTGCATTTACGTTCACAACATAGAGAATCGCATCCAGTAGTTGTATCAAGTGAGGAAGACTTCATCGATACATTAACTAACAGGATTGCTCTGGGAAGCATTTCAGATCTGAAATTAGTTTTAGCGAGGTTGGGCATAATATAGGTTTCAAAATCTTGTATGCCGGTCTTGATAAGTTCTTCGGAATGCTCTCTGTACATAGCGCAGTTGTATTTGTAATATGTTCTGACGCTTGCTTCAAAACCAACACAGCGGTCGTCAACACTACAGGCCATTGCACAGAAATCATTCAAAATATCAAAATTATTAGAACCTAAAATTTCCATCTCATTTACTCGTGGGACAGTCAAAGCATAGCGGAGACCTACTAGACCAAGATGGCCTCTAATGGAATCAGGGTCTATAAAGGTGGTGGAATTTTGAAACAATACAAGCTCCTCTCTTGGAGTGTGATAATTATCAATAATGCAGGTGTACTTAACCAAAACGTCTGATTTGGCAAATGTTCCGGCATGAAATGACGCAATGTTGCAAGATTTTCTTTTGAGACATTCATCAATACAAGCATCAATGGTTAAGTTTACCGAAGAGCTGTTTCTGGATGGTGACTTGAGAGCATAATCATTTATCTTGATCACCGAGTCATCATGACATTGTACGTTGGCACCCTTGCTTCCCATCATTCTACAGTATCGAGCTGATATGTCTATTATCCTATTCTTGATTATCTTTACCTTATCTGCTGAGAAATATCTATTTATCGCTGGTCTTTGATTATCAAACAGCTCATGGATCGGTTTAAGTTTGTAGTCTACAGGCACTGGTGTATCTTTAACAGTACTTGCCCATGTCATTGCGTCCCCATTATACGGTGGTGGGGCCCCGATACTAATAGTGCTTGTCACAGAATTTTCTTGAAATTTTTTTGCTGATTCCTGCTTTGATTTACTCATACCAAACCCACCTCCCACACTAAAGAGGCCACTGTAGCTAGCTTGAACCTCAACACTAAACTCACTGGACTTCATACTCTCATAACTACTTGAAGTTATCCTATTTTCATAAGTTAAACTAGCACCATAAACCATTTCAGAAGCATAATGAGTACCAAAGTATTCCAAAAAATCATACAGCAAATTATCATCGACTGTACCAGTTCTAGCAATTGTACTGTTCATTCTTTTCAACCATTCCATCATCTCAAAGCTGAATTCCGGTAGGTCAAACTCGTTGAGTTTAGCAAAGTAGTACTTGCAGTTAGCCGTTGAGAGAATAAGTTTGAAATTGCCGGACTCTACCGTTGAGGAAGCTTTCTTGTAGCCAGTACTTGCTGAGAAGGAAACACCGAATCCTCCACCACTCACATGTGCGTTGACATCCAGCGAGCTACGCAGGTCTCGTGAGCTCTCGACAGTAGTGGAGGTGAACGAGGTACGACATGCTACATCTGGAGCAGCTGTCAAGCCCTTCGGTAGGGAATACCTTCAAAATAGAAAGACACATGTGGTAAGAAGCAGTAGCATTATGTAAGACTGACAACACATCATATATTTTCAAATGTTGAGTGTTAAATTGAGGTTGCGGTTTTCCCGAGTCTTAATATGTCGGGTCTATTTATTGGAAACTGGAGTGAGGTTTTTTTTTCAAAAGCGCAGCATTTGATGAATTATGCCATTTTGTTTTAATAAATAGGGCAAAAGGCTATATTGACATACCGAAACTAATTTCTATTGATTGCATAAGAAAGTAGCTGAGCACCATAGTGTATGAATGCTTGGAGATTTTATGACGATGATATGAAAAATGTTGCTGTGCATTTGTTTTATGTAGTCCCTGCATCCAGTTAAAATTGAAATTCAAACAAAAATTGACAACTAAAGAATCAGCGCAGAGGTACAGCCACGTAGTCGGGGACAATGGCGACCACCAAACTAATCTAAATTGGAACTACTGCTCGCCCGAGCACCCAGACAGTCACTCTGACTTTGGATCATAATACCCCACAGAGCAGACGCCAACCTTCCAGGAAGAAAAGACAGCTCTGTTGCCTCCTCACCCATGAGGTATGCATTCCACTCCAGTAGTTTTACCTGCAGTCCGCTGTGTGATGTTTATCGCTGAAATCAAACTGAAAAAGAGGCCTTGTGAATCCTGGATCGCGACCATCAGCCAGTGGGTATCCTCGTAAGATGTTATAACCGTAGAAGCTGTAGTCAATATCGGGAAATGTCTTCTTCAGCCCATTAGTCTGACAATCCTGCAGTAAAGCGTCCTGCCTTACACCTAAAGAAAAAAATTAAATCCTGATATGATTGTACAATGTGTGGGTTAGCATGTTTTGCGTGTCACGGTAAACGTTTGCTTGGTTAGGTAAATAAAATTTCTTTGGCCGAGGATTATAAGGACAATGAAGCGAACAATAATGCAAATAATATGAGCGACCCTGGGACAGTGCATTAGCTAAAAATAGAGAGTCTGAGAGCAAGTGTGCCGTCAAGGCTGATAATGGTGCTCAGTCCTGTGTTTTGTTTGGCATAATACATCTCATGTTATTATAAATATTGTGAGCAAAACTGCGCCAGGTGAGCTATTCCATTGGCTGATCACATGAAGTCTCTAGATGTTATCATCACTTGTTCCAACAAGGCAATGGCCATTATCAAGGTCACAGGGTATTAGGATCACTTAGTTATGACTAATTTTTAAGGTAAACAAAGTCTATCCACGCAATCAGCCAATAGAATAGCTCGACAAAGTGAGAAACATTGTACTTCCTCATAATGATAAGATGAATCTTGTGATGCTAGCCTAGGAGTAAACAGCCACACTGATGACATGATATACTACTGGTCGTATATCTCTGATAGATAGGGGGTAAATTAATTCACTGAGCAAGAGTACCATTAGAAGTTATTTGGGGTGACGACCCGAGGTCAATTTTAATAACTTGGAGTGGTAACATCCTAGGTACTCACTCTAAATTGACTCTAGCAGTCAGTGTGGTAAGAAACTGGGGTTGGCTACCGGCAATAATAATAACAAATGGAGCAAGATTTAAGCTCCTAAATAATTTGAATGTTCTATATGTGCCTGTATGATAGGATCAGCCACAGTCACACCTATAGAGGTAATTGGAAATTTGGAGGTTGTCTACCTTGGAGGCAGGCCAAGCTATGTTGGGTAACCACACAAATGGATCACTACATAATCCTTGCACCAACTAAATTGTCATGCTGTGAGCAAGGACCAAGACAAAATGACAGCAGTAAAGAAGATGTTATGTACAAATGATGACCTGGTGAATAATTATAGATAATTGTTTGATGGATACCGATGACCGCTGGGAATTGAGATGATTTCAAAAACATCAAAGTCTCACCGACTAACCTGAAACTGATATCTTTGAGCTGCTACCACTGTCATCAGCATAAGACCCGCCATTTTGTCTGAACTCATCAGCTGCAGAAATCGACCCAGACTCCCTTTCAATACAAAATGAGTAAATTAAAAATATGTTAATGTTGGAGAAGTTTGAAATCCTAACACAAGTAAATTCATTGAAAAATTAATAGCAGGTCTACAACAGGAGCTCACTAAGCCGGAGTATGACTACAGCGTACTGTATCTCTGACAGTAAATGATTGAAAGAAAATATCATATAGCAGTGTATTTTAATTAATCTCAAATGTCTCAATTGTGGCAGCGGCTCTGAAAAGATTAAACATTATCAGTATCAAGGCCATTTTATCTGCGTAACAATAAGTGACATTATGAAAACATTATGAAAAGAGCCAACACCACATAACAAGATAACACATAGGTATAATTTACCCCTCCTCCTTGTGTGATAGCATAACAGTAAATAACACAAACTATAGCTAGAGGAGTTAATCAATAAAACTTACGTAATGTAATGTAAGTTTAGGTCACATTATCGTTTTAGGGGCTGGAGTTCAGTCTTTGGGTTATTTCTACAGCCTAATCACAACAATTAAGTCTCACAAACTAGCAAATGGAAAGTAACTTTGATATATGTGTGAGAAAAAGACAAAACCACTGCATCAAGTTGGTTTTGTTAGTTTTAGTTTGAGGAAAGAAACAAAAGGATGCCAAACAGAAATTTAATGGCGTTAAGCTTGCTGTATGTTAACAATAGTGTGGGAAGTGGGAAATATAAACTGACTTACCTTTCTGACGTATTCCCCTGAGCAGACACGAAGAAGGCGATCAGAATGATGAGAAGTATGACTATAACAACTCCAATCACAGACGCCAGAATACTAGTCGGGGTGAACCTTGAAGATTTCAACCATCGCATCTACAAGATCATAAGATTGATGTTACTTGCAGATTTTTCCCACAAAGAAATATTTAGGGGGAACTCTTACTATTACAGATCAATAATATATATTTCTGCATAAATGTTATGCTCAACAGCACGGATTTGGATGATTTAACATAGACAATGCAAAAAAAATCCCTGTATCTGCATTGCGGCCATTTTGACTGCTGTCGACTCAGAGTGTGGAGTTCCCACAAAGAAAAAAGTCCACTTAGACACTGCCAGCATCTATCACATGTGAGTAGCACTGATATCACAGGACCTTTACAGATTCGAACACAGATGTAGTGAAATGCTATGATCGGTGAGGGTAAAAACGGCACATGTAAATATGGGACTGTATATTGATTAAAAGTGACTGCAGGCTATGGGCAGGTTCTAATATCAAATTATTGCCTGCATGTTGCAGGTAACTCCAAGACATTGAAGTATTAAATAAGACCTTCTAGCAGTAAATAAGAGCGTTGTTGGGCAAAGCCACTCTTCAAATTCATTTAAATCTCTTCCTAGTCAGAGCCTAGAAAACAGTTAGTGTGTAAGAGTAGGAGGTAGCTCAGTTGGTTAGAACGCCTGCCCACTAACACGCAAGCGTTGCAGGTCTTGAGTTCAGATCTTGCTGCAGTCTACTCACTACTGGGCTCAATCGACGCCCCAGGTGTGCTCTGACCTTCCTGCAAACTGAGAGCAACTTGGTGCCGAATATGGCGGCTGCGCCCTTAAGGCACCTGTATTTCTCAGTCTTCGGACAGAGAAAAAACTTGTGATTTTAACCCATCTCTAAGCATTAAATAATGTTGAACGTTAGTCAAGGGGACAGATATTTAAACTCAACAAAACGGAGATATGAGTTGGCCCCTTGAAAACCCGTTTTAAGGGCCAGTGCACTCGCATTCACACATCGTGACAGGAGATTTGATAATAATGTAATAGGTAAATAAATGCAAACACAGAAACAGGATCATTTGTCAAGCTTTATTAATTGCAAGACTTGTCTAGCTCTTGTTACCCACCGCTAACAAACTCAGTATAGTTTGCCAGTCTAGCGATTGTGATAGAAGGTGGCTATGCCAATTTCCAGTGCTGCTCATTCACAAACTTTGTGTAAATTAATTTGTCAAGCTTTCTAATTTATCTGAGCTAGAAACAACATCCTGCAATTTTATTAAACAGTACCAACACAACACTATTGAATAGTACCAAGTTTGTTGAAGCTACATACCTTATTTTTCCCCGAAGCACTCCCACCATTGAGAGCTGTTCTACTGGAGGCTGCGTTCTCATATGTCTCTGGACTATCCTTACTCTTCAATTGGATCTCTGCCATGTTTCCTGGAATAATGTATTTAGAAAAGCTGATTCATTACTGTACAAAAAAATCGAGGCAGTTTGCTTGAAGCTTCAACTTTGAGAGTTACATTATGACAATCTGAAGATCTATAACCCTAGATGAAAAGATTCTTTGCAAGCACTGCAACAACAATTTTTTCAGTTCAATTTTTCTAAAGCGTAGCTACCTTGAATCTCCAATACAATGCGAGAGATCGTGCGAGATAATATGCAACTGCAAAATCCTTTCTGTATGCACTCACTTTGATCACTCAGATCACACTGAACTATTCGAAACCTTATGTTAGTGGCATATATTCGTTTTATCTTTTGTTTATACTTCCTTGTAAAGATAAACATATTATTCGCTCTAGATTTTACCCTAGATTAGTTGGCTTTTGTGAGAATCAGAATGTTCAATAGTTTCTTCACCCGCATTGAATACAGGAATACAATGCGGGTATCACAACAGCATAATGTTCAAAATATCCCGAATCTACCGGTCGATTCATTATTTGAATTTAATATCGAAGATGAGGGCGTTTGGGATCAGTTATCGATTTAAAAAAATTTGTCTATACGAAGCAACAAGACAGTTGTCAGCAAGGGTGTTATATTGCATGGATAGGCGTTAGTGCCATGGTGTTGAGATATCGCGGTCGCACTGGAGTGGGCAACTCCTAAAAATGGACCATACATTTGGAAGTATTGCAGCAAAACTGTGGACAAAGCAAATAGCAATAGCACAAATCATGACTAAAATTTCCGCATAGATGTGGAATGTTTGGACACATCTTCGACCTTTGATGGCTACCTAATTACATTGTCAAGGCACTTGTGTTGCAGCGAGGGAGGGGAGAGGCATCAAATTCGGCCCTGTCAAGATTGTCTGAAATCTTATTTTAACAATGTTGAGAATAAAAGACCTCATCATCTTTAATTCATAAGAAAAAATTGTAGCCAACAGCCACAATGGCGACAAGTTGAGAGCTGTAATGCAGACAGCTTCCTCAATCTGAGATTGGAAATTGAGAGCCTAACAAAGGGTTTGTATACTAGAAATCACCGGACCCAAGGATAAAGAAAGTACCCCCTGTTATTGACGGCACCCTAATCATATTGAAATATGTGAAGAAACAGGCGTGGCTGACAAGATTGATTCGAAAGCTCTCATTCATTACCGCAATGTAATCTTTTAATAGGCATCATTTTACAGCACCGATCACTAATCAGTACACTTATCAATGCACTTCTCTGGTATCTGGAGGTAGAAAAGCAATTATATATGAGGTGCTACTTCCTTATCATTGTGTCTACACAACTGGTTATTTTGTTGACAGCGCAATTTTTTGGAAACAAAATAATTCGTAGCTGATAAATAGAAAATTTGATAGCGGTCCCAAAAATCGGAGGTAATTATATAGTTGAAATGAAACGCCTTCAATTATTATTTTAGGGAGGGGATCATTTAGAAACAATTTGCAACGGGACTGTAATATATCATCAGCGAACCAGGATGGGGCAAAATAGTTTACTACATTTCAAAATATTTCAAAATAGCGACTGATATTACTTTCAGTATTTTTTTCACCTTGTTTGATCTCAACATGAACTGTGTTTGGTTTTGCTTGACAAATAGCGTAATGTTGTGACCTCACGAATAGCCAGAGACTTTCTATTTTGTGCATGTTGTCATACTGATGCTTGTACACCATGATTTGCGAAAGGAAGCAGGAGGTTAAGCCCTTAACCTCAACTAAGTTGTAAGTTGTAATCCGCTCAACAACAGCGAGCAACTCACTCCTCAGACGGATAATTGACAGTTACCTGTGAGTGATACCTGTAAATCACCAGGTACTTAGGGCTGTGAAGTGTTGTCAAACGACCCCAAAATTGGAGTAAATTGCAAAGGGGACAAAAAAATCAGCTTTAAATCATTGATCTAGAGATTTAGGGTGTTACCTTATGGTTGCGAGCTTTGCACTTGTCTACTTTAAAATAAAGACGGATGGCATCAATTATTTCGAGGCTGATTTCCTCTCTAAGCTATGAATATCCAGTCAAAGGTGGTCATTGGTGGTCTCCCATGAACATGTTTGATACTGAAAACTGAGCAACAACCCCACTGGTCACACTCCTATGTGATGCGACAGACATCTCATCCGTGTAATCAAAGCTAGTCCTACTCTTTGGTGGTAATTGCAGGCCAAGAAGCCTTAGATATCTCACATTTCCTCAAACACATAGTAGTTTTCAGCTTGAAATGTAGACAACCAACCCATAATTACGGATATTATTGAAAAACAAAATTATGTGTACGTAAATATATACATTGGTTGACCAGAGAAGCACAGAAAAACATTGCCATTCAGTATTTGGTTACGTATTAAGAGTGCTACTCTGAGGGCTGGTTGTTGCCTGTCCTCAAGTAAAGACGGATGAAATCAATCACTTCTGGATTGATTTCCTGCTAAAGAAAATCCCTTGACCAAAAGCCATTGAGAATTTACATCAATTTATTCTGGGTTGTTAACATTTAACCGCATAGCAATTACTGTACACAATCGAGGGCATGAGCCAAATTCCAAATGAACAAGTGAACACTCTATCAAATTTTCTGGAAGCAGATCAGTAATTTGAATTACAGCTAAGTTTTCTCAAAACCTACCTATTGGAAACCTAGGCATCGTAGAGCCTATAAGTCTTCAAAGGAAAAATCAGCACAAATGCTAAACAATTCAGGTAACTGCAAATTTCAGTTGTCATCTTTTTTTAGTCTCAACATAAAGAAGCCATGTTACTATTTGAAGTGGCAGAACAGCATTTGCAGAGCAATAAACTATCACTTCTAGTGACAGATGCTAAAAAAATACGATATGATTTTGTTATTTTTGAGATTGACGCAAATGTAAGCGTCAGAGGAACTTTTGTTGGTCTTCTGGAAGTATTCAAAGTGGAGGTTGTCATCCTAGGAGCAGAATTTGTGTGCTTTCTAATAAATATCACTAATCCTAGCAGAGAGAACATAAAAGATCACACCATAATATTGTAGACGTAAATTTCACAGATAGATTATGTCTGTGGCACCAACATATAATAAACAACACTAAATACTTATTGAAGGAAATGACTCTGACGTTTATCATATGTTATTGAAAACATCTGACCAGGATGATATTGTCTGCCGAATAAAATAGTGTATTTATCAGTAAGGTGTAATAACAGTATAAAATATGTATACTTATCATTGGAAAACTCTCAGGATCTCACATTACTAAATTTGAACGGTGTCACATTATTTATTATTATTGTCAATTTATTATTTATTTATTACGATATACTTGATAGTCAGAATTCTAAACTTCTTTTCTGTTTCTGCTGTTATTTCAATTTGCTCTTGACATTTTATTTCATGAAGAACACATATTGATATTTTTTGGACTACTTCAAAAATGTTGATTTTGTGCAAAACAAGTATAGTTTTATGTAATTTTCAAATAGAAATATTTCCAAAAAGGTGCTGTTTGGTTTTGTATTTTGTTTTGAAGTATTTTGACTTCTGGGGCTATGTTGTGTACCAACAAAAATATTGATGATGACAAGTTTGTTTTTCTCTCAAAAGGCGTAGTCCTTTCTCTACATTTAGTGACATAATAGCCGGACAAGTTTGTAAAAACGTATATACACAAATTCATCGCCACTGTTGCAGGGGGAAAACAAAGTTTATTTTATCAAAGGGCTAAGGTGGCAAGTTTCAAAATATTGTTAACCAATATTATTTGATTGAGGTAAACATACTATCAAATCTAAAGTCAAAGTTTATCCATTATATCCATCTTATTAGTGAAAAATAATAAATATACAATCTATATAACAATAAATGAATACACTGAATGTTGGAATGGTTCTGTACTACACATTGAAGCGGAGGAAATACATGATTGGAGGCATTTGCGAGTATTGTTGGTCTTGTAACGCATAGACACAAAAAACCTATATCTTTTTTCCATACAAACTGTTACATAAATTCTTCGAGAATAAGCCTGCGGTCAAATTTTTAAGCTGCCATGTGGCAAAAGCAATTTTATTTGCATAGCACCAAAACCTTATTATCGGTATGATGGCTAAAAATTTGAATTTATAAATAATGCTGTAAACAATTTGAGAGTTATCACAGTTATCAAATGTCATATTCTCCTAATGAGAAAGATGTAATAGAATTTCGCATAATTTCTTAAATGTGCTTTTGGTATTATCAAAAAGGTGTCTTTATATCACTCTAATCCAAAGAAAATGGTACTTTGGCATTTCAAAGTTTTAAGTTGATGGATTTGCTTTGTTTTACAGAATTCACATAAGATTGCACAGAAAAAAAAAATATTTAAATATAGTCTCCACTCGCATGATAAAATTTGAGAAGCCGACTTATTTTCTGGTCATAGCAAAGGATTGCCGGGAAAAATTGCTGAACCCAAGACATGGAGCACCAACAATCAGTTTGTGATTCAGGTTGTTGCAGGTCATCAGTTGTAGCATTTGTTAGATGATTTTTTTAAAAGCTGAACCACAGTTTAGAGCTTTCAAAATGATTTTGATTGCTGAACCACTAGCTACAGACTTGCATTTGGTGGGTAGAAAAATGTATCTACAAGGTGTCAGACTCGTTTCTTTATCACTTACAACTTCCATAGATCCCTTCACTAGTGTCTTTATAAAAATTACTTGTTTATCAGTGAACAGCACAGTAATATCTGCCAAAGCATGTCAAGAGATTACCTCAATACTCGTGACAAAGTTTCAGACCAAGGAGCAGAAGACAGGGTTGGTGCCAGAACATGTCTGCTGTATTATGAAATGTGTAATATTCAAGTTACCATGCTAAAAATATTCATTACTGTAGCTATGATTTAATCTTGCATTACCAGTTTTCAGACAATTGCACAACAATTATTAGGCGCCTGTGGCAAGCCCCTGTTTAGATAAAAACTCAAAAATAACTGGCTGAAACCCAAAAGGTGTTCGATTGACGCAAGTCAGCTCAAGAATATTGCTACGATCTAAAATTTTATATTTTTTCAGTCATCAAACTTAAAACCATACAAGGTGGCAACAACTTTTATTTCCATCACATTACGCGTTACTGTAATATTTGTGAGCTTTTTACATAATAATCTTACGCCACCATGATCGATCCCATAGCAATTTACACATCAATGAAAAATTTATCCAGACAAGCGCTAACTAAAAAAAGTGAAATCTGACTTTATTCATGTTTTTGAAGATCAAAAGGAAATGCAGCTATGCAAGGCAATAATTAAGTGACAGTTTTATTTAAGGTTTCAGATCAGAGCACTTGTCTCTTCTCAGACAAAGGCGGATGCTGTCAATCAATTTTCGGTAATTTCCAGCTTAATTCAAGCAACACATTCTCACAGGAACCAAAGTACCTGTTGTTAAGAGTTTAGAAAAGTATAAAAGGCCAAGAAAACAGAAGAGTAAATCATTGTAGACAATCCATCTCCTCTGGACAAACAGTCAATAAAACAATCAAGTAAGTAACAATACAAAATAGTCGAATGTTTTTAAGAGAACTTAGAAAACTATACAGAAAACTAGAAGCTTGCTCAAAGATCTAAAAAAAACTTTTTCCAGTTTCAAAACTTTTTACTTGTATCATACCTGATCAGTATTTACAGTTTGTTTTCCAACTCTTATTCTTAACAGCTGTAGAGAGTTGAATGTTGAAATATTATCAAAAAGTGATTCTTTTTTCCTCAATTACTGGTTATATATTTTTGTCTTAGCCTCCGATTTTCAACATTATATACACTAAAAGAATTCAGCTGTATTCAAAATCGAAATTGTAATACACTGATTCAACAAACTTTGTAGCAGTGACCGTAACAATCCCCAGACATCTTCTCACTCAGTAAGAGCTGCTCAGATTTTGGTTTGCCAACCTAGATTTATTTTATTATTTTTTATTTTATTTTTTATTTTTTATTATTTTTTATTTTTAGGATAAATATGCAGTGCGTCGCTATCCTCCTTGCTTTGGTCGCAGTGGCCTTCGCCACTAAGAGTGTCTATCACGACTATCACCCCCGTGTTGCACATGTTGGACATGTCGGACGTATCTATGGTGACAATGTTCACCCACTTCCATGTAAGTATTCCACTATGCAATTCCGCAAAACTTCTTAAACATGAATGAATCACAGCAGCATAACAAATATTGAGGTCTTCGTTTGCTCATTGGTCAAACTTTTGTTTCTAGCGTTGCATATTTAAATTTATTTACTCGCAGTCTTGCAAAACATGGCAAGCTTATACAGTAACACAAAGAGTTTCTGTTGGTATAACTTCTCTCCCTCCTGCACCCTAACAGAATTCAGTAAAAATTATTTCTCCTGCAAAGATTATATCCTGAAGCAGATTTTGGTAGGGACCAAACAATCTACACAATGGCAGTCATAAAGACCCGTATCAATAAGTTTCCAGTTGTAAATCATATATATATATACGTTTATTGGCAATCAAAATCATCTCATTAGAAATTTTTTCTCTTAGTGCCAGAAAATAAATAGAGAAATAGAAAATAGAAAATAGAAAAAGAAACAAATTTGAATAGAATATCATTACTGTTGTTTTTGGTATCATATTAGCAAAACATTTTAGTCGCCATTCAATCAATCGATCATCAATATTGATTAATTAATTGAATAATTATTCAAATATTTATCACACAGATAAGAGAGGATATCAGAGCATTGGTGTAGCTGCATTCCAGGATGCTGATGAGGATGGTATCCCAGACCTTCAGGATGGAGATCTGAACAACGACGGAATCATGGACCGTACTGTCAAGAACGATGCCTACCTCAATGGTAAGATAGAAGTTATATGCCTTCTTTTTTAATAAAACCCATCCCTCTTCCGAGTATAATGATTAAAATATTAATGTTTCCACAGCTTGATGATACATTTTTTTAGAGTTATGTGCCCTGAGAACAATCTTTGAATTTTATTTTTAAGTTTCAATATAAAAAAATTATTATCATAGTCAAGTGTGCTGTAGTTTCTTAAACTGAATAAGAATTAGGAATATGTTGAGTTAAGTCTGTCAAAAAATGAGCTGTGATTCTCAAATCATCGGCTCTGCTGTAGACAATGGGTTTTATATTCTTTGATGTATTCTCCATGTATACTGTGATATTGAAGCTACTGTACGCAATCAAATTTTAACAACAGCAGATAGTTTTTATCAGGATTCAGACTACATGTTTTAAACCACTGTTATATGAGGGGTCAATGTAGTTTTATCAGTGCAATAAGCAGAACAACCAGGTATTGCAAGATTTTTATTCTCACGATTTTTAAACTAGTCAGCCAAGTTGTTTTGCTTCACCTTTGTTGCTAGTGCCAAATGAATATAATCTTATGTATATTCAATGTATACTTGTGTATTCACAGCCATCTATGGCAGAAGAGCTGTTGTCAGAGTTGCCAGAGCTCACCCAGTGTACCGTACCCGCGGTGGACGCAGAGCTGCTTACTACTACGGATACAACAAACACTACTAAACATAACATGGTGAGAAGTTGTGTTGAGATACGAAGCAATTCTTGAAATTAAACACATGGAACATAGCTTTAAATTTATGAAACAGACAAAACCCAAATGCTGTCATGAATTGCGAAATATAAAAAATTTCTACAATAACATTCTTAGAAATTACAGTAAGCGATTCGTTTTTCTCAAACACTTCCCTATTAGTGTCAATAACTTTATTGTTGGAGTTTTCTCCCCATCTGATCAGAGGTTAGATTTGAAACTTTTTTTTATAAGTTTACTGGCATCTATATATCATTTCTCGAGAAAATCCTTTTCAAAAGTGCCATTAAATAAGAAACGAAAAAGCGTAAGAGAAAATAATATGAATGGTTATATATGATTATTTTAGCATGTAATATTAAAACAATTGCTTTGGTTATATTATCAGAGTGCTATCTTGACTGGTATGGATCAGAATTACGAGACAGATTAACGACAAAGGCTATGACAAGATGAGAATACTCATTTCTACTTTATTATACTAATATTGTTGTGTTTAATTTTTTCTCACAGTATTAACATAGGCATATATTGTTGTA
Organism: Membranipora membranacea; assembly: GCA_914767715.1. Classification (NCBI taxonomy): domain Eukaryota; kingdom Metazoa; phylum Bryozoa; class Gymnolaemata; order Cheilostomatida; family Membraniporidae; genus Membranipora; species Membranipora membranacea. Next base: position 21,825,633 of record OU612072.1, read on the forward strand.
CTTGAATAAAGTCTAACAATTAGAAAACCACAACAAACCTCCTTTTCTTCCATCGGACATCGCAAGGAAGCAAATGATCCATTTCCATCCAAGGCATTTTATTTGGCATTACCCTTGTAACTTATACAAAAAGGATACTTAAAATTCAAAATAAATGGCCAAATATTATGGTTTTGAGTGCTAGAAATGGTAACTGAAATCACTGCGATCCAGAATAGATAGATAGAAAAAAAAGATAATAAAGATTTTAGAATCTGTGACAACTATAACATATCAAAGGACAGACAACATTGATTCGTGTTGCGATAGAACTTTGATGATTAATACTCTCCCCTCAGTTGATTTGTGTTTCAGTGTTATATCACCACTGAGTTATCAAAAAATGTGCACGAGCGAACTATATGTTAATTAAGTTATCTCCCCATACCTAGGAAGGAAGCTAACTCCGCTATACTCGAAACAGTTCCTTTGATCAAGACGATTCAGAAAAATGTCTCAACCAGAAAAAAAACAAATTTTCTTCCGAAATTTTCATTTCATTTTCCCAAAAAATATTTCGATAAAAATGTTAAGTCAATAGATTCTACTAGTCAACATCTAGTCCAAGAAGCACTGTATTTCTTAGTCAAGGGAAAGAAATTTTAAAACTCTAAACCCTTGGTATCCAAAACAAGGTATAATTTGTTATACTGTCATCAAAGTTTTGGTATAAGTTTAAAGTGAAACATTTCCATGAAAGAAAAATCTAATCTAACAACATAAATTGGAGTTACTAAGTATTCAATATTGACAGTAGACAGCAGATTAGGATAGATCAAGTCTTAACTGGTTTGCCAGCATTTTGTTGTTATACTTTTGTTAGCCATTTGCGGAATTTCAATAGAATTGAACAACCAAGAATGCAGCCAAAAATTGATCTAGGATGGAAGATCCAGGAGACAGCCAAGTGATTTTTTTTTTACAAAATTGGAGTTATCTTCTCTCCTTCACCGATACACTGATCTCTATTAACTTTGTGGGTTCTAACACATGCTTTTGTTACCTGCATAACGTGTTTATAGTAGGATTGACTGGGATTAACCGAATGTCTTCACATTACACAGATAGTACATTCTTGATCGATGATTATGTGGTAACGAAACAAAATGAATGAACTATAATTATCTTGTTATTGACTGTGCTTAAGATAGCAGGTTCTCCCCAACAACACACCTTCCAACCCTTCCCCTTCCATATGATAGGACCAATTACAGACCCTGCAATCATTTGCATGTAATGACCACCATCAGATAGTAATCACTATCAAGTTACCACAGGGCTCTTTTTTTAAAATTTCTATAATAACATATCATGGTGATGAAAAGATATACAGCCCCTCAATTGAATGGCTCTGTAACCATCACTATATAAATGTTAATGACGGATTTATCTCACCAGTGCTACAGTAATGTGAAAACTCAGAGCATAATAAGACAGAACAGGTCAAAATGAAATTCAGCAAGCTAGATGAAGTTTCAATATTAAAACTGTGCCAAGTCACTGGGTCTTGGTCAGGTCATAATTGCATGCCGAAACTAGCTTCCTGGGCTAAAATTACGGTCCATCCGTTCCAACTGTATTTGGATGACTGAAGCAGTCTATTGTTGTCTCAGGTAACCACCTGTTGTTACCATGGTGATTTCAAATTGTTTATAATTCAGTAATTCTATGTAATCATTGATGTTGTTTGGTCTCTATTTATTGCCCTGAAGGATAAATCAATGAACTTTCTGAAATGGTCAATCAAGGTTCTTGAATATTTAAATGCTTGAATTATCCTATAAAGAAAAGGAAGTAACCTGGCCTACTGAATGAGACCCTGGCCTCAATTGGCTTACCCTGTCAAGTGACATAATTGAAAAAATTTGTTCAACTGCAGACCGGTGACTGGTAAAGATTGATGAGAAGATTTGCGGTATTGCCACCTTATTGAGGGCATGATTGTTTTTACTGCCTTATTTGAATTAAAAAGCGAATAGAATAATTTTCAACAACTTTGACTCAAGTATTATATATAATCACTGCATATCTGCATTATGATACTGAATTAATCTATAAGAACTGCAGCTTTTAATTCAACAAATAACTTTTATTGAATTTAATTAAACAGACAAAAATAAAGCTTCAAAATTAAACAAAATTTCAGCGTTAATTTAATTCTGTCTTGTCAGCTTGTCTTCAGATCTGTTCATCATTGATTAAGGTCCTGGAAAAAAATTCAAGGTCAAGGTTACTCGATGCGACATTATAATCAGAAATTAAATAATAAAAATGCTTTAGCTACGATAAATACAAGTATATTCCCTGGCCTAGCACAATTGTAAAACATTTGTGCTTACAATACAAAAACTTATCTTTCAACAATTATCAGAACTTTTTTGCAGCATACGAGAATAAAAATATGCTGGATATATAACGTCTTGGTTAGGGTTTTCAAAACAATGATATTGAAGTTAGAGTATCAGAAAGATGGAAGAAGAGTGCATACCATTAATGTATTCCAGAATATCGATAGAGGGAAAAGAGGCATTATCTACCACTTGTTGTATCCGTAGGATCTGCGTCCGTATCCTCGTCCGTACCCGCTGTATCCGTATGATCTACGTCCATATCCGTATCCGTTTCCGTATCCGGAACGATATCCACCACGATATCCACCATAGCTTCTTACTCCTGTAAACAAGATTTCATCAGGAATGTTTTGTCAAAGATAAGCTCATCGAAATTATTCATTAATAAAATATGAGTGCAATACCTGTTTTTATTTTGTCAAAACATGTTTTTTATATGAAGCTGTTCTTTATTGCTGCATTATCATCAAGGGAAAAAGCTGGTATAAATTATAAGACATCTCATATGGCCGAATCCATAACAATTCAATTCAATCGGCGTACTGCACTGTAAGATCACTCAGGGTCAGAGATTATGGCGATAAAAAAAAATTTAAGAAAAATTTTGATGACCACGTGAATCAGACCAAACTTACAAACTTATCCTCAGAAAATATTATAGGTAATAAATTAAGGAACACATGAGGGAAAATTTACAGAAGACCTTGAAAGAACTAACCGTATCCCTTTCCGTAAGATCCGCTGTAGGATCCTGGCCAGGCAGCGACAGCAGCGATAAGAACAGCGAGGAGAGCGATGATCTGCATGATTTCTACAAACATCAGGGAAAACAGATAGTAGATAAGTTATGAGAAGCCAAAGACATGATTCTGTATTAAAAGTTTTTGTTGGAGTTATTTGCACCCAAAGTACATTTAGTCTGAACTTATGAATAACGATAAATTAATTCAGCAGCTAATGTGACAAACGTATAATATTATTTCAGAAATTTCTGAGAGCTTTAAACGGAACTGGTTCAGATTTGTCAAAGAAAAGAAAATTCAAAGAATACAAAAAAAGTTGGAAAAGTCTCAGTTTATAAGCGATGCCCTTAGCTGCTCACCTGTTTTGTGATGCTTTGCAAAGAAAGTGAATGATTGTCCCAGAGAAGCGCCTCCCTTTTATACCAAACAGGGGAGAAAAAGGGGACCTCAGATTATAATAAGGGCCAGGAAGTGTTATGATGTGAAATTGGACAATTTTGCAATTATCTTTTATTGGAAATTCAGAAATTGGCGTCTTTAAATATTTCAGGTGCCCAAAGGGCTAAGATTGGGCCAAATTTCTACAATTTTGCAGGCAAAACTAAGCATTAAGGAGTAGTTTAATCGCAGCGGGACCGACAAATAAAGTCGGCCCATGCTGAGTTTTTGGGTAAACAGAATCACGAGATAGATCAACTACATCACTATCAAATTATTTTAAACACTAGCCAACGAACATCCTCTCGCGCATCATATCCATATTTGCCTAAGAGATGTCCCACAACGAAGCATCAAAACAGATTTTTTCAATTTTTCATGTCATTTTATAACAACAGATTTTTGTATGTAGAGTGATATTTTTAGTCTCATCAAAACTCTTATTTTTTGTTGTTGCAAACATTCAATTTTTATCATCGCCATGATAACAGAATGTAGAATAAACAATTACAATTACAATTACACAGGCTATGACAAGATGAGAGAATACTCATTTATACTTTATTATTTACCTAATACTATTGTGTTTAATGTTTTCTCACAGTATTAACATAAGCATACATTGTTTTACTTGAATAAAGTCTAACAATTAGTGAACCACAACATGACCTTTTCATTCTCCAAACAATTCACTTTTCAGACCAATGGCTCAAATATCAAAGTGTCACTGTCTATGGGCAATTAGTGCCTGTTTCAGTTTTTGGTAGCTTGCAGCACAGTCAAGTTCAGGAGGTCCTCTATGGCCTCAACTCTAGGATGCATTCTAGTTTTCTAAGATGTATCACATGTGACTCTCGGTATGAGGATTTAGGGCTCCTGGAATCCCTCTTTTAGGGGCAGCCCAATCTTCTGCTTCTCACTAATCCACAAAAATATTCACTATAAAAATTCGATTGGTTTGACTAGTCAACTTCAAGTCAAAGATCATGTGTATTTCGCAGTCAACAAAAATAAACCCTTTAACCCTAAAACCTTAGTATCCGAATATTGATACAATTTGATAGACAGTCATCAAATTCTTATTAAAAATTGAAAAAGTTGATGCATACCATTTCCAGACATGAGAAACCTAATCAACCTAAAAAAATTAAAATTACTGGGTTATAAATATTTGAAGTTGCTAGCAGAACAGGATGGATCAAGCTTTATTTAATTTGACAGCATTTTAGAGTTATATCCTTGTGAGCCCCTTGCGGCTTTTCATTAGAATGAAACGACCCAGAATGCAAGCTGTAATTGACTTAGGAAAGAAATTTTGAAATACAGCCAGGTCGTTTGTATAACGAGATTTTAGTTATCTTCTCTTAATTACCGAAACTTCATTCCTGTATGCCTTGTGTGTTCCAATACCGAACTCAACGCTTTGACACAATACAGATAGTACATTCTTGATAGATGGTTACTTGGTAACAAAAAATATGAATGAACTATAATAATCTTGTTATTGACTGTGCTAAAGAAAGCAGGTTCTCCCAAAAGACACACCTTCCAACCCTCCCCCTTCCATATGACAGGACCAATGGAGCCTTCAGACACCCTTTAATCCCTAGCACATAATGATCACCCTATGAAGGTTATCTATATCATGATACCCAGGGCTATTCCTTTAACTCTACAACCCTGATGATGATAGGTAAACACGACACTTAAACTGATAAAACTTTACCAGTGCTACAATGTGTAAAAATTTAACATGAAAACTCTGAGCATACTAAGACAGGACAGGTCAAACTTGAATTTAGTTAGCTTACATTATAAAAAGTTTTAATATTAAAACTATGCGGAGCCATTGGTGTTGGGTCCGGTCTTGATTCTATCGTTAATTTGATGCAAACACTTGCTACCATACATGACAAGTTGGCTGGGCTCTATATCTGGTAGTGCAATGCCCAATCAAGCACGCGGACCTGGGGAACCCTGTAAGCCCTCCTGCTGTTCCAACGCAAGGCCCGGCTGCCTAATGTGCCAAGAAGCAATCTGAGGACTACTATTGTGTAGAGAGTCTAATCTTAGAGCAATTGGAAATAATTGGTTCAAATACAAACCTCATATGGTTTCATTGACAATTTAGTACAGTAAATACAAGCAAAACATTTCATAAAACTCTTAGGTGCAGAAGTGGGGAAGTTATAGGGTCAGCTGGTACCATAGGGAAACTAGCCAAAATATCTGGTGTTACCCTACCATATAGGGGTACTTGTTTGTCATGTATACTACCTACTGGGACTTAGGTTTTGCGTCCGACCATTCCATCTCTATTTGGATGATTTAAGCAGTCATTGGGCTTGTGTCAGGAGTTGCCCCTTATTAAAGGGGGCACTGAACAGATGAGACCGTGATTCTGCAATTTTTTATTTATACTACCATAGGAGCAGATCACATTTTGTGGTCTGGCAGTCCGGAAATTAAGATAGAAACAAAATGTGCGTAATGACATAGGCAACCTACGCTTATTGTCGCAGATAACCACCTGTTGTAACTACGGTCATTACAGATTGGTGTTATGATTGGTAATTCTATGTAATCATGGATGTTGTTTGGTCTCTGTTTATAGGCCTGGAAGATCAATCAATAAACCCTCTGAAATGATCAAACAAGGTTCTTTGATACTTAAATGCTTCAATATCCTACACCGAACAGGAAATAACCTGGGCGACTGAATTCGACCCTGACCTCAATTGTCTTACACTGTCAAGTGGCATGTAAAAACAAATCATTCAACTCTGCAAATTATTGACTGATTAAAGCAGAAATGATAGATGTACTTTTTTTGTACCATTGAAATGCTCCCAATACTGTGTCTAGCATTATGGGGACCTAGTGTGCGCCGTACCTGCCAAAAATTAATTAAATTTTGATTTAAAAAAATTATGGGATACTGATGGGGTCTTCCCAGGGTTTATCTCCCCTGCAGAATGCAGAGTCAAAATAGCCGAGGAGAGAAGGGAATTAGCCATGCGTGACAAACAAAAGAGATCTTTCATCCATAAATGCCTTATACTACTAGATCACTTGATATTGGATATCAATTCTTAGCTTATTGCCTCCACGGCAGACTTGGAGCCTATGGTTGGGGACAACTTCGAAATCAAAAATCAATTATTCAAAGAATTCTTAAAAATCCAGAGAATTTGTCATTATCTTGAGAACCTACAAACTTGTATAACTTTTTGAGCTTTTCAAAATGATATATGGCAACCCTGCACTTGGCATTTCTGCTTTGAGATTAATGACAAAGCTGATGGTATTGCCGCCTTATTGAGGGCAATGTTTTTTTGCTGCCTTATTTGAGTTTTAAAGCAATTAAAATAATTTCAACAGCTTTGACTCAAGAATTATATGTACTCAAATATTCCGCTGCATTTGTGCATTATGATACTGAAGAATCTAAGAAATTTGGGTTTTAACTCAACAAATGACTTTTATTGAATTAAATTAAACAGACAAAGAAAACTTTAAATCTCAAATTTAGACAACATTTCTGCGTTGTTTAGATTCTGTCATTGTCAGCTTCTCTTTAGATCTGCTCATCATTGATTTAGGTCCTGGAAATAAAATGTCAAGGTCAACGTTAATCGATGCGATATTATAATCAGAAATTAGATAATAAAAATGCTTTGGCTTCGATAAATATAAGTATATTCCCTGGCCTAGCACCATTGTGAGAAATTTGTGCTTACAATACAAAAACTTATCTTTCAACAATTATCACAACTCTTTTGCAGCATACAAGAATAATGATATGCTGGCTATATAATGTCTTGGTCATGGATTTCAAAACAATGATATATTGTAAGGATTAAGAAGACAGTCAATAGTAGTCAACAAATCTTGGTCAGAGATTTAAAAACGATGACATCGTAAAGACACAGAACTACCAAAAAGACGAAAGCACATACCATTTAAGTATTCCAGAAGATCGATAGAGGATAAAGAGACATTATCTACCACTTGTTGTATCCATAGGATCTGCGTCCGTATCCGCGTCCGTACCCGCTGTATCCGTATGATCTACGTCCATATCCGTACCCGTTTCCATATCCGGAACGATATCCACCACGATATCCACCATAGCTTCTTACTCCTGTAAACAAGATTTTATCAGGATTCTTTTTATCAAAGGTATGCTCATTGTAATGATTAAATAATAAAACATAAGCGCAGTACTTGATTTTATTTTTTGAAAACATGGTTTTTATGAATTTATTCTGCATTATTTCAAAAGAAAGAGCTGGTAAAATTATAAGACATCTCAATGCGTTAATATTAACGTGAAAACTTGAAAAGTGATTTAATCAGGGTGCTGCATCAAGATCAATCGTGAACAGAAATATGGGCAATAACATCTTTTTTACAAAACTTTTTCTCGGAAAATATATTCTGGCAAAAAATTAAAGGGAAACATTAGGGAAAATTTGCCATAGACCATAGAGAGAACTCACCGTATCCCTTTCCGTAAGATCCGCTGTAGGATCCTGGCCAGGCAGCGACAGCAGCGATAAGAACAGCGAGGAGAGCGATGATCTGCATGATTTCTACAAACATCAGGGAAAACAGATTACAGATAGTAGATTTAGTAATGGGAAGATTAAGACATGATCATGCATTGAAAGATTTTTTTTTGAATTAATGGGACCTGAAATATATTTAGTCTCAACTTAAAATTGATGACCAATATTTTTGAGAGCTAAAGTAACAAACATAAAATATGATCTTTGAAAATTCTGAGAGGTTCGATAGAATTGGTTCAGATTTGTCAAAGAAAAGAAATTTCAAAGAACTTAAAAAAATTGAAATATTCTCAGTTTATAAGTGATTCCTGTTATCTGCTCACCTGTTTTGTGATGCTTTGCAAAGAAAGTGAATGACTATCCCAGAGCAGTGCCTCCCTTTTATACCAAACAGGGGAGAAAAGGGGTCCTCGGGATAGTGATAGGGGCCAGGAAGTGTTATGATGTGAAATTGGATAATTTTGCGATTATCTTTTATTGGAAATTCAGAAATTGGCGTCTTTAAATATTTCAGGTGCCCAAAGGGCTAAGATTGGGCCAAATTTCTACAATTTTGCAGACAAAACTGAGCATTAAGGAGTAGTTTAATTGCAGTGGGACGGACAAATAAAGTCGGCCCATGCTGAGTTTTTGGGTAAACAGCGGATATATGACAGGAAGCTACTGGCTTCAGCAGTGAAATTATGTAGTGAATTGTAACACCCGGATAGCAACCAAAACAATAATTATATATCATGTGAAGGTGAATTTGTATTGAATTTTGAAACAGCTTTGATAAAGAGGGGCAATTCTGTAACCTTGAGCAATACCTTGAGCGATACTATCTTATGAAAACAATTTTGAGTCCCGCAAAAACTCGGCTATTATTATATTTAACATTTTTAGTGTATTTCTTTTCCAAGAAAGACACTTAGATAGAGCCGAATTTTCGTTTGCCTTGAGCAGGAGATAACTAAGCCAGAAATAACACATAACTTTCACATTGTCCTTGACTGAGGTGTAATATCACAGAAAACAAAATTAATTTAGAGGGTGTGTACCCTTTTGCAAACTAGGCAATTATAACATCAAATGGTTGTCATATTTGATTTTGATTGTTGGGGAGAGGGGGATCGGTGTGTTATATCGACAGCAACTTTGATTCCGTCATACCTACACTCTATGGTTATTTTTCTCTTACAGCTAAAATTGTAAAGAGGTGATGGTGAAACTAAATAAGCTAATTTTAAAATTGGCTCTACAAAGAAAGTTACCACCAAGATACCATCACAATGTAGTTGAAATTGCTTTGGGTTCAAATTAAAAATGCTGCTTTATTGTTAGAAGGTATAAATTCTTGGCTGGCGCAATACGATCTCACTAATTATATTGATGTTATGGACATTATAATCTAGTATAGTGCATAGGATAGGGGTTACATAAATAAATGTGTTACGTAAAGGCAATCGTCTTGAGTGCTACAGCCATGGACAATGCTTGATAGAAACGAGAAATATGACTTACCACTATAACCATAATGCTTATCATTAATATTCATTCCCTTGAGCATTACACTGTACGACCTTGGTACGACCTTGTACCAACAATATCAAGATGCAAGTCAGCAAGCTTTGATTGAACGACCCTGTAGGGGGTAGCCATGCCAACATTCAACTGAGTGTCAGATTTCCTCGGATTCATCAGCACTTCTGGGCAAATTGAACAGAGATGATAGATTCGATTTTGTTTTATTGGATAAGTCGTATTGTTGCTCTGCTAGCCCATGACCTTCTCGTGTGTTAATACATGGTCGCTCTGCTAGCCCATGACCTTCTCGTGTGTTAATACATGGTTGCTCTGCTAGCCCATGACCTTCTCCTGTGTTAATACATCATCTGCTATGGAGCTGAACTTGACGGTGAGGGCTAAGCCTAGGATCAGCAGTAGCGTCCACCCACCAACATCAAACCTAAACCAACATCATCTATCGTCGTAGAATGTATTTCTTATATACAGTACAGGCAATGACGTATTGTGTGTACTATGACGTACAATGGCAGTGACGTATGGCAATGACGTACAGTACAGGCAGGATCGTATTTATAATCTTTGGTACAGGTCCTCATCATGTTATCTTTAGCCACATATTTAAATCTCATCATCATTTACATCTGATGCATTATTTTATTACCACACAAGGAAATTCTGCCAATTAAAATGATGGACAATTAATTGATATTCCTCAAGTACTAAGGAGGCGTGACTAGGCAAGACTGGGCGTGGCTTTTGGCTATATGAGAAGTGAGAACCACTTCTGTACTTGCGAGCTTAGGACTAGCACAGATATCTACTACCATCTTCATAACCCAGTAAGAGTAAGCTGTTAGATAATAATGATATGATCTTATTATATAGATATGTACTGCGTCAGAAAACATGTTCTGCAGTGTTCTGCAGACATTGTAGTATCCGGTTATAGATTGATTAAAATGCATTACGTACAGCATACAGTACACCCAATTCTGCATTCTTGCATCCCCGCTTTTAGAATAGGGAATAGGAATATTGCAAATGTTTGGTATCGAGGCGCAGCTCTGGCACAGCGCCTCAATATCACTCTGCAACCACAGAGGGAACAATTTTGTTCTACCAATGAAATTTGGATCTACCCATAGACTTAATAATAAACCTAGACAGGACACTATTTATACAGCTGAAATGAGGCACTTAATTGTGGGGCGACGTTACGTCATTGGATGGTGTAGTAGCAATGATGCTATCATAATAATTGACTTACTGCTAATGCTCTATATAGTGTCCTGTCTAGGTTTGTTATTAAAGGGCAACCAAGGTTTCAAACAACTTCTCATTGATGGCTATTGATTAATAGCAGATTGCACCTTCTGCATGGGGAAAAAGACAAAATATAATTCGGATGATTATTCAGTCAGAATTCTTGTGAAACACTTCTCCCATCAGGTACTCAAACTCAGCTAAAAGAGAATACCACATAGCAGTTTCCTGTTCCTGTTATTATTTAGCCTGTGCTCTATAATTATTACAGCAAAGTCTTGGAACCTCCCCTAAACTGAAGTGTTACCCAGCTTAGAGTCAGCAACTACTTCGAGTTTTGCATCGCGTAATGCACAAAGCTGATGCTGCCCAGCACATTATTGGCTACCCATTAATGCATTGCTGCGAAACCTTGGTTGCCCTTTAAGTCTATGGATCTATCCTTCTTTATCAATATTAGTAATCAACAATTCACTAATTTTTTGAGTTGCCTCCCCGTGTTAAGTGTTTAGTGTTTCAGTCAGTGATTATAGCAATGATCTCTCTCCAATAAGATCATAACTAATGATGAATTCTATGACTTATCAACTTAGTTCACAACTCTTTGTAACGATTTTATAATGAGATCCATAATAATAATCTGTATGCAGTCTAGAACTTAGCTACGGTATAAGTCCAAGGACGTATACTGCAAAATGTTGCAGTGCTTTCTATAAACTCATTTATCCATTGCCTCATTCACAGACAGCAATAACTCTGCTATGGAGAAGATATCCCTTGGAGGAAGTGACTTGAAGGTCAGCCCAGTTTGTGTGGGGTGCTGGCAATTCAATGATGGCCAAATGGATGGTAGCAAGACATGGAGTGGACAGAGTTATGAAATGTCCAAATCCATTGTTGACAAGGCACTTGAGCAAGGCATCAACTTCTTTGACACAGCAGAGGTAAGTTACTGTATACTACATGCTTCAGTGGGGAGGGAAGCCGTTGCTAAAAACTCACAAACCAATGAGGGAGTTCATTGCATAGACAAAAAATCACTTTTTTACTGTTACTGTGTGTGTGTTTAGGCACTAATAATGAACCTAAGGCTAGTAGATAGTATCCAGGCCAGTGGTTAGCTCTGAATGGTGGGTTTAGGGGTTTTCTTTCTCGCTTTTCTCACCTAACCGGCTGTATCCTTAGCAGGTAGCCGTTCTGCTAGCTCCAAGTTCAATTAGAGAATGCCATCTGACCCTGTTGTTCACATCCTCCTGCCCCAGACCCCAACGGCTCATGTCTGACTTTATGGTGTCTTTCCATCGCTGCAGGGGTCTTCCTCTCCTCCTTTTACTGCCGACCATTAGATTGGTGACCTGGCGGACATCTTCCTCCTCCTCTCTCCGGCAAACGTGACCATGCCACTGCAGGCGTCTCTTCCTCATTTATGTTGAAATTTCTTTAACTCCTGCCTGTCTCCTGATCTCTGTGTTCTCGATATGTTCCTCATAGCCGATCCCATAGATTTGTCTTAACATCCTCATTTCCGTCGCATCCATCCTGTCTTCCATTCTCTGTGTGACCGGCCAGGTTTCGCTGCCATACATGAGTGTTGGCTTAATAGATGTTTTGTATAGAAGTACTTTTAGTTTAATTGGTACTTTCTTGTCACACAACACTCCTGTAAGATCCCTCCACCTGTCCCAAGCCGCATCTATCCTCCTAGCTATCTCCGCAACACACCCTCCATGGATCCTGATCTAACATGGTACCCAGGTACTTAAAGGCAGCTTTCTCAGGTACTTCACTATGGTCATGCTGGTTGTAGTTTTTCAATTTGATCTTCCTAGTTGCTCCTGTTGGTGGCATGTACTCCGTTTCAGTCCGACTCAGTTTAGGGGTTGGTTGGGTTTATTCCCTCAACCCAACCAGACAGAGTAAACACATTGGCTAACTGAGCCCAGGCTCTGGTGGGAGATGCGGCAAGACCTTTGTATGGTAATCTGGGGTATGAGTCGTTAGTTGGTTAGTTAGGTTGGTCGAGTGCTCCGGTGGTCAAGTGCCCTAGTAGTCGAGTCCTTGACCACCAGGGAACTCAACCACTCTGGACTTCTACCAACTACATGAGCTGGTCTGCATCATTTTTATTTTTTGGTGTTGTGAGGTGCCTCCATATGTAAAATGACCGGATGCGTCGGTCTGAGAACCAAACTTATCGGCTGTATCAACAAATCATCAAGTCAACTATAAACACTGCCTAAAAGCGGCTACATGCCTGTTCTTTCTTCTGTCTGGCTCTGTGATGCTTTTTTGTTGTAAAAAATGTTGAGCTGCATTATATCTTATTCAGATTAACAAACAAAGTGGGGTCATCCACTTTCCGTTGTGTATGATACCCACAAATTTGCATGGAAGGCCTTCCTTGACTGCCACTTGCATTGACGTTAAGATTAGTATATCAAGGTTCAGCCTGCACATCCAATTCATCCTGGGCAGCATATGGCTCTCCAAGTCTAGTACCCTAAAATTTAAGCGATAGATGTGGGATGGTTCACTAATTGTTGCAGCGATTAGGTGCCCGGTGTCCTCAATTTAGGTCATTATTTGCTTCTAGATCCGGGATGATTAGAAACCTACAGTTATTGTTAGGGCCTATAATGACGTCATTGTCTCTACCACAATGAGATAAACACCTGGGTTGGTCCCGGCACTCACTCCTTTTGTCACTGAGTAATTATGAAGGGCTTATCAACATAATTATTGGCAGAAAAATTTCCTCAGTAGGTTTTGATGTTGTCCAAGATTGAAGCGCTTACTGCAACCTTCTTCTATTGACATATCTAGTGATATCTAGTGATATCTAGTGCCGGGATTTTGTCTGCAGCCAGTTGACAGTTGTATAACAGATTGTCTAAACAAAAGTTTGACCTGGCCTAAATAAAGTATCTCTACCTAGATATCTCTGTTTAGATATCAAAGCTATCTTGATAATGTAGTCTGGAAGCACCTGTTTGACAGATTGCGGTTACCAGCAGAATTCTTGCGTCAGCAACATTTATCTAACAATACTAACATCACGTTCACATCACAGAGTAAGGATATCCTTACTCTGTGTTCACATTGCAGAGTAGGATTAGATAAATTTCCTTTATGGTCTCCAGGATGTAAGAAACATCAATTATCTGTCTGACCTTGGTTTGTGGTATCCATAGTAATATATAACATGTCAGATCTGCATAATAAGACACCTAAAAAATAGCCTTTGATTTTTACAATATCCGGGAATATAAACTATAAATTTATGTGCCAGTGGTTTTCTATCCAATTTTACTTCAATGCAGATCTATTGCTATCACTTTCTTAATGCCTGTCAATTTTGTTTATGGCAAATACAGACTGAAAAAGGTCATAGGTTTGTCAGAGTGACTACTAAATTTAGATAGTGTTAATGATCGAAGTTGAGGGGATAATGTAGTAACTGTACGTCTAACTCATATTTGATGACCCAAGTTGCTGTTTTTAGTCTACCAGTTTCATAAAGGCCTACCAAATTCCAAAGATAAACTTTTAGAAAGATTATCGAAGTCTGATTGTGGAATTCAGGTCAGATATTGTGCCGTTGCAAAGTCCAGATTTGTGGTTGTTTCAATTCCGAACGACGCAGAGTAGAGCAATCAGAAGTGTATATCAGAAAATGTTGTTTATATGTCATATTGGGTGCTTGGTGATGAAACAAGCAACCTTGAAAGCTCCCCCAAGTGGGACTCTAAACCATCACTCCTGCAACACCAATCGTCTGACAGAGAATAGCAAGCGCGCTAACAGATTGGTCCATCTCACCATCCTGTCTCCCATCTCTTCATGGTTGTTACAATTACGAAAAAAGCCAAGTAGAGCAATCAAAATCCGACAGAAAAGGTAGTTAATGAGTCATATCTGGCGTCATGTTTTCATGTTGTCATGTCATCCCGTCTAACCGTCTCCTTGTTTTACAGGGATACCTAAACTCTGAGGATGTTATGGGACGTATACTAGAGGGAAGGCGTGAGAGCGTCGTACTCGCCTCTAAGTTTGGATATGGAGCCGATAAGAAGACAGACTATACAGCTGAAGATGTGGAGAAGGCTCTCAGTGCTAGTCTGAAACGTCTGAGGACTGATTATATAGATTTATATCAAGTTCACTGGCCTCCTGTTATTGGTATGAAAGGGAACGGGGTGACCGACCCTGATAATTGGGAAGTCAAAGGGCTTTGTTGATATTGCATGTTAGTACTAACCCATAATGCAACTCTATCTTAAAATTCCCATGAATAGCGAGTCAATTTCAATATCTAAACTTGCTATTCCAGTGAGATAAGGTCCCGTCAACATATATTATGTTAACAGGGCCCTTATCTTATTTCCTACCAAATTGCATTGTGGGATAGACCCACTAGCAAACATTGCTAACATTGTCTACTGTTTAACATGTCTTATTAGAAATCTTGCATTCATTTATCTTAAATTAAATGAGATCCGGCTACATGTGTTGAGGAATTCATGACAACTTCAGCTTAGGAAGATTAACCCTGCTGCAGCTAAAAGTCATGTCAGTAGTGCAAAAGGATTTCTAAGTTTAATTTGCCCTCCCATGTGCTGATATTCTCTTACTAGAATTACAATAGTTTATCATTAATTGATGGATCCGTTGTTGCGCATCTCTTCACTTCTATTCATATACTGAAAGAACAACTATTGTTAGTGAGGCCTTGATTGTCATCTTTTGATTTCCAAGGTCTGTGTGTCCGATTTCAGTCATTATTTATATTTGGCTATAATGAATCGGGCACGGTAATAGGGGACTGAGTTTTGAATTGCCAAAGAGGTCAGGTCTATGATAACTTAGACTAAGTTTGATCGATTCGCCTGCATTCGGAGTCGCTCCCGATCCATAGCGTGACCAGTGGAAGGGAGCAACTGGAATGCAGGCAATCGGATAAAACTTGATCTAATGATAACATGACATTGACCTGACTTTTATGAGAATGTCTATTTTATACATTGTGGGAAGGCTGTTTAAGGATACCATGTTGTGATGATATCATTTGTTATAATCCTCTAGGAGATGATAACATGACCTTGACCTGACTTTTATGATAATGTCTATTTTATACATTGTGGGAAGGCTGTTTAAGGATACCATGTTGTGATGATATCATTTGTTATAATCCACCAGGAGATAATGCTGTGGAGATTGTGAAGGAATTAGAGAGACAGAAATCACTGGGGCGTATCAAAGAGTATGGAGTCAGTAACTTTGGTAAAGAGAATCTGGAGTCGTTCCTTGCTGCTGGAGGTAAACCAGTGTCTAATCAGGTGAGTAATACTGATACTAAAGTCAGTCAGTTTGGAGGTCTTTCCACACTGACATCGAGCTTACAGTATTAGCATGTCAATTTAGAAGCAGTATCTAACATACACCCGCCCCTAATTAGTGGAAAAATTGAACTCAGGTCGTCACACCAAATCCCTTGTGAAGGTACTACTACTTAGTGGATTAATTCACTCTCTATCGATCAGAGATAAACATGGGATATTATATCAAGTGATCAGTGTAACCCAGGGGTGTCTTTCTATCAAAAAAAGCCAAAATAACAATTTGATCGCTCACTAGTGAATGAGTGATACTCTAACATGTATTACTCATAAATTTCTCACTCATTGATCGAACTATGTACATCATGAGTGAGCGATTTGAAACAGTGATAATTAGCTATGCTAAAGCATAGCTCATTCTAATTGAAAGACCCCCCCCCTGATCTCTAGTCATTCCAACCATATCTACAGGGGTAAAGTGGTTGCAGGAGGATACGATCACCAACCCACAAGGTCACATGGTCACAAGAGCACAGGGTTTTGTCCATTTACTCAACATCACATAGAATTTTTTTCCAGTCCTGCAGGTGAATTTTTTGGCTTAATAGCATTAGGTCATCCCCAAATAGCTTAGCTAGGCTCTGGCTAATATATTCCTCAAAGTACCTATAAACAGCTGATCAATTTGGTCAGTTTAGCTAGTTTCGGAGGCTCAATGTTACCTAGCCCCTAGATTGACTTTAATCTTGAAATAATATATTTAGCACGTATTTTATGGACTTCACCACTCAATTGCATAAATTCCAAACCAAAGTAGAAACATTGGTGCTCTTTAACATCAGATGAACCCTAGACTAGCTAAACTAAACACCAGCTATCACTTCTACTCCTCTGTGGTAGTCACTATTATATATGACACTGTATTAACATTAGCGTCATATGAAAAGATCATAGATGCAATTACACATGGCAGAAAAATGGTACAATATGATTCTAAGATTAAATACAATGCTGAATAAATTGTTGTATGAATCAGTGGTGTATCAAATGAATTTTACAGATTTATAACTTTGTATCACTGAATTTCTTCCAAATGTCTCATGACTACTAGCCATTGAACTTAGAGAGAGCTTAGTACCAGAAAATTCGTCACTCTGAAATCACCTTCAACACTTAGAAGTTACTCTAGTTGAGTAAAATATGTGCAGGAGGGAAAATCTGCTATTTTGCACAGGCTTGAATTCCTACAAACCCAACTTTAGCTATTGGAAGTTGGAGCTGGGGGGTCTTTTAATTCAAAAAAGGCCAGTGTAGTGAGTGATACCCGCTAGGGTCTCGTTCCAAAATCGCTCACACATTGATCAAACTATACACATTCTGAGTGAATGGGATGGAATGATTTTGTCTAATTGATAGACCAAGTGAGTGATAAATCTGATGAAGTGATGGTGATAATTTTCTATCAAAAGCATCACCCATTCTAATTGAAAGACCTCCTGGCTAACATTCAATCAACCACAAACTAGCTAAGTTCAACATTTATATTAGCGTATTTTTCCTCAATGATAAATCTTTCCAACTGTTGCTTTAGCCTCATGCTTGGCTTTGTCTCTGAATTTGGTCAGCTCCATGTTTTCCTAACCCGAATCATTACTCCATACTTTACTTCATCGACAGGTTTGTTACAATCTGTTAGCTCGTGGCTGTGAGTTTGATATTTTACCCATCTGTGCTGAGAAGGGGATCAGTGTGTTAGCTTACTCCCCACTACAACAAGGACTCCTCAGCGGCAAATACTTAAATAGGGGTAAGAAAAAGCTTTCACTCAACATAATCCTGAAGGTCTTTCAATTAGAAAGAGCAATGCTTTACTAAAGCACATCGCTCAACATCTTGGTCTTTCGATTGGACAAGTTTGTTCCCAAATTGCTCACTCAGAATGTATATAATTCCATCAAAAACTAAGCGATTTGAATGCGAGAGCCTAGCAGGTATCACTCTCTCACTCATATTGCGATCATGGCTGTTTCTAATTGAAATACCCCCGGTCTTTGATATAATTTTTTGGGAGTTATCTACTGTCGTCATCTGAGTGGATAACTCTTGAGGAATCATGCGCACAAGGCGAATTTTAAAGTTTTGAGGTTCGATGTGACGCGAATCCTTGTGATTCATATGTGTTTAGAAAATCTATACAGTTCTTAGCTTACTGCGGTTGCTAATTTTAGCCCAGTAGATATATCGGTTTGCATCACCTCCCTAATTTCGTACACTTCAGCATTACCTAAAAAAATACTTCAAGTGCAATTCTCTATTGATATGCTGCGCACCCAATCAGGAGTTATCTATTCAAGTCAAAGTTAGTCATAGGGCCAGCTTGTCCTCAGCCTGAACGAACAGAGAAAAAGATAAATCAGGCATGTGGGAACTTTTCCTCAATGTATTTATATCCGAGCCCTCACGCTATAAAATAAACAATAAATTATAAATGATTTGACCTGATATTTGCCAGTTTTGGAAATCGACTCAAAGATATGACTAAGAAATTTGGGATGTTGTTAATATGCCAATATCTCTAACACTATTAATGTTTGTTTCTTTTTCACATTTCTACAGAATCTGTACCAGAAGGACGTAGGAGGAGTATATTCTTTAGCTCTGAGGCTACGCCCCTAAGTCGTCACGGAGGGCAGGGATGTGAGGAACTACTCTTCAAATCTATCAGTGAGATCAAGGTATACAACATTACTGAAGTGTCTGTTAGGTTGGTGTTCAAGTGATCATTTGAATGCCCGATCTAACATGCATATGAGTGCTCTGTTGGCGTGTGTTTGGCTAGTTTATACTCCATTGATCCCAGACATTACAGTACGTCTTGTGAGTTTTGGATCTCAAGTACTTATCTCGCCCTTTTCTTAGTTATTCTCTAACTGCTAGAGTTTATTTCACTTATTCTAAAATTTTGAAATTTACCGAGATCCTTATCTCAAAGTTCTAGATTGTCACTCGATGGCCTTAGCTGAATTATTCCCTGCGCATGATTCCACTAATATTTTATCATTGTAAAGCCTGAAAAAGCAGTCACTAATATGGTTTAAGTGCTCCAAGTGTTGCCGGAGGTTGCAGAGACTGAGGTTTGATTATCAACGCGTCCATACACTTCCAACAGTATCCACTGCAACATTTGAACACATAGACTTACACTTTCTAACAAGTCAACTCACTGTAGTACCGAATCTTTTAGGCTGACATTGTCATGTGTGCCCTCTAGATCCCAGTTATAGACAATTACTAGATTGGTTTAAGGAAGCTTATTGCAACCATAAGGAAGCCTGGTCACAATACTCGAGATCATGTTTGATCCCATTTGCTGGCAGTTGCTCTCATTTGACCGTCGGCAGGTCAAGGGGGAGCAACTTCAAATTGGATAAAACTTGCTCTTGCTCTGGACATTTTGTTTAACTCATATCATGTTTTAGGCCTTGTGTGAGGAGGACTCTAAATCTATGAGCTCAACATGCCTATCATGGATACTGAGACAAAAGGCATTGGCTAGTGTTATCGTAGGTAAGTACATTGTTGACCAGTGTTATTGTACTTCATCCATACTAGTGTTATCATATCTCTTGCTTAATATATTGTATTATTGTAAGTAAGTACCTGTCATGGTCGTTGTGGGTAACATGTCATTATCAATCACTACCAAACAGTCAGTGATTGGTAACGGAATGCCACTAACAGCGTTGTGTGTCAAAACACTTCTGCTAATACTACCATAGGCAGGTTATAAAAAATATTATCAAGTAACCATTAGATTATGACACGGTTTCTTCTCAACTTTCTCTGTGTTGCCTAACAATGCGGATTTGTTTGCTTTGAATTTACATAGATTCAAACTGTTGGTAATGACTTGAAAAGTCCGCCAAGGTTCACAAAAAAGAGGGATACAAACTAAATCAAATAATTATATTGACTAAATACCCAAGGCAATATAAATATAGAATTTCCTTCAAACTTTGCTACACAAATTCAATGCTTTTTTGTGTGTTTTGATACAATAATAATTGTCAAATGAAAGTTGAGGTAAAATTGAGTTAGCTTTTACAGCATTAAGCCGCATCTGAGTCTCTTTTTACTGCATATACATTAGCATCTAGGCTAACATCTTAGAAAAATGCATGATTACAATAATTAACAAAGTGCCATTTTGTTGTTGCCCAACTAATTGCCTTATTAATGTAGTATAGAGGTGGCCTTGGCTCTAGGGCGATGATCGAGCCTTAATCTATACCTAGGGTAACTTGATAATAAGAACAACACTATGACCAGATTGTAATTGTTGTAATAAGTCAAAACAAGAATAGTAATTTTCTTAATGGGATCCTAGAGTGACAAATTAATTGCTATCTAGTATTTTTAATTTTCCACCATAGAAAACCATAATTGGCCGAAATCATTGTCACTGTCTGAATCATGAAAATTTGACTCATAATTGAGCTTCACAACAAACTTGTTGTCATTCCAAATTGAGCCAGTTGAAAAGTTTGAAGGAGGAGAATATTTGGTCTCACTCAGTTTTTGGTGATGTGCTGACCCTCTCCGTAAAGTTTGATCTAGATTTAATGAATTTGTTGTTGCTGAAGAGGGGGAGCAACTCCGAAGTGTAGGTAAAGTCAACAAGCAAAGATATCACATAATCTGTGACATGTCTCTTAATTGCAATTTTGTATTATAGTATCATTGCTAAAATCAGAAGAAAGAAAAGAGGTTACCATAAAACAGAAAAATTTCTTATTGTTCTCTCAAAATTGAAGACATAAATTTAATTAGAGGTTCGTATGCGGGAAAAGAATTGACAAACTATTCTTTTCAAGCACTTATTAAAAAACCATGGGCTTTTTTTCTAGTACATGAGTACTTTCACAAACAAACACCCCCATAGGCACTAATGAATTAAATTACTTGTTGTGTCCTTTCATGTGCACTGAGGCAGCCTTCCTTCTCTGTTTTCAGGGTATCCTTAGGCCCATAGCGTTTATATCTCATTACTCCTTCTATTGATTAAATTTCTTGCTAGCCAATTCACAGGAGATTCATTTTAAGGAAGCAGAAATATTCTTATTTTTGTTTCCCAACATAATGTCATGTAAACACTCCTTCAAAAAGTCCTAATAACCTGATATCATGTACTCCATAACAATGTTAATTTTGTACTTTGTACTAAGTTTTCTCTCAGAATTGCCTCAGGTACATAGGGTTTAAGACTCCAATACAGGTGAAAAATTTTCTTGTGTTGATATTAAATGTAATCTATCTACAAGAAGCAAGCTTCGCATAAAATGCCTGTAGTGATTTGTCCGTAGAAAATTTAAGCCTGTAGTAAAAATGCCAGAAGTAAATCACGCATAAAATGCCCGTAGTGGTTTGTCCGTAGTAATTTTAAGCCTGTAGTAAAAATGCCAGAAGTAATTCTAGCACAATAATTGCCCATAGCGTTGAAATATAATACCAAGATCGGTCCTGCTATTGAGCCAACAGGGAAAAAAAGAGCATTTATTTAAAATGAATTAATTAAAATTTATTATAGGGTCAGTCCTACTTGAAAAGTGGATATATTACCCCTGTAAATCAAATATTGTGAGTTCATAGGGCAAATAAAAACAATTAAAATTGTGGAAGGTAGCAATTGGTTTTTTATCAATAATTTTAGCAAGGATCATAGTGGTCAGGGGGAGGCAATAAATCACTGTGATCCCAATTCTCAGGCTTTGCAGCAGTTTTACTGCAATTAAGTTCACAGGGTGTTTTATTTCATTTGCCCTAATGACTTTTCGTCCCGAGATCTTCAAAACCATACCAAGCATGGCTTAGTAGGACTGAATTATTATTTAAATGGAGATTTTATGCTGTTATTTCTTTTTGCCCAGGTGCTGCGTCTCCTGATCAGGTGACCTCTAACACACAGCTAGTCGAGATCAGCGATTCACTGAACGAGCGACTCACTGGTATCACTGAACCAGTCAAACAGTTCATCGGTAACAACTGTGATCTCTGGGCTGATGTTTCTAGAGTCAAGTAACGGGCCCATCTGTGTCACCCCTCAATATGAGAACCTGGTATAAAGGATTATTGAGGCTATGAAATTTTGCCTCAATATTCTGACTGCGCCTTGAACCACAGACATTGCTTGCTTCAGTTTAAACAGCTCTCAGGATTTTTTCCATTCGGGGTGTAGGAACCCAAGGTGCCATTAATTGCAATAATCATCGCCAAAATTTATATCTTCCAATTTACAAGGACCAAGAATGTTTCCAACTATTCGATTGTAGCTTTTTCTTATGCAATATATTTACATTAACTGCGGTGCTAGGTAAAATAAAATTGAGTACTTTCATTAATCTATCTTGTTTTATCTCTACCTAGCCTGTTTTAATCCAATTAACTCCCCGTCCCGTCACATCAGATAGCAAAGAAACTCAAACTAAGTTAGACATGGTATGTGTATAAGTGTGATTGGTGATGTGAAATTGTGAAAAAGTTAGATTCCTTAAAAAAAATGATTTGCCACTAGTCGGGAACATTTCGTTAGTTTAAGATTGTTTCAAGATCTCATCGTAGTCAAATATCAATTTCCCAGAATGCATCTTTAGCCTGAGATTTTAACGAAGACATATTTGAATTTTCTTATACTGTTATCATCATAATACTAAGTTGCACCCATAGGTTATCTTTGACTCTATATTATAGGACAATGGAATACCTCATGAGTGTAATTGTGTTATTCCAGATATTTCTCATGTCGATCAACAATACCCTTACCCCGCGTCTAGTAGTAACTTATATTTCTCTAGTTGTTATTAGTCTTTTGAATTGGTAGTTGGTCTCTTCATGTCACATGGGTGCCTGAGTGAAGGTGAGCCCAATATTCTCAGCACAGTTTGAGGAACTCACTTGTTAGTGGTGATGGTACGCATCGAGCCGGTAAGTGATATCTTATAACCAAGAGCAGTGAGGGAGGGATACCCTTCCACCCTGCCTGCCTAGGGGAGTAACGTATCCGCAGGAAGCCAAGTTTGCCATTTCATGCTTCCTTGAAATCATAATAATTGTCGCCCTCTGGCATTTGCTCAACTGCATTACATTATAAAAACTCTCACCTTAAATAGTAAAAATTTATGCTAGCTAACATTGCGGCCACTCATAAACTAGCTAAACTAACCTCTAGCTTGTATTTACTGCTCTACTCTAGGGTAAAAGTATAAAAAAAACTGTTGAACCTCCTAATCTTGATCCTTTTAATTGTAGTAGACCCGTTTGACCGACCCGTCCCTGCTGTTTAAAGACTCAATCTCAAAACAAGCCTTGTATCTAATGCACTGTGACATATCTCTATACCTGGTGCGGTAACGACATGTCATTTTGCAAAGCCTTGAAAATTCTTACCTTCCAAAAAGAACTTACATGGTTTCTAATTTGTCTGGATGTTGTTCTTTGTAAGGGTATCTATCTGTTCAAACTTGTACTGGGAGTCTACACAAAGAGTCCACAGCTCTTATCATAAAATAGTATTCTGTGTTTGTATTTTGTGTGCAGAGTCTGACTGGGACTATAGATGGAGATGAGAATATAGAGAGAGGGAACTGGAGTCGTCAGCTCGACTTTATCCTCTCATGTCTCGGGTACGCTGTCGGTCTCGGTAATGTCTGGAGATTCCCCTATCTCTCTTACTCGTGAGTATAATAACAAGGAGAAGGAGGAAGGTGTCTCATTATCCCCGAGAATGCTGAATAGAATGGCCTCAAACCATTATAATTGAATAATCCATGGCAGGCTCACGGATTTCCAATTGTTATTTTCACACCTGAAACTGCTTTGGAGGAGCTCGCAGCAACCCTCTTAGCGATGCTTTGGACCCGCTTGAATTCTTGCCACTCCTTCTTCTCTAAAGTACGATCCTGAAATGGACAAATTGCAATATTTGTAGCTGAAAAGGCTCTGTCATTTGATTTGTCACATTGATGCTGTTTAAAACTTTGATACTTGATACTTTGAAACTGAATGGAAAATAAGACGAACATTTTCACGAGGAGACATTGATGTCGTCTTATTTAGGCGATTATGTCAGAGGAATTTTGTTGTCCTGGAATGCAAACGTCCTAGATGACAATTTCTTAAACAGAAATAATTGTCCTTTTATGTTGACTGTTAAGACAATGCAAAGTTTAGCTCATGGGTCAGCTCCCGAATTGTGGTGACATCAAACTTGTGAATGTATCATGTGGAAAATGGAAAAAAAGTCAATTTTTGAATTTCATCATTTACGACGTTACCTCGCTCACTTGTACGCAAAATAACAGGGAAAAGTTCTCGTATTTTGGTAGTAAGATCATTGTGACAAATTTTCACTGCCCTAGAATGCAAGCGTCCTAAATGATGACATTCAAATATTGACTTTTTTACATTTTTCCACATGATACGACAACAAGCTCAATGTATCTATAGTTTGCACGCTGTCACGTGTTTTAGATTTTAGTTTGGGCTCACTGTAATTTCAACTTTGGATTGTCTCATATAGGAATAGTCAACAAAAAAGGCCAATTATATCAGTTTAAGAAATTATCGTTTCGGACGCTTGAGTTCTTAGCAATAAATTTGTAACTGAAAAGGCTTTAGATTATCAAATTAACACCGTTTCAAATTTTGATACTAGGCAGGGAGACAACTGAATAAGGTGAACATTTTCACAGGTACTTTGATAACATCTCCATCCCAGTCACGCTTGTTGGCTTTTTGAGTGATTTGCCATGAGCTGCAAATTATCATGATATTCAAGTTCCCCGAAAATCTTTGTTTGTGAAGTTTCAGTAACTCTGAGCTGTTTCTAGATAACCTAAACAATATACAAACAATTATCAGTCAAAATCGCTCAGTTGGCCCTCGGGTCACCGCCAGCAGTTTTAATGATGAACTTGTTCACAGGAAATTGTATTATCACAACATATTCCTTTATCACTTAAAATATTACTCATTAGTAATTCAATGATCATATATGTTGTCTTTGTTAGCCCCCAGAATACACCCGCAATAAATAGCCAACCAAAATAATGTCTAATTGTCTCTGATAAAAAGAACTATGACACCGTTAATTGACTCTGTACATGTGCTCGGTGCATTTGAGAAAACACTGGAGGCAACATGGTATTCCTGTTCTTCTGCAGGTCCCAGCTGGATTGAGCGAAAAGTTAAGGTCCTATTTTTGAATAATTTATTTCATTGAAAATGTTTTTCTGCCATGGATAATTGATTAGTTCCTACTGTGTGACGCACAGGGTGGCCGTATGCATTCGCATTCAGCGAGAGGCTTGTGGGTGTGCATTTTAGTTGATTATTCAGAAAGGCCACTGTTCAAAAGGCCACTACTAATAAAACAACCAAAACTACCATCGTAACATAGCCGATATCCGCGGTCTTATTGTAAGACTCAACTTTTTCTACTCTCCATTTTCGGAAATTTTTCTACCCCAAATAACATCTTACCACTTGTACAAAAACAACCCAGCCGATCTAAAGAAGGTACACATATCCATTTGTGCCCTGAGACAGTGAACGTCTTGGATCTAGTTAAAGGAAAGGGAACATATAAAGCCACTATCCTAACCTTGTCAAGTGACCACAAAATAAGTGGATGCTGACCCAGGATCACACTGACATCGAGACTACCCTATTAACATGTGTATCTCTGATCGTTAGAGTCTATTTAGTAAGAGTACCTAACAAGTACCCACCCTTTATTACTGAAATTCACTGCGGGTGGTCACACCAAATTCCTTGTGATGGTACTCATGCTAAGTTAATTAATTCCCTCTCTATCAATCAGAGATATACATGCAATAGTAATCATGTGCTCAGTGTGACCAAGGAGCTAACTCCTTGGTGTAACCCAGGGTGCCTTCCTGTGCATCAGAATCAAAACTCAGCTGAAAGAAAATCTCTTCTTCCTGCGATGTAACTACAAAACTCTATTTGTTTTGTTTTTCAGAAATGGCGGTGGAGCGTTCTTCATACCATACTTTATTATGTTGATATTTGTGGGTATGCCGGTTTTCTTTGTGGAGCTGTCCCTCGGACAGTTTACTTCCAGAGGACCTGTGGAAGCCTTTAAATACTCACCACTGTTTCAAGGTAAAACTGATCCCTACGACGTAAAAACAATGTGGAAAAAAAATTCAACCAACGTCATAGTAGTTAAAGCACTCGAAGTGTGCAGGGATAGCAGGTAGTGGTATCTCAATATCAACCACTTTGCCAACCCAAGCGGTTCATAATGAAATGTCACTACTACTTTGAGCGCTTTTCAATTTGCTTTGCAATCTGGTATCAATTACTGAAACACTGAAAGACCAAATAGTTGACGACCACTCCCTAGGGAAACAAGTCATGACAAAACATTTTATTGAACATGCAAGACAATAAATATTGACCACAGTAAAATCACTAGTCTCAATGTATTTTCCTAAGACCAAGTTTGATCCAATTTGGCTGAATTCGAAGTTGCTCCCCACGAGCTGACAGAAACAAGCAACATTATCGAGTGGTCGCCCCTCTAGTCTTGGCTCTCATGCATAGACTAACAGACCACACCGCTGCGTTTTGTTCTATCATTTTTGAAATAATTTTATTGACTTTCATTTAGTCAGTGCAGAAACCTAATGCAAAAAAAAACAAAAACAATATTGATCAAACATCTTCTACCTATATTCTAGGTGCAGCTATAGGTATGGTGTTAGTATCGGCCACAGTAGCGACATACTACGGAGTTATTATAGCCTGGGCGATATTCTATATGTTCGCCTCTATGACCACACAGCTACCCTGGGCTACCTGTGATAACTCCTGGAATACTGAGTGTAAGTCTTCTTAATGTGGGTTAAAATTGCAAGTCTGTCTTTGTCCAAAGACTGAGAAATAACAGTGCCTTAAGGGCGTGGCCACCTTATTTGGCGCCAAGTTGCGCCCAGTTTGCAGGTAGGTCAGCACACGCCTGGGTCGTCAGTAGAGCCCAGTAGTCAGTAGACTGCAGCGGGAGTCCTCAATACACTGTATACAGGATTCCTAGGCCATATTCATCACAAACATCTTATTGGATGTATATCCCTTGTTGATAGATCGTGAGATAATTCACTAAGGTTCAATACCATCATACTGAACTCAGTATGACATGGTAATGTTCTTTGATAAGAGTAGGGCACATGTTAGATAATCATACTGAATGTAAGTGTGCTAGGGAGACCTGACTACAAAACACCCTATCCAGGATTCCTAGGCCACACTTATATCTAGATATACGATCGCATGGATATATCTGATTGATAGATAGTGAAATGACTCAGCTTGAGTCCTTGAGTAACATTGGAATTAATTGGAGGAGTGGGAGGATCCAAGGTCAGTGATAAGGGGCTGGGAAGTCTTAGATACTCATACTTAAATCACTCTAACGAGCTGAGATACCCATGAGTCTTGATCACTGAAATCCATATCTGGAATAGCATCATAAGCTTGCTTTTGCAAAACAAAGGGAATGCAAAAATAGCCAGTCCCTAGTAGCAATCTAGAAATGCCCAAATCATCGACACTGTAGGGGTATAATTACTGTTTGCAATTTTGTAAACAAGACAATTTCTCAGGCTAATAATTCATACTACTAGGGACAGCCAATCAGATGACAGTCAGATGAGTCCCTGTGTTTAGTGTGATACTATTTCCATTCTGTGAGAAGAGTTTAATTCAGTGGTCTCGATGTCAGTATATTCCTGGACTGCTACTCTTCACAATTCCTCGTTTGGAGTGAAAAGTAAAAGAAATCGTCACTCTAAGTGCTCAAACAGCAGTCTCTCGCGGGATTACAACACCTTGTGTTATCCGTCAATTACATCCTGTATCATTCATTACCCAAGCAGCGTTATAATTATTTCCTCTCCTGCAAGAATTATCCTTCATTTTTAAACAATAATTCAATCATGCGGCAAACAAATTCATATAAGTTAGTCTAGTTTATGAGCTCAATCTTAGCTCCGGTATGGGGTATTGTTATCTCACTAACAGCCCTGTACCCCGTATGCGGGGATGGGAACATCAATGAAATGCCAATACCAGCAACTAGGCAATGTTTGAGCACTTAAACTAATGTTGGTCTTATTGTTCACAATCCAACTTAATTAGGGCGCTGTAGCCCAGTTTGTATTAAAGAATGGCTTTTTCGAATGTCTTCAAGTTTAAAAAATAAGTTCATTATTATTATTTTCTATTTTTTCAGTTTGCTCACTACTGACTCCTGACATGCCTGCAGAGAGTTGTCTACAGAACACCAGCGGCTTCTCTACTGGATTCTGTACAGATAACACGGGGAGACGACTAGGTATCTGGAACGCTACTCTGGCTGAGAAAGCTGGGTTCAAGCGTGTATTACCTGCCTCTGAATATTACAAGTGAGCTTAGCAGACTAATTAAAGCTATAGTAGCGCCTCCCCATTTTTAGTATCGTATAGAAGGTCTCAGTGTAATTGAGAGCACTGTGGCAACCTTTTAAATAGCCTCCGACACAGATGAAACCAGTAGGTTAACTAAAAAAATTTTCCCCTTTTTTCTCAACCACTTAGGTTGTCCCCTCTTTATTGCTCTTTAGGATTAAAATAGTCTAAAATGCTCAAAATTTAAGATCATGGTCCCCTGAAGTCAGGGAAAATATTTGAAAGATATGATAATTGGCTTTTGATTCGCCTAGCTTGTTTACCCAAGTCAACATCACAATCTCAAAAGCGCTACTGTAACTTAAATGATGGTCCAAGCAACCCTTCCCCCTACAGACTGTTAAATATCCCAGTCTAAGGGTTTGTGGTAAAATCTAAAGAATGTGTTGCTCCTCTGCACCCTTGTGTAAAAGACCATTGGTTTGATCAATTTAAGTTCTGCGTGGGTTGCAGGCGATATGTTTGCCTGCCTTGACAAGCTTTGTCGTAGGGGAATCACCCACCCCCACATACCAAACGATATAAGTAATCCCTACGGCCTTGCACCTTGGAGCAAACATGCAAGGCACGTGGGAGCACACATATTGCTAGCATGTCTTCACAGCCAACCCCACATACCGAACGAAGCTTGTCATGACAAGCTAGCAATATTATGTGCTCCAATGAGTCTAGCTTGTTTACTCCAACGTGCTAGGTCTGATGGGATTACTTATATCATCCTAAGGTAGATTTTGTGATGTAACCAAACCTCTTGGAAAATTGACGACCAACTAAACAATTTTTAATATTACCTCAGCCAATGCAAAGTTAGCCCAATCATGTGATACTTATCCATACTATGGCAAACATATGATGCACTATTAAGATCACAATGGATCAGAGTGACACCGATATTACAATATTGGGTCTCTCTGATCGAGTCAATTTAGTCTGCGTGCCATATGTGTTCCCACCCCTAAATCTAGAAAATGACTTTAGGAAATCACACCTGAATCCTCTTGATGGTACCCGAGCTACTTGAATTTACTCATGCTCTGAGAGATAGACCAAACAAGTAGCCTTAGTGATTTGATTTGTCTCCCAAAATTGAAGAAGAGTACTCATCAGATGCTAAGGCTATAACTGTCCTTACATGTAAGAGATACCCATGATGTACTTCTAGATTACTGATCACGGAGTATTCCTGCTCAAACAGTATCAGTCTCTGTTAGTGGCATTCTTATTACTAACAACCACCCAATTTATGGTTGGTCATTGAAAGCCACTACAACCACCCTACAGTGGATTGAGTAAATTAAGTTTATGTAATTTTCATGAGAAATTAACCAGGACCCAGAGTCGTTGCACTGGGGGCGGTTATAGCCCCCCCCACCTCTCAGTCACTTTCACTGACTGTTGCTTGTAGGAGGCGAGTATTGAATGAGTCACGAGGTATACATGAGATCGGTAGTATTAGCTGGGAGTTAGCTCTGTGTCTGCTCGGAGCCTGGGTGTTCGTCTTCTTCTCTTTATATAGAGGTGTTAAGTCGTCCGGTAAGGTGAGTCAAGGTGGGGGGTCTGTGTTAGGTCTCAATAATGTCCAAATAAGGTCAAAATAAGAAACAGGAAGGTAAGAAAGGTACAAATATCTCAATTATTCCAGTTAACAGGGTAGTTAGAGCATACACTTCGGGATGTGGCCCGTCATACGAACGCCTGATTTTAAATCAACCTTTTTTTATCAATCATTTTTAATCGACCATGAGTATCCCACAATGCAATTATTCTGGATTGTCATTGAGGTCATATCTAAGATTGACCTTAATTCCAGGTAGAAATTGCATTGTGGGACCTTATTAAAACTTGGTTATGAGTTAAATATAATTATAGGGTGATGAAGCACTAGGCAAGCGACTGCTGTTTCTATATACTACAATTCAAGTAATTCAAACTTCATCAGATAATTTTATCCTTTGTTATTGAAATTGATAGAAAGCGTCAAAAGTAGATTTTAGATCCGCTCACAGAGTGGGGTAACTCCAAATTATTGGAAATAAAAATAACTGGCGAATGAGAAAATTCTTGGCACTTGGCTGTTTCTTCTCTTGTTTAAGAGGATATTTTGATTTTATAATTAACTATTATGGGAATGATTTAACCAAGCAGGCAGTATAGGAAATGTATGCAGTGTGATGCAAAGTTCAACTTTCAAACATCTCGTCCCTTGGGAATGTTCTTAAGAGTGTTTTTCATATTTGATAGCTGAATCACAATGCAATTAATATTCCCTTATTTCTACTCTCACATAACATCCCTTATTATGGTGACAGGTACACGACCCGTCATCCTTTTACAATCTCAGTTTAATATTACCTTTGCAGCAGGACCACATGACTTTACTGTAACCCTTTATTGCTATCATTGTACCATATTCAATTATGGTCCTTTCACGAAAGGCCGCAAACAAGTCTCCCACAATGCAATGCCATATTTGGTCCAACTGTTATGACCAGACCATAACTGGTGCCAGCCTTAAAAATGGGGCGTTGAAAACAAGAGGCACCCCCAGGTAGTATGATTTTTCAACCTTTGGGTAGAGGGAGAGTGGTAAAAGGCTGAATCAAACTTATTTCCCATAATAATAATAATCTTAGAGACTCATTATGGTGAAGTAAAGATAGAGATTCGATCATAGTTCATCAGTCCGTGATCAGAGTGTCATCTGTATATAAATAATGGACATATTGCTCAATAGTAGACGGCACAGAGATTTATAAAAAATATGAGTTTGTGTGTGACAGATAATCATGATCTAGTGAATATTGTAATGATATTTTGTCGTTGTGTTTCCATTTCATAAGCAATTAACCAGGGTCGTAGAGCTACTGTATTAGGGATCTATACGAGGGCCCAACTGCCAGAATTAATTAACAGTCTTGGTTTTTCAAGCTAATCAGAAGTTTTCACTTTATGAGCAATGAACCAGGGTCCTAGAGCTACTGTACTGGGGGTGGTACTAGCACCCGCTTTCAGAATCATTTAACCAGTGTTGGTTCTCAGGCTAATCATAAATCAATAGGACACGAGTTTGAATTAAGAACGACCAGGAAATTACATGGTAATGGAAATTTTGCTCAATCGATGATCGTGTCAACACTGAGACCTGTTTAGCTTATTTTGAATCTTGCATATCACCTTACAGTGTTTTGATCTTTATTAAACATTGATTTTAAATCCTTTTAAAATTTTAATTGAAAATTTGTTCAGTCTATTTTAATGACTATTTCAAACCAAGACCTGTTCTTGCGAAAATTGTTCGATGGAAAAGACTTGCTATATTCAGAAATGATAGTATACCCAAAGAGACATAAAAATTTTCCTGATGGCTGATACTAAGTTTATTTTCGTATTACAACATGGAAGCACTGCGCAATCCAACCGATTTAACCGAATCCATGAATAAAATGGAAGCAAACTTTTGACACAATTATACTCTGACTCGCTGCCCATGAATTAATTATGAAATTTAATTCATTGAACTTAATAAAAATAAATTTAGTGGAAGGGAATAAAGATCTCTGCCTACAGTGTAACATATTTCACCCCTTTGCACTGAGTACTTTCTGAATAAAAGCTTTATGATTAATATACCCTTATAGGCTAGTCGGAGCTGCAGTTAGCAGAAAGCTACAATCATCAGTAGGTAGCTTTCTCCATTTCACACAGGTTTGACTCCTGATGTTGTTGGTCAGATCATCCCTTTGCGTAAACTCAAATCACAGCTGCTAGTATTAAGTAACTAAAAACTACTGGATTAGCCAAAATCTAGCTTATTTTTACTAAGTTCTAGCGAACTGTTATGGAAACAGGCAAAGTTTTTGGTCTCCTTCTAAACTAGTTGAGCAAAAGTCTTACTATGACTTTCTATGGTCAGCTTACACTTTCTCAAACTCATCACTTTGTATAAACTCACATCTCAGCTAGCTAATAATATTAAGTCTCTCTAATCTAGCCAAACTAAACTCTAGCTAATTTTTATTCAATTTGATGAGTGTATATACAAAGTTCTAGCAATTTGTTATGAAAGCAGGCCAAGTTTTTGGTCTCATCAGGTCTGTGGGGATTTCCAGTATCAGTACACAAGCTCTTACAAACTCTGTAAACAAGTTGAAATCTTGTTTTCTTGTTAAGCCTGATCCGCATTTGTTCAAAGCTAGTTATCAGGTTAACGAGTGCACATATATAACATCATTACAGAATGCTGCCTATAAATATGCACCAGCCTTTAATCAGATTGTACCTTCTTAACTCCCGAACGCATCAAATGAGTGAACAGACAGGACGCAGCCCAAGCAGCCCAGAAAGCATCATGGCGATAATAACTAGGATGTCGTAATGCCTATATTTATATGATATTAATCATCTATTAATATCACTGATGCAGCTCAGAGTAAAAAGTCAATCTCTAGTGCATACCATAGAGTTATCCCTATGGTGCATATGCCCGTCTACTTTATTTGTTTTTGTATAACAAAACAAAAAAGAAGCCGGTTGACAAAGCTACATACTATCACCAATAATAATATAGGGGGGGGGGTTGGGGCCCTTGTCTTATCTCGCAACAATACACTATCGATGTTAAAATCAGACCAAGAGATTACACTCAAAAAGTACAAATGTATAAATAACTACGAAAAAACTATTTTGAATTAAATTTGAATGACTTTTATCGGTAAGATATTATTGTGGTGTTCAGTGAACCCTGGATTCTATTCAACAATTATGTGGAGGACTGAGAGTCAATTTTCTATTAAATCCGGAAGACAAAAGTCCTGATCGGTTTTATTTTGTGAATCAATTATTGATAACTACTCTAAAAAGTGTTGCAATGATTTAGATAAACTTAGAGCAGTTTGTTTGTGGCCCTGGTCCAAAGGCGCATATGATAACTCTACTCTTGTTAATTGTGTTTTATATTGTTTAGGTTTAAGTTTAGCGACTCATTTGACGGCCACTTATATTATTCAGTTGAGATGAGAGAGGTTCTAAGATCTAGATATTCAAATATACCCGAAGTAGAAAAGAACTCGGCAACAGAGTTGTTGACTTGAGACTTCTTTCAACATTTCTTCATTAGTGCCTGAGAAAGTTATTTGATTGTGTTCCCCTGATCAATTGTCCAAGGTCAAAACATCCTTCCCTCTATTAACACCGAAATGAATGAGGCTAAATAAATTCCCTGGTAATTCCCTCGAAATTCGGCTGGATGCAATAAAGTATTAATTGACACCAAAATTAATTTAATCGTGAAGAATTGAGTTGGGATGTGTAATAAAAGTGATTTATTGCATAGACTATGTAATAGAACTTCAGGGAAAGCACATTCAGGTATTACCACAATGTCATCACAAGGCAAAACAATACCCACAATTCTCTTCAGCGCTACCTTGCTCACGTTAACACAAATCAATCAATCGAGAGACAATAATCAAAACTCATTTGACCGTCCTCCGACGACTTAAAAGTCTTGATGGAATTGCTAGTTGCTGTGCATTGATGTTGTCGGCGCAAATAACATATTAGAATTGAACTTTTAAATGCTGTGATTCCACGAATAAGTCAAATATATGCAGCAACTCAGTGCAAGTTTTGTCAAACAGATAATATGAAATTGGCCATCTGAAATGACGGTAAAAACTTCATAATTGACTGATAAACTTTGAGAAAAATCTGTATCTGCATTTAAGAAAAAAATGTTGGACTTTTGTTGAGCATTATGTGTCGCACCCTGTTATAAAGCACCAGATTCCGCTTGATTTTCTCCCAACCAGGGAGCTTCTCATCGTGGTGCTGCTGCTCGTCAGTACAAGCTCAACCATTCGCTGCTTCATTAAACTGTTTCTATATTTAGTTCTCATTTCCTCTAGGCGTTTGCTGAGGACTGGGTCCTTCCTCGATTGTCTTTTAATTTGAATGTTTTTGGTGTTATCTCCCTTTGCTCCTACTTCACTGTCTTTTATTGTGTGAGGGCTCGGTTGTTTCCCGGGTCTTGTTATAGCTGCTGGTTTGTCAGTGTGTTGGGGCGGAATGGTTGTGTGCGCTGTTATCATGGCAGAGGCTATGAATGTTAAACCGATCGCTGCCAATAGGAAGAGAAAACATCTGGGTTTGGGACGAAAACCAAACAACATATCTTTATCCTGAAAACAAAAAAATATAAAATCACATACAATAATCTGTAGCAAAACCAATTACAAGACCTGATTAATCTTGGTTTGTGAGAGGCAGGGTAGCAGCATATCGCTGGAGTCTTTGACAATTATGTGGTCACCTGTATTTCTGGATTAATATCACAGTTTGCGTCTCCTGCACAGATGATGTTCCTCAACAGTCAGTTTTCCTCGTTGTAGGGCCCAATAAAATTTAACTTCGATTGGACTAGCTTATGCCAAAGGAGCCTTGAAATTTGACCAACTGAGATTTAACACCATATCCAGCAGAGATCTGGGAATGTTACTTTTATCACTGTCAATCAATCAAGCAAAATTATGTTATGTTATGATATGTCTTACAAACTACCCAGCAAATTAATATTGGTGGATCTGAAATGAAAGTTGTTCCAAGATACCCTATCTGCAAATCGCCTCAAAGTCAGTGAAGACAACATTGTCTAACGCTCACTTTCGAACCCTCTTTTAAAATCTGGAATGAATTTATCAGATGAATCAAATTTCTGCCATTAAAACTTAAGTTTACTGGAAACACAAACTAAAACCATAAATAAGTTGTGACCAAAAACATAGAAGCCGGTGATTCATGTTGTGGACAGAGTGATAACTTACCTTTATAGAAGCCTGTAGTCCCAGAAAGCTCTCCCTGACATGTAATAGTCCCTCGCCGTCACTCTTCTGCTGTGACCTAACAATATCTATTCTATGTCCTGTCGGGCTGATATGCAGATTGGAAGTGGTCACTATGTGTCCATGTGCTGCACTGCATATAAACACTAGTGATATAGTTCTCTTAGAGTTTTAACGAGGTCTTGGTCTTTTCACACAAAAATTATTACTAGCGATTCTGCTGGCAAATGACTGGATCATCTATCCTCTTTCTCTCTTTTTTATTTTGACATTTAGCGGCGTGGATGTCTTTTTAATGCAGGAGACAATCAGGTCCGTTGCTGTGTCCTAGAGCTAGCATGCGCACATATCCTTTCGCCAAAATTTGAAAGGAACATCTGAAGCGATGATCCTTGTATTTATATGGGTATTTTATGTTCCATGTGCTTATCAATATTATATTGATTGATTTTAATGTGAGCAGCGCATCGTAAATATTTTATTCAGCAATTAATCTGTAAAATTAAAAGATGAATATAGAGGGAAGGATTGGCCAATTACAATCAGCATTACAAAATTAACCCATGTCTGTAAAGTGCATACCATAAGTTCTTTGAAATCCAAAGGTTACTTGGCCATTGATGACCACCCGAGCCTTTGGATTTCTGTGGTAAAATGATCTGGGTCTACACCTCTAGGGTATACTGAGATAGGGTTGAAACTGATGGTATTTTTGGATATCATGGCCAGCTTACTAAATGAACAGTGAGGGTACAACACGACATCTTGTTACAGTTGATTGTCTGTTAATATATCATCATAATCACTGTTGGACCCGAGAGAAAATTGATGCAAAGAGTGTGATGGATGGAATTGAATATTTGACCACGATAAAATCAGAAACTCAAAACGGCTTAGGTGCCGAAGCCAATATTGTCATCATTGTAAAATTAGCAATTTTTGTGTCCTTTTATCAGATATGGATATTATTCGGAATCCATCTATAGCGTTGTGTAAATATTTTTCGAACAAGAATAGAATTATTAATTGATTTTGTCAGCTTCAGTTTCAGGGTCAGCAGTCTGATTTGTTGGTTTTCCGCTTCAGTAAACAAATATTTCCTGCGGTTTCCTTAATCCAGATAATACAGGAAAACTAACGCCGGACTGTATCATCAGCTATCAGGGCCGTAGTTAAAGAAAAACAATAGGGGAGGCAGCAATTCTTAAGGGTGTGGGGTAACACCAGGTTGGGTATTGTAAGCTCCTCCTGTGTCCCCAGTCCCGTGCCTCCAAAGCTTCTTAATGATATATATAGCAGATGGAAGTCCTAAATGAGCTGATTCTGACATGGAATTTCAATCATAACATTTTTAGGACACTCTATTCAGCATTCTAGGGGAGGTAGAGCGCCCCTGCATCCCCTAGAACTATGGGCTGTAGCATCAGGTTATATCATCATCTCGCTTTGTGTCAGTAACTTGAGTCAAGTGTACTTAGTTCCAGTGCGAGATATGAAATCATATCTAATTTATTTTGGCATCGTGTGGGCCGATAAGAATTTTTTATCAACAAACCTTTCCAATCTGTGTTCTAAGCGTTTGTATCAAAAGGCTTTTATATTTGATAGGGGCCGGGAAATAATCGGGGAAGAAACGAGTCAAAACATAGGTATTAGATTGTCCATCAGAAAGGGTTTTGGCGCTGGTATACATTACTCGCACATCTCAGAAGTCTCTGAAACAAAGTAAACAACATGATTAGCATCAATATATAGTTTGCAGACCCATGATGCCCTAATTTCTTAACCAAAAGGCATGTTTTGGGAGGAGGGGGGGGATGAGATATTGCTGCGCACTTCCAGCTATTTTGCTGATCAGATTTTGAGAGGGCATGGAAAGTAAAATTCCTGCTGCATAACTTAGCTGTGTCCAATCAATAAGTATTAAAGGGTGCACAATAATATTTCAAGTTGGAGTAATCTCCCCTTAAATGGTGAGAGGACAACTCAGACACATCTCACCTTGAGAAGCGTAACTGCATACAGCTGGTAGTATTGGAGTTAATGAGATTGCTAATAGTAAAATGTTTAGCTGGCCTGCGCTGAAAAAACCAGGGATAATACTTGGGTAGCTTATCTCACTTATCACTTGCCGCATCAACCGAGATTTGTAGCTATCATTTTGAGATTGCGTCCATCAATTCCCGACCCCTTAACGCAGTCAAGACATTGTTACTCCCAACAATTATTAGCAGGGACTTATTCTTTTAAATGATGTAATATCACTTTTAGCCCGTTACTATTTTTGTTTCTTCAGGTGGTGTATTTCACAGCCTTATTCCCATATTTGGTGCTTGTTATTCTGTTCTTCCGCGGAATCACTCTTCCGGGTGCCTCAAGAGGGATCTGGTTTTACATCACACCACAATGGCACAAGCTGTCAGACGCTATGGTGGGTTTTACTTACACTGTGTGAAGTTACTTGATTCAATTATGATTTTGATGACCCCAACTTGCTTGTGCAGAATGAAAAATACAGACAACCGGAATTTAAAGACCCGGAACTATACCCCAATGATTGAAATGAAGGTGCTTAGAATAATTTTCTCTATGTCACTTAGTAGCAGGTGATTCCAATGTTAATGAAAAATAGACATCTCACATCCCCTGGAAGACATTCGACCTGGCCCATATCCAGTAAGATTTTCGAACTACCAGAAAAGCAGAGTTCCCTTTTTCGATGGAAGGCAGCGCCACCATCTATGTGCCGCAGAGATAAGACTAAGTCATAAGGCTATCCTGCAGGCAGAATGGTTGTCCCGTCTGACAAACATATTTTCATTTACTCTAGGTTTGGCGAGATGCAGCGGGTCAGATATTCTTCTCGCTGTCTGTCTGTTGGGGAGGATTGGTCGCTCTGTCCAGCTATAACAGATTCAGGAACAACTGTCTAAAGTACGTCAACAGTGTCCAATAGTCTTGTTATGATAATGAGCGTACCTCTCCTATAAGCCTATGTGGGCATTAGGAGTCTGTAGACCTATCCCATATATAAGGCACTTTGTCCTTCGGAACAGATTTGTTTGTTCTATTGTATGTCCAGTTGAGAAAGTTCTAGGAATGTTTAGGAAACATGCTCCAAACAGAAGTTGTACATGGTTTTAGAATCACTGAAGACTGAACATGTCAAGGATATTTGATCAGGATGAAATTTTGTAGGATCACTAAATACCAATGCAGTTTCCCTTTCGTATCAATACACTGACATAAATAGGCAGCGCATGTGGCTATCATTACACTCATTGTTTTGAGAAATTTCAAAAAACATTTAAACACACCTGAAGTCCAAAGGAGCAAAGTCTCATACATTTATGTGGTATTCCATGTGCTGTCATATCTGTTGCTTTATTTTGTAAAGTTGGAAGTCAAATCTCTATCAAACTCCTGTAGTCACTCTTTAACATAGTACAATTACGATTACAGAGATACGTACATAGTGGCGTTAGGAAACTGCGGAACATCGATATTTGCTGGATTTGTGATCTATTCGTATATCGGTAATCTGGCACATACAATGAATGTCAAGGTCGAGGATGTCTCTCAAGACGGTGAGTCAGATCTTGTGATTGGGCAATTGCATACGAAAAAACGGTTATTGCTGTATTGCTGGCAATAGTTAAGTGTGAAAAACCTCTCTCCTTCGGCAAAACTGCACTTGAGAGACAGTAACTTATCTGGAATGTGAGAGGTGGCATGTGAGAGCTTTACATTGTGGTAAAGAATTATTGTTACTGAGACTACAATTCCAGTGGTACTTTTGTACAGTGAGTAAGTGGAGCTCAGCTCCTCTTGGTTATAAACACCCTTCTTGAAGTGGAGCTGAGCTCCACTTCAATTTTTTTTATTCCCTTGATAAGCAGGGCTCTCAGCCTGGGAGGATTCGAAACCTGAGTTTTGATATTAGCATGTCGCATAGTGGTATTTTAAAGGTGTAAAACGCCCTGAGCATAAACAGCACAATAACGTTACTCTCGGTCAATCTTGATACTTTGATTGAAAAGTAACAAACAATCAAACGAAGTCAATGCCCCTCCGGAAGATATCCAACCATTAAATATAGAGGAGCATTATGGGGCAGAGATAGTTTTTTTCGGCACCTTGTACATATACTTTAAATGATCATTTGTTTTAAACAATCCAACAGAGCTCTGAATTTCTTCCAACTTTTGTTCATGTCTAATTTTAAGGCCAGTATGTACATGCAACATGTACTTTTGTCTGTGATATGTAATAAATCAATCAACCAGCCAAAACCACTGATGTCACTAGGTGAAAGGTCAGAGCCCATCGACTCTGAGTATGCTCTTAAAACAAGCGATACAGCATAGTCGGTTCTGATCGTTTGAGACAAAACTTCTCGTGTTGTACAGTGAAACGAAGCACAGCGTTACAAAGTAATAAACAATGCATCGCTTAGTAATTATCGATTCCTCAGGTAAACATTTTTTGGATCACAACGACTAAATGGATTGCAGTTTCATACTTGTCAATAATAAAGCTTTGCTCTTAGTTCTCAAATGACTGAAATTGGACCTTGGTTATATATATTGATCAAATACTTTGGTGGCACTTAGCCCTGTTCACACGGCCACGGGTTTTGTTTTTTTTGGTTTTTTGGATGGCCATGTACTTCTCGGTATAGTTTCAGTAGTTGTCTTCTGCTGTTTTAGCTCTAAACTTCAGCACTTTGAGCTTTGACTTTTTCCCTGTTCCATTGACAGATTGCACTAAATATTGTAGTAATAATGTGAAAACCTGGCTAAGTTTAAAAAAATTTAGTATTAGTATTACCATGACCTTGACCTTGATCATGGTCATACTCACGATGTTTTAAATTTTCTTTAGCTTAGCCATTTTCACATTATTATCAGCTCCTCTTGGTTACAAACACCCTTCTTGAAGTGGAGCTGAGCTCAACCTCAATTTTGTTTATTCCCTGGATAAGCAGGGCTCTCAGCCTGGGAGGATTCGAAACCTGAGTTTTGATATTAGCATGTCGCATAATGGTATTTTAAAGGTGTAAAACTCTCTTGGGATCTCTGGGATCATTGTTTGATCATTAATTTAGAAATGACTTGATTAGGCAGTGCAGTGAGAGTATAATTACAGTGAGTGCAGTGAGAGGTATTATTAGTATAGGCAGTGCAGTATTATTTACATAGCTTATCACAACTAGAATCTAATACTGGATCATTCATTAATAATATGGCATAAATTATTGTAAGGCAACATTTAGCATTGTTTATATATTATTCATCTCTGCCAACGAGCAAAACCTGAGTTTTTAGCTTACATTCTAAAATCCCCTGAGTAGCCTGAGTTGAACCCAAAAATCTGAGTAACTCGGGCTAAACCTGAGTGGTTGAGAGCCCTGTCGAAAACAATGGGGAGTAGACTGTTCTCATGCTGGAGCCATACTTATAGATGGTAAATACATTAATATTTGAGTGTTGGCTATGTGTTGTCAGTCCAGAAAAGTTTTCTGAAAATAAAAGCAGAAGCATCTACAACCAATTATATCTGTTGCTGGGAAATTGGGGATATCTGGCTCCCTCTGGCATACCTATCAAAGACAGGTGATGTCGGAGGATATTGGCTAACAATAAAGCTGCCCATTGGCAACCTCTACAGAAGGTTGCTGGCTAAACCTTGCCGGCTGGGAGGATTGATTGATGAATTAAAAAAAATAAATAAGTAAGAGCTCCACTTCATTATCCCTTACAAAAGTACCACTGTACAATTCTGTAATAACATGGTGATGGTGTGTTTGGTTTTACTCCCCCTCATCAAAAATCGCTTGACAGTATGATCCCTAA
Source organism: Membranipora membranacea (assembly GCA_914767715.1). Taxonomy (NCBI): domain Eukaryota; kingdom Metazoa; phylum Bryozoa; class Gymnolaemata; order Cheilostomatida; family Membraniporidae; genus Membranipora; species Membranipora membranacea. The sequence continues at coordinate 21,867,104 of OU612072.1, forward strand.
CTTATTCAATATTATTTTTGCTTTTGTATTGTGTTTTCTGTTATATTGCCATCCATTCAATCCACTATTAATATCGTATATATAATCGATGATGCAATAAGTTATCTCCCCTATGTGTTATATCCTCAAAGAGTGGACAACTCACACAAAGCAAGATGAGCAAAACCATAAAAATATCTTTTTCGAAAAATTACGCGAATATTACGAGCTGCATTAGCAATTCAAATTTGCCATAATTCATTATTTTACAACACTGTCTTGATGAACAGAGGCGCTAGATTTGCCTCTGGAAGGTTTGAATTCTACAGGTTCGAGAGTCCCAAACCTATGATAGTTTAGTTATCTCTGGCCAGCCTTGTTTCAGAAACAAAACTAACCATAATTCAAATACTTGATTTAATTAGCATAAATCAAAATAGTTGCCACCAACAACAATATTTACAAACACAATATAATTTGACCCTATTTTATTTGCAGGTGCCGGTCTAGCCTTTGTCATCTATCCCATGGCGGTACTCAACTTCCCTGGATCGCCCTTCTGGGCATTTCTGTTTTTCTTTATGCTGCTAACACTGGGACTGGATACTCAGTTTGCCTTGATTGAGACGGTCTGTACGACTATATTCGATGCTTTCCCCAACCTCATCGCTAAGAAGATGTGGGTCACTCTGGCGCTTTGTGTAGCTTTCTACTTCCCAGGTATGATGGAACAAGTAGGATTTTTATATTATAAAATATTCCACGCAAAAGGCAGTAATTTTTTTGTCATTTGCAGCCAAGCATAGTTTGGTCTGGACTGTTGCGGGATAAAACAAATTATATTTTGTTGATAGGGTTTGTAAAATAATGATCAGTTGAAACAATACATTTTCTAGGGAATGAAGGCCAAATTCTTTTTTTTTCAAACTACCAATAATCTTACCAACAAAGATTGTGATTATGTGAGGTAAAATATCCATTTTTAATGATTGGAACAACAATTACAGAAGCATTGTGGGTAAATGTATATTCCTCTGTGAAAGATATCAAATCTGGAATGAATCATGGTAAATGCGTGTACCATTACACAGCTATTATGTTCATCAACGTTTTGTGGATTTGAAGTTGTGACCCTCCTGTCACATGATCATTTTCTGTCTTCCTATTTGTCCTCAAGCTTTTGCCGTAATTTATTTAACACAATATGAATAACATCCGACTATAAATATTGTATAATAATTGTTCTCAGGTTTGATATACGTGACACAAGGAGGTAACTACATACTAAAGATGGTGGACAGTTACGCTTCTGGCTGGAACGTTATAATCATCTGTCTCACTGAAACTACTGTAATCTCATATCTGTACGGCTACGATCGATTCGCTAAGGTTGGTATGGTTTGTAGTAGACAAAGTTTGGTCCATTTGCCTGCATTCCGAGTCGCTTTTTCTCCAGTGGGCACGCCGCATGACCAATGGAAGGGGGGGCAAACTGGAATGCAGGCAAATTAAATCAAACTTGTTTTAGGTTTGTAGACATAGAACTTCTTACTTCTACTGTTGAAATCACCTATATCATCACTGTAGTATATTTTTTTTACAATCGATTGGCAAAGTTTTGTATGGTTTGTAATAGACTAAGTTAGGTTCATTTGCCTGCATTAAAAGTTGCTACCCCTCCACTGTTAACGCCACGCACCAGTGGAGGAGGAGCAACTGGAATACAGGCAAATTTGATGAAATTAGTTTTAGTTTTGTAGACGTAGCACAATTCTAAGAGCTACCTGTGAAATCACCTCTATATCATCACTTAATTAAATTAAATTAAATTGATCTCGGTGGGAATCGAACCCACAACCTTCAAATAACATCTAACCACCTAGAAGTCTGACGCGCTATCCATTGCGCCACGAGGCCAGTTAATTTATCATAAAAGGGGGTGTTATCGGTCCGAGGAGCCCAAACTATGACAATATACAATGGTCCCTAATTATTGGACTGGGAAGGTTTACCCCTCAATTATCTTGCGTTGCTAAGACATCTAGAGCTAAATACTTGCAGTGTGCAATAACCTTACTATAAACTCACCAAACTTATAAGTGAATTGGTTTTTTTTCACACATAGGTTCTCTCATATTTACAAGTCATAATATAGAGACATAATCTCAGTGATCAATCTATACACTTACAAGTCACTATCTATGGCAAAAAGGAAAATAATGATACTTATCAAAGCTGTGTCTTCTTTTATTGTTTAATTAGTCACCTTCATTTATAAGTTTGGTGACTTAATAATGAGGTTTCTACGGTATTAATCTCTCTTTGAAACCTTGTCCAATAGGGAAGAAGATAGACAGAGAAGCCTCTCAAGCTCACTCAAATCTCTTCAATGTTTTTAATTATGTGTCCACAGTATCTCACAATAATCATTTTTAAGGCCTTGCTGGGTGGGTGTGGCTTCATAGGCTAAACACACCCCCTTGTGACAACATTGCTAAGTGAGTGACCAATGAGCCATGATGATGATGATGATGTGTTTATTTGTCTCATCAATTAGAGAAATAAAATGCTTCATGTGAGTGCTCTCTTGTTAAAAGTATGGACGGTAAAAATAAATGGATAAAAATTCATATAAAAAGTTTACTTTTTTGAAAAAACGCTATTTAGATAGTGAGCACAGTAAGCTCTAAAACAAAGTTTGCGAAGGTTTACTCTGTACCGGATGGTGGAATATCGGCCTGATGGGCACTGAGTAAATGTCAACATGGGAGTTTGTTCGGTTGCCACCATGCGAAGACTCTTTGTAGCGAGTTTGTTGTGGTAGAGATCGGCTACTGCGGTGAAGGTGATATCTCCTGCGAGGCGACCGGCTGAGCGCACCACTCGCTGTAGATGTTTTTTAGAGTCTGCACTAAGATGAGAATATATCACTACTAGATGATAGAGTAGGATGCTTTCGATGAAGGGTTTGTAGCATGATGTAATCAATCTGGTATCTATTCCCAGATGATACAGCTTGCTCATAATGTGAAGTCGAGTTCTAGCTTTCTTTACAGTTCGGTTGGCAGAGGCTTTAAAGTCAAGTTTAGTAGTTAGCGTAGTACCAAGATACACGAACTCCGTTACTTGATCGATCGGGGAACCATTTATTACCAGCTGTTGTGTGGTCCGGTTATCCCGTGCATTGCTGAAAACCAGTGCTTTGGTCTTCTTTGAGTTAAGAAGCAGGTCATGTTCGCAGCACCAAGCATATAGATGATCTTGTTGTTGGAGACACGATGGCTGGGTACTCGTGAGAAACTCTAGTATGACTGTGTCATCAGCATATTTGAGGATTTCGGTATTGGAGTTGAGTGTTGGCATACTGGATACATAGAATGAGAAAAGTAGCGGACTGAGCACACAGCCTTGAGGGCTCCCAGTAGATGTTGTCGTAGATGCTGATACATTGGACGTTGTTAAAACACGTTGTGTGCGATTTGTGAGGAAACTGAAAGCCAGTTAAGAATATTCGGATGAATATCATAATCACAGAGTCTGGAGATTAGCAGGGACGGATTTATAGTATTAAAGGCGCTGGTGTAGTCAATGAATAGTGTTCGAACATAGTTTTTAGCATTATTGTCTAGATGGAGACTTACTGAGTCAATAAGAGTGATGAGTGCATCTTCAGTCGACCGATTCTGCTGATATGCGAACTGTGATGAGTCATCGAGATGTGGGCCTATGCGCCTCACTATCAGCTTCTCCATACACTTTGCTACGACTGATGTCAAAGCTATGGGCCGGAAGTCTTTCGGTTCTGATGCACCGGACAGTTTTGGTAAAGGCTTGATAGTGGCTGCTTTCCATGCTGATGGCATAGTACCTTGCTTCACTGACATATTGAATAATGCCAGCAGCGGTTCGGTGAGCGAGGATGCAGCTGTCTTCAGCAATCGTGCAGTCAGATGGTCTGGTCCAGGGCTCTTATTCGACTGCGCACTACCAATGAGTAAGGAGTAATGACCAATTAAATACGCTCTATTGTACCAACTGGCCAATGACCCCAAACCCTTTCCCCCTTGGCACGTGGCGCATTATCCCCCAGCTTAAGTCTAACGCGCTATCCATTGCGCCACTAGGCCAGATATTTATAGGAAAAAGGGGACTTTTTCGGGCAGCACAGTCCAAAACAGACCCAAAATTAACTCCCTGTAATAACATACCACCAATCTCAAACATACAATTATCTCACTTATCACCATGCATGAAATTTTATTAGGCTGTTGATTATGAATGCTTTGGCCTGAGACGAACTCCATCCGATCCCAGTAACTAACATACATTGGTAGCTCCTATTTTTGAAGATTGAAATGGCAATATGTCACAGTCTTCTTTATCTCTAGAAAGTTCAAGCTAATTTCCTGTTTACGAATCTCAACATGAAATGTTGCAAATGACCATATAAATAAGATATAAAAATTATAAAATATAAGATGCTCACCGTTGACATCGTTGCTATCATTATTATCGTTTTTATCAACATCGATCGCTAACAAAACTGACATCATCATGATGAGGATCAATGTTGTCATAAATATCTTCATTATTGTCATTGCTATTGCCATCACTACTGGGATCATCATGACCACTATTACCATCATAATCTTCAATATTGATATCACCATCACCGCAATCAATATCATCATTGTCACCATCGTCATCATTGTCAACATTGACACTATCAGTATTCACATCATTATTAACATAATGACCGCTATTGTGTCTTTCAATCATTCTAATAATACATTACCTTCCTTTACAGGATGTTCAGGTTATGATTGGCAGGAAGCCGCCATTATTCTGGAAGTTTTGCATTATGGGTATTAGTCAAGTCATAATATCCGTAAGTAACTTATAAAATCTTCCTTAGCATGTCCTAGTCCCGATAATATAGCCTGGACTGTGTGTGTATAATAGTGACTATGTATAAGAGAAAATAAAAGACTCCACCCCCAATATTCACACATGAACTCATGCTAACTTTGACATTAACTTTGTTAAAACAAAACTGTTTCTGCCTCATTTTTTTTGATTAGTTGAGATTCAATGAATACTTTAGTTTTTGAACTGTAAACATTCTGCATACCTTGGTAATTTTTAAAGAGTGTGTAAACTCCAGCTTATCTACCTAAATATTGATCCGTGTGCAGCTGTGCAATTAAACTATTTTGCCCAACTCCTACCTACCATTGACTTGAAAACTTTGGACTCTAGATCCAGATCAAGTTGTCAAAGGGAGAACATGATACCAGTTACGCAATTTTTATCTACAATCTCCGACCAACATCTTCTTCTCGTTTGCTCCTCTAGTTTGTGCTAATATTCGACTGGGCTAACTTCAAAACACTGAAATATGGAAACTATAAGTTCCCTATGTGGGCTAATGTAATAGGCTGGGGGATATCCATCTATGTGGTGGCAGCGATTCCAATCAAAGCCGCTGTCAATGTCGGGAGAACAAAAGGAGAGTCTTTGCTCGACCGCATCGTATGTATATTAGAAGTTTTTCATATCTCTTTTCTTCTAATACAGAGAGTAAATGTGGGTTAAGTGAAGCATCGATTTATTCTCATCTACATCAATCTTATATAATAGGAGAAAACTTCAACCCTAAATCGTCAATTAATATTGTGTAAAACAGGATGACACACACAGTATACCTTGTACAGGATACATATTATGTCAGATCCATTTATGTAACCTGCCCAAGATTTTTTTAATATCCGGGTATATAGATTTAACTGAATTTTGATTTATGAAATTATTTAATATAAGCGGTCATTTTGCCAAGTCCTGATGATTAGAGAGTAAGACTATAACAAATTTACGATGAGAAAAACAGCAAAATTCACAACCCAATGGAAATATTTACTGGTAGGGTAATTTTTTCACAGGCATTAATAAAGATTCATGATTTTGTGAGCCTTGATACTGTTAAACTATTTTAACAAGAAAAGTTTTGCTATTAAGTAAATAGCGCATTTTCCAAAATTGCAATTTATTATTTTTTTCGATAGCTGTCAATCAAAATAATTATGGTCATGGCCCTGAAATCAAAACGCGAAACTGATTATTGTAAAATTCTGAGAACTTGTTTGAATTACCATGCCTGGATATAATTTGTTGGTTATGCTGAAATTTTGGTTGCAGAAAAAGTGTGCAAGGCCAGCGTATGATTGGGGTCCAGCACTGCCCAAACATAGAATGTACATAGACTATGTACCAAACTGGCAGGTACACCCGATCGGGGACGCTGAAAGTCTAGGTTCTGAGGTGAGATGTCTCAGTTACACCCATTACTTTTATGATTAATTCCCTGCTCAATTTGGGTTCCCTGTTATAAATGTATTATATTTATAGAATTATCACAAGAAGCCTAATGATGAAAGTCCATACTTGCAGTGATATTATTACATATGGATCTATCAATATTAAATTGTGCAAACTATATAACAACCTTACAATCATATCCTTTATCTATATCAATACATTATTGAGGGTAAGCCTCTCACTTTTATCAGAATAGAAATAGTTATGCAATCATAAGCTGGTGATAGTAAGAAACATAATATTATGTGAGTTGTTATGACTGCATGATACAAACATATACTTACACATATACTTACACATAACCTACACACTTGATATGATAATCGAATCAGTCATACAAACAAACTATAATCACCCGGTTATCTCAACATAACAATACCTGAGGGGTATAAAATTACCATCTACTTTGTAATAACACTTATGGTAATAACGACATGTTGTCAAAGAAAGATCAATTACCAAAACATGTTTTGTCATTACAGGTGATTGCGCAACGTGACTATGATAAGCGCATAGCAGTGGAATCAAATAAGGTCAGCCCCACCCAACCTGCACAGCCGGACCAAGGAGGCCACTCTGAACGTAATTGGGACACACAAAATCAGGGAAAGCAGTGACACATGAAGTCTACATAATAATGTGCAACACCTCAACTTTTGCGGAGATATGCCCAAAGTTCCATATTTAAAACATTCGACATAATTATTGACGATGTGTTTAATTTGTTAGCCCCAGTGTTGTACATTTTTGTAGCACAGTGCTTAGAGCTAAATACATACCATTATAAGGTATCATGACGTTGCAGGATTTTATTTCTTTCTCACTGTAGCTGAGGAGCATCAGTATCTTTGCAGGTTGAATTTGCTTTAATATAGGTGTGTGATGTTTGGGGTTTGTGGTTTATATTAATGAGAAATAAAATGACCTAAAATCTAATGAATATGAGTGAGTGACTTAGGGTTGCTCTCTTATGTTCCCATTTGTGGTTTTGTGTCTTATGATGAAGTTCTTGGAAGCCAGTGTGACAAAATGTTCCCTGCTACATACCCGAGCAAATCAAATAAGGAACTGTTCGAATATAGGTTATTAACTAAAAATAGCACCACCGTGGTAATGATAACCTCTCAATAAACTTATCCAGGAATTGAGCTTGAAAGACCCATTTACTAAGTTTGACAAAGTCGCTGGTTTAAGTTTTCATAACTTGCATTTAACTTCTCAATCTATCACTCAAGACTGCACTTCATCGAAGTTTCAAATAAGTATCCAACAAGAAATAATTAACCTAACCAACAAAGAGTCCGTTATGATATTGGCTGTTTTCAGACTTCAAAGGCAGCTGTATTGTTTTGGTGATCAAAGAATCACAATTTTCACTTTTTTTATCTTGCTTTGTGACAATTTTTGAGCACCACATAAATGCAACAAAACGATAGTTACCAGGAACAAAACCTAATTAACAGCTCAATAAGAGTAGATTTGTCACCTTAAAGTCTCATTCCATTCAAGTTGTTGGCTGGATGAAAATCCATCTCACACAGATATCTTGGATACCTTTCAGAGGTGGGTGTGTCTTGTTGTTTGAGATTCGGGTCACAATTAGTGGTGGACTGCAGTTTAGACATATCAAAGGTTCACAGATTGTGTTGTTTTGACAAGACCATTAACCCAAATTTCATGCCACAATCACACATTTATCTGTTTAGAATTATATGAAATTATGACAATGGTAAATTCTTGGTATTACAGGCATAATAATCTGTGTTGTATTATCTCAATTGCTGCCAGTGGTATTTCCTCTATTCACATCAACGTTCAGCATACAGCCTAATAATTTTGTCAGCTATGCTGCATTCTTCTCCAATTTTAATGCCTAGATTTCCCTGCAAACATTGCACATAATTGGCGTAGTCGTAGCCCTGTGGGTCCCCAGAAACATTTGAAGGTGCCAATTTATAAATAAAAAGTTCTACGAAAATTATCCAATTTTACAAATTTCCAACTTCCTGGCTCATAACAATCACTCTTTATCACAAGGTCAAAGTTAATTTTCTCCGTGTTTAGTATAAAAGGGAGCGCGTACCTGAGATAGTCATTCACTTTCTTTGCAAAGGAACTCATAACAGGTGAGTAAACTTGGGCTGCTGATATAGAATAGCCTGATTATTATATTATAAAGACAAAACTCCGTGATAGATATGATGAGAATATCTTAGATATTTTTGACATTTTATCGCAGTGTTCCCTTTGAGTTCTTTCTCCATAGTGATCTTTTTTCAGTCCTTTTGAATGCAGGATAACTCAGGATAACAAATAAGTTTTTAACCTGACTTGCAGTTTACTGATCAATTCAGTCAATCTTAGTTCCTTTGTTCATAAAAATCTCCCATCAGAAACGTTCTTGTGACTTCTGAATGCTTTTATTTAATTTCCCTTTACCTTGATTACCACCGGTTTTTTCCTGATGTTTGTAGAAATCATGCAGATCATCGCTCTCCTTGCTGTTCTTATTGCTGCTGTGGCTGCCTGGCCAGGATCCTACAGCGGATCCTACGGAAAGGGATACGGTGAGGTTTCTCCCTAGCAGATTCAAAATTAAAATTGAAAAACTCTTTACCAGAACATCACCCAATACCTTCTCATGTTATTGGTGTATAATAAAACAGGTTTTACAAATAGAGCTTTTGAATTAAAATATAATACCTAGTAATGTGCATCTACATGTTTTAAAAATTCAATCCAACTTTTTTGTTCAGAAAATGCAGAGTTCCAAGAACGTTATTGATAAAAAAAGACAGTGAAAATTTTCAATCGTTTCATTCAAGATTGATCCGGATACGGAAATGGATACAGACGCGGATCCTACGGAGGATACAGCCGTGGATACAAGTGGTAGATGATATCTTCTTCCCTTCTATCTATCTTCTGGAATACACAACTGGTATGTGCGGTCATGTGTTCACCATCTCTCCCCTGCCCAAGACTTGTAACCACACTAATTTCATATCCAGCAGTTAAGCTCATATAAAAACCCGATCTTTTTTTTCTTCTCAGAATCCCAAACAAAGTGTCGAAAGGTCACTGAGAACGACCTCTCACCTTTGATGAGACCATAATTCATTTACCTGCTACGCTGTTAGAAAAATTGCACCATTTAATCAACTTGTATCATAACTTATTTCTAGGACCATGGATGATGAACACTAGGCAACTACTTGTAATCTGAAGAAAAGCTGAAAATGACAGAATCTTAACTATTTTGCATTATTGTCTTAACATGAAATTTGAAGTTTTTGCATTTTTTGTTTAATTTTAATCAATAAAAGTTGTTTGCTGAATTCAAAGTTTGGAGTCACTGATATTATTTTAGGCTATTATACTAAATAGGGCATTATTGACTTGCAAATGATATCATCTAATGTAAGTATCTTAGCTAAGTCAACTCTGCTCCTTATTTTGCTGTAATAGGGTGTGGAGGGAATCTTTAGGGGTGACTTTGTTGACCGCACAGCTCAATGTGGAGACAAATCACTACCGCTTATGAGTATATTACTCAGTAGTACGCAGATTGACCAGTAAACTAAGCACCCATGGCCATTTTTTTATATGATGGGTGAGGTCACCTTTTTTTTAACTTGAAGGGGCCATCCTTTATATTATAATTGAAAATATGTAAAACATTGGTAACGAAATGTATCCGACATCCATCAGATCCAGGATTTGTCTCTCATGGATACAGTGCTTAATGAGATGTGCAATAGTAGAACATTATTCAGGACATTTGCGCTAGCTCAATATTCTAGTTCAGTGGTCAATATCTCTTCCCATCCCTATATATAATCATATTGTGATTCCAGAATGGTCATGTCAACGCCAACTCAAAGATGTCGTGTATCATGGAAATACCACGAAGATAGTTTGAAATGAGTGAATCTAACACATACCTACGTGGGAGATATTGATTTACTGATGACACAAGCTAGTGATAAAAACAGTGATCTCGTGTGCGTTTCCAAAGCTTGTCTTTACATGTGGATATCTTGGCAACCAGTAATTTGATTTGAATTCCTTTTTTTTCATTATACACACAGAAACAGAAAGTTTCTATATACCACTCAAAGCCCAATAAAGTGTATATTAATTAGGATAATTTTGAAGTTGTCAGTGCTGATTACAAATAAAACACCATATCTGAACCAGCTATGATTGAAAAGCCTTCAGAAATTTTTTTGATATGATCTATCTCATAGTACAATCAGTTGGGCTGTTAATCAGATTATCCAAACCAGTGATAATCCATTGTTCATCCCAGTAACAGCATGCCAATCAGTTGCATGTTCAGTGATGTCAGTAAAGTGATGAAAAAACTATCTAGCTGTATCTCTCTGTGAATTCTCAGTATGAGGATTAGGGCAACTTGCGTCCCTCTTTAGGGGCAGCCCAATCTTCTGTTTCTTAGCAAACAGCAAGATGATCACAGAGTGATAACAATCAAATAAAATTTGAATTCAAAGAGGCCTCAGTTCAGTTTGTGGTAAATAAAATAAAGATTGTTGTCAACATTTAATTATTTTCAAAAAGCTTTTGTTTCTTTCAATATCACTCTTGGAAAAGATTTTCTTGAAAATGATATAGATGCCAATAAAGTATAAAAAAATGTCATTCACTGTGTTACCTTCTGATCCAACCAAGTTGATGAATGACTTTCTATCCAATAGGTGTAAAATTTAGTAAAACCTTACTGCTGTCAATAAAGAAATCGGCCAATATTGCAGTTTACAGAAAATAAGATCGAATGATATTAGGCTGGGTTTAAATGTAATTGTTGGATCAGAGTCAGTGGTAAAAATTTCTGATTTGTTTATCAGTTGCTGGGTACATTGTCATCAAGTTGAAAAGTTTGCCGACATGCATAAGCCATATCTTAAAGATACAGTTACTATCATTTTACTACCTTGATTTATGTCTTGATATACATGGTAGCAACATAGTTACCTCCAGTTAATGCTCACTGGACAAATAATAATAAACCAATACAAGACTAGTCATTTGTGTCTGTGTGAAGTTTTTCATCATTTTATTACCATCTGTCTTAACATCAGAGCAAATGAGTGTCACAAAACATAGGGCTTGTATCAGCGATAACATTAAATTCAGTCAATAGGGAACTTCTTTCGAGCTCCTGTATGTATTCGTTGTATGATGCTCGATATGAGACTTAACACAAAGATGTGACAGCTAGGTCATATTATATTACATTTCATTTTTCACTAAATGACACAAGTTTACAGAGCAAGTTTGTAGTTTCTCCGTCACAGTTATTGATACCTGATTAACCAGGGATACACAACTCCTACAGAACAGAGTGATAAGAAGGGGGGTATCAAGGTCATGATGTCATCATACTCAGGAGACCCTGATTATTTTAGTCATAAATATCAGGTCAAAAAATCTTCAGGGATGATGTTGTGACCTGACGTAAAACTGTAGAATACTTATCAGAACACTCTGGCATTGAAATAATCCCAGTTTCTTTCAAACATGTTGCTTTTGTCCAAATACTAATTATAATTCATACTCAGCTGTTAATGATACTGATTGTGTCAAAATCCGTTCCATTCCAAATTCCATGGTCTATGTTATAAGGGGTGTGGTCTGTGACATTATACCAACTGCACATTCGCTTATAATATTGTTGAAATAATTATAATAGATTAATCAGCAGAAAAGCGAAATGCCTTTGATACACTATTAACTATTCTTCATGTGCTCATGAAATGATTGTTGATACAGTGTTGAGTTTAATAAATCTCTTTTATTATAAAAGTGCTGATTAATTAAGAGAAAATAAGCAAACATCTACTTATACAACGTGTCAAAAGTTAATCCCCTATAATTTGTAACATGTTGTTGAGTTATAATTACCCAGTCATTAAAATATCTCAGACTCCGCGCCAAAAATTGCTAAGTATACAGTTAGGTGCTATTATGAAAAAGCATGGCTAAAGCGGCAAAATCATCTTTTACATACTACTGTAGAAATTTCATTCATTTATTCATACATCTTAGCAGGTTACCATAAGAATAAAAAACATCCACATCCTGAATTTGAAAAAATGCGTAAAAGTTCCAAATATTACACCAGGTGGTTCATACGGCCACTCAAAAAAGGAAACTCAGTCTAAATAGAAGAGCTTACGTAATAGAATCCTTAAAACTGTAATTCAAGGTTAATGATAATATTAAATGTGTGTCTTATCTCGACAACAGATTGAAGCATCTACTGATTTGTTAATAGCAGGTCATTCAAAACGATGTGATGTCTGACCAGTTGGGCAAGAAAACATTCATATCGATCTGAAATAATCAATAACTAAACGACAACCTTTCTCTAGGTAGCTGGTGGTTCATATACTTGGTAATAAAAAATCAAATAAAATCTATAAGCCTACATAATAGCAGTAAATTAGATATGTAAACATGTGAGCAGACAAAAGGTAGACCATTTATATATGGTTGTTAGCCAGCCGGTAACACTACTAATTACTTTATATATATATATATATATATATATCAATCAGCACTGCAAAGTCAGTTCCATTAGGGTCAATAGTAATACTTCTTATGGTCCTGGAGATCCCTTGAAATACCTGACTTGTCTTGGGTGTCTAATGGTTGTCTGATTTCTGCACGACGAAATTAAGATCCCCACGACTATTTCGGCCTGTGAAAAAAAAATAAATTGAATAACTATATTACCAATGTTTGATTAAGCCTTGCGATTTAAAAAAAAAATTAATCAAACCTAACATCTCTTGATAACCGTATTATTAAATGTTTGACACATTATAAGACTTGTATGCTTTTTCTGTGGTTGCAAAAGTGTAATGCTCTAATCGCTTGGTAGTTCCAAAATGAAAAAAATACTTGACTAAGTAATTTACGTATGGCCGGGACATGATACCACACTCTTTCTGTATCATAAAGTTTTGAATAATGTAAACAAACATGCCGCATTATTCGATTATACACCGAAATATCAACCCCAACTGGAGTGATACATAACCTTCTATTGCTTGACCTTGATGCAAGTGGCATAACCAGCAGGACCGAAAAGGACAGTATCACTTCAGTGAAAATCACATAGATGTATCAAGATACAAGTTTTTAGTGTACTAAGTTTCATGAATTAGCTTTAGGTTTTGGTCACCCACAAAGCGCTACTTAAGCTCACAATGGAAAGCTGATGCCATCCTTGTAACTTGGCATCGATTTATTTCCAATTTACTTGGTAATTAGAAAATGGGGAAAAACAAAAGACACATGTTGTGGGCGTGTGGGATATTATTTATAAACTTCTACAAACATTGAAGAACCTGACTGACCTTGAAACACCACCTCACTCTTAGCAGGATTCGGTGATACAGGATTGACCAGCTCATCTGGATGAGTAGTTCTCATATTAACTCCTGGTGATAGATAGAGCTTCCTATCATTAGTGAATGTACTGATGGTGACAGGTAGCTGACGTTCAGGTCTTCCTTCAGCAGGTGCCGAGTTTCTCACAACTGATTGGATCTAAACAATAAGGAAAATTAAACTGATTGACTGGTTCAGATTAATATCAGGCATTAGACACCAGCAGCAGGGAGTCTTGCTGACACTCCCTTGTCCTTTTCTTCAAATGGTAATATTTTGGTTATTTCGATAAGTTCAAAGAGAGGAGCATGATTGGTATTGACGATATGTCTTATGTCAAAGATTGAAATACTTTACAAAATAGAGCAAGTGTTTGTCAAAAATGTATTAGACACCGGCAGGAATCAGTCTATCTGAAATCCCCTTGCCCTGGTTTTTCCATGATTTAATTATTTTTGATCTGGTTCAAAAAGAGGATCAAGATGGTTATCCTAAATTTGAGACCATGCCTTATCTCGACGACGGAAAAACTTTACAATCAGATATAACCTCAGAATATAAAGTAAGCGTTAGTTGAAGATTAAATTCAATGTATTGACATGTTTATCTTTTGTAAAGCTATCAATATGAGAGTGTATAATCTGTTTTGTATATCACTGTAAATTTAATGACCTTTGAAAAACATGAGCAGCTGATTTTTTTACCATATTACTTTACATTGAAGTGTAAATCAAATTATTCTAGTGAGTCAAATCAAGTGAGTCAAATTTTGTCGATGAGTCATCAGAGTTTGGTGAAGCACTTACCAGTTTACTGAGTTCTTCGACATGTTTACTTCCGGCCTGTTGATAGAATGTTGCTACGAAAGCTCTGATGAACACTGAACCGTATTTTTGACCTCTGAAGGCTTTATACTCTGGGCAAAGGGTAAAAGAGCAAGGATAAAAACATTTGATGAAAATGCTGATTCGATATAATTGGCCTAAAATGAATGGATGAAACTTTTCAAAAATTTCTCAATAACTATTATAGGGGAAACGGCTTGCTTATTTATAGTAGGAATTTCATCCTTCCCTTTAAATAAAGGGTATGCTATGCACTTAGGTATGTGCTCACCTTTGGGGTGTTTGAGTTTATGTTTATTAGGAAACACCTGATATCACACAAAAATCAGCCACGCAAATAAACAGTTTATTCCTGTAATTTATATGGGCAGTGAAAAATTAGGCATTGATATCACTATGGTTTTTCTGTTGAATGCAATAATTAGCTAATCGCTGCATGAATAGCGTTCAATGTCTTCTCACCTAGGAAACTTGGGTGGAGGACAATCAGGTCATCCATACATAAGTGGCTATCTTCTCTCGGTATATCTCTAGGATTGGTAGGAACAGGATCAGCTGCCATGTCCTGAGGTTGTTGTACTGAAAATGGGGAAAAATAGTTAGTGAGCAACTATTTAAGAATAGGAAGAATAGAACAATTTAGATTAATTGCACAATTTCTCTGTCGACAAAACAAACATCTGGCAAGAAGAGACATCTGAACTTAAGAGAGTGTGAGAACCAGAACCCATTCTGGATAGCAAGAGGGCAGAGCTGTTGGAGGGTTCTAAACATATAGTCTATAGATGGATAGATAGATAGATGGGTCCATAGGTTTCAACGATGAGATTTATGATGAATTAAATATCTCAAAAAATAGCTACTGACACAGGAGGTCAAACCACTCCCACCACTTCCTAAAAAGAACCACGCAGATATTTTCATTCCCAGTGGTATATAAGATCGTTGATAAGATGTTTATCGTAATCCTTGATTCATCAGATGTAACATGACGATGAAAAAATTCTTACGTCTCAAGACCACAAACAGCTCAAAAAGTTTGCCAAATCTGGATTTTTGTTCACTTATATATCAAGTTAACAAAGATTTGCCTATGCAGGTTTTTAATTGAAGTTTTTTTATATAGTGAGTTGATCTCTTACATCTTCTGCTCTGGGTTGCTGATCCTTCACTCAGTGTAACAATAGGGTCCACTTTCATGATATTAGCTGAAGGGAGTAGAGTGAGCATATACAAATCATATTAATATGTAATATGGTGGCTGTGCATGCACAAGAAGATTATATTGCAAATGCATTTTGCGTTTGAAAAAGGGATTTTTATGGTTCAGTATTTGATAAGAGAAATAATCTAAGGATGCATCTGATTTTCAAAACAAGTGACTGTTCATTACATAGTTGTACAAAAAAAAACATAAGAATACGACCTCCTGAACATGATTGTAGTATAATCATCTTTGGTTTTCCTCTCATAGCTGGAAAGTTCTGAGTTGAGAGAAGTCTGTAGATATCCACCAATCTGATTGTCTCGTTACCAACAGAGATGGTACCACTTTCTCCATGACTCATCAGCACCAGTACAAACATTCCTAGATTAGCATGTACTGAAGTACCTGTCCTTCTATCCACATACTGAGTCTCATTATGGATTTTCATTATCAGATCCTTCAAAAAAAATCCAGTAAAATTTAATCGGAACTGACATTGATCATCAGGTGTTTTGCAAATTTCAGCAATCGTATGATTTTCAATGGCATAACCATAAAAGAATGTCTAACAAGAGAGGCTCAAAGCCTGAAATAGGAGAGCCTTAATACAAGCAATGG
Organism: Membranipora membranacea; assembly: GCA_914767715.1. Taxonomy (NCBI): domain Eukaryota; kingdom Metazoa; phylum Bryozoa; class Gymnolaemata; order Cheilostomatida; family Membraniporidae; genus Membranipora; species Membranipora membranacea. The sequence continues at coordinate 21,883,547 of OU612072.1, forward strand.
TATAAGTACCTCTGCATGCAATTCTTTGTCTTCAGACAAATCACTTATGACAAAACCGAATCGCTTTAACATCCTCTTTATGTTAGCATAGTCATATTGTGATCCTTCTCGATCTGTTTTATTGTTGATTATAAGAGCTCTTCCTCGTGTAGCAGTCATCACATAAACCTGCAAGTAAAGGTAACAGATTGATAACTGCAACTTATGTTACTACCACTAGATTTTGAAATAACACATTCATTGTATACAACTGATCACTCTAGGCGTGGTAAAGGCAAGTGCACATAAACATATCTGCAGTCTTATTGAGACACTTAAATTGACGTCAATCTTGAGAAGAACGGTAGGTTTGATCCTATCTCAATCCTCATCAAAATCTTTGATATTTATACACCCCACATGAGTTAAAGGGACATATATCTTTAAAGGAAATTTTTCACCGCCAACAAATATTTTGTCAAAAAAAATGAGCTAGGTGTCAAAAACAAAACATTTCCTGCATCATACCATAATCATTTTCCTCATTTTGATAAATTTCTGGTATTTTCCTTGAATTCTAGCGGCTAATTACCTTGTCCATTAGAGATGCTCTGTACAATGATGTTTGAAAGACAGGATGCATATCGATGTCCTTTTCTCTCTCAGAAACAATCTGTGTGATTGCTGTCACCTCATTCAGCCCCTTCTCATTGATATAGTCTGTGAGTAATCTGATCCCCTCCTCCCCTGGGTAAGTACCTAGAATACACACCAGGTCATTAATCACTACCTCTATTTTTTGTACCAGGATGACAAACTACTGCAGACAAGATAAGTACTGAGGATATGGCCAAACTATGTATTTCATCCATTAGTAAAGTGAGTGCTATAGTTATACACAGATATCCAAGGAAGATGAGCGTCGTTCAAATGAGGAAGCTGATGATGAACTCACATGGTACTCTGAGCAAAGCTGGTACATCCCTTTCATCGCCACATTCAGCAGTCTCTGTAGAGAGTCTTTGTGGATGAGCTGTTACCATCTGGAACTTTAACAGTGCTGGATTTGGCCTACCAAGAATGAGGCAGTGGGGGCAAGGAATGTCATAATCTATCTTTGTGGCAGGCCATGTTGATTTTGCTTTCCCTGATAACACTTTGAGGAGGGTGGAGAACTTTGCCCAACATTCAGATATAGTGGTTGCACATCCGTCTACTCTGATGATTGCCCTTTGCGCATATCTCTCATGTATGAAATGAACATTGAACTGCTCCCTCTTCTCATTGCCAGATCTGGTTGGTGCTTGCAACTTTGCAGCTGCTCCATTCCCATAGGGGAAAATTTGATAGCTTTCATCCATATTTTCGAGAAATGAAACTGTTAACTGATGAAATGCATAGTCAGGCGCTTTCAATCCGATAAAGTTCATTGATGCATATAGCTGAATCTCAGCTCTATGATGAAAAAATGAATGTTCAGGCATGAAGTATGGCATCAGGTAGCATTCATCCTGATTGTTGATAACGGTTGGGCCAAACAGAAGTTTGAATTCTACCAACAGCGCAATAGCGATTTCAGAAGGTATCTTGGAGGATAGGGTAGAAATGTGGGAATGAAGGTCAGCTTCGCTCATCATACCATTTCTTTGATAGCTGCTGGGTCCTGAAGTAACATTTCCATCTGCTGATTGCTGTATGATGATATTAGGAATCATGGTGTGACCATACAATGATTCTATTAGCTCTGTTAGAACTGGTATTTTGTGGAACACAGTATTTGCCAGACCAGGGTGAGGGGAATCTGGATACCACAATATCTGACCAGATCTCTTCATGAAGTCAAAAACAGTCCGAGGGTGCTTCAGAGAAGTAGAAATCAGGTCATATTTGAGATAGCTGTCATTATTCACGGTGAAGGGAGAAAGCCAAATGCTGGGAATGGAGCGTTTTGAATCCTCTACTCTGTTGTAGAGGGTTCTCTCTAGCCTCTGGAATACCGTGGAATAGACTTTGTCATCTTGAGAAAAGCCTACTGAGAACACATTTTCCTGGCTGAACACAGATGAATGATGATCCCCGTCAGAACGAAATGCAAGCCTTTCTATTTGACCGTTTCCTTTTAGAAGCTCATCAGTCAAATCTTGAAGAGTGCGAGTGAAGTCACCAGCTATTTTTTCATACAGGTCTAATTTAGTTCTATATTCATCTTGGTGGGTGAGAACTACGAGGGGCTCTTGGATCTTTTGCACTGCTGTCCCAAGGTGTGCGAGCCAATTAAAAGCGACTTCCCTTGTGGCTTCACGTGGTCCTCGCTTTTTGGCTATTTCTTCGAATTCTGACATATTCACCACGACTATTGGTATGCAGTCTTCACGCATTGTCAGGTGGTAGCCGTGATGGTACATTTCATCACCTCCAAAGTCAATAACCTCGACATCACTTTTCTCTGAATCAGGGCCTTGAATCTGTACCTTCTCGAAACCAAATACTTTTGTTTTTTCAACCCTTGCATCATGTGGACTTCGAGCTTTGAACTTGTGCTTCATGACACTTAGAAGAGAAGACTTCCCTGCCTCTTTTCTACCAATGAGGACAATAGGTGATAGAGAGATGACTTCTTTTCCACTTTCCATGTCTGTGTAGTAGTGTTTTATGTCGCTCCAACCTCCTTCACACACAGCATAAGGTGGCTCTATTAGCTTGTTGCACTCCACACAGCCGAATTCAGAGAGATTCAGCGAATTAATACTTGAATGTAATCGGTTGAGGTCAGAGTTTCTATCAAGGTTCAGATATATTAGAGAGACTAGTTCACCGATCCATTCAGGTAACTGTTTGATGTTATTATTGTCCAACGTCAGCATTTGCAGTCTCCTCAAGGTTCTTATACTGAATAAGATAAGATATTTATGTGTATATTATACTAATCAGGTAATTATGATTATTTATCTTATTTTTCATTTCATTTTGGTCAAATTTGTTGCTCTCAAAATACCGAGATCAGTTCAGTTATTTGTTCAACAGTATATGCCGCATCCAATGAATTTATCTGCAGGTGGGAGCCAATATATTTGAGCATTCCACAGCATAAATGTCGATCAATGTACCACTAGGTACGTCGTCGATGTTAAAATAAACTAATAATGTGAAGGGGATTATTGCTATGCAGTTATGAGTGAAACCGGATTGTATTTTCATCTTTTTCAGAGTTGTCTTAAATGAGAGTGATGTTGCAAACCCCTTCCCATCAGTCACATTCATAAAAATGTCAAAATAAAATAAAAATTTGAATCGCCTGTAGGCTCACTTGAAATATTTAGTTAAATGGTGCATCATCTGTGATTTTGACACAAATAAAATACCACAATAATATATACATTATATTTTTCACCACAACCAATGCCTTTATTTTCTGAAGCTATATCTATCGGCCGCAACGAACGTGTGATTGGGGAGATTGAACACAAATAATGGCACCTAAACGTTTATTTCACCTGATGAGAAATAAAATCGGCCAAAACGAGAAGACAATATCATCAAATAGCCGGCGGTAATTTAACAACCTACTTCACCCCTCACTTGGAACTACCTTTACCAGTAAAAACAATAGGCACAATAGTGTCCAATATTTGAAAGCTATAACTGAACCCACCGGGCAAATCACCTTGAATTATCCTCCAAAAGAACATGGCGCCCGTATAAATCACAATCACTGTGGAAGTGAACAATTCGATTTAGAACTGTATGGCCGCGTGGAAGGTGAATATAAGAAATCAGAGGGCTCTCTTGAGGCAGCAGATAACGGGACTTATATATCCCAGAGAAATCGGGGATAGACCAGCTGACCGCTTTATGTTTTTCATAATCATTATAAAAATGTCATCATTACTTTTCCTCTTCTGAGATCTAGTAAAGACTACAATTCTGTGAGTCTGTTCTCTGTTACCAACAGCATCCACATTCCACACAAATATGTTACACGATTTACTAATACACTGTTAGCATTGTACACAATATCATGTGACCTGGATTTCCATTACAATAGTAGGGGTTCTCCCATTTCATATGATAGTTTTCTCCTAATGTAATATTTTTTGCCCCCTAAAAACGGCCTCAGCAGCTGGTAAAAAGCGTTATCTCAGATTTTAATAATTCAGAGGTATCCAACTTTAGATTAAATTTCCTTGTGAGTAAACAATTATAAATCAGTTTACATTTTCTCATTGTGTCGTTTCACTAACCCTTTGTTTAGTTTCCAAAAGAAGAACATTGTTGGATAATTACCACATATGTGTAGTAAAACCAGATGAGGGTATGCTTACTTTACCCATTTATCTCAAATATAAATCAATGAAAATCTGTTAGCTTCAGCAGGACGGCGTGGCCGAGTGGCTAGTGTGCTCAATCACAGTGAGTGGTCCAGGTTCAAATCCCGGTTGAGACCAAAAGATGCAAGGAGGTGGGTGGGTATAACCCACTTTTTTATTTATTACTACTTACACCTACTACATCATAAAATTTAAACACTTTGAGTATTTCACACTGAGCTTTGCAAGCTGCAGCGGCCAAGCGTGGCTGAGCGGTTGATCTCAGCAACAAATTCTGGTCAGGCCAGGTTAAAAAGCGTGAGGAGGAAGCATGGGATGACCCTTTTTAGTTTTATACAATATATATAAATATGCCACAATTATCAGCAATTCTACTGCCAGCCAGTTATGATATTACAAAACTGAATGGCAGCTGCCCTACTCATTGGGGATAAAATTACCTTTATTATGGTAAACACTCTGATATCTAGTATATCGACTCCACATTATGGCGCCGTTTTTCGGCATTTTCAAATTCCATGAATGTTTTGAAGGTAGTATAGTTTTTAAAATTTAAACACATTCAATCGATCTCTGGAAGTGATGTAACCATTTTCTTGACTGTGGGCTAAACATTGAGTTTGCCAAATTGAGATTGATTCCTAATAAAATGTAACAGAGATTGATGTGAGATGGTTCTTGAAAACAATTTCCATTGAGAACTGAAAGGCATTCAGATTGCATTACATTGTGGTAGCCAGTGTTTACCTTTCGGATTGATTCTGACACTTCTCAGTTGTGGGTGAGCACGATTCCAAAAATTTGAAAATCAAAACACATACATATATACATGCGATATAGGTTTTGATGTGTTATTTCAATAGCATAATCCAACAAACAAACTGAACATACCCTGAAGGTAAGTCGTCCAGATGACAATTACCCATATCCAGTTTCTCTAGTCTTGTAAGTCCTGATAGCGTATCACTCAACTGATCATCTGTACTCAGATTGTTGAAACTGACATTCAGCTCCTTCAGTGATACCACCATTGAAATGCTGCAAGGTACCAACAAAACATTGAAATTTGTTCATAACAGAGAGTGGTGAAATCTGAATTTGACATTGAAGGTTGCAGTCGATTGCATGCCTCCGAAGAGTCCAATGCGCCACTTTTACATTATGGTTAACAAGCTCTGATGTGAAATCTTCAAGCAGTTTGATCGAGGCGTCGACTGTCCCAATGTGCGTTTTGTAAGCAAACAGTGATGGCTCTATTACCTCAGTCAATTTGGATCTCATTTATTTTATTATAACCTCCTCAGTAAGCTTGTCAAGGTGAAACAATATTGATACTGACCAATGGTCTTTGTGTTTGGGAGGGCTACCTTGGAGCTGAGTGGGCGCTCGGAGTGACAGGCTGAACTCACACAGCTATCTACAATTGTTGTCTGTTTGCATGTTTAACCATTGAGTACAGTATTTAAACCTATAATAAACTGTAGCAACTAGCCCACAGATCGCTGTCGTTTATGACTCATTGAATAATACGCTATAGCAGAGAGGAGTTCAGAAACTCAAAATCTCAGGACGTTGCCTCTACCATCTGTTCAAATACTGGAGTCTGATATGCATTTGGAGCCTCATAATCTGGGAGAAATCCCATCTCATGTAAAAGTTGTATGTTGAGAAGTCAACATCATCTGAAGACTTCCAGACAAGGATCTCAGTGGAGGCTGAAGATGTTTGCTTGCCTCTCAATGACATATTGAATTTGATGCACTCTACATAGGAAATTCCAGTTAAATGCAAGAGAGCCCAGATCCGACCAATCCATAGGGTTGCTTGCTCCACCAAACACAAAGACTATCAGCTAGTGTCAATATTGTTTCACATTGGAACCTCTCTACCTGGGATTCTCTCCTGGGTAGGAGATTGGGCGAGCTACCCGGCTATCAAGTGAAGCGAAAAGTGAAAACTTCTCAAGACAGCAAACTGCATAAAACTCAATCTAGGTACAAATTTAATCATAGTCACGGACTGGGGTAAGTTTGGGAGCATCCAATGAAAAAGTTTTAAAGCATGATAAATTATCTACCAGAGGAAATCAACTTAAGTAATCAGTGACTATGCTAAGTGAGTGAAACAAATTAGCACCAAGTAACAACACCAAAACAGGATGGCTAAGCCAACCGATTACCAAATCATTGACTTTTTTAATCATGTTCAAAATCTTAGCCCAGGATCTGTGAATACTGTTATTAAAAATTTTAGCACCAGATCCTTTACAATTTTACACATCAATATGCGTAGTCTAATCAACAAAATCCCTTTGTTTGAAGTACTGCTAGCTCAACTCAATGTTCATCTTTCATGTATTGTCATTTCAGAGACTTGCTTTTCACAAAATGATTTTTTAGAGAAGTTTTCACTATATGGCTATAAAATGTTGTGTAGATCTCGATTTCATGGCGCTGGCGTTGGAATTGCTATGTATGTATCAGAGGAGTTTGAGGATAGTGTGATGGATGTTCGGTTGTCTGGAGCGGAGGCTATGCTGACTCGTATGATTTGTTCTGGCCGCCCAGTCTGCTCTGCGCTGGCAGTCTATCGCACCCCTTCAGTGGGGCCGGCGGCTTTCCTGATGGACTGGGAGGCGCTGCTGCCTTCGCTCCCTATCAACTCTATAGTTGTTGGTGATCTTAATTTTGACTTAAACCCTTCAAATGAAACTGATAACTTTACCCTAGACTATGAGAATTATGAGCATGAATGGCTTCTTTAATATTATTGAGTCGCCAACACGGTGCGGCCGCACGAAAGACAGCATTTTAGCTCATATTCTGGTCAACAACACCAGGGAGTGCTCAATAGCACTTATCCAAATGACGCCTTTGAAATTTTTACAAATAATCTACAGAAATTAGTAGCTGAGTCATCAACAACAAAAACTAAAAAGCTAAGCAAAAATTTTACTTCAAAAAGCATTGGATGACGCTCAAAACCTTCAAATTGATTCAACAGCGAGAAAAACTTGCCCGAAAATTAAAGGATGAGCCTATCAACAGTAAACTTCTTCAAAAATATTCTAAGATAAAAATTCTGACATGTGATATCATCAAAGATGCAAAAATAGAATTTTACAAAGCTGAATTTGAAAATGTAAAATCGAATCAAAATGAGAAATGGGCTTTCGTAAATCGGTTTTTAAACAGCAAAGCAGACAAGTCTCCAACACCAAGCTGTATTGAAACAAATGGACAAAGGTACACATCTGAAATTGAAATTGCTGAATGTTTTAACGAATTTTTTTACGAGTGTAGGTCCTGGCTTGGCAGCTAAATTACCTGAATGTGGAGCTGACCCGTTATCATACTTATCAAAATACGACAGAATTAACGATTTTGACTTCTTAGAAATTACAAACAACATTACAGAGAGTGTTATAAATAATTCCTCTGCAAAAATAGCAGTTGGGTACGATGGGATTTCCATGAAAATCTTTAGAGAAAATAAAAATGCTATCAGCCCAATCTTGACCCACATGATCAATCGTATTGTTCGAATATCAGAAATTCCAGATAGCCAGAAGATTGCTAGAGTACGACCACTGCATAAAAAAGGTGATAAATTTGACTGTAACAACTATCGTCCGATATCGATATTAACTGCAATATCAAAAGTTGCAGAAAAAGTATTGGCTATTCAACTTCGATTCTGTTTGGAAAATTCTAATATTTTAATTGACAGCCAGTTTGGATTCCGTGAAAAACGGAACACAACTTCTGCTATATGTAGACTAATGGAACACCTGTACGACAGTTTTAATAGCAGGAAAATTACACAAGGAATATTTTTAGACTTCAGCAAGGCTTTTGATACCATCAACCATGATATTTTAATCAAAAATTTGCCTATTTATAATTTTACAAATGATTCATGTGACTTGTTAAAATCTTATTTAGAAAACAGAAAATAATTTGTCAAAATCAACGATCATTCCAGTACAATGAAAAAGGTCGATATAGAAGTTCCTCAGGGATGTGTATTAGGTCGAATTTTATTTTCAATATTGATCAATGATTTGGTAATATCTGCGCCAATGTTTAAATATATTCTCTTTGGCTATGACACAAATATATTTTCCAATGATCCTGAAATTTTAAAATCAAATGTTCATAATCTTGAACAATTGTGCTTGAGTAATAAATTGATTTTAAACTATACAAAAACATTTCAGGTAATTTTTTAATCCCAAAATAAGCAAATTTTAGATCCTGAACTGTACCAAATTAAACTTGGTAATCAGGCTTTAGAGACAAAAAATAGCACCAAATTTCTCGGCATTCACCTTGATGAGAGCATTATATTTAAAACCCATATTTTATAAGTTTGTCGGAAATTGAACTACATACTATTTTTAATGCATAGTGTATGACCATATTTCGATATTCCTACGATGATCAATTTGTATTGCACATTCTTTTATCCACATTTAATTTATGGTATCGAGTTTCATGGTCATGCCGCAAATTGTCATCTTAATCACATCTATTTACTTAAAAAATCAGCTCTTTGTGTCATACTCAAAATCCGCCCACGTGGTCATGTGACCTTATGCCCATTGAAATGCTTTTTAAATATCGCTATTTCTTACATTTTTAATAATACTCGCCTTCATGGGGAGTTAGAAATTCAAGCCCCTGCCATTACAGCCACTAGGTCGAAGGAAAAATTTGCCCCAAAGGGAGCCAATAACTGTAGAGGGAAGAGGTCACTGTTAACCACAGGTGTTAACCTGTGGAATTAACACCTACTGGGGAGGAGGGGGCAGCTCCTTCTGCTTTGCGTGGGAGGTTGGCGTCCTCGCTGTGGGGATGTGGATCGCTTTTTGTCGTGTAGGCTGCGTGTTTGGGCTCGCCCTGGGGACAGTAGCCTTTGTTTTCCGGCTAATCGGATGGTCACCATGCTAGTCCTGGACTAATCTGACCATGCCGCTGCCTTATGTTATTTCACTATTTTAGTCCTTTGATTTTAAATACAATAAATTGTTGCAGAAACCAAAAAAAATTATTGTAGATAGTGATTTACTTCGGACAATTGAAAAAAGGAACAGCAATTTTCAGGCGACCATCAGGGATTAAGAGAATGGCAGCAACATCAATGTCATTTAGTACAATTATAATCGAATATCAACAATTTGATAACTCTCTTACATTGGCCTTAGTTTCTTTTTATTAGGATGACACTGAGACTCATAAAAATATCATTTCATTGCTTTTAACCTCGTTCGCAACATGGAAGTTGTCAAACTACGTTTAGAGATGGGGCGACTTCCATTTTATTTGACGTTTTGACGTCATCATGTGTAATTTAGTAAAAAACGCGCCTTACATCACTTTCTTCTATCTATTAGTATGCCTCCGCAAACTTCTGCCTAAACATTTCAGTCTGTTTATCAAAGATCCTAACCATTTCTCCAAAGGCCATCTACTGAGGATGTTCTACTGCTTACTTTCAACACAGTCACACAATATCTATCACAATATCTCTCTTTTGATTTTAAAGCACCGGTAATATGATATCCCCAACAGTACTCATAAACAAACTAAAAAAGACCAACCTTCACCCAAACATCATCGATTGGATATACAGCTGAGCTAACTAACACAACACCATCAACAAGTAATATCATCGGGAAAGAAGTCAGATTCTATCATAACATCTACAGTTAGCCCGCAGGTGGGCTTAGCAGTACATCACAGCATATACATAGTATTATTAAATATGCCGACAATACCCTTTTATTGGATTTATCTTAGCTTTGGCTGTTTCGACAACAAAAATACAAGAAACAGTGGTTTACCAAAAAATTAAGGTGGTAATGTTTTCATTTTTATTAAAATTTGGTATGATGTATCAACACGACAAAAAAAGTCAAATAAGTAATGTTTGTGCTTTTCGATTTCTCAAGAGAGCAATGCAGAAAAACTGTTGAATATTAGCGCTCACTACCCAACAATAAAACAGGGACAACAAAGACCTAAACATTCCTCTGCGTTTATGCTCAGTGACTTATATGGATTTTGTAGTTCAATAGCTGCAGGAATTATCATATCCTTGTTTGTATAAATATTTAAACCAGAGTTATTACCCCACAAATTTTACAACATATAGGAAGTCTTTTGTTCTGCTAAACAAAATCCACAAGAAATTTAGAAGAATAGAAAAAAAGACAGTGGATATTCTAGTTTGTTTCAACTGATTTGTCTGTTGATTGAAAGCCCAGCAGTTTTGAATTTGAAACGCTATACTAAAATTAAGTGTCGATGCTAATTCCATGTATCCAATTTGGCACTCAAATGATGCCACACCAACATATGGAAACATTGTGATTTTGAAATAGAATTCAATGCACATCAAATTTTGCTATACTGAACTATTACTAAGCAAAGGTAATGGAGAAAAATTCATGCAGCAGCAGTGAATTTTTGTCAATTCTAACTTTAATAAGATCCGAAAATTAACAAGTGATATTATCAATACACACAACTACTGGTCAATTAAATTCGATTTTGATTCTGCAAGATTTTGGTAGCTTTGGTCTTAGCCTAGTATGGTATTTTTAAATCAGCCTATCGTATACCATGCTCACTGAGTTTGAACTTTATCGACAGAGGACTGGGGATTAGGAGGTATAAAGTTTCCTTAAACAAACTTGTCCAATTGATGATAATCTAGAGCAGCAGCATTTAACTCAGGATGGCAGCATTGGAGCTGCCACAAGTTGGTATTACAGGTATGTGATGTAGAATTAATAGTCTATTCATCGGAAGGGCTTTTAGGGGGCTTGACCCTACCAATTTTCAGCATGTCAATTTTGAAAATCCTCTTGAAACCTCTTAAACCTTTAATAACCAGGCGCCCAAAGGGGCCATTGTGAGATCGGTTGGGATAATGAATGGATTAGGCTGGATGATATGGTGTGATTTGCCAATTCTTACATGTGTTGAGGTTAAGATGTCATCAATGAGTTTTAAACTGATATTTTTGACATGGTAGGCTATGGCCAGAAATGTGATATTGCCATTTTCAAGCAAGTCTCAATTTAAGATGCCCGTCGAATGAAATAACACCCACGCATAATGTTTGTTGCAGCAAAGTCAAAATCATCAAGCAGCTCATGAATGAGCTCCCTAATTCGATAAATTTTTCTTGGACGGTTTCTGCAGCAAGCCGATCGATAATTTTCCTTCCAAAATGGGCTGGAACACATTAAACTACCTCCATTCCTCAGGTAGTTCCTCAATATCGTTCCCTGCGGGAAGACTTTCCAACGCATTTCCTGTACCCAGCCTGGTTTGCCTATACAAAATCCATGGATACAGCCCTGGGTAGAATAGGCAGAGCAGTGCGATAGCCGATTACCATGATTTTTCCCTTGGACTGCCCTTAAACTACTGCTGCCACACATGCAGATTTGTGCTCATTGAATTCTGCATAGCTCCAAGATAATTGATTGAGACTTAAATCTCATGATTGTCACCTAATGGGCAAATAATTCTTCAAAATCAGGGCATGGAATCTACGCACCAGCTTATGACGTGTACAGTATGCTCTAGTAAGACGGTAACTGCGTCACTCGTCACTCGTCTGGTAGATAATTTATTTCATACCCTAATTTTGACGATTTGTGCAAATTATTTGCTCATTAGGTGACAATGCTTAGATTGCAGCCTCGTTTTATTAGTTTGAGCTACACATAATTCTATAAGCACACATTTGGCTGTGTGGCAGCAGTGGTTTAAAACAGGCTTGCTTCATGAAATTCCTGTGACACAGAATAAATGTATTTCGTATGTTTTTGCCAACAATCTGAGCAAATAGCTATAGCCAACGTCACTAGGCACTGATTTTCTTCATCCTTGATTTTGGTACACCAATCTACACATATTTAAAATTAATACCAATAAAATGATGGTCTGAAATAACCCTCTCCCACCCTCCCTGAAATACAAAATTCATGCAATTAAATTTGAGTCCATAATTGCAAACAATTTGATATTGTGTTCTACATTATAGCTAGTCTACAGGAGCGAACTCTCACTGCAGGAGCCATTGAAAATATTTGGCAATAACAGGATAATCTCATTCATTGAACCCACCATACACAGACCATTTATAAAAGATTTTATCAAGTAACATTACATAGCACACTTTCATGTGATAATAATCAGCCTTCACTCTATTGTTTCTTGGGGGATTAGGCTTCACATCCATTGTAAACTCAATGTCAATGAAACCGTTTCAAAGAGACAGGAGATACCTATCCTTGTTTAGGTGAACAAACTCAGAAGATGTTTCAAAAACAAACCCAGGTGAAATCACCAAGCAGGGTTTATGGTTATGGTTAATCATCACATTGGGCCTATTTGAAACGATGGCAATACAAAGTACTCAAAACATGTGAAAAATACGTAATCAAGACGTGTTTACACCTGAGAAGAAAATGTGTTTCCCTGATCTGACAAAACACTAGAGTCTAGAAGTTTTGAAATATTGCAACATAACGCAGTGGAATTGCTGTGTGTGCCCCTGTACAACGTAAGATGGTATGAGATACAATGCTTGGATGCTGCTTGAATTTGCTACTCTGTGACAGGGATTTGCGAGATCTTGTTACTATTGTCGTTGCTAATAGTGTTGCTTGATGTGTATTTGCTTGTAAGGTTATGATCTGGGCAAGATACTGAAACTTTGTGGCCTGAAAGTGGAAGAGGCAAGCTCATAAGACTTGAAAAATTATCTTATAGGTATTAAAAAATGAAGAGTGTACTGTGATCACATTAACCCCCATTCATTTGTACTGAAATGACTAAGGTAAAATGCTGCCGGTCCCTGTTTTAGAATCCTAATATTCTCTGTCATGTTGAGGTTTCTAAAATTACTGGTTTTTCTATCATACCTAAGTAATTTTTATATTCTGCTTTCACAATTAAATAAGGTTTCATCTTCATTTTAGGAACAATAATCTAAGTCAGCATTCGATGCTCATAATCTGTTATCATTTTAAGTGATGTCCTGTTAAACGAAATGACTACAGGTTCACATGAAATCATCATTGTGATATCAATTTTGTAACATTGCATTGTGCTGAGTGTGAGGCCTCTATACGAATCAATGCTTTTCATTGTTTCAACATTTGGTAAACAAAGGAATCCTTTATATGCTGGGCCTAGTTCTATAAAATAGAGGATAAATGTACCATGTCAGCTTGCATCAAAAGTTTATATTAGTTAACTGAGAATAAGTTTTAAGAAATGCTGCATCAAATGAAAAAAAATAGCGTTAGAGTGACCCAAAATGATTCATATATTGATATCGTCATGTGGTTAGCAAAAAAATTCGACCGCTTCTAGCATATGTAGAAGTGCATTTTAATTGAGTCATCTGGTTAAAAGATAATTTTTTGCCAACATTTCCATCATTTTTTATGAAATTTATGATTTTTTGCATTCATTTCGTGGATTAAATAGTAATTCAACCACCAAGCCTGAATAATAACTTTCAATCAATTTGTGATGGTTTCTGCATCAAATTTAAAAAATGTAGGGAGAGATAACGAGGAAACCATAAAAGTCGCTGAGTGATGACTGTTTTCGAGCCACGTTTAGAAACAATTTATGTTTGTCAGGCAATTAAATGCATGATTAGTTCACTAAAGTAGAGAACCCTGGAAATCTTTTGACAATTTTAAGTGATGAGACAACTCCCAATCAATTAAACAGTCTGATACGCGTTTTTCTTGCTGCATGTGGTTTTAGTGCCTTAATTAAGAAAAACATTCATACATTGACCTGGATTATGACAACGTTGTACAGTAGGATGATGATGAATATACTGAGGTTTAGGCCAATTGGTGTCATTACCTGTCAGATATCTTAGTCAGACTGGCCTAAACATTCATTGTTCTCCTATTATGCACATGCACATGCTCGATTTCATTCCCTCATACGTTTAATTTATCAAGGTATATACTTCATACCACCAATTCTGTAAGTTAAGAAGATAAGAAAGTAAAATGAATTAAGTATATTTGATGACAGACATGAAGGAGGAAAAAGGAAAGTGGGTTGAGTTTGAACACATGAACAAACATTATTCTGTGCCGATTATCATTATTTCCGTTTTCCAAAACAACCCGAAACATTAGTATTTTGTTGGAGCTGATGCAAATTGTGGTTTTTAGCAACATAACACAGTCTTTATTGACATGTATATTAGTTTTAATTTGTAAAGAATATACTAGCCAAAATATACATTGTATTCCAAATATATGCCTGAAAGATACGATGACACCTTTTGAGTGTGGTAAAAAAGTTGATAGACCGTGACTTAGATGCTGATATCACACATAAGGCAGATAGCATAAATTAATATCACATAATTCTATTATCAAATTATGTTGATCCCATAATCACATATTGCTAATATCAATAATCGAGATACTCACACCGTTTTCAGTATCGCATGTCTACACTAAGAATTCTCCATGACATATTTGAGTTGCATCCCCTTAAGACCAATTGGCGTGTAATTTTAAACAATGATGATTGGATTATTGAAGTGTCACTAAAATTTCTAAAGCAATACAGTTGATAGTAATTATACTTATAAGTTATATAGATAATAGATGATAGCTGTTCTCTTTGTGAGTTTCCTTAAGCCAAACTCTCCATTCATTTTAGATTTTGGTGTGAGATTCAAAACATATTAAGGATTTTAGCAACATTGATACATCCTCCTTGCATTAATATAAACCCATCATCATTACAAATGGATGAGAGCTGAAAGAAAATAATATGAGGGAGTTTTAGATTTCGTCAACCCAGAATCCTAATTTGCTCTGCCAAACAGAAATCCTCATCCAGTTGTTGCAGCAAATTTCAGAATGACGTGATATTTCTGTTAGTCACTAAGGAATTTGTGTGACCAAAATCGTAACTCCATACCATATGATAATAGGAACGATCTCCTCTGCGCTGCACTAGTGTTGTATTGAGCCAGGAATAATGAATATGAGCCGAGCCCCTGAAATTTCTCTAAATTTGGGTATGAGTCGGGTCGAGTCGAAAAGAGCGCATGAAATGGATTTACATTAAGACTTCATAAGTCGCTTTCCTACTCCTACACTGTCTTCAGATATCACAATATAAAAGAATGATGGATATTCATCCACTAATCACTAGTGCAATTGCTAATAGTACATGTTAAGTTTGATTCAGTCTGTAATATATCATCTAGACATAATGAACTATGTTGAGACCAAGTTTCATCAAATTCTGTCACGTATTTATGGAATTATAGATGTCTGAAGAAAGCTTTATGTAGTGTTGTAAGCGTTCATAATAATCACAGCAAAAGCATGACTAAAAGCTATATGTTTTATCATCGTATAGTCTCTATTTCCAAAATCATCACCTAAAAACCATAGCATAGTGGTTAAGATCGTGGACTGTAGTGCACTAGGCCTCAGGTTCGAGTATCACTCTAGTAGTTGAGACCCGTAAGGATGTAGACCTCTGACCCGACTTGACCCTAACATGACCCGACCACAGAAACCCGAAACCCGACCCGTTGACTTGACCCTGAATACAACACTACGCTGCACCCTTTTGCATAGCGATGTACCTCTACTAGAAGCACAAAGCCCTAACACATAGTCAATGTTTCGGACAAGCTACAATACCACTTCAAAATTAATTTGGTTATGTCCATTTAAAATTTCTCGATGAAATTTTCCACAAAAAATATTTTTCTTCACTTCAAGCTAAATAGATGGCCATAGCATGGTGAAACAGGAATGCTTCATGAAAGTTGTAGTTACTCAGGGTTGGCAGAGTTGCCTCTAGAACAAACGGTTTTGGTCCTTGCTATATTCAAAATAAATTGAAAAGGCAGCTAATCTAGAGGGGCACATGATAAAATAAAAACTCTTATATTCATTTATGTTTTCATGCAGTAAATAACTTTAACTAGGCGAAATGCAAGTTCTCTGCTATTAACAATTATGTTGAAAGTTTTACAAAGGGATCCATACTATAATAACATAGCAACATTTTTTGATGATATAGCTGACCGGAATTTAATGTTGCGTTCATAAAATTTGTCACCACTCTAGACATTCTGCATAACAAGTTGGCTTACATCCTCGTCTTATCCTACTTACACAAATTTATAATTAAGTAAAATGTAAATGAACATTAATCTGATAATAACCCTTAAATTTTCAGTAAAAATCATAATTGTTTTCTACATTTGTAGACTACATTACTATTATTAGGAGTTAATAATCCCATGAGACAGAAATATGATAGTACAAATCTAAAAGGTGAGCGCAAGAATTTTATTCTCAAAATTCCGCTGCTTTAGCTAATCAAAGCTTGGTATTGTATGTTGTTAAAGCAGTGAGCAACCAGAATGCAATGCGCTGCAGATTAGGACTACAGTACAAAATTGTCTCCAACTTATCAATTTAGAAAAGAGGAACAGAAGTGAACAAAGCTGTTGTGAGCCTTTCAAGTTTTTCAACTGTGTTTCCGATAACTTATAACATTATCATACACTTGACCACCAAGAACTTAGTTGATTAAAAATAAATAAAACAGTTGATTAAAATCAGTTGTCATATCACACGCCACATCCCAAGCATGGGCGGCAAAATATTATTTGCCTCAGGACCTATGCCACAATATCTGCGCCAGATTGCTCTCTGTTTGCAGGCAGGTCGGAGCAAACCTGGAGGCCAACCCAACCCCAGAAGTCGAAGGACTGCAGTAGGATTTTAACCGCAAAAGGCCGTATCCAGCTGAGCCGCCTCATACTCCGTAGTTGAAACCTTACACAATTTATCACATGTGATGAAACACATTCTGAAATCTGTTTATGGGTACCAATGACTTTATATAATAGGGGAATTTCATATCCTAATACCAACAGTCGATGACTCCGCAGTTGCACATTCCCCCATTACACCAATTTCTCTTTTACCGAATTAAAAAAAGGTAGCTATACTGCGCGCTGTGAAAATGAACTTCTAATTCTATGGACAAATCCCTGTTTACCTCACTGGTTATTGATATTCAAGGCTGGCTGAGAGTAAGGTATTGTATTTGCCTTTCAATCATGGAATGTGTCACTTGCTAATGTACAACTACACGATAGGAAATTTCTTCCATCATTCCCACGGATTAATAGAGCACTGAAACGCAAGGGAGCATAACTCCTAATATGTGAATTTAGTAGTGTAGACATGCGATACAAAATTCGGTGTGACTAATCACGTAATTGATGCTATTGGACTAGTCCTGTGGCAGCCCCTCCCCCCCTGTTGAACCCACAAACGTCGCAAACGTCGCAATCTAGCGTTCCACTAACGCCGCAATCCCAAAAACGTCGCAACGAAGGGTTTTTATTACGTCGCAAACCAAAAAACGTCGCAACTTTTTAAATGTCGCAATAGCTCGAACCCACTAACGTCGCAAATGTCGCAACTCAACTTAAATGCCGAGTTGTCTCCTCATTTGATGCAAATTGGTGATGATGATTTGTTGCAAGACGTAGATAGGAGCATAGGATTTTCAAAACACGGTGGAGAATTGAATATCAATGTTATATGTTGTGCTTTGGATAATTGTTGAGTATTTTTCAGGTTATTTGAATTATTTTCTTCACTTGTTAATTGTTAATTCAGAATCCATTAATGCTGTCATAAAAGGGATGCTTACCAACATCTAGCAGTTATAGTGACATTCCAATTTGTAATGTGCCTCAATGTTTCATTTAGCCAATGATTGAAATCGTCAAGAGGTATTGACACAGGTTGATTGAGTGCTATATTTTTTCTCTTGCTGGCATAGCCTTAATCCATCAATAAAAAATGTTACATCATTCCCGTGACTGAACGCTTTGGTTTTCTCAGATGAATCAAGTCAATTTTTTTTTATCATGTACCATGTCAGTTTGAGCTGTTACATTATAACGATCGACGATGCTCGGATAAAGGAAACAATTTTTCAATATTTTAAATTCAATAGGAGTTGTTCCCTCACAAATTAAAATAAGATAACTCATAACTATGTTTTCTACATCCTACTTATGAAATAAAATGTTATGGTAGAGAGTAATTCCATTCTCCCTGGTTGAACATGAATGATTCTTGGTAACAAACAGATGCACATGAATTACCATCAGAGAGCCCTGAGCGTGTTTATTGTGAAGTTTGATCAATGGAAAGAAAAACCTGTGTGCCTAGACAATATTGTGTGCCATGTGAATATTTTGTCTTACCATGTTAGATTTATTTAACAAAATTGGATAATCAGAAGAATAAGGCTACAGCAGATCTACTTAGCTCTTTTGTATTTTATTCATTGACCCCTCCTCCATACCATAGGTAGTAGGCAGCCTACTGTATGTATAGGTACAATAGATTGATACTGTTTCACATGCTGGCTAGATAGAAAAAAGCAAGGTGGATTTTTAGAGGTAGGATAATGGGCTTTGGGTACCCAGGCATAGTTGAGCTGCAAATTTTATCAATTGATTTCAATACTAAACAAGCCAATCACGATATCTCAAAAAATCATCTGCTGGCTCCTTACCCTGTCTTGACAAGCTTTGCTGGAGGGGTTCCCCCCTCCTTCAAGCAATGCTTGTCAAGACAGGCTACTGTTTGCCATGGTCTTAAGAATTAAGAATTTTACTTGAATAATATCTATATAACCATGGCCATTAACAATGAGCCCCTTGGTCACAAAGCGATATTAAATTCTGTAAATTTTCAATTGCACTATCATTGACCTGCAGTCCACAGTCAAGGTCCCTGCCCATAACTCAAATTTCTTTGACAAGGATTTGCGTTTACAAACTGCATTTCATTCTACAACCTATCGTGGTACATTCAAATTTTTATAAGACTGTAAAAATTTAAAACGACAAGCTCAAAATCTTGTTCAAAGTTGCTAGAGCACTCTAGATTACAGAGTGATAAAAACACAATTGCCATTACGCAAGTCAATGTTCTAAAATCCCTACCTATTGTATGCTAATGCTTCTTATAGTATCCAGTTTAGGTTTTATTATCATAAACTTTATATGAAAACCATGAAGTTTCATCTTGGGAATGATGTTAAAATTCCTTAGTCAGTAGATAAAGGATAAGTCATAAAGAGATGAAGCGGTTCATGCATAAATGACTTAACATTTTTTCTGGTATTTCAAGTAGTGTAAAAGCATAGCCTATATCAAACATGAAAGTATATTTCAAGCTTGACATGTATGCAGATATTCGCCTTACTCGTGCTAAATCTTGATAATCATCCCGTATAAAACAGCAGTGACAAATTCTGAGCAAGTAGCAAGTTTTATCATTATCCTAGGAAGTTTTTCTCTGATAAAAATTGGTACAATATTCTCAATATTTCAACTCCCACAGTGTTTGAAATCCGTATCTTCTACCAACTGGTACGTCACTACATCTGCTAGAAGTTGATTAGCGTCTCTTTTATGACAGCATTAATGTATTCTGAGGTAACAATGAAGAAAGTGAAAAAAATGATTCAAATAACCTGAAAAATACTCAACAAATATCCATAGCACAATATTATAGCGTTGATATTCAACTACCCACCATGTTTTGAAGTTTGTATGCTCCTATCTACGTCTCGCAACATATCATCATCACCAATTTGCATCAAATGAGAAGACAACTCAGCATTTTTGTTGAGTTGCGACATTTGTGACGTTAGTGCGTTCGAGCTATTGAGAAGTTTAAAAAATTGCGACGTTTGTGGGTTTGCGACGATATAAAAACCCTTCGTCACTACTTTTTGGGATTGCAACGTTAGTGGGACGCTAGATTGCGACGTTTTGACGTTTGCGACGTTTGTGGGTTAAACACCCCTCCCCTATCTTCCGCTTCAATTTATAAATATGCAATGTAATGGTGATAAGGTAAGTTGCATCATGTTGCATGTAATAAGCGACTAGTTGGTTCAAGCAAGGGAAAGTGATAAAATAATGAAATAGTTTCAGAACTTCTCAAAGCAAAAAATGAAGCAATATTTAGGTTCCCTAAGAAACAAAATTACTCCTAGCTGTTAGCTGGTTTCAGCAAATATGGTGGTTACTATAAAACGCGTATGCCCTCTCTGGATGAATTATTCAGTTCAGTTCGGTTAGGCTATGTAACTCACCAATCGTCCCTAGTTAGTATTAACACAATCCTTAATTTCTGACATTGCATAATTTGTTGGTTGAGATGATCAATGTTTGACACATTATGATTGATAGGGCGATTAGCAACACACTATCTGAATTCTTTCTCATTTTTCCACTCAGTTTCAAGTCTCGTCTTTTCCCATATTAACTCACTGTGACGTCATTTGCTGATATTATGTAGGCCACAA
Source organism: Membranipora membranacea (assembly GCA_914767715.1). Lineage (NCBI taxonomy): Eukaryota > Metazoa > Bryozoa > Gymnolaemata > Cheilostomatida > Membraniporidae > Membranipora > Membranipora membranacea. The sequence continues at coordinate 21,904,302 of OU612072.1, forward strand.
TGGGTACTTCTATGCAGTGAACACTACATCAATACCCCCGGGTCGCTGGGCCCAAGCACTCCATAGGCAATGCTGACTAATGAGAACCTACATCATGATTATGTTTCATGTCCTTTAAAGACAGCTTTAGAGCTGCTAATGAACAGTGATTTACATTTAAATTTTAAATTTACATAAAGAAAACACAGTTGAAGGTGAGGTGGTTATCTTATTTATTTTTCTATCCCCTGGAAACCTTAAATTGACTTGGGAATGAAATGAAACCGAGAAGATCGGAAATCAATTAACTCTTTTTTGACTCATTGATCTCAATATTTGTTTAACATTAATCTTTGTGTCTTTTTGCAAACTGTAGAAGGGTCTACCCTTAGTGCATAACAATAAGAAAACGAGAGCATTGATATCAGGTGACACAGAAGCAGAAGAGCTGACGAGAGATTTTTGACGCGAGAGGCTAAGGTGATGTAAAAGTATTAAACATCGGTCTTTTCATCCAAAAAATGAATCATATTATATTATACCTCCAACTGTGCAGGTTGAGCATAACCAATTCACCCCTTATCTTCTAAGTATCATTGTTTTTTTGCAGGTAAACAAAGGTGTAACTACTCCTTCCTTTGTTTTTGACCATGGATGGTTAATATGTGGTCTTACTAATTTGAAATAAAGATTTCTGAAAGCTAATTAAAAATATGGCCGCATCATCTAGCAATCGCGTTGTCCAAAGATTTATACAGGAGTGGGCAACTCGAGTTGGCTCCACGTACTCGAGTTATGGTCAAAAATAATTTACCAAGCCCAAGAGTAGAGTAAACACAGCAATTACACTGATTAGAGTAGAGTGAAAAAGAGTGACACAGGTCTCAGAGTCAAGTATGTCCTGAAAATCTGAGGTCTGTATGTAGCTCCATAATTGCTTATGCCTGCATCAGAAGAAGCTTCCTCTAAAGCATTACAAATCAGGAAAATCATTTTCATTTGAGCAGCCGCATGGCTTTAAAAGGTCTGACAGCACAATTATTTATATCATTGGATTGCTCATCTCCTTAGGAACATAGTGGTTATTTTTTTAGTAAACAAGGAAAACATCTGCCAAGGTCTGTAGCTCGTTAACTCACAACACAACTTAACCACAAAAGAAGATTTCTCTTTACAATCAATTTATTGGCTTTTTTTGTCTTTTCGAGATGTGGGTATAACTTGGGTTCACAAAACTTCCTTATTGTTCTGAAAAGGTTCAAGGATAAAACTACTTGTAAATATATTTGTGCAATCTATTGACTCTAAGAATAGGTCAGAACACTGTGCGATGAATCACAAGATATTTGCTAAAGCTAACCGTATAGGACATTAACCATTCTATTTCTTAACCAGTAAAGGAGTCAGATAGTCATAGCTAGCGGCCCCAACAGGCAACCAGCATAAAACGTTCATTGGACGCCCCCTGTTGCAATAACCGCATCAGTTACAGTTTCAACTCATAACCCAGTTATCCGGTGGCGAGAACATAGGCCATAGATTATGACACTTCACCAAATCATCAGCATCAGCCAATTAAAGGGGATATAAATATCGACTAACCTGAGGACCCACACCAGCCTATTCCGATTTGACCAAGCTTCTAAGCCCCCAGTAACGAGTTCACATCAATGCTCACTCCTTCATTGGGAACTAACTCAACCAGATTAGTGGTACAATAGTCATGGTGCCCTTATATGTCAATAGAGAAAGATGGCAGTGCAGAAGATGAATATCAAACAGCAGAGGGCAACTGATAGCAGAAATTGATGCAGAAGAAGCAGAGATAGACCAGCGGTCAGTCAAGGATTACATGTCCAAACACTGACAATTATGCTGAAGTTTCAACTCACTATCACCAGTTAATCAGTAAAAGCTCCACCTCCAATTATAACACTTCTTGGTAATCAGAAACTACTTACTAATTGTCAAGCAATATAATGAGTCAATTAGCTTTACATTATTCCCTTTATCGAATGCTAACATCTCAAAGGGGGCTTTGATATGAACAGAAGATATGTCCACCCCTTTTTACATAGCGATCGCTTAAAGTATCTAGGTACTATAATAGTACCTAGATACTTTAAGCTATCGAAGATTTCCCTGTTCTTCAAACAATTAATTGATTGATGGATGAGTCAAAGCAGAAATGACAGATGTTATTATTTCGAACCATTGGAATGCTCAAAATACTGTCAGTGGCAATAAAAGGACCTTATGGGCATTTTGCTGGCCATAAAGGATTTCAACTCTGAGGTTTATCTCCTCTGCTGAAACCGGAAGCAAAAGAGTAAATGAGATGATGGCCATGAGAAATGCGCAACAAAACAAACTGACATGAATGCCTTATAATACTAGATCACTTGGGAATAGATATAATTTCAAAACTGCCTCTGCTGCTGCCTTGGGGCCTACGGTTGAGGTTCAAAAATCAAAAGTCATGTTTTCATAAGATTCCTAAACTTTCTGAGAATTTGTGAGCATCATGAGAACCTACAAGTGTGTATAACTTTTTGAGCTGGTGACCCTGCACTTGTCATTTATAGCAGGATGGATCAAAAGACTCAAAAGTGATGACATTATCTCTCATGAAAATTTTACATAACTTGACATGATTTTTTTACTTCACCTATCTGTTTTATTAGCCTACCTGTTTTATTAGCATACCTGTTTTATTAGCATACCTGTTTTATATTCGTAATTTTTACAGAATTGTAGAAACATAAATAAAAAAAGCACATAACTAAAACCTGTATGACCATATTCACTGGGCAAACTACAGGTTTGGATAGTTGTTGCTCAGGATGATCTAAACTGATTATGATGACCAATGTGCCTTTCTAAAATTCATAAATGTGTGTGGCCGTTCACCACCTCCCAACAACCTTGCCACTTCATAGGTATTAAGCTGAAATCAAAGAAATTGCCAATAACAATCTATGGCAGACCTTATCAGTATTGAGGACTGCCAAATTTACATTCAGCAGATTCAGCTCTCAAATATGCAATCACTATCCTGCAGCAGTTTGATGAAATCAATCCCATTCACAGCCAGTGAAATAGTGGCCAGACCTTTTAAGATTTTCATAAAGTCTGTCAAGTACTACTGCCAAAATTCACTTTTATCCTTGGTTAAGTGATTATAAATTGTTTAGTGGTGTTGGCATTTGCAGCTAACAGTTGATAATCCCTGAAAACCTATAGTAATAGGTGTAGTGGGACCTAATCCATTATCATAGGCAATGGATCTAAGTAGATAATTAATTCCTATAATTACAGCTACAACAATTAACTACTGGCAAGAATCCAGTCAGACAGCCCAAATTTGAGTCCATTGTGTCAAAATAAATAAAAATCTCAATATTAAACATTGTTGATAGCTAAAGACAATACAGCCAGCTTTTTCTGTGTGAATAGCATAAATTTTCCCAGGAAATAGGCAAAATTAATGTCAATACACAGCATTGAGTTTTGATATCTTGCACAAAATACCATGCCGGCTACATGTTGTGTTATCATCTAATGTTTTCAACATCCACCACAAATTGCGATATTCTTGCTTAGCAGACATCTTGTATAAAACATTTACATTGAGATACTAAGTTTTTGACTCCTTATGCGGTCAGAATATCATGGATCCATATTGATATAAGTCGGAATTGTATTGACAGACTGTATGACAATGGACAATGTGTCCACAGTTCTTGAGTTCAATTCCATCAATGACATAGGTGAACGGCGATCATTTTGGATTCAAGGAAGAAGGCAAACAGCACACCGATAATTGTATGTTTAATGCAGCTTTGTTTGAATGAATTAAAAACAGGAATCCATCATCCTGAGTTAAACTCCGGATCACAATTTAAAGGATAATGATTTCAATGCTTGCTGCTCAGGTGTTAATCTTACACCTGTCAAACTTTGCAAACTTTGATGATTATACTTTGTGATCGAGTCAACCCAGGGATTAATTTTTGATCTCTTAGTGTGAAAGGTTTGATACTACTGCTCCATCCATTCTGTCGTCACCGAAGTCTAAATATATTTTGAGAAATCCTTGATTTTGTTTGCACTGCGAAGATACTCATGTTAGTATCGCCTGAGCCTGATTTTCTGACAACATTTACAACTTTTTGATGCGGTCGTAATTTATAATTTGTAATTTTACTTTGCTGGACGATACTATAGTATAGCTTCAGAACGGAGGCAATTTTCATTGATTTAATATCAGCAATTCTACTGCCAGCCAGTTATGATATTACAAAACTGAATGGCAGCTGCCCTACTCATTGGGGAAAAATTTACCTTTATGATGGTAAACACTCTGTTATGTTAACTAGTATATCGACTCCACATTATGGCGCCGTTTTTCGGCATTTCCAAATTCCATGAATGTTTTGAAGGTAATATAGTTTTTAAAATTTTAACACATTCCATCGATCTCTGGAAGTGATGTAACAATTTTCTTGACAGTGGGCTAAACATTGAGTTTGCCAAATTGAGATTGATTCCTAATAATTGTAACAGAGATTGATGTGAGATGGTTCTTGAAAACAATTTCCATTGAGAACTGAAAGGCATTCAGATTGCATTACATTGTGGTAGCCAGTGTTCACCTTTCGGATGGATTCTGACACTTCTCACTTGTGGGTGAGCACAATTCCAAAAATTTGAAAATCAAAACACATACATACATACATGCGATATAGTTTTCGATGTGTTATTTCAATAGCATAATCCAACAAACAAACTGAACATACCCTGAAGGTAACTCTACCAGATGACAATCACTCATATCCAGTTCCTCTAGTCTTGTAAGTCCTGATAGCGTATCACTCAACTGATCATCTGTACTCAGATTGTTGTTTGTGACATACAGGTCCTTCAGTGATACCATCTTTGAAATGCTGCAAGGTACCAACAAAACATTGAAATTTGTTCATAACAGAGAGTGGTGAAATCTGAATTCGACATTGATAATAAGATGTTGAAGGTTGCAGTCGATTGCATGTCTCTGAAAAGTTCAATGCGCCACTTTTACATTATGGTTGTCAAGCTCTGATGTGAAATCATCAAGCAGTTTGATCGAGGCGTCGACTGTCCCAATGTGCGTCTTGTAAGCAAACTGTGATGGCTCTATTACCTCTGTCAATTTGGATCTCATTTATTTTATCATAACCTCCTCAGTAAGCTTGTCAAGGTGAAACGATATTGACACTGATGAATGGTCTTTGTGTTTGGGAGGGCTACGCTGGAGCTGAGTGGTCGCTCGGAGTGACAGGCTGAACTCACACAGCTATCTACAATTGTTGTCTGTTTTCCAGTTCAACCATTGAGTACAGTATTAAAACCTATACTAAAATCCAGCAACCATCCCACAGATCGCTGTCGCTTATGACTCATTGAATAATACGCTTTGGCAGAGAGGAGTTTAGAAACTCAAAATCTCAGGACGTTGCCTCTACCATCTGTTCAAATACTGGAGTCTGATATGCATTTGGAGCCTCATAATCTGGTAGAAATCCCATCTCATGTATATGGTGGATGTTGAGAAGTCAACATCATCTGAAGACTTCCAGACATGGATCTCAGTGGAGGGTGAAGAAGATGTTTGCTTGCCTCTAAATGTCATATTGAATTTGATGCAATCTGCATCGGAAATTCAAGTTAAATGCAAGAGAGCCCAAATCCGACCAATCCATAGGGTTGCTTGCCCCTCCAAACACAAAGACTATCAGCCAGGGTCAATATTGTTTCACCTTGGATTCTCTCTACCTGGGATTCTCTCCTGGGAAGGAGATGGGGCGAGCTAGCCGGATATCCAGTGAAGGGAAAAGGCAAAACTTCTCAAGACGGGCAAACTGCATAAAACTCAATCTAGTTACAAATTTAATCATAGTTACGGACTGGGGTCAGTTTGGGAGCATCGAATGAGAAAGTTATAAAGCATGATAAATGGGATAGATCATATCAAACAATTTCCTGAAGGCTTTTTATCCTAGCTGTTTTAAAAGTGGTCTTCATTCCTGATCCTTGCTGATTTTTTCAAATAATCCATTTAATCAAAGTTGTATGGAGCTTCGAGCTTTATTAAGGAAGTTTATGTTTTTGTGTGTATAATGAAAAAAACAGAAACGATCTCGAATAACTAGTTGCCAAGATATTCACATGTAAAGACCATTTTTGGAAAAGTGCACATGATCGCGAATATGTATGTAATCGTGCCAACACAATTTATGATTTTTTTTGGACTTTATTGGCATAAATTTCATTCAATGAGAATCTTGAAAGTTTTAAATGTTTGAAGGTTTTAAAAAGTAAATATCACACAGTTTCTTCATGCATAATCCAACTTTGAAATAGGTATGATATAGATGCTTCCACTTAATTCAAATGACCAAGCTGTCAGGTTTACCATTTTTGTTGCTAATCAGGAGGTTCAATTGTGTTTTGGGTTATGGTTATAATTTGTTGGTTTGTGTATTGATTTAGGAAAATTTTGATTAATGATTAATATTGATTAATATTTGTTCGATTTATTTTCAGAATAAAATAATAGTCCTGGATCCTATGGTTCTGTGGTCAGTTAATGGTACTCGCTCAATTAGACTCAGTGGCTGACAATATTAAACTTGGGTTACGAGACTATAGATAATTCTAACAATTAATCAACAAGACCTCAGCGGTAAGCAGAATGACTAGTGTACAATGTGCAAAAGTAACACTGCTGAGCACTGGTTTCAATTTGGTTTGGTTGTCAAGTATTTTAACTAGTTTCTATTTTGATTCATAAAATTGTACAGAATTTTGGATTCAGAAAATTGGTGAAACAGTCCCATGCAGTGTTTCACTATAAGGTGGTATTTAAAAACTAATTTGTCTCATTTCATGTCCAATGATATGGAGACAAATACCTGAATACTAATTTAGTGTTTTGCCTTAAGATTGGCTCAAATATTCAAATAATGGGATGTCATTAATATCCCTCAACCTAAATCTGGATACCTGTCAGAGTAGGGTTAATGTCACTGTGGTTCTGTATGTTGATGTCCTGAACTATATTTCTGTGGTAATATTGGCTATCATCTGCTCCGTGAATATCTCAATTTACTGCCATCGCCCAGTGCAGCTTAAGGTGTATGTTCTATGTTCCTATACCTGTGGCCTCTTGAGTCAAGTGATCCAAGTAGATATGCTGCCGTTAGCCAGTGCAGCCCAAAGTATGGATTCTGTATCCTTGTGTCTAGGGCCTCTATATGTCAAGCCGTCCTAATATGTGTGCTGTCGTTAGCCAGTGCAGCTTGAAGTATAGATTCTGTGTCCTTATATATCTTGGCTCTGTTAACCAAGTTGTGATCCTTTTCTGTCGACTTCATAACAGAATCTTTGTGTGTCTGGGCTATGTTAGCTAAGTGTCAAATTCCACTGCTTCCTTCACTGCATCAATTTTGTCAGTGGGCTCTGTTAGCCGAGTGGTAAATTCCTCTGTATTGTTCACCTAGTTCACCTTGATTTACTATTCTTCTTATTGTTTGTAGGCACTGTTAGGCTATGGTGACTGATTCTTCTGTGACTCAGCCTCAATTTTTCTGTGCCGTGAGTAGCTATGTGAACCGTTCTCCCGAAGTGTAGGCCTCAGATATGAGCTCCTGTATCGTCTATGAAATAAAAGTGCACTTTAATCGTCTCTGTGTGTGCTGTCCTATTCTGCAATGTCCTCTAACTGAAGAGGGCTGTGTGTCAGGCTCCTTGTAGCCAATCAATCATAATCTTCAATGCAACTCTGGGATAAATACTGTCCTTTCTTGAAGGTGCTGTCGTATTCTGGTATCTTCACTGTACTGTGATATACTACTATCGTCTCTATACTGTCATATTCTGTACTGTCATCATCTGGTCCTTGGGGCTCGCTCCTTGGTTTGCTGTCTGAGTGCCTCTGCCTTATAAAGGTGGTGTTCATTGTCATGTAAGCTTATGTCAGCATTGCAATATTCTCTTTCCATTGTCTTACTTTCCTCCCTGAACAGATTTTTAGGCAATTTGTCATCGCCCACTTATCTTCTCTTTTTGTGTTTGAATATTTCTTCTCCTTAATTATGTAAATTTTGTCCTTTGAGTCCTGTGTCCTGTAGAGGATTTTGAGGAGGTTACCCTAAGGCGGCGATACCCGCCACTGCAACCACGCACATTGCCTATTTATACTGAGTACGCCGACTCTCTAAAACGAGTACGCCGACTGTATCTGCCTGGAAATATATCGAGTACGACGACTCTATCTGAGGGGGAAGGTAACGAGTACGACGACTCTATCTGATGGTGAAGGTAACGAGTACAACGACTCTATCTGAGGGGGAAGGTAACGAGTACGACGACTCTATCTGATGGTGAAGGTAACGAGTACAACGACTCTATCTGAGGGGGAAGGTAACGAGTACGACGACTCTATCTGAGGAGGGGTAACGAGTATGACGACTCTATCTGAGGGGGAAGGTAACGAGTACGACGACTCTATCTGAGGGGGAAGGTAACGAGTACGACGACTCTATCTGAGGGGGAAGGTAACGAGTACGACGACTCTATCTGAGGGTGAAGGTAACGAGTACGACTACTCTATCTGGGCTGGGAACATAATTGACCTGACTTTGGGACTTGCTTTGGGGGTGGGGGGATGGGAGATGCGGACAAAAATAGGTGGTTAACAATAGAAAATCAATTCATAAGATTTATAAATATCTTTCAGCCCATCGTATCAATCACATTAATAATTTGATTATGTGACACTCTAACTTTAAATTTTGATCTCAACGGAGGCTATTGTCTAGCACTGATACAACATACAGTGGTGCGCGTACCACTGCACAACACACAGGTCTTCAGCTAGAAACCATGAGTCAAACGCTGTTTCGAGGCCTTCTCTAGTACAACCTCCTCATGGCCGGCCCCAGCAGCATGAAGCCACCCCTGTGTGTCGCTGAGCATCTCAATCAATCTCATCGATCCCTCAGTGCATTTTGTCAGTTTCGGTGGTTTGACATAATTGGTGTGTTTACGCTGTTGCGCAACCAGGGAGGCTGCCAACTCTTCATTGTTTCAGTGCAACAATGTTCGCCCCATCACTCTCATGCTTATACTCTAAGCCAAACCAGTGCAGGGAGGTTTGCTTTCCATCAACTCATCGGCGCAAAGTCGCTATCGTCAAGGCACCCGCCCCTCGTGCCACTCGTTCACTACTCAAATTCACCACATTGAGCATAGTACAACTCATACACAAGTCAGAGAGATGACTTGTTTGCGCTACAGCCAGTGGGCTGACTGTGATTTCCTGTCTCGCTCTGCCTGCCTTTTATGCGAGGGCCAAGCTTTTAATCCTATATTTGTAAAACCTTAGATCTAACTCAGACTCACTTTGATTTCCACTCTGCAGAGATTAAACTACTTTAATTTGAGTATTAAAGGCATAATCTTGCTTAGCCTTCTACCCCAAGCAATTTGCTTATCATCACTTAATCCCCTCATTCTAATCCTTACAAGGATTATAACAAAAGGAATTAAATGCTGGCCAACTCCACAAAACAAAGTGAGTGTGTTAAACCCCAGCTTACAAGTAATAGGATTACTTAGCTTTTGTCTTCACACAGTGCTGTTGCCATATCCATGCAGATGCGCTTTCTGCCTCATGTACTATGCTTTTTGTGGCTTGTTTGAGTGCTCTTCCTGAAAGCCCAACTCTGGTCAGAAATTTGGTAGCTGATCTAGCCATGAATCCACGGCAGCCAACTTCCACTGCGAATAATTCGCAATTCCAACCTTTGTCTTGGCATTGTGTGACCAGATCTTCGTATCTTGTCAGTTTTCTCTCATGCGCATATGCGAGATTTTCTTCCCAAGGCACCGTCAATTCCATCAGTATTAGTGCTTTTTCTTTGTCAGACCAAACAATTAAGTCTGGTCTTTGGTTCGTGATCACAATATGCTGTGGCATGCTGAGCTGTTCTGTGAGGTCGCATCTCACCTGCCTTTCTCCGCTGTTCATCAATCCCTTTTTGCGCAAAATCTTTTCACGTGCTTCACCTCCAGCATTAGCATATTCACACTTCTCCGTGACATATTTACACAACACTTTCAGGACTTGATTATGCCTATACGTGTATCTTCCCAGGCTCTGTTGGCAATTCGACAGTATATGTCGAAGTGTGCCCTTAGCCGAGCACTCGGCGCATTTCGAGTTCTCGGTCAAATTCCAGCGTTCCAGGTTTGCCGGGGTCGGTAGTTGATCATAAGCTGCACCAACCAGAAAGCTGATCCTTTGTGGCTCCATCGACCACAATTCTGTCCATTTGAGCTGACGCTGCTCAACAGACTCCCAACAAGTCCACCTGCCTTGTTGGGCTTGGCCTACAGCTTGTGTCTGGCGGCGCTCCTCTTCCATCTTGCGCACCTCATCAACTACCATCTCCCGTCTAACCTTTGGGCTTTCCTTTGAGAACCACCGGTTTGCTTCCCAGCCGATGCCATGACGTGCAGTTGTCACAGCACCCACAATCTCACTTATCTCCAGTCGAGATTTGGCATCTCTGACAGTCTCTGTGACAGACCATTTTTTACCAGTGTCAAGTGTTGGAGCACATTCCCTTATCACCTGGTCTGGTGACTCGTTCAACATCATATCCAGTCTCGCCTTTGATGTTTTGTACTCTTCCACAAGCGATTTCATAGGTAGTGAAAGAGTAAACGAACTGGCATACAGTGCATTAGTGTTGAAGCTCCTTGGAACTCCAAGCCACTTACGCATGTGCTTGTTAATCATTTGCTCCATTCTCTCAACTGGTGTTAGCGGAATATCATAAACTGTCAGAGGCCACAGAATTCGAGGCATGAGTGCAAAGTTGAGAATCCAGGCTTTGTATTTGCCAGACAGACCACATTTTTCAATCGCGTCCAGCCCTGTAATGAGTTGCTTTTTCACCTCGTTTCCGCGAAACCTGTCTGTGATCGGTAAACTATACCATCTTCCTAAGCTCTTCACAGGCTGCTCTGCAAGCGTGGGAATACGCTCTGTTCCTATGAAGTAGGTATTTGGTACAGGTTTGCCTTTACACAAAGACAGGGACCGGCTCTTGCTAGGTTTGAATCGCATCGCACATCTCTCTATCAACTCATGCAGTCTATCGATTGAAGCTACAACCTGGGCCTTATCTGGTGATATTATTGTAATATCGTCCATAAAGGCCCTCATCGGCGGTAGTATCCGGTTATTCGCAACCTGGATCCCATTCACACTGCCTTGTGAATTCCGTATAACTATCTCCATCACCATAACGAATAGCAAAGGTGATATAGCACATCCCATAGGGATGCCTACTGCCAGCTCTTGCCAGCTCGTGGTAAAGTTCTTAGTAGTGAATCGCATTTTGAACTTTTTATAGTAGCGCTCAACCATAACCCTTAGCCTGTCGGGCACCCAGAAGTGTGATAGTGCGAGGTCAATTAATCTTAGAAGGATAATAATTACTCATTACACATTACTCATTGGTACTGACATCTACTACTTGTTTACAAAACTCTCGTACCATTTCCATGTTATATTTTTGCACTAAAAGCCCAGTTGGTAATAAAATAAAATATATCCGCATACGATCAAATGTTGGTGTATTTTAACTTTAAATTGACAAATGCAAAACAGCCGCCCGTCAAAGCTGTCCTGTTTGTCAATTTATGATCCTTGATTATGTGAGGAGACAACTTGTGTTACAGGGATTATCAGATAAAGCTTCCATAGTGATATTGTGTACGATAGTGTAGCATGGTTAGTGAAAAAGTTTAAAAAAAGCAAATACACAATTATTCCTTGTAGATCAGTCTAGTTGCCATAGAAAGTCATGAAAAAGTTAAAAGAGCTCTTACACTGCATTTCGATACGATATTCTTTGGTCAATCTCAAGCTTACTAAAGAGAGGGTGAGACGATGTTGGCCGTTCGCAGTTGTGATATCCTGAAAGAAAGTGCTGGGCTGGAGCCGCGTAGCCAAGTATTGACCTGATGTTAGTCAATTAAAAGGTCAATAATCCACACTTGTCTATACAATAGTCTTACATTTCCTCACTAGAGTCTAGAGCTGTACTTTGTCATTAATAATTCTTCATGTTTGTCCATGATAGCTTATTATCAATAACAACTCTGAGGAATTTTGTGTAGGCACTAGGGGACATTGAAAAATCATAAATCACTACATCCTGTTAATACTTAAACCTATAGCTAAGATTGGTGTTTATGACTCAGTCTTTGCAAAAATCAGCTGCATGTTATTATCAGCAGCCCATCACTGCGTCCTTAATACTGAGGTGGCTACCGGTGATGTGTGACTGAGGTCAACCACCAGGTGTAAAACATTGTATCCTCAGCATATTTGATGCGGTTAATGCCATCCCAGCCAGGTCGTTCTAATACAAGAGCCATAAAATTGGTCCTAGCTTGGTACCTTGAGGGGCGCCAACCTTAGTGCTGCTGCTCATTACCATTTATTTCAAAAATTGTATTCGGTTATCCAAAGATTTAGATATAAGTGGGAGGGTATGAGGGTTAAAATTGTAACCCTCTAATTTCTGGAGAAGTACAGCAGTCAATGGAATGCCTCCAAAAGGTCCAAGGCGGCAGTTTGAATGTACTTTAAATTTGGGGTGTCAGGCTCCGATGTGAAATCATTGAGCAGTTTGATAAAGGCGTCAACTGTCCCAATGTGCGGCTTGTAAGCAAACGGGCTCTATTACGTCTTTCAATTTGGATCTCATTTTGTTTATTATTACCTCCTGAGTAAGCTTGCCAAGATGAAACAATATTGACACTGGCTGATGGTCTTTGTGTTTATAGTTTCAAAAATTTAAACACATTCCATCGATCTGTGGAAGTGATGTGTTCTTGACAGTGGGCTAAACATTGAGTTTGCCAAATTGAGATTGATTCCTAGTAAAATGTAACAGAGATTGATGTGAGATGGTTCTTGAAAACAATTTCCATTGACAACTGAAAGGCATTCAGATTGCATTACATTGTGGTAGCCAGTGTTAACCTTTCGGATTGATTCTGACACTTCTTACTTGTGGGTGAGCACAATTCCAAAAATTTGAAAATCAAGACACATACATACATACATGCGATATAGTTTTCGATGTGTTATTTCAATAGCATAATCCAAAAACAAACTGAACATACCCTGAAGGTAACTCGACCAGATGACAATCACCCATATCCAGTATCTCGAGTCTTGTAAGTCCTGATATCGTATCACTCAACTGATCATCTGTACTCAGACTGTTGCGACTGACATGTAGCTCCTTCAGTGATACCATCTTTGAAATGCTGCAAGGTACCAACAAAACATTGAAATTTGTTCATAACAGAGAGTGGTGAAATCTGAATTCGACATTGATAATAAGATGTTGAAGGTTGCAGTCGATTGCATGCCTCTGAAAAGTTCAATGCGCCACTTTTACATTATGGTTGTCAAGCTCTGATGTGAAATCATCAAGCAGTTTGATCGAGGCGTCGACTGTCCCAATGTGCGTCTTGTAAGCAAACTGTGATGGCTCTATTACCTCTGTCAATTGGATCTCATTTATTTTATTATAACCTCCTCAGTAAGCTTGTCAAGGTGAAACAATATTGACACTGACTAATGGTCTTTGTGTTTGGGAGGGCTACGTTGGAGCTGAGTGGGCGCTCGGAGTGACAGGCTGAACTCACACAGCTACCTAAAATTGTTGTCTGTTTGCGAGTTTAACCATTGAGTACAGTATTTAAACCTATACTAATATGCAGCAACCAGCCCACAGATCGCTGTCGTTTATGACCCATTGAATAATACGCTATAGCAGTGAGGAGTTTAGAAACTCAAAATCTCAGGACGTTGCCTCTTCCATCTGTTCAAATACTGGAGTCTGATATGCATTTGGAGCCTCATAATCTGGTAGAAATCCCATCTCATGTATAAGTTGGATGTTGAGAAGTCAACATCATCTGAAGACTTCCAGACATGGATCTCAGTGGAGGGTGAAGAAAATGTTTGCTTGCCTCTAAATGACATATTGAATTTGATGCAATCTGCATCGGAAATTCAAGCTAAATGCAAGAGAGCACAAATCCGACCAATCCATAGGGTTGCTTGCCCCTCCAAACACAATATTGTTTCACCTTGTATTCTCTCTACCTGGGATTCTCTCCTGGGTAGGAGATTGGGCGAGCTAGCCGGCTATCAAGTGAAGGGAAAAGAGAATACTTCTCAAGACAGCAAACTGCATAAAACTCAATCTAGGTACAAATTTAATCATAGTCACGCATTGGGGTAAGTTTGGGAGCATCCAATGAAAAAGTTATAAAGCATGATAAATTTTCTACCAGAGGAAATCAACTTAAGTAGTCAGTGACTATGCTAAATGAGTGAAACAAATTAGCACCAAGTAACAACACCTGACAATAAGATGTTGGTCTTGTACCATTGCCTGAACAATTGTTCAATACCAACCTATGAGTGGATGGTATATTTCAGATCTTATTTTTCAAAATTTCACACTAATGTCATTTTTGGTTTCAGGAGTTCTGACCAGATTTGCAATTAATTTTCTGATAAACTAGTTGAACACACCATAAATTGTGGAAATCGAGTGAAAAAAGGTAAACTCAAACACCACCCAAGGTAATATCACAACCCCACAAGCCTGTTGCTCATTACATAGACTCAACGATCAATGTTGCATTTGTAATTATTAAACAATGTAAAGTTTTATCTCTGCAGGTGAGAACCCATGCCTCGCTGACAGTGGTCAACAACATAAAGTCACTGTTTATGAATCACACTACCGTAACGATATATGACACATATACAGAGGCGATATTTCAGCAATTTTTGCTGCATTTCATATCAAATTGCGATGGCCTGAAAACCTTCTATGTAGCCAACATCAAGTCTGTAATCGCCTACGCCTACGCCTACGCCTGCACTGCATGTATAATCTGCTATGATAAACTGATAAACAAGACTAGAGAGGCCTCATTCACTCCACCTTTTTTAATCATAATTTATCTTTGATTATATCTTTTCCTAAGAGGGATACAGCTATATAGTTTTTTTCATCATAAGATTCAGCTATGTCTGCTATAGCTGAATGTAATCTGTTTTTGCAATTTGTTCCGATCATCACTTGACAGGCAGCTGATTAGCATGCTGTTGCTGGGATGTACAGTGGATTATCTCTGGTTCAGATAATCCGATCAAAAACCCCCTTGATTGTACTATGAGATAGATCATATCTAACAAATTCCTGAAGGTTTTTTATCCTAGCTGTTTTAAACGTGGTCTTCATTTCTGATCCTTGCTGATTTTTTTCAAATTATCCATTTAATCAAAGTTGTATGGGGCTCCGAGCATTATTAATGAAGTTTATGTTTTTGTATGTATAATGAAAAAAACAGAAGCAAAATCGAATAACTGGTTGCCAAGATATTCACATGTAAAGACCATTTTTGGAAAAGTGCACAAGATCGCGAATGTGTATGAAATCGTGCCCAACACAATTTATGTTTTTTTTTGGACTTTATTGGCATAATTTTCATTCAATGAGAATCTTGAAGGTTTTAAAAGTTTGAAGGTTTTGAAAAGTAAATATCACACAGTTTCTTCATGCATAATCCAACTTTGAAAAAGGTATGATATAGATGCTTCCACTTAATTTAAATGACCAAGCTGTCAGGTTTACCATTTTCCTTGCTAATCAGGAGGTACACTTGTGTTTTGGGTTCTAGTTGTAATTTGTTGGTTTGTGTGTTGATTTAGGTAAATTTTGATTAATGAATAATATTTGTTCGATTTATTTTCAGAATAAAATAATGGTCCTGGATCCTATGGTTCTGTGGTCAGTTAATGGTACTCGCTCAGTTAGACTCAGTGGCTGACAATATTAAACTTGGGATATGAGACTCTAGATGATTCTAACAATTAATCAACAAGACCTCAGCGGTAAGCAGCACGACTAGTGTACAATGTGCAAAAGTAACACTGCTGAGCACTGGTTTCAATTCGGTTTGGTTGTCAAGTATTTTGACTTGTTTCTACTTTGATTCATAAAATTGTACAGCATTTTGGTTTCAGAAAATTGGTGAAACAGTCCCACGCTGTGTTTCACTATAAGGTGGTATTTAAAAACTAGTTTTTCTCATTTCATGTCCAATGATATGGAGACAAATACCTGAATACTAATTTAGTGTTTTGCCTTAAGCTTGGCTCAAATATTCAAATAATTGGATGTCATTAATATCCCTCAACCTAAATCTGGATACCTGTCAGAGTAGGGTTAATGTCGCTGTGGTTCTGTATGTTGATGTCCTGAACTATATTTCTGTGGTAATATTGGCTATCATCTGCTCCGTGAATATCTCAATTTACTGCCATGGCCCAGTGCAGCTTAAGGTGTATATTCTATGTTCCTATACATGTGGCCTCTTGAGTCAAGTGATCCGAGTAGATATGCTGCCGTTAGCCAGTGCAGCTCAAAGTATGGATTCTGTATCCTTGTGTCTAGGGCCTCTATATGTCAAGCCGTCCTAATATGTGTGCTGTCGTTAGCCAGTGTAGCTTGAAGTATAGATTCTGTGTCCTTATATATCTTGGCTCTGTTAACCAAGTTGTGATCCTTTTCTGTCGACTTCATAACAGAATCTTTGTGTGTCTGGGCTATGTTAGCCAAGTGGCGAATTCCACTGCTTCCTTCACTGCATCAATTTGGTCAGTGGGCTCTGTTAGCCAAGTGGTAAATTCCTCTGTATTGTTCACCTAGTTCACCTTGATTTACTATTCTTCTTATTGTTTGTAGGCACTGTTAGGCTATGGTGACTGATTCTTCTGTGACTCAGCCTCAATTTTTCTGTGCCGTGAGTAGCTATGTGAACCGTTCTCCCGAAGTGTAGGCCTCAGATATGAGCTCCTGTATCGTCTATGAAATACAAGTGCACTTTAATCGTCTCTGTGTGTGCTGTCCTATTCTGCAATGTCCTCTAACTGAAGAGGGCTGTGTGTCAGGCTCCTTGTAGCCAATCAATCATAATCTTCAATGCAACTCTGGGATAAATACTGTCCTTTCTTGAAGGTGCTGTCGTATTCTGGTATCTTCACTGTACTGTGATATCCTACTATCGTCTCTATACTGTCATATTCTGTACTGTCATCATCTGGTCCTTGGGGCTGGCTCCTTGGTTTGCTGTCTGTGTGCCTCTGCCTTATAAAGGTGGTGTTCATTGTCACGTAAGCTTATGTCAGCATTGCAATATTCTATTTCCATTGTCTTATTTTCCTCCCTGAACAGATTTTTAGGCGATTTGTCATCGCCCACTTATCTTCTCTTTTTGTGTTTGAATATTTCTTCTCCTTAATTATGTAAATTTGGTCCTTTGAGTCCTGTGTCCTGTGGAGGATTTTGAGGGGGTTACACTAAGGCGGCGATACCCGCCACTGCAACCACGCACATTGCCTATTTATACTGAGTACGCCGACTCTCTAAAACGAGTACGCCGACTGTATCTGCCTGGAAATATATCGAGTACGACAACTCTATCTGAGGGGGAAGGTAACGAGTACGACAACTCTATCTGATGGTGAAGGTAACGAGTACAACAACTCTATCTGAGGGGGAAGGTAATGGGTACGACGACTCTATCTGAGGAGGGGTAACGAGTACGACGACTCTATCTGAGGGGGAAGGTAACGAGTACGACGACTCTATCTGAGGGGGAAGGTAACGAGTACGACGACTCTATCTGATGGGGAAGGTAACGAGTACGACGACTCTATCTGAGGAGGAAGGTAACGAGTACGATGACTCTATCTGAGGGGGAAGGTAACGGGTACGACGACTCTATCTGAGGGGGAAGGTAACGAGTACGATGACTCTATCTGAGGGGGAAGGTAACGAGTACGACGACTCTATCTGAGGGTGAAGGTAACGAGTACGACGACTCTATATGAGGGGAAAGGTAATGAGTACGACGACTCTATCTGGGCTGGGAACATAATTGACCTGACTTTGGGACTTGCTTTGGGGGTGGGGGGATGGGAGATGCGGACAAAAATAGGTGGTTAACAATAGAAAATCAATTCATAAGATTTATAAATATCTTTCAGCCCATCGTATCAATCTCATTAATAATTTGATTATGTGACACTCTAACTTTAAAACTTGATCTCAACGGCGGCTATTGTCTAGCACTGAATAATCTTGGAAGGATAATAATTACTCATTACACATTACTCATTGGTACTGACATCTACTACTTGTTTACAAAACTCTCGTACCATTTCCATGTTATATTTTTGCACTAAAAGCCAAGTTGGTAATAAAATAAAATATATCCGCATACGATCAAACGTTGGTGTATTTTAACTTTAAATTGACAAATGCAAAACAGCCGCCCGTCAAAGCTGTCCTGTTTGTCAATTTATGATCCTTGATTATGTGAGGAGACAACTTGTGTTACAGGGATTATCAGATAAAGCTTCCATAGTAATATTGTGTACGATAGTGTAGCATGGTTAGTGAAAAAGTTTGAAAAAAGTAAATACACAATTATTCCTTGTAGATCAGTCTAGTTGCCATAGAAAGTCATGAAAAAGTTAAAAGAGCTCTTACACTGCTTTTCGATACGATATTCTTTGGTCAATCTCAAGCTTACTAAAGAGAGGGTGAGACGATGTTGGCCGTTCGCAGTTGTGATATCCTGAAAGAAAGTACTGGGCTGGAGCCGCGTAGCCAAGTATTGACCTGATGTTAGTCAATTAAAAGGTCAATAATCCACACTTGTCTATACAATAGTCTTACATTTCCTCACTATAGTCTAGAGCTGTACTTTGTCATTAATAATTCTTCATGTTTGTCGCATGATAGCTTATTATCAATAAAAGATCTGAGGAATTTTGTGTAGGCACTAGGGACATTGAAAAATCATAAATCACTACATCCTGTTAAATACTTAAACCTATAGCTAAGATTGGTGTTTATGACTCAGTCTTTGCAAAAATCAGCTGCATGTTATTATCAGCAGCCCATCACTGCTTCCTTAATATTGAGGTGGCTACCGGTGATGTGTGACTGAGGTCAACCACCAGGTGTAAAACATTGTATCCTCAACATATTTGATGTGGTTAATGCCATCCCAGCCAGGTCGTTGGAATACAAGAGCCATAAAATTGGTCCTAGTTTGGTACCTTGAGGAGCGACAACCTTAGTGCTGCTGCTCATTACCATATTTCAAACATTGTAGTCGGTTATCCAAAGATTTAGATATAAGTGGGAGGGTATGAGGGTTAAAATTGTAACCCTCTAATTTCTGGAGAAGTACAGCAGTCAATGGAATGCCTCCAAAAGGTCCAAGGCGGCAGTTTGAATGTACTTTAAATTTAGGGTGTCAGGCTCCGATGTGAAATCATTGAGCAGTTTGATAAAGGCGCCAACTGTCCCAATGTGCGGCTTGTAAGCAAACTGGCTCTATTAACTCTGACAATTTGGATCTCATTTTGTTTATTATTACCTCCTCAGTAAGCTTGCTAAGATGAAACAATATTGACACTGACCAATGGTCTTTGTGTTTGGGAGGGCTACCTTAGAGATGAGTGGGGGCTTGGAGTTACAGTTGAAATCTATACTTAACTGTTGCTACCAGCACACAGATCACTGTCAAATATGACTTATGGACTAATAGGCTATAGCAGAGAGGTTGTTCTGGAATTCAGAAGTTCAAATTCTCAGTATGTTGCCTACTATAATCTGTTCAAGTCTGGAGTCAGATATGCATATAGAGCCTCTCAGTCTGGGGGAAATCCCATCTCACGTATAAGTTGGATGTTGGGAAGTCAACATCATCTGAAGACTTCCAGACAAATGCAAGATAGCCCTAATCCCACCAATCCAAAGGGTTGCATGCCCCTCCAAACACAAAGACTATCAGCTAGTGTCAATATTGTTTCACCTTGGAACCTCTCTACCTGGGATTCTCTCCTGGGTAAGAGATCGGGCGAGCTAACCGGTTATCAATTGAAGGGAAAAGGGCAAACTTCTCAAGACCCGCAAACTGCATAAAACTCAATCTAGGTACAAATGTAATCATAGTCACAGACTGGGGTCAGTTTGGGAGCATCCGATGAAAAAATTATAAAACATGAATTATCCACCAGAGGAAATCAACTATAGTAATCAGTGACTATGCTAAATGAGTGAAACAAATTAATTGTAGATAGTGATTTACTGTCGACGATTGAAAACAGAACTACAATTTTCAGGCGACCATCATGTATTAAGAGGATGGCAGCAACTTCAATGTCATTTAGTACAATTATATTAGAATATCAACAATTTGATAACTATTTTACATTGGCCCTAGTTTCTTTTTATTAGGATGACACTGAGACTCATAAAAAATCATTTTCATTGCTTTTAATGTGGTTCGCAACATAGAAGTTGTCAAACTACGTTTAGAGATGGGGCGACTCCCATTTTATTTGACGTTTTGACGTCATCATGTGTAATTTAGTAAAAACTGTGCTTAACGTCACTTTCTTCTATCTATTAGTATGCCCCGGGAAACTTCTGCCTAAACATTTCAGTCTGTTTATCAAAGATCCTAACCATATCTCCAAAGCCGATCTATGATCAATAGAGGGACCTCATGGGCATCATACTGGCCATAAAGGATTTCAACTCTGAGCTTAAAAATACGGGGTGCCCTAAAAAGGGCTTCCCAGGTTTATCTCCTCTGCTGAAACCGGAAGAAAAAGAGTAAATGAGATGATGGCCATGAGAAACGCACAACAAAAATGATCTGACATGAATGCCTTATAATACTAGATCACTTGGGAGTGGATATAATTTCCAAACTGCCTCTACTGCTGTCTTTGAGCCTACGGTTGAGGTTCAAAAATCAAAAGACATTTTTTCGTTAGATTCCTAAACTTTTATAGAATTTGTGAGCATCTTGAGAACCTACAAGTGTGTATAACTTTTTGAGCTGGTGGCCCTGCACTTGTCATTTATAGCAGGATGGTTCAAAAGATTCAAAAGGGATGACACTATCTCTCATGAAAATTTTACATAACTTTACATGAATTTTTAATTCACCTTTTTAAAGGTGTGTACACTATTTTATTAGCTACCTGTTTTATTAGCCTATCTGTTTTATTAGCCTACCTGTTTTATTTGCCTACCTGCTTTATTTGCATATCTGTTTTATTAGCCTACCTGTTTTATTAGCCTACCTGTTTTATTAGCGTCCCTGTTTTATTAGCCTACCTGTTTTATTAGCCTACCTGTTGTATAAGCCTATCTGTTTTATTAGCCTACCTGTTTTATTAGCCTATCTGTTTTATTAGCCTACCTGTTTTATTAGCCTTTCTGTTTTATTAGCCTACCTGTTTTGTTAGCCTACCTGTTTTATTAGCCTACCTGTTTTATTAGCCTACCTGTTTTATTAGCCTACCTGTTTTATTAGCCTACCTGTTTTATTAGCCTACCTGTTTTATTAGCCTACCTGTTTTATTAGCCTATCTGTTTTATTAGCTACCTGTTTTATTAGCCTACCTGTTTTATTAGCCTACCTGTTTTATTAGCCTACCTGTTTTATTACCCTACCTGTTTTATTAGCCTACCTGTTTTATTAGCCTACCTGTTTTATTAGCCTACCTGTTTTATTACCCTACCTGTTTTATTACCCTACCTGTTTTATTAGCCTACCTGTTTTATTATCCTAGCTGTTTTATTAGCCTATCTGTTGTATTACCCTACCTGTTTTATTAGCCTACCTGTTTTATTAGCCTACCTGTTTTATTAGCCTATCTGTTTTATTAGCTACCTGTTTTATTACCCTACCTGTTTTATTACCCTACCTGTTTTATTAGCCTACCTGTTTTATTAGCCTACCTGTTTTATTAGCCTACCTGTTTTATTACCCTACCTGTTTTATTACCCTACCTGTTTTATTAGCCTACCTGTTTTATTACCCTACCTGTTTTATTAGCCTACCTGTTTTATTAGCCTACCTGTTTTATTAGCCTACCTGTTTTATTAGCCTACCTGTTTTATTAGCCTATCTGTTTTATTAGCCTATCTGTTTTATTAGCCTATCTGTTTTATTAGCCTACCTGTTTTATTAGCATACCTGTTTTATTAGCCTACCTGTTTTATTACCCTACCTGTTTTATTAGCCTACCTGTTTTATTAGCCTACCTGTTTTATTAGCCTACCTGTTTTATTAGCCTACCTGTTTTATTAGCCTATCTGTTTTATTAGCCTATCTGTTTTATTAGCCTATCTGTTTTATTAGCCTACCTGTTTTATTAGCCTACCTGTTTTATTAGCCTACCTGTTTTATTACCCTACCTGTTTTATTAGCCTACCTGTTTTATTAGCCTATCTGTTTTATTAGCCTACCTGTTTTATTACCCTACCTGTTTTATTACCCTATCTGTTTTATTAGCCTATCTGTTTTATTACCCTACCTGTTTTATTAGCCTATCTGTTTTATTACCCTACCTGTTTTATTAGCCTATCTGTTTTATTACCCTATCTGTTTTATTACCCTACCTGTTTTATTAGCCTACCTGTTTTATTAGCCTACCTGTTTTATTAGCCTACCTGTTTTATTAGCCTACCTGTTTTATTACCCTATCTGTTTTATTACCCTACCTGTTTTATTACCCTATCTGTTTTATTACCCTACCTGTTTTATTAGCCTACCTGTTTTATTACCCTACCTGTTTTATTACCCTGCCTGTTTTATTACCCTGCCTGTTTTATTACCCTACCTGTTTTATTAGCCTACTTGTTTTATTACCCTACCTGTTTTATTACCCTACCTGTTTTATTAGCCTATCTGTTTTATTACCCTACCTGTTTTATTACCCTATCTGTTTTATTACCCTACCTGTTTTATTAGCCTACCTGTTTTATTACCCTACCTGTTTTATTACCCTGCCTGTTTTATTACCCTGCCTGTTTTATTACCCTACCTGTTTTATTAGCCTACTTGTTTTATTACCCCACCTGTTTTATTAGCCTACCTGTTTTATTAGCCTATCTGTTTTATTACCCTATCTGTTTTATTACCCTATCTGTTTTATTACCCTACCTGTTTTGTTAGCCTACCTGTTTTATTAGCCTACCTGTTTTATTACCCTACCTGTTTTATTAGCCTATCTGTTTTATTACCCTATCTGTTTTATTACCCTATCTGTTTTATTACCCTACCTGTTTTATTAGCCTACTTGTTTTATTACCCCACCTGTTTTATTAGCCTACCTGTTTTATTAGCCTATCTGTTTTATTACCCTATCTGTTTTATTACCCTATCTGTTTTATTACCCTACCTGTTTTGTTAGCCTACCTGTTTTATTAGCCTACCTGTTTTATTACCCTACCTGTTTTATTAGCCTATCTGTTTTATTACCCTACCTGTTTTATTACCCTATCTGTTTTATTACCCTACCTGTTTTATTAGCCTACCTGTTTTATTACCCTACCTGTTTTATTACCCTGCCTGTTTTATTACCCTGCCTGTTTTATTACCCTACCTGTTTTATTAGCCTACTTGTTTTATTACCCCACCTGTTTTATTAGCCTACCTGTTTTATTAGCCTACCTGTTTTATTACCCTACCTGTTTTATTAGCCTATCTGTTTTATTACCCTACCTGTTTTATTACCCTATCTGTTTTATTACCCTACCTGTTTTATTAGCCTACCTGTTTTATTAGCCTATCTGTTTTATTAGCCTACCTGTTTTATTACCCTACCTGTTTTATTAGCCTATCTGTTTTATTACCCCACCTGTTTTATTACCCTATCTGTTTTATTACCCTATCTGTTTTATTACCCTATCTGTTTTATTACCCTACCTGTTTTGTTAGCCTACCTGTTTTATTAGCCTACCTGTTTTATTAGCCTACCTGTTTTATTAGCCTATCTGTTTTATTACCCTATCTGTTTTATTACCCTATCTGTTTTATTACCCTACCTGTTTTATTAGCCTACTTGTTTTATTACCCCACCTGTTTTATTAGCCTACCTGTTTTATTAGCCTATCTGTTTTATTACCCTATCTGTTTTATTACCCTATCTGTTTTATTACCCTACCTGTTTTGTTAGCCTACCTGTTTTATTAGCCTACCTGTTTTATTACCCTACCTGTTTTATTAGCCTATCTGTTTTATTACCCTATCTGTTTTATTACCCTAACTGTTTTATTAGCCTACCTGTTTTATTAGCCTACCTGTTTTATTACCCTACCTGTTTTATTACCCTACCTGTTTTATTAGCCTACCTGTTTTATTAGCCTACCTGTTTTATTACCCTATCTGTTTTATTACCCTACCTGTTTTATTACCCTATCTGTTTTATTACCCTACCTGTTTTATTAGCCTACCTGTTTTATTACCCTACCTGTTTAATTACCCTATCTGTTTTATTACCCTACCTGTTTTGTTAGCCTACCTGTTTTATTAGCCTATTACCCTACCTGTTTTATTACCCTATCTGTTTTATTACCCTATCTGTTTTATTAGCCTACCTGTTTTATTAGCCTATCTGTTTTATTAGCCTACCTGTTTTATTAGCATACCTGTTTTATTAGCCTACCTGTTTTATTACCCTACCTGTTTTATTAGCCTACCTGTTTTATTGGCCTACCTGTTTTATTAGCCTACCTGTTTTATTAGCCTACCTGTTTTATTAGCCTATCTGTTTTATTACCCTACCTGTTTTATTAGCCTATCTGTTTTATTAGCCTATCTGTTTTATTACCCTATCTGTTTTATTACCCTACCTGTTTTATTACCCTATCTGTTTTATTACCCTACCTGTTTTATTAGCCTTCCTGCTTTATTACCCTACCTGTTTTATTAGCCTACCTGTTTTATTAGCCCACCTGTTTTATTACCCTACCTGTTTTATTAGCCTACCTGTTTTATTAGCCTACCTGTTTTATTAGCCTATCTGTTTTATTACCCTACCTGTTTTATTACCCTATCTGTATTATTAGCCTATCTGTTTTATTACCCTACCTGTTTTATTAGCCTATCTGTTTTATTACCCTATCTGTTTTATTACCCTATCTGTTTTATTAGCATACCTGTTTTATTACCCTACCTGTTTTATTAGCCTACCTGTGTTATTAGCCTATCTGTTTTATTACCCTATCTGTTTTATTACCCTACCTGTTTTATTACCCTATCTGTATTATTAGCCTATCTGTTTTATTACCCTACCTGTTTTATTAGCCTATCTGTTTTATTACCCTATCTGTTTTATTACCCTATCTGTTTTATTAGCCTAACTGTTTTATTACCCTACCTGTTTTATTACCCTACCTGTTTTATTACCCTACCTGTTTTATTAGCCTACCTGTTTTATTACCCTACCTGTTTTATTACCCTACCTGTTTTATTAGCCTACCTGTTTTATTACCCTACCTGTTTTATTACCCTACCTGTTTTATTAGCCTACCTGTTTTATTAGCCTACCTGTTTTATTAGCCTACCTGTTTTATTACCCTACCTGTTTTATTACCCTACCTGTTTTATTAGCCTATCTGTTTTATTAGCCTATCTGTATTATTAGCCTACCTGTTTTATTAGCCTACCTGTTTTATTACCCTACCTGTTTTATTACCCTACCTGTTTTATTAGCCTACCTGTTTTATTAGCCTACCTGTTTTATTAGCCTACCTGTTTTATTACCCTACCTGTTTTATTACCCTACCTGTTTTATTAGCCTATCTGTTTTATTAGCCTATCTGTATTATTAGCCTACCTGTTTTATTAGCCTACCTGTTTTATTACCCTACCTGTTTTATTAGCCCACCTGTTTTATTAGCCTACCTGTTTTATTAGCCAACCTGTTTTATTACCCTACCTGTTTTATTACCCTATCTGTTTTATTAGCCTACCTGTTTTATTACCCTATCTGTTTTATTAGCCTATCTGTTTTATTAGCCTACCCGTTTTATTACCCTACCTGTTTTATTAGCCTATCTGTTTTATTAGCCTACCCGTTTTATTACCCTACCTGTTTTATTAGTGTACCTGTTTTGTTAGCCTATCTGTTATATTAGCCCACCTGTTTTATTACCCTACCTGTTTTATTAGCCTATCTGTTTTATTAGCCTATCTGTTTTATTAGCCTATCTGTTTTATTAGCCTACCTGTTTTATTACCCTACCTGTTTTATTAGCCTATCTGTTATATTAGCCCACCTGTTTTATTACCCTACCTGTTTTATTAGCCTATCTGTTTTATTAGCCTACCTGTTTTATTACCCTATCTGTTTGATTAGCCTATCTGTTTTATTAGCCTACCCGTTTTATTACCCTACCTGTTTTATTAGTGTACCTGTTTTATTAGCCTATCTGTTATATTAGCCCACCTGTTTTATTACCCTACCTGTTTTATTAGC
The DNA here is from genome assembly GCA_914767715.1 of Membranipora membranacea. Classification (NCBI taxonomy): domain Eukaryota; kingdom Metazoa; phylum Bryozoa; class Gymnolaemata; order Cheilostomatida; family Membraniporidae; genus Membranipora; species Membranipora membranacea. Next base: position 21,930,796 of record OU612072.1, read on the forward strand.
CTATCTGTTTTATTAGCCAACCTGTTTTATTAGCCTATCTGTTTTATTAGCCTACTTGTTTTATTAGCCTACCTGTTTTATTACCCTACCTGTTTTATTAGCCTATCTGTTTTATTAGCCAACCTGTTTTATTAGCCTATCTGTTTTATTAGCCTACTTGTTTTATTAGCCTATCTGTTTTATTAGCCTACCTGTTTTATTACCCTACCTGTTTTATTAGCCTACCTGTTTTATTAGCCTATCTGTTTTATTAGCCTATCTGTTTTATTAGCCTACCTGTTTTATTACCCTACCTGTTTTATTAGCCTATCTGTTTTATTAGACTATCTGTTTTATTAGCCTATCTGTTTTATTAGCCTACTTGTTTTATTAGCCTATCTGTTTTATTAGCCTACCTGTTTTATTACCCTACCTGTTTTATTAGCCTACCTGTTTTATTAGCCTATCTGTTTTATTAGCCTACCTGTTTTATTACCCTACCTGTTTTATTAGCCTACCTGTTTTATTAGCCTATCTGTTTTATTAGCCTATCTGTTTTATTAGCCTACCTGTTTTATTAGCCTACCTGTTTTATTACCCTACCTGTTTTATTAGCCTACCTGTTTTATTAGCCTACCTGTTTTATTGCCCTATCTGTTTTATTAGCCTACCTGTTTTATTACCCTACCTGTTTTATTAGCCTATCTGTTTTATTAGCCTACCTGTTTTATTAGCCTATCTGTTTTATTAGCCTACCTGTTTTATTACCCTACCTGTTTTATTAGCCTACCTGTTTTATTAGCCTATCTGTTTTATTAGCCTATCTGTTTTATTAGCCTACCTGTTTTATTACCCTACCTGTTTTATTAGTGTACCTGTTTTATTAGCCTATCTGTTATATTAGCCCACCTGTTTTATTACCCTACCTGTTTTATTAGCCCACCTGATTTATTAGCATACCTGTTTTATTACCCTATCTGTTTTATTAGCCTACCTGTTTTATTAGCCTATCTGTTTTATTAGCCTATCTGTTTTATTAGCCTACCTGTTTTATTACCCTACCTGTTTTATTAGTGTACCTGTTTTATTAGCCTATCTGTTATATTAGCCCACCTGTTTTATTACCCTACCTGTTTTATTAGCCCACCTGATTTATTAGCATACCTGTTTTATTACCCTATCTGTTTTATTAGCCTACCTGTTTTATTAGCCTATCTGTTTTATTAGCCTATCTGTTTTATTAGCCTATCTCTTTTATTACCCTATCTGTTTTATTATCCTATCTGTTTTATTACCCTATCTGTTTTATTACCCTACCTGTTTTATTAGCCTACCTGTTTTATTAGCCTACCTGTTTTATTAGCCTATCTGTTTTATTAGCCTACTTGTTTTATTACCCTACCTGTTTTATTACCCTACCTGTTTTATTAGCCTACCTGTTTTATTAACCTATCTGTTTTATTAGCCCACCTGTTTTATTAGCCTATCTGTTTTATTAGCCTACCTGTTTTATTACCCTACCTGTTTTATTACCCTACCTGTTTTATTAGCCTACCTGTTTTATTAGCCTACCTGTTTTATTACCCTATCTGTTTTATTACCCTACTTGTTTTATTACCCTACCTGTTTTATTAGCCTACCTGTTTTATTACCCTACCTGTTTTATTAGCGTACCTGTTTTATTAGCCTACCTGTTTTATTAGCCTACCTGTTTTATTACCCTACCTGTTTTATTAGCGTACCTGTTTTATTAGCCTATCTGTTTTATTAGCCTATCTGTTTTATTAGCCTATCTGTTTTATTAGCCTACCTGCTTTATTACCCTACCTATTTTATTAGCCTATCTGTTTTATTAGCCCACCTGTTTTATTACCCTACCTGTTTTATTAGCCTACCTGTTTTATTACCCTACCTGTTTTATTAGCCTACCTGTTTTATTAGCCTACCTGTTTTATTAGCCTACCTGTTTTATTAGCCTACCTGTTTTATTAGCCTATCTGTTTTATTAGCCTACCTGTTTTATTAGCCCACCTGTTTTATTAGCCTACCTGTTTTATTAGACTATCTGTTTTATTAGCCTATCTGTTTTATTAGCCTATCTGTTTTATTAGCCTACCTGTTTTATTAGCCTACCTGTTTTATTAGCCTACCTGTTTTATTAGCATACCTGTATATATTCGTAATTTTTACAGAATTGTAGAAACATAAATAAAAAAAGCACATAGCTAAAACCTGTATGACCATATTCACTGGGCAAACTACAGGTTTGTATAGTTGTTGCTCAGGATGATCTAAACTGATTATGATGACCAATGTGCCTTTCTAAAATTCATAAATGTGTATGGCCGTTCACTACCTCCCAACAACCTTGCCACTTCATAGGTATTAAGCTGAAATCAAAGAAATTGCCAATAACAATCTATGGCAGACCTTATCAGTATTGAGGACTGCCAAATTTACATTCAGCAGATTCAGCTCTCAAATATGCAATCACTATCCTGCAGCAGTTTGATGAAATCAATCCCATTCACAGCCAGTGAAATAGTGGCCAGACCTTTTATGATTTTCATAAAGTCTGTCAAGTACTATTGCCAAAATTCACTTTTATCCTTGGTTAAGTGATTATAAATTGTTTAGTGGTGTTGGCATTTGCAGCTAACAGTTGATAATCCCTGAAAACCTATAGTAATAGGTGTAGTGGGACCTAATCCATTATCATAGGCAATGGATCTAAGTAGATAATTAATTCCTATAATTACAGCTACAACAATTAACTACTGGCAAGAATCCAGTTAGACAGCCCAAATTTGAGTCCATTGTGTCAAAATAAATAAAAATCTCAATATTAAACATTGTTGATAGCTAAAGACAATACAGCCAGCTTTTTCGGTGTGAATAGCATAAATTTTCCCAGGAAATAGGCAAAATTAATGTCAATACACAGCATTGAGTTTTGATATCTTCCACAAAATACCATGCCGGTTACATGTTGTGTTATCATCTAATGTTTTCAACATCCACACAAATTGCGATATTCTTGCTTAGCAGACATCTTGTATAAAACATTTACATTGAGATACTAAGTTTTTGACTCCTTATGCGGTCAGAATATCATGGATCCATATTGATATAAGTCGGAATTGTATTGACAGACTGTATGACAATGGACAATGTGTCCACAGTTCTTGAGTTCAATTCCATCAATGACATAGGTGAACGGCGATCATTTTGGATTCAAGGAAGAAGGCAAACAGCACAACGATAATTGTATGTTTAATGCAGCTTTGTTTGAATGAATTAAAAACAGGAATCCATCATCCTGAGTTAAACTCCAGATCACAATTTAAAGGATAATGATTTCAATGCTTTCTGTTCAGGTGTTAATCTTACACCTGTCAAACTTTGCAAACTTTGATGATTATACTTTGTGATCGAGTCAACCCAGGGATTAAATTTTGATCTCTTGGTGTGAAAGGTTTGATACTACTGCTCCATCCATTCTGTCGTCACCAAAGTCTAAATATATTTTGAGAAATCCTTGATTTTGTTTGCACTGCGAAGATACTCATGTTAGTATCGCCTGAGCCTGATTTTCTGACAACATTTACAACTTTTTGATGCGGTCGTAATTTATAATTTGTAATTTTACTTTGCTGGACGATACTATAGTATAGCTTCAGAACGGAGGCAATTTTCATTGATTTAATATCAGCAATTCTACTGCCAGCCAGTCATGATATTACAAAACTGAATGGCAGCTGCCCTACTCATTGGGGAAAAATTTACCTTTATGATGGTAAACACTCTGTTATGTTAACTAGTATATCGACTCCACATTATGGCGCCGTTTTTCGGCATTTCCAAATTCCATGAATGTTTTGAAAGTAATATAGTTTTTAAAATTTTAACACATTCCATCGATCTCTGGAAGTGATGGAACCGTTTTCTTGACAGTGGGCTAAACATTGAGATTGCCAAATTGAGATTGATTCCTAATAATTGTAACAGAGATTGATGTGAGATGGTTCTTGAAAACAATTTCCCTTGAGAACTGAAAGGCATTCAGATTGCATTACATTGTGGTAGCCAGTGTTTACCTTTCGGATTGATTCTGAAACTTCTCACTTGTGGGTGAGCACAATTCCAAAAATTCGAAAATCAAAACACATACATACATACATGTGATATAGTTTTCGATGTGTTATTTCAATAGCATAATCCAACAAACAAACTGAACATACCCTGAAGGTAACTCGACCAGATCACAACGAATCATATCCAGTTTCTCTAGTCGTGTAAGTCCTGATAGCGTATCACTCAACTGATCATCTGTACTCAGATTGTTGTAACCGACATCCAGCACCTTCAGTGATACCATCTTTGAAATGCTGCAAGGTACCAACAAAACATTGAAATTTGTTCATTACAGAGAGTGGTGATATCTGAATTCGACATTGATAATAAGATGTTGAAGGTTGCAGTCGATTGCATGCCTCTGAAAAATCCAATGCGCCACTTTTACATATGGTTGTCAAGCTCTGATGTGATATCATCAAGCAGTTTGACCGAGGCGTCGACTGTCCCAATGTGCGTCTTGTAAGCAAACTGTGATGGCTCTATTATCTCTGTCAATTTGGATCTCATTTATTTTATTATAACCTTCTCAGTAAGCTTGTCAAGGTGAAACAATATTGACACTGACCAATGGTCTTTGTGTTTGGGAGGGCTACCTTGGAGCTGAGTGGGCGCTCAAAGTGACAGGCTGATTTCACACAGCTATCTACAATTGTTGTTTGTTTGCCTGTTTGACCAGTGCAGTATTTAAACCTATACTAAACTGTAGCTACCAGCCCACAGATCGCTGTCGTCTATGACTCATTGATTAATACGCTATAGCAGAAAGGAGTTTAGAAACTCAGAATCTCAGGATGTTGACTCTACCATCTGTTCAAATACTAGAGTATGATATGCATTTGGAGCCTCATAATCTGGGAGAAATCCCATCTCATGTATAAGTTGGAAGTTGAAAAGTGAGCATCATCTGAAGACTTCCAGTTCTCAGTGGAGGGTAAAGAAAATGTTTGCTCGCCTGTCAATGACATATTAAATTTGATGCGATCTACATCGAAAATTCAAGATAAATGCAACAGAGCCCAAATCCGACCAATCCCTAGGGTTGCTTGCCCCTCCAAACACAAAGACTATCAGCCAGTGTAAATATTGTTTCACCTTGGAACCTCTCTACCTGGGCTTCTCTCCTGGGTAGGAGATCGAGAGAGGTAGCCGGCTATCAAGTGAAGGGGGGGTCAGCTTGGGAAATTCCAATGAAAAAATTATAAAACATTATGAATTATCCACCAGAGGAAATCAACTATAGTAATCAGTGACTATGCTAAATGAGTGAAACAAATTAATTGTAGATAGTGATTTACTGCAGACAATTGAAAACAGAGCAGCAAGTTTCAGGCGACCATCAGGTATTAAGAGGATGGCAGCAACCTCAATGTTATTTAGTACAATTATAATGAAATATCAACCATTTGATAACTCTCTTACATTGGCCCTAGTTTCTTTTTATTAGGATGACACTGAGACTCATAAAAAAATCATTTCATTGCTTTCAACCTCATTCGCAACATGGAAGTTGTCAAACTACGTTTAGAGATGGGGCAACTCTCATATTATTAGACGTTTCGAAGTCATCATGTGTAATTTAGTAAAAACTGTGATACATCATCCCGAGTTTAACTCCAGATCACATTTCAAAGGATAATGACTTCAATGCTTGTTGCTCAGATGTTAATCTTACACCTGTAAAGCTTTGCAAACTTTGCAAACTTTGATGATTATACTATGTGATCGAGTCAACCCAGGGATTAAATTTTGATCTCTTGGTGTGAAAGGTTTGATACTACTGTTCCATCCATTCTGTCGTCACCGAAGTCTAAATATATTTTGACAAATCCTTGATTTTGTTTGCACTGCGAAGACACTCATGTTAGTATCGCCTGAGTCTGATTTTCTGACAACACTTACAACTTTTTGATGGGGTCATAATTTATAATTTGTAATTTTACTTTGCTGGACGATACTATAGTATGGCTTTTGAACGGAGGCAATTTTCATTGATTTAATATCAGCAATTCTACTGCCAGCCGGTTATGATATTACATAACCGAATGGCAGCTGCCCTACTCATTGAGGATAAATTTACCTTTATGATGGTAAACACTCTTATATCTAGTATATCGACTCCACATTATGGCACCGTTTTTCCGCATTTTCAAATTCCATGAATGTTTTGAAGGTAGTATAGTTTTTAAAAATTTCAACATATTCCATCGATCTCTGGAAGTGATGTAACCATTTTCCTTACAGTGGGCTAAACATTGAGTTTGCCAAATTGAGATTGATTCCTAATAAAATGTAACAGAGATGTGAGATGGTTCTTGAAAACAATTTCCATTGAGAACTGAACGGCATTCAGATTGCATTACATTGTGGTAGCCAGTGTTTACATTTCGGATTGATTCTGACACTTCTCACTTGTCGGTGAGCACAATTCCAAAAATTTGAAAATCAAAACACATACATACATACATGCGATATAGTTTTTGATGTGTTATTTCAATAGCATAATCAAACAAACAAACTGAACATACCCTGAAGGTAACTCGACCAGATGACAATGATGCATAGCCAGTTTCTCTAGTCGTGTAAGTCCTGATAGCGTATCACTCAACTGATCATCTGTACTCAGATTGTTGTAACCGACATCCAGCACCTTCAGTGATACCATCTTTGAAATGCTGCAAGGTACCAACAAAACATTGAAATTTGTTCATTACAGAGAGTGGTGATATCTGAATTCGACATTGATAATAAGATGTTGAAGGTTGCAGTCGATTGCATGCCTCTGAAAAATCCAATGCGCCACTTTTACATATGGTTGTCAAGCTCTGATGTGATATCATCAAGCAGTTTGATCGAGGCGTCGACTGTCCCAATGTGCGTCTTGTAAGCAAACTGTGATGGCTCTATTACCTCTGTCAATTTGGATCTCATTTATTTTATTATAACCTCCTCAGTAAGCTTGTCAAGGTGAAACAATATTGACACTGACCAATGGTCTTTGTGTTTGGGAGGGCTATCTTGGAGCTGAGTGGGCGCTCGGAGTGACAGGCTGAACTCACCCAGCTATCTCCAATTGTTGTCTGTTTGCCAATTTAACCATTGAGTAAAATATTTAAACCTACACTAAATTGTAGCAACCAGCCCATAGATCGCTGTCGTTTATGACTCATTGAATAATACGCTATAGCAGAGAGGAGTTTAGAAACTCAAAATCTCAGCACGTTGCCTCTACCATCTGTTCAAACACTGGAGTCTGCTATGCATTTGGAGCCTCATAATCTGGGAGAAATCCCATCTCATGTATAAGTTGGATGTTGAGAAGTCAACATCTATGAAGACTTCCGGACATGGATCTCAGTGGAGAGTGAAGAAAATGTTTGCTCGCCTCTCAATGACATATTGAATTTGATGCAATCTACATCGGAAATTCTAGTTAAATGCAAGAGAGCCCAAATCCGACCAATCCATAGGGTTGCTTGCCCCACCAAACACAAAGACTATCAGCTAGTGTCAATATTGTTTCACCTTGGAACCTCTCTACCTGGGATTCTCTCCTGGGTAGGAGATCGGGCGAGGTAGCCGGCTATCAAGTGAAGGGAAAAGGGAAAACTTCTCATGACAGGCAAACTGCATAAAACTCAATCTAGGTACAAATTTAATCATAGTCATGGACTGGGGTAAGTTTGGGAGCATCCAATGAAAAAGTTATAAAACATTATGAATTATCTACTAGAGGAAATCAACAATAGTAATCAGTGACTATGCTAAATGAGTGAAACAAATTAATTGTAGATAGTGATTTACTGCCGACAATTGAAAACAGAACTACAATTTTCAGGCGACCATCAGGTATTAAGAGGATGGCAGCAACTTCAATGTCATTTAGTACAATTATATTCGAATATCCACAATTTGATAACTATTTTACATTGGGCCTAGATTCTTTTTATTAGGATCACACTGAGACTCATAAAAAATCCTTTTCATTGCTTTCAATCTGGTTCGTAACATGGAAGTTGTCAAACTACGTTTAGAGATTGGGCAACTCCCATTTTATTTGACGTTTTGACGTCATCATGTGTAATTAAGTATAAACTGTGCCTAACATCACTTTCTTCTATCTATTAGTATGCCTCGGGAAAATTCTGCCTAAACATTTCAGTCTGTTTATCAAAGATCCTAACCATATATCCAAAGCCGATCTACGATCAATATAGGGACCTTATGGGCATCATACAGACCATAAAGGATTTCAAATCTTAAAAATATGCGGTGCCCTGAAAAGGGCTTCCCAGGTTTATCTCCTCTGCTGAAACCGGAAGCAAAAGAGTAAATGAGATGATGGCCATGAGAACTGCGCAACAAAAATGACTGGCTGACAATATTAAACTTGGGATATGAGACTATAGATGATTCTAACAATTAATCAACAAGACCTCAGCGGTAAGCAGCACGACTAGTGTACAATGTGCAAAAGTAACATTGCTGAGCACTGGTTTCAATTTGGTTTTGTTGTCAAGTATTTTGACTTGTTTTTACTTTGATTCATAAAATTGTACAGCATTTTGGTTTCAGAAAATTGGTGAAACAGTCCCACGCTGTGTTTCACTATAAGGTGGTATTTAAAAACTAGTTTTTCTCATTTCATGTCCAATGATATGGAGACAAATACCTCAATACTAATTTTGTGTTTTGCCTTAAGCTTGGCTCAAATATTCAAATAATTGGATGTCATAAATATCCCTCAACCTAAATCTGGATACCTGTCAGAGTAGGGTTAATGTCACTGTGGTTCTGTATGTTGATGTCCTGAACTATATTTCTGTGGTAATATTGGCTATCATCTGCTCTGTGAATATCTCAATTTACTGCCGTCGCCCAGTGCAGCTTAAGGTGTATATTCTATGTTCCTATACCTGTGGCCTCTTGAGTCAAGTGATCCAAGTAGATATGCTGCCGTTAGCCAGTGCAGCCCAAAGTATGGATTCTGTATCCTTGTGTCTAGGGCCTCTATATGTCAAGCCGTCCTAATATGTGTGCTGTCGTTAGCCAGTGCAGCTTGAAGTATAGATTCTGTGTCCTTATATATCTTGGCTCTGTTAACCAAGTTGTGATCCTTTTCTGTCGACTTCATAACAGAATCTTTGTGTGTCTGGGCTATGTTAGCCAAGTGTCGAATTCCACTGCTTCCTTCATTGCATCAATTTTGTCAGTGGGCCTTGTTAGCCAAGTGGTAAATTCCTCTGTATTGTTCACCTAGATTTACTATTCTTCTTATTGTTTGTAGGCACTGTTAGGCTATGGTGACTGATTCTTCTGTGACTCAGCCTCAATTTTTCTGTGCCGTGAGTAGCTATGTGAACCGTTCTCCCGAAGTGTAGGCCTCAGATATGAGCTCCTGTATGGTCTATGAAATAAAAGTGCACATTAATCGTCTCTGTGTGTGCTGTCCTATTCTGCAATGTCCTCTAACTGAAGAGGGCTGTGTGTCAGGCTCCTTGTAGCCAATCAATCATAATCTTCAATGCAACTCTGGGAAAAATACTGTCCTTTCTTGAAGGTGCTGTCGTATTCTGGTATCTTCACTGTACTCTGATATACTACTATCGTCTCTATACTGTCATATTCTGTACTGTCATCATCTGGTCCTTGGGGCTGGCTCCTTGGTTTGCTGTCTGTGTGCCTCTGCCTTATAAAGGTGGTGTTCATTGTCATGTAAGCTTATGTCAGCATTGCAATATTCTCTTTCCATTGTCTTACTTTCCTCCCTGAACAGATTTTTAGGCAATTTGTCATCGCCCACTTATCTTCTCTTTTTGTGTTTGAATATTTCTTCTCCTTAATTATGTTAATTTGGTCCTTTGAGTCCTGTGCCCTGTAGAGGATTTTGAGGGGGTTACCCTAAGGCGGCGATACCTGCCACTGCAACCACGCACATTGCCTATTTATACTGAGTACGCCGACTCTCTAAAACGAGTATGCCGACTGTATCTGCCTGGAAATATATCGAGTACGACGACTCTATCTGAGGGGGAAGGTAACGAGTACGACAACTCTATCTGATGGTGAAGGTAACGAGTACAACAACTCTATCTGAGGGGGAAGGTAACGAGTACGACGACTCTATCTGAGGAGGGTAACGAGTACGACGACTCTATCTGAAGGGGAAGGTAACGAGTACGACGACTCTATCTGAGGGGGGTAACGAGTACGACGACTCTATCTGAAGGGGAAGGTAACGAGTACGACGACTCTATCTGAGGGGGAAGGTAACGAGTACGACGACTCTATCTGAGGGTGAAGGTAACGAGTACGACGACTCTATCTGGGCTGGGAACATAATTGACCTGACTTTGGGACTTGCTTTGGGGGTGGGGGGGATGGGAGATGCGGACAAAAATAGGTGGTTAACAATAGAAAATCAATTCATAAGATTTATAAATATCTTTCAGCCCATCGTATCAATCTCATTAATAATTTGATTATGTGACACTCTAACTTTAAAACTTGATCTCAACGGCGGCTATTGTCTAGCACTGAATAATCTTAGAAGGATAATAATTACTCATTACACATTACTCATTGGTACTGACATCTACTACTTGTTTACAAAACTCTCGTACCATTTCCATGTTATATTTTTGCACTAAAAGCCAAGTTGGTAATAAAATAAAATATATCCGCATACGATCAAACGTTGGTGTATTTTAACTTTAAATTGACAAATGCAAAACAGCCGCCCGTCAAAGCTGTCCTGTTTGTCAATTTATGATCCTTGATTATGTGAGGAGACAACTTGTGTTACAGGGATTATCAGATAAAGCTTCCATAGTAATATTGTGTACGATAGTGTAGCATGGTTAGTGAAAAAGTTTAAAAAAAGTAAATACACAATTATTCCTTGTAGATCAGCCTAGTTGCCATAGAAAGTCATGAAAAAGTTAAAAGAGCTCTTACACTGCTTTTCGATACGATATTCTTTGGTCAATCTCAAGCTTACTAAAGAGAGGGTGAGACGATGTTGGCCGTTCGCAGTTGTGATATCCTGAAAGAAAGTACTGGGCTGGAGCCGCGTAGCCAAGTATTGACCTGATGTTAGTCAATTAAAAGGTCAATAATCCACACTTGTCTATACAATAGTCTTACATTTCCTCACTATAGTCTAGAGCTGTACTTTGTCATTAATAATTATTCATGTTTGTCGCATGATAGCTTATTATCAATAAAAGATCTGAGGAATTTTGTGTAGGCACTAGGGACATTGAAAAATCATAAATCACTACATCCTGTTAAATACTTAAACCTATAGCTAAGATTGGTGTTTATGACTCAGTCTTTGCAAAAATCAGCTGCATGTTATTATCAGCAGCCCATCACTGCATCCTTAATACTGAGGTGGCTACCGGTGATGTGTGACTGAGGTCAACCACCAGGTGTAAAACATTGTATCCTCAGCATATTTGATGTGGTTAATGCCATCCCAGCCAGGTCGTTGGAATACAAGAGCCATAAAATTGGTCCTAGTTTGGTACCTTGAGGAGCGCCAACCTTAGTGCTGCTGCTCATTACCATATTTCAAACATTGTAGTCTTATATCCAAAGATTTAGATATAAGTGGGAGGGTATGAGGGTTAAAATTGTAACCCTCTAATTTCTGGAGAAGTACAGCAGTCAATGGAATGCCTCCAAAAGGTCCAAGGCGGCAGTTTGAATGTACTTTAAATTTGGGGTGTCAGGCTCCAATGTGAAATCATTGAGCAGTTTGATAAAGGCGTCAACTGTCCCTATGTGCGGCTTGTAAGCAAACGGGCTCTATTACGTCTGTCAATTTGGATCTCATTTTGTTTATTATTACCTCCTGAGTAAGCTTGCCAAGATGAAACAATATTGACACTGGCTGATGGTCTTTGTGTTTGGACGGGCTACCTTAGAGATGAGTGGGCGCTTGGAGTTACAGTGAACTCACACAGCTCTCTAAAATTTTAGTCTGTTTGCCAGTTTTACCTTGGAGTACAGTATTGAAATCTATACTTAACTGTTGCTACCAGCACACAGATCGCTGTCAAATATGACTTATGGACTAATAGGCTATAGCAGAGAGGTTATTCTGGATTTCAAAAATTCAAATTCTCAGTATGTTGCCTACTATAATCTGTTCAGGTCTGGAGTCAGATATGCATATAGAGCCTCTCAGTCTGGGGGAAATCCCATCTCACTTGTAAGTTGGATGTTGGGAAGTCAACATCATCTGAAGACTTCCAGACATTGGTCTCAGTGGATCATGACGAAAATGTTTGCTTGCTTCTCAATGACAGATTAATTTTGATGCAATCTACATCAGAAATTCCAGATAAATGCAAGATAGCCCTAATCCGACCAATCCCTAGGGTTGCTTGCCCCACCAGACACAAAGACTATCCGCTAGTGTCAATATTGTTTCACCTTGGAACCTCTCTACCTGGGTTTTTTTCCTGGGTAGGAGATCGGGCGAGCTAGCCGGCTATCAAGTGAACGGAAAACGTCTCAGGACCGACAAACTGCATAAAACTCAATCTAGGTACAAATTTAATCATAGTCACGGACTGCGGTCAGTTTGGGAGCATCCAATGAAAAAATTATAAAACATTATGAATTATCCACCAGAGGAAATCAACTATAGTAATCAGTGACTATGCTAAATGAGTGAAATGAATTAATTGTAGATAGTGATTTACTGCCGACAATTGAAAACAGAACAGCAATTTTCAGGCGACCATCAGGTATTAAGAGGATGGCAGCAACCTCAATATCATTTAGTACAATTATAATCAATTATCAACAAATTGATAACTCTCTTACATTGGCCTTAGTTTCTTTTTATTAGGATGACACTGAGACTCATAAAAAATCATTTCATTGCTTTCAACCTCAATCGCAACATGGAAGTTGTCAAACTACGTTTAGAGATGGGGCAACTCCCATATTATTTGATGTTTCGAAGTCATCATGTGTAATTTAGTAAAAACTGTGAATAAATCATCCCGAGTTTAACTCCAGATCACATTTTAAAGGATAATGACTTCAATGCTTGCTGCTCAGGTGTTAATCTTACACCTGTCAAACTTTGCAAACTTTGCAAACTTTGATGATTATATTATGTGATCAAGTCAACCCAGGGATTAAATGTTGATCTCTTGGTGTGAAAGGTTTGATACTACTGTTCCATCCATTCTGTTGTCACCGAAGTCTACTTATATTTTGACAAATCCTTGATTTTGTTTGCACTGCGAAGATCCTCATGTTAGTATCTCCTGAGCCTGATTTTCTGACAACATTTACAACTTTTTGATGGGGTCGTAATTTATAATTTGTAATTTTACTTTGCTTGACGATACTATAGTATAGCTTCTGAACGGAGGCAATTTTCATTGATTAAATAATCCAACAAACAAACTGAACATACCCTGAAGGTAACTCGACCAGATCACACCCACTCATATTCAGTTTCTCTAGTCTTGTAAGTCCTGATAGCTTATCACTCAACTGATCATCTGTACTCAGATTGTTGCGACCGACATTCAGCTCCTTCAGTGAAACCATCTTTGAAATGCTGCAAGGTACCAACAAAACATTGAAATTTGTTCATAACAGAGAGTGGTGATATCTGAATTCGACATTGATAATAAGATGTTGAAGGTTGAAAGTCCAATGCGCCATTTTTACATTATGGTTGTCAAGCTCTGATGTGAAATCATCAAGCTGTTTGATCGAGGCGTCGACTGTCCCAATGTGCGTCTTGTAAGCAAACTGTGATGGCTCTATTACCTCTGTCAATTTGGATCTCATTTACTTTATTATAACCTCATCAGTAAGCTTGTCAAGGTGAAACAATATTGACACTGACCAATGGTCTTTGTGTTTGGGAGGGCAACCTTGGAGCTGAGTGGGCGCTCGGAGTGACAGGCTGAACTCACACAGCTATCTACACCTGTTGTCTGTTTGCCAATTTAACCGTTGAGCACAGTATTTCAACCTACACTAAATTGTAGCAACCAGCCCATAGATCGCTGTCGTTTATGACTCATTGAATAATACGCTATAGCAGAGAGAAGTTTAGAAACTCAAAATCTCAGGACGTTGCCTCTACCATCTGTTCAAATACTGGAGTCTGATATGCATTTGGAGCCTCATAATCTGGGAGAAATCCCATCTCATGTATAAGTTGGATGGTGAGAAGTCAACATCATCTGAAGACTTCCAGACATGGATCTCAGTGGAGGGTGAAGAAAGTGTTTGCTTGCCTCTCAATGACATATTGAATTTGATGCAATCTACATCGGAAATTCCAGTTAAATGCAAGAGAGCCCAAATCCGACCAATCCATAGGGTTGCTTGCCCAACCAAACACAAAGGCTATCAGCTAGTGTCAATATTATTTTACCTTGGAACCTCTCTACCTGGGATTCTCTCTTGGGTAGGAGATCGGGCGAGGTAGCCGGCTATCAAGTGAAGGGAAAAGGGCAAACTTCTCAAGACCGGCAAACTGCATAAAACTCAATCTAGGTACAAATTTAATCATAGTCACGGACTGGGGTAAGTTTGGGAGCAACCAATGAAAAAGTCATAAAGCATGATAAAATATCTACCAGAGGAAATCAACTAAGTCATCAGTGGCTATGCTAAATGAGTGAAACAAATTAGCACCAAGTAACAACACCAAAACAGGAAGGCTAAGCCAACCGATTACCAAATCATTGACTTTTTTAATCATGTTCAAAATTTCAGACCAGGATCTGTGAATACCGTTATTAAAAATTTTAGCACCAGATCCTTTACAATTTTACACATCAATATGCGTAGTCTAATCAACAAAATGCCTTTGTTTGAAGTACTGCTAGCTCAACTCAATGTTCATTTTTCATGTATTGTCATTTCAGAGACTTGGTTTTCACAAAATGAATTTTTAGAGAAGTTTTCACTATATGGCTATAAAATGTTTTGTAGATCTCGATTTCATGGTGCTGGCGGTGTAATTACTATGTATGTATCAGAGGAGTTTGAGGCTAGTGTGACGGATGTTCGGTTGTCTGGAGCGGAGGCTATGGTGGTTCATATGATTTGTTCTGGCCGCCCAGTCTGCTCTGTGCTGGCAGTCTATCGCACCCCTTCGGTGGGGCCGGCGGCTTTCCTGGTGGACTGGGAGGCTCTGCTGCCTTCGCTCCCTATCAACTCTATAGTTGTTGGTGATCTTAATTTTTACTTAAATCCTTCGAATGAAACTGATAACTTTACCCTAGACTATATGAGAATTATGAGCATGAATGGCTTCTTTAATATTATCGAGTCGCCAACACAGTGCGACCGCATGAAAGACAGCATTTTAGATCATATTCTGGTCAAAAACACCAGTAATGAAATTTTGTCATGTAAAGTTGAAACTGACATGATCGCTGACCATTTTCCAGTTATAAGCTCCATTGCTTTTCCAAACACATGGAAGCCAAGCCAGGCTAACCAAATTTTAATTACTAAGCTTGATCCAAACACACTTTACAAGAAAGTTAATGACCCCGAAGTATGACAGGGAGTGCTCAATAGCAGTAATCCAAATGACACCTTTGAAATTTTTACAAACATTCTACAGAAATTAATAGCTGAGTCATCAACAACTAAATCTAAAAAGCTAAGCAAAAAATTCATTTTTAAAAAGCCTTGGATGACGCTCAAAATCTTCAAATTTATTCAACAGTGAGAAGAACTTGCCCGAAAATTAAAGGATGAGCCTTTCAACAGTTAACTTCTTCAAAAATATTCTAAGATAAAAAATCTGACATGTAATATCATCAAAAATAGAAGTTTACAAAACTGAATTTGAAAATGTAAAATCGAATCAAAATGAGAAATTGGCTTTTGTAAATCGGCTTTTAAACAGAAAAGCAGACAAGTCTTCATCACCAAGCTGTATTGAAACAAATGGACAAAGGTACACATCTGAAATTGAAATTGCTAAATTTTTTAAGGAATTTTTTAAGAGTGTAGGTCCTGGCAGCTAAATTACCTGAATGTGGAGCTGACCCGTTATCATACTTAGCAAAATGCGACAGAATTAACAATTTTGACTTCTTAGAAATTACAAACGACATTACAGAGACTGTCATAAATAATTCCTCTGCAAAAATAGCAGTTGGGTACGATTGGATTTCCACGAAAATCATTAAAAAAAATAGAAATGCTATCAGCCCAAGCTTGACCCACATGATCAATCTTGTTGTTCGAACATCAAAATTTCCAGATAGCCAGAAAATTGCCAGAGTAAGACCACTGCATAAAAAAGGTGATAAATTTGACTGTAACAACTATCAGCCGATATCGATATTAACTGCAATATCCAAAGTTACAGAAAAAGTATGAGCTATCCAACTTCAATTCTATTTGGAAAATTCTAATATTTTAATTGACAGCCAGTTTGGATTCCGTGAAAAACGAAACAGAACTTCTGCTCCATCTAGACTAATGGAACACCTGTACGGCAGTTTTAATAACAGTAAAATTACACAAGGAATATTTTTAGACTTCAGCAAGGCTTTTGATACCATCAACCATGATATTTCAATCAAAAAATTGCCTTTTTATAATTTTACAAATGATGCATGTGACTTGTTGATTTCTTTTTTAGAAAACAGAAAATAATTTGTCAAAATCAACGACCATTCCAGTACAATGAAAAAGGTCGATATAGGAGTTCCTCAGGGATGTGTATTAGGTCCAGTTTGATTTTTAATATTTGTCAATGATTTGGTAATATCTGCGCCAATGTTTAAATATTATATTCTTTTTGCCGACGACACAAATATATTTTCCAATGATCCTGAAATTTTAAAATCAAATGTTCATAAAATTGAACATTGGTGCTTGAGTAATAAATTGATTTTAAACTATACAAAAACATTTCAGGTACTATTAAAATACCAAAATAAGCAAATTTTAGATCCTGAACAGTACCAAATTAAACTTGGTAATCAGGCTATAGAGACAAAAAATAGCACCAAATTTCTCGGCATTCATATTGATGAGAGCATTATTTTTAAAACCCATATTTTAGAAGTTTGTCAGAAATTGAACTACATCCTATTTTTAATGCGTAGTGTACGACCATATTTCGATAATCCTACGATGATCAATTTGTATTGCTCATTCTTTTATCGACATTTAATTTATGGTATTGAGTTTCATGGTCATGCCGCAAATTGCCACCTTAATCACATCTATTTACTTTAAAAATCAGCTCTCCATGTCAGACTCAAAATCCGCCCACGTGGTCATGTGACCTCTTTCTTCTCTGAGTAACAAATTATGCCCATTGAAATTTAAATACCGCTATTTGTAACATTTTAATAATACTCGCCTTCATGGGGAGTTAGAAATTGAAGCCCCTGCCATTACAGCCACTAGGTCGAAGGAAAATTTGCCCCAAAGAGAGCCAACAACTGTAGAGGGGAGAGGTCACTGTTAACCACAGGTGTTAACCTGTGGAATTCACACCTACTGGGGGAGGAGGGGGCGGCTCCTTCTGCTTTGCGTGGGAAGTTGGCGTCCTCGCTGTGGGGGTGTGGATCGCTTCTTGTCGTGTAGGCTGCGTGTCTTGGCTCGCCCTGGGGACAGTAGCCTTTGTTTTCCGGCTAATCGGATGGTCGCCATACTAGTCCTGGACTGATCTGACCATGCCGTTGCCTTATTCTATTTCACTATTTTTACTCCTTTGATTTTAAATACAATAAATTTAGAAACACTTTTTATTTGTTGGGCAAGTAAACGCATGACTAAATCTAAAAAAAGTAGAGAGCCCTGAGAAATCATTGGACAGTTTTAAGTGATAAGATGACTCCCAATCAATTTAAAATTCTGACATACGTTTTTGTTGCTGCATTGGGGTTTCAGCGCCTTTAACAAACCTTATAAACCTCTCATATACCTTAACCTGAATGATGAAATCAAAAGGGTAAAGCTGAATATACTAAATATATGAATTATAAATTGAGGTTTTGGCCGATGGGTGTCATTACCTTTCAGGTATCTTAGTCAGCTGACAGTGTCTCAGGGTCAGTATCTCCAGATTAGTTAGTGCTGACAATGTCTGACCCAGCTGATCATCACTACTTAGATTGTTATCGGATAACTCCAGCTCCTTCAGCGATGTCATCTTAGCAATGCTGGAGAAAAGAAAATATATTTCAACATTATTCCCTGTTTTATACAATTATTTTTTGGATAGCCCAGAGTTACTCAGATTTCTTCGCCTCACAGGAACTCCCTAAAATGCAATGTATTTTAAGATCAAGTTTGATCCATTATTCTCTTGTATTAAGTTTGAACTCATAGGAGAGCAACTCTGAATGCAGGAAAATGGACCAAACTTGGTAATTCCTCTTACAGAGTTAAATAAGGGGCTTTGGCTGTCTCGACAACAAAAATACATAAAACAGGTGTTGATGAAAAAATAAGGCTGGAGTGTTTTCTATTTTTTTTTGCAAGATTTGATGATTTATCAACACGTCAGAAAAGGTCATAATAAGTAATGTTCTTCTTTTAAGGTGCTGTCTGTACACTTGTTAAATCCATTTTATCAACCAAAGACAGAAATGTTGTACAGCTACTATAGGTTTCTCAACAGAGCAATGCAAAAGAAATGTTGCATATTAGCCTTCTCTACCAAACACTAAAACAGGGACAACAAAAACCTAAATATCCCTCAGCGTTAATGATGACTGGCCTCGACAACAATAATTGAAAATCACTTTTCATTTGTTGGGCAAGTAAATGCATGACTAAATCTAAAAAAAAGTAGAGAATCCTGAGATGTCATTGGACAGTTTTAAGTGATAAGATGACTCTCAATCAATTTAACATTCTGTCATACGTTTTTTTTGCTGTATTGGGGTTTCAGTGCCTTTAGCAAACCTTATATACCTCTCATATACCTTGACCTGAATGATGAAATCGAAAGGGTAAAGATGAATAAACTAAATAAAGTGAGGTTTTGGCCGATGGGTATCATTACCTGTCAGGTATCTTAGTCAGCTCACAGCGTCTCAGGTCCAGTTTCTCCAGATTAGTTAGTGCTGACAATGTCTGACTCAGCTGATCATCTCTACTTAGATTGATTTGGTATAAGTCCAGCTCCTTCAGCGATGTCATCTTTGCAATGCTGCAGACAAAGAAATATAATCTTCACATTATTCCCAGTTTTATACAATTATTTTTCGGATAGCCCAGAATTACTATGATTTCTTCGCCTCACAGGAACTCCCTAAAATGCAGTGCATTCTAAGATCAAGTTTGATCCATTATTCTCTTGTATTTAGTTTGAACTCATAGGAGAGCAACTCTGAATGCAGGAAACTGGACCAAACTTGGTAATTCGTCTTACAGAGTTAAATAAGGGGCTTTTGCTGTCTCGACAACAAAAATACATAAAACAGGTGTTTACAAAAAAGGTTAAGGCTGTAATGTTTTCTTTTTTTTTGCAAGATTTGATGATGTATCAACACAGCGTGCAATGTCAAGACAATGTCCGACTCAGCTTATCATCTCTACTTAGATAGTAGAGATGTGTAGCTGTTTCAGTGATATCCTCATTGCAACGCTGCAGACAAAGAAATATGATTTTCAAATTATTTCCTGCTTTATACAATTATTTTTCGTTTAGCCCTGAGTCGCCTTGATTTCTTCGCCTCACAGGAATTTCCTAAAGTGCAGTGTATTCTTAGATCAAGTTTGATCCATTTTTCTCTTGCATTAAGTTTGCACTCATAAGAGAGCAACTCTGAATGCAGGAAAATGGACCAAACTTGGTAATTCCTCTTACAGAGTAAAATAAGTGGCCTTGGCTGTCTCGACAACAAAAATACATAAATAATGATTGTGTAGCAGATTTGTATAGCTATCAAAGATTTCCCAGCAGCGCAATGCATGAAAAACTTTTGCATATTACCGTTCAGCCTGTGTATATCCATTTGTCAAGAGAGAACAACTCGAAAATTAATTGTTACAGTAGTGAGTTCGGATTAAAAAAAAGAGTTGCTCGATTTGGTTATATAGGTCAGCTTATTTAATTTGCCACACACTGGCTTATTTTAGTCAAAATTGTAACATGCTGGAATTCAATGTATTTAGGTTTGTAGGGGTTTTCAAGCATGTTGAGCAAGAATATGAAGGTTGTTTATGGAATCAATTGCCTGCTGCCGAGCTATGGCAGCATTTGGCATGAGATCAAGAAAAGCTCAAATACTTAGCAAACAGACGAAAACACAAGTCATGGGGTAAGAAACCCTCAGAAAACTGAGTAATGCATTGCAAATTGTCTTAATTTACCCGCTGACTACTGACGGCAGCATTTGACGTGACATCATGAGAAACTCAAATACATCACAAACAGACAAATACCCCAGTAATGAGGTGAAGACCTCCCAAGGAACAGAATACAGCGTTGAAAATTGTCGTAACTGATAGTATGGAATAAATGGAGTACATTTTGTTATATTTATTGTTTTATTTCATTCATATTTAACTTTTTCAAATACACAAATTAAGTAATTGTCTCATGTCAGCCGTTCACCATCTGATCCTCACATAGACTTAATAATAAACCTAGACAGGTCACGATATACAGCTGAAGTGAGGCACTTAATTGTGGGGCTACGCAACGTCATTGGAATGTGTAGAAGCAATGATGCTATCATTGATTTACTGTCCATAATCCAGGTTTTTTGCTGATAACTCTCGGATTTTGAATTTGAAAATTGCTAATTAGACTACTCCTATTGATGATTGTATCGCATACCCATTCATGTATGCAAAACAATGATCAAGTACATAAACTGACTCTTCATTCAATAAAAATTCTAACAATGACACTGGAAAAATAAAAATGGGAATTTAAGACTTTGGTAAAGATAAAAAATAGTAATATCGTCAGGGTGACGGGCCAAATAGGCAAATGTAACTGTAAGAAGATGCTGGTTGGTTGATTTGCAAATATATCAGCACCACTGTACGAATCTCTAGATCAAGCATGATCCAATTTGCCTGCATTTAGGCTTTGAGGTGCAGGCAAAAGGGATCATGAACTTTCGTCCTATTCGTTGTAGTTGTCCTATGCTATGTGGACAGTTGGTAGACACTTGAATTTGTTTGGCATTGCAGCATTTGAAAGGCATCTTTTGTATGGAACCAAGTATGAGGACTTCAATTCTGGAATTTGTTTAGCAAGGAGCTGAGAAATTTTAGAAAATGTCCATATTTAGACCAAACTATAACTATATAGAGTTCAGAGTACAAAGATCACATGCAGGATTAAAAAATCAGTGATGTGCAGCCGGATGCGTTTGAAAACATAGGCAATTGAATATGGATTTATACCACTAAAAAAACGCCACAAATAAATCGAGACAAATTTATTTGTTGAATTTTAACGTTTTTCATTTTCCATTGCACCTGGAGTTGTCCAACTACCACTTTTAAAAAGGCAATTTCTTGTTCTTTTTTTATCTAAATTATCAAATAACTTAATCTTTGCTAACAGATTCTTACATGTATACTTTCAAATACAACTGTGAACATCCTGAATTATAACCAGTGCATATATGGTGTGTACTGAGCGAATATTTTCTATGCATATGATATAAACCTAGAATTAGTGATCACGATAAGATCGCACAGAAAGTCTGTTTGCTTATAAATTAAACTTCTCCTGTTAATGTGAGTCAGGTGCAGAAGGCTCAAACTATGGAACAGCAATGCATCAATACTGCTTCTACCTGATGTACATGGTGATGTTAGTGAGCTGTAATGACAGGAGTTATCACCGTTTTAAAAATCAATCAATGATCATTTTTTAATATCTCACTATTTATTATAGATCAATTTCACATAATAATCAGCTTGAATACAAATACATAATCACCCTAACATACCTCATTATATGTGATGGTACAATGTAAATTTTGAATAATTATCAAAACACAAAACACAGGACTATCACTTACCTTACTGAGGCCTGACTGGCGTATAGTAATACAATCAAGTTGGCTAATAATCTATACCATTCAGATTATCTTAAATTGTCATAATTATTGTAGCAAGTTATGCCATAAGCTTTATAGGCTCAGTTTATAATTTTACTGATATTGTTATATACAACATTAAGATAACGTAAATGGCCCACACAGAATATGTACCATCGTTAGTTTAATAGGAGGTTACAGATGGTCTGTGTTATATAATATTTATAGTAATTAGTATATAATGTGCCGACATGGTAATCTTACATCCTGCTTATATTGATGATATATTTACCTGTCGGGCATCTTAGTCAGATTACAGTCCCACAGACACAGAGATACCAGATCTGCAGTTAGTGTGGATAGACACTGATTCAGCTCATCACTTCCACTCCTGTTAACCCGCAGATGCTTCAGTGATCTCATCTCTGATAATCTATAACATACCAATACGGATATACATACTTCAAGTATGTCAATCGCATTAGAGCCTACACTATAACCTCACATCAATTTTTCTACCCTTGGAGAATGGTGACTAACATGGTTTGATCAAACTCTGCATGAAAACTTGGTACTGATATTAACAGTAAAGTCAGCATTATTCTGAAGGGGGAATATGTGAGAAATTATTTTGGATCTATAAAATTAAAATCAGTTTGATAAAAATCTGAGCTCACTAACCTCAGGCTTTTGAGGCTATTTTCTTGCATCTCATGCAGCAACAGATGTTTCACTGATTTAGATAACCTCTCTGATAACTCTGCAGGTGCGTCATCTCTAAAGAATAAAGCTATCTGACCAGCTGAAGCTGTCTCTCTCTCCAGCTCTACTAGAGTCAGCTTTCTATCGCTGAATAGTAATCGCCACCAGGTATGTCCCCGTTCATCAGGATCATCCCAGTTACTGTCACCCTGCTTCTCCCAAGCTACCCAGTATCCTGTAATAATCAGAAGCAAAATAATAAAATGGTCATGAATGAACCTTTGAAATAAAGGGAATATTATTATTATGTTTTAAGTGAAGATTCTCAACATTCATTATCTAAATGTTGTAAAAAATTTTAAATCTGGAACAAATACTACATGCATTATACACACATGGCATCAGCTAATGATTCCATCCCACAAAGTATAGTTATATTATTTGCTGAAGAGATTATTCTTGTGAAAATAGTTTGCAATGAGCAACGCAATTTACTACCAAAATTGATGTTCAATTTGGAGTTGTATGCTCTTGTTGTATCAATAGTCAACCGCAAACTCCCTCTTAAAAAAAGGATTTTGACTGTTAGCCTATTTTTGCAATAAGCAGGAGTGAAGGTTGAAATTAAGACCAAGACTGTGTGCACTGTTTTTTGCCGATATCCTCCCAGTATCATCTCATATCAATAATATGATGGGTCATAGCATCACAGTGAAGCTCTTCATAGTGTGGTGGAAGAGAATTACTTGTTAGATCGTAATGTTGCTGATGCAGTCACACATCCTCGAGATTCTAGTTGATGTGGAACTGGTATACAGTAGGTGAGACCTCAGTCCGTAGACTGTCAAAAAAACTATGTCAGTACCCTAAACTTTTTCGGACTTCGAACCAACTAATCAGCGAAAGCAATGAACATTACGGACACCTTATGAGGCCATGTACACAATTTGATATGCTGTATTCACCCTCAGAACTCACTTTTGTCTGTGCTAAGATTTTCCTCTTCTCCGCCTTGCTCCATGATTGAAAGCTGCAAGTTGTGGGATTCACAGGACAGCTTTGGCAGCAATCTGAAGTTAAAGAAACAATTGTTATGAATGCCATCAAAAAATTATCAAAAAATTAAAAAATGTTTAGTGTCTTGGTGTGTACGTTACCAGGAAGGAATGGAGTGATGTGAGCTGATGTAGATACAATTATAATTAGTGGATAAGTGATAACAAATCTGAGAACAAAGGTATTACTTTGTTCTTTGGTCATTATTAGCGAAAAATTTTATCTAGCAATATTCAACGGTTGAAGGATAAATGGACCCCATAGTATTGGTGTTGAAAGTTGAGGAAATGTACATTATTGTTGGCTTTCTTAGCTCTCTAATAGTCATTTCCTACACCTTTCATACAGATAATTTGATGTAAAAGAAATTTGATTTAGTCTATAAAACCTTCAGGATAGGTATACACCCGAGGGTGCTGGGGGCTGGAACAATCAACAATGAATGCTCCCCCAGTGGGGCTCGAACCCACAACTCCTGCGGCACTAATCGCCTGGCAGTGAATAGCAAGCGCGCTAACCGATTGCGCCATCTCACCATCCCCAAAAAAGAATGGGTCGATGGCGCTAATTACATAGCCCGCTATTCACTACTCGGAGTTGTGTTCTCTCATCCCACAGCATATTCCATTCCACCATTGCCACCCTATGAAACACAGCGTACGTGTTAGGGTTATTGGCCTTACATGGCCCATTGCTGGGACCCCTTGTAGTAGGATTAGCTGTCTTTCCAGCTTGTCAGCATGTCTTTCCATGCTGTCACATGTCTTTCCATGAGTCAGTCAGTAGACAAGTACACAGGATAGGTATACACCCGAGGGTGCAGGGGGCTGGAACAATCAACAATGAATGCTCCCCCAGTGGGGCTCGAACCCACAACTCCTGCGGCACTAATCGCCTGGCAGTGAACAACAAGCGCGCTAACCGATTGCGCCATCTCACCATCCCCAAAAAAGAATGGGTCGATGGCACTAATTAGATAGCCCGCTATTCACTACTCGGAGTTGTGTTCTCTCATCCCACAGCACATTCCATTCCACCATTGCCACCCTATGAAACACAGCGTACGTGTTAGGGTTATTGGCCTTACATGGCCCATTGCTGGGACCCCTTGTAGTAGGTTTAGCTGTCTTTCCAGCTTGTCAGCATGTCTTTCCATGCTGTCACATGTCTTTCCATGAGTCAGTTGCATCAATTCAAATAAGAGAACCATGGATATATATCTGTATTTTATTTTGCAGCCGATCTCCATGCCGTAATTATGTGTGGCCTTGAAGAAATAGCCTACTATTCATTGTTGAACGTTTGGTGGTATCAGGTTGTCTCAGCTAAGTGATGGCACTGCTACCAACAGTGACTTATGCGGATGAATACGGCCACCGAAATGTATACCCTTGTAAGAGATACTGAAAGTTTACATTTTCTTTGCGTTTCGAAAGGTTGTAGATGCAAGATGATTTCAAGAGTTGATTTACAGTTTCAACTAATTATTGACTAGAGTTTTTGATATGAATGGGCCCATTAGCAATGTCAATGATGAGGAAACTTTCTGGATTCAAATAAAGGGGAGTGATCAGATTTTAATTCAGATTTTAACGCAGTTCAGTTATCTGTTGTATAAATTTCTCTATATTAGTTTAGAGTCTCTTACTGAATTAGATATTTTACGGTTGACTAATTTCAGATTGTTGACCTCCAGAAATTCTGCTGTATCTGCTTAATTAGTGCTGAAAGAATAAATGAGCACTTTTTACACAGATTAAGAGTCATTCTGATCCCTACAATTATACAGAGAAAACACCATATTAAAACCTTCCTTTAGGGTGCGAGGGAACACCAATGTGTGATCTGGGGTATGACCATGAACAATATATATATATGAAATTCAGTCTCCAATGAATGAATTCATACATAGAATATTCAACTGTGAAGTTTTCAGACCACTTCATTTGGAAATCTAGGGGATGCAATGCCTCCCTGCCTTCTCAGAACTATGCGCCTGTAATCGAATACAGTTTCAGTCTGATGTTTTGGAATTTGATTCTATATTTTTGGGAAACACCAGTTATTTCTAAGATTCCAGTCTGATAGGATTGGCTCTGATAGCTTGAGCTCCAAACCACTGAAATCACTTCTCCCTACAGCATTGTAGCAGGAACATGCACTACTTTATGTGAATGAATTAGCATAATTGGATTTCACATGGATGATTTATCGTTCATACTGATGATTCCATAGGATCTTTATGATGTCAGCACTGAAATTATCACACTATTTATTTATATCAATGAGGAAGTAGCGTCATCTTGTGAATGAAGGAGCACACACCCATAATGATGATGTATGTAAGCATTACCCTTTATTGATTCACCTGCTATTATGATGATATGAAGTACACTAAATTGTACATACTTAAAGTGGAACGAGACAGAGGGAGTGCACGGGATTAATCATGATTAGTTTTTGCTATTGACAAGCAAAACCATTGGATACTGAGTGTAATGTCACGCCTAGCTACGCCTCTTTTAGCCCAGTCCACTGGCATTTGAGTTTTGCAGAAATCGAGCTTGCATGTTTCAAGTGTTTTCTCAAGTGTTTTCTCAAGCCGACTGCAATGTTTATGTGATGTTGAAAGGAAGCGACACTTCATATCAGCTGATGAAAACATTTGACTTTGTGTACAAACAAGAATTATTTGTATCCTGCTATTCCACTGTATAACAGGGCCATAGATTAGAAAAGATGGTAGGGGAGGCAAAGGTCCGAGGCGAGTCCAATGCATCACCAGTAACCTCCTCCCCGAGAAATTTAAGCTCTGTAATAAGCAACTGGAAATCCCCGAGGAGCTGATTCTGACATGGATGATTGAATTAAAGTGTTGTTAGGCCACTGTATTTAGTTTTCTAGGGGAGGCAGTACCTTTCTGCCTCACCTAGAACTACGGTCCTGTACAATAAATAGTGTAAACTAATTCCAACTATAGTAGAGGTATAATTGTAATAATCTTTGACACAATGATAATAAAAATAATCTTGCAGAAATGAAAGTGAATTAGAGAGATGCTGCTGCATTACCTTCCTCTAGAAAAAACTTGTTGCGGAAAACTTTGCGGTACAAATTTTTAATGGTATGTGTTACATTAGAGGCCTATGGGCAGATGAAGATGAATGCAAAAGACGGAGGATGTCCGTGGTATAGTGAACATCCGAAGGGAAATCATGTCGACTGTGGTGTGAAAGTGTGTGATAATCCGGCCAGAGCCAACCTCCGGTCGATTGTGAGTTTTGCCGAAAAGGTCACTTTGTTTGGCCAGTCGCACTCTCACCACAGAGAAAAGTTGAAACGAACTTTCTCGCATTGTTCCAAATTTTGGTGTACAACACATTCATTATGGTCGCATCTGAAATTCAAGTAATGTCTAGTTGTTGCTCTTTTGCAGCAGATGGGAATTCCCCACTACATGTAACGTTCATGGAAAAGACAGGTCAAAAAGCAGGTTGCATAAAAATTGTTGAGGCTTATTGGTGTACTCCCAAAAGAAGTAGCCGGTCTCGAGAAAAAAGTTTGGTAATGCATGCCCTAATCCTCCATATGTCCGGTATACATGGACGACAATGTGCGACAACCAAAACGACTAGCCCTAAACCCAATGACCTTTTTCAGGACCATCAAATATAAATGAAGTGATTGTTTATTTATGTCACATCATGAAAAACATTGGTAATAATGAATTGTTGCTGAGAAAAAAAGTATATATATTGTTTTGTTCACAATATACACTAATACATGACATCTTCATACTCGTGTTTACTCGAATCCTTTTTACTTTATCATACTAATCTCTTAGATGAGATAAGTTGAGTTTTGGTGATTACAACCCTCACAAACTCCCAAAATGATCGATAAGAATAGTGTTTATTTGTGGCAGCTTATCTGCAACATCAATGAAAAATACTGTATTCAGCAGTGCCCTTGGATAAAGCCCCTATAGCTATTTTATCTCATCTCATGTAAACTTGATTGTAGGATTTTAATAGCATATAATTGCCAATTAATGACAGCAACCGTAACTAGGTACTTGAAAAAAATTCTAGGCACTATATAAATCTGTCAATCGTATTTAAAAATCGACCAATAAGAACCAGTAAAATGTGGGGCGGGTAATTTGAAATCTCTGCGGCTGTGCAATTTTGAGTCAGAGCTGATGCATTTTCACCACTTTCTAAGGAGATTTTTGGAATAAGATTTATATAGGGATGTGTGTATGAAAAATCTGCATCAGCCCATGCAATATTCATCTCAAAAAAGTCAAGACCGCTCATCATATAGAATTTGAATGCTGCTAACCCCATTTGAGTTTGATATGGATGGGTGATCGCCATACTTGCCAAGTAATCTAAATAAAAAATAGAGAGATTCCATTTTACGGCGATACTGCACCACAACGTGGTGCTTCGATGGTGCGAAGCACCCGAGTCACCCACCTGGGGGTTTGGGGGGCGGTGTGAGCCCCCCAACGGGGTACGGGGCGGAACCCCATCTGCAGAAGCTCTGTGAGCGTTTCCAGCCACTAGGAAGGGCTAAAAAGGTATATTTAACCCCAAATAAATTCATATTTGTACTAGTACTAAAATATCAAACTGAGGTGAAATACACTTTAAACAATTACAATCAATCCATGGGCCCCTGGGACTCTTACATACATGCCTCTAGATTGTCAATGTCCAGTATCAAACACCCCATTGGCAAAGTAGAGGTATGTAAGTCCCAGGGGCCTTTGCCTGTCAAGACAGGCTACAAGTGCCCATGCATCATCAAGATCTGAATATGTGCTCAGTCACAGACAGTGAGAATCCAGATAAGGTACTATATTTTTGTTCGACCAACATTAAATATGTTTCAAAGTCTTTGGTCCGAGGTTTGTTAAATTGTAGTGGACCTACCTTTGGAATTGTTAGGTTTCTATTTTCCTTCACTTAAATTTAACTAGTAGACAGTACAAAATTAGTACTAAAAAATGTGTGATCTGAAAGGAAATGAAAACTAAAGGTATGCACTTGACTAGCTACTTTATGTTGTGACCAATGACAGTCAGTGTTGTGAGTTATGAGAGGATGCTATTGGTCATTTACAATAATAGGCTGAATCTTAACAGAACAGGTAAATTTGTTAGGATTGTTTAATTTGATAATTCCTTTCAATTTTGTGTGCAAAGACCTTAACAGTAACTAGTCAACAACAACATGTGCTTGGATTACTATCAAAAAATTGCTATTGGACTGTTTTCTCTAAAATCTGGAGGAAATAGTGAGATTTACAAAAAGTGGGAGGTGGGTGTCAAAATCTGGAGGGTCACGCCTAAATCGGGAGACTTGGCAAGTATGGTGATCGCTTTACATTGACTGGCCCTTATATACCGGTCGAGCCACTTTAAATCTGCTATCTGCTACCTGCTTTGCTATGAATTTGTTTCCTTGAAGTTAGTCTTATATTGTTTGATATTAGTTCATAATTAATATACCCCTCACCCAACACCCCACACCACACCCAACACTGTCTCGCCTACAAAAACTATGTCATACGATTTCTGATTCAATAAGCTTTGCTGTAGAGTGTTTTACTAAACTATGGTATCCATGTTTGCAGCTAAGTTTCACTTCACTTACCTATATAAACAGATAATTGATGGGTTGAATCATTCAGAGTGTTGAGCTGGTCGCCTGTGATCCTTCAGAGTATCGAGCTGGTCCCCTGTGATCCCTCAGGTAAACCTTTTGAGATTCTGCTTGATCAGTCCTTCTGAGACAGTAATATTCTGTGTAATATTTACAAATTAATATTCATAGTTACATTGTTTTCTCTTTTCCGTAGGCTGTGTACTGTTAGATATCCTTATTCCTAATGTCAGAATATTTTTGAAGAATGACCTAGTGTGCTTTCTCTACCAATGAATTAATATCTGTCTGTAAGTATCTAACTGAACTTCCTCTAACCTCCCTGCTATCCATTGAATATAATGACTCAATATTTATCTGATATTGTTGGACGTAAGCAGATACCAACCGCTTGGCTGCACACTTTTGTTGCAAAACCCTTTTATCTGGCCGCTTGCCAGTCTAAAAAATGATTCAGGTTAAAATCTGTCACAACAACATTTATTAAAACTAGCAAACAATCTCGAATCTACGCTCCAGAGGGGTAGGGATTTCTCACCTATGAATATGGATCATATTTTGAGAAATTATTTATTGAAAGAAACTAAGCAAGTAATAAAAAATATGCATAAGAATTCTCTTTTCCAGTATTAAAAGTGAAGATTGAGATCAGTAACAAAACCATCTACATTAGATCATAAGGGCTGTAACCACCACAGACATGCGAGTCTGATCGGTGGAGATAAACCCTAACTCTGCTACTGTCTCCTGGTCATGTGATCCTCAACACATTATATACCAGTAATAATGGGTGGTATATTCAGGTAATGCACAAAGCTGAAAGTAGTCAGAGTTTTACGAATACCGATCCCTATACCTCAGACTCCTTCCCCATTGAATCAGAGTCATCTACAAGTGGGCGGTGCTTGTAATGATTCTATTGTATTATTGTCATTGCCGAATGTTTGCATATATAGCTGCTGTATTTACCAGTTGGCTATGAATAACATTTTGCTATAGGTTGTTTTCATTTGATAGACTGTGAGTTAGTCCAAAAATGAAAATAAATTTAGACACTGAGCATTAATCCCCATAGACCATACAATGGTCTTTTTCTAAAACCATCTTTTGCTTTGTCGAATAGCTTCGTAAAAGTGTGCAGTGCGTTTCTAATGCTAGCCTCTATCAATCATTTTGTGTAGCTTAGTTCGGACATTGTTCATCTTTGAATATGCGGAATGCGCAGGAGTGATCTTATCTTCTGGAAAATAAAACGAGTCAAATTGCATCATCTTCCCCTTTTGTTATAAGCAAATGGAATGCATCTCACAGTATAGAGTTACCAGTGATTGTCATTTCAAACATCAGCTCAATTGTATTTACTCTTCAGAAGAATTAGGGATTCAAATATCTTGTATTCAAAGTAGGATAGGATAGGTATAAAAAATACATCAAATTTCAAACGAGAAAGTGCAGTGACCCTAATTCCCCTACTGTAGCAATCATACTCCAATAAGAGACAACTTTTGAGCGTTTAAGAGACCTTGTTGGGCCTCGATTGTAAGTCCCTGCTCTATTTCCTCTTTGCAAGAAAAACTTTCACCTGCATGCTACTAGCAAAACAAACTGGCATATTACTTGTTCCTGGCACCTCTCAGCCATATCACTCGATAGAACCTTTCTATCTTGCTTATCTGTGTCCAGAATCCAACTCATCACTCTTACTACACATGGGAGACAGAAGTGTGCTCAGAACCTGCTCTTGTCTCCAGGTGGTATGACCTATACACTAATCTATATATATATATATATATATATTGATATAAACGCAGAATATAGTCAAGGGGTTTTGTATATGATTCCCATATCTGCCCAATTGAGTCAGTAAATGGGGGCCTCAAATTTGTGCGAAACAATCTGAGAATTCCTCTCGCACTATCTTAACAACTAACTTTAAAAAAACTTCCGGGTACAAACTCAAGCTAGTTTCAGTTTTGAGAGAAACTGTTTATTTATTGAGAGCAACCAGTAACGAAAATTATGCATAAGGATTTTGTTCTGTAGTGTTTTGAGTAAAGCCCAAGATCAGTAACAATACTATCTACATTAGATCATAAGGGCTGTAAACACCACAGATATGTGAGTCTGATCGGTGGAGATAAACCCTAACTCTGCTACTGTCTCCTGGTCATGTGATCCTTACCACATTATATACCAGTAACGGGCAGAAAGGTCAGGTAATGTACAGAACTGAGAGTAGTCAGAGAGGTTTATATATATCTTGTCAGCTGAGCACTCCAATTTCTATATCAGGCTCCTCCCCCATCAAATCAGAGTCATCTATTAAATCAGTGGGCGGGGCTTGTAATGATTCCGATGTATTATTCTTATTGCGATACTTTATCTTTCTATTCTTTCTGTCTTTTATATTCATTTTTTTGGCAAACTTTTGATTTTCTCTCTCCAGTGAGAAGATTTCCTTCACCATATCTTTGGTTATATCTGTAAATAAAGAGATAAGCGCCTATGATACACAGAAATGCTTGCAGCACACCATGTCAGCAAATAGGAGAGAGAAAAACCCAACACTGCTTGGAGTCGCTCAAGATTTGACCTGACTGATCGATTGACTGATTAATTATTCATACACACATACAAAGCAATTCCCAAACTCAGGGAATGAATGGTGTAAATGACATCTTTAACCAAATGATGACCAGAGAAGTTATCGGGGTCATACTAACGTGGAGGTTATTTGACCTATAGCAACAGGGTGAGAACTGAAGAAGCAAAAACAACTTCCTGTATGATATTGTAAATTGTGGTGCTGTTATGGAACTCTGCTACTCCAAATTAAAAGCATATTGTCGGCTTGGTTGGGTAGGGAATCCTGAAACATTATTTGTATTCCAGGAGTGCTCAGTTATTATATGAGCTTGTTTTATATCCAGCCAGGACAAGGCCTTTTTCTAGAGATGAAGTATCCCTAAGAAAATTCAGAGCTTTGAGAACAGGGCCTGGCTTTAGCTGGGATCTCTCCAACATAATTGATACCTTAAAAATCTACTCTCCATTAACGCATAAAAAGAGGTAGTTTAAAACAAAAAGTGGTAACAAAAACAGATATGAAGCTAAGTTACTGAAAT
Source organism: Membranipora membranacea (assembly GCA_914767715.1). Lineage (NCBI taxonomy): Eukaryota > Metazoa > Bryozoa > Gymnolaemata > Cheilostomatida > Membraniporidae > Membranipora > Membranipora membranacea. The sequence continues at coordinate 21,963,505 of OU612072.1, forward strand.
AAACCCAGGGGTCGATCGATGAATGCAGCTATTTATGATAAATATAGACAGAGACATACTTTTATCAGTTTTGAGCAGCTGTAGAAACACACCACAAGGAGTAGGTCTTGTGTCTCCTCTCTGTAAGTATAAAACAATCATTTACTGTCTGTATCACACTGGTCTGTATTATACGGGCTGTCCACACACCCCACCCACATGCTATTACACGGGTATGAGCTTATAACCTATCACTCTACTAATGATATAAATGTAAATACTAGAAGTGAAGGTAATCCAATGCCAATGCGTTTTTGATCCTCCAATGACCCGTTAAACTTTGGATTGGGCAACGTGGTGAGAAATTTTCTCTGTGGTTTCTCAAAAAGCCACTAACTCCAAAAATGAGCAATGTTCAGTGAAATCAGACACCCCAAATTGATCACAAAAGTGGCTCAGAGACCTTAGTCTATGTACAAACCAAGTCTTCATTCCACCGGCCGCCTCCACATCCATTGTAGGGTTGAAGAGATCTAAGGCTTTTTGACGGCTGGTTTAGCGTACCACCCGCTCTATAAGTACTATTTTTGGTTCGTTCAGATTTCTGGCTATGTATCGAGCTATTACCCTCTCATCATCGTCTGCGCACACTTCTGTCGGAAGGTTCAATACAATAAGTTAATAAATACTAATGTGGATTGATACCCCGCATCATGTATAAGGGCATGAGTAATCTAATGGGAAATGCCACATACACCTTATATATCAAGTTAGAGATATGTGGGAAATCCAGAATATTGCATTGTGGGATACTTCAGAAACATTTCACATTGCCCTTCTGAGAAAATATTGAGCCTTTGGGGTCGGTGCTCAGATAAAGCTAAGATGTATATAGATTTTAATCTGATTGGTAACAACATGACTCATAATGTTGTGAGGTAGGCACTCTGTCCCTGTTTAGAAGAGAAAACAATAACACAAAGTGATGTTTGCCTACCCCTCCCCCCTCTTGTTGCCTTGTACTTTATAAGATAGTGAATAAGAATAATAATAATGAACTAACCTCGTCATAATAATCATCGTCTCCCCCTCCTCCTCTACCAGGGTGTATATCTGTAATATAGATAATAATACAATGATATATTATATTATATACCACTCCACATTATATAATATATAACGCTGGTCAACAGCAGCAAATAATGTACTGGCACTATACTACATACACACACATACAGTATAAAATCATCACAATGCTTGTTTATAATCTGAGCAGGTGGCTGCAGAGTTATATTAGTCAACAGGAGTTATCCATCATTTGGATTGTCTGATTCGATTAAACATTTACCCACATGGGAGGCGAGGGTGGTTAGTCGTAATCACCTCTTCAAAATAGCGAATTTGTTGGGAGTATAATTCACATAGATACATGTAGTTGTCTGATACATGACCCGTAAATTGTGTTTTGCTTTATCATGCCTGTCATAATAATTTACTCATGTTGCCTAACCCTTGTATTCTTGACCTTTGTCACATTTTACGCTTTGCTGGTTTTGGCACTGTGTGTTACATGATACTGCCTACGGCAGACGAGCTGCGCCATGTGGTAAAAATAATTCGTAATGGCGCAGCTCGGCTACATGCAATTTACATGTGGCGCAGCTCGGCTAGAGGCAATTTATGTGCGGCGCAGCTCGGCTAGAGGCAATTTATGTGCGGCGCAGCTCGGCTAGAGGCAATTTATGTGCGGCGCAGCTCGGCTAGTTTCAAATTTTGAAGCCATGAGAACACAACTCATGAATTTGATAGTCTGTCACTACTCAGTCGGAAAAAGTTAGAGTCAACTTGGGTTTTGGAGGTATGATTGTTAACAACTAAGTCTGCACCATCTTGATAGCTGAGTCTGATAATTGGGTCCTAGGCCTGACTTTGAGGTTAGAGCATCACTCACTGGCCTGATCACTGAAAGGTGACCTTTTTAATGTTATCACTATCAGATATTCTCAACATAGAGCCACCTTAGAAAAGATATATGCAGAGGAGAGGAGTCTGTCAGGTGAACTGTCACCAACCAATCTATCTTACCAAGGAGTCGGACCAGCAGGGACTAGCTAGGAGCACTCCTAGATCTTTCACTACAGACAGTTCCTGGACCAATCTGTAGAATCTATGTATGTATGTATTTATTTTTTGTCATTGAATCACTCATTGTTACACTGAATGGGAGTCAAGGAATTGGTGGAATGTTGATGATGATGCAGCAGCACCCTCACTGGCAGACTACTATCTTATCTATATATGACCCCATGGTCCTACTCCAAAACCTCTGGGTATGTAGCAATGTTTGACTTTCATATTACATTCAATTCTTTCATTCAATGACCTCTTAGTTCAATCTCTAACCCAAGAATATGAACTTTTTTCACAGTTGAGCACCTCATTTGGTTTCTGCATTAATTGATCCTATTAATTATAATTTTCCCTTTCAGAACGGTTGAAGACAAGGTGATGACCACAAAATTAAAACCAGCCTATGGCCCAGTGGTCTAACATAATATTGTTGGAAATAAATTCATCTGGATGATCAATATGCCGACACGCAACTTGCCAATCAACTATGAGATACGAGTCCGCAATGTAGTGCCACAAAGAAGCCCAGATGACCTCTTTACAGAAGTCTAACTCCTCGGTCTTAATATCTATTGATTTTTTTGATTGCTTGTGGGTTAGGTTTTCAGTTTAGGACCTCAAGCAGTCAAGCACATTTGAATTGTAAATGCCCAAAGTGCCACTGATAAGCTGATTCAAATCAATCGTGAGTTCTAATAGACAAAAAATACATCGGTGAACTGACTTGACAACTGTAATCTTTAAGTGGGTACCAAATTATTATCAAAGTTTTCTCTCTGGTCGGATTTTAATTTTTTCTTCTTACATACCATGCTTGTTTGTTGTTGAGCTGACATAACTGGCTCCTTTATTTCTTTTTTCGTTATTTGTTTTGTGTAACGTAATTTAAGCACAATAATAATTATACTATGCCTAAGAAAGTTCACTTGACGCATTTTTGTGACAGCTGTATTACCATCTATATTCATGCAGGGATGATATGACTTGGCTGTTTAGTCTACAGAATAATGCATAGATAGATGAGAATTTTGTCAAGAGTGACTGAAAGTTCTTTGAATAAAAAACAGCTTAGGTGCCCTACTTAGGTCTCGTTCCCAAATCACTCTCTCATAGATAAAACTATACCTATGCATTCTGAGTAAACGATTTGTGCACGAATTGTCTAATTGAGCTAAATGACCAGACTACCCTGGGAGGAGGATTGATTTTAGTTGAGAGGACAACTCATATGTCTGATACAATCATACCAGGGAGTTCTTTTGTTCACCCAAGGACTTACTATCACTCTCCAAAGTTGGAGTAAGGATATGCGTTTGGTTTGACCCAAAAAAGTTGGATCAATGTGACTACAAGCCAGAATACCTGTGGCCGTTATACATATTATATTCAATGTACCTAAAAATAAAAATGATCAGCACAAAACACTGTGAATCATTTGATCTGGTTATTATTGATAGATTTAAGCAGAGTATAGCAGGGTGCGAGGACTGCCTTACGCAATGAACCTTCATCTCAGTTCTCTGGGGCCTGCACCCAGTGACCAAGCACCCTGATGAAGTTTGTTCATCTAATTGATACCGCAAAACTCCCTAGGTATCACTATCAACAGCATTGGATACTAACTGAAGTTGCATGCTTGACATTGATTTATCATCTACAACTTACGGTTAGATGTTGCAAGACTAGGAGATGAGCTGTGCTACGGCATTATTATTGTGAATAAATTCTCATGGATCTCTAGATGTTCATTGGAAAATACTTTTACTTGGCGAAGTCTCAGCATCTTAAATCTGTCTTACCAAGGAGTTCCCTCAAACTCCTTTGTCTTACCAATGCAATCCTGATACATGTTGAGGTTTATATGGGATCAAAGATTAAGTCGGTCTAGTGATGATTGCATATGATTCCTATGGCTTTTCTCTGGTTAATCTCTAAAATGCTCCTTCATAATCATACAGGCTGTAAAATAAAACATGTAAACATACAAAAATGTTATTTGGACAGATTACTGACACATCAATCACAGTCAAACTTTAAACAAAGCAACTTGATGAGCTCTAAAGCCCTCTCTACGCTTGCAGTATATGCCCTACATCTAGCAGACATGACTATACACCTTACACTGTATACACGAGTTACTCCAAAGCCTGGGTTGGTCTCTGGCAACGTCTGTCCCCTCCCCCCCCTGGTTGGGTTTCAAACAACAAAAAACCCAAAAGGGCAGTCAAATACTCACTGCCATTGACCCAGATGTTGGAGTAGGCCGGTGACCATTACTCACTCAGTAGCGGCCTGTAGTACTAGTACTAGGTAGCCTGTGAGTGTGAGTAGTCACTCTTGATTGATACATATTTCATCAACATCATTACCAACTATCAAAACATTGGGCAGCTAATTGCTTTGTTTGTGCACCCACACAATAGAGCCCAAACTAACCAAAATAAGAAAATGCAATGATGTGAGTGGTAGAAGCAAGGAGCAACCAGGGAAGCTGATACTCCTTGGACTTGGTAGAAGAGAGAAGTAGGTAGTACAAGTAGCCCTATTTAAATGATCAACACATCCAATTCAATCATTCCTTCACATGATGACAATGATATAACTTTCATACCTTATTGTGGAGAATACTATACTATACTTACAGCCATATCATCGGTAGGGAAAGTCAAGCAACTTCTCAAACACTGACTGTGACTCCCTGCTGTGACTGCCACTCCTAGTTCAACTTATGTAAAATAGTCCTCTTGCTTTTTCAGCTAGATGTTGAACAATAGAGCTGTGATAAATTCCCGCTCCTTTATCAGTTCCGACAGATGAGCAAGTTTTTACAAGTCTATCAATATTGGGAATCATGTGCTCTTGGTAACAATTTTTGAAACTAGCCGAGCTGCGCCATCTGAAATTATTTTCTCCCCTAGCGCAGCTCATCTGCCGTACTGCCGTAGCTGTGCTGTATGTGATATATCGTAACCTGTGTTGTGTAGTAGCAAGTCGTGCTTTGCTTGATAGACTAGATATTATCAGTGACAATTAAAGACTGTAAATAGTAAAAAACTAACAGAATTACACCCGTTTTACTGACTAAGTAAGCTGCCTGAAGCGATATGGATTTGAATATTCACAGCACTGTCCCAGCACAGTACAATCACATATACTTGATGAGTACACACGAACTGGCTGTCATGCAGTGGAAGTGATTGGACTGGCGTGTTAAACATAACGTTGATAGTATTACTGAAAAACCCGAGTCACTGTTCAGCCGAGATGATTGATCCTAAGTATTGAAGGAAATAAGATACCAATGGTTACATTTAAATCCTACCCAAAGATCGATGCATGTTATAGTCAGGCAGTTCTTATGATACAGTTTTGTCAGATTTGCATGGTAAAAAAATTCAGTGCTCTCCTATCTGACACAACTTTATCATAAGTAACTGCCTGACCATAACATGCTTTGGTCTTTGGGTAGTCTTTAATGTATACCATATCATGACTCACCGAGTCGGTGTTTGATTCTTGTCGGCTCGTTTTCTCATACTATGATTGTCTGATTCTCCGTCATCGTTTACATTCCACAGCTGGTCAGCTCCTATCCTGGCTGCTGCTTCTGATAACTCAGCATCAAACTCATCAGAATCTACAGTTCTACTCTCACCTGAAGGGACGTACGACTCTACACCCCTCTCTATCGCTGTACAACAGAAACAAGGCTAACAACTTTATTGAACTGTTCACAGGCCGCAGCTAATTGTCACATCAATGTTTTGTTGTAGAGTCATACCAACAAGGGAGGTATTGGCTGATTTAGCGTCTTTGTTGGCTGTTACATGATAAATATTATCATGTAACGGCCAACAAAGACATGATAACCATCACATCGCCATAAATATGACAGGAATTCACTTCCACCAATACTTTTTACCAACAGGAAATACCTGTAGCTATTTATCGCGTATTTTTCTATGAAAGGAGATGTTACTGCTTTGATAAGAAAGAAAAGTCATTAAAATGCTCAGAGCTCAGAGAGTGGGCAACTCGCACATTTAATTAGCACAATGAGGAATTTTGTGGAACTCTTGGGAGTTCCTGCTGCTGTGGCTATTTAAAAAAAACAGTATTTCTGTTAGTATATATAACCCAGATCTATTGTTTTATAGTAGTATAGTCTCTTAGAATGCTAAATAAGTGGTCTAACAACAGACTAATAACAACATGATAGTTAGTGAATATTCAAGTGTATACCTTGATACACGTTGACACAGACCCCACAAAATGAGCATTCAGCACCCCACCTGGTGATACTACACGCCCTCTCTCAAACAATCTCTGCTCAAATACGTCCCTAACACCTAATTTTCGGATTTTTCAAGTCTTATACATCTGGAGGACAAAGTTTCAAATCACTGTGACCAACATTTGAGGAATAATGATCTGAAGTAGAAGTGCTGGCTCAATTGGTAAGAAAACTTTTTATTCAGAAACCTTAACTCAGCGAGATGCTACAGTCGAGCTAACATTACCACAATTACTGTACTAAGCCGATCATTGAGTGTGTCTGTTGTTGTTTTCTCCTCATGAAACACTTATATTGCGTCTTGTAACTCCCTCCCTATTCAATTGAAGGACATTAACAGGGGGAGGGAGGTGTTGAGTATTTCATAAGGAGAAAACAACAGCATACACACTCAATTTCCAGCTTAAAGAATAGTCAATGTCATAATGTTAGCTCCGCCATTACGTAATCCTGAAATTGGGATCCCCGAAGAGCAAAGTTTTTGAACCAACAAGTCAGCACTTCTGTTTCAGGACATTACTTCTCTCAAAATAATCAGAGATTTGAAACTGGGACCTATAAATGTAAAAAGACATAGATAAACAATATATATTAGGTCAGAGCACCCTCTATAATACCCACATCATTGAAGTGTCTCCTGTATTGGTTGATATCTAAAGGACATATTTTTACTCAAGTGGCAGCAGGTGAGATTTTGTACAATTCTGTTTGATCAACAAATCCAAGACGTTTTATGTATACTTGTGATCTTATAACTTGTAGACCCCTAATGATATAGTCATCTTGTCTTGTGGATCTAAGAATATTATTAATATTATTCTTAGATCCACAAGACAAGATGATTATATCATAAGAGATCTACTGTTAGGGTTACCAAGTGCTCAGATTATCTTTGTCACTTTATTAGCCCTTCTATATTAAACCACTGCTGACACTGCTGGGCTTTGCCCAGCAGAGCCACCAGTCAAAAATTTGAATAGAGAGTTGTGGCATCAAAACATCTAGCCAGAAGCTTTGAGTGGAGATATACGAGCGCTCATAATGTAGGGAGTATCTTCTTCCCAAGCCATCCACCATTAGAGATGACAAATTTTTTGTTGTTGACCAATCAGGCGGTTTTAAAATCTAGCTGAGATCCAACACTAATAAAAATGTTGGATCTCAGCTAGATTTTAAAGGCAATCATTAGCTAAACTAAACTCTAGCTAACATTCCCCCCTCCCTCCCTCCCTCCCTCCATTTGTTGATTCTCTACACATGCTCCAAGCTCACAACCTGCTGTGTTTAACTGTTCCATATTTTAAGGCTAATGGACAAGGGATGGACTGAGAGACTAATGGATTCCAGATTTGGAATCTCCATGCCTCATTACTTTACTGTGCTGCTATCCATTGTTGAGATATAGGTAGCGATGCCTGGTGCATGTAAAAACGCAATGTAATGAAGCGTAGAGATTCTACGTCTGGCATCCATGAGTCTCTCAACCCATTCCTTGTCCATTAGCCTTGGTCATTTAAGCCAAAAAAAATTGAATATATAATTGATTCCTATTCGCAAATCTGCGCTGATAAAATGATAAAATCTCTCCCTACACACTCACCTTGAGTATATGTACAAATTTGATGAAGTATTTCTCTCTGATTGCCTGATCGTCTGGTTTGAGTATTACATTCCTACACCACCATGACATCTTATTAAAGTGCTCCGTAAACTGTACCAGATTGGGGCACCTGTAGAGAGCAAGTAAACACAACTTTACTGATGACTGATACTCGGTACACAGCTGACTGAGTGTAGGTCACTTTGTACAGGCCATAATTTTTTAATTGTAGTCAGATAATTGATCTACTGCTAGCCTGCCTGCTTGAAAAGATTCTATGAAAGCCATCTCCAAATGGACAGACAATCATGATTTGATATCACCTGGGGTCTCTGCCTATTGCTGCCTGTTGAAGGCACTACATTGACGGTTGATGGTGGGGTGGGGGTGGAAAAGTCAACGATGCCCTGTTTGAAACGCTTAAAACCGCTTCCATCTCTCTTTGGCCTCACTGAACTACATAAAGCTCAGAGATGACACCTCGATATATGAACTGTCAACTAATGGGCATATTATTTTCAGATAAAGATAGTTGAAATCAGAATTCGGAATCAAGGAACTTAGTAATGACCAGAGTATGACCTACCATTCTGAGAGTGAAGTCTCAATTAGTATTAATATTTTAGATAGACAGAACTCAATGAGCACAAATTTAACTGACTAGCAGCAACACCTGTGACTTGCGAATATAATCTACACCTTACTGTACAATCTATCATATTGAGTCCACCTGTACCACAGGCTAGGTCAAATGGAGCACTGCTCGGGTCTTGTAATCAGACGGTGTAACTGATCAAAACCTCCTCAGTTACCATCAGAAGCTCACCAAAGATGGGTTCATTAAATATATCTATGCTTAGTATTTATACCCCATAAGATATGTCAAAGTGTCCTAGTAGAGTGTTGTATATGTATAGGTTTTTTTCCCGAAAACAACGTGGCACCAGAAGGATTGGAGGGTAGACCACCCCGCCCAGTAGTTTTGTTGCTCATTGGTCCTTAGTCTAATATAAGTGAGTGTATAACTTACTTTTCTTCGTTCTGTTCTCTAGACCAGGTGAGAAGCTCAGGTAATTCTAACCTCTGATAGAAGTCTGTCTCTATAAGTGTGAGATGCTCAGCAATCTCGTGTGACTTGAAATCCACCAGCGTTAAAACTCGCCTGGGAAATACAAACAGAACATGTGTTATAGTGCTTGTGAGAGAATCAGATCTTTGGTAGCATGCTGAGTTCTTAGACTAATATTTGTAATAGTGCTCTAGGCTCATAAACAGCCTGCAGCTCAGTTTCTAGTGATTTTCACAGTTGAGATGTGAAGGTACTAAAAAGGTACTACAGAGAAACTCTTTTCATGATAGCATTTACAGTAGTATTATTCATTCACAATCACGCTAGGTCATGGTGAATGCTGAAACCTTTGCGGATGGATCAGATGCAAATCGATATTCTCGGGAGCTCATTATATTGACCTAGTTTTTCTGCAGGTAATTATGTGTCTGGCACTTCGGATAGGGGCTTAGAGTATATATTAATTTGAGAGAAAATGAACTGCAGAAAAAAACATACTGATCTTTGATCCGGTAGCATTAGCCTTATTCACTCGGCCACTGGTTTGGTTTTTTGTGGTGTTCGCGTGAACAAGGCTAGGTAGCATCAATTGCTTATTACAAGATCGATTCCGGGAGTGATTAAAATCACATGAATCGTTGACAATTTGCGCCAGTCATGTGCTATCAAGCATTGACTGAATATTTGAGCACAGCACGATTATGAATTTCCTAGAGGGGGTAAAGAATTCGCGAGAGAAAAGGTTCTTCATTACCAAGAAGCTTGAAGTAGCATAATTCAAGGCTGGCTAAAACTATATATATTAAAAAGATTGAGTAAAACTCCAACCTAAATTAGCCAGAACCTAGTGCCTTTACATTAAGTCGGCATAGGTAGAATGAAAGGGGCTGACTTAATTCAGCTCCTTTCATTCTTCCTAGTCAGCTAAACCTGAAGCTGAACTTAACTCAGCTGATATTTACTCCTCATGCGTATATCAGTCTACTTTTACTTACGATGGAGATTTGGGGCCGGACGACGGAGCTACAATCTGCAGTTCCTGGACAGGCCTCTGATTTGGGTCACATTTCTCAAGCACTTTACTTCTCATGATCTTAGCGAGCGTCAGTTCTCCCTCCCTTACCAACTCTGTGACTAGCTTCAATAATCTCAGGCTAATAGCCTCTTTCAGTTCGCTGGATCTGTATAATGGTAGATGACATAAATAGCGTTGTGTGAAATTAGCATTGAAGTTATTTCCGATCTTTGTTTTTCAGAGAAATCTTGCTCAGGATGATGTCAAATGATCTGACACCGACCTAGCCTTGTCACACAGCTACTTTTTTGTACCACGTGACAAGCTACCACCAACCCTTCATTGTCATCTATATCTGATTCTGCAGCCAATTTATGCCTCTTGTAAATCCATTGTGGTGTCTCAAATTTACTAAGTACATATCGAGACTAAAGACTGGTTCACATTGTCCCAGATAGCGTTGGGATGGCATCTGGGATGCTGATCCCAAATGGTCCCAGAAAGAGTATGTCTTTTGTTTACGTTGCAAAGCTGATAGTCCCAGATCATCCCAATGTTGTATTCACATAGTACCAAGATGAGAAATGCGTCTGTGTCATTAACGGGAAAGTTCCTAAGCGTCAAACTTTTCCGTTGCTGACCCAGACTCATTTCGATCGTGTCTTAATTATATTCACATAGTCTGGGTTGGCTGCAATGGACAATGTGAACTAGGCTTTAGAGCCTGCTCAACTACAGGCAAATGCTACTTTAACTTCGGTTTTAGGCACCGCAATGACTAAATAAGGAATCAACGTTCTAATCAACTTTTACGAGAGAAGAGATTAATGAAATGATGAGACTTACGTCAGCTCATCCAGAACTCTGACGAGGAGGGAGAAGGCGTTTCTAGACAATCTCTTCTTAGAGACATCTTTAGAGTGAGCAAACTTGTTATATCTGTATAGCAGTTTATCTATGAGATCTTCTGGTGTGATGAATGTCCTGTAGGTCGTCAGAAAAGCCTCCTGATACATGAAATCTAAAATAGAGACAGCAGGTAAAATATATATCAGGGCAACTATATTGTCATTTCCTGCTTGGCTGGTTTTATTTTAGGTCTAATTATGAGGTAATTTTGGGCATATGGACTTGAAGGTAAGGTCAATTATGTTAGCATGTATTGTAGTTCTGTTCAGCCCAAATCAGTAACCAACAGGTCCTCAGGTTCAAGAGTTAAATTCAAAATCTAAAAAAGGCGCAAATTGAGTCATGTATGGAACAAATTGTGGTAAATGCCGATAAAAGCAATTTTCCTCTACAAATTTGTGGCTTTCTATGATATAAGTAAAAAGAATCATTTTTATATAGGTCAAGTCTTAAATAAAGGCTAGCCTATGTTTGGAGACTGAAATAGTGTAAGCAAAGATTGTAACATTGAACTCCCAAGCCTCCTCAAAGATACCAGTGAAGTCCTTACATAAATATTCTATTTGTGATCATAAGTTTACCCATAAGCGCAATGAATAGAAGAAACCTAATGTATATCTACGAAGCCCAGTGGGGTGTAAAACTAAACCAGACAATTATTGCTGCCCATATAGTAATCAATTCATACTTTGGCAGCTTATTGTTCCAACTTAGAAAGACAGGATCTATGATTTTCAATAAGATTAGTCCTAATAGATTAGATGATTAATGTAAATTAATCGCAAATAGTAAGGCTTTTCCCAACAAACAATTAAATTTCCCATAAAGTTAGCTTTGCAAATAAATTTGCTTCTTGGGAACACGTAAATAAAACGGGTAAAATACAAAAGTAAGAGGATCTGAGTTAACCCAGAACTAAATAAAGACATAAATATACTAGCAGCGCTGACGCATTAAAGATTAGCTGAGCAGAGCCAGATCACCATGTCTCAGACAGATCACCATGCCTCAGACAAATATCAACTAACCTCGCAGGAAACCAAGAGAAATACTACCTAACTTGATCATGGTGAAGTGAGATTGATCAGATTTTATACTGAAATGCAATATTTGAGCTTTCCCCTCCCTCTCTCTCACCAAATGTGAACCCAATTAAATAAGGAGGCTTCATTCCGAAGCTGACCTGTTTGATAACTTTAGAGTCAAGGACAATCTCAGAATCCCGCATGAGAACGGGAGGGTTTTTGATGGATATTTTTGCATTCGGATTGCTCAAGCGCCATCTTAACATTTCTAATCAGTTGGCATATCCAGTTATCATAGCCTGGTCACGCTGCTACTTTTTGGGTTTAGGGAAACCAAAAATGTAGGGGTTGTAGCGGCTTTAGCTATTTTACAAGTGGTTATAAGTGAAGTGTGTATTATTACTTCTAAATCAACAAATCAACTCAAGTGTAGTGAAAAGGAAGGTCAGATTACAATGGCTGTCAAAACATTGAGAAAGCTGTGCAGCATGTTATTGAAGAGAGGCTATTCGAACAATATTCCCATAATGCAATTCATCACATTCTGGGCCTATCGACAACTACTCGCCTTTGCTGAGCATGCAAAAGGAGACTCACTGCAAATTAACATGCCAGAGCTAAACGGACTGAACAGATGCTCAAGGACAGATTCTGAGCAGAAATGTTTGCAAGATGAGCAGCACATTGGTGCGCAACCAAAACGTCAATCAGCAGAAATAAATCACGAGGGATCAACGCAGCACTGCATTCGTAAGTGAGAAAAATTTCACATTCAGTGATGGGATAGCTGCTAGGAGTTAATAGGATACCAAAACGAACATATCAAATTCTTCATATTAATATCTGGGCTGGTTTGTCTTGTGAAGCTTGTTCTGGTGAAATAATTTGTAAAAAACAAAAATTTAATAGGATAGACTAAACAAGGTAAAGCCTTGGACCACATAAAGTAGTTTCACTACATGTGCCGCCTCAGCTCCCATCAAACAACAAGTTTAGGTCAAACCTCTCAAAATACAAATTCTATAGACCTCACCCTATGGGCGTTCAACGCCAAGAAAAATAACATTTAAGTGCAACTGACCCAAGATTTGCCCTCTAAATTCAGCCACATCATAGAAAAGAAACCCTGTTATAAGTAATACCAATATCCCACTATATATGTGAATGTGTTAGATTTTTGCCTGAGCGCCCTGTCTGCTTCAATAAGGGATTGATTGAAATCACTTGGGCACACAGGCTAGTTAGATATAGAAACATGATCTAAATGGCGTAAAATGCGTAATTGAGTCCAACACACTCTGCTTTTCTCAGGGATGGTAGAATTCACAATGATGAAAAAGAAGAAGGCTGGATCTCGGCTGAAAGCAGGGCAGAATGTAGAATTACCTGAATCTGCGTGGACGTTTACCAGTGACATTAAACTGTCGGCTGGCCCTAAATCTGCACACAAAACACAGCTAAAGTTAGAGGATGAATTATACACAAAGTAAGCTTTCATGTTTATACCCCTCTAAATCTAATACCCACACATTTAGTATTTACTAAGACATGGACTCGGACCTGGTACATTTATGGTTCTATAACCGGAAACACAGTAGCGTGATAAGCTAGTTATTGGCGGCAGCGGACGCTGTATGATGCTCATGACATATGAGTTTATACATGGATGAATGGTCTGTCTGTCTACAGAGAAGGCTTTTCGACTCAAAAAAAAAATGTGAAAAACGCCCATTCATAGAACATCCCTATGTAAACTCACATATGCCTACCGCAGGAAAATTGAGCGCCCGTTTTAAGCAGCGAGTTGGCTGGTAGCAGAAAATAATATTAACAGTACTATCAGTAAAAAAAACGCTGAAATCTAGCAGCGGGTCTATCATTATAGCAACTTAAACTGCAATGCGATGACATAAAGTTACGTTTGCCACCAGCTCAAATGCCAATTAAATGAGATGAGATATAATTGTTTATCATACCGTGTTTTCCTACGTGTGTAGCGTACACTACGAAGGCGTCTACACTACCACCCTTCAGCCCTGACATGATCTTTGACGAGCCACCCTAAAAGCAAAACATTGGTAAGTGAATGAAATATTCAGGCATCGATACGAGCATCCGCAACTTACATCCAAATATTACACTAGAGGAGTTATGTATTTGCATGAGGAGAAGCTAGCCATTTCATATACTATCAAACTACCTGACATTCAACCTTAGCTAACATTTACTCACCCACTTGGCTTCATATAGACTCCCACCTCAGGCAGCAAAAACAGAGTGCTAGCTAACATTAAGTAACCCCTAAAGCAGCTAAATTAAACTCTTGCTAACATTACTCATCTAGGGTCATTGTAAATTCAGCAATACAAACAGTTGCATAAGGGAAGGCAACTCCCATCCGTCAAATTAACAAAAATTAAGAAGCTAACATCCCATTTATACATGAGGACAACAGTTTGTAATACAAGGACGCCACTTCGCACATATTTTTACAAGATTACCTATTATCTACCCTAGGAGAATAAATATCAGCTGGATTCCAGTTTAGACTGTTTAGGGGTGACTTAATGTTAGCTACTGCCAATTAAGGCTAGCTAAAGTGGATGTGTAAATGTTAGCTGGCAATAATATTCACTATTCAAAGAATAAAAGCGAGTTTTTTCCTCCCTCTAATACCTTACTTATAGCATCTAGCATCTTGCACCCCTAAATGTAGTACTGACCTTACGATGATGGTGATTGGTTGTTTCAGCAGTGTTGGAGGAGGCGGTACTTGCCTGACGATGATGGTGATTGGTTGGTTCAGCGGCGCTGGAGGAGGCGGTACTCACCTTACGAAGATGGTGATTGGTTGGTTTAGCAGCGCTGGAGGAGGCGGTACTTGCCTGACGATGATGGTGATTGGTTGGTTTAGCAGCGCTGGAGGAGGCGGTACTTACCTTACGATGATGGTGATTGGTTGTTTTAGCAGCGCTGGAGGAGGCGGTAGTATTAGATGAGATACTACCGACAGCAGTGTCACTGGATGTGCTACTACCTTCACTTTCTCTGACTAAAATAGAGATATTAGGTAAAGGTCAATGTTTACTGATAACTAACTATACTGCTATTATTCACAGGTGCTACGTTATTCACAACCACTATATGCTACCTTATTCACAGAAGAATGAGGTGGCTCACTTGGTTGGAGCACCGGTCCTTTAGCATACAAATGTTGGGGTTTGGTTGCACCAAGGTGTTCTCCAAAGAGAGACCAACCTGGCGCGGATATTACGCCTCAGCCCCTTTTTTAAACAAGTTACTATATTACAGACTTTGTATAGATCTAAAGTGACCTATGACTAAAATGGAGAGATCAATTCATGGTTTCTGTTTACTGAGAACCAAGTTTACAGCTAACATGTATGATATTTTACTATAATATTGTCTTAATTGAAGTAGGATACATCTCTGAAGGGCCATCATACACATTAAAAATGTACTGCTTGATAGACTGACTAGCTACATAGAACGCTAATATATATATACATATATACATATATACATATATATATATGTCATGTAAAACTGTCGACGGGATTGAACTCCGATAGTTGTGTCTCAGTGCCAAACATATGCATGTATGATTCAACTGTGAAAATATGAGAAATCAGTGATGGTTAAAACAAAGTATAGCATTCGGAATAATGTTAACTTAACCTATCCAAGTTCCTAATCATGTGTAGTCAATATATCATCTCCCCCCCCACCCCTACAGGTAGAGGGCGGGGTAAGATAGCGGATTGTCGCTAACTAACTACTGTATGGCGCCTGTGAACAGAAACTAACAAATCACTCTTAGATAATGTCAATCAGGTACGCCTTGCTCAAAGTTGCAAACCAAAATACCCTGAGCCACAATAGATTGACAATAAATAGCATACACATAAAATAGCATAAAAACTTATTTTTGTAGATAATTTACTTAAGTTATACCAAGTTTAGAGATAGTTGGTTTCTTTTTGTGCGCCATGTCGCATCTGCTCACAAGTTTATGACTAGTGCACTTTGTTACATCTCCAAACTCGAAGTGTCAAGAATACAACGCAAACAATACATTATTATCTTAATACCAGGACAATTACAAGTGATATTATCCGACCTAACCAATCATGACTTGTGTAACAAACTCTGAACCAATCAGAACTCAGTTCAAAATGCTCAAAACAATATATTGTGGTGGGGAAACTATCCAAATATTATATCGCCTTTATCTAACCGGGATAGATCAATTAGAATATCCCAAAACAAAAAACAACCAACCAGTGATCTTGATTACAGAAATAAACCTAGAATAAAATATCAGCCAGTTGATTGTAACCCTGTCTCCCAGCGCATAACCAACATGCACGACATGAATAATTGATGCCTATGAGCTCTTGGTCATCCCCGTGACTGTATACCTTTATAGACGTTGACACAGACCCCACAAAATGAGCATTCAGCACCCCACCTGGTGATACTGCACGCCCTCTCTCAAACAATCTTTGCTCAAATACGTCCCTGACACCTAATTTTTGGATTCTTCAAGTCTTTTACATCTGGAGGACCAAGTTTCAAATCACTGTGACCAACATTTGAGGAATAATGATCTGAAGTAGAAGTGCTGGCTCAATTGGTAAGAAAACTTTTTATTCACAAACCTTAACTTAGCAAGACGCTACAGTCGAGCTAACATTACCGCAATTACTGTACTAAGCCGACCATTGAGTGTGTCTGTTGTTGTTTTGTCCTCATGAAACACTTATATTGCATCTTGTAACTCCCTCCCTATTCAATTTTAGGAGATTAACAGGGGGAGGGAGGTGTTGAGTATTTCATAAGGAGAAAACAACAGCAGACAAACTCAATTTCCAGCTTAAAATATAGTCAATATCATAATGTTAGCTCCGCCATTACGTAATCCTGAAATTGGGATCCCCGAAGAGCAAAGTTTTTGAGCCAACAAGCCAGCACTTCTGTTTCAGGACATTACTTCTCTCAAAATAATCACAGAGATTTGAAACTGGGACCTATATATTTGTAAAAAGACATAGATAAACAATATATATTAGGTTAGAGCACCCTCTATAATACCCACATCATTGTAGTGTCTCCTGTATTGGTTGATATCTAAAGGATATAGTTTTACTCAAGTGGCAGCAGGTGAGATTTTGTACAATTCTGTTTGATCAACAAATCCAAGACATTTTATGTATACTTGTGATCTTATAACTTGTAGATCCCTAATGATATAATCATCTTGTCTTGTGGATCTAAGAATATTATTAATATTATTCTTAGATCCACAAGACGATTATATCATTAGAGATCTACTGTTAGGGTTACCAAGTGCTCAGATTATCTTTGTCACTTTATTAGCCCTGATTTTTAAACTTGTTACTGAAAATATTTATAATTTCTCTTCCTGCTAGTAGCTTTTGTTTGGAATAATTTGAGCACAGCAGGCTAACTTACTGGCTATAGCTCGCCCTCGTAGATTTCCACTGGACTGTATCTTACTAGACAATGAGTCTTCTACCAGAACATCAGACAAAATATTCCTTCTCTTTCTGACCTGAGTCACTGCTAATAACGTCAGGATAATAATAACAGTTGAAGTAACGATTTATACATTTAGTGTTGAATCTAAATTAAATAGATTACTCAGGTTTTACATCTCGTACATATCATGATGTCATTTATAGCGGAGGACAGCAAAAGACTGGCTGTTTTTAACAAAACATCATATTAAATAAAAAAGATTCAATTAGCCCCACTTTGGAGTTGCCTCCCCTCTACACGACACACTGGATACGGGTGAGCTTTGCGTGCATTTCTCATTGTACAAATGTAGTGTTTGATACCAATCTTCGTTAAACATACCGCCATCTTCTAGCAG
Source organism: Membranipora membranacea (assembly GCA_914767715.1). Classification (NCBI taxonomy): domain Eukaryota; kingdom Metazoa; phylum Bryozoa; class Gymnolaemata; order Cheilostomatida; family Membraniporidae; genus Membranipora; species Membranipora membranacea. Next base: position 21,981,446 of record OU612072.1, read on the forward strand.
CTTGAACTTGAAAAGTCGAAACAAATCAAGACTAAATTCAGCTGAATCAAAAATTTAGAAGCAAAACTTATAAGGTTACTAGAGAGATATTTAGACTATACACATGCTATACCTGCATGCTGCCGCCTGTGAGTAGATATTGATGCCGAGCCATTTATTTGGAGTTTTCTCTTCTTACCGCTAATGTAAACTCTGTCATCACTCAGCTCCGAGTCTGCATCATCTGAGTCGTCTCCTCCTAACCTGACTCTCTCTCTGAATGTGTGAAGTTGTAAATTGAATCAGCACCAGCCAATATGATGAATGATATATTAATTATGACAACTGAAAAAGCCTGGCTTCTGATAGCACTGGTAGAGATAAGATATGATATTAATAAACGGTAGCTATCATAAGAGTCAAGGCTTTTGAAAACAATTTAACCTAACAGTATTTTTGGTATGATATTGACAAGCCAGCGTTGAGTTGCTGAACGCGCAACATCAGTGGCTCGTATATCAGCAAGCCGACACACTAAACTGTGTCAAAACAACACTGCTTCAAACTCAGATTACTCAGATTCTCATAAACCTGATAATAGGGTGGTTGCTTACAATATCGCTCAAAGATAGCAAATCGAGGCCTTAATCCCAAAATTGTCACCGAACAGGCCCATAATTTGCTTAATCTGATTGCCAACAGTATGGAATCAAAACACTCCCTGTTGTTGACACTAAACTTCTGCAAATAATTTGCCCATCAGGTGACAATCCTGAGAATGAAGCTTCTATTAGTCATCGATACAGAATTCAATGTGTGAACATTTCCCTGACTGGCAGCAGTAGGTTAAACTTTAATGTGACCTGATGACATCATAAGCACACGCTGATGACTGAATCTTACCCACACTGGTCACGTGATATACTATTGCATGTATATCTCTGATCGATAGAGAGTGAATTAATTTCTTTTAGCAGGAATACCATCACAAGGAATTTGGTGTGACCACCCAACTCCTTGGACCACCCATGCTCAATTTTATTAACTAGGGGTGGGTACATGTTATGTACTCATATTAAGTTGACTCTAACGATCAGAGATACACATGATAATAGCGTAGTCTCAATGTCAGTGTGAATCTTATCTTCCCTTATACTAACCTTGAGGTGCTCTGTAGCTCATAGCCGGATTATTCGGCTGAGGTAACTGATCTGGAGCGACGTAAGAACTCTTTGAACTGCCGCCATCATCACTAGCTTTGATCTGTCCGACTTCCTCGTCACCAGAATCATTTATCTCTCCTTCCTCTACTTCTCCGTCCTCCATTGTTTATATGTAAGGGGATCATTGCAAGCAACTCTCCTAAAACAATATTATCACAATGTTGGCTATCAGGTATTGCGTTTTACGTTTAGGCCTACGCTATGCGTTGACATTTTTTTTATGGTCTTATCTTATTATGGTAGACAAGTTATAACAGTAGACATGATTGCAACTCCCAGCTACAGAGAGGATGTTCAGAACAGAATATATTTTCATTTCAGAATCAGCCAAGTTCGTCGTCTGCAACTCCTCCCTCCTAGATGGCCCTAGATCTTTAACATGATTCTTTCTATTTTAAAATAGTCTATTAATTAAAATTATGAATGAAGCATGAATTGAATAGCCTAAGCCTAGAACATGGCCCCAAGAAACAACAATTTCAAAAGATTGCTATTAAAAGTAAGCTTCTTAATGCCTACTGTGAATCTATATAAGTGGTCACTGCTTGCTTAGATAATCATTGTTTGTTTTGTAAAATCTGCTACATACAACAACGAATTCACAGAAATCCTCCAGCTAGGGCTAGGCTAGTAGGGAAAGCTACTTATCTCAGATCCACCACAATGTCAACCATAACTGTGCCACACATATAAATATTTCACTACAATCACCTCACCTCAAGACTGCAGACTGTAGATAGCTCAATTTGGCTAGTTCTGCAGACAGTGCATGTATTTTTTCTTCACTCCTCACTTATGCATTGTCCAGCTTTGACTTTTCTTTTTCAATTGCAACACTCTTAGGATAGGAGATAAAAAAAAAACCTCACTTTTTGTAACACATGATTTGATTGGCTGCATTATGATATGGAGTATTGGTATAAGCAGAGCTAATATATCTAAGCTTTGGTATAAGTATTCTTGGAGAGAAAAAGTTTGTAGGGCACTCAGGATTACTTTATTATCACATCATTTGTGGTGTCTTTGACATTTGGAATCTACTGCTTTAAAGATGGTATGTGCTAGCAATTGCAATTTGATATAGCCCAATATAGAACCAGGCCTATGGAATTTATGCCTGATAGTCATGAGAATGAAATGGTCATGAAGAAATGTATGAATGAATGAAGCAGTTTTTTTTATTTGTACTTGCTAACTAATAACATCTTAATTAATTTATAAATAGATTTGCTCCCTGCAAATTTGTATAATAATCTTGTAGGGCAGTATGAATGGTTATTTGTATAATTCTGCCCTACCCATGTTAGGGTACTTGTAGTCATGGTGTCACTCAGCAGGTAGCCACACAATGACTGATTTAACTGTGTGTGTGCATGATTTTCTATTCAACCAAACTTTACCTAAGCTAAGCGCTGACTAACTGACTTGAGTGAGTAGCATGATCACAGACAGTAACCCTACTCTCAGTACAGACTAGCTAAATAATAGCTCTCAATATTGATTGGCTCCTGTGAGCTTGTAAGCATTTATATTGTCGAGGCGTCTTGCATCGATCATACACTTTGCGCATGAGCACCCAATCAATTCAGGGCGCTAATCTTTGCACCTTAGCACTCGGATTTATCCATTTGTGAGTTCCCAGACTGAAGAGTTGCCCATTCGCACTGGTTAAACATTAACTTTATGTGCAAAATGTAAATGTAATAGGTCAATTGGGCCAGTTTGTGACACTGTCGCTGCGATGCAGAGTGTCTCGTGTCTGTAAATTCTCTGCAGTGCATAGAAGCTTTTATAGCCTCAGGGAGTAGTATGCAGGCAAATTAACTGTCAGTACATCCTGGGCTGTGGTTGATGCAGGTTTTCTTGGTACATCATTGCCATTTATTAGGGTAGTTTTTTTTTCAGGTCAATCAGTTCAACATTACACGCTGTCATTTCAGATTGATTTAGTATATGGATATGGTTTTCTTTTTGTTCATGACAGTGCTCTGGTCAATATGAGACTGATTAGTCAAAAAATCACTCACGTTACATCATAACTTGCCAGTACCATGAAAGTATGAAGTCATTTAGAATTATCGGGTAGTTTAGTACACCTGCATTCCTTTACCAGATCATATCATCAACAAAACAGTTATTATTTATGTCAGGTCTTCCTCACTTATAGCTTCAGTCATTCCTAAAATACACTATGCTATCTAGGCTTATAATTTGGACTGACCCTATTTCATCCTTGTATGGCTGACATTAATATCACTGATTAGGCCTATGCTTGCTGTTTCAGATTAGGTTTATTCTGATACAGAACCGAGCTGGTAAGACACGTCTTGCTAAGTGGTATATGCACTCCGACGATGAGGAGAAACAAAAACTGATTGAAGAAGTTCACTCTGTTGTCACTGTGAGAGACGCTAAACACACAAACTTTGTAGAGGTAACTTACTCAGGTTCCTATTTAAACCTTCCATATATTAATATTGGGTTTTATTCAAGAAGTTCTTACGGAACATACCCGGTTTCAGTTTCTCACTGCCCTAAGTTTGTTTGAGTTACAGGAGCTCTACAATATTTTTTTAATCTTACCTCAGTTGGCAACCAGACAAACATTTCAAAATCTATATGATATATGATTACAGCTAAATTGGAATCAATCAGTCATCACACCTGTTATAAATAAGTGCCTGCACTCCAGTCCCCAGTTGATAATTGCTCACAATTAACGCTGTTCTCACTTTCTCTCAAACTCTGAAACAATCCTATCAACACAGAAAGCATGTTCATATTAAAGTAAGAATCAGGTTTGAATCATTCTAGAGTTCTCAGTGTTGTTTGAACCACTCTGTAAGGTCTATGAACTGTGGCCTATTTGCAACCTATTTTCACTCACTCAAAGTTGAGATGAGAAGGTACTGAAAGGTGCTTTCTTAAGGATAAAATATACAATATAGTACCTTTTTAGTACCTTCTCATCTCAATTTTGTCTGAAAGTCAGGTGAAAGTAGGTTTCTAAATTAGACTGAGAACTCTAGAATCATACAAAAAATATGTTACATTCACAGTCACTTTAACTAAGCCTAGTCTGATCCATCGTCATACTTATAATTTTATCCATGCCAAACTACTAGCTCACTCTTTATCATGTTACTCATGTCATGTTTTGTAGTTCAGGAGTTTTAAGATAGTATACTGACGATACGCCGGATTATTCTTCTGTGTATGTGTGGATACCGCCGACAACAGCTCTTAGCTTATCTTGAAGCCATACATAACTTTGTCGAGGTGCTCAACGAATAATTCTACAATGTCTTCGAACTAGATCTAGTCTTCAACTTTTATAAGGTAAGTCTTTTATTGGGAGAGGAGTAAAGTATTCGAAGGAGGAAAAGTTTCACACAGGCTTGAAATAGTCAAAAATATGGCTAGCTAACATTTAACTCAAATTGGTTTCTTTATGATATTATCTACCGCCATCTCCGTGCCCAGACCAAAGCTAGCAAGAATCGGTGCTAGTTAACATGAAGACACTCCCGTCTAATCGAAGCCAAATTAAACTTTAGCTCATATTCATTTCTCTGGGTATCATGTAACAATTGCCGTTGCCAAATTGTTTGAAATCAGGAAAACTGAAAAACATTGTTGCTGTAATTTTAGAAAAAAAAATGAACTGCACCCCCTGATCCAATCCTATTTATATTTACCTCACCATGATAATATGAGATGGACCCAAAGCTTTGAACATTAGGTGTAATAAAAAATGACATTCAAAGACCATAAAAAAAGAACATCCCTGCCTAACTATAGCATATCCTCCAATAAACCTGAAACTATATGACAAGATAACCCACACTCCCTCCTGATTTTTTTGGTTTTCTCTGACACATTTTGAACGACTATGTTTCTTTTGCCCAGTTCAACAGTTTGGTGGCCTAGTTACTATAATTCGGTTTGTCTTGAGAGTTGTGGGTTATCTTTGGTTGCACAAGACTTGTTATGCTTGCCTCTGGGCCAAATTGTATAAACAGACAAGGTGTAAGCTCACTTAGCCCGCTACTGGCATGTGAATCTTTAGACTGACCTCTCCCCTTACATGATAAACTGGCAGCTAAGTAGATAAAATTTACTATTTAATTGTAGCCTAGATTCAATCATGTAGACCTGCTTAATCTGACTCTAAAGTTGTATATTTTTGAGGAAAGACATCCACTTTCATTGCCGTATTTTTTCGATGTGTAGTATCAGACCACACAGAACTTATTTAGGCATGTTTATAGCGAAAGCGTAGAGTTAGGTACATTTACCTTTACGCACTATCAAATTGGAGTTGTCCACTCAAAAAACAGTGGTTCAAGGAATTGACAACACCTGAATGATGCTAAATTGCCTTTGAAATTCAACATTTTGTTTCTTAATCATGCTGATGATACTCGTTTGACCAACCTTAGACTTCTTAGTGAAATTCTGTAACAATTTTTTCCATTATATCATTACTTAAGGAATTACACCCCCTCCCCCCACCAAATTTAAGGAGAAAGCTACTGTCACTCACTTTTCATGTTACATATAACTTTTTGTCCTTTTACTTTAGGTGTACAGAGTGGTGGATGAGATGTTTTTAGCAGGAGAAATTAGAGAGACGAGTCAAACCAAAGTACTAAAACAGCTCCTTATGCTCTGATCACTGGAATAAGTCTACTGTACATCATCACTTATCTATAATACGTAACCAGGTTCGATCCCCGGCGCCGGCTATCATTTCTGATTTGGCACTGGCAAGCCATTCATCCTAGCCAGGTCTGTTCGGATCAGGACCATACATACAGGAGGTCTACTGTGTGCTTGCATGCAGTATAAAGATCCCCTCTGCCTCTTCGAAAAAGAGTAGCCGGCAACGGCGGGCAAGGGTATAGGGTAATACCTCACACAAGCCACCTGCGCTTAAGGGGGCCCGTTGAATAGGGCGGTCATATAAGACCTAGTGCATAGAAAAAGAAAGAAAAAAAAAAAAAAACGCAATCGTAATCTGGATATATAACTGTACCAGCAGGAAAACCTGGAGAATTCATCTTCTACTTATTCATTTGGTCCTTAGTTTTACTAGTTTGAAAATAGTTTTCTGAATTAAAAAATGACTTTACTGGTTGAAGTCATGTCTTACTACTCATGTAGCTGAAAGTGGTTTTATGGCATCAAAACTTCTTTCATCTTCATGTGTACTATGACTTGCGATGTTTGGTTATTGATTCAAGTAGATTTAATGGTGGCTTTTTTTCCTCACTGGTCCCTGTAATACCATTCCATGGTGTAGCTGTTGGAAAAGCTGACAATTATCATAAAACTCTAATATGACACATCTATTGTTCCGGCCCCCCAGCACCCCCGGGTGTATACATCTCCTGTAACAGACCCTCTGCCTACGGGTGTCAGGAAAATTTAGTGATGAGGTCGAATAATCTTGAAACATTATCATGTTATGTTATTTTCTCACTTACTAGACTACTCATGATAACAGAGCCAATACAATTCATTAATTTGCTGCATTATGGGAGCGTAGTTTTCATACACTGATTGTGTTCTTGTAGAATGTCAGGAAGGTACAGAATGAAAAGGAGGAAGGTAACTCAGGCTCTCAAGTATATAAACTTTGCTATAGATAAGAGTAACATGATATTATTACCAGGCTCTGCTACTGTAGCTCTGGAGGAGATATTCGGAGTTATCACTCTTATCACAGGTCTCATGTCTAATGAGGATGCCAGGTAAGTGAGGAACGGAGGCTTTAGGGGGCCTCAACACGGAATGGCAACCTCAGGGTGCCTCAACATGATAAAGAATCAACCGTAGTTTGGTTCCGTGCAGCTAAAGCTTCGACAGTGAATTCAATGAAAAGTCAGATCATCTAGATGTGCAGCGCAGATAATGGAGCTGTTTATTTCATAATTTATCAAGCTCTGATCTCAATTTAAAAAAATCCCGGTCAGGGAGGATTGCAGGCGTCTCTATCATTCACTGGTTAATGATGTCACTTCGCACCCTGAAACTCTGTCAAACCCTCTACCTCGCCACTCCCCTACAATCAGCCCCTAGCAGTTAACTTTGTTTAGGTCACAATTAGAGCTGTTGTTGGTGGTTGGTAGTTGAATGCCATAACTAACCCAGCAGCCAGGAATAGACTAGACTTTGTTACAGGAGGAGTTGTACGATTACCTCCACCTAGGAGTTAGAGTTAGGAGTTGTCTCTAACTCCTTGCCTCCACCACTCCAAACATTGATAAATAAAGATATGTTGTGTGTTTGGCAATTTACATATTGACATGTCTAGTATAAACTCTGCTATATTCTCTTGTTGCTATTTTGGTAGCGCAGAGCTGACTTATTACCTACAGCAGACATATAATGCTCTGGCTGAGCTCATAGAGTGGGCTGACGCCGTCATGCTCATGGATATAAAAACCCAACTAGATGTCAACAATGCAAAGTGAGTCCGGGTTCTGTTAGATGAGGAAACTTTTGCTTTTTTTGTTACTTGTAAGCAATGTAATAACGATTTGAGAATTGATATCGTTGATATACGAAGGTCCCTTAAGATAATTATTAGTTCTTAGTAGTTCCTTACTTTGGCTCTTGTTATTGAAAGTCACAAATTAATATAACTGTATTATAACATCAGCTCAAAATGTTTGCTTTGCATTCCTTAGCTACTAGTTATCCCAGGCACCAATCATTCCAGCACATTGGATAAATTATAAATTACACTGGTTGAAACTTGTAATTGATTTCTACAATGACTTCCTTATGATTTGACAGGAGAGTGAGACGAGGTATCGAGACATCAGTAGATGACCTCACAGAGTTTACATGTGAAGAGGTATAATGTAGTTATGGGACCAGATGGTAAAACCTACCTACAAGCACTGCTGGCTCAGAGCGAGGATTTGTCCCCCATACAACCGATTCTCAGACCTGCTGGAGATGCTACCGGTACTGGATATAAGTAAGTTATTCTTTGTGTGTAAACTGATGTCATTTTATTCTGTTTGGCACGAGGAATAGCAGTCATTATCATTGACACAGTTTGTGTGGTTTATTTAGTTTGTTTATGCCTCGTTCGCACTTGCTCTAGCTATGTTAATTTCATCATTATTTGCATAACTATATGTATACATTCAACTTATTGACTTGCTACACAAAACCATCAAAAGTTGTGCCCTCTTTGACATTAAGGGGGCAACTCCAACATAAAGCTACAATGCATGCGTTTTTATCCTTCTGTTCGTAGGGGAGCACCTGTCGATTTGAACGATTTCACAAGCAGAATATGTCAGTTAACGATGGGCGTCATAGCTAACTCTGCTACAGGACAGAAGGAGAGAGCCCCCAATTTATCTCATCCACCCTCAACCTCTGAGAGAAAATACAGATCAAGTATAGGCTCTGATTATGATAACGTCAGCAATAATTGTAAGGATAATCAATAACTTTGCACCAGGACAAGGCTAACTTGAGGAGCCTAGTAACTTAATTTTCTCTAATAAAATTGTCCATTCACTCTGTTAAACTTTGCCAGAGTTGCTTGTAGTTGTATTCCATTATTGACTGGTGATAAATGGTGATGGAATGCCCCTACCAGAAAACTAGGATAAACCACATCACTCAGGAGCTATCTATGTGTCAGTACTGTGAGCTAAGAAACCTCATTGCAGGTCAAGAATTTTCCTAAACAAATCACTAGAAATAAACTTGAGTTGAGTTGTATAAAGATAATTAATTTTGTTTAATTTTTCATGAGCAGCCTCTTATGACAGGAACACCAACTCTCCGGTTGTAACAACGATGATGGCTGCCTCTGATCCTTCGACCCCCAGCAGGAACAAAAATTCTATGAATAGAAGCTTTGCTGGTCTGCCAGTGGGAGTAGGGAACAGCATTTGTTGCACCTTTCAAAAGCTTCATTCCTTATCTTTATGGATTTTTTCACAGGGATCATATTTAGAAGTTAGCACTATGATATAGTTGTCTTGAATTGATACATTCGGCCACATTGCCCACTCTCCCTGCATAAAATAATTACATTGATATGAATAAGTAATAACCTAACAGACCCATTGACATAAATTCTCTGTCAGGATCATCCATTTCACAGTATAGCATGTTATAGCATTGTCACATAGCCCTCTGTATATATACAGCCGACTGGTATTGAGTCTCAAATCCAAAGAGAATACTAGTCTGAGACATTTAGCTGTTGGTAACATTACACATATCGACTGATCATTCTGCGCATGCTCAGCTCTGGGCATGAGCTGATCTCTGCAAAATTGAGTCTCGGAATTCCGAAGCCATCTGATTGGCTACCTGCTCTGGTGGTATGCTCTTCAATGCGTGCGGAATTGATATTGATAGTTATTCTCTCTTGTCACTCTTAGCTGATTTTGAATGGCAGTTCATGCAGGGGGTATCCCATTCTCCCTGACCAAATTTTCTTTCAGAACCTAGACTAAACTCATTGTTCTTGCACATGCGCAATTTAAAGTCACGCATGATTTATACTTAGCCTTACGACATCTACTTTGTGGTAACTATAGCCTAGTTTATCAGTGATCTACATGCCCAGTCAGATCACGAGAGTCAGTATGTCCACTGATTCGAGTATCGATGGCTCCGTCGCTGCTTTAATGGCGAATCAAATGCAAAGATTTCTGTGAAAATTCTCAAACCCAGACTAAGCCTTGTAACGCCCAAGATCTATAAATCGATCAACTGCTTTGTTTGGTACAAGATTCCACATTAGTGATTTAAGTCTAAGTCGTCATTGCTGAGAGGGTTACCCCTCTAGAGTACAGGCACCCTATACCCTTGTCCGCTGGAGTTCCGGCTACTCCTTTTATCGAAGAGGCAGATGGGGTCTTTTTACAGCATGTTGGGTGTGTAAACACACAGCGGACCTCCGGTATTTTAAGTCCCGTTCCGCAAGGACCTGGCTAGGATGGATTGTGCGCCAGTACCAAATCAGAAAGGACTGCCGGTGCTGGGAATCGACCCTGGACCACACAGATCGGCACTCTTAACCATCAGACCACTCCTCACTCCTCACTCCTGATCATCTATATCTTTATGCAGTTATTATTTTACAGCTATTTGGAGTTTTTAAACAATTGTGAGGAGGTGAACTACTCATGACTACTGCCAGCAACATGAAATGAAATATGCCATGTATGGTCGTCGGTCTGGTTGTTATAATTTTCTGACCATTCCGGTGCACATCTGCGGCAATTCAAAGACTCAAAATGTTTCAGTAACCTTGCAAAGTTCATAGTCTGATTACAACATTATCCAGCCTCATGAGCCCGAGTATGGATATACTCGCCTGCTGTATCTTCTTGTATAGTACTCATAAGATAGGTTACCATTTGCAAATAACTGTAAAACCTAAATTTGAGGAATCTAAACCCCGCCCCTTTATTTAGGTTTTACAGTACCTCAAAAGTGGTTATCAATCTCATAAGTACTATAAAAGGTTTAAACTCCTTAACTATTTCATTTTTAACATTGACTCATAAGAAGCAATAAGATAGATGGTGTTCATTGAATGAGCTCATCTACAATATAGATTTACACCATCATCACCCCAGCTCATAAGTTGACAGCTATGCAAAGGAACTACCTCACTGCTAAACACAGTGCTCATCCTGCAATTGAATTTTAGTGGTATGGTGGGACGGACAGTGAATCCCTCCTTCGTTCTAACCCACCAATAAATAATGATAAATCTGACTTTATGAACTCGCTTACTTTTTTACCGATGACATCATTTTTATATTACTTAAAAATAATTGATTAAAATTGTAATAAAATGCAAATGGAATGCATCTCACAGTAGGCCTGTAGACTGCTCATCAGCTCAATTGTATTTACTCTTCAGAAGAATTAGGGATTCAAATATCTTTTATTTAACGTAAGGGGAATGTTGCTCTTCAGGCTAGGTATAAAAAATAAATCAAATTTCAAACGAGAGAATGCAGTGACCCTAATTCTCATACTGTAGCAATCATATTATTCCAATAAGAGACAACTTTTGAGTGTTTAAGAGACCTTGTAGGGCCTCGATTGCACGTCCCTGCTCTATTTCCACTTTGCAAGAAAAACTTTCACCTGCCCGCTACGCGCAAAAAAAACTGGCATATTGCTTGTTCCTGGAACCTCTCTGCCATATCACTCAATAGAAACTATCTGTCTTACTCATCTGTGTCCAGTATCCAACTCACCACTCTTACTGCACATGGAAAACAGAAGTGTGCTCAAAACCTGCTCTTGTCTCCAGGTGGTATGACCTATACACTAATATATTTATATTGATATAAAAAGCAGAATATAGTCAAGGGGTTATGCATCTTGATAGCCACTGATTCCCATATCTGCCCAATTGCGTCAGTAAATGGGGCCCCAAATTTGTGCGAAACAATCTGAGCATTCCTCTCGCACTATCTTAACAACAAACTTTTTAAAAAAAATATCCGGGTACAAATTCAAGTTTGTTTCAGTTTGGAGAGATATGGGAACTGTTTATTTATTGGGAGAAAAAGTATGCAAAAATATGCATAATAATTCTGTTCCGTGGTGTTCTGAGTATAGACCAAGATCAGTAACAATACTATCTACATTAGATCATGAGGCTGTAAGCACCACAGATATGTGAGTCTGATCGGAGGAGATAAACCCTAACTCTGCTACTGTCTCCTGGTCATGTGATCCTCACCACCTTATATACCAGTAATGGGCAGAAAGGCCAGGCAATGTACAGAACTGAAAGTAGACAGAGAGGATTATATATCTTGTCAGCTGTAAACTCCTATTTCTATACCAGGCATCTCCCCCATTAAATCAGAGTCATCTATTAAATCAGAGGGCGGGGCTTGTAATGATTCCGATGTATTATTCTTATTGCGCTATTTTCTCTTTCTATTCTGTCTGTCTTTCATATTCATTTTTTTGGCAAACTTTTGATTTTCTCTCTCCGGTGAGAAGATAATTCCTTCACCATATCTTTAGCTATATCTGTAAATAAAGAGATAAGCGTCTATGATACACAGAAAGGTTTACAGCACACCATGTCAGAAAATAGAAGAGAGAAAAACCAAACGCTGCTTGGATTTTGGAAACACTGCTTGGAAAACCAAACACTCAAGACTTGACCGGACTAATGGATATAATGACCTTATACATACAAAACAGTTCTCAAACTCAGGGAATAAATGGTATAACATATCAACCAGATGATGGCCAGAGAAGTAAACAGGCTCATACTAAGGTCAATGTTGTTTGACCTTTAACCGCAGAGTAAGGACTGAAGAAACAAAAACAGCTTCCTTTATCATATTATTGTAAATTGTATTGATGTCATGAAATTCTGTTACTCTAAATCCAAAGCATATTCGTGGCTTGGTTCGGCCAGGATTTCAAGGAGTCCTCAGATATTATTTGAGCCCATTCTTTTGCCAACAAGGACACAGCCTTTTTCTAAATGTGAAGTGTCCCTGAGAAGATTTTCCTGCCATTTGAAGCTTTGAGATCAGGGGCTGGCTTTAGCAGGAATGTCTAAATTGATACTTCCGTGTAACACTAAAAGGAGGTAGTAAAGATCAAAAGGTCTCAACCAAAAACAGCTATGAAGCTAACTAACTGAAATAATCGCCATGGGATTGACCAATGACTGAAGTTATTTATAATATATAGACCCTGACTTACTTTTATCAGTTTTGAGCAGCTGTAGAAACAAACCACCACGAGTACGTCGTGCGTCTCCTCTCTGTAAGTATAAAACAATCATATACTGTCTGTATAATACGGGCTGTCATCCGCCCGCCTCCCCACCCCTGACAGTCTGCCCAGGCAGGTGTTAGCCTGTAACCCATCCCTCTAATATTGACATAAATATAAATACTAGACTATGTGGTTTCTCAAACATCACAAAATAAAAATATAAGCAACGTTCAGTGAAATCAGACACCCCAAATTGATACAAAAGTTGTACAGAGACCTTGTCTTGATAGTATAGTACAAACTATAAGTCAAGTAAAACATACTATAGTCTTCAGTTCACCGGCCGCCTCCACTCTGCGGTTTAAGAGATCTAAGGCTTTTTGACGGCTGGTGTAGCGTACCACCTGCTCTATAAGTACTATTTTTGGTTCGTTCAGATTTCTGGCTATGTAACGAGCTATTACCCTCTCATCATCATCTGTGCACACTTCTGCCGGCAGCTTCAATACAATAAAATAACAAATATTAATGTGGATTGATACCCCACATTAGATATAAGGGCATTAGTAGTATAATGGAAATTATGTGTACATATCCTTCAATGCTACCTTCACCTTATCTATCAAGTAAGATATAAATGTGGGAAATCCAGTATATTGCATTGTGGGATATTCCAGAAGCCTTTCATATTACCTCTTCAGAGAAAATAGTGAGCTTCATGGGGTCGATGCTTAGATATAGCTAAGATATCTATGGATTTTAAGCTGATCTGATTGGTAACAACATGACTTATCATGATGTGAGGTAGGCAGACCATCAGCCTGTTTAGAGGAGAAAACAATAACACAAAGTGATGTTCGCCTACCCCTCCCCCCTCTTGTTGCCTTGTACTTTATAAGATAGTGAATAAGAATAATAATAATGAACTAACCTCGTCATAATAATCATCGTCTCCCCCTCCTCCTCTACCAGGGTGTATATCTGTAATATAGATTATAATACAATGATATATTATTTTATATACCATTCCACATTATATAATATATAACGCTGGTCAACAGCGGCAAATAATGTACTGGCACTATACTACATACACACACATACAGTATAAAATCATCACAATGCTTGTTTATAATCTGAGCAGGTGGCTGCAGAGTTATATTAGTCAACAGAACTTACTGTCTATAGCTTGCCCTCGCAGATTTCCACTGGACTGTATCTTACTAGACAGCGAGTCGTCTACCAGAACATCAGACCAAATATTCCTTCTCTTTCTGACCTGAGTCACTGCTAATAACGTCAGGATAATAATAACAGTTGAAGTAACGATTTATACATTTAGTGTTGAAACTAATTCATGATGTCATTTATAGCGAAGGACAGCAAAAGACTGGCTGTTTTTAACAAAACATATTAAATAAAAAAGATTCAATTAGCCCCACTTTGGAGTTGCTTCCCCTCTACTCGATTGACTACAAGAAGGAAGCATGTGATACAAATTCAGACACACTGGATACAAGTGAGCTTTGCGTGCATTTCTCATTGTACAAATGTAGTGTGTGATACCAATGTTCGTTAAACATACCGCCATCTTCTAGCAGGTTGAACTTTAAAAGTCGAAATCAATCAAGACTACGTTCAGCTGAATCAAAAGTTTAGAAGCAAAACTTATAAGGTTACTAGAGAGATATTTAGACTATACACATACTATACCTGCATGCTGCCGCCTGTGAGTAGATAATGATGCCGAGCCACTTATTTAGAGTTTTCTCTTCTTACCGCTAATATAACCTCCGTCATCACTCAGCTCCGAGTCTGCATCATCTGAGTCGTCTCCTCCTAACCTGGGACGCTCTCTGAATGTGTGAGCTCGTGAACATGGCTCTGAAATAGCGCAACAGATTGAGTAAAGTGGTGAGAAACAATTCAGGGACTTATATGCTTGACTTTCTATACTTGACTCCTTTTATAACTCCAGAATTTACCTTTTAATTATTGAGGTTCAATCATAACTTTCTAAATGGTACCAACGAAGTTGTAAATTGAATCAGCACCAGCCAATATGATGAATGATATATTAATTATGACAACTGAAAAAGCCTGGCTTTTGATAGCACTGGTAGAGATAAGATAAGATATTAATAAACGGTAGCTATCATTTTGAAAACAATTTAACGTAACAGTATTTTCGGTATGATATTGAAAAGCCAGCGTTGAGTTGGCTGAAAGCGCAACATCAGCAGCTCGTATATCAGCAAGCCGACACACTAAACTGTGTCAAGCCGACACACTAAACTGTGTCAAAACAACACTGCTTCATACTCATATTACATTCTCATAAACCTGAAAATAGGATGGCTGCTTACAATTCCTCTCCACTCCTAATATAATCTTTAGAATGCTTCAACATTACAAGTCAAACCAGAAGTCTATCTATGGTCTAGGACAAATAATATGACACGTTTGGTAGGGAGGGTTAGTTAAGTAAACATACAGGCATACCATCACAATATGGGCTAACTTAATAATCATCAGCTTGGTCTGTCTCAGGTTAGACAACTGATGCCTCTCTGGGAAATATGTGCTCAATGGATTCTGTATCGCTCAAAGATAGCAAATCGAGGCCTTAATCCCAAAATTGTCGCCGAACAGGTCCATAATTTGCACTATCTGATTGCCAACAGTATGGAATCAAAACACTCCCTGTTATTGACACTAAACTTCTGCAAATAATTTGCCCATCAGGTGACAATCCTGAGAATGAAGCTTCTATGAGTCATGGATACAGAATTCAATGAGCGAACATTTGCCTGACTGGCAGCAGTAGGTTAAACTTTAATGTGACCTGATGACATCATAAGCACACGCTGATGACCGAATCTTACCCACACTGGTCACATGATATACTATTGCATGTATATCTCTGATCGATAGAGAGTGAATTAATTCATTCAGTAAGAATACCATCACAAGGAATTTGGTGTGACCACCCATGTTCAATTTTATTAACTAGGGGTGGGTACATGTTAGGTACTCATATTAAATTGACTCTAACGATCAGAGATACACATGATAATAGCGTAGTCTCAATGTCAGTGTGAATCTTATCTTCCCTTATACTAACCTTGAGGTGCTCTGTAGCTCATAGCCGGATTATTCGGCCGAGGTAACGGATCTGGAGCGACGTAAGAACTCTTTGAACTGCCGCCATCATCACTAGCTTTGATCTGTCCGACTTCCTCGTTACCAGAATCAGTGCTCTCTCCTTCCTTTACTTCTCCGTCCTCCATTGTTTATATGTAAGGGGATCAATGCAAGCAACTCTCCTAAAACAATATTATCACAATGTTGGCTATCAGGTATTGCGTTTTACGTTTAGGCCTACGCTATGCGTTGATATTTTATGGTCTTATCTTATGGTATATATTGGTTATAACAGTAGACCTGATTGAAACTCCCAGCTACAGAGAGGATGTTCAGAACAGAATATATTATCATTGCAGAATCAGCCAAGTTCGTCGTCTGCAACTCCTCCCTCCTAGATGGCCCTAGATCTTTAACATGATTCTTTCTATTTTAAAACAGTCTATTAATTAAAATTATGAATGAAGCATGAATTGAATAGCCTAAGCCTAGAACATGGCCCCAAGAAACAACAATTGCAAAAGATTGCTATTAAGAGTAAGCTTCTTAATTACAAAATAAAGTACAGTTGTGAAATACCCTTTACCAGTGGTTCCTACATATCGTAGCAGCGGGTGGATTGTGTATACCCACAAATAAGTGTAGCAAAAGTGGAGAGCTGAGCCTAGCATACACGCGCCCCAGCATGCAATCACATCAATCCAACATGCATTCAGACAAGCACACTTTGCCTGCCAGCCCATTCCATTGTACTCATTTGTTCACCAAACAAAAGGCCTTTTGTTACACAACTCTCCTAGGTGCATTGGGGCATGTCTCCCTGACATCGGCCCCCAGGGCCTGTCCAACATACTACAGCATAGGAGTACTTTATTGTGTAATCTATAAAATCTATATAAGTGGTCACTGCTTGCTTAGATAATCATTGTTTGATTTGTAAAATCTGCTACATACAACGGATTCACAGAAATCCTCCAGCTAGGGCTAGGCTAGTAGGGAAAGCTACTTATCTCAGATCCACCACAATGTCAACCATAACTGTGCCATGCATATAAATATTTCACTACAATCACCTCACCTCAAGACTGCAGACTGTAGATAGCTCAATTTGGCTAGTTCTGCAGACAGTGCAATGTGCATGTATTTTTTCTTCACTCCTCCCACTTATCATTGTCCAGCTTTGACTTTTCATTTTCAATTGCAACACTCTTAGAATAGGAGATAAAAATAACCCTCACTTTTGGTAACACATGATTTGATTGGCTGCATTATGATATGGAGTATTGGTATAAGTATTCTTGGAGAGAAAAAGTTAGTAGGGCACTCAGGATTACTTTATTATCACATCATTTGTGGTGACTTCGACATTTGGAATCTACTGCTTTAAAGATGGTATGTGCTAGCAATTGCAATTTGATATAGCCCAATATAGAACCAGGCCTATGGAACTAATGCCTGATAGTCATGAGAATGAAATGATCATGAAGAAAGAAATGTATGAAGCAGTTTTTATTATTTTTACTTGCTAACTAATAACATATTAATTAATTTATAAATAGAATTGCTGCCTGCAATTTTGTATAATAATCTTCAACTTGTAGTGCAGTATGAATGGTAATTTGTATAATTCTGCCCTACCCATGTTAGGGTACTTGTAGTCATGGTGTCACTGACTCAGCACTGTCAGCAGGTAGCCACACGACACATTGACTGATTTAACTGTGTGCATGATTTTTTATTCAACCACACTTTACCTAAGCTAAGCGCTGACTAACTGACTTGAGTGAGTAGTAGCATGATCACAGAAAGTAACCCTACTCTCAGTACAGACTAGCCAAATAATAATATTGGATTTATCCAAATGTGAGTTCTCAGACTGAAGAGTTGCCCTGTTCGCACTGGTCAAACATTAACTTTGCAAGGAACACAACATCTTGACAGAAGAAGAAAATGATAGCAGCAAGACAAACAAGAAATTCTGGGCTTACGTCAAACAGAAAAGATCAGACAACTCTGGAGTTGGCACATTGCGAGTCAACTCGAAACTAATTACAGACCCTACAGAAAAGGCAGAGGCACTAAATAAACAGTTTCACTCTGTCTTCAACCCTGTCTCCCCATCAGAGCCTGTAAACACCGCTGGCTCCAATGACATGTCAAAGATAAAAATCTCTGATAATGGAGTCCTATCTACAGAGAAACTGACACCAAAACAACATGGATTTCGACCGAAACGATGTTGTGAGTCGCAGCTCATAGAGCTTTTGGCAGATATCTCGGCACTCATGGACCAAGGGAAAGAAGTTGATGCTTGCTTCTTGGACTTTGCAAAAGCTTTCGACAAGGTTGACCATGTCAAACTTGTCCACAAGCTAAAAAACATCGGAGTCAATAATCAAGCCACCAGATGGATTGAGGACTTCCTTTCAAAGAGAACCCAAGTCGTGGTTGTGGATGGCTTTCCTTCCACTCCCTGTAAAGTAACATCAGGAGTTCCCCAAGGCTCAGTCATTGGGCCCCTACTCTTCACCATCTTCATCAATGACCTCCCTGACTCTGTCAGGTCCAATGTCAGACTATTTGCGGATGACACTGTCATCTATAACACTGCTGACAATCGAGATAAACTCCAAGAAGACCTCCACACACTAGAGACTTGGGAGAAAGAATGGAAAATGAAATTGAATGCTCTCAAATGCGAGCATATCAAGTTCAGCCGAAAACGAGAGCGAGGTGTGAACAATACCTTCACCCTGCACAACATTGACATGCCAAAAGCTACCGGAGTGAAATACCTAGGAATCAAGTTGGAAAACACACTGAGATAGAATGAAAACAGTACGTTTATCACCAGTAAAGCATCGGGTAGACTTGGCTATGTCAGCAGAACTATCCCCCCGTCGCTCCCGGACTTGAGAAGTCGGGCCTACAAATATCTGGTACGACCCGTCATTGAGTACTCGAGCACGGTGTGGGATGGAGCTCTGACCAATACTCAGATAAACTCCATTGAAGCAGTCCAAAGAAGAGCAGCCCGGATGGTGTCCAATGTCAGAAGAACTGATCACACCACCAGCACTACAAAACTTCTGGAGGACCTGGAGTGGGACACACTCAAAGACCGGAGGGAGAGAAGAAGGCTCGGCATCTTCCGCGCTATGCACTACAACAAGGTTGCTGTTAACATCACTGACTACCTCTCTCCACATCCTACACATGGTGGACAGTCAAGGAAACACCAATCGCAGTATTTTATCCCTCACTGCAATACCAAACTGCACCAGAACAGCTTCTTTGTGAGCACTGCTAAACTGTGGAACGCCCTACCGATCGGCAGCACCCTCCTCGAGGGACCCCCAGTGGCAGGCTAAGGTTGATGGCGATCGATCTACCGACCCTACGTTGCAGACCCGGAACGGAGACGGACAGACGAGATGACATATTGCCACAACCTTCTCACAGAAGTTGGCGATTAACCTTCAAGTACCAAGTAAGGAAGAATGTGCAAAATGTATATGTAATAGGTCAATTGGGCCAGTTTGTGACACTGTCGCTGCGATGCAGAGTGACTCGTATCGTAGAGTCGCTGCAGTGCATAGAAGCTTATATAGCCTCAGGGAGTATGCAGGCAAATTAACTGTCAGTACATCCTGGGCTGTGGTTGATGCAGGTTTTCTTGGTACATCATTGCCATTTATTAGGGTAGTTTTTTTTCAGGTCAATCAGTTCAACATTACACACTGTCATTTCAGATTGATTTAGTATATGGATATGGTTTTCTTTTTGTTCATGACAGTGTTCTGGTCAATATGAGACTGATTGTCAAAAAATCACTCACGTTTCATCATAACTTGTCTGTATCATGAAAGTATGAAGTCATTGAGAATTATAGGGTAGTTTAGTTCAACTGCATTCCTTTACCAGATCATGTCATCAACAAAACAATTCTTATTTATGTCAGGTCTTCCTCACTTATAGCTTTAGTCATTCCTAAAATACACTATGCTCTCTAGGCTTATTTCATCCTTGTATGGCTGACATTAATATCACTGATTATGCTTGCTGTTTCAGATTAGGTTTATTCTGATACAGAACCGAGCTGGTAAGACACGTCTTGCTAAGTGGTATATGCACTTCGACGATGAGGAGAAACAAAAACTGATTGAAGAAATTCACTCTGTTGTCACTGTTAGAGACGCCAAACACACAAATTTCGTGGAGGTAACTAACTCAGGTTCCTATTTAAACCTTCCATATATTATTATTATTGGGTTTTATTCAAGAAGTTTGTACGGAACATATCCGGTTTCAGTTTCTCACTTTCCTAAGTTTGTTTGAGTTACAGGAGCTCTACAATATTTTTTTAATCTTACCTCAGTTGGCCACCAGACAAACATTTCAAGATCTATATGATATATGATTTCAGCTAAATTGGAATCAATCAGTCATCACACCTGTTATAAATAAGTGCCTGCACTCCAGTCCCCAGTTGATAATTGCTCACAATTAACTCTGTTCTCACTTTCTCTCAAACTCTGAAACAATCCTACCAACACAGAAAAGCATGTTCATATTAAAGTAAGAATCAGGTTTGAATCATTCTAGAGTTCTCACTCCTTCTAGACTCCTTTCTCCATGATTAAAATGTAAGGCAGAGTAGCAGCCTTGACACCTTGGCTACAACTCAAGAACCCTGGCTACAGCCAGGAAACCCTGGTGATAGCCTTTGAACCAAGGCTGCAGCCAGGAAAGCCTGGCTAGAGCCTCGGAACTCAGGTTACAACCTGGTGATTCTGGCTACAGCCTCATCAGATATGACGTTAAGAAGCTTTTCACAAATAGTCTGTCATTTAAAAGCCAGCAAAAGTCTATTAGACTATAACATGTACTCGGTACTGGTATGTGGTGTTAGGAGCGAGATCTCAAAGAGAGTTCCGGTGTCCATTTGATGCTCTTATTTGGGACATCGGCCTGTTGTGGTGGTTTTGGCTAATTGGCTTTGTTGTGGAGAGGGGTGAAAATGCATAGGATTTCCCTGTAACAAAAGGATTCCGAAAACAAAGTACAGATTCGAAGATTTATTTATATTCCACTGTTGAAATACCGTGGGGTATTACATAAAACAGTTGGCGAACACGGGTAAAATTGGAATTGGATTTCATAAAAATCTCTTGACGCCATCAAAGAAAAATAATTTTCTGTGTTATAGTGTTTCCCTCAAAAAAAAAATTGTCCATCATTTGACTAGAGCGTCTATATGATGATGACTGTCCTCAGGGACTAGCGTGTGGAACTGATGCCTACAGTGACTGGCTATCTTGATTAAGTGATTTCGATTTCATAGAACATATGAGGTGATCAGCACATCTTGGACCATATGTCTTACTGCTAAAACTTACTCCTCCACAAAAGATAGAATTAAATGTTTGGATATTCTCGTCATATTTACACCATTGAAAGTTAGCCCCTGCCCCCTCCCTCCACCCATTCCAGCTACAGCCTGCCAAGGCTCAAATAACATGTTTTCACTTGAACTGAGTGCAGTCTGATTCTTGAATTATCATTTTATCTTCTAAGTGTAAATCCTTAGTGACAGTGGACAGATCAATTTCGTCTGCAAATGGACTCAGCTCTTTCTCTCATAGAGTCAACTCTAACACATTGCAGGTGTGTAATATATTACACAGGCTACCATATGAAAGCGAAACTGCTACATGCAATGAGCATGTGAAAGGTTTGGCGCCTTATGACATCAGAGTTACCATATGACCAAATTGAACCAATTAGATAATTCAGGGAGGTACAAACTATTTGGATAATTGTACTTGGTACTTGGTTGATGCAAGCAGGATGCAAGTCTCTGCATTAATGTAATGGGAGCTCAATTTGTTTGACTTCACAACAAAGACTGGATTAAGTAGAAGACTTAGGTAACAACTGAGGTGAGTTAGAGTCTTAGAACAATAAACCCCTCCAGTTTCCACCCTGACTGAAAACAATTTATTTATTATCTTTTCCTATTATTCTTATTTTATTCTTGTAGGCCTAGGACTAGGTAGTTATATGGGTGTGCTCACAATAAGTAATCCAGACAACAACAAGATCATAAGATACCACACCTCTTATACCTTTATCTTGTTAGGTACACAGCCATCTCACACACCTATTTATTTGTGTACATAGATAGAGACGTTGTTATCATTGATTGTCTTCTCTTGTATTCAATAAATAATACAGCAGACATTGATTGTAACATTAGTTTAGTTTACACACTCCTATGACTCTGTATGACTTAAAGGAATGTTTGAGCATGGAGTTCTAGGGCCCATTAATCATAAAAAAAATTATATCATGTAGTAGTGACTGCAGTAGGTAGGCCTTACACCTGGACAGTGTTTGCTTTCTTGCTCCAGTACATAGAGGACTTCACCTGCAAGTTCACAACCAAAACTGGCAAAGTTGGCATTAGAGTTATTTTCTCCAGCAGGACACATACCCTCATACTACAGCTAAGTGATAAGGCAGTCCTCTGACATTGGGACTGAGGTCCGGCCCAGCCATATGATAGAAAACGCTCCATCATCATGGAGAAATTTGTCTTGCCACTTCTATACAATGTATCATGCCATAGTTTAGTTAGTTCTACTCTACTCAGAGCCGCACAGAACAAAAGTTGTTGGATGGTGTGACCTCTGGTGTCTTGCTTTCTCATTTCTTAAGCTATTGATATCCCTGTAGTAGGTGACTGACCCAACCGATCGTTCAAAAGCTGCTATTAAATTCTTGCCTTCTTACTTCTCTGATACTTAAATCTACCACTGAGCGAGCTGATTTGAGATGAGGTCCCATTCAGTATTATAGAGGATGACCTAGTACCACTTGCTTACCATCATAACACTAAGTTAGTTACCGATATAAAAGGTCAACAGAATGTGAAGAACCAAAGTTGAATCAGTCACTATACTTTACAAGATAATAGATGTGTAAATCACCAACATATTGTGCTGGTCATAAATCTGAGGTTTGGATGACGTATTCAAGCAGCTTGGCTTTTAGCCATTGTCATACAGAAACTTATTTAGTTCAGGTAATATCTGTTTGTCCTGATCAAAGCTAAATATGTGAGTATACAGTGGTGAAAAGCTACAGAAATAAATTCGTACCCGATTCAATCTGTGGGTCATAAACCCTCTACATTGTCTATCGCTCAGTAATAAGGTACCAGTAGTCTAACAGGAGGGAAGGGGGGGGGGGGGTTCTGAGTCCTAGCTGCACTGAGATATTATATGTCATTTGTGTTTTTGATCTGTGGCTTGTTTAGAATGTTAAAACTTAAGCTGAATCTGATGTTTTGATTAAGAGCTGATTTTCCGAACTTATGCTGAACATTGGCTGGCCTAGCTAAAGGACTAAAATTTTGGCAAACGGAAAAGTCTAGGCTATTACTGTGACTTTTTATCTCAAATGCGAAACAAGTGAATGAGCCACCAATATTTCAAAATGAGCCATTGGGGCTCGTTAGCCATGGCTTGGCACAGCTTTCTAGGGTGTGCTGGTCTAATATAGTGTGCCTATTTTTAGTTTAATTGTTTTCGTGGAACTTATGATTGTAGAATGCTCAAGAAGGCGAATTCATTCCGAGAAAAGTTTAGACAAGGCGCTCTCAACAGGGCTTCAGCATCAACCTCTGCTCTTGGGGCAACACTAGCCCGAAGTCTCTCTATCACTGGTAAAGACAGGTAGAGGGGCGGTGCAGGTACCCCCGACAAGCAGGCAGAGAATGGAGAGGTGGCTGGAGGAGGAACTAGGCCTACCAAGCTCTGCCCTGATGAGAAGAGTTTGAGTCTGTTGAATGCTGAGTCTGTACATCCGGTAAGTCTCATTTTATAGATCGTTGAATGACTCTCAGATGATTTTATCACTGATCGGTTCATCAATAGATCTGTGAGTCATTCTAATGGTTTGATTGCCTCTCCATAGATATTACATACTGTTTGAATTGAATACCATGTATTCCATAGAGCAGGGGTGCTCAAACCTTGCAAGCGGGCCACTTTTAAAAAATAAGCATATTGAAGTGGGCCATCCAGCAGGCTATCAGTCAGGGGCGTATTGAGTTGATTATTTAACCGAACATCTGCGCCATGAGTAAACTTTCAGCCTATATAAACCAGTCGAAACGGGTTTTAATATCTGCAAGTGGGCCACCTAAAAATGGCAAGTGGGCCACCTAAAAATGGCAAGGGGGCCAAATTTGGCTCACGGACCATTAGTTTGAGTACCCCTGCCATAGAGTGTTCTTGGGAATCATATGCTCTCATGGTGCGTTGGAACAGCTAGCTTAAGTACTGTGCGCAAAATGTAGGACTGCACATATAACTTTGACATGGCACTAAAAAGTAATTCAGACACAACTCCTCAAACTGAGTTATAGTATAATATCACAATAGCTAGTTATGACTTTTAGGACACCATGTGCCATGGGGAGTTAGGCAGTAGTAAGTTGATTAATTTAGCTAGCCCACTGTATAGATTGTGTTAATATGGAAAGAATATAGACTGTTATGACAAAAAAATGACTTTTCTGTCACTCAATGCTAACTTAAAGACTTTGTTTGAGGCTGCTCTTTTGTATCACATCTTATTCTATCATGTGAGCGATTTTCAGCTTTAGAATCCAAATATTGAGGAAGTTATGGCCTCTCAAACTTCCAGGGTGATTGCCTTCAATCGGCATTGGGAATAAGCAGATGTTTCCCCTGGGGTATGTCACAACCATAGACATGTGACATAGACATTATAGTTAATACACTAATAATCACACAGATAAGACGATGATCAAAATTCAGACCTGGGAGGGAATCGAACCCGGGTCCCCATACCTATAGGCAACTTACCATCACGCCACTTGGACCAACTAGGTTAGCTAGTTGTGACGTACCCTATCGATTGCCGGTTGATTCTTACTGCCGATAAATTGCCTTCATCTTGGAAGTTTGAGAGGCCATAACTTCCTCAATATTTGGATTCCAAAGCTGAAAATCGCTCACATGATAGAATAAAATATGGAGAATAAGATGTGATACAAAAGAGCAGCCTCAAACAAAGTCTTTAATTATCTAAATCAACAATCATTGTAGCATGCTGAGTAAATTACTACTTGCACAGACTATCATGAATATAAGCTTTAGCTGCAGTGCCTGATGCTGTTGTACCAAAAATATCTTTGTTATTAAAACAATCTGTATGTCCAAAGCTTACTAGCCATGCTAGATAATAACAACATTTAAATTGGGAGTCGTGATTTATCATAAGATATTACTGAATGCCAACTGGAAAGAAAGTTAAGGTTTTAGGAATAATCTGATCAGGTTTCTAGTTTCCGCCATTTGCTACCCAGAGATCCTGATTCTGTCAAAATACGACTTGCTCTAAATTCCGCTGATGGGAAGTAGAGCCAAAAACTCAAACCGCAATCCAGTTATAATCCAACTTGACAATGTTTGAATGGATTAGTAGACTCTTAGGTACCAGAGGGTGTCCAACATTTCTCTTTTGCCCAGGTATCCTGATTCTGTCAGCAGCTTGCTCAAGATTTCGCTGGTGGGAAGTAGAGCCAAAATCAAAAACTCCATAATCCAGTTATAATCTAAGCTGACAAAATTACAATGGATAAGGAGACTCCTAGGTACCAGATGGTGTCCAACATTTCTCTGTAAAGGCCTGTCCTTGAGTAATACAACATTGGTGGCTGATGTGGTGATCACATCATGATGATGGCTAATAGATGTCATTGTAGCTGGAAACTCGACTACTTTGATGTTCTTTTAAGCAGTGAAAAAGACTTGTTACAAATATTTTTATTGCTCATAGTACCAGTATAAGTATCAGCTAACATGTAAGTATTATATAACATTGTCACACTCATACAGTTAGATGATGTCACCCAGCACATTCTGCAGTGTCAGTACAAACATCTGTAGGTATGATCAGTGATTACAGGGTATGAATATCTCATACACTCTGACAGTCAGCGGGTGAATAAAAACCAAATATAGTACTGGGAGTTGTCTCCTTTGTTCTTCTAGACTGGTTGTTAAGATTTAAGGAATGCCACTTGGCCTTCCTCGATAGATAAGAGAGAATTGGCAAATAAGTTTGTAATGTTAAACATCATAGTAGTATTAGTGATGAAGATAATATTACTGCTTGTTTCGGGGAAGTTTATCTCTATGTAATACAAAAACTGAAATAAGAGAGCAAATCGAAGAGGAAATAAATAACGGTTAGGAGTAAAACTTTCTATCCACAACAATCTACCTTTGAACTTTGAGAAGCACTGAAGTTATCATAAAACTCTAATATGACCTATCTATTCGAGTACCTAGGCGTACAATTAGATAACTTCCTCCTTGTATTCCATTGGAATGTATATTACAGGCAGTACTGTGCTGGCTTAATTTATAGAGTTTGGGTAGTGAGTTAAAATTTAGTGGCTCATAGTAGGTAGTATATAACCTATAAATTAAAGGAATTAGGGACCACATCCCATCTTCCTGTTTAGATATAACCTGCCTGAATCTAGTTTAAGAGTTTCATATTTTTGTTAACATGGGCGCTAGTCCGAGCTAGTTTGAGCACAGTCTAACTACATTTATGCTGTGCGTATCATTACTCGGAAATTCAGATCTTAAAATGCTCTGCGGGACTATTTGTCATGTGTCACAGCCTCTATGTCTTTGGTGTCAGGAAAGGACAGCTAGAATAGGCTAGAAATATTATCCCATAATCTAGCTTTCTCGCCGTCCAAAAGATATCAACCGGTACAAATGTTGGTACCTATTTATGATTATTTTTAAAAATTACGTGCTGCATCACGGGAGCGTAGTTTTCATACACTGATTGTTTTCTTGTAGATGTCAGGAAGGTGCAGAATGAAAGGAGGAAGGTAACTCAGGCTCTCAAGTATATAAACTTTGCGATAGATAAGAGTAACATGATATTATTACCAGGCTCTGCTACTGTAGCTCTGGAGGTGATATTCGGACTTATCACTCTTATCACTGGTCTTATGTCTAATGAGGATCCCAGGTAAGTGAGGAACGGAGGCCCTAGGGGGCTTCAACACGGAATGGCAACCCTAGGGTACCTCAACATGATAGAGTATCAACCGTAGTTTGGTTCCGTGCAGCTAAAGCTTCGACAGTGAATTCAATGAAAAGTCAGATCATCTAGATGTGCAGGCAGATAATGGAGCTGGTTATTTCATAATTTATCAAGCTCTGATCTCAATTAAAAAAACCCGGTCAGGGAGGATTGCAGGCGTCTCTATCATTCACTGGTTAATGATGTCACTGCGCACCCTGAAACTCTGTCAAACCCTCTACCTCGCCACTCCCCCACAATCAGCCCCCTAGCAGTTAACTTTGTTTATGTCACAATTAGAGCTGTTGTTGGTGGTTGGTAGTTGAATGCCATAACTAAACCAGCAACCAGGAATAGACTAGACATGATAACTTTGTTACAGGAGGAGTTGTGCGATTACCTCCACCTAGGAGTTAGAGTTAGGAGTTGTATCTAACTCCTTGCCTCCAACACTCCAAACATTGATAAATAAAGATATGTTGTGCGTTTGGCAATTTACATATTGGCATGTCTAGTATAAACTCTGCTATATTCTCTTGTTGCTATTTTGGTAGCGCAGAGCTGACTTATTACCTACAGCAGACATATAATGTTCTGGCTGAGCTCATAGAATGGGCTGACGCCGTCATGCTCATGGATATAAAAACCCAACTAGATGGCAACAATGCAAAGTGAGTCAGGGTCCTGTAGATGAGGAAACTTTTGCTTTTTTGTAACTTGTAAGCAATGCAATAACGATTTGAGAATCGATATCGTTGATATACGAAGGTCCCTTAAGATAATTATTAGTCCTTAGTAGTTCCTTACTTTGGCTCTTGTTTTTGAAAGTCACAAATTAATATAAATGTATTATAAATTTAACATCAGTTCAAAATGTTTGCTTTGCATTCCTTAGCTACTAGTTATCCCAGGCACCAATCATTCCAACACATTGGATAAATTATATATTATTCTGGTTGAAACTTCTAATTGATTTCTACAATGATGACAGGAGAGTGATACGAGGTATCGAGACATCAGTAGATGACCTCACAGAGTTTACATGTGAAGTGGTATAATGTAGTTATGGGACCAGATGGTAAAACCTACCTACAAGCACCGCTGGCTCAGAGCGGGGATTTGTCCCCCATACAACCGATTCTCAGACCTGCTGGAGCTGCTACCGGTACTGGATATATGTAAGTTATTCTTTGTGTGTAAACTTATGTCATTTTTTTCTGTTGGGCACGAGGAATAGCAGTCATTATCATTGACATAGTTTGTGTGGTATATTTAGTTTGTTTATGCCTCGTTCGCACTTGCACTAGCTAAGTTAATTTCATCATTATTTGCATAACTATATGTATACATTCAACTTAGTGACTTGATACACAAAACCACCCAAAGTTATGCCCTCTTTGACATTAAGGGGGCAACTCCAACATGAAGCTACAATGCATGCGTTTTTATCCTTTCGTTCATAGGGGAGCACCTGTCGATTTGAAGTATTTCTCAAGCAGAATAGACCAGTTAACGATTGACTTCATGGCTAACTCTGCTACAGGACAGAAGGAGAGAGCCCCCAATTTATCTCATCCACCCTCAACCTCTGAGAGAAAATACAGATCAAGAATAGGCTCTGATTTTGATAACGTCAGCAATAATTGTAAGGATAATCGATGACTTTGCACCAGGACAAGGCTAACTTGAGGAGCCTAGTAACTTAATTTTCTCTAATGAAATTGTCCATTTACTCTGTGAAACTTTGCCAGAGTTGCTCGTAGTTATATTCCATTATTGACTGGTGATGAATGATGATGGAATGCCCCTACCAGCAAACTAGAATAAACCACATCACTCAGGAATTATCTATTGTCAGTACTGTGAGCTAAGAAACCTCATTGCAGGTCAAACTGTCCCTGAGCAAATCACTAGAAAAAAGCACATCGCTTTCTGTTATAAAACATTATTCATTTCGTTTTCTTTTTATGAGCAGCCTTGTATGACAGTAACACCAAGTCACCTGCTGTTACAACGATGATGGCTGCCTCTGATTCTTGGACTCCCAGTGGGGACAGAAATCTCATGAACAGAAGCTTTACTGGCCTGCCAACTGTCAACCAGTGGCACCAACAACATGTGAGAGGAAAGAACGGGGTATGTCTGGCCTTTCAATAAGATTATTTTTACCTCCAGGACTTTTTCAGAAGGGTCATCTTTAGAGGCCAGTACTAAACAAATAGAGGAAATCCGAAGTCCCAAGTTTCAGTAAGTTTACATCCTTCAGTTTGATGGGAAAGTTCAAAATACCCGAAAAAGTTACCAAATCTAGGGTTTGCTAATTGGTTAAACAGTCCACTCCTGAGACTCAGATCGAGATATACCCAGAGTGTATCATAGCATTAGTGGAGAAATCATTCACTTCTCAGTATACCTTGTTTAAGTAATATCACATAGCCCTCTGTATATATTATATATATAGCCTGCTGGTACGTGGTCCTATATCATTAGGGCGTACCAGTCTAAGGCATCGAGCTGACGGTAGCACTACTCATATCGTATGAATTGAGCATTCCTGGTGGTGACTTTATGATCCATATACCCACGCTTCATCGTTATCAACCTGCTAAATCTTTGCTCCCTACAGCCGAGCAGGAAAATCAAATGCCTATCATGTTATGAGGTATGAGAGTCGCAAACCTTTCCTATTATAACACAATGTCTGCTGCCTATGTGTTAGCTAGTGGTGGATCTAAAGGGCACAGGCTCACCCCCCCCCCCCCATATCTTAACGATAAATTTACAAGAACAGAAGAAAATCATCTCAACCTGCTGTTGTCCCAGTTGATAAATGTGAAATCACCACCAACTGATACTTGTATAGTGGCGATAGCTGAACGACGTCACACATTACAACTGTCTGGCCCTACAGACCCCCTCCAGCCAAAACTCCAGATCCGCCACTTAAGGTAATGTCAAAGATCGATCCGAATATCAACACATCATATACCGTTGGAAAGCTGCCGAGCTACTGAAAATGAATACCTGAACAAAAACTAGATTCGATGACGTTGTGTCATTTTAGGGAGGAAATGAGGCAGAAAACGCTGTTTTTGTCAATGCAGATGGCGGAGTCAAATTAATTGCAAGAAATTTTAAAACAGGTGCAATGTATACTTAAAGATTGCCTTCATCGTAAAATTTGATTTTCTTTGATATATGACTAGTCTAAACTGACTTTTTACCTCACGCCATACCCAATGCATTTTTTTTGTGAAGCCGTAAAAATATGTGAAATTTCATTCATTAATTCAGAACAGATCATAGGCTCGAAACAAAATTAATTATGATTTTCCCTTAGAGTACACTTCAAATGCCATACCTATTAATTTTCAACAAATTAGCTTGCATATTGCGAAAACAGTAGACTCTCGAATACAGCTAATATTTTTTGCAACTTTTGCATAACATCAAGTGTGCTGTCCAAATGACCATTATTGTGGCTAAACAAAGTTTTTTTGAAAGTTCTCACATACGAAGCCGCTTTCATTAGCCATGGTGCACACAGGAAATTCCAAAAGATTTTTTCCCTGCATCTTCGTTTTTCTTGAATTTCACGCAAAAGAATGCCAAAAAACAGCTATTTTTTGGGACTTTTGAGGTGTTTTTGGCCATTCTTTCGCGGTAAATTCAAGAAAAACGAAGATGCAGTGAAAAAATCTGTTGGCATTTCCTGCGTGCACCATGGGTAATAAAAGCGGCTTCGTATGTGAGAACTTTCAAAAAAACTTGAAGTGTACTCTAAGGGAAAATCATAATTAATTTTGTTTCGAGCCTATGATCTGTTCTGAATTAATGATTGAAATTTCACATATTTTCACGGCTTCACCAAAAAAAATGCGTTGTATGGCGTGACGTAAAAAGTCAGTTTAGACTAGTCGTATATCAAAGAAAATCAAATTTTACTATGAACTCAATCTCTAAGTATACATTCCACCTGTTTTGAAATTTCTTGCAATTATTTTGACTCCTCCATCTGCTTTGACAAAAACAGCGTTTTCTGCCTCATTTCCTCCCTTTAATGACACAACGCCATCGAATCAAGTTTTTGTTCAGGTATTCATTCTCAGTAGCTCGGCAGCTTTCCAACGGTATATGATATGTTGATATTCGGATCGGTCTTTGACATTACCTTAATATGTTTATAAATGATTTATAATGATGATGAATGATGAATTCATAAATTCAGGTTACAGTTTTTTGATCTTGTATACTTTTGGGCCTTGCTCAAGTCATGTTCTATGATGGTTGGAGCCTTTCAATGATTATAGGTTCATGATATTATTTCCCCACCCCGCCAATGTTACATATTCTCGTCTGGAAGTGGATCTTGTTGAATCGAGCCGCCTAAATGCTGGCAACATTTGGTAATCAGGTTCCTTTGTTTTGTATCAATGTGAGTCTGGATCAGGGGTTCATCTCCTTGCATATTACTCGGTGTAACCATAATGGTTTTATTGGTTTGATTGGTTTGGGATACTCTGTGGAGCAATTTGAATACTACCTCATGGGGATCAT
This sequence comes from Membranipora membranacea, assembly GCA_914767715.1. NCBI lineage: Eukaryota > Metazoa > Bryozoa > Gymnolaemata > Cheilostomatida > Membraniporidae > Membranipora > Membranipora membranacea. Next base: position 22,013,251 of record OU612072.1, read on the forward strand.
TACACATTGGCCTCCATATCTTTGCTAACCATTGATAGCAGGATTGTACCTTTGATGAGGTACCACTGTTCACCTTGACCTTGATAGTCTTATAGTCTTTGCTGTTATTTACACCCAGCATGATATGCCATGTATGGTCACCGGTATGGTTGTAATATTTATCTGACCATTCCGGTGAACATCTGCGGCAAACTGGTTCAGCAGCCCAGCAAAGCTCATAGGCTGTGATATTGGTCTAATTTTGACGCTGGCCTTTGTCCAGTTTCAATAAACCACCAGTAATGCTCATAGTTTGTTTACTACTCTTGGTGACAACTATACAGCTTATTTTATTGGATCAGGTCGAGAGCAGAACCAAACCGAACAAAGCTTTTCATGACAGGCTAGTGTTAGCCCAACCTCATGTACCCTGCCTGACATGATATATCATCATGTGATATACTATCAGGTGATATACCACATATGGTCACTGATCTGATTGTTATAAATATATGAATATTTGAGTGCGGATAAATTACCCAGAAAAGTCAAGCCACACTACTTACCAGAATTCCATACTGCTTCTCATCTTCGTTCTTAGTAACAGGAGTTGCCCTCTTTTGAAAATTATTTTCTTTTTTACCAGTGAAGCCAGCACAGCACTGCATACTCATAGGCTGATTATATGAATGTGCAGCCTTAACGGAAGGCATGTTATCCAAATGATTCAATTCAGATTAATTGAAGATGATTTGTTTGTTTTTTCAGTATTTTGTCAAGATCCAGTAAATCTTGGAATTATTTATGATACTGGATTACCAATATCACCTCACCAGTTTATGTGATGAACTAGACAAGTTCAGATCAAAGATAAATTATCATAGTCAAGCCTGCTATATCAAGCTTCATGTAGGGGAATTTGTTGACAACCAGCTCTGAGGGCTACAACCCAAAGCAAAATATATTCATAAATATGGTCGGATGGTTTTTAGTATCTTGGTTGAAACATGCATGTGCCTAGATCAACAACAGAAAACTCTCTGCCTCAAGGTTGTTAGTTATCGGAGGTGATCAGGGAGGAATTTTAGAGAATTCCCATAATAATGAGTTTAGATACTTTGGCAGAGCTCCAACAAATCCAACAAATTGAAAAAATTATTTGTGGATAAGTGAGAATTTAGGAGATCAATTTATTGGTTTCTATTGCTGACTGCGTCAAGTCCTGCAATTAGACTGGTGATTTTAATTGAGGATTTTGAAAGTTAAAGTGAGTTTCAAAAAATTACTTCAAAGTTCGAGAGGACAAAGTCATCTACAGTTTATTTATAAACGCTAATATCTGTTATAATAAGTAGTAATCTATGACAATCAAACACATTTCTAAAAAAGTTATGCAGTACAAGCACAAGTCCAGTTGAAGGATTGTCAAATGATGCATTTGGATAAAAGGACTATCATAAAACAACAGGGGTAATGCCTTTGTCTTATACAGAATAACAGGATACCTATTAGGTGTTTTTCCTGTTACCATAGAAATGCTAAGAGTTCACACACGCATACACATATGAAGTCTCAATTCTGAACTACAGGTAAGCAGTAGAAATATTGGGAAATCAGTCAATCAAATTGCAGGATAATTAATAATGATGATAATAAAAATAATAATAAAAATGATAAAGTTAAGCAATAAACTCAATCAGTGTGCTTGCTTGTACCTAGTATTTGCATCGCAGAGCCAAAGAGTGATTTGAAGATGATTCCACTGGAACTGGAACTGGAAATCTTAGCAGTACGATATCATCATACAGCTAATATTCATTTCATCTATTGGTTTTGATTTCTCTGAGACGTGCAAGAAAAGCTGAGGTTAATCATCCTGATAATAGCCTCAGTGTGCTTGTAGTTAGCAGGTAGCAGTTAGCAGGTAATCAATCATCCAGTGTATTATTTAGTGGGGATCTGAAATCATCGTTGGTTGGCAGTCGGCAGCTTCTTCACATAAAATGTCAGCAGGCTGACCCGTTCAACTCCCTCTGTGAAAGAAAAGCACAACATACTGATAATGTAAGATAAGATAATTCTCTTCTAAAGAATAACTTCCATTGACATTTCATTAAACTTGATATTCTGAGCCCCCTGTGTACCGAGAGTTGCAGAAAAATGTAAAGATGGTTCAGTAAGCAAAACATGTTTACCCATATTCCAGAGTCCTGGCTTTGGGTTCCATGATAGCTGCAATCAAGTATGTATGGAAAATTATAGTTCTCTCACATATATTTTGCATATCTATGGAAAAATAGAGCTCATAGCGATTGCGAGAGTCGAATAAAAAGTTGTATTCATACCGCTATAAACTAGTTCAGTCACAGCAGGATTTGGAGATACGGGATGAGTGAGTTCATGAGGATGTTCTGTTCTCATATTAACTCCTGGTGACAGATAGAGCCTCCTCTCATTAGTGAATGTACTGATTGTAACAGGAAGCTGTCCTACGCCTTCCTTAGGAGCCTCCTCTCTCACTATGGTTTGAATCTACAACCAAACAGGATGTTTTAATATGTCAGGTAATACTTTGAGGCGGTGGATAAATAATTTTAATCAAGAGGACAATACCCTGAACCTAGTAGCAGTCTCCAATGTATTGAAAGCTGGTGGTATCTTAAACACTTGATTGGAGGTAATCTTATCTGATGAAAGAAGATTTTAAACAAGACAAAAATATCACAAATCACAAACTATTCCCCAAAAAACAAATTTATATTGACAATGCAAAAATGTAAAAATAAATTTGGATTTTTTTCACATAATTATTTCTCGAACTGGTATA